>OY987256.1:40081945-42685059 GCA_963920725.1 Rhamphomyia laevipes
GATTGATAATGAAAATATCAAAATTGTATAATTTTTGGTCTTTTCAGATTCTTGAATTCTGAAATATAAAAAAAATTTAAGTCAATACTAATTCGAAGTCAATATAGTATTTTTAACGTAAATATGCTTATAAAATTGATAAGAACATTTTGGCAGAGAATAATTTGGCAGGAATAATACTAATAGTGTGGATCTATCCTATGAATAGATAATATGGTCTAAGAAAATAAGAAATAGTGATGCAAAATTAATTGTAGAAATTTAATATTGTTAAACAATTATCAATTTAGAAGTTGTTATTTCTCTAGGGACTAAATTACCAAAGTCATGGCACGAGATTAATATAGTCTAAATTCGTACTTTAATCGAGAAGGTATTGAAGAAATCGATCAATTATGAATTATTGAAAGAGCATGATTATTGAATAGATATTTTTGTAAAAATTTAATTTTTATAAAAAATGGCTTTCAACTAACCGAAGACTTAAGTCATTTTTGTAGAATGTACACGTTTTCCTTTAAAAGCTATATCAGTAACAAATTATTATTATTATATACATTACTAAAAAAATAATGAAATTATATATTTTTCTGTAACGAAATAGCTTTAAAATAGCTTTAATATTTTAATATTTTCAAAGTTTTTTCTAGGAATTGTATACAACAGAGTTAAGTGCAGCCTGATATAAAATAGCAGCAATATAAAGACAATTTACATAATTTGCAATATGATTCGAAAAAAAAATCATGCAATTTGCATATAAAAACTTTTTTTTTCATATCATTTTTATGTATGCTTTTATTACCTCACGTTTTACATCAAGTTTTTATTTATTTTGTTATGTAAAAAAGGGTTAAAGTCTATATTGTAATTATTATATATTGCGTTTACATGTTTCGCGGAGTTCAAACTGTTCTGTCTAACCATTAAATAATAAATTCTTTGTTTATAAGATACATAAATACATTATGTTGAAAGTTTTTCTATAAAAATACAATTTAACTAATTTTTTTTTTACAAAATTAATTTTATTGCTGTTGTTCAAAAGGATTTAAAATTTAATAAAAGGAATTTTTTTTACAGATTTCAGTTTTAAAACTTTAATATTTAATTTTGATTCTTGGTATCAGAAAAGAATTTTTGAAATGGTTCGGATTTGGTTCAATGAGAACGGAATTGGTTTCAAAATTTCTTCAATTTATAGTTTTGGTTCGGTTCTAATTCAAGAACTTTTTTTTTATATATTATGGTTTTTGGTTCGGTTTCGGTTTACATTATTAACTTAGAATCAATTAGCAAAATTTGAATAATAACTAAAGTTGGAAACATAATTACATTATTCGCGTTGAAAGCAACTTTACAAAGTTGCATTTCCTTAGATATAAAGCTATGTATTTTAAATAGCAATCATCGCCACGGTGACGACGGTGGTACTGTGATTTTAGCTTTATTTATTAGCAACTGATTTAACTACCTGATTTAACCACTTATTTACTGACAAATTGAATGAAAGAAAAAATATAATTTAATCATAATAAAATATGCCTAGCTACAAGAAAAAAAATAATTTCGTTTGATTGACATTTTAATTTAAAGTTTTCAATTTCTATAAACAATGTGAACGTGGCCTTAGGTAAGTTAGTTAAGTTAAAATAAAATAAAAGCTAGAACATGAACCGAACCATAACCAAAAACCAACCATCATATATGGTTCGGTTATTGAAGATGGTTTACTTCATTCAATTCATTTGAAAAGCGGTTTGGTTTTGGTCCATCAAAATATGACATGTTCAGTAGTTTTTTGAAGCTCTGATTGGTTTTGTAAATGTGGAATAATTATGGAAGTTTTAATTAAAGTAAGGAAAAATTTAAATATTTCATACATACGATTAGAGTAATGTCAAGAAAGGAATTGAAAATATGTGAACCAAATCCTCACAAATATTATGATAATCAATCTACACAGTTATAGGTAAAAACAGTATCAAGATATATTCTCGGATGCCTTCTGGTGTCTGTAATAAATAAATATACAATTATATGCTCGGACTGTTAAGCAGTTTTTAAAGTTCTAGCAAATATATTTATTTAGTTAAGATATGAAGGGTCTTCTTATTTATTAATAAATACGAAAATCTGGTTTTCTTAGCATGTATTTCTTAGGGAGTTTTATGTAATGTGGTCCCATTTCTTAACAATTACTTCTCGTTAAAATATTTTCATTTGCCCCTAATATTGTTTAAATTAATTATCGAAGAATTTTGTAAATCTCAAATATGAACGAAATGACTGTATTTGAATGATTTTTTTTTGATTAAATTTAAATGTCCTCCCGTCTCCCGATATGGATTATTTAAACATATTTCAAATAAATTCTGTACAAATATATGGCCAATTACAATTAAAGTGGACAACGTTGTTTTGTTTCCAATTAAAATATTACAATGTATCCAATGTAAATGTAACTTATCGGCGCATAATATTGTAATAATGAAAATATTTGCATTCCTATATAAAAGAAAGGTGAAACTTCTAATATTTAAACAACATGTAGATACAGTGTAATGAAATAGAATAACTTTACTTATAGAAAGGTTTATTTTGTTATTTAATTTTCTTTATTTTGTATCATTGCAACTAATTTGTTAAAGACTTCAAAATATGAACAGAAATTTAATCAAATTTTCCATTTATTATAATTATAACTCATTTTTCATGAGAGCTAGTTTATCAATACTCTATTACTATCATTAATTTCCGTCCACACTAACCACGGGTTTAATTTACCCATATTTTTAAATTCACTTTTGAGCTGTATCATTCAAATTTAAGAATTCTCTTAATTTTATTTAAAAACAATCTGGACTCGTTTTATTTAATTTATCAATTATTCTATGTTTACATAATGCCGGGAGATTGCAAAATGGAATCATGCCTTCGGAAAAGTAATTTTGCGAAGCTGAAGCTGAAATTATAAACTAAATAGGTTAATAATTATACTGAATGCTAAAAAACCATCAGTACTTACTTAATTAATGCTAACATTTTTATAAATACTAATAATTGTTTGATATTCCGGCTGCCAATACTCAACTGAAAATTATTTGAAAATGTTATGAAATTTGCAGGCTGTGAGAAGACATAATTGATGTCAGTTGTATTTATTTCATGGGTAGATTCTATTTTTCAAATAGAGCGAATGCATTACAACCACACAGTAGTAGTACTGGAAAAATTAACAGATCTGCAGAATTTTATATTATAAAACATCATGGTTTTCACACATAAGTTTTGTGACAAATCTAATAAATTAAAAGAAAATCTTAATTTAATGATAAATATTTACGAAGATTCCATCTTAAAGTACAAAATTGAATTCTATCTACATATTATGTGTACTACGTGATATAAATTTGTTTTGCAAGATATAAAATCGCACATTTAATATTCCAGAGCTTACAATATGAATAAAGATATTTTATGTCACATGAATAGCTGTATAATTTAAAAGATGAGAAAAAGGATATGAAGAGGTTTATATACATCATACATATTGTATGCATTTTATCATATTATTGTTTTGTTAACACCATTAAATGTATATATGCTAAGGATTTATAGATTTTGCTTAAAATATTATTCTTTTTTGCAATATTTACTTAGTATTTTCTTTTTTATTGCTATTACTATTGATGAATATTGTATTATATAAGTAAATCTTAGATCCTTACGTCTTTTTGTATTATCAAAAAAGAATCGAGTGAAAATAATGATTTTTTTTTTGTGAAAACAAGAGGTAAAATAATGAAAATTTTTATATTATCTTGATCACAATAAATGAGAAAATAAAAGAAGAGTTTTCATATCCAATAATTCCTTACTAAGATTTACAAAGTATCAAATTTGTTGTAATATATGACCAAATAAAATCATTACTTTGGTAACAAAATGTTATATTCCATTTTTGTTATATTAGAACTAATTTTTGTTAAAATGTGGAATATGAAATTTTTAAAATTAATTTATAATTTGATTAAGGATATAAAGATATGAAATTCATGATAATTAATTCAGTAATATTTTGTATCATCCTAGAAAACAAAAAAATTGTGGAATTAAAAACATAGAAAGAAGCCAGTTTTAGTAATTTTAATTGGATATTTTCAATATTCTTTTAAAGTTTCTCTCAAGGTTAGATGATTTAAAAAGTTATCATATAAAATAACAGTCCGTAATAAGAATAAATGCAAGAGAATCATCGAAAATTTGATATGTAAATTGTAAAAACAACTAAGTTAATTATAGATTTTATTAATAACATAACATATCACGAATACGTAAACAGAAAAATATTAACTTAAAGCTAGCAACACAATATACCGATCAGTTAAGTATCGATTCATTAATTTTTATTAATTAGCTTGGTCACAAAGCGCTCGATTGTAATATTCAATAAATGGTTTAAAAGGTGATTGCAACTAGTGCATAGAAATTTACAAAATATATAAACTTAACCGATTTAAAACATCGTCAACGCTCGTTGAATTTATATAGTACACCGAAAGGAACTTTTCAAAGTTGCCGTTTCCTGTGTTTCATCGCTGATTAGAAATTGTTCTAGGTTCTATGACAATGTCACCGTCACCATTGAGCATTGTAATTGCTGTATATTTCATAATGCTGTTAATGCCACGGTGACGGTGGCACCGTGGCACTGTGATTCTAGATTTAGTAATCTTTAGTAGCGTTCAGCGTTGCATTGCATTTTGGCATTTATCGTAATATTACCGAAAGTCAAGTTAAATTTTATATGGAAATTTGTTTATTCTGAAGCCCCCCATATTCAGTTTTGTCCAAAAAGTGAAAATTTAAAATGAAGTCTGAGTTTTTTTGTGCATGTAATTAATCTTCGGTTTTTACTGGCTATGTAGATAATATTTTATTTGATAATAATTCGAAATTATATTTGTAAATTAAATTAAATTTGATAATTAAAATCAAGTTAAGAGGCTCATTACATGTTGTTGGTAACAATATAAAAAAAATTAGTAAACTATAATAAAAATAACTAAAAATTATTTATAGAAAACATAAAACTTTATATTTCTGCAGAATGTTATTTGATAAAAATAATTTAAATTCTGCACAGTCCATTTGAATTGGATCTTTTCCGAAATCCAAATATTATTATTGAAAAAATTCGTTATAATTTTGGGGTTTAAAGGAAACAAAATTATAATGATGTAAAAAAAGGTCAAACACAGGACAGTTTTAAAAAAAGAGAATTTACTGTCTTCGTCTAGGAAAAAAATTTGAAAGGATATAGTGTCAACAAAAAGCACTGTTCTCTTAAAAAAATGACGAATGGTCACCGTAATTATAATCAATATAATAGCATATTTTAAGTAAAACCGAATAAGAATTATAGTACGTGTAGTCAATAAAATTTACTGTTCCTCGCAGACTAAACCTTGACCTCTTGACCATGTATTTCTAATGTCTCTTAAATTTTGTTAACAAAACATTAAAAAACGTATTTTTTGTTATTCTTTGTTCAAGATTCAAGTAGAAATATTTTTGCTTCATATTTTATGCTTAATTGACATTGAGGACATTTCTGTTCAAGACATTGACTGAAATCTGAAATACAAATATTTAGGGCAACTGCATAAAAATTGTTTGTTATCATATTTCTTTTTTCTGAATTTTCTTATTCACTAATATTTTTCCGTTACAAAATAATTTTGTTAAAAAGGAATTTTATGAAAGAATTATGTTTAAGCGGAAAATAGAAAAAGAAAAATCAAAATAAAATTTTATACTTAAATTATTGAAGGTTATGTTGATAAGAATATTTATAATAATTGATAAAAACAGAACCTTTTTTAATTTTCGTTCAGTTTAGAGTTTCTTCATCGTCATCAATGATGCATTTTCTAATAAATTAAGTTTCAAAATATACCAGATTAATCTTGATAAGCAGATTACGAGTATTCCTCAAAATGTATGTTATTTATGGTATATTATTACTGAATAAATGATATCTAGCCTGTATACTATTCAGGGTAACTGGAGCGGGCCGATATGTAGGCGACATAGATGAAGGTTGATAAAATGATGATGAAGTAGCCAAAATGATGATCAAATGAAAGATATTTTGTTCCTTGGTTAATTTTTTTCATACAAGCATAATCATCATAGCAAAAGTTATGCTAAGGTAAAGCTAATAAGGTATGTACTATTTTTTGTTTACGAAGTGGTGCTGCAACTTGTAGACGCACTCTATGTATTATACATGTATGTATTTATCAATTATATTAATCTATAATGCGGACAAAATATAGGTGGTATACTTTCTATGTCAGTGGTACGCAAAATTAGTTATACATATCACACAATAGAACATATTTTTTGAACTTTACAATTATTTAGAGCATGAACTTTACAATTATTTAGAGCATGGATAGTGACGACAATAAATAAAGTTTGTTAACTGCTATTTGAGTTCTGCCCAATCATAAGTTTTCTCCGCCCATCTACAATGTATAAACATAATTTGCTTCAAACTTGCCTTCAATATTTTTCATATTGTTCGACTAAATTTAAATTTGAAGTTGACGTAAATTCACCAAATATGCTACAAGATTGAGAAGAAATTACATAACAACTTTTTTTTTTAATTTAGTAGAGGTTATAATCAATTTTGAGATGTGTTAACTCTTTTAGATATTTCTGACATATACATATCAGACAGATTTTTGAAGATACTATAAAAACAAAATCAAAAAAAAGATTAAGAAGAATCATAATTGTGAAAACTTGATGCGAATAAAATACGTCTATGTTAATATTTTGTTTAAAATTCTTACCTTTCTATACTCCCTAAATATGAAATGCAAGTTCTGACGGGTTCTTGTATTGCTACCCTTTTCCATTACATTGTTTTGATTTTAATTCTAAACATTAATGAAAATGAAACATTCCAAAACAAAATTTTATGTATTAAAATTCAAATTATCACATTCACCAAACGATTGATCCACATACATATAAAAATGATTTTTTATACATGTGAGTTTATATGTAATCGCATATCGGAGGTAGGTATAGCTTGTTCTATATTTTCATGTTTTATGTTTTTCAAAATGGATTTCAACAAAATCAATTATGACTATTAAATTTCGTATATTTTATTCATGATTTAGGTAATTATGTAAAATGTAATATATTTCTAAAAGTCGTTACAAATATCTAAACTAAAAAAAAACTTCTAATTTTTATTCAGTATAAAATTTATATTATTTAAAATAAATTTAAATTTATCAAAATAATAATAATATTATTCTATTCAAAATGTCTATAATAATATAAACTTTTACTATAATTGCTTTATTTAAAAAGTAAATGTTTGCCTATATAAATTTAGTATATTTTTACTATATTATATTTAAACTATTTTATATGATTCTGAAAGAATTTTTTGTATCTGAAAGTATTATAATGTTAAGTATGATACGGAGGTTAGAATAACTTATCGTATGTTAAAAGTTATAGTAAAAGTTCTTTTGAAAACTATTTTATATATGGCAAGTTTTACTTATTTGAAATATTTCAAATTGTTGGAGATTATATTTTGTTAAAGAAAAAGTATTTGTTTTTTTTTGAACGATATGAAAATACAGTACTACATTATAGCAAGTATATATTGTGGTAAAAGTTTTTTTTTTTGGGATAAACTGAAAATTAATTCTACAATATTTATTTTAGTGAAAGTATTTACTAAAGTTACATATAGAATTTTTTATTGTTACTTGATATGAGAATTCTATAGATTTTTTAAAATATGTTTATTTACTTTAGATATTTGTTGTTAAAAATATAGAAATAGCTAAACAAGATTGTGCTAAACTAAGAGGAGCAGATAACTCGTCAATATTTCCAATAGCGATTTTGAGAATTTTTGACCATACTACCGAACCCAAATTTATAGGCACAAACTTGATCATAAAACTAACTCTAAATTTCATTCAAATCAGATAATAAATTACGAAACATCGTGTACACTAAGTAGATCACATGAAATATGAATCGGAAAATTTAGCATGAATCTACTGAAACTGAAACCATTTTTTGTCTATGTCAGTATAATATAGCTAGTATCTAGTAATTGTATAAATACATAAGTACATTCCTGGTTTTCTTAAAGATATGGAATTTTGTACACATTCCTGACATTTCAAAACACTGTATTACGAGTAAATAATATAAATATTTCAATGCTGTAACGAACTAACTAAACGAACTAACTACTCGTAACTACTACTCGTTTTATGATATTTATTAAATTTTTAATATTTAATTTTAATATTTTTTATTAACATTTAACATAAATATTTTCTATTAAAGATAATAAATATTGAGTAATCGTAGAAATTTGTTTTGCTAGCTATAATAACGTCGTCAGTTGGCAGTTGCTGCTTGATTGGAACTGTAATTAATCAAATCAAGCTTAATAACAAATATTTTAAGTTATTTATTTTCATTTTTTTTTACGGTAATCCAAAATTTTACTCCTTGTCTGAGGTAATGTAAAATTTAAAACAATTTTTTACAAGTATTTTCATCTCCAGCAAGGATTTTACAATATTGTCTACGGTAATCGTAAAGGCGATATTCTGATCGCAATAAGTTTTCAAAGTAAACAGTGTGAATTATAATTGTCGAACCTCTTTATTTCGTATTCGGACGGGACTAAAAAAAATACGAATTATAAAGGAATACGAAATATAGAGTATTTTTTTTTTTAAATCCTAGAGATGAAAATCGAGCGAAACAAAAAGTACAACCAATGATGCTTAATGAAGTAATAATAAATGAAAAACAACGAATAAAACACAAATTAATAAAATTAATATATTATGTTCAAAAAATTAATTAAATAACAACAAAAATTAACGAGTTTAAACCTTAACACATGCAATTCATTAATTTTGTGCAAATATGAGAAAATTTTTTGTGGAAAATTTTTATTTTGCTTCAAAAAAGTGTACAAATTTTGCGCGGAACCTTAAGCCTCTGTGACAGAAATTAAACCACCAAACCATACCAAATTAGACCTATAGCTAAATTTTTAAAATAACAAAATACGAATTGCATAGGTCTATTTATATGGGAAATTAAATACGAAATAAACAGTATACGAATTATAGCTGGAATTTAGTTTGAAATTTAAAATGCCGGACTGGGAATACGAGTTATACAGGAAATACGAAATAAACAGTATACGAAATAAAGAGGTTCGACCTAATTACTTACAAAATCCATACAGAAGAAGACAGTAAAATAAAATATTATAAAATTTCGAAACGAAAGTATACCGGAATTTAATCGCAACTATCATTCTAATTCTAACGCATTTTCGGAGGTGCATTTTTGGTAATCTACATATAATTGGAGTTATGTTTACGAAATTGTATTTTGGATCGAACAAGCGATAAACTCTTATCTAATAATTTAATGGGTTTTTTCGTGTGTGGATCAAAGTTATTTGCGCGAGATCTTTTTAGACTTATCTGTGGCGATATTGTAATTTTTCGCTTTGTATATTTTCGGTTTCGCTGCATATCTCACGCTCTTGTTGTAATTAATGAATTGCAGTTGTAGACCATTTACTTGAAAGATATGTATAAGTATATACTTAAAATTTGTGGATAAACGAATATTTGTATTACTATAGATTTTCGTTAAAAATGTTTGGTTCAACATGCAGATTGCATTCAAATACAACAGAGAAACAGAAATATAGTATTAAATTTAGTATTTCCTTGTAACAGATAATTAAAGAAGTAGTATAATAATATGCTCTGCCGCAGAAAGCATTTGAAATAATAATAGTTTTAGATTTTTATTTAAATTTTTCTTTAATACTTCCTGTTCGTGAAAGAATTATATTTGTTGAATATGATTTAGTACATGAGTGCCGAATTATAAAAATATGTTGTGCAAAAACAAAGTAAAAGCACGGAATTATATTTTTTGATAAACTCTTTACCTAAGAAACTTCATTAGAAAAATTATTAATAATACAAAACTAGAAATGGTAAGGAAAAGGACTACTTGTATTGTCATGAAATGTGGTGGCTTTCTATGAAGTTTTTCTTTAAAATGAATCAATCAGTCAGAAAATACGTAAGCAAAGTGAATAAAAATGTAGTTTCCAGGTTTATTATATCATATATATAAATTTAAAGGAATTACATATTTTTAATTTAATATTAGAATTTTTTATTATATTACTTTTTCATGTTAATTTTTTGTAATATTTTTTTAAACCGAAAAATGTTATTTTTTATTTAATATATAAATATATTAAATAAAAAATTCATAATTTTCGGTACAATTATGATTGTTCAATTACTAATTAAATCAATTAAAATTGTATATACTTATTTAATTTCAATTTAAGTAATTTTAGTTTAGTTAAT
This sequence comes from Rhamphomyia laevipes, assembly GCA_963920725.1. Classification (NCBI taxonomy): domain Eukaryota; kingdom Metazoa; phylum Arthropoda; class Insecta; order Diptera; family Empididae; genus Rhamphomyia; species Rhamphomyia laevipes. The sequence continues at coordinate 40,092,430 of OY987256.1, forward strand.
TTAATTTTAGTAATATTGTAATATATTATTCTTTACAATATCGTTACAATTAGAAACTTTATAGAATTATAAAAAATACTAATATTATCAGCATTTGAAATCCTTTTTAAATGGAAATATCTATTCCAAATTATGGGATTTCAATTTAATTTATTTAAATATGTTTTTCTATGCATCAGTTATTATGCTAAGTACAATTTTTGTTAATAATAAAACTGCTTAAACCTTAAAGTAAACAGACATTATTTTATAAGTTAGATTAGGATAGGCTGCAATGTGGCAAGATATCCTAAAGAGATATGGCTCAATAGCAATACCATAAACATTTTATGAATTCACGCTATAATTTAATTAATTAATTTATCTAAATATAACCTAAATCTTTCGTTAAGTACACTTAATTCAATAACTGAATTTTGTATTATTCTAATTTTAAATCTAAACCCCCTTCTACTTCCTACTTCACGCTACTTTCTTACTTGCTATAGCAAGATATATAAACTGACAGAGAGAGATAGTAGTAAATTATTTTCGAAATCGTAGGCAGACTATTTTATGAATTCAATAAATATGGAATTGAATATCTGGAAATCCTGCGCCGGTGTCTTTGAGAAATTCATGAATTTCAGAATTAGCATTCATTTTAAATCATTATTATAATGAAATTCATACAAAAACTTTGATTTTATTTTATTCAGTATAATTTTTATAAACATAAAGTGTAGTATGCTGATGAAGATAACTTCATCGTGATCGCTATGAAAAAATGATAATAGGGTTTGCACTCCAAATTCACCCTTTTGCAAATCAAATTCATCTTTTTACAAATCAAATTCACCCTTTTGCAAATCAAATTCAACTTTTTGTAAATCAAATTAAACCTTTTGCAAATCAAATTCAACCGATAATAAAAAATGTTAATATTATGGAAGCATGGCTAATTAAGGGCAACGTAAGTCTTCATAAGACGCGTGAGGTACGTGATTTAGTTGAACGGACTAGAAACACATTAGTTTTTCTCCCGTCTTACTCCCCCGTGATGAACCCAATAGAAGAAGTATTTTCGAAAATAAAATGTTGTGTCCGTAATATGTTAGCTAATCCTGGGAATACATTAAATTTAACACACGTAATTGAACAATCAGCGGCAACTGCTAGTCCAACAGATTGTAATAACTATTACGAATACATGTGTATGCAATTGCCATTAGCTGCTTTATTAATTATTTTATTTATTTTAAATATCAGTTTTTCATATTGTTAAAATAATTTAATTCTGAATTTTAAAAAAATGGTTTTGTCTTTATTACTTATATGTACCTATATAAAATATTAAAATTGAAATACCTATTTTCTGTTAAATTTGAGGGTGTTTACTTTTGAAGTTTTGAAATATAATTAATTTAGGAATAACAATTTCCATATAAAATCAACTGCTAAACTAAAAAAATAAGTTATCGAAACATTTTTTATTATTAGTTGAATTTGATTTGCAAAAGGGTGATTTTGATTTGTAAAAAGATGAATTTGATTTGTAAAAAGATGAATTTGATTTGCAAAAGGGTGAATTTGGAGTGCAAACCCTATATACAGGTAAGATAGGTAAATTTTGTCATTGTCATTTCATTTTATTTATCAATTTATTTTTAAAGTTTTTCTATTTTAAAAGAAAAGCAAAGAAACTAAACATCCAATAAAATTACATTTCGTAACAAATGTCAATGTGAAATTTATTATGTAGATTTTTGAAAAATGCTGACACCATTATACTTTTAACAACCGAATTTTGACATTTATTATAATCTTATCCTATCGTATCCGAAGCTAATTTTTATATCGTAATCTTGCCTAACCTGAGATATTAAATTAATATCTTGACATACTATTACAATTTGCATACACAATACAATTTCGCAATATTCATTTCATTGCGTTATTAACGATTTGTTGATCAATAAAAAGATGGTTTGATAAAATAGCTCATAATTTTGAAACTGCTGCTTTTCAAAATCCCCTTGTTACGGACTCATTTATTTGTTATTAAATTACCTTTTTATCAAGATAAAATATTGAAAATATTAAAATATTAAATTGTAAAGAGGAAGAATTTTTTTCTAATATTATTTAAATAATTGAAAACTACAAAAGGGGAATTTACAAAATATGTAAAGCAAAAAAGCTTATGAACAAATATATGTCGATTTAAGCTGTAACACTTAAGTCAGAAACTTGTAGGTTAATAATCTTTTAAGAAAATAAACTGACACCATTTTTAGTTCAGCGTGTTATATCTGGGTGTTATTTGTTTGTGCTTTTACTTTATCCTAATTTAAAATATTATTAATCTCTTACTTTTTAGAATTAAAACTTCAACTTTATAATGGCTAAAGTTTTGCATTACAAATTGGCTAATAATAATTATGTATACACGATAATTTTTATAAAATTTAAAGGTTATAATATTTATTAATCAATTTAGTCAAAATATGACGAAATGTCAATAATGTTTTTAATTTGAAATTTTATAGAGTTCATTCAGATCGAGTTAGAAAAAGTTTAAGGAACTTTTCCTAATTTACTTTTTTTAACAAAGGTTAAATTTATAATCTAAGGATTAAGCTTAAAATTGATGACATTTTTAAATTATTTATATAGAAATATTACAGGAAAATCACATTTTTTTAAGATACTAAATTAACCATCACAATCAGACTGGCTTTAATGCTTTATTTTATAAATTTTGTTGTAAAGTCAGGAAGTGATTTATAACATTTTTATTGTTAAAAGCTTTTTAAAGTAAAAATTATTTTATTTAGTAAATTTTCTTATTCGCATTAATTTATTTGCAAATTTATAACATTAAAATAACCGAAGTGAAAAGAAACATTTTGTAAAATAAGGAACATATTATTTATAATGAAGAAAAATAACAAATTATAAATAATATGAAAATATAATTTTCACCATTAATTTTTTCATCAAAAATGCTTTTAAAAGTTTTCGGTACAAATTTAATATTTTAAGTAGCTTACACAAAATTTATGAACTGGAAAACCTTGGATATGATAATACAAAATATATGATTAGCTTATCTAAATAACAAAAATTTTCCAAACATTGAACGAATATTTTTAATTTATGGTATATAATGAAAAAAATGATTGAAATAAAATATTTCTCAAAATCAAAATTTTTACTTTGATAAATTTATATAAAGTCTATTAGAAATAATCATCATAAACAGTACAATAAATCATAATTTCTTATAACAAAATAATTAATCATTTTACATTATTTTGTCATAAAAAAAGATTTATGAAGGACCAACAATTTAAAGAATTGTCATTTTAGTTGAACTGGAGGTAATTCAATAGAAATGATTTTATTTTCTTAAAATTAGATAATAGATTTCTTAGATAAATTTACCTTGAATATGTTTTTTTGTTTTAATGTTTGTTAAAACAAAATGATGAAAAATGGTGAAAATTCTGTCATCTTGTCAAAATTCAGAAAATTTGTATGATAATCATAATTTTTATGTTAAATTTTATTTTCTGAAAAATCATAATATCTTTCAATTTACATCAGTTCATGTTTTACTATTTTTTTTTATAATTTCATGGTGGCTACATAGTTTTTTATCTATTCTGATTAAGTAGACTGAACACATAGCTATTGATTGTAATTGATTAAATGAAATTTTTTTTTTGTTTTTTTTTAACATAAAATTTCATGCTTCTTGAGATTTTTCTTTCAGTTTGGATTCGCAAAATTACAATCGTTCCAAACTCTTTTGATTCGTTATAATTCGACCTATGTCCACTCAATCGATTTCCAATACAAAATATATGAAGACGTCAAATTTGAACTTTACTGAACGAATTGAAACTGAACTGATTGAAACTATGTAGCCCACACTTTATCCTTTTTAATTTAGAATTTAGACAATTAGCTTCTGCATTCTTAATAATAACAACTATTTTACAATCTTTAGCTTGTACGTTTTTGTTTTTCTTATTTAATTTCACAATTCCACGATGCTAAGCGTATTTTTAATTTATATTGAGATTGTTTCTTTGCAGAGAACTGTGAAACCCGAAGCAGCTGGTAATCTGTTGATCAATGGCTCTTATTTATTAATATTAATTTAAGGATTTATACTGATTCAATTAAATTCTAGAATATGTAGAGAAGAGAAGGTAATGCACAAAATTATTCTATATGTAATTGGGTTATAGAAGAGTCGGTATAGCGCATTTTCAAGACAGGTGTCCAGTTTCAGCACATATATATTTTCTGGCAAAATACTTCAGTAAAAAAATAAAATGAATTCCACTGATAAAATTATTCACATAAATTTTATCACTAAAACTTCTTTTCAATAAGGAACTTCAGTAATAAAAGGGCTTATCGGTTGTAAAGTGGCAATTGAAACTGCTGTTTTTTAATGAAATATAATTATACAGAATTCTAACCTAACATCCGGTTACGTGATCATAGATTACTTAATTACCGATTCAGATTAAACCGCAAAAAATTTCACGATCGTAATTATTAATTTTATTAGCAGAGAAGCGGATTTAATATCAAATTCATAAAATTTATTATTGGTTTTTGACAATTTTACTGAATCTCAGTGATTAAATATTTAATAGCCCAAATTTCTCTGAATATGCTAATAAGATGTATGTGAATACCGTATAAATTTGTGCTAATCGCTGATTAAAAATATTTAATAATAAGTTTGTTATTTTGTGAAATCGAGCGTAAATTTTGACTATATTTAATGGAAAACGCTGATCAATCTATTTTTTGTATAATTCAGAATCGATCAATATAAAGTTTAGAATCGACGAGAATAGAAGAAAAAAGGGGGAAGACGAACCATAATGAGCAGGTTATCTTATTTTATATATAATATTAATTTTATTGTAATATAATTTTTTGACTGAAACTTAAAGTATTTTTGACTGTAAAATGTTGACATGAATGCCTTGTAATTTTTGTCCATAATTCCTTTCTTCTTTGACTGAAATATTTGCGATCCTAATTTTTTCCTTTATTCATGGTTTACTGAAAATACGCACCAGTATTAACAATAAAAACGTTAACGTATACAAAACAATATCTGAAAACGATTTTTGAATAGTAAACTTTTAGCTATTTTTTAGGAATTTGTCCATTTATTTATATTTTTTTTATATTTAGTTATTTTTATGTAAAGGATAACAAAAGAACACATCATTAAATTTTATGGTTTATTTAAAAGGTTGTTTAATGACAACCTTTTCATTTCCCTTTTTTGTGATAATCATTTTGCGTGTTGAAATGGTCAACTATTTTTATAGTTTTCTTTATGTTGTCAACATGAAATCTCCATTTAAAAATAATAATTGATTTTTGATGATTTATAAAAATAGTATTGCTGAATCAAAATATCCTTTTAAATGTCCTGAAATTTCTATTATAAAATTTTGGACAGATAAAATGAGTAAGATTGTATTCAAAAATACATTATATAAATATGTATATTTTAAGGCTATTTTTAATTATGCTAAAATTACTTTTAATGTATCATTGAAATTAACAACCGAAATATTCATTACGAAAACTTTTATTAGTTTATTTGTGGTATTTTAAATTAATGCTATATACAAAATTCAAATCATTCCTCATTAAATCAGTGAAATGTAACTTATAATTATAATATTTTTTGAATGGTTCTTAAAGTTTTTATTATATTTGGTTTATTGGTTTATTCTATTTTTAATTAATTACAAGTATAAAATTTTGAACAAATTTAGAAAATTTCTAAATTTTGATAACGTTCTAAACGGCGCGGGTATAATAAAGTTATATCACAAAACATTGTGTAAAAATAGCGAAATTGTGATTATTGAAAATTTATTTTTATATTGAATATTAAATAGATATAATAATACTCCTTTGTAGTAATAAAAAATAATAATGATTTGACTTAAATATTACTGGGAAACATAAATATCTATATGAAAAGTTACATATACTTTTAGACTTTATATTAAATTAGAATCCCGCTTATTACTGCGGACACTTTTCTTCCGCATATTATAATAAAATTATTCATTTTGCAGCAAAATATTCATATTCCTGGCCAGATGTGAAATTTGAAAAACAATAAAAATAAGTTTAGAAACTTTTCCAAGAGTTTCACTTCAGAGTTTAATTGTTTGACTAAATGAAAAATAAATTTAAATGTGTTAAAAATTAAATTATCATTTTACGACTTGTATTTTTATTGTTTTTCATTTATATAATTTTATGTTTTTATTGTGGTTATTTTCTTATTTTTATTTCTTCAATAATTTATGTTGATCATAAAATTTTATTTCATCAAACGAACATAAAATAATCAAAATTTAAAAAAACAAAAATATTATATTATTTATGTAGGATTGCCTAAAATATCAGTGAATCGTATCGTACTTATATAAGACCTAATTCAAAATTGATTCGAACCCAGACCTCCTGATTCATGTGGTTAAAACCAAACCATCTACAATGCATGTGCACGAAACACGGACTGTATTCAATACTGTAGGAGTCTCGCACTTGTTTCCGACACCTCCACGTATCTTTACTGCGGATCGCCGTTTTTTAAAGACGTGATCCTTCAGAGATGTTCGCGATCTCGAACATTGTAATACCAATAATACTTATGCAAAATTGAGCAATTATAGTTAGTTACTCGATAATCGAATTTTTGCGTTACGTTTTGAATGTTTAATTGCTCCCATAAATTTTATATTTGTTGGTTGAATTTTTTTTACACACGTCGAACCCCGTTTGCTTTGCGTGCGTTGAGACTAATTGAGCTATAAAGCTTGTAACTCATAACTTTAGTTTTAATAATCGTGAAATTTTGTAAATTCTTGAAGCAGGCTTCAGAAAAATGTATTAAATAAATGTATATAAATAATTTTTAGTATTTTAAACTGTGCAGGTCCAAATATTTTAACCCAAAACCAAAATTTTGTGTCATTACAAAACATGTTTTTTCAAAAGTTTTTTATGTTTCACATACGGGGTTATGAATTGTTGCTATCGATTATGTATAAAGAAATACCAAAGTAAAATTGTTTAATTCACCAATAAAGACGTTTTCTTTATAACACGAACTTTTCTAATAATTTTTCTTAACTAAATACATTTTATGCCAGCCATATTTTTATTGAACAACTGAACACTGAAATGGAAACTCTTAGGAAAATTTATTGGCTTATTTTTATTGTTTGTGTGCGTTTGTTATATTTTATGTTGCATATAGGATAACAAAAACAATATAAATAATTCACATAAATATAAATAATTCATACATAAATCTTAAATGTAATACAGAATTCATATTTAACGCTTATCGACCTTTTGTGTTTGTTCGCTGAAGCATAAATATTGATACTTTCAATGGAATAAAAATAATATATTATCGGTTAGAAAATATAAATATTATACTCAAATAAATAGATAAGAAAAATATATTTGAATTGTATGGAAATTTTGAAAATGACATCAGGAATTGAAAAAAGGACTTAAGTACCTATTTAAAATTATTAAGAAAACGTTAATTTCTTTCCAACGTATAAAATGTTTTATACTTGACCTTTTTTTTAAAGGCAGTAAAATTAGAATTTGTTTGGAAATCCAATGAAATTCAATTATTTTAATAAAATTTATTTATAATAAAATTTATGTAAATAGAAATTTTACTTTTTATAGTTTGAATAATTACATTTCATACTGGGACTATACGAGCCAAGCCTAATAATTAATTATTAATAAATTCTACTTCATTAAATACATGGAATATCACAAAGCGTCGTTTTATATAGTATCTTATCCTCGAATTACACGGTAGCCGATTTGCACGGTTTCTGTTCAACACGAACGAAGGAATGAGGAAAAATTCTATTTACACTCAGTTTAATGCGATTTCAGTATCACATGTGGATTTATATTGCATGGTTTCTATTTACACCGTACTTTTTGGTAACCAATCTACAGTGTAAATCCACGATTATGTGCATATACTTTAGGCAATTGTCTATGGCACCCGACCAGATCATAATATTCATAACTTTTAATTAAATTTATAATAAACAAAGCGTTTTTAACTACTAGCACATCGTACTTCAAAAACAAAACTTTTTGTTATTATTTCATATAAATTATGTCCAATCCTGGCACTTTACAGGATGTTCATAATAGAAAAAAAATTACACTTTTTTCTTAAACTCTTATTCGCATCATAATCAAAAGCATAAATAAAAATCAAAATTACTGGAAAAATGAAAAATATTTTTTATTTGAATGTGAGATTTTTTTTTTTAAATACAATTATTTGAGTGTTTTAAAACAAAAGTCCTTTTAAGTTTCTCTCACTCAGTACTTTTGTGTGCATATATATGAAAAAAAAAGGATTATTTTAATTGAAATGATTTTTTCCTTTTGATATTAATGTTTGAAATTATTTTTTTTGCAATTAAAGCTGGAAAATAAAAAAAAACGTATGGACTTCATTCACTACATCAATTTAAAAATTTTACACATATAGTTTCATTTTTCATAAAGGTCCTTTTCGTCGGCACATTTAAAAAATGAAGTTGTTTATTATGTCAATGATGTTCTCTATAAATAAAATAATTTTAATAATTTTTGAATAATTTAAAATAAATAAAGTTATCCAATTAAATTTTTGTTCTTTTATGTATTTAAGAAAAAATGTTTTATTTCCAAAACTAGTAAAAAAAGATATATGATCATTCCAGTTCCGTCATATTTTGCACGTAATATGACGAAAATTTTGCAATTTTATATCGACTATTAATTGTATTGCATATCATTAATTTTTTATTTAAAAAAAATACTGCTCTGATAAACAGCTCATGTTTATCTGACATATAAACCTTCATAAATAATAAATAATTGATAAATTATAATTAATAAGTTACTGTTTAAAAATTCATGCAATTTACAAAAAATTGATGTAAACTATGAGAAATTCTTCAGAAGAATAATGTGTTAAAGGACAAAAAGCAACGGAAAAAAACTCTGTGATAAAAACCCACCGGACATTCATCCTCGATTATGCTCTACTACACTTTAAAAATTTATGCTTAAAGTAATGGACAACATTTTAAAATTGTCAACATATAAAATTTACCTTATTTTATTTTCCAATATTTATCAATATTAGTTTTTGAAGGCTATGTGAATGTGATAGAAAAATTTGGCAAATTATTCTGTATCGTTTGAATGTTAAAAAGACGAAAGAAAAGAAGGAATTCAAAGCCAAAATTTGTCGATGTTCATCGAAGAGAGTTATTGGGACGAGTCAAAAAACATTCTAACTGTCCAGATCTAGCTTGAAAGGAAGATTTACAAACAGTACAAGTAGTAAAACATAGAAAAAACTGAAGCAATTCCGCAAACAATTATAATAAAATACGTTACGTTCAACTATAACCGGAAATTCAACACCTAAACTGTAAGAATTCTTGTCATCACATTTACATTTGTTGTTGATTGTAGGTAACATAGATTTAAGAATTTTTGAGTTTTATTTTAGATAATGTCTCGGCACACTATATTAGGATCACTAATATACTATTATAAATTTAGGATATTTTTTTTTGTAAATGTAATCTTTATCGTGAAAGCAAATAATACCAAGAAGCAATAAATTATGTTAATTATATCTTAATGAGAACATTTCCTTCCCATAATTATTGTTCTAAGAACAATTTCAACTAATTCCAATACAAATATCCTACAATTTTTAACTCAATGATTTTATTCTTTTCTATTGTTGTTTTTTATAATAAAAAAAATATATTTTGAATCCTTAAAACTATTAATATCTGTTTTTTCCTCGCATACCATGAAAAAAGGATGCAACCAATAAAAAGCAATTCATAAAAATTCCCATTAAGAAAATCATCACAAACATCTGTAGCAAATATCAATCACATTTTCCCCCCCAAAAATCTGAAAATAATCTTAAAATAAATCTCTTAATAATCAGTAACTAAGTAATAGAAATAATCCTTTTTCGTGATTAGTGAAAAAAAATACAACATCTTTGATTAATATGTTTTTAGTTGTATATTCCAAAAACTCATTAATTTAATTTAGATTTATAAAAAAAAAATATATTAAACAAAAATCATCAATTTTTTAATGTAGCATAACGAACTAAAATAATGTAGAGCAAGCATTTGGTAGATATTAGCAATTAGCAATAACCGCAGTATTTGTAATAAAGGTAATTACAATTTCCGATAATTTAGTTTTATATTATATATATTGAAAAATGGCAAATCGTTGAAATGTTTTAATAATTACTTGTTAAGTTCAGATTATCAAAACCGAGAAAAATATATTTTATAAATTAATTGATTGTTTTTAATTAGTTATTTTACAATTAACCTCAAGTAAATTAAATTTTATTGAAATTTTAATAGTGCTACAGATAATGTTACAAAATTATTATTTTATAATCAAAAATTATAATATAGTTTTTTTAGTTGAACATGTTAACCAATTATCCAACCAAAGCTATTATAATTATGAAATATATTATACAAAATACTGCTAAGTTGTACGCCATGACCAGCCATTTATGGTGTGAAGTGATCTGAAACTATGTATTACATTTTCACAATAAACATATAGAAATTTTACAAATAATTATGGAATAATTAAGAGTGCAATGGACTTTGATCGCTAAAAAAAACGATTTAGTTTAACAGCCCATAACAAATATGGACTGTGCTCACCAATATCTCTCAAAAAGATGTATCCGATTTGACGGAAATTAGTCATACAGGTTGTTGGTTGGAGTCCCCTCAATTCAAATGATGTTGATATCTTCCATCTTATGTGGCTCCAAAGCTAAAACTACTTATAAGTTAGTTATCTTCGTTCAGAATTTCTCAATAAATTATGCCATATCGTAAGACTTAGAGAATATGATTTTTCCAGCGGGACCGGAGTGTATGAAGCTCATATTTCACGACACTATAGATAATCTGAATAGTGATATAAATATGATGTAAAAGTATAATTAATTTTCTATTAACTTTAGCCAAATTTTGTAAATATTTTCCCTTCACTGCAGATACAGGATTTGGTTATGAATATGTGTTTAGGTTTTTAGGATTGGGAAAGAATTAGTTTAAGGGACCGTGGTGAATAGGGAATGCTTCATATTCCTCATAAATTCGTCAAATAATAATTCAAAGGAAATACATGAGGTGGTAATAAGTTCCATAATTTTATAGTTCGACTAATAAACTATAGTCTCTAAATTTTAGTGTACGCTGATAGTTGGGCTAATGTTAATAATTGTGAGCCTATTCCATATTTATATTTGTATATATAGAATCGAAACAACAAACGATACTACCGTCATAAAACTTTCGTGTTTGCCGACTATATTTAATTTTAGTCGTCCTGCGGTACACGTAACCTCATTATCCGAGAGTAACTTTGGCATTATTAGTAAAATAAAGACTCATTTTTATTTATAATTACAGCATTATTTATTCATGTTTATTAACAAATAATTCAATTAAAATATATAATCTATTTTATATAAATATTTATTTCTGTACATAATTTTATATTTATTAACAAAATGAATTTTATTAATACTTTTAAAAATATGCCATTATTTTATTTCGCATTATTTCCAAAATAAATACAAAAGTGGCCATAGCTGAACCAAATCCAATTACATACCATGTTAACATTAAATTATTAAAATTTAATGAAAGAGAACTATCCGAAGAATCATTTAAAAATTTCATAAATCCAAATTCTATACATTCATCATCCATTTGATTATACCATTTATCATATAATCCAGATTCACGTATTCGTATTATAAAATTTGCTAAAATTTCATCATATGGTGAATTATCTTTCAATATAAAACTGTATGGTGATGAAAATAATGGATTCATTGAAATACTAGTAAAAATCTTTTTCTTTAAATACATTTGTTGATGTTTCAATAATTTAATACGTTCTGTAAATACAGGATATGCATAAGAATTATTAAAATTATCTCGGTGTTGAACAAAAACATCCAAACTGACATTATAAATCAAATCTTGAAATTCTTTTGGAACAAATTCGTTTTCTTGAATAAATTTAGTTAATTCATAATGTATCATGACCGGAAATTTACTGGTTATTAAATCTTGTATTGATTTAATTTGTTTTTCGTAAACATTGGCTGTCAAAAAACTGGATAATAATGTAATGTAAAAATTCGATATTACCAAACCTAATAAAAGTATTTGTCCATATATTAAGTTTTGTCTCCATGAATTTTTATATGGATTTGATATATAAACAATACCGCAAACACCTTGTAAAAAATATTTTCCAAAATTTGAATCCTTTGATATTCGTTTTGGTGATAATTTATCAATAATTGTCATAATTATTGAAAAATATAAAAGTGTAAAGAAAATTGAAAGCCACAATGAATTTTGAAAAGGTATAATAAAATATTTGTAATAATCAATTAATTTTGGGTATGGTATCATTAATACAATTAGTTTCATATCATATGGATACGCATATACAACATCATTTTCAGGAATGATTGTCCCATGAATTGATATATCAATTAATCCTTTTTTAATCATTGTTTTAAAATTATTAATCACAACATGATTACTTGGTATGCCTTCCATTGGTATCTCTTTCAATGTAGCGTTAATATGTCGAAAGAATTGTTGAATTTGTACTGCTTCATATCCAATTAACTTCACTGAATCATTTTCATTTGATTTTACTTTATAAACTCTGGGCGGATCGTAACCAATTGATGTTTTAATTGGATATTCATGAAAATTATCCATTCTATTTGAATAAAGTTCCGGTTCATTTTCAAATATTTCAATAATTTGTATTGAAGGAAATGGCGAATAGGTGAATAATTTATATTGGTCTTTGGTTGGTGAACACACCGTAAGGATATTAGTGAATGAATTATTCCAGGACCACTCAAATAACCACAATAAATCGAAACTTGTATTGATATTATACATAATTATATATAAAACTTTTGATTTATTTTTTATATTATTAAGAATTTTATCAACTGATTCTAAAATTGGATCATTTTCTTTTTGAATAAATATAATTGATAATATATTTTTATTAAATTTATTATAAATTTCAAAATTTATATCCTTTTTCAGGTAAATCACTGATATATTATTAGGAATTCGATAACTATTATTACTGAAGTCGAAAAATAAATTTGTTTCAATTGGAAAATTTCGATTAATATTTGTAATTAAATTTTCTATGAAATTGTTTTTATATCTTAAAATTTCACTTGATGATAAGATTTTAATTAAAATTATGAAAAATCCTTTTGAAAATTTCATATTTCTTTGTATGTTAAAAAAGGACGACGTCAAAAGTCAAATTATTTTTCACGACTATTATTTTTATGTATAAACTTTTTATACTAAAAATATTAATTATATATTTCACATATTAATGTTTAATGAAAATTATGTAAATCGAGTTGATTGTAGTGCTTTTAAATTGATTAATACGATATTATACATTACACTAGACTAGAGGTTCTATAATTTATTGAAAATCCCTTATCTTATATCATATGCGATGGATCAGAGTTACTACAGTAGTGGCACATTGAAAATGGGAGGCGTTAGGATATTTTTAATTCTTTACTTAATGAAATTTTATTATGCCGTAAAAAAATAGACTAAATCATAAATTAGCCTAGTTGTTGTAGCGGTGTATAGATAGTAATAAATATTTTTTTTTTGTAATATTGAGAATACTCTCTTATAAATGACTGTTATATTAGTAAAAATTTTAAAAAAAAATATTTTATCAAAGGTGAAGACGTTAGAAGGAACAACAAGAAGAGGCTGTTATTGAACCATAACGAATTGTTAACTGACAGTCCACCATTTTTTTTTGAAAAACGAATGTATTGAATGGTGTCAAAAATTCTATTCTTGAAATCTATACCTTTCGTTATGGTAACTAGGGAATTAGCCTCTCATTATAAATAATGAAAGCTTTTAATTGCCGGATTAATTTCAATTCTTAAAAGTTTAATATTGAATAGAAGTATTAAAAATATTAGGTAGATTAAATTAAGTATATATATTAAAAAATATAAAAAAATATTATTAAATAATGCATATAAATAGCAAAACAGAAGCGCAATATTTTGCAAATACAAAAAAAAAGCGTTTAATTAAATTTTTCGAAGCAAATATTGATACTTGCTATCAGTACGCAATCAATATAAATCCTTTTAGTACATTGAAGCACAGTAAGATTTTTTTTTTTTTTGAAGTTGAGTTTGCTAGTTTTGATTTTTAAATTGAAAAGCAGTAAAAATAAACTTAAATATAATAAAATGAAATGACACTGTCAAAAATATCTCTACATGTTGATGCAAGTTCATGTGAAATTTAGCTGCTACATGAATTTTGGGTAGTCTTGTCATCTTTTTGGTGCCTGTAAAATTTGGAGTATTGAAATCATTGTTAGATATAATTACGAGTTGTCTGTCCTCATATAGGCAAAGTGGGCAGACGCCTAAAAAGCTGCAACGTATAGGGCAACGATCACAAGGCATGGACTTGTGCGTCGCTTATATATATAAAGAATATCACTCGGCTTATAAACACTAATTGTGGCCTATGAAAGCCTGTTTAACTGTGAGGTTTAACCGGACATCTCTCAAGAACCAAATGTGCTACTTTAAAAGAGCTAAATAAATTATCAAAAAAATTAAATAAAAATGTATAATTAAATAATATTGAAAATAAAGCATTAATTAAATAGCATTGTATTTATTTTGTTACTTATTATTTTCTTTAAATATCCGTTTCCATGGGTAAAGAGGGCTCCACAAAAAATTTCGTCTAGGGAGGGAGGTTTTTGTTTCTTGTTTTGAACCACCTTAGCCACCAGGTTAGTAATTAATTAATTTCTGAAATACTTAATGTTATTTTATATGTGAACTTTGATTTTGTTAACGAAAATACTCTATAGAAAAAAAATAATTTCAAAATAAGAATATCAGAAATATTGAATTTTACTATAATGGGAAAAGTTAGTGAGCAAATTTAACACAAACCTCTTAATCATTTTCGTTTACTCAATAGTCAAAAACAGACATTTTTTAAAGCCCTCTTCCTATAAAAAAAGGAATGCCTTTTCCTCCACAATATTGGCCGACACTTTTTTATAACTATAGCGATACTCAAAGATTTAATCAAGTGCAAAACTAACGTGTAATAATTTTTTTTAAATTAATTTCATCTCGAAAATGTAATAAAATGTTTAAATTATGTTTAAATATTCTTTTTTTATATTTGAATATTATTAAGAACCAATTTGTATAAGGTCTTTAATTAAATGTGATTAATGAATTGTAATAAACAAAAAGTATGAAAGTTTTATTTTGAAAAAAGTTAATTTTGAACAATATTTCATTCATATGACCACCACCACGACTACGTCTTTCATTCATATGACCACCACCACGACTACGTCTTAGAAAGGCAAATAGACCAAACCAACCCAATTTGAACATACTAATTCATATAAAGCTGGACGAATATAATTAATAATGCGTTCGGTGTTGATTTCAATTGCATCACGTATTACTGGTTTATCTGAATAAGTTAATGAGTTAGCATACACATACACCCACAAAAAATATTCTAGAGGTGTTAAAACACATGATCTTACTGGCTAATTGATAGGTCCAAAATATGAAATAAAAAAATCATTAAATATACCACGCAATAAATCCATTGTTTCCAACATCATTCTTGAAAAAAATTGGTACGATAACACAACCAGCATGAAATGCACATCAATTAGTAGTTAATTCTTCTAAACGTAATCGAACTTCTTCAAATGCATGTGCATTATATTATCTCAAATACGGCAATTTTATTTATTAACGTATCTATATTCAACTGATTAAATGAACCATAAATAATTCAGAAGCTTTCTCTGAGTTTGAACAATTGAATACGAATTTTGATAAAATAATTTATCGATTTGTAAATGTTGTTTATTTGTATAGGGAGCCATGATAAATTGAATCATTATATGTCTGTAATGAATCTATTAACACAAATTTACATATTTCGGACATCCCTATCGGACACAATCCCTATTGACAAATGAATCACACCTATTGAAATGCCAATCAGAAATGTCCGTCGCGATGAAATTCCGGCACTGCGAAGAGTTGAACCAACTTTATCTTTTCCGTCACAGGGCCACGCACACTAGTAAATTTATTTTGATAACTAATAATTATTGACAACTGGCAATTAGATTTTGTTGTTTTATTGAAGTTTGAAATGTCAGGAAATATTAAATATTTTTTAAATTTAAAATGGATATAGAATTTGCTAAAAAATTATTAAAGCTGTCGAAAAAAGGAGATTGTTATACGATGTACAAAAAAAATTATTTAAGTGTGCGTGGCTGAAAATCGTCACATTAGTAAATTGCTTTATAAAAACCGTCGCAGAATTTCTCGACCGTCACGGGTTTTCCGCACATGTGTAAATCAGCCTTAAATATTATATGAAGAGACTAGACTTTATACAGATTAGAGATATAATATAGGATAGAAATCACGTTTGAGTTGCATTATTATTCGCTGCAATTATTGTGTATTTTTTTAAATATAAAAAATTTTCCATATGTAAAATTTATAACATTTTCGGGTCAAGTTAGTATTTTTCAAAATCAAAGACCATTTTGATCAATCAAAATAGTCTTTTTCAAAATAAAAATAGTCTTTTCTATTTATGTTATAAAAAACATTTTTTAATATAAATATTCTTAAGATTTTCATTGAGCAATTAACAATTTTAATTGTTATTAACCATATGGTAACAATAATTATTGAAAAATTATTCAAAAATCACAATTATTATTGAAAAATTAAAATGATTGATATTTGAATATTTTTTTTTTATATTTTTTCAATAATTATTGTTGCCATATGGTTAATATCAACTAAAATTGTTCATTGTTGAATGAAAATCTTAAGAATATATATTAAAAAATGTTTTTTATAACATAAATAAAAAACTATTTTGATTTTGTAAAAAAACTAACTTGACCCGAAAATGCTATACAAAACTTTCTATCCTGATAGTATCTCAATCAATAATACAAAAGATATTCATTGAAAATAATAATAACATTTTGCATTTTGACCAGAAAATTGCATTACACAAACATGCAATAGGTGAATCTTGATTATTATTTTATAATAGAACTTAATATTTAAGTTAAACATGAAGTATATAAATAAAGTCAACAAAATAAATATGTTTAGAGGCGTTCTTTCGTACTGTGATTGTGAAGGTCGATAATGAGATTTAATTTTATATTGAATACAAATATATCATTTTAGAATTATTGTTTGTTGTTGTTATTTTATAATGTGCCTTAGCTAACACATATTTCCATTTACGTTACGTGTTGAATTGTACTTTTTTCTTCCAAGAAATCTTGTTGTGTAATGGGTTTTATCATTGTTTCCAGCTCTGATATTATTGTTTACATTTCTGTTATAGTAAATGCGATCTTCAAATAAAATCGAAAAAGGCGCATCAGCAAATACCTTAACTTATATGTGACACATATAAGTCAAAATGTAAACAATAATATTTAATGCGATAACATCAAAATAATAAATAAAGCAAAGAAAAGGTTAATGAACAAAAATACATTCATAATTTATTTATTATTGAATTGGCAACTGAAACAGTGGTAAAATCTGATTGCACAATGCTGTAATAATAATTTATATTACTAACTAATTAACGTTTAATAATAATTGATTTTAATAATAATTGCTGAAAGGGCAATTTAAGACTATATAAGTCGAGGAAATTTTATATTCAATTGTCTTTCAATTCTGACCTTAAATACAATCAGATTCAATAAGTTATACTTATACTTATTAGTAGACTAATTATTATAGTAGATTGTTAGGAAAGAATTAAAAGATAATAAAAAGTAGTCTTTGAAATTCATTTTAAAAGAAGACGATCAGGCCAAAGAGAAGAAAATACAAGCAGAGGTATAAGAACATCAGAAAATAGGAACACAACAATCTTTCTTATTTTATTAGTATCTATAGATTAACTAAAACATTTCTGTTTCGGACACCAAATGCAGAGACGTGTTGAATGTGAATGTGTTTTATATCGGTCCACATATTTAGCCTTATATTTAATCAGCACAAACAGCAAACATTAAAATGAATTGTTGTATTTTCCACGATTTCCACGATATATAGTAAAAGAAGATGTTTACATTTTTACATTTCATTTACATTTTTTCATTTGAATTATTTATCTTATATAAAATGTGTTACAGAATAAGATGGAATTGTGCACTTATTTCTGGAAAATTTCTGCTCGTGAAACAATTATTTCCTCTGCCACCAGATTAATTTGGATTTCATTGATGTTTTTACTTTTTTTTTTGTAGAAATATTAATGTGGTGAAAATTTTCAATGGTTTCATACGATTGAAAGCAAATGGTACATTTGAGCTTTCAATTTCAAATATAGTGGAAAAATTAGAGTTGACTGGTAGCAAACATACCATCAACAGCACGTGCTCGTTCAATCCGTTGATCCGAAAATATATCAGAAAACTCACCTTTATCAATTTCATGTCATTATCAACAATTAAACCTGTCTAAAATGACCACATGGGGAATTTTGCCGAAGAATTTAGCTGTAAAGCCTTAAAAGCATCAATTGGTCCAAGAATTAAAGCCGCAAGATAACATGTTATACCATAATTTTAGGATAATAAAACCAATCCTTATTTTAATCGGCTTCTCATTTCTTTATGACTTATATAATTCATTAAGAAATGACTTAAATAATTCAATATTTAGTAAGCTTTTCCAGAACTTTAATTCTTCATTTTGTTTATTGGGTTTAAATTTAAGATAATTACAAATTTTTAACAATATCAATTAGAGATGCAATCCGTTTGTTGAACCGAATCAAATAACTAAGGAACCTATTATATTTTGGCGAACCAGAACCGAACCAATACCAAATTTTTAAATTTTATAAAACCAAAACCAAAATCTAAATATATAAATTTATCGTTGGACCAAATTCTTATCAATTTAAAAATGTTTTTGGTTTGCATTTGTCATATGTATTAATGAATTAATCAATTTCTGATAAACTAATTTATCTTTTCAAGAAAATTATTGTAAATATATTATGCGATTAAATTATTGTCGACGAAATATATAATTATAGTACTATTGGCAATGGCATTATTGATAAGTATATTATTTAGTTTTTAAAGAAAAAACGGCTGGGTTATTTTGTTCAGGTTTTTGTATAGTTTTTATATTATTATTTAAGTAAAATTAAGGTTTCCAGTTTCATAACAATTTAGAGAGTAAAAATTTATTATAAATCACATTTAAAATACGAAAAAAACCTCTTACCACAATATGTGCTTTACATATAAATTTGGTTATTACTTTTTTTAATTCTTGATGTCATAAAACATTCTAGACTTGTAATTCTTATAAACAGTTCAAAAATATTCTTGATTTTTTTTTATTTATGTTTTTATTTTGAAACCGCATTTGATATGCAAATAAGTATAGTACTTGGCACAGCAGTACTACTGTTCTGTAGTTTCATTAGATATGGTCGTTTTTATGTACATCTATGATCTATATATAGAATTAAAATATTTCTTAATTCATTTTCTACTATAGAATCTGAACAAATAAATATTTTAACAAATTTTCTAAAAAAGTTGGTCATTCAACTATGAAATTACATTTTAAACTTTAATGTCGCACTTTTATCTAGGTAGAAACTTTTCAAGAACTTTTCAACGTGATGCTAACAAACAATTTAAGATTACGTTGAAAAAAAATGTTCACATAGAGTTTTCAATTTATTTCAATTCGAAGTTTTTGATTTAAATGCAGGATGTATTAATTATTATTTTTAAATAATCAATTTCAAACAAAACATGAAACGACTGACTTACAGACAGACATACAGACGAGCGTCATCGTCAACATGAGAAATTTTATAATTTACAACAAGCAAAAAAAAGCTGCTAACTAGGGGGAGCAGATAATTCGTAGTATGTTTAACAGCGATTTATGTCTAAAAGTTTTTTGTAATTAACATTACCTTTGTAACAAATAGTGCTTTGTTCAAAATTGCTCATCTTTTTTATTATTTATTGATTTAAAAATTAATAATTTTATATTATAATTTCTTTAATAATAAATAATATCATTAAAATAACTATAATAAGTATAAATATGCGTAATCACGAATCCAACCTGTGCACAAAATTTCATTGAAATTGGATAATATTTACCATATGTTCTAGAACATATGAAATATTAATCGGAAATTTTAGCATGGACCCCCTGCGTAGAGCTACTAACGTCTACATTAGGCTACACATGCGTAATCACGAATCCAACCTATGTACCAAATTTCATTGAAAACTGATAATAATTAATTACTATATGGTGTAGAACATATGAAATATTCTTTTGAAACTCTGTTGCTCATATATTAGTTTCCCATGAACACAATGAAGCTACCTGATATAAATTTTTGGAGCAATAAGTAGGTAACAAAGTCATCCTGCGTTTGAAATATAATTGTAATTGGGTGCCAATTACTGTATGATGTAGGTAGAGTATTGAACTTATGAAATATAATTGGACATTTTAACATGGACCCACTGAATTACTGACTTTAAACTTTGCAGACAGTATGTATATAAGGAAGCTACTATGTGTGTCAAATTTCATTCAAATCAGATAATAAATACCATATGCTCTAGAGAGCATATTAAATTTTAATCGGAAATTTTAGTATGGACCCCCTGAAGGTATTAACTTCTATCATGGCCAACACATGCATAATCAGAAGGTCTACCTTTGTACCAAATTTCATTAAAATCAGATAATAATTACATGCTATAAAACACGTAATTATATAAAATTCGGAAACTAAAACTGTTTTCTAGGAACCTCCTGAAGGTCTCCAAATTTCAAGACAGCCAACTAGATCACAAAATTAGCCTATATATAAAATATCTTTGAAATCGGTTAACAATTACTATATGCTGTAGAACGCATTTTGAAGAAAAAAAATTAAAAATTAAATCGGAAATTTAACATGGACCCCTTAATCCTACTAACCTGTAATTTGGTCAACCTATGCATAATCACATATGCATAATCACATAGAACTCAACCTGTGTACCAAATTTCATTGAAATCGGATAATAATTACACGCTGTAGAACATAAAGCAAATATTCTTCGGAAACTAAGTTGCTCATATATTAATTTCCCATGATCGTACTATACCTACCAATTACAAATTTGTGGAGTATAAACTAGATAACTAAATGAAACTGTGTATGCAATATCATTGAAATTGGGTGAAAGTTACTGTAGATATAGAGAGTTGAACTTATGAAAAGTAATTACGGATTTCTACATCGACCCACTGAAGTATCGACTTTAAATTTTACAGGCACCAAGTACATACGGAAAATGTCATATGTACCAAAATTTATGCTAATTAGATAATAATTACTATATGCTCTAGCTCTAGAGCATACGAAATTTTAATCGGAAATTTTACCATGGACCCCCTGAAGTTACAGACCTGTATCTAGGTAGGCTTGCGGGCAATCATGATACCAACCTATGTTTTAAATTTCATCCAAATCTGATTTTTTTTTTTTACATTTTTCCGTAGAACAAAAACACATAGGTTCCCACATAAATGGGGAAATTTAACATGGTCCCACTAAAAGGATCGATCTCATCTTGTAAAATCCCCGGGGTGAAGTCTGTTAGAGCCTGTGTGCCAAATTTCATTACAATCGGACGAGCGGTGTTGCTGCGCACATAAAAAGCGTACGCATCCCCCGGACACTTTTTTTTTCATTTTCGGACTCCCCGACCTCGGAATCGCCTAGAGAAAAATTTTGAGCGAACTTTTTTTTTCGACCATCCAACCCATCACCAGACTTCATAGTATTTCATACTACTCGTAAAAGCTCTAAAAATGACTCAGACGTATCGATGTATCGATAATATAAATAATTTATCAATTCCATTTTTATAAGAATAAAATAGGCATGCATTTAGTTGGTTCGTGAAGTTCAGCTGTTAAACACTTAAATAATTAGAGAAATTAGAAATTTCTAAAAAAAAAAAAAAATAATATAAAATGATTAATATTCATTTAAAATTATTTATTATAATAATTAAAATATTAGAATATTATTTAGTTCTTTGTTTACCATGCAGTTATCATGACAGTGTTGATTTGTCAAATAGTGAAAAACAACTTAATGGATCTTACTTTTATGATGGAATCGAAATTCCTTCACATTTAGTGGCAATATATGATCATGGTTATGAAAACTATCGTGATAAAATTGATACCGAACCTCATGTGAGAGGTTGTATATGTAAAATAAGAATGTGTGTTAAATGGTGTTGTGCTCCCCATGAAATTTATGTATTTGGTAATTTGACATGCATAAATCATAATGAAAATATTACCAGTGAAATAGAGATGAAAACAAAAAGTAATGAAAATGTTATCAGAAATGTTAATACCCATTTTTATGGTTTGCCTTCAAGACTGCCTTGTAAATATGTTTATGCTTTGCGACCCAATTCGTATCCAGAAGATGAATGGTACTTATATGAGGTAATTTTTATTACGCGTGTTAATTTAATTATAATTTTATTATTTTAATATTATTCTTTGGTATTATTGTTTTTTTCTTTAATTAAGTGATTGATTGCTAACCATATGCTCAGTATATGGTTTAGATTTAGATATAGATAAAGGTTATATTAATAAATAAATATTAATGTATTTACCAATGCCTGTTTGTACATTGTAAAGTTTCTATATATCAAACACTTTAGTATTTTTTGTAAAAACGTTCAATGGTCCTTATGACAGATTCCAAATTATATAAAATATAAATTCCTAAATATATGATTTCATACTATGCGTTATTATAATAATTATTTGTCATTTTCTAAACTAAGTAGTACATTAATATAAAGGGTTGACGGAAATATTTATGTACTTCGCATTACCATCCCATTTTATTGTAATATATTAAGCAAATTGAACTGCCGGGAAATGGAATTTCGAGATTTTTATACATTCTGTATAGTAATGATCTAAAATATGAAGTTGGATGTTGGAGAGGGTGCTGTAAAGCCGAACGAAATAATTCCGAATTGTTTTGAATTAATAAATTTAAAAGCGTATCGCATCAGTATAAGTATATCGACTTTATTTCCAATTTTATTGAGAAACAAGATCAACTACATTAAATTTCGCGTATTTGGTTTTATATCTCAATAATTGGGCAATAAAACCGAATTCGGCTTTATTTCGTTCGGCTTTGTTATACCCAACCGTCTGGGAGCTCTAATTCGGTTTTATTTTCACAATACTACCACAACAAAAAAGGGTAAAAGGGTATTTACCAATAACTTGTTAATGACTTGAAAATCAGCCATTTCATTGGCCCATTATTTACTATATTTATTTTATACAGATATATATTCTTATATATTGAAGCTACTCTTTATTATAACAAATTTTTTTTTGATTAATTTGAATTTATTTTTTATATAGAATAGTTCATTAGTGCTTCCAAATAGAACTGAAGTAAAGTCGAAAGATGAATATTGTTTGGCTGTAGATAGAAATAAGGATCAACATAATATCGTACCCTTCATTTGCTCAGATACCGAAATAACAGGACCAAGTTGGCGAGACATTATATATGCTTGTTGTAAGTAAGTAGTTAATTTTTTAAACATTTTCGTAAAATAACAAAATTTGGTAGGGTTTTTATTTTGATTAAATAAATCCATATTAATTAAATTAGCAATATAATAATAAATAATGCAAACATTTGTCTACTTAATAATAATTTTATTTTTTATATTATTTATGCATAATTAATAATATATTTTAATTACAGCCCTGTTTGTATCTGTACCATGTATGATAGTTACAATGATAACTTATCTTTGGCTGCCAGAGCTTAGAAATTTACATGGAAAAGCTTTAGCATGCTATCTTTTTGGATTATCTGTTGGTTATTCAATAATGGGCTTTATATTATGGAATGGTGCAACAGAAATTTCAGCTAAAACTTGTTCAATAATTGGTAAGTTAATACGAAATATATGATATTTATTAGTGATACTGTAATAATTATGATTTTTAAATGAATATCCATATTTCGGGTATATGACAAATTTATATTACTAATAAATGTGGTAAACAATAATAATTTTTTTTAGGTTTTTTATGTTACTATTGTTTTATGGCGGCATTTTTATGGTTGACTGTCATCGGTTTCGATTTGTGGTGGAATTTTAGTGGAAAAAATACCCACTGTCCATATACCGAACACCAACGTTTTACTGTCTATTCAATTTATAGTTGGGGTTTGTCTGCATTATTTTTAATTATCGCAATTTCTATACAAAATTCAGAAAATATTGATGATAAATATAAACCAGCCATTGGTGGAAATCAATTTTGTTTTCTAGACAGTAAGATATTTAATAAGTGAATATTTGGTTTTTATATATTATTATTTTCAAAAGCTACTACTAATTGGTCTGCTTGTATTTATTTTTATGGACCAATATTTCTGGTTATTGTGTTCAATATGTTAATGTTTATATTAACTGCAATCAAAATACGTGAAGTTCAGCAAGAAATGGCACGAATGATGAGCAAAAATGATAATCAGAGAATTACGAAAACAGAAAAGGACAAGTAAGTAAATATATTTATTTAAATATATTTGAATTAAGATAATTTAAATAATCTTAATAAAGCATTTTAAAATCAAGATTTGGATTGTACTTACGTTTATTCGTTATTATGGGTGTTACATGGACAATTGAAATATTAACATATTTGATTGGAAAGAATCATGGATATAATTTTCTGCTTTATATAGGTGATGCATGTAATACACTACAAGGACTATTGATATTGATATTATTTGTTTTAAAAAGACAAGTTAAACGATTGATAGTGAAAGAGTAAATATTATCTAAATTGCGTAATTTGCTTATATTTAGATAGCCATTAATGTAAAAATTACTACTAAATCTATGCAATCGCAATATTGTTGTGACCAAAGAAATGTTTTTTAAAAAATTTTTTTTTTTTAGATATGATAGATCTCAAGGTAAAAAAATGTCTAGGCAATATTCAAGAACGACAAGTAGTAACATTGCAATGATGAATACAAGCCACAGAGCAAATCATTGAAATGGCAACATTGAAATAATCAAATTGGAATGG
This sequence comes from Rhamphomyia laevipes, assembly GCA_963920725.1. Taxonomy (NCBI): domain Eukaryota; kingdom Metazoa; phylum Arthropoda; class Insecta; order Diptera; family Empididae; genus Rhamphomyia; species Rhamphomyia laevipes. The sequence continues at coordinate 40,117,928 of OY987256.1, forward strand.
TGAATACAAGCCACAGACTACACCATTGAAATTATGAAATAAATATTATATAGTTAAAAAAATAATTATACTATAAACCAATTTTTTTTTATGTTAAAAAGAATTTTAGATTAAAAAGAGGAATCAGGACCTGTCAGACGTTGCTTTTAATATTTTTTATTTGAAAACGTTATTAAACTTAAAGTGAAATCTATTTTTTTAGGGTCAAGTTTAATGCAGTATGCTAGTTTTAATTGCAAAATACTTTGCTGGATGTCCTATATTTTTGATAGACTGTTAACCAATTTCTCATACATTTTACCAATATTATTTATAAATCTACAAATAAATTACCAATTTGAAACTCAAACCTAGAACCTCCTGGCGTATTAGAAAATTACTCTATTTTGTTTTAAATTCATAAATAATTTTTTAATAATTATATATTGGTTACAATCGTAGATGCTGCTAATTTTATATTTTTGTATACAGGGTTTGCACTCCAAATTCACCCTTTTGCAAATCAAATTCACCCTTTTGCAAATCAAATTCAACTTTTTGCAAATCAATTTTAACTGATAATAAAAAATGTTAATATTATGGAAGCATGGTTAATTAAGGGCAACGTAAGTCTTCATAAGACGCGTGAGGTACGTGATTTAGTTGAACGGACTAGACACACATTAGTTTTTCTCCCGCCTTACTCCCCCATGATGAACCCAATAGAAGAAGTATTTTCGAAAATAAAATGTTGTGCCCGTAATATGTTAGCTAATCCTGGGAATACATTAAATTTAACACACGTAATTGAACAATCAGCGGCAACTGCTAGTCCAACAGATTGTAATAAATATTACGAACACATGTGTATGCAATTGTCGTCAGCTGCTGCAGAAGAAACTCTATAAATAAAATGTTTAATAATTATTTTATTTATTTTAAATATCAGTTTTCATATTGTTAAAATAATTTAATTTTAAATTGTAAAAAAATAGTTTTGTCTTTATACTTCTTTGTACCTATAAAATATTAAATTTGAAATGAAATACTTATTTTCTGTTAAATTTGAGGGTGTTTACTTTTGAAATTTTGAAATATAATTAATTTAGGAATAACAATTGAGATATCGAAGGAAAAAATCAACTGGTAAACTAAAAAATTAAGTTATCAAAACATGTTTTATTATTAGTTGAATTTGATTTACAAAAAGTTGAATTTGATTTGCAAAAGGGTGAATTTGATTTGCAAAAGGGTGAATTTGGAGTGCAAACCCTGTAGTATATTTGCATCCTGAAGCATAAACGTGAAACTCTCTGTAATTTAATTCAAAAATCCCAAATTCAATGATGGAAAATGCTATACATTAGCTTTGGAAATATATTTTGATCAGTGTTTTTCCAATACGCAAGGAATATTAATTTGTAATATGAGAAACTTTAAACTTATGTTGCTTATGTATAGAGAAATTCAAAGTGGATTACATTTTAAGTAATATATTATTATTATACTAGATTTAATTAATTTAAGTAGTCAATTGCTCTATAAAGGGAATGACAAATCCTTTTTTTAATAATAATGAAATGCGTTCTATTCAAATTACAAATTTTTTGTTCGCCAAATTAATTAATTTTTTATTGTTATTACTATCGAAATCTACGATATAAGTTACAAATATCGATTTTTGAAAAGCCACCATTATATCTTCCCCATAACATATTACTTAATTGAACCAATTTACCATGTAAAATGCATTAGTTTCTTGTTGAAAACATCACAAAAAAAAATTTTTTATGAAAATGTACACAAAAGTTTGTCAACCTAAATTACAAACTTTCGATATCTCTAAGTAAATTATGTTTTTTAAACAACTTTTTTGGTAAACTTTATTCAATTATTTTATAAATTTTTGTTAAAAATTCAATAAAAAACACTGAACAATTTTCTATTTGAAATTTTTACGTGAAATTACTCTATGAACTGAAATATATTGATTCTTAAAGGGATTCCCAAAATAAATTCATGCTGAAAATTTTAACAAATAAATTTTCAATTTATATTTAAATATGTAGGCGTTTTACAATCTATGAACTTGAAATTTATTTTATATAATACTTTTTATCTATATGTTTTGGAACAGAAATAAGAAGCATTACTGAAACAGAGACTAAAAAGAGATTTATAAAGCAGTACAAACTAATAAAAACTATACTTACAAAATATTATCAACAGGACTTAATCTTTTTCCATAATCAAAATTTATTGCTTTCCTTAGAATAAAAATTTATATCGATTTTTGACCTTTTTTCCTTTTGAATTTTCCGTAACGTAAAAGATTTGTTAATCCATATATAAGATATCAAGGATAAAAAATATTGGTTTTTGTTTTGTAGTAAAGTGCTAAGGAAAATTTGTTAAAAAAATATTCTTTAAATTATATATAAATATAATATTTAGTAGACCTTTGAAGTTTAATGAAGATATGAAAAGAATTTATAAGTTTAAAAGTTTCATTCACATATATAAATAATATTTGATTTAACAAATAAATGGTTCATGAATTCTTTAAAAGTTTTTATAAGAAAAATGTTAAATAGGATCTAATCTTAATAACAGATAATTTAAATATTAAGCGTAAAATTTAGTTTTTGATGTGATAGTTAAACTATAGCCTAATTTTATTGACTTGGAATTGGTGATTTGTCAAGGGTAAAAACGAAATTTGTCTTACGCATAGTTAGAATAAATATAAATGTTGTGACAGAATTGGTTTCGAAAAAATGAATATGGTTAAAATGTACATGCCATTACAATTTTGAGGGTGCAGATTCCAAAAATGAAAAATCAAATTATTTTCGAACTTGTATACTGTGCGCCCCAATATCTCATAATAATTCTTATCCAATTTGAATGAAATTTTCCATTTACAGATTGATGTCGATGTTAATGTTTAATAGTTCAGGCTAAAAATTTCGAATTGTTTTTAACTTGCTATACGTATAACAATTTTCAGTTTAGTTTATCCAATTTATGTTTATATCGTGATACATTTTTCTAAATTTTTCTATATATCCCTAACATTTTATAATATTGGTAACAATTGTCACTTCACTACGTTATTTTGTACTCGTATATTATTCTAATAGGACCTACAATTATTTATATATTATTTTTGGCTGAGTGAAACAACTAATTAAAGTCCGGATTTATCATTGCAAAAAAATATAGCATATTTAATTGTAATTGTAATATTTGTAATATTATATAATCAAAATGAAATTTTCATTAGTATAGTAACACTCAAAATCGTCAGCTCAGTTCTTAGGTGTTCAATTTATTCAAACCTAATAAGTGTTGGTAATTTGTGAAAGGTAATTTGTTTTTTCGATATTTTGCTATCAATATCCAATACAAAAATGAACTTTTTATGAGATATTGAACTCTTAAGCAGATTTTGAAAATGGATGTTGAATTAAATTGAAATATTTCTGCGATACTGAACAAATAAACACTGAATGTTTCAACTAAAAAAATATACAATAAGCTTTTAAATTATTTAAAATTTGTGATCTTAAAACGGTGTTAAAAAAAATTGTATATTGAACCCTTAAGTACTGACATCGAATTATATAAATAAGTTTTGATCTGTTTCTGTTAGCACATTAAAATTTTACTTGTTGCCAATTTATTCCATAGTTTCGCATTAATTTAAATGTAAACTAAACTTTTAAAAAAAAATTACTAATTAAGGGTACCGTAGCAGAAAACTCGTAGTTTTTTAAATAGTGATTTGTATTCAACAGTATTTTTGTAACAAAGAGTACTTTATTAAAAACTACACACATTTTTTGTGACATATATCATGTATTTTATAGAATTCCTGTTTTTGATAGGGACCCACTTAAATAACTAACCTAAAATTTTATAGGCACCAACAATACTAATATGTAATGTATACCAAATTTCATTAGAATAGTATAATATTTACTATATACTCTAACTAACTGAGTACACTTGTGCACAATACCAATACCAAATTTCATCCAAATATTTCATAGGTTCCCACATAAACGGGGAATTCTTATACGGTCCCAGTCTATTTTTTGATTATCAAATCCATCCATCACCAGACTTGATAGTTAACTATTTGTAAAAATGTTAAAATTTATTTTTCAAAAAAGTTATAAATTCCAATTTAAAAAGTTTTTGTAACAAGCTGCAATGTATTTGTAATATTGTAATATAGTAGATTAATTAACATTGAACTAAATATAAAAATAAACTTTTAATTTTAATTATTCTGCTAAGCAAAAGTTTTCTGGTAACTTTATTTGTAAACTAATTTAAATAATTTTTAACTTTTAGTACGAGTATATGTATAAAAAAGTTTTAAAATATAGACAGATTTGCAGTTTGTTTTTTAAATACCAAGATATTAAATAACTGAAATACTAAAAAGTATAAGATTAATAAAAATAAAAGTCGTAGTCAATTTTACCATATAATTTTTAAACATTAAGGCCCAATTGTAATGTGGGCGCAAACCTTTAGCGTAAATTTTGAAAATTGTTCAACATATGCAAATCAATGAAAGCAAACACAATGCTAGCGGTCACCGCTAAGTAAAAAAAAACTACAGCCAAAATTGAACAATGTTCAATATTAACCGCCAGCGCTAGAAAATTTTAATAAAGGAGGCGAATTTTAAATTTGACTGACATTTTTCATAGTGACATTTTAAATAAATAATAAAGATTTCACGCAAAAAATATAATAACATAATAAAATATAATTTTCTCAGCCACCGCCAACGCCAGCATTGTATTTGTACTGGATTTGTCTTGGCGGGGGAACAAACTACAGCTACCGCTAAAGATTTGCGCCCACATTACGATTGGGCCTTTATATGCAAATATTAAAGTTGTCAATTTGTTGATAATTTGCTGTAAAACTTGCAAACTTTATAATAATTATTTTTAAATATCAAAAACATTTTTTTTTCTTAAATTCTTATTTTTAAAATCTTTTGCAAATTTACAATGCTATTATTAATAGTTTTAATAACTGGAAATTATATTAAATATAAATTATATTTTCATGCAGGATGGGAAAATTCATTGCAAAAAATTCATCATTAGCAAATATTCTTCGCAGAGAAAATTCATCGTGATTTAATTTACATAAAATAAATTACTAGTTTTTAAATTACACTTTCGTACTATTTAAAGAACTTTATTTTCTGTAAATTAAATCACAATTAAATTTCCTGCGATGAATTTTCCATAAAACGTTTTATAAATATTTATAAAACATTTTGCAATGTGTTAAAAATATGAATTATTAAATATATCTCATTAGTAACAAAAAAATGTGTCAAGGTAAATTATTTTTTACTTCAAGGAAATGCAGCAATAATCATTACGTCATCCAAGAAAAAACAGGACAGTATAATTTAATTTTACTTGGTATATTTTAATGTATTGTACTGTACAATGCCAGAAATTACAAAAAAAAAACTGGATGCATGTATCCATCAAGAATATTTAATTCTATATTTAAACATAATTGTTAAAATTATGAATTTATATGTTAAATTAAATAAATATAAATTTTGACTAAATTGCATTTACTCAATGGTCATTACATCCTTTTTATCTGAAGTAAGTACATATATAAAAATTACAAAATATAATTATGTTTTTAACCTTCTAGTCTATAAGTTCTAAAAGTATTTTTAAATAAACATTCAAACTTATAATGATCAAGAAACTTTTGCTGGTTCACTTTGTTCCATAAGGTCATTTTAATGATTATTTTCATATAGCAAATAATTTCTGTAGCTTTAAAAGTCAAATTAATAAATATATAATAAATCTCTTTTTGACATTTTTTCTGAGAAGGATTTCAGTAGTTTTCTTGATTATAGTTGGATTATCTCTTCAACTGCAAACATTATTTTTATTTTTATATATAAAAAATATAATCTTTAAAATCGTAGAGTAACTTTATATAAAGAATTAGCTAGAAGAAGTAAAATTTACTGATACGAGTATTTAAGGAAAAATTGTATTCAATAATTATAGATTTTTCTTAAATAAAATTATAATTAAAATATTAATCTGGATTTTAATGAGTATATCGAATTATCAATTTTGTATTGGATGAAGATAAGTGATTTTCTTACGAGAACTTAATATTAGCGAAAAGAAGAGCAGATTCTATGATTAATTTGTAGACATAGAAATACTTGTTGATTCTAAATAGTTAATTCAATAGACTGGATTTCGTAAAATACCAAAGTAAAGAGTTCGAGGATCCATTTGTAATTAAAACTTAATTTACTTTGTATGTTAGACCAATTTTGAAATATATAGATTCCAAATATGGAGCTCTTACTATGATGTAGCCATAATAGCTACAACCCTAGTATACTAGTTCCTAAATACGTTAGTAAAAGTTTTTGTGTATTGATTTTGCACATTAATTAATTATGCGTATCATATTCAAAATCATATTCAGAAAATTTACTTGCTTTTAAAATCTTAATGCAGTAGCAAATAAGTAACGATTTTAAAATCATCTGGTCTCTAGGGCATAGTTTGATCGAAGCAAATGAGATGGCAGATGAACTGGCAAGAAACGGGACAACTCCCTGGAATCTTACTTAATATGTTATCCTTTGGCCGACCTGATTATGGTCGACCTGATTATGTTCATTAAGGAGGTGGGATGGGTTGATGCGCTATAGAAAAATTTCAGCAATCGACGGGTGTGTACAACGGGCCAAAATTGGGGCTTCAGTGCGTGAGGTTTCCGGATCCTCCACTTTACAAACCAACCAACCAACCAAGTTTTAATAATAATTTTTATATGCTACAACCGATAACATTATATAAGTAAGAGGTAGTAGGTAGTACAGAAAATTATATGACTCATAGACTAATAAATACAACATTAAAGATTTACAATAGCTACTGTTTATTATTATCAGATAAATTAATAGAATTACAAAATAAATTGGTTTAAATCTAGAGTCATAATTTTTTATGCAATTGTGCTGCAGCTCAAAGAGGTTTCGTGACATTTTATTGCAATTTGGACCTACTATCTTTAGATGGATTCCGAATTAGAAGTTTCTTTTTATTGAAGAAATATTTAATTGCAACAACATAGAGTAACATTTGTTATCAGCTAGCATTTTTACGATTCTTAAATTCACAATTATATATTTCAAATTTAATTACTGGTAGTCATTTAAAGTTTACTCAACTTAGAGCAACATCGAAACCCAGATCTACCACCACGATACTACTATGCATTAAGCATCTTATTTGCTTGAAGTTATAGTAAATTGATAATTAGGTAATTGCAGATTTTTTAAAAAATTAAAGTTAATTATTATTCACGCAATTAATTGAAAACTATGTTGGTACGGTACTAGTAATTGAATATTCAAAAAAAAAGTTTTGATTTTGCATAGAAATTAACACCCACACGAAAGTAGTGTTCAGGTGGAAATATGTAAAAAGAAGTTATAAAAAATGATTTAATATTATATAAGAATATAATGAGAACGAAAAGTTTAAGATTTTAAGAATTCATGATATTTAAGAATTCCAATAATAATATTGTACATAATATCGAGAATATTTGAGGTTGAATAGTATAGTATGCATAGATATATGTGGATAGAATCATGTAACTCTCAAAAATTGTGACTTATTCATTGGTCTCACTCTCTTAGACTTTTAAATATAAAATTAGTAAAAGTAGAAGTTATTCCTAAAATCAAAAATATCGAAATATGTTTCAGTCGATAACGACTATCCGAGGAAGGTCAGATATATCGAACAATTATTTATATAATTTTACTAACTTTTATTTATGTAATATTCATGTTAGGTTCTTTGTTATACTTTTGGTTTACAAATTTGATCATATTTAATATTAGCCCAGATTGTGTTTGTGTGGCATCAGCAAAAACATAAAATGGTAATTGTTATTAAATAGTAAATACCTTTAAGATCATGGATATAAAAATATAATTATTTACCAATTAAATATGCCCATATATTTTTTATTATAATATTTTTATTTTCGTTTTGGTTTGAGATTTTTATTAAAATAAAATCCTGGTTACATAAATTTTAAACCCAGGAGTACCTAAATGAATAATAAATTGCCATTGCCAATATTGTCTACCCTATACATTTTAACATTTAACAATAAACGTTCTTTTATTATGTAATCAAAGACCATTACCACCTCAATAAGGATATATAGAAAACCCTTTTTGTTTGTTATCAAAAATTTATTAATGTGATAAATATTATTTTTAAGATGGAAAATCGATTTGGTATGCTCAAGAGAATATTAAAAACAAAAGACAAAAATATAAGTTTTAATAAAAAAGATATAAAATGTAAGATTTACGCCTAATGGGTTAGGCCAGGAGCACAAGTGTATTCATTAACTATTTAAATTGATAATAAATGATATGATTCTTTAATTAATATAATTATTATTTCCATCTCTTTAAAAAATGTAATAGTTTTTTGTTATTGAGCATAATTCAGAATATTTCACAAACATTTATTGGTAGTATCACCAGGGCACCACTTGAAACCACTTGTAGAGGCTGTGCTGAGGATGACGAGACAATTGAACATCTTTTATGTGACTGTCTTTCTATGTGTTATAAAAGTTTAAAATTTTTCGGATTTAATTTTGCAGGAGCAGTAAGCAAAGAAAAACCTGCTAACCTGATAAACTTTATTTTAAACTTTAATAAAGGGATGGCACGATTTGTGGTGAAAATGAGTAACGTTTCGTAAGAGGGTACAACGGACCGTATGGGGAAGGTACGAGGTTTGATAGTTTCCATTCCCTCCTTCTCAAATCAACCAACCAACCATCACCAGCGCATCAGCACAAATTTAATATATATCTTTAATAAACTTCATTTAAGTAACGTATGTAATTATTTTATCATGGCAAATATGTTGTTTATATAAATTCTCTTTCTAGATATTTGAACTATTTACTTTTTATTTATTTTTAAAAATATATAGCAAAAAAATCTATCCACAATTTTTATTTCATAAAAATAAATAAAAAAAAAAGATTATTTATTAACTACGGTTACGAGTAATGAGATGAATAGCGGGATGGAAATGGAAGTATACTTAATTCTATTTATTTTGTATAAATATTAATTTTTTGATTATTATAATATTATTAATTATTAAAAAATATAATGTGTAAATCCCACAAATTCGACAACATAATGTACAATTCCCCAGAAATGAATCACTTTAGACTTAAAGTGTCACTCATTGCGATTAAATTTTATAAATATGAATTAAGATTTGAAAATAGGACTGAAACAAAATCTATCTCTGCAATATTTATCAATCACTATCATGTGATAGACTATCACTACCATTGAAGTAGTTGTTGCGGTATTTAATATTATTTTATTGTGCTGCTGAATTACTGATAAGCATCTCAGATATTCATCTCAAAGTAGAATTGCACTGAAGTATTACAAAATATTCACATCTACACAATAAATAAATACACAATAAAATTCAATAATTATTCCATAAAATATTTAAATTTAATTATATAAAAAAGTTTAAAATTTAATTAAATATTTTGTATTGCTGAATATTGCACAATTAATTATTGCCAATAAAATAATTGCTGCGCATTCAAAAATTACTATTCATAAAATTTATTCTATTTAGATTAGATAAATATTAACCATAATTACATACAGAAAAATCAATTTAACAAATTATTTATTTATATCGATTATTAGAGAAAATTGAATGAAAGTACATTTAAAATTAATCTATGTATTTAAAATAAAATTTTAGTTGATTTTACCCACAATAATTTAAATTATATTGTGGTAATTTTTTATTAAAAGTGACTGGAATTTTTTAAGGAACCTTTGAATTTTATCTACCACAATTCACAAATTATCAAAATTCAATAATCTCTTTACTATTAAAGTATAAGGCCGTGGGATTCCAGTGTTAGATTGTTCTATCTTTTCATGTAATACATAAATACATTATGTATTACAAAAGACCGCTTTCAGGTCGCAACATCAGCCTCGAACTTTATACTTAATATATGATTTTGATTCTAGAAAAAAATACTCACGGTCAAGGTCATTTTCCGACACTAAATTCACTAACTGTTTAAAGAAACTTATTGTTTGCAATAGGAAAGCATAAAATTAGTAAATCCCTATTTTCACCAATTCCATAGAACCCATTTTTATCGGTTTTACGACTTTCTCAACAATTAGACCTATGAAAAACAATTACATTCATTTCGTATCACTGTGTGGTGCGCTCTATTTGCTGTATGCATCATTGGTACATATTATTTCGAAAATGAAGCTGATGATGCTGTTACTATCAATGGTGTTCGATATATAATGATATAGATTTAACGACGGCGTCACATGGCATATACATATAATTTTAATTTTATGTATTTTTAATTTTAAAAGGTGATGGTACCTGTGTCTTTCATGAGATAGAGGTGCAATTATGCAGAAATTTAACTGAAAAATACAGTATTATTATTTCTAATTCACAAATGGAAAAGTCTGTACAACAAATTTCAATAAAGAAAGACAAATTTTGAGAACAAAATTTGTGTTAAATTTAAAAAAGAAGTTCTCATTGATAGAACGTTTAATACTGGAAGTTTTTCAAAATATTTATATTTTTCTTTTAAATTATAAAATTTCTGTAACATAAATTAAGGAATTTCTTTTTTAAACAAGAGTCTAGCACTAATTATGAATTTAAAAGTTTGATTTTGAATAATTTTAAATATAGTCTTAAAATGCATGTACAAATCTTACACAGTGAAGGTGAGGATAATTCAAACTAAAGTTGAATAATTTATTACAAAACTATTCGTGATGTTCACGTTCTGACGTCCTAAAATTACTTTATCAAATAAATTTCCTCTTTAATACAGAAATCGTGATTGACATTTCATTTAAATTATTATTAACTATAACTAAACATGATTTAAAATCGAATGTCCTATATTCCTATAATATTATAATCATTTTAACAACCAGTCCACTAGAGTTCTATGATTCGTTATGGTAAAACGGAAACATAAATTCATTCCAATTTCCAGAAATAAATTTACATAATTTTCATGATTTGTGGGCTTTTACTTTGTTTTCATTTTTTATTCTGTGAAACAAGGTTTTTTGCCTGCGGTAAAATGAATTTATAACATGGTTTTATGTAAAGTACAAGGTATTACATAAAAATAAAAAATACCTCAGGCCTCATAGTTATTCAGAAAAAAACTTACCAGAAAATTATTTTACAATTCTGTATTAAAATAAAATATAAAAAAAAAAATTTCATCAAAAAGTTAACATAAAATGTATTTATTTTTAATTTGAAAATAAATAAAGTTCTATGGAACGACCGAGAAGAGTTAGAGTTATTTTACAAATATTCAAGTTCAGCATGAAATTAATTTATCACCCATGTTATTTCCATAATGTTAGTTAATAATCGATGATTATTTATTTATATTATGTAAATAGATTTATGAAATATTTTATGGTTTTTACATTAAAATTATGCAGTTTATGTCAAGTAGTATTTACAATATTTTTTTTTTAATTTTTAATCAGTTTTCAATAGCTAATATTACATTATAGTATTGATTATATATATATACATAAGCGCCCATAGATGGGCACGGTGGATCACTTGCCTTCCCCTGGGCTTTAAAAAAAATATAAGTTTAAGAAAAGATGGTATTTGTATTATGAGTGTCCATCGTTTAATAGACGAAATAAAACACCAATATTTTATAAATGAGCTTTTACGTTAGAGAAGAAGAGGTTATTATTTACATTCTCAGAATAATTTGTGATTGTCAACAGGACACTTTTAAACAAAACATGTGTATTTCGAACATCATCAATTTGAAATTTTCATTTTAACCTCCCCTAGAAAAATCTTGCGGGCGGCTATGTATATATCTGTGGCAATATGTAAGAACCGCTTAACTCGATTTAAGTGAAAATTTATATTTAATGATTATTCTTCTATTTTTAATCCATTTTTTGAAGTAAGCATTTTAGCCTAAGTAATTTTTAATTAGAAATTTGATTTTGAAGTAACAGATTAAAGGTAAGCTCTAAAAATTGGTTTGGTTGCAAATTGTATTTTTTTGTAAAAGTAGCTAAAGTTTAAAATTCGTGTAGTTAATTGCACAGACAATTACTGGTATTAGTTTACAAACATAACATAATTGAAAACATAAGATATTATTTCCGGTATGCAAATTCCAAAATCTTATAAAGTCAACATAAGCTTTTTTATTACATTATATTTTTGACATAAATTAAAATTAATTATTTTTATTATAATAAGAAGTTAAAAATATTTCTTTAAAACATCTTAAGTCTTTTGAAGTTTGACTTGGGATTTAATACTTACTTTATCATGGGTTATTATAATTACTATAATTAAATTTGTCGTATCTCCCTTTCATATATGTATTATACGAATACATATATATTGCAAATATACCTTTTTTTACTATTGGAAATTCGCTACAGAATAATTTATATTTTCGAGATAAGCTATTCTTCGATTTTTCTACAGATATTAGTGTCCAAAATTTTCCCAATTATTTTTTTTCTACATTATATATTATTTGTATCGACGATATTTTAAATAAATTTAATTAGCAAAATGCTATCAATGAATTTCTTAACTTATGAATATTTTTGTACAACAAAACTTCGTTATCTTATGAATAAACTCAAGAACTTAACCGAATATATAAAAATGATCTGAACTGGCATCGTGTTGTTTGTTGCTTAAAAATATGATTTTCATTTACGTTCACTTCACGTAACTCATTTTAGTAGCTTAATTTTGATAGTATGAATTTAAACAATTTGTTTTAAAAAACAATAAATCGTAACATAATAAATGTTTTATTTTTTGAACCACTTTTTGCTAGCTAGTCATAATTAACTAAATGTCATTCTATAGTTGGCAGATGCGATAATTGTACTTTTCTTGTTTTTAGAATTATACCTTTTTGCAGATTATTCTGATATTTACAGCAACATATTTTATTATCTCATTGTATATTTAAATTAAATAATTTTAAATTTACTTTTAAAATTAATGTTGCTTCAGTTATAACCATTTTTGGCTGATCTTATTACACAATTTACTTTTATCTGTTAAATTTTCGTAATTACTTACATTATTATAGTTTTCAGGAAAAATCAATTAATTGTTGTCGATTGATTGATTAACTGTCGATTGATAAATAAATTACATAAAATATTTATCATCAATATTACCGAATATTACAAAATGAAAATTAATTGTATAAATTTACTGGAAAAAGGGGATAAATCATCTTTTCATAATTTCCAGTTAAAGAACTGGACCAGAAGTTAAGTTTTTTCAAAATTATTTCTTGGTATTTTCTAAAAGTACTTAATTATATATTTTTAATTGAGATGTGAAGCTACAAATGGCTTTGCCTAATCCATTGAGAATAAAGCCATTATCACTTTATTACATATGACTTTATTTTGTGATAAGATTTGGAAATAATATGGGTGCTGTTAACAATTCGGCCACTGCGCAGCTTATATCAGCTTGAAAAATTAAAAACCAGCCAAAATTAAAATATTGACAATTAAAATTTTTGCAACCTATTTGCGCGGGGTGGCTACAATAACTGCAAAGGCTGTGCTATGTTGGTATTCTGAATGTTAATCTAACAGACTGCGCTGCTCTTGCTGCAAATCTAAATTAATATCGACTGACTGGATAACTGCGCAGGGGCTGAATTATTGACCGCGTCCGCTACCAATGAGAGATAGCGAAATTCTTAATTATATAGTATTAACTTCGCGTTTAGGAGAAAGAAAACAACAACAATTTATTTTTGCATTTCTGGATTGATGATGCAAATAGAACGTCCTTTTCAATTCCCGTTGAAAATACTGGTTAACATGTTACATATTTACACTTTAGACCTTAACATAAACACAATTGCAGTAATAAAAAGAGGTCCTATAAAAATAAAAATAATTGGTAATTTAAAAATAATAATAATAAAAAAAAAAAATATTTAAGGTCAAGCTCCATTAGTCTTTTAAAAGTCGTGATGACTTTTTTTCTAGCAAAAATGAAAAGAGATAGTATGTAAAATTATACAGTACAGAAAGAGATGAAATTTCCCACTACTTTAAAAAAAATTCGGAAAATTTGTGACATTCCGATTTTTTTTTTCATTTCAAAATAATTTTCAAATTGTTCACACCACACAGAGGAAATTTTTTGAAGTAAACCGGAAATTAATTAAAATAAATTTTAATTAATTAATTACAGACATTCGAAATATTAATTGTGTGAAATATTAATTTTAAAGATTAAAAAATAAAGTGAATTTGTGTTGAATTATTTATTATTAAATAACAATATGGATTTCACGGCAGAGCAATTAATTGCTATGAAAAGTGTATTGTTTTCCAGTAGTGATAACAGTAGTGAAGAGGAGGAATATGTGGCAAAAAAGAAGAGACGTTTTTGGGTTCGGCCTTATTTTATGGAAAGAGATGAAAGTGGTGCTCATAAAACTGTTGTAGAATCACTTAAAAATTTAGGTGACGCCGAACTATTTAAAAATTATATGCGGATGAGCTTTTCCAATTTTGAAAAATTATTACGTATGGTAGCTCCTACTATTACGAAGAAAATTTTAATGAGAGAGCCTATAAGCCCTAGTTCCCGTTTGTCTATAACTTTAAGGTAACATTTACATATAAATTTAATTTTTCATTATAATTAATAAATATAAAAAAATTTCAGGTATCTTGCAACAAGAGAGTCACATCAAAGTTTGTCATTGGCATATAAATGTTCCAAAATTTCAGTACACAGAATTATTGTAGAAACCACAAGAGCTATCAGCGATGCTCTAAAATTTGAGGTGTTTCCAAAATTAAATAAACAAACTTTTGAATCAATTGCAAATGGATTTAATGCAAAATGGAATTTTCCAAACTGTCTTGGCGCGATTGACGGCAAGCACATTACAATACAGGTAAGTGTAGTTTTTTTAAAATTATTTTTTGTAATTATGTTAAATTACAGGCACCTGCAAAGTCTGGTTCACTTTTCTTTAATTATAAGAAAAGCTTTTCCATTGTACTTCTGGCGATATGCGATCACAAATATAATTTTATAATGTGTGACATTGGTGCAAGTGGTCGACAAAGCGATGGAGGAATTTTTAGGAAAAGTGAATTCGGAAAAAGATTTTATACAAATGCCCTACCGTAAGATGAAATTATATTAAAAATTAATTAAATTCAATGTTGAAAATTATAGGATTCCAGAAAATTGCGATGTTGCTGAAGATTTCAAGGATGTGCCCTATGTATTTGTTGCGGATGATGCTTTTGCGCTCAATACGAAAATGTTAAAACCATATTGCAAACAGAATTTGACAAACCAACAAAGAATATTTAATTATAGGTATGAAATTTTTGGCTATTTAAAACTAAATTTGTTATATTTAAGTTGTTTCAGATTAAGTCGTGCCCGTCGAATAATCGAAAACGCATTTGGTATTTTAAGCGCAAAGTGGAGAATATTTAGAAGTACTATTAATGCGGAAGTAGACCTTGTTGAAGACATAACACATTGCTGCGTATGTTTGCACAACTGGCTTCTGCAAACCGATACTTTGGGAAATTATTTTACTGAAACGCTCGTCGATCATGAGGAAAATGATGTGTTTGTTCCAGGAACGTGGCGAGATGAAGAAAATAATTTTCTTCCATTGGAAACAACAGGCATTAGTGGAAACTCAACTACAGCTGCGAAAAATTTACGAGATAGATTTTCGAATTATTTTGTTGGGAGCGGTGCTGTTGAATGGCAAAATAAAATTTTATAAAACTTAAAAAAAAAATCGTTAAAAAAACATTATACTTATATTAAAATTTATAGTAATATTTTTAAAGTTTTATTAAAAAAAAATTATAAAAAATTAATTATTTTCTTAAACATTTTACTCATTGGCAGCAATTTCAATTTCTTCTGCCACCATATTCAATATTTTTGTTCTAACTAATCGTTGTCTCCTCTCGGACAATTGCCTCATCTCCACTCTCAATAAATTTAAAAAAGCTTCTCCACTAGATAACTCAGGTTCTGGCTGAATTTGTGATGTCGATTGTCTCGCCTCCATTAAGCTCAAAAATCTATTTTGAAATTCTTCCTTTTTATTTTTCTTTTCCTGCTTTTCCAATTCTAAAAATTATAACATTTATTAGGTATATAAATATAATTAATGTTGACATAGATTTATTTATTTTTACCTAATTTTAATTTTTTTTTTTTAATTTCTGACATATTTCTCCTTGATACTACTGGTGTAGCACTTGGCAATTGATGACTTGATGATGAGTCTTCGCTAATTTCATCAAAAAAGCAAATACTTTTTGTGCTAAAAAAATTTCCAAATAAAATTGTAATTTTTTTTATATTATAAAATTATTTTACCTGTTATCATCATCTTTGTCATCCAAAAACGACATAAGTGCTCTATACTTGAAATCCTTTTTGGCGGAAGCACGCGATCCACTAGGAGCATCTTTTTTAAGTTTAAAAAATGAAGTTCTTAAATAATCCCAACGTTTTCTTATTGTTTTTGTTGTTATATTATCATTTTTTAAATCTATATAAAAAAAAATATAATTTTATTTGTAAAAAAAATTAAAAAAAAAATTACTGAGCTCCTCCATAATGGCATTCCACAAAGCATTTTTGTTTGTACGATTTTTATATTGCTTATTTTTAAAATCCCATATTGCTGGCTTATCTCTAACTGCTTCTATCAATAAATCTGTAAAAGTATATATAAAATATAAAGTATATATTATAATATAAATTTCATATATATGTACATTGTAAAATTGTATTAAAAAATATTTTTTTTTGTATAAAATTATATATAATTACCATCTTGTAAAGAGCAACTTGAAGTATTATTCACTGTTGTTTCATCAGAATGGTGGTCATTGTGATTGTCAATTAGATCTGTAAATGTTTTGCAATTAATATCAAATTATTAATTACAAAGAAAAATTTAATATATTTACGTTCTACATTTTCATATGAATGTAATAGGGAATTACTTTCACTGTCATCAAAACTACTGAAGTAATCCCCTAATCCTACAGTTGGAATGTCTTCAAATCCTACAGTTGGCCCGTCTTGAACTTCAGCCGAAGGTTGTCTCCCACAAGTTCATTTGAAATAATGTTAACATTTTTGTTAACATTTTTATTTTCTGCAAATTAATAAAAAAATATATATTTTACATTGTAAAATATTTAATTTTTGTATATGAAGTATGTATATGTTTAATTAAAACATAATTAAAACATACCTTGTTTAATTAAAATATTTTTAAAACTCATTGTATTTTACACAAAAACTTTTGAATTTTTTTTAAATATTTAAATAATGATAACTGTCAACCTTTTGAATATAATTTTTCAATTTTTCAAAAATGATATTCAAAACGTCAACTTTTGCTAGAAAAAGTTGTTCGTTATCAACTTTTTTTCGGATACAACATCTTTTTTGTTGGATTCAACGACTTTTTTTCGGAGACAGTACATTTTTGTTGGATTCAACGACTTTTTTGTTGGATTCATCGACTTTTTTTCGGAGACAACCTTCTTTTTTGTTGGATTTGTCGACTTTTTTTCGGAAAAAAGTCGTTGTTCCGTCTCTATCGCACTCATGCTTTTTTGTATCTTGCATAACTTCTTCTTGAAAAAAGTGGTGACGACTTTTAAAAAAGACTAATGGAGCTTGACCTTTATTCTATGATTTATTTATTTCAATTAGTTTTAAATAAATTAATATAAATTTAATTTTGATATTGGAATTGATGTACACCAGGATAAATTTCGTTCAAAATATTACATTGCAAGTCATGCGAAATATTTCTATGTTTGTTATTAAATAAAAAAAAAAATATATTTTAAATATCCCATAAATTATGGACCGAAAATTCAATTAAATATTTTCTATAGCTGAAAGTTGTACAATTAATTTCAATATAATTTTCAGAATTACTATCGTCATAAAATTGACTTTAAAAGTTATTTCAATATTAACCATAATTACATAGAAAAATTAATTTAGCAAATTAATTATTTATTGAACATATATGGATGAATAGATAAAATTATAATTACATTTTTTATAAAATTAAATGAAATTAAATGAAAGAACTTATAAATTGAACTTTTAGTTGATTTCGGCTCAATAATTTAAATTATATGGTAAAATTGTGATAATTTATTATTATTGTGATAAAAGTGACAAATTAAACACAAATTAAAATAATGAAAATTAAGTAAGGTATGACAAAGTTTTTCTATAATTTTGTGGTGAGGCAATAGAAATTGTAATACATAGTAAATATATATAAAAATGGTTTCTTGGGTTTCCATATTGATAAACAAAGATTACTTTCAGAAAATTGAACGGAAATGACCAAATTCTCAATGTTGGTAAATATTTAATTAACCAAAATTGGATTTTAAATATATTTGGATGCAATTTTCTCGAATCGTTACCCGCTATTATTTAGTTTCTGTCAACTTACATGCATTTACAATTTTATTTTCTTATATCAAAAATGGTCTATAAGAATCTAAGTAAATATAAATCAAGGGCACACTATTCCAGACTCGAGACTCACTAAATAGAATATAAAATTTTGGTAATTTACCTACTCTATCTACTTGTTATCAAAATCAAAATATTGCTTTTTTATATTGATTTTATGATTCATTAGAATTAGATGCTAGCTAGCCAATAAAAGATAAATATTAATAGAACCGTAATTAAATGTCATTTATGTTGTGACATGGCTTGTGAATCTGTATTTTAAACAAATTTATTTGTGGTTTTCACTTGAAACTTGTAAGTGCAGCCAATTATTTAGATATGTTTAGATTGTAAAAAAATTGAGCAATTCTCAGAGATTAAATTTGATACCAACGTCAGCATGACATAAAGAAGGATTCAGCAAGCGCTACTAGATAATACTACAAAATGGGTTTTTTCTCACTCAGTAACCGCACACTGGTTCTATTCCAGTTTTCAGCTGGATCTATAATTTTTTATAGAAGTTTTTAGCTATAAATTTCTTTTCCTAGGTAAATCATTCAAATTTTTTTTTAATGTATTTCCTTAAATTTATTCTATTAAGAAAATCAAAATGTTAAAATGTCAAATGAACAGAAAATAAAATTTATTATAAATTTCTAAAGCAGATTAGCAAATAATAAATTTAATTAAAATCTGATAATAGAATCATAATAATTTATAATTTTGACATCGGTTTAGATTTTAGAAGCTAAGTTAAAGTTGTCTTAAATTATAGCTAGAATTAAATAGACAATTTCATTTATTTATCCATATAAAAGCTATAGGTTTCAACTTTAAATAGAGTTTGATTATTTGTTAAAATGATTACAAATTTAAAATATTTTCAACAAAATTATTGACGATTCAATTTAAAGATAAAATAGAACTGATGTAATGACAGAAATTGATATGTTCTTAAATTGTACATATATTTTTCGAACGATATATTTGTTTTATCGTAGAGCTGCTTTCAAACCAAGTAAAATAAAATAACAATTCTATTAAATTAAACAGTAATTCCAGCTTTAAATGTTCTTTTGTCATATCAGATCAAATTAACTCTTTAATCTTCCTTCCATCAGAAATGTTTAAATGTTGTGTAATTTATTTTATTTTTATATTTATCTTTCTAGTTTTTAAAGGGAATTTTTATTTTTTACAAAATGATTTTTTATTGAAAAAATGCAGCCATAATCAATATAGGAAATTGAAAATCTTCCAGAGATTAATTAAACGATGATTTATATTTAAAAGAAAATTTATTTGATGATGTAATTCATTGTGCTGATGGGTTTTGGTACGGACATTATTTGTAGAATGATTATATAATTTTAAACTCTAAAACAGAAACTTTAATGAAGGAAAAAGACGTAATAAAACTTACTGAAAATCATAAATAAAATTTTTAAAATTGAATATAAATATCAGTATTTAGTAATATTCAAAATTTTAATCATATACATAATTTACATAAATTTAAGATTTTTATGTGTTACAGAATTTATCACTTACCTTTCCTATGGAATAGCTTTACATTTTTATAAATCCTGACACAAACATTTTCATTATTCCTAAATATCAGACTCATTCAAATTTTATTTCTAAGGTTGGATTTCCTTTTTCATGTAATTTAGTACAGCGGTTACAGTAGTGGCTCTACCATATAGGCGAACTAGAGAATCTTAGAGCACTGCAATGCGTAGGCCGCCAACTTATTTATTCTATCATATATTATAATTTACATATAATTCGGGTACACAGTATAAAATACTTCGCCAAATCCATTTAATATAACATTTTTGGTAATATCATTGAACATGGCTGAAAAGTTGAAAAGTAGCCTTCAATTCTAGAGAAATATCCGATAATATTTATATATTATTTTTTAAATAATAATTCTTATTTAAAAGATGATTCTCTAAATAATTTGGATAATTTATCTTATTTAAAAAATAGTTTTTGAATAATTTAAATAAAATGAACAAAAAATGTAACAAATTCTAATAAAAATAGAAGAATTTATATTAAAATAGGATTGAAACTAAAGCAATATTTTCTTATTTATAATTAAATATTCGATTCCATGGGTAATGAGAGCGCCACAAAAAAAATCACCTAGGGAGCTTGGTTGAAAAAAAAATGTTTTGAGCCACCGAATAGCTACTATATTGCGGATTAAAAATTAGTGTATTATCGAATTAAATAATTATTATTATACTTGCATTTTAACGAAACTTACCATTTCCTAATATTAACTGAAAAATTGTCATAAATATTAAATATTAATTTTTATCATTTATTTGTAATTTTAAAAAATAAATAATAAATATGAAAATATCAGAAAAATAGTAAATAGAAAAAAATATTAATTAACAAATATGTACATGAAAAAATCCTATATTATGACGTACTTTTAACAAATGACAGGACATAAAATTATTCCTCATAATATGTTCCCAAAAAAATCGGGATTGTGGCTTATGTCTTATTCGACTTAAGAAAATTCGAGTTCTAATACTGTTATGACAACCGACTATTACATCTTTTCCAAATAGTTTCTTATAATTAAATAAATACTTACAAAGCATAATTCCGATTGTTTAAACATAGACGAAACAGGAAGTAAATTTTATGATGTTTTATTATATGGTTTTAATATGTTATATGTAACTTCAGTCCGTGATAGCGGATATAATTCTAGCCCACGATGGTTCAATCAGACCTTAAGTTCTGGAGATCGTACATATTTAAATAATAAAAATGATGAAACTCACCTTGATTTTCTTAACACTTTTAATACATTTAAATCTTTAGTCCAAATTAATTTTAATTTTTTTTTCCAATAATATGGCTTTTATAGCATAAAGGTGAAATTTTATGTCGGTCAATGGCCAGATCACAAAATCATTATATAATTTCAAATATATTAAAGGACTTCCTTTCTAATTATTTATTTTGAGTTTAAATAACATTTAAATAACTTTTCATCTTACTTGCCATTTACATAAATTAATCTTACCGTTTTAAATCTAGAGGGACTAAATAATAATAATTCTGTAGGCCTGATACCTTCCTTATTTCAGCAATCCTTAACACTTGGATATTTTTCCTGATCATTGGAACAAAGCGAGCTTTCTAGATATTGAGCAATTTCAAAAGTATTTAATATTTCTATACAATTCAAACTAATTGTGTATGATTTGATTTACAGTCACTGCTCGCTTTAAGTTTTGTTCAATCCGAAAGATACTAGTAAAAGTTAGTGTTTTGCAGGTTTCTGAACTTAAAATTTATTTATTTAGTTCTCTGTGAAGTTTTCTGATTAAAATTGCATAGCTGTCGGATATATTAAGTATAAATTTATGAAATATTTATATTTATTCTAGTTTTTAATGATTTTATTTACAAACTATTAATACCAGTTGTCATAGTAGTGTTCTAAACAAAATTTTGGTATGGATTTTTTATATAATATTATTAATTTTCAGTACAAAAATATTTAAAAATTATTTGTATTTCAATTTTATTACTTACAATCACAGCTAGTAATACAATATATTTATTTCCTTTTTTTAATTTTACTTTAAAAAATACCCATTTTAGAAAGTGTACATGAACTAATTGATTTGTGTTCTTAAAATTAGTGGAATTTTGATAGGGAACGAGTTAAACTACCGAATCCCAATTTTATAGTCACTAAAATAGATTACAAAACTAACTTGTGAGCCAAATTTAATTTTTAATTTCTAAGCAATATGTTGCAGCAACATTATAAAAAACTGTTCATACATTTTTGAAGCAACATATCAAGATATCAATGCTACCCGAAATTTAGCATTTAGTATACAAGTTAGTTAACAATTTCTAATATAAAATCATACAAGTGGTTCTAATGTTCTAAGATAAGGTTGATGAGCATAGTACATTCTATACGGTGATCTTTCGTTTTTGCAATTTCGGAATAAAAAATTTGGAAAACCTAAACTAAATTGAATCCATTTTAATAACTTCAAATTCACCGAAAATGTGAAACACTCATAGCTATTTTAAAAGGATCGCGGTAGAGTTAAATCAGCTTTTAATAATTACCAGATATAAAAATTTACAAAATGTAATTGTAGGAAAAAATCAAAGTTGCTGGCAACAAATGTCTGATTATTAAAAGCGATTTGCTTGTAGTAATTGAAATTAATTCATAACAAAGAAATTTTTAGATTCAAAATCCAAATAAAATTAGTAGGTCCAAATTGCAATAAAAAGTTATGAAACTTCAAGGCAGAATTGGACTGTAGCGTCATTGTAAAAAAAATATATATAGCAAAACATTATTAAGAAGAATTCTAAAATTAATACAAACCGTGTGTAGAAAACCAACTTTTACTTTATAATTAAAAATAATGTCTTATTCTTTCGCCTTAAATTTTAAAGGATCTTTACCTGTAAGGTAAAATTAAAATTTAAATTGTTTTGTTTTTGTAACTAAAAAAATAAAAATAGTAAATTTTATTTAAAAATCAGTTTAACATATCGAAATATAATAATTTTTTTTTGTATACATTTACAATCTACGTACATTTATATATATTATATAAAAATTAAAAAATTCATTTAAATAACGAAAAATATAAAAAATATACAATTTAATCTTTAAAAAAAATAATAAAAAATAATGAAACAGAATTCTACACTTCCATAACATTGACATTATTAATGATTTTTAGTATTACATACATTTTGACATTATGATTATTCTAGTACAATTTATGCTATTTTCTTAAATCATGCGATTTCAATGTTTCATCATAGAGATTTCAGTGAAATTGTATATAATACCAACTACTTATGGAAATCCTGATAAATTACAGATTTAACTATTTCACTGGAACATTATATTATATATATTTTAATAAATGTTTTTAAAAATATTTTATTCTTATATATTATTATAATTAATTTATTCATTTTATTTAAGCGTATGGTTGCTTTTTATTCTTCCACATTCATAAAATTTTAATTTTTCAAATATTTTAGTTAAAATATTTAGTTAATTTGTAAATTTAGTATTATTTTTTGTGCTCTTTTTAAATATTTGATTTCTTTCTTTTATATAGTTTGTATTTATTTATTTTTATATCTCACAAAATATATTTTTTACAAAAAGTAAAATTTCTGTAGTTTTACACTATATTTTTACTAAACAAAAGTTTCTATTTTTTAATAAAAATTGTATATTTAAGATTATAAATTATAATAATTATATAATTTTTAAAATTTTGTGTTTTAGAGACCAAAATGTACCATAATAAAAAAAATATTTGATGAAAAAAATTAAATATTCAAAGTATGTATAAACAATCAAATATAAGATATTGGTCCGGATTAGCTAAAGGACTTTGCACATGATACGCGAACTGCGAATTACGAACAAAAATCAATTATTCCATGTTTAATTAATTTTTTTAAAATAAATTTCTTAAATAAAATGCTTACGCAATTCGCGTATCATATGCAAAGTCCATTAGTCTTGTAATTTTTGATGGCATTACGACTGAATTTCCGAAATTACAACAAGTATAGGAGAACTATGTAGCTAAATTTTCAAGTCTGTAAAAGGAATATTCTCAATGAATTCTGTGACACACAGTATAATTAAATGTAATTTTCGTTGGAAGTCGCCAATTTTAAATATTTTGTCATAGTAGTTTTTGTTTGTTTATCCTACACAATAATGTCGATATGAAAATTGCAGACAAGCGTTTAAAAATGAACTGAATACATTAGCTATTTTCGTAAATAAGTTGAAATTTGACTAGAATCCAGACTAAATAGAAAACTAATTTGGAAAGGAAGGGAAGGACAATTTCAAGTGAGTGGTTTCCTTTGGTCTCAGTTGATTAAATATACAACAATAATAATAATAAAAAAATTAACATAAATATTTTTTTTAATTAATAATAATATATAAAAAATATATTCAAATCATGAGATTCTATAAATGTTATTCAAATTTACATATTTTTTTTTAAATTTTCTTTTATTCATTCATTTTTGTAAAAAAAACATAGAAAATGAATACTAAAAAAAATTAATATTATAATTTCTTTAAATTTCATATGAAAAGTAATCCAAAATGGAATAAATTTATAAATATTTTTTTAAATATTTTGTTGTTATTATTTTTTATTTAATATTTTATTTTTTATACTTGGCAAAATATTATATAAATATAATTATTAAATAATTTTTTTTTTGGTTTTTATTTGACTTCCTTAAATTTAAATATTTTTAGTCTTATAATTTATTTATTTAAGTTTTTTTCATGTATATATGGTTAATAATATTTTGAGCTTTATATATTTAATACTATTTATATAATTTATGTTTTTATAAAATTTCAATGCCTAATATAATTTTCTAAGCAGCTTTGAATTTTTTCATTTATTTTAAAGATTCTTTAATATTATATCATAGGGAAAATAGTGACATATTACAGAATTCCTTAAAATATGTAATAATATATAGTAATATATATTTTGAAAATTTATATAGAAAATATTATGAATACCACTATAACAGTAAATTTCTTCTGATTAAACAAAAAAATCTTCTGATTAAGTAATTTTTTCTACACAAAAATATACAAGTAAACTTTGTAATGGAAGTATTAGATAAAATTAAATCATTCATAACGTATATTGCCCAATATTATATAAATGAACCTGAAATTATTTGTATCAGATTTTAAACCAAAACCATGTATAGAAAGATAATAGTCTACCTATTTATCGAGCCAAAATCATTTTGCTGTTTATTAAACTGCCATTAAAATACTGCCATTTGTAATCTATTATGATATCGTAATAGAAGATGCCTGCAGGGCTAAGAGATTGGAAGAACTTTTTATTCTGGATACCATTAAGGAAGAGATCATCAACTTTAAGCTCCGTGGAATAAATAGAAAAGAATGCGGTACTACAAAATGAATTTAAATTGCTATTAAGAGGTTAAACTGAACAGGCCAATGAAAACTGTGTAGAAAATTGTTCCGTGCGGTAACGTGGGCTCAGTTTGTTTCATTCATTTTGTTTCCAAGAAACTATTTTTATTTTTAGTCTTTAATACTGATGCCTATATCTTTAATACTTCCTATATCAATTATATTATACACATATATAGATGATTTTTGAGTTAGGGTTAAGTAAACCACCTCATAATAACAAAGTAATAGAAGCATAATTTTACATAAATAATTTGTTTACACCTAATCATTTTTTTAAAAACGTACTTTTCATACTAAGGATTAATAAATAGACTTTACTCTTCATTACCAATCTGTATACTTTTCTTACGTTATTACAAAGTCATCATGGATGTAAATACATCAATATTTACTAATAGTAGAATATTTGTGTCTGCATAAGTTCATAATGCAGGGTCATATTCTGCAAGCATTCTTTCAATTTGCTAACTAGTCATACAAATTATTGATCTTTTTATCAATGTAATTTGTATTATTTTCCTGGTTTTCCTCTATTTATTAGAACAACGATGTAATGATGAAGGACCATTTCACAATTTCTTCCAAACCTGTCCAACAAATTGTGACAATTATTGTCCAAAATATGACAAATTGTGACAATTATTGTCCAAAATTAAATAAAACAATAATACATATAGTTACGATTATAAAGCACTAGCTTAATGTCGAAATTCTGTTTCACTTCTAATAAGATTTATAAACTGCAGGACCTTTATAAATATTTGGTCACATATACGTTTTACGAAGAGTGTCGAAAGATTTAGGTTATAATTAATATATTATAAGTATTAAGAATTATATTATTCCATATTTCTGTAGTTGTTTTTATATGTAGAAAAACTTTTAACATAAAATATATTTTTTATTTTTATAATTATTTACTATTTATAAATTTATTGAACATTTAATTTATATATTCTTATATAATAACATTTTGTATATAATATTTATATTTATTTGAATAATATTGGTGTTTTTTGTTTTATACTTCTATGAAATTTAGAAATTTTTGTTGTAAATTATTTATATATCATTTATTTATTTATTTTTAGATACTATTTAAATAATTTATTTTAATAAATATTTTTTACTATAAATAATTTTTAATGTTTTGTTTTTAAATTATATATTAATTTTATTTTATAATTTTTTAATTTAAATATATATATATATATATTTTTATATCCCTGTTCCAAAATTATTATTTTGTTATTATACATAAATAAATTTTTAAATCTTAAAATAATAAATTACTTAAAAATATTATAATTTAATTATTTTTCTTAATATATTTTAAATAATTTATGAAGCGTATTCTTTTCAAATTTTTATTTTTATGTGTTTAATTAATTTTAATTTATTTTTATATCTATTTAAAAATGGAATCTACAAAAATGCATTTTTTTTAGAATTTTAAATATATAGTTTTTTTTTTTTGGAAATTTTTATGAAATTCATTATTATTACAAAGTAAATAATTATCTAATTAAATTAAATTTAATATTATAGAATTATACTAAATTATTTAACTAAATAATTAAATACCAGATGTGCAGAAAAGAAACTACAGCAAGTTCATTTCTGTAATATGTGCAAAAAGTGCTGCAATTTGTATGGCATACCTAGTTAGTATCTAGTGTAAGTTATATACTTTAATTTTTACAGCATTCACTAATTTAAAGATTATTTAAAGACAGTTTTATTAAGTGTGTTTAATAGATTAATTTAATTTAAAAAAACAACTAATTTAATGGCATATTTATAATATAATGATAATTAAATAAATAAATAAAAAACTTAATTGAGGGAAAATAATATTGGAAAATATCAATATTCATTGGAATTTTATAAACAACTGCAAATATAGAAACCGAATTATAAATTCTAATTTGTTCGTTAGAGTAAGGTTCTTAACAGCCGGTAAGTAATAAGTAATTACTATTACTAATTATTTTATATTTGTTTTTACATTTCAGGGCAATCAATATCCAGTACAGTTTTTAAAATGTAATTGAAATCATACACATATTGGTGTCTATATTGATGATAGAGATTAATATGTAATCAGTAGGGTGCCCGTACTTATTGCCACATGCCAAAACGCCATATGGCAATATGGGACAATCACAAAGTCCCAAAACGCCACAATTTACATGTGGCGTTTTGGGACTTTGTAATTGTTCCATATTGCCACAATTTACAATAACGCCACACAAATTTAAAACGAAACAGTTTTATAGAGCAGCGCTTCCCAAACCGGGGGTCGCGACCCTAAATTGGGTCGGCTAGATTTAAAATTAGGTCGCTAAAATATAAATTTTTAAGTATTAACGAAGTATTTTTTTTTAAACAATCATAAAATGGAATCATGTAAAAATGTTACCACGGCAACCCTGAGAAATATGTCAAATTAGAACGAACATCTATAAACATCTTACAAAGATAATTAATTGACTAAGTGTAATTAACGAAATTTATATCTTTATAAAGATAAAATATTTGACAACAAGATTTTATGCATAATCTCTTGACAGGCTCTATAAATTTGGCAGATTAATAATAAAATATATTCAAATTATTGTTCTTCCCATATTACGTGTGATTTACTTAAATTGGTATGAATAAATATATTTCGGAATAAATTCAATTCAAATATAATGTTTATAAATTGTAGGTACCCACAACACTATGGAAAAGTGGTTAAATTTAAATAAAACAATAGAAAAAGTACATAATACGAAAGCACCAGCTGCTTTAGAAAAGAACACCACAAGTACCGAACAAATATCAACACCCAATCAATGCGTAAAGTTAAACAAAATAAAAAAAAAGGAAATACACTGAATCATTTTTAGGTTATGGATTTACGTTTAACGAAATTCATAATGAGCAACGGCCAGTATGTGTCATTTGCAACGATGTTTTGGCAAATGAGAGCATGAAACCTGGAAAACTAAAAAGACATTTACAAACAAATCATAGTGAGTATATCGACAAACCTACTTCGTTTTTTGAGAGAAGGTTAACATTAATAATAAATCAACAAAAAAAAGTTCTAACAAAACACATATCATTTCCTAAAAAACAAATCGTATTCAGCTGCATATTTGATTGCCAAGGCAAAAAAACCCGACACAATTGGCGAGGAGCTGATTTTACCCGCAGCAGTGAAAATTGTTGAGATAATTGTAATGGTGGATAATAAATCTCAATAGTCGACACCACTGAAATTTTTTTTTCACCTATGGTAACTTTTACACCACGGAAGGGATTTGTCATTCAGCGTCTCAATCAATGGCCGACAGAAAAATAATTGTTCGGTTTCTATCGTGTGTGCGGTCTGTCAATCCATCAATATGGGAAAAATTTTACCGCCTAAAATTATTATTTTGTATGCGTGCATCGATTGTCGATAAATGAAAAAAATTGAGTGAGGGTTGCTGAATGCGGAATAAAATGAGAATTGTTGGAAGATGTTTCTCGAAGTTATAGATTTTTTTAGTCAGTCGGTGGCCGTCCCGTGGTGATGTTGTTCGGTTAATTTGTTGTATTAATTTTTTTTTTTTTGATACCAAAAAGAAACACATAAAACAAAACAAAAAATTTACATGAATTTTTAAGTCGATGGACGACATATTGTCCGGTTCAGATTTTTTTTGTTGGTGGTAACAACGTCACCATCTACATCAACAGATTCATCAGATTATTATCATTTTTTTTATACACGTGTTGGTGGTAACAAAGGCACCAAACACGTCAACAGATTCATCAGATTATTATCATTTTTTTTATACACGTGTTGGTGGTAACACAGGCACCAAACACGACAACAGATTCATCAGATTTTTTTTGTTGGTGGTAACAAAGGCACCAAATCCTTCGACAGATTCATCAGATTATTATCATTTTTTTTATATACACGTGTTGGTGGTAACAAAGGCACCAAACACGTCAACAGATTCATCAGATTATTATCATTTTTTTTATATACACGTGTTGGTGGTAACTAAGGCACCAAACACGTCAACAGATTCATCAGATTATTATCATTTTTTTTTATATACACGTGTTGGTGGTAACAAAGGCACCAAACACGTCAACAGATTCATCAGATTATTATCATTTTTTTTATATACACGTGTTGGTGGTAACAAAGGCACCAAACACGTCAACAGATTCATCAGATTATTATCATTTTTTTTACACATGTTGGTGGTAACAAAGGCACCAAACACGTCAACAGATTCATCAGATTTTTTTTGTTGGTGGTAACTAAGGCACCAAACACGTCAACAGATTCATCAGATTATTATCATTTTTTTTATATACACGTGTTGGTGGTAACAAAGGCACCAAACACGTCAACAGATTCATCAGATTATTATCATTTTTTTTACACGTGTTGGTGGTAACAAAGGCACCAAACACGTCAACAGATTCCTCAGATACGGGGATGGTCCCCAACGACGCCCACGATACGGACGAGGTAGCTGCCGTTCCAGGTTCTTAATCAGATAAATTAAATTTTTTTTATATATATATATTTTTTGTACAAATTTTGTTATTGATTATATTATCCGAATAATTTACTAGTATATAAGTTGAGTAGGGTTAATTAAGAGTAGGACTACAGTTCCGGCACCACCCTTCGTATTCGAGAAATATATGCCAGTTCGTCATTCAGTATTTCCGATTATATTTTTTTTTCCACTACAAACCTTTTTATATAAATTAATTAAAAACAAAAGGAAAAAAAAAGAAAAAAAATTAGTCAGTGGTGTTGCAAGTTGGGGGGGGAAATTTTTTTGTTGGTTGTAAATCTGAATTTTAGGATGGAGATTCCTTCCTTGGTGTGGAAAGTAGGAATGTGTGGCTAGGAAGGCCTCTACTGCCCCGTGCAGCTCCGGATGATTCCGGATGATCCACCGAAAGCAATACGATTATTTTAAATTTATCTTTGTATGTAATATATTGTGATAAGGTAGCGTCTACCTTTGCACGCATTCTTTTTGTAATGGTATAATGCGGATAGTAAGAACCCACCCATTTTCCGAGGTCAGTTCTACCCGGCAACGCGTGCCCGCGAACCTTCTGTTTCTATATTTTAATTCATTCAATTCTTTCCAGACTTTATTTTTTTTTGAAAAAAAAAATCATCCCGGACTTAAATATTTTTTGTAATTTTTTTCAATAATTATACCTACCATTACAAACG
Organism: Rhamphomyia laevipes; assembly: GCA_963920725.1. Taxonomy (NCBI): domain Eukaryota; kingdom Metazoa; phylum Arthropoda; class Insecta; order Diptera; family Empididae; genus Rhamphomyia; species Rhamphomyia laevipes. The sequence continues at coordinate 40,148,937 of OY987256.1, forward strand.
GCGCCCGAGCACGGACCAGGTTGTTTCGGTCAGTAGTAGTTCAATTTGCTTTTTTAAATTAAATTCTAGTTTTAATTAAATTTTAACTATTCTAAAACTTCAGAACTTTACAAAATTTTCAATACTTATCAAAAAATTTCAAAATACTCACAAAATTATACTTACCATTACATAATACACGGCAAGGAAATTGCAGAAGCAGTAAGAAAAGTGCCAATGTCAAATAACACTGTTTGCCGAAGAATAACAGAAATAAGTAACGATATCCTTGAACAATTGATATTCCGTATAAAAAGTAGTCCCAAATTCTCATGTAACAAATTCTAATAAAAATAGAAGAATTTATATTAAAATAGGATTGAAACTAAAGCAATATTTTCTTATTTATAATTAAATATTCGATTCCATGGGTAATGAGAGCGCCACAAAAAAAATCACCTAGGGAGCTTGGTTGAAAAAAAAATGTTTTGAGCCACCGAATAGCTACTATATTGCGGATTAAAAATTAGTGTATTATCGAATTAAATAATTATTATTATACTTGCATTTTAACGAAACTTACCATTTCCTAATATTAACTGAAAAATTGTCATAAATATTAAATATTAATTTTTATCATTTATTTGTAATTTTAAAAAATAAATAATAAATATGAAAATATCAGAAAAATAGTAAATAGAAAAAAATATTAATTAACAAATATGTACATGAAAAAATCCTATATTATGACGTACTTTTAACAAATGACAGGACATAAAATTATTCCTCATAATATGTTCCCAAAAAAATCGGGATTGTGGCTTATGTCTTATTCGACTTAAGAAAATTCGAGTTCTAATACTGTTATGACAACCGACTATTACATCTTTTCCAAATAGTTTCTTATAATTAAATAAATACTTACAAAGCATAATTCCGATTGTTTAAACATAGACGAAACAGGAAGTAAATTTTATGATGTTTTATTATATGGTTTTAATATGTTATATGTAACTTCAGTCCGTGATAGCGGATATAATTCTAGCCCACGATGGTTCAATCAGACCTTAAGTTCTGGAGATCGTACATATTTAAATAATAAAAATGATGAAACTCACCTTGATTTTCTTAACACTTTTAATACATTTAAATCTTTAGTCCAAATTAATTTTAATTTTTTTTTCCAATAATATGGCTTTTATAGCATAAAGGTGAAATTTTATGTCGGTCAATGGCCAGATCACAAAATCATTATATAATTTCAAATATATTAAAGGACTTCCTTTCTAATTATTTATTTTGAGTTTAAATAACATTTAAATAACTTTTCATCTTACTTGCCATTTACATAAATTAATCTTACCGTTTTAAATCTAGAGGGACTAAATAATAATAATTCTGTAGGCCTGATACCTTCCTTATTTCAGCAATCCTTAACACTTGGATATTTTTCCTGATCATTGGAACAAAGCGAGCTTTCTAGATATTGAGCAATTTCAAAAGTATTTAATATTTCTATACAATTCAAACTAATTGTGTATGATTTGATTTACAGTCACTGCTCGCTTTAAGTTTTGTTCAATCCGAAAGATACTAGTAAAAGTTAGTGTTTTGCAGGTTTCTGAACTTAAAATTTATTTATTTAGTTCTCTGTGAAGTTTTCTGATTAAAATTGCATAGCTGTCGGATATATTAAGTATAAATTTATGAAATATTTATATTTATTCTAGTTTTTAATGATTTTATTTACAAACTATTAATACCAGTTGTCATAGTAGTGTTCTAAACAAAATTTTGGTATGGATTTTTTATATAATATTATTAATTTTCAGTACAAAAATATTTAAAAATTATTTGTATTTCAATTTTATTACTTACAATCACAGCTAGTAATACAATATATTTATTTCCTTTTTTTAATTTTACTTTAAAAAATACCCATTTTAGAAAGTGTACATGAACTAATTGATTTGTGTTCTTAAAATTAGTGGAATTTTGATAGGGAACGAGTTAAACTACCGAATCCCAATTTTATAGTCACTAAAATAGATTACAAAACTAACTTGTGAGCCAAATTTAATTTTTAATTTCTAAGCAATATGTTGCAGCAACATTATAAAAAACTGTTCATACATTTTTGAAGCAACATATCAAGATATCAATGCTACCCGAAATTTAGCATTTAGTATACAAGTTAGTTAACAATTTCTAATATAAAATCATACAAGTGGTTCTAATGTTCTAAGATAAGGTTGATGAGCATAGTACATTCTATACGGTGATCTTTCGTTTTTGCAATTTCGGAATAAAAAATTTGGAAAACCTAAACTAAATTGAATCCATTTTAATAACTTCAAATTCACCGAAAATGTGAAACACTCATAGCTATTTTAAAAGGATCGCGGTAGAGTTAAATCAGCTTTTAATAATTACCAGATATAAAAATTTACAAAATGTAATTGTAGGAAAAAATCAAAGTTGCTGGCAACAAATGTCTGATTATTAAAAGCGATTTGCTTGTAGTAATTGAAATTAATTCATAACAAAGAAATTTTTAGATTCAAAATCCAAATAAAATTAGTAGGTCCAAATTGCAATAAAAAGTTATGAAACTTCAAGGCAGAATTGGACTGTAGCGTCATTGTAAAAAAAATATATATAGCAAAACATTATTAAGAAGAATTCTAAAATTAATACAAACCGTGTGTAGAAAACCAACTTTTACTTTATAATTAAAAATAATGTCTTATTCTTTCGCCTTAAATTTTAAAGGATCTTTACCTGTAAGGTAAAATTAAAATTTAAATTGTTTTGTTTTTGTAACTAAAAAAATAAAAATAGTAAATTTTATTTAAAAATCAGTTTAACATATCGAAATATAATAATTTTTTTTTGTATACATTTACAATCTACGTACATTTATATATATTATATAAAAATTAAAAAATTCATTTAAATAACGAAAAATATAAAAAATATACAATTTAATCTTTAAAAAAAATAATAAAAAATAATGAAACAGAATTCTACACTTCCATAACATTGACATTATTAATGATTTTTAGTATTACATACATTTTGACATTATGATTATTCTAGTACAATTTATGCTATTTTCTTAAATCATGCGATTTCAATGTTTCATCATAGAGATTTCAGTGAAATTGTATATAATACCAACTACTTATGGAAATCCTGATAAATTACAGATTTAACTATTTCACTGGAACATTATATTATATATATTTTAATAAATGTTTTTAAAAATATTTTATTCTTATATATTATTATAATTAATTTATTCATTTTATTTAAGCGTATGGTTGCTTTTTATTCTTCCACATTCATAAAATTTTAATTTTTCAAATATTTTAGTTAAAATATTTAGTTAATTTGTAAATTTAGTATTATTTTTTGTGCTCTTTTTAAATATTTGATTTCTTTCTTTTATATAGTTTGTATTTATTTATTTTTATATCTCACAAAATATATTTTTTACAAAAAGTAAAATTTCTGTAGTTTTACACTATATTTTTACTAAACAAAAGTTTCTATTTTTTAATAAAAATTGTATATTTAAGATTATAAATTATAATAATTATATAATTTTTAAAATTTTGTGTTTTAGAGACCAAAATGTACCATAATAAAAAAAATATTTGATGAAAAAAATTAAATATTCAAAGTATGTATAAACAATCAAATATAAGATATTGGTCCGGATTAGCTAAAGGACTTTGCACATGATACGCGAACTGCGAATTACGAACAAAAATCAATTATTCCATGTTTAATTAATTTTTTTAAAATAAATTTCTTAAATAAAATGCTTACGCAATTCGCGTATCATATGCAAAGTCCATTAGTCTTGTAATTTTTGATGGCATTACGACTGAATTTCCGAAATTACAACAAGTATAGGAGAACTATGTAGCTAAATTTTCAAGTCTGTAAAAGGAATATTCTCAATGAATTCTGTGACACACAGTATAATTAAATGTAATTTTCGTTGGAAGTCGCCAATTTTAAATATTTTGTCATAGTAGTTTTTGTTTGTTTATCCTACACAATAATGTCGATATGAAAATTGCAGACAAGCGTTTAAAAATGAACTGAATACATTAGCTATTTTCGTAAATAAGTTGAAATTTGACTAGAATCCAGACTAAATAGAAAACTAATTTGGAAAGGAAGGGAAGGACAATTTCAAGTGAGTGGTTTCCTTTGGTCTCAGTTGATTAAATATACAACAATAATAATAATAAAAAAATTAACATAAATATTTTTTTTAATTAATAATAATATATAAAAAATATATTCAAATCATGAGATTCTATAAATGTTATTCAAATTTACATATTTTTTTTTAAATTTTCTTTTATTCATTCATTTTTGTAAAAAAAACATAGAAAATGAATACTAAAAAAAATTAATATTATAATTTCTTTAAATTTCATATGAAAAGTAATCCAAAATGGAATAAATTTATAAATATTTTTTTAAATATTTTGTTGTTATTATTTTTTATTTAATATTTTATTTTTTATACTTGGCAAAATATTATATAAATATAATTATTAAATAATTTTTTTTTTGGTTTTTATTTGACTTCCTTAAATTTAAATATTTTTAGTCTTATAATTTATTTATTTAAGTTTTTTTCATGTATATATGGTTAATAATATTTTGAGCTTTATATATTTAATACTATTTATATAATTTATGTTTTTATAAAATTTCAATGCCTAATATAATTTTCTAAGCAGCTTTGAATTTTTTCATTTATTTTAAAGATTCTTTAATATTATATCATAGGGAAAATAGTGACATATTACAGAATTCCTTAAAATATGTAATAATATATAGTAATATATATTTTGAAAATTTATATAGAAAATATTATGAATACCACTATAACAGTAAATTTCTTCTGATTAAACAAAAAAATCTTCTGATTAAGTAATTTTTTCTACACAAAAATATACAAGTAAACTTTGTAATGGAAGTATTAGATAAAATTAAATCATTCATAACGTATATTGCCCAATATTATATAAATGAACCTGAAATTATTTGTATCAGATTTTAAACCAAAACCATGTATAGAAAGATAATAGTCTACCTATTTATCGAGCCAAAATCATTTTGCTGTTTATTAAACTGCCATTAAAATACTGCCATTTGTAATCTATTATGATATCGTAATAGAAGATGCCTGCAGGGCTAAGAGATTGGAAGAACTTTTTATTCTGGATACCATTAAGGAAGAGATCATCAACTTTAAGCTCCGTGGAATAAATAGAAAAGAATGCGGTACTACAAAATGAATTTAAATTGCTATTAAGAGGTTAAACTGAACAGGCCAATGAAAACTGTGTAGAAAATTGTTCCGTGCGGTAACGTGGGCTCAGTTTGTTTCATTCATTTTGTTTCCAAGAAACTATTTTTATTTTTAGTCTTTAATACTGATGCCTATATCTTTAATACTTCCTATATCAATTATATTATACACATATATAGATGATTTTTGAGTTAGGGTTAAGTAAACCACCTCATAATAACAAAGTAATAGAAGCATAATTTTACATAAATAATTTGTTTACACCTAATCATTTTTTTAAAAACGTACTTTTCATACTAAGGATTAATAAATAGACTTTACTCTTCATTACCAATCTGTATACTTTTCTTACGTTATTACAAAGTCATCATGGATGTAAATACATCAATATTTACTAATAGTAGAATATTTGTGTCTGCATAAGTTCATAATGCAGGGTCATATTCTGCAAGCATTCTTTCAATTTGCTAACTAGTCATACAAATTATTGATCTTTTTATCAATGTAATTTGTATTATTTTCCTGGTTTTCCTCTATTTATTAGAACAACGATGTAATGATGAAGGACCATTTCACAATTTCTTCCAAACCTGTCCAACAAATTGTGACAATTATTGTCCAAAATATGACAAATTGTGACAATTATTGTCCAAAATTAAATAAAACAATAATACATATAGTTACGATTATAAAGCACTAGCTTAATGTCGAAATTCTGTTTCACTTCTAATAAGATTTATAAACTGCAGGACCTTTATAAATATTTGGTCACATATACGTTTTACGAAGAGTGTCGAAAGATTTAGGTTATAATTAATATATTATAAGTATTAAGAATTATATTATTCCATATTTCTGTAGTTGTTTTTATATGTAGAAAAACTTTTAACATAAAATATATTTTTTATTTTTATAATTATTTACTATTTATAAATTTATTGAACATTTAATTTATATATTCTTATATAATAACATTTTGTATATAATATTTATATTTATTTGAATAATATTGGTGTTTTTTGTTTTATACTTCTATGAAATTTAGAAATTTTTGTTGTAAATTATTTATATATCATTTATTTATTTATTTTTAGATACTATTTAAATAATTTATTTTAATAAATATTTTTTACTATAAATAATTTTTAATGTTTTGTTTTTAAATTATATATTAATTTTATTTTATAATTTTTTAATTTAAATATATATATATATATATTTTTATATCCCTGTTCCAAAATTATTATTTTGTTATTATACATAAATAAATTTTTAAATCTTAAAATAATAAATTACTTAAAAATATTATAATTTAATTATTTTTCTTAATATATTTTAAATAATTTATGAAGCGTATTCTTTTCAAATTTTTATTTTTATGTGTTTAATTAATTTTAATTTATTTTTATATCTATTTAAAAATGGAATCTACAAAAATGCATTTTTTTTAGAATTTTAAATATATAGTTTTTTTTTTTTGGAAATTTTTATGAAATTCATTATTATTACAAAGTAAATAATTATCTAATTAAATTAAATTTAATATTATAGAATTATACTAAATTATTTAACTAAATAATTAAATACCAGATGTGCAGAAAAGAAACTACAGCAAGTTCATTTCTGTAATATGTGCAAAAAGTGCTGCAATTTGTATGGCATACCTAGTTAGTATCTAGTGTAAGTTATATACTTTAATTTTTACAGCATTCACTAATTTAAAGATTATTTAAAGACAGTTTTATTAAGTGTGTTTAATAGATTAATTTAATTTAAAAAAACAACTAATTTAATGGCATATTTATAATATAATGATAATTAAATAAATAAATAAAAAACTTAATTGAGGGAAAATAATATTGGAAAATATCAATATTCATTGGAATTTTATAAACAACTGCAAATATAGAAACCGAATTATAAATTCTAATTTGTTCGTTAGAGTAAGGTTCTTAACAGCCGGTAAGTAATAAGTAATTACTATTACTAATTATTTTATATTTGTTTTTACATTTCAGGGCAATCAATATCCAGTACAGTTTTTAAAATGTAATTGAAATCATACACATATTGGTGTCTATATTGATGATAGAGATTAATATGTAATCAGTAGGGTGCCCGTACTTATTGCCACATGCCAAAACGCCATATGGCAATATGGGACAATCACAAAGTCCCAAAACGCCACAATTTACATGTGGCGTTTTGGGACTTTGTAATTGTTCCATATTGCCACAATTTACAATAACGCCACACAAATTTAAAACGAAACAGTTTTATAGAGCAGCGCTTCCCAAACCGGGGGTCGCGACCCTAAATTGGGTCGGCTAGATTTAAAATTAGGTCGCTAAAATATAAATTTTTAAGTATTAACGAAGTATTTTTTTTTAAACAATCATAAAATGGAATCATGTAAAAATGTTACCACGGCAACCCTGAGAAATATGTCAAATTAGAACGAACATCTATAAACATCTTACAAAGATAATTAATTGACTAAGTGTAATTAACGAAATTTATATCTTTATAAAGATAAAATATTTGACAACAAGATTTTATGCATAATCTCTTGACAGGCTCTATAAATTTGGCAGATTAATAATAAAATATATTCAAATTATTGTTCTTCCCATATTACGTGTGATTTACTTAAATTGGTATGAATAAATATATTTCGGAATAAATTCAATTCAAATATAATGTTTATAAATTGTAGGTACCCACAACACTATGGAAAAGTGGTTAAATTTAAATAAAACAATAGAAAAAGTACATAATACGAAAGCACCAGCTGCTTTAGAAAAGAACACCACAAGTACCGAACAAATATCAACACCCAATCAATGCGTAAAGTTAAACAAAATAAAAAAAAAGGAAATACACTGAATCATTTTTAGGTTATGGATTTACGTTTAACGAAATTCATAATGAGCAACGGCCAGTATGTGTCATTTGCAACGATGTTTTGGCAAATGAGAGCATGAAACCTGGAAAACTAAAAAGACATTTACAAACAAATCATAGTGAGTATATCGACAAACCTACTTCGTTTTTTGAGAGAAGGTTAACATTAATAATAAATCAACAAAAAAAAGTTCTAACAAAACACATATCATTTCCTAAAAAACAAATCGTATTCAGCTGCATATTTGATTGCCAAGGCAAAAAAACCCGACACAATTGGCGAGGAGCTGATTTTACCCGCAGCAGTGAAAATTGTTGAGATAATTGTAATGGTGGATAATAAATCTCAATAGTCGACACCACTGAAATTTTTTTTTCACCTATGGTAACTTTTACACCACGGAAGGGATTTGTCATTCAGCGTCTCAATCAATGGCCGACAGAAAAATAATTGTTCGGTTTCTATCGTGTGTGCGGTCTGTCAATCCATCAATATGGGAAAAATTTTACCGCCTAAAATTATTATTTTGTATGCGTGCATCGATTGTCGATAAATGAAAAAAATTGAGTGAGGGTTGCTGAATGCGGAATAAAATGAGAATTGTTGGAAGATGTTTCTCGAAGTTATAGATTTTTTTAGTCAGTCGGTGGCCGTCCCGTGGTGATGTTGTTCGGTTAATTTGTTGTATTAATTTTTTTTTTTTTGATACCAAAAAGAAACACATAAAACAAAACAAAAAATTTACATGAATTTTTAAGTCGATGGACGACATATTGTCCGGTTCAGATTTTTTTTGTTGGTGGTAACAACGTCACCATCTACATCAACAGATTCATCAGATTATTATCATTTTTTTTATACACGTGTTGGTGGTAACAAAGGCACCAAACACGTCAACAGATTCATCAGATTATTATCATTTTTTTTATACACGTGTTGGTGGTAACACAGGCACCAAACACGACAACAGATTCATCAGATTTTTTTTGTTGGTGGTAACAAAGGCACCAAATCCTTCGACAGATTCATCAGATTATTATCATTTTTTTTATATACACGTGTTGGTGGTAACAAAGGCACCAAACACGTCAACAGATTCATCAGATTATTATCATTTTTTTTATATACACGTGTTGGTGGTAACTAAGGCACCAAACACGTCAACAGATTCATCAGATTATTATCATTTTTTTTTATATACACGTGTTGGTGGTAACAAAGGCACCAAACACGTCAACAGATTCATCAGATTATTATCATTTTTTTTATATACACGTGTTGGTGGTAACAAAGGCACCAAACACGTCAACAGATTCATCAGATTATTATCATTTTTTTTACACATGTTGGTGGTAACAAAGGCACCAAACACGTCAACAGATTCATCAGATTTTTTTTGTTGGTGGTAACTAAGGCACCAAACACGTCAACAGATTCATCAGATTATTATCATTTTTTTTATATACACGTGTTGGTGGTAACAAAGGCACCAAACACGTCAACAGATTCATCAGATTATTATCATTTTTTTTACACGTGTTGGTGGTAACAAAGGCACCAAACACGTCAACAGATTCCTCAGATACGGGGATGGTCCCCAACGACGCCCACGATACGGACGAGGTAGCTGCCGTTCCAGGTTCTTAATCAGATAAATTAAATTTTTTTTATATATATATATTTTTTGTACAAATTTTGTTATTGATTATATTATCCGAATAATTTACTAGTATATAAGTTGAGTAGGGTTAATTAAGAGTAGGACTACAGTTCCGGCACCACCCTTCGTATTCGAGAAATATATGCCAGTTCGTCATTCAGTATTTCCGATTATATTTTTTTTTCCACTACAAACCTTTTTATATAAATTAATTAAAAACAAAAGGAAAAAAAAAGAAAAAAAATTAGTCAGTGGTGTTGCAAGTTGGGGGGGGAAATTTTTTTGTTGGTTGTAAATCTGAATTTTAGGATGGAGATTCCTTCCTTGGTGTGGAAAGTAGGAATGTGTGGCTAGGAAGGCCTCTACTGCCCCGTGCAGCTCCGGATGATTCCGGATGATCCACCGAAAGCAATACGATTATTTTAAATTTATCTTTGTATGTAATATATTGTGATAAGGTAGCGTCTACCTTTGCACGCATTCTTTTTGTAATGGTATAATGCGGATAGTAAGAACCCACCCATTTTCCGAGGTCAGTTCTACCCGGCAACGCGTGCCCGCGAACCTTCTGTTTCTATATTTTAATTCATTCAATTCTTTCCAGACTTTATTTTTTTTTGAAAAAAAAAATCATCCCGGACTTAAATATTTTTTGTAATTTTTTTCAATAATTATACCTACCATTACAAACGGCGCCCGAGCACGGACCAGGTTGTTTCGGTCAGTAGTAGTTCAATTTGCTTTTTTAAATTAAATTCTAGTTTTAATTAAATTTTAACTATTCTAAAACTTCAGAACTTTACAAAATTTTCAATACTTATCAAAAAATTTCAAAATACTCACAAAATTATACTTACCATTACATAATACACGGCAAGGAAATTGCAGAAGCAGTAAGAAAAGTGCCAATGTCAAATAACACTGTTTGCCGAAGAATAACAGAAATAAGTAACGATATCCTTGAACAATTGATATTCCGTATAAAAAGTAGTCCCAAATTCTCAATACAGCTTGACGAAACCACCGATGTAACAAATATGGCTCAAAATATGACATATGTGCGTTATACTTTTAATGATGAATTTCACGAAGAATTTTTATTTTGTCGTCCTTTGGAAGCAAGAACAACAGCAGAAAATATTTTTTTCAAAATTAACCAGTTTTTTTAAGAAAATAGTTTAAATTGGAAAGATTGCCTTGGTGTGTGCACTGATGGTGCAGCCGCGACAGGGAAAATAGCCGGCCTTGTTACACTAATTAAACGGCAAACTAATTCGACTGATATAATTTGCACACACTGTATCATCCACAGAGAAGCAGTAGTAGCCAAAAAATAGATCCAGAATTGCACAAAGTTTTGCAGGATGCTGTTTCAATCATTAATTATATTAAGAGTCGAGCTCTTAACAGTCGACTATTTTCAAATCTGTGTAACGATATGGGATCCAATTATCAGAAACTGCTGCTTCATGCGGAGGTAAGATGGCTCTCAAGAGGGAGAACGTTAAAAAGACTGATAGATCTTAAGGATGAAGTTCAAATATTTCTTATGGGAAAAAATTCGATAATAGAAGAGTTGTTTCTTAATGAAAAATGGTTGTGTTCATTATATTATTTGGCAGATATATTTGAAAGGCTAAACGAATTAAATAGTGCTCTTCAGGGAGAAAACACCAATATTCTAAATTTGTATGATAAAATACAAGGATTTATTAAAAAAATTGAAATTTGGAAGATAAAAATAGAAAACGATAACATTGATATGTTTTTCCATGGACAAATATTTTCATCGTAGAAAATGAGTTGCCATTATCTTTGGTAAAAACTGTTATGCTCAATCATCTCAATTCTTTAGAAAAACAGTTTCAAAGGATTTTTCAGCTGATTTAATTAAATACTAAAAAATATGACTGGATCAGACAACCGTTTTATATGAAGGTTGAAGAATTGCAACATTTTGATTTAAAAATGCAAGAAGAACTAGCAGAACTTACCACTGATGGAGATCTGAAAATGTTATTTGGTAAGGAAAATTTAAATAACTTTTGGCTACTAATTAGAAATGAATATCCACTTTTATCAGCTGCAGCTTTAAGAATTCTGATACCTTTTGCTACCACTTATTTGTGTGAAAGTGGTTTTTCGACGCTTATTTACATAAAAAATAAATACCGAAACAGTATTGTAAATATTGAAGATAAAATCCGGCCAGCACTGTCGAAAATTGAACCACGGTTTGACCTGCTGTTAGCAAAAATGCAACCACATACCAATTAATTTTAATTATTTATTTTATATATAAAAGAATTTATGTTTGTTTTTATCCTTGTTTTTGTTAATGGACTTTTTGTTTTTGTTTTATATTCTTAAGAAAAGAAAATTTTTATTTCAATTATAAATGAAAAATTATAAGTCATATAATAAATACTAAAATGAAATAAAAGTTAAACTTTTTTTACTATAATTTTAACAACCATCGTTGGGAATGCTCTACTACTAGTGGCAGTTTTTTTGTATTCTGAGTTCTAAGGGTCGGCATTTTTATTTTATTTTTTAAGGGCTGAAAAAAGTCTGGGAAGCACTGTTATAGAGATACAATTATAGAGAATAATTTTTATTATACAATTTTCATTTCGCCGACAATTGCAAAATTAATAACTGATTCACTTGGGAAAGACCATCATTATCGTCATTATTTGTGAGATGATACTTTTTCCGTTGATCGATTAGCAAATGCTAATTATTTATATAGCTAGTGCAGAACACGTAAATTGAGAAATTTAGTTTTATATTATTCATAAAATATCATCATAATACTCGTATAAATTTAAGCAGTAGTATTTGGATCACCTTGAATGTACAATTGCGGCACAGCGACTCGCAGAGGCCAGGGGCGCGTGCCCTTTCCGGCACAGCGCTAATAAGTATGCGCCACCGAACGCGCTATACGGTGCGCACGTCCGGGCCACTGGAAGTTGCTGTGGCGGAATTGTACATTCAAGGTGCTGCAAGTACTACTGCTTAATTTATACGAGTATAATATCCATTAATTACGTTAGTATTATATAAAAATTAAATATGGAAATAATTTTTTTTTTTTTTGAAACAAGTGTATATATTTTTATTTATATCAAAGTCTAATAAGGCCATAGGTAATATGGCACAATCACAAAGTCCCAAAACGCCACATGGAAATTGTGGACGGCGATAAAATTTTAGCCAAAAAAGCGGAAATATCGGAGAAAATATCAAAAATTTTGGGTGAACCTGGTAAGAGTATATAATTTGTTTTTCAATATTGTTATATTTTTATTATAAACTTTTAATTATATTACAGTTGCAGTCTGCAATTATAGATGGAAAGTTTTGAAAGAGATGAAAAAGAAAAATCAACCATCGGAAAGTTGTGGTAAAATAAAAAATGAGTGGAAATATTTCCAAATGTTTCTTTTTTAAGTGATCATGTTCAATCAAGAGGGTATTAATTTTAAAAAACTGAGTATAAATTTCTATTTAATTATTTCTTTTCATAGAACTATTGAAAATTTTTCTGGTATATTACCTTCAATGTCTAGAAGTACCACTCCTAAAGAATCAGAATCTAATGATACTGGAAATAATTCTAATTTTTTGGGCGTATGAGAAAGTTCTAAAAGCATTACCTTTTTAGCAGAAGATGTAGTGATTGCATTAATTTTTGTGAAAAAAAGGTTGTTAAGCACTGAAATCAACAATGTAAAATAGTTATTTCGTGTCGCGTAAAACAATTGAAACTATTTTAATTTTTTTTTATGAGTAATAGTTTTATACGAAATTAACTCTTTTTGAAAATTAATTTCAGCAAATGATTTCGGCCGATGCAATAAAATTACTGAAAAAATCTCTTTCTGAGAACATATGATAAAATATATTCACACAAAAAAATAAAGAATTTTTATTTAAACAAAATAAAAAATAAGCTTTTATCACGGTGGTATTAAATATCACCAAAAAAATGCTGCTGACTATGCGCGATCGTGCAGATCGAAAACCCAAGCCACACCGATTCACTGGAAAATTTAGAAGATTGAGTTCTGCTTGAGTCTTCAACGAGAAAACATAGTCTTTTTGTTTTTTATTAAAAAATAAAATAAGTTAATAGCACAGCCATCAAGACACAATAAAGAACAAAGGTAGTACACAACACGTACATAATCATAATTATTTTTATAGGCGAAGTTCTAAAAGAATATAAAAATATGAGCTATTAGTACTGTAAATCAATAAGATTTTAAAATTAAAAAAAAGTGGTGCTGGGACAGAACACATGCAATTAAAAAAAACCAGCTCACTGCTAAAGAAAAATTAAAACTTCTAGTGCAAATAAGCAATCAGATTTAAATTAATTGGGTGAGAAGCAGTTGCAATCAAATGATCAACTGCAGATAGTATTATCTTCTACTAATACAGCGATGCCCAACTCATCATCTATCTTTGCTGAATTTATTGCAGATGAAAAGGAAAAATTAGATTCAGATTTAAGAATAGATGCTAAAAATGATTTCTTAGAAATTATACTGAAATATAATAAAGAGCAGGAAGCACGAGTAAAAAATAACTTAAGAGAGATAAGGTTGGATGTTCTGTGATTGTTCTTGAGTCAATTACAGCAACCAACGGTCCTATTTATAATTTTTTCAGGTTTAATTGCTGATATTGTTTTCTCGGAAATGCATAAATGGAATCAGATTAATAAAAAGACTCCTGATCCCTGAATATGTACATGTCAAAGATTATGATAATTTGGATAGAATAAATAAATCTAATAAGACGTATAAAAAATGGGATTGAAGCATTTAGTTTGGTTGCCTTCATTTTCTTAACTAAGAAGATAAATTTGATGGAACTAAGTAAGCATAAGCTAGATAAGAGCATAATGGTAGGTCAGGCTGTTGAATGCGTAGAAATATACGATAATGCAGATGATAGTAATACTACATGTATGCAAGGACAATAATATATTCACTGAAATATAAGAATATATATTTAAAATATAAAATATTTAAAGTGTCTATATGTAATGGTGGATAAGAAACCTCAATAGTCGGCACCACTGAAATTTTTTTTATTATAAAATATTAATCAGCAAAGTTGTTATAAATTTTACACCACGAAAATGATTTGCCATTCAGCGACTCACTCAATTACCGACCATCCATCAATATAGAAAAAAAAAAATACCGCCAAAATTTATTATTTTGTATGCGTGCATCGATTGTCGATAAATAAAAAAATTGAGTGAGGGTTGCTGAATGCGCAATAAAATTACGATTGCTGGCAGATGTTTCTCGAAGGAAATTATATTAGTTAGGTGTTGGGTGCCCGTGAAGTGAATAAGTTGTTATGTTTCATGATGTACAGATTGTTTTAATCAAATATAAAAGAAAGATCAAACTACATAAAATAGAAATTAGTGTTAAGAATTTTTTTTTTTTGTGCCATTTGCGTAATGATAAATCATAAATAATTTGAGTAAAGTAAATTAAAAAAAAAAATAATATCTTTTCGCCAAAACCTTAAAGTATATAAAAATTAAAAAAAAAAAAAAAAAAAAAATCCAAAAAGTAAGGAAAATTTTAGTTATGCAAATGGGCGATTGGCAGCTGTACGACGACAAAAAAAAAAAAAAAAAAAATGGATTTTTTTTTATTCGATGTTTAAAATATGTACAGTTTGCCATTAATTTTTTTTGAAAAATATTACATGTGAAAATATAAAAATGTATTAACTCGAGTATATAAAAAAAACAGAAAATATTAAATAATAGCAACTTAATATTTAATATTTTTCAAGTTAAAATGGTGTATATAGAAGAAAGTGTATTAAAATTTGAATTTTGAAATAGTTTTCCTTTGTTATTCACGATTATTAATTAATAACATTTTTTTAAAAATTTTTTTTGACTTATCACCTAAAATATAATAAAAAGCAAACTGAAAATAAAAATGATAGACAAAGTACTATATTTCGGTGCAATTAAATTTTTTCTTCTACTTTTATTTTTAGGTGGTAGCACAGACCCCCGCTCCACGAGTAATTTTTTTTCCAGATTTTGTGTGTTGTAATAAAGGCATACATCCACAATTTTTAGTGTATGCAGGTGGTAACCAAGGCACCACATACATCAACATATTCACTAACAATTTTTAATGTATGCCGGTTGTAATGGTTGCATTGATATTTTTTTTAAAAAAAAAAGGTTGGCAAGCGCTGAAATTGGCAATTTAAAATATATTATTTTTTGCATTAATTCAAGTACATAAAAAGAAAAAAGAAAAAAATAGAATTTGTCGCTAGTAAAATATTTTATTTGTGGTCGCGTAGAATTAATGTAAGACAAAAATATATTTTGTTCATATAAACAGTTGAGTAAAAAGAGGTATTTTGTCTCTAACAGAATAATTTTATTGTTGCCGCATATATAAACAAATAAGAAAAATTATTTTGTTGCGTAAGAATGTTATTTCTTTTTGCCTTGTGCTGACCAATAGAAAAGGGTCTTATATCGGCATTTACAAGAAATGACTGACGCTCAGATATAAGAACCTTTTTGATTGTCTGATGATTTTTTTCTGGTCTGGCGATGTAAATTTTTTATTGTTGGTCATTCATTCAGTTGGTGTCTGCGAAAAGAAATAGATGTTATTTCTAAATATTAAGTTTTTTTTATATATAATTCAGTTTTAGTCTGCGAAAAGAATTAGATTCTTTTAAATATTAAGTTTTGATAATTGAGTTTAAGTCCGCGTGGTGCTTAAAATTATAAGTTTGAATATAAGCTGCAGAAATTATTGATGGTTTATTTGGGTGATAACAACAGTGCACCCACGCCAGTTGGTGAAGCAATTTCTTCGGGTGGTAACAACAGTACACCCACGACAATTTTGCTGAGTATTATTTCTTCGGGTGGTAACAACAGTACACCCACGACAACTTTGCTGATTAATATTTTTTGGGTGGTAACAACAGTACACCCACGACAACTTTGCTGATTAATAGTTTTTTTTGGGTGGTAACAACAGTACACACACGACAATTTTGCTGAGTATTATTTTATCGTGTGGTAACAACAGTACAACTACGACAACTTTGCTGATTAATATTTTTTTCGGGTGGTAACAACAGTACACCCACGATAATTTTGCTGAGTATTATTTTTTTGGCTGGTAACAACAGTACACCCACGACAACTTTGCTGATTAATAGTTTTTTTGGGTGGTAACAACAGTACACCCACGACAATTTTGCTGAGTATTATTTCTTCGGGTGGTAACAACAGTACACCCACGACAACTTTGCTGATTAATATTTTTTTTGGGTGGTAACAAGAGTACACCCACGATAATTTTGCTGAGTATTATTTTTTCGGGTGGTAACAACAGTACACCCACGACAACTTTGCTGATTAATATTTTTTGGGTGGTAACAACAGTACAACTACGACAACTTTGCTGATTAATATTTTTTTCGGGTGGTAACAACAGTACAACTACGACAATTTTGATGAGTATTATTTTTTTCGGGTGGTAACAACAGTACACCCACGACAACTTTGCTGATTAACATTTTTTTGGGTGGTAACAACAGTACACCCACGACAACTTTGCTGATTAATATTTTTTTCGGGTGGTAACAACAGTACATCCACGACAACTTTGCTGATTAATAATTTTTTGGGTGGTAACAACAGTACAGCCACGACAATTTTGCTGAGTATTATTTCTTCGGGTGGTAACAACAGTACACCCACGACAACTTTGCTGATTAATAGTTTTTTTTGGGTGGTAACAACAGTACACCCACGACAATTTTGCTGAGTATTATTTCTTCGGGTGGTAGCAACAGTACACCCACGACAACTTTGCTGATTAATATTTTTTTTGGGTGGTAACAACAGTACACCCACGACAATTTTGCTGAGTATTATTTCTTCGGGTGGTAACAACGGTACACCCACGACAACTTTGCTGATTAATATTTTTTTCGGGTGGTAACAACAGTACACCCACGACAACTTTAATGATTAATATTTTTTTCGGGTGGTAACAACAGTACACCCACGACAATTTTGCTTAGTATTATTACTTCGGGTGGTAACAACAGTACACCCACGACAACTTTACTGATTAATATTTTTTTCGGGTGGTAACAACAGTACACCCACGACAATTTTGCTGAGTATTATTTCTTCGGGTGGTAACAACAGTACACCCACGACAACTTTACTGATTAATATTTTTTTCGGGTGGTAACAACAGTACACCCACGACAACTTTGCTGATTAATATTTTTTTTGGGTGGTAACAACAGTACACCCACGACAACTTTGCTGATTAATATTTTTTTCGGGTGGTAACAACAGTACACCCACGACAACTTTGCTGATTAATATTTTTTTGGGTGTTAACAACCGTACACCCACGACAATTTTGTTGAGTATTATTTCTTCGGGTGGTAACAACAGTACACCCACGACAACTTTGCTGATTAATATTTTTTTTGGGTGGTAACAACAGTACAACTACGACAATTTTGCTGAGTATTATTTCTTCGGGTGGTAACAACAGTACACCCACGACAACTTTGCTGATTAATATTTTTTTGGGTGGTAACAACAGTACACCCACGACAACTTTGCTGATTAATATTTTTTTCGCGTGGTAACAACAGTACACCCACGACAATTTTGCTGAGTATTATTTCTTCGGGTGGTAACAACAGTACACCCACGACAACTTTGCTGATTAATATTTTTTTGGGTGGTAACAACAGTACACCCACGACAACTTTGCTGATTAATATTTTTTTCGCGTGGTAACAACAGTACACCCACGACAACTTTGCTGATTAATATTTTTTTCGGGTGGTAACAACAGTACACCCACGACAATTTTGCTGAGTATTATTTCTTCGGGTGGTAACAACAGTACACCCACGACAACTTTGCTGATTAATATTTTTTTGGGTGGTAACAACAGTACACCCACGACAACTTTGCTGATTAATATTTTTTTCGGGTGCTAACAACAGTACACCCACGACAACTTTGCTGATTAATATTTTTTCGGGTGGTAACAACAATACACCCACGACAACTTTGCTGATTAATATTTTTTTGGGTGGTAACAACAGTACACCCACGACAATTTTGCTGAGTATTATTTCTTCGAGTGGTAACAACAGTACACCCACGACAACTTTGCTGATTAATATTTTTTTCGGGTGGTAACAACAGTACACCCACGACAACTTTGCTGATTAATATTTTTTTTTGGGTGGTAACAACAGTACACCCACGACAATTTTGCTGAGTATTTCTTCGGGTGGTAACAACAGTACACCCACGACAACTTTGCTGATTAATATTTTTTTGGGTGGTAACAACAGTACACCCACGACAATTTTGCTGAGTATTATTACTTCGGGTGGTAACAACAGTACACCCACGACAACTTTGCTGATTAATATTTTTTTCGGGTGGTAACAACAGTACACCCACGACAATTTTGCTGAGTATTATTTCTTCGGGTGGTAACAACAGTACACCCACGACAACTTTGCTGATTAATATTTTTTTCGGGTGGTAGCAACAGTACACCCACGACAATTTTGCTGAGTATTATTTTTTTGGGTGGTAACAACAGTACACCCACGACAATTTTGCTGAGTATTTCTTCGGGTGGTAACAACAGTACACCCACGACAACTTTGCTGATTAATATTTTTTTGGGTGGTAACAACAGTACACCCACGACAATTTTGCTGAGTATTATTACTTCGGGTGGTAACAACAGTACACCCACGACAACTTTGCTGATTAATATTTTTTTCGGGTGGTAACAACAGTACACCCACGACAATTTTGCTGAGTATTATTTCTTCGGGTGGTAACAACAGTACACCCACGACAACTTTGCTGATTAATATTTTTTTCGGGTGGTAGCAACAGTACACCCACGACAATTTTGCTGAGTATTATTTTTTTGGGTGGTAACAACAGTACACCCACGACAATTTTGCTGAGTATTATTTCTTCGGGTGGTAACAACAGTACACCCACGACAACTTTGCTGATTAATATTTTTTTTGGGTGGTAACAACAGTACAACTACGACAATTTTGATGAGTATTATTTTTTGGGTGGTAACAACAGTACACACACGACAATTTTGCTAAGTATTATTACTTCGGGTGGTAACAACAGTACACCCACGACAACTTTGCTGATTAATATTTTTTTCGGGTGGTAACAACAGTACACCCACGACAATTTTGCTGAGTATTATTTCTTCGGGTGGTAACAACAGTACACCCACGACAACTTTGCTGATTAATATTTTTTTGGGTGGTAACAACAGTACACCCACGACAACTTCGCTGATTAATATTTTTTTCGGGTGGTAACAACAGTACAACTACGACAATTTTGATGAGTATTATTTTTTTGGGTGGTAACAACAGTACACCCACGACAACTTTGCTGATTAATATTTTTTTGGGTGGTAACAACAGTACACCCACGACAACTTCGCTGATTAATATTTTTTTCGGGTGGTAGCAACAGTACACCCACGACAACTTTGCTGATTAATATTTTTTTTGGGTGTTAACAATCGTACACCCACGACAATTTTGCTGAGTATTATTTCTTCGGGTGGTAACAACAGTACACCCACGACAACTTTGCTGATTAATATTTTTTTTGGGTGGTAACAACAGTACAACTACGACAATTTTGATGAGTATTATTTCTTCGGGTGGTAACAACAGTACACCCACGACAACTTTGCTGATTAATATTTTTTTGGGTGGTAACAACAGTACACCCACGACAATTTTGCTGAGTATTATTTCTTCGGGTGGTAACAACAGTACACCCACGACAACTTTGCTGATTAATATTTTTTTGGGTGGTAACAACAGTACACCCACGACAACTTCGCTGATTAATATTTTTTTCGGGTGGTAGCAACAGTACACCCACGACAACTTTGCTGATTAATATTTTTTTTGGGTGTTAACAATCGTACACCCACGACAATTTTGCTGAGTATTATTTCTTCGGGTGGTAACAACAGTACACCCACGACAACTTTGCTGATTAATATTTTTTTTGGGTGGTAACAACAGTACAACTACGACAATTTTGATGAGTATTATTTTTTTGGGTGGTAACAACAGTACACCCATGCCAGTTTTACACCATCAACAGGACAACCTCGGATTTTTCAACATATAAGAGAACAATACCAGATAATTTTATGATTTTTTATTTTTTTATTTATATATTATATATACGTATTATTAGTTTTATGAATATATATATTTCCTGTTAAATAAATAATTATTAGTGATTTAAAATTATAAATTGTAAGCAAATTCCAACAAATCCCATGAAAATTATTTACTGTTGCCGGACCAGATTAATGTTTTCTTTTTTTTGTAATTTTATCAACTTATGTACGCTGAATTAAGAGTGATTGATTCTTGTATTTAATTGTTGTAGGAAATTTTCTTGGGATATGCTAGATGGCTTAGTTCCTAACCCATGCAGGTTGAGCGATGCCCTGATGACCCGTGTTAGTATAAATTTTGTCGGTAATTCTATTTTGAAGCACTTAACGTAAAGTTTATGTTTTTTAGAAGAAGAATTTGATAAAGATTCCTTCGAAAATTTAGATTACGAAACTCTTTCAACGGTAATAACCAAAGCAGGTCCGCGTCAAAAATTTTGGGTTGCTTACCGAAGGAATTTTTTTAATCAGGTTTGTAGTATTAATAAATTTATATATTTTTATTTTGGTTCACAATAAATTTAATATATATATATTCTTAGACGGACTCAACGGTAACGACTTTATCAAACGTTTCCAGTTTATCAGTTCCATCAACTTCAAGTTTTCATCAAGAACTTTCTACTTCTAATATTAATGAGGTATAATATAATTACTGTATTCTGAAATATATTTACAATTACAAATTATTTTTATTAGTTTTTAGATACCGCTGTTAAATCACTTGAATGTCAAGCATTAGATTATACCATAGAGTCAAATAATGCAGTAATTACACTTCCTATGCATGAAAATATTCAACAATATACAATTTCGCAATATCTAAATTGCCTTGATGGTCTACTTATAAAAAGGATTTACGAAAAAACGAAATATTGGATCGACATCATCGACATAAATTGTCGAATTTAATTATACAAAAAGAATTTGAATTATTCGGTAGTGAAACTGAATTTAAAATAAATTCATCTCGATTTATTATTTTAGCTAGTTGTATTACCAGCAACTTTCCAAATGAGAAGTCCGAAATATACTTCGTTCCATATAAAAATGACAATGAAACAAAACAGACAACCGGCCCCAGTGGTATGTTATACGAAGCTTATTCACAATTAAAAAAAAGCTAAGAAACATTCAACCATCATCTGTAGAAAAAAAGAAAATATTGCCTAAAATTTTTACAAAGGATATTAATGAAAAAGTGGCATTTTTGAAACAGAACTATGAACCGTGGGAAACTGTAAAAAAATATTGGATAGAAACGCACATGTTCCGTATGGAAATAATTTATTGTAGTGATTTAAAAGAAACTATTTACCAATATTTTCAAAACTACCCAATTTTAAAATCACAAAACGGATACAATTTACTCTGTGAAGATATTGCACAAAAGCTGTAGCAATAAGCTTTTCGCCAAATGGGATGTTGTAAATAAGAATATTATAACGTATGTGAAAACGAAGAAACCAAAATTATTGGATATAAATGTAATCAAAAGCTGCCAAGAAACAAATATATGCGGATTTTTAATTCTTTCACATTTGTTATCTTCATGTATCTACATATCCAAAAATACAATCGGAAGTAAACGTTTAAAACTTACCACTCAAGAGGTCCAAGATTCCTTTATATTGCTTATTAATGTAAGTTTTATATTGTTAAAAAAAACTGTTTATTCGTAAATAATTTAATTTTGTTTTTAGGATTCAAGAGCTCTAAAGGATTCAAGAGCTCTAAAGGAAAAAATTGAAGAGCGTCGCATACTTTACCAACAAAACAAGGATACTCTGTAACCTTTTGTTGCAGATTCTTTTTGTAATTGTTTATATATTTTCAAAATTGTCAGTAACTAATTAAATTTTTATTGCAGCTTCAATTAAAACATCATATGTTGTAATAAATGATTATATTTACAACATACCGAACCCTATAAGTGCAATTGATATATGTTTTAAATGTTTTTCTGCTCACCATGCTCGTTTTCCTGCATCGTGTGCACCAATCTGGTTATTTTTACAAATATATATATGAAATTAAAACCGACCATGACAAAAAATATACTACACTGAATTCTTTGATGACTGATTTAGATCAGATTGCTAAATTAGACGTATAAGGTAAAAATATCAAAGCATTATTAACTATATATGGATTTATTAATTAAAGTTTTTTTTAATTTTATTTTAAATTCATTGATATTGAAACCATAAAACTAATTTTTAAAAACCAGAAAACTAAAGTAAAAATAAAAATTTAATTTATTTTGAAATAAAATTAAATTTTTGTATAAATAATTTTTTTTTTATATTTTTTTATTATTTAAAAGAATTTAAATAATAAATAGTAGTTTCAGTATTAATTAGATGTTTATATAGCATTTCATAATTTTTTTATACTTTTTATTTGAATGAATTTGTTTATTTTACTAAGAATATTTTTAAAGTTAAATATTTATTAACAAAACTTTTATTATTTAATATTATATTAACATGGATTGTTTTGTTTGTAAACAACCACAAAATAAATGTAATGAATATTATGCTCATATTAAAGTTTTTCATAAGTACACAAAAGTATTTAATTGTCAATATTGCCAAAATCAAAGAAATTTTTTAAATTTCAATTCATTTAAAATCCACATTAAACATAACATTTTGATCAAATAGAACTCTCTATAAGTAACGTACCTAGTTGCAATTCAAATAATTTAATCGAAAGTACCAATACCAGTACTTACTCGCCTGATTTACTAATTGCTACTGATAACTTACTTCCTTTACCCGATACTTTACAAAAATTAAATTTAAATAAACTAAAAACCAAAATTGACGAAGAAAACTTAAATCTGGTTAAAGCATTATATAGTAATCAAAAAATTTGTAGAAAATCAGTTCAGGAAATTATTAGCTCAATAGACTCATGTTTAAACAGTAATATTTTTAGCATTGCAGAAGGTATATGCGTGAGTCTTAAAAACTTTAGAAATACTCCAAAGCTTTCCAAGTTATTCATAAAATAATTTAGCCAGTGTGTGGGTTTTTTTTTATCATACACGGGAAATTCCGCTGATTTTCTGCAAATTTTATGCAAAAAGAATAAGAAAATAATACGGTTATTGCAAATCACATAGGAATATTATTCAAAAAAATTTAATCACTTTTCCAACATTTTTTATTTGATTTCTATGATGTCCTGGATTTACAGCAAACAACTTTCAGAAAACAAATCTAAAAATTCGCTTCTACTCCGAAGTATTTTGCATGATTGCTTATAAATTAAAGCAAGTTGTTTGAAAAGAAATAATAATATTGCTGAAATTTTTTACTCGTACAAATGCTGTAAGAATATGACATGTGCTACAAATTTTTTTCTCTCTTTTTTTGAATATAAAACAAGATATATTTCGTAAATTTTTAAGAGAA
Organism: Rhamphomyia laevipes; assembly: GCA_963920725.1. Classification (NCBI taxonomy): domain Eukaryota; kingdom Metazoa; phylum Arthropoda; class Insecta; order Diptera; family Empididae; genus Rhamphomyia; species Rhamphomyia laevipes. The sequence continues at coordinate 40,173,577 of OY987256.1, forward strand.
ATTACCAAAAATTACACTATCGTAAAATCAATCAATTATTTAACAGAATTAGTCAAAAAATTAATAACATTAGTGGATCTTTTTTTTCGTGTAAGGCGAATATAACTTAACTTATGTAAAATGGACGACAGTGTGACTAACCAATTACTAGTTTATGACCTATTTCTATAGTGAGATAAAACGTTCTCTCTATCTGTTTTTTTATTTTTATTATTTTATTTTGTATATTTATATTAGTATAAAAGAGATAGTAATAGTAAACATGAAATCCGAACTTAAAACTTATAAAAATAATTGTATAAATGATATATTTATTAATAAAGGAACTTTCTAATTTAAATTTTATGAATTTCTAATAAGAAAAACTAACTGCGGTTGTAAATTTACTGTAAACTTTACAATTATACTTCGAAATATTACAATGCAGTTATTACAAAATATTGAATATTAAATATAATAATAGTAAAATAATATTTTTTCAAACAGTTTTTTTGTTAATAAATGCAATAATTACACTATATTTCATCTTTTTTCTATGTTCCTAAAATAAAACTATTAAATTTAATTAAAACTTTCGTATAAAGTGGCATAAAAAGATGATATATAAAAATTTAATATTGCTAGGTTATAATTTTTCCATATATTCTTCTAAAAAATATGGCGGCTTTTCGTTTTCGTCTTGAACGTCAAATATACTTAAATTTTTTCCCTATAGGTATTTTTCTTTTTATTAAGAATTAAAAGAAGACAAATTTTCCATTAAAAAAACACTATTAGGTCGAAATTTCCAGATTATGAAATATTGCATTGAAAGTTGTTGTGTCTCGTACCTTCGGAGTTCTGCACTCGTACGTTTTTCCCACAATCATTTTCCCATCAAAATTAATTTATAAAATATTAATTTATAATTAAAACAATTAACAAATATTTCCCACAATATATTTTATTTATTAAATATAATTACATTTAAATTCCTAAATATCCGATTACTATCAGATACCGCTGACTAGGCGCGAACGTGCAGACTTCGAATAGAAAAACATAGCTTACCTGCTTGATAAGTAACGCACAAAAATCAGTCTTGAGCAAAACAGTAAATAAAACGGTCTTTTTATTTTCGTCGAAATTATTTTAATATCAAGAACATCCAAAAGAACACTACAAAGTTAAAGTATTGTCAATTTTGTGCTCTATGGGCGAATTTTCCCAAAATTGGGAAAAAAGTGTTATTTGGTAAGCTTTCACCAAATAACTTTTATAAGTAAAACGTTCTGTTTTTATAAAATGGATAACTTTAAAATTGTTGCAACTATAAACTAAAAAGGACTATCAACAAGAATGGAATATTCTTCTGTTCCAAGCAATTGGGAAATAGATGGAATTCTATATTAAAAGTTTAAGAGAAGATTCTTCAGGTATTCCTGCCGCAGATTGGCAGCAATATAAATGCAAAGTTCAAAAATGTGGAAATAATGGCATTGACGAAGCTCAGTTGTGGGAGGACGAATATGTAAATGCTGCAAATACTGACGCTGAAGACAGGTATGATAATATCTCAATATGTTCCAAAATTTAAATTGGTATTTTATATATATAAATATATATATACTTTGCCTTCTTTATAGCTTAACAATTCAACAAAAAATAAATAAAGATAAAAGTGTAAATAATACAACTGTCACTACTAATCCATATGATTCGCTATTCACTATTTTAAAAGATGAAATAGTTAGTCCCCCGAATCAATATGTAACCGAGCAACTATTACAAGTGCATGAAGAGATTACATATAATGAAAGGCAAGAAACACCTGAAACTGCAAACAACAACGATGTTATATTTTCGATGGACGAAGTTTGTAATAGTTCGTATTTTAGCAATACAATATAATTCTATTTTGCTTTTATCATATTTAGTTTTAAATCACTTTATTGGAGAGTAAAAAAATATTTCGAGTTTATTAACATATTTTTTTTTTATTTTCAGTGTCAGAAAATATCCGTGTGATCGAACATCTGTCAAAATTCGTCCAAAACTAGTACCAACAATTAGGGAAACTCCGAAAGCAATTAAAATTAAATCATACCCGGAACGTGTTAGAGAATATTACGCCGTGCGTAATAGACTATTCAACAATGATATTTCGAATGAATATCTAGATTCATTACATTTAAATAAGAGTACATCCACTAAATTAAAGTGTTCTACTGCTCGGTTAAGACAATTCTGGAAGAAATTCTACTTATCACGTCACAACATACTTTCATCGATTGTAAATATTGATAATGACCTAAGATCCTATGCTGAAATTGGATTATTTGGAAAAAAACATTTAGGTTTGCTTGATTCTGGCGTTTGTGGTGATTTAGCTAAAGATTTTTTAGATTCTGGTCGAAAATATGAAAAAATTATATCTTCAGTTCAAACTGCTAATGGTGCTCACAAAAAGTTGTCGGTTCGTTTGAAGCTGAGGACGTTTTTAAAAATAAAACCAAGAAAATTAAATTTCATATTGTTCCAACCCTGTCCCAAAGTCTGTATCTCGGTGTAAACTTCTGGAAGGCGTTTCAATTAGCTGCGGAAATTGTTGGTGAAGTATCAGATGTAACCAATCAAACCGATAATACCAATTCACATAAGGCTCCTTAACCTCGGATCAAAAGGCTCGCTTAAAATCAACGATCAACCTGTTCCCTTCTTTTTCTAAGTTAGGATTGGGCCGAACCTCGGTTATAGAACATACTATAGACGTTGGTGATGCTATATCTATTAAGCAGCGGCATTATCCCGTGTCCCCAGCTGTGGAAAAGTTGATGTACGCTGAACTTGATAGAATGATACAACTCGGGGTAATTGAGGAGAGCAATAGTTCCTGAAGTTCACCCGTGGTGTTAGTATGTAAACCGGGGAAGGTGCGATTATGTTTGGATTTCAGGAAAGTAAATGCAATCACCAAAAAGGATGCGTATCCATCACCACAAATCGATGGTATACTTAGCCGTTTACCACAGGCCAACTTCATTTCTAGTTTGGATTTGAAGGACGCCTTCTGGCAAATCCCCATGAATAAAGACGCTAGGGCAAAAACAGCTTTCACAGTTCCAGGTAGGCCCTTATACCAATTCAAAGTTATGCCATTCGGACTTTGTAACACTCCGCAAACCATGACACGTTTAATGGACAAGGTAATCCCACCAGAGTTGAAGGACCGGGTGTTCGTTTATCTGGACGATCTGTTGATAATTTCTGACATTTTCGAAACTCATCTAGAAACTTTACAACGGGTGGCTCAACTTCTGAGGAAAGCAAAACTCAATATTAATATTGAGAAAAGTAATTTTCTCATGAAAGAGCTGAAATATCTTGGTTACGTTGTTGGTGGTGGCATTTTAAAAGTTGACCCACAGAAAGCTGTAGCAATTTCCGATTATCCCATCCCTGTTTCTGTACGTCAAGTGAGACGATTTTTAGGTATGGCTGGATATTATCGCCGCTTCATTGAAAATTTCGCATCTGTTTCAGTTCTAATTACTAATTGTTTAAAAAATCCTAAAGCTAAATTTGTCTGGACAGGGGAAGCTAACACCGCTTTGAATTCAAGTTGTCCGCTTTGAAAAAAATTAATGTAATTCATGTCAGAAATTTATATAAATATTTCATCGAATACCAACAAAAAAAGACGATTTTAAAGAAGAAAAGGAAATCATTTTTTTTAAAATCATTTTTTTTAAGAAAAAATAACAGGAAAATAACTCTGTTATTTAATATTTGAAAACCAACAAAAAAATAATGAGGATTTTGAAATAAAACAAAATAAAAATTCCAGTAAAATAAGAATAACTAGAAAAATACCAAATAAAGATATCGAACGAATAACCGTAATTGATAGAGCAGAAGAAAAATCATATACATTTTTAGAATTTTTATCCTCAGATGTCTTCATTGGAAGAAAAGGTTACAGATTTTTTCAACTTTAATCCTTTTGTTATATTCAACGAAAACGTTGATCAAATCGATGTTGACAATAAGATCGGTAAATATATTGATTTAGGTAAGTAAAAATATTAATTTCATTATACTTTTCCAATACTAATCAAATAAATTTTTATTTCCTCGTTATAGGAATTCACACTTTTTTTTTTTTGTAAAAATTTTAATATTAAGCATCCTATAATAGAAATTAATGTTGAACAATTTATTTATTTGCATGAGCTACAGCTATTTGAAAAAGAATTTGAGCTAGAAATGTTTTTTTCAAATTACTATTGATCCAAGTTTATTATCAGATTTTTAAGAAATTAATCTAAATTGCCAGTGGCACTGTAAACATTTCAATTTTAATCAACTATTTTACAAACTAGAAAAATATGCTAAAATAATGTTGAAAGCTACATCAATATGCAACAGTACTATTTATGATGGTAAGTTAATTTAAAAATTACAGAAATCAAACAAAAATTAATTTATTTTTTATTTTTCTTTAATTAGATGATGACTTACAAGATATACAAGATATACAGCGTTGAAGGTATATATTCTCAAGTATACAACAAATTACAATTCCAGAAATAACAACTGCTCTAGAGTCAGATACAGTATCAATTCAAGGTTTTAATAATTGTAATGGTTCATTTTTTTTATATATGAGTTAGTGGCATTAAAGATTGAATATCAGGATTTTCGCATTGCATAATATTAGGTGTATCGATTATTAACACTAGATTTACCACACCAGTCAAAATGACTGGTTTTACAATTTTATTTTCAAATTCCTACTTCACCTTAATTTTTTTTTGGGAAGCGATGTCATGACATTTGTAGCGATAATTACATGAATAATATTAGCGGGCTAGTTTTATTTTTTTCTTCAACATCAAAAAGTTTTTGACTATCTTCGGTACTTATACCAAACCAGTCAAAATGACTGGCGAATTTTTCTATAGGATGCAATGAGATTTGCACAATTATAAACAAGTATAAATACTGCGTAATTATAGCACGATAAAAAAAATGACGGGTGATAATAACAGAATTCGCGATAACGGTAAATTAAATAGTATGGGACAATTACGTTAAAAGTTTTCAGTCGTTGATAGATGTTCGCTGTGAAATTTTAGTCAGAATACTGGAAAGAAACATTTATGTGGATACTGCAATATTCAAAACTATATTCTTTGGTAAGAAAACGCAATATAGAGAAAATATTATTCTATTGTTATAGTTTCAATTTATTTTTTTATAATTATAGCTAGACCCTAGAAATGGCAAAACGAAAGAAATTTTCTGTGTTATTGGAAAATATCACCGAAATCCCTATGGAATGTTCGGATGTTGAAAATGATGAGCTTTATGATAGCGACGGCGAATTATTAGATCAACAAAGTAATCCACACGGCACGAACAAAAAACGTGTTGATATAGGCAATATTGATAGCGATATTTCTGATAAGAGCAATGAAGATGAATCAAGCGACAGTGAATATGAAAACATTTCCAACTTACGCAAAAGAAGATGCTTAGCTTTGTCGTTCAGTTCTAGTGACGAAGATGAAACCGAAACTGAAATTTCTATAGATGGAACTACTTGGAAAAAATAAAAGAAGGGGGTGTTTCTGGAAGATTACCAATTCACAGTATTTTCAAGGATGGTTCCGGGCCTACAGCATATGCAAAAAGAAACATTATGAAGGAGAAAATAAGTAGTGCATTTTTAGTAGTAATTGATCAGCATATTTTAGAACATGTAAGAACTTGTACAGAGTTAGAGGGATCTCGAGTTTTTAACAAAAAATGGATACTTACGCCAGCAAAATTGAAGGCGTTCATTGCTATATTGTATGCACGCGGGGCTTACGAAACAAAAACTTTGAGACTTGAATATTTATGGAATAAGACGTGGGGACCAAACTTTTTTTCCAAAACTATGAGTAGAAATGATTTTACAGAGATTCTGTGTTATATGCGTTTTGACAAAAAAAATGAGAGGAGTCAACGTTTACAAACAGACAAATTTGCTTTAGTTTCAACAGTTTGGAATAGATTTATTGAAAATAGCCAAAATTGCTTCAAACCAGGTGCATATATAACGGTGGATGAGCAACTCTTTCCAACAAAAACCAGATGCAGGTTTACACAATATATGCCAAACAAACCCGACAAATTTGGCATAAAATTTTGGCTGGCATCTGACGTTGAAACTAAATATGTAATAAATGGATTTCCTTATTTAGGTAAAGATGAAAAACGAGATGCATCAACACATCTAAGTGAATTTGTTGTTATGAAACTTGTAGAACCATATACTATGAAAGGAAGAACCATAACAACGGACAATTTCTTCACAAGTATTCCTTTGGCGTTCAAGTTATTATCAAAAAATACTACATTGGTTGGAACAATACGTCCAAATAAAAGGGAACTCCCAAAAATTTGCAAAGAAAAGAAAGATAACATGGCTCGTTTTTCCACGTTGCTCTATGAATCAAATGGATGTACACTTACTGTTTACAAGAGTAAACCGAAGAAGAAAGTACTTCTACTAAGTACAAAGCACAAACACGTCAAATTTGATGAAACCAACAAGATATTACCCGAAACTGTGTCCTTTTATAATAATACTAAATTTGGCGTCGATGTGACTGATCAAATGGCACGAAAATATAGTGTCAAGTCAGGTTCAAGAAGATGGCCACTTCAAGTTTTTTTCAATATATTAGATTTAGCTGGAATAAATGCCTGGATATTGTATAAAAACACGACAGGTTCCAATATATCAAGAAAAGAGTTTTTGTTTCGTTTAGCTGAAGAACTTGCTTCTGAATACCAGATAAAATAATAATAAATATAAAAAAAAAAACAATTAATCGGTTATTTTCAGTGTTTTTCAAACAGTGAAAACAAAAATATAATAAAAAAAAAACATTTTTTAAGTGATTAATCAGTTTTTTTTCAGTATATACCTAAATCAGTAAAATCAGTGTATCAATTTATTTAAAAATGGTTGATATTTTGGCTACAAAATTTACAGCGTTTGACCTTCACGACATGGCCAGACTAAATGATGGACGTGATTTGGTCGAAATGCTAATGCAAATTGGAGCTATACCAAGAGAGCAATATTGCCCCAAATGTAACAATCTATTACATTTGGGTGTTAGTGGAACTGATAATCAAAAATTTAAATGGGTGTGCAACAAATCAGTTTCACTAAACAAGCAGAAAAAACGTAAATGTACCTACAGTCATTCTGTTAGAAAAGGTACATTTTTCGATAATTCACATTTATCTATATTGGAAATTTGCAAATTTGTTTCAATATGGACACATAATATAGCCCTCGTTTCCACATCTTTTCTATTAAGAGTATCGCGCAAAACATGTGTCGATTGGGGTAGTTTTTGCCGGGAGGTATGCTTATTTGGCATGATAGATATGGCAGAGCCAATTGGCGGACCAGGCAAAATAGTGGAAATTGATGAATCCAAATTTGGCAAGAGAAAATATCATCGAGGCCATAGGGTAGAGGGCCAATGGGTCTTTGGCATGATCGAACGCGAATCGGGCAATGCCATTTTGCTGCCAGTTGAAAAACGAGATCGGTCAACGTTGCTGCCCATTATAGAACAATGGGTTTTGCCGGGCACAACAATTATTTCGGATTGTTGGAAGCCCTATGATTGTTTGGGTGACTGCGGATATGAACATCTGAAAGTCAACCATTCAATTAATTTTAAAGATCCAGAAACTGGGGCTCATACAAATAAAATAGAATCTACGTGGCATGCCGCTAAAAGATCCTATGAATCTTCAGGGCGGCGCAAGAAATTTTATGCTGGCTATTTGGCAAAGTACTTATTCATGAAGTACTGCCGAAATAGAAATCTATGCCGCTTTCAGCAATTTATGAAACTGGCTGGAAAATTATATAATGGTAGCGAACCTTTTAATGATGAGGAAAGAGCTACTGACGACGAAGCCACGGACGGGGCATCATCTGATAGCGAAGCCGATGATGATGATTTTGAACAAATTTTAACAGCATAAATTAATTTTTTTTAAAATCAGTGACATGCAGTACGACATGACGATACCCCAGGTTTTTTATTTTATGTACTGTAAGTTGAATACGCAACATAGTTGTGTTAACTTCAACTACAGTACGACATAACATGAAGACCCGTTTTTTTTATTATTATTTTAATAATATTGCGAGCGTCCTTGCTGTCCGAATTGGATACCCTTGACATCGAAAGAAGCTGTATACTTTCTCCCGTTTCAACTACATTCCGGACCCGAAAAAGGGAAAACAATGCAGTTGAAATTGGATCGGGTATGCAGAATCGATCGACAAAAGGGAATCCTCATTTTCGGCTAAGAACCTATATATTTTCTTTCGTTACAACTGTATTCCGGACCCGAAAAAGGGAAAACAATACAGTTGTAATTGAAGCAAATACATAATCTAGCGGCAAGGTAGATCCCAGCCATATGAATCTCTATTGTCTCTCCACTTATGTTAGCATTGTGAACCGAAAAGGGCATCATGTTAAACAAGAGGATTAGAGGATGAGAAGCATTTGGAAGGGTAGCAATATTATTATTTATATTTTTTTTTAAAAAGTAAAAATCTCAAAAAATAAAAATTTGATATTACTTTCATGTAAAAAACCTAAAGTGCCCCTACTATTTTAAATATTTAGACTCTTGTGGGGCCCGTGGGGTTCCAAATTTGGCAGTTATGGAATCTCCAGACCTGGGCGCAACTTTTTTGTATACATCAGAAAGTCGTCACCCCAACAGAACCCAAAGTGCCCTTTTTACTTTTAGGGGCCTAAGCCGCCCCTGGTCAAAAATTAATTATATTTTTACATATTTGTGCCCTGCTCATTAAGGGCTTTCATTTGATACCCAACTCGACCACTCCCCACCCCCCAATCAAAAGCTCCCATACAAACTTTGGCCCCCTGTGGGCCGGCCCAGGGCCATTTCCGCGGAATAAAAATTATATTTTTGGAATGCTGAGAGATGGGCCTTTCGACTAAAAATATTTTTTTTTGATTTGGGGTGGAACCCATCTTAGTAAAATTTTCCCAATTCTGAAATTATCAGTGCAAATATTTTAAAAAAAAAACATTTCGTACTATTATTTTATTATTAAATAAAATAATAATAAATATAAAAAAAAAAACAATTAATCGGTTATTTTCAGTGTTTTTCAAACAGTGAAAACAAAAATATAATAAAAAAAAAACATTTTTTAAGTGATTAATCAGTTTTTTTTCAGTATATACCTAAATCAGTAAAATCAGTGTATCAATTTATTTAAAAATGGTTGATATTTTGGCTACAAAATTTACAGCGTTTGACCTTCACGACATGGCCAGACTAAATGATGGACGTGATTTGGTCGAAATGCTAATGCAAATTGGAGCTATACCAAGAGAGCAATATTGCCCCAAATGTAACAATCTATTACATTTGGGTGTTAGTGGAACTGATAATCAAAAATTTAAATGGGTGTGCAACAAATCAGTTTCACTAAACAAGCAGAAAAAACGTAAATGTACCTACAGTCATTCTGTTAGAAAAGGTACATTTTTCGATAATTCACATTTATCTATATTGGAAATTTGCAAATTTGTTTCAATATGGACACATAATATAGCCCTCGTTTCCACATCTTTTCTATTAAGAGTATCGCGCAAAACATGTGTCGATTGGGGTAGTTTTTGCCGGGAGGTATGCTTATTTGGCATGATAGATATGGCAGAGCCAATTGGCGGACCAGGCAAAATAGTGGAAATTGATGAATCCAAATTTGGCAAGAGAAAATATCATCGAGGCCATAGGGTAGAGGGCCAATGGGTCTTTGGCATGATCGAACGCGAATCGGGCAATGCCATTTTGCTGCCAGTTGAAAAACGAGATCGGTCAACGTTGCTGCCCATTATAGAACAATGGGTTTTGCCGGGCACAACAATTATTTCGGATTGTTGGAAGCCCTATGATTGTTTGGGTGACTGCGGATATGAACATCTGAAAGTCAACCATTCAATTAATTTTAAAGATCCAGAAACTGGGGCTCATACAAATAAAATAGAATCTACGTGGCATGCCGCTAAAAGATCCTATGAATCTTCAGGGCGGCGCAAGAAATTTTATGCTGGCTATTTGGCAAAGTACTTATTCATGAAGTACTGCCGAAATAGAAATCTATGCCGCTTTCAGCAATTTATGAAACTGGCTGGAAAATTATATAATGGTAGCGAACCTTTTAATGATGAGGAAAGAGCTACTGACGACGAAGCCACGGACGGGGCATCATCTGATAGCGAAGCCGATGATGATGATTTTGAACAAATTTTAACAGCATAAATTAATTTTTTTTAAAATCAGTGACATGCAGTACGACATGACGATACCCCAGGTTTTTTATTTTATGTACTGTAAGTTGAATACGCAACATAGTTGTGTTAACTTCAACTACAGTACGACATAACATGAAGACCCGTTTTTTTTATTATTATTTTAATAATATTGCGAGCGTCCTTGCTGTCCGAATTGGATACCCTTGACATCGAAAGAAGCTGTATACTTTCTCCCGTTTCAACTACATTCCGGACCCGAAAAAGGGAAAACAATGCAGTTGAAATTGGATCGGGTATGCAGAATCGATCGACAAAAGGGAATCCTCATTTTCGGCTAAGAACCTATATATTTTCTTTCGTTACAACTGTATTCCGGACCCGAAAAAGGGAAAACAATACAGTTGTAATTGAAGCAAATACATAATCTAGCGGCAAGGTAGATCCCAGCCATATGAATCTCTATTGTCTCTCCACTTATGTTAGCATTGTGAACCGAAAAGGGCATCATGTTAAACAAGAGGATTAGAGGATGAGAAGCATTTGGAAGGGTAGCAATATTATTATTTATATTTTTTTTTAAAAAGTAAAAATCTCAAAAAATAAAAATTTGATATTACTTTCATGTAAAAAACCTAAAGTGCCCCTACTATTTTAAATATTTAGACTCTTGTGGGGCCCGTGGGGTTCCAAATTTGGCAGTTATGGAATCTCCAGACCTGGGCGCAACTTTTTTGTATACATCAGAAAGTCGTCACCCCAACAGAACCCAAAGTGCCCTTTTTACTTTTAGGGGCCTAAGCCGCCCCTGGTCAAAAATTAATTATATTTTTACATATTTGTGCCCTGCTCATTAAGGGCTTTCATTTGATACCCAACTCGACCACTCCCCACCCCCCAATCAAAAGCTCCCATACAAACTTTGGCCCCCTGTGGGCCGGCCCAGGGCCATTTCCGCGGAATAAAAATTATATTTTTGGAATGCTGAGAGATGGGCCTTTCGACTAAAAATATTTTTTTTTGATTTGGGGTGGAACCCATCTTAGTAAAATTTTCCCAATTCTGAAATTATCAGTGCAAATATTTTAAAAAAAAAACATTTCGTACTATTATTTTATTATTAAATAAAATAATAATAAATATAAAAAAAAAAACAATTAATCGGTTATTTTCAGTGTTTTTCAAACAGTGAAAACAAAAATATAATAAAAAAAAAACATTTTTTAAGTGATTAATCAGTTTTTTTTCAGTATATACCTAAATCAGTAAAATCAGTGTATCAATTTATTTAAAAATGGTTGATATTTTGGCTACAAAATTTACAGCGTTTGACCTTCACGACATGGCCAGACTAAATGATGGACGTGATTTGGTCGAAATGCTAATGCAAATTGGAGCTATACCAAGAGAGCAATATTGCCCCAAATGTAACAATCTATTACATTTGGGTGTTAGTGGAACTGATAATCAAAAATTTAAATGGGTGTGCAACAAATCAGTTTCACTAAACAAGCAGAAAAAACGTAAATGTACCTACAGTCATTCTGTTAGAAAAGGTACATTTTTCGATAATTCACATTTATCTATATTGGAAATTTGCAAATTTGTTTCAATATGGACACATAATATAGCCCTCGTTTCCACATCTTTTCTATTAAGAGTATCGCGCAAAACATGTGTCGATTGGGGTAGTTTTTGCCGGGAGGTATGCTTATTTGGCATGATAGATATGGCAGAGCCAATTGGCGGACCAGGCAAAATAGTGGAAATTGATGAATCCAAATTTGGCAAGAGAAAATATCATCGAGGCCATAGGGTAGAGGGCCAATGGGTCTTTGGCATGATCGAACGCGAATCGGGCAATGCCATTTTGCTGCCAGTTGAAAAACGAGATCGGTCAACGTTGCTGCCCATTATAGAACAATGGGTTTTGCCGGGCACAACAATTATTTCGGATTGTTGGAAGCCCTATGATTGTTTGGGTGACTGCGGATATGAACATCTGAAAGTCAACCATTCAATTAATTTTAAAGATCCAGAAACTGGGGCTCATACAAATAAAATAGAATCTACGTGGCATGCCGCTAAAAGATCCTATGAATCTTCAGGGCGGCGCAAGAAATTTTATGCTGGCTATTTGGCAAAGTACTTATTCATGAAGTACTGCCGAAATAGAAATCTATGCCGCTTTCAGCAATTTATGAAACTGGCTGGAAAATTATATAATGGTAGCGAACCTTTTAATGATGAGGAAAGAGCTACTGACGACGAAGCCACGGACGGGGCATCATCTGATAGCGAAGCCGATGATGATGATTTTGAACAAATTTTAACAGCATAAATTAATTTTTTTTAAAATCAGTGACATGCAGTACGACATGACGATACCCCAGGTTTTTTATTTTATGTACTGTAAGTTGAATACGCAACATAGTTGTGTTAACTTCAACTACAGTACGACATAACATGAAGACCCGTTTTTTTTATTATTATTTTAATAATATTGCGAGCGTCCTTGCTGTCCGAATTGGATACCCTTGACATCGAAAGAAGCTGTATACTTTCTCCCGTTTCAACTACATTCCGGACCCGAAAAAGGGAAAACAATGCAGTTGAAATTGGATCGGGTATGCAGAATCGATCGACAAAAGGGAATCCTCATTTTCGGCTAAGAACCTATATATTTTCTTTCGTTACAACTGTATTCCGGACCCGAAAAAGGGAAAACAATACAGTTGTAATTGAAGCAAATACATAATCTAGCGGCAAGGTAGATCCCAGCCATATGAATCTCTATTGTCTCTCCACTTATGTTAGCATTGTGAACCGAAAAGGGCATCATGTTAAACAAGAGGATTAGAGGATGAGAAGCATTTGGAAGGGTAGCAATATTATTATTTATATTTTTTTTTAAAAAGTAAAAATCTCAAAAAATAAAAATTTGATATTACTTTCATGTAAAAAACCTAAAGTGCCCCTACTATTTTAAATATTTAGACTCTTGTGGGGCCCGTGGGGTTCCAAATTTGGCAGTTATGGAATCTCCAGACCTGGGCGCAACTTTTTTGTATACATCAGAAAGTCGTCACCCCAACAGAACCCAAAGTGCCCTTTTTACTTTTAGGGGCCTAAGCCGCCCCTGGTCAAAAATTAATTATATTTTTACATATTTGTGCCCTGCTCATTAAGGGCTTTCATTTGATACCCAACTCGACCACTCCCCACCCCCCAATCAAAAGCTCCCATACAAACTTTGGCCCCCTGTGGGCCGGCCCAGGGCCATTTCCGCGGAATAAAAATTATATTTTTGGAATGCTGAGAGATGGGCCTTTCGACTAAAAATATTTTTTTTTGATTTGGGGTGGAACCCATCTTAGTAAAATTTTCCCAATTCTGAAATTATCAGTGCAAATATTTTAAAAAAAAAACATTTCGTACTATTATTTTATTATTAAATAAAATAATAATAAATATAAAAAAAAAAACAATTAATCGGTTATTTTCAGTGTTTTTCAAACAGTGAAAACAAAAATATAATAAAAAAAAAACATTTTTTAAGTGATTAATCAGTTTTTTTTCAGTATATACCTAAATCAGTAAAATCAGTGTATCAATTTATTTAAAAATGGTTGATATTTTGGCTACAAAATTTACAGCGTTTGACCTTCACGACATGGCCAGACTAAATGATGGACGTGATTTGGTCGAAATGCTAATGCAAATTGGAGCTATACCAAGAGAGCAATATTGCCCCAAATGTAACAATCTATTACATTTGGGTGTTAGTGGAACTGATAATCAAAAATTTAAATGGGTGTGCAACAAATCAGTTTCACTAAACAAGCAGAAAAAACGTAAATGTACCTACAGTCATTCTGTTAGAAAAGGTACATTTTTCGATAATTCACATTTATCTATATTGGAAATTTGCAAATTTGTTTCAATATGGACACATAATATAGCCCTCGTTTCCACATCTTTTCTATTAAGAGTATCGCGCAAAACATGTGTCGATTGGGGTAGTTTTTGCCGGGAGGTATGCTTATTTGGCATGATAGATATGGCAGAGCCAATTGGCGGACCAGGCAAAATAGTGGAAATTGATGAATCCAAATTTGGCAAGAGAAAATATCATCGAGGCCATAGGGTAGAGGGCCAATGGGTCTTTGGCATGATCGAACGCGAATCGGGCAATGCCATTTTGCTGCCAGTTGAAAAACGAGATCGGTCAACGTTGCTGCCCATTATAGAACAATGGGTTTTGCCGGGCACAACAATTATTTCGGATTGTTGGAAGCCCTATGATTGTTTGGGTGACTGCGGATATGAACATCTGAAAGTCAACCATTCAATTAATTTTAAAGATCCAGAAACTGGGGCTCATACAAATAAAATAGAATCTACGTGGCATGCCGCTAAAAGATCCTATGAATCTTCAGGGCGGCGCAAGAAATTTTATGCTGGCTATTTGGCAAAGTACTTATTCATGAAGTACTGCCGAAATAGAAATCTATGCCGCTTTCAGCAATTTATGAAACTGGCTGGAAAATTATATAATGGTAGCGAACCTTTTAATGATGAGGAAAGAGCTACTGACGACGAAGCCACGGACGGGGCATCATCTGATAGCGAAGCCGATGATGATGATTTTGAACAAATTTTAACAGCATAAATTAATTTTTTTTAAAATCAGTGACATGCAGTACGACATGACGATACCCCAGGTTTTTTATTTTATGTACTGTAAGTTGAATACGCAACATAGTTGTGTTAACTTCAACTACAGTACGACATAACATGAAGACCCGTTTTTTTTATTATTATTTTAATAATATTGCGAGCGTCCTTGCTGTCCGAATTGGATACCCTTGACATCGAAAGAAGCTGTATACTTTCTCCCGTTTCAACTACATTCCGGACCCGAAAAAGGGAAAACAATGCAGTTGAAATTGGATCGGGTATGCAGAATCGATCGACAAAAGGGAATCCTCATTTTCGGCTAAGAACCTATATATTTTCTTTCGTTACAACTGTATTCCGGACCCGAAAAAGGGAAAACAATACAGTTGTAATTGAAGCAAATACATAATCTAGCGGCAAGGTAGATCCCAGCCATATGAATCTCTATTGTCTCTCCACTTATGTTAGCATTGTGAACCGAAAAGGGCATCATGTTAAACAAGAGGATTAGAGGATGAGAAGCATTTGGAAGGGTAGCAATATTATTATTTATATTTTTTTTTAAAAAGTAAAAATCTCAAAAAATAAAAATTTGATATTACTTTCATGTAAAAAACCTAAAGTGCCCCTACTATTTTAAATATTTAGACTCTTGTGGGGCCCGTGGGGTTCCAAATTTGGCAGTTATGGAATCTCCAGACCTGGGCGCAACTTTTTTGTATACATCAGAAAGTCGTCACCCCAACAGAACCCAAAGTGCCCTTTTTACTTTTAGGGGCCTAAGCCGCCCCTGGTCAAAAATTAATTATATTTTTACATATTTGTGCCCTGCTCATTAAGGGCTTTCATTTGATACCCAACTCGACCACTCCCCACCCCCCAATCAAAAGCTCCCATACAAACTTTGGCCCCCTGTGGGCCGGCCCAGGGCCATTTCCGCGGAATAAAAATTATATTTTTGGAATGCTGAGAGATGGGCCTTTCGACTAAAAATATTTTTTTTTGATTTGGGGTGGAACCCATCTTAGTAAAATTTTCCCCAGATTTCAAAAGACAAACCACAAGAAGCTGATATACCAAATTCAAGTAGCACAGTTCAAACACGTAAATGGTGTCAAATACGACATTGTAATAATAATAAAACTACAACTATTTGTAATACATGCAAAAAATATGTATGCGAAAAATGTACAGAAAGGAAAATATACGTATGTAAACTGTTTACAAGAATGATATATAACAATCACACCAGACATGAACACAGCAAATCTAGTACAAGCAATCTCAGATGAGGCATCTGTCATCGTAGCAGGAGCATTAGAAACATCAGACTGGTCTGATGAGATATTCACAACCAATTTCTACAATACAACCAGCCCTTACAAATACCCAGACCGAGATGTCCAAATCTCAACAGCCAAGCAATTTCTCAACATGTACAGAACCGGAACTGGGACCATGGATGAATGGAGAGCCACAATTTATACAATGTTGCTTTCAATCAAGCATAATGGTGCAAGACTATTAAGCACCAGAGCGCAGGATGTTGATTTACCGACCAACGGATACATCATCAAGGAGGCCCTTGGTGATATGAAATTCATAAAATCTCAAGATAATAGTGTTAAAATTAAGCAAGACGGACAAACAGTTGAAGAAACTATAACCACCACATACTGCAGCAGATGGTACACTGACATATATGCAGCACTAAACAAACCTCCCAACGAGGTTAACGATACAATAGCAGACATAGTTGTCAGCTATACCGGTTTCATTTGTTTATGGTTATGCAGAATAATCACTAAAGATGCGGAAAACATTCAGCTCTCAATTCTGACCAAGCTAACAAAGAGGTTCTCAGATTTTTGGCAAACAGGTATATTGAGTGGAGTGGCAACACCACCTCCGCATGAGATGGCATACAATGTTATTAGTAGAATCTTAACCAGGGGTACTCAACTAACTAAAGATGTTTTATGTTGGGTTGCGTTTGCCCATGCACATCCACCTACAGAATATGCCAATGAATTTAAGGGAATTCTAGTGTCCTCCTGTTATCTCGCAGTATCAAGCACTGGTCTTGGGGTGATCTCTTGGACCTTTCAAGCCATGAAGGCCCAAAATTGGACTATTAAGGAGTTGTTGAACTATATGGGATATGAGCTTTATGAAAATTCCATCAATGAAATTGCTAAATTCATTATAAGAGCACAGAGTGTTGAAAAATATTATTGGGCTGTCAGCAGAATATTAGCAGATGGGGCTCATCAGGGACTAATGGTTAAATATCACAAAAACTAGGTCGCAGCTATGGTATGTCTAACCCATGGTGTTACCACCACACATGATGAGATATGGAGTGCTCCACAACTAAGCCCAATCCAATCTGACTCAGAATGCATCCAATCTGGCATAAATATAGCGGGCCTAGTAATGGGTGAATACAGAAAAATGACTCTGAAACTAATACCCGGCTTGAAAGGATCAGAAGTCATTGCGAATCAATACTCAGAGATTCTTGAAGCAAGAAGACGTCGTGTACACAGAGGCCGACCAGCTCCCCGTCAAGAATCATCCTCAGAATCAGAGGATGAGCTCATGAATGAATCTGGAGATGAGATTCATTAGATTTAGAAAAATTGTAGCAATGTCAATACTACTACATACTAAACTTTGAATATTATTTGAATATTATTATGTTTCAATTAACTAATGAATGAATTTTTAATTAATATAATATATTACAATTACTCTAATTGAAGCAGTTTATCATTTTTTGAACACGTTGACGCCCGCACTGTTTTTGTATTTTTTTTCATCCGGTGAAATGTTACTGGATATGTTATTAGACGAAAATATGTACTCGTATAAGGTATTTACCAGGTTCAATATATTGCGTTGCGAATTTATAATAATTTTTTTTTTTTTTGCTATTTACTGTTCTTAGTTTGTTACAAGAAATAGACACAGTAATACGGAAAATTTTTGGATGTTCTAAAAATTAAAAATATGTGTGAGAAAGAAAAAAAAAGTGAAAATAATATAAATAATAGTATAACTATTAAAAAAGGTAAATGTTCTAAATAAAAATATATAAAATGTACTAAATAAAAATACCTATTTACGTTTTAGAGAAGACGGATGATGAAACAAAGAAAGAGGTAGTAGCAGAAGAACATAAAAATACATCAGATAACAATGATGCTATGGAATCTGTGAATGGTAAACAATTAATAATTTGCAATAATAGTAAGAAATGAATAACATACATAATAATATTTTTTAGAAAATAATAAAAATGTTAGAAATGATCATGAAAAAGATGACGACGACATCATAATAATAGAAATACCAAAAGAAATAATTGAAGTTAGTGATGATGAATTCGATGTCGACATTGAAGATTTATTTAACATGATGTAAAAAATTGAAATGTATATTTATGGTAAAAAGTAAAAATTTTTGAATAAAATGAATTTATTAATTTTTAAACAAGAATTAAAATACTATTTGATTTGGAAAAGCAAAAAAGATTTTTTTAAAAACAGTGAGATTCTACGAAATATGTACTAATTAACCATTTTATCTACAACCAGTCATTTTGACTAGTGTCGGTAGAAATAGGTATAGTCAAATTGTCGGTATATCTAGTGTTAAGTCATTGCGAATATGTTTATGAATATATTGAGTTCTGAAAATATCCGCTCGTGGGGTATTAGTAGTTTTCATTTTAAAACCTCAAACATTGTGAAAATACTTTGTTATTTTTACAGTTAAATACAACGTGTGACTTTTATATTATTTTATTTTAATACTTCTTAATTTTTTAATTTTTTTAGGTACTTGCGAAAATGGAATTAATGATCAGCAAAATGTAATTGATTACATCATTCACTACATCCTACTTTGTATCAAGAAAAAGTTCATCATTTTGTGTAACCAGCACATATTGCAGATTATACATTTTAGGAACATAACATATATTAAAAAATATATTGTTTCATGCAATATATTGCATAAAGGAAAAAATTATATTTGGAATTCAATGATGCTGTATGTTTCCCGTATTACCGGCATCTCAAAATAGTAAGACAATTTTTTATATTATTTTTGTGTATTTTAAAGGAAATCTTTAAGATGTGCTTATTTATATGTATAATTATTTGTTATATATGGTTTGGTATATTTTAAGTGAACCATATTTTGCGTTTTGTTTCCACCTTTATTCAATTAATTATGTGATTTAGTGTCAGAAATCCTGTATGACCCGCGATGATTTAATTATTTTATACTATTTTTATTTTGCTGTATATATATATGTGGGTTAAAAATGTTAAACTATTACATATTATCCGCGTATAAACAAAATGTTCTCACGATAATGGATAATTGCATTTTGTTTATTTCCTATTTCTAGAATTTCTCACGCCTTATATTATCCCCACTCCCAAAATTCAGCTTCCACATTATATGTAAAAAATAAGAGTTATCTCAGTTGTTAATTACTCATCACGTCACACGGTCATTGTTTAAGTAAACGTATAATTATACGAAAGAAAGCTAAAAGGCTAAACTTTGTTTTTATGTAAAATCTATTTTAACTAAAACTAATATAGAAAATTAAATATAATAAAATTAAAAATAACATTATTTTAATATAATAAATATATTAAAATAACCAATTTAGTGTTTTATTCAAATCTAATATCCCACATATATATATATATATATATATATATATATATGTACACATAATTGATAATTTCAGTTAGGATATGTTATTGTTGAATATTATATTTAATTATGCTTTGGGTTATTAGATTTAGTTTCGTTATTATATTGTTAAAGATGTTATGTTAATATATATATTTGTTTTTAAATCATTACTAATCTATATTTTATATATTTATTGTATGTCCTGTGTAACTGTGTAGGTCCATAGGGCTTACTATTTAATTTTTAGCTACTTGTGAATATGAAATTAATGATCAACAAAATGTAGTTGTTTAAATCTTTTCATAACTACCTCCTATTTTGTATCAAGAAAAATCATCATTTCATGTAATTGGCACATATTATGGATTATACATTTTAGGAATATAACATGTATTGAAAAATATATTGTTTCAAGCAATATATTACATAAAGGAAATTTTTTTTTTGGAATTTAATGATGCTGTATGTTTCCCGTAATACTGGCATCTCGAAATAGTAGGAAAATTTATATATTATTTGTGTATATTTTTAAAAAAATTTTAAGATGTGCCAATTATTATGTAATGTGTAGAACTTATCAATCTGAACAAGTTCCATGTTCCAACATAAAAAAAAAAAAAAATAAGAAAAAGAAAACTTGTAGTTTATCCACACAAAAATAAATTTATGGGATAAAAATTATTATGGAGGTATTATGTAAATAGGGAATCCTATTTATGTTTTACCTGATTTTTATGAAATTTACCTAAAGTATCATTTTCATCATTTTTTTTAAATTCTAGTAGAATTCATAAAGTTCAATAATCTTTAAAATCAATTATTACCTACATTTTGTATGTGTTAGTAATGATTTTTATTAAATTTCCGTAATTTATTATGAATTAAACGTTATTTTTTAAAATACAACTATCAAATTCATAATTTTTAATTAGAACCATTGTTCAAAATGATATAAATACCCTTAAAATCGGTGGTAAAAAAAAAAAGTGGACAGTCCAAATTTTGACTTTATTTTTATTATACTCAAATAAAGAAGAATCTCATATTCGTATAGGAATATGAAAATTTGTACTAGGCGATCAGAATTCTTAAAGTAGTACAAATTGCATGTACAATTATTTGAATTTATAATAATAATTAATGGCTTCCCTATATAATATATAGTAATTACACCAACAAAGTTTTAAATATTAGTTATTGTTGTAATATGTATTAATTTTTATTAGAGTTTTTATTGTAGTACTAGAGTTATTTTTTTTATCAGAGTTATTTTATATTGGTGTATAAAAATTTTTTTTTGGATTTTTTTTTTTGGATTTTTAATAAAAATTATTTTAAAATGGACGAAATAATGTTTCTTTTTTAATAAGTTTTTTTTTATTTTTCCTTCGCAGGATTTAAGATTTTTATGAGATTATGCAGTGAGTGAGTGAGTAAGTAAGATTTGAATAATGTTTAGGGTGATCATACATTTAGGATTATTTTAGGATTTTAGTATTGATCACATGGATGGATGGGCAAATTTAAAATGGTATAACATCTAAATCCATTTCATTAAACATAATTATCTAATTTTGGTGTTACATATTAGTTTTAGGGGAATTTAAAATTTGGAGTAGTTTATTTTAGTTTTCTATTAATTTTTTTTATAGTATATTTTATCTTTGATTTTCTTTATTTATTTTATTTAGTTTATTATTGCACGCAATTTTTATATGAATGTTACGCGCATTTGTGAACCCCCCTATTTTCCGGCTTTAGCTACCCCAATTAGACGTGCAGCGCGGTAAACCAATATTATTATTGGATAATTAGTATTATATTTTAATTAGTTAGAAGATTGTGAGTGGTTAAGGCTCTTGACATTTGTATGTTACAAATGGCGCCCGACTAGGGACCTGAAATGAACATACATTCATTACAAATGGCTTCAGAGTAGGAACATGAAGTAAATGTTTTAACATATCCATTCGTTAACAATTGCGCCCGATTTTTAATGACCTTTTAACAATAATTGAATTATTTCTATATTATATTTGGCTAAAAATAAAAATGATTAACATACATTCATTACAAATACAGTAATTGTACTGTAATACAATGTAAAATTGTAGCGTTAAACAATAATATTTAAACTATATTTATTCAACTTTTACATTAATGTTTTTATTATATTTATAGTATGTCGTATTCTCAGCAAGAATTTCAAAGCATATTTGCATATAAAATAACCAATCAAAATCAACAGAAAACGAAAATTCTAAAATAGTAAATATTCCAGTAAAATGCAAGGATGAGTTAACAGATTTGGAAGAAAAAGTTAGAACGATGGAGCTTATAAATTTTTTGGTAATTTTTTTAATTTATTAAATGCTATTCGTCATACTAACTTATTTAATAATTATATTTTTTGTCATTCAACAGAAAGCTGCTTTAAAAATTAATAATAATGATTTTTTTTTTCTAGGTGCAACTTTAATGCAATTTAAAACACAAATGAAGAAGAGGTTAATAATTTAATTAAAAATTGGTTCCAATTGGCGAAGGACCGTCTGCGTAAGCGTCAAAAATCATTAAACCCATCGTTATTGAACGATAAAATTAATGTTTAATGTTTCAAACTTACCAAATATGTGAAATTAAAATTAGTATTTTCTAAATTACGATATGTAATATATAAAATTATGATTTTTTTAAACTAAATTATTTAATATGTGATATTAAATTAGTATTTTCTAAATTATAATGTTGAATTCAAATATATAAAAAAAAATCTATATAACAGATATAAAATAATTAAAAAAAAATTATTTTACAAAATATTTTTTCTTTAAAATTTTTGTTTTATCAAAATTTACAATTATTTATGTTATTAAGCTCTGTATTTATTTTAGTAATAATGTGGAGTTTTTTTTTAAATTTTTTGGTAAAATTTCAACCCGAGAGGATATTGTGGTGAGTTTGACTCAACCACCTAAAATGAATAATCGTACATTATAATTATAATTAAAATATATATTCTTAATTGTCACTTGCCAGTACGACATGACAAATGACATATCTCTGAGCGACAAAATAGAAACGCCCATAGTACAACAGCGGCAAACAACGAAAGTAACGAAAATTGAAGTAAGCGGCGCAGTTATCGTCAGGGAGAAATAAGATATAAAATTAGCATGTGGAGGAAGTACAAAAAGTCACTACCTCATTCAGAAGAATTCCATCATATATAAGAGAACCAAAAATCATCAGCCAGCAGCTAGAATACTAGAATAGCAGAAAATACTTACGGAGAATTATTAAATCGTTAGTAAATCAATTACATAAATAATATATATGCAATATTCTAATAATATAATTATCGTGATCATATTAGGCATTAAGCATATTATTTTATTCAGTAGTATTATAATTATTAAATAACATCTATATAATAAAATATTTGTTTTTTAGATATTAAGTACCTGGAATAAATATAGTGTCCAAAAAAACTAAAGTTGGCGTAAAATTATTTAATTGGTCAAGGACATTGTAGGACCACTATAATATTATTAAATGGATGGAAGAAATAGAATTGGTACCAAAAAATAAATATTGTAAGACGCACATAAAAGAGATGCAAATGGTAAATGAAAATATTTTCGGTTTTTTTTGTGCAGAAATAAAAATAAGATTGTTAACACTTCAATCAGCTGATCAACGAAATGCTTCCATCTTTATAAATGATCGGCACAAATTATCTTTGACTCTTTATGGCAACACCGCAGTACTAAGGCTAAACCATATGGAAAGCAGCATTGAAGGGGAATATCTGGAAATTCAACACGGATAAAATTTTCTTAGAATCTTATAAATTAAAATGTAATATTATTTAAATTCTCATTCTTGTAATAAATATCACAACAGTGCACCCACGCCAGTTTTCTTGATTCTTATGGCTGTTCCCGGTTTGAACGTGATGTGGGCCCTAGGAGCATACGGAGGGGTGGCGTAGTTTTATATTGGTATGATTGTTCAGATAAAACGCAAAAGTTTAAGGATTGGTTGGGTGCTAGCAGAATGAAATATTTTGACAATTTGGCGAGCAACGCAAAGGTTTAGGACAAATTAATGGAAAATATCTATATTCGTAGGACGATAATTTTTTGATCAACGTAAGACGAAAAATATATATAGAATGTGTTTAGCAGAGTTTTTATAACATACATACTTTTCTTTTACTTCCAGAAAGATTTAAATATTGAAGAAATAATAAATAATAAATTAACAACCAGCCATATTTAGTTTTTATGGGAAACATACGAACTAGTGGATCTTATTATATGATAATTTAAAAAAATTCAAAATTTCTGCTCTTAAAGCAATTCATCTTTTGTTTAAAAAATGTCATTATATATTTTCACTTCAATATCATGCTCAAATTTTTTCCATCTTATTGAATTAGGTTTTTTTGATTTCAAACCTAGCATAATTGCACCATAAATTTAGAAATTATTAATTGAATTTGAAAAAATTAAAGAGATTTAATTGTTAATATTTGACGTTAACAATATTTTTTTTTTCAAATCATCTAAATCTAAAATAAAATTTAAGAAAAATTATTTACCGTGGATTCACAATGTATTTGGCGCAACGCAACGCAAAGCAAAGTCAACGCAACGGTTTAATATTTTTTCATTTCACAATGCTTTGTGTTTCACGTGTTAAATGACATTTATTTTTTTTCATAACAAACAAAACAAGAATTTTAAAATGGATGAAGAGGAACTAATAGAATCAATTAAAAAATACAAATGTTTATACGCAAAGTCCTACGGTGGATACAAAAATATATATATAAAAAAAGAGATGCTTGGGCTGCAATTGCTTCTGAATTGAAAGTAGATGGTAAATTTGTAATAATTAAAAAAATATATATCACACCTTGTGATAAATACTTTAAAAATTATAATATGTTGTTGTTATTAAAAATCTTATATAAAATAAACTAACGATAAAGTTATAGCTAATCTGCATTCGGCCGATATTGGGGTTCTAATTGGTGTTTTTGTTAATTTGTTAGAAATTAAACTTAACAACATATTATATAATGGAACAGTCATTCTTGTGTGCTTGAAGAACTGTTCTGGATCTTGTCGTTTAATATTTAAAAATGTAGTCACAAAATAGCCATCTATGTCTCTGGATCTATTTATTAGAGGAGGCATAAATAAAGTTGTCTTGCCTCCAGGCAAGCATATAGATTGTTGTCTAGATGCATTTTTATTGTTTTTCAATGATAATGTTACTAATATAATCCTTAAATTCACGAATTTACATGGCAGAGCTGCTCTGGGTGCAAAATGTCTTAAAGTCACATCGTGGCGTTTTACGTAAGTATATCAACCTGGTAATAATAGGGTTAATAAAACAATAAACAATTTATAAAACGATGAAGAAGCAATAAAAAACATATAAATTGGATGGATTTTTGGTGTTTCAGAGAGTTCAATTCTGACTCTGGTTCTGTACAGGCATTGCCTCAGAAGTAGTAGAAAAGAATTCCAGAGTTTTATTTAAAACCAATCAAGTCTACTTTACAGACATTGCCTAAGTAGCAAATATTAGCCAAAACCAGTAATTGCAGAGAACATCAACTAATATACAGGCATTGCCTTAGTATAAAGCTGATTAACCATACCGCTAGAGCTAGACGATCACAGGATGAGTGCAAATAAGGTTGCACAGATATAATAACAACGTAGAAATACAATATTTTTTATTCACAACAATGCTAATTGTTTTTTTTTTGTAAAACTAATAAATTAAATAAAAAATAGCTTTTCACCTCAGCCACAGCAGCTCATTACCACTACATAGAAAAAAATAAGCTCTGTGCGTCTATTCTGGTTTTTCCTGGGGGATTGGGAAACATTGACATTTAATTTAATTTTTGACAGTAAATTTAAAAATTTCCCCAAATTGTATTTCGGCTACTGGGAAAAGGGAATTGGGAATAATTATTTTTTCCCAAATACTGTCAAAAACTCCCCAAGAAAAAAGATATGGAAAAGAATAATAATAAAGAAAAAGTTTAATTTTGCTTGAAGATATTTTTACTTTTTTATTATATTTAATAGCTATCTATTGATTTTTTAATTAAATTTATAAAATTAAATCTATAAAATGACTAGCAGTTCAGTTTCTAAAGTAATTATTGCTAAAAGTGGAAAAAGTGTTTATTAAAATTATTAGAAAATTAATAATTTACACAAAGCATCCTTCAAAGAAACAAAATCAGCTACTAGTTCGTTTAATGGAAAGTGATACAGCATTGGCCAACGATCGGTATAATTCCTATAAAAATATATTAATTATTTAATAAAATTATAATTAAATGTAGTTTTGAGAGCAACGATGGAAAAAATAATTTAAAAATGAAAAGGTCTGAGGTGGCAAACCAATTAAATGCACTAGGTGGTGCACATAATATTACATTCACACTAGAGTAAAAAACCAGGTTTTACAACGAAACCAGGTTCCATTGTAGGTTTTAACTGGGTTTTTTCATATAAAAAATCTGTCAAAATGAAACCAGGTTTTTTGAAAATCTCGTTTGATTTGAGGGTTATGCTAAGTATAAACCTCGATACTTTCCGTATTGTTCGATATAATCGACCATATTTTAATGAATTTTGGTAGCCCTATAAACAATTGTCAAGTGACCGTCATAATATTGCCATCTTTTCAATTCTTTTTAAAAAATTAATTGTAAATTGATAAAAATTATAGACAATGGAAATATCAAAGAAAAAAATTAATTGGACAAGTGAATTAAATGCAATTTTTATTAGGGTGTGGATTGAGAAAAAGGAAGAATTAAAAAAAAATAAAAGAAATTCTCACATTATATTACAAATGCAAGAAATGCTAAAATTTGAAAATTTACATATGTCTGTGGCAGAAATAAAAACAAAAATGCATACATTAAAGGCGAAATATAGGTAATGAAATATGTTATTTTAATTAAATATTAAAACAATTTAATTTTTTTAAGAATTGAAAAGAAAATTGTTGGGCCTTCAGGTGGATCGCCATTTCAGTGGGAACATTTTAATCAGATGAAAGAAATATTAGGAAATAATAAATTTATTAATTCTGCCGAAATAATGGATGAAAGTTTTTCATTCGATATATCAGGTAAAATGTTTATTTAATTTTAAGATTTTAACAATAATTTTTTTTTTAATTTTAGATTATGACCATTATGACAATTTCATGCCATCTACTTCATCATTATCATCATTAGCTGTACATCAAATAACACCATCATCATCATCTTCATTTTCATTAACTGCAACCACAGCAATACCATCAACATCATCATCTTTATCAAGCGCAGATAAAACAAAACAATTCATTTTGACGGTTCTTAAAATAATAAAAATATATTAAAATACAATTAGTTGTTTATTTTTTTAAAAACATACCAATTTCCAAATTCTATTAGGAGGATTTGTTTTATGCAAACTTTTTAATATTATAAGTAATTTAGTTAACTTCATTTTTTGCATTAATATTGCATTTCTTATTTTTTTTCTTTTTTCCAATAAACGTTGTTGATCTAATTTATATACATTAATTTCGTTGTTAAAAACGAAAACTTGGACTGCTAATATTATTAAATTATAATTCATTTTTTATTATTTCTACTCAATACTATTTTTTTTTTATTTTGCTTCAAATGTCAAATGAACCTTGTTTCGTATTCGTAGTCTGAACGGCTATTCATGAAACCAGGTTTCAAACCTGGTTTTTTACTCTAGTGTGTAGTATAAGGATCACGATAAGTGGCGGAGAACCTGGATTAGGGATGTTCGATTTTAATCAATTTTTTCAATAATCGATCTTTTAGCCTGTAAAAATCGATTTTTTGCATCGATCTTTTACTCTTCGATTAATCGTAGGAATCGATTCAATAACAAAAAAAAAGTTGAAAATCGATTATTTAGTATTACTTTTTTACATGATAATTTTTTTGCTGGATAAAATTTACAATTGTCACATTGTGGTGTGTTCTTGTTCTGTCTTTACTTTTTTTAAGGTTACTTTTTTTTTTGATTATTTTTTCGAGGTTCGTTTCGTGTCGTCGTAATTTAATATTAAATTGTGTTGTGGTAAAATCTATAATTAATTGTGATTAAAAAAATTCTAATAATCAATAATGACATCCAGATCCTCAAGAAAAACCAAATCTGATATGTGGAATTACTTTATTAAAAGTAGTGAAAATTATGTGGGCAGTATTTGTAAAATTTGCCAAATGACTGTGGAAACAGGCAATTCAAATACAACTAACCTTAAAAACCATATGAAACATTATCTTACAAAAGTTCTAGAGAAAAGTAGCGTAAAAACCAATTTTTCACATCAAATATGATCATCGATATCACTCGGGGCAGGAGGATCAAACCCAAACATATTGATTTCTATTGATGATGATGATGACCATGAGAATGATCTTGACTGCAATGACTTGATAGCGATATTTTTCCATCAAATTCAAGTAAATATTTTCGAACCGATACGGGACAAGATGATTGTGATAGCGTATTTAATTAATTCTTTAATTAAATAGAAAATATTATTTTTAATTTTTAAATAGTAAAATGATTCGTTTTTTTCCTACATTTTTGTAAATTTGTAGTTCTTCTAAAAGTTAATATATTTCATTAAATTTTGTATTTTTAGGGAATTACAAAATATTTTAAAAGACCTGGTAGAAGTGCAAGTGAAGCCAAAAATCAATTAATTTTAATTCAGATATTGAATATGAAGGATAAAGAAGATTGCAATTCAAATTCATCAACTTCAGAAATTTTATGCTGCTGCCAACACAGCTGAGTT
Organism: Rhamphomyia laevipes; assembly: GCA_963920725.1. Classification (NCBI taxonomy): domain Eukaryota; kingdom Metazoa; phylum Arthropoda; class Insecta; order Diptera; family Empididae; genus Rhamphomyia; species Rhamphomyia laevipes. Next base: position 40,202,226 of record OY987256.1, read on the forward strand.
AAATGATTATGAGATGAATTAGATGGATGTACTTAAAGCAACCAATTGTCGACCTAATGATTGTCGAAGAGAAAAAGGTTTGTTCGGCAATCTTCTTGGATGTAGCGCAGGCATTTGGTAAAGTGTGGCATGAAGAATTACTATACAAACTACACAGAGACTTACCTAGACAATACTACGAGATTCTTAAATCATATTTAGCAGACAGATACTTTCGTGTACGCTATGGGAAAGACTATTCGGAACTGAAGGAAATTCTTGCTGGAGTTCCTCAAGGAAGTGTACTCGGTCCAATACTATATCTTCTATATACGAGAGATATTCCACTAGATGACAGCTCATGCATGGCTACATTTGCGGATGACACTGCAATCCTTGCAGTCGACAATAGCGTGGAGGATTCTACGGCAAAATTACAAAGGACGGTAAACAACGTAAAAAATTGGACAGAACGCTGGCGCATTAAACTAAATGAAACAAAGTCGACACACATTAACTTTACCTACAAAAATATAACCACTATTCCTATATTTATCAATAATCAAACTGTTCCTCACTCGAATACAGCTAAATATTTGGGTATAACTTTAGATGCTAAATAAAATGGAAGGAGCACATAAAAAAGAAAAAAGATGAACTAAATATAAAATATAGAAAACTATACTGGCTAATAGGACGAAAATCTGAGCTGACAATACAGAACAAAATTTTGATATATAAGCAGATATTAAAACCAGTCTGGACTTATGGCATTCAACTATGGGGATGTAGAAAGAAAACAAATGTTCAAATTATACAAACCTTTCAGAATAAAGTTCTACGTGGAATAGTCAATGCTCCATGGTATGTACGAAACAAGGACTTACATCGTGACTTGAGCATTATACTAGTTGCAGATGAAATCAAGAAACATGCAGTTAAGCACAATCAACGTCTGCAAGAACATGCAAATACGGAGATGGAAGCAGTACTAAATGTCGATAATAACATCCGTCGACTTAGAAGAACCAAACCGCATGAACTAATGGCATAAATTTTACGGGAATTTCATTATTAATATAATAATCTTCCTACTCACGCGATTTTAAAAACATGATAAACAAATCATTGGTCGATCATAATGATTGGTTGTGATTAAGGGAGGTGTTTTTAGTGGGTTAAATTCCCACACTACTACGAGGTGCGTGCGCGTTTTCCTCATAGTGTCTGTCGAGATTTTCACCTAACCCTAATTTAAAAAAAAAAAAAAAAAAAAAAAAAAAAATTAATATATAATATTCATATTATACAGTGAGCGCGCGTCATTTATACGAAAAGTTTTAGATAGCGTAATTATAAATAAGATCAGCGGAACAAGGTACCATCATTTAATTCAAGTTAAATTATATTATTAATCATTTATTGTACTTAGTTTTTAGTTAGTTATAAATATATATTAGCCTAAGCCTAATTGGAAATAAATGTAGTGCCGAGAAGACGGCCTAACCTAAGACGTACATATATATTTTATTTAATATACATCCTGGTCATTAAGCACGCCAATCGGCACCCACAAATGAATTAAATGTGGATATATTAAAGGTTTATATGGAATATTCTCCATATATGGAGTATTATATGGTTGATATAGTAGTTAAGAAACAGTTTAGTCGTAAACTTAAAAGCAAACAGATGGAGCCGCCCAGTGAGGATGAGTTTGAAGATGATGATGGTATTAGGGTACATCCAGATGCAAACTACCCTCTACTTGATAACTAGCGAAGATTCCCAATGAGACCATCTGTTATGCCCAGGTCGGATCCAAATAAGGAAATGTGGGATCATTAAATTTAATATGGAATTTTTAATTCAAGAATAATAATAATTTCAATTTAATATGGAATTTAATTTAGAAACAGTTTAGTCATAAACTTAAAAGCAAACAGATGGAGCCGCCCAGTGAGGATGAGTATGAAGATGATGATGGTATTAGGGTACATCCAGATTGTAATGGTTCATTTTTTTGTATATGAATAGTTGCAATTAAAGATTGAATATCAGGATTTTCGGATTGCATAATTTTAGGTGTATCGATTTTGAAGTTAAGTTACAAACCCGTGTAGAACTTATCAATCTGAGCAAGTTCCACGTTCCAACATAAAAATAAATTATTTGTAGTTTATCCACACAAAAATAAATTTATGGGATAAAAATTATTATGGAGTTATTATGTAAATAGGGAATCCTATTTATGTTTTACATGATTTTATGGAATTTACCTAAAGTATCATTTTGATCATTTTTTTTTAATTCTAGTAGAATTCATAAAGTTCAATAATCTTTAAAATCAATTATTACCTACATTTTGTATGTGTTAGTAATGATTTTATTAGATTTCTGTAATTTACTTTGAAATAAACGTTATTTTGTAATAACAGCTATCCAAATTCATTGTTCAAAATGATATAAATACCCTTAAAATCGGTGGTAGAAGAAAGAAAAGTGGAAAGTCATAAATTGAAGTTGATATGGAAGACAGGTATTCCCTGGAATTCACTTTCTACTTTTATTAATAGTCTGGTATTACCTGGCTATTTACGAAAATAGAAATTTGAATTCATTCCTAATTATTTAATTTTTTTTATTTTCGCGATGATTGTATTACTTTAATTCAAATTATTTATTTTATTAATTTTATTTTATTTTTTTATTTTTTTTATTTTTACTTGGGATTTCCTAGTAAATGCCCTAAAATTTTACGGCTTAGGAAATCTTGGCAATTTTTAATTTTTATTTATTTTTCATATACATATATATATATTTAATTTTTGATTTTATATTTTTTTTCATATATATATATATATATATATATATATATATATATATATATTTAATTTTTGGTTTTTATTTTTATTTTTCATATAATATATATATATAATTTAATTACGTGATTTCTTAGGACGTTTTAGTTTTTAGTTCAAGAAATTTCAACTTTAGGTTTTATTTTTTTTGTTTTATTTATATGGAATATTCTGCCATATTTTAATTTATTTATTTTTAATATAGAATTTAGATTTTTTTTATTAAATTCAATTCGATTTTATTTTCTTTAATTTATATTTTTTTTATATATTTTGAAGATTTATCTAATTTTATTTATTTATTTATTATAAACTCAAATAAGAATTTCATATTTCATATATGAATAATTTGTACTAGGCGATCAGAATCGTTAAAGTAGTATAAAGGGTGTGTACAATTATTTGAATTTGTAATAATAATTAATGGCTTCCTATATAATATATATTAATTACAACAACAAAATTTTAATTATTAGTTGTTGTTGTAAAATATATTAATTTTGATTAGAATTTTTATTGTAAAGTTATTTTTTTATTTATCAGAATTATTTTATATTTGTATATACTGTACAAATTTTTTTTGTTGAATTTATTTTGGATTTTTTTTAAATAAAATTATTTTCAAAATGGACGAAATAATGTCTCTTTTTAAATAAGTTTTTTTATTTTTCCTTCGCAGGATTTAAGAATTTTTTTTTGTAATGATTAAGTAAGTAAGTAGTTTTGAATAATATTTAGGGTGATCATACATTTAGTATTATTTTTGGTTTTTAGTATGGATCACATAGATGGGTGGGTAAAATTTAAAATGGTAAACATCTAAATCCATTTCATTGTACATTATTATCTAATTTTGGTATTACATGTTAGTTTTAGGGAATTTAAAAATTAGAGTAGTTTATTTTATTTTTTCTATTAATTTTATTAGCATATTTTATCTTTGATTTTTTTTTATTTTATTTAGTTTATTTTTGCACGCAATTTTTGTATGAATGTTACGCGCATTTGTGAACCCCCCTATTTTCCGGCTTAAGCTACCCCAATTAGACGTGCAGCGCGGTAAACCAATATTATTATTGGCTAAAATATAAATGATTTAACTTACATTCATTACAAATGGCGCCCGAGCAGGGACCTGATAAGTATCCCGAGCAGGGACCTGATAAGTATCCCGAAAAGGGACTTGAAAGTAACCAAGGTGTCTAGAAAAGTGGAACATTTGTTTATTACAAATGATGCACAAGAAAGAACCTGAAGAACATCAAGGTTTCTGGCACTCGATTTTTATTTATTAATATTTTATGTATTATCCTTGTAGTGATTAAATATTGATTCATAGGTTGAAATTTGAATTTTCGGAAATACGTTTCAATTTTTTTTTTTTTTTGTAGCTAATTAACGTCCATTATTAGGTTTGACGTTTTGTATTAGTATTGTATCTATATAGGAATAATATATAAAATTATTAGTGTAGTTTTAGGAAATTTATCTGTAAATTTGATTGTATTTTGAATTTTTGGCGTTCTATAGTATCGGTTTCGCAATGGACATGCGGAGATTTGGCCGTATTTAGCCGAATTCCGACCGACATTTGTATCTAATAATGATTAATTATAATGCAACATAGAATTGTGATTTACTTTAATTTAGTTTATGTTCATATGTATAATCGAGTTTATTAATTAGTTTTTTTTTCTTTTCTGGACCCAAAATTAGTATTGTGTTATTTAAACTTACTTTCGCTGTTTCAAATTAAAAAAAAAATCTTAATGAATGCTAGGGAAAAAGCATTTATTTCAATTAATTTTTGAAGTTATTATTAGTTCTTTGAGTATTGAATTGTTTCATTCACCAAGGAAAGTAGATATGGAAACTCATTGTTCCATTTGTAGCGAATTACTGTCGACATCAAATAACTTAAGCTGCCAGAAGAAATTAGAAAAAAATAGGCATGTATTAATGTAAAAAATAATGATGATGCTTGTTTCGCCTGGGCTGTATTATCAGCTATACATCCTGTTGTTAAAGATCCTCAACGTATTACAAAATATCCAAACTATACAAATATTCTAAATTTAACTAACATTCAATTTCCAATGACAATTAAACAAGTACCGAGATTTGAGAAGCAGAATGACATTTCAATCAATGTATACATATTAAAATATATACGAAAAGGACATTTTATAACTTTACCCACATATTTGACAAATGAAAAACTGAATCAACATGTAAATCTCCTATTAATACAGAATGAGTACTATAATGATGATGAAGAGGATGTTGAAGCTGACACTGCTACTATTAGATATCACTATGTTTGGATTAAAAATTTATCCCGGCTTTTATCAAGTCAACTATCTAATAAGAACGGTCAAAAATTTTTCTGCGATCGATGTCTACATTACTTTTATACACACAACGGCTTGGAAAAACATATTGAAGATTGTAAAATTCTCAATAAATGTAAAATCAGGTTACCAACATCTGAACAGACGATGCTAGAATTTAAGAATCATAAATATAAAGTTGAAGCACCATTTATTATTTATGCAGATTTGGAATGTTTTTTACAACCAGCAAGTGATAAAAATAAGTATCAAAATCATATTCCATGTAATATAGGTTATTATGTAAAATGTTCATATGACCCCACATTATCGTTTTATAGGAGCTATCGTGGTAGGGACTGTATAGAGTGGTTCACTCGCGAATTATTACAGTTTGCTGAAGATGTAGAAACAGTTTTTCTTTGTGATCTACCAATGGATAAATTGACGCAAAACCAAAATCTACAGTTTAGTACTGCAACACTGTGTCATATATGTGAAAAACCAATTCATGAAAATGATAAAAAGGTACGTGATCACTGCCATCTCACTGGCAAGTACCGAGGCCCGGCGCATGAGGGTTGTAACATTAATTATCAAGATAGTTATGCAGTTCCAATTATATTTCATAATTTAAGTGCATATGATTCTCATTTTATTATTAAGAATTTAGCATCAGATTTAGAAGGTAGAATTTCATTATTACCAATCAATAAAGAAAGATATATATCATTTACTAAACATTTAGATGGGAACCTCATTAAATTCAGGTTTATTGACTTTCAATTTGAAAATAATATGTTATGCTTTGTTTGTAGATCAATTATTTTTTCTTAGAATATTATTAATATTTAATTTCAAATTTATGCTTATAGTAAAATATATAATAGGTCACTCTAATACATAAAAAAATATAAAATTAGATTATAATTTTTTGTTGATTTTTGTTTTTTAACACGCGTAAAAAAAGTATAATCAATTAATGCATGATTGCATTTTGAAACATTTTATTTATTTTTTTAAAAACTATCTGATTACAGACGGGTATTTAATAATGCATTTTTATAATGCAGTTTTATTCTGAAATACATCAGCTTAAAGAGCAGTCGGAGTGTAAGCGTGTTAAAATATATTTATTAAAGTGAATTTAAAAAATTGTGAAAAAAAAAACCAACATGAAATATTTAACAATTTTAATTTTTGTTTTGTGCGGCGATTATTTATTTTTGCGTGGGCTACCTATTTTAAACCCTAGTGTATCAAACGTTTTCCACCTAAATTTTGGCAATAGTACAATGACGTTTAACAGTAATATTGTAGGACACGTTACTTTTAACAATGAAGTATCATTTAACAAAATACTAGAAAAGGAAAACTTAATACCCAATCGAACGCAACACCCGTTGAATGTGCGTGTGAACTATCAGAGGACGTCATATAAGACTTCGAGAAATGAGGTAAAAATTTAATTTAAATTTAAAATTTTAAAATTTTATATCTAATTGTTTCATTTAATTTCAGTCCGATGACCATCAGTCCGATGAGGAAGTGTATGGTAGCGGGCGGTTTAAACTAAACCGCAACTAACTCAACTAATAATTATTATTACTTGATGCTTATTACTTGCTGCTTATTACATGTAGTTATATTTTTATGTAGTTTTTCTATGCAGTTGCTTTTTTTATGTAGTTATTTTGAAATAAATAAAAATTATTATTTTCTACTTTAACAGATATTTTTTTAGTTGTATTCAAATCTGCTGGAGGAAATTATGCGGTTCCAAAATTTTATTTTATATTTTTTATATTTTGATTAATTTTGTATAATCTAATTTTTTAAATTTTTTATTCGTCTTAGTCAATGCTCAAAACGCTATTCCAAAGCTAATAATGAGTACATGCCAGATAATGATCCTTCACAACCTTCAAAATTTTTAATGTACAATGATATTAATAATCAATATGGCTGGGCAATGTCGCAATATATGCCGTACGGCTGTTTCAAGTGGGTGGAGGATTTGCAAAACTTTAATGTTTTAAACGTAAGAGATGATATGAGCTTTACTATTAATAAAATTGAATTATCATTTTATGTGTGTGTGTGTGTGTGCGCAGTTAACATCGCCTTATAATAAATATTATATGTAAAGTAAATGATAAAAGATTTTTTTTTAAGATAAGAATAAGATGATATTTTTAAAATTGTAAAGCTTTAATGTACATAGCACCAACATGTTTCTATAGGCCAAAAAAAACAAAATAAAGAAATATAAATATACACGGTATATTAATAAAAAACTAATTTTATTACGAATAAATCTGATAAAATAGTTACCCACTTAAAAATAGAATCGAAAGATTAACAGACGGATGTCGAAAACAATGAATAAAACTAGGAATAGTACAACTAGAGGAGGCCAAGGATCCTCTAAGTCTGAAAAAGACTATGAAACTGCGCCAACTGCCGAATCAGAGGTTCGAACTCGAGAGTTTAAACCCAGTAAGCAGAAGAAGAAGTTTCCTTCTGAAAAGAAACCATCATTTAAAATTGAAGGTGTTCCTGCACCTAAATACCTATCTAAGACTTCATCTCAAGAGACGAATGATCCTCTCTATCATGAAGCATACTTCCCTGATGCTGGTGAAGATTTTTCACGTTGCCCTGATGATCCAAAGATCTTTTCAGGCTGTGAATCACTACCAGTACTCACTGATGTTTTGTACAAACAAGCAGTTGCTACTAAGCAAGGCTTTTCTAAACGAGTATCTCATTCTGCTTTCTCATATTATTTAGCTACATTAACTTGGGCTAGATTACTTGAGTTACAACAGGATAATCAATTTTCAGTTACTTATAATCAACAACGCTTTGTTGAAATGATATCTGATGGTAAATATAATTACCCAGCAACTTTTGCACGTTACCTTTCTGGTTTCGGAAATACAACACTACCTTGTGGTAGATCAGTTAAATTTTCTTTACCGAGTATGGTAGCAAAAAATTCAGACAGTTTACCTGGATGGTTTGGCAAAGTAAATAAAGATACTCACTATTTGTATAAAACATATCCTTGTTTAGCTGTTTACGCTACAAGAATAAAAAAAGATTTACATGGTCCTATTCGCACTAGACCTAATTTAGATAGCGATGTCGAAGATGATGACGAACCACCTGAAGCACCTATTCCAATAATAGCGCTTGATCCATTGGATTGGTCGTTACCAAATTCTATTTCACCAACTAGTGTTTCAGCAGGTGCTCCTAATGAAAACATGCTTGGATATAGAAAAATTTCATCTCTTGGACCTGAAATGCGCAGATTTTTAAATGACTGCAGCATAACCGATGACAACTTTCCAGTCCATCTATCAGATGTGTGTTTTAACCGTGATTTAATGATCGCTGTTTCTACTGAATTGAATGAAGTAGAAAGCATTGTCAATGTTGAACAGCCAAAATCAATTATCGGTAGTCAAGGACAAATTCCTTTCCTTAAATCTGAAGGCATAGTTTAAAAAAAAAAAAAAAAAAAAAAAAAAAGTGAACAAGTTTAAACATGTTTTGTTGAGAATTTGCGGTAAAAATTCTACTAACTTAGTTATTACTAAATGTCAACATGTATTTCATAGCGCATGTATCAGCACATGGCTAAAAGATAACCAAACGTGTCCAGTAGTTATTGGGCCACTTGGTGCTGGGAACTAAATAAAACCCATTAATCATTCGTTAATGGTTTTTTTGACGTTAATGTGTTTTTAATGGCTTTTTTCACACCTTTTAATTAGGTCAATTATTTTTTATGACTTTATTATGCTAATGAGGGTAATTATTTATTACCCTATAAATTTTAATTAGAGTAATTATTTTTGTGCGTGACTTTAAAGTATTTTACGCATGTGTTCTGTAAAGTACGTGAGAAAAAATAATATTGGCAATGCCTGAGATCGATCGCGGAATATTTTGTGTAAGTTGGAGAGCTCTCTACCTATTGAGCCACCAACCTTGTTATGTTTGAATGGATTAAATGATTATATGAACGAATTTTCTTTGTTTTTCTTGTTTCTCTTCTGTTTCTTTGTTTGAACAAAGAATTTTTATTTTGTTTTTTAAAAAAATATTCTTGGTTTTGTGTAGATTTGAACCGTGGATGTCTTGATTTGTAAACCTACACGCTACCATCTGAGCTATCAAGTAAAAAATTTTCACTACGCAAATAACGTGTTTTGTTTGTTTAATGCATGACTAACATATTATATGAATCGGAACTTCAACTTAGTGAAGTTTAATAAAAGATAATGAACTTTTTTTTTCAAGGTTATTATAATTACATATTTTAAAAAACTGCGAAATGCTAAAATTAATATACGCATGTTATTTTATATTTCGTATAAGTTTAAGCGGTATATTTTATATGCAGTATATAAGTCTAAGTTTGTTATTTTTTTTGTATATGATTTTTGTATACAACAAAAAAAAAAAAACAATATTATCGAAATAAAATTACAAAAATATTTTTTTGTTTCCATAGAATGACCTAAAAAAAATATGATTTTTTATATAGTTTTTGCTGTACGTGCTTGTTAAGTAATCGGTTTTACGTTTTTATAAAACGAAAAAAAACATATATACAACATATTTTCCAATAAAATTCCAAAAAAAAAAAATGTTATACAATATAGTTATAGTATAAGTATATCATATCAAAATTTTGTTAATATATATAAAATTGTAAAACTATATATATTAAATTTGTTTTTCGAAAATAAACTATAATATTCAAAGTTCAATCAGGAAGAATTAAAATTAGTTTAATTACTATGTTGATTATATTAAAACAATATTGAAAATGTTTTTAAAAAATATTGATAATATTCAATTACGGAATTTTTTTCTAAAAATACTATTAAATAATAGAAATAATAAAATTAAATTATTACAAAATAATAAATATAGTTCAGCACAAAGTTTAATCAGGAAAAATATAAAATTTGATTAATTAATATATATTAATATATGGCGATAATGTTTTTAAATAATCAGCATTTTTTTCTAAATAATTTCTATATTTTTTTCAAAATATCTGATTACAGAAATTATTTCAATGCATTTTGAATGCAATTTTTATTTTTCACAAAACAGTTTTCTAACTGCATAGCTGGAGTGCAAACGTTTTAAATAATAAATTAATAATAATAAATTAAATTTTTAAAAAATGGAAAATATCAGTGTTTTTTTTTTGTTGTTGAGTGTTTTTTTTTGTTATGGGGCACCGCTTCTCCATCAGTTACATCAACAAAAGGAGGCAATACAAGGGCCTCATAATTTTAGCCTGCTATTTGGAAATGCCTCTATGGTATTTAATATAAATACGTCGGGAGGCCATGTATTTGGCTTTCATAATGAAATTCATAATAATTATAATACACAAGTAAGTACAATATTAATATTATTTTATAAAAAAGTTATTTTTCAAAATAAAAAATGTGATTTTCAATTAAATTAAATATAATTAATATGAAAATTTATTATTTTTTTTTAGATGAAAGAGGAACAGCTAATCCCTTTTAATAATCAAAAACAGATAGTAGAGCTATCTAATTATGATAAAGTAAGTATAAATAAAATGTTATTATGTTAAATAAAAATTAATATTTATAATATTGTTTTAGCCTGCATATGAACCAAAACTAACTTTCAAAACTTATAAAACAAAATACTCAACAAATAATGAAGTAAGTTTTTACCAAAAAAAAAAATAATCATTTTTAAAATTCAATTTTTCTTTTTTTAGACGGATTACGATGCAGGGAGTGGTAATAACTCCATCGAGGGTTTCTCTAACTAAAGAACAAATCGCGAAGTTAGAAGTTGTGAAAAATGCTTTTCCATCGTTTCAGAAGAATGGATTGGGTAAAACTAAATTTTTAAATCATGTTATTGATGTGGGTGATGCAAAACCAATTAAACAACGTCATTATCCTGTATCTCCAGCAATTGAAAAATTAATGTACGACGAAGTAGATAGAATGATCTCGTTAGGTGTTATTGAAGAAAGTCAGAGTCCTTGGAGTTCACCGGTTGTTCTGGTGAGAAAACCTGGTAAAGTCAGACTCTGTTTAGATTCGCGAAAAGTAAATAACGTAACAATAAAAGATGCGTATCCGTTACCACATATCGAAGGTATTCTTAGTCGGTTACCAAAAGCAAAAATTATTTCAAGTTTAGACTTGAAAGACGCTTTTTGGCAGATACATCTTGAAGAAAAATCGAGAGAGAAAACGGCATTTTCCATACCAGGTAGGCCACTATATCAATTTAAAGTCATGCCATTTAGATTATGCAATGCTCCTCAAACTATGTGTAGATTGATGGATTTAGTAATTCCACCACATTTAAAAAATGAAGTTTTTGTTTATTTAGACGATTTATTGATAATCTCGGAATCTTTCGAAGATCATATGAAAATATTATCTACAGTTGCTGAACATCTTCGTAAAGCGGGATTAACAATAAATGTAGGAAAAAGTAAATTTTGTTTAAATGAAGTAAAATATCTAGGTTTCGTAGTAGGAAAAGGCGGTCTTAGAGTAGATTCAGATAAAGTTAGTGTAATAGCTGACTATCCAGCACCAAATTCAGTACGGCAAGTGTGCAGATTTTTAGGAATGGCCGGGTATTACAGACGTTTCCTTGAAGATTATGCAACATTATCTACCCCAATAACTGAATTATTAAAAAAGGGTCGATCTAAATTCGTTTGGACTAATGAAGCTGATGTAGCTTTTCGTAAAATTAAGAATTCGTTGTCGTGTGCTCCTGTTTTAATTAATCCTGATTTTTCGCGACCTTTTGTCATACAATGTGATGCTAGTAATAGTGGTGTAGGTTGCGTATTAATTCAAGTAGATGATCAAGGAAACGAGCGTCCTGTAGCTTTTATGAGCAAAAAGTTAAACTCAGCCCAGAGAAATTACACAGTCACGGAAAAAGAATGTTAAGCTGCAATAATGGGAATAAAAAAATTCAGAGCATATATTGAAGGACACCCATTTAAAATTATTACCGATCATGCATCCTTAAAATGTCTAATGTCACAGAACGATTTAGCTGGTAGATTAGCTAGATGGAGCTTAAAGCTTCAAGGTTTTGATTTCGTTATTGAACATCGTCGTGGTAGTCTAAATACAGTACCAGATAGTTTATCGCGAATTTTTGAAGACGAAAATACAATAAACGAAATTGATATAATAGGTCCAGACATAGATTTAAATTCAGAAGCATTTGCTTCTGATGAGTATGTAAATTTTAGAACACAAATCGTAGAAAATCAGAATAAATATCCTGATGTCCAAATACTTGACAATTATATTTACAAACGTGTAGAGCATTCAACAGGTAATATTTACCAAGAAGAACGTGCTTGGAAATTATGGGTACCTGATCAACTTACAAATGTTGTCATTGAACGCGCCCATAATCCACCAATAGTTGCACATGGTGGTATATCAAAAACCTTAGAGCGTTTACGTAGAAATTTTTATTGGCAAAAGATGGCATTACAAGTTCGAAATTTCGTAAGAAATTGCGAAATTTGTAAACAGTCGAAATCTCCGAATCAAACTTTGAAACCTTTAATGGGTTCACAAGCTATATCGGAACGCCCTTTTCAAAGATTGTATATCGATATCTTGGGTCCTTATCCAAGAACGAAAGCAGGCTATATAGGTATATTAATAGTTCTTGATCATTATTCGAAATTTCATTGGTTGAAACCATTAAAAAAATTTACATCCACTCCGATTTGTAAATTTATTGAAGAAGAAATTTTTCATACTTACGGAGTTCCAGAATTAATTATCAGTGATAATGGTTCTCAATTTATATCAAATATGTTCAATGAACTTTTAAATAATTATAGTGTCAAACACATGTATACAGCTTTATATTCACCTCAAGCCAACGCGTCAGAAAGAGTAAATCAATCAATATTGTCTGGCATCAGAGCATATTTAGTAAAAGACCACACTAAATGGGATAATAATTTGTCCAAAATAAGTGCAGCTTTGCGTAGTTCTATGCATCAATCAATTCCCCTTATTTTGTGCTTTATGGTCAAAATATGATTAATGATGCTACTTCTTATAAACTACTTAGAAATATTAATAGCTTAAATCAGGGTGAAGTTAGTTTAGGCAAGCTTGATAAAATGCAGCTAATTAGAAATCAAGTTGAAGAAAATATTAAGAAAGCCTACGATAGGAACATTAAAACATACAATTTGAGAGCAAAGAAAGATGTAAATTTTGTATTAGGACAAGAAGTTTTTCGTAGGAATTTTACATTAAGTAAAGCTTCAGAGAAATATAATGCAAAACTTGCTCCCAAGTTTGTGAAATCTAGAGTCTTAAAGAGCTTAGGTAGTTCATTATATGAATTAGTAGATCTTAAGGGTAGAAGCGTTGGTATTTATCACGCAAAGGATATTCGGAAATAATATCATAGGTTGATTAGGAACTTTCGAAAAATATATTTGTATAAATTTACAAGATAGAATTCAATTTATTTAATCATCCATTAGCGTAGTATGTGTATATATGTATATGTGAACTCAACGAAAATTGCCAGATTTCCATATCCATTAGAATGTAGGGAGAATAAATTAACAAAATTATATATTTCAGTTTAGCAATAATGATGGACGAGAGTGAGTTGGAGGAGTACTTGTCCTGGGATATCCCTCGGACTCCTACCACTCCTGAGCATCTGAAAGATAGTCCAGATGAGACGGAGGTATCACCTCCAGAGCACGCTGCTGAGCTCGAGGTTCTCCCTCAATCTCAGCTACCACCACATACATCACCACGTACAACACCACGTCCACCGCTTCCACCGGCCCTACCACGTAACCTAGGGGAGAAGCAGTATGACGTACAAACTCGAGAAGGGGTCTGGTTTAAAATGACGTTCGAAGAACTAAGTAATGTCCCACTGCAACAGGTGTTAAAGCAAGGAAGAAAACACCGGACGATATTTTTAAAAAACGGAGGTCGAGTGCGGGTGAAATGGGCGAGAGGCCGGTGGGAGTATTATAACTATCGCGATGAAAGTGATGTATTGTTGGCGTCGCCCCGAATTCCTACTAGCTGCGAAGCAAGCCGCGAAGTAAAAAACAAGTTCAGCAGCGCAAGCGGAAACTACAACAAAGAAAACAGAAAAAGGCCGAGTAAACTACAGCGTCAACATCAATGACCCGATGAAGGAAGATTTAATTAGATTTTTTTTTATTATTTTTACTATTGTTTTTTTTTTTATTATTATTTTTTTTATTATTATATTTTTTATATTTTTTTTTGTTTTATTATTTTTTTTTGAATTATTTTGAATTTTTTTTTTTTTATTTTGAATTATTTTTTTATTTTGAATTATTTTTTTTAGTTATTAAGTTTGTTTTTTTTATTTTTTTTTATAAGTATTGTATTATAATATAAAAATTTCTTGAACTATATCGGGATTAATTATTATTATTTTTTTTTCATTAAACCATCATACAGTTCCGTTTCGCTGGTAATAACCGCCAACGTATCTGTTCTGTAATGGTTCATTTTTTTGTATATGAAGAATTAAAAATTGTACACCAAGATTTTCGAATTGCATAATTTTAGGTGTATCGATTTTGGAAGTTAAGTTACAAACCCGTGTAGAACTTGTAGAGTGTAGAACTTATCAATCTGAGCAAGTTCCACTTACAATTTAAAATTATCGGACTATAAAAACGTTAAATTAAAAAATGTAAAATGGAAAGAAATTTCTAATGAAGTTGGTATTCCAGGTAATTATTTTTTAATAAAAACAAAGATATATCATCATGTTTAATTTTGCAGTCGAAGATGCAAAAAAAAAGGAAAAATTTACGTGATTCATTCGTAAGAGTATGTAAATATATAATGCATTTTATTACATAGTAAAATTGTAATACATTTCATTACAATTTGTAATGAAATCAATTACAAAAGAATAAAATTAATTACAATTTTTGATTAAATTGTAATGAATTTTATTAATTTTTTAAGTAAAATTGACTGAAATTTAATTATTTTGTTAGGACAAAAAATAGACTTATAATGTTTGAAATATATTGTTGATGAAGATATAAACAAATTAATTCCGGATATGTTAGCAGCAAAAATTAAATTCAAGGGAAAGTTAGCAGAATGGAGGATTGCGAATGTAAGTCAAATGTTAAATGTCAATTTAAATGAAAATAATAATAATATTAAATATCAGTACAGAAATATATATATATATTTTTTTTTTAAATGTCAAAATAAATAAGTTAATTTTAACAGAAAATTCCAGTATTCTATTTATTTCAGTGTAACCCTGTATATATAGGGTTATATTATTTAGAAAAAAGGTTTAAATCAAATAAAAAGGTAAGTAATTTAGCGAAACGTATGTATATGAAGTATCTCTTTTCTTTATATGAATTACACACAAATACTATTTGAATTATCTAACATTTATATTTATTATCTAGAATACTTGTGGTTGTTTTATATACTTATAAGTTTCAAAACAAAACACAATTTAACTAAATTGGGTTAACCCATATACTTGAATTATCTATACTTTCTTATATGAATGTATGTATTAAAATAATTCATTGAAACAGTCACTATAAATATATTTAATTCAATAACAAAAAATATTAAAGCAATTATTACAACTAGTCTTAAAATCAATTACTTCAATTTCATTGCGGCAACACATGGATTTCTTTGGTTAACTTTCAACCACAAAATTAGATGATTTAATCTACTTTTTTAGATGATTTTTCAACTTTTTTTTTCTGTGATATATGTCTAGAATCAATCACCGGTTTCTATTGCTGAAACTTTATCATCATGTAGACAACGTGGTATTAGATTGGCTACAACACAACAGATTTTCTTCCCCGTCAACATCAAGAAATTCTTCCCCAATCCGTGACGATAAAAGTAATAAATTCTGCTACAATAAAAATGAAGTATTTGACATGGTAAGTTTTAATATAATTCATTTAATAAAATTATTTAATAAAATTATTAAAATATTGCAGAATATAGAAGATATTTTATCGTCAAACTCACAAACAAAGGTAATACTCCTAGAGTATAATACTATAAAAAAAAAAAACCTTTTAATGATAAAAAGAGAAAATGCATTATTGCTTGCATTGTGGATTATTTTATATGTAATCGTATAAACATGGGTACAAAAGAATGCCAAATTATAGTAGATAAGCTATTAAAAGCATTTACACTAGAAGTAAAAGTAAGTTAAAATTAAAAATATTAAATACTACAATAAAACCATCACTGATAATTTTTTTTTTAGGGAAGTTACTTAATAAAAGAAAAAGGTGGCAGAGTTCGAGGAGCATTGTATGCTGCCTATAATAATAAATTAAAATATATAAAAAAAACTCAAGGAATACAACCTTGCAGTCAAAACAAAAAGCCTATCGTCATCTGCATCACCATTTTCGTTGACATCATCATCGCCAAATTCTAATGTCGCAACAGACGAAAGTATAGAATTTACATATTACAGCTGTGTTTTTATTCTGTTTTATATAGTTTGGTTCAAAAACTGTTTCTGCTAATATACTTCATAGAACAGCATAATTAATTATATGAATTTTATCAAAATATTTTTTTAAAAATAGTTTATCATAAAGTACATTTATTTTTTCTTCTAGGTTCACAAAATAAAAACTGGCTGAAATTTAATACTCAACCCTGGTTGATTGTAGAAGAAAAGTGGAAAGCCACCTTTAATCTAAGAAGACATGAAATTTTGAGCAGTCAACCAAATTAAATTTTTGTTGAGTGGCCGTTATTAACACAATCTTCAAGCTTACGCCTAATAATACATATTTTTTTTTAAATTAAATAAATTATCACGTAGTATAATAACTCTTTCTATAATAGATTGATTTAGATTTCATAGAATTATTTGGTGAAGAGAAGTCTTTGAATCTGCATTTGAAGTGGCCAAATTTTGTTCAAAATTTTTATTCAATTGTGGCAGAAGATACAAAATATCCAAAAAATGTTGAAGAATTGATAAAATATCAAATTGATAATACTGATATAAGTTAGTACATTATTTATTATTATTATTATTTATTTAAATTTTTATTTAAAAACATTTTTTTAATTGTTTCAGATGCAAAGTCTTTGATTATTTTTAAATTATTGCACTATGTATAAGCTACCACCAACAAAAAGATTATAAGTAGTGAAGAAAATACTACTCGAATTTGGCATATATCTATTCAGGACTCTTTAGACAGCTGTATATTACAAGCAGAAAATCAAGGTGACATAAAAGTGAAATAAAGCTTTCGAATTCCAATGCGCACTTGACAAAGGAAGGAAGCAACAACGACATCAGGAAATGCACTTTCAAACGGAATCGAATTGGAGAGCTAATCAAGAAAAAAATAGTCGAGAAACACAGGAAAAACACCTGCTAAATATGGAAAACGACAGTAAATAAATAGAATTAAAACAATAAATAAATAGAATTAAAATAATGTAGGGATCTATTTGTTATGCTCCTTATACTTGTAGTTCTATCCAAAGATAATATGAAAGACCAGCACATCGTAAGATCAATTTTAAATGATATCATTAATGGGATAAGAAAACTAAATTGCTTTGGAGGAGGAAAATCCCAAATTGCAAAAAAAACACTATTAAGAGATCGAAAGAAAGCAGAGTATCTAAGGCGAAAAAATAAAGAAACTCCCGAAGCTTAGCGAATTAAACTTCAAAAAGATAGAGAGAGAAAATGCTTGCAGTTCGAAAATGAGTACGAGAAATCCAGAAAAGTTCTGTTACTTAGGAACTATTTGGAAAAACATTCACCTGAATCAAAAAGAAATCGCTTGCAACAAGTTCACAAATATTACGCAGATTGCACTAAAATAAATAGTTTAGCCCATTTCCATGCAAGAATTAACATGATTGCAGATTCTACCTGTAACTGGTGTACCAAAAGGTGTTATCCAAATCAAGCATTGATTATATGCCTTTAGCTCTCATAACCAAGAATCGCTTGTATCTATGGCACAGGTGTAAAATTCACTTCCAATCCAAAAAGCTACATGCACCGCCAAAGGCATACTGGAACAAATTAAATCCTGGTGAAATTTCAGGTGAAATCTAATGTCTCTCGCAAACTGAACAAAGATTAATTGCACGAAGCATCCCATTTTTGAAAATTGTTAAATACGATAGAAAGTTCAGGCGATATGGATTCAAAGGACAAGCGATTTTATTCGCTCAAGACATCTTTGAAATTACAGAAAAATTACCGAAAATGTTACCACGATCTGCTGATACAACTGGACTTGTAATTATTGAGAACCTTATTGAGAATACAAAATATCGAAAGAACGTGTAAACGATTCACTAAATTGGTTAATAAAAAACAATCATTTGTATAAAGATGTCAAAAATATGTTAGAAGAAATTAACGAGGAAGTTAACAATTGATTAGAGAAGACAAAAAAGCTATTGACAATAAAAAATTTCTTAATCCATGTAATGTCGAGGTCCCAATTAAATTTTTGGAAATATCACGTTTAATTCGAGGCTCCTTGAATCAAGAGAATTCTCTTGTCTTTGAACATGAATATGCTGGCGTACAGTGTTGTGCAATGACAATTGGTAATATTGTGCGTGCTACTATCGTGTGCCCATCACAATGGACGACAAATATTATCAATGAAAATCTAATAGAATCCGACAAATGCATTTTACCTACAAACCATATAGTTTCAATGTAACGGTATTGAAATTATAGAGCCCTTTTTGTTGAATTGCAGATATGAAATCTAATAAAAGCGGTGCAAATCCAACTATTGTTTGTCATTCGATCTAACTGCTTTGACTGGTTGACTTCCCCCTACCAAAGATAAGGAGTCAATTACAAGAGAACAAGTTAGAAAGGAAGATTTACTGAACAATTTCCCCCTACCCAACGTAAGGAGAATTGTTTAGTAGAAACAAAGTATAAATTTAAAATTAAAAGTTAAAATAAAGTAAAAGATATTTAAATATCAAAATAAATAAAATTGGAGTGTTTTATTTGTATATCAAAACAAAGATAGAATTTGTTTGGGTTAACATTTGTAATGGTTGCATTGATTTTATTTAAAGAAAAAAGGTTGGTAAGCGCTGAAAACAGCAACAAGAAAAATTATTTTGTCGCGCAAAATCAATTGCGAGAGAAAATGCATTTTTGTCGCGTGAAATAATTACAAAATAAAATATATTTTGTCGCGTAAAATAATTGCAAAGAAAAAATATATTTTTGTCGCGTAGAGTCAATTGCAAAAAAATATAATTTTGTCGCGTAAGAATAATTTGATTTTATTGTTTGTTTTTTCTTGACCGATAGAAAAGGGTGTTATATCGGCTTTAACGCGCGGATATAGGAGTATTTTTGATTGGTTGACAACACGTGGCGGGAGTTGATTCTTTTTTTTTTGATTTTTTTAATGTTGGTAGTCATTCAGTTGGAGTCAGTGATGTCAATAATAGCACTTTAGCACTATTCCTTTGGTCCTAAGCACTATTTTTTTTTTCTTCAAATTGCACTTAGGTGTAATTTTAGCACTATTTAGCACTTTTCCCTAAAACCAAATGTAATTTAATTTAATTTGGATTCATATTACAATTTCATTTACATTTATATGATTTCTGAATTTCCTTAACTTATCAGCATTTAGATCAGGATTTCCGAATTTCCTTAACTTACAGAAATTTTGACTTCGCGTAGTATTAATTACTGGAAATGTTTTATGAAAATTGTCATTGGCTTTCGAAATTGTTTTTTTAACAGAAACATCAAAATTCAAAATTTAAGAGTAAACAGATATTGTCATTCGTAAATAATTTTTTTTTGTGTATATATTTTAAATGGAACTGGATTTAAGACCAAAAAATATAGAAAATGGTTAGGTAAGAAATGATTTTTTTTAAAAAAAATAATTATTAATAATGTATTTTAATTATACTTTACAAAGATTTTTTATAAAAAAACGTCCAATGGTGCCTGAAGAAGAAACAGTAGTTGAATCGTGAGTATTAATATAACCTCAATTATTCAATATTGTATTTTGTGTGGTCATCAAAACATTATTAATTTAAAGGACCATACAAAATTAAAATGATCAAATAATTGATTCTGAAAGTGAAGAAAATAGCTGTTGTGATGATAGCTTATCTTCATCATCTAGTATATCTAATAGTGCTGGAGGTACAATACAAAACATAAACATAATTCCAAGACTAGTAATAATACTATTGGAAATCGAAAAAATAATAATTAAAGATAATTTGATGCAATAAATATATTGTATTTTACATTCTAATAAGTATTTTTATTTTAGATAATAAAATCAAAAAAAAATATCGTCAAAAAATAAGAAGTGAATGGTTTAAAAGACTCAGTGATTGGCTCTTATTAAATCCACACAATGAAATGCTTTTATCATGCAAATATTGTAAAATAAATTTAAACCCAAAGTTATTCGTACTAGTAAGGCATTCTGTTTCTAATTTGCATAGAACAGCAAGTGAACCGTTTAGTAATAATAGTCAACAAAAGATACAATATGAGAAAATTAAATCACAAGAAATATCTAAAATGGAAGGAGCTGTATTTCTCTATGTGGCTGCTCATCAAGCAATTGCTCCTGTTGACCACCTGGGTCAACTAATAAATCATAACTTTAATTTAAAAACAAAAATGAAGCTACGTAGAACAAAATGTACAAATATAATTAAAAATGTACTTAGTCAACATTTCGAAAGTACATTAAAATCGGATTTTGATAATACTTTTTTTCTTTATTGCTTGATGAATCAAATGACATTTCTGACGAAAAACTTCTCGGAATTTCTATTATATAATTTTCAAAATCTTTGAAAAAAATCGTGTCAACTTATTTGGGGTTAATCCCATTGGATTATGGATGTGCTGTATCCCTGTATATATCGTAAAAGCTGTTAATAATATAATGAAATTTTTTTATTTAAATATTAAACATATGCTGGCAATAGGTAATGATACTTGGACAGGACATTGGCACATTCAATATCTATTACCGTTTCAAATTACAGATAAATACAGGTAGCCGTTTAGGAGTAATTCGGCAAGAAAATTACCATTTGTAATTTTTTAGGGGGTTATATCTTAGAAACTGGGGCCCCAACTGGATAGATTTTGAGAAAACACTTCTTCCGATTAGAACATTATTTTGTATTATAACTCCATCACTGATATTTATAACATTCATAAAATTATATATTTTTGGAAGGCCATAATTTCGAGAGGTGGACCCAAAACCGAAAATGTTTAATGGTGTCGCATTTATTCGAAAGGGAAATTTAGTTGCGGATATGTTGTGTTACATTCGCTTTTTGTCTTATTTCAATCACACCAGTACCAGATATCGTGTGTAAAATTAATATTTTCGGGAGTGCATAAATTAACCATAAAAAATATAGAAAAAACATTAAATATTTTTAAAACAATATAAGAAGCGCAAGTTTTTCTATAATTTTAATAGTTTTAAAAAATATAACTATAACAAATATTGAAAAAAAATATTGAGTGTTTTAGAACCTGTGCAAAAATATTAGATATAACAAAGTGGTAATCAGTGCAATTTTTTTTTTAAAAAAAGGTAAATCTATAAACTATATACTAAATTAATGAAATATTGATTGTGTTTTTTGAATTTTTTGTGTTAATTGTATATTGTTTATTACCTATCATTAAAAAAAATTTCAATTAGGCGTAGCTGCTTGGTATAATTAACTATGTCGGAATTAAGTATTTGTGAATCTTTAGAATTAGATTCTTCAGTGATTACATCAAACCTAACCAGAAATTTGAAAATGTTTTTCACTAAAGAGGTGTTTTTTCATTTTCAAATGCAACAATTTTACATAAAGCGAAATGCAACAAACTGTTAATTTATTCATATTAATATTAAATGCAATAATTTATGATTGAAAAATTTAAAGCATTTTTTTACATTCAGTATTTAAGTACATATGTATGTAGAAAGGTTTCATTTGATATTTCATGTCTATTATTTCCCGGTGATCAAGTTTAATTTTTTTTTGTAACTATAATTATGTGACGAATAATTATGTTTATAAAAAAAACTAATAATTTTCTCGTCTCTGACTTAATACAAGCAAATGTTAATTCTAATATATTAATTGATTTTACACAGGAAAATTTTATGCAATATTATGTTGAATGTTGTATATTTAATTACTTTTGCATGCAAATTACAACTATTTTTAAATATTATTCTATAACGAATTCTGCAAAGTAATTCGTACAGATTAAATATGTTCAGGAAAAAGTGTTTGAATCAATTATGCGTTGTACTAAGATTTCAGTTTTATTAAAATCTGAAAACTTTTAAACCAGCTTTTAATAAAATTGATAACTTTTAGTTCAGACTTTTTATGAAAAAAGAAGTTAAGATAATTAAGAACTGTATGTTTTAGTATAATAATTCTATTTCTTTTTTAATATCTTTGTTGTTTTATGTTCTCGGTTCTAAAACTTCAAACACTTTCTCCTGAACATTTAATTTGTACGAAGGTGAACAATTTAATATTGTGTGATGTTTTTTACTAGGCTCTTCTAAGTAACTGCTTCAAGCATTTGAATTTCCTTATTATTTATAATAATCACCAAAAACAAAAAATAATAGACGAATCGGATCGCAATAAAGTGGCGAAAGTGATCATAAATGAACTTCTAATATATAATGTCGATCGTTTGTAAGTATAAAGAATAAATTTAAACATACGGAAAAGTTTAAAACTTGCATTTTCAGATTGCAAAAAAGCGAATATCTTCACTTATCTAAATTAATTGTTGAAATATTTGCAACTGAAGATACAGAATCTTTTTATTCGCCATCAATTGGAACTATAAAAGCAAGTGGTAAATTAGTACACAAGGACAGCTCTAAAAGCTTGTGGACTTAAAAAAAAGGCGTTTCAAAGGTCCGGTTAATAATATAGAAGAAGCTATGTACTTTTTAGTAAATAGATTCTTAGTAATGTAAATAATTTACAATTTCATTTTTAACAAAAATACACCTATGGTAATCGATGCCAAAATTTTCTCAAATTATGTTTAATACTTTCATTCTTTTAATAAAGAAATCAATTGTATAATTGATTTTCTTTTAAAAAAGTATTGGTTTTAGGAAATGATTTGAAAATTGTTACGGATTTTTATATTTTTCAAATCTGAAGCCTTTCACTGAAACACGTAAAAAATTATATATTGTCTTTATCTTTATTAGTGGAATCGGATGAAATAAGTATATATGCAGATATAAAGTTAACAGAAGTGATTTCTGACCAACAACAACTTAATAAATTATGGAACGATTCTTACACTGTAAGAAGTAAATTTGTTTCTGATAACGTTTCTGATCAAAATATTTTCAGCGCTATCCTTGCTTATCAGGAGATTATGCTATTGTTCTGGTAAATTGTAAAATTTAAATTACTTGTTTCACCATTGTTAATTTTAAATAATTCGTATTCTTAAAGTTAATTTCAGATGCAGAAAAATATTTTTTGTAATCAACAAAATTCAACTATACTGAAAGCTATTTGCAACGGTTAAAAGCTTTTACCGAAGCAATTTTAAAGTTAGCTTCCCTGAGTAAAAATATGGATTTACATTATTTTTCTACACTAGTCGATAACAATCAAGAAAATATTGGTAAAATCTAAAATAATTATAATATTTTGTTTTAATTTAGAACTTTTGATTTTTTTCAGATCTAAGGACTATTGTTGCTCTGCAAGCTCTTCCACTTTTCTTTCCGGTTAAAAGTTTGAAAAAGAAAAGTATCTCTGCAGTAAGGGTAGGAGCACCAACCAGATTTACAAAAATTGCTGCTGCGAATAATTTTCTACCTGTTTTTCCAACACAGCAGGAAGCCGAAAATTTTTTCCTCATCAATACTCTGCCAACACCAAGAATACACTTAATTGGACAATTCGAACATTTTGAATCAATGAAAGCAGTAGTAAGCATTGAAGAAAAATATTACGTTTTGAACGATATTGCGCACGGCTTTCATTTTTGTTTTTCATCATTTTTCGCGTTGGAAGTAAAATACCCAAATATTTCAGCTAGCTTTTGGGTGTTAGTTCAGCAAGTAGTGTACAATATTTACTTAAATACTAATCGCCAAAACGAAGTCTCCAGGAATATATCACTGAGAAAAGAAATTTTGAATTTGATTAAACCAATCAGTTCTAGTGAATATGTTTACCTGTTGCCAGAAAATAATAAATGAAAATGTAGACTTCAAGCTGTATAAAAAACACATTGATGAAATTCATAAAAAATTAAAATCATTTAATTGTCATTGTTGTTCCAATTTTTTTTGCAACGTCTAAAGCTTTAGTTAAACATTTAAAAATACATATAAATAAAGAATTCATTTTGCTAACAAATTGTACTGAAGAACGTAATTTAGATTTAGAACATACTATTATTTCTTCGCATAAAAATAACAATATTGGCGTTAATAATTTATTAATTGATAATGAGGGAGATAAATCAGATATTAAATTTAACCCAAACTTGTGTGATCCAAATTTTTTTTTTTTGATGAAAATATATCTCGTAGTAAGGCAAAGGAATTATTATATGATGTTCATGAACAAAATAAGTTAATTTTTGATTTTATTCAGACATTAGTTCCTTATGAAAATATAGAATTTTGCGAAAATATTAATAAATTGAAAAATATCGGTTTGAAAGATCTTACACGCAGCGAATATAAATTTTTAAAATATTTATATGATTTAGACCTGTATTTTCCTCCTGAAGAAATAATTGTTGCAAAAAAAAAAAAGAGATTAAAAACAAAAACGCGAAATTAGAAGTTAAAGTTATGAAATATTCAATTATGATAATTCCTTTACGTAAAGTAATTCAGAAAATGTTTAGTAATACAGATTTTTTGCATATCGTGGTAAATTTTAAAAATCAAATTCAACTATTAAAATCTCAAGGTGTTATCTCCAATATTATGGCTACCGAATTTTGGAAAACAAAAATTCAGTTTTTTTAAAATGATCCAAAAACTTTCTATGTTCCAGTTGATGGTTATTTTGATGATTTTTAACCGCAAAATGCTGGAGCTTATAAAATAGGCGGGTTCTATTTGAAAATTGATTCTTTGCCAGAATATTTGCAATCTCAATTAGATTACATTTTCGTAAATGCACTCATGTTTTCCAATGATCGGACTAAATATAGTAACGAAATTATGTTTCAAAATGTAATATCTGAATTACAATTTTTACAAAATGTAGGAATTTAAATTTCGCATGAATTATTCAATCGGGTAAAATTTATTTTTATTGGGCTCTTGTGAGATAATCTAGGTTTGCATTCAATATTAGGATTTTCTGAATGTTTTATCTGTAAGAGTCTAACTGAAGAAAAACCAGAGCTTTTGCGTAATAAGTCTAATTACGAAGAGGACTTAGAAAAGGCAGACCTATCTCAGACTGGTGTGAAATCTAAATGTGTGTGGCACAAGTTGGAAGGGTTCCATATTACAGAAAATTATAGTGTAGATCTGATGCATGATGTACTTGAGGGGCTTGCACATGAAGATGTATGCAGAGTTTTTAAAATACTTATTATTAAAAAATATATATAATTAGACACGCTTAACAAGAGAATAAAATGCTTTGATTTCGGATCAATTAATAAACAGGATATTATTACGTCTTCCATGATTGATAATAAAAACTTAAAATACACAGCTTCAGAAATGCTGGATTTCACTCTAAATTTACCACTTATACTAGGGACTAGGCGACCTTATTCCTGGTCACAGTCAAGAATGGAATTTAATTTTATTATTAAAAAAAAATCTAAGATTTTTTAGTTTTTGAAGAATATCGCACAGTAATTACTATACAAATACGTTTTGAGCTTGGTTCCTTTTTCCGTTTGTGCTAAACAACTTTATTCTTATATGAACTAGATTTTTTTGAGGGTGTAGCAATATAAATTAATTATACTTATATGTAACAATAATGAAATTTTTCTAATACGTATATACAATTTTATCGTAAAAATTGTGCACTTAAACGATTTAGATTAAAAATTTATAAAAATATAAAATAAATTAAAAAAAAAATCTTTCTACTAAAAAAAAAAAAAACTATATAATTTTTATTCGTACATCTTATAGATTCCATATAGTTTTGTAAGAATATTTCAATGTTTTTAATTGATAATATTTGATTCTAAACGTTTTAAATAAACACATAAAACTCTATGGATAAGTTCGTATTGTTCAGAATTTTGTACCATACCACCACGTTGTAAACGTAAATTACAAACAATTCCTAATATATCAACATTTATGTTTGATAAATTTTCAATTAATCGATATGAATTTTGTATATTCTGAATTTTTTTTATAATTTTATAATTTTCTTCTTTTTGTTCTACTGTAATATCATCATCATCATCATAATCATTATCATCAACATCATTATCATCATTATTATGATCATTAATATTTGATTGTAAAGATTTTGGTGGTATAAAAATTTTTGATGATATACGAAATTGTCGTATACCATTTAATATTGCAATTAAACAACCAGTACGTCCAATACCAGCTGAACAATGTATTATTGGTAATGGTTGATTATCAAAATTATCATATTTATTTATATCATATAATTTATAATTAATATTATTATCTAATATATCTAATGACATATTTAATAATGTATTAATATCATTTGGTGATCGATGATCTGGCCAATCTGGATACCAATAATGATAACAATAAAATTTATTTATTATTATATTTAAATAATTATCATCATCATTATCATCATAATTCTTATCATTATGATATGATGATGATGATGTTGATGGTGATTCTGATGTTGTTGTTAATAATGATAATTTTTTATTTATTAATTTTATTTGAACATATAAACATATAAATTTTGTGATTTTATAACCAAATTTTTTAATAATTTTATAATTTTTTATAATAAAATAATTACATTTAGGTAATAATTTTATTAATATATCATTTTTTTTTATTATTATATTAATTGGTTTTAATAATAATAATTTTTTATTATTATTAATTAAATATTTTTCATGAAATTTAAATAATTCTTTATTATTACTATTATTATCATCATCATCATTTATATTATAATAAATTATATCATTTGTATTGGTTATTAAAATTATATCATTTTGAGTAATTGGAAAATATTGTGAACATTTTTGGCGATTTATTTCAATAAAATCAGTTAACATTATAATTTTTTGATTAAAATTTAATTTAATTATTTTATTATTATCATCATCATTATTAATATTTGATTGACTTTCATTTATATGTATAATTGATGATTTATTTATATTATTAATATATTTTTTATTATTTAATTTATTATAAATATTTTCATTATATTTGTAAATATTTTGGTAAATCATTAACCAGAATTCATAGATTGTATTTGTCATTGGACCTTGTGCTGCTATATAACTATTTTGTGTATAATCAGGACCCTGTTTTAATTATAGGTTTTGATATTTTATTTAATTTATTGATATTGAAATAATTAATATTTTGATTTTGATATATTAAATAAACTCTCTATTTACAATTTCATACAAATGAATATAACTACGTTCCAATTGAAAATCGTATCAACGCCCAGCTTTCACAAAACTACATACTATTTCTGATTACGTATTTTTAATCACCATCGATTACTAAAAATTTTGTTTCACGTTTCATCTATTTAGTTATTAAGTTAATAAGATAAATTTAGGAGTTTTATATAAATGACAGATTCAAATTAATTGTTAAAAAAATAAAAAATAAACTATGTATATGACTTTAATGTTTATTGACTAATCAATAATTACGTTCGTGAAACTTTTTAAGTTTATTATTAATAGCGAACTAAATGTTAATCGGTAATTGTAATGTAATTTTATGATCTTTATGAGTAAATAGCATGTCTGTATACAAGAAACGATTAAAATTAAAATTACTTAAGTCAGAAATTTCTGTGAATCCCGGTAAAAAATATAAAAATTACTTTCGTTTCGGTTATAAATAATACATCTAGTTTAAATATCTGCGTTGATTATAGTTTTAAAGAAAAATTACGACCCGCTAATATCTGGCACTCAACTGACGCATGCATGCTCATAATAATTACATATTATTTAGTTAGATCATTGCCAAATGATGGAAAAGTGCAAAATGGTTGGTTCGAGAAAATGGAATTTTAATGAATTGATTTCATTTTTCAATTGAGTAATTGTAAAATGTCAATATTTTGGGTACATATTACAAATATGAAAATTTTAGTGTGTTTTAGCGGTTAGCGCATTCGTAGAATTGTAGCTGTTGTAGTTATTTCTGGGATAAAAATTATCCATTCTTTAATTATTAGTTGTAATTGCCGATATATTATTAGAAACATTATTTAAATTTAAATTATATATATGATTAGATATACATATATCTCTTATTTATTTAGATTATTACTATATACTTCTAAACACGTAGGACATTCGTCGTTTTCGAATTCGAGAAAAAATTAAAGATAACACTTTTATTGAATTTTCGATTTGCCATACAATAATTAATTTAATGCAATAACTACGAAAGTAGTTTGGTGGATTGGTCAAGACCCGAAAAGTAGTACATTCATTATTTTATCCAAATTCTAAAATGATGCAAGAAAAATAACAGCAATGTGAGTTACGTCAGTTTGGCATATATTAAATAGATACCTAAGCTATAACGAATGATTCGTACTTTTATCATGTATTTGACTTAGATTATATTAAATTAGGTAACTCAATTTCTACAAACAAACACATTCGCGGTTTTGGCAATGACCTAACCTAACGCTAATAATATACATTTAAAAAATGGAGTGCCCGTTTATGTTGCGAAAATACCATAATTATTATTATTTATTATTAATTTCTTATATTTCGTTATGAAACTTTTACACTTTTTTAACTAATGCAAATTAATTTAATTAAATAATATAATGAATGATTCATGCACATATTACTTACCTTTATATAATTAGCATTTATATATGGTTCAATGAATGATTCCGGTTCTGGTAATAATAAAACTCTTGAATGTTCATTTGGTAATATTGTACGATAACGATTTTTATTTTGTGATCCAAATACAAATGGTTTTTCTTGATGATTTGTTGGTAAATCCCAAAATTCTTGATGTAAATTTAATATTAAACATTTAATTTCATTATCAGTTGGTATATCAATATGTATTGTTATATCTAATATTTCATCATTATCATCACTATTATCATTATTAGTAATTATATTTTTATTATTTATATTATTATCAGATATAATTTTTTCAGTTATACTAATACGTCGATCAATATTATTACTACTACTGCAATCATTATTTTTATATTTTAAATAATTATTTTTATTATTATATAAATTATTAAATATATAATATAATTTACGTAAATATTTTATATCTAATAAATGTGATGCATTTTGTAATAATTGTATATTAGCTAAATATATTTTAAAATCTTCAGATGTTGATTGTGGTGATAATGGTCGTGTTGTTATATTTCTAACACCACTACATGAACATAAATTATTTTTTTCAACAAAATTCACAAAATTATCACTATTTTTTAATATTATTTTATTATCATCATCATTATTTGAAATTGTTTTTATAATTTTATTATTAATTATATTTGAATTATTTTCTTCAGTTATTATAAAATTATCACTATTATTTTTTATTAAAAATTCTTGGTGTTGTTGCTGATGAAATGGTTTTAAATCTGAAACTGAACCAAAACATGTTCTTGTTAAATTACGTATATGAGTTTGATTTAATTTTGAACATTGTGTAACATTATTTAAACTTTCTGAACTTAAAAATTTTCTATGTGTATTCACATTACTTTGTTGTATTGGTAATAATGATGATTTATTATTATCATCAATTAATTGTTGATTATAATTATTATCATCATAATTATTTATATTAATATTATTTTTTATTGTATTTTTACTTATATTATTTAATAATAATTCATTTTCATTATATTTTTTATCATCAATTATATCATTATTATCACAATTATATTCCATCATTATTAATGATTGATTTGTATTAATATTATTTAAGCTTGATGCTGATGATCTTAAATTATAATTAGATATATTTAAACCATATTGATTTTGTAAATTTAATGTTAATGATGTATTTGAGTTACGACGTTCAAGTAAACCTTTTTTATTAATTAATTTATTATAATTATTATCATCATTATTTTCAATTAAAAATGATTGTGTTGTTGATAGTTGTTTTGGTTGATGTTGTTTATTATTAAATAATAATGATTGTTTTTGTTGTTGATATATTGATGATGATATATTTATTGAACTATTACTATAAAAACGATTCAAATTCATACAAGATGAACCACGTAAATTTAATGTTAAACTTGTATTTGATCCACGACGTTGTAATAAATTTTTTTTTATATTACTATTTTCATTATTATTTATTGTTGATGTTGATGATGATGTTTGATGAATTGATGTTGCTGTTGTTGATGTTGTTGTTGTTGTTATTATTGGATCAATATAATCATTTTTTTGGTTATTAGTTAAAATTGTTGATTTATTATTAAAAATATTATCTAAATTATAATTAGATATTGATAAATTATATTGTTTATTTAGATTATTACTACCTAAATTATAATTCGAAATACTTAAACTTTTTGTTAAATTACCTAATGAACCATTTAAATTTAATGTTAAACTATGATTTGAACCACGACGTTGTAATATACTATTTTTATTTGTACGTAATATTAAATTATCAGTATTATTTGTATATCGTAATTTTGATGTAAACAATTGTTGTTTTTGTTGTTGATATATTTCATCATTACTTTTAGTATTATTTGTAGAATCTAATGTAAAATCACTTAATGTCATTATTTCTGGTAATGTTTTTAAATTATTATTTGATAAACTTAATGTTGTTGTTATGCATTTTTGTGATTGTAAATTTGATCCTAATAAATAATTATTAGAATTTTTATTATTATCATTATTTTTAATATTATTACAATTAATCATTTTTATATTTTCATTATTACTACTACTTGTAGTATAATCTATGTCCTTAAATCTTTTAATATAATTATTAACTGGTTCACTATTATCATTGATATTTGTTTTAATTGTTGTAGCTCCTGCTGTTGGTAAAATTGAATATTGCATTTTTAATGATTTACTATTTGGTTCATCTACATCATCATCATCATCACATTTATAATCATTATTTTTTAAATAATTAAATTTATGTTGCTGCGGACGATTTATTAAATTTATATTATTTGTATCATTAAAGACACTATCATCATTATCAATATAATCATTTTGCACAACAACAATATCATCATCATCAGTATTTAAATAATAATTATGTTGATTATTATCATATTGATAATCATCATCAGTTAATATACCAGCACCATTATAATAATCATTATTATCAGTATTTTCATTAAAACTACTTAATTTTGATAAATAATTATAATGTCGGTCTGATGCTGATAAACGATTAGAAGTTGTTGATCTTGTTGGGCCGCCATCATAACAACTACTGCTACTATTATTAATTTTATTTTTATTACCAGATATATTTTTATAGTTAACACCTGATGGTTTGGTATTGTTTAGGTCTTGTTGCTGGTGTAATTCATGTCGTTTTAATGGTGTTGTTGGCATTGATTTATTTTGATATTGTTGTAAATTTTGTTGTTTTTTATTATTATATTGATTATAATGATGATAATAATGATAATTTGGATTTGGTGAAATTTTTTGTAAACCAGTTAAGATATCATCAGTTGAATCTAATGATATTGCTTTTTGTTTTGTTTGCATTAATGTTGGTGTTTTTGGTGTTGTTATTTTATTATCAATATTACATTTATTAATTGAACTATTATAATCATCATAATCATCATTAATATTTATTATTAAATTATTTTTATTTTTATTATTTAATATATTATTTTGTTGATATTTATTTATTGTATTCAATTTTTCAATATTTTCATTATTAATATTATCTTTAATATTATTACAATTTAATAAAATTGATGATGACTGATGATTATTAACAATATCAATAAGTTCTTCAACTGGTACACCTAAATTATCTTCAACTAATTTAGCACCATCCGAATCTAATGATATTGATTTTAAACGTGCACGACGTGTTGCTATCAAATGATACTGATGATCATTTAATTTATTATTATCATCATCAGTATTTGTTTTAATATTATTTATTAATTTTAATTCATCATTTTTTATATTATTATCATTATTTATATCATTTAATTTATGATTTGATGGTGTTGTTGTTGTTATTGATGATTTTGGTGTTATACAATCAACTTCGGGAAATTTAAAATAATTACCTTGACGATACACAGCCGATGATAATAATGGACTAGAATAATTATTTGGTGTACTATTATTAAATGTTGAATTTGTTAATGCTGTTGTTGTTGTTGTTGTTACTTTTGATGACGGATTATTTAAAAAAAGTTTTGGTGAAAATGAAAATCGTGTAAATTGTTTTTCATTTATATCACTAATAATTTTTGGTGATATTGTATTAAATAAATATTGTTGTTGTTGTAATTGAATTAATTGTGGTGAATTTTGTTCTGCTAATATTTCTTCAGTAATATTCATTTTTGGGGAATAAATTTCTTTTTGACCAAATGGTATTTGATTTTCTTTATTATAATCAATTTTTGTATTATTAATATTAGATATAAAATTATCATGTTGTTCCCCAATTTGAATGCTATTGTCGCTATTATTACTATTACAACATTGATTGCTATTATTACTAAAATTTACATATAAATCATTTTTATTAATGCTACTACTTATTCGATTAAATTTTAAATTATTATTTGTATATTTATTGGTGTTATCGTTATTATTATAATTATTGTAATTAATATTATTATAATTATTACGAAATGTTGATTTATTGGTTGTTGTTGATGAGATCACGGTTGACAATGGTGATGATGATTTTAATTGTTCTAATGATAATATTTCATTATTAAATAATTTATTATTATCAATATTGAAACAATTCGAATTATTTTCATTTTTTGATAGTTTTGTTGTTGGTGTTGTTGTTGTTGTTGATATATGCAATGATGATGATGGTTTTATTAAATTATCTGTATTTATATTAGGATATTTATCAATATTTTTTATTAATTGATAATTCTTTTTTGGTTGTTGTTGATTAAATAATGGAAAATTATTTTTTTGTTGTTGTATTGGTGAAGATGTTCGATTCTCATATAATGAATTACGGCGAAAACGATTAACTAATGGTAATATTATAGATGATGATGATGCAGCATCAGATGATGTATTTTGATGTTGATTAAATGTATCGGAATTATAATTTGTTGTTGCTGATTGATAATAATCATATAATGGAATTGCTGATGTTAATGAAAAAGATTTGACTAAAATTGGTTTTTTAACCGATTTTTTATGATTTTTTAATAATTCATTATTTTCATTTAATTGTATATCATTTTCAATATTATTTAATTTTTCTATTTTTTCTTTTTCATCTTCATCTTCATCTTCTTCATTATTTTCAAGGTTTTTATTATTATGATTATAGTTATTTTTTTTATTATCAATTATGTTATTTATATCCATAGTTTTATCAATATCTTATCTATTATTATTATGTGTTATTATAGATTTGATTAATTTAATATATAAATTAAATTAAATATTCTTTAAATTTTCATATTTTAATTATTTGTATTTTTTCTTTGGTTTATTTATTTAATAAGTAATTTAGTTAATCTTAATTTGTAAATGATTTTTTTTTAATTAATTAAATATAAAATTATTACAAATATAATAAATATATACGAAAATAAATAAAATAATTTATTATTTTTTAGTTTGGTTACTTTGGGTATTATTAGTAGTAATAATGATCGTCACTATTTTAGAATTTTTTTGTTTAAATTTAATTATTTGTTATTATTTATAATAAATATTATTTTTTTGATTTTTGGTTTTATATTAAATTTTTGCTGTTGTTTTTTATTGATGATTGTTGAAACTCTATAAATCGATGTACTAGTTTATGTAGTTGTTTCCCATAAAATTAATTATTTTGCATAAAAAATTTAATTTTTTCAATTATATTTAATTATATTAAATAATAATAATTTTTATTTTGTTTTTAATTGAATTTCTGTTATAATATTATTATTAATATTATGATTTTTTTTTCTTATAAATTTTATATTATAAATATATTTTTTTATTAATATTATAATTGTTATTAATATTTTAATTACTATTTTTATTATAATGTGTTATAAATATTTATATTTGATCATTTTTAATAAACATTTTGTGTTAAATTTTTATTTATTTTTGTATTTTTCCTTGTTAATTTTGACTCTTATTTTTTCAATAACCTAAATAAAATAAATAAAAATTGTTATATTTTAATTGTTATAATATGGTTTGCCTGTTTTGATTATGAGTTTATTTGCAATATTGATTCCGAAAATTAGCCCTATCAGAAAAAAATATAAATACGCTTTTAGCGAATCCGCTTCTGAACTGCCTACAAAATATGTGTTTTTAAGATCACTAAAGCATTTCGAAAGCCAACAATTTCTGTAGTGAGTTTCAGTATATAAAGTACGTAAGAAATTAACATGCATAAAAAAAACTAATAGAAGGCTCGTCTATATTAATTTGGATATTGAACTATGAATGGCTTTTGTTATTTATTCTAATAGTATAATAAGATATAAAGTAATTTCTTCATATACCATGACTGGAGTAGGGTGTTGTGGCACTGTAGACTGTGGAATTAAGTGGAAGCTTAATTTAATTCTGAAATGTTAGATTTTTTGTTTTAAATTTTTCTTGATGTTTTATATTTAAACTTTTGGTAATAGTAAATAATTTACCATTTTATTAACAAGTTTATATCTAACCAAAAATAATATAACGCGATCTTTGATCTAACTATTTAAAAACTAACTAAAACTATATTAAATTAAACTAAACTAAATTAAATTTATAGTAAATATTATTATAGTTATAGTTGATAAAAATAGATATAGTATGAAAAATACTTCGTCCATAAGCCCCCGCAAGACTTTTAAGAGAGTTCAAAATGAAAAATTCCAAAATGATGGATATCAGAATACTCATATTTCTTCAAGTGTCCTGTAGATGTAGACAACCACAAATTAATCTAATAAATAAATTAAAATCTCCTCTTTTTTAACGCAAAACGCTTCATAACGTTTATAAAATATTGTTCTTGTATTTCTATGATGGACGATGGCCACTCTTGTTGCTGTACAAGATGCAGCTGAAAGTATCAGTGCAAGAATGAGGGTAAAAAAAATAGAAGGATCAAATATCCGTGAATGCAGTATTAAATTGTTCTTCCAATAATGAAAATTTCTCCATTTTTAGCCATTTCGCAAAAAATTAAACAAGGGAAAAAATATATCACGCAGTTCACTAGTTTTCTGAAAGACATGGTTGAGGTTTTCTTTAAATTGAAGGTTTTGTTATTGTTTTTCTAGTTTTTTTGTTTTGTTTTATTATCTATTATTATTATTATAATAATAATAATAATATATAATAATGACCTATGAATTCGCCTATAAGTTTGGACCATTCGAAGCTGTCCCTGATTATTATATGGTATTCTGCGTAGATCATTATGAAAACATTTTTGTTATTAATCGCTCATATAATCAAAATAGGCTATTAATAATAAATAAATTAAATTTCTATTTACTTACATTTTATAGTAATTTATTTATTTTGTAAATGATGTTCTTACGAAAAAATTCTGTAAATGAAATTAAATTTATTTTTGGAATTAGAAACAGTATAAAATAGAGAAGAAAATTTAAAATTATTAATATTTGTAACAAAATATATATATATGTATAATGAGAAATAAGAAAACTAGAAAAAAATGTAATGATCTGTATCTATAGTATTTCTAAGATATTTTAAGTCATGATTCCATTCAGGTAAATAATTATACAAATTATTCTTAATTTCTCATACTGAAGAAAGCACATCGCGCAATCTTCAATAATTTTTTAAGTATGAATTTTATTTTTAAAAAAAATAATTCGTCACGTTCAAATTTCGAAAATAATTACTTAAAAACTAAAAACACATTACACCTTTTAGGTATTTTACGTCTAGTAAATTGTTTATTAATTAAATATAATAATAATAATTGTTTATTTATTTTATGATTATTATTTATTAATTTAAATTTATAAAACAAATATTTATTTAGGGGACAGAAGGACGGTGTTGTGGACTCACTTCTTAGCATATCAGAATATTTATTATTATATTTAAATTTATTTAAATTATACGAAAAGCGGCGAAAACTACTTGCACTCTAGAAACAGCCAACTCAATAATCATTATTTCCATTGACAGTCAGGCTAGGCTGCCATCAAAGACCTTGGGATGTTACTTGGCACTACAAAACCTGTGTACAAACAGAAATTTAGAGCTCTGCTGGGTACCGGGACACTAACATTAAGCATTAAGAGCGACGAATAAGGGGATAAACTTGCCAGAAGAGGAACAAATATGTAGCAAGAACCTTCCAACAGGTTCCGTTGCTATTGCAAATACTTAAAAAAATATACTGGAAAACAAGACTTTAGAGCAGTCAAGAGATTATCCAAGTGCTCAATAACTAAAACTATTTGGGGCACCTACAAACGGCACATGAATTCTCCTCAAGTTTTCTGTAATTACGAAATCCTTCGACTTGACTTAATAGATAATCCCTCAACACATACCCAGAATTAGTTATCCATTAAACTGGTACCACTATGGACCCAATGTAGTTCTTGGCGAGCCTATGCCGCCATTATAACCTAACTTGGTTGGTTGGTTGTTAAAAGTGGCGAACCACACATTAGCTGACATGGAGTCCCAAGTAGGATTTGGAGTGGTTCCAATACTCCAGTCACCACAGGTATTATTATTAAGTAAAGGTAGGGTAGTTTTAGAAATATTATACCAATCTAATGAAATTTAATACACATATTGGTTTTGTAATGTATGTAGTTGGTGTCTATAAAATTTAGGGTCGTTAGTTTTAGTGGTTCTCTATCAAAACGATTTCTATAAAATACATAACAGCTCCCTTAAAATATGAATAAATTTTAATAAAGTACTGTTTGTTACAAACATACTGTTAATTACAAAACAGTTGGATACAAATCACTGTTGAACATAAAACTACGAGTTATCTTCTAATCCAAAGTTTACCTCTAATTAGCAGCTTTTTTTTAATATTTTTGTTAAGTTTTTTTGTAATGGATTAGAAAGAATGTTCTAATTTTTTTTTAATTTAATTTTAATTATTTTTTTTTTGTAGTGAACATTATATTTTTTTGTAAATGCAAATATATTCCTGTTGATTAGAAGTTTGTAAACCCACAAATTATATGATATTGACTTAATAATATTAATCAATATGACAAGCCTATAATTATGTTTGAAATACATGTTCGTTTTTTAAGTGCTTTGAGGCATGCGTGCAGCAAAATTTATAAATAGAGATATCTTGCTTCGGCGCAACGCAGTACGTTGCAGCCATGTAATGATGTAATTAGTCACATAGAAAACCCATTTGTTCTAAATATTTGCAGCAAAGCATGCCTCAACGCACCTAAAAAACGCACATGTATTTCGGCTATTAAGATTTAAGAAATCTACTACTTTTATTTTAAAAAAAAAATACATTTTCTATTACTCTTAAATGTCACACCACGGTAACCCTGACTACATATAGCTACAGTTATAGCCCGAGCAGAATCAACGCAGAATACATACGCAGCCTACATAAGTAATGCCAAAAAAAGTTAAAATGTATGAAAATATATGGAACCGATTATAACAAACGCAGCCTACGCAGCCTCGTCGCAGAATCGAGAAAAAAGTTAACCAACTTTTAACTTTTTCTGTAAGTACGCTGGTAAATGTCACATTAATATCAGGTAGAAAAATATTGTTAGTGTAAATTGGTAGGTTTTTCGCCGCTAAACTACTTTTGATTGTGTTCGGTAAATATTTTTTCTTATGTTGGCTGCGTACGTATTTGATTCTGCTCGGGCTATTACAGTAGCAAAGCAACAGGAATAGCCAACTGGAGCATTATCTATTTCTATACATATATAAAATATTTATAAACAAAAACCATACAAAAAATACAATCTTTTATAATTGCGTCTGTGTAGTTCTTTGATAATATAATTATATTATATTATCAAAGGTGTAGTTACGTTTGTTTTGTTGCCTGTACCCTGCACATTGAACGAACAAAATAAATTTGGACAATATGGCGAAACAGCTGCGATTTCTTTTGTTACATATAATAAAAACTTTATGGAAATCTCGTTAATATGGGGAATTGTATTGTCATGATGTGCCATGTTTATTTTATTTTTATTTGGTAGTATACTTATGGGTAGATCTCCGCTAAACGTGCAATATAGGGTCGAATATTGTCCGCACTCGTTTAAACCTTTTTCTTAAATTTTTAGTAAGTATATACATTTTGTAGTGCCACAAATAAATAATAAATTAAAGCTAGGTTCCCGACACAAAACTTGCTAATTGATGAATTATAGAGGATTTTTTGAAAAATTCATTCCAGGAGAATGACTTTCCATACCAGTTTTCTATTAAAAATCAATTTATTCGATTCAGTACTTAATCCTTTATTGTTCTTTTTCAAATAATATTTAATTTTATATAATAATGTAACAAAAACATAAAAAAAAATAAGAAAAACAGGTAATGTTATAAAAAAATCAACACTATCTTTGGTGTAGGCAATACTTCTATTATTTGTTTCCCAGAAACAAAAGAAACGTCGTAGAGCACTCTGTACTGGTGCTTTTTAGAGACATAATTTTAATATCACCATCAGTGATACTAAAGTTCCGATAAAATGTAAAATTTCACATATGAGATTATTTTTCTTATATTGAATTTCATATAAAATGTCATTCTCCTGTAAAAGGTCATTCTCCTGGACAATATTTTCCAGGAGAATGACCTCCAGGAGAATGATTATTTCATCTAAAATTCATTTTAAATCAAAATATTAAAAAAAAATTACATAAACTACAATCATTCATACATTAATTCCGCAAAACAATTTTATTTATTAAGTAATACACTATTAATTTTTTTTAAATATTAATAACAAAAAAACTCACCAGGAGAATGATGGACGTGCTTGTCCGATTCACTTTTTCCAAAAGTCAGTGTAAATAAATAACCATTTTTTTCAACAACGAAATTTAAAAACCGACTAAGAAGCAAGTACATTTTATTTTATTTTCTCCCCACTACTCAACTCTTTTTTAAACAAATTTTTTAAAGTATTTTTAATAGAAACAAAAAAAATACTTTTTCTCACGCACAGAATTGAGGACAGACTTCATTTCGTTGTAAAAAATTAAAAAAAAATCCTATTCTCACGGAAAACAGTTTCTTAGAAACTTTAATTCATATAGAAGAGAATGTTATACTCTTTTGCAACAAAAACAGAAATTCTCTTTGAGATAAAATAAAAACAGTCAATATACAAGCCCTTTGGGACAGCCAGGAGAATGACATTTTGGCACTTTGTTATTAAAATTTGTTAAATAAATTGAAAAAAAATTAAAAAAATTTATAAGGGTCAGATAGATATTGATCTTATTAATCATTCTAAATTATATTACTACATATATTATGCCATTTAACTGGGCTTAGAGGCTATCACCCCGGATTGTACGTTTAGCGGAGATCTACCCTTATATAAAGGTTTTGATACTGTTTTTGCTACTAACAGTTCTACCGTTTCATGCAAAAATTTAATTGAAAATTACGACCACAGGATAAATGTATCCCGACGTGCTGGTGGTGGTGGTGGACATTTGCCTCATTCATTCATATTATTTATTTTTGATTTATAAATGGATAAAAGTGTCTACAACAAATTTCAATAAAGAATGACAAACCTTTTGAATAAAATGTTTTTAATTTAAATAATTAAAAAAGAAACACCAATTTTATTGGTAGAATTTTTTTTTACAAGTGTTTACGTCTAAATTATTTTCGAATTTTAAAATCACATTTAATAATGTGAACACAAACACAATTGTGAAACCCTGTTTACGATTACCCGGTATAATAATGCAATATATAAATAAAAACAAACAATTCTTGTTCATGTAGCATAAACAACATATGAATAAGCTTTGCTTAGCATAATTATGATTATAATGTAAATAATTTTTACCATTTGTTCACGATACCTGACTAATATTATTATTGTTATTTTTGTTTTGCTTTGAAATTAGGAATTTGAAATATTATGAATTTTGTTGTTTTTAGGTAAAATAAATGAATTTTTGTACATCATAAACAAAAGTAAAATCAATCAAAAAATCATAAATAAATTATAAATATATTAATAATATTATACATTCTGTCACTTCTATTTATATTAATAGTAAATATATACAGAAAGTTTATAAGAAAACCTTATTAAAATATTTGTATTACTTTGTATACTGCAAGTGAGAATCAAAATAAATGTATAAATATCATTTTACAGGGTGATAAGAATGTAATATGGTAAATTATTTAAATTAATAATATATAGGTATACTGATTTTCATATGGAACCAATTTTGAGTATTGTACAGATAATATAATTGTCTAACATTATTGGACAAGACACAAATTTTTCTATACATTCATAGTGAAGTTTACTGGTTGCTAACATTTTAATATAGTATAATATTTTTGAATGTAACAAATTTGCAATAATTTTGAAAGATGACAATTCTATACATTTAAACTTTAAATATGATCGATTTCATCGGCAATAATTATTTACAAAATCAAACCGACCCCCTTCAATTATTATCAAAATCAGAAGCTTTAAGAGATTGAAAAATATAATTTTTAATTTTTGAAATCAATTTTTAAGCTAAAAACTATTTTTTTTTTTCGGTTTTGGATTCTTTTGTTTTTATACGAATAACATATACATATAGAAAAAATCGAAAACAAAATGATGACACCACGATAGATAAACATCATATTAAATCCAACAAGTTTCGAGTCATATTCGCGTAGAAGAACTAACGCGTAAACATCCTGTATTATATATTTATGTTATATATATATATATATAATTGTTCATAATATGACCTGGATATAGAAATACTTCTTGTTAAATGTTGGAAATTGCGCATGGAAATTAATAATATTAATATTACAGGTACACAAAACCCTAGATCAATCAGAAGTGGCAAATTTACAACAAATTAATTCAATTACATATTTTACATAGCTATATTTCTATGAAAACCTAACCTAAATATATAAATTTACTTATTATAAAGCATTTATAGTTAATTTTATCTATTTATGTTATCTAAAATTAATATATATACATATATCAATACATAAAATATAAAATGAATTCACAAAATCTTACATTTTAGTTGATTCTTCATTTAATTTTATCCAATATTATTAATTATATATCCACTGTAGGTTTAGTAATTTTCTAATGTTCATATTCAATTTGTTTTTATTAATGTTTTTGATTTCCATTTAAAACATAAAATTATAAATATATTTTCTTATTCTTACACTAATTTTATAAATATTTTTTGATTTCATATTTTTTA
This sequence comes from Rhamphomyia laevipes, assembly GCA_963920725.1. Lineage (NCBI taxonomy): Eukaryota > Metazoa > Arthropoda > Insecta > Diptera > Empididae > Rhamphomyia > Rhamphomyia laevipes. The sequence continues at coordinate 40,244,418 of OY987256.1, forward strand.
TTGTGTATAATATTTTATAGAAAACTTGAATATATTTGATTTTCTTATGTTTAATTAATTACTAAAATAATTAATTACTTATTTATATATACATTTAATGTATAATATTATTGCACTTGGTCAATAATTATATTTTTAAATAACTTAAAAAAAACCAAAATTCATTTTGTTATTTTATTTTTTGTTTTTAGTATTTTGGTGTAAAATTTATAAATGTGTGTATTGTATGCAACGAATTAGAAATATATGGAAGGAGCACAAATTTTCTATCTCTTTCTGGTTCACACGATTTTTCATAAAATCGAAAAAGTGTTTATGAAGCCAAGAAATTGGTAGTTCTCTTTCTTAGCTCGTCGAATTGTCAAAATAAATTTGGTTAAGAATTTGTAAACAAACGGTTGTGTTTTAAAAAAATTAGTGAAATTAAATATTATTGAATTAAAAAACATTAGTGTTAAATTAAATAATTAAAAAAAACTATGAAGAGACTAAAAATGAGTGAAAATTATAATTTATGTGTAAGGAAAAAGAGGTGTATTGTTCCAAACATATAAATATTGAAAAAATGGTTTCTATGCACAGGTATGTTAATTAGTTAATTATTTCACTGAATTTTTCCTAATAAATAATAAAATTATCTGAATATCTGTACAAAATTACTAAAACTATTTTTTTTTATTGATAATTTTACATTTTTCTTAAATTCAATACAGATAATTATGTTAGGTTAGATCAGCTAATATTTTGTATGCCAGGGTCGGCTTTTATTCAAAGAGTTATGTTTAAATTATTATTAAATTAAAATAATTTATTTTGATTAATTGTAAATTTTTTTTTTTTTTTTATATATAGATTTCCACTTGATAAGGATGTTAAACAGAAGTGGATTTATAATATTAGTACTCCATATGGGACTCCAAATATTAGAGAAAGAAGTACAATATGTTCTGCACATTTTGAACCCAAGTACCTGAAAAGGCTTGGTCAAAATAAATATTTTTTAACATAAAATGCTATGCCAATCTCAAACGTAAGTAAATTTAGTTATTTTTAAAAATATTTGTCTATATTTATAAATTTTTATTTTTAAATTTCAGCAATACAATTATAATACAGAAAATATTGAAGATTTTGTTAAAATTGGTGCGGAAAATTATGGCGAAGAAGTATTTCCAGTTATTGCTAACTTAATTCAGTTCCCTAAATTAATTCAATTTATTTCATTAATTGTAGTTATTAAGTTTCATTATAGTTCTAAGTTTTATTAAGATTCTATTTTTTAATAAATATACAATTTACAATAAAAATTCTAAAATAATATATTTAAATAAAACATTTACTTAAAACATAAAAAACATTTACTTAAAACATAAATTTCTTTAAAACTTATGAAATTCATGAAAATAATACAAATATTATAATAAATCAATTTAAATTATATGTTTGCATATATTTAGGAGCCAGCCTCAATTGGACGAAAACTTAATCTGTCCCTGACATGTCAAATATAAAATTTGACAATTTGACGAGCTAAGAAAGAGAGGAATATACCCAGACAGGCCTCATTTATTTTATTTTATGCTCCTTCCATATATTTCTAATTCGTTGATTGTATGTATTGTATATGGTCCACTGTCATTCATGATGACATAGAGAGAGAAAGAGATAGTATATTATTTCACTTTTTTATGTATTAAAAAATATAAAATCAACAAAAAAATTGGGAATTAAAGAAAAGAGCATGGAAAGTGTTGCCACATCCACATCCCAAACATCAAATATAGAAAAAAATTCGTGTGTAGTGTAGTAATTTTTTGATAAATAATAGTAGTAGAGGAGCGTAGTAGAAATTAGTAAGAGTAAGAGTAGTAGAAGCGAAAATTGAAAATTATTTGGTTTTATTTTTATATGATATATAAAATCATATGAATACGCTTCCCAGCTAAAATTTCAGATTGTAATAGCAAAGATTTGTAATAACAACAGCAAAGATAAAAATTTGTAATAGGTAAAAAAAATGTTTAATTCGACAATTTTCGTTTCGATTTTGTAAAATATTTTGATATTTTGAATTTTATTTAAACATTTTCCTCGTCTTTTTCTTTTATAAACGAGTTGCTTTATTTTTATTCAAATTGATCATTCTACCTAAAATGATAAATTAAAATAATTTTAACAAAAAATATCTAAAGAGTAAATAGATAAATTTTCTTTTTTTCAACATTAATTCCGCTTTTCGCAGTAAATAAAAAAAAACATAATTTAATTAATATTTCCAAAATAATTTTAAGAGTATATTTAGAGGTAGGGCAAAACAAAATTAGAAAAACAGTGTCCAGCAACTAATAAAAAATTTTTAATTCATCTATTAGAAGAAAAGATTGTGTTTTACGGTTGCGTTATTAGTATTTTCAATTTACGTATAAAATATTATAGCTTGAAAAACGTATCGATACAAATTGAATTCAATATTAAATTTATGCGCTTTTATTAAATTGATAACTATGACGCTTCAAGTCAAACTGTTTTCTCTAAAGACAGTTTATCATTTCGACTTAAAATTGACGAGATTTTTACATATTTCATAAAAAATTTATATATTTAAAAATGCGTTATTCAAAAGTGGAAGTTAAACGAAGTTTTACAGAGAAATAAGTTTTACAGAGAGTAACACTCAAAAACAATAAATGCTATTCAAATTTTCATATTAAATATATGAGAGGTTATGTAAATACATGCGACGTCCTCGAAAGTCGGTCGAAACAATGCATTCACCTTAATTCATAATTACTGATTTGGTTATATACTGAATACTTAAATAATTAAAAAAAAAATTATTAAACAATTAAAAATATAATCATTATATAAGGCGGGCTCTGTGTGACCATAAATAACTATATCACATATATATATATAATATATATATTTGTATATACAATTATATACATATATAAGAAATATCTTGAAATACACTTTAATTGCGTAGTAAAAACGAAGTATGTTCAATTCAATAAAAAAGTAGTAGATTTGGTATTTTTGAAGAAGACCGACAAAAAGTAGAGAAACGGCTGGTATCAGTACGCAATTACTGCAGATATGGCAACATGGAAAAGTATAAAACTTCAAAGCTAAAATTCAAAGAAAGAGAAGAAAAAAAATGGAGTTTTAAATACATATTAATGTCCCCGGTCCACATTATTCTAACTCAAAATTACCACTTTTCAGGAGTTCATAAATACTGTTTTATTTTACTCCTAGTTGCAAGTTCATAAAAAAATTGTATTTATTATTATTAGAAAGATATTTTTTATTTTAACATGATTCAAATTAAAATATTACATATTAATTAAGAATTAATTAGATACAATTAAAAAAAGAATTTAGAATAAATAAATTTAGCTACATTAGTATTGTAACTCAACCACAACCTAACCCTAATATTTATTTCAAACTGAAATTATTATGTTTCTAACTTAACATAGAATGTACTTGATAATTTTCGTGCATCATATCTAGCTCAAGATAGAATAACTTAGAAATTTGGTTCACTACTCTAAGGAACTGAACATACCTACGCTGTGAAACTTAAGTTTTAAAGAGATTGATCTAATGCAATTCAACTTACTATAATAATGTCGCATTATTTTGCAATTAATATTAAGATAGAGAATATAAAGTATTCTAACTTCAAGTTTTCTAAGTATTATAACTTGACTTGTAATAGTATGGACCGGGGACATCGATATGCAATTTTCCGTAATAATAATGACGTATCGTCGTATAGATTCAAAATATATGATGGTATGATCGCAATGGCTGAATGGGGTGGCGGAACAACTGGCAATTTACCGGTGGGCCGGTCTAAAACGTCCGATGAAAGGCCGAAGAAAATAAAAATATATATATGTATATAAAAACTATAAAAGAAAATTGAAATAATCAAAAACCGATTAAGAAGCTTATTGAGTCAGGAAAACTATTTATTTCATTTAACTAAATTATTTTACTATTATATGAGTATCTAGTTATTTCTTCTGTATTTGGATTTTGTACTAAACCGGTTTAAATCGATTGCCAGGGCAAATCAGTCTGTTTGCCAGGGCCGATCAAATCAGCCAGTCCGCTACTGGATGATGGCTCGAAAATGTACAAAGCCTTTAAAAATTGTAGTATTAATTTTAAAAAATAATGTCAAAAAGTTAACGAAAATCTTTCAAGTATGATAACTAAATATGTAAAAATATTTTTACTACATTTAAGTAAATTATGGTATTTTGAGTATTTTCACGTAAAACGCATAATTATTAATTATTTAAAAAAAATACGCTTTAATGTTGTTAACATATTTAAATTGTAACTATTTTTGAAATAATTGTAATGAAAATTATTCATATTAACTATTATTATATGGATTGATTAATATAATTTTTATAAAAAATACTTTAAGAAAACTGGAACTGGTAGAAGGTAAATTATTAGAAGGTATTTTTTGACACTATGTAGTGATAGCTACATCCTAAATGTGTCAAAAAATATTTTTTTACCATATGTACTGTTTTAAGGATTGTAAATATAGCTGATAAATAAATTAATTGTGCAGATGATAATTAACAGGTGACATCGGAGGGAAGTAGTAGTAGCATTCTTCTCAGAACTGCGAATGCGAAATCTAGAGCTAGTAGTAACTAGTAACCTGTTAATTTCTTTTGTTTTTGACGATGGTACAAAATTTCAGTTCTTCCTTAGCGAATATTTTTATATTTAATTATAATTTTCGAATTACTTCAGTTCTAACAATTTTACTTTTAAAACTAATGATTTGAATTAGTAGGATACAATAGATACAACGTAGGCAAGTCGCAGTGTTTTTTTCAGAATTGTGAAAACCTCTGTATATGTAAATGGTAGCCTGTTATATCAAAATTAATGTGTTGTTGCTATAATTTTTATATAAATGTATTTATTTTATTTATTTATTTAATTTAACTGCTTGTATTAAGCAGTTAGTGTCTAATCTAGTAATGTATGTTTTAATAGATTAGAGAGCTTAATCCATTGCGTATACAGTAAATTATTTCTTAGCATATGAGAAAGCACAAGAAATCAATCTTAAGGATAAAAAAAGATAATATATTGCTTTATAATGTTTCCCTTTTTAAAGATAACATACTAACATTATTTCTACTTATGCTTGTTTTCGCTGATCCAAACATATAATCAGTCCCTTTCTTAGGTCCCCTTTTTCTTAGTTAATGGGAGGATTGAGCTGAGCTTGTGTCTGAGATTGATGACGATTACTAATTATTTTAAAAATACTATAATTAAATGAAAAAATATAGTTTCTACCCGCGATTTTAGAATTGCAAAAAACGATTTTACAATATTCAAATAACGATTTTACAATTGAAAAATAAACGATTTTACAATTTAATAAAGTAATCATTATTAATAGATTATATATTATGTAATTATTATTAATAATCGTTAATTTGAATTGTAAAATCCTTAACTGGAATTGTAAAATCGTTTTTTACAATTGAAAAATCGTTTTTTACAATTGTAAAATCGTTAACTTGAGCTGAAAATGCTATATATTAAAATGGTATTATAATTATATCGAATTGATGCATTACTTTAATTGTAAATTTGAATAATGTGATACTAAAACTAAAATTTAGTGTACAATAATGAAAAATATCATTAATAACATTGATACTGTTATTAATAATATTCGTCCAACTTTAAGTGAAAAAGTATGCAAAAGTGATCAATTTGGCTTTCTCAGGTGTAGCCGAGGTAGTCATACGAATGAAATATTGTTCAAAAAGTAATGTATATAGGGAGCATTCTTCTAAATAAAAGAAGAAAAAAAAAACTTTTTTACCTTCATACTTTTTGTTTTATTTCATTGTATCAGGCTCAATATTCTGTTTTGTTAGCTGCTAGTCACATTTATATTTTCTTTAAAATTAACCTCTAACATTTTCAAACAAAATTTGAACTTAACTGCATTGGCATTAATTAAATGATGGGAAACACATTCTCAAAAAGCATTTCTACCCGCGTTTTTTGTTTTATTTGTGGTCTTAAATTTTAACTTTAATGCATTTTGTCTCATTTGGGAATTGAATATCGAATTCCTTGCTATACAATTTAGTTATATAATTAACAAATCTGTATATATAATAAATTTGCTGTTGTACCAAATCCGCCAAATATTTTATCTTATATATCTAATCTTGAAAAAACTTAATTGGAATTGGTTCTTATTATTAAATGTTACAAAGTATAGCAACTAAATATTACATAATTGAAAATAATTATATTTAAAAAATATAATTACAATTTTTTTTTTAATTTCACCGGCCTTTTATCTGACTTTTTAGAATTTTTGATGTTATACCTAATCAAAATTCTGTTTTGTATAAATTATAATACTTATATACAATGACGTCGAACTTAAGATTTAATTTAGGTTTCTCGTTTCTTAAAGTCGTTCATTCAAATATTTCATTGCAAAGTACCGGACGACTATTAGATATGGACAATTTAAGAATTTTTAATTAATATTTGAAGTCAACCAGTGGTGGGTGATTAGCTAGATTATAGGTATAATAAAGTATCAGTAACCCAAGTCCGGCCTTCATTTTAATATCGTTATTTTTATAATTATTATAAGTTATTAATTACAATTTCAATGTAATTATGCAGTAATATATTTACTAATTAAATAAAATATATTACAAATTACTTTAAAAAACATATATGTAGTAGCAATTAGTAATTCATTAGGTACTTTACTAATAATAAAAAAAGTAAATATTATTTTATATTTTCTTCCATTTTGGGGTGGCCGGAAACGAGGCAACTCTACATATTAATTGTTACATACTTAATTATTGTAATAATTTAAAAAAAAAAAAAAATATAATTAATTATGTATTAATATATTATGGACTGTACTGGTAAAATAGTTATGTCAAAAATCATCAGTACAAATAGTTGTAGTTGTTCCAGAATACAAATAATTAACTGACTTTATAAATTTATAAACTTATTCATTATAATTAAAATTTGTAAACAAAATAATAGTGACAATTAGTATTTACTAAATAATATAATACAAGGTATCCAAAATTAGTAATAAACTCCAGTTCATTGATTAATAAAAATAACGAACGTATATTTATTATCATTAACAAAAAAAAAATGTAATTAATGGAATTAAATTTTTTTTATATGAAACAAAAGAAAACGTCGTATATCTTTCACAAAGATAAATGTTATTTTTATCGAAATTTCAATTTTGATTCTGTTTTGATTCCATTTCTCTTCACAACCTCTTCATGTCAAGATCGTAGTCAACCCCAATCGTGAAGTATGTCCATTGGCAATACCCGTATACAGTTTGGCTGTTGCCTTATTCATTGATAATATAATTCTAGTTTTCTTAGCGTCCGGAGTGCTCCAGAACATTTTAGTGCTAAGACAACCAGTTCAGTGCCAATGGACCAGTTTAGTGCTTGCCAGTTCATCCGCCTTCTCATTTCCTTCGATCAAATTATGCCCTGGAGATCAGAGTATTTTAAGATCGATATACTATTATCTAGGCTAGTGCATTAAGATTTGACCTACATTATTTCTGTAACTTTGACTTAATAGACACCTTTGCAAGCGCTTTTAGTATTATTTTATTTTTACATTAACTTATAATTATATATTAAATATATTAAAATTTCTATACTTTAATACTTCATTAAATCAAATTTTGACATGGACTATGGATATGTACAAATAATTTGACATAGGCAATAATATTGAAATAAATCAAATTTTTCAATAACAAAAATCAATAATTTAAAAAAATATATTATAACAAAAATAACATTAAAGTATGCACAACAATATTTTGCCACATTAAAATAGAATTATGTAAACTTTTCTTGACATTTTTAGATGGTCACATGCTGTTGTCTACCTATAAAAATGCTGTCTACCTACTAAAAGAAAGACATTAATGTATCAATTATCCTAATTTATTTCGAATTATGTGATTTAAATTATGTACGTGACATAAAGCCAACGCCATATTTGCCATATTTAGATGGTAATGGTTAAATATAGATATAGATAATTTAACCATCGTACTTCGTAATTTAACCATCGTTCGTAGTATATATTTTAATATTTAAATTGTATTTTATATAACAATCTGTTAGTCTAAAAACTGAATTTATCAAAAATTTATACTGGATTAAGAATAGGTGCATGTAATTGGTAGTAGATTAAATTATAACAGGGTTAGTTATGGCTTACGGAACTTATGCATATTAAGTATGATTATAATACACGTTTATAACGTGTATTATAACGATGTACACGTTTCTATGAAAACCGAAAATATTTTTTGCATCTATTTTACGGATCTCTTGAGGGGTTATAAATCCTTCATCCAAAGTATCGCAACATTTTCCGACTTTACATTAGCTAGATTCGCTAAAAATTCAGCAGTTTCTTCATCAACAAGCTGAATCATCGATTTAGACTTTCTAAATTTATTCAGATTTCAGATGATATTTTAAAAAGTATAGCTTGTAAAAACTTATAGCACACGTAGCTCAATTAAGTGCGATATTGTCTATGGAATAATATCCTTCGGGGATATAATTGAAAATTGTTAAACGAAATTTGCTTAACAAATAAACCTAAAAAACATATTTCTTTACTAGCATTAGTTTTTTTTTATTATAATTTTAAGTTACTAATTTTCTGATATAAAAAACCATTTTTCAGCATCAAATCGAGACAAAATTATTTTAAATAAATATTTAAAAGTTTTTAGTGTAAATATTTGAGGACTAAATTAAGGCTATCAATCTGAATTTAATTTACTGAGAATTGTTTTTTTCAAAGTCACAATTTACTGTTTGTCTTATAAAATATTTCCACATTAGTGATTAGTTTTAAAAAATCATAATGACATTACTTAATATTTATTTAATGTTGTATTGTAAAAAAAAATTAACTTTTAAGGATATTTTGTAAATATTTTTTGTAACGTTCGTTACCTGGATTAATATATTTAATTGACTATACACATCAGATCAAAATTTTTCTGGATTCGGGTATTATCTAAATCTGGAGTTTAATTTTTTTACAGTGAAACTGATTTCATTATTGCAAACAGAAGCTCTAAATGTGTCTTCTTTCATACCAATTTTGTGTTCTTGTTGTGGGAGACTTATTTGGGAACGATAAATGTAATGCTTTTGTAACGATTTAAGGATGTAATTATAAAGAACTTCATGGTAATATATTGCCCAATTTTTTAATTTGAATGCTCGGAAATTGGATATTAATATAATATAAAGTTTTGTGAACAAATATATTTTTTACCATACAGATGACGTACATGCGCAACAAAAACTCGCAAGGTTATATACAATTCTCGAAAAATCTTTCAGAGATGGCTGAAACTGCAATATTGAACATAATGTAAATCAATATACTTTCCAATATATGCGATTTCTATATGCCTGCCCAATGTTAAGTTTAAAATTTCGCGGCTAGTTAATGATTACATTGGTGGGCCCGACCATATTGTTGATTAGATTCGATTTTACAGGGAGACTAGTCTCAATCATTGCAGTCATACGGCTTATTGTGATTTCCCTTTTATATTGGCGATGAATAACAATATTATTACTAAAATAATGTAGCTAGCATACTTGAACACTATGAAGAAATGTTGGTTCAAGTTATAATAAAAATAATCACTCAAAAAAATGGGGCTGCATGAAAATCACATTGAACATTGACTTTCTAAAACAATTGTTGAAATTGAAGAAAATTTAAAATAAAGAATTATAATGTAATTATAATTTCATCTGCGTATTTTTTTTTCATCTTTGATGCATTTTAATTTAATTATGTTTTTTTTTATTTCAATAATTATTGATTTATGTACAATATTCTTATAAATGCTATGAGTCCCTAGGGATCTAATAAAAAAGATAATTTATATCAATTTCTTATTGTTTTAATATCAAATCATAGAAATTTATTTTTATATTGTTTTCTAGTAGAGTTGAATTATGATTTTTGGCTAATATTTTTGGGTAGGTAACTGACATAAAATGTCTAATTTATTTTGATTTAGGTATAAATATATAAAGATTCAATAATTTATACTTTGATATTAAAAAATAATGATTTATTTAAATTTCATTAGAATGAATAATTTATGGATTGAATTTAACTGTTTCGCACTCTTCGACTAATGCCGAGGAACATTCATTCACCTACCGATTGGGTTAGGCTCAGATGGTTGAAAAAACAAAGCAAAGAAGTATTATTATGCCCGGTAATTATTGTTAAAGTTAAAGTTTTTTGTTCACAAAACCCTTTTTCCCTTAAATTTAAAATATTAAAATTTAGGATTAATTAAAAAAAATATTTTAAGAGAGCTCAGTAAAAAACACGTCTGAACTGAACTGATCAACATCAATAAAACATTAAATTATAAAAAGGAAAGATATTTCATCAAAATAGGTCATAAATAATCAGAGAAGATATAAAGCACCAGCTTTTATTTATTAAGTAAGAACACATAATAATAACATCAGAATTCGTGATTTCTTTGGAAACTTTTAGAAATATAATTTATTTTGTTAAGCAAAAAATATCAGCACATATCAACTGAAATTAACAGGTAATGCCAAATTTTATTGTCCAATAGATTTATAGCCTTGCCAAATGGATTTATAACCCACTCGAATTGTGAAGCAAACGGTGGAACGGAAATATTTTAAATATGTGTTGGGAAATTGAATATTAAATTCTTCGTAGTTATAACTTCCTGAAATTTATTGACAAAATATATTAGCTAGCCAACATTCTTTTTGACTCAAGCAATTTTTGATAAAATTATTGAACGATTTGTAAACGTTGTTCATTTGTATATATAGCTATACATGATGTTTATAATGAACACAAATGAACATTATGTTAGACATTCATATAGGATGCAATATCTATTGAAAGACCGTTTATATAAAATCATAAAAGTGTCTTTACATGGTATGATTTTGCATGAGATCGTATGTCAGATATTTTATTATGTAAATATACTATACCATTTGCAGATTAATTAGATATTTTCCAAAATATTTTAAACATTTTTCAAATAAAATTAAACTTTTAAAATATATTGAAAAATGTTTAAAATATTTTGGAAAATGTTTAATTTAATTTGAAAAATGTTTAATTTAATCTGAAAATGGTATAATTATATTTTGAAAAATTTCCAATTATTAATTAATTTTTTGATTTACATCTTATAGAACATTATCATATTAATTGGTTTAAACGTTTCTTCTTTATACGCTTTTCATAATTTCTTCCGTTTTCTTACGTTACTTAATAATTATTGACACAGGGCAATATTCAGTCCTAATCACTGCAGCCATTTGTCTTATTATGATATCCCTTCTAATTGTTCGTTACTGATCAAGCCCTTACTGTTGATGAAATAGTCCATATGCTTATAGACCCCGAAGAAGCTAACATTCGATGTATTGAAGTTGTCTTCTAGACATCTACGCCACATAATATGTGTTCCGCCGTTTCGTCCTCATATTGACAGTATCTATACACCTGGTCCGCTGATTGATCAATTGTGTATAAGCGTTTTTTGTAGTTACGGTGACTGGTGAGAAGCCTACTATTGTTTTCTTTCTACCATGAGAAGCCTACCATTGTTTTCTTCCTATTGATGGTCGAGAGATGAATAACATTGAATATCTTATAGCCATTCATGAATGTTTCAGTCTAATTCCTAAGATTTTGCATTTTTTTGGTTTTGAAGTGGCATTTTGTAATATGAAAACTTTAAGTACAAATTATCATAAAACAGATTAATGTTAAAAAATTTACTAGTATTTATTAAATATTTCACAGAAACCTTGTAAGGACTTATCTTCAAATTCTTAGAAAATAAAAATTAATTCCCCCATTTTTAACAAAAAAAAATAATCTAGCAACAAGATTTAGAAAGTATTTCCTGTTTTCAAACGATTTTCATGAATTTATTTTGAAAGAAATATGTTTTCCGGTAAAAACAGATTTCTTGTCAAACAGATAATATGAATTAAAGCTTTAAAGGTTTCGTTTTTTTCAAAAATATAATCCTGATTTTATTATAAAGAAATGATATTTTTTTCCATTATAACTTTTTTTTTATACTAAATAAGAAAAAAAACATAAAGGAATCATATCTTTATCGTGTATCTTAAAGAGGAAATGAAGCGGAAATCCAAAGTATATTTAAATATGTTGACAAATTCAAACAAGTACTTAATTTCTATAAAAAAATTATATATATTTAAAAATGTGTTTTGTTGTGATAAAAATAGCAGCTGGAGAAAAGTGAAATTTTATCAGATTGCGATACAATTAGGATATACATTATACACAAAATGATATACGACTGTGTAGGATAGAATTCTATTAATAGTGTAAGTATTCTGGATATGATTTTTGGAAATTTTTGAAATTTTCATAGCATAGCTATGTTATAACTATGTATCTTTAATGTTTGCTTTATGGATTTGGTTTTTAAGGTTTGAAATTCAATAAATTTAATATATCATATATTAAATAAAGAACTATTTAAGATTTGAAAATAATATTTTTTATATTAAAATTTCATTCAAACTCGCAAATCATACTATAATTTACACGATATTATACCAATAATAAATTGCTACTGAATTATTACATTTAATAACATATATATGGTTATGGACTGACAACGATATTTTTAATTCGTACAAAAAGGATTTTGCTACTACATGTAATCAAAAAAAAACACTCGCAACTAAGATTTCCAATAGGTACCGAAATCCTTTTGGCATTTCTGTATTGAGTAAATTCTCAAGACAAAATACCAAGAATAAAATAATACAAATACAACTAATATATAGTTAAGGTACGTGATTTTATTTTCGTGCTAATTCATTCCGCTGCAGAAGTTATACACATTTTGCAATGTATTTGTCTTTCATATTTTGTGATATTTGTTTTTCATATTTTGCTCCCAATAACTTTAATGAGATATTTAGCTGATTTTTTCTAATTATGCTATTATGACACTTTTTTTTATTCACGCTAGTTTTTACGATAAAGCCTAGCCGGGAATAAAAGAGATATATAGCAAGAGCATAATTTCGTTTGAAAAAAAATAGCTTGCAAGTTTAAGTTTTTTCAAAGCAGTTCAGTTCATTTTTTAAATATATAATTACATTTATTGTATTCATATTTAAATTTAGTGCCTCCAAATCATAAAAGTCCATTTTGTTCCAAATTCAATTTAAATATCCGTATTGATCTAAATTTATAATAAAATCATTAAAATAATATTTTTATTTAAAAAATATTATGAAAAACGTAGCATTATTTGCAAAATCCTTTATTTTAAATTATATTTTCAATTCCTTCAAAAATTTTGTATTTATTTTATGAAATGTCAAAAAAAAAAAGTTCCTGCAGGCTAAACAATTGCATTATGTATTTCTCTTTTTTTTCTCATTCAATTTACGATAAATCCATACTTGGCAACAAATTTGTAGTTTCTATTTACGATAAAGCTTTGATAAAGAATTATATTATAATAATGCATCACTCACTCCCGTGTAATTTTTCTATGATTTTAGTTGCTCTCTTATTTCTAAGTTCATAGAAAGATGGAAAACTAGCATCAAAAAAGGTAAGTGTCATAATGCCATTAATCTCATTTTCGCGCTTATTTTGTTCCGTTTTTTCCATATAATAATTTTTTTTGAAATCTTTAATGTATTGTAAGAGATTTGTCCTGATGGACACGAATATTTAATAGCTCTACATAATTGTCTCTGTCTGTTTTTACAGGTATAATATCTGCTTTATAAAGATTTCAATCAGCACAGCATAAACTTTCAACTGAAACCTTAATAGGTGTTAAAGTAGATTTTATTTTTGAGAGTACCGGAAATTCATCTTCTCTAAAGTATATTATTAAGCACTTATTGATGCTTTTGTAATGTAATCTTTCAGAATATCAAATCTTTCTAGCAGAACTGTTCTAACGAGTTTACTAGACTAGAATGAATTATAAAACAAAAGTTTAAAACATTTAATGACAAGCAAAAATTTATACATAATTACATATTAAAACAAACTAACATTTCGGTTTAGATTTAAGTCGCTAAATACAGGTATTTCGTTATTGATAATACCGATATTGGATTGGAATTCCTACTCCCAACTGAGCTCCTTGTAATGAAAAAAAGAAGAAGTAACAGTGGCAGTAATAATGACACAGTATATACTATACAGACACATTATTGATGTTGCTGCAAACCAGTTGAGAATAGATTCTGTAATTGCAGATAAAACGTACTGCATATTTATGATTAATGTTCTTCTGCCTTAGAATACTGGTTTTGACATATATGTCAAAATATATTTAAAGTATATTTAAATTACAATTTAAATTTTATAATATTCAACGAAAATTATCAAAAATAATTAATTTTTAGCAGTCAACTAATTTTTCTGTGTATTTTCTATTATGTTATTTTTTTCCAGATTTTATACAAAAGTCTAAATAAATCAAAAGAAACGAGGCCGCTTTTTAAAATTAATCTTGTTCATTTCAACGTAATACAAAGAGATTACAATTACAAGCAAAATTAAGATAAATCTCTTTTATCTGTTGACATTTTTTAAGGATATAAAAATTGTTTGTGAAACCTCAATGATTTAGGATTTAATTTTTTTTTCAATAATTATCTTCTAAAAATAACTGATAAATCCTTAATCTCCAATTTCTTATATTTTTGTGATAAATTTTACTATACAAAAATATTAAAGAAATTTAAAAAATCTTTAATTTATTTTACGTAAATTTGTATGGAACTTTGACTGAATTATTATTTTACATTACATATTTAAAGTTATAGTAATGTTCTGTTTGCATGCTAAAAAATCATTAAAAAAAATTCATAAATCATTTTAACATTTTTCATTTTCTTAAAATATATACGACCCCATACAACATTCGACGAGGTTTCATTACTTGTTGGTAGTATAATTTTAATTTTCTGATTTAAAAACATTGAATTTAAAAGTTTCATATTATATTTAAAATGTTGTAAAGAAAACTTTTATTATTTTATGAATAAAGTTATTTAAAATTAATAATTTTTTCTTATCCTCTATAATAAATGATGTATAACAGTTGACATAAGGTCTCAGAAAATAATTTTTGTACATTTTGATGGTGTGAATAACCATCAAACTCAGAATTTAAGAAACTTAATGCTTCAAGCATAAACGCCTAATACGAAAAATATATTGAGAACGTTGTTTACATGCATAATAAATGTTAAGGTTTCAGCAATAATAAATGTATCAGCAACATGATGCTTCAACGTTTTACAACATAATCAGAATCACACGCATACAATTAATGTTCCTGCTATATATATAATATAACATTTTGCATTGGACATTACTTCTTTTGAAGAAAGGGTAATAATGTTCATGGACATAATATCATTTCATATATATACCTTCCTCCCGATGAACTCTACTAAATCTTCAAATTCGTTGAATCGAATTCTAGTCTACGTCTGCATCTTGGCATTTCGACATATTTTCCCCAAAAGACAATTCTCATCATTATCCAAAAATCGCTCCCTTTTAATCATAGAAATATTATTTGTTTTCCTTATATTCCGGTTCTGGCCAGAGACCTTTGGTCAGTTGTGACCCATATCTCTCTTACCTTCTTCGCTTTAATTCTGTTAATTCAATCTCATTCTTCAATAGTCCTATAGGGGTGCGGATATATTGATCAGTTAATTCTACATCCATTATCTCTTCGGAGCCTTAAATTTAATATAGTTAAAAGTTGTTGTAAAATAATATTAGACCCGCAAAAGGAAATATAAAATAGACCCAAATTGGGTGAGCATTATTTTATATTGTGTGTGCTCACTTTAGCTTGTCCTAAATGATGCTTGTAATAATTTACGGATCCATTTTAATTAAAACGTAAATTAATTAGACCCTTTATACTTGCTACTCATTTTTCATGTTTATCTAAAAGTTGGCTCTTGTCATGTCTTAAAATTTATATCAGTATTTTTACTATTATCTCACAGTTCTTTTATATCTATTCCGTTTTTATGGAAAAAATATTAATTCTTTGGGTAACAAGTTAAGCTATTACTCAGATCCATTTTTGAATAAAAATTTTTAGTCAGGTTTCAAATGTTTTTTTTTTTTTTTTTCATTCTCTATTTATAATTCAGTTCTTGTTTTCTGCATAAAAACTATAATTGTTATCTAACTGAAATTCTATATAAAATATGTTTAAATATAAATTAAAGTTTCCAACAAAAAATTCTTTTTCACGAAATAAAGATTTATAGATTTATTTTTTTACTCTTATTTAATTTTTTACAAGTCCTTTTTACAGTACAGTAATAAAAAGTTTTTCCTGTCGCGCTTTGGTTTTTCTTTTATCAGATTTAAATATAAAATTTTAAATTTACATAATTTGAATTGTTAGTGTTTAGTGTATAACCAACCACAATTGAAAAAATTCAGTAGTAAAATGAATAAAGTATCTTTTCTATGTTATATAGAAGAAAATTTATTACTGGAAAAACAATGGAAATATATGGGCAGCCTATAGACCAGAGATGGCGAACCTATGGCAAATAAATTTTCCTTGGCATATATAATATCTCTCACTTTTCATACATAAGTATACTAACTAACGCAAATGCATTTGTGATTTTGAAAAAAACATTGTGAACTCAATTCAAATTCAATGAATAAATATGATATTTAAAAACCAAAATTAAGAGTTTTCACAGATTTGAATATTATTTATAAATATAAATTTTTAGAGCCAATTTACATGTAAGTGACATACAAGACAATTTTGTTAAAAGATTTCAAGATTTCAAAATATTTGAACCGTTAATTAACTTTATTAAATATTTTCATTTTATAAAAATAATTTTTATTGCCACGCCGTAAAAAAAAGGTTCGCCATCCCTGCTATAGACAATATAAATTTAGCTAACTTTAAATAATTATTATATAGTAAAGAAAATTATTTAATAATACTTTTAATAAGTTGTGACGTGACATTGGATATAAAATTTAAAAAGGAAATGTTTGTTACGCCAAGAACTTAAAATTTAGAATGATATTTTATTACACCCATAATTTATTAATTATGAATTTAAATTTGACTTCTAAAAGAAGATCCATTTATAAATTTAGTGTCAAATATAAATTATAAATATGTATATAATTTTAGCAAATATGATTTATGTGAACAAGTTTTCCTCAACATCTGTGATATTTTCCTTTTAAGGAGAAATAAAAAAAAATCATTTTCTTTTCTGTCCGTTTTTAACTTTTTCAAATTATTATTAATTTAACATTGGAATATTCAATTAAATTTTTGATATAGATAGCCGTTAAGATATCTTGTTGATTTGATAATTCAAAATAAATTCTGGAATTCGCCATAAACAGGAGCTATTTTCTACATAAAATATCCGAACACCGCGGTCTAGGAGTCCGTCGTGGCCTGAATACCGAAAAAACATACTATATTTGTAAACGGACGTGATCTTAATATTCGTTGTGAATAACTAATAATGGTTATACGCTGCTGGTTGTTAAATGTATTATTTCTGTGAAATAAACAATGAATATGAGAAATTTTCTTCTATAATTGTGTGTTATTCTTAATATTGGCTGAAATTTTACTATCCAAGCAACACGTTTCTTACATCAAATGGTGATGAAGTTACAATTTATAAAAAAAAAACAATCTTACAATTCAAGTTGGTAATTTTATACTTAGCTTGAATTGTAAAATCGTTAACGTGACCTGAAAATGCTATAATTACAATTATCTAATATAAAATTGGATTTCATATCTCATTTCAACTTTCTGTTTAAGCAAAAGTCCATGGACTTTATTAACATTTTGTATTAGACATTATTTCTTTTGGAGAAAGAGAAATAATGTTCACGGACATAATGGACCTTATTGCACCCTCCCGAGGAACCCTACAAAATCTTCCAATTCGTTGAATCGATATATAGTTTCCTAAAATTCTACACATGGGTCCTACTTAATCCCAGACAGTCACAGTGCATATGACTGATATATTACTCTACGACTGCATCTTGGCATCCCGACATATTTTGCCCAAAATACAATTACCATCATTAGCCTAAAATCGCTCAATTTTGATCATAGAAATATAATTTCTTTTCTTAATATTCCGCTCTGGGCAGAGGTCTTTGGTCATCCGAAGTTGTGAAGTTGTGACCCATATCTCCCTTACCTTCTTCGCCGTAATTCTGTTAATTCAATCTCATTCTTCAATATTCCTGAACATATAGTTTTGATCAGTTAATTCAACATTTATTATCTCAATCAGAGCCTTCAATTTAATATATAATTAAATGTTGTTATAAAATAATATTATACCCGCGAAGGGAAATATGAAATAGACCCAAATTGGACGAGCATTATTTTATACTGTGTGTGCTCACTTTAGCTTATAATAATTTCTAAACTTGTTAGTTAGTCTCTGGTACACAGAGACTAACTAAAATATTATTTATTGTACAATTAAGCTAAATTAAAAAACCACGTCATATGGCGTCAAATCGTCATCCATTTAAGGCGGTTTGAAGTTTTTTTATTCCAATTATAATTTAATATTTTTGTTAGTTAAAATTATTTTGTTTTTTATAAATTATGTGGATTTTTAACAGCTTAATCAGAAGTAATAAAAACTAAATCTTTGATGTGATAAACAAACACATTAAATGATAATGTAGGTTAAAAAATAATTTCCCTAATGGTATTAAAAGTTTTAAAAGAAAAACTTTTTTCTTTTTATAAATATAAAGTCAATGGAAAATTATTGATTTTTTTTGCGATACCTCAAAACTGACACAATAACAAAACAAAAAAAATTTAAAGTTTTTACTTGACAAAAAAGTTCTGGGATCAATTTGTAATTTTGATTGAAAATAAGTTTTTAGTTTTGATATTTGATCCTTTGAGATTGATCCTTAAAATTAGAAGAAAAAAATGTATTTTTTGTTTGCTTAAATTCAATTTAAAAGTTAGTAAATCAAAAATTTAAATCTTGTAAATTTAGATAATTGATTAGTAGTTTTGATAACTTGTATTTCATATTATATGAAATTGGATAGCCTACATAATATTAATAATATTAAAAAAAAAATATACACAAGTCTAAGGGCCGAATTTATAAACCACTCTTGACTCTTATACAAAACTTAAGTAAGTACTTGGCTATATATGCGAATTATTTTCGAATTTATAGGATTGGAAAAGCTTTATTCAGTAGACAACCGTGCGCATCACTGGATACGAGGTACATACATGTGTATCATTAATCTGTATCATTATTTCGGCATTTTCCATCTGTTTGTTTTTGAACAAACTATATGTGTAAGATACAAACTGAATGAAACCTTCGTGGATTCCTCTCTTTCTATTCATATATATATCCATGGGACGCCGACAGTTTGTCAATCGACGACTTTTTTTCATTCCCTTAGGGAAATATACATATGGCTTCCTAAATGTAAATTTTCTCTCCAACGCACTCTATTCTAAGTCATTTTTTTATCCTTACGAATTTCTTTCCTAAGTTTACTATTTCTTTCATCACAGTTCTCGTCGAAGTCATCTTTGCCGTTCCTACTCTTATTCTTCCTTGCGGACTCCACTCAAAGGCCTAGCTGGCCTCTATCCGTTTCTGGTTTTCTCAGTATGTGTCTCTAACTTAAACTTAACATAATTGATATAAAGATGATAATCGGATTGGATAACCAAAATGGAAAAATGTCAAAGTATTTTTCGAATTTAAATTTAAATAAAACAAATAATGTCGAATATATAAATTTTCCATCGTATTTAAAAAATATTTAAATTTCGCATAGTGGATATAGTATATAGTTATGTCTCCTAAATACAAATAGGAAATAGCGAACATAATTGAACTGAATAGAATTATTCTATACAAATTTTCAATTATTTGATCATTTCTTTAATTTGAAATGAAATAGCTAACAAGTGGAATTGGAATTTATATAAGCAATTGCAAATTACAATTGAAATAATTCCTACTAAAACTTCTGTTTCTTTTATGTCATTAATTCTCAAGTTTAACTATCCAGTTGCTTCCTTTCTCATAAATAAAAAAAAACATAAAAAAATTAAATAATTGTATTTTATATATTTTAGTTGAAGAATAAATTCAATGGATAAAAAGATATTTTAATTTTAAAAGCATTTTATCATCGTCCAGAATTTGTCACAGTTCATCCTTTATGGATTTTAGAGACAATTAATTCCAAAGAAAATCAATAAACGAAACGAAATATGTAAGTATAAAAATATAACGACTAGATAAATATACTATGTATATTATTAAATAGATCTATGATAATTCTATTTTATAATATATTATATTTATCTATAGTTTGAAAGTATTATTCTTAGATAGAAAAGCTATTAAATAATATTTATTTAGTAATTTAGCGATTTTAAGGACGATTTTCTTTATTTATGTTCTCTATATATAAGGTTTTTTTTAAATATGTGCAACAAGGAAAACAAATAGTGAAGGACGAAAATGAAACTAAATTAATTTTTAATCTAGAATAAATAGATTATCGAAAATGTCGTACTTCTTTGTAGTAATATTTGAAAACGTTATCTAATAGTGTAAAATTACTACTCTTAAAATATTGAAATAATTATTTAGGTGAGTTTTTCGTGTAATAATTGACAATAAAGCTTGATTCAATACAAACTTTAATCATATAGAGTTTTCGAGATCGGAGAGTCCAAAAATACGAAATAAAAACGTCCACGTATTCGACCGCAACACATCATAGAACCGTTGGTTTTGAATTTCCTATACGGAATTTCCTCCGATTATTAGTGGTACTTTAATAGGAGTTCACAATTTATTAAATTGTGAGTAGTTGTGGTTTTTGTGGTTTGGATTTACTGCTGGTAAAACTATAAATCACTAAAATCTGCTGCCTACATTGTGCATCGGCCTTTATATACTAAAATCTAATTAAAGCATATAATTAAGTATATTTTTAAAGATTATTCTTTGCAAAATGACATCTGAATTCTGAATACATAAAATCGGCAAAAAAAAAAAACAAACTATATTTTTAAATAATGTAAATTAAGCTAAAATTTTATAAATATTTTCGGGATTATATTCGACTTAAGTTTTTCAAATAAAAGGACATTTAAAGTTTTTGTAGTATAAAAACAAAATTATAATCTTTTAAAATTTTCAGAAAATTATCAGTTTTAAAAGATTAGTTTAGTTTTCATAAATCCATACTGGCAAAAGTTATTAAGTTTTTCAATATGACTTGTTTAAAAATAAATAAATACATTTGCAAGAAAAATGACCTAAATAAAAAAAAACTAAATAACTATTTTTCTTGAGATATGTAGCTACTGATTTAGCAAGATTACCATATAAAATATAACTTAGCTTATTATCAGATAACGATTATATCAATATTCTTCTGAAGTGGTACGCTGCTAAAGAATATTAACAGAAGTTGAATCAGCCTTTTCAAGTAGTATTCATAATGTTTGATAATATTCAAAAATAAATTGATAATAAAACGAAATGACAATGTCAATGTATATCAATGTATTGCTGTAAGTCTGTAAAATGTAAGCAGTAGCGTTCTTTTCAGAACTGCGAAGCCTTAAGCTAGTGGCAACCTGTTAATTTAAAAGTATTTTTTTTTTTAATATTTTATTTTTATTTCTTTCAATTTCTAAATGACTTGAATTACTATTTAGTGGTAGCCTATTTTCCAAAGCCTTAATGTTTGCTTTTATTAATATTTTTATACTTATTTTATTTAATTGCTTAATTGTGTCTAATTAGTAATTACTAACATTTGTTTGTTTTCGGTGATGGAAACATCAGAGCTTAATCCACAGTGGATATAGAAATTTTTTTCTTAGCATGTGAAGAAAGTGCAAGAATCCAAGATCAAAGTTTAAAGATATAATCTTTTTCTGCTCTTTTGTAAATAAGTAGACCAGCTATAACTAATATCTCTCTTTAAGCTTGTTTTCGCTGATTCAAAGAAATAGTCAGTTTCATTCTTGGGGGCCATTTTCTTGGCAACGAGAAGGTGGTGCTTATGTCTAAGACTGATTAGGATTAGATACTCGATTACTAATTGCTATTTCTTCATGGATATTACAGTGATACCTCTACCTTAAAGTGAGAAGCTATTCTTTAGAAATGTATTGGAGTTTACATTTAAAACAAGAATTAAATTTTATTAAATCACTTTTGCACTTTTATAAGCTTTGTTAAACTGAGTTGCTTGCTATGACGCTAGTTGTAGTACTGAATTCTTAATAATGCAAAGAAATTTTTATACCATTATAATTTATGAACTTTATTTCAAGTATTTAGTATTTACAATACAATTTCTTTTACTATGCACCACAAATTTGTATCTGATTTACTTTTCTTTTTTTTAAATTAAATTACATTTTATAACCCAAGTGAATATTTTTGTTTTTTAATTACCGAAAAAATAACTTCAACATGAGAAAATTTCGATATCATAAAATATATAATAAATTTTAATTAAAACTTTTATCAGTATATTTTTCATTTCCTGTTTTAATATTTCGGCACCATTTCAGACATATAACTTTCAATATATTTCAGTATATGTGTTTCCAGATAAAATGGCATCCTGGGAAATTTAAAGTTAACTGTATATTTGTTGTCTGTCATTGATGCAAATATTTATTTATTATTACATATACACATAATTTGTGCACAGAAAAATATAAGTTTAAAACATTTATTTGTTATCTTTGTTGCTTCAGTATTGGTAACAACATTTGCTTGGAATGATGAATTGAAACTTAACAATAAAAAAAATAAAAATGTCCACTTATTCGTCCACAAAATTTACATGTACACCCCAACAACTCGTTCGACAGCTCGTTAGATTTTAACTGAATTTGGTATAAAGGTTCATCTAAACTTCTTCCTGATATCCGTCAAAGATAGATAGAATCACTGCTTTTAGTGGGTCCATTTATAATGTTCTAGACTAGATCATATTATATAGTAATTATTTACTAATTTGAATTAAATTTGGCACACATGAAACACGTATGTGAAATACATTCTTATAAGTATGGGAAATGTACCATATGAAAACTAAGTGTGAAATATTTTCATATAGTTATTCTTATTATATTTCCTTTTATAAATATTTATGTGAAATAGTTTTATAGTTTTACTTACTATAATTAAGCCACCTATTTTTTTAAATGTAAGCTGATAAAACATAAAAGATCTAACAAATGTAAGACTTTGTCATTCACAATAAAGGATAAAATCTATTTATTTCCTGAATTTCTTTTGAAAATTTTTAATAACACTCTTTTTTCCTTTCCTAATGTTTCAAATTGAAATATATTTATTTTACTTCTATTTTCTATTATCTAGCTTCTAGCAGATGGAATGGCCTTTGTTTATTATTACTGAATATGAATACCAGTGAGACTATGGGTTTCTAAAGTAATTGAAACTATTAAGTTGGAAAAAGCTAAAAAATTTTGTTTTGAATAATGAATATAGAGAAATATAGAAAATAAAGGAAATTACTACAAACATTTTTAACAATTATTTTGGTACAATTTGTATTTATTATTTTATCAATGAATTCACTTTTATATTTCAAATTTCAAGCTTGATTTACACATCTGCCGAAAAACCATGACGTTCGACAAATTCTGAAAAGGTTTTTTTAAAGCAAATTACTCTTGAGACTGCGGTTTTCAGCCACGAAGCTAAGTAATTTTTTTATAGGTCTTGCAATGTAAAATTTATAACTAAGAATATTCTGAATCTGATTATTTAATTATTAAAATTAAATGGTTGTTTGACAACTGTTGTCAATTATTTGTAATTTCGCCGCCCGCAGATTTGTGATTGGTTAGAATTAGAATGGAGCCTCAAGGTTTTTCGACTGAAGTGTAAACCAAACTGCAATTATATTATGTATTTTAAAATTTATATACATATGTGCTATATTTGTTCAGCTATAATATAACCGAATATTTTAGTGATTTCGTTCTTTAACTTTAAGGACAAAATTTGTTATTGGCTATAATTTTAATGATAAATATATTAAATGTAATCTAAATCGAATTGAACAATTTAATCATAAAATTTCTTGTGTCTGCCTTTGCCTATAGTGATAATTTAACCAATTTCCTTAAAATGTTTTACATATCCAAAAATAACTAATATTTAAGAGAAGCCAAAATGAGAATATCAGGACAAGCTAAGTTTTTGATGTATTCAATTTTCTAAAATAATTTTTATTTATTTAAATTGCCTCAGGTATTTCAAATTAAATATACAGACACAAAATTGTTTCCCTTTCAAATGAAAATATCTTCTTGCATGGAGGCAATAGCATAAAAAGAACAATGCAAATCTAACTATTGAGGTTTTCTTTATTAACTGGGTATATTTAAAGGGTTTTTCTATAGAGATGACACATTTGTCAATTAGGATTGCGTCTGATAGGCATGACTGACATATGTTAATTTTTTTTTTTTTTTAACAAAGTTTACAAGTCGTTCAATTATTTTGTCAAATATATGTTGGTATTGTACTGTCAATGAAGTTCGATATATAGAGTAATGCTAAATGGCAGCAAGATTTAACATCTTTAGACTATTTTTTGGAGGTATGTTAAGTCATTGGTTTATGCAGATATAGCAGAAACCTCTTGATGCACTCGAAGTCAACAGCGATTCAGTTATTATTGATGCTCCTTTTGTGAAAAAAAATGCAAAAAGTGGGTTGAAAGAATTAGCGTTATCAGACATAGCACTGGTGGCCATGTAAATGAAATATTGTTCTAAAAGTAATGTATAGGAACTTACCATTCATACTTTTTGCTTTATGTCAATTTAACATTGTATCACGCTTAATGAAAAACCTTTTATTAAGTACTCGTACAAAAGTTTTCTTTATTAAAATCTAACCATAAAGGATTAGGATAAATTCTTTGTGGTATTTCGTATTTAAATCTCTACTAGATAAAATGGAAATCAAACTTCTATTAAAAATAATTACCATAAAATAATCTAAACATGTTTCCTATATACAAATGGAACTTAATTATGGTCTATAAAATATATTCTAAATATTGTAAATAAAGGAATTACGTACATCCACAAATATTATCAAAATTAAATATATAGACAAAACTAAAGGTATGAAAATAAATTAAAATAATTTTATTTTCGAGTACGTTTCGTTCTTGATTTAATTAATTTTGAATTAGCCTTTGATTAACAAATATTTTTGTCTATTTAAAATTGATATGGAAATATTTGTGAATGAAAAGCATTGAAGATGTTTGTGATAACATTGTCCCACATTAAAATTTTGTTTAATGTGTTTTTTAAAGTAAATTTATTTTATTAGCAAGTTGTAAATATGAAGGATATCTTAAATGTAGTATAGACTTTCTTATGGTAATTTAAGAACACACTTAAAGTAACAACATTTTTGTATTTTTCTTATTAAATTGATGATGAAAAGTAAAAAATAACACATTATTTTGAGAATTCTGTTAAGAAAACAGATAACTCTATTCATTTTGTGTAATTAACAGATTGGTTCTTAAAATTTTTACATAAATTTCTTGGCAACATGTTGCAATAACATTTTAGATGAAGTTCATGTTCCGGCAACATGGTTAAGATGTCAGCTACATGTTTCTAATGAAAGTAACTACTACTAAATTTTAATAAAATGTGAAAACATAATTACTTTAAAGCAAATTCAAGTTTGATTAATAGGCTCTTGGCTCTGCCATTAAAATATAATATTTAAAATCTCAAATGGGAAACTTTTTAGTTGTTTTTCTCTTATGGTAAGCAAAAAGTAGTGTAAAGACACTACAAAAAATCAACTAATTAATTATTTCTATTACATATAAATAAAATGTTAGAAGACGTCAATTGTAAGGTGGCCCGCAAAAATAATTCGGTTGAAATGCCGGCTCTAGAACATAATAATTTTTCCGTTGTAATAATGATATTTATATTTCGTGAATTAACATAATTTTAGTTTGCTTGTAAAATGTTCTTTTATTAAATAAAGTTTCCCAGGTATCAAAAGCTATCAAAGATATATTACAAAAATATTACATCTGCAACATATATTTTTAAATTTTATAATTAGGATTAGAACAAAAAGTAGAAATAAATCAAAGGAACATTATGCAAACTCATCATTATTAAATTTGTTTTATCTTATCACGTCTTTTTTATCACCTTTCTTTGAAGTGATGAGAAATTCTACTATTAGTTATGGTCCTACGCAATGACATTTTGATGTTAATCAGACTTTTAAAGAATCCATCTAATTAAAATATAATTTATGCTAAGTGACCCTTGTAGTTACACTTCTTGTTTACGAAAAAAAATATCAGAAATTATTGTCTGACATATAATAAAGTCGAAAGCACAAAGTGCTGCAATGGCGTTGGACCAAAAATGAATTAAATATGAAGTGTTGCTTAAGTGTTATTTTAAGTTTTTTATGTTGGAGATTTCGAATCTGCAACATAAAAAACATAGGCGTAGGATATGGGCTGTGCGCACCAGCATATCCTAAATCTCGTGTACGATTTTAATGAAACCAAAGCATAAAAGACACAGATTCGGTAGTGTTACTAGGTTCATGGTAAAACTTTCCATTGATATTTCATACGTTCAATGCTTTATAGTTTATATACATGGTTGTGCACGTGCGTATATGGGTAGCAGTCCATAGCTTCGGCTGGTCCATTAATAATTTAATATGTTCTAGACTTCTAGAGCGTATAGTAATTATTATCTTTTTTGAATTACGTTTAGCACACCCGATATAGTTTCCTTATGTAGTTGGTGTCTGTATAATTGGTCCATATTAGTTTTGTAACATGTATACGTGCAATAAGCCAACAAAATTTAGGGTTGGCAGTTTCATTCTGAATTATAAAATTTAATTCTTACTGTCTTAAAAGATCAGAAATTTTGAACAAATTACTGATTGTTACAAGGTATTGATAATTACAAATCACTATTGGACATAAGTGCGATTTATCTGCTTTCTCTATGTTAGTTACATTCGTTGCGGTGACTTTTACTACAATTTAAATTATGTTTGATTCCACGCAATTTCCATACAATTTTTTAATTTAATAAATTAAAATATCAGCAAAATCATAACGGACTCGAATATAAAATTTATGAAAGAAATTAAATTATATTAATAATTTTAAGTAAATATACATAAATGAAATTCTTATTTTAGTGTTGTAAAAATATTATGTAGGTAGGATATTTCAACCTCTTCAAAAATAAGGAAATGATTTCATAAAAGTTTACTATAAAACTCGCAATATTATTTTTTTTACAATAATTCTACAATGAAGTTTTATTACAATTTCTTTTCATTCTACTAAGTAATGAACTTTTTCAACTAAAGGTTAAAAAAAAACTTTTTAGAAACATTATAACATGGGCGGATATAGAAAATTGTAGGTAGTGTGCTACCTTACTAGGTTTATTCAAATAATCTTATTTCCGGTTTATTTCGAAGCATTGTAAAATAAGTTCTAACAAAATTAATTTACTGTTACTGTTCTACCATCTTGTGTGAGGTCGAGGTGGGAGTATTGTGTGAGACAGGAATATAAGCGTAAACATTTTTTGTTTACGCCTTGTATATTACACATCGCTTTCAAAATGTCCAAGCCGAATTATTCACCTAATTCGCGTCTGCTCTAATATATAAAGCCATTGATGAGGGAATTCAATTACTAAAAGCGAAATAATTTATTAAAATGTAAATTTAAAATTTCTGTATAATAGAAAATGATATAATGCAGAAATGTTCAAAATATCAAAATAATATTGTGAAAAAATATGAAATGGTTTTATCAGCATCATAAAATCGATCTCCACGGTCCATACTATATCAAGTCAAGTTAGAATATTTTGTATATGTAAGACTAACCTTCGGTCAAAGTTTGAAACTCTCAGGCGGCTTATTGGTGAAAATATATAGTTCTTTGAGTTCTATTCTAACTCATGGCTGGAAAGCATCAAATATTCTATATTTACTTAATAACTTCTAAAGTTTACCAATCTATTACAAGTCAAGTTAAAACATTTCTGCATTATTTTATTTAAAAGTATTCTAACTCAAATAAATATCATAGTCTATCTTAATATTGATTCCATACGACATACTACATTATTATCGTAGTCGAGTTACAAAACATAGAACAGTCTCTTTTTATCTTGATGAGTTGGAAATTATGGACGATATCATTATTTATATTGTACGGCAATCTGATGTTTTGTAACTCAATCTGACGAAAATTACCAACCATATTGAATTCTAAGTCAAATTAGAATACAAAATTTCATCACTAATGTGAAAAGTGATAATTTTGAGTTAGAATAGTATGAACTGGGGGTATCGAAATGTTAAAAGGTGAAAATTATTGAAAAGTTTATTCTTGAAAATATTATGTTTGTATAAAAATTATGCAAATATAGTTTCACTTTCTCGCACCTCTCTTTAACCTATTACAGTTAGCACATAAAAGTTTACAGTATTATGTATAATTTAAATTTTTAAGCATCAATCATAAATTTATTTCAAGTATTATTTTTAACCTCGAGAAATATTTAAATTCATTATATATTTTGATAGTAAAATATAGGTGAAAATATTATTTTTTATCCGTGATTTATATTTGATTGCTATATGCTATGACATGATGCATTAGGTAACGCTATCAATTCCAGTCCGTTGATATCGCTGTAAGTCAATCCATCTATATAAATGAGTACCAGTGATAAAACTTTCATTATTTATTTTCACTATTGTAAGTTTAAACTGAGAAAATGCTAAGGTTGAGACCGCACTTTCCGATAAAAAAAAATTAAAGCCAATAGCTTGAGTTCAAGGAACTAATTGGAACTAATAACCAAATCTTTTTTGGGTTTTAGTTCATTTGTGATTATTATTAACTAGAACTTAAAAATTTAGGTCTAAATTTTGTGCTTTATAGTTCATATCTACATTTTGGGATTTAGTTATAATATCATCACTTTCCGGTTATGCCAGTAGTAAATTATATATGCGAAACGTTTGTTAATAATTTTTGAATCAAAATTATGTAATGTTTTCTAATTAGTATAGAAAGCTTTGCTTGCTGCTAGAGCTAGACAAGTAATTTAAAAAAAATATAGTTTTTTTTTTTAAAAAAAACTATTAACTGATGAAGTGATGACAATAGTAGAGTGAGTTTCTTTCGTGCACTATATTTTTTTATCAATCTTTCAATTAATTTTCATATATTGTAGCCAAGACATAATTTTCTACATTTCCGCATATGCGGTATACAAAGTATTTAAATTCGACCATAATTTCTTATACAATTTACAGCGTAGATAGAAAATTACTTTGCAAAACATAATTTTAGTTAATAAATTATGAAAACTTTAATTTCAAAGAAATTAGTTGATTACCAATGAATTTCTGAAATATTTAATTAAAGGATAAAGTTAAAAAAATCGACTTAATCAGATATTATTGAATTAATATTTTTACAAAGTAAATTTGAAATAGAAAACCCTTAAATTTTAATTAAGTAAGAAGGTATAAATTTGAAGAAAGTAATTATAAACCATACAATTAGTAAATAATATTACCATCATTTTTTTAAAAGGAAAACCGATGAAATTTTATATACTAAATAAAATATTAAATTAATAATTTTGAATTTTTTAATCTTCTTAAATCTTAAAAAATATCGATTTCCTGATAAAACTTTACTTTTTATTAACTTTTTCTTTTCCTTTTTATAATAAACTTTTAATTTTCTTTTAAAGTTTTTTTTTTATATGAAACGTAAAGTTATAAATAAAAATTGAGGGTTTGAATAAATTTTAATTTAATA
The DNA here is from genome assembly GCA_963920725.1 of Rhamphomyia laevipes. NCBI lineage: Eukaryota > Metazoa > Arthropoda > Insecta > Diptera > Empididae > Rhamphomyia > Rhamphomyia laevipes. The sequence goes on from OY987256.1 coordinate 40,274,610, forward strand.
TTTAATTATACCAAACGATCAAACACGAAAAATACCCGGAAAACAATTTTCATGCTAAGAATTTATTAGCGTTTTTTTTAAAAAATAATATAAGAAGAAACATGCTAAACTTCTCTAACTTTAGCAGCATAAAATTATTTTAGTATAGTCTTATGGAAATTCACAGATAATTCAATGCGCCTGGTGAGTCGATTCATTATGTAAATTTGAAATATTCGTTAATTGAATTAATTTTTATGCTTGTCTTTAAAGGATTTATAAATATTAAATTTATTACCTCAGTGCACATTCAATAAATCGAAAGTTCTTTTAATTACCCTTCCTGCTATGAAATTCTGAAGCAATGGTCAAAGTTTATTTGCTTCGGACTTTAATATTACAGTGGAAAACTATTTTTTTTTTGAATATCTTTTAATTAGTTTGAAAATTGCATACAAAAATTATTGTTAATATTTGTTTTGATTTGATTAACAATGAGCTAAAAAACACATTAAAAGAGATATCCATCTCTACTTTTCGTCCTTGTCGAACGTATTGCAAAAATACATAACCTGATGCCGTACGACCCAAGAAGACAATACAGTCGTATGATAGAAAGAAAACAGACAATTTACAAAAGCTATGCCGAGGGGGCATAACCAGTTCAACAGCTGTGTACCACGGGGTACTGAACAATTGGTTAACATGTGGCAGACTTGACATACCATTCAATCAATCATGCCGTAGTTTCGCAGAACTAAATGAGAAAGTAATTTGAATACAAAATGCACCTGCAAGTATCCAGCTTTGTCCAGAGGCACAAAGAATACACTTAACAATCTGATCGGTTATGCGACGTAAGGTTTCTGAATGCCACAAAACGTAGATCTAAAATTGTAGCAAAACAGTGCTAACACACTTATTAGGGTCACTTTTTCAAAAATTTTATATCTCAGCTAATTATGTCAATTAATTATATAATGTTTATTTTCAATATTTTGCAATTGTTTTTAACAGTTATAACGAAAGTAATTATCGGACGCATGAAAATTGATATGGAAAGTAAATTGCTAAATCATTTCCATAAGAGAATGAAAGTTAGATTGTAAAATATAAAGTTTATTCACATTGTTTTTTAGAATTATATAAACTGACTAATGCATAAATCTTCCGAAAAATTACGTGAACTGACTTGTCAAATTAACTAATTTATTCTTAACATATAACATTACAACATAGTTTCTAAGGACTATCTTTTATTCATAAACTTTTACATTTTGCAATAATGAACGTTAGTTTGTCTACATTTTACAGAATTTTATACGAAAGAAAATTTTTTGGAAAACAATTTAAAATAAAGAAAAATTATTTTTGTTCTGTTTCGTAATATTTACAAGATAAAAAATGTTGTGAACACAGAGAATAATAATAAATAAAAAATAAATAAATTGTAAATTTATTTTTATAAAACAAGACACTAAGGACATCAGAAATATAGATTTTTCGTAAGGATATAACGTCAATGATTTTTATTTTGTAATATATTTTGTTATTTGTGAATTTCTTTTGTGGGTATAATTTCACCATGTCCCGCGGGAGAAGTTTGTATTTTGGTATTTTAATATTTTACATGATTTTATAATTTTGAAAATTATAATAATGTTTTAGTTTGATAACATACAACACCAAACAAATAATAATATTACATATCCATTTTGAATATATCATAAAATTTAATAAAAATACTATTGAGATTGAGGGATTTACATTATTTATATATTAGTTCAAGATGTAATGGATATTTGCAGGTCTTCTTAGTAGAATTTGAATTAATTATATACGGAAAAAACATCGATAAGAAATTCAACTATGACAAATATACATAAAAGGACTTGATTTTATAATTTTATATATATTTTAATCCTTAGCATGTTCTAAAATTATATCAATATATTTACACTTTCCTTGGATTCATTTGATGTAATCCATATGGTCCGATATTGGACGTCTATTTTGGCGAACTATATAGAGTTATACCAGCGCAAACTAAATTATTAGGGTACATAATGAACTTCTTTTAAGAAGTTAACTAAAAATTTGTTTTATAACTACATAACGCAATATTTCAGAAATGGAAACTGATTGTAAAGTTTAGTCGTAAAGGTGATGGTTAAGTCAACCTCCGCATCTTTAATGAATTGTAAGGATTATTAATGTGTGTGCAATGGGTATAATTAAAAACATGATGTGGATTCCCCATTTTCAATACATTCATAAATATGTTTGATGTTTTCAATAGATTTTCATTACATATTTATTTAATATATAATAAATATAATAAATAATAATATATAATCTTTATTTCAAAATAAAACCAAATCTATACAAAATCATATAAATAATTTTAAAATCAATAAAAAAGTTTTAATTTTAATTTTTACACAATTTTAAAGAAAAAATATTTAGAAAAATCAATTTAAATTACAATAACTTGGTAAAAAGAATAATTCATAAAAGTTTAAAATATATAAAAAATATGTAAAATTAGAACAATTTATACAAATTCAGAAAATAAAATTTTAGAAACAAAATAGCAGAAGTATAGATTAAAGTTTTAAAGAAATAGCTAGGAACATTCAATTGTCCAAGAAGGACAAGAGTTGAATGTAACAAAAACATTAATTGTAGAAGGGGGTATAATATTTAAATTGAAAAAACAATTAAAAAGTAAAAATCAAAAATTAAAAATTAAAAGTTAAAAATTGAACTGAAATAATTGGACGAACAAATTTAAAATGAAAAATATAAAAAGAAAACAAAGAAAAGAAACTAAAAATTTATTATGTTGAAACAATATCAAATTATAGGATTCAATAAACAACGTATTTCTGTATGATTAAAAGAAAAAAGCCATAATCTAATATGCTTCACAAAAATTGACTCTACTCTTTCACATCTACACATAAATGGTATTTTATTAAATAAACGTGGTGCAATTACTTCATAGAAATGATTAAAATGTGACTTATTAATTTTAGGTACATTTACAAAATTACTGCTGTTTATACGTAACATATAATTACTTTGTAACCTAATGAAATCATACCCAGATTTTTGAAAAAATATTTTTAAAATTTTGTAGAAATACAGGTGCCTTAAAGGAAGAATTCTAAGGTCTCTGAAAAAATTAAAACTAGGAGTTCTTCGATTAACCTTACATATAATACGAATACAATGTTTTTGCTTTACGAGTAATGGCTCAATTTTATTATTATGAGTACCACCCCAGCAGCTTATTCCATACTGTAGCTTCGATTTAAATAATCCATTATAAACTAATTTTAATAATGATTGAGAACAGTAAAGACTGAGATGATATATTTGACTAACAACTTTATTTAGGTATTACTTTAAATACGTGCAATGCTCCTTCCATGACACTTTAGAATCTAATATAATTCCCAAGTATTTAAAATTATTAACAACTTCAATTACAAAGCAGTCATTAGTGCAAATTACTTTCTCATCAAAAGTAGGACTACGATCAGTATTAATTGTTAGTTTAAATTTAGCACAACAAGGAGAGTGGTACATAAATAACATGTCATCATAAGATTTACCTAAAAGATTAAATAACATGAACTTCGTTTTACTACTAATACTCAGTTTATGCAGTTTAAACCAGCAGCGCAGAATTTCCAGATCATTATTCACATCACTATAAGTATTAAAACAATTTTTATTAGAGTAAGATAAAGCGGTATCATCAGCAAAAGCTGTTAATTTACCTTTAAAAGTTTGAATAAATAGTGAATTTACAAAAATCAAAAACAAAATAGGACCTAAAACAGACCCCTGTGGAACTCCAATATTTATTAACTTTTCAGAACTTATCATATTTTTTATTTTAACTCTATGCTTCCGATTTTTTAAGTAAGAAGCAAACCAATCCTGTATAAAACCTCTGAATCCAGCATTATATAGCTTCTTAAGCAATAAATTATGATCGACCATATCGAATGCTTTAGTTATATCAATGAAAAGTGCAGATGGAATTTCAGAAGCATTAATAGAATTATAAATTTCACTACATAGCTTTAACAAAGCATCTTCAGTTGACTTTCCGTGTCTAAAACCAAATTGCAAATCACTAAAAAAATTAGTTTTTTCTAAGAACGACAGGATTCTACTTTTTATACCCTTTTCAAAATTTTTGGAAAAAACCGATAAAAGTGAAATTGGCCTGTAATTGTTTAAAACCGTAGTATCGCCTTTTTTATGTAAAGGAATTACAATAGCTGTCTTTAGTGACTCCGGAAATATCCCTTTATTTACACTTAGGTTTAATATATAACACAAAACATCAATAATCTAAAAAGAAATAATTTTAATTATTTTACTAGAAATTTTATCATAACCTTCTGAATTAGATGATTTTAGAGAAGAAATGATTTTATTAATTTCAATAGCTGAAAAACTATCAAAAAAGAAACTTGTAGGTTGAAATGATTCTTGTTTAATGTTGTAGTCACTATGACAATAATTTATATTATTATCATTACTAAAATTGTAACCCACATTAGAGAAAAAATTATTAAATAAATTAGCAACATCTAGTGGATTAGAAATAATACTACTATTATCATTCTTTATAGTGATGTCAACATTTGAATTGTTTTTATTTAAAATTTCATTTACCACTTGCCATTCTTTTTTAGAGTTGCCAGAATTCTGAGCTAATTTATTACCATAATAATCATCTCTAATTTTATAAATTTCTGTTTTTAAATCACGACACAATTTTAAATAGTAATTTTTAAGTCTTGGATTATTTGGGTGTTTTTTCAAACAAACATGAATTTGATTTTTTCTTCTAACTTTCTTTAGCAAAGCTAAAGACATCCACGGCTTTAAACGGTTAAATTTATTATTATTCATATTGACAGTTCTGCTACAATTTGAGATATGAACTTGTAATTTGCTAATGAACAAATCAAATGCAACAGATGGATCTTGACAAGAGTAAACGTCTTCCCAGAATTCAAGAGTTAAACTGGATTTTAAAGCATTATAATCAATTTTCTGTGAATGATTGGAAATAAATTGTGTTTTTCTATTAACATTATGATTAAATTGAATGCTAGTTAAACAGTGATCAGTTAATTTTAAATCAAATATAGCTGCTTTGTAGTTAATGAAATTGTTTCTGCTTAATCTAATAAATATATGATCCAGACATGAACTACAGTTTGCAGTTTCACGTGTAGGACTATTTAACAAGGAATTCAGACCGAAAGATGACATATCTGACAGAAAACAATCAACATCACTTGTATAAGACAAAAGGTCAATATTAAAATCACCTAGAAGAATTAAGTTCTTACAAGTTTGATTTTCCAGAAAAACAGAAAACTCATCCAAAAAGGCATTGACACTGCATTTATGTAATCTGTATACAGCAATAAAACAGTAAGAAACACCAGCAATAATGCAATTAACACTAATTAAATAACAACTATTTAAGTTAGACATATTAATATGGCAATCTAAATCATTTCTATAAAAAACTGCAACACCACCAGCGCAATATGAATTATTACATGATGCAGCAAAAATATAATTTGGAATTTTAAAATTTGAAATTTCATAATCATATATCCATATTTCAGAAAGAAATATGAGATCAGGTAAATGTGTAAGAGATGTGAGATGAGAGTAGAATAAATCAAAATTCTGTCTTAAGCTACGAATATTTTGGTGAATAATTGAAAAACCTGAAATTGAATCAACATTAGAATGATCTATACATAAACAATTAAGTTTTTCAGAATTTAAGGAAGTAATGTCAATATTACCGAAAGATATATCAAAAGGATCTAAATAATTATTTTGTAAATTTGTATTTGACATAAGTTAATTAATATTAAAAATTAAAAATTTATATTTAGGTATCTAATTTAGAAAGATCCTCAAAAGTTTTTATTTTTAATACCTCATCACCTTCCTTTATTCTGACTAATATAGATGCGTTTCTAATCCAAACAAATTTTAATTTGTTCTTGAGTTTCAGAGATTTAGCTTTTTCATATAAAGCTCTGTTGTATTTAGTTAAGCTGTCATTTAAAAAAATTTGTTTGTTTTTCTTGAATAATTCATCTCCAAAAATATCAGCTGTTAGTTTGATTTTGTTTAAATAGAGCTTTTTCATGATTTTTTGTTTTGTTGCAATTGAAGCAAATTTGACACACACAACATTTGGACTATTCTTTTTGTTCTTAGAATTTATTTTTATTTTTTTCTTATAACAGAACTGAATATCATTTTCGACAATGTTTTCACCAATACCTTTAGAAAATAGTTTAATAATATTTTCATTTAAATTTTCAGATGTATTTGGCATATCAACAATATCAATTGAGCGGTTCATTTGTTTTTGTTCCAGAAAATTTACTCTTGATTCTAAGAACACAACTTTATTGGAGAGTGTATTATTCTTTTCTTCCAGAATTTTAATTTTAGTGAGAGCATCAGCATTTATTTGTTTGAGATTCAAGATCTCACTGTACATCATAGAGAGAGTTACCTCAGCCTTATCTGACGTCAGCGGCGAATTAGATATGTCAACTACATTTAAAGGTGCAATACCAACGTCATTACTTTTGTTTATATTAAAAACAGCTGGTTTAATTGGTGTTGGTGTAATAGGACAGTTATCTAACATATTGGACTTTCTTCTTATTGCTGTACAACTACAACATATATAATCTTGCTTAGCTTCTATTAGAAATTCGATGTCACTCTTCTCTAATTTTGCACATTTAGCATGCAAAAAACAGTTGCAATAGTGCATTGAACTTTCACGTCTTGTCTCTCAACTTTTAAATTACACAGTTTGCATTTCATTTTTCAATCACTGTTATAATTAATTTAAACAATTTAAATTCTTTTTTTATAAAAAAAATGTTATAAAAATTTAAATATAATTTCGGATTTTAACTATTTTTTTTATTTGAATTTTTAAACAATTTATTAATTTTATCCTTTTTTTTTTTTTTTATTATTATTATTTTTTTCTTTAAATTAATTTAAGCAAATTAAATATACGTGTGACCCCCATCAACGATATTCAATTATCTATATAAATATTAGAAGTAAGCAAACATTTGAAATTCGAGACTCATCCAGCATCATGTAGGGACAGGCACAATTAACACTAAATAATGAAGATATTAAAGTATTGGGAGGTCCACATACCATCAAAAAGGATAATTGATATGTAATTGTTTCATGCTATTCCCGTGGATATTTTTGTATTTTAAATTTAAATTTAATTACAAAAGTATAAATTACAAATCTGTACGAAATTAGAAAGGAATTACAGAAATTGATTATGTATATTATACGTTCTTTTATATTACTACTTATAACTTTCAATAATTGTTATACGAAATTTTGTTAAAAACGACTAAATTAATAAATTGAAATTTACTTTTTCTAGAACTTGTACATGATTTTTCATTTATGTTGCAATGTGCATTATCCTTAATACGGATAGTGTCATTTAGTACAATTTTTTTATTATTAAACATGTTCGCTAAAAGGATATTCAAAATTTTTATTGTAATTTTTTTTTATTTTTAATACGTAATCCTAGAGAATGTGATGAAAATGTTAATATAATTTTACATTATTCTATAAATATTGACATTTTTTTGGGTAACAGACGCTAACTAAACGTGTATACATCTGGAAAAAAATGAAAAATTTTATCCTTGATAATACAGTATTAATTTCAATGATGAAAAATAATTTTAAGTTCTATACAAAAATTTTTTTTATAAAAATGTTATAACAATTTTAAAATTTTACATAAATGTCCTTCTGATATAGATTTTTTTGTGTATAGTGTCCTTTTATGATATAGTTTAGTAGTGATTGCCATTTGATTTGGAATTATTCCCAGTCCAAGAAGTTTTATTAAATTTTTTTAAAACAATTTTGTGAAATACAAAAATTTAATTTTAATTTTCTTATATAATTTAAATCGTAGTCTAATTAAAATAAATATATAAATTTGAGAATTATTAGCTGCTCCTGCTGAAGAACCGTTAATGGAAATTTTAGAATGCAAAATTGTCAATTGAACTGAATATGGCGAAACTATGTAAAAAATAAACTTTCTTATTAGATAAAATTTTGTAATAAAGGATTTTTGAGAATTTTCATCTTTTTTTTTTATAAAATGATTGTAAATTTTTATGTGGACGCCAACTTATCTTGTTTGTAAATTTATCTTGAAAACATCTAGTATTAATATTTTTTTTAAATTCTGTTAAAACTTTCAGAGAGGACAGGCCAAATATGTTTTTTGTAAATTTGGTATTCTACATAATACAAGTATATTAATTAAAATTGTGAAGTTTGCTTAAACTTTGCTAGCTTTATCAACAAAATATGAAATGAAAATATAGAAATAATTTATGATATTGTAAATGATTTTCCGGAAAACTATCATAAATCACTGAAAATATATCCGTTCAAAATAATCGTCAACATTTATGAACTAAAATATGAACTAAATATGTAAAATAAATTTAATATAATTAATAATTAATGAATATAGAAATTAGTTTTCAACTTTAATAATGAGTAAATGTAAAAATTGTCGAAATATTATTTACAAGGATTTTCGGGAAATTGTAAAGACATTTTAAGCGTATAGCTACTTAAAGAAATGAAAATAATTTAATTAATGGAATTAAATTTATTAATATATTTGATTATATCATTTTTTGAAAATTGAAAAAATATTAAAAATTGTTAATTTTTGTAAGCCCAAAAATTGTTAATTTTTGTAGCTGATTCCGAAAGCAGGGCTATTCGTAAATACAGGAATTTCTTAAGTATTTTCTTTACATATACCATACAGGGTTATTCGTAAATACCCCATAAAACGGAATAACAACAGTTAGTTAGCTGTTAGCAGAACAGTTAAATTGAATATAGTTTTGTTCATATATGCAAGTGAAAAAAAGGAACATCTTTTATTAGTTCATCTTAAATATAGTTTTAATATCTTTGATTGTTAAATGCTTAATTATTGGACATTAAGAAATATTGATCTTATATTTCAATTATACCATTTTATTCCTTCAGGTAAGTTACACTTTACCTAAACGTTTCCTGTTGCTATACATAAATTTAAATGGCAGAAAGATCGTTTACGTTTAATTTAAACAAATATTTCAAATATTCTTTATAGTACTATAAATTCTAATATAGATATCTAATAAACAAACGTTTTCTGATATTATTTTGTTAGGAATTGATCTACAACTTCATTAAAGACTTTTGGTAACCAAATGAGAATTTAAGCTTATTTCTATACTTGAAATTGTTGAAATTTATTAGATTACTTATATGAATATTCCCATAAAATTTATCAATTCCAATTTAGTTGATTATTTTTACCAGCAGCAGATGATACCAAAATATAATGTACGGACATTTTTTTTTTATATTTTCAACAAACAAATGAAATACAAGGAAAAGAACTTTCAAAAAATTCACATGTTTAGATTGGAGCGGCCTTTTTAAAAAGTATACTCGTAAGTCCTTTAATATTGTCTCAAATTATAAATATGAAATTTCCGAAATTATAACATTTAAAAAACAAAATACTATAGATAGTTTTTAATTTAAAATATAATTCACATGGCATGTCTATACCGAAAACTATACACCTTTAAAAGTTAGTTTCTATTAAACTTTTGTAGAATTTTGATTCCTGCTTTCATCTATGTCCATTTTTTAATTTGTGCGCAACTTCTTATAATTACCTTTATATTGGTATATCCTAATTCCTAATGGAATGCAATTATTAATCATCCACTCTTACTTACAAAAATCATGACGAACTTTGAAATCGCTACTAAATGATGAAATATTTTAAAGATTCTATAGATTTTGATTTTTAGAGAGCATATACTAAAAATAACGAAAGTATAAAACTATACTGCAAAGTAAAATTGTAGTACCTATTGAGCTTGTCAGCTAGTTTTAGAATATTAAAAAACAATTACGGAAACTTAATAATGTCGTCTTCAATTATTCAACAAAAAACATATTAAATAATTTAATTTCACTGAGAAATTAGCGTCACTAATAAAAGTTATTTAATTAAATAAACTAAAAATTAAAATCTTTGGAATATTGATAGTTAAATGAAGTTTTCCTTTAAACATAATTTTTGGCAATTCTTCTAATATGCTTCGTCGTTTTGGGGAACATAACATTTATGTTCAATTACATAAATTTTTTTATTTTAAATTTTGAAAACTTTCAGAAGAATTAGTTCTACAAAAACCTACTTTATATTTGGAAATTCTGATAAAATAAAATAACAACTAATATTTTTGTTACAGATGAACTTCAAGATGAAGTATAATTTATTCAAAAATTTACATAATATTATTCGTTCCGCAGGCTCTAAAATTGTTACTAATAATCACAAGTTCCTGCTTGGGAGGGTGGCTATAATTTCGAATATTGATTGCTCTTCTTTACGATATAATAGAGTATAAGATAATTATTTGATAAATCGAGAGTTGCTTGCTTATTTTTATAAAAAAACATTAAAGAAATTATAGAATTTCTAAAAAAGTAACAAAAAAAAATTGATTAATTTGATCCGGTATATAAAAAGACTTTAAAATAATCAAATTAACATTTTTAACGACATTATTTCGTAATAAAATTATGGTATTTTATAATTTCTTTGGTTATTTAGATAGAAATTTGAATATTTTGATAGGTCAGTATTAAATGCTAAATTATCTTTCATTTTGAAAATAGTATATAAATTATTACAGTGTACATTGATAATGTTAGAAAATTACTAAGAATATTGATAGAAGAGGAAATAAGTGATGAAAGTAAGTTATGACAGCGATCAGAAATAAAAAATGAAACACAAAATTTGCCTACCTTACAACATCTAAAAAAAAAAAACAGAAATATTATTTTGTCATTTCATTGATTTATGGTAAATTTTATTTTGTCATTTCATTGATTTATCATTTCATTGATTTATGGTAAACTGGTAAACATAAATATGTAATTAAAATTCGAAATAATCAGGAATCATATTTTATAGTCGTTATAAAAATCAAACAATTCCGAATTAATAACATAAAAAAAATCTGTTTTAACGCGACATCACGAGACTCGATACTGCACCTATGTACGATAACTTATTTTGTTTCTATTTATATTGGTAATAAATTTTAATAGCTCTTAAGTGCAAAGTCTAATAGCATTTTATTCTCCAATGAACCAAAAAAATTATTCTAAAATGTTCTTTATTATTTATGTATTATTATTATTACTTATCTTCATGTAGTGAAGCACGTAAAACGAAATTTTTATATACTTAACCGAAGCTTTAAACGTAAACAACGAAATTGTCTCATTCACTAAGATCCCCTCTAATAATTCCTTAAATTTGTAAATCAATATACCAATAAAAATTAAACATAAAATTAATATTAAAAATTTAAATTTATGTTTATTAAAATTTAAATTTATTAAACGAATTTCCTAAAGTCTCTAAAGCTTACGTAGCTAGAGTAAAATTAAATTTTCATATAAATTTTATGTCGTGAATAATCAGAAATGAATAATTTCGTTTAGTTAGTACGCAGCTCGTGTGCAAATAGTTTGATTTGAAAATATTTATGTTTTTTTCAATCAAAATTTTTCACATTAACGATGCAATTTTGGTATTTAATTTTTTTTCCCGTTTATTTCGATAGAAAATTACTAAGAATATTGATAGAAGAGGAAGTAAGTAATGACAACCATCAGAAATTAATAATGAACCAGAAAATGTTCCTACAACATCTAAAAATGAAAATTCACAAAATGTGATTTTACAAGCATTTATTTTTGTTTTTTTATCTACGAATATTTATTCATCATCTACATCTACAACCAGGGTCTGAAAACGAACCCGAACCGGAACACAACTAAAAATCGTTTTATATATGTTTATATAAGAAATCAATATTTGAAATGTGAAAATAATAATATTTCATATTAACTTGTCTAATTTCATTACAAAAGTTTTTTCATTGTTATATCACCGGAGCATTTGGAGCGCTTCGCAGATCGCGTTCAAATTCAATTTCCCTCGAGCTACGTACTAAGCTTAATATAATTAACTGATAATAATTTTTCTAAGAGTTTAAATGTATTTAAAATAGAATTCAATTAAAATTAGTTTTAATCAAATTAATTTTGAAAAGCTAGCTAGGAGTCAGAGACACAAAGCAAAGAATTAAATTAATATAAAATATCTTTTCTATAGACAGGACGAAATGAATGACAATAAAAACTTTTGTGAAGCTATTTTAAAATATTTCATTTTCAATAATAAATTGAAAAATATTCTAAATGGAATTTTCAATTAAATTGTTGAAAATAAAAAAGAAATCATTTTCAAATTAGAATTTTTTATAAGCAGCTTTTAACATAAACAAAAACTTTACTTTATGTTATATTCACAATTTTCTTGATAAGAAAATGCAATTTTCCAGTGACTGAATTTGTATATTCTAGAAAGTTAACAATAACTAATTGATAAATCAGATCACAAATAAATTTAATTTCCAAATATTTTAATATTTTCTTTGTAATCCGTCTTTGTTGTCTATGTAGCAAATGTGGAAAGTAAATAATTTTTATTTTCAAAAGATTTTCTTATGCAGAAATGAAGATAATAAAAATTGTTTTGCACTTATTGATAATTGGATTAAAACTAAATTTCAAAAGGATTTGTTTAAAAGGAAAATTAACATAATAGAAATTTTCTCTCAAATATAATTGGTTTAACGCAGATCACACAGATTTTTTTTTTAAATTAATTTGTCGTCCTCAATAATAAAAATTTTCGTAATTTGGACCTACGATCGTACGAACCATAAGTTTCTTTCTAATGAAGAAACTTTAAGTGCAACAAGCTTGCTAAAAGCTTTTTAGTGAATTATTAAAATATTTCAGCCCTTTTTTCCCAGATTGAAATTTTCATTACATATACTCAAAGCTGAGTCAACTAAGAGTGGCATCGATTATTGGGTCTGGATGCAGTTGAACCGGTGAGTTGGAGCAACACAGCAGAGCAAATTAATCCACTACCACTACCACGTAAGTTTTATTAAAGTTATGTTAGTAAATGGGAAAAAAAATTATTAAGCCAGGCGGAGTGCTTACAACGCCTTAGGCCTTAGGTAGAAACTTAATTAGCATTTAACTTTGATGTATAATAATTGTTTGTTCGTTTATTTTTTTTTTTTTTTTTTGTTAGTTCACATACTAAATTCCTTTCGCTCCCGATGGTGCAAAGGGCATCAATAAAACACTTCCAATGTATTTTTTGCTATTAGTTTAATTTCACATCATGTTTTTCCGGATTAATCAATTTTTTTTTCAAACGTTCTCTTCCATTGATCAATCTTTTCTCCTACTACCTTCCAGATTCCAATATATGGCTTGATGCCAAATTTCATGAGATGGTTTCTGAAGTATAAGTTTGATCAGTTTCCATTTTGATTTTAGCTGGCAATTGGTTTTTGATGACATAATACTCTATAACTCACGATTGAAATAATTTTTGGCCTCCAGATCTTTAAAATTCGGCGCGAACAACGATTTATGAAACTTATATAACGCAACCGTAGAGAATAAAAGTTTTAAATTCTAGTTGAAGATTCTTACTTTGGTATTGAACCATCCTTTTATTTTCTGGAGATAATGTCATCGTTATTAGTCGAGCGTTACGTTTTTTAGGTATACTGTGTAAATAAAGCTTAAATTTTAATAATATTTTTAAAAGTTTGCGAACAACAAAAAACTAATCAGGTGGTTTTCGTAAAGTTAGTAAATTTATTTGCATCTATTACAGTATTCTATGATCTTCTAAAATATCTAAAAATTTGAAAGCAAACCTGTAGCGTCTCACATTAAAACATCCATTTTTTATTTTACGTTAACTAACTGACAAATAAATTTTAGTAACGATAGAACTCGAAATAAAGGACTTGCCTGTCATGGTAAGGAATTTGCTATTGCAAAATAAATGTTCAAAATTAATGAAATGATGGAAAATATAGAAATTACAGAACTTGCATTATAAGATTGGCTTTTGGCCACTATCCTTCTTTCATTATTGTGGCGTTATATAAATATCTATGAGACTTTATATCTGAATTTTAAAATTCAAATTAAACTATTTTTTAAAAATATAGTTTTTTCCATTGTAATTTAATTGATTTTGAGCTATATATTCACTCTATATAGGAAGTTATATTTAATCCGCTGTGAATATTTTCATCAATTCAATTTTAGTGTAATATATACATATATATAAATATAGTTTTATTCAAATAACCAATTTCATTAAATTTAGGAAGAATTCATGTCACACAGGATATCCTTTTAATGAAATTCAAAATCATTTGAAATTAATTTATTTTATTATATGCTATTAGCTATTTGATCGGAACATTCAATAAAATGTTTAAAATTATTTAGTTTTATATCTTTTTATGGTACATATAGATTTAGTTAAATATGTTACATTTTGATTATATCTAATATTGTAAATATATATGTTTTTTTAAATAAAATTAATTTTACATTGAAAATTTTGTAATAAAATGCAATACATATTCAAAAGAGAAAGCATTTCCTAAATACTAATGAGTATAATCAGGCAAAATAATTGCAAATGGAATTATAAATTTTATTCATTTTGTTTATTTCAACACTGATATCTATGAGATTTATTTTTTTTAACATTGAATGTATAAATGTAAATTATAAATGGAAAACATAATTGAATTTTTTTATTAATAGTAACATTTTTAAATCTGGTCAGTTGGATAAAAAAGATATGCTTTCCAGAAACTTGAACTTAACTAATCTGAAAAATAAATTCGTAACATATAAAAATAATAATAAATATAAATATGATAAAATAAATTTATAATTCATAAATCTTTATTTTTTCAAGTAAAATTTGAATGAATGAAATTAAATTCCATTCAATTCTCTAAATGGAAGTTAGAGGACAAAATTATTTATTATTAATTTTAGCCTTGTTACTATCTGTACAATTATTTGTACTTTTGTTTCAAAATGAATTAACGAGCAATTAGACAAAATATGTAAAAAAAATAATTAGTTAATGAACAGAAAAATGCATAATGTTTTTTACTTATTTTATACTTCTAAATTGATAGAAGCCTATACCTATGGAAATATAGAAGCCTATAGAAATATATAGCTTTCGATACTGTTTTGTTTGAAGTTTCTTGCCTCCTATAGTGCCGGAGATAAAGTAAAACCTTCAGCATTTTGTACTTGTACAAAAGTTTCTACAAAATATATGAAAATGCCGTTAAAAATTAACAATTTAACACTTTACTAAAATCATAAATGACAAAAATAAATAAATGTAAACCACAATTTACCTAAGTTTATTAACATTTTTATTGAATTGTTGAATTTTTTATTTGAATTTTCATTAAAGATAGAAAGTTTAAAACATAACATTTTCATTAAAAATATTCCTTGTCATTTCCGACAAGGATATTTTTGTTGTTATTACAAACATTTGTTAATTCTATGGTAAATTATCCTTGAATTTTGAAATATATTTTATAGGAGTAAAAATTGGTTTTACCAAATAAATTGCAACCAAGAATGAAATAAATATAAATAGAAAGATGTCGTACATTTAAATATTTTTGTAAATTATATTTCATGATTCCTTATAAAATTATGTATCCATCTATAAAACTCTATTACATAAATTGTTTCTATTGTATCATTTTATTATTTATAAAATAATGTCTTTTTCACGTAGTCTAAATGTCAAATATTAATCAAAGTACAAAAATATTGTGTCCTTTTCAACTTTGTGTTTAAATTTAATTTTACAATATTTTAACAAATCCAAAAACAGTAAAAACCTTTCTAACTCTTTGACAATTAGATGTTTTGTCTTTATTATGTTATAAATGGATTCGGTAGATTTATTTGTGATATAAAACATTATTAATAATTGAAATTGAAATCATACATTATTAAACTTTGTAAACGTATTAAGCAGGGCCGTCATTACAAATTTGAGGGCCCTAGACTAAACAAAATTTGAAACGATTCTGATTTTATTAAAACTGTAATATAATAATATAACATTAAATAAAAAGAGGTAATATTATAGCTTCATCATTCCCATAAAAAATAAATAAACTTCCTATAATTTTTTCTGTTTTTTATGTTTTTGCGTAACTAATTTACAACTGGAACTGTAAGTTATCCAGTTTAATAATTAAAATTAATAACACACATTTTTTATTTCAAATAAATAACCATATACAAAAATTCATCAATACTTGTGAAAATCTATAGCGCCACGGGGCTGAAGCCGCCCATTTAACCCAATGTATAAGGAGGGCCTGCTGGTAAGACTCATCAAAGAAAATTACTTGTTATTTAAAGTTTATTTTAAAATCGCTTAGTTGTTTAATATAAACTTTCATTCTACCGATTACGGGAAATCGTTTAAAATGTACGACCTAGAAAGAGTTTAGATATACGTTAACTATATCGAATAGCATTTGAAGTTTACAAGGAATATTTATTTGCGTTAACATAAAATATTAATTTGTTTCTCACAAAAGTCTTAAAATCTATATAAATATCATACTGGAAATTACTTTTTTTTTCTTTTAAAAGATTTTTGATTAAACATTATTTTCAGAAATGAATTAATTGTAATAAAAATCTAATTAACTATAAAAAAATTCTATAATGGCAATTTTATTATTCAATCACAATGTCATTTGAAAATTGTAAATGTTAAATAATAATCACATAAAATATTTCATTACATTTCTATAGAGCTATTATTACTATTAAATTAAAATGAAATATATAAAAACGACTGCCCGCAGGCCCTAATAAAAACATCGTCCATTCAGAAAATTCAAATTTCCGGTTAAATAACATTATATAATGTTAATATTTTAATATTAATATTTGATTTCAATGTACATACATAAAGTATAAAAGTCTTTCCCGGAAATGTTAGTAATTTTCTTTACCATAATTTCCCATTTTATGGTTAAAATTTTATAGTCCTTATTTTTTTTAATAGAAAATTTTAACATTGCCATTAAATTTTATCATAACGATAATATTTTGTTGATTAAAGTGTTTCGATAATTTTCGATATCATAACAACAAGGAGAAGAAATTAAATTTCTACTATAGAAAGGATATTTTTTTGTGGTATAAAGGACAACATTTATTTCGTCTTTCATATTTTGT
Source organism: Rhamphomyia laevipes (assembly GCA_963920725.1). Taxonomy (NCBI): domain Eukaryota; kingdom Metazoa; phylum Arthropoda; class Insecta; order Diptera; family Empididae; genus Rhamphomyia; species Rhamphomyia laevipes. The sequence goes on from OY987256.1 coordinate 40,291,983, forward strand.
AGGAATTATTTGTTTCAATATTTTGAATATAAATGTTGTTATATTTTAAGTGAAAAGTGTCCTTTGTAAGGACAATCAATTTACATTATGGATTTTTATGTCAAATCTGTTTTAAAATTATAAAATTTATGATTTTATAAATATTGAAATAAATAATTTGTTTTCGAATTAAACTGATAAAAACTTACACTAAAAGTTTTAAAGCGGGTGATAAACATCTGGAAAAACTGATAATACATATTTTTAATACAACTTTTAAGCTCTACCGAAAACAGTGTAAAGGTGAATTTATATACGTGACGTTTTTCGTCCTGATTACCTTGTCCTAGGGCAATCATAACTGACGCAAATCTTTGAATAAACGATTTACATAATTGCCGTTTTTTCGCGCGCACATATAGAAATACAAAATACAATGCATAATACATTAAATTAAACTCGCGTTCTGAAAATTAAACAAAATGGTTGAAGAGAGGCCATCACCTTCATTTACATATAAGTATGTTGACACTAACTAAGTTTTTTTTTTGCCCATAGCCCCAAAAATCTGATAAATTTGCGACTATCTATAACGCCACAAAATCTGTTAAATTTCCGATTTTGTGCTTGTTGAACCTCCTATAACAATCTAGTCATTTAATTTGTTTCTCTTTTACTAACTGAATCGTAAAATTTATTTTTAAGTCATCTGTAAGATTGGCTAGAAGTTCGCTCAGATTATTTGGTATAAAAAGAATTAACACTAATTCCTTTATTGTTATAAAAGAATTAGCAACAGGTTTAAAATTGTAACATTGAAACTTCATTAACTCATGATTTGTAAAATATTATCGGAACTCAACAAATACTCAATTGTGTTCTCTCTACCCAAAAATAGTTCATCACGAAAGCCATAAAAAAATATAATCTTTTTTTAGGCTTTCTTTTTACATCTGTCGATATAACTATTGTAGGAGAAGCAATTACCAATTAGATTGCATGTTTTTTTAGGTGTGTTTTTTGAATTTTCTAGAATACAAAATATTAAATAATACTCTGCTATTGCAACTTTATATTCCCCTATATAAAAATTCACAATTTGTTTTTAGAGAAAACTATATTAAATTAAATTTTAAAGGTTTAAAGGATGGAACTTATAGTCCTTGTCATGCAAATACCTGCAAGTCGCGAGTCTTTTTCAGTGTTAAAAGTGCTTTTATCTTTAATTAAGCAAAATAATATTGATGATGATTTGGAATTTGGACGTTAAATATGTTGGAAATATCGTTCCAAAATGTCTACTTCGAATAAACTGAGGACTTCCTCTTCCTGGGGGACTTCTTCTACTTATCAACCATGGCGTTTTTCTTATACAGCATTTTTTTTATAGTTTGTTGTAGGCGTAGTAGACATTTTTTAGTGGAAATCACTTTTCCAAAAATTTTGTGTAGGGGACTACGACTTCTCTAAATAGCGACCAAGTGTTAGCTATTCTCTGAGTTCTGAATATTCGTTTCTGCAATTTGACTTAATAGAAACAAACGGCCATTCTAATCATCAACCATCAAGACATTAAAATAATGAATAAATTACCATTACGCTGGAAAACAAATAAATACTATTTTAATAATAATTTTTTACTGACGACTTCAAAAATAAAATAATTATATTAAAATATTAATTTATAAAAGAAAATTTAATTTTAATTCTGAAAGAAATGAAAGAAATGTCCTACATTAAAAAAAGTTTGTTGTAAACTTTGTTACTGTACAAAAGTAGAAAAGTGTAGGCTATTAAATTTCTTTTAAATAAACAAATTGAAATGATTTTAAAATATTTATTATTGATCAAAAGTAAACACAGCAAAAACTTTGTAAATTATTTTTTCATTAAATTTATTACGTTTAAATTAAAACTTCCAAAGTTACAACAAATTTATAAATTGAAGAACAATTTTGGGTATAGAGTCTAGAAATAATGCTCCGGAAAATATCTATGAATTTTGGCTCAAATTATTTTGAATTCATTATAAAAATATTAATTGTAAGCTGCGGTGGCGTAGTGTAGTGTTATACTGTGATCTGCCAAGCATTTGGTCCCGGAATCGATGTAGATCAGTTAACTCAGTTTTGAATGAGTATCAGTAATAAAAGTTTACAATATGTAATTGTGATTTTTAGGACGGGGAAATATGCTAACGGGTTGAGACCATTTGAAGACAAAATGTCACGAAACTTTTATCATTGAGATTTTATGCTCCCAACTGGAGTGAACATGGTAGAATAATAAAAAGTAATTAAAACGGAACGTCAGTGGTTTTTATAACTTTATTCAAAAAAAAAAAAAAAAAAATTAGATTATATGGAAAATAGAAGTACTATTGTAACGCTGTACATCGGCTTATAATTCTTATCCGATATATCTTTAAGCAATTTTATTTCTGGAATAATAAAAATATTTTCCCTAATATAAATAAGGTTAATTGCTTACTTTATCAATTTTATAAATAGGAAAAACAAAATAAAGAAAAAGAAAAAAATTGCTAACCTAGGGAATCAGATAACTCGTAATTATGCTAAATATTAATTTATAATTTATACCTATGTAACAACCCAAGCTTTGTTAAAAATTGCAGATATTTTAAGACATCAAGAATAATATTTATAAAATTTTCACAATTTTGATACCGGCCTAATGAAAATGTTAAAGCTAAATTTTATAGGCTAAACTAGATTACAAAACTATTGAAATCGGATAATAATTAAATGTTCTATTAATAAATCAAAATTCTGCAGAAACTAATCTTATCATATATTAGTTTCCCATCAATCAATTAAAACTAGCTCGGACGCACTAACTCAGGACTATTAACTACATATAGATGACAAAGTGAGCCTGTATGTGAAATGTGAAATCGTAAATTTTATCATAGACCCCCTGCATTTACTAACCACTACCTGTGTAGGCAGATGGAACAACCTATATACAGAATTTCATCCAAATCTGAGATAATTTTTTTTTCAATTTTTCAGTAGAGAAAACTTTATCATGAACCAACTGAAAGTACGGATGCTATCTTTTCATCCAAATTTCAATAAAATATGTATGCTAAATTTTTTTTTAAAATTTGTGTGCGAAAAATCATGGAGACGTTCCAAAATTCTTGAAAATTATTTTTCACAACAACACTTTCAAGAGGATATAGTATAATTTTCTATCATTACATTCATAACACAATTTGAACAATAATGACAACGCAATAAAATGTTTACGATTTTCCAAAATTTTAAAAAGATTTTCAGAAATGCTATTATACCATGAAATTTAGTGTTAGAAAAAACAGCATTATAATCTTGTTAAAATCTGGATCATGGTTTACTTATACTTATTTTAACCTTATTAGAATATTTTCCACATTTACTCGGATTTAAAGACAAAATAATAACCAAATATTGTAAATTATTGCTATTTAATTTTTTTCATTTACGATTTACTTTACACTCTTTTAATACATTTTTTACATTAAATTATAAATTCCCCCAGCTTGACATCATTTTTAGAGCGTTCTAATTTTGAAATTAATAACTTATTTAACGTCATGACTTATCCACTGTCTATATGAAATATTTTCTTGTCGAAACGATTTTATCACTTATAAAATTATCAAAATTCATTTATTATACATTAATTAATGTTATTTAATTTGATATTTATATTTTTCTGAATGTATTATAGCTTTATAGCCTGTGACTAATTGTATTTAAATAATTAATGAAGAATTTGATTTTGAAAATTTCTACAGATATTCAAAATTCTATAAGTTAAACTATTTATTTATTTAAAGGTATAAAGTGTAAATATATCAAGAGAATAGTGCTATATTTTGAATAATTCATACTTTAATGGACTTGTCAATAAATTTTATAAAATTTTAAATTTTTATGTATTTGGTGAGATAAATCAGATATGTATCTGTAATTTTGTACACAGTCCAAAAATCGTATAAGTTATTAGTTAGTGGTTGAAACTTTTTGATGTATAGCATTTCCTCCAGGTCAAAATAGTCATTTTCGAATTAAAATTCGTCAATTTCCAAATTTATTTATATGAGAATTAAGATAAAACTCGATTTAAAGTTTGGTTTGAAGAAAAATATATGATAATATTTTAAAATATAATGAAAATATCATTAAAAACTAAAAAATTGATAGACTTTTGACACATTTGTTTGTTGTACAAGCATAATGTAACAAAACTTGTTACTCCCTTCAAGGTAGCTACCACCAGCACATTGTTTTTAAGACATATGAAATATGTACCAAATCCTAACGTTTAGACAAGAATTAAAGGTAACAAAATGATTTTATAATTTAGTTTGTATAATTAGTAATTTTGTACGATAAATATAGATTGAGTTATCGTACTTAAAACAAGATACGTGCAGAGTTTAAAGACTGTCAACCTCTAAACAAGTAGCATTTTATTTATTTTTTTATTCATTCTTCGCTGAATTTTTAATAGACTATTAACTAAAACAGCAACATATTATTCATTTGTTAGAATTATGAAATCCCCACGCACATAGGAATAAATAAGTTAGCCAGTTGTACCCTGGCCGGCATTATCTTGAAATCATCTTGGCCGGTTTCAGTTTATTCGCGTCTGAATAAGGATTTCTAGTAAGAAACTATACAAAATTTGAACTGACGGGCCACGGCACAATAAATATTCAATTGTATCCTGCTCTTTCATACACCCACGAACATGACACGTGGTGTATGCAGTAAGACCTAATCTCATTGCAATAACATACATTAATTACTTACTCTTCAAAAATAGTTACAACTCAAAATTAATGTCCTCATTTTAAAAGAAAATTGTTTATATATTTTATTGATTATAACATTTCGCATTATTATTTACGACTTAGAACATAATTGCATTCTATGAAATAGCTTAAAGTTGAAACGTAAAACTTTAATATCCTTTTACATAGAATTACATGAGTGTTAAGTTTAAACTTTTATGTAGCCTGTAAAATTGTTTTTGAAAAATATAAACTTATTATGCTTTATTTTCAAGAAGGAAATAATTAGAAGGATAAATTATGAAACTAAATTTAAACCCATAAATAATTGCATTATATTTAAAAATTTCTTATGCAAAAAAACTTTCAATTCTAAGTAGAGACATATTATGTGTTATTGGCAAGTATCCTCAACACTTAATTATCGTTCGAATCAGCAATGTAGATCAAAAATTTATTCTGGCAATACCAAAAAGATCTTTCAAGTCCTGCCAAAGACGATAAAACCAAGAACGAACAAACTACCCCAAGCAATAATATAAGGTTCATTCATCCGATTCCTCATCGTGCTCTATGAGGTGTTTTCTTAAATTGCTAACGATGATATATGTAGTAACCTTGTTATACTTCATACACTGTTTCTGTTAATATCAAGATTCAACACTGTTCCATTTAAAGCTGAATATAATTTTAACGCGTAACTGAAATCAGTAAAATAATAAGGCAAGACAGACGACACCTCAACTACGTCACAATTTCAAGTATTGCTAAATTGGACCACATATACAGCAGTATTAAATTTTTATTTTATTACATAAAGCAATAAATTTAATTATAATCAACTTTACTTCTGCATAATGTATATTAAAATTAAGAGGCATATAATTTATTACATTCTTGAATGTCTCTAAAAATAAAATATGTAATTTAATATTCTTTTATTATACCAAAAACTTATTCCAAATTCCACAGATCGACATATTAAATAATTATAATTCATAGCTCATGCTCATGCATGTTCAATGTTTTTGATACTCGTATCATTTCATTTGCATTAATAATAATATTAATAAAAATATAATTTATATACACAATTTTGTTTACGTTTTTACATATTAATTAGTAAATTTAAATTTATAATTATTATGCTCAAGATATTAATTATTTTCATAAGAATTTGAATATTATTATAAAATAAAATTAATTTTGCTTAGATCATATTTAAGATAATATTTTAATTTACTAAAAGTTAATATATTTATTTGCAGTATGATCCACATTCATGTCCTTTATCGAATAGCTGCAATATTCATGATAATTATGATATAAAATTCACTTTGGAAAGGTCATGGGAAAGTATAGGTAAAACGTAAAAATAACTGTTTTATAATATTAAATATTTTATGATAGGTGCGGAACGACAACTGAGGTTTAACATAATTTGTCAAAATATTTTTGCTATAACCTTATAGGCTATTCTATAGAATTAACGAATATAAGCATAAAATAACATTGAACTTTAAGTTCTAAGATAGTATAGCAAATACAAAATAAAATCTCTTAAGTATTTCATAAGATTATTGAGTCCAATGAAGGAATTAAATTAGCTTCTTTTAAACTTATAATGAAGTCAGAGTATTAAAGTGTTACTAACACGCAAATTGGATTCTTTTAAAAGGCAGTAAGTCTAGGAATAGCCACATTGACTAACTAACTATTCAAAAAAGAAAAGAAGTTTAGCTTCTCTAATGCATTTCCATATTATTCAAAATTCCCTCGTATGCAACAGATAAAACAGTTCCCATAGTAAGAAGTTTACCCTATTATTTGTTATCTTTTATATGACCTGATGTAATCTAAAGATTATTACAATAATTGTCAAGAAATTGTTTTTCTTTCCTTCTACATAATTTTATATATGTTTTTGTATATATTAATTCCATAATATTTGCCAAATCTATTAAGTTAATAAAATAAATATTTATTAGTCTCTAAAAATTGAATACCATACGAAACATAAATATTTAATATTCAATTAATAAAATCAATTTTTGCTCATTTGTAAAATACACAACACCTTTCGTTATAAAACTTTCATAAAACTCATTTAAATACCAAATAAATACATATATAAATATACTAAAATAACATAAATAAAATATTTATAGAAAATTAAAAGCATGTTTTAAGATAGGCCAAAAATTAACATAAACACGCTAACCACATGTCATTTCCTCTCCATTCACAAGGATTTTATTTTAATATTTATTATACATAATATCATACCTTATTATACTAAATATTATAGAATATTTATAGTTACATTTATAATTAAAGCTTTGCTAATTCAAAACCTCAAAAATCGGAAAAGTTTGGTGTCGGTTGATTATAAAACATATGAAAATAGAATTAGGAATTTTGAAATATTCAACTGTATTGTGCAGAAATATTTTTTTTTTTTGCATTGAAATTTTAATGAATTTATCCGAAATTACGAAATTTATTAAATTATTCTTATTATGTAGACATGAAATGGAAGTATGTACGTAAGTATGTAATCTAAATTCAAAGACTTATGTTCAAAATTTCTAACCAAACCTAATTTATATGAAAATTATTAGTTTATAATTAATGAGATATATTTCTATTTCGGAATTTTAGGTCCACAAATTTGTATTTCGAAATATTACAAAAGTTTTACTGCTGGCTACATTTAATTTGACGTCACCGACAAAACGTTTCAAAAGCAAATACAATAAAGCAATGGAAATATTCATTTGTTAATCAAAGAAAATCCAATTCACAATGACGACGATTACCAGAAAAACGTATAACTAAATTTTACGTAGAATTAATGATATCTTTTATACCATCTAACCGGAGCATTGGTGGATATTACATTTTTGTTTTTTTGTAATCATCCAACGAATAGAAAATCATTTTTTTTTTGTAAATTGATAGAATTATCATAAATTTTAAATACAGTAAATAAAAAAATAGATCAATCATAAATTCATCAAAAATCATCAAAATAAAAAATCATCATTATATTTCGATAAATGAAACATTATTTTTTGACAAATAATGACAATACGATGTCAATAATGAAAATTTAAATGTCGAAATTAAAAATAATGTTAATGATAAAGCAAAAAAAATAATGTGATGAAAAAGAGATACTGTACTAGTAAATGGGTTACTTACCTAGTAATTAATTTATACTTTACTTTGTAAAATTACTTTGATTACACTTGGACAACTTTAGATTTTCCATATTCAGAATTCTGTTTATTATTACACTTGCCGATTCAAAAAATCTCATACTAGCAAAACATTATGAAACTAATAAATATTTATATAACTTTGTTATTTGTTTTGACAGAAAAAAGGAAACTCCTTCAGGAAATTTATTTATACATTTTCCGAATTGTATACATTATTTCATACTTTCGAAAACTCAGGAAACATACAGTGTATGTTCTCTAGCATATGATAAAAACAGTACCAGGAAATTTTGTATATTATTTTAAAATATGAAAATGTTCCTTTAATTTTCTTCAGAATAATATTTTCAAATATATTTTTTTAACACAATTTATGGGGTAAACTAATATTTACCAAAACATTAAATTCCAGAAAATGATAATATTGACAATAAAAGAAATACATAAAATTATGAAGTAAATATCAGATATTTTCTATTATTTTTCCATGTAATAAAGTTATTTATATTATTTTGGTTGGTAATATTTATACCACAGTTAAATATATAAATCAAATATTTAGTTTTATTTGTTATGATTTTATTATCCAGAGATAGTTAGTTTTAGTACGTAACTATATTCTTGGTAAGACGAGACAATATAATTTACCAATTGGGTAAAGATTTGATCAAACGGATTGTTTTTCCAGATTGAATAAATTAAATAACGTCTTTTATGATAAAATAGTTTCAATAACAAATTCCATAAAGAAATGGTTTTTTATCCCTATTAAGGTCCCTTGCCAAATCCAAAAAATAATAAGATTATTAAAAACAGAAATTTTTACAAAATGTTTTTCTGTGAATTTGATATCAATTTCAGCATTAAGATTAATTAATTAGAGACATAAGCGTTAGCAATTACATTTTAAAGATTTTGGTTTTGTATATTACTACTAAATCTATAATAGAAAAGAAAAAATAAATCTTATATTATTTCTATAATTACAGGGAATATTTGAATAATCCAATTACATAATTTGTAAATATGTAAATGTACGTAAAAAAAATTTCAGAATATAATAATTTATGTATTATAAAATAATATTTTTAGATAACGTAACGCCATCTATTGAGTCCGATTTTAGCTTTGTAATTTTTATTGAATTATAGAAAAATTACCTTTCCGGTCCTGATATTTATACATAATTTAAAAATAAAAATGTTGATTGACTTTTTAGCTGATTTGTAGATCAGCATTCGATAATTTTTTTTTTTTTTTTTGTTTACTAAATTTCAGTTCATAATAGCAAAGATAATATAATACAAGAAGATTTCTCATCACATACAAATTTAACGATCAAAATATTTTGTATGGCGGGTTGTAATATTACAACCCGTCATAATATTACACTCATCAGATTACTACCCGCTCTCAAAATATATTTTCATACTCATATTTATATTCATATTCATAGTCAAAATCAAAAGTCAAGTAAATTTTGCGAAACAGAACAAAAGGAAATAAAAAAAATTCTCTCTGCGTGTGATATTTTTTCTCTTTGTTTGAGAAAGCGTTTCTTCCCTTTTCACGTTGCCCGAACGCACCATAGTTGAAATAAATAAAAATAATTCAGATAATACTTCTTGGGTTTATATATTTTTTGATAATAGTTAAAAAATTAATAAATATTTGGGTTAAATTCTGCGTTAAACGTTAAATGTGGTTTCATCGTAATTATGATATTAATGAAGTTAAGTCACAACACCAAAACAATTGTGAATATTTAAAGCATCTTAATAATAACAATTATTATATTTGTAATACAAGGACTCAAAGTTATATAATTAATTTGAAATGGTCATTCAGTTGACGAAAGAAGTTATTATAAGAAAATAATCAAGTTTTCAGTACTTTAAAACTTAATTACAATTTGTTTTTGTTTTTAAAGATACTGTTCTTCTTAACTATACAGATTTTGGTTGACTGATTGGTTTTAAAGTATTGGGAAATACGAGACCCCCACAAACATAGGCCGCAGAAGAGTGAGCCCGTTGTACATTCCAGTCGAACGATGAGTTTAGATCTATAAAATCAATTTAATATAATTTACATTTGAAAAGGCTAGTATTGAAATCTTTACAATTATATTATATTAGTAATCAATGAATTAAATGTAAAATAAAAATTTAAACTTAATTCACTGATGTCACTATTATAATGCTGTAAATTCATAGTATCTGATATTAGCTTAATTTATTTGACAATGTTCAACGATTCTGTAATTTTGTAATCAAATTTTAATTTTTCATAACTCATGGAGAACGTGAACTTGAAACAAACAACGTGAACGTGAAACAAACCATTCATTAATAACACAGAAATAAATAATATATTTTAATATATTTATAAAAGAAGATATGCTTTCGGTCTATATTTTATATTGCCATAAAAAAGTTATATTTCTAAAATAATTGAATTTCTAATTAAAAAATTTCCATATTTCCATAATTTCCATAACAAAATCATTAATAACATCTGTAAATTACAATACGCATCAACAAAATAAATCTGTTCGTATTATATGGTAAGGCATTACTACCAGCAACAGAAAATAATCAAAATAAAATAAATGAACATTACACTGGTCTGAGAATATCAACCCAGATGTTTTAACATATAACACCAACCCCAATGGAATATATTTCAAAATATTATGTTCAACATCAACAGCAACAACAATGACAGCAAAAAAAAAAGTAATTTCAATGATAAGTACCACACAAGCCATCATCAGCAAACAACAAAAAATTAAATGCTTTTTAATTAATTAAATTTATTAGTATAAAAGATGCGACCATTCAAATGACCAACACATTACTACAATATTATGGTAAATATATAACTAATGAAACAAGTAACTAATTTCAAACAAGATTTCTTAACTCATCATTATAGAGGAGAACGATATATAAGTCATCCCATAATCTTTGATGTTGACAGAAACATTAAATAGGCTTAACCAATTACGTGATGGTAATAAACTTTTACACTATTTAAATCAACATCAACAACATTAAAATGAAAATTTACATCAGAAAATATCATCGGATTGACAAAACTTTATCAAAAGTCAAAAGAATAATAATGCACTAACTAGAAGAAGTTTACAGAAAAACTAATCATTATCAGCGTTGACGTCAGTCTATAATAACAACATCCACCATGACTAAATTAATTGACGACCAATTAATTATTAACTATAAATTCAATGGAATCAGTTTTCTTGATTTCATTAATTACATGATTTAATTAATGATTTGGCTAAAATGCTGACTAAAAGTCGTAGGATGGAGACAATTTAAATAATTTAATAAATAGTAACGAACCTACTAAAGGGATCCCCTTAACCATTTGCAGTTGCATAATTAATGAAGTAAAGGGCCACGAAACACACCAATAGGAAATAGTATAACAATTTAAACGTTTTACAAAAACAGGAATTCGATTATACTAAAATTCAAATTTCGCGCTCTAAAATATTTTCGAACTAGTTTTTTTTGTATATTATATATTTCTTAATTCACGTTTCACACCCCTGGTTTAGTTAAAAATTACTTGGCATTGTGGAAACACGTTTCGGTACTTCGTAGTGAAATAAAATAATGTCAATTAATTTCAAAAGTTTTCTTATAACTAACCTGATTTCTTGTTAAATCATGTTAATTACATTAAACATTTTACATTTTTTATTATTTTTCAGTTTTTCATAGGATTTTCATATTATTTTAGGATTTTCTAAACATTATTTAGAAAATATTATTAAAAATTCTCCAGGCTTTTACTTTTGGATTAACTTTAGGCGCTCATAGATTAAAACTATAGTTTCTTTTAAATTCGAACCTCGTTCATATAAGTATTTATTGAAATACTTCAAGATTCAAGCCGTGTCTCCATAATTTAGGTATTAAATGAACACCATATTAATATTTTTTTCCCTCTCAGAGTAATCAGTTGATCTGCAAACTTTAGGCTAACTCGAAGGCTGCAGTCTGCCTTGCAGATGAACCAAATTATAACTTTAAAACCACTTCTAACTCAATTCTTCTTAATGGATTTTCTTTAAACAAAAATAACTTATGTTTCCACTTCTTTATAATATAATAAAAATAGCTAAAAATGTAATTTAATAATTAAAAATGTATAATTAAATTGAAAATTACAAATTTAAAAATTATTATTTAACATAAATTAAAACAGAAATTTTACATAGCGCGTTCTCGTTAATATTAAATTAGATTATAATGTACTACGTAAAAATATTACAATTTTTTATTGAAATGCATATTTACATAATGTAAACTATAAATTAAATTAAAGAAATTAAAATATTGAATTAAATTATTCTAATTAAAAAATAAATGAATAATTAACTTAAAATGATAATATTTTAATGGATTATTTTTAAATTAGTATTCAATGATAAATTTAATAAATTTTTAGCACGTATAAAATTATCCATAATTAATGTCAAAATGAGAACATTACAAACAAGTATAAAAGAAAATTAACTTTAGTTAAATCAGGTAATTAAATCTATGATCAAAATTAAGTAGAACTTAATGAATTTATTCATGGTTTGAAAATATTTTTCAAACTATTTTCCTATTTTTGTCTTAAGAAAGCTGAACAAACCACAAAGTTTTATTAAAATTTTCTAAAATCCTTTTAAATCCGCTAATTTTTTATTAAATTTATTGACTTCTCCTTACCCAAAATTATATAAATGTGTAAGCTTTCGGTCTTTAAAACAAATTTTTTATTTAAATTTTACCCAAAATTTAGTTATCCTTAAATTTAAATTCTGTTTTTACGTTCCCTTTTTATTTTATAAATAATTAATTACAAAACACCATCAAATATAATTATATTCACTAAAAGCAAGGATTTTCCTCTTAAAATCGGAATAAAGTAAACATTTTCTTTTTTCATTCTGTTCTTCTTGTTTTCTGTTTTTTTTTTTTGTTAACATTTTTTAATTAACTTGATTTCATAAAAAATCATTTTAATTTAATTCAATCATCGAAAATAGTGTACAGGCTCAGTATACAAATTTTGAAAACACCTTTACAATGTATTAAATATGAAAATTATTATATTTTCTGCAGGCTCTGGAATGATTTTTGGAGAAAGAAAAATCCCTTACATTAATAATTATATTATGTGTCAGCTTGTCTGTTGTCTGAGTATTGGAAACTTATTAAATTGTTATTTTTAATATAGTAGTAAATCTTCATCTATAGTACCTAAATTATAGAGACACACCTTGAACCTTGAAGTATTTAATACAAACGTTATGTAACTCATTTTCCAAAATTCGTAATAAGTCGATATTTAAGAAATAATTGTTAAATATTACTTAAATTTAAGTACCTCTCCCTATTATGCTGAAAAGTTCTTGATGGCGATGCAGATTTTTGTTCTCATTGAATATTTTTATTTTACACTAGTCTATTCCATAAAAACCCGTTCAAAATAGTAATTTGTATTTAGAGAGCCTGTTACATAAATTACTGACAATATGCCCGTGAGTATGAAACTAATACATCGACACCAGTACTGAAGCTTGGGCTATTTTGCAATTGCTTTACATAGTAATAAAAAACGAAATTAATTTAAGTTTGAGTTTTTTTTTTAAATCTTAATAGTCCATTTGAGTTTAGTTCATTTGAGTTTAGAAGATGATTTCTTAGAGAAGATTTCTCAGCGGAAGCTTAAGTTTAAGTATAAACCATTTTTGATTGTGTAGCTCACCGGCTTTCTGAATGTGAATTATTGTGAATTCTAATTATAGAATTTATGGTGTAGTGATTGAAAATGTAACATAAAAATTAATGTAACATTGAATTTTTGAGTTAGTATGCGTGTATATTTTATTTTGTGTGAGTGTGTGTGAAATGCTATTTTATAAAATTTCCGTGTAAATTAATTTAACACAAAATTTCTTTCTTTCTGATTAAAATATCGATCAAATTAAAATTTAAAATAACATTTTTACCAAATATTTTTGAAATGTTCTATTAAAATGAAAATTATAAAGTAAATGAAAAACAGTGAAACAAATAATAAGTTCATAAAAAAATGCTAACACAACAAGAACAAACAACAATAATTATACGGCGGATACAAAATGAAATTAAATTTAGAATATAATGTTCGGTTTTATCCTTGGGTAAGTTTAGGGGTTGAAAATAACCTCCCCATTACAAGAAACCAACAAAAATGTCAAAAACAGAAATGGACTTTGTAGTAAAATTTCATAGTAAGGGTTGGAATTATTCACAACATTATAGCAAATTCTTTACGAAATATTAATATTTAATTTAATTTTATATTGAATAAAAATTTTGCACTTGGATTTATAAATAAAAGCTGTTCTTGATACAAAATGTTGAACTTTTAAGGATTTTCTAAATTTTATTATTTAAAAAATCATCGTAACTAAAGCTAAGTATCCACTTAGTACCTACCTCAAAAAAACGATGATTTTATATGAAAATTTTACTTCACAAAATTTACTTCAGAAATTTTATCCATTTTATTTTGTTGAAATCTGCTGATATTCACTTCAAAATTTTTAATTTCGTAATACTTTATGCTACTACTTTAAGGTATTTAATATTTTATATTATTTTTACCATGCAACAATACGCCGTAAATTCATGTAATATTTTTATTCTATGTATATTCTTCCTTACCCTTCCAAAATGAACCCTATTTCTACTATAATTCCACTACATTAAAATTTAGCTGAATATTTACTATGATTAATTGAAATTATTTGCGCTATAGTAAAATTGTGGAATTGTTGTACAAAATTTATAATTTTTCCTAGATATATATATAGATGAAAATAGGTCGACAAACTTAAGTGGATCTGAAAGGGGATGCGATTAGTATAGCTATTTTATTTTGTGATAATTTTGTCATTATTTATTATTATTTGTTATGAAAATTATATTGAATCATCCTTATTTAATTTTTGAAAACAAGAATAAGTAATATAAAATTATGTGAAGCTATGAAAAAATGATGAAGGAAGACAAAGAAAAACATTGAGAAAAAGTTCTAATAAAAAGATAAAAATAGAAATGCGAAATACAAGATACTAGAGGAAGATTCCAGATTTTTTCCTCAGGTTTCTCAGAAAATTTAAAAAAAAATTATATGAAGATAGCCAAAATTAATTAAATATTTAAAAATGAAATAAAAACAACTTTTTCTTTTATCAAAAAGTAGAATTTTATTAGAAATATCAAGAAAATTGTTAAAAAATTATTTTAGATTAACATTATGTATAAGCGAAAAAAATTTACTTTTATTTAATTAAAAAATTTCACATGGAATCTGTCATGATGACTTATCTTCCCGGGAAGAGTAATATAAAAAATAATAAAAATGATAGCAAATTGCATAGAAATAACAACATTATAAAAAACTTACAATTAAAACAAATTTTAATCATTCTCAAATACCTGGAATTCCATAAAGACACATTCCCATAAATACTTTGTTTTTTTTATAAAATAGTATAATATTTTATGTAAATATATTATTTTCCGGGAAACGTGAAGTCAAAGTATGTACAAAAAAATCAGAAATTCCCGCCCGAGAGTTCCCGGAAGAACCCTCTTCTACATCTACAAGATTCAAGATATAAAATTATGTTTTCTAAACATAACAGAAAAACATTTTATTTTAAATATGTTTTTTATTAGGTTATTTATACATTGTAGTGCAGTTTCTGAATTTTGAATTTTTCGAAGAGTTGTAATGGATATTTACCAAATGAAAAATTGTCAAAACAAAAATACTTTTTTAAATCAAGTTTTCTATACGTTTCGAATATGGAATAGGTAATTGAAAATTCTGGTAGGCAGTAATATTTTGTAGTAATTGTATAATTGTAATCCATAAAATGTTAGTCTAATATGATCAGTAGATTAAATCAACGTGATTCGAATATAAATTGTAATTTTATATGGTAATATTGTTTTTTTTAACTTTATAATGGAAGGCAGAAATAAAATATGAATAAAAAATACGAAATTCGATTTTATTTTACCTTTTTTTTAACATACCATAAAATCTGGTTAATATTAAAGATAATTTTTAATTTAAAAATGCAAATTAATACGAAAAAGGTAAATGCGCGAAAGATTTTGTGAATATCTGTCATTTTCCGTTTCTATAAGTTTTTTAAGATTTCGATAATTATAATTGAGCTATTATTAAATAATAATTCGAAATAGTTTACGAGAATAAGATTAACAAAACAGCAAAAGTTTCAAAAAGGCATTATTTTATTTAACTTTTTACTGGATAATTTAATTCAATTAATCTGATTTAATGGACGTTCTTATGGTGAACAATTTCGTTCGAACTAAAAGAGTTAAATTATCATAAATTATTCTTACCAACAATAATGAAAAACATATAAATTTAAATAATGACGAAAAAATTTGTTATTATTTCTTACACTATCAAAATTTTGTTACTTATACAAAGTACAAAGAATATTATCGACTATACAGGAAATTCAAAATTAACTTTCCGAGTGATATTTAAAAAGGTTCACGAAATTGTATTTTCTCATATTTTTAAATTATTTTATGTCACGCTATTTATTCCACTAATAATAATTACTTCCGTTTATTTCATTTTCCTTTTGAAATATACTTTGATTAGTGTGTGTTTAAATGAGTAACTTTTGTAAATTGTGTATTTTAAATCCTTAAATCTAACATCGCCAATTGTTATAATTACACTTTTTTAGTTATGTAATAAATAATTTTCAATCTGTAATTCAATAACACAGACCAATAAATAAATTTATGATATGTACCATTATTTGCAAGCACAACAATTTACATAAATTTTAATTTTGTATTATTTTTTACAGGCAGACATTTCAAAATGACAATTTTTCGCAGTAAGAAATTAAAATCTGAGTTTCATTTGAATATTTCGTATAAATAAATTAAAGATTCTTCGATGCCTGTATTCATTCATCTTTGTTCTGTGTACAAGTTAAATTTAAATATACTGACCAAAATTTTGATTCTAATTTCAGCTTTGTCCTTGTTCAATTTTTTTAAGTTATCCATGTAAACATAATTGTCTTCTGATTGATCTACATTCCTCAAAACAAATACGTATATAATTCTGTTAAGCATCACGGCCTATTAAGGTAGATATGGTCTTTCTGCAATCTTCGTTAGAAAATTTGGCGAAGTGCAATAAAAATCTCGTGAAATATTCTTTAAAAAGCAGAAATTTTGGTTTGCTCAAAATCCGACAAAATTATTACAAATTACAGAATTTGTGGAAGTAGCTCGTAAAAATATTAATATACAATATTTTTTATATTGAACATTGTATTTGAATAATGTTTCTTTAATTCTTCTTTATTTTATTATAATTAAATAAATTTGAATTGTCTGCATTTTCAATTTTCTGACTTTTTTTTAGGTATTGAATTTGAAACACTTAGAAATAGAAATTGTGTAATGATTCTGCATACATAAATTTTGTAATGATCCCAAACAAATTAGTTTGACGTCTAATGCCACTTACTGAATTACTCATACGCAAAATACTTAATAGGCAAACATTGACGTTCACGTACAGGCCACTAATTTAAAAATATATATTAGAAAAGAAAGTATGTATCGAAGTCGGAATTTTGTAGTTATAGAATGTGTACTCCAAATTCAATTTTATTCATATCAAATTCACCTGCATAAATTATACATACAACAGGTATTACAAGTATAAGTAAGTGTTTTACTCAAACACTTTGTGATGGTACCAGATTTTTAAATCAGATCTGAAAAATATTTATTTACTCAACGAAAATAATAAAAACAAAAAAATAAAAATAAAAATGCTAACCAGGCGCGAAAGTTAAAAAAAATATGACAAAAAAAAAAAACCAATAAATCTTTCGTCCCTGAAAAAAAGGATTTTCGTAATAAAATATATTTCTACCACCATCACAAAAAAAAAAGTATATTCAGGCAAATGTGGTTTTGCAAAACAAAAATATATAAACTTTTTAAATTGGATTTTCAACATATTTTTTACATTTGTTTTTATGCTTACAGAAAAATATTTTTTATATTTTGTTTTTCCCATATTTATGAGCAATGTAATTCGTTGAGTTCGCAAAAACTAAAAAGGACATAATTTTAAAATTAAATTTAAAAACTTTTTTTTGCAGGTATCTTCATTTTTAATATTGGAAATATTCATATTTAATATTTTGGTAAAATACAATTTTATGATCATCATTTTCAAAAATTAATAAAAATTTGATTTGCGGTTACCTAAAAAAAATCAATAAAAGTTTTACAAGTAAAATTTAATATTAATAGAATTATTATATTGAGATTAGGAGCTGATTGGTTGGTTTGTAAGGAGGAGGATCCGAAAACATCACGCACTGTAGCCACAAATTTGGCACGTTGTACACCCCAGTCGATGGTTGAAATTTTGCTATAGCGCATTAACCGCATCTCACCTCCTTAATGAACCTGATTATGTTATAGCATAACCATACCACCTCCTTAATGAACCTGATTAGGTCGGCAGGTTTCTTTTCACCCGCCTTTAACAGGTTGTTTAGAAAATAACGATAACGAAGATGTCTTAATTTCCGTTGTTGCACTGTAGGACAATGACATAGGAGATACTCCAGGGATTCATCTTCCTCTTTACAATCTCTGCATGTCGAGACTGTAGTCAGTCCCAACCGTGCAGCATATTTCCGTATTAACAGCAATATTAACACTATAATGTATTGAAACTGAAACCAATTAATTTATAAGATATTACTGAAACTATACTTTCAAGAAATCAAATATAGTTCATCGCGAGAATGCAAAGGTCTTTGTGGAAAGTTGGAAACGATAACGTAATAATAAAATAATAAATGGAATATTAAAAAGCTACATAATAAAGAAATCCTTCTCATCAACTTCAGTACTAATGGTGAACCTTTTCCATATATTTATAGTAATTTAATAGTTTTTGTCATTTCGCACTATTATTTCATACATCACCGGCAGTTTTGCAACGCTTTTTTCAAATTGGGTGATAGTAAATTAAAAGTGGGTTTATATTAAAAAAATTATTATCAATTACGGAACGAAAAACATTTACTAATAATTAATAATAACGTATAAACACAATTTACAATTTACATAATTTGCAATATACAATTAAAAAAGAAATCATGGAATTGATTCTACATATTAATAAAGTTATGCTTTAATTATGTCACGCGTTTTATATTACTGCCGGCTGCAGGATATTATTTAATATCTTTAAATTTTGCTGTGTAAAGAAGGGTTGGAATCGTTAAAGCTTATTTTTGTACTGAAATATTATTATAAAAATTATAAATTGCTTTTATACATGTTTCGAGAAGCTCAAGCTGTTCTGTCTAACCATAAAAATTAAATTGTATCTTTTACCACTTAGCTAGTACTTTTGTTATGAAATTCAATTTAAATAAATAAAAAATTGTAAAAATTTTACAGATTGAAAACTTTATAATTTCAGTTTGTTTAATAATTAGTTGCGTAGTGGTGTTGTGCTATACTCTGAAGCAATAGGGCCCAGATTCAACTCCGGATCGAAGGTTTTCTACTTTACTAAAGCACTTTGAACTATTTCTGATATTTACATAGGTATTCAATATCTAAAATATTTTTTTCATAAACATTAAATTTAAAAACTTAATTGAAAATTAAATAAATCATCGGTATAGAGAAAAGTATAGTTAACTTACTACAAGCGATAATGCTACAAAATTCAAAATAATTTCTTAACGGACTGAAATCCGGTAAAAATCTAATGATTAAAAATTGTCGGCATAGACTTTCCTTTAATCAATGAATTGTGTTTTTTTTATTTTTAAATATATTAGAATTTTTCATACTTGAGAGATACTTTTTGGTGGTACCAAGCCAATGCAACTTCTAAAATTACAAAAACAGTTATAAGATGTTTGGCCGAATATATTTCTTATTATTTTCTCAACAAAAAAATAAAAATATTTTCGTTAAATATATTCAACAAATTTTGTTATAATGAAAATTTCAATAATGTTCTAACGAACTAATAAAATTACCATAAATCAAGTATAACAAATATTTACTTAGAATTCCCAAAATAAAACTATTATAAACAACAATTTTAAACAAATAAATTTACAAATATATAAATTTATATTTATTCTGTAAGCATATAATTATCATATATGAACTCGAAATATATTTTATTTTCATCCATTGGGAACAATTCTGTAATGTAGACCGGAAAGAGATTTATATGAACCAATCCTAATAAAAAAAACTACAATAAAAAGGACCAAAAACCTACACTATCAGTGAGGCTAAATCTATATTATTAATAGAAAGTTATTGGTTTCCCTAGAATAAAATATTTATAAATGAAAAGCGTTTTTTACTTTTTATCCTTGTGATTTTTCGACAAAATAAGTGATTTTGTTATATAAGTTAATGATATGAAAATATAACCAATTCTGTTCATCTGATTATATTTACGGTATTTTGAAATATAACGCGGTCTATATACAAACCCTACTTATCCAAGGGGCTAAATGGGTTTTACAATTTTATTTTTCCAAGTTCGTCCCTCTTGGGAGAATACAGCCTAAATTAAATGAAAGAAGTTTCAACATTTATATTGTAATTATAACTACTAATTTTATAATGGATTCAGAACTTTAATAATGAAGAAACTTTTAATTTCAAGTAGCTATTAATGGATTTTAATAGTGAAACATTGTCAGCAAATAGTCTCACCTGTTAGCATTTTTCTCAGTCTTAAAAGTACTCATTTAAAACTGTGTTAATTTAGGAGCGACATCGATGACTAGACCGGGATCTAATTCATTGGCATCATATCCATATCCCACTACCACTACGCTACCGCCCCTCAGTTTTACAATTTTGCAATATATTTAAATTCGTTTATAAATTGAGAAACATTTTAAATTTTGTTTAGCCCAGGGCGCTTAATTTTCTGAAGACTACCCTGTCTATAAATAAAAGTCAATTACGTTTATTTTGATTTAATAGTGTCAAAAAAATTACCTAAGTTTTATATAGATTTTTAACGTGGTTTTTTGTATATATCCTTTGTGTTGGTTCGTTATTTAGCTCGGGTAGCAATCAGCAGACACATCGTCCAGGACTCCACAAGCAGCAGACACATCGGTAACAAGCAGCAGACACATCGTCCAGAAGTAGGCGCATTATCACCGTTTTGCTATCACACATTTTGGTGAACAGTAGCAGGTTAATCCATCGTTAAGCAAATATACGGTTTTCGTATATATGCCGTTTACTGGCTATTATAGATTGTTTAGTTACCAGTTAACACCAAATACGGTCTTTTTATTTCTAGATATTTCTTTCACGGCTTTTCTAAGAAATGAATTAAATCACCTATTTTTAAGGAGTACTTTTTTACAGCTTTTCGGGAACGTAAATTAGAATTGGTTGTAATACATTTATATTTTTTTAAATTATTTAATTTGTATAATAATGTAAGAAATTAAATTAAAATTTAATGAAAGGATGAAAGTTTATCATATCTTTCAATTTACAAATTATGCGGTTGGTTAATTTGGTTAATTATAATATAATTTTAAATGTTTGGGATACAATAATTATTCTTAACAGTATTTATTTATACTTAATCTATGACAAGATCATTATTAATTGTTGAAAATTTAATGTTAATTAGTTATTGTTGAAAATGAAATCCTTTATTTCTAAAGCATATTGTGTTAAAATCCTTTATATATGTTTTACTAAGGACATAACATTTTCATTATATAAATAACAATTTTATTAACTTCATCACAATAATTAATAAAAATCAGCTTTTGGTCGATCATTAACTGATTGATTCTGATGAAGGGAGGACTTTTTCTTGGGTTTAAGTATGTACTAAGCTATTAAATGTTCGCGGGCGTTACTTTATAGGATCTTTCGAGATTTTCACTTATCGACTAATATAATAAACAATAATTAAAAACTATGGAATTATAATAATTAGAAATTATAATAATATTTATAGGCAACAAATTTATAATTTAATTAGATTTTAGTTATAGTAACTTCACTACGATCTAAGATCTTTTATTAGAATTAATCACAATCCAAATAATGTCAAAAAACTTCTACATCTTTAATTTTTAATTTTCATTTGAATCGTATTAAAGCATGACAAAATAAATCTTCGCAAACAAAATGTAAAATTATTTATGAAAAATTCAATTTGAAATTATTGAAGTAGAATAAAAAAAATGCTGTCGTTCTCTTAAAATTTCAAGAACGCGATTTATGTTTTATTAACTTTTTGAATTTCTTTTGGTATAAATATTTTCTGGAATTGAAGATAACTTAATTTAATATTTTTTGCTTTTGATTTCTGTAGATCTAATAAAATTATTTGATTAAATTAGGAAGACTATTAATGAAAAATTACATTATAAAAATTAGAGTCGTATTTTCAGTTAATCGTTTTCATAAAGCATTTTAATTTATTTATGAAATTATAATTATTTTTTATTTCATAGCAAAGAAAATGTTAATTATTAATGCAATTTTTAACATCTTTTTTGATTATTAACTATAGTGAATAATATTTTCCTGTTGAATTGACTTATTTTTAAATGAAGAGATTAAACTTAATTGGATTAAATTTGGGTCATTTCATTCAGCTTCCTTACATTTATTCATGTAATAATTTACTTAAATCTAAAATATATTGCCGAAAGGTATACGACACTTTTAAAATTAATAATTATTATGATTTCTTGTTCAAACCTTTTCCCACACCTTTGAAGCCACTATATGGATTCAAAAATCTTCATCTAGTATTTTATTTTTTGCAGATTTCTATGATATTAGGTAATATATTGGGTATGCATATAATTCTGAAATTATGACATGTATTCCATAATTTTACTTTAACAATAATTTAAAGTAAAAGTAATCGAAATTGGGAACCAGTGTGCCAAATGTTCTTAAAACCTTGCTGCACACATGCAAATATTGTGTATGAAGACTTTTTTTGCAAGTTCAGTGCAACTATTCTAACAACTCGGAATTCCTACTCTAGACAATTCTGTATTAAACGAGTTTGATCTTAATTCCTTGATATTAGAACATTTTTGTATTCATCATGTATCGCTATACAAATGAACAACATTTACAAATCGTTTAATCGCCATATCAAATTTAAATAGTTTTTATGGCAGATTGTATTGTACCCGCCTAGAGCATTAATTTGAAACCGAACTCGACTATGCCCCACCTCTCATAATCAAAAGTTTCCATACAAACTTTGGGAAACTCTGGGCGGCTCACGGTCCTTTTCGCATAAAAAAAATATATTTATGTTAGAAATCCATTTACATATTTATGTATATTTGATTTGTGATGAAACCCATCTTTTTCACTTTGGCTAAAAATCTGAAGAATATTTGTATTCAAAAATTTTCTTCCTTAAATCGTGTTTGTCATATGTAATTATAATCGTATTTGAATACTTTTTAGTAAAAGTATTGTCTTAACTATGATTATTAGCAGCTTTTATGGTTGTATTTATACTCTCAAAAACTTAAATAAAAGTTCGTTTAATTGTGTAGATCTATATATCTTTCCATACATCCGACATCCAAGTAAAAATTTTCAGAAGAAATATTGTTAAATTCCAAACTAATTTTAAAAAATTTAATAAAATTTTAATAAAATTCTTAAGGATATTGAAAATATGTAAATATAAAAAGGTGATATCAGATATTTATGATGAATGCTTAAAAAATTCAACGACATTTGCTTTACTTCGTTATATTCACTAAGAATTAACTTATTTCTAAATCCTCCGGATGTTTATATACACGCTTTCAAAATAAATCTAAAAATTTAAGGTCAATTGTGAATTGTAATTCAAGTGGAAATTGTTTTGTTTCTATTTCAATGATTTTTTTATCAAATAGGGTAAAATTGAGAGAAATGACCTATTTATTTTTAATTGTTAAATATTGAGCAAAATAATAAACAATTAAGAAATAATTTTTTTTTAACTATATTTAATATTTAATAAATTTCAATTTTACATAATTTTAATCTAATTTGATGTATTAAAAGAAATATGATAATATAAAATACAATCCTTGGGTTAAATAACGTTTGGTAACATGGTGCGATTTTTTTTTCATATTTGACTTTGTGAAAATTTGGTACGTGTTCATAAAATAAGAAAATCCTTCATGGAATCATTTTTAACGATTATAATTCTAACCAGTCCTAAAATTTTATGAGTGTTTTCCGCAACAATTTTCATTAAAATCGTCTAAACTACTTGATTCTTCCTATAAGTAAGCTTGCCATTTTTTGTATTCGATGAATTGACTGAGTAATTTAATTATAAAATAAATAAAAACCTGTAATCACTGACGAAATATTTAAGATTTAGCAAAATGATTAAATATGTTCTTGCACTTGCATCTACTAATTATTTTTGAATTCAAATACTTACCAATTATTTTTCGGAGAAGTCCAAAAAATTCGCCCCTACAAAACACAATTATTAAACAATATCAGCCTAATATTCCCACTTTACGAAATTTATATTCAAACTGCTCATAATATGCTATTTCGGACCTTAGGTTAAAATAATGCAAGTATGCCATCTTACCCAACTTTACCCTATAGAAAAATATATAAAAAATATAATAAATTTTAAATGAAAATTTATTCAATTTAACATTAATTTTACATAAGAAATATATCATTTTTCATAAAGATATTTTATGTATAAAACTCATACTATCAAATTTATGATTTTTTATTAAAATTATTTGTAAATTGAAATATTAAAAAATTGGGCGAAATTAGAATTTTAATATTATTCTTATTTATGATGTAAATTTGTATGTCATGTTGTTGACTTGCTATTGTAATTGTAATCAGTGATGGGTTCAATTTATGTGTAAGATAATTGTTTTTGAATTAGCTAATTATATTGTGAATAGTATTTTTATAGGCTGGTTTCCGAAAAAAAATAAATAAGGTAATTTTAATAGATGCAAATTTAATAGAATTTAAAATAAACCAATCTCTCACAAAAGAGTTTATTACATTAATTATGTATTTATTTCAAAGATTGAGTAGTTTGTATATTTATTCCTACTATTGTTTCAGGGTGGGTTCTTTAATAGTAAATCTTGATTTAAAATGGAAAATTTACGAAAATTCCTTATTAAGGAAACATAACTTAAGTCAAATTGAATTTACTTTATTTGAGTGTACGTGACATAAATTCAAAAATATTTTTTTTTCCTGATTTATACACAAGAGGTACAATTTTATTTAAAAAAATGGGATATGAAAATATACCTCATACAGCCTTATAAACCCTGCTGTATTCCATGATTTATTTTGAGAACAAATTTGTATCCCATTTGGAATAACAATGATGCGTTGTAATGGTGAATCAAATATTCTTCCATAATAAATTATCCATGTCTTTACTTCATAATTTTCAAATATGAACTGTCAAATTTATGTTTTATGGTACAATCGTACAACTCGAATATAATACACCCGGTACTACCCGAATATAATTAAAAATTTAATGAACTAGCTATATAAATATAAACTACACGTTCATTGCTAATAAATAAGTTGCTCAAATGTTAATAGAGTTACTTCTAACTCTTTAAATTTCCCTCAAAAGGAAGTCCCGGGCTGTTAAATCTGACTACCATGGGGGCCAATCCATATCACAATTTATTGAGAAATTAGTTGTAGAAACAGATCTTTCTGTAATTCTATTTTAACATTGGCTGTATGCATTTACACGTACACCGTCTTCTTGGAACCACTTTTAGAATAATTGGATATTAATAATTTCACCTTTAAAATTCCAAGTGATTAAAAAAGGGTTTCATATTTTGGTAAGTTAAAATAATAGTTTATTAGTACAAGTTATCTGGTCCCCCTACATTAGCATCTTTTTATTACTATTATGATAATAATAATCTATGATCTTAAAAAAATATTAAGTGTTAAGTGGACGACAGAATAAATTTTAAACTTTGTTTATCAAAGTTCTATACATAAAACTGCTTTTAAATATTACTTAAAACTTTATAGAAACTTTTTTTTTATTTATTTGAAATCTTACAAAACTACTTAGTTCTTAGTAAAAAAATGTTTCTTGAACGATATTAAATATATACAGTGCTATTTTACAGCACTGTACAGAATACTATTCTATTGCGGTGATGTTACATTGGTCAAACTTGAAATTTAATTGTACAATATTTATTTTACGGAATGTATTTACTGAGTTACGTAAAATTAAAATTATATTGAACAAATATCGTTTTAGAGATATTAATATTTGCTTTAATGTTAGACAAAATTGATATTTGTGTGGCTATTGGTATCGATTGGTATTTATAACGAAAATTTTTTTAGTATCATTTTGACCGTTTGTAATTTAAATTATTACTTTAATAATAAATCACAATAATAATTAAAAATACTTAATCAAAAAAAAAATATATTAATTTTTGCATATAAATAATACAGAATAAATTTCAAAAAAATAGACTTAACGTGTTTCAAATCTTAGTGTTCATTTGGATCTATAAACGATTATAGTTTATCTTGTAGCCCTAATTTATGGTCATAATGTATAAATTGTAGCATTGGCTCAAATTAAGATATTTAATTCAATTATTTAAATCCGATACAAATAATCTCAGATGTGTCAGAAAAACAAAATTCATCATTCTTATATATCAAATTTCTACCTACTGCAAACTTTTTGTAATTTTTGTTACACGTTACACGCAACATAAAAACACCAAAGTTAAATATTAACTTACCTATAAAGTCAAAACGTTGACTTCGAAATTAAGATTTGTTAAGAAAATAAAAAAATATCGTGCCAAAGAATAATTAATAAGTAAATGATGATTTGTGGAAAACTGTTTTCTCAACGCCTGATGGTGATTAAATTAAACTTATATAATTGTTCCAGTTTTTAAATTTATCATAGTAAAATAATTTTGTTCTATTTTCAGTTAAAAGACGCTAATTCTTTAGTACTTGTAGAATAGAAAATTGCATTATAATTATAACTTTGAAGGCAACAATTACAAGAAAATATTGAAGTACATTTGTAATTAACACGATTTCTTAGGTAATGAATGTATGATATCGAATTTTAATCATTTGCCCATATTCTTACTATCAGAATAATAAATAAAATTATATAGAAATCATTCAGGTCAATTGAAATCATTCAAGTCAGAGGCACCAATTTTTAATACATATTATTTACTCTATAAATCCAAGGATCAATAATCTTACAATTCATGAAATTTTTAAGTTATATTGTTTTTTTTTCTGGCAAATCTCATTAAGGCTAACTTGGTATTAAATTAACCAATTACAGGCTATTGCTTTACGGGTTCTACATATTTTATATATTTTGCAGCAATTTAATATTAAATCGAATTTTTAATGTTAAATTTTCTTCATTCTTTTTATTCTCATTGATTTATTGATTAATATTTGAAGTAATTAGCTAGGATGATTGCCTATAATCATTTTTTGACAAATAATAAGTCGAGAGGAAGATAATTAATTACACTGAAAATATAACTTTTCATCATTAATTATAGTATGTAATTTTATATTATTTTCTTTTCGATAAAGTTTCTTATTTAAAAATTACCTATAAAAATTGAATTTATTCAGATTTATTTCATTTTCAAAGTCGTAAGCATTTACGATTTACCAAATACAAAGTAGTTACCGAAATACTTGAATCTGAAAAATCTCGGTAAAACAGTATTTAGAAAAATAATGTAAATGTTTTAAATCAGTATTTTTTTTTAAAAAAAAGAATTTATTATAAAATCTTAAAGAATTTTGGGATAAAATTTATTAGAAAATAATCTTAAAATGTGATCAAATTTCTTGTGACAAAATAATTAATCATTTTGATTATTTTTGACATAAAAAAGGATTTATGTATACAGGATACAATTTAAAAAAAATGCCAATAGGTAAACTACACGTAATTCAAAAGAACTGAAATATTTTATCAAATTTAAATAATATTGTTAAGATACTTTTGAATATTTACCAATTCATTTTAAGTTTTGTTAAAATTTAAAATTGATGAGAATTCTGTCATCTTGTCAAAATTCTCAAAAAATCTATAAATAATTATAATTTTTATGTAAACTTTATGTTTTTATGTTATTATTTTAATCTTTAATGTTATTAAATTTTACAATTCTTTTTAATATCATTTAACAAAATTTAAAAAATGTTGTATACTTTAAAAAGTTTTTATAATTTCTATTTTAAAACAAATTTCTGGAAACTCAATGTAACTCTATAGCACTTTTAAAATATATATATAATGCTACTTTTAAAGTGAAAAGTAAAATATTTTCAATAATGGAAGTCATTCTAGACATAAAATTTAACAGCCTCCTATTAATCATTAAACTACGGTTCTTCAATCGTTCATAAGAAATGTGAACCAAACAAAATAAACCAGAAAATTCCATGAGCGATTATTAATGAATAGGACCTACATAATCCTCAATAAATAAAGTTATTAAACCACTTTAAACGATCCCAAGAGTAAGCAATTAAAGCCTTTAAATCAAATTAAGCTGACTTAAACACCTCCTAAACCTGACTTATCTAGCTGTCAAGCTGATAAATATTTAGGTTTGAACTATTTTATGAATTATTTGATTTTATATTTTTCAAATTTAATATTCAAAGTTTTGAACAATTCCGACAGAATTTAAAAGAGCAGATTATATGTTTTAATTTTCCATTTTCCTTAAAGCTACAGATGTTTTGAAATTGTAGAAATATTGCATTAAATTATTTATGAAAACTTTTTAACCAGATGTCCAAAATTTTAATACTTTTCTACCAATTTAATTAAAACAAATTTTATACTTCAGGCCAATAGATTAATTGGAATATTTTTAAGATCTTGTTGGTTTTATTCTTCATTTTGTTTGTGGCATTATGCCATTAGCAACAACAAAAAATATATTTGTCCTTCAGACTGTTCATGTGTAGTGTAGTTCATCCGATAAACTGTTTGTGATGTCAAAAACTTATCAAAAATGTTATTTAAATGGATCCACAAATTTTGTAGAAATAATCTAGAAGCGTTTACAATCAGACACTGCAGATATAATTACAAAAAACACATACATTTTATGGCATCGTTATTATTGGCCTTAGCTCGAACCAAAAATTCCAATTTAAACTTTATTATTCCACAAAATTGAAAATTCGAATACAAATAATGGAAGGATATAGAAATATTTACAGCGAATTATGGCAAAATGTTCTTAATAATAAATAAGCTTTAGTCACAATAACGTTATGCGTTGGAGTTGGAAAGGAGTTGACCAGACCAGTACAATACAATTGGTGTTGCAATATAAATTTAACATGATAAATTTCCAAGGTTTTGTTAGACCACATTTAGGATAGGTTACCCTTTACAATATTTTAAAGTCTATAATTAAACTTTATTTTATAAAGGTTTGTTTTTGCAGAGTATGATATCGAATTTAGCTGCCGGAATTCAAAATAGCAATAAGTATTAACCAATTTAGTTCGAGTGTCGGTAGTTTTTATTATTATTTTCTATTTATATTATTGCGTAAAGGATAACCAAAAAAAAAAAAAACACATCATTAATTTTTATGAATTTTTTGTTAAAAGGTTTTTTGATAATCATATCCTTTTGCGTGTTAAAATGGTCAACTATTTTTATAGTATTTTTTGTTGCTAACATGGATTTTCCATTTGAAAAATTGATTTTTGTGTTTAAAAAAAGTATTGCTGAAAAAACCAAGAATGTCATTTAAATCTTTTTGGTATTGGTATCTAACTCAATAAAATTGTTTTATAAAAAATGGATTACAATTAAGTATTACATTTGATGTGTTATTAAAATTTATAACCAGACCATTCCTCAAAATTTAAATTATTCAACATAAAATCAACTGAAATATTACCATAAAAACAAATATTTCTAATAGTTTTCGGGCTATTTATATGAGGAAATGAATGAGTTAATGATTAAAATTATTTGGTATCTTATGCATAGTTCAATTTGTACTGGTTGTCAAATTTGTACTGCCTATAAAAATTAAATCCTCTAAAAGCCGATCACCCAGCAATTGGTAACCTATGATCTACGGGTCATACACGGACCTACGAGCTGGGAAATACTGATAGTATCGAATACAGTATTCGATGGTCTTGAGTTTTTAGTACCAAAAGCAGCAAAATCTTGTTTTTTATGGTATTCGTTACTCGATACTTTTTTTTATTCAGGATTTACATGATTTGATTACATAATCTATTGCAAATACCAACACACAACTCAACACTTCTTTATTGGGAAAAGCTTACAACTATGATTTTAAAATTTGTAAATAATAATTGGCCCATAGACCTTTCCAATTATCCGTCAAATTCAAACGAACCCGAATTCCATATCCAGTTAGTTTCCCATAAAATTAGATGTTTACAATGATTCCATTTTTGTTGAGAAACTTTACTAA
This sequence comes from Rhamphomyia laevipes, assembly GCA_963920725.1. Taxonomy (NCBI): domain Eukaryota; kingdom Metazoa; phylum Arthropoda; class Insecta; order Diptera; family Empididae; genus Rhamphomyia; species Rhamphomyia laevipes. The sequence continues at coordinate 40,322,713 of OY987256.1, forward strand.
GTAACTAGGAACGATTTCATTTAATCTATAAGAATAAGTAATCCTTTGTGTAATTAATTAAATAATCTTAAAAAATTTCCTGTTACGAATTATGATATAATAATTAATTCGTGTAACATAAAAATGTGGTATTTTTATGTATATTTGATATCCTTTTCAAAAGAAATTAATTGATAAGAAATTAATTAAAGTTGATACTATCGTCGAAACCAATTTGAACACCTATACATAATTCTAAAATATTTTTTTCATGTATTAAATATTAAAATTATTAGATTGGTTGCAAGCAATAGTTTGTAAAACATTTAAGCAAATTAGCAAATTAAATACATTTTTAAAATTATTGCTAGGAATTTATTTTTTATAGGATAATTAATTTACCTACAAATTTTCATTCATAAATTTTATATGTTATTAATATAATAAGAAGTTAATTGAAACTGAAATTGGAAGTTAAATTTATCGGGGAAATTTGAAAATATTTAAATTAAAATTTTTAAAAAATAACAAATGCATAAAAGTGTCCAAAAAAGTATAGCAAAAAGCAAAACAATTAGAACTAGGGGATACATATTTTAACATCCAGGATAAAAAAATTAACTTTACAATTTACAAATAAAAATATAATAATTATTATAAAACTATTTAAAAACAGAAATAAACTTTGTAAGATTTCTAAGCTAGATGGAAAACATTCAATTATAAAATTACAGGATAATTTCAAGTTTTAAGTTATTTGTTGAAAATTATATATCAAACTAAATTTAATTATACAATTAACTTTAATTAGTATAGCATGTACTCAGGAAATTGTAAAAACTACATTTTTATTGGCAGCTGTAACGCGAATATTAACACGTAAATAATTACAGTTTTTTTAAAATTTGTAATTTAAATTAATTTATTTTAAATTAAATGAATTTTCATGTTAATATATAAATTTAATGAACAAATAAATTAAAGGAATTTATGATATTCATCGTCATTAACTTTAATGCTTAAATTTATGTAAAATTTATGTAAGAATAATATAGTTATAGAATTGTAGAAAATTTTACACTCAATAATATATAATTAACTAATTAACTAATAATAAGTATTATATATAATTGAGAAGCCAAACAAAGTTCAAATTTTAATGAATAATTTTTTAATGTACTGTCAATATCTTAATTGTAATTTTCTAATTCCACAAGTTCCAAATAAACTTTAGGAATTTAATATTTTGAATATAACTTGTTTCAGGTTCGATCATATAGCTTTAGGTTCGGTCATATAGCAGGGTTGTGATAGCAAAAACAGGAAAGAGTGGATATGAAACAGCTACAGCATTGGGACTACATTATCTGTAGTCCGTAGTTCGGACTGCAGAAAACTCTATTCAGCACATACACTTGAGCCCTCTGCTTAGATATAGAGAGTGCAATCATTCAAGAATCGTTTCATTCAAGAATCATTGAATACACTTATGCAATGAATTGCTAACAAGCTGCAAAGTAGAGAACTCAGCCTACGGAAATGTTTAAACTTCCTTAACATCACGAGGCGGATCTAAACAACCATAATTATTAACTCGAATTTGAAATGTTCGAATTTGAGTGGTATCAAAATGGTGCTAAAGGCTAATTTGAGTCTTGGACAGTATACCACTTGAACCAAATCGTAATATTTAAATATAATTTAAAAAGCTGGTTTCGTATCTAATGTGGGAACATAAAGATATTAAGTATACTAGAATTGTTCTATCAGTTTATCGTTATGAAAATGCAATACGAATCCGGACTACTTTAACTAATTTCTGTGAAAAAGAATAAAAAAGAATATACTGATAACTCATAGTTATATTCAATATAAATTTCTATCCTTTCTAATAAATTAATAATAATAATATATAATTAAGATAGAGTTCAAGTCAAAGGATTTCAATCAAAAATATAATACAGAAAAAATCTAAAGATATCAAAAAATTATGAAAAATATATAATTATACATTGTATCATAATGTATGTAATAAAAGCAGGTTCTTTTTTAAAACATAAATATATACAAAATTTACTAATAATTTATCCTATTACGATACATTTTATATCCCAGCCATATTTTTATTGTAAAATTGAACACTAAAGTGAAACTCTAGGAAAATTTATTGGTTCATTTTTATTGTTTCTGCGGCAGTTTAAGTCTTTTTTTCATATTTTATTTATGTTGCATATAGAATAACAAAAATAATATAAATAATTCAGATATAAATCATAAATATACACAATTCGACCTTTTGTGTTCATTCATTTGTTAAAGCATAAAATATCTATATACATACTCTAAAATTCGTAGCATAAAATTGGAATTGGTAATAACAAAAGAGAATAATATAAAAATATCGATTAGATATTAAAATTGTTACTGAAAAAAAATGGCAATAGATAAATAATTTTGTAAATGTTGGAAAATAGAACATGACAGGAATCGAATTTAGAAACAGGTGGACAAGGAATTACATAGTAAGAAAATATCGACTTATTCAAGAAAAATATTTTGAAAAATTATCTTTTTCTTATTTTAGCTTTAGAGTTAGAACCTTAGAGACTTGGGTAAGCTTTAGCTTTCATGATAATAATTGTTTTGTGAATAGAATTAGATAGTATTGATTTGTATGGAATGTGGTTTCTCAATAAGAATGCCGATACATGTCGTGCTATGCTCTTCAAACACTTAACTTATTTTTGTATGCGTAATCGATAATTTCGAGACATTTAAATGATATTTTATTTTAAACTTGGTAATGAAGAAATACATTTGGTTCTATTTCAACATTTTGTATAATTAATTATAATTCATTTTTAATACCGTCACCGAGTGAAAAACAAATGTAAAAATAAAATAATTTTCTTAAATTTATTTTGTATCCACTACAAATCAATTCGTTTTAGACTGGAAAAACACTTAATAGAATCACGATATTAAATGCATATTTAATACGTTAATTTATAATTTAACTTAATATTTTATAATTCTATATTCAACGAATTTTAATGTATATAATAAAATCAATTGTTACCCAAATTTTCATCTTCTATATATACAAAAATATGCCAATTTTTCGCAAAGTCTTTGTTTAAAGTTTTGCAATAAAAATCGATTTAATGCTGCAATTCAAGATTTTACTATACCTAAGGCCATATAATTTTAATTATACTTTTTACTATCAAAACAATACTACATTTTCATATATAGAACAATAAATTTTAAAACTTCACGAAAATTAATTGAAAAGTAATTTCATTCAAATTTTAATTTCGATTATAAAGTTTATTTTATTATTCTGAAACTATTTTATTTAACTATATATATACAATTTAAACTAAAGATGATAATCGGTTTAATTATAAATTAAAAAATATTTTAAAACTTTTAAACTATAAATCTATATAGCAAATTTACGCTTGCATTAAAATTTAAATTCTAAATTAAAATGACTACTCGTAATATAGCAATAAAATAAATATTTAAAATAAAAAATGTTTTCTATATTATTTTATAGTTAAAGTTGATAAATAAAATGTATAATAATAAAAATTAAAATTTTTGTTCTGTTTATTGAAGGCACCAGTTTATGCCTCTTGCGAAACGTATAAAAACAAGGTTTATAATAATATAATTAAAAAAGTTCAACTCTTTAATAATATAAAATGGATTTTATTTAATATATTTTTATAGTACTGTCACTGTGAAACGTGATGTAGCGATTTATTAGTTTACGAGTTTAAGATACGATTATTATCATATGAGAAGCAAAAATTCCTTGGTTCAGTTTGTGTCAAAGTTTTTCGAAATTTTTCATAGCTGAAAATGTTTAAATGTAATTCTGCTATATGTGAATCTAAGGCTCCCTTGATAATTGGGACATAAAGGATAACGAAACAAAATAATGCAAGTCATACTGTTGAATAAGATTGAAGATAAGAGAATTGCGAAGCATCCTAGAAAAATATGGCTAAACAATATTAAAGAAGATTTGAGAATATTAAAATCTCAAATTGGAAAAAAGTTTCGGAAGATAGAAAAAGTTGTAGGAAATAAGTAAAGGAAGCCGGACTGTAGCGCTGAAAAAGAATTTATAAATAACGAAGCCAATGTATTTTTTTTGCTCGTAATGTATGTAATATTTACAAAGCTGAAAACGATGATTTATGTTTATCTGATAAAAAAGTTGATTCCATTCGAAATGTAAATGATAAATGTGCAGAGAATAATTTTTAGTTCTTAATAGATCAGATTTTCATTTTTCATTTGCGAACTCTCATTATAACCTCCTATGTGTATAGTGATCGATATCAGAATCTAAAATATAAGAAACTCTGAAAGATTTTGGAAAATGTAGAAGCAATAGAATATTCAGATTCAGGTTAACGAACATCCAGAGCAATTACCAGAAAACACTGTCGTAAAAAATGTAGTGATATAAAATTTCACGCAATGAATAAAGAGAAATTTTGGAAGCATATTGCAAGCTTGGAAATCATAAATTACGGCTTCAATTTTTGAACATATTAATTAAAGTAGACCACATTTTAATCTTTTGTTTCTTAAATTGTTAGATGTGATAAAATTTTCTGAAAATGAATTTGGAAATATATAAGGTATGCCGTCATATTATCAGAAAGTTGCCAAATAAATAATGTCTTAAGTACCGTGGACCCAAAACTGATTTATTTATCATTAAGCATATAATCTAAAAATACGTAACCCTAATAAAAACCTGTATATTTTAAAAGAGCTCTGCGGTAACCCCCGTTTTGCATAGGAATTATGATTGGTTATAAAATCACTTTCCAAAGAAAAAATACCTTCCCACAATTATAGTAAACTCAAAAACTGGTAATTTGGACATAAGATGTTATGCTTTGATTTTTTAATACAAATTCAATACAAATGTCCTGTGGGACATTTCGGCTACTAAGGCATAAGTGCAAAACCAATTAAAATGCAAGTTTGTAAATTTTTTCAATTATCTTTAAATTATTCTATTTATTTTTGTACTGAAATTGATTTTAAAAATAGATATTGTAAATTCTATGAAAATCGCAAATTTAATAAAAAATTTCATGGTCGGAAATAAAGTTTAAATTTTCCAATAAAATGAACTAGTTGCCCTGGTATTGTGCTGCTATATCTATAAAAATGCAAAAATAAAATATTTAATATGTATAATAAAAACAGCTAAAACCAATAATAAATTTTAAAAATCAGCAAATAAAAATTTTCACGGTTTAATAAATAAACGAAAAAAAAAAAGTTAAAGGATAAAACAAACCAACAAAAATCTGGGAAATCCTTCATTTAAAAAGTTTTTTAAACCACAAGTTTTTTAGTATATTTTGTATGTTTTCATTGGAGGTGGTGGAAAATATTTTGTTGAACAAAATCCTTTATCACAGTTGGAAGATTTATGGATTGTATGTTTTTGTTTTTGTAATATTTTTTTTTTCAGTTTAAATCAGAGAGTGGAAAGCGATTACCACCAGTTTTATACCGATCCGGTTTACGGTTACGCTCCGGTATCTGTTTTGGCTTGCGTTCCGTTTTTTTATATTTTTGTATAGTGATGTTTTTTATTTTCTTGCGATTTCCAAAGATGTTACGTTTACGTTACGACTGTCAATCTGGCAGACTGTAAAACGAAATGACTTTCATTATATTTCCAAAGAGAATATTCATAAAGTTTTATATACCACTACCACATATTACAATTTATGAATTTGACGTTTCATGTGACATTAAGTAAATAAAAAGATTTTTGATAAAGTGAAAATATTGATTAAAATAAAATTGAATTGTTTATGTAAAACATTAAATATTAAAATATTGAAATTCATTACTTCTTATAATAATAATAATAATTAGCGACACATAATTTGGTCTCATTCAAAAATTTGACATTTTCGACAATAAAAAATGGTGGAAATCGGTACCAACTGCAATTAAAAGTAAAATTCATCCCGTTTTTGAAGCTTCCACATATAAGAAACACAAAAGTCTTCTAGTTCGAATTACATTAGTAGCATTCATATCACTGCTACTTAATAGTAATTAATTGTGACAATGCAGTGACCTGTCGTTATATAAAAATAAATTTGAAGTTTAATTTGACGTAATTTCACATTTTACTTGTAGAGTAGTTTTAGTAAAAAAGATTAATTTTGAACCGGTTAAGATTAGATTACAGATTATTCATTTTTTATTATTTCGGTTCGTTTCGGATTTCGTTTTTCTAAAAATAGCGGTTAATAGCTGTTTCCGGTTCAATTCGATTTTTTTTTGTAAATATCTTTTCCATATAAATAAAGTTATTTCTGATTTAAAGTTATTTCTGTTAAAAAACCTATAAATTTTACCTGTTGTGTTTGTTTATGATTTAATTTGAAAAATAAACGGAAATTTAATAAGAATTTTATTAATATTTCATGTGCAGTTTCAGGCAAAATCAAAATACACAAAATTCAATGAATTTTATGCTACTACCGACTTCGATATTAAACTTTAAGTTGATATAATATAATGTAGATGTAGAACCACTAAACATTTCCAATCGTTAGTATTATTAGTTGAACATATTTGAATAGAGCCAGTGAAGGTTAAATCGCATAATAAATAATTTATGAGATATTTAATTGTTATATGATTGGTGCCGTGTGAATTAACGCCACATGAATTTTCAGAATGGATAAAAACTCTAAAAACGTCATAAGCGCGTTGTTCTTATTTGCCAACACCTGGTATAAAGTCACATAACCCCTGGTGTAAGGGTTCAATAAAGATAGAGTAAGTGGGGAATAATAATGAAACAATTTAAAAAAAATGAAATTTAACTTTTGATCCCAGTTAATTTTGTTCTAAATGGTGATTTAATATTTAATCGGTCAATTTCTCGGTGCATTATGAGTGGATTTCTCCTGGAAATTATATTATAGAAAATTATAAAAAGAAGATGAATTTTAAATTTACTGGAAAAAGATGATGAATCTATTTTTATTTGTAATTTTTCGATAAGATCTTTATGTAATTTGTATACAATTTCTTAAGTCCTAGTGTAATTTGGTTTTAAATTCCTCCTCTAAGTTTCAGTTCATTTAGGAAGCTAAATTGCTGTGTTGCTCTAAAAATTATGTGAAACAAAAATTATGACACAACGACATAAAATATTTTTTTTTTATTATTGCAGTTATACATTTTTTATTTAATTAATTTTGATCCTCTTCCAATGATCTTCCACATTTTACAAATTTGAGATCTATACTTGAACCATTTAGACTATTTATTGAAGGATTTCCTTATTTATTTATGGATGTGTTTATGTACTTAATACACTAAAATCAAACTTTGAATTTAATTTTTGATAGAAAAAACCTAAACAAAAAACCATAAAATCAAAATTCATCAGGAATTATAGTTGAAATACGTAAAAATAATAGCAGAGGAACATGTCTATAAAATTTCATCTTTCGTAGATTCCATGGACAAACAAAACATTATTAAGATTTAGAAAACCTTTCAAATTTAACTAATTTCAGAAAATATTTACTTTTTTTTCCTTTAAATTTCATCATCAAATTTGTATTAATTTGAGTTGACTTAATTTTGAAGAAGTTGGGTTGGGATAAATTATGCTAATTTATTGTTTTGGCTAGACGGAAAAGGTAATTTTCTATAAATAAATAATCCTTTTTAAAGTGCTATAGGAAATTGTGTGAAAAGATTTAAAAGTATTTTTCTTGGGTTTAATAAATTAAACTTTGAAATGAGACTTAATAATTAAAGTTAATTTTATTTATAATATTTTTTAATAAGTAAAACTGAACATTTTTAAATTATTTTGTTATGTTTATGTTTAATTGATTTAAATGATGTTTAATTGATATAGTTTTTTGATTGGAAAGAATGTGAATATTTGTATCGAAGTAGTGAGAGCAGAAGCAAAGTCGGTTTAATTCGAAGGTCTTTGGCGTAGACTTTTAAATTTATTATTACATTGCTAGTATTATTTTTATATTGGAATTTATAACATTTAATTTTATTTAAATTCTAATCATTCTTTTATAATATTTAAGGATAGAACAAGGACAAAGAATATCCTTTAAGCTATTTAATAAATTTTCAAGAATATTATAACAAAACATTTTCAATAAGGCCAAATTCCTTTTATTATTTATTAAACCTCTTGGCTGTCTTTTAATATTAGATAACGTAAATTTATGAAATTTCATATTTCAATTTTATTTCTTTATAAAAAACATTTTCCGAATAATTTTATGAATTTTCACTGAATACAAGATTTTTTAATCTTCTATAGACTAATTTTTTTACAGCTTTATTGATTTATTTAAAACATTTTTGAAAAGAAGACTTCGTAAAATTTAATTAGTTTAAGGAAAATCTCAACTGTAGGATTACTTTTTTGATAGGTAGGAAATTTTGATGGACTTAAGATTTTAATTTTTGATTTAATGGATTTGATATTTTATAATATGAAAAAAAAATTACAAATGGATAAAAGAAGCTTCGTATTATGTATTAAAACTAAAAATTTTGTAACAAATTTAATTCTGAAATATTAAAAGTTATTTATAACTTTTATGAATGATTTTTATATAAATAAGCTCAGAATTTTTATAGTTAATTAATTTTATATTTTCATAGATTCTTAACAAGAAGACATGATAAAGTTAATAATTTTGATAATTTTAATTATAGTTTTAATGTGTTAAAATAATTTGTTTTAGTATATCATTTGTTGGCTAATAATGTTGTTTCAGCAATACTGAAATTATTAAAAAGTTTATTCATAATTTGCTATACACGATAAATTTACATAAACAAATTAATTCATAAAATATTTACATCTATATATAATTAATAAAATTTGTGGCCATTTGTTTCAGGTAAAATATATTACCAAATTTTAATTTCAGTAATTACTTTTGCAAAATTCATATTACCTAATTAAAATTATATACTATATTTTTTATAAAATACAATTTTCAATTATCATTTTTTCAATTATCGTAATTTTGTAAAAAAATAAATAAAAATAAAATTCATTTCAAATTTTTACATTATTTCATTTCGTTAACCATCAAAATGAGAAATTGATGATTTGCTAATTAATAAAATTAAGATTTCTGTTTTTCTATAAAATCGCAATTAAAGCAAAAACTTGGAATAAAAACGACCATCCTTAAAAAAACTGAGTTTCGTGTGATTCCATTCCAGTAGAAAAAAATACATCAATCAAATGAGTTTGTTGTTTTATTTCCGGTGTTCTTTCTAATTACTAAAAAGAATTTAATTTTTTTATACTTATAATAATTAATAAGAGATTTTCGACTTTTTCGTGGTGAAAGATAAAAATATCAATCAATTTCTTTTTATGTTTCACCATGAAAAAGTCGAAAATCTTAAGCAAAATCACTGACTAATTAGTATAAGTAAGGACTAAAAATTATACATATTGTTGTTGTACTAAGCAACAAGTAATGAAGGAAATTGTTGAATTAGATATCATTCATTTTATTGAAAAATATTTATAATTTTAAATATAAATTGTATTGAAGAAGTTTTTGTAAAAATTTACCTTTTTAATAAAATGAAATATGAAATATTTTTTAAATTTATAAAAAATAAAAATAAAAAAATCAACACGGAAAAAATGAATCACTAATGCCGAGGTGCGGAGTTAGGTATTTTCAAGGATTATAATATTTTTGGTCTATCAAGTTCTGAAGTGAAATATATTACATAAAAAGTATTGCAACGAAGTGTCGATTATTCACTTCGTTTACAAATATTTCTTGGATAGGTTATCTTAGTAGCAGTAAATTAAATAATCAGTAAAAGTTAAAAATCTTAAATTTAACTATCTAAATATAAAGTATAAATAAATAAAATATACATACAAGCAAAATTTATTTTTAATTTATAATTGAATCTTCTAACTATATTAATTATCCGAACATTTTAATTATTAATAATTGAAGTAAATTTGAAAATATACAAACTGAAATTTGAATTTTGGTTTCCCCTAGCTAGAATAACCAGCAGCTCGAACAATAATTACGATTATTGAAAAAATCTATAACATTTATTGAAATTTCGTGGGCGGATGTGGTGTTTATAGATTGTAAAAAATGAAGGAATGACAATTACATGATTACATTATTTAAATTACATAAATAATTTAAGTAATTTAGGGCAATTTTCACGAACTAATCATAAGAATATATAAGTAGTAACAAAGACCATAAACGCACCTATTAGTGATGTGCAAAAATTGAGTACCGAATACCAAAGTATTCGTTACTTGAAGAATGAACGAGTACTGATTACTTATACATACTCAAAAGTATTCGATCCTTGTATGATTACTTTTCATTTAATATGAAACCCAAATTAAAATTGTAGTATTGTAGTTAACCAAATTTCCAAACCAACAGAAAATTATTCATTTCATTTTTCATTATACTACCGAGAAAAAAAGATTGCATATGAGTATGAGTACTGAGACCGAGGAATGATTTGATTACTTTTTTCATCTGATTACTCAAAACGAGTGTGAGTATTGAGTAAATTTTTCGTTTCTTCATACGTGTATTGTATTGTGTGTAACTGAAGTTGTAGTCAGTCACGCCACAATACAAAAACGAATTCGCACATCACTAGCACCTATGTGTACTTCGAGAGTCCGTTGTACACTTCGCTTGAAAGGTTATTCTATCCTAGATTACATCATTCCTATTCATCTCTCTCATGAACGCAATTCGTTTGGTAGGTCTCAATCTGTCTGTCTCCTTCATGTCGGTCAAAACATTATGCCCCAAGTGTTTAAATCTTTTATATCTTACAGTAGAGCAGTAATAGAGGAGGTGTTCTACTGCTCCCACCTCTTCCGCACATCCTCTGCCTACAGTCTACATGTTGAGGTTTCCGGTAAACTTAATTTCATTTCCTTCCATGTTTCCTGACAATAATACCAGTAACTATACAGCCATAGTTTTATGGCTGCATATTGCTTTATATAGAGTGGGTGGAACAACTTAGGAATACATGAATTTATGCCAGAATTAGGCCTATTGTACTGATCGTACCCTTCATGTTACACACGACGGGATGATTGACTGAAGCAGCAAATCTTTCGTTTGACTGAGAAATGGTTTCCAACCTATTAATTTATTCATGTAGTAAGAACCAAGCATCTGGGTTGAAAGGTTATAAGACAGAGACACAAAGTGTTTATTCATTGCCCTTTCATCTCCATATCATCTACATAAGTGTACACCTCGGATCAACGTATCTTAAAACATTTGCGAATTTTATTACTGCATTACTGGTACTCATTTAAAGCTGAGTCAACTTAGATCGAGTGTATGTCTCGGTTGGCAGTTGCAGTCGATGTATCACATCATAACACACCGCCATCACCGCCTTCAGCGCCTTCTATTCTATTAATTTAGGTTCTACTATCATATTTCGATTCAGTTTTCTTTTTTGTACGAAAGTTGTAAATAAATCATGAAAGCAAAAAAATAAAAATTAATTGAATATGCATAAAAAAAAAACTTCCTTTTAAATATCCCGACAAAAAAGACATATGACTTGACAAATGATATAATTCTATAGTCCGTACGTTTTCGTTTATGTTTTCCAGCTTTACATTTAAAAGGCTTCAAAAAAATATTTATTATTCATCAAAAGAAAAATCTTTTCAATTAAAATAATTCTGTTTTTCACACACAAAACTACTGCCATCAAAAAACTCCTTTATTATAAAAATCTCAAATTATTTATAAAAAAAAAATTCCATTGCAATAGAAAAGATTTTTCATTTTGACTTTTATTTATGCTTTTCATTTTCATTATAATGCAGGAATATAAATAATGAGAGTATAGTGTAAAAAACGAAAGTTTTTACGCCGAGTACTACTATGAGTGCTGCAAATTGCAATGGACAGGGATATAAAAAATGAATCGATTTCGTTCAAATGTGTTTTTCTTCACGTTTTATAGGCCAAAGAATACCAATCTACAAAAAAAACTGTTGGTATCAAATTTGTTTTTGTTTCAATTAATGTTTCCAGTGAATTCAAAAATATTAATATTGGTGTTCCGGAAGGCTCTATATAATATACAGGCGATAGACCAAAAAAAAATCTGAGGTTGCCATGTGAAATGCCATGTTTTGTATTGAAGCATAAAATATTGTGGTACATGACAATCAGTAATCTATATATTTAGTGTAAGGATTTTTTGAAAATTCGTCAATATACTGGAATCCAATTTTTATTTCTCTCCATCTCTTTTGCTGGCGACCTACTTTTCTCTTTTTATTTAAAGGTACTCATTCAGTTTTATTTTTGGTCCATCTATCATCCAGCATTTGCATTTTGTGTCCCGCCAAGTCCCATTTCAGTTCCCTCGATCTTTCTATAACATCTGTGAACCCTATTATATTGCGGATATTTATATTTTTAATTCTTTGTCGACGGCTAATTTTTAATAAACTTCGTTCCATGGAACGTTGAAATACTCGTAGATTATTTAAAATCTTGTTGTTATTACTTCATGTTTGGCTACCATATGTTAGAACAGGAAGCACTGCGGAATCGAAAATATTTTTTCTAAACTCTTTTGAAATATCAGGGGTGATTAAGTTTTTAATATTCCAAAACTGCTTCCAACCATTAGACGTTCAATTTCTTTATTTTCTCTAGTAACGCAAGAAACAAGTTGACCTAAAAGCTTTCCTTCTAACAATATTGGTATTTCGTTCGCATTAGTCATTATTTTCGTATATATAATTACGGACAAAGGCCGCACATAAAATTTAGTTTGTTCTAATCTTATAGATCCGTTTAAAAGTTTTTTTTTTGGCATTACTTCTATCTATGACAATAACTAATTCGTGGGTGATAATTATATTGATAAGATAACAAATATAAATTAAAAAAATACTGTAGAAACGAACAGAATAATTCGTTCTGTTCAAAGTTTGAATTTGACGAAAACGGTCAAACATTTATGTTACCTTATCTGCAAAATTACTCAACTAATAAATTAATCAGCTCAATAACAATGGAATTTATCTTGGAATATTTCAGACATTCATGTAAATTTTACTATTAAATTGATAATTTAGGATTGAATAATTATTTTTATATATAAATGTACATATAGTGAAATTTTCAATTAAGATTTTGGAAGAAAAATGTCTCTGCTGATAATACTAAAGGATTTTTCAATGACTTTTTGCAAGATTTATCACCAAATGCTTGAAAAAATTATGGAAATTCGTAAAAATTTCAATATTGAAAAAATTGATTTATTTCGCTATATTCATAAGTGGATTTTCTTGAATTATCATATGCGAAAATTTTATATTGATAAAATTCTTTTACAATATATCAACTTTCTTAAAATTCTATCAAGAGTTTTCTGAAGAAAATTATATCAATAAACAAAATTAAAGAAACAGAAAAAAAATAAAAAATGGAAAAGAAAAAAAGTAAAAAAAAAATATTAAAAAAAAAAATAATAACAATTATTTTCTTTTTTCAAGTATGGTAACAAATTTTAAAATAATTTTATCTAGGTATCAGGTGCAGTGACACAATAAATGACTCTGCGCCTTAAAATATATAAACCCCAGCAGCTTTTCGTCTTATTGCTTGTGAAGTCAACAATGATACAAATTAGCGTCAGGATACAATTTGTTTAAACTATTTCGCATAGCTAATCCGCATAATCTGTTATGGAACTGTTACCGTTCAGCTGATTTTTTTTCTTCTGAATGAACCGAAATACGTTTTCGTTAAATTCGGTCGTTTTATGTGACATCAAAACATAAATGAATAAAAAAATCTATAGGGAAATATTGAAAGAAAATTAAATATGTATACTAAAAAAATATTCTCACATAATTGATGCAAATATTCAATATCAATGATTCAAAACTGATTGTAATATCCCACAGGAGCGATACTAAAAGTGGCACTCATATTACGACGCTAAGCTTTTATGTGCTCTGTAATTCATTTGATAATAGTTTGTGAATGTAACAATGTAACTTAATATAACTTCTTCTTTTTGTTAAACGCTTAAATGGTAGCTTGTTCCGTTGGCGATGATGCTTGAAACAGTTTTTGACGTAAAACTAATTTTTGTAAAACTTAAAGATTTAGTGCGGCGCTTTCATTTCTGAAATATCTAAATTCTAAATTATGAAAAAACCAACTGAATTTTCAATATGATTATTTCCACTATACCCTTAACAATATTGTAGTATGTGGAACGGACACTTGTATCAGCAAAATTATTTAATCAATTCTTTATTTTTGCTAATGCGATCAATTAATTATAAAATTCTTCATGATTTCCATGGAATTCCGCTCAACTATATTTGATTGCAATAAGTAATGCTTGATTAAGGTAAAACTATATACAAGAATTCAAGCGGTTTGTACTCGCAAGGTCACTATTGATCTGAGATATAATTCTAATTCTAAAATATGTTTAAATTTAATGAGAAAATTTTTATAATAACCGCAAAGATTGTTGAAAGAAAATTACTATTTTTATATAATTATTTAATTAATTATCATTTTTATTAAATTTTTATTAAATTTTTATTTTTTCTATTTCATATAACTTTCCAATTATACAACGAAATTTCCAGATTTCAAATTTCTGGTATATTATTTTATATTAAATAAAATTAAACTATAAATCCAGTACAAAATTTACATATTTATTTTTTATAGAATTCCCAAAATAAAATGATATACAACAATTTCAAACAAATAAATTTACAATATTATATAAATATGTATTTGAATTTACAATAAGGGATAATAATATGAACTTAAAATTTATTTTATTTTAATCTATTGGGAATAAATAATAAATACTAAAACAGGCCGAAAGGGATTTATAAAGTAGTGCAAAAATATACTACCTTAAAAGAACAAAAATTTTGTACAATATTATCAACAACCAGGACAGGATTAAATCTTGTTCATTAATCGAAATTTATTACTTTCTCTGGAATACAATATTTAAGCTACTATCGATTTTAGACCTTTTTCCGTTTTTTTAAAAGTTTCGCAAGGAAATATACAACTTTTCAGATTTCATATATTTTTATATTATTGTGTTTTGTGAATTATTAGTATAGTTTAAGAATCGTTTAAGTTTAATATAACATAATATGAATATATTATTTGTAATTTATAAGTTAAAAAGTTTACGTAATGTGAGCGAAAACGATAGTGCTAGCTTTAAAAAAATGTTCAACATATGGAAATCAATAAAACCAAATGTTCGTGGTTACCGCGATGTAAAAGAAAGCTAATGTTGAATAATAACCGCAAGCGATAGCGGATAATAAAAAAAACATAATAAATTTCAAAAAAAACCTAATTCAGATCGTAAGGTCTCATCAATCTGGATTTACATTCGACCGAAAACCGTAACGCTCGACAAATTCTGCGGTGGTTTTTATAAACTATTTACTTTTGTGACGGTTTTCAGCTAATTTTAAACTTATAAAAATACAAATTTATATTTTTGACGGAAAAGATAAAATTAAAGCATTTTTCGCGTATCGGTATAACGTCAAGTCGGAGATTTCTAATTTGTTAGAATCGACCTCCCGGGTTTTCGGCGGGTGTCTAAATTAATCTTCAATTTAAATTAAAATCGAAAATTTTTTACAATTTTTTTTCGCCAGCATTGAGTTTGGCTTGGCTTTGTCTTGGCGTTAAAAAAAATCTACCAGATAACGCTAACGGTTTGCGCTCATATTATACTATTAGTCCGTAAAATCGTAAAAGTAACTGTTGCATTAAAATTATGGTTCGTGAATTTAGTTAATTATACTCTAAAAATTTAATGATTTGTTTTTCTTTTTCTTTTACTTTTATTACTAATTTAATTTTTTTTTTAATAAGTAGAAGTCTGTATAGTAGCGTGAACAGTGATCTATCTTTGTAAGTAGTAGTCTGTAAATTCAAGTTTAATCGTTGGTACTAAGCTGTTAGTGTCTATTCTATTAACATTTGTTTTTTTTCGATGATGGAAACATCAGAGATTATTCATTTCGTATTGTAAATTTATTTTTCAGGATATGAGGAAGTGCAAGAAATCAAGCTTTAGGATAATCGATATTTTCTTTCTTCGTATATCTTTCTATTTACCATAGACCTCTCCTTATACTTGTTTTCACTGTTCCAAACAAATAATCAGTCTCTTTCTCAGATACTCGATTACGATTACTAATTACTAATTAATACATTCTGTTAGCGTTTTAAACAGTGTTCACTTATTTGGCAACTTTTTAAACGAAATAGTTTTTAAAAATAAATAGTTTAGTTAATTTTTCTAGTATGGTTTGCATAAAATATTTGTAATTCATAACATTTATCTAAATAAAAACTAGCTATTTTAATGCTCAACAAAACTTTTGTTTATACGTTTTGAAGTAGAAATGTTTTTACATTGAATATAGTTTAATAATTAAAATCCTATTAAATACTACATTATTAACGAAACATTCGAATTTTTAGCAATAATTTGTTGTTCACAATAATATTGTGTAATGATTCATAATTATAAATAGTAATAATAATTATTTTGATGGACTTCTATTTTAGTAATTATAAAATAAATTTTAAATAATTAATGTTTACAATTTCGAAAATCTTTTTCAAATTTACATAAAGATTTTGAAAAAATGAAATCATTAAATTTAAATTATACATTTTTTGGATGACAAATGATGGATTACACATTATAATAAATATGAATTTTAAAATATGTATCTCATTAATAACGAAAACTATGTCAAGGGGAAATATTTTTTTACTTAAAGAAAATGCAACTGCAACCATAACCAAACAAAAAAAAGTATTTATTCGGCAGAACTGCATAGTTAAAGTATACGTCTAATTGATGAATGAGATGAATAATGTACTTTATAGCCTCCAGTGGAATTATGTAAATAGATAGATGATTGGAAATTGTCATAAAAAAGAAAAGCCATGATTGTGATCGATTTATGGTATTAACGCGACAGTAAATTTGGTGTCACCGAATCACTTTTTTTTTGGAAACAAGTAAATTTAATATGTTTTTTTTAAAAAAAATAAATAATAATTAATACAAAAAGTTCAAATTATAACTGGTTTTATACACACGAATACTAAAAATTTGACAAATGCTTTTATTTTGTACTACTAACCTTACTAAAATTAATTTTATTTAAATGTGGAACAGTAGATCTAACCGTAACTAATATGTAGCTTTTTAAATATAATGACTTAAAGTGTATTTACTAAAATAAATGTCAGCATCAGACAAGATGCAGGGGTGGCTCTACCATATAGGCAAAATAGGCGGTCGCCTAGGGCGCTAAACTGTTGTGGGCGCCAAAATTCGAGAGAAAAATAATAAGATACTGCTTACTACATAAATAACAACATATACTTTATATCTAAATGTGTTTCTTACCTCAGTATCAGTACGCAAAATAAAAGTATAAAATAGAATATTTAAATTATGAAATTACTTATGTTACGAAACACTTTTGTTTTAAAACTGTGAAAAATGTTTTTAAATAAATTTATTTTTAACAAAAACACTACCAAACGCCACTATAAATTTTTCCTAATAAATTTCCAGAAAATTTAAAATTCTGTGAAGTCATGGAAAAAATATTATTCCATTTTACATTTTTAATAATAAATAATTATATGTATTAATATTATTTTTAAACTATAATTTTTTTTTACCCTAAATTCACTATAAGATCAATTTCATGGAGCAAAATTTTTTTTTTACATATCTGTTTTCATTGGTAGAGAGGGCGCCACAAAAAAAGATTGCCTAGGGCGCGACAAAAAAAAATTATTTTTGAGCCACCCCTGACAAGATGACCTCACCACGATTTTCCAGGAGCTAAAAGCAGCCGCGGAACTAATAGTAGAAACTAATCTATGTAATAAGAAAATTGCGATTTGCTCGGATAGTGAAGCAGCTATCAAAGCACTGGAAAAAGATCAACTAACTTTAAAATGGTTTTTGAATGTCGTACTATCCTAAGGCAAGTGAAGGCAAATAATAATAATTTGCTTATTATTTAGTCTCTTGGTCATTGGGATATAATGGGTAATGAGAAAGGTGATGAATTGGTTAGAAATGGTGCGGTGGATATCAGCCTCCCAATTTGCCAGATCGGTTACCCAGTTAACTCGATTAAAAGACTGTTTGAACTATGGCTAGTAGAAAAAAATAGGTTAGAAAGGGTCGCGCGGAACAGTTATCTCCACAGAAAGTTGTTCTGGAGTAACCATAATGCTAAACAATCGAGAAGTATTCTAAATATAACCAAACTCATGCTCAAACTGTACACAGGAATAGTTACGGGTCATTTACTATTATGGAAACATGCCGCGCGACTAAGACTGACCTTCTGCGCTTGTAGAGGCTCTGCTCTGCTGAGGATGACGAGACCATTGAAAATATTTGATGTCACTGTCCTTCTCTGTGTAATAAAATATTAAAATTTTTCGGTTTTTATTTTGCAGGAGATTTAATAGAAGTAAGCAAGGAAAAGCCTATGCTAACCTGATAAACTTTATTAAAGAAGTGAGATGCCACGATTCGTGGTGAAAATGAGTAAAGTTTCGCAAGGCCAAGGGGGTACAACGGACCGTATGGTCTAGTTCTAGTACAAAGTTTTCTGTGAGCGTTGTGATATGAACATTAAATATTTTGTAATCATATTAAATTATGAGAGTATACTTTTCACCTCTGTGGTTAAACATTCCTTCTTTGTGGTTTTACATAAAGGTGGCAGAAATAATATACAAATTATAAGTATAAAATAATTTTTCGTAAATAACGTAACCTGCAAGTCAAAATAGCAATAGAATGGCTAACACCCTGTTTTATTCTGTAATGTATATAGACAGATTGAATTATTGGTATATGTTTTGTTTTTAATTAACTAAAATTTGTTTAAATTTGGTAAAATTAATGAAAATAATTAATCCTTTTGGTATATTAATTACAAGACTCTGGAATATCGATTATTGACAATGATAACAAATATATGTACAAGAGTTTAGTACACTTTGAATTATACTGTTTTTTTATTTATCATACGATGATACATTATCGTTGTGCAAATATTCTTAAATAAAAAAACATATAGGAAATAACAATCAAAAAACTTATTTCAATTTCATTCTGGTTCAATTTGTTTCCTACGGTCATTTTACATGATTATTTTTCTGTAATAAATCTTTGCAGCAGCTATTTAAAGTCAATGTAAAAAATGTGATAAATCTCTTTTTGACATTTTTCTGGATTTAGGTTAACATACTTCGTGATTATGGACGAATTTTCTCTTTGTATGAAAAATATTTTATATTCTTATACAGACATTTTTTTAATAAAACTATTTTATAAAAAAAAATTTAAAGACAGAATTGGTTTACTCACATTATGTTTTATGGGAAATTTTTAACCGAAAAATTCTATCAAATATTTTGTACTAAGAATAATATAAATTCATTTTTATTTGAATTCATTTTATTGGAATTTTCTGATCAAAAAATACGTTGAGTTATGGCTACATTTAATTTTTATACGTTTTCAATTCAAAATATATTTCGTACCAATGTATAATACGAGAATTATTTTTAAATTGTTGTAACTTTTGATAGTTATAACCAAATAAAAATTGCATAAAACATATAAAAATTAACAAAGATTTTTTATTAAATACAAATTTATTAAATAAAATCAGCATAATCTTTGTTTCTAGAAGCCGAGCTTTTCCTTGATTCCATTTATAATCTTCTTCCATAACGATCTCTTTCAGTATGCTGTTTCGTTTCCTATATTCCATTCCAGCAGTTATTAGGTTTTGCCAAAAACAATATCTACTATCCTTCAATCTCTTTCTTATACGACTTCTATTTCTTTACTTATTATTTCAAAAACTTCTGCATTCGACATAGCTCTATTCTCTTAGATTACATTTTCAATAATTTCGAAACACACATTTTCCCATGATTTTAATTCCGATTTTTTTTTAATTTTTACATACACAAAATTCAGGTATGGAAAAAAGTTTCTTTCCTGCTTGTACTAACTAAGCTTTGTTAAATTAAGTATTTCGTAATCATTAATTAATTTTAGGTAAATGTTAATTATTTTAACATAAACCGTAAGTCCACATGATCTTGCCTCTGCTACATATACAAAGAGAAATTTTATGTTGCTTTACCAATTTTCCGAATATTTTATATAAAAAATTAATGTTAAACCATGCCCAACAGCAAATGAATAATAAATTTATATTGCCGCTACCTTTCCCACTTAATAAATTTTGCAACCATAAACAAAACGTTTCCTTTATTATATATAATCAAAGCCTATTATCCAAGCTCAATAAGGATGTAAGAAACCCTTTTTAGCTGGTATCGAAATTTGAAATTTAATACTTTAAAAAAAAAAATTATCAAGATGAAAATCGATTTATTTTTTATATCCTCGAGAGAATATTTAATACAAAAGACAGAAATAACTTTTGCCAAAAAGGAAGCCAGTTGTACCAGGAATATAAATAAATTATTTCTTAAATTGAGTTTTTTTTTACTTTAAAATTAAATGTAGCAAAATAAATTTTTAAACGTGAATTTTGAACATTGGTGTTAATAGTTCACGAACACATGAATTAAATATGCATTAAGTTTCATTGAAATTGTGCACCTTTTGAAAGACTTTAAAAGATGTAAAAAGTGAATAAGAAATTCTTAGAAATGTTTTATTATATAAAATTTCTATATTCTGTATCCGTTTATGCTGTTTTATTAATTCCTTAAATTATATTATTTTCATAGAACCCTCTGCGTTGTTATTGTAACAGAAGTAAGGTGGAAATCAAGTCTTTTGCCTTAGAAACATAATTCGTTGGTATAGTCGCATAATAACATGAGTTATTAGAAATATCATGTTTACTCTTTACTTTATATAAAAACTGTATAGCCTGATCTATATTTTGCCTTTGACAGCCTTGATTATGTGTATGCCCAATATTAATAGAATAAAATTTCTTTTATTTCTCATTAAGTGTCATGTTTGTTTGAGGGACAAATGAATTTTGCATATTAGATATAAGGTCATACAATTACAATAAGCATTTGCACATTGGTTATTAGGTCATATAATTATGAATAAAAGGGTGCAACGTGCAATTGTGATTGTATAACAACATATATAATAAAGATAAATGAATATATCTTAAAATTGAAGTTAAATTCATTACAGTGTGAATTAAAGAAAAAAATTATTCGTGTAAGCCCATTCTAGTTTCTCACACAATTCTGTTTCACCCTTCTATTTTCAATAGGTTATTATATATTAATTTACGTAAAATGCCACGATGTGACACTGAGATTTTTCATTATACTTTTCAGTGAATGTTCATTACAACATAAATGATTTACACAAGAACCAAAGATTTGGTTGGAGGCTCGTCGTTTTACTTTAGTTTGTGCAATCTTTTCCAAGATATATTTGGAACCAGATATATTTTTATTATCATTAATTCTGTCAAACATTTCGTCAGCAATTTTGGAAGTAATCTGTAATATATCTTCCTCACTTTCTGATATATTATTTTCATCAATACTTTCGATATCACTTACAATTTGATATTTGTCATCAATATCTGGCATACCAGTATCTTTGCATCAACCAATTTTATCCTTTTAGCCATACTTTATTAATAAATGCATTTGTGGATACTATAGCTGTTTGAAATTGTGACTAAAAGTCACATCTAATTGATTAATAGGGTTAAATAAATTTCCTCTTTATAGGCCAAACCAAAATGGCAGTAATTATGAAAATTCTGTACTTTTCATCATTTCTTAAACTAATGTCATCTAATGTTATGCATTTTCATTTTCCCTTTTTATATAAACCATTACTGTCATTTCATTTAAAATTGATATTAACTTTATAATATTTAAAAACTGAATTTGTAATGTATGTAGTGCTACTGGTACTATTAAAAATAAGCCGATAAAATTATTATAATATTCTTAAATAGTAAAAGGAAACATGAATTCATTAATATTCAACCTATTACAAAATTTTCGTGATTTGTGGTTTTAACTTTATATTTGTATTCACAATTTCATGAAGCTCAAATAAATTTGAAATATATTTTTTTTATATAATTTTGTTATGTGTAAGTGAAGCGTATTACAGTTCTCCCTCTGGTGTTGACAGAAAATCAACAAAATTATTCACGATATTGAAGACATAACAAAATTTCATACATTTTTATTATATACAATTTGTGTATATATTTTATTTTAAAACAAAATCGACTGTCGTCCTTGACCTAAAAATTATTATATAGAATAAATTTCTAAAATTTATAATTTCATTTTGAAGTCAGAAATTTTTTTATATTCGAATTATACTGGACTAAAAAGGATGTTCGGTGAGCTTGCTCAACAATGTTAGAATTACAGCGCGATTTCCGTGTTTTTTATATAAATTCTTTTTTAAATACTTCAATGATATATTAAATAATTTAAATACTTTATTTAGCTTTAATTAATTCGTATAAATATTCTTTCTTATAGTGCCGAATTTATATACGGTCATGAATAAAATATTCGAGCCTATATTGTTAAAAAAAATTATAAATTATAGAGCTATGAAATTTTTTTTTATCTTTTTCTTTTTGATATATGTATTAAAAAATTAAAAATAACCCATAAATTTAAATATTACGCACCACCAAAATACCATTAAAAATGTAATTGATTTTCAATAAACTAAATTGCTTGCGGTACCAAATTTACATTATTCATAAATTTTAAAATATATTTAATTTATTACCATAATTATACAGAAAATACATAATTTAGTAAAATAATTATTATTGATAAATGATAATATAAAAAAAAAATAACGTAGGGAAGCAGATAACTCGTAGTTAAGTCCATTATTGATTTATGTTAAACAGTGAATTGTAAAAAAAATTCATATCTTTTAATATACAAATTTAATTAGAATTACGATATTATAGAACAAATAAAAAATAAACTATAAATTTAAGTATGCCCGCAGTGAAGCTACTGAACCGAAATTTATCTAGGCCACTATGTACCTAGCTTTGGGTCCATACCAAATTTTCCGACTAGCGACTATGTATATTTCATAAGTTCTATATCAAGATGGGGCTTGTGTTTTAGATTGATGAAGATTAGATACTCGATTACTAATCATTTAGCAATTATTTGAGTTGAATAACATTTGGCAGGTTGATTTCTTGATTTAGTTCATTTGGCAGTTATATAGGTTGAGTTAGACCATGTTAAAAATCACGAATTATATTTCATAAGTTAAATGTTCTAATGTATATGGTATTAATAATTGTTGCCCATTATTAAACACCAGTTGGTTTTGTGTCATATAATTAGCTCGTGCTGGTGAAATTTACAATCGGTAACTTCGGCGGCTACATAAAAAACTAATATGTGCATTTAAGTTTTCTTAGAATATTTGATTATATTTTCTAGAATCTATAGACCTCTAGAGCAAGTATTATCACATTTGAATGAAATTAGGCACACAAGATAGTTTCACAATCTATTTTTACTGTTGCTAGTTTTAATGGGTGGTCCTAATAGAAATTCGGAATTGCCCAAGAGCAAATAAATGCCTTAAAAAATAAGTAGGTTTTGAACAAAACAGGTTGTTTTGCAAACATACTGTTCAATATAAATGATTGTTAGAGTTATCCTATTCCTATAGCTTCTCCTATAGCTAGGTTAGCAGCTTCTTTGATTATTTTACTAGTGTGATATTTGGGTATTCTTTTTATTCACTGTACAACCTATTTCAGAAGCATTGCAACAATATCTTAATTAAAATTTTAATGTTTTAAAAATTTAAATTTTCTTAGACTTGTTTAAAGAAATCACATCACAAATACTAATTCCTCAATTAAATTTAATTCGTTTTCAATTAGCACGTAGTAATATTTTAATACCGATATGCGATATAACTTTAAGTCTTTCCGTATAAAACTTGTACCAACAAAATTGCCAAAACTTTATAATAATTATTTATAAAATCAAGAATGTTTCATTTACTGTTCTTCCCAGGAAATTATATATACATAATTACTTTTACTACATATATATATGATATAATGTGTATTATAAATGAATGTTTAAGATTTGATATTGATAAACAAAGATTAATCAGTAAAAATTGATTAAACTTGTATGGTTGCTATACGAATATTATTATAGTTATTTACATAAAATTTGCTGATTTTACTAAGACAACATAATCGTAATGATGATAAATATTAAATATATAATTAACCTAAATCGAATTTTCATTATATATCAATTAAGGATAATTTTGTTTTAGTTAAAGGATATTATATCAATAAAATTTGTTTTTATATGTAGCAATTTAGATTTTTCACAAAAGATAAATTTCCACTATTTCGCAAAATTTTATTATATTGATAATTTGTGTTAATCATTAGTGTTACCAACAATTTTCTATGGTTTTGAAAATTATATTATTTTCTCTTAATTAATTTGTATAAATTAAAAGTATTTTATGGTTTTTCTACTGTACAAATTGGAAATTTGAAATTGAATTAGATATTTTTAACCCTCTGGTTTACATTTCATACAATTAATAGCTTATAGCATAATTATAAGAGTGCATTTCAGAACTCTTTCCCTAACAAAGTGAATGTAAATGAAAGCAATATTATGCAGACTGGTAGTCTAGAATGGTAATTCATTTACCTTCATTTATATAACTTATCACTAAAAAATTGTATTTTCTGATCTTTTTTAGGTAATTCTCTAGCAAATGTTGGTTATATTATATACCCAGTAAACATAAAACTATACATCTACAAGTAGTAAATTTATAAAATGAAAGAGGAGTCCATTCCCACGAGTTTTTCTTCTTTAAAAAACGTATGTCCTTCTTCTTGACTAAAATTTTTAGTGTATTAATATATTCACATATATTAATTACATCCTAGCTATAGGTAATTAAACCGACAATTCCTTCACTTGCATAATTCAATAATTGAATAATTTTATTTTTGTTAATTTATTCGTTTAGTGATGAAAGAAAATTGATTTTAGTAATTTTTTTTTTCTAAATTAGAATAAAATTTTATGGAAATTTTATTAATTAGTTTATTGTACGTAGTAACGTAGACATAATAACTTCTTAATATAAAAAAAATCAATTTTAAATCGTTTAGGAGAACATTTGTCACGACATAAAATAAATGTTGAACGTTAAATGAATTTAGATTTGTTTGTCAGAACTAATTACAATGGGGAAGATTTGTCGGAACTTTTATTTCAATTATTGAGCCTAGCCTCCTATAAACAACTTCTATGCTTTATGTTATGAAAACAATTACGCACTTTTCACAAACACAATACGCAATTTTCATATAATTTGAACAATTTTTACAACTTTTTAATTACGAAATGATAAATTAACAACAATTTTAGTTGATTAAGGAAAATATTTGTAGAACTGAACAATTATTTAAAGTTACTTTAAATATTTTATATCTAGTAAATACTTCAAATTAAACTGATCAATTTAAAATTCACTTCGTAAATCCTTTCAAATAAGTTACTCTGTCATTTCGATTATATTCTCACAATAAGGAAAAGGGCACAAGGAAAATAATAAAGTATTATTTTCAAATTATCATCTACTGGTTATTAAAAAAATTAATTAAATTTTAATTTAGAATACGAACTGAAATTTGTAACGTATATAAACTTTAAACTGGAAAATCATTTCTATGAAACAATGAAATCATATGGAAATACTTTTTGTACAAAAATAATTTTGATTTCACATAAGCACTAAAATTTGTGTTCTGTGTTTTAACAAAAAGGATATTCAATTTATTATCCTATTTACAAAAATTTGTTCTTATTATAATTTAACAAATTTAAACAACGTTTTCTTAACAAACATGAAATGGGTATGACATAAACTCAAATTAATGGTTGTTTTGGGTGAATTCTGTAAATTCTGTTGTTTTCCTTGCAGGATATTATATAAACAAAGTTAAAAATATTAAAATAATATTTTATTGCGAATTAAAAAATTATATGAAAATCACTTTAAAAAATGTGTTTAGTAAATAAATATTTTTTAACTTTGGGATCGAACATAAAATAATGTTTAGAAACCCAAAACAACCGACAACGCGAAAATGAACAAGAATTGGGGCTTAAAGCATATAGAACAGAGATATAATATTATATGTTTCAAATGTGAAATAGTGAAAATCTATTAAATGATAATATACTTTTAAGGAAACTTGAATTCTAAATGTTGTGGAAACAATTCGGAAAGTTAATATCAAATAATATGATATTTAAAATGTAGATAATATTACTTTTGTTCACTCCACTTGGGAGAATAGAGCCTCAATGAAAGAGGTTTGTAAAATAGATGCCTCGGTCTAGAGTTGAACCCGGGACCTAATACAACAGTGTTGTATAGCATACAACTATTACGCCACCGCAGATTATAGATAAAGATCATTAAATTAGCTAAATTTCTCAATGTTTTAATTTATGGATTGTACGAGAAATTAGCGAATAATAATTAAGGATATTATGACAGAAAAGTTAGGTGGAACATGACAATTAATGGTGAAATTCACGAAAATGTAAAAAAAGACATAAATTTCTATATTCTCGAACTAAAAAATTTAAAATTAAACAATAAATTAATAATGTGTTATATAATTAATGGAACGAAGAGCTGAAAACGCCTTTTTTCAAATGAACATTCGGAACACACCTTAAACACCATTTCACAATTTGCATAAAAATCACACACTGTCTTTTTTATTACAAAATTGCAACAATATTTGAAAGCTAGAATTCTTATTATTAATGCGAGATACGTTAACGAATACTTCCCATAATGAAAACGAAGTAAGATATTTAATAATGTAATAATAACCGATACAACAAATTTAATAATAACCGAAATAACGAAATTGTAAATAGTTATTAAATGATATTGACTTCGTTGTTGTTATTAATAATGTTACGTAACACTTCATACAAATTTGAATCGTTGTTATAACATTATGTGGTGTTTAATGTTATGAAATTCGTCTTTAATTTACATTACACATAATATATAACAGCAAAGTGATTCAGAAAATAGTTACAATATTGTCAAGATCCAATTTAATTCAATAAATTATATTTAGGTATATAATTCATTTAAATTAAATTGTATTCCCTAAATAAAAAATATTATGAAGGTACTTTGAATTAAAAATTTACGAATAAGTTCAAAATATTGAAGCTTGCAATTAATATTCAAAAATTATAATTTCCAGAATATTTTATCTATTTGAATTTATGTTATACTTTACAGCAAAATTAATCATTCAAAAGTTTTGCATTAATATAAAGAAAAATTAATCACTTTGTGCTAAGCTTGTAATTATTTTTCATGTTAGTCGTCATTTGGTACATCATTATTTTAGAATAATCATTATTTATCAAAAAACTATAAATATATTCCAACTGTATATGAACATATACATGTATTAAATATGTATATGCACCCAATTCCGGTTTCACACGGTAGATCTAGATTATGTTGATAATTTGGAAAACTTTGATTGATAATTAAGAAAAATCACATTTTCAAACAAAAGTTATCCTAAAAACCATGTCAAAAACTTTTAAAAAACCATGGGTATTTTTTTACCCCATTAAATTAAATAAATCGTGTAAAAACTAAATTGACTTTCCGTGTACAAACAGAATTGGATTTGGATGCAATCTATATTTTATCTACAAAGAATTGCTTTAAAAAATAAATTTTTAATCTAAAAAGGTAAAATTTTAATCTAAAATTCAAAGTCACATAAATAAAAAAATTAATTAATTTTTTTTTTAATTTGGAAAAAAAAAATGATTGGATTGCACTGTAACTGCATCGCCAAAAAAGAAGTAAGCTAAAAAAAAGTTGTGTATAGTAAAACTAATTAGGTAGATTGTAACATTTAACACAAATACTTTACATTTATAGATGCTGAACGATAACTTTTTGTTTTTAAAGTGTTTTGGATTTAAAGGATTAAAGATGATCTGATATCAGTGGTTGAAAACGCCTCTGTTGATTACAGAGTTGATGTAGTTGTTGCTGAGATTTAACTATGGTGATAAACTAAAGAATTTGTTAATGAGCTGCTGTCGCCTTCCTGATTTTAATTATTAATTTTAATAATTATTTATAATATTAACTTAATAATTGTCGTTTTAGACATGCCGGGTCGTGCCATAAGTTCCACTACTATAACAAACTTTACTACTTTTTTCTAATTTCAGTATTTTAAAAATTTTTATTTTCTTCAGCTTTGAACTAACTGAATTTTGTCTAGGTCTGACAATGCTGTTTGATCTTTGTTTCTTTGTTCATTTAATTTTAATTATACATATAAAGAAGACTAGAGCTTTCCCCAGGACGCTATAACGATATAAGAAGAATGAAGAATTATTTCAGTTATACTGAGCAATTCCATTAAAATCCATGCATATAATACATTTCGATTTATATCCTTAATATGTGTCCTTTATTATATACCAATTATAAATAATTTTAATCAATTTTTATACTATCCCTTTTTTCATTTTTTTTTTTTTTTGCTATATGACTTTTGTGCGGAAGCAGATAGCATGATAGGATTTTTGGCATTCCAAATAATCCGAATTTACAATTTCTTTGAAATCCATAAAATCGTTGATATACTTATACCATAAAAACGTAACAACAGCTTCAAAAGTGTAACATGTTTATGCTAGTAGATTAGCCCTGATTTTACAGCTTTCGTTGCTGACTTTTCATCGTTTGAGTTCCATTAAGCGATTTTTATTTAATTTTTTGTCTTGATTCATGGGTTTATTCATCTATGTTTTCTGTTCGTTTTACCAAGCGACTACATGCATCACATAGAAATCAAAACACTTTTCATTTTTCTGCATAATTTTTTATTTTTTATTATTATTGGGGCTACGTTATGTCTACTCAGACCATATCGACTAAGAAAATATCTCGTAATTTCTTATTCTTTTTTCAAATTTTGTAATATTTTTTCTTTATCTTTACTTATTAGATTTCGATATTTTCAATTGTCTGTATTATAAAATTCCATATTTTCTCATGTTACCCTAATATTTGATTGATAAAAAACTGCTTTTATATTCTTCGATGATGCATTTCTAAATGCATTCTTCAGAATATTTAATATCATATTGGAATACTCCAATTATATTTGATCGTTTAATATCATAGGCAATTTTTTTCACTTAGCAAAAAAAAATATATGCAAATAGAATATTTGTTGATTTTAGATTTGAATTAGATGATTAATAAGTGATCATTAATTCGTCTTGTAATTTATCTTAGTGTTTTGTGAAATAAATATTGTTTTCGATACATTTACAGAGGTAATGAATTAATTCAATTTATAGAATTTGTACTGTGTAAAATAAAAATAATTGAATTAAAATGATATTCCATAATAAATAATTGAATTTTTAATAATTATAAACATCAATTCCATTTAATTATGCGACACTGAAATAATAATGTTTAATTAATTATTCTCGTATTACTTATTATTTAAATAATTATATTGTATATTATTCTTATGTAATTAATTTCCATTTAAATACTTAATAATTCAAGAGTGCATATCATTTCAAGGACGTGTCATATACAAAAATTATTAACATTGTCAGATAATGTCAATTTTGAGGATAAATTTATGCTATTATATTTCTATATTTTCACATATTTAACATAAATTTGTATGTTAATTCCACAGATATACTTCACAATTATTTTAATTTGTATATTGTTGACAAAATTTTAATGTGAACCAAACTTTCATAATGTTAAAACAACTCACCAGTGCATTCATGCAATGGATGAATTGCTGGTCTAAGTGTAATTTTAATAATTTATGTAAATTATGTCAGAATTGTTGAATATTTAAAATTTGTATATAATAAATTATATAAATTTTAATTTTTCCTACTATTATATTAAAAATATTATGACGACAAGAATATTATTAAAATTTATAAATTTATTTTAATGTTTAAATGTATTAAAAATTATGATTTTTGTGTTTGGTGAAAATGTACAAATTCCAATTTAAAAATAAATTTCCCTTGATATGAAAATTAAGTTCAACAATCAACAGATTAAATTTGTTTGAGTTCAAATCAAAATTTTATAGTTATTTGATTTACTGAATATTTTATTCAGTAAAGAAGACGAGAAAATGATAAAAATTGAAATAACTAAAAGTTTGTGTTTGAGGTTAAAACTTTTTGTACTCCATTATAATTTAATATCTATTTAGTTAAAGGCTTGTATAATTTATTATAGAAATACCATATTTAATGTAAGTATAATTTTGATAAATTTAAAATATTTCAATTTTCTATTAACTAAAGGAAAATTTTCCCTCATCAACGAAATTGATTTCATTATCATACGATTACACTCGTTATATTTAAAGCAGGGATGGAAACTAGTTTTCAATAAAACTAACCTAATGAACCACCGAAATTTTCAGAAACTAAAACGAGAAAAGAAAACATTATGGAAATTATTTAAAACCGAATCACGAAGCAGTAAAAACTTGGAAAACCTGAACTTCTCAACACGAAGCATAAAAATTATTAATTCCAATCTGAAACTATAAATAAGTATTTAAAATAATATTAATTACTGGTTATTAATTAGATTTTATATTGATAGGTTACAATTCCCTAGCTATAGTTCACATTTATATAATACTCATTGTACCAAGCAGGATTAAAATTTTGAAATTTTTTATTTTTCGATTGAAAACGAAAATGATGTAAAAAGAATTATATTTTATGAATGAAATATTGTGTGACATAACAAACGTTTTCCAAAAATTTAAAATGGAATTAAAAGCATCCATCAAAAATAATTTATATAATTTAGAAACACTTGACAATATTAAAAACAAAATTTGTTTGTGATTATAATTAAAAATCACAATTATATTTACTCCCTTATTTAATTATATTTTCCTTTTTAATTCTTCCGTTTATAATTTCCATTTATAAAGATTTTTTAAAAATTAATATTTTCTTTTGGATGCTGTTATCAATAATGGTAACTACATAGAACATATTTTTTAATTCAATTTAAAAATATCTTGTTATTACCCATTCAAGTGAGTCTTAAAGCCATATTCACCAATATGGCTTTAAGCCTCACTCAGTTCGGTCATAACGTCATTTGGTTTTAAGAATGGAAATTGATGGCTTTATGACTCTTTCGATTGAGTCTTAAACCATATTGGTAAAAATGGCGAATATGGTTTTAAGACTCACTCAAGTGATTCATAAAGCCATTATTGCATCATGACACGGAACAGAAATAAATACCGTACCAATTATACTAGAATATTTTTTTTTCATATTATGCGAATTGAAATTCACGCTCTTCTTTCCAACAAATTAATATCTGTGATAACATAAATGACTTGTAGCACCACTGTCCAAATACCAATCGTTTTAATTCAACATTGAGTTAAAATGTTGAATTGAAGCGATTAGTGAGATTAGTTTTGGTTTAGTTTTGATAATTCTTTTGCTGATTATTATCGATTGCAGACATATATGCTGAATGTGTTACAAATATAGCACTTACCATTGAACTTTTATTTCTACTCAAAAAATTTAATGTTGTGTTTAATATCTTTTAAGTTACTCATTAGCATTAGCACATGATATTTAAATGTTTTTCTTTATTCATTTGTTCTTTCTTCTTTTATAAGTTTAGCCTTCAAAATTTAAAGCGTTGGAAGTGTGTCTACGTTACAGGTAGGTAAGCTATGCTTATGCAGAACAGAAAAATTTAATAAAGTACGTTTGGTAATGTAATCTTGTCGATTCTATTAATTTTTAAATGTAACAATTAACATTGTCAGTATTGCAATACTTTATATATGTAGGAATTGAGACGATTTTACAGCCTTGGTTTCTGACTTTTCATCCTTCGATTTCCATTAAGAGATTTTTAATTATTTTTTTTTTTTTGCATTAATTCTTGGATTAGGTCATCAATGTTTTCGTTTCCTTTTACCAAGTGACTAAATGTATCACTTATAGATAAAACACTTTTCATTTGTAATTTCCACGAATCATTTTTTTTCTGCATTAAGTTTTTCTTTTTAATAATTTTATTACGATTAAAGGCCTGTACGGAAGTCGAGTGAAATGAAATTTTCATACAAATTTTACATCGTGAAATCAGAAATGAAAATTTACGCTTATGATTTCACTCTGGTCGTACGCAGGTCGTGTGAAAAAGTTGTGATAAAAAATGATTTTTTTTTTTTACAACAGATGGAGCACAAAAAGTCTACAATTATTTTTCATAGCTAAATAATGTTCTGAACATTATTTCACGATGAAATTGTGACATTTACATTTTTTTTTTCAATAATTTAAATTTGATTTTTAAATTTGCTCAAATTTGATTTTTAAGTCAAATTTAAATTTTAAAAAATTTATAAACATAGACAAACATTTGAATTTTCAAAATATTATCAAAATATTTGAATTATCAAAATATCAAATTAATCTGTCTATTTTTCACAACTTTTTCACGACTATTTCACCGGACACTTTGGAGAGCTTTGGAGATCGCGTTAAAATTTCATTTCACTCGACTTCCGTACAGGCCTTAAGACTAAAAAACTAATTATCTTTATTTTATGTACCAAGAAATTTCAAATAATTATTAGGCACCTATTCAAATAATATCTCATACAAAAAGACAAAACAATGGTTCATATTTAAGTTAAATTTAACTAATATTTATACGTAATTTGTATACCTATTTTTCTTATCCATCAAAAACACTTGTTGCTGGGTGCTTTGTCTTTCAATTTGTTTATCAGTTGTTAATATTCTAAAAAAAAGTATCTTAAAAGTATAATTCATTTTCTTCAAATTATCAAAAACATCTGTCGAAATTACCATTGTTTCTTAGGGAAAACAAAAATCTAAAATAATTATTCAGGTAAATTTTTATATTATTAATTAAAAATAATTATTAATATTTTTATGAAATAAATCCTTGTCAACCAAAATATAAAAGAATTTTATTTTTGATTAATTACAATAAAAAGAATTTTTTTTAATTATAAATTGATTAATTTTTGTAGTATTTCTCAAGATATTTTTAATAATATTTCATTTTGATTTGTATTATAGTAAATGAGATTCAATTTAAAGGCCCATCCGTAATGTGGGCGCAAACCTTTAGCGGCAGCTGTAGATTTTTTTCCCCGTCAAGACAAATCCAGTACAAACGCAATGCTGGCGGTGGCTGAGAAAATTATATTTTATTATATTATTATATTTTTTGCGTGAAATCTTTATTATTTATTTAAAATGTGAATATGAAAAATGTCAGTCAAATTTAAAATTCGCCTCCTTTAAAAAAATTTTCTAGCGCTGGTGGTTAATATTGAACATTGTTCAATCTTGGCTGTAGCTTTTTTTTCATTAGCGGTGACCGCTAGCATTATGTTTGCTTTCATTGATTTCTATATGTGGAACAATTTTTAAAATTTGCGCTAAAGGTTTGCGCCCACATTACGATTGGGCCTTAATTATTAAATATTTTTATCGAAGATTTATATTTTAAACTGAGGTTTATGCTTTTAGGTTAATTCAAGCTTTAACGTTTTGTTTTCCTAATAATTATATTTTTATTTAAGTGTTTGTATTAAGCAGTAGCTGATTCAAACAAAAAATCAGTCTATTTCTCAGATTCCCATTTTCTTGGTAACGGAAAGATTGAGCTTGTACCCGAGATTGATTACTAATTAAATGAAAATGAAATGAAAATTGTGAATTATACGATAATCAATTACGATAATCAATTTGCGAATAGCCTAGGAATACTCTCGCTGTGTTCATGTGAATTGAAAAGATCAAACAAGCAGGAAAGTGTATTCGATTTCAACTTTTCCGCACTACTCGGGCATAGTGATGCGGTGAGAATATCTACATCTACAGTGTACAAAATTTTTTGGATTTTTGTTAAACATCAGAAATAATAATTTAAGAATATAAAATATAATTTTTACTGAAACATTTTCACTAAATCGACCAAGATTGCAGCGCCAGCTTTAAATTTTTATATATCTTATGATGCCATATATTAGATCAAATTAACTCTTCAGTCTTCAATCAAAAATGTCTAAATAAATTGATGAGGGTTTTTATTTTTTCAACTGTCAAGACTTAATTTTGTGTATTATATTTCTCCTTTTTTTTTTGAGGGAATATTTACTTTACCTTTTACACAAAAAAAAATTACTTGAACAATCAGGGATATAGCTATAGACAGATGACAGACTATATTTAATATACTAACTTTACAGAATCAATAAAGATAATGGAAATTTTTCAGATACTGATTTATATTTAAAATGGAATTTATTTGACATTGTAATTCATAGCATTATTTTTGGTACTGACTATTATCAGTGAAATTAAACTTGTGAAATTGCTAAAAGAAAATTGTTGAAAAAAAAACAATTATAGATTTAATTTATAAATGATTACATCAAACTATTAAAAGACGTCCGAACGAAATACTAGCAGCTTTGGATTTTATTAAAGTTCTTCGAAACGAAAATTTCATTCATTATGTAAAATCTTATGAATGAAAATGTTAAATTTTTATAGATATACTTTTTATAATAAATTAATAACTCAAATTGCATGTTAAATCCATTTATCAGATCGTGTATATGCGAAGTAAATTATTTATCATAATTTTCTAATCATATAATGTGAATATATCCGAGCACTTTTTATAATTCGTTTTTGATTCGAAATTGCTGAGAATATTCGTGTGAAAATTTTCATTTAGCAATATAAAAATATTATTTTAACAGAAAATTAGTAAAGTTATTAGTAAGGTCATTTTCGGTTTAAATCATATTTTTTTATTTTTAAGTAAAAATTGAAACACTAATAATCTCAGTAAATTTGTATTAGAAACAAATTGTGAAAAGTGGAAGCTATAGTATGTGCCATGGAATAATCGACTGTATATTATCGCTCTAATGGGAATAATTCTTACTTATGAGGGTTTTCCTGTATGCATTCACAAGTTGATTTGGATATAAGTACCTTTCGGACTACAATACCCTACACCGCTATAGTAAAATTAAATTTAAAAGTAGTAAAGTTTCCTAAAATATTTACATTTAAGTAAAAAGAATATGACAAACCGAATATGATTTTTCTAAGTTTTTCTAATATTTTAATTCTCACTCACCTTGGTGAGAAATAAGAAATAACTTAGCATGGTTTTGATGAACTTAAATATACCTACCAACTTAAGTTGGAATATATTCCTTTGTGGAATTAATTTCATGTGGACTTATTGTTATTACGAGTAATTAATAACTATCAGTACTTTATGGTAAAATTTGGCTGAACTTTTTATATTGAGCATTTTCAAGTCTACAAATGCAATAAAAAGAAACATCCGTGAACGCGTTAGAATTCAATTCGATAGTTCAGTAGGTAGGTTCATGCTTTTATCCATAATTATAAATGCAATGCTCTATATACTATATGACTATATCATAAATTAATTTCAATGATATTTCACACACAGATTGGCTTAGTTCTATAGTTGGTGCTCCTAGTTTGTAGGCTTACTGGGTTCTTGAGAAACTAATAGATCTGCAGCATATTTTGCGAAAAATCTTTGATTTATTTTCTAGATTAGAACATGTGATTATTATTCAATTATTATGTGATTATTATCACAATTTAAAGTAACCAAATTAGTAATTGTATAT
The DNA here is from genome assembly GCA_963920725.1 of Rhamphomyia laevipes. Lineage (NCBI taxonomy): Eukaryota > Metazoa > Arthropoda > Insecta > Diptera > Empididae > Rhamphomyia > Rhamphomyia laevipes. The sequence goes on from OY987256.1 coordinate 40,358,783, forward strand.
AAAATCCAAATAAGAAATTACCGCATAATCGCAAAAAGGAATAATCAAAATTATATTGTTAACTATTTAATTTATAGTTTCGTTTTTATGTAAAAATTATTAATCAACCAAAACGACATACTTTGTCTCAATAACTTGTCACGTAGTTTAACAAACCAGAATTTTATTTCTTCATCATATTGACTTAGAAATTCAAACAGAGCTTCCGATAAACAGAATTTCCGAGCCAATAACAAACAAAGTCAATAAATTCCTAACATTTAATCGTACGCCAGCTTATATTTTTCAAAAAGCGCTATTTTTTTAGTAAAAACTGCATAATAAAAACTGTTCAATCCAAGTGATTACTATATATCTTTTAACCTTAAAAAGTTTTGATTAACTTTATATTTTATAAATGGTTCCAAGCTGTTTAAGAAAGCTGTAAATATCAACTATAATTACAAAAGAATGAAGATGGTAAGTTTTATAACAGATTTTCATTAATTTTCATTAATTAAAAAAAAAAGTCAAACTTTAATTTGTAAACTATTTTAATGTTGGTCAAATCTGTTGGGATTATATGAAAAATTAATTAAATTTCTTAGTTTTTATTATAACAATCTTTTTAATAATAAAGTTTTCGTGTTATTTATGAGCATGGTTGTAACAAATTTAATGATTTAGTAACAATACAAAAAAATTTTTTGATCATATTTCCAATTTTTAATATACAAAAATATTATCATTTCTTGTATGCTATAAATTTTATAGAACCCAATTTTATTGCAAGCTGAAACCCTGTAAATCCCAGCTATTCCCATGCCACTGAGAGGAACTCTTTAAGTGCATCAGTGCATCCGTAGTACCAAACTCTTAAAACGAATTCGAATTCGAGCAATAGAAAACTCTTCAAGTTTGCTGAAATTACGAAAAATGGTATCACCATTCTGCTACAATGAAACCTAACCTAACCTAAGTACTCAAAGAATTATCTATTACTAAACTATTTATATAATATTTATGTACGGATATGGCAGTATCTTATAACTCTGGCTCTATGCAATAGCTCCATTTTTATATTCGATGTACATGCCCCACATAAGATACGCTAATATCAATAATCGTCCGTTTTATGGTCCTATTCACTCGAATATATGTAAAGTAAACTAATATTTCGAATTCTTAACTATAGATAATATAATAAAACTTCCTACGAAAATAATTCTTACAAAATATAAAAAACTAATTTCTTTTTTACTGTTTTGTAAAGTTTTGTAACAATTCTTAACATTTTATACTTACAACTTTTGAAGACTGTGATTATCATAAAAAATTATTTTTCTTAAAATATAAAATCTAATTTATTTGTGGTTATAATTTTAAAGTTTAATATCTTTTTATTTCCTTCAAAATATACAATTTCATAAGGACAATAATACGTCCTTTTACTATAATAAAAAAGTAATAAATTATTAATTTATAACAATCTTAACCAGAAACTAATTGCCCATAAGTTATGACTCAGCTGGGATATGTTATTAATTCCATTGACGGAAATTATCCTTGTGAGGAAAGTAAATACAATAATTTCAGTTACAAAATGGTTTGGGTCAATTGAATTACGTTTTTATTTAGCTACAATTAAACTCTTTTAAAAAAAATTAATAGAAAAAATCTTGTCAAATAATATTGCTAAGCGAGTTAAATTATTTTTGTATGTTAACAAAATAGAAGTTTTTTTTATTTTTAATTAGTAATCGAATATCGACATCAATCTCGAACCCAAGTCCCATCTTCCCGGACCAAGAAAATAGGTATCTAAGAAAGAGATATATAATTTGTAAGGCTACGTTTGAAGGAAAAATATAAATAAGGAAAACATCTTTAAGCTTGATTTCTTGGATTTTCTCACATGCTGAGAACAATTTTAACTATCGGCAATGGATTAGGCTCTGATGTTACTATGAAACAAATGTTGATAGACTAGAAACTAACTCCTTAATACAAACAGTTAAATAAACAAGCCACCATTTACGCAGGGGTTCACAGTTCTTAAAAGATCGATAACTCGTACGTACATCGGTTATCACTGACTCTCTTTAGGCATCGCACCTATGAAAAGAAAATTACTACTTTCCTCGGTCTTTGAAGACTTAAAAATTTAATAGTTGCAGCGTTTAAAGTTAACGAACTCAATCAAATAAATAAATAAATTAGTTAGTTAGTTAGTAAGGGGGGGGTTATATCCCCAACACTAGGACACTAGTTGGCCCATAGGTATCCCCTTGAGTAACAACAATTTCCCCTCTACTGCTCTTCAAGCCACTCCGCGTTCTTAACAAACTTTAGCAGATCCCTGACTGGGATCCCTACCAACTCCTCAAGTCCATCGAACCGATAGTTACACAAAAAGCGGTTTCACTTCTGCTCAATGCAGGGCAGTCACACAGCTTGTAACTGATATCTTCCATTACACTCAAGTCATGACATCCTCTACATGAATCCACCATGGTGAGCCCCAATCTCTTGGCCATCTTCCCCAAGAGACAGTGTCCTGTTATTATACCCACCGAGATTCTCAAGTTGCTCCTATTCTGCGATAAAAGCATCTTTGTTCTTTTACGGTTCCTCTCTTGCCAAAAACCTTTAGTCGCCTGACAGGTGTTGGTATTGACCCATATTTCCTCTACCTTTTTCTCCGTAATTCTGTCAATCTCTTTCTTCACTAAATTGAAATAAATTGAAAGCAATTTCAATAAAGAAATGCAGTAATTCAAAGTTTTATACGTACAAGCTACAAGGTTGGATTCCCAGCATTAAACTATGATATTTCGTAACTCAATTATTTGGATAAACATTTAATTTATACTATTTTAATAATTTTAATTGACATCAATAATAAATTTTCCATTTGTATTAAAGGATAATAATTTTAAATACAATTTTTTTTGGTCATAAATTAACTAGGATTTAGTTTGGAAGAATTTTTCAATGCAAAATAATCTTCCTATAAATATACTTTTTTATTGCTATAAAATCTGAAATTTTTGTCGTAATTTCATCAATTTAATTCTAGAAGATCCAAAATTTAATATATACAAACACTTACTAAAAATTTATTAAAGCATAAAATTAAAGTAAATTTTATAAATCTTTAATAAAGACATTTTTTGTTGTTAAGAAAAGAAACTGAAGATATTAAAATTATATACATAAACGTATACGATATGTAATCATCTTCTTATATCTTTTTTTTCGTCCTTAAAATTACACATAACAAAAATATCCTTATTTATATATTACATTTTATGTAAGCTCTGAAACTTATTAGATTTACGAAAAAATAAAAAAAAATATTTGTTTAAAAAAAAATTTATGTCACGTACACGAATCCAATTTAACATAAATAAAAACATAATATTTTAAAAATGACGATTTTATTTTAATTTGTTATTTTAAATTATTATATGTTACTAAGGATTAAGGACATGAAATATATCACATTTGTAAGTGTAAAGCCTAGCAACAATTTAGTTATTTTGTAATATTGATTTTTCCAATAATTATAATCAGTTCTATTCTAGAAGTTTACAAAAAAGAATTTACAGGTTCAGCTATTTTGAGACAGGTCAATTTGAGATCAGTATTTTTAAATACATAATTCTTTAATTAGTGCACATTGTAAAAGCGAAAATCTTAATTCTATTTCGCCATTTTCTTTTGTTATGTTTCCAGTTTCCAGCTTTAATGCTTTAATAATTTATTAATTCTTTGATGACGATGACGATGAGGGTTACCGAAATATAGAGAGATATAATTACTATAAGATAAAACGTAAATATATCTTTTGATAAAGTATGAAATCTTTAATTTTGACAAATTATTTTTCATTTTCTAAGAATAGAAAAAAAATCTTATTTGCATTTTTACTAAGCAAATGCCATAAATTGATTTTCTGACACGTAAAACATTTACAAAAAAAACTGTATCTCTTCCTTATATGAAGATAAATTACCAAACTGATTTTGATAAATATCTTTGATACGTTATGTCATTTAAAAAATCCGTGATATTTTTTTTTATTGAAAAGGATACAAAATAATTTTCAGTTGAACTATAGGCCTTAGATGTCTTTAATTTACCGATGACACAAATAATTTAAATTTTATTCAAATGTTTTAAAATATTAAATAAACTTTTATTAAAACTAATTTTAACTAAATATTATTTTCTAAAAAGAAAATTTATCATATATGTATATAAAAATTCTGAAAATGAAAAACTTGATAAATTTTGATTAATAGATATTTTTGCATGTAGCGAAGAGACATCCACTATCGCTGATCATGCAGTGGTTGACATCAAAATTTTAATTTAATTTGTTCCATTGCTTCTTATTAATTTTATAAGCAATAATAATAAAAAAAATGCATTAAAATTGAATGTATAAATTAAGAGATCAAACGCTAGATCAAAATATAGTTCTTAGTTAACTCGAAAATGAAATTTCGATCAAATTAATATATAATTAAGTAAAGTTCAAGCTGAACTATATAATAAATTAAATAAATTATTACCGAGTGAATTCAGGTCTTTAATGAAAATTGGAAAAAAAAGCTAATAAACATATTTAATCTCCATTCGAAGTTATGCATAATTTGTATACTATTATCTCTTCAAGAACATCATACACTTTCCTTTCATCTATAGTTAGCTTATTACAAAATTTAGAGTTTGGTGTGCTTTAATTCCTTCGATTTCTGATACTATCGTTTTCTGAGTTATATACCAACATTCTCAAAATGATCAAAACGATACCTTTTATTCTTATCATTGGAGATCGAAAGATTCCTATTATGACTTTTATAGTTGTTAACCGCCATAAACATTCCATTAATTGGTTCAACTTTACTATAATTAGTGTTGTTAATATTTCTATAATATTGTTTTGTGACCTAAAACATTATTGTACGAATAATAACTCGTTACTTTATATAGTCTGAATTAAATCTGGAATAAATATCGACATTTCATTTCCCTGATTCTAATAACCTTTTCCCGTATTGCGGTATGAAATGAACGATTTAAATTTCGTAGAGCTTATCCAAGAATTTTTTCTGCACAGATTCGAGTGGCTCTATAATCGGTATAATAAGGAACGAAACTTGGGTTCCGTATTCATGGTTATTTCATTTATACGTAACAACTGAAGTGAATAAGAATTTAAAAATATTCCTTAGATCATCTTTTTTTTTAAGTTCAACATTAAATTACCTTTGCAGCAAAAATGTCATATTTTGTTATCAACAGGAGTATATTACCTTTATCCTTTAGACTAAGAATAATAATCGTCTATCATTTATAAAGTGTAGTACGAGTAGATGTAGCTAAATATTGACATTTATCAATATTTATTAGTAAATTATTAAATTTAATTTGTATGAACCTGGAGAACATCTTGCAAGTGTAATATTTTCATTTCTAGTGATTTATGATCTTCGATTTCAGCATAAATGTTCAGCTTGCTATTCGTTTTATAAATGTTAATATTTTAATATTGTAAATTAATTTGTCTTATGCTAAAAATACTTTTATATATAAATATTTCCTTATTATCTCGATATTTACAAGTCTGTAACTTTGAAAGAAAATTAATATATAATTGAAATTTAACAAATGAAATCTGCTTAATAAATACATAACACAAAACACCATCAGTTTTAATGAAGTTTTATGAAATTTATTTTCATTCAATTTCTTAATTTTCCGAATTAACAACCTTTTTATCATTAAATCATGATAAGATTATCTTAATTTATATGTATACCGTAAATAAATGTAAAATACACTTTAATATTCAAAAGCTTTGTATTTGTAAATATTTGAGGACTAAAGGCAATAAATATCAATTAAATGTCCTTTTTTATTTACCACTCTTCTTCTATATTTTCAACTTCAATTTTTTGTTTGTCTTTTTAAATGGTTTTACATTAGTTTTAAAACAGTCTTCATAACTTCGCATCCGAAATTAAAATTACTTTATAAGTGAAATTATCATTCCGCAAATTAGGTATTTAATTGAATCCTTTTAGATTAAGATGTTTTTAGTATTTTTTTTTTTTTGTATATTTAAGCATTTAAGGTTAAAATGTTTATTCAATTATAAGAATTGGAATGTTAAGTCTAAAATATTTGATAATGAGAATTGAAAGATTTAGTGCTAAACCTTAATCATTATCGAACAAATAAATTTATAATATTTTATTTTTTATATTGAAATTTAGATAGCAATATTTTATTTAAAATAAATAGATAAATAACTTGTAATACGAAAATATAATGAATAGTTTATTTAATCATTTTATAAAGGGTTTAAAAACCAAGTTCCTCCCAATTGTATGTTTTTTGGTATTCCTGTCAATTGACACTTTTTTCAATCTATAAACAACCCACTTGAAGGAAAAACAATATGAAAATTCAATAAGAGAATTTTGACAGAACAAATTTAATTGTCTACAAATTGTCAATATATTCTAATGCAGTGTTGACATTGCAAAGCTTACACAATTTCTATAAACGCGTAAATTATCAACAACAAATTTCAGGTTAAGTATTTATAGATTATAGCACAATTTAGTTTACAGCTCAATTTTGTTTTATGTCATAGTGATCACAATTTTAATACAAAAATATAATGAACCTTTTTATCATTAAATCATAGAAATTTGGGCTATTAAATATTTAATCACAAATTCAGAACAATTTGCCAAAAAAAAAAAATAATAAATTTTATGAGTTTGATATGAATCAGAATTAAATAGGCTTCGTGAAACTTTTTATATTTACTTCTTGGGATAATTCTTTTATTAAATAATGTAAGTAATTTATGATTAATCGAGAAACAGGGTGTAAATATCATAGCATTTGTAAAAACTATATCGCTTTTGATATAAAACATCAAAGTGTTAAGTAATGCATTACTTTAGTAATATATGACTATACATCATTACTGCAGTAGCATATACTTCAGTTGAATTACTTTAAAGCAGTACAGTAATGCCATACTGAAAAGTTTTAAATACAAAAATACCTTACAATACTGCAGTAAATGCGTTACTTAATCTGTATTAAAAGTAATGCATTACTTTGCTGCATTCAAGTAATTTTAAAAATTCGTTCATTACTTTAAAGTATTTTTTGTATTACTTCGGTACTTCAGTTAAGTATTTCGAAGTACTAACACAATATTTGGTAATTCTATGAAGTACTTATAATTACTTTAAATTATAATAATAAAATAGCTATAAAAAAAGAATATAATGTTAGTCAATTATTATATTTTAAAAATGTTTAAAATATAATACTCCACCAATGTAGTTTTTAGGAGATGATATTTATTTAAAATACATAATTTTTTTCCAGCATCTGCTAGATACAGATTATATTATTCATAAATTTTTAAAATTACTGGAATGCAGTAGTAAAGTAATGCATTACTTTTAATACAGATTAAGTAACGCATTACTGCAGTATTGCAAAGTATTTTCGTACTTAAAACTAAAAGTAAAAATTATATTTAACAGAATTACAAGTAAAAATTATACTTGTAATTCTGTGAAACATAGAATAAAGTGTAGACGCTTACATTCGAATAATTACATTCGTGATGTATTTCGAAACTTTAATCCTCAACATTTTAACTTTTTCTACATTTTTTTTTATTATTTCAGTAATTTCAATCTCACTTGATTTTTGTTTCTAAAATATATAACAAAAAATTTTCTAAAATATATAACAAAAATGTTCACTTAATATTGTATTTCTTCAAATACTGAAAATATTTACTTGCTAATACTTTTTTATTTAAATTAATTTATTATTAGATATTTCAAATTAACAATTTCTATAAAGTATTAAAAATATTTCTGTTTCTGTTTTTGTATTCTATGTGAATAGAAACCACAAAGTTATCTTATTTTTGTGATAAAACCAACAAAATTATTCCTTTTTGTGGAAAAACTGACGTCAAAAATTTACCACATTGTGAAATATACTGAAACACAAACAATGTTTTATGCTAATTGAATCTTTATAAAAAAAATAATCTTACTTCAAAAAAAAAACTCTTAGATGTTCAACAGATATTTCTGTTTTCTTACGCAAAAATTATAGAATAATTAAAAAAAAAAATTATTTATTCCATTTTGTTGTTATATAATTTTGTTACCACGATTTTTATATTAAGTTAAAATTAAATTAAAATATGTTAGATGTCTTTAATTAAGATATTCTTTTGCATATTTTTTGTCAAGAACTTAATGAATTTTGAAAAGTATAGTAAGGTTTTTTGTAATTTGCCATAATATCAAAGAAATTCTAAAAACGAAAAATAGATGAGAAAAAGGTAAATATAATAATAAAAAGAAAAAAATTTATGCTAACTGAATTTTTTGATGTAATTCACTTCTTTGTGGGAATAAAGCTAGAAACACAGAGCCACCGTCACCGAGCGTTGACAGTGACCTTAAATTATTATAAATTACATTGTATGCATTGAAAGGAAATTGATGCTACTTAATAACTTTAATTCTAATTCTTAAAATAAAAAAACGGTTCTATTTTTACAAACGCAGAAAATTCGCTGATAGTAGACATTTTTGTTACAATAGTACTATTTTAAATTAAGTTTAATGGCAAAAATTGCTCAAAAATTCTTTGATGGAAAGACAATAATGAAATACATTCTAAATTAAATTATTTTTCACATTTGTCGAAACCAAAATTTTTGAGTCGATCATTATCAACATTAGAGTTTTGTGCTTTTTTAGTCCAATTATTTTGTATTCTGGACCTTCGAAGTTTTTGTCTGCATTTCGATTTGAGTCCAACCACCGTAATTTCAAAATGTATGTTCTAGAAAACATATCACTCTTTCTTTAGCTATTACATTTGAACTTAAATTCAGTTATATCAACATTTAGGCTAAAAACAAATGAAAAAAATGATTTCGACCCATGTCTTTATTTTGACAGTAATTACAATAATACTATCATAGCAACTTTAAAGCTACAATACAGTGACATTAAGCCCTATTAGCAGATAATAAATAAAGGTACACTGTTCAAGAAAGGATTCTTTTAATTATTGAATTGTGTATGTACGAAATAATTGAAGTAATAAATTTGTTCCGATTCTGATAAGATGCAAGTATTTATTATATGTAAAGAAGTTAATAAATGTGAATTAAAAATTAAAATACTGCTTGTAGAAATTTCTGTAAGTAAACCAATTCATACAAACGATACAAACATACTAAGAAACACGGTGTTCGAGAAATTCGTCAAAAAAAATATTTTTAATGTTTTTAATTAGTCAATTTAGTGACAGCATTGCCTCGGTCTGAAGTTAAGTTCGAGACCAAATCCATCACGGCATAGCACACTACCAGTACGCCACCGATGCTTTTAACATACTGATAAAAAAATATATGTACGTGATGAGTACTAAGTTTATTCAGAATGAATAACTTTTAAAGACTTCTTTCTATAAGTTCTACGTTTATTATACATTTTCTACGACACATTTTAATATATTTTACTAGATTAATATAGCAATCATTTTAATAATCAAAATATCATTGAGTATCAAAAAAAATTTATATCATTTTTATGATTAAATTTTAATTTGATATTATATTAAAAAAAAAGAAAATCTAAAAACTAATTTTGATAAAATAATATAATTAAGGATACGAAATTTAATATCATTAAAATAGGCTGTAAATATTTTTTATTTCATTTTAGTTTACAAGATTAACAAACAAAGATAAAAAATATATAATCATAAATAATATTTATTTATAGATTGATATTTTCTTTTTGTAAAAAAAAATGTTTGCGATAATTTTTTGGTTTATTGGTTAATAAAAACTGGATTATTTATGTCTTAAGGAGAGCCTTTAAAATTTATAACCCATAAAATTTTTATTGCTGTCAGAAAATCGCGGGAAAAATTCTTAGGAGTTTTTATTTAGATATAATATTTTTACTCAAAATACATTTTAAAAATTATATATAAAATATTTATAATAAATATACTCGTAGAACGTAGAATTTTTAGTAAAAAAAAATCGAAGTAGAATAAAAATTGAAATAGCTTACGAATTTTCCATTTTTTTAACTAACTCCTCTTACTGGTAGTTGAAATATAAGAATTGAAGATGGACTTAAAAACATTTAAAACAATATTTTGTATCTCAGATCTGGATGAAATTTGTTTTACAGGTTGGTATCTTAACGATAATTATTATGAGTAAAGAAAATTAAAATCAATAATTTTGGACTTAAATCATTAATAATCTTTTCACATTAAATTTCCGTCATACTTCGTGAAATTCATGGTTTACATAATCGTCCATCAAAGCAGATTATTCGTCAAATTATCGATAGATTTCGACAACATTTTCTCTACTAGATGCAACAACAGCAACAAGACAAAGAACTATATGTACAGAAGTAATTATGGGTTCTGTAAGAGCTACTGTTGATGAAAATTCAAATTTGTATATTCGTCGGGGTTCACAACAAGTTGGATTATATCCAAGCACAACATAGAAAATTTGGCTTAAAGATCTTGGTCTACACTCATACAAGATTCAACTGGTTCAAAAACTAAGGCCACTTGACCATAATAAGCATTGTTTGTTTACTGATTGAGCCCTAGAACAGCTTCAAGTTAATTCACTTTTTTATCGAAAAATTATGTTTAGTGATGAAGCTCATTTTTGGTTGAACGGCTAATGTAAACAAGCAAAATTGTCGTATATGGATATGGAGCGAAAGCTATCCTCAATAAATTCTGGAGTTTTCATTGCATTCTCAAAAATGCACCGTATGGTGTGGTTTACACGCTGGAGACATCATCGGTCCATATTTCTTTAAAAACTATGCTGGAGATAACGTTACAGTGCATGATGCTTGTTACAGATTGATGATCAATGATTTTTTGTTTCAAAATTTTAATAGTATCGACCCGGAAGAGTTTTGGTTCTAACAAGTTGGTGCTACACCTGATACTGCTACCGGAACAATTGATTTATTGACAGAAATATTAGGTCATAACAATATTACGAAAAATTGTGCAATTAATTGGCCTCCATGCGACATAACACCACTGGATTATTTTCTTTGGGATTATGTGAAGTCATTGGTTTATGCGAATTAACCAGAAACAATAGACGCTTTGCAAGCTAACATTGATGTAATAAAGCCTGATTACTCGAAAAAGTGGTTCAAAATTGATCTGATCGAATGCGGATCCTCAGAGCTAGTCGTGGTGGACATGTGCCGGAAATAATTTTTGAAACCTAAATGTATAAAATTAACTTACAATTTAAAAAAAAAACATTGTTTTCAATCTTAACTTTAATGTGTGTTATTTCAATTTAAAGTTCTATTATTCTAAAATTCTTAAAAAAAAAAACACCTTTTATGCAGGCAGAAATATATAGGTTGATGACCTAATTTTTCAAATGTATTATAAATTTATATACACCCTATTGAAGAAGTAAATATTTTTACGCCCATTTTTCATATTTCATATTCGCCCACCCCAGCCCCTTTTTATCATGTTTTTTATCCCTTATTATATTTTTTATTTAATATTTATAAAGAACCACCAACAATTTTTGATTATATTGATCCTCTTTTTTATTTTTTAAATAATGTAATTGTGTTGTGTAAAATGTTAAGGTGGTAAAGTGTAAATATGTAACATGTGACACCAGTGTTTACAGCGGGAATTGAACCCACAACCTCATTATTCATACAACAGTACATGTTACAATTCAAAAACACTTGTGAAGATTATACATAAATTTTTGTATAGTACTCGTAAAAATCATACCGTAAGAAAGTGAAGTTTTTCCATAATCCTTTTTAATATTAGATACTTTATGATTTACGTTTTATTTGTTTTTCAGATTTTTCGCGAAATAAAAATTATATTTACATTTTCTTTACAAATTTCGAACTTAAAAAACTGTTGAAAAAATATTATTATAATATGATTGTTATTTTCAGGAAGAAATGATAAAAAATGAAAAATAATAAAAAAATAGAAATAATTCTTTCAATCTTTTATTTGTCACATTACTTTCTTTCTGAGAATTGCACATTTTCATGCTAAATATCCAACTTGTTCAATGGTGTTTGATGGGATTAGTTAGAATTAGTAAAGAATTATTTTTAACAAAATTTAAAATACCATCTTTTCAAAGTATAAGTGGAGTAATTTTCTCGATGAATTGTTTAAAAAATTCAATTTCATTAGTAAAGAAAAGTGTTTCCAATCATTTAACAATAAAATTTTATGTCTTCAAAAACATTTATTTACTATTATCTGAATTTAGTGAAATTTATCAAATGTTGACTTACATACATAATCCATGGAAGTACACATTAATGGTAAGAAGAGCTTCAATGGTTCAATATTATTATTCCGTAATTACATTTGAAATATTCAAATGCTCTATATATAAAATTCAGAATGTAATTATTGTTACGCGATTAAATTAAAATTTCTTTTCTGGTTGGTGGTGTTGAAATCTCGAGTCAGCAGCTAAAGTAAATGTTTGAAATCATATTGACCAAAAATTTTAATTTCAGAAAGACTATTTTCGTTGTCGATTAAACCTAGTGTAGAGTCTTAAAAATGCGGGTCTTAATAATTATATGTAGATAAAACGAGAAAAATTGGAATACGGGATAATTTACACATTGGGTGTCGATCCAAAAAAATACTGTTTTGAACAATGACGTGTCGACAAAAACTTCATATCAAAAAGTTTTTGTCTGACTGGCATATGTATGTGTCTGACAAATGTGTTTAATTACTGTGCCAATTATATTTTATAAATCTTTGAACGTTTTGCAATTCATATTTGTCAGACAGGATTTACCTATCAATGTTTCTGAAAAAAAATAATGGTATTATAATTAAAAATTGGCTGAGCCAGGAACTTTGCAATACATTTTTTCAGACTTTTGGTACCTAAGACTGTTTTTGAAAAAAAATTGTTGTATAGGAAAAAACTGGACGAGTATAGTAGAGAATTTCATATTTCCTCTTCTGAATCTAGATTAATATATGGATAAGCTACACGTTACAGAACCATATGAATAGAAATCGTACTCATCTTTAGAATTAAGCATTTGATTTAAATAGTTTTCAATTTAATTATTATTCACCTGCAAACTAAAATATAATCTGTCAGGCATAATCGACCGACTGCAGCATAAGAAGAAGAATTTACATTTTAAAATCCACTGTCTGACATTTTCGTCTTCCACTAAATACGCACAAGAAACCATTACAACCAACTGCACTTAATATGAGCAAATTACTTATAAACATGAAAAATTGCAATGGTTCTACGTGAAATTCGTGAAATTTTTCGGGTGGTCGTCAACGCAAAAGCACTGTCAGTCAGACATATATGTGTGTGATGTGGCACTGAATGTGTTAAAAATGGTTCTTTATTATATACTCTGATAAAGTTAACAAGCACTAGTGATCAAATCTCAGCTGTAATCAAATCAACTTCCAACTATTTTAATAAAGAAGTTTCTGATTTACAAGGGACATTTAAAAGTTTTATTATTGTTTGACGACTGAATTAGTTCTTAGACAATTTTAAAACGTTTTTAATGTTGATAAAAACACGTTTTTTATATTTTATATAAAATAAAACTTAAAATGTTCTAAATCTCTTTGTGACACATTTTCTGTAAAGGATTTCAACAGCATTCATTATTACACAGATTATTTTATATAAACTGTATTTTTTTGGTCTATAAAGACTTAACTGAAATGTTTATCTAAATTAAATTTTTGCATTTCATTATTTATTAAAATAAATTCTTGTTATTATTGAAAAAAATATTAAGTAAATTCTGAAATTAATAAATTTTTATATCATCAATTATTTTTTTCTGGATAATATTTTTAATTTTATTGTTTTGCAAAATTAATTCGTATTTTTTATAATATTTTTTTTTGGCGAAAATAAAATTATTTTAATTAATTTTTTCACCCTTTTTTTTATTTAAACAAAAGAAATAATTCTGCAAAATTGTCATAGGCAGAATGTTAATTTGATGTTGGTTGTTATTATTTTATGGTCGTAAAGAAAATTATATTTTCAATTTTTTAATAGCATTTTTAATTATAAAAAAAGGGAGGATAACAACTTAACATATTTTTTTAATTAAAAATTAATTAAACTTTATAAGCTAATCAAAAATATTTTAAGATATAATGCATAAAATTGCTGGAAATTTAATTTGTTATCTTGAATGTTTTTTTTTCTTAATGTTGAATATATTTATTTTACAAAAATATAATATTATGTATGAAATCGATTGACAATTTAATAGATTTTCAAAAAAAAAAGTGTCTATGTAGATTGTAGACTATAATTAATTGAATAAATTTTCATCTGATAAAAAAAAACGAATAAAAATTATATTTTAAAAATTTTACTACCAAAACTATATTCCAAACAGCCTTAGAGTTAAAGGAATGGTTACTAAAAGTAATGATCTATCAATTTTTCATTAATAATATAATATTTTGTCCATAAAGTCTGTAATGGTTCAGAGAAAAGTTTTTAATTTAAATATAATTAATTAATCGATAATAAACCATCATAATTGATGAAAAAATTATGAACTCTCCATTATTTTAAAATTTTGTCTTTAGAGTTTTTAATATTTTAGAAATTATCTGTAATAAATTTCTGTGGGTTATGGCAAGTAGTAAAGAGTCGAAGTATATATTTATGGTCACCTTCTTTTTCGAAATGTTTTCCATATTAATTTTCCAAAAGTAAATTTAACTTACAGACTACACTAATATATTCAGATAACCAGGCTGGCCTTAAGGCATTGGAGTTATATCAAATCACATCAAAACTTGTATGGGATTGCCTTAAAAAAAACAAGCAATGAAAATGCTTAAAATGAATAGGAAAAAAGTTAGGACACTGGTAGGCTTCCTTACAGGGCACTCGAAAGTCAAAAAACATCTACATAGAATTGGATTATCAGAAGACCAACTGTGCAGATTTTGTGAGATGAGGAAGAAACGGCAGAACATATATTGTGTGAATGCGAGGTGCTAGCGTAGCGACAAAACGTATACGACACTTCGGTAGTCACAGCCTCAGAATTAACTAACCTAAATTTTATATTTTCAAATCGAAACATAAATTAACAATTACCAGCGAAATATTTCAGAATACTTTATGTATCGGACAATATAAATTAATTTCACATTTTTGTTTTGTATATCTGATAGAATGTCGATGAGTACAAGTAATACAGTTCCTTTTAATGAGCGATTATCAGATTGTTGTGTAATGATGAACCATATAAATATGCTCTGAATATACATTCAAAGTATACATCTTAGAAAATTTTAAATTGGTTATACATTTTTGTTATCTGGTGCCGTGCACTCGAGTGAGACATAAAAAGCATATATTCACAAATTTGTGGCGTATTGCTTTATATCTGATCACTTATTAAATTAAACTAATTTTTAAAAGAAATAACAAAAACTTTATTCAATACCAATTTAATAATTAAACGATGCGGTACACCATCGATGGCGCTACGTCCTGTAAAAATTAATATTCTGTGAACTATCTTTAGAGGAAGTAGTAATGCCTCTCATTTCTACTATCAACGGACAAAATATTCCAAATAATGTTGTTGGATTTCAAAGATTGTGTAGTTTAGTTTTCAAGGCGGGTTGAATATATAATCGAAACCCTCATCTTAACTTTAAAACTAAAAGTGTCTTTATTAATTCATTTTGCGTTCTTTACATATTAATAAATTTTTTAAATTCTATATTCTGATGCAATTTTACTTAAACTATATGAATTTAGGTAATATGATTATTCTCCTATTATGCTTATTTAGTTAATTATTATTATTATGAGAACACATATTAAAATTTGCTTTACAATATTAAAATTTACTTAACATTTTAAAATGTGTTGTATGTATTACAAGTAAATAACTGGAATTTTTGGCCAAATTTAGTTTTTGACGGATATCGAATTAAAATAACGTAATCTATCAATTTGAAAAGCTTTCAAACCAAAACAATAATATTATTAACTAAATAATTACTCTTAAATACAGCATGAAATTGACAAAAACTCAATAGTTAGTTAACAACCAAGAATATTGTTTATTAAATGAGAAAAACTTTATAACTTTTCTTATTAAGTCTTTTCTGCATTCTTTAATTCTCACGCAATTTATAGAAAACAAAATAACTTCAGTTTTTATTTGGTAAATAAAGTAATATCTATGTAAACTTATTTCGATTTTGACAATTTATTCTTATATTGAGAAATAAGAAAACAAAATTGTCAAAAAGTCTTTTCTATATAACTGTAATTAATTACCTTTTTAAGGTGTTATTAAATTAAAAAATATATTATAAAACTTAGTATTTAGTATTTCTTCAATTACTGGAATCAAAAATATATTATAATAATATTAACTCAAAATAGAATTAAGGAAATAGCAAAAAATTAGCATTTTCTCGTTTATTCAAAAATGTAGTTATTTACTTTTTGACAAATGAATGATATATGTAAAATGTGTATGATCTTAAACCATATTTCTTAGAAAAACAAAAATTTTCTTTTTTTTTCGAATATAAGAAATCTTTATAGATACATCATGTTTTCATATGATTTTCCTGAAATTTATGAAAGCATAATCTGTTACGGTAGAGAACAGATTTGTTTTCAAAAAGATAATATGAATTTAAGCTTTATGGTTCCTTTATTCTTTCAAAAATAATCCAGATTTGATAATGTTGAGAAGAAAAAAAAATACTTTTTTCAATATACATATTTAGTTTACTAAATAATTGACAAAAGAACATCTTTATCGTATATCTTAAAAAGGATACGAAGCAGAAATTCAAAGTAATTTATTTAAATATGATGACAAATTTTTAAACAACCACTTTTCATCCATAGAAAAATTCTTTATATTTTATTTTGTTAGATATTATAAAAGCTGACGGAGTAAAATGAAATTTTATCAGATTGCAATTCTGTCTATGTAAAGTGAAATCTTATAATAATTGTAATCATTTTTAGACATTTTTGAAATTATCTTTTCGATGTAAATATTCTTTTTAGATGCTCTACACTTTTTATGAGATTATAATCTTCAGTAAATTAAAAATTAGTTAAATAAGAATGCGTATAGTATTTTAAATATTGAGAATTGTGTTTTTAAAATTTTTTTATAAAATATTTTATTATAAGTAAATCATTTTATGGGAATATTCAATGCCGAAATTCACCAAAAATTAACAATTTATTCATATTCAATTCAAATTTATCTAGCTACTTGCCACGAGCTGAAATTAATCGTCGAAAGGAGCGAATTATTATAAATGTAGCATTAATTCTATATATCTATAAATAATAGGAATATGAAATACAAAACCTTTCAAACCAAAACAGAACGAAAGATACAACTACAAACTCCAATTGTCAAATTTGAATAAATTTGTATTTGTAGTTTACCATTGTTTCTGCCTAGTAAGCTCTTTAGGAGGCGATTAGTACTTTGAAAAGTTACTTTAGTAATAAGAAAAATATAAAAAATTCATAATTTAGATTAGATTAGAAAAGTTGCTTTATTTTTTTTTAATTTTTGATTTTTTACAATTTGTACAATCTTATAAAGCTAAGAATTTTTTTTTTGTTACAACATATTTATTGGCTCTCATTGGGGCTCTCTAAATAATTTACATATTCATTTTTATATTGATTTTTATATCAAACTATTCATTTTAATATTTTGTTGTTTTTTAAATAATTATGTTTAATTATACTTTGTATTAAAAAGTTTCAAAAAGAATACATTATTTTATCTATTTTATAATAACTAAAACTTATTCTAAAAACTTACATTCTAAGACTTAAACCTACGCAAACAATTAATTGTTTAAAAATTATTAATTATCTTTCCACCAGACATATTTTATGTATTTATTTAAATCTATTTTATCTATAGTAGGAATATTAATATCAAATTGCTTTTCTAAACTATTAAAATGTTCTGGTATTTTTCGATTAGTATTTCTTCTTTTTATATGGTATATTATCGGTAATGCTTCATTATTTTGTATAAAATGTTGATTGTCCAAGTATATAAAACTTTCGGGTGGTAAATTACCTGTCACCATTGATTTTTTAAAATAATGTTCATTTGGGTAATATATTTGGTTGATAAGTGGATTCTGAACTTCTATTATTTTATTAAAATGCTTTCTAATCAATTTAATTATGTAGTTATCTACTCTACCAATTTTTGCTTCGTTATATATATATTTGTTTGAATAGAAGAATTTATAATCGTGTTTTGGATTTCTCCATTTACTTATTGTAGTTCTAATGCATTTTCTCTCAAATTTTCTAATTTTTTCCATATTTGTTGAACTAATGTTAAACCATATAGGACATCCATATGTAAGTATGGGTCGAATAATGTTTTATAAGATAAAACTTTAACGTGTTTTGATAATATCTTGTTATAAAATAATTTCTTACAAGCCATGAACGCTTTTCTAGCTTTTGATATTTGATTGTTTATATGATATGTATAATCGAGCCGGTTATTTAAATATACTCCAAGATATCATACTTCCTTCTTATGTGGTATAATTTTACCTTTTGATGTTTTTATTTTAAAAGACCTCCAGTTTTTTTTCACGTCTATATTACATTGTTCTAAACCTAATCTGAACAAGATTGTTTCACTTTTACTCTCATTGATACTTAGCTTCCAAGTATGAAGAAAGTTTTCTGTTTCTACCAACAGCTTTTGTAATTCAGCTTTTACATTTGTAGCTTTTTTATCACTTGTATAAATCGTTATATCATCTGCAAATGCTATTCCTTTGTTTTTTGGTTTTTGAAATATTGGATTTTCGAAAATATCGCTTATATATATATTAAAGAAAAACGGTGCCAAAATTGTGCCTTGTTGTAAACCATTTTTTACGTGAAAGTGTTCGGTACATTCTTTTTCGTTTGATATAATAAACATTTTATCTTTAATTAAATCATAAATTAGGCATATTAATTGTTTAGGGAATCTTTTTTCAACTAGCTTATATATAAATCCGTCTATCCACAATGTGTCGAACGCTGCGTGAGTATCTATTAGGCATGCTCCAGTGCAATTTTTATTATTCAATTCCCAACATATATCGGATGTTATATTGTTTACGGCATGAATTGTAGAGTGTTTTTTGCGGAAACCAAATTGTGTATTTGGGATTATATTTTGTTCATCTAAAATTTTATTTAATTTAGATAATATAATTTTTTCAAATATCTTACTTGGGTTTGGTAATAAATTTATTGGCCTATAGCTTTCTGGTTTTGTGGGGTCCTTTCCGGGTTTTAGAATTGGAATTATTTTAGATACTTTCCATCTACTAGGTACGTAATTGTTATTTATGATGTTGTTAAATATTTTGCAGTATTGTTTTATTATATGTGATGGTAAATTCTTAAGTACTATATTTGGGAGTTTATCGATACCCGAAGATTTTTTATTATTTAATTCGTAGAACAGTGATTCAACCGTTTTATGATTTGTGAAAATTTCTTGATCCAGATTGGTGCCGTCTGAGTTGAAATGATTATCAAATTGTATTATATTTTGTTGTCTTATATAACTAATTTCATTTTTAATTTCCAAAATTGTATCACTTATTCTATGGTTTAAATCTGGTTTATTATTATCAATGTCTAACATATAAACATTCTCATAGTGTTTCCCTATAATATTTAGTTTTTGTAAATTTTCCTTTATAATATAATTTTCTTCTTCGTCTTTTTCTAGTTGGTTTAAGTTTATATTAAGTTCGTTTAACAATTGTTCATTATTAATTTTAAGTTGTGGAAAATCTAATTCTGATTTTTTTCGAAATAGTGCATTAATTTCATTGTACATATATTTATTTTTAGGTGATATGTTAGAGATTCTATTATACCAATATTTATTTATTTCAATACGGATGTTATCTTTTATTAATTTTTTTAAATTGTTTATATGTGATTGTAATCGTCCTATATTAATTTGGTTTCTGTTATTAAAATTATTTCTTTTTAATTTATTAATTTTAGAGATAAGTAGTACTTTATTTTGTTGTAATTTGTCGATTAGGTTATTTCTATAGTTATTAGATGTATTTATTTTTTTGTATTTAGGTACGATTTTTTCAACACTTTTGTTGATAAGTTTTTCGATTTCTAGAATTTTTTCCTCTATTTCCGAATCTGATAAATTTTTGTTATTCGGCACTATGTCTTCGTTATTTATGTAGTTATTTCTGTAATTTTTAATAATATCTTTTTTAAATATATTCCAATTAGTTTTTTTAAATTGATACCTATATTCTTTTTCGGGTTTTTCGATTATAAAACTATCATAATTCTCATTTTTTATTATACCAGAATGATCACTGTCATAATCTATAGTTTTTAATTTATTAGTGTGGTTTGTTACAACATTAAGTCTGTTATTTACTAGGCATATATCTAGAAACGATCCTGTTCTAAATGTTGGATTCTCTGATGAATATAGTTTAATATTGTATTCAAACTCATTATTTTCTAACCAATTTTTAAGCGCATTCCCTCTCGTGTTATTTCGATCGTTTCCCCACAGTGAATGTCTGGCATTAAAGTCACCTGATATAATAAATAGATTATGGTTTTCATTCAAATTTAGGATTTTGAATAACTCTTCGAATTCTTGCATAAACTCATTGGCGTAGTTTTCAGATGCATATGCTGCTACCATTATTATATTTTTATTATTATGTAATTTTATTGTTATTATAGAAGTCTCTAAACATTTATAGTTTATTATTTTATGATGATTTACTTTTGTATATTTTAAATTTTCTTTTATAAGTATGGCAGTACCTCCACCATTAATACCAATTTTCCTATCCGCTCTCACTATATTATAATTTTCATAATAAATTTTGTCTTTAGGTTTAAGTTTAGTTTCGTTTAAAAATACTAAGTCTGGTTTATTTATTTCTAAAAATTGTGTTAAATAAATTTTTTTTTGTTGAGATATCAATGAGTTAACATTAATAGTAATAATTTTAATGCTATCTAATCTGTTCATACTAAGTTAAAACCTGTATATAGAATGTCAATTCTTTTTGTATTTTCAGATATACAATTTTCAAGATTTGTTAGTTTTGAATTAATTAATTCTAGTGATTTTAATATTTTATTCTGTGTTTCTTCATTTGTATTTTGTTCATTATTATTATTATAATTATTGCTTAACATTCTAGAATAACTTATATTAGGATTTACATAATGATTTGCTTTTATATTATTACCAAATCTAATATTTTTCTTAAAATTAATTTCCTCTTTTTTCTCCCGAATTTTTTCTACCATCTCTTTGTATTTTTTGCATCCCTTAAATGACGCTGGATGTCCTGTTTCTTTGCATATAATGCAAAATAATTTTTCTTTGGAATTCAGGTCAGTTATGTTGCAGTTTCCTGGACCATGGTTCTCTCCACATTTCACGCATCTATATTCTAGCGTACAATTGCTGGCGGTATGTCCGTACCTTTGACATTTCACACATTGGCATATTTCACTCTTGTATATTTTTTCCCATTTTATTAGTTGATGGTTTATGTCTTTTATTTTATATAGTTCGTTGAGTTTCGTTTCTGGTGATACTTGTATAATATATATTGAAGTTTCGTAATTATTTCTTATTGAGTGTTTTGTTTTTAATCTTGTTACCTTCACAAAGTTGATGTTTTCATTTTCATATTTTTTTAATTCATTTAATATATGTTCTGGATCGTCACTTGAATCTAAACCTTTTAATAGTACTGATTTTATTTTTTCTGTTGTTGGTGTAAATGTATAGTATTGACACTTAGTTTCTTCCAATACTTTTTTAATATTTTTATAATCGTTAATATTTTCTGACAGTATCGAATACTTATTAGAGTTAATTTTTTTAATTTTAAATTCATTAATTTTTAAATGATTAATTATTACTTTTTTAATTGTCTCAATATTTTGGTTATAAATATATAGAGGTGGAATTTTTTCGTTTTTTACATTTGTGACTTGTTTTTCATTATTATCTATATTTCGTACAGATTTTTTGTTACTTATTAAATTATTATTATTATCATGTTCAATATTGTTTTTTTGAGATTTTTTCAATTCGTTTTGATTTTTTAATTGTGTTAATATGTTATTATTATTTTCGTTTTCTAAATCTTGATCACTATTTTTACATTCATATTGTTCGTTATTAGTATTTTCACTTTCATTCTCTTCTAATATCATAACAATATCATTTTGAGTTTCATTGTTTTGAGTTTCTTCACTTTTGTTAAGATTTGAAATATTTTTCTCTGAATTCTCACTAAGATCTTTAATTTTATTTGTTAAATTATTAACTATTTGTTTAAGAGTATTTAGTTCATTTTTAAGGGTAGTATTTTCCTCTTTTAACTGTTTATAATTATTTTTTGGTGGCATTTTATTTTCTGAAATATTATCAGTTTTTTTAAATTTTATATCTTCAACATTATCAGATTCACATTTTCTTTTTAAAGTTTTGTTAAGATTTTTATGTTCTGTGTTTGCTCCAGAGGAGCTTTCGTTCATGATAATCTTTATTTTTATTTAACGGATTTTTTATAATTATTTAATTAATTAATTTTTTTTTTTTCCTACGAGTGATAAGCACGTGTGTTCACTTTGAAAGTTGAAATGGCACTCTCTAAAAAATTCATAATTATTTGTATGGATTAATCCTTCGCAAAAAGCGGTTCGTTTACATATCGCATAAGTGATTCATATCGATTGATTTGTTAAAATAAAATATTTATAGTGATTAGTTACTGTACACTTGCACTAAACTATTTTTTACATATTTATGGCACTGTATTATCTTCAACAGTTTTAGCAAATATGCTTACCAACAATAGAATTCCTTGCACAAAATGAATTCGCTAAAAAATAATTATAGAAGCTTTAACATATTATCATTAGTAAATATGTGTACCAGGTAGAGGTACCGGCGATTTCAATTGGGTTCTCCGTTCGCAAAATGCCAATTCGTCACCAACATAATTTAATTACGGCCGTGCATGACGGAAATAATTCGTTTGTTATACGAATATGCAATGCTTCCGGGATCCTTTGCGAAGCATTACTGCATTACTTACTTACTATAACGTTATATTGTTCATGTAGTTTGGAAAAAAAATATTTAAATGCTTTTTTTAAGTCTGTAAAATACTTAATTCTATTACGAGTAACTATGTAACGAAGTGAAAATATAATGTATGTATACTAATTTTGGACTACGAAGGTACCTACCTCTATTATAATTAAGGTATACTTTTGAAAAAATATAACTATATTAAATAATTAAATATTCTAAATTTATTTGTAAATTTATTTAAGCGCTATAAAGAATTTCAAAATGTGTCATGTATTATGAATGTTTTTAAGGAGAAGGATACTTTGATGATTATTCTTAAGCCTTAGGTATCCAAATTTGTAGATAGATATTCTTGTTTTAAATTCCATACAAATACCATTTTTTAAATTTTCCTGTTTTCACTATATTCCATTTCGCTTTTTATTTTATCTGTGAAATTTACCTCAAAACATACCAATTAATGTATCCTTTTTGTTAACCATTATTGTTACATCACTTTTTATGAATATATAATAAGATATTTATGTTAATTGGCAAACTGTGGTTTGCGTCTTTTAAAATAACTTCAGTATTCTTGAGATAATTCTATTCACTGGTTAATTTTATTAAATGTATTTTATGCTACTCTGTAACTCGATAGACAAAAGTAAACTAAGTAATTTCTTCTTGTATACATCATTTTAATACAGAGAAGAATTTTGAACATTAAAATTTATGGTAATTTTATTTATAAAGAAATTTTCTTACTTTAACCAATGTTAAAGTTTTTAAATGAGTCTGGAGTTTGGTATCAAAATTATATCCTTATTATTTTGGTGTGCCATGTAAGAAACGTCATTATTTATGTGGTTGTTTGGTCATTATTTACAGTTAATTTAATTCTTGTAATATCGTGTAATTTAGATTTAATTTAATATTAGTAATTATTTGATAAAATAAAAAAAAAACCCAGAGTTAAAGAATTGTTAATATTTTATTAGGGCACAGTACTGTTTAATGTATAGTAGAATTTGATGCCCAGCATTAAAGTAACGAACTGCAATTTTGGCAGATGAAAGCGCCATGATGAAATCAGCCATTTTCATTAAAATTTGAGTTTGAAATCGTTATACTATAAAAACACGAAATTCAACATAGATGGAAAATTTTAACATGAACCTACTGAGTTCTAGGAGATGGTGCTTACAGGCTGCTTACTTTTTCAGTTTTAAATAAAAAAAATCTACTTATAAATGAATTTTCAATACTCAGAGGTATTTTAAAAAAATAAATTACTGAAATTAACAAAAATAAAAGACTAAATACATATAACACTAAATTTTTTATCAGGTTGGTCAGTTTTTCTCGATTTTTTTTTGTATACAAGAAAACAGATACTTTAGAAACAAATTTTATTTTAGTTTTTATCCATATACTCGAATATCAATTGGTAATTAACCTGAAAGAAACTTTTTTCGTTCAGATTTAACGATTTTTTTCAGTTGGTCTTTGCAAGCGGACGATTTGTTGATATTTACCAATAAATACTTCTATAAAGATAAATCATAAATACCTAATTTACTATAAAGTATTAATATTTACTAAATTTAAATGATAATTTAATGTAATACTCGGGATTAAAATTTATCAAATATATGCAACAACTTCAGAAACACTTTGGCGTTCGGATGTAAAACAAAAAATGCGCCATGTTTCCCAAACAAGGTAAAACACACAGTAACGCAACCAACCCCTTACGATTTTTTATTTCCTTTTAAAAAAATAAATATTTTTTAATTGTTGAATATTGTAGATTTAAACATTTCAATTTTTATATTATTTGTAATAAACCAATAACAACAAAAAACATCCCTCATCCAGTAATGACACCCATAATTTTGCCAATAACAAGCCTGTTATTCGGAAGTAGAATTATTAAATATTCAAAATTAAATATGAAATATTAATTTAAACATACCAAAATTATTACAAAATTAAAGTATATACAACACAAATCCTTAAGGGATGCATTTTTCGTTACGGCAAATTAGGTGTTTTCAACGACAAATTAGGTGTTTTCAACGACAAATTGTGTAATTGAACGGCAAATTGTGTAATTGAACGGTAAATTTTGTAATTGAACGGCAAATTGTGTAATTGAACGGTAAATTTTGTAATTGAACGGCAAATTGTGTAATTGAACGGCAAATTGTGTAATTGAACGGCAAAATATGTAGCGTATACTAATATTAAATAAATAAATATACCTTGTTCTTGTAGTATAATGGAAAAGGGAATAATATTTCTGGAAGACTATAATGTGAAAAATTGTCGTGCAAACTTCTAATATTGTCGGGTTGGATACATATTCTGCTGTGCAACAATTGTCGTTCCGTATACCTAATTTGTCGTGCTGAAATATATTCCCCAATCCTTAATGACATTTTGCACGACTTCTTTACGTCGTCGATTTTAATTTTCGTGGTTAGCCACTACAGTAACTAAACAATTTGTTGTTCCTCTTCCTCAGTCTGGATTTTTTGGTTCGGTTGTGAATCCTATTTTGCAGAATTCCTCTTCAAATGTCAAATTTTCTTGCTGCAGCATGAATGAAAACCATTTCTTGTCGAACCGTTTTCAAAAGAGGTCGAAAATATATGAAATTTTGGCAATATCGTCACTTTTTTACTTATAAATTCAAATAAAAAAACATGCATTGGACTAAGTTTGTTAATAGCCAAGCCACCACAATTTTTATTGTGCAAATTTTGCGAATCAAATATTTGGTAATAAGATAGAACGTCAAAAATGATAACTTTATATTTTGTCTATACGTAATAAGTTTTCTATTTCTTATTTTTATTATTGAATATGGGAAAGTTTTCTATATTACATAAAAATAGTCAAACTGCTACAGATTTAAAGAAATCATGTTTAGCTTTTTACTTATATATATTTAAAAATTGATGTTATTGAACAGAATTAATAGAGTGGAACAGGATAATCATAAAAACAAAATAAAGTTTTCAACCTATTTTCCATATTTCTAATCTTGATGTGAAAGGGTAAAACAAAACTAAACAAATAACAATTTATTTATTTATTATATATACTCTCAAACAATTTACGAAGAGTCTATAAATATCGAACCGATATATAGATTGGTAGATTATAACCCTATTGATTAAGTTGAATAAATAAAAGTTTTGGGTTTATAAACAGAATATATAAGCAAATTCCTTCTTTATTCTGTTTATCAAAATACGATATTTTAGTACTTACACAGATTATAGATAACAATTTAAGATAAAACGTTAAATTTATTATTTATAACAAAATGACATAACTTATAAATGAAAGAAAATTAAGTAAAATTTGTATTAACTCTGTAAATATAAGAATATTTTTTAAAGATGTCTCACAAATTTAAAAAAATAAATATTTTTCATGCAGGAGATTTTTTAATTTAACGTCCACGTCAAAATATATTATTTCAAAATTATTAGCAATAATTTGTTTTCTTTACTTTGATAAAGAAAATAAGATTTTCCTTTACCAAACTCTGAGCAATGTTGAAAATAATTTAAGAAGTGAATTTAAATTTTCTTTAAAATCTTAAATTATTGATTGTTTCATTCATGGGGTCATCAATTAAAATGGTCGAACCCTTTTCAAATGAGGTCGTGTCGTTGACTATACTTACATATGAAATTTTGGCAATATCGTCAATTGTTTTCCTTAATAATAATAGAAAATTTTCTTGAACCAGATAATTATGGTTCATATAATAAAAAGAAAACCTAAAAAAATAATAAGTTCAAAAAATCAATAAACTCAACTTATTTTGTTATTTAGGATTTTCTAGAAGGACATGTTACTGATACCGCTTCCTTGTGCGCATTTAGGCGGATAGTAGAAATTTGTTGTGCGAAAGATGACACTTGCAGGTAATCGCTCAATTTTAAAGGTAAACGATTGTAGTTTGAACCAAAATAAATGAAATTTAATTTAGTTCCTTATGGTTGTTTTTTGGACGGCATTTGAAACTATACATTAATTATACAATGACAAGACAATTGAGATACGGCTGCATTAATCGTAAGACTAAAAAACTTTGAATCTTATGTTGTATCTTTGCCCTGATAATATCATACATTTTAACTTAAACAGTGTTTACCAGTGGTGGCTTAATTTTGTGTTGTTAATCTCGCGCTCTAGCTTATCTCTATGCAGCGACCTCGTTACCCATAGAAACGAATATTTAAAGAAAATTATAAGTAAATAAAAATAATGCAATAAAATTTTAAATAATTCGTTAGTTTCAATCCCATTTTAATAAAAATTCTACTAATTTTTACTTATTTTATTTAAATTATTTCTATTTAAAATTTTTACTTAACAAATAACATTTTAAATAAATAATTAATTTTTAAAAGCTGATCAGATTCCAAAGTGTACGCTTTTATACCTTGTCCGACGATAACAGTCATGTAACTCTCAGTTTTAATTAGGATCCTCTCCAAAACTAAAGGCTACTTTTGTGTAGTTTAGCGACCTGCACGGCTGCACGTGATAGCTCGATTATATATTGATATTCATTTAGTTTTATGTATCACAAGTATATAATTTGACGCCCTACATCGTTATGTGCTCAGTTCGCGTATCCCAGTTATATGTCAAATTTACATCAACAGTTTTGTTTGATGATTTACATAAAGATTATTATAATTACATAAATTCTTGACAGAACAGAATATAAATTTTAAATTTTACAACTAAATGAATTATTTATTTTAGAGTTCCAAAGCAAGTAATAACTTATGAATGTTTTTTAGAAACAAGACTCAAACTAGTTTTTCATACAAATTGTGGTAAATTAAAGTTTTTTTAATTTTTCAATTTTGTCTATTTAAAAATTCAGTTCTTGTTATCGACATAAAAATTATTTTCTTATTTAGGTAGCTCAGCTATATAAATGTATAACTAAATGTTGTAGAAAACTTTTTACGTGAATATTTTTTATTTAAAATTTTTGTTTTACTAAATGTTTTCTTTGCTGGTGAAGAAAATCATTTCTCACGAACGAAGAAGATTTATATTTTTACTTTTGTTTACTTAAGTACGGCAAAAAAAAGGTTTTTCATATCGCGTTTTCACTTATTTTTAACCAGATTTAAAATAAAGCAATTTAACCAGATTTAAAACAAATATTTACACATTATTCGAAGAAACTTGTAATAAAATAAAGAATGATTTTCTTTAGTACTACCAGAAAAATCAATGGAAAAATTCATATCGGTCTGATATTTACAATTGTATTTATAAGGAAAATGGGTTCCACACAAAAATAAGTTTAACGAAACTAACATATCTAATACTATTAATTCAATTTCATTTTTCATTCTATATTTTATTAGAGGTTGCGATTGCACAGTGCATACTGAAATAGCGAAATGTTATGTTGGAATTCGGTAGCACGTGCAATTCATATAAATTCTAAACAGTTTTTAAGAATGCTATTCTTATGCAGAATAAAGCCACAAAAAGAATGTTTGGCATGCTAGCTAGCAAGTAATCACAAGTGAACATTAATTACATTTATATACTGAATAGTAAAATGTGATTTCATATTATATTAACAACAAATATTGTTATTAGCATATATTTCAAATTAATTATATAAAATTAATGCGGAACGCTTACAATGGCCTTATTTCCTGTGGCATTGCAGTACATACTTGTGAATTGATCAATTAAGTTTTTCCCATCCTGTAGCGTCATGGAAATTCATAATATTTTTTAATGTCAATAACAGTTAAGCGTGATGGCAACCTAGCAACTTTTAATAAATTTTCTATTTTTAAATATTATTTCGGTTTTTAATTATACTAGCTTGTAAGTAGGATTAATCTCCTAACTAAATGTGTTTAATGTGTTTTTGAGATCATAAATGAATGAAACAGCAATTATTGATAGTAACATAAAATTATTACCGAATTGCCAACTTCAATTATGCAAAAATTCAATTATATGGAAAAATTACGTTGAAGCAAACTGTCGGAGAGCAGAAATTTGCAACCACGCTTTGCAGAAGAAATTTGTTCAGTCGGCTAAAGAACCTTTAGCTAGGGTGTCCATATTTGTGTTAAGAAGAAACGGAACATATTCACAGAAAAGGCTACCACCAAAATTAAAAAATAAAATCGTTTGAAAATTTTGTGAACTGAGGTAAAAAATATTTAATATATTTTTTAATTATATTTCTCCGGAGGAATCCACACAGTTAGCAACCATAACATAATTAATTATTATTTTCATAACTGGAAAATAAATCATCTCATATGGTAATAAAAATTGACAATTTAAGAATAAAATTATAATTATAATTCTGTAACGCCATTAAAGAATAAGAATCAAAATAAAGAAGAGCCATGTAAAAGAAAATAGTAAACTACAATTGATACTCAACATTTTGCAATACATTTTCGCATTCTCAATATTTCACTATGATGTTTGGAACATTTTAAACAACTTTTTATAAATATTTTCAATAGTACTTTAAATATATAATTAAATATTCCAGTAGTAAAATATTTACCCTCCTTTAAACTAACTTTAAAATATTTCAGATCCAGTAATGGGTAATTAATTTGTGGTTGTTTTAGTGAAATTTAATTTTATTATTTCTTTATTTCTCACACTTTTGTAATAAAATTGCTACAAAAAAAACATTTTGTAATGCCTTTTAAGAAAATCTATTTGGGACAGCAAAAGCTATTAAAGTTTAAAATTATAACCTCATATTGTACAGATTAAATTTTATGTTGAGGAAATTAAGTTTTTACGATAATCACAGTCTGCTGAATCCTGTATGGTTATATAGGATAGGGTCTTTCATTAAGCTTGATACAATGTTAAATTGAAATAAAACAAAAAGTGTGAATGGTAAAAAATATGAATGCTCCTATACATTATTTTTGAACAATATTTCTTTCATATATGACCCCAACGGCTGCGCCTGAGAAAGCTAATTCGATCAAACCAACTTTTGCATGCTATCTGACATAAAGTTGGACTAATATCATTAATAACTCGTTCGATGTTTAATAACTCATTAATAACTCGGTCATCTGCATAAATATATACCACTACAAAATAGTCAAAAGGTGGCAAATCTTGCTGCATAATTGATAAAAACAAATCGTGAAATAAACGAATCATTAAATTTACCAAACAGTATGAGACGTACTGAGTAGAACAGTATGAGTAGAACTGTCTTGTTGAAACCACATATCATTCAAACCATTTTCCTAATTCTTTTATTTTTTTCTGGATGTAATAGAATTTCTTCAAAATGCATGTGGATTATTTGTATCCCAAATATGCGAATTTTGATAAAATAATTGAACGATTTGCAAACGTTGTTCATTTGTATAGAGAGTCATGATGATTTGTATCTCTGTAATGAAGACATATATGTCGGACCTATTGCAAAATGTATCACAGATATTGAAATACCCTGTATAAAATGTAATTAAAATGTTTAAAGAAAGTTTAAAAGTAAAAAAAAAATTATTGCTGAATTTTACAATGAAATACATAAAAACAGTAATAAACATTTAATACATTGACTTTTACTGGTAAATAGAATTGCTTTTTGATGGAATTTTATAGTAGTGGTTTATTAGAGCAGAAAGATACGAAAAATCAATGTAAGGTCAAGCTGTATAATAGCATCAAGCTATGAGGGTTTTAATATTGATTAAACATAATTATTCATAATATTTGAAAGTCTATCCTAAAGAAAATTCATCCTAAAATTAACAACATAGAATTTTATGTTGACGAAAGGATTTTTAAAAATTCCGGACGAAAGGATTTGTAAAATTTATTATTTATAATTTTAATTCGTTTATTTATTGGTGATTTGACGAGTTGAAGTATTTCTTTAATTTAACAGAAATAAAGTCAGTAAAAATAATAAAATTTTCTAACATTGGGTAGGAGAAAACTCGTAATTATCTACAATAGTGATCCTTTTACATTTCAACAGTGATTTGTAATAAACAATGTCAAATTCTTATTTAATGGCGTCCATGTTTTTTAGAACCTTGAAGGTTCCAATACAAGGCATCTTTACATAGTTCTTCCGCATCCTTCCGAAGAGTGTCACCAATCCAGGCCCACTTTCGGTGTTTGATTTCTAATTCGACGGGTTTCTACTTGCATCTTGCCAGTAAGTTAATGGGAAACTAACAATCTATGTGCAACTAAACCCACTGAAGATACAGACTCCAAATTTCAGAAATACAAAATAATTTGTGTGTGAAATGTCATTGAAAATGGATGACACATACTATAATGAAATATAAATAATGTAAATCGAAATTTTTAACGACCGTGCGCAGGCTTTTATTATTGTATTTTAAGAATCTCTACCCTCAAAAACCCGCTGACAACAAATTTAAGCGAAATGTTTTTTTTACTTCCAACTCCAATGCATTACTCCTATAACTATTCGTTATACAACAGCTTAAGAGACATTAAGTCTTACTTATTATATAACTTTTCAATTAGATTGATTTGATTGTATTAAATAAAAAATCAATATTAGAAACAATTTTTTTTTATTGTAAAGCTATCCATCATTGATATAATCACATATGTTTTGTATAAAATGTAACTTAAATGGCTGCCTCTAATGCTTCGGTTACAGGAGCGAAGTCTATGAACCAAATTTTTTACTACGTTTGGTATTATTATCTCTTCTTAGCGTTCAATGTTCGTTTTTAGCTTATGAATAGCTTTTAGGTGTTTACCAATATTTGCATTGGTATACCAATGACCAAATATCCCTAATAAAATAAACCAACACGAGTTAGATCATTTCTTGGAAACCAGTTTACAATTACATTTTTCGATATTATATATTTAATCTTTGATCTTTCTGTGATGAATACTATTTCAAGAGTGTTGTGGCCTTGTCAAATTCAAGTCAAGAAATTCATATAGCTATCATAATCTTATTAAAAAACATTTTATTAACTGATTTTTCTTCGTAACTGACTCTCAAGTTTAATAATCCCTACTATCTAATCGACTATACTTTGTTTAATTTTAGTTGAAAATTCAATTGAGAAAAATATATTTTAATTTTAAAAGGATTTTTTCATTCCGAATTTTCTATTGAGGACAGACAGCCTATAAATTAATTCTGTAGAAAATCAATTTAATAAATAAATATATATTTTATGTTTTGATTTATATTACATAGTTTCGTTATTTTATATAGCAAAGAGCAAGAGCTAAACTAATATTTATTAAGCAAATTAACATTTTCATTCTAAAATTCCTAAAATATTTCAACAATTTTAGATAACAATTTTATATTATTATTTTGAAATAAATTTTAAGATTTTTTCAGCAAACGTGGTCGATTGAATAATAAATGTTATTTACATATCAACGGACTTGACATAATTGTCCCGACTTCGTGGAATCTATATTATTTATATACGCTATTTTACATGACACTGGTTAATAAATTTAATTAGGTTTGACATTTACATTTAAAATTACAAAATTATGTTATTTATACATTAAATGGAATGGTATAGAAAGGATATTAATCAAAAATTTGGCTAATATTGCTTCTAAAAGTTTTAATTTTATAGTCTAATTTTAATATCTTGAACCCAAAACCATTTTTTTATCTCCAAATTTTAATAAAAATAATGTTTTGGTATCCTATATAATTACGTATCCTATATCCTTGTTAATTATTTTGTCTAAATACATAAATTCGTAGAGAAACTGTGGTTATACAATAAATGCAAATTAAGCTAAAATTTTCATAATATCTTCTGGATTATAATTTCGAATTATTAGATTTAGTTTTATGCTTTGTAGCATAATAGCAATATACAACATGAGAACATATTAAAATTTTTATTTTAAAAGATTACAAATATAGTTTTAAACAAAAAATTATAAATTTAATATAAAATATTAATTTATGAATATGTGAATTGGAACAGGAATTTTATATGCTATTTAAATAAAAGATTAAAGCAAATAAGTTAAAATTTTATACATTGGTTACCCACTTAAATACATTGAACATATAAATTTGACCAAAAATTCTTATAATTTATAAAAATATATTCTGCTGTAGGTAAAAAATTATTTAATAAACTTATAATAAACATAGTCTCAGGAAAATTTAATTCACTAGAGCAAAATTTTTGTAGAACAGAAACAAGTAAAAGAACCAACATTTCAATGATGTTGGGGCATTGAAGGTAACAAGGCAGCGGATTTACTTGCACAGTTCTGTGGTATCCTACGGGCCACGGCAGAATTAAAATTCAAAATTTGAATGAATGCACAAAAGGAAAAACACTGGAAATCTCTCTACGCAGGGTGACAGAGTTTCTAAACTGTTCATACCTATTCATTCAGCCCCACTGAAGCGAGAGCTCCTTGAAATGAGCAGATATAGAGTACGAACAATAACTGGGTTACTCACCGGACAATATAACCTGAAAAAAGCATGTACATACTATATAGGGTTAGCTACAAATAACGTGTGCAGATTGTGTGAATACGAGGAGGTGTTGGCCGAACACATCATGTGTGAATGCGAGGCACAATCACCTTGTACATGGATTTCTGGAACCTACGGAATTGTCGTTCAACTCACTCAAAAGCAATACTTCTTATAAAGTATTAGTCATGGATGGGCATTCTAAACCAAGGGTATTTCACGATAGGCTCATAGTGGCCGCTGTGATTCGGGATATGATTCGGGACATATAGTGACAGTAATATTTTATTTCTAAAGTAATATTTTTGAACAGAAATACAGAAAACTGATGAAATTACAAAAATTTTATGTATAATTATGATAATTACAAGTTTTTATAATAATTTCCAATTAATCCATTCTAATTTTATTATGACTCAGTGGTGCGTTCGGCATACTAACAATTTTACAATTTTGTAAATTATCAAATATTGTTAGAATTATAAACTCCGTATATTGAAGGACTAATTGTTAAATATTGTCATGTTAAATTATCAAAACAAAATTAAAAGTATAAAATTAAAAGTTTTATTTAATAATATTAACCTCGGTTTCGATTTAAGCTGGAAATATTAATTAAAGTTTTCAGTTTCGATTTGATACAGTAAAATAGTGAATTGCATTGTATGTTATTACGTAAATATTGTTGTCATAATTTATAAACTCTTTGGTAAAAATAATAATTAATTTTGATATATATTTTTTTTTTTAAATCTTGCTAACAAACCAAAAACCATTTTCATGGATCATCGGAGGAACGAAAACTTAACTATGGTGTAATCTTTATAAAATAATTTTTATTTATTCAAATTTTTATGTAAAACCATTATTTTCTTTCGTTTCTATCCCTGCAATAAGCTAAAAGAATGAACAGCAAATAAATCATTGACATTAATATATAAAATCCATTTTAATTTTTTGAATAAACTTTGTGTTTCTGAAATATCAACAAGTCATTTTTGTAATATATTTAGAAATAGGTGCAAAGACTGCACTTTTTGACTCGCAAACTCTCTAAAATTATTTTTAAATGGCCCTGGTTATAAAAGATTCAGCACCAATGAAATCACAAATTGTTTCCAACTAATTTTATATAATATCGAAATATAAATCTAATTCTAAAGAAAACATTAATATTAAACATATATCACTAAATTGCTCGGTGAGTGTGTCTTTAAGTCACAGGTTTTCGGCGGATGAGTAAATCTAACTTTAGTCTCGTAAATATGTACTATGATAAATGATAGCATATGTAAAATACTTAACTTAAAAATTAATTAAATATAAAAAAGCAAAATATTTTGATATGTATTTAAGTTGTTAAATATAACTCCAATTTATTTAAGTTTATATTTAAGTTTCCTTATAGCTTTTATGCTTCAAATTAAATGTACATACACAAAGTTTTGTTTGCTATTCCTTTCAAATGCAAATATCTTCCAGGGTCTACATATGTCTATCTATCTGTACTCTATTAATATATGCAATAACAAAAAAGAACAATTTAAATTCAATTTTTCCTATAGAAGTTTTCTTTACGAAAATCTAACCGGCATTAAAAACAAAATATTTCTGGTACTTCCTTCTTTATACTTTGATATAATGTCACGTATGCAATTAAGGTTATGTCAAGCAATTATATATATACATAAGATCGTCTCAACAAAATTACATCTTCAAGATGAAACTTAATTGGGTCTTATAATAATATCTTCAATATGTAAATACTGGGACAGCACAGAAGTATACAAAATTATATTTATTTTATATTGAATCATATTATGTTTTATCTTATATATAAATGAATTCAATATATAAAGATATCCCGAATACATGGAAGTAAATTAAAATAAATATGATTTTAATTTTCATATGAATTAGCATAATGAGTTCCTGATTTAATTAATTTTCCTTTTCTAAGAAAATAGAAGTTTGGAATTACCCTTAGATTTAGATTAAGAAATATTTATAATAAATTTGGAAATATATACAATGAATAATTGTTATTGAAAGGAATTTTTACATTATTTTGTTATATATTCTATGTATTTATATGTTTAAATAAAATTTTAGTTTAGTTAATAAAAAGAAAAATTAAATATAATTTATCATTTCGGTTTTTCGACTCAAAATAAACACTTTACAATCAAATAAAAAAGAAAAATCAAATTAAAAATCGCACTTTCCCTATTTGAACCTCCACATTTTTCAGTATTTTTGGAATACTGGAGTTAGGTATTAAGTTATTATACCTTTGTCTAAACGAAGCATCGAAATCATTGAATTTGTTCTTTTTTGCTACTATGTGTCCTTGCTGAAAAACTCTAGACATATAATTAATTCACCTAAAATGAAATGATGGCTTTACTTCAATCGTATACAATTCATACCATGGCCGAGCCGTTATGTTGGCCAAGTCATACATTTGTTGTAATAACAAAAAGCTGCTAATCTTGCTTCATATTTCGCTTGTGATTCATCTAATTTGATACTTTTTGAAAAATCTATGATATCTAATAGATTTCTATATGAAATATAATTCAGGAATTTTAACATAGACTTTGAAGCAATACTGACCAAAAATGAACTACATCCGAAAGAAAATAAATCTGATTTTCCAATTTTTAATTATAGTATAGCTTAAAGCTGTTATCTGTCGTCGTATTTTTCGGAATCAATGTTGTCGGTGTCAATGTTGTCCATTAATAACTCAATTCATCGCCGCCAAACACATAGTGTTATATGTTATTATAATATGATGTTTGTCTTTGTAATCAGGCAATTATAAATTAAATTCTTTATTTTAGCAGGTGCAATTAATTTTCCTTCCCTTTTTGCCATTTTTTTTAAAAAAATATCAAATTTTTCACCGATAGCTACAACGACGACTGGTGGTTGAGTTACGAAATACCTACTTGTGACATTTCATGACAACTGCGGCATATTGTGGCACCAGCCATGGAATAATGTAATTAAATTTCAATTATTTTGTCAATGACATGCGACTAATAAGCTTTAAAAAACCTATAAATTTTAGGATAAATATCAGTCACATTTTTATATGCCGATATAACTTTCCCATAAATTTAACATCAATTTAAATTTCAAATTCAGGGTTTATCTTACAAAAATTAGGAAGTTATGTTGTCATGTAATGACAACTTTATAAGAAGAAAACTATAAAAATAAAAAAAAAATTAACTTTATAAGAAAAAACAATTATAATTTTTCTACAAAGGAATTCAAAATATTTCAGAGACAGAGGCTTGAAATATATCTTTTTGACAATATTATATGATAAATTTAATATTTCCTAAAGACTTTGACTTAAATTTTTGATTTTTATGTTTGTTTATTATGTTATTACCACACTTCATTTATTCCAGATACTACCAATAAATACTTACCCGCTCAAGTGCAGGGGTACATTTTAAACAAGGGTCTGATTATTAAAACTATAAATATTAAATCTACTTTAGCCGAATACTTTAAGTGATTAATGCATGGTGAGTATTGCAATATCACTGATACTTATCCTTATAATATTAACCTTCTTGCAGGCTCAAACCAAAAACCATTATAACTATAACTACGTAGTTTTGTAGATCAAAATATTACACTCCACTAATATTTTAACATTATGATGGGACAACTAACTACACTGCCGGAAGCAAAATTTAAAAAATCAGTTTTAGCATGGCCCGAGCGTTTAAGTTACTACTATATAAAAACTAATGAATATATCATTAGTTTTCATATAGTTTTAAGGTGCAAAATAAAATGTGATATTTTCGTATAATTATAATATAATTTAGAATAATAAAATAAATTCCAAATGTAAATTCCTCTATAATTCTATCCATTTACCCACTTTATCAATTACTATTTTGATACGATCTTTATAAATCTCCTTAACTTATTCAACATAACAAATCCTTTTATCCCTAGTTTATCAAATCATTCTAATTTAATATAATCCTTAAAGATACATAACCAATCAAATATTATATTATACATACCGTACTAAGAGGTTGGAAAAGTTTATGTTTTGTCATTTTATGTTGTTCAACATAAAAACTATATTTACCGATTAATTTAATATCTTTTTGTATATTCATATAATTGGGTTTTAATATTTTGGTAAATAAATCTTAATCTATGAAAATTGATTAAACTTTTATGGTTGATATTGATATAAGATATTTAGTATAAAATTTGTTTACTTAATGTTGAGAAATTAATCTTAAATGATGATAAATATTTAATTAACTTTTAACTAGGAATAAGCAGATAATTATAAATATATTTATTTATGAAAAATATAAAAAATATTTTATGTTATTATTTGTTCTTTAAAAAATATATTTTAATTTGGAAATAAGACTAATTGCAATGTCCTTTTTTAAAAAACAATGTCGTTTATTATTAGATAACAAACTGCCAAAGATTATCTTAAAAAAAAATTACACTTCCATACTTTATAACATTAATTAAAAAAAAGTAGAAATAAATCAAAGTTACATTATGCAAACTCAGCCATTCAATAAATTTATTTTACCTTGCATTTTCCTATCTTATCACTTCATTTTTATCATCTTTCTTTGAAGTGCTGAGAAATTCTGCAATTATTCATGTTCGACGATGACATTTTAGATATTTTATGAAAATCTAATTAAAATATCCTTTTTGATAAGTGACCCTTAGAGTTGCACTTCTTGTTATAATGATGAGAAAATTGTCTGTCAGACACACTATTATAGCATAAAAGACATAAACCATAAATATCATAAAGATAAAATAAGTTTGTGCTTGTTTTTTAACGAAATTTCTTTAAATAATTTTACCATTCAATCCTGAATTTCATATTGATACATGCTTAACCAATAGATATAATGCAGAGAACCCTAGAGAGCCACAATTACGTATCTTTTTAGAAAATACTTTATCAAAATTATAAATTAAATTTTGCGTTTATATTTAGTTTGGTGTGATTTCTTAAAATTCCATTTTCTTGAAACTTAAGGAAATGATTTGAAAAAAGTTTACTATGAAATATATAAACTTTTTATTACAATTTCTTCTAAAATGTAAATGCAAAACTGATGCATGATGTGATGGAATTGCTTTAAACAACACTTTTGAAACAAATGCATACTAATACTAACAAATTTGGTGTAGCATATTCGATATATTTCAGATGGTGCTGCACTACCGTAGTAAAATTATTTCAATATTTACTTTAAATTTAAATAAGCAATTATAATAATTACTCTATGGAATAATTGGGTTATTTCTGAAGTGGGCAAAGACATAACGCCCAGGTTGCTGAAAAAACACGTGTAGCTCCGCATACACAACTATCAAAAGTCAATATTGAAAATGTGATCATATTTTTGGTGATTTATCGAGGAACTTTAACAGGCGGAACACGACCTTAAACACCACTCCAATATTACACATTATTTTGCCCCGGTATTAAGGAACTCCACAATCTCTGACTCGCTAAAAAATATGCTTTTATTATTCTGAAAAATAGTATATCAATAGTAGTTTAATTAACTCAAAACGCTGACAAAAGTAATTTACTAAAAAGTTATATCAACTAAAGTGTAAGTCATGGATGATAATAGAAATTCTTTTGATTCAATGGATTCAATAATAGAAAATGTTTCTTGTTTTCACTGAATTGTATGTACAGTTTTTATAAAACCATAAAATTTATTCAACAATTTTATTTGTTATGTTGTCTATCATAAAACATATCATTTTATTGTAACCAAGTTTACAACTCTTTTCTAAAACATAATTTCCATACTTCCGGATTTGCGTACATGGTAATTTAAAGAAAATTATTTAATTTTCACCAAAGTTTCACACAAATATATAGAAAATTATTTTGCAAATGGAAAATTTTAGATATGAAAAAATTTGGATTTTTGATAAAAATGTAAATATCTGCGATGAACATGAAAAATTTGTAATATTTTAATGAATGACCTTTCAAATACAAATCGAAGTAAATGGACAGAGACAGCTTAGTGGTTCATAAGAAACACAAAATTATATATCATTGCTGTAAATATATAATTTAAATCAGAAAAAAATTAAACTTTCTTACGCTGCAATCCTGCAACGAACTAACCAGCGCAAAATTAAGCTGAGAAAATTGGACAGAATAAGTGTAAAAAGTTAATTTCTTATCTTTGCTGTAAGTTCATATTCTAAACAGAGATTGTTTTCTCATTCAATATTAATTCTAATTATAAATTCAGAAAACTTGCATATTCAATTTTTTTAATCAAGTATGATTAAAGTTCATTTATGACATTGACAACTCATATTTAAATAAAAGTATATAAAATAAAATGGGATTTCAAAGTATATTCTTTACGTTATGGTAATGTCTCAAATATTTTCAGTAAACTAAAATGATGTAAATATTTTGTTTAATTATTTAGTGCATCAGTTCTCTTCAAAATGATAGTTGGAATAATATTATTTGTAAGTTGTATTATTCTTGGTACATTTATGACCAGTTTCTTGACGTTTTTGAAGTCTTCCGGTACATCAAAAAAGAGGTAATTCCAAATTTACGTCCATTAATTTAGAATGGAAGCGCAGAGAATCATTTATGTATATAGTGGAAGTGGAACATTATCATGTAATAAGAAACAAATTATATTATACATAATTAATATATTTACAAAATTTTAATATTGTACCAATTATTTTAATACTTACTCAACTTGGGTGGAAACAGAAATTTTAAATTAAGAATAAAGTAATTAATAAATAAATTATTATCGAAAGTGTTAAGAATACTTTTAAATTATTTTACTTTAAATTATAGCTATAGGTCAAAAATCTATTAATCTTTAACTTTAATTCATATTTGATTTAAATATTTTCATTTTTGGATATTACTTAACTTATCAATCATACACCAAAATGTCAAATGTTGGTTAGCTATTGAAATAAATTAATCAACAACGACGGCATTTAAAATGATAAATAAATAAATAAATTAAAGTTCTAAAAAAATAGATTATTAGAAGTAATTCTTCAATTTTCACTAAAGTAAATTCTACCACAATCTAGAAAAGAAATATAATTGATTAATAGATATCAGTAAGTAAGAGGATATTGATGATACTAAGGACTCTCAATTGTAATTTCCTCATTTCTAAGAAGGCTTAGGAAGAAATCAATTCTGATTATATTATTGTCAAATAATTTTGTAATTATGTGAATGGAAATTAATAAAGAATATTAATAGAGCAGTACATTTTTTTTAGTAATTATTATAAAAAATGTCTGACACTTTTTCTCTGTCAGATTGCCTTGAGCTAATAATCTTTTACCATCCAAAATTTGGGTTATATTTGAAAACTAGACTTAAAGCATGTTTCTTCCTTTAAAAAATATTTCAATATATCTACTTTTTGTCTGTCAGATTAAACTGAAAATTATTAATTATTATTTTAAGAGATGCAAGTAAAATAATCAATAATATGAAACCTAAATAATAAATAATTATTTACTCAGACAGTTTTATTTATATATCGTATCGTATATAAATTTTTACAATTTTCACAAAATTTAATATAATTGGAGGTTTTTACTTTAAAATAGTTTAATTTAAAATATAATAATAAAAGTAAACATATTAAATCATAAAAAATTTCAAATTTCAACATAATATTTAAAATTCTTTATAAAATAAAAATTTACAATTATTATGATAATATATTTCAAAAATATCAAAAAGGCTTTTTTCAGTTCCTAAATGAAAGTTTACTCTTTCCATGAACATCCACTCTTTCTTGTAAGTATTACATATAACATCACCAAAGTAACAATGACTGGGAAATCGGTATTTGATATATTATTTTTATTGGTCTTCTTTGAAAAGATCATATCTACAAACATAAGTGTACTTAACTCTTTTAAGTAGAAGGTATAAGTATACAAAATATTACAATGAGAAACCCTTAAAGCTATCAATGTAATAAAAGATATAATAACATATAAACTTTTAAATAGAATACAGAATTTAATAAACATTTTAATGTTAATACGATAATATTTGTGAATATTGTATTATTATTA
The DNA here is from genome assembly GCA_963920725.1 of Rhamphomyia laevipes. Lineage (NCBI taxonomy): Eukaryota > Metazoa > Arthropoda > Insecta > Diptera > Empididae > Rhamphomyia > Rhamphomyia laevipes. The sequence continues at coordinate 40,400,783 of OY987256.1, forward strand.
TCATTATCAGGTAAGTTTTGTTTAAATAACCCTACCCCACCCGCCTACCGTATCATCCATTCGCTCCACAACTCTACCCTACCCTACCCTTAAAATTTATTAAAAATAACTTATTTAGTTAATGTTTTATTTCCCTTTTAATAGTTCACAATATTGTATTCTGCATATAGCTTGATTTGCTTGTAATCCGAAAACTTAATAAGTTTCCCTAGAAGAAAACCATTTTTCTTATTTTCTTGGTGTAAGTGAATTAGTGAATCTATGAAAATACGAATCAATTCTTACGGTGCTGGGTCAAAATATCTACAGGCATCGACACCGCGTGAACTTGAGTAGAGCTGAAGGTTGATGAATACGAAACTCGCCACATTGCAATTATGATCTTATTTCATTTTCCGAAAGTGTAGTAATGTTATATGCCAAAATTTGCCTTTTTGCAATGACCTTCTTTGATGGCACCATGTAAAATAATCTGTTTTAAGATCTGTAGTTGTAAAATTTTGACTAAATGAATGAATTGAATAGAAACTTATTAAAATTTTCTAATCGTTTCTGTTCTTGAAATACAATATATCTACAATAAAAATTATATCACAAAACGATTTAACATGTAAAGTTTATGTCCTTACTAAGAATTTTGACCTGTTTGCCTTTAAAATAATGAACCTATACAAAATATTAAAATAAAAAATCTATATAAAATATGCAACACAAAACTTTATAAATGAACAAACACATCCTTGGACCCTTTTTGTAGAATCTTCTCCTTGTTGAATATCGAAAATATTTCGAAACACTTTAATTAAAAAATATTATCATTTCGATAAAATTTAATGGCAATATTAAAAGAAATTATAAAAAAAGGATATAAAATTGTTACTGTACAGTGGGAAATTGTGGTAAAGAAAATTATTAACATTTCCTCTAGAAAAACTTTTACGTATATGCATTAAAATAAAATATTATGATAATATTTTATGATAATGTTGTTATAAATTTATCCAGAAATTAGAATTTTCTGATAGATAATAATTATATGCTTATTAATAGGATGAGGACGGGCGGTTCTTTTTATATTATATTTTATTTTCATAGTAAATATAAATGGCATTTTATGGGATACTTTAATATTTAATATTTTCAAATAAAATTTTGATTTAATAATAAAAGAGATTGAACATTAAAATTAGAATTTAATTAAAATAAATTCATTTTAAAATAAAATTTAAAAAAAAATTGTATATTTGATATCTTAAGCCCTTGTAAAGTAGAAATTGAAATCCTTAATTGTCATTTTTTAGACAGGAGGAATTGGATTTAATTCATACGAAATAAGTTTAACAAAATTTCTAAAAAATGTGTGACTTTTTCTAGTAGAAATAAGTTTCATGTGTAAAGTTATAATAAATATTATTATATTTAGATCTGTCAAACGCAAAATTATTAGTTTTAGTAAAGAAGGCTACAATGTATTGATCAATTCAGTACGGATTCTGGCAGTAAAGTTTCAATTTGATGTCTTTATATATTTTGTATGAAAAATCGATTGATTGGACACATAGGTGCGATTGCAATCGAATAGGAACAAATCGAATCGAAAGAGTTGAACATTTGTAAATCTAAATTGAAGCAAACGTCAAGTAAATAAAAAGCACGAAAATGTTGTTCCTCCAACTTGAGCACAAATAAAATGCGGAACTACAATACATTTTGTTTGAGCTCTGTCAAGTCCGAGTTCTATAGATATAGATATACAATTTTGTATTTTTGAATCAAATCATTATAAAAGCTTTGGTGACTATTACAAAAAGAGTGGATGGTTAGCAATTTTCTGTCCATAGAAATAAATATATAGTTTTGAAATATCGGCTGATGGAGAACAAATATCAGACATTCACTCTGATAATTTTGGTGATATCCATAAAATTTAATTAACTTGTAAATAATTTACGCAACTGGCAAAAGTTGTTAATAAATTTTTTTTAACAAGTTTCTTGCTGTTGCATTTTTATTAAATTTCTTACCTTTCATGGATTTTGCTGTATTTGTTGCGTATAATGGTACGAGTATGGGTTTAAAATTACATGTGGATGATCACGTATTAATCCATTACTTAATCATTTTATGAAATCAATTTGTACCATGAATATAATGTATATATTTATAATTTTATTTTTAATTCTATATAAATTCCGTCTTAATTTTTCCATATTCATTAGGTCTGCGCCAAAACTTTGACAAGTTTCATTAAAAATGCCACGAACCATTGACTTGTTTACAATTATTTTTAATGTAGTTCATTAGATTTAATTGTTGAACTAATTTCTCCTTCAATATTTACTGAACAGGACTGTTTTTATTAACATACATTATTTGGTTAAATTATTTTCATAATAGCTTGCTATTTATAAGCTATTAACTGATATCACCAATGCAATTTATGCCTCAAATTTTTATAAAACCATTTGCTCTAAGCTATAATCTTATAATGTCTCACTCAAGTGAGATATAAGACCCCATGATACCGACCATTTTTCAATATAGGAAATAGATTTTCCACGAAATTGTTTTAAAATCTTTATATTTAATGAAAATTAACATTTAAACTTATGCAAAATATTTGTCATTATGAAGTTTTCATTAATTTATTTTGTTAAAGTTTTTCTCATTTGAATCTAATGTATTTTTTTATGCATTTTTCTTGTTAATTTACCAGTTTCAATTTTCTATATCTCTGGTTTTACATTTATAGAGCTTAAAATAGTACATAAAATATGAAATTTTAGGCTTTTAATATTTTATATTAATATAATACAAATTATTTATGAAGAGGTTTTTATAATATATTTTTTGTTGTCATAATCATAAAGTAACATTTTTGACATAATGCATTAAATTGCTTTTAAAGGACGATTTTTACACTTGAAAATACATAAAATTATTATCATAACTCATAATAATTTGACATAATATAAAAATTTGATCAAAAGTAGTCGAATTTAAATTCACTAATTATTTTTTTCTGCGACTTTCATTTTATAATTTCATACAATTACTTAAAGGTTGAATGCATTTTAATTTTAATCATTTTGAATTTTATAAAACTTAAAAAGATTTTATTTTTAAGAGGCTTATAATATTATATCTGATAAATTTCACTATAGGAAAATAATATTTGATTTATTTTAATCCGGATTGAAAAGTGTCAGTTCTTTTTTATAATGCAAAAGTAATTTAAAAATATTAAACATTTTATTTGTTATTTTTATAATTATAGTTTGTCAGATGCCAATTATAACGAACTTTTTAAGCGTTTATACCATTTTCAGACAGAGCCTTAATCATGTTTAGTTCGTAATTATTTTCATACAAATTTTCGTTTATCTAAACAAGTGTTTAGCAACTAATTACGTTTAGTGTAAGGGATTGCCATGACTTTTTTTCGATTCTTTTGGTAAAATTCGATATTTTTTCAAATAATTTTAACAGCCCTGCAAACCAATTGTCATTTTACAGCTAATTTTTTTCAAAACATTTTTTTTAAAAATATAAATTCAAAATGGAAAATTACGTTTTTCTGTGTGAACACTAGATTCTTAAACGTAATTAATTCATGTTAAACATTTCTGTCTGAACATGGTATTATCATTCGGAATTTAAGTTTATCCTTATTAAGTTTAAAAATAAATTACAAGCCAGACGAAAATATTTAACAAATTCAAAATAAATTTGAATTTGTTAAATATTTCCATTTACACAGTTTCATTTTATAAGTCATTAGTTTATAAGGATATGCTTTCTCCTTTGACCTACATATTTGTTATATAATATATGAAGCAACAAATTATTTTAAATCCACTTTATTTCACAGTTTTTTTGACGACTTTAAAAATAAAAGGTTACTCAATTCGACCAGTACGGATTACTTTTTATGTATGGTCACTACTCATAACTTTTGAACTAAATGAAATAGGTGCATTTAGTTCAAAAGTTATAAGTGGTGATTTTGATAAATAATGTATTATCGTCGCTGGTGTATCCGGATGTGCTTCCGATGTACACATTCTAAAATGTAGTTTTTCAAATTTAAATGTTTAAACTTAGGTGAATTATGTATTTCATTACTCAAACGTTTACGAATTAAACTCAGGTTATTCGAATGTTCACTAGTAAATTAATGTTTAAACCTTTACACAAGACCCTAATTAAACTCATTATTTAAGTGTTTAATGGATCAAACTGAAACTATGAAAACGTTCACAAGAATATAGATTTATTATTTAAGTGTTTTAGGCGAATGAAAATTTCATCAACTGAATTATTACATAATCGTGCTACAAACTCAAGCGATGACTTATATACTAATTATTGAAGAATTTTGTTAAACTGATGTCATATGTTTACTTTATAGAATGAAATTTTAACATCCCAGAAGCAATTAAATTAAAATGATATAAATAAAAGACCCTTTAGAAAAAATATTATTTTGCTTTATATTTATTTTAAACTAATTTACTATTGAAAAATATTGCTTCATCAAACATTCGATATGAAACTTATTGATATTAAATAAAAATAAAAATAATTTTAATTAGTACAACTAGAGGAGGTATACAAGTATAGTGATGGAATACGGATCCTAAAATTAGATTTTCTTCATACATACCACATCGAATTTTCTGCTAGCGACAAGATTTTCTATTTTTTTAGTAACGAAAAAGTGGAAGCTGATTACGATAAATGTTATTGGAATTCAAATATAATTTAAGTTTCAAAATTAGTTTTTAAACTTTGTATTTATAAATTTATAAAAAAAAAATATAAATTTTTCGTCATGGTTGTTTTTATAAAGGGGAATTTGGGTCGCTTTATAGCTTTAACAGCGACTAGATCTATAAATTCATTTTTACGATAACGTTATTCTTATTAAACTGAACAAATAAACAATTTTCTATTAACAAATCATTTAAATTTCAATAAAACTTGAGTTAGGCTGTATATTAAAAAAAAAAGAAAAAATGAGTTATTTGCACAACCTGTAAAAAATATGCTTGAATTATGCTTGAATTATGCTTGAATTATTTTCTCAGTCCCCAGGAAGTAATTGGAAAATGATATTAAAAAAAACTAACTAACACGAAGAAAATAACTTTTTAAATCAATTAAAAAGTTATATAAATTTTAGTATGATTAAAGGAAATTCTTTTAGAGAAAATTCCAATTGTGATGTTAGTATTTCTTTTAAAAAGATTCTCTTGAAATTTATCTTTAATCCAATTATAAATAAGTTTCTAAAGATATTTTTATTATCTTCATTTCTGCATAAGAAAACCTTTTGGAAATTAAAATAATTTACTTTTCACGTTTTTTTTCCCAATAATTAGGAAATAGATAATAGGAAATTGAATTATAAAAATATTGGATTTATAAATTAATTTGAAAATATGTATCACTATAAATACAGTGACAGGAAAATTGCATTTTCTTATCAAGAAGATTTTTTTATGCATCAATTTTGAAAGAAAAGTTTTTATTTGTTTAAATCTGCTTATAATAATTACCAAATTGTAAATTTTTTTTTAGTATATTTTTCAATAATCTTGTCTTCGGAATTAAATTTTTAGTGATCTATAAATTGCGTAAGACCATTTCAATTAAATTACTTAGTTATTCATAATTATTTATAAGTGAAATAATTCTTTATTTCAGAGTCTATTACGCTAAATCTGATATTAAATTTTAATTTTAGCTGCAAGGAATTTTCTTTATCATAAATTAATTCAGATATATCTGAAAAATAATTCATAAATATAATTTTTTTCTGTTTAATGCTAATTGGTCTACAGTGTTATATAAAAGCTTAATAACATTATTTATATCACGTTTTTCACAAAATGAAGATGCCAAATAATAATCATAAATAATAATTTATTGAAGGATAAATTTATTAGTACATATAAATTTTTCGGTTCATTGGTTATAATAAAATGCGATTATTTTGCACTTAAGAAGTCATTAAAATTTATGATCCATAAAAAGAAACAAAATTATGTTATCGCATTTAACAGAGATTATAAATTTTACTGGTGCTGTTAAATCTCTGTAAAAAAAAATTGATTTTTTTAATCGTTTATTATTTTTATTTCTATATCATAAAATAAAAATTCGCGTTTTTATTTTAAATTCGATTATTTATAGCTATAAATATTATTTGAATGAAAATAAATTTAGTTTTAAAAATTTAAGAAATCTGATGTGCCTCATCACAAAATATTATATAAAGTTCAGAAAAGTAAAAAAATTGATATAATAAATTAAAAAAGAAGCAAATTAATCTAAACAGAAAGTGAATGAATAATTTTTTTATTATGATTCCAATAAACCTCAAAATATTCTATCTAATGACTAAGTTAGAAGGTCCTAGCTTAAATATTGTCGATTTTACGAGGAATATGAATTTTAAAATATAAAATGTTGAAGGTTTATAATAATAAGTATATAATCGAATCAAGTAATTCCTATTTTTTTTTCAATATAAGGCCGGTGCAAGCGGTGCTGTTATTTAACAAAAGCATCAGCCATTCTTCTACCTACAGCAAAAATTTGGTAATTCATAAAAATATAATGTTCGAGGGTCGTGTGAAAGATTTCATTGCGATATTTTGGTTAATATTACTCTTATCATTGTTCTGTTATGCTAAAATTGAATCTATTGCAACTGCATATTTATCAACAACAAAAAATAAGTTATTTGTGAAAATAAATATGCACTGTACATTTAGTTATATTAATTTTTAAGGTTTGTTTTCAAATCGAATGTTATAATATGACACATCAAACATGGTAAACTGCAATAAGGCTATACCTGCTATGGCACATGAACAGCTGATTTATGGCTAAGCAAAACCTAATTGCTTCAACTGAAAATTTCCAATTACAACGCTAACAGAAGGATACATAATAAATTAGTTATTAATTTATAAAGCTTGAATGAAATTAGTTAGCTATTTATCTTATAGTTGTGATAAAAATAAAACTTAACCAACTTAAATACTACAACACAACCCACGATCTCACACTGCACTTATCGATCTCAAATTTTACGGTCATAGCATCAAGTAGCCTATGTGTTTTAATGAAAATGAATAAACATTATTTGTTCTCGATCTAGAAAATATCAAATTATGTAAGTAATTGAAAACTTTAGCATTAACCGCATCCGCATAACAAATACTGTACCAACATTTTAGCATTTTTGCCATTATGTCTGCCTTTTATATTGTTTCAATAGATCTGTCCATCACAACATTCATAGTTATTCCATAACTCGGCGTAATAGTACTTTATTTTGATACCTCACATTATATATTTAATTTTTATATTTTTTTATTACAATGCGAATTTGACGCGTGTACGGATTGTCATTTTTTTTTTTTCTTTTGTCATTCACAAGATCAAGACATAATGTTTCAACTTTTATAATTAAATTATGTAGAGCCATTTAGGAGCCGCAGCTTCACTATATCCAAAATAAAATTATTATAAACACAAATTTATTTTTGCAACGCTGGTTTGAACATTCAATTATTCAATTACACAAGAAGTGACTGCACTATATAACTATTACAATATAAACTTTAAGTTAAAGATAATTCTCAATGGACATTGCACGATTTTATTAAATTACTTTATTTTACAGATATAACTTTTATACTAAAAATAATTATTCATTATTACTCATATTTATTATTAGGCATTCATAAAATTTCTTATCTTTTAAATAAGTTTGCTAAATTGTTATCTGAACCCGGCTCCCTGAAATTATGGAATTTATGATGGCAACTGTGTTAACTTTATCATTTAAATCAATAATTAATTAAATTCAATATTTTAATGTGTAATTTTCAATATTTTAGTTAGTTGTAGCAAAGATAACATATTCTTTGGTTGTAGTGAACAAAAAGAATTTTTCCATACAACAAGTAATAAAAATAATATTTACATTTTTTTTATAATCACGTATTTTAAAGTTAGTTTCGTCGAAATTATTAATTTTATTATTTTATAGCTAAAATTTTTTAAAAAAAATATAAGAATAATGTGTTAAAAACGTGAAATTCATAAATTGTATAACGTTTTATGAATTATTTCTCTTTGGCAATATTAATAAAAGTCATTTCGTTTTTTATCATTTATAATAATAATAACATTATAGATAATTTTTTATTTACGTAAAATATATTTATAATCTCATAGCATAATATCATATTGAATAAGTAAGGAAGCATAGATTTATTGGACACACTTGCAAATTTTATGTGATATATAGCACAATGACCACAACAAGCAATATTAAAAGAGATGTTATGACAATTGCACTCATCAATTTCTGAGAATCGCACTGAAAATAGTTGTGTTAAAAGTGTTAAAATTAAATTTATATACGAAAAATGAGAAAAATAATATATATGTACCATTTTCAAGTGTCACCCTTTATATGATTTAATCTACAGACACTAGTAATTAAAGCCAATAAAATCGTTAGCTAAAAGTTGAATAGAACTTTATTACAAAATAAATAAATGGTAACTGAATACAAATTTTAATTTATTTTTATTTATTCGTCAGTTTTTCAGCATATTGTGATTAGGTTATCTGCTTTTATTACGAGTTATTACTTAATTGAAATGACATAATAATATGTAACGCAGAAAGGTGGTAGCATGAGGTTTTTTCATTTCAAATTTATTCATTTTAAAAATTTAATGTATTCTGGATCCGATTACAATTAATTAAATATATTGAATTAATACTGCGAAAATAATAAATATATTTCTATTATATATATAAAAATTATTCAAAATTAGGAACTATTTCAATTCTTTTTGAAGGAAGTAAGTTTATTCTTTGAAGACTATTTTTAAATCTTCAAAAAATTAATTTAATTAACTTATAAAATTTTTTTTTTTTTTTATTCTAATGGAGAATTAAACTCGTATTCTTTTGCAGGTAATTAAATTTAATCTTTTGTAGTAATTGCTCTATAGAATACATATAGAGCAATAAGTAGAGGAATTAATCTAGAATTATTAATTATTTTTTAGTGTGTAGGCTGCCACTCTGACGAACAAAAATATAAATGTTAAAAAAAAAAATCACTGCAAACTGGTGGGGCAAGGAATACCAATCAAAAACATTTCAGTCAAAAAAAGGGAATTTTAGTCAAAACAATAAGGAATCCTAGTCAAAATATTTTTTGACTGAATTGCCTTTTCAGAAGGATATTCAATCAAAAAACTGAAAAGGTATTTCAGTCAAAACTTTTTTGACTGGGATTCCTTTTGGAAGTTTGACTAGTTTGACAGTATGAATAGTATATGTCCATCAGTAAAATGTTTGATGTTTTATTATTATCGGGAAGAGATTTCTTTACACCCTTTTCCGAAATAAAACACAAAAATTACCTTTATATGTATTACTTGCCCAGGCATTTTGGTTTCCATGATATGATATTATATATACATATATATATGCTTGATTAACAATCAATACTATTGTAATAATACTTATGCATTTACAAGCTGTTACGAGTTTTTCATTTGGATTCATAGAATTTCATATAAAGGAAAATGAACGATAAATAAATAAATAATGAATTGGAACCTAAAGGCATTCCAGTCAAAAAAAAATCTGAAGGAGGGCTTTTCAGTGCAAATACAAAAAAGGCAATACTGTCAAACTTTTTTCTAACCGAAATTCCCTTTGTTTTGACTGAAGTTCCTTCTTTAAAAGGCATTTCAGTCAAAAAATTTGTATAAACTTTTTTTTGACTGAATTGCCTTTTTTTTTTTTGACTGAAATGTTTTTGACTGGAATTCCCGGAGCCCAAACTGGTTGATGATTTTTTGTAAAGCATAGCTTTTTTCCCTTTAAAAAATTTAATTCATATTTATAATTTATTTAGTTCCTTTAAAACATGAAAACAAGACTTCTCCTTCCTTTGATGGAATTCGAAAATAAAAAATTAAATATTAAGTATTTTGTATCTGTGTAAAATGCTCTTTAATCTTACATTTTTTAATAAATACAATATTCATAAGAAAATTAAATATTTGTTAACGTTTAATAACTTTTTTTTTAAATTTATTTTGTACTTAAATAATTTCATTTCAAGTTTAACGCTACATAATTCAAAAACTAAGTTAAAATAAATTTTATTTTACTAACTTTAGTTTTCTTATTTCAGCAAAATATTCAGAATTTAATTTGAAATTGGGAATATATTATTGTATAGCTTTCTCTTCCTGGTATAACGAATATTTCTAGAACTTTATAAAATTTTTGGTATTGTTTTTAAATTGAAATATAATATTGAAAATAAAAACTTTTATGTTTTATGTATAAATTGCACAAGAGTATTTTGTTATATATTCCCAAAAAATAAAACGTAATGTTTAAGATAAATTTTCACAGATGTATAAAGGAAAATTTCATTTTACTTTCAAATTCTCAAAGGGTTAAATATTTAGTTTATTTAATTAGTTAGAAAATTTAATATATTCAATATTTGTTTTTTGTTAAAATAATACTATACCAAAAAGAAACTTTCGTATTTTATTTGGTTTTTAATTTCAGTAGAATAGTATTAATATATATAGTTGCAGATTGCAGTATATTCACACTTATGGGTTTTTGAGTATTTATATAAATTGCTTCTAAAACACTTGTAAGATTATATAGAATAATTAATTCTGTAGCAAAATGTAATAGTAGCTTAAGGCGGCTTTATATTTTCTTTTTTATTCAAAAAATACATAAAACCTTAAGTCATTATTAAATAGTCGTGTACTTGTAATAGTATAGTATAGGAGGTTATGTTAACATAATATCATATGTCTAGATAAGGTTTATAAAATTTGTGGTTTTAACTTAGCTGCATCAAAAAATGTGAATTTTTAATTGGAAATAATATTATTGTGAACATAAAAATTAATGTGATATTGAAATGTGTGAGATAGTGTTAGTGTATATTTTATTTGTGTGTGTTTGACATATAAAAATATAAATTTATAATATGGAGAAAAAGAATCGTAGATTTAATAATAAAAATGTCAAGTTAAGCTTAAAGTCTACCGAAGTGCGGCTTAAGATAAACCTTACTCTAAGAATAAGTTAAACAGCAGGCAAAGAATTAAGCTTCCACTGTGAAAAATGCCCCTAATTTCAAAAATTTGTAAACCTTAACTCAGCATAAGTAAATTTAACCTTAGTAGATATTAAACCATAGTAGATAACTTAAGTCTATATATGCGACATTATTCTTTACTTAATACCGTGTATTATTTCTTTCGTAAAATTTCGTAAAAGTCTTCTTATTTAGATTTTAACTACCTTAATTAGTTTTATCCAAGTTATAACCATTCAAAAGTCATTTCTGAAAATTTTCAAAAATCGACATAAGCTACTCTTATTTAGCGAAATTATATAAATAAAAGTATTAAACATATTTTTCTAATACTTGTGTTACTGGTCTGTAGACAATTTATTATTAATTATTATAATTTAAAGATTTATAAATTTTCTCAGTTAAGGGTCAGGAATATCGAAGAAAACACTCAGATTAATCAACTATGCGACTAGCGACTAGCAACCTCTTTAATGAACAAAAGACACTTTATATTGAAGACATTTTTAATTAAAATTATAGATTTATAACATAAAATATTCCAATACTATAAGTTTACGATCTCAATTTACTGTTGTACATCTTCTAAAATCTTACCGCAATGCGTTTACGTTGAGAACTTATACGAACAACACATCACATTTACGCTTACCGCCATATTGCAAATAGCAAAGTTACCGCAAAAACTCTTCCTTCGGTTATAAATTATAATATCTAAAATTTATACAACATTTAAAATCAAGAAATTATTGTCAAATGAAGGGGAAAAAAAATTATTTAAGCAATTTGGCAAATTTATGATTATAATTTGAGACTATTTATGTTGAGGAAAAGATATTTTAGAAAATACTAAAATGTTTTCAATTTCACTTTTTTAAATAAGATAATATTTAAAAAATTTATAACCTTTTCCGCTTGTATTTTATTTGCTTGTTGATAACATATAAAACCATTTTTTCCATATACATTACATTTTTTTGGTATCATCTGTTTGTTGGTGAAAATAATCAACTAAATTGGTATTGATAAATTTTGTGGGAATATTGATATAAGTAATTTAATAAATTTCAAAAAAATACTGAGAACCATGAAGTTAAAATAACTTTTTATTACTTATTGGTTATCATCACAAGACCTTGTATTTATTTAAAGTCTTGTCTTTAAATAAGTTGTCGCTCAATTTGCTAATAAAGTAATAAAAAACAAATATATTTTTATTTATTTCAAAATATTTTTCATTAGGTTAAAATGGTGGGCATAATTTTCTTTTTAAATGATTTAAAGTTTCGGGGTTCACATTGAAATTATTCAAAATAAGAAAACTTATCTGAAAAATTTATAAATAAGAAATTTTTGTTATAATAATAATGATATTATTAAAAAGTTACAATACAAAAAGCCTCTATAAATAATCCTGTAGGCAAAAATCATGTAAAATCAATCGTGTCATTACTGTATGTATCTTAACGAAAAATATACAATTGAGCCCTTCATTTGTCTATTGGCCAGTGTTAGCCAGGGTCAGACATTGCTCATTGCTGTCATGATTGCTATACTATTTTACCGAATTAAATACTTTATAGCCAGTAAACGGCCTACGGAAATTGTAAAGATCTAAAATAATCTTAGTCATGCTAGGGTTAACGAGAATGTGAAGTAGCAAACAGTCCTGGGCATTTGTGGTTTGCGTCTTAAGCCTATCAAACATAACCATAAGAAAGATTAAAAATACGTGTTCAAACGTCAGCTTTTAAAACCTTTTTCAATTACGTATACATAAGTATATTTATGAGATTAAGAAATGAAGATTGGTGTGCAGAATTTACACGTCTTAATTGATATGGGCTGAAAAAGCGGCTTAATTCCAAGTCATAATGCAAGTCAAATATTGCAATAATATATTTTTAAAGGTTTATAGGTTACCTAACCAATAGTAAGAAGAATTATTTAAATACATCCTACATTCTTCATTTTGAGACGAAAAAGTGTTTGAACTAATTTAGCTAATTAAATAAATTAAAATAACTTACAATAACAGATACAGTTTCTCCTCCAATAGATAAATTATTTTATTCTATTTTAATGTCTTTCTTATCCTATTTCACATTTTCTACGTCCGTACTGTACGAAAACAATAAATTAATTTTCATTAATTAATTCTTACTAAATAATATTTGTGGTTATTAATTATCTTAAATTTGTTTATACAATTTAGTTCATATTTTATACCACTGTAAAACAACTACATAAAATTGGAATACTTACTGCAAAAATTGCATAATCTTTTCCGTACCAACTACACTATTCATGAATGTTGACGATTATTTTGAACGGATACATTTGCTGGTAATTTATGTTAGTTTTCAGGAAAAGCATTTATACAAACATAATTTATTTCAATACTTTCGTTTAACATTTCTGATAACGTTAGTAGAATGTAAGCCATTATTGAATATAATAATTTTATTTAATATCTCATGCAGAATATACATCCTTTTTAAACAAAAAAGCATTCGGTTTTAAACTTAATGAACTTTTATGGTATATATCCGAAAGTTTTAATACAAATTTAAATAAAAAAAATTGTACATTAAAACAGAAATTTATGGATTTTGAAGTTTACTTTATAAAGAGACGATTTGGACTTCCTCCAATGAATTTCCAAATATATATTTTGATTGGAAAATGATTTTATTTGCAAATATTATATTAAACTACTTACTTACTTACTTAATCTGCTTTAACCCCTCGTGGGACATAGCGCCTCTACCACTCCTACGCGCCATCGTTGTCGATTTCTGGCAATGCGTTTCAGTTCTCCCCAACTTTTTCCAAGTTTGTCCTTTACTGATCTGCATCAAGTCTGTCTGAGACGACCCACTCTTCTTCGGTCTTGGGTTAGTGGATTCCATTGCATCGCATTGCATTAAACTAGACAGTTTATATAATACTTAAATTTGTTCAAATTAGATTTTTACTAAAATCCAAATTTTTTCAAATTTTAAATCAGGAAGAGTTTTTTTTAGTGCAATATAATTTAAGAAAAAATCATAAACTAAAATAAAATTTCAACATTAGAAAGGTATACGCTTACTTATATTTTTAGATGCCGAGACCTTTACAAGTCCTTGAATGAAAAGAAAATATAACAAAATTTATTTGTTCTCATAATTGTAAAAGGATTATTCAATTACTAATGTTATTATCCGGTAAATCTCTGAAAATTATCATCTTAAAAGTTGAAGGTACACCAGCTATTAAAATTTATCATATTAAATTGTTAATTACAGATTTTGAATATTATGAGGCAATTACTATCAAAATTTTGTATTTATTTAAATTATATTCCATATTTTTTCAGGATTTGCATTACAATAAAATTAAAAACTGAAAAAAATGTAATTAAACTTCTTCAATATTTCAATATCCTTAATCTAAATATCGTTAATATCCGTTTTCTATATTAACATTAGCATTTTATATTTATTATTTGTAAGTTTTTACACTTTCGAATTAAGATTGCCATGTATACAATTTTACAAGGCAAACTGTGAAATTTACCAAATTCTAACAGCTTTTATTTAGATTGTATACTCTACAATTTCATAATGGAAAGATATAATTGAACAACGCTTGTACACACCAAAAATACGTAGAATCGACAAATGTAGAAATTGATCGGTAAGGGAAACTACAATAAGAAGTTGTGACCTATACAAAATCTTTTTTTGTTGCACTATTTGAAGTCATTGGTAAACTCAAATAAACCTCCAACTTTTTCATTTCCGCAATCGAAACATTAAATTCGATCATTTTGATCAAATGTTCGCAACAAAAACTTCTCGCGATGAAGTACGCGCAATTATTTATCCTGGAATCCTTAAATTAACTACGACTGAAAAAGTGTTGTTTTTTTTTCAAAGCAGCTCAAAATTTAATAATATTTAAAATTATTATAAATTACTATATATTGTTAAGGGATGAAAGGTTTAATTTTATACCGGATTGCTAAGTATCTCAATAAAATTACAAAATATATTTAGAATAATGGAAAATAATGTTAACATTTTCATCACATTTTCTAGGATTATGTATTAAAAATTAACTGATTTTATAAATATCCATTTAGCGAACATGTAAATGATAAAAATGTATGAAAAAATTAATGTATTAAAATTAAAGGATAATCCACATTTATGTTGCAAATTAAATGAAATATCGTGTAAAGTAGTTTTTAAAAATCTAGAATATAATATGTCCAAAAATAAAGGATAATGTTAACATTTTTATTAAAAAAAATTGTGTTTTTATTGTTTTAAAGAAAAACTCTTTGGATTTACATAAAGATAAATATGCAACTTATATAATTTGGAAAAATAGCTTATCTATTAAATTTTTTTAATATGCTTTTTCTAATCTTTTGATTTAGATTTGCACTGATACAAAAATTACATTTTATACATAATAAATATTGAGTAAATTTCTAGATGAAGTTATAGGAACCATAATTTTTTATTTTATCCAAAATATTATCATATTATGTACAAAAATTTATGTTTGTCAGCAGAGTCGTATTAATACAAAAAGGTAATCGAACATGTGCATCCAGTTTTAAATAGTGACATACAAATTGACATGGAAATAAAGTGTAAAATCTGCATGGAAAATAGTCCATTCTGGTAAATTCAAGAATATTTTATGCAATCGTGACGTTAATATCAAATTGCGATTACGTTACACGCGATTTAATGTTTGGTCAGTATCATTGTAATGAGTTATAGAAACATTGGATAATAAAATAGAAGCATTTTAGATGTGGTGATATCGATTAATATTAAAAACTGGGTATAAATTAAATATCGCAAACCGTCCTACTTTATTTGGTCACATTATGCGAATTCTAAAATATAAAGTACTCCATCTAAAATTATGTCAGTGGTTGAGTAATGGACTTTGCACATGATACGCGAACTGCGAATTGCGAATAATCCATACAAAAACAAATTTGAGGTTAAAAACGAGCGAATTTTTTATTCGCAAAAATGTGGATTGCGAGTGGATCGCGAATAATTATAGACAATTCGCGACCAGATATTCCAATTCGCAGAAAAAAAAATTAGTTTATTTTCATAAATTTAATAAAATAATTAAAAAAAAATTGATAACATTATGTGAATTAATTAATTTTAAGCATTTTATTTAAGAAATTTATTTAAAAAAAATTAATTAAACATGGAATAATTGATTTGTTCGCAATTCGCAGTTCGCGTATCATGTGCAAAGTCCTTAATATTTGAAGTTGGGCGTTGGGCGGGAATCATGACTTTAGGAGTATTGATAAAAGCAGTAATATAAACGCTAATATCACCGCAATTATTCAGTAAAATTATTGTTATCTGATCGCCAACATTTAATAGTGGATAGGCAGCAAAGAAGAAAGTATAAACTCTTGAGTTTTAACTAAATACAATTTTTTTTCTGAAAAAAAAAGAAATATTTAAATTCTATGTAATTTTGCTGACACAATTGAAAAATCTGATTTCAAAGATATTTATATATAATCTATAATACAATTGATATTAAGAGAAGTCCTATATTATTCCTTTTTAAGCAATTTATTTAATTAATAAATAATACAAAAATATTTCTTTAATATTAAAATCAAAGAAACGAACTATAGCTAATACACAACATGAAATAAATTAGGTTTTCGGGCGTCCTTAGTCCTTTGACAATAACTTTTGTTTTGTAAAATTAAAAAGTTTCAAAAAGGATTTTCATATTCTTGATTATTTCTTCGTTGTGACATATTTTTTTTTTGTATATTTTATTCAGTTTTAATAAAATTGTATACCAATAAAAATTATTATAGTAAATTCATTAAATTTAGACTAGATTACACCCTCAGGGCATTTTATCAAAATTTATTAATATAAATATTATAATATTTTTGTTAGGCAATATAATAAAATAGAAACTAGAACAAAAATAAATCATAAATTCATGAAAATCCAAAAAGGACGAATACATTTTATTTGGAGATAAATAAATTGTTTAGAAGAAATTTCGAAAATTAATTAAAAAATAGTTTTATATTTGAAAACTGAAAATTGTTTTTCTTGTCGGATATTTCTTTTTTGTTGGTAAAAGGCTTTTCATATTATATTTAAAATTTCTAATTAAATATTCTTGAAAAGTTTGTGAAAATTATTTTGATCTTTATATTTTGCCTTAAGATTTTGTTATTATTAGAATAGTATCAAATTAATATTAAAAATAGATAGAAGTGGGATGATATGATCCCATATCACCGAATTTATTTCCTTCAGTATTGGAAAACATATTTAGAAAAATAGATTTACGACATCAATGGTTTGAAATGCTGAACAATTTGCTATAGCTATTGCATTGAAATGAAAAATATAATAAATTAAGTAAAAGAAGAAGAATGCCAATTTGTATTCCATAAGAAATAAATAAAAAAAAAAGAAAAACTTGGTCAAACACCATTTATTGATTTCGATATGCTTTGGTCAAATTATATACAAAGAAATCAATAGATGTATTCCAAACGGCTGGCATCAATTCAGAAACTGAAGAGCAAATCAAAATTAAATAAAAAATTATTAAACAACCATAATTCCAGTGCTCAAATAAATGGATCTCAAACATGGAGCCTTACAAATTGTCCAAAAAAGGAAATAGAAAATATTCAATGGAAAAGTAATTACTAAAAATATATCAAAGAAGAAGCCATACAACAAATCAATCTGTAAAACAATTGATAGATTTTAAAGACGCTATATAGAAGTAGAGAAAATACCGAAATTGAATTGGGATGGTCACGATGCAAGCTTAAGGAACAAAATTAATAACAGAATGGATCCTAATACATAACAAAAAAAGAGTACACAGACCGCAAAAAGGATGGAAGAAATCATATTGAAAAGATGGAAGAAATCATATTGAAAAGAATACTTTATTTTAAAAATACTAAATTTTAAAATTTACAAAAATAATACTGAGCGTTGTTCTGCATTCACTGCAATTAGTGTATCTAATTTATTCAGAATATTATTGCCAAGAGTTCTAATTCTTATATAAATTTTAGATACAATATGTAACAAATCTTACTTAAATCTTTTGACCTATTTACATATTAATATTTTATTAAAGAAAATTGATTTTGACTATTATTTACAGATTACAACTAATTAACTTATTTTGAATGACGAAGGTCCATTTGTACGACTAAAAAATAACAATGGTTTACGTTGTACTTATGGCTTATGCGGATGTGAGTTAGAACATTAAGTGTGATTGTGATAGATCTGCGCTCGCCAGGTGCCAATACTTGGGAAGTAATGTTTGACTTACTGTGCCGTTGGTCGACTCTTTTAACACTACCTTTATGAACAATTATTCTCGTAACGTTAAGCAGAATTGTATAAAAATCTTTTTAAAGTTACTTGAAATAGAAATAAATTTACCAAAATTAAATATAAATAAAATTTACATAATTTTATTCAGATTTTATGTAAATTTTCTATTTTTTGCATACATTTTTATTTAATTGAAATACAGTTTCACATTTCATGATTATGGAAAAATAATGACAGATGAAAATAATTACGATAAACATAAATGAGTACAAGGATATAAAATAATTATATGCGTGTAGGGAAGAGTGATTTTTAAATTTATGCTTTTTCTTATTACTTTTTCAGAATATTTTTATTTTATAAGATTTAAATATGTTTAGTTTAGTACATCATTATAGATAAATAAAGTTTCAAAAGTTCTGTATGAATATAAATTTTAATTGAAAGAATCTTTAATAAATATACAAAATTAATTAAAAGGATTAAATTGTATATACTTACGTATATTAATGAGAAATGTTCTGTTTTTCCGGAAATAATTTGAAATATAATTTAGCTGAGCTGTAATTTTTCATTATCTTTATTGAAAGAATAGAAAAATAGAGAAAGGTCATTTTACTTATTAAGGATATTCAAATCTGTCGGACGATATCCAGTCATCACTATAGGTTTTTTATTTTTAAAAAAATTATATAATTCAATTTTATTCTAATTTTATTCAATTTTATTAAAGAATTTCTAAAAATATTTCAATAAGTAAATTCTGTTATTATATGTTTCTAAAATCTTGTAAAATATTTAGAGTGCTAAATATAAATTTCTCCTGGGATTTATTAGTCCCACTAGACTAGAGGTAGAAACATAGCAAAAAGTTTGCAAAATCAAAATAAATGACGTTAACCTAAATCCTTTCCAAAAAATATAATTCTTCTGTCCTTTAAGTGTCTTGTTTATTAAAAATAAATGTTAAATATATTTTGGTATTTTATATTTATTTATTATTCTCTGTTCATGGCATGCTTTATCTTGTAAATATTACAAACAGAAAATGAACGTTTTTTATATTTTGAATTGTTTTCCAAAATAATTTACAAAACATAATATCGATATGCCTGAGTCCATACTATTCCAAGTGTTTTTTTAAGTGCTCAATACTAAAGCATACATTTCGGAAACATTTTTAAGATCTCAGGTTAATAGGAGAAAATATATAGCTCTTTTATTTCAATTCTAATTAATAGCTGAAAAACGTCAATTATTCTTATTTACTTCATAATTTCTAAAGTTTACCATTATATTACATATTACATGTTATAACATCTCGGCATTTTAAGTAATCTAAGCATTTCAACTATTCAAACTTAATATTAATTGCATAATAATATGACACTACTATCGCAAGTTGAGCTACAATAGATCAATTTCTTGATCTATAATTTCTCAATGTAGGAATCTTGAGTTAGAGTAGTCCTTCCTAAGTATTATATCTTTAAGTTGGATATGATGATGCACGATATCATATTTATTTATATTGTAAGTCAAATTGATGAAAATTATTAAGTATTATTATAAGTCAAACTAGAAGTCTAGAACACAATAATTTCAGTTTGAAATATGTTAAATTGAATAACAATATACTAATGTATCTAAATTTATTTATTTTAACTTATAATTTTTCAATTATAACTATAATTAATTTAGTAATTAGTATGTAATATTTTAAATTGAAACGTTCTAAAATAAAAATTTACTAATAAATATAAATTTTTTATGGACTTTTGAAAAGTTGCATTTTGAATTAGAATAGTGTAGACCGAGGACATCGATATGTGCTGTTATTGTAATATTAAAACATACGAAAAATTTGACAAAAATCTGTTGACGTTTAAACGTCAGAATCAGAATGTTGTAATTTTTAATGGCTGTGTGCATAGTTTGAAATATATTTAAATAACTAATATTATCTTTAATAAACTTATGTGGTCAATTATGACGTTGTGCCATAATTAACGCTTTCTCATCCTGAAGACATAAAAAGATCTATGTACTCCGAATATTTACATTATCCACTACTTCAGCAGATCATTTGGCATACATGGATAAAGAAACTGAAGTAATCAACTTAATAAAATTGTAATTATTAATTAAAAAATCAGGCAGACCCGACTGTAACTTCTTTCTGTATTACACAATAATAATACAAAAATAATTTTGATATTTTAGCCTTTTTCCCCAATTTTGTTTATTTTTCCGGAAAGTTTTTGGTGTTTTTGTAATAAAATATGAAATGAAAACTTATTCAAACCCTCAATCCTCAATTTGTTATTTATTAATTTATTTTCCATCAAAAAACTTTCAATGGAAAATAAAAACTTATTATAAAAGTCGAACGAAAAGGTTAATAAAAAGTAAAGTTTTATAAGAAAATCGATTTTAAAGAATGAAAATTATAAAATTTCATAGAAATTTAATATTATTTAGTATATCGAATTCCCTCTGGGGATTGTTTATTTAAAAAAAAAATGGTGGTATATTTTATTTATTAATTGTATGGCTTATATTTATAATTAACGTTGTAAGTTTTCTCTTATGATTTAATAATTTGATTAAAAATTTATTTTCTAAGATTTTCCAATCAAATTATTTCAATTATTATGAATTATCTGGACTATACCTTAATTAGACTCGTATTGTACATTCATATCGATTTGATTACATATTTATGATGACTCTTAGTTATCAAATATTTTATAAGGCTTCGCTGTCAACATTCATATACACACATTTAATATATAAACACATTTAATGAAATACGAACCTTATCCTCATCATTTGCTCATGTATGCCGGCAGTATGTGAAAAATGTTGAGAAAAAAAACTAATAGATTCTAGCTAGTCAATCTCCTCGCCGTTATACAGGTAAAAAACCGTCAAAGTAAAATAACTGATTAAGAATAACTCTGAATAGGATGATTTACTATATGTAGTACTTTACAAAACTTTGGGAAATGTATGATACAACTAATTAGAATGTACTTAATCTTAAAAAAAATTGTACAAACTTAAACTTAAAAGTCTATTCTATACTATCGTAACTCTGCCTTAATACTTTACATATAAAATCAGTTTTACTGGTAACTATGTAACTCAATAGTTGAATGTAATTATGTAATCAGAGATAATACAAGGAGGCAAGGACCTGATATCTATAGCAAATAGCAATCTGTTCTTTTCCTAAGGTTTTGTTTAGCAAAAATTTTATTTTGAATGAGAATGACAAGCAGCTCAAATTTCTTTAGTATTACTTTACTAATTATAGTATAATGGTGACAAATTTGGGCATGCCTCTAACCAAAAATTACTAACTTTAAAGAATTAGGTAAATTTTTGATATAGTTATGAATAAATTTGATAAATTTGAATGCATAAAATATTTACCAAATTCATTTTTGTACTAGAATTCTTATTACATTAAATTTTTTGAAGCCACTAGTATTTTTATTATAGATTTCACAGTATTTGATTAATTTACACATAATTTCATTCGCTATTTTAATGCAAAAATAATTTGTTTCGAACATTTTGAAAGTAATTGAGGCTTCGTACCCAAACAAAATTTTTAAAAAATATAAAAAAAAAATATCGTACACAAATTTAAATCTCGAATTTTTAGCATGCATTGATTGATTATGAGAATAATGTGTCTCACACGTGCACATCGTAAATTTTTTTTGGTTCGTCTGGTTAAAATATTAAAAAAATCCAATAATTTCCCCCATGCTTTCCATCACCATCACTAATCCACCCATACGTTATGTATTTCTTTAAAAAGTTTTCTTTTAACCCAGTTGCAAAAGTTCAACACTTAATGCATCGCAGTATTGCACTTAAAATTGCAAATTGTTAAAGAAGAAATTGTAATAAAACTTTTGGTTGAAGAATAAGTATAAAAATTTTATTATATGAACTTTTATGAAATCATTTCCTTATTTTTGAAGAGTCTGAAACTCATATCCGCATATATTTATTATAACAATAAAATAATTCCTTTACCTTTTACTGCTTATTGAAATGTATTACATAAATTATGTAATCGAGTCAACTGTAGAAAGAACATTTATATTAAATTTATAGAAAATGCTTCTAAAAATAATAATAACATTATGGAAAATTTGGAATTGGCTGTAAAAATTTACGTATTAAAATATCTTTTATTGAAATTTATGGATACGATTTTATTATGTGTCAGACAAAAAGTAGAATTTGCAAGGGTTACTTAGCAAAAAGATATTTTAATTATATTTTCTAGACATTTATCTAAAATGTCATCCTTTAAGGCTATAAATAATTGCAGAATTTCTCATCACTTTTAAAGGTGTAGTTGATAAAGATGAAGTGATAAGATAGGAAAATGCAAGGTAAAATAATTTTATTTTATAGGGTAAATGATGAGTTTGCATTATGTAACTTTGACTTATTTCTACTTTACATTGTCATATAGTAAAATATGTCAACTGCAATAATTTTGAAGATTAACTTTGGTATAGATCAGCGTTTCCCAATTTATTTTGCTCATGGAATCCTTTCATCATATTTATAACTTTATGAAATTATAAAAAATATTAAAAATCGAAAAAATGAATTTTAGTATTTTTAGTATTTACTTCAAATACAATTTTTAGTAACATTAAATACATAAATTTTTGGTGTGACGAATGCACAATTTTCCTTTTTTTCCAATTTTTGAACCCAGCTATATATTTTTTCATTTAAAAATGGAAAATACTGATTGATAGATGTATGTAGGTGATGAAGTTGATTCACACATTGTCGGTTTGAATTTCGAGTGGTTATTTCGTTTATATAATAACAATTACATAATTACATACAGACTGTAGCAAAGAACTGATCCAGTAGTCACTGTATTCTTCACAGGCATGCACTGGTAACAAGAAAACATAAAGTATTGGAAAACACTCCAAATTATTTTGCTGAATTGCAAAAATCTAAAACTCTAACTTACCAGACAATGATATTATTTTATCTTTCGCATTAAAAGTGTTTCATTTAATTTGGTAAATATAACTGCAAGATAAGCTATTTTGGATACCCATAATATATAGTGTTTGTTAATCGATCAAGTAATTTAAATTTTCCACCCAGATAATATACCAAAAGCTCTTGTCGCAATTCAAATAATCTGACGAGGATCTTATCTCGTATGCAACAGAAGAGTGGTGTGATTACTACCAACATCAAAACAAAAAAAATGAAACAGTAGTCGTGATTGTAATGGACGACTTTTAACGAAATTTATAATTTTCACTGCTTCGTTCAACACAATTTGGGAAACGCTGGTATAGAGTATTATCTACAATAAACAGTCAAAAAGTTTTATATAAATTTATTCCGATTTAAATGAAATTTAGCACAGAGGTTTGGTTCATAATCTCGTTAATTTCAGTATATTAATTGCGTCCATGCTTAAATATCCGAATTATTTTTCAAGTGACATAAGATTTTATAGCATTTTGATAACTGTTTTTACTCACTATATAGTGAATTTTATTATAGAATGTATGTAGCTCTGGCATCCAATGTTCACTTCTACTAAAATGTTACTGCAATATGTTGCTAAGAAATTGGTTAATTTTTAACAAAGCAGTATTTTTTACAAATCACTATTTTGCAACAAAGTTACTGTTCATTGCAAATCATTGTTGGTAATAAATCACTATTGGACATAACTACAAGTTATGTGCTCCCCTAAATTAAAAGTCTTTTTTTATATTTTGTAGATAATTCCTAATTTGTCAGATCAACACAATTTTTTATTAATTTTATATACAAATCATCCCTAATCGAAAATTAATTAAATATTTATCGTCATTAAGAATATTTTCTTCACATTAAGTAAATTAATTTTTAATCGTTACAGTTACAACCAAATATCTTATACTAATATCAACCATAAAAGTTTAATCAATTTTAATAGATTAATCTTTGTTTGCCAAAAAATATAACCTAAATTCCTATAGATTATTTAATATTATATACAAAAAGTAATTAAATTAATCTGATGTTAAATATACTTTTTGTTTAACAACATAAAATGACAACAAAAACTTTTCCAAATCTTAACTAAAGATTATTAAATTATAATAAAATCCTGGATAAAAGTTTTGTCATAATTAGGTACTGAATATGTTAAAGAGATAGAAAAGTGCGTATCAAAATAGTAATTGAAATGTGGTGGCAAATTAAATTGATAAGAGGAATTAATATTTCGTAAATTTGATATTTTCATACTAAATAAATTTGGCATTGTCGTTTTACTTTAGAAGGCAGACCTACGAAGAATAGCAATTATATTAATTGTAAGCGAGGAATTAGTATTTCAATAAAATGTGTTTTAACATTAAATTAATATATTTCGTAGCATGGGAAACATCAACACAGTTTTAGAAATTATCCTACGACTTGCAATTATAATTTATTCCATGGTTTGCGTAATGAAATATTTGCAATAAATTTTAAAATGGAAGTCCTCAAATTTAATTTTCTTACTTATAGCTACTAAATGATGATATATTTCTAAAGCGATAGAAGATTTAGTTCTCATAATGCATTAATGCAGCTAACTTGCGCAAATATTCTAATTTATACGAAAAAGAATCTTATACAAACTATAATTAGACGTGTTTTATTTTATTTAAGACTATAATTTATCATTTACAATCGAACTGACAACAAAGGTTATCAGCCAAGATTAATGTACAAAATATTAAACTACTCAAATATGGTTCATTAGTGTGAAATGAAATATAACGCAGAAGAAATGCAAAAGCTTTTATACTGCTTGTGGGGAAGTATATGTAAATAATTGTAAACCTAGTAAAGATGGAATGGCCTGAAAATGATCAATACCTTTAAAAAAAATTTGAAATTAAATAGATTTAAAATAAGAAAATAAAGTGGAAATTAAATTAATACATTTTTTCATGAATTTAATACTTAAATTTGGGTTTATATAAATTTTGACTGTATAATAATTTTAAATGTAAATATAATTTATGTAGTAAATATAATATATTTATAAGGGCTAATAAATCTTAAATAAATAAATCAAAAACTTAACGTCACCTTAATTATAAATTGAACGACATTAATAATTGCATGGATTTAAATCGTAAATCTTAAATAATTAATGACTTATATATAAATTAAATAATTAATTTATTTAATTTTCAGTATTTTAAATCTATAAATGGAAATTTTGATAATTTTAGTAGTTTTTTTTATATATATTAAAATAATATAATTTTCAATATTAATATTGTAAAAACAGAGCCTAAAATAATATGATAAAGAAAAATTTATATTGAAAAATTCCAAAATATTTTTTATTTATTTTACAACAAATTAATGAACATTTTAATGGAAAATTATAAAGTTAAACAAAATTTATGTAATTTTTGGAAATTTGGTTATTTTGTTTATTTTATGTTTTTTTAAAGCATTAAGACAAAAACTGATTTAAAATTGATATTAATTGAATTGAAAAGTTTTGTAAACAAAAAATAACTTTATGGAATACATCTTAAATATAATAAATTTTCAATAGAATATTTCAGTGATGTCTAAAGCACCAAAGAGCCGTAACGTTATTATATAACGTATACACATAATACAAATTTCGGTTTGTAACAGAAAAATATCGTAAATAAAAATTAATTATTAAATAACAAATTTCCTATTAATAAATAGTTTTTTAATAAATTGATTTAGTTTTTCAATACCAAATGAATGTAATTATTGCATATTTAACCAAATTACTTCCAAACAAAGCAAAATCGAACTAATTTTTGAAAAAACTTCCCTTGTTTTCGTTATGTAACAATATTCCGGGAAATGGTTACATAAAATTTTCTATTACTGTATCATTTTTTCCTTTTATTTTGTCCTTGTAAATAAAAAAAATCTGAGAAAAAGTTATTTGTTTATATTTAATCGAATTTGACTTTTCCATAGAATTTAATTTAAAAAAAATAAATGTAAAAAGCATAATGTTTTTTTTACGTCTTTTTTAATATTTATCAATTTCGGGACACAAATCTTGTGATTATAATCTATTTTTAGAAAATGAAATATAACTCAGTCCCAAACTGGTAGTAAAAATACTCTCATATTCCTTTAATTTAGTACAATATTCACAATTTTCCAAATTTGGAATTTATTTTAATTTCTGGTATGAAAATGATAGCACATTATCAGAAGATATTTTTTTTCTCTAATAATATTACCAAAAGTCAAAAGAATTGTAAGATATTATTATTAAGAAAATTTTCCCACATACATTTTAAATTACAGAGTTATTTCTGGAAGAGTAAATTCTTTAAAACTCTGATGTATCATTGTATTGTTCTCAACTTCATCATTATCAAAATAAATGTAGTATTACTGGTTGTGGTACAAAAGTGGTACCAAAACGAATTCTATGCCATTATTTTTTTTTTAATATTACCAATGAGTTCTGGTTGGTTGGTTGGTAAAAGTGGCGAACCACACATCAGCTGACGAGTTCCAATTAGCACGTTTGTGCTATTTTGAAACCACTCACTCCCGTGACTACAGATATTGTTATTGAGTAGCGGTGAGGTAGTTTTAGATCCATCTGGTGGCGTCCAAAAACTTGACGGTTTCCATGTGCCACTTTGCGGCGATCATTGAAGTCGTTGAAGAAAAGGCTACCAAGAGAACAGAACCTGGTCCTAGCCAGCGCCGGGCACTTACAAATGAAGACCAATGAGTTCTGCTGAATAGCAATATTTAACCCGTTGACATTAAAGTAATTTTCAAGTGTTTCAACTATAGCTGAATCAATAGATCACGCGTACAGTGGGAAATTTATATACCATCCCGTATCGAAAGCGTTAATGTTGTATATACAGACAGAAACTAAATTTTTGTAGAATTTTAATATAACTTGTTCAACTTCCACATTTTTTCAAAATCAATATATTTTTATGCTTTATATTTCAATTCTTTGCGTTGTTTAAATCTAGAATAGCTAACTCTTCTACACATTGTGCTTATTCTAATGACATTTGATACTTAATTTATCGTACTCATAAAATATATTGTAAACAGCCATATATAGAAGTAGTATTTCTCTAGATTTTAGCATCAATTACCAAGGTACTAATATAACAGAACACAAGAACGGGCACATTCATATTCTAAGTGGTTTTTTAAGTTTGCGCGACTTAATATGGTTCCGCCATAAAATGTTTCCGCGATAAAATATGCCTGATACAAAGTGCTCAATAAAATATTCTTGATAATATGCCCTGGAATCTTTCTCAAGTTTTAATGTAGCACATCTCTAGTCACAACTATATCAAAATACTTTTCATTCATCACAATCTTTATTATAGCATTGCATTTCTTATGGTAATTATAAAAACATATTTCCTTATCAAAAGCTTTAGTTATCGAATAAATTAATTTAATCAAGAAAGCTAACTGATGCGTACATTATCCTATTGGATTCTGATATAAAAATACATGATTCTTTAATTCTATTCGGTACTTACATTACATTATTTTAAACTCGTAGGATCTCATAAAATTTCTTTTTGTACATATAATCTTGAGATGATTTTATGTATATGTAAATATTTCTTTTTTCTTTTTCATATGTGGCATATAGTAAAGTATTGATGATGTTAATATACCACGAATAATCTCCTTCTTTATGGTTAAATGAAACTATATCTGGTATTGTACATATATATTGCAATTTGAATTTCCTTTTGTATTTGGCTAAATCTTAGAAAATATTTTGTTTTTGAATGAAATACGAATTGGAAAACAACTTAAAGATCTATTTATTTAATTTGAAGTACCTTAAGGAAATTTTAATGCAGTTTTTCATGTTAGGACTTGTTATTATTTGATTCGAAAATTTGAATATAATCTTCAAAGTTATTTTACCTAAAATTTTAATTTTAGATTCAAGTAAAATATTTTAAATGAAAATCATTAAATTACTTCACATTTAAAGAAGGAGATATTATTCACATCAAATTTCAGAATTGAATGGATAGATCCATAGGAAAATGGGAGTCTGCAAAAGACTTAGGCTCCATGTAATCCTCAAAACACATCTGTATAGTTAATCAGTAAAGTGATTCCGCATTCTGTAGTTAATAATACAAAGTATACATAGATAAAAAGCACAGAAGTAAACTAAAATTTTGTAATATTTATAAAGATCAATATTTTTTTTATTTTATACATTAAGTATACCCTATTAATTATCATACAAACTTTTTGTATAAAAAAGGATACGTTATCCATTTTGTAAAGATATCTAGGAGTCGTAGTGAACGACATATTGTTAGAATTTATAGGACTTTTATAGGACATAGTGAGTGAGTCTCTATAGGAAACCGGAGCAAATTTAAGGTTTAATTGCTGCGTGCAAGGGAAATTTATAGATACAATGATAGGCTACGTTTTAAATTTGCATTTAACTGTTTCATAGTATACCAAATTTACTATTTTGCCCTGCAGACAAGTGCAAAATAGAATTACCAATGGTATAAAATTAAATAAAGGCATCATAGATAAAAGAATGCAGTACTCTGTGCCTGGTTATTTTATATGTAAATAAATTAAAATAATAAATAACACAATTATTACTTCTTTGCAATTACATTAAAAGAAACATCAAAATTCGAGAGAACGAATTATCAGAAAAAAGTAATCTGTCATATAACAGTGGCGTACAAAAAATTAACATCAGGAAAATTAGGTTACAATTTTTGTGTTAGTTTATCTATCCATGCTTTATTTCTAATTCTTAATAAATAATCGTACTTGATAAAATTATTGGAGGGAGGGTTTCCCTCAGTAAGCCACTGAATAATCAATCATATAGGAATAATTATGCTACTGTACTGTTATTTTATTTGCACTTCAAGAATTATTTTGTATTAGTCTACATCTAGAAATTTTATAATTTATATACATATATTGGAAACTTTTCATTGAAAATGTAAATATTTCGATTTGCTTCGGTGCCGTTTTACCACGCTTTCTCATACATTTAGGCAAATCAGGAAAATGAATTTAGAGTGTAAAACGTTTGTAACTATATAATAAACAACTTGATACATTTTGAAAATATTATATAAAATCTTATCTATAATTCAAATGTTCATTTTTAATAATGTTTATATTTTATATTAAACTTTATGCAAGTATTAAATAAATCTTCTAGTTTATAAATTAATGTTTGCAATATTTGAAAGCTAATATTTAAAAGCTAATACATATTTCTGAAATATTTTAAAAGGATGATATTATATTGTCTTATAAAGAATTAAATATTCGTTTTTTTGGAAAACTGAATATTAATCTCTTTTATAATTCGGAAAATATTATGCAAATTTAAGCTTAAATTGCATTTATTTTGTAATTTCTTTACATTTATGTTTTTGACGTCACTCACTATACAACCCCTTCTTCAGATTAAGACCTACATCACATGGAATATATAATATTATTATATTTTTTGTAGTATGAATTTTAGAAAATTATTAAACTAATTTATCGCAAAATTTTGTATTATGATAGAAATTTAGCTGTTTCAATGGTCTCGAAAGTATTAGTCTTGGGGGAGAGTTCTAAATTAGGGGTATTTCACAATAGGCCCATAGTGGCCGCAGTGATTCGGGACAGAGGTACCTACCCAGATCTTAATCTAATCTGATCTAATCTGTTTCAATGGTCAATATGCATTGTCCCAGGACTAACCAATAAATACACGAAAATTCGAATATGTTTAGTTATAGTTTCATCACTACCTAAACAACCTGTGGAAACTTTATTAAGTTGAATATAACAATATTTACTTTATATTTATTTTAAAAATGCATGTACTTATTCAGATTCTCAGTACATTTGTAACAGAATGTCTAAGATCCAGCGCAGTTGCTTTAAAAAGTATAATTACAAAAAAAGATGATAATAATTCTTTAATTTTGTTAGCATTCTTATATTCTTATTCTTAATCTTCATCTAAATTTGAATTACTTAATCTTAAAATAAAAGTAGATTAGGCCATTTATAAATACATTGATATAAATTTTGATATTGACAGAAAAAATCAATTTATTTTTACTTATATCACAGTTCAGTTTCAAACGAAGCTATATCAATTTTAGGTGACAAATAGGAATATTTTGAAATTGTAATTACAATAATAAAATAATGATAAGTATAAGTGTAGAAGAAATATAGTTAATATAATTAATGTAAAATAATGTAAAAGTATGTCTCATTTTACTTAAAACTATTTTCGTTTTCATTTTACTTCTGGGTTTTGTTTTAGTGAAAATTACATTAATTTATTATGACGCATGTACAAATAATAATAAAAAACTGACTTTTTATTTAAATTTTTTACAAGTTTTCGTTTTCTGAAAAAAATCTTTGAAAAATCTGCAAAATTTATTTAATTTTAATGTATCATAAATATTTCTATTGTCATTTTGGTACATAACTATAATATAACTTTTCAAAATCATTTCTTATTTTATGGTGTTTCTTATTATTGCTAAAACTAAATTTTGAATTGGAAACTTAAAATTCTAAAGATAAATTCATAAATATACTGTCATGTTTAAATCAAACAATTTCCTATATATTAAAAAGATACATTATGATGGTAAAATATTTTGAAAATAAACATAAATTTGAGACATTATCCTAAAGAAAGTGAAATTATGTGTTCCTAAAAAAAATTAAGTATAGCTTATGATAGAATTCATATTTTTTTTTTTTAATTTTCACCCTTCGCAATAAATTTAGAATAACTACATTATTTTCAAGTAAAACCATATTACACAAAAAGACCAAAAAAATCGTTTTATTATCATACTTAAGATATATTGCAAAATTAATTTTGCGTACATATAAATTCTTATAACTTATAGATTAGATTATAAATGGGTCGTTAAGGCAAAAGTACACTCACCTCCGCCTCGCCACACTACGACCTAAAAAGATCTATTGCAGAGTTTTTCTGACGGCCAGACCCCTGATTTCGAAAGAGCTCAGAATTCCCTTACCCAGGTTAGTCAGCCTTTTTCGAGCAACAATCGCAGAGAATGTGTTTTGAACTAAAATTTGTACTAAAATTATTAATAGTTTAGTTATTAGTTCTGTCAATAATTCACGCTGGCTGAAATCAGCATTTTGATCAATATCCTTTAATATTTTTATCTTGTTGCTTGTTCGATAATTTGAAAAAACTTATATAGAGAATATATAATAAATATTTTAGTGGAATTTTTCCATGAAAGTGAAATTGCCAAATAAATATTATTTAATAGCTTCTCTCTCTATATACAAAAACTATCAAACCATGTAATACAAAAACTAAAAACTCATAAAACTAGAATAGAACAAAATGTTTATATTTATTTATATTATATTGATTTTCTACAGAATTAATAGTCAAGTCTATCCATCAATCCTGAATGACTTTTAAAATTAAAATATCTTTTCCTGCATGGAATCTTCAAATAAATCTTCAACCGAAGATAATTTTAGGAAATTATATGACAAAAGAAAATAACTAAATAAATAAAATTGTTTTAATGTGAAATTTTTCAATTGCAATTTCTATAAAAATGTATTTTTTTAACATTTGTAATTATAATTTCATGCAGCATCAAATAGTTACAAGCTTTTAATACTAACTGTAAAATATTTGTATTTTTGTTGAATTTATTTAGGGTAAAACAAATCTTTAAATTTTGTATATTTCCCATAGATTTATAAATAATCATTTCGTTGGAAAATTGTACGTTTTTTATTTCTAGAGAAAAATCCATTATTTTTATGTCCTTATAGTATTTCATTCAATTATTATACAGGGTGAGTCTGTAAAAAGTTTTGTAATAAAAACCGCGCAACTTCTTATGTAATAAAAATATTTCACTTGGAACAAAAAAATTTCAGGGGAGAGGTATTTTTGGCAAAATTAGAAGAAAAAAAAATTAAATTTTAAATTTGTTAGCATATATAAAGGAAATCTAATTACCAATCTATTGACATACGAATCTTATTTTTCGATTAACCCATTCTGAAGTTATAAACCAAAATATGTTTCTACCTTTTTTTTAGCATCGAATCATAAAAAGAGGTCAAAAGAGCTCAGCTTTCAAAAAAGTTGCAATACTATTTTTTGGTCAGAATGAATCAAAGAATACCGTAGTATATCTATGCTCAAGTATTTCAGACATACCCTGTATAATTTAAATTTTGCCAACTGAAGAAAAACTGTATAATTGTATAATTCAATTTGCCAAATAAATGAACCAATTCCTTCAATTTGCAAATAAAGTTTATCTTATATCTCTAATTTTGCTTACATTCACGCTCGGCTATGAAATGATGTTATTCGGCTATGAATGGTGTTTGTAGAATTTTAGGATAGATTTCATAAGATCGTGATATTTTTGATTTTTTTTAATACAAACCATTAATTATTTCATTTTAATAAACAAAAACTTAAATATTTGGAATATTAAATATTTATAATAAGAACTCATATCGTGTATACATCAAAATCAAAGTAGACATTTTCTGCCAATTGTATCACCTCATGTAGCATTCAGATGAGGCTGGTTGGGTTTGCTATTATAACCAGACGTCATCTATTTATTAAGCTTAGTTGGTTCCCCAGTCGGTAGCTGGTGCCTCAGAGCGGTTCACCGGCACTGAGCCCTCTTAGATCTTACTGAACCTCTGCCACACTTTCGCTAAGCTGGTTAACTATTTTAATAAAATTCATCACCTTGGTTAGATCCAGTATTATTAGTTCGGAGTATGTAGAGCATTATGTCTTAGTGTTTGAATTCTGGTTTGATCATTAACACAAGTATAGTTCTCAGCCGATTCATACTCTTCGTAGCATTTCTTGAATATAGGAGTTTAATGCTTACAGTCAGTATTTAAAAATCTCCAACGTGATGATTACATTTACATTAGTGAATTCTTCAGCTTAATACTTACTACAACACCAAGTCAACAGTGAAATTTATGGTCAAAATAATCAAAAAGTTTATTACTTTTTCATATCCTTTTATTGTAAAATTATGCAATAATTTTTTACTTTATAGATACTTTTCAACCCTCTTTCTTAATATTTTTAGTTACATGTTATTATATAACCATACAGTCAACCAGCAGACTGTGATTATCGTAAAATCTTAATTTCCTTTACATAAAATCTAATCTGTACAATTTTGAGGTTACAATTTTAAACTTTAATAGCTTTTATTGTCCGAAATAGATTTTCTTAAAAGCAATTACAAAATGTTTTTATAGCATTTCTATTACCAGAAGTGAGAAATAAAGAAAGTAATAAAATTAAATTTCACTAAAACAAGCTTAAACGTGAAAATAATTATAGCCATAACAGATCTAAGATATTTTAAATGTTAAGTTTAAAGGGTTTTAGTTATTTTACTTATGGAATATTTATTTAAATTAAAGTGTTTCTCTAATTGAAAATATTTATAAAAACTTACTTAAAATTTTGAATGAAAGGTTTTTTGGTCGAAAATGTAAAGTTATAGTACATAGTACTTGTAGTTCCATTAACTATTAACCCTCTTGAGTACATAGGTCCTATCTAATGATGTCGATTTCCAAACATTTTATTGAACCTACTAATTTCATAAGGAGTACGAACCATTGGTTTGTTAATATTTATAAAACTGTTAAATATATACAACTCAACAACTTAAGGCTTTTAATAAAAAGTTATGACAGCAAAGTGGTCTCAACCCTTTACATTTTATTCTATCTAAAAATCTACTAATTTAAAACTGGGTCAAAATAGGGCCATATCGATTGCTTGGTGTGAATTTCAACTCGTGACCAGCAGTGAAATTATATAAGGCGATAGGTGACAATCACTGCTGTGATAAATAAATCCGATCGCTACAATATTTTGTATTATGTAAAGTGATCACAAAATATACAATGTTTATACGGCAACACTCACAAAAAGTTCTATTACAAAAATTGCATATACGAAAACACTTTCATTTCTTGTCAAACAAACTGTTTATTTTGTCAATGTTTAAAAATATATTTTTTTTAAAAAAAACAATCATGTTGAAGAATAAAATTGTAAAATAAAATGTTAAGTTTGTGTTATATTTATATAAAATATGTAAATAAAAAATAAAAAACTTGATTTAATTTAGTGTTAGTGTTATAATTTTGTTTTAATTAAAAAATAACTAATTTTTAAAATTCATAAATTTTTTTTTCATATTTTGAATTTATATTTTCAAAAATATTACAAATATTTGACATTTTTCACAATATTTTGAAAAAATAACGATAGGTGATACCTAATTTGCTGTCGCCCTAAAAACGACACATATTAGCGATAACCAGAGTGATTATCACTTTACATAATACTTTCCATTTTTGAGTGACTGTATAATCACTTATCGCTTTATATAATTCCACTGCAGTATCACAGCATAGAACACACTACTAAATACAATTTACGGGTATATGCAAAATTTAAAAAAGGTTTTAGCAAATATTAAAAATTTGGCGTGTACCGGTATCAATTATTTAACCAAATTATCATAATTAGTTACTTTCAGGCACTTCTGTTTGATTTTTGTATGTCACCAGAGAGGAAAATCAAATTGTCTTAAAATATTCAAAAAAATATATGATCATATCGCTGTCCCCGATCGATACTATTATAACTCAAAATGACCACTTTTTTGTTTGAGGCCTTGAGGCCTAGTTGAAAGTCCATGAAAATTTGTATTTATTAGAAAGATAATTTATTTCTGCATTGTTTCAAATTAAAATATTACATATTAATTACCAAATTAATTAATTATAATTGAAAAACTATAAGTTAAAATAAATAAATTTAGATACATTAGTATTGTTATTCAATTTAACATATTTCAAACTGAAATTATTGTGTTCTAATTTGACTTAGAATATTTAGTAATTGTCATCAGTTTGACTTACAATATAATTATGATATCGTGCATACTCTAACTCAAGATTCCTACATTATGAAATTATGTGTTAAATAGATTGATCTATTGCAACTCAACTTACGATAATAAAGTAGCATTATTTTGCAATTAATATTAAGACAGAATATTATATTATTTTTTAGTTAGAATACTTAAACAGGATACGTCAAATGTTTAAAATACTTAAAATGCCAAGATGATATAACTTGACATGTAAGAATATTTGAATTTTTTCAGCCATTAGTTATAATTGAAACCAAAGAGCTTTACATTTACTTCTATTAGCCGAAAGATGCTCCTTAGAAGGAGCACTTAAAAACACCACATATGACAGATGCCAAATATTCTAACTTGACTTTGAATAGTTACATCGATATAATTGAACAAATAAAATTATAAGATAAAAAAAACAGCTTTGTTAAAAATTTACAGATGTTTTAAGTTCTATTACACCAAAAATGAACTTTATAAATCTTGAAGTTTTATAAAATTTGAACGGCCTCAACTTTTATAGGTACAAATTAAAACTTTATGTTGTAGTTGTAGGTAAGAAAAAAACATATAATCAAATAGCGCCCCCGACTTGTAATTTCAGAATTAAATTTCATTATGTTAAATGGTTTACTTTATACTGTAATTTATCCCTCATTCCATTGACATTTGACACAGGTAAGTTGTACCATTTAGTTATAGTGTTCCTGAAATTTGGTCCATCACAAAGTAGTGTTTTTTACACAGCACTGTATGTAATATTATAAAGGTACTGTTAATTACAAATCGATGATAATTATCTACTACCTACCTTTTATCAAACAATTCAAATCTTCCAATTTAAAATATTGAACAAATTTATTGACTAGTGTTTATTCTTCGGTATGATTCTGGGTGTGTGAAATCCTTAAAATTTTAAACAATTATTGAAGAAAAATCTCAAAATTAAGATTGTCTTTAAACTAAATTTATAGTTAATAAATTTAAAAGCTTTCAATTTATTAGATTTACAAAATCTTCTTTTACTAACTTTATAAATTAAATTTAAGAAGAATTTTTTTTTTTTGAAAATGTTTCTGGATCAAGCTCAAGGGATTAAATATCAAAACTGAAAACTTTTATTCAATCAAAACTATACAAATTGATAAATTGATATTAATCTTTATGTCAAGCAAAAATTTTAAAAGTTTGTTTTTCATTTTATACGTTATTTTACAAAAATCGATAAACATTGTAAGTGTTTTATAATTTTTAGAACTTCGATAATATTTTAAAAATGTTTGTTTTTCACATCGCTTTAATAATTGAAAGAATAACTTTATCTTATGTTCATTTATTTATATTTAATTATTCTGCTTCTAGTGAGAACATTTGTTATCATTGTTTGCAAAGGATTTACTTCACAAATACAGTGTTCAATTCAAAACCAGAGTTTTTTGTTTGTTTCTATAGAACCAATGACATCAATAAACAAATAACAAATTCTTTATAATCGAATGACCATTGACTATAATGGAATTTACTTAAGGTCAGATGATTCTTTTATACCTTAAACCACAGCACACAGTAAAGGAAAGTTATTTCGTGAACATTTTGTGGTTTGAAATCATTTTTGTTCGTTTACATACCCATTCATCAAAAAAATTAATTTCATCGTTAAAGTTAGTTTTGTGTTTGTCGAAAACATTATTAACTTCAAGCTACGTTGTTTCCATGCGTTGTTCAAGTGTATACCTTTCCATCATGAAATTGTGTAATATCAGTATATATTCAAGTGTTATTTTTTGCATTCAATTGAAAACAATCACAGTTTTACCTATGGAAAAATTAAACTTTATACTGATATTGTTTATGAACTATACTCCTGATATTCATTTACATACCAATTTTGCTGTTTTTGTTCAATATGTTGGTTTGTTTTTAGAAATATTTTTATAATTTAAATTTATTGATTGGTCAATAGTTTTCAACCGATTATTATTAACACCGCACATAAGTTTCAGATTCCAGAACTAAGTAAATGTTAGAACTATTTTAGAATTATTATTGTATATTGATAAAGTTCTTTCATTGAATTGGGTGTGAACTGAGAAGTTTCTCTTCATTTTAAAGAGTGTCTGAGTGTCTGAATTTATAAATAAAAAAAATCTTAATTGCTTTTAATAGTCAGACATTTGTTGTCAGCAAATGGTCTCAATCGTTTCAATTTCTTCGAATTTTAAAATCCCTATATACATTTTTATTATTGGTTCCCTTTTGAATTTAAGTCAACTTAGAGCGACATCGATTTTTTGGTTTGTATTAGTAACAAAACTCCGGACATAATACATATCACACTACCTACCTCTACCCACCATTGCTATAGTTTTAAGGTTTTAAAATTTTTTTTAAAGAACTAAGTGCAATAAAATCGAAGAAAAACTTATAATTATGTATATATACAAAAAAAGTATAGTTACATTAAATTGTAGGTATAGGAATACCGGGAACCCGGTATTCCGGCTAATATATAAATATTAAAGAAGTCTAAATATACTTATTTCGGTATTAATCTTATTTACATATGCTTAGGTTCTTAACTAAAAAAAAAACACTTCAAATTGTGTAAGTACAAATCGTTAAAAGAAAAGCTACAGAGGTCAATATAAAAAAAACTTGCACCAGATTAATTTGGCCTCTATGGAAACTAAATTAATTAAATATCTATAAGGAGAGTAGAACCGCTAAAAACAAAAATGGTCTCACCAAATGAGATGAAAGGCAAATACTTAACTTTAGTATATAATTATTAACTAAGTATTTAACTTACAAGTGCGTAGAATCAGAGACGGCATTTTTAGAAGCTGGCCTAATTTACACCAGAATACGGTCTGGGACATTAATCGCTTACCAAGCAATGTTTTTTCAGGTCTTATCTGCTTTTTTACAACTAAATTTTGTTTTTGTTTTCTTTTATTAATTCTTTTTCTAATTACTAAACCCGGAATTATTACCAGGATCCCGGGATTACAAATACCGGTATTTATATTTTAGTTCAGTAGCGCCAATCCTAATTAAATGACCTAATTAATCTACCAAAATTTAAAGAAAAAATGTTTTACAAATAAAAATAATTCTGCAGATAGTAGTTTCGTACTGATTGACTTTTTTGAATGACTTCAGTTGAGTTCTATGAGCTCAATTACTCCTAGTAAAACTTGTTAATTTGTGAATACCAAAAAAATGGCTTTATTTTGAATGACTAGATTTAAAAAGATGTTTAAAATTTACATGAATACATTTTGCAGAAGTATATGAAATTGAATAAAGAGACTCTATAGTAGACTGACTGTATACATATATGGATGTATTATGTGTAATAGTTACCGAAAAAGTGTTTTTTGTATATACATACATAAAAATAAAACCCTTTTGCCTCAGGAAAAAATAACATAAAATGGTTAAAATTGTAAAAAATTCCATGATTTTTTCGGTAGTAATAAAATTCTTTATATACATACATTTATTCATAATATGTTTTTTCAAGTATGTTGGCTACACTCTTTAAATTCACAACATGTAAATAAACTAAGTGTACAGATAAAGTGAAAACGCGATATGAAAAACATTTTATTAGCATAGTAAAAAAAAAGGAATAAGAAATAAAAATGAAAATATAAATTTTCTTCCTTCGTGAAATAAAATCCTTCACCAGAAAGAATACATTTGGTAAAGAGTAAAGTATACAAATAATCAAATAAGAAATATTCATTTAAAAAGAGTTTTCTACATTATTTTTAGTTTTATAAAGAAAATCTAGTAGAAAATAAGAACTGAATTTTTAAATAAATATTTATTTTAGAAAATTACAAAAAAATAAATTTTTAAACAAAATCAAAGCTGCAATCTTGCTATTAAAATACATTTAATACTTAAGTATAATTAAGTATTCATTGAATACTTGCGAATTCATTGAATCCTGTTTTCGATAACTTTTGGCTGTAGCTGTATATCTCGTATTACTTTACGTTTATTTGTCCTTACGTTTATTTGTGCGTACCAGTGAATAATATTGCCACAAAGTATATGTAATCCAATAGCGTTAAATCGCAGTTTCTTGGAATGCAATTTAGAAGTCCATATCTCGCAAATATATATTCAGAGAAATTATGTTTCCATAATTCATATAAACAATATTTTTGTTGAAATCACATTTTAGATAAATCATCAATTTCATCCAATTTTGGACAGTGTAATAGCGGTTTACTTCTTCATTTTGAAACAAAAAGCTGAGATGATGCCTTCATAATACTAGGGTTATGTTTCAATTTGATTCGCATATCTTTTTTATCTATAACTTTAGATATATAGTACTTTACTTCATAATAACATTTTTTGTTTTATAGATTATACCTTTTGTTGGAATTTGACGTTGGGAAGTTGTGATATTAATTTTTACAAACACCACCAATTATTGTTTAGCATATTTAATTAATTATTGTTGCATCGCTGTAATTCACAAATCCTTGACAAAATTTTAATACTATTATATTTATCTCTTTTGCACTATACTTTTTCTTCACAAAAAACCCAGGTCAAGAGGCTGATAAATAAAAAAAATCATCATGTGGAAACAGCAACATCTATGCCAAGCCGAAGATTTATAAACAAATAACATCAGGATGGATATGCTGTCATCCAGGAACCTTTTATGTTAGATCCGTAGAGGCCAAATTACAGGTTTCATACTATGGTAAGTTATTTTATGTTAATAAGAATAACAAACAGTGCAGCGGTTCCGTTCAGTATAATAGGATTAGTTTTCTTTCCGTTTCAGAATTTATAACGAAAGACTTTATTGCAGTATTTGTACAGAGGGAAAGGGATAATATAAGCAGTTCGAAGTATGGCTTTAATAAGACTAATTAATATAACAAGAATTAAATAAACTATGAATCATACAATTCAAATTTTAACCACTAATTATACAAAAAGTTAATTACATTTTTTTTTATGATAAAATGATAAATTTTATTTAAATGTCGCAGGTTAAACCATTATTTAATTTTAAATAAATCTTTCTAAACGAAATTTCAAAAATGACAAAAATATGGTAAGTTAAAATAACTAAATTTTGAATAAGTGTAAAAATTAAAAATACATTTAAAAATACCATAAAATAACTTAAAATAATATGTTTTTACATAAATTTAGGAATATTTTTAAAACATCAATTCCTACATATCATTTCAAAAATATTTTGATTTATATTTATACACTCTATTATAAAAATGAATTATATATTTAGAGGTATAAATTGTAACTATATAATGTATAAAATAAAATCAATAATAAATTATATAATACTATAAAACAAGCTATAATTTTATTCAATATTACAGAAAATAATTCTGCAAAATTTCCTACAATTTGATACCAAATTTTATTTGAAAACTTTTACTTTGGTTAAAATATAAGATAAATAATTTATTTAAAAATAATACCTATAATTACCATAAGTTTTAATGACTAAACCCAAAGTTCTACTCTTTATTAAAATGTATATGCTATACAATTAGTTTTGCTTGTCTAGAGATGCAGAGTATCACATAACAAACAGTGAATATAATTTATTATCTCAAGAATACTTAAGTTATTTTAGAAGCCGCAAACCGCACCAGTTTGTCAATTGACTAAAACATATAATTTCATCATTATAAAAAGAGATATAAAAATAATGGTTAACAAAAAACAACATTAATTAATGTTTTTTTCAGGTAAATTCCTTTACTTTTCCACAAAACAAAAAGGAATTATAAAAGTATGTTGAATTATGGGATTTTCCTTTTTTAAATAATCATAAAAATATTTTTATACTTAAATAAATTTAATTAAGTGACAATTTTTGTAAAACTAAGTTCTTTATATAGCTTTCAAATAATTTTACAATTCAATTTCCATACAAAATTCGATCAACTTAATTATATAAATATTCAAATCTTTAATATATATTTAATTTTTAGTTAAAAATTATTAAATTTATACTCAGTAACTCCTATTAGCATTTTCATCTCGGTACTCGCAATAGGATTTATTAAAGCATAAAGGTTTGAAGATCCAGAGTAATGTGACCCCATTGTTACTTTTCTGTGGAATGCTGCATCATTATTACAGCGCATCGACCCATCCTACTTCTTTAATAATCTTGGCCGGCATCAGTTTACCTGTGTAATCAAGGTTTTCTAAAAAGAAAATATACCAAATTTTCTAAATCTTTTATGTGACACTGAGGAACCATTGTATCCCCCCTCCATACATCTACGACATGTTGTGGATCTTGATATGTAAAAAGACCTAATCTCAAGCGTAAAAACATTTTTCTATTCTATTAACATGGACAACATAATAATGACCATACCTGACGCGGATTCCTGAAAAGTGAACGAACTATATGGATCAGAAAACTTTCGAGGATAGCGTTTAATAAAATCTATCATGGAACTGGCAATTTCTGAAATATGATGAACATGATATGATGAATATGTGGCCGAAATTCTCGTCGCCTTAATATTACCAACCAGTGGTTGAATTCTGGCATTCGAATTGAAACTATACAAACTACTCATTTGAAATGTACTAAAATTATCCAGTCTTATAAGCGTCACAAAAAGATAATTTAAAAATGTATTATGGTATACAAAACGAAATCATTATAAAATTTCGTTCTGGAATGATTCATAATTTTGCATATTGAAATTAATTATATTGCTCCGTCAAATTTCATTTCTTGCAAAATAAAATAAATCACTTTTTATAGAAGATTAATACTTTGGTTTTAGATTTATGCTTCGTTTCCTTTTTCAACATAAACATCAGATACGATAAAGATATTCGTTTGTAAATTTTCTAGTAAATTATATATTGATAAAAATATATTTTGTTTTCTATATTATCAAATCCGGATTATTTTTGAAATAATAAGTAACCATAAAACTTACATTCATTATTATCTGTTTGATATCAAATCTGTTCTTTACCATAAACGATTATCTTTCATGAAATCTATCAAAATCGTTTGATATTCGGATGAATATTTTATAATGGAAAAATAAAGAATTATTTTTTTTCTAAGATAATAATATGATGATACAAAAATTTTAAAATATAATAACCAGAGTTGTTAAGTTATGCATTAGAAAAAGAAATGATGTAGCTATAAGTTATAGCATTATCGAGTAATTTTTTTCATTTTTTCGCGGAACCTTCATAAATTCTGCTCTACGCAAATTAAATGCAAAAGAAAATAAATTGTATAAAAAAACATATTTAAATGAAAGTATAATTCAAATTTATTATTAAAATAAATTTGTTAATAATAATTTTTGGTTTAGAAATAATTTAATACTAGGAACAGGAAATTAACTTTTAGTTGGTTCAATTAAATATTATCAATATAAAACTAATAAATCTCTTCACAAACAGACGGCGAAATATTATTGCTTTAATACTGAAAACAGAAAATATATATTATAATTTTACAGCCAACGCTCTTACTTCAAATTAATTTGAATAGAATTTAATGTGGCATTAAAACGAAAGCCATGTCACATTGCAAAATTATGGATAATATTAAATTAATCCTTTTCAAATCGAAATATTAATAATTACTGAAAAGTGAATATTTTACTCACCAAAACTTTTGAAAGCTTTAATGAAACCAATTATCCTACATAATATCAAAAGTATATATGTACATGAAACTAGTGTTAACCACTTCTCTACAGTATGCTTATTCAAATTTTTAATGACCAAAAGACTTTCTAAAATATGCACAACTCGAAATACATTAATGGAAATATTATATTTATAATAACGACATTATTAGAACCTAAAACAAAATGCAGGATGTACAGCGTATTAGCTGTAAATATAATAGTTTAAGCTATGTATGAGTTAATGGATCAAAAATATTGAATGGTAAGATAACCAAATCTCGACTTTAAATAAATTTATATATTTACGTGGCTATTTTGATGGATTTATTCGGTCTGGGTAAGCTGATTTTATTCATTTTAAGTTCATAGTACTCTTATATTGTGAATAGTAGCTAATTTTTGTTTTTGATTCAATTTAGTTCATGAAAACTTTAGTTGTATAGTAGTTCTAATATATGTTAATAAAATTATTAACATAAATTTGAAAGTAATTTGATTATTATTACAGAAATTCTTGATATCAAAGATCAAATTTATATAAATAATTCATTGCTTAAATATCAGAAACTATACAGATAAAATAATAGAAAATTTATAGTTTATCCTTCAAATATGACGGTTTATTAATTATATCTTCATTAATTATACTAAAAAGTTTCCCTTTGAGTCACTACGCTAACCTATAATTGAAATTTGATTATATAGTTCATTCTTTTGGAAAAAAATTATTATTTTAAACTATTAACCTTTAAAAGAAAACTTTCTAGACTATAGATAAATTAAGTAATTTAATACATATAATATCATAGTCGCCCATAGATGAGGGCAATGTGGGTCACTTGCCTCCC
This sequence comes from Rhamphomyia laevipes, assembly GCA_963920725.1. Lineage (NCBI taxonomy): Eukaryota > Metazoa > Arthropoda > Insecta > Diptera > Empididae > Rhamphomyia > Rhamphomyia laevipes. The sequence goes on from OY987256.1 coordinate 40,444,985, forward strand.
CGTGACTTTAAAATATAAATAAAAACTAAAATCACTAAAAATGCAAAAAAAAACATCTTTATCATGAAAAGAATGATTTAATACAGAATTCATCAGTATTTTTTATTTATCATTTTGTCCCTACATCTTTTACAGTATAGGGCTGTATTTATTATTTTACGCGTAAACTATATAAAGTAGCAAGTAGACAATGAACTATTGTTTACACAAAAAGTGGACGCGTTGGCAATGGTGTAGTCTACATCGCCCACCACTGATTACAACCTATTTCCAATCAATTATCGTAAAGAATGAAATTGATGTCATTTGTATTATGAGTAATTATCGTCTATAATAGACGGAATGCAAGTACAATATATTTTCTTATAACACACCATATATTGTTAACGTTCTTAAGCGTTTTGCGTTAAGAGCTTGCAATTTATTTTCTCAAAGTCATTTGTGAAGAAATATTTATATTATGGCAACCATAAATTTGAAATTTTTATTTGGACATCCTCTGGAAAAAATCTTAAGGGCGCATATGATAATGTCAGAGTTTTTGCTTCAATATTTTATCAATAATTGATTATTTAATTATACTACAGTGGGACTCTTAAATTATTCAAATATCATTTTTCATCATCAAATTATTCATTGGATTTCTAGTTTAGGCGTTTTTTTGTAACTACGGGTAGTATAAATTCTATAAAATTTTAAATTTATTATTTTTCTTTATATTAAATTATCATATTTTTTTGATTAGCTTATAGAGTATTTTTCTATTTTTTGTTTAATAATTTTTAATTAAAAAAGTATGTTAACTTGTTATTCCCCTTTTAATATTATTAAAAATTCTATTAAAAATATGAAAATAATTTTGTTTACGACTATAAAATAATAACAACCAACAGCAAATTAACATTCTGCCTATGACAATTTTGCAGAATTATTTCTTTTGTTTAAATAAAAAAAAGGGTGAAAAAAATTAATTAAAATAATTTTATTTTTTCCAAATAAATAATTTTATAAAAATTAGGAATTAATTTTGCAAAACACTAAAATTAAAAATTTAATGCAGAAAAATTATTTATGGAAGTATATCTACTTTATCAAGCTGGTTTACTAACATCTTAAATAAACATAAACTAAATTAATATTTTTTTCGTATTGTGTCTTAGCTTCAGGTTTTACATTAAATATAAACTTCAGCTTCAAAAAGATTAGGACTGAATATTCGTAAACCACGAACAATTTTTAGTTTTAAAATCGAAATATAGTGCAAACTACAAACACTTTCCTATGCTGACTGCTGACATTCATAGAATATAATTTCAATAAAGATGAGTTAAAAAATAATTTTAAAATAAAATTAATTTCAAAATTGTTTTTATAAAATATCTTCTTCAAATCTTCGTAGTTTTATTGAATGGTTGCATTTTATACAAGTACAAAATTTTGAAATATTTCAGATTATAAATTCCTTGATAAGCTTGTATACAAACTTTTTTATTGTAATAACTTATCCTTTTGACTTTAACTTTTATCAATCTAACAAATTACTTTTAATTTAAATATAGATTTAATGATTTTTTAATCATTATCTTGTGAAAAATATATTTTAAGCCATTTTAGAAATTTTATATCCTTAGCATTAAATTGAGACAAATTTGCAATTGTGTAGCTCTGTTAGTTTTAGTTGTTATCCTTTACCTTAATTATTGAAAAAACAATAATTAATGGTACTAAACCTGTTAAAGGTACATATGATAATTGTAATTATTATATCAGATAGTTAAAAGGATTATGGAATTTTTTAATTTCCTGTTGGTATGCGTTAATTAGGCGAAACTTAGTAGAAGCAAACTATAATCTAGTTGAATATCGATTTTTTTATATTTATACTTCTCCTTACACATTTTCCAATTAGAGTTAAGTGTTGTTTATTATTATTAAGCTTGATAGATAAAAAAAATCTATGGACTTTTAGTTATATTGAAAATATAGAAAAATATAAATATAAAATAATTAAACTCATTATTGTCACTTATATTAAATTATATATAACCTTTACAAACAACAAATTTAGTGAACTAATAAAATCATAATCAAGATTATTATCAATTTCATTAATTAGTTATTTTATTATCGATTGCTTGTAATCAAAATCTTATAAAATTCTGTTTCTTTGGTAAATATTGTGTGAAGGACTTTGTTAATTTTAGGCAATTAGAATAATGGGTTACATAAAATGTAATTTTCTTATAAGATATAAATAAAAAAAACTATTTTTACCTTAATCATTATAATTAAATTATTATTTTAAAGTTTTGAGATAACTGACTATACAGAAACTTCGAATTGTAATTGACTGAATTTTTTTTTTTTTTTTTTTTTATTTCCATTTCGTCATTTTTATTTATAATTTAAATCTTGTTAAAAAAAATCAAAAACTGCTTCCCTATAAATCTTATATCCAATTGTGAATAGTGATTTGTTATCAACAGCACCATTGTACCATTGTACCATTGTAACAAAAACACTGGTTTGTTAATACATAGGTATACCAATTCCTTAGCAACCTGTTGCAGAAGTAGTCATAAAAAATGTTGCAGCAAATCTACCACATACGAAATTTGACATACAATAATAGCAAATTTGACATAGTGCGAAGCGAACAGGCCTCGCATATGTGTAAGCAGAGGTGTTTTATTTGCGTATTTAGAATATACGAACTCAAAAACGTGTTACTTTGAGTAAAATTTATTTTTTTCGGGTTCGACAACATTGTAACATTCATATTAAAAAGCTAATAGCAAAGACTTAAATTTATACATTATTTGGATTTACTTTAATATTACCAAAAGCTTAGATACAGCACCACAAATATTAAAGTAAATTTATGAGTTCTTGACAATATTGTATAACGTGTCGTTGTTAACAAAAATTTATATGTAATGTGGTCGGTCATCTATTTGTTATCCTCTATCCTTTTAACAATTTAATAAATATTATTTCGTTATAGTTTAAGTTTTATATGTCATCCTTAAGATTTTTTTATTGGTGCTTGCTTAATGGATGCTGTAAATTTTGAACGTAATAAAATGTTTTATAGAAAATTTAGCTTGAAATTAATGCGTTTTTTTAGATAAGTTTTAAGAGTTCATTGCAAACATAATATGACAACTTATTTTTTGATGAACACTTTCCTTATATATATATGTTACGGTGAATTCGATTAATAGGTGAATTCATATAATTACCGGCGATTATGTAAATTTACCGAAAGTGTTGGAGAATGTGATAAATTTATCAAATTTACCGGAGAATATGAATAATCTCCAGTGCCCATTGGGGAATTTGATAAATGAAATAATAAAACAAATTTAATCAAAATAACTTTTATTTCATAAATTCATAAAAAAATAAACATTAAAAATAATATAGGTTTTTCACTTCTAATTCAAGTTTTTTCATTTCAACTTCAATGTTTTTAATTTCAAATTCAATTTTTTTCATTTCAAATTCAATATTTGAAAATAAATTGATATTTATTTAAAAAAATTTTAAACTGAAGAAACTAAGTATTTTTAAACAAAACAAGAAAGATAAAATGTTAATTAATGTTTTTAATTTTTGGCTATAGCCAGTTTAACAATATATTTGTTTTGTTTAAAAATACTTAGTTTCTTCAGTTTAAATTTTTTTTAAATAAATATCAATTTATTTTCAAATATTGAATTTGAAATGAAAAAAATTGAATTTGAAATTAAAAACATTGAAGTTGAAATGAAAAAACTTGAATTAGAAGTGAAAAACTTATAAAAAATAAATAAAAAATTAATAAAAATTTCATTCCACAAAAAATAAAAATAGAAAAAAATTATTTATTGTCGCAAGATAAACTGTTGTGGCATTTTGAATTGCACAGTTTATTATTGCGTCTACAATGGCATTTCATTGACATACATTTGCCTTTGCAAAAGCATCTTTTGTAACCTTGTCCACCAAGTAGAGAAGCCTTTCTTGCGCATTCTCGCAAGGATAATTCGACATTTAAAACTTCATCAACTTTCATTAATTTTTCGTCACAAATTGTAAATTGATTTCTAGTATACAAATTGGCCAATTTTCCCTGTTTGTTACCTAACTTATAAAGCTCATTTTCAATTTGTATAATAACAGCTAAAAGATTTCTTGAGTCACCTCTAGCTCTGTCAACATCAGGTATTCTCAAACGTACAGTATCTCCTATTTTTCCAGGCGTGAACTTTTTATTTGATAAGGTTTTCATTTTATCAGCTTGTATTTCAAGATTTTCTTTCGCTAACTTACGTGTTTTATTTATTTGTATTTTTTTAGCCACAATTATACTAGATTCTATTAAATCTTCATTTTCTCGAGCTTCTTTGTTGTTATTATCAGATTTTTTTAACATTTCAATTACATTAGTACTAATTGGTTCCACAGTTTTTGTAAAATTTTCAATATCGGTTTTGCTCTTAATCACATTTTCGTTTTCAAATTTATTTAATACGATTTGAAGTTCTTCTTCTGCTTTTAAATTTATAACAACTTCTTTGGGAAGCCATGAAGTTTTGAGGCCAACTTTAATTGGTGAACCAAACATAGCTTCATAGGGACTGCATTTAATTCCTTGATGATATGCTCTGTTTTTCATTAGTTGTATAAAACGCAATCCTGCACTCCAGTTGCGTGTTTGATTACTTTCTAACCAGGTACTTAACATATTTTCTATATCTTGGTTTGCACGTTCTACAGAACCTTGGCTCTGACTATGACGAGGTTTCCCATGGACAATTTTAAGTTCCTCCCAAGTAGAACATAATTCTTCGATAACTTTGTTCGCGAATTCTCGTCCATTATCACTTTGAAGAATAGACGGAGCACCAAAAATAGTAAATATATCCAATAAAACATAGGCGACTTCTTCAGCCCGCTTACTTTTTAGAGGTCGTAATTGCACAAATTTTGTCAAATGATCTTGGTAAACAAGAATAAATTTGAACTCCTTGTCTTGCTGACTTTGCATGTCAATGAGATCTACCTGACACCTACTATTCATTTCGTTAAACACCATTGGTTTTACTACCAAGCCTTTTTTAGGAACTTTAGATTTTTTTTGACATGGTTCGCATAAGTTTAAATATAACATTACAGATTCGGTTGTAATATTTTTATACTTTTTTTGAAGTTCTATCATCATTCTATTTCTTCCACCGTGACCAATAGAAATATGTGTATCATGTATTACGTCAAAAATCTCTTCAATACAAATATAATATCTTATAGACTGGCTGGCTTCATAAACGGGATAAATTAGTTTTTCACAATCACCTACTTTAATTATATCATACCGTTTAATTTTTTGATAGTCAGCTGGAGTTTTTCCGGTATTTTTTTGTTTTAATTCCGATATAACCTTCTTTAGTTCTACATAATTTTCTTTTGTGATAAAACCGCTATTCTCAGATTTATTTTCAATTAGTTCTAATAGTTTTTTATTAAAACTTTTTCTCATTTGTTCCATGCTTCTTATTATTTAGTATACACTACAAAATATATAGTAATTTAATGTTTATTTTTAATATTTTAAAAAAAAACTTACTTTAACATATAAATATAAATGTTGTATTTACTATTTAGAATTTAGTATTTACAATGACAGAAACCTAAAATTATTTTGTTTAATTGATATACAGCACTACATTTATAAACTACAGTATACTTGAAGTTTTGTTTAGCAAAAACTTTTCTAAACGCGAATCGGTTAATTTCTATTCCAGTGTATTTGATAAGTGAAATTGTATATTTGACAATTTCATTTATCAAAGACACCAATAAGCACCGGAGAATATTCATAATGTCCGGTATATTTAAAGAATTTAAGTCAATTCATTAAATTCCCCAATATTGTATGTGAGTATGCATAATCTCCGGTAATTATGTATAATAACCAGATTAATCGAATTGACCGTAACATATATATTAGCAAAACTGAATTTGTTTCTTAATAAATTTGTCGTGACTGTAGCAGAAAGTTAACTTTATTAAAGAAATGTATATAAATATTAAAAAAATCTACAAAATTTACGGATTTTATAATTATGGAAAATTTTGTAAATCTTATGTATTTACATATCTCGATTTGTTCACAGATTTTCCATAAATTATATTTTAAAACTAAGTAAAGTAATTTTAAAATGAATAACAACAATATTTATAGATACTAACAAAGTATCATTTTCTAATTGTCCATAGACTCAAAACATTCAATTTGATTAACTAAAATCATTGCAATATGATTGATAACTGCAGAATATCAGTTTAACAGGTAATAAGTCTTTGGTTAATTAAAAATATTTTAAATTTTTCAATATATTATAAAATTAATTTCAATATATAATTTCTGATTTGGTTAATAGATTTAGAGGAGGAGTCATAACCCCACCCCACCTACCAGTCGTCACTTTGTACCACCTTCTAGTCGTCAATTTCATATTAAAAATATGAAATCACTTTCATATTCGCTGTGTCTTCAAAATTTTCTAGAAAGAATCTATGTACCAAATTTCATAAATCTTTTATATTGGATTGCTGGTCAATGGTATATAACAAATTTTTCTTTGTTTCCTCCTCCTCCTCAATACAGTCCAGACAAGCGGAGGATAGAGTAAGTTAATTATATGACGAAAATAATACGATGAAATTTTACAATTTATTTAGCTATTTAATCAAAGATAATATTATATAATTTTTGTTATAATATAAGAATTATTAATGACAAAAAATTTATATACAAAATTTAAAATAACATTTTCCAAGAATATATAAAAACTTAAAATATTAGATCATTTATAAAACTTTAATGTAATGTCCACAATCCATAAATCATCTACAGACAAAATACATATTAAAAATCTTTATAAAATTTACCACAATTTATTTAAATTGATTTAAAATTATATTTTCTCTGATTCAATTTAATGAAATTTAATAAATCATTAACTATTTATTTTTCCAATATTAAAGAATAAATCTTAGACATAAATCAAATTAAAATAGACATTTTATGGCAGCTATACCGAAATATTTTATTTCTTTTAAAAAAAAATTATTTATGAACCCACAAAAATAAAATATTTGAATTGATATTAAAATCAAAAATAAATTGATATTTTAGCTTTTTGATTAGAACCCAAGGGAATTTATATTATAAGAATTTATTAAATAGATATGTCATAAGTCAGCAATTATTTTAAAAATAATCACTTTTTTTATACACATTTCAACAAGAATTTATTAAAAGATGATCAAATTATTTGTAAGTGATAATTCTTATTTCTCAGCTTGTTTAAAATTTTAACGTGTTTCATTTCATTGATGTGTCTCCATTAATTTTCATATTTTTATACATAATAATTAAATTATTTACACATCAAAAATATATTTGACGGTTTAGAACAGAACCGTTTTCTAACCACTCACGTGCCCACAAGACATGGATAAGTTAGTGATTTTAAATCCACATCGTGGCATTCAGTAACCGTACCATATCTTTAGCTTTCGTAACTAGTAGATTACTATAGTTGTTGAGTTGATAGCTGCCAATTATGTCCTTCCTGGCTCCGATCAGGGCTATGTACTTGCAGGTGAAATAAGTTATTATTTCTTTCGTATTCAGTTGTCCGCAGCTGCGGCATGCAGTGTTAATAAGTTGTCTGTTTTATTTCAGTTGTACGACGGCCACACATTCTTGGTCGTACGGCAATATCTTTTCACCTATATGGCAGAAAGTAGAGATATATATCCCTCTGTATGTTGTTTAATGGTGGATCTACGAGCTATAAGAATGATGCATCCAGACTGTAGCCTCTTCTAGCTAGTTCATCCACGTGTTCCGTCCAGCTATGAACCTATGACTTGGAACCCACAGCAACGTGACTCGGTACTGGCTCCCTAGGAAACCAAGTTCGTCGAAACTCTGATATATGATATTATTGCGAAGTTTAGAACCAGAATCGCTCTATAGTTAATGTGTAACTATTAAAAATGTTGTTATCTTGTTAAATTTCAAAAAATGTCATAATATATAATGTAAAAATGCTCTAAAAAGCTAAACTTTATGCTATTTAATAATTATATACATTTGGTTGTGTATGTTTATCCTTTGATATTTTATAAGTATTTTACATTTTTAATCATTTCCATTGCGTAATAAAGTAATTCTGAAAAGTGAAATCAAACTCTTAACTAAAACAGTTATTAAATAGCGTAGCTTTTCAAATGCTAAGTAAATATTCTTACATTTGCCCGTTCAACATTATTTTAATTCTCTTAAAAACATTTACCTTTAATTATGAATTTTTAAGTGTTAGGTAAATTTTATTTTTTTCTTTAATTAATTTTTAATAATTGAAATTAAAAATTATAAAAATATATTCTAATACACATAATATATTATGCTGAATATATAAACGCTAGACATACAGATCGTAATATCTCCTTATTATATGCTGAAAAATAATTTTCGATAAACTTTTAATTTACGAACTGGAAAAAGGATATTGAGAAACCGTATTTGCTTTCTTCACTTCTTTTCAAGCTACATGTACTGATATGTTAGAAAGTAAAGTTTAGAAAGCCCCGATCACTGCAAGCCATATAGTTGCCAGTTATCGTGGCTAACTAAACCTAACCTTACCTAAAGTTATTTGGAATTGGCAATATTTTTACTAGAGGAGAAGAACTCCTTCCTAAACAAACTAATTTACAGGGTCACTTAATATAATATATTTTATTTTAAAAAAACAATTGTTGAATACTAGTTTTTAATATCCTAAAGAAGTTACAAAATAGCTATATATATTTTCACTAGAAATTGTAAACTCCCAAGAAATTTTCCCTCGATTTCTTGACACCAATAAAAATTTTATGGGTTATAAATTGTAATGGTTCTCCTTTATGATATAAATAATACAATTTTATTAACCAATAAACCAAAAAATTGTCACAAAAAAGCTTTTACATAGAGAAATAATGTTAATCTATAAATAAATATTATTTATGATAATATTTTTATCTTTGTTTGTTAATCTTGTAAACTAAAATACAAATATTTACAGCATATTTTAATGATATTAAACTTTGAATTATATTATTTTATGAAAAAAGTTTTCTAAAAAATATTAACAATATATCAAATTTATAATAGCCCTTAAATATAATTATTAATTATTCTCATTTTTACTTGTAAATCTTAGTTATCAACCACACAACCACCGACAACTGGTTGACGGCATATTCCACGTCCAAAAAATACATACATCTCTACAATCTTCAAAAAAAAATGCGGATCTCTAAACCTCCAGATTAATTAAATCCGTCTTATAACCGGCTTACTTACAGAGACCACTTCATTACCACATAAATAAGCTAGACAGCTCATATCTACCTCTATGCCGAATATGCTGCGAACATTACGGAACCTCAAAACACATCCTATGCGAATGTGTAGGGCTTTATCGTTTACAGTTCAACCAGGCGTTCTATAGAGCTATAAGATAACGGAATGTCATAATAGGTCAGCAATGGCCGCGGTGACTTATGATACTACTATTTGCAGTTCTGTAATTCATAATCTAATCTAATCTAGTTCTGAGTATTAAAATATTTGAAATTACTTTGGATATACAAAAATGTACAAAAATATTTGTACTTGTTGAACTAAATAATTTTATGTTCACCATTAGTTTTCTTTTAGTTTTCAACAATCGATGTCGCTGTTACAACCATGCTATATCTAATATATTTAGTGCACGGAACATTGACAGATGGATAATCATGAAGCATGCGCGTATAAATAATATTAAGAAAGAAGAGTTTTTTACTTTGTATCATCCCAAAATATTGTAAAGCTTCTAAGCCTAAGGTAATAACTTTCATTTAATAAGAATTAGGAGCTTTAGCACATTTTGGCATGATAATACCTAATTTTACTTAATACTACAATAATACAAACAATCGCAATTCATGACACATTAAGCTAGTCTCTCATAATCATTTTTTTTATATTCTTCCATTTTGTTTACAGTGGAGTCTTGATCTTGACATAAATATTTAGTCTAAGCGAGTCTGGCCGGTTTTGATAATTTATTATTTGGTTTTCGGTCCTTCTTTGAGAATTGGAAAGGTTTTCAAAAATATGTTTTATGTTCATAATTATATATATTATTATACTAGCTCATTTGTAAATACCTTGACATTAAATATAATTAATTATGGCTGAATGAAATGAAATTATTCTATTCTATTTATTTTTTTTCTGAATATTCTAATAATATTAATTTAATATTATTAAACAACATATACATATAAATATGCTACAGCATAATTTTTTTTTATATTTATTCTATTATTATTTTCACAGATCCTTTTTATTTAACAATTTCGTTGATAATGTCAAATTAAAAACTTACTACATTTCAAAATTCATTAATTTCTCAACATAAATGTTCAAAAGAATATCTTAATAAAAACAATTACATCCAACATATTTTAATTTAATTTTAATTAAATACAAAACGTGTTAACAATGTGCTAACAAAATTAAATAATAACAAAAATGTAAAAGAAATAAAATTTCCAAAATTATATACTATGCGAATATAGTAAGAAATGTTGTAAAATAGCGAAAATATCTGTTGAACATCTAAGAGTTTTTTGTTTGTTTTAGCATACAGAATTAGCATAAAAAGTAATGTTGTTTTTTAATATATATTACAATGTAGTAATTTATGTGACATCACCACAAAAATTAATAATTTTGTGGGTATAATTTACCTTGGATATATAATACCAAAATAATAAAAAATATGATTCACTATTCAGACATGTTTAATATTTTTATGAAAATTGTAAAATTAAAATATTTAATTATATAAATTAATTTAAGTAATATTTTCAGGTAATTGAAGGTTTAACAATATTTGTGATAAAGTTTTGTAGTATTTCATAAAAATTAATGAAAATAGAAATCAAGTAAAGTAGAAAAGGTAAATTTTTTAGGATTATAGTTTAAAAATACATCGCAAATGTACGACAAAGTTTCTTCTGAATCTATTATAGTTATGTCCTTTTACTTGATTATTGTTTTAATCTTTGGTTAATCATAAATTACTTTAATTGCCGAATAATTACTTTATCCCAGCCCAGGGAGTAAATATTATTACGAACATTATTATTATTGATTATGCTATTATGACACTTACTTTTTTCAAGGTAATATTTTTTAAATTCTATGAATTTAACTTGCGGTTTACAATAGACTATTTCTTGGACAGAACATATATGTTCTGTCAATGAAATGTCAAGTGTAAACCAGACAGAAATTGTGTCACGACAAAAGATCACGATTTCTATCTAGACAACTTTTCAGAAATTTTGCAGAATAGCTAGTTTTTATTTAATTCTTGTAAAATATACCAGCAGTGATCAAGTCTAAATTCGTGAAGCATTCCTATTTTCTGGATTGATACAACTTTTTTATGCGATTTTTTGGTGTTATGCTCTTTTCGAAAACGTATCTCTATTTATACAACGCAAGTCGTGTCTTTTTTTACGCGTTTTATTTTTATGCGTTTGTCTGAGGAACGTCTACTAATTAAGTGTATATTCTTTTTAGCATGTAGCATGGCCTGAACGAACTTATGACATTTCAGAAAATAAATATAATTTTACATAATTTAAAATAAAGAATTTCAGAAATATTAAAGGCCAGTTGTTCATAATATTTGTTGAATATTCGTTGAAAAATTTATATTTATTTTAACAGCAGTTTTTATTTTAAAAAAAAAAATATTAAACAGAATAATGCTATCTCTGTCTTGTGAAAACTACATATCTTTTATTCCCGGGTAGGTTTAATTGTACCATTAGTAAATCAGTGACGCCTATTTAAGTTTGGTTAATATCAAAGTCATTAAATTAATTCATTATTTTGTTGGCAAGGTTTTCTGAATTAAGCTTGTCATACAGTTCCGTTTCGATTTGCTTCAGTTTGGATTCGTAAAATTGTATACACTTAATCGATTTTATATACAAAATATATGAAGACGCCAAATTTGAAATTTTCTGAGAAATCGATACTGAACTGATCAATAATACTATGTAGCCCAAGCTTTAGTGATTAAATGACATGAAATTAAATTGTGATACACGGAGTTTACACGTCAATTAATTGGAAATTATCTACTTTTTGACGTTGAGAATAGCGGATTTTTTCGGGGTGTCAATTAATGACGGAATTATTAAGTATAATTTCCAAAACAGCAAAATAGCATATCAATTTATTATGTTTTGTCTTGTCATTGTTTTCATTGTCAGCATTATGTACACCAAAAACTATATTGATGTGTAGATCACATTCCGTAAAATACGTTACCCTACACTGCACTGAATACGTGAAAAAAATATGGTGGTAATTGGAGATGAAAAATATTTAAAAATTATTATTTCGTAAGGCGTTTTTAAGTAAAATTTTTAAAACAAATAAGTATACTTATCTCTTCTTATAGCTTTGCTAATGTTAGAGGTTAACAAAAAATCTTTAAAATCTTATTATGAAATCTTATGCCCTTCAAATTTCAATTGCTATAAACATTTTAACTTTAAATCTACAAAATATCCTTAAACCTTATTCCAAAAAATTACATTAAATATCTAATTTGTCTGATTAATTTCAATTCTGAGTAATTTCAATTCAGATGCGAAGTTATGAAGACTTTTTTAAAACTAATGTAAAACCATTTAAAAAAAAATAAACAGTAAATTTACAATATACAAGAGGAGTAAATAAAAAAAAGGACATTAAAATCAGATTTATTGCCTGTAGTCCTCAAATATTTACAAAAAAAAAAAAGAAAAACATAAAAACTTTTGAATATTAAAATGTTTATTTTTTTTGGTATTAATTTTATTTTCGGTATATATAAAAAATATGTTTATATAATTAAGATAATCTTATCATGATTTAAGGGAAAAAAGGTTTTTATTTCGGAAAATTAAGAAACTGAATGAATAGGAATTTTTTTTTACATGATTAAGGCTGAAGGTGTTTTGCATTATTTATTAAGCAGATTCCATTTGATAATTTTCAATAATATCTTAATTTTCATTTAAAGATACAGATTTGTAAATAGCCATATAATTATTTTGATATAAATACTGAAAAGAATTTGTCTAAGGAGATTAGTTATATACTAACTAAATCTATTTGTATTGAATTTTATGAAAAATATTGAATTCATTTTTAATAGAAGAAATTAAAAATGGTTTCCTATATCAAAATATAGAAAGCCCTGAACTGTAATTAAATTTTGATTACCAAGTACAAGTCTTTTTCTGGCTATAGATAGAAAGGTGAATTCAATTCAATACCAAATTGCAATTTATCATAAAATGCATTAAAATATTTCTTTAAATGAATTTATTGTCAAAATTATTTTGTAAGCTAATTAAATAAACTAAAATTGATTTGTATATTGCGAAGGTCAGAATTTATCTTGGAAACTGCCGAAGTAAATAAATAGATTTTATGTATATGTATATTTTTTGAAATTTTAATATCATTGGCGAAGTAATAAATTTTTCTAAATATTTGACAACCATTTTGACAAATATTTGACAACACGTTGACAACCATTTTGACGGTTAGCAAATCGGTTGAAGAAATATTAAAATATTTTAATTTAAGTGGGCGTATCGTTGGTTGATGTTTGCAAGTTGTATGGGGAAGTTGTACAACCAAAATGAAATTTTTTAAGTGTCAAAAAAATAGTATCACTCATATTGGTTATTGTTTTTATTTTATGTTTATTTGTAATACAAATAGTTCACTTAATTATTTAAATCAATCCACGTTTTTTAATTTACACATTTTCATTTATTTTTAATTTTCATTTAACTTCAATTCAATTATAATTATAAATGTATTTTTATTTTGACATATAAATTATTTATTTAGCTTGACATATAAAAAAATAGCAAAAAAACATTAATTTATGATTTACAATACGATTGACAGACAACACGTTATGCAACACGCATAATGTATGGACAACATTAGAGATAAAAAAAATTGAATATTCTGAAATTTCAATGTTTGGTACAGAAAGTTATTTATATTTTATAGAAATTTGTAATCAAAATTATTTAATAATTCACTATACAAAACATTCGTAAACGAATTATTTAGATTTTTTATTACATATTTGATTTCGTTATATGTAGTCATATTTGTTACAGTGTATTATTTTAGATTAAATTTAACCAGTTTATAAAACAAAGAACTCAAAGGCCTAAATTCAACTGAATAGTATTTTTTTTTTATCACGAATTTATAAAAAATGACAAAACGTATAACAGATATTTGTCAAAGTGATATACAGTTTGTAAATGTTTTACGTGCGTCAGAAAATCAATTTATGGCATTTTGCTTAATAAAATTGTAAAAAAGTGAATATCTTTACTATCTTTACTTATTAAAATTACAAAATAAGTTTAAATTTTTTAATTTAATAGTTTTTGTAATTTTTTAACCTTCTCAATTTCTGGTATACTTTACAAAACGTGATATAAAATGTATTTAGATTGTTTATTTTTATGTATTTAACTAATATAAACTAAAATTTGATCTGGAACATTTAATTTCACTACAGAGTTTTAAAATTAACATGATATTTATTTTGTTACTAAGTAATCTTTCCCTTTTCCTAAATCCCTAATAAATAATAGTATATAATAATTTAAAGAATAAATAGTAAATTAAAAAAAAAAAAAAATCTTCATTTTTAAAGTATGTATTATGTTTTTATTTATGTTAAATTGGATTCCATTTTATATCATGTACGTGACATAAATTTTTTTAAACAAACATCTTTTTTTTTCCCCTGTAAATAAAATCGCATATCTAATATGTTTCAAAGCTTTTTGTTATATCCTATTTTAAGGATGAGAAAAAAAGATTGAGTTTGTTGTAGTCTTCATTTTGCTTTGTTAACAGCATAAAATATCTTTACTAACCATTTTTTTTTTCATTTCTTCTGTTATTGGTGAGTATATTTGTATATATAGTAAACTTCAGATCCTTTAGAATTTACGCTTTTTGTATTAAATTGAAGAAAATATACGACATAAAATTAACTTATATTTGTGATGAAATAAAAAAAAAATATGATTTCATATAATAATAAAGAAGAAAATTTTAAAAGACATTTTCACATTCAATAATTCTTAATGGATTTACGAAGTTAATCTATGACAACAAACATAACATTTTTATTGTGTTGAAAAATTATTATATCTTTTTTAATACAAGTGACAAATTTATTAATGTTGGAATGGAATTTTTTCTTTCATTTATTTATTGTCATAGTTTAATGTTAATGCAGAAAAAAAACTGTACATATTCCGAATCATACTATAAAATAAATTAATTTAAATTTAATTTAAATTTTAACATAAATAAAAACATAATACATAAATAAATTTAATTTTTTAATTTTTTTAATAATAATTTTTGTGAAATCAATAAAGGTCCTAATTCAAATTAATAATTCAATCGTTCTCAAGTAATTCATTAAATATATCATCACATATTTGATGTATTGTGTGCGTGAGAACTTTATTGAATTATTCATTGCTGGGACATTGTTGGAACATGGAAATATTGAAAAGTAAATTTAGTCTAATTGGGTGATGGAAGAATGAAAGTAAGTTAAATTTTATGCAAGAAGCGAAAGAAGTCACAAGTTTTAAGTTGTACACATAATTTTCTTTGTAATAAAAATAATAGATCTTTGAAGGAAAAATATTGGCCTGTAAAATTAGTTCATTAAAAAACCATAAATATGTAGTAATTCAAATTATTTTCGAAATATGTATTTGATTTATATCTCTTAAGGCCTTGAAGCGTGCTATTCAATTCATATAAAATGTTGCTGGCATGTTAATAAAACATTTATTATTTTGTAGAAAGCATAAACTTTTAAGTTTCAATTATTATTTTCTATAGTATACAAGAACAATTATTTCTATCGCACTTACAAAGTGTAAACTTACGATGAAATGGGATGATATTTTCCCTGCGTTAAATTTTTTGCAAGAATTTTCCCGGCACGATATTTATTTTGGCAGTATTTATTTTCGCATATTTCTTTTCAAAATTAACTTTTAATGCTTTACTTTTACACTGTATTTTAACTATGTATATCAGACTGTGATTATCGTAAAAAATTAATTTTCTTATTATAAAATCTAATTAGTTTTTTGTTTGGGGCGTCATTTAAAACAAGTTTAAAACTTTTATTGTTCAAAAATACAAAATGTTTATCATTTCTTTCATTTCGTAATAAAACAATATTATCACGTACAAATTTAAAAATAAAAAAGTAATAAATGATAAATCAAGAGAACACAAAATAATTGACTAGAACTGGAAAATTGTTTTAAAATTACATTAAAAGATTCTGGTATATTTTTATTTCAGTTAAAGCATGGAACATGTTTACAATATCAAAATTTTCGTAAGATAGTTTTTCGACATAATTCAACATTATTTCAATAAAATATATCTAACCAACAGCTTGAAGCTTCTATTTACTTACCAATAAATTTTTAATTGTAAAAAAACCAATATTAATGAAGTTATTTTACACTTTTAGGGAAAAAAATTGCTTTCTGCTCAGTGCTCACACGAAATCGTAATAAAGGAAATAAATTAATTTAAATTAGGAAATGAGGATTGAAATACTTATATAAGGTTCCATATCACTCTTACGTAGAATAACCTCACAATTAAATCGTAATGAATTTTGCATTCATGTGATTTAAAGCATGCGATAAAATACTTCAAAAATAATATTTTTTCTTAAGAGTTTATTAGTCGACTAAAGAACATAAATTAATTTGATGCAACAGTCTGACCTAAAATTGTCAAACTATTTATAATTTTTAGTAGACCCAATAAATGTAAAGCTTGAATAAATAAGGACGAAACGATGTAAACAAAAAATTAAAATATTCGATCTTCGCCAAAGTTGTAATTTAAAATAGTAACCAAAAATTATGTTTAAATTTCGATTTATAGAGTTAATTACAAAGTAGAATAATAAAAACTGAAAAATTTAATTAACATTTCCTAATCTCATCAGATTATTCGATCAAACTATTAAAATTCTAAGGAAAGTAAAGTTTGAGTTTTTTTTTTAATTTTCTTACTTGTTCATTCGCTTTGTTTTTACTTATATAAGTTCGTTCATAAATAAAAATCTGTTACAAACTGAACATCATCTTTTTAATCTAATTTAATATTAAACACTATTTAGTTTAACAGCTGGAACGAATATGATATATAGTTACCAAACAAATGGTTCAAGGCCCAATTAGCAAACTAAAAAAGTTTTTATTTCACTTTTACACTTGTTTTGTAATGCAGAAAGTTTATTTGTAATGAAGAAAAAATTATCTTTCCTAAATAATTATTTAGTAGCGAGAAAATTAAAATTGAATAGCTGAAGTGCATATAAACAACATTGCTTAGTAATTAGAACTTTAATAAATTTAGACAAGGACTTACAATTTTCCACTAATTGAATTTTGAAAACAATATTTCTATATATTAGGCTGCCCAACCCCATAGACTATCGAACTTGGTTGTAAAACGGTTTGTCAAACTATCAAAATGGTTGCAAAATATGCCAAGCCATTCAGTATGTGGGGTGGTTTAACAATCATCTTGGATGGCTGTGAATCGGTTGAAAAATGGTCTGATAATTTTGACTTTTGAAATTGAAATAATATTAAAAAAAAATTGTGTTGTATGTGGCATTCTGATAGTCTATAGCCAGCATTAGAAATAATTTTAAACAAATAATGTATAGAAAAATTTACAATCTTTGGACTCATTTATTCTGCGATGAATTAATTAATTTGAAATAATTCTACAAAATAAACTTTTTGTATAGATTAACAAATTGCAGTTGCAATTTTTTATCCTAAAAGCAATTTTTGTTAAGAGTTCCGTCGTTGTTTTGTTACTATGTTCCCATTTGTATCCTCAATTATTTTAAAATGTTTAATTATGTAAATTAAAAAGGAAAATCAGGCAGCCCAACTACCGTGTATAGTAATTTCATACTTATGAGATTAAATAGATGAAAATAATTGGATCTGTAAATTATGTTCCCATACAATTTTACTCAATTCTATAGGAAATCGATAAATTACGATTCATATTAATTTAAATATTTGTAACCTGCCTCCAAGTCCCACCTAGCTGATAAAATGTACAATTAATAATGCTGACATTATTCTACTTTGTATTAAATCTAAAACTTGAAATGTAACATAATTTTAGGTGAAAATTTACTATTTTAATATACAATTCGCTAAGAAATTTGATCAAGAGCGAATATATTGTTTTTTTTTTGTATCTACTCGTCCTTATTTATTCAAGCCTTACATTCATTAAGGAATCTACTAACAATCTAAGAGTGTAAATAATTTAATAATTGTATTTTAGTGAACTAAATAAATTCTTTAGAAAAACTATTATTTTAAAGAGAAGCATTTTATCATCAGAAACTTGAAAATCATTCTAAATTAAAGGACAAAATCCACATTAGTCCTTTTTTCAGTAAAATTTTAAAATAATTGTTATATAGCTTAACAACTTTAGAAACAATACTCTCTCTAATAATTAATTTTGCAATTAATTTTATGTTCTACTACTTATTTAAACAAGCTATAATTATTCGTTCTACTACTTATTTAAACAAGTAGTAGAACGAATTTAAACATGGATTTTTAATACAATGTAACAAGCTTAAAATATTAGAAGACAGGATTAAAAATTAAAATATATTGAGATTAATACATGGGGAATATGGGAATTATGATTTGTAGAGTAAAAAAATGTATTTAATAAGTCAAAAATTAGTGTCATAATTTCTGAAGCTTCTCCAATAGTTTACGATTTGTAATGGTTTAAGGTCTTGAACTATTATTAGATTGTAATGTTGAAGTGTTAAAATGCTGTTTATCAACTCTTTTATTTCTAAATTCAAAAATTATATTTTTAACCAGAGCCGAATTACCAGAAATTTTCTGAAACTATCTGAGAGCAACAATTGGCCAAATAAAATCAGTCATACTATATGACTATCACTCATTAATTAATAGTTTTTTACGAATAAAAAATTTATAATATTAATTAAATGATATAAGTTCAGAATGCAATCGACCTTAAAAATAATTTGACGTTTTCGCAGGATGCTACAATATTTGATTTTAGCCTAGGGCATTTTAAAATCCGCCTCTGTATTTGACATTTACAAATTAAAAATTTAATTAAAAAAGGCAATATATTAATTGATGATTTCAAAAAAATAATGAATGATTTAAAAAAATTGCTACTTATGACCGATTTCATAATGAAAGCTCAAAGTTAACTAAAGCTTAAGGAAAGTTTATCTCACTTTAAGGAAGGTTTATCCCTAAGCTTTACTGAGAAACCAGAAAATCAATTAAAATAAAAGACATAAGATCTCAATGTAAAATCGAATGGATTAATTTCCCGCAAACACACTGTTCTTGACAAAAACACTAGGATTCATAATTTACAGATATATAAAGCTCTTTAGTTTAAAATCCAGGCTAGTAATGGACTTCACAGTTCCAAATTAAGTGCTTCTTATATTTATTTGGTTGAAAATATATTAAATAAATTTTATATATAAAATATTCATTCATATGGCAGAAAGTTTTGTTTAGTTGCGGTAATAATTCACGGGTAGTTTTTACGTTGCGTATGTTGTAACTATTGAATTACTTATGGTAATACTATACGAGCGTTAGATACATATTTGGAAAATAATGTTTTTAATATTAAATCAAAAATTATATAATGAATAAGATGGCCAGTAATATATTTTTACATTATTTTTCATTAAAAACTGGGGAGGGTCTTTAGCCAAAAAAACAGCTTTGTAATAAATATGGTTTGAGAAGAATAATTATTATATATATGGTTTTGATATTAGATATTTCAATGTGCTTTTTAACACAAAATATTTTTTATTTTCGATAAATTTTTTTCGTTATATATTTTTAGAAAGGGATAAAAAACATGTTGAGAAAGAGGAAAGAAATATAAAATATATTTTATAATATTGAACCATATAATATGCGTCTTTAACCTATATTGTTTCTTCTTGCATTTTTTGTTTTGCTTTGTTTTTTTTTGTTTTTTTTTTCACAAGAAATTTTCAAGGCCAAATTTTTCAATTTATTTTTGAAAAATTTAATTTTCATATTTTAGAATTTTAAGTTTTTATGGAATCAATTAAGAGTGTTTTGTAAAAAAATCGACTTCGATTGTTGAGGTCGTCACTCTATATGACTACATAGGACCCTGAAATTGTATGGGATTACTTAGGTGAAGAGGGTAAGGTGTAAGGTCTCGTTTGTAGTATCAAATTAAAACCCTTATTGGGCAGAGTATGAAATGAATCTGAAAAAATCATTAATTTTGGTAATATAAAACAAACATATCTGATATTTCATATGAAAAACTGAAAATGCTATCACTATTTATGTATGTGAATATTATGAAATATTATGCAAAATATTACTAACTAACTACGAGTTATCTGGTACCCCTAATTAGCAGCTTGAATGAAATATGAAATAAATATAGAAAACTATTTCGCGCTATACACAAATAAATTTTTGCAATACATACATTCAAATTCTATAACTTTATACAAATTTATATAAATTAGGGGTACCAGATAACTCGTAGTTAGTTAGTAATATTTTGCATAATATTTCATAATATTCACATACATAAATAGTGATAGCATTTTCAGTTTTTCATATGAAATATCAGATATGTTTGTTTTATATTACCAAAATTAATGATTTTTTCAGATTCATTTCATACTCTGCCCAATAAGGGTTTTAATTTGATACTACAAACGAGACCTTACACCTTACCCTCTTCACCTAAGTAATCCCATACAATTTCAGGGTCCTATGTAGTCATATAGAGTGACGACCTCAACAATCGAAGTCGATTTTTTTACTTCAAAGTCCGTCACAAAACACTCTTAATTGATTCCATAAAAACTTAAAATTCTAAAATATGAAAATTAAATTTTTCAAAAATAAATTGAAAAATTTGGCCTTGAAAATTTCTTGTGAAAAAAAAAACAAAAAAAAACAAAGCAAAACAAAAAATGCAAGAAGAAACAATATAGGTTAAAGACGCATATTATATGGTTCAATATTATAAAATATATTTTATATTTCTTTCCTCTTTCTCAACATGTTTTTTATCCCTTTCTAAAAATATATAACGAAAAAAATTTATCGAAAATAAAAAATATTTTGTGTTAAAAAGCACATTGAAATATCTAATATCAAAACCATATATATATAATAATTATTCTTCTCAAACATATTTATTACAAAGCTGTTTTTTTGGCTAAAGACCCTCCCCAGTTTTTAATGAAAAATAATGTAAAAATATATTACTGGCCATCTTAATATTAGAGCGTCTTTGATTAAATTTAATATATTTACATACCTTCTTTTGGATTACATTCGAGTATTTTGATATGAGCCACAGCTGGATTTGTTGAATTTAATACATTTCAAAATTCGCCTTTTCAATACTGCTATAATACTGGGTGTTGGAGTTACAATTACATGAGCTCATCCATCATAGTTTAATTTAAAGCAATGATTCACAAACTACTCAATGATAATTCTTTACTGTTTTACTAGCGATTTATTTTTTATTCATCAAGAATACGAATATGTAGAAGCTTTTTTTAATATTGCTGATGCCGTATATGGTTCAACATGATATCATGGATTATATGCTCTTATTGAAACAACTTGTTTATTAGTATATGTTTTATTCGACATAATAAATAATTATTTTTCATGACCCCATATCATTTCGGGTTTGAAGCTGCTGTCTGATACTGACATTTTTTATATATTGTTTGATTATTTCTTTTAAACCAATTTGAATGGTTCATAAGTCAAATAATGTGAAAAAATATTAAATTAAATAAATAAAAAAACTAATATTTTGAAATTCTGAAATTTACTGAAAATATGTACTATTTAAAAAAAGTTGTTGCAAATAATTTAAAAATATATGAAAATTTACTAATTTCTTAAATAATTAAAGTAAATTTGATAACATAATTAAAATAATATAAAATATTGAAAACTTGATATCATAAAAATGAAAATTTACAATATCTTTATTTTAAATTAAAGATGAAGTTAAGCAAGCATAATATATTTAGAATACTTATTCATTTATAATGAGTTTTATGATAATTTTTCAGTTTATCATTTTATAAAAGCTATTAAATTTATGATCCATAAAAATAAATGTCATTTCTATTATCAACGAAAATGATATAAATTTGACTGATATCAAAAAAATTAGGAAAAATATCAAAAGTCGCAATTGTTTAATTTTAATTTCTACAATAAATTTAGATTGAAAATGTTTGCGGTTTTATCATTTTAATTTTCTTAATTTGATTATATTTTTAATATTATATAAAATGAAATATAATTTTATAATTGCAATAATAGTCTGATGATGTCACAAGCATTATTTTCAATATTAGATATTTAGATTAACTGTTGATAATGTTTATGACAGTAATTTCTCCTGTTACGTTTATGTTCCAAAACAATAATACAAATTGTTTATTGAAATGCATGCTAATTCAAATTGAACAACATAATTTTAAATCCTGGTTTTTTTTTTTTGAAATTAATTGGTAATGATTATAATTTTAAATAATGCAATAATTGTCAAAAACATGTCAAAAACATAAAACACAATTTTTTCTTATTTTTGATTTAAAGGTAATTTGTGATTGGTGGTATTAAAACGATGTTTTTAATTTATAAAACCCTCAATTTATCTACCACAAGCCGGTACAATGAATTGTTTTTTGTTCCAAGTCCATTTATTTAAAAATTTCTTATTATTGTTTTAACTTATTCCTAATATAAGATGAAATGCTTCAGAACAGCATCTGTAAGACAGAAACAATCTCAAAAAAAAAAGAAAAAAAAACATGATATTAATATATAAAAGTTGTTATTTTACAAAATTAGACGATGACATCGGAAGAGAATGAAAAAGATATTAAATCAATTCTAAAGTATTTGACATAAATTTATCAGATATTTAAAAAAAAAAAAAAACAATATTTTTAATGTTATGCTATCATTTTTAATGTTATGTTATGTTATCAGTTTTTGATATTTATAATTAGATTGTAAACGTTTTTGAAATATATTTCATTTTGCTTTATTTTATTTACCATTTTCATTCGTTGCATCTAGTAATTCTCAAATTTAAAGTTGTAGCACTAGCAACTTTTGACCAATTTTGTATTTTATGTAAATTACAATAAAAGTGTTAATATCTATATTTTTTTTAAATAAAAAATGTAAACTTTATACTCTTAATACTTAATCAAAAGTGGACATAATGCAAGGCAATATTCAAGTGACGAATTATTAAAAACTTATCTAAAATAATATTTTTGAAATATATCGTCACCCCAGTATTTAAGTGATACATATGCATTTTGGTCGTTTTTGAGTTGAGTATGTAATTTTACTTAAAAAATCGAGATCTTTCGATTGGCGTTGTCCCAATTTAGCTTTTCCATTCCGTTCCGAAGATATCAGTATGACGAATGCCACATTTGCTTAAATTTAAGGGAAAAAATAGTATTTATCTGATACATCTACTGATTGTATGTAAAGATCAAATTGTATATGGAAATTATGCAAAAAAAAAAAGAAAAGTTAAATGCCACATGAATACAATTGATAATTGAATATGACTTATATGCGAAATTTGAATTAAGTATTTAAGTGACATATACATACAATGAAAATTGAGATATACCATTAACGTAAAAAATTAATTCAGCGTTTAAGTAATACATGCATACACTCATATTCGAATATGCCTTATATGCGTAATTTGAGTTTAGTATTTAAGTGACATATCCATACAATTAAAATTATTATATACCATTTACACAGAAGTTTAATTCAGTATTAAACTGCTACATGCATACAACCCATATTCGAATATGCCCTATATGCGTAATTTGATTTCAGTATTTAAGTGACATATGCATACAAGAATAAATTGTTATATACCATTAACCCAGAAGTTTAATTCAGTATTTAACTGCTACATGCATACAACCCATATTCGAATATGCCTTATATGCGTATTTTTGATTTCAGTATTTAAGTGACATATCCATACAAGTATAAATTGTTATATTATATTCCATTTACCCAGAAGTTGAATTCAGTATTTAACTGCTACATGCATACCATCCATTTTCGAATATGCTTTGTATGCATAATTTGATTCAGTATTTAAGTGACATATACATACAAGTAAAAATTGTTATATACCATTAGCCTCCCAAATAGCGCCACCGTCCTTTTAAAACCATCTGAAATACGCAATTAAAATCTTTATTTTGTTAGAGTAAGTATTTTAAGAATACACTTATTTTTTAATTTTTACAAAAAAAAAACTTTAGTGTTATATGGGTTAAATGCTACATGCATACAACCCTTATTCGAATTATACGTTATAATGCGTAATTTGGTTTCGGTATTTACATACAGAACAAATGGACATACAATCGAAGTTTAAGTGACACATACATACAAAGCATATTCTAATTCAACGATGGTGAATCTATGAACTGTGGGTCACATCATGACCGACGCAGTTATTTTAAGTGACCCACAGTTGTTTTGTAAAACTTACGAAATTTGTTCAAAAACTACTTTTTTTGTGAATAATTAAACTATTTATCATCAGATTTCGATATATTAAAATATTTTTTTGTGAATAAGTAAACTATTCACCATTCGATTTTGTTGAAATAAAAACTAATGTGTTAAGGATGAGACAAGCTATCGAATGCATCAATTGAGATTCCCGTCCAGGTCCTGGCATGGTCTGAAATCCCAGACTAGGCCCCTTTGGAGAGCACAAAGTCCTCAAAAATGTTTGTTTTTGTGAATAATTAAACTATTTACCATCAGATATCGGTGAATTAAAAATGTGTTTGCTTAGGATGGGAGTAGCCATCGACTGCATTAATTAAGATTCCAGTCCAGGCTCTTTTGGACCTTAAAAAGGTCCCAAACCTATTTTTTTTTGTGAAAAAGTAAACCATTTACAATTTGATTTCGATGAAATTAAATTTGTGTGCTAAGAATGAGACAAGCTATCGAAGCTTCAATTTTGATACCAGTCCAAGCCCTTTTGGAACTTAAAAAGGTCCCAAAACTGTTTTTTTTTTGTGTAAAATTACACTATTTACCATCCAATTTTGTGAAAATAAAAACTAGTGTGTTAGGATGATAAAAACCATCTGCTGACATTAATTGAGATACTATATCCGAACCCATGGACCCCATAATGGTCCCGCAAATGGTATTTTCTGAAAAATACACTAGAAATATATGAAAATATAGGTAATATTCCATTGCTCTTTCCCATAATTAGGAACTTCATTTTAGATTTTTTTTTTGGTTTTTTTATTTAAAAATTATATACTTTCTTTAATTTTATAATTTTATTTATTTTTATTTTATAATTAACCAAATAAATACATTTATTTTCTCCTAATTTATTTAAATTTTATGTAATTATGATACATAAACCAAAAAAAATGGTGTTACAGTTCAGTATATAAATGATACATATGCTTGTTGAATACTGATACATCTAATACAAATCCGAACAAAACGATAAAATTTTGTGCTACATCTGCATTTCTTGCAATTTTGTTTCTTAAATTTAAAGAAAACTATTGATTCTTTTTAAAAGAAATTTGTTTTTTGAGCAAATGTTACCAATAGTTTTTAAAATATGTAAAAAAAAATTATTAAAATTTATTAAACCTCTAATTTATAGCTCTCTAAACTTAAATCGTTAATTACTCCGTTTCATGTTTTTGTTGGATGTATCACTTAAATACTGAGGTGACGATATGTGAAAAAATTAGTGTAATATAAATTTAATTTAATATATATATTTATGTATTCATTTATAATGAGTTTTACGATAATTCAAATCAATTTATGACATATTATTTAACTCGCCAGACAATAAAATATTTAAATAATGACCTGGTTTGACGAAACGTTTATTATTTATTCTTGTTTACTCCACTTGGGAGCAGAGAGCTTAAATGAAACCTCGTGACATTTCAATTTAATTTGACGCTACTAATATTATATCGATTCCGAATCATAACATGCAAACAAGTTAATGATTTTTAGAAGTGAAACTGTTGGTACACGAAACACTTGTGATATATTAAGTGAAGGCCAGTGATTTACACTAGGTTTTATGATTATTGAACCGATAAAGATTTAAGGAGCGATTAAAGTTAAGAAGTTAAAAAATTTCACGAACACTAATTATCGATTAGGAAATAGCAACCAATCGTTTATATAACTAATTCATAACCGATTCGTATTTTTCTTTACCAGTAAACAAAAATAGCTTTAAAAAGATCTTTGAGGTAAGAATAATTACAAATTTATGAAGTATACGTATAATTCTGTAATTACATACAAAATTTCCAATAAATAATACATTTCCTCTTTACGCGTTTTTTAAATATATAAGGGGAAACGGACAAAGTCGTTGGTTTTTTTTCCGCAATTATTCTAAATCTGTAATTAAATATTTAAACGATGTCCAAAATATCTCAGAACAATTTTATCGAAGATGTATAGGTAAACGTGAAACGAAATTTATTGTTTTCGTGAAACCAAGTATTTCTCTGCTACATATAAAAAGGTAGCACTAAAAATTCAAGCTTTTGCAAATGAAATTTACCTCCACATCAATATTATTTCAAAATATAAATTCCGGCACTAAAAACATTTAAAAGCGAGTTTTACAACATTAAAAACCCTTTCATGCAACAGTAAGTAGAACTAGAACTGAAAAGCATTAAGTAATTGTTTTAACTTTTCAGCTAAATGGGCACCTTTTAGCACTTACGACTTTCGAAATTAGTTGCTGTTAAAATTTTGCTAGAAAAACAAGTAAATTTGATTTGTACAAAGTTGAATTTGATTACCAAAATGTTGATTTGGAACCTTGTGAAATTAGATAATAATTTCATTCGTCAGAAAAATATTTTTTAATTTTATTATTAAATATTATTATTTCCTTAAAATAGTTAAAAATTAAAGTTTTATTTACAACCTTTAAAAATATATTACGGGTAGTTGTAGAATAACTATGGGTCTATGGTGATGGATTTGATGGTCAAAAACTAGATTTCGCTGAAATTTTTAAGATCGATGGAGGCCGAAAATACAAGAAAAAGTGTCCGGTGTACGTTGGATTTTAATGACTTCATTCGACTTCATCCTGATGCCCGTACAAGATGAGATAAAAACTTTTAATGGAACCATATTAGATTTCCCCGTTTATGTGGGAGACCTCTGTGTTTTTGCTCTAAGGAGAAATTTAAAAAAAAATCATATTTCAGATTTGGATGAAATTTGGCATATAGCTTGGTACATGGTAAAATTTCACATGTTCTATAGATCTAGAGCATATTGATTATATAATAAGTGGTATATGTATGATAGCTTCCTTATGTACTTGTTGTCTGCAAAATTTAATGCCAGTAGTTCAGTGGGACTATGTTAATATTTCCAATTATATTTCATAATTTCAATGCTCAACATCATACAATAATTGTCACCTGAGTTCAAGTATATTTCACACACAAGAAAATTTAATTACCTAATTAATGTTCCAGAAATTTTTGTCCGGTAGCTTTATTGTGTTCTTAGGCAACTAAAATATCAGCAGCTTAGTATCCAAACAATATTTCATATGTTCTACACCATATAATAATTATTATTCGTTTTCAATGAAATTTGGTACACAGGTTGAATTCGTGACTACGCATGCGTTGACTAAGGTAGAAGTTAGTAGCTTAAGGGGGTCCATGGGCTAAAATTTACGATTCTAATGAAATTTAGTACACATATTAATTTTTTAATGTAGTTGGTGCCTATACAATTTAGAGTGGGTAGTTTTAGTTGGTCCCTATCAAAATTACGAGTTCTACTTCTACACTACTTTTTGTTACAAAACACTATTTAAAAACTACGAGTTATCTGATAATGTACCCCTCCCTAATTATCAACCTTTTTTTTAGTTTTTATATATTTATATACCAAACTATAATAATTCCATTTTATAAAACAACTTTTGTAAAGATTATAAAAATGAAAATCCTTGTTGAATGAAATGAAAATCCGATTATATTATGTTGCCTGCTTAAATGTTGAAAAGATATTGAATGGTATTAAGTTTGTAAAGGTTATTTAATATTTTCAAAAGACTTTCAGAAAAATAAAATTTATTTGTGTAGATTTTTGTAGTTTTTTCCCATAGTTATCATTTATATAGGATTAAATTTACTAAAATTACTCTAGAAATCATTTAGAAAAAATAAATAAATTAAATAATCTAGAAATCAATAATATTTAATATTAAATTGTTACTAAATATTGCAATTAAATGTTCTACCAAAAAAAAAATATAATATATTTAATTATACAAAACTTTATTAAAGAAAGATTTCATCAAAAACGTAATATAAAAATTACAAATTTCAATTAAACTTTTGTGGTTCATTTAAGTTTTATATTTAATAATGCTAAATTTATTTTTGTTTCTAAATAATATTTAAATATTATACAAAATTCAAAGTTAATTTACTATATAAATAAAATTGAATTTAAATTTGCAAAATTTTAAAAACGATTCCTCTTCTTTTATAAAAAATATATATAATAAAATAACGACTCAAAGATGATCAAAAAAATTTAACGTCTCCTCTTGATAGGAGAACGCCCTCATTGATTGGAAACCCTAGCCCCACATGATGTATAATATACATTAATTATAGTTAGTAAAGTAAAGTATGAACCATAAAATTAAGTAAAATTCCTGATAGTTAGAAAGTTGTACGAATTGTATCATAATTCGATGCAATATTATATAGTTTAGGATTCGGTGCAAGATGGAGTTATTACATTTTGAATCTTATAAAAAAAATTATAAAAGAATATTGAATTAAAATATAATTGCATCATAGTTGACAAGACACTAGAATTGTGTTGCACTAATATTTCAAATCGAACTGTGTGATGCTTATTAAATCTAATAAGGAAATTTCAAATACATATTAGACTAAAATATATTGTTATTGTTAGTCAAACTGTCAAGTGTAGTTAGCAATCGAAATTCTGATTCAGTGTTAGCCTTATAGTGGTGCTCTTTGAGATAAGATAACCCTAATTAAAATGGTCGGGTAAAACAAACTTGAATTGCTGGATAAATAATTTCAGAATATCTAGAAATTATTCGTTATTGAAAAATTTGTCTTAAAGTACCACATTTTGTTTCGGGCAGTACGCGCCATAGTTTTATCACATTTTTTGTAGTATTGAAATAAATTAAGGATTTTCTGTTTTGTTGTTATTTTGAATACCCCAGATTAATTTTAAACTTTTGTTAACTAATTAAACTTTTCCATTCTGTATTTATAGCAATATAATATTATGAATAATTTAAATCAGTTTGAAATTATCACTTTCTGACCGAAAACCAAATTAATAATTCTTTTACTAATTTTAAATGTTTAAATTTTACAGCATTATTTATTTATCTATTTAATGCAAAAGTTTAAAGAGATTCTGTATGTAATTCCTTCAATTATACCAAATAGTATTCTAAAAAAATTGTACTTACGACGTTCCAAAAACACTGACAAAATTATTTATAATGTAAATGTTTATTCCGAACTACAATTATTAAACTAATTCAAAATATCTCGTACATTTTCATATGGAAGTTAATGAAGTTTTTTAGGTATTTTTTAAAAAAATTATCATAAAATAGAATAAAATAAAATTAAAAAGCAAATAAGAAATATATAAATAAATATAATTTGTAAATGGAATTTTTGTTATTTATTTTTAATATAATTTGAAAATGTTCATAAGTTTTCTATACTTAAAAGTTTTTGTATACTAAATCGCACAATTTGCAAGTAAATAAAATGATTTAAAAGTAAATGTTATAATAAAATTAAATTTTTTTAATTACTTTTATTTTATTTACTTTTTATTTAGATTTTTACAATTGTAAAACATATAAGAAATTTTCAAATTAATTTTTTGTGAAAGTTATTTTATTGGTAACAAGTTTATTGCTGCAGAATGAGAAATCAAAATTAACAAACAAAAATTATTTTAGGATTTATTCCGGAATTTGCAAGCGCAATTTAATTAAACAGATTTAACAAAACGTAATTATTTTTTGTAATTTATGAACTTAAAATATAAATTATTTGAAAATTATTTATAAATATTTTCAAGTTTAATGCCGGATTTACATAAAGGCATATTTATAAATACGTTAAGTATAGCAAATACATATAATTAACAATTGTGCTGTACTGAAAAGACTAAAGTTTTACTTGCCATAAAGAAAATTAGGCGCTTATATTCTGGTCGGAAAATCTGATTCCTTATTATATTCAGCAGCATAAACATAATTATACCTGGAATTAGAGTAAGAATTATATTATTATAATAAATATTATGATATTTATTATATATAATAATTTGTGATAAGAAATTGAAAAACTTTTAGTTAAATAAAAATAATTTACTCCAGTTTATCGAAAAACCATCACCATAATGAGTCCTAAAATTCGAGTTTTAGTTTTGGAATCCCTTGGTTAAACATATTCGAAGCTTAATCATCCAAAACTTATTCATTTGGTATTATACTCAGGACCATCTCAGGATTGTAGGACCATCTTCCCGCTCAGACAAAAGAGCTCTCATATATACAAACAAACCCAACGAGCGTCCGAAGTTTTGCTTTTTTAGTTTGCTGATCCACTCTTGTCTAAATAAATTTTCTTATAAATAATCTGGTAATCAATTTCTGCAAAATTTTCAATTTTCTTATTGATTTTCTACAGTTAGTAACTATATAACTGTGAAATATTACGTATATATATTTATATCCCTTTTATATAAAAAAGTATTCTATAAAATCAGAAATATATAATACGATAAAGAAAATTAAGTCTTGGCAGTTGAAAAATAAGAACCCTCATCATTTATTTAGACATTTTTGATTGAAGACTGAAGAGTTAATTTGATCTGATAAATTTAATACTGGAAAAGTAATCTGGGTCAATTTAATGGAAATGTTCATTTTAAAATGGTTGATTAAAGAATAAATTATTATTTTTATCTTACTTGGTTATAAGCTGTATAACGTTCACAATATACGATAAAACAAAAGTAATCGAAAGAAATCTATTCACATTTTATATAGCAATTCATAATTACTATTATGTCATATTACGAGTAGCTTAGAATAACTAGCAGTGTTGCACTATAATTGAGCTAGACCTAAAAAATATAAATTTCGCTGAAACTTTTTTTCTGAAGTGTTTTCGAGGTCGGAGCAATAAAAAATTTGCAATAAAAAATTTGAATGCAAGCAACAACATCTTCAAGAACTCCTAGCCAGAGTTTAACAAAATTTGATACACAGGTACAAGATGTGATCGGTACTATCAGTGGCTTAATGTTAGAATTTTCCGTTTATGTACATAGTTGTAGAGAATTGTGTTTTTCAGCTCTATTATAAATTTCAATGGCATTTGGTACAAATTTTGGGTTCGTAATTAAGCATTTGTCTTGTTAAGTAGATGTTAGTAACTTCAGGGGGTTCATACTAAAATTTCCGATTAATATTTCATATTATATTATAGAGCACACATAATAGTTTAATTATTTATTTGGTACCTGTAAAATTTGATTTCAGTAGTTTCATTAGTAAGTCCATGTTAAAAATCCGAATTATATTTTAAAAGTTCGATGCTATACATTACACCATCTGGTAATTGTAACCTGATTTCCATGATATTTCACACACATTTTGATTTTGCTGCTGAAATTTGAAAACTCTCTATTCATAATGGAGACTAGATATTTAATTTATGTTCTACAAGAGCATGAAATTTTCATTAAGCTCATATCAGAATTTTATAAATTTCATTCTTGGTGTCTTAAAATATCTGAAATTTTTAACAAATCACTATTAGACATACATAACTACGAGTTATCTACTTCCACTAGTTAGCAGCTTTTCTTTTTGTCATCACGATTTTATTATTCTTTTATTTACAATAATTGAACTTGTTGATAATATCCAACGCTAATGATATAATTTGACAATTTCATTAAATTTTGCTTTACAGAGTTTAAAATCGAATTCTTTGATTAAATGAAATGAAATTCTGAAATAATTTAATTTAATATCATTTATATATAAAAATGAAAAAAAAAATTAATATCATATGCTTTTATAAAAATTGTAATTAATCAAATTTGTTATTCACTTTTTTTAATTTGGTGATGGACAAGGATTTATTTGATAAAAATATTTTATTTTTTTGATTATTAACAGAATAATTATACCTGAATAATAATTTTGGATTTTTGTTTTTCCAAAGAATAATTTTATTCGACAGATGTTTTTGATAATATCCTTTTTTTATTTTTGTGGAGAAAATGAATTATACGTTTTTTTTTTGTTGAATATTATAATAACTATACGAATAAATCGAAGACAAAAGCATCAGCAACAAGTGTTTTTGATGGATAAGAAAAATAGGTGTAAAAATTATTTAATGAAATTAGTTAAATTAACTGAAATACAAAAGAAGATTTTGTTTCATTGTAGGACTATTTAAGTGGGAACATCATTACGAAATTCTATTAAACATTGTCCTTAGTAATTAAATTAAATTAATAATTATTTATAACTGAATATGAATTGTTAAAATTACGTTTTTGCTTCATGTTTTTGAGTATTTATTTTCAGTGTAAGTTATGAATTCTTCGCAAGTATTTAATTATATTTGAACAAAGAACTATTAGATATGACATGAAAAGTTTGATGTCAATGACTGGCGATTTATATATTTTCTTACTTATTAGAAATGGTATATAGTTGGAAATAGAAATATTATATTGAAGGAGTTCTGTAAATTTTGAATTATTTATTAATTTGCAAAAGAATATTATATTAAATTTATAAAGCTGGAATCACAGTGTCACAGTTACTTTAGCAGTGATAGCTGCGTAAAATACACAGCTTTATCTTAAGTATTACAATGGCCAATGTTGACGGTGACAGTACTTTGATACACATACGTATTGAAACTCCTTTTAAATTAAGAAGTAGCATTGATTTCACAAAAAAAGTAGGGAAACGTCAATTTTGAAAAAATTATTTCAACGTGTATAATTTAACTTCAAAAAGGTCACCACCATAGGCACAAAACTTTGTATTTAACAAATATAATTTTCTATAAAAAGGATATGAAAACAAATAAACAATATAAATTTTTATGACTATTTTAAATCTTTTTCATTTTTAATCGCAGGTTTTCAAACGCGATTAAAAATATCCAGGAATCAATCCAGAAGCTTGATAACTTTATTATAATATATTACACAAATTTATGATTTTACTAAAAATTAATTTTCTTTTTTTGAACTAAAAAAATGTGACATGATTTTAAAACTCCGCTATACAAATTGTTACAATAACGTTACAACTGAAATGAAATTAGTATTGAAAATAATTTTACACAAATTATTATTATGTATATTAATATTAATAAACAGAATCAGGGGCGATTTTATTAATTAGTGAATTTCATATAATTCACTGGACTGGGACTTTGACAAGAAATCGTTAGTTTTTGACAAACTCTTAATTAATTAGCTTTCTTAAGTGTTATAAAAAACTAATATCTTCAGTTTTTATAGTTTATTTATTTTTTATATAAATGGATGAATTTAGTTTCTTAATTCCATTTTTAAATATTCTGCAATAAAATTTTACGAGACCGAACAATTATACCTATCGTATCTGATGCAAATATTTTGGTTCCTACTGCATGAACGCACTACGTAAAGGGTGGGTTTTTGGTTGGAAACTAATTATCTGTTTCATTCTAAAGAATTTTTGGCTCAGCACATGTTGCACGACATTTGTAACATAAAGGTTTCGAGTGTTACAATGGTCCTAATACTCGACTAAGTTCATGAACCCCAGAGATTCCCCTCATAAATCAATCAAACAATCAATATATAAAAATGATATTTAAATCAACATCATCCAAATAACCAATGTTAATGATATTTGGTATACTCCTCCATACACGTCATAATTCCCTTGCAAATTTTCATTATAGAACCATAACGAATTACAAAAATTAAAGAAACTTTACATTTATCGATCGTTACATTTACATTTATTTAGAAGTACGTTTTATCGTTATAAAGAAGTGGTCGAAATCGAAACCAATATTTTGAAAAAATCAGTAATTTAATAATTTATTTATTAATTTTATAAAAATATTACCTTTTTTTTAATAAAATGTTTACATAAAAATGTATCACAAAATACTATATTTAAAATTGATTAGTTCATTAATTTTATATTAACATTAAATACAAAAATCTTATTGCTTTACATTATAAAATTAACAGCTTCGGACTGAATTATTATGTTTTGTAATAATAACTAATTATTTTATAGCTATATAGAAAAACAAGATCGATTAAGTGTTAAAAAATCGCGTTTAATGTGTCAATAAATATTTCTTTGTTATTATATTAATTAAAAAAATCAAATACGTAATCACGTGCTACTATAAAAATAAAATTTATTTTTAATGAATAAATAATAATAATAAATAAATGAAATAATTGCAGAAATAAATAATAAATTGTAATTGAAAAATTGATTTTTTTTTATGTTGAATTTTCATTAAGTACAAAATGAATAAAAAATGCTTCCAGTTTAATTTAATTATATTAAGTATATTTTATCAAAATTTGTATTTATTAAATATCTCGTTTTTACTTCAGGCTGACCTTTGTGATAAATCAATGACCAAGAGAAATAACACGTATCCAAATTACTGTGCAATTGTTTAAAATTAGTGCATATTTTTGGGCATAGTTGTATTTCTATATCTAGGTTTACTGAAATATACTGAAAATTTACTAAACGTTTTTAAAACCGTTTTATACACAGACTTATTTATATCTTACAATAAAGAATACTCGTAGCTCCTATGCTAAATTATCATTTTCTTCATTACTTTTCCGGCTTAATGGTGCATTTATCTTAATTTTTAGTAACGATTCAATAATATTAAATTATATTTTAAAACACTAATATTCAGAGCCACCTAGTGGCGATAACATGTGTTATTTATAAACTTATAATTCATTGTAGTTACTCTTCATTATCCTTCCAACTTAGAGTTTATTATTAAGTATTTTCGATCATCAATCAATATTTGCATGAAACCGTAACCGAAATTCGTGATTCCAAAATTACTGAAACAGGAAATACGCGATTTTGAAAACCTAATATTTTCCAACAATTTTCTTTGAAACTAGTTTCTTTAATTTCCTATGATTAATAATGTCAAAAATTTGTTATCTAAATCTCATAAACTACAAGAATCTTTTAATATTGCTAATATTTGAATAATTCAAATTCGTTCATTAAATTGAGGTTGTACTGTTTTATATTTGGTGTAACCAAATATTTTAATTTTTGAAAAAAATCATATAATTAATGGAAATGAAAAATATGCATAAAAATATTATGTAAAATATTTTTTACAAAATGCTTTGAGTTAATAATTATAATAATTTTCGTAATGAAAAGTATTTTTATGGTATCATTTTTCACGGAAGATTAATTAAAAAAGAAAATATAATTAAATAAAGGAGTAAATGGAATTGTATAAACAATAAAATATAATTATGATTTTAATTATAGTCACAAAAAATTTTTTTTTTAATGATATGAAATGTCAAGTGTTTCTAAATTATAACAATTATTTTTGATGGATGTTCTTTGAATTCAACTTTTAATTTATGGAATTGGCTACTACGTCCCACCTCCAACACTATATCATATTCATAAAATAATTGTTTTTAAATTCACATTATTTTTAATCCAAGGAATTTAATTTTTTCTTTTTCTTTTTTGGTAAAATAAGTAATTATAATTCTAAATTTAATTTAAAAGGATATTTTATATAATTACTTGTTGATGAGTGTAGTATTTTTGACCTAAAAAAATGGAAAAGAATTTATTCGTAAATATATAAATAACATTGAAATTTTAGATTGAAATTCATATTTCGGCATACTCTGCCTATAGCCCTATATTAAATTGGCATTCAATTAAAACAATTTAATTATTTATCAAATTGCATTTTTTCAGAACTGCGAAGCCTTTTTTAAGCTGGAATAACTCAGTTTTTTCTTATCAAATATTTTTACTTGTAGACAACTATTAGTTTGAACCTGTCATAATTTTAGAACAATCTTAGTTTTGGCTTTGGATGTATTGATCCGAACAAATAATGCAGTCTCTTTCTTAGGTTCCCACTTTCTTGGTCACGAGAAGATAGAGCTTGTGTCCAAGATTGATAAAAATCAAAGTACTTGAAGTAAGTTTGTAAAAAATTTTAATTGCCAAAAAATTATAAAATGTTTCATATTTTAATTTAACAACTTGTTGTAACCTAAAAATAAATATAATTTTTATTTTGGAAAATTTCTGTTTTCTGGTAATATTTTCATTTATTATAGTATTTTTATTTCCATGAAAACACGTAATTCAAATTTATTTGTGGAAATACTGTGAAAAACGTAACACTATTCTAAAGCAAATCAATTCCAAGACTGAAATTTAAGAGCGAAAGTTATTTTATTAAATTGATAGCTTTCTATTATGTTGAAAGCTTTTTTCAATTTTCATATTTTACGCATGTCAGAGATTTTTATCAGATAAATTGCTCCTAATTGTTTCAATCGTGATTTTGAATACGCAATTATTAAAATAAAAAATGTAACTTTAAAAATGATGAATATGTAATTATAAGAATTCAATTTCATTTGTAAATAAATGTTAATTAATTCTAATTTTTAATCACGTCGTAATTTTACATACACGTTCGGAATATAATATGAGAATTTCTGCATGCGTTACGAAATAATTTGTGGTTTTGAACCAATTTTCCGGAAATATAAATCAATTAGATTGTGGAAAATGCAGTTTTAATCTCAGACTAAATTTAATCTAATTTTAATCGCCTCTCTGTATTTTCTAGTTCAGATATATAAATATCCAGTAAATTAGATAATAATTAAATGTTATTCTTTAACGAATTTAATCTGTTGATTGTTGAATTTAACATTCATAGAAAGTGGAATTGAAAAGGATTAAAAAGGATTTATTTTTATATATCAGCTGGGGTTTTTTAAGCTTGTCATGATGGTCGGTGCATTCTGAACTATAAAATTGGATTTAGTTAAAACTTAATTTTCAAAAGAAAAATAATATTATTCTTAAAAATTAAAAGAATTTAATAAATTTGCTTAAACTTATATTTCAAAACTCGATAAGGATATTCTCTATTTAACGTCATAGTTTCTGTAAGGAAATTCATGTAATAGAATTTTCAATTCATGATTTTATTTTAAATCAATAGCAATAGTAGTAAAGGTTAATTATCGAAAAAAATGATTGCTATTTGAAAAAGGGAAACAAACGTAAAATAAAAAGACAAACGATCCGTGCTAGGTGCCCACTTAAAACGGTGTCAATTTTATACCAGTTGTTCTGAAATGTGAAATAAGTTTATTTATATTGCTAACACATTAAATTTGCTGAAACAATTTCTGTCATAATTACATTTTTTTTTAAAATGATGCAGAAATTCAGCATACACCAATGCACTTATCTAAAATAACAGTTCAACATCATAAAATTTTGCCAAAACAACATAAATCACAATAATTTTAAAGTTTGTATATCTGTGGAAATTATACATAAATTATTTGCGATTATATATTTTGGGCAAACATAAGTTTCCACCGAATTAATATACTATATAATACCATAAATTTAATACTCAATGTTAATATTTTTGCAAATGACATAATCCTTGAAACGATATGCACTCTTGAATTATGAAGTTTTTAAAATATAAATGGTAATTATTTACATGAAAATAATATGCTAATATTATTTAAAAATTATATTTATTTATAGTTGCTGCAAGAATAATTATTATTAAATGTACATTAAATTCAGTGTTGCAAAATTTTATAGAATTTTTATAACAATTATTATAATAAAAAAAATATGATTATTATTTTTTAATTCAAAAATCAACAAATTTACGAATTAAATTAATGCATTATCGAAATGAATCTAAAAAATTTAATTATTTCGTAAAACACTAAAAGAAAATTAACTACGAATTAATTATCACTTATTGAACATTTATAGTTTAAATTGAAAATGCCCTAATTCACTAATTCCTTTGCACATAATATTTATTAATAGGTTATAGTCTTATTAATATTGATCCAAAAAACATTGAATTTTTTATGTATTAATTACGAAAGCAATTCTTATATTTGATTTTAACAATAGACAAGGTGGACCAAAAGTAAATCATACTTTTTTCACTTTGGTATCACTTTTGAACCATATAAAGAAATGGAAAATTAGTTTCTATAAAACAATGTTTATTTGAATTATTGAAAATTAATGTTAACTAGAAAAATGTATGCACTTAGCTTCGTTTAACTTCTGCAAATGTCACTATAGTTTGTTGGCATGCTTGAGATATAGCAAAAAAAATCGTAGAGGTGTGATTGTGATCAAAAATTTAATTCACTAAATCTTTAAATGATACGGTTACAAAAAAATCTTGTCTATAAAAAATAAATTGTTGTGAAGGCGTCTGAGGTGTGGAGTGAACAAATGTTAGCCGACAACTCAAACTACCAGTTTATAAGTAAGGCTTTTAGGAATTATAAAATAAAAAAGAATTGGTTAATGATGAGGTAGTATCAAATACAAGCTATTGGTTACTTATGTAACGAATCTACAGAAAGAAATACTTTTATAGACCCTGGAGTACATTTGAATTCGATAATTTGACAGTTAATTAATTTTTTTTTTTTGTGAAACCTAATTAATGACTTACGAAGTAAAAACTCATTATTTTTAATCGTGCTTACAAGTTACAACTTTAAGTTATTGCCAATTAATTTATTGTGTACTCGCCTAACGCCTAGTGTTAATTAATAAAAAAAGATATGAATTAATTTTTTTTTTTTAAGAAATTACTTTTGAACCACCTTGTACTTGATAAATTTGAAAGATAACTTAATTACATCTTAATTAAAACAAATATCAAATATAAATTGCTATGGTATTAAATATTCTGATATCAATAATAGAAAATCATCACCACATAAAAACGAGGTTAACTTTTTCTATTTTCATCAATTTTGCTGTTATTCATAATCGCATTTTCTTATCATTATATTTTTTTTTAGTATATTAATTGGAATCACTTAATGTTTTCATTACAAAAAAAATATTTTTTATTTATTAGTAAATTAATGATTTATTAATGAACAATTTTATGGTATATTTACCACAATCTTCAATAATTAGAATATATTAAATATTTATTTTAATATATTTTTTTTAAATATAGATTTTTGAAATTAATCGAAATGTAATAATTAATACGAATATTTGAAATTATTATTTTTACCCAATTATTATTTTATATAAAATATCTTGTCGAAGGATATCTCACTTCCCATATGGATTAAACAGACTGGCTAGTTTCACTTTACCTCTTTCCCAGAAATTTGTCCTAAAATAACATTCTAAGTATTTAAGTCTTCTACAACTAACGAAAGGAAAATGGCACAGAATATGTTAGAAATTTTCGTCGTCCTCTTCGCAATCCTTACAGAGTGAGTTCTGTGCTAGTCCTAACTATCGACACGTATTTCCTAATTAAACTGTGGCGGCATCAAATATTGGTTTAGATTCGAGTCATTGGTTTGTTCATAAATAGAAAAGATTTTGTGTTAGCACTTCCTATTTCCTAATCGCCTAAGAAGTAAGAGTATCTTTTGGTTAACATCGTTAGTAACTTTTGACCATGGATAGATATATTTAATATCTTACTAAGTTGATATAAAAATAAATTTTTCTTCTCTTCACACTGGAATATTTTGTACTGGTTAAAAATAATATTCTAGGAAATATATAGTCCTTTTTCAATAATATCCGGTAAATTTAGAGAAAAACATAAAATAAGTGGCACTAAAGATGTCTAAAATTAAAGTATTTAACTTTATTTTTCATTTAGAAATCAGAAGATTATGGCATTAACTCTGTTATGGCATTGACATTCTTAACTTAGTATAGTAATCAAAACGTAATCACAGATCCTTTTATAATATATTTTATGTACCATATACTTCGGTAATGATCAGTACTCGGTACAATAACTCTATATATGCTTCCGCATATGTTGAGAATTATTGTGCTCGATTCAATTCCGTATTTCCAACGGAGATTTGCTATACTCCTGTCTACCCTCAGGATTGAAGCCAAAGCTAAATGTGAGTTGATCATTGCCATACATTCTGGTAAGTTGAGGATACCAGTTATATATAGTATCCCTATGTAACTGGAAGTTGTTCAGAAGTCAGCTCTGTATATCAGTATTAGTTTGCTCTTCCGGGTAAGCAACCTTCACCTCTATACTATAAAACTCATAAAATACGTTTAGTCTCATTATGGACTTATAAGTTCTAAGTACTATAGTAACTGAATTTTTTTTTATATACATAATTTTATTTCATATAACCAGTAATATTTAACCCTTTATAACTATTTGTTAATTTATGTTCTGTTCTTCGCTAGGGGTGTAATCGTGTAATCCAGCAATCTTTTTAATTCACTTTTATGATGAAGCCATCCGCACCATTCCAATTAAAGAGTTATACAATTTATAGAAACCAAAATACATTCATTCATCCATCAGGAGAATGTGTATTAAAATGATATTTGTAAAGACACCATATTCGAAGCTATTATTTTGGAAAGTTGAAACTATATACTGTAAACAGGTTAATAAAATACTAAATGACAAAAAATTCTTCTCGTACTAATGGTGCAGTTTTTTTCATTATTAGTGCAGTTTTTTTCATCATCTGCCTAAACTCAATTGAAGATGTTGTGTAACATGGATGACGATAAATTTTAAATTGGGTGGCTTACAACCACACGATAGTAATGAAAGGGTTAAGTTAAATTTTTATATTAATTTTCCATATTTTTTTTTTCTTAATATACAATAACTTTATATTGAAAATTCTTCATTTTTATGTAAATAACACTTTCATAGTCGTTAAACATATAGTCAACAGGATTGAATATTCCTGATAAAATTCAAATATTAATTTATTTAAGCAAATGCAAATTTCGTTAGAAGTATTGAAATTGATGTGATAATATGAAGAATAATTGATGATTACATAATTTAAATTGCATTTCATTCTATCCTGTTTTCAGAATTTTATATTTATTTAACTAAAATATAAAACTTAGAAATCTTTTAGTTAAATTGACATTTTGAATGACCTAAATAAATTTTTAAAAAAATTATATACATAAACTTTATATAAATAAACTTTTTATAAACTGTAGACAAATTCGTAGATGGTAAAGTTTTGTTAATTAAATTTCAATTTTTGGCATTAATGTCACCTTTCTGTGTAAACACCTTGCGTACTGGTGGTATTAGTAAATCATAAATTAGGAAAAAACACGGTAGATTTTATTTACTCTAGTTGGCATCCCATAAGCTGGAAACTATTAAATCCAAAATTTCGAAAAAGTTAAAATTTTAGAAATAATATTAAAGAAAAAAAAAATAGGGAAATCTAATAAAATATAACAAATTAATTAATTTTTAAATTAAACTAATACGTCATAAAGATAAATAGGTTTCATTTTTGTTGCAGCCAAATTATTATTGACCCTAAGAAAA
Source organism: Rhamphomyia laevipes (assembly GCA_963920725.1). Taxonomy (NCBI): domain Eukaryota; kingdom Metazoa; phylum Arthropoda; class Insecta; order Diptera; family Empididae; genus Rhamphomyia; species Rhamphomyia laevipes. Next base: position 40,487,191 of record OY987256.1, read on the forward strand.
TCGATAAAAATTTCAGATATCCTGAGAAATCTGAAAATTTTGTATATTTATTTATATAAATTTTTTGCTTGTTTTAATTTTTATTAATTAGTATTATTTTAAAATTTTGATAATTAACGTTGAACTCATTTTTGTTGCGAGGAAAATTGATTAAATTAAGCTGGGGAAAATGTTTCTTTTGACAAATTTAATAATTTAAGTTTCTGTACTTTCCTGTATACATTTTGATTTAATTTCGGCTGCTATGTTAACAACATTAATAATTTAATTTAATTTGTACACGGTTCCATATAATTATAAATAAATTTATCAAGATAATAATCATTATATATTGTCAATTTCAATAAATCGGTTAAAGACTCTGAATTGTATTCATCCTCTTAAACCTGAACTAAATGGTTAATCTATAATATCTTTAAAAATTTATTCCGAATTGAAAACATTAAATGCCATTTGCTAAATAATTATTATTGTTCGTTTATATAAATTAGTTACTGGATTGTTCACATAAACTTTTTATGAGAAATTTTGTCAATTAGTTTTTAAACAACATCAAAAATCAAATATGTTGAAGATACTTAGAATTCTTTATGCGTTGTAGATAATAAATGGTTTTTTACTTATCCTTATTGAAATATTTCATATAATACAAATTTATATGTATCTCTACATAATCTTTTGAATATAAATCTGGAATTATTGAGATATAAAAATATTAAGTATTTCGAATAAGCAATAAGTAAATCTACCTATTATAATTAGGTTTACATCAGACTTTTAATGATTTCGTTATTAAATTGAAAATTGCATAGGTAGAGACTACTTAGTATAGAAATAATAAAAAGGATAAAACGAACAAAAATGCATTGCGAAGAATAGAAAATTAAAATTTGGTTGGGGGGAGTATTGAAGTTAGCATTCCTGTAACGTCCTAGATGAACCAGAATTTTGTATGAGAGCTTTTTGGACACGTATTTCAAAGTAATTAATTCTAGTTTTTAATAAGAAACGGGTAGGGTTTGAATGAAATATGTACACACAAAAGTAAAACTTAACAAATTGTTCAAATTATAGGATTAGAAAATTTCTACAGGATCATAATTTATAAAATTACAAATGTATGTCAAGTTTACTATAATGAGTCGCTAAATTTGAATGCTTCTTCTTCCGTGCTGCAACAACAGCTATATTACAAAAATCAAAGTTTCGCCACGTCTTTTTAACGAAGTAGACTTAAATAATTGTACATTAGTATCAAGTTTTAGTGACTTTTTCTTTAAATATGAAACTTAATGGTTAAAAAATTCCTGGTCGAAATATCTGCAACTAAAATATTTAGGATGTTGTAACTTATCTGGCTATACGTTATTCACATACGAAATTATAACTATATTGTAACAATATTGTTAAAAATATTGTCTGTAATTAAAATATTTCGGTAATTCCTAGATAGATCACAATGAGAATATAAAATCAGATTTTTAAGTTAGATTAGCGTAACATTAAATTACAAATTCATAAATTCATGAATCAAAATATTCACTAATATGCTCCTGAATCTTGTCCATCCAAATATGGGAATATAATAAAATTTTCGTATATGAGTTTGAATTTTACTTTTTATTATATTACAAATTTTACTTTAAGGAATAATAGACCTTAAATTTAAATTTTATAGGTTAAATTTGTAGAAATTTTCCAGATGTTTTTATTTTTATGTATATAATGTTTGAACATTACATGTTTATATTCAGATTGAAAACAAAATTGTATACGTATGGAAAAATTGACTTCTATTCTATGCAAACCATTAATGAAAATTAATTTTGTTAAAATACAGTGGCGTATAAGTACAAATTTTGGGACCAAATTCAATTGGTAGACCACACAAATTTCAAAAAATATTATTTTTTTAGTAATTATTATACTAGTTAACAAATACAGTAAATTTATCTAAAGCAACCGCTATAGTTTCTGCACGATAAAAACTAAAATTATATATAATTAAATAAAATAATTTTTAAAAGAAAAATATTGTTGACTATATGCTAAGTAATAATTTGACTCGAATGTTATCATTATCAGTAGTCAGTATCAAACGAGCAATCAGATATTTATATTATATCCTTTTTTCGGAAACATTTTTCGAATCAGAATTCCTGGAATTCAGTTTCCCTCAACTTTAACAAAATGAACTTATATTAATGTAAAATTTGAAATCCGTTGCTCCCGTATGCTAAATAAATAGAAACGAAATGTTTTTTTTATTATTATTTTTTCATTTTTAGAATCTCTTAACTAAAGAAAAATTTATTTAAAGAATTTCCATTTTTCAAATGAATTTTTCCATTACACAAGGATTCCGTATAAGTTGCGTAAAATATGTCAAAATTATATATTTTCATGAACTTTTAATGTTTTTTGGTATAATTAAAATTAAAACTAAATTTTTAATTATTTATTTATATGACAAAAACTTTGAAGGTTGAAACTGTAAGATAAAATTTTGAAAAGAAAACTATTAACTTATTTTATATGGTAAATCGATATTATTAAGGCGTGTGTGAAATATGTCGAAATGTTTCCTTCTATAAATATTCACATTTTCGTTACAGAACATAGACAGACAAATGTTTTGAATGATTGCTTTGAATAGTAGGAGTATTTAAATCCTGATGTATTTGATGGTCAAAAAATAAATTTCGCTGAAAAAAAAAAAATTCTTGGCGTTTTGAGGGCGGGAAGTTCGAAAATGCAAAAAAAAAATGTCCGGGGGTACGCGTGCACAAAATCTGCATGTGCGCAACAACGTCTCCTTGAACTCTTCGTCAGATTTTAATGAAATTTGGCACGCCGACTCACACAGACTTCATCCTGATGCCTCGTATAAGATCTAAGATGAAATCGAAGTGGGACCATGTTAGAAGGAAATTCTAATATTTGGTTATTTAATAAATATAAGTACATTTTTTAAGTATAATAAACTGATATTAATATTCCGAATTATTGTCTTATTACTCTTGAAATATATAATACCAGAAATATTAAAGCAATTATTTTTGAAATATTACAATTTTTTGAAAGAATTAAAGATTTGCTTACAAAATATAATTTTTACAAGGATTCTGGAATAATTTTCGGTCGACATAATATTTTTCTTAAAATTTTTAACTTTGTTGATATTATTCTGCAATAGAGAAAACAAAATATTTTAAAGAATTGTCCCAAAACAATCATTAATTTCCGTTTGTGCCAAACCCATTTCATGTTTGTTACGAAAGCGTGTATGTTTGTTATATTTTATAATAAGAACAACATTTCAAAAAAAGGATAAGTAAAATGAAAATCCTTCTACTTGTTAAAACATATATATGACACGAATTTTAATGCTTCACATAAAAAAAATATTTCCATATGATTTCATTGTTTCATTTCATATAAATAGGAGTGATTTTTAAATTTAAAATTTCAGACATAATTCAGAAGTTTGTATATATAACAAACTGAATTACTCTTATGCTTTAACTATATAGCCGAGACTAAAAAAAATTCTAAGAGTGTTTTGTAATTTTCGTAATTATTAAGGTTCAATTCTGGGAAAAAATGTTATTTGTGGGGGTAAGGTAACATTAAGAGTCGCATAAATGGAATGGCCCGAGGAATATTATTATTCTCCATAAAATTTAAGAAAAAAAAAATTATATTAAATTAAATTATAATAAAATATATGTATTTTTATAATGAAGCATAAACAAATCTTTGATTTCAATCGAAATAATAAAAATAAAATACATAATAAATAATGAATATCTATGATAAATTAAAAATTTAATGAGTAAAAGGAAACCGAATTATAGACACTGCTAATTTATTACATTGAAATTCTTAATGCACTACTCTATACATATATAATAGAATGTCTACAATCTACATCCATATTGTCATCTTCATCCATTGTATTATATTCCTTCAAAAAGCTACCAAATCACTGATATCGAAATCAATATCAGAATCTACATTCAATATTTCTAATATATGAGCATTACTTCAATTATTTTCAGAATTGTGAAACATCATCATAAATGCTGCCAAAAATATAAGTTATTGCAATCAACACTTCATTATTTTGGATATTCGCTTCGTACATTGTGACTTTAAAGTTAAATTTTATGTTTAGAATTGTTTCTTTGATAATTATTTAAAAATCCATTCAGTATAAAAAATAGATGTCAGTCATGCTAGAGTGCTTCATAAGCACTTCGTGATTCAACTAGGATGTTTGACATAGATTAGACAAAATTAGCACTTTTCGGAATACTGGGAATAGATTTTGTATCCCTTCGGAAACCATTATTTCATTTCAACCATAAAGTTTCATATGCTGCTACATTAATAATTTTTCGTCTTTATTATTAGTGTTCATATTAAGTAAATTTAGATATTGAAGAAAATGCAATGTTTTTGCTCAAATACGGAAATAAAAATTTATGTTATATAGAAAAGTGCAATAAACTCGGTTACCATCATACATTTGTATTGTTTTGAATATCCTCTTGTAATAGACACGAACAAAACAACAGAATTTTCTGTAGACATTTTAAACTGACAAGTAGTTTCAAAAAAAAAAACGGAATTGTCATAAAAATATACTGAAAAATACAACTAATAGGAAATTCTATTGTAATATCTTGGAGTTATTTCAAAACTTTTTTGTCTGAGTTTTACTATTTATGCTAAACATAGAAACATTTTAATGTGTGGTAAAATTTGGTTAGATTCTTTGCAACAAAAATCTGTCCTCATTGGAACAAAGAAAATGAATATAATTAATCCAAAGACCTAAAAGTGCTTTGGTTTCCACAACATGGGATTGAAGACAACGAAAAGTCTAACAAACTGGCAAGATTTGCGGCTATCTCAGCAATTTGCTTTCGATATATAATGCACGACATTCATTATAGCAATCGCTAAGAAAACCTTGGCAAAGTGGAGAACGGAAAAAGAACACTTCAATATTAGCATAATATCAGGATAACCAAAGGTATAATATTCTACACAGGAAGCATGTACGGAAACCTCTAATATGTATAAGATGAAGGGAAGAGGAGGAAACATACTAACACACCTCCTCTATTACTGAGCTACGACATGGAGGCGTTCATCAGAGACGAGATGGATTGGTGTAGTTTATGGTAAACCATTGACCTCGAGGTCTCAGTAAATGGAATGTTTTGTTACACCTCCCTCCCTTCAAACCAACCAACACACGAATGTTTTTGTTATCTAACTGAAAATATTTCAATTGTAAGTTCATTACATAATTTGCAAGTTAATAACCTTCCAAATATAATATTTGTATATAGCATTGTATCCTTAATAGAAAGTTTTTCCTACGTACAAAAATAATTCAACAAAGGATTTTGTAAAAATGTTGAACTTATGCGATTTATTTCGCTTTTAAAAGTTTCCTTTATTTTTATGTTATTATTATAATTCATATTTTTACAAAATCCTTTTTCTTTCTATTAAATGAAAAAGTTCATTAGTTAATGCAATATTGTACTTAGGATGTAAATAGTAAAACTGCAACTGCAATTAAGCTTGACGTTGATGATGAATAGTAAAATTTTAATATAAACTTTTATTATTACTTCCTTATTTTTAAAAAGGACGAAACATATCCGTGTTATATTTAGACAATTAAATATTAATTCTTTGCTTTACTTATAATTAGTATGAATTATTAAAAATACAGAAATATTTTAACAAATATATTCATTTTAAAAAATAATTATTAAGCTATGGAAAATAATTTAAGAGAAATCACGTTTCATGAATATAAGTACCCAATTTGTTGAATAAAATTTTTTGTTAAATAAAAATATAAAATTGAAAATTTTAATTTTATAAGAAGAATTTTCAATATTTGTTACGAACTTATGGTTACTTTATAGTTCACTGTCCTGCACTTATTATAGTTAACTTCAACATTTATAACGAAAAACTCTGAATTGAATTAATAAAAAATTATTGACAACAATTTTTGTAAAAAAATATAATAATTTTCATACTAATTTATAATATGTCACGTAACCCCAAACGAAATCTTTCATCTAATTTTATTTTTAAAAAAACAGGTCTAATTCAAAGCACGCACAAGAGGATATTTAATTAGACTTCTATTTATATTTATCTTTAAATATATCATTGCCTATGCTAGTAGAATCTATAAAATATTGCAGAAAATATTACCTCAAAGAGATAATAAGGAAAATTGTAGGTAAAATAAATTACCATAATATTGAATAGAGTGCCTTGCCTGATTCTGCATAATGTGCATTTGGTTTATTTTCCACTTAAAAGACTATTTTAATATCAAATTCACTTTTAATTATGCAATAAAATGCACGAAATGTAATAATTTTCTAGAGGTGGACATTTCGTAGAAAGTTTAAAAAAAAAGAGTAAAGCTTACGAAAATTTCCATACAATGTTGAGAGAATACTTCAATTAGCAGGAAAATTATATACTATTTTTAATAATTCTATAATATGTATATGCAAATCATGAAGCACTTGAAAATACCTGAAAAAAATTCATTCCAATATCAGTTTTGTCAACGAAATTCAAGTCTCTTTGATCGTAATTTTATTTGGAAAAGTTATATCAAAATTTTCTTTGCGAAAAATTTAAATTACTTATACATAAACCAAACATTTTATTGATATATATATCCTTTAACAAAATATTATCCTTAATTGAAATATAATTAAAATTCGTTTTAGGTTAATTAAATATTAATCATCGTTTGTGGAATTCTGTCGTCTTCATAAAATCAGCAAGATTTTAATCTTATGTAAACAACTATATCACAATATTGTATGGCAAACCATAAGAATTTAATCAATTTTTATAGATTATTCTTTATTTATCAATATCAAAACAAAACCCAAACATAAATTTATATTTATATGTACAAAACTTAATTAAATTAATCGGTAAATATAAATCTCTTAATGGAGCAATATACAAAATGATATAGAAATTATTTAAATACTTGATTGAAAATGAATCATGTATTAATAGATTATAGAATTTTGGTAATTTTGCTGGGTAAAATTTGTTATCCTGGATGAATTAACGAATTCGTTATTGAAATATTAAATACCAAATTGAAGTCATAAAATTTAATTGGTCTATTTGGATTATTTGGAAAAACGATATACGAAATATACTAATACACTATGAAAAAAACTGTATTAATTTTATTTTTCGATATTGTCCGGTTTTCCGAATTTACTGCTTGTGACCGAATGCGAATGCACCCTCTCTTTTCAATCGAAGTTATGTAACTGTTGCCCCTGAAAAGTAAACTCCTTTTCTTTGATCCGATGTGCAATTACTTTCAATGTTACCTACTATCAATACATATTTCTATTTAAAGCATAAAAAATATTTCATCAAGCTTCCTTCAATAATAAAATTCCAAATAGCTTTATATTTTGTATGTCATATTGTTGTTCATATATTTGATTTTCTTAATGAGTTGTTTCATCTTTTATTCAGTGGTTTGCAATATTTATGTAGTTATCAATCATCTGTCAATTATATTAAATGTTAATATTGATAATATTGACCCCATTACAACATAGCAGTACTGCTTTCACAAATTCAATTTAATCGCCGGGTAAACTCGAGTATAACTGAGATATTAAAAATTAATTTTAATTACAGATTACAGGTACAAGATTCGTTCATAATTATCTAGTATTATTTTTGAAAATTTCTTTAAGGGTACCTTTTTTTAATACGTAGAATCAGAAAAGGTTATTTACGTCAAATTTCGTGATACTACGCCTAACTTCGTGATAAAGAAAGTCTAATTCCGCGATAACATACTTTCAGAAGGACTAATGCAGTGATAAATTATATATATTATTTAAAGTGCAATAAATCCTGAGTAATTAATAAAAAAAATATATTAAAAGCATTTATGAATAAAAACATTTAATCATAAAAATCTGCAATAAAAGCAGATAAAATCCGGTTTGTATTCGTGAAAGGTGCCACACTCACAGTGAAATCAGCGTTTGCAGTTAATGCACTGAACCCATTCTTCTCCGTTGACATCATCCTCAAATCTACATCACATACAAGGCAATTATCTTCTTCATTTTTTTCCTGTAGAGTTCTGGGTATTAATGGTTTTTTTTTTCTTGATTTCTGAACACTACTCTTTCCGTTTCGACTTCCATTAATTTTAATTGGTTGGATTATTTCTAAAATATTTACTTCAGTTATAATTGCATTTCGGATAGCAGAAACTGATAATGACTTTATAAAGAAAAAGGGAAATTTACTAAGTCTACCACACAAATTATATAGCGAAAATTTTCAAAATATGTAAATAAAGTTAAATATCTTAACCAATTTTATTCAAATGTACAATTCACTAACAGATAAATTTGCAGCTAATAAGAAAATTATTTTCCTATTATTTAAGCGACTGATCTTTTTCAAACACGAAAACTTATTGTATTATAATAATTAGAATAATGTAATCAAGTAATTACTTTAATGAAAATAATTATGTAGCACAATGTAAAACTTTATAGATACGTTTTTCTTAGCCTATCACGGCTTTATCAGAGTTAAATATATTTATAATATATAATTATGTGATGTTATTTGTTATATTTTGTTTAATTTAGTTTTTTTTTATAATATATGAACAAAAATGTAAATTTTCAATAATTAAGTTATAGATAGTCAAAATATTAAGGAAAACGCACTATTTGATACATTTTAGATGTCCTTTTATATTGCAACGCTTCATATAGTTCTAGAAAACTAAAAGAAAAAAAAATCTTTTGAGAGCTGTTGAATTCCAAATTGCATATAAGTAATTGGTGGTACAATCAAGAACCTATGAAGTACTGTGATACAATGTACCAAAATGTACATTATATAATTTAATACTTCTTTACAACACGAAATTTCTTTTACACTTTCCATTACTTAACTATGTATAAATTTTATTATAATACACTAGGACCAAATTTTGTACAATTTAGGTGATGCAAGTGCTACATTGAAAAATTTACAAGTTCCATCCTTGATATAAGGTGCAGGAATTTGATATAACTCGTTTTAAAATATATATTTATTATATATAATGACCTTTCATTGAATTATCGAGCCATTACGAAGTTTAAAATAAAATCAAAAAAGAGATGTACCACGTTCAAGGGGACTCATTTCGAAAAAAATTACAATTTTATGAATTATAGTTCAAAAAATATTCAAATATAACTTAAAAAACGAAATATAGATATTACTAAAAAAAATCACTTTATTCAAATTTAATTTATAAATTATTTTGGCTAAATCAACCAAAAACTTATTTTTAAATAATTTAATTGCAATTTATTTATACAGTTTTATTCAATTTTTAAATATTATCAATAAATAATTATTTTACTAATTGTACAATTTATGAATAATTTAATTTTGGTATCCGCAGCAATTTAGTTTATTGCTAATTAATTGCGGTACTTACACTTTTAATTTTAGCAAATATTTAATGATAATTTTATCGTAATGTTTAAATGACGTACATAATTTATAGGTTGTTTTAAATTAAAAATTTTAAATATTTTAAAAAAAGAAGAAATATTTAACATAGAACACTATAAAAATATTAATTGCAGTTTTTGTATTCTTCTTCGATTAATGAAAATGTATTTTATCACTTTCTATTTTCAATATCTTGGTAAAATGCTAGCTCCGATAGCCATGATTATGGCAAGTGTACCCGTTTGATTAATACTCAATATATATGACTTCAAAGTTATAAAATTAATTGATATAATCTTGGTAATCTATCTAATTTAACATGTTACGAATTACGAGTAGTTAGTATAAGTAGAAATTTGATGGCAAAAAAAATGGATTTGGCTGAAATTGATTAGGCGCAGCATAATCTTCTAGAATCGCTCGTCAGATTTTAATGAAATTTGGCACACATGCATGTTCATACCGACTTAATCTCGAAAAGTATCGATCCTGATGAGATCATACTTTTAATAAAATTATGCAAACATTAAAATCGTAAAATACTATTTGTTTCTACTTATTCCAAAAATTATTACATTTTTTGCTCTCATATACTTGCAAAATTAAAGCACTAAAGCTTGACATAATAGATATTTTTATAAAAAAATTCTATTAACTCTCTCAAAAACTTGACCCTCAAAAGAATGGATTTGGCTAAAACTTTATTCCTTGTTGTACATATGCTCAACAACATATCCTATAGAGTTTTATTAAAATGTTATACAGCAGAAGTTCCTTCAAAGTTTCTCCTGAAGCCCGTGAAAGATCGATACTTTCTCGATATCTCATATTCCATATCTTAGATTTAATTATATTTCATAAGTTCAATGCTCTACTTTACATTATACAGTAATTGTTACCTGGTTTAAATGACATTTTACACAAAGGTTAATTTTTTCATCTAGTTAGTGCTACTGTAATAGCTCGTAACTTCAGTAGCTTCATTAGAAACTAATAGTTTACTTTCCGAAAAATATTTTATTTATGTTCTAGGCTAGAACATGTTATTATTATCAGATTTCAGTGAAAATCATTTCGTGATCTATTTTGTTTTTGAAATATTTTGGGTTGGAAGTTTCTCTCAATCCTTCCTTTATCAAAATTTCGAATTATACCGAATACATTTATGGTGTCTAAATATATTTTTACAAAGCATCGATAGGAACTATATTAATTACAAATATATGTTGAACATAAATCACTGTTCAACCTACGATTTTTCTGCACGCCCTAGTTAATAGCTTTTTTATCTGCCTGCACTATATAAAAACCAACAAAGGACAATTTAAAATCACAAAGTATAAAAAGATTCTTTAAATGAAATATTCAATCAAATTTACATTAAAACCATTCATTAAAAACTCAAAGATTTTTACAAGATTTAGTGAAGCGTCCTGACTTTGTTCTTATCTTTGTTCGAATTTTTTAAATTAGAATAAGAAAATTTAGTAACTACGATTATACATATTTTTAATGATTATGAAAAACAAATCTTTTAAGGTCAAGGTCTCGACTCAGTTCTGATTTTCTTTCAAAAATTTAATATATAAAACAACTTTTATAGAAGTTTTTCTTATAGATTTTTATTTTAATTCAATATCGTGATACAGAATAATTTGTAAAATGATTTTCTGTAGGTTTCTTTTTTTGTATCAACACCTGAGGTAATTTAAATTTCTGTTTTACTGTAATACTTTTCTTTTTACATAAAAAAGAAAATTATAAAAATAAAATATATTCTAAATTTATTTTGCCGCAAGGAAACGACCTTCTTTCATAAAATGAAAAACAACAACAAAAAAAGTTAAAGCCACAAATCACGAAAACTTTGCAAAATTATTAACAGAAGGTTGAAATTGAATGAATGCATGTTTTCTTTAATCATTTGAGAATATTCGTATTTTTTAGGACTGGTTATTAAAATCGTAAAAGGCATTTAGTTCCATTATTAAATCATGTAAAGTTAATAAATATCAATTAAAATGAAATGTCAGTCACGTCACGAGGATGAATTGTGTAAAAAAAAGTACAAATGAAATGAAATGCATAATTTATGACATTAGTTTATGATAAGGTCACGAATTTTCGTAATTATATTGTCATATTAAAACAGGAAATTTATTTATAAAAAAAAAATTTCAGACATTAGAATGCTTTTACTTGAGTAATTCACTGTGTAAAATTACTTGTATTTTAAGACATATTAATTTTTTAACTCTTATTATTTAACTCTTATACGATGACAGCATTACACTTTTTTGTTATAGTAAGAGTATAGTATGACTTTATAATCAAAGTGAACTAATTTTTTCTGCAACCTTATCATTTAGATAAACTAGAGCTACTTATTAATCTTAGGGACTTACAATCGCAAATCCTTCATTTTATTAAATAAAGATGTGGGTCAAACTATTTCCAATAACTCGTCTGATATGTTTATTAAGGAAAGCCAAGACTTTTGTGAATCTAGCCTGAACAGCTTTTCCCTAGTCTTCTTTTTTACTTAATATTCATTAATGCGGTATCCTATCCTTAACCCAATATCCAATCAGAAGCTTTGCTGGTGTCAGTACTTTAAATCATATAGTTTCTTTTTTAAAAAAGCATCTGATATTACCCCAACATCGGTAGCCGAAAAGAGAACAAATATAATTAATATAGTTTTGAATCCTACTTCACTCCAATTCAGTCTTAATAACAGAATTGATTTAAATATACAAGCAAAACTCAAAGTTGTCTGTTATAAACTAAAACTAGCATACCCATCCTTTCTCTCGCCGTCCACATGCTCAATATTCCAAACACTCACTCTGTGTACATCTTAGGTCTGGAAATAAATAAACAAGCTGTTATGAAAGACTATGCGTTTGGAATTAAGTGTCTCAGTTTTCTGGGAATGTTTAGGAAAAATGGTCTCCTGAAATTTTAAAGGCTATTTCTAAGAATGCTCGGTAGCATTTACATGTTTAGCTATCGAATTCAGACACAGGTTATCAGTTTGGTTAGCAACAACATAGCTTAGCCACTTTAGAACACAGACGTAACGCCTTATGTGTGTTTAATTGCATACATGGTTGGTGCAATTCAGACATTTCAATGCAACATATGCACCATCATAAATTCATAAATTACATTTTAAAATTCCATCTATACCCGTATATCAAGAGCTAGTAACTTGTTTTTATGCTACGAACATACTGCTAAACCATACCGCACCAATTAACATCTGTTAATATAATTTACAGCTTTCCAAATCATCAACTATAACATTAACTCTCCAAACCAATACTTCTTTCCAATTAAGACTTAGTAATTATTTATCAATATAGAGTCCACTGCTTTTAGGCTTATTTGCTAAAAATATGGCTTACTCATAAGTATTTTTCAATCGTATTCGTGTTACAAATAATAGAAATAGAAATTTCGTCAGTTCTAAATCAAATCATAATAATAAAACCAATTGTGTGATATTTAATGTATATCATAGTCTAGCTCTAGCACATTTGCTCCGTACTAACCTACTATTAAACCCATTACTTATTTGTTTGGTTAACATTAATTTTAAATAATTGTTCTAATTTAAATTGTCCTCTAGTACAAAAAATTTTTGTACGTACTCAAAACAATTTCATGTCTCAAAAACGTATAATAAATATGTTATTAAATATGTTATAACAAAAATAAAATAAAAAACGAAATTATGCAAAATTATATAACAGAAATATTGACAGAAAAATTACAATTTTCACTTTAGTTGATTATTTTTATTATATTCCACATGGTGTCAAACAAAAATTGACATAAAAATTGTTTGTTTTTAGTATTATTACGAAGTTATGCAAAAAGCTATAAAAAATAGAGTCAACATAAAAATAATAATAAAAAAAAAACATTTTTTGTGATGAAAAAGATGACTTTGTTTTAAACCGTAATTTAAATATTTTGTAGATTGTTTTAGAAAAGGATTGGCTTTACATAAGCTACGAGTATTTATGGTCCATTCCGTTTCACCACAATATAAACTTTTCGATAATTCTCTTCCATTCCTAACTATTTACACATTACACTCATCAGAAATATGTTTTAACGAGTTAATATTGAGAAGCGTTTCTGTAACGTAACGAAAAAACCAATTTATAATATTATTTTATGATAACGATATTCGTACGCGTAACCTTATTTTAAATGTATTAAAGTTCCAAAGAGTATACTAAATGTAATGTCACACTGCAGAGATTCAGTTGAAATACTACTTTTCATATGCTTTTTTTCACAAAACTGCATATGAAAAAGTCTTTGACTGACTGACATATGTGTCTGACAAAAGTGTTTATAAGAATCGCTTTCCCAGACACATTTTACAAATCTTACAGCATTTTTGAATACATTTTTGTCAGACAGCGGTACTTATTAATGTATCTGAAAAAAAAAATATTGGTCTTATAGATTAACTGGACGAGTAGTAGAGAATTCAATATTTCCTCTTCTGAATCTTGATTAAGATCTGCATCGAAACCTTCCTCATCTTCAGAACTCACCATTTAAATAGTTTTCAATTTCATTATTATTCACCTGCGAACTAAAATATCATCTGTCAGGCATAATCGACAGACTGCAGAATAAAAAAAAGAATTTACCTTTTCGGGTTACCAATACTGAAACGAATAAAATAATCTTCTTCTCAACTTCTTCGCGTTTTATTTCAGATATTATCATTATCACTAATACAGATGTATATATTATCACTAACTGGTTTCCGAGCCGAACCAAGAAGCCACTGAACCTCTCATATTTTGGCAAAATTAAAACCAAACGACTTTTAAAATTAATTGAACGAACCAAACCATTTCCATTAAAAAGGTGCTAACCGAACCATATAACCCAAAACATTGTGATTAGTTCATAGTATGGTGCGGTTCATGTTCTTGTTTTTATTTTATTTTAATTCGAATACAAAAATCTAATACACACAGCTACCTCCAATTACTGCCATTGTAGTAGCTAGCCTAAGCATATCAAGCGAAAACTAAATTTAATTTTAATTAATTAATTTAATTTAAGTTTAAATTTAATTCAATAATTCCGAAACATAAATTTGAAATGGTGATTGTATGTGAATTGCTGCATCATACGCACACCACATCATAGACACCCATAGCCAGGCGCCAGGTGGGTTATCTCTCCCTGGCTTTATAGAAAAACTAAAAATTAAAAATAAAGAGATGCCGATTACTAGAAAAACAAAAGTTTAAAAAAAAACGTATTGGCCTTTTCAACAGACCAATAAACTTTTATACAATACTGCCTGAAAAAAACTGTTTTCCCTTGCTTAACTCTTTTAGAAATCGCTTAAAAATGGAAAAAAATCTTCGTCATGGGAAGAACTATGTAAATACAGCATTCATCGATATTTAATCTTTCAGTTTGGCACTTGTAGTATCCATGGTATTTGCATTATGATTATCCATCGTCTACAGACGAAATGCAAGAACAACATTTTATAACGTTATGCATTAGAGAAGTGGATGATGTTCCAATTTATTTTCGTAGAATAAATCCGAAATTTTTTTTGTGGGTGTTAAAAGGTGACTTTTGATGAAAACTTGTGAATTCTGACAACCATGAATTTTCCTACGCACCACACATGACGCAACTCTCCAAAATTATAAATAATTTTATGATTTGGCAGATGGTGTTGGTATATGTATGACACTGTGACTGTAGATATATTGTGCCTGGAACTGGAACTGAGTTTGATGTACATATTTATATTTTTTAAACATTAACTTTGAAATATACTTCAAAACTGATTTAATGTAAAATGGCATCTTCATCTTCATCTTCATCTTCATCAATAAATTTCTTTCAAACCATAATAATTTTTTTTTTTTCTTTTTTTAATAAATATTTTGTTTAAAAGTTTATAAGAGAATTTTATCGAAACAATTCATGCCAAAATAAAATTATTTTTATTAATATTAAATTTTTAAAAGTTGTTCGGAAATATTCCTAAGAATTTGTTAAATATCTTTATTAAAAAAAAAAAAAAAAAAAAAATTTTTATAAGGATTTCTAGAGACTTTAAATTTTCATTTTAAATTTTTCAATAAATATTTCAATTATAATTTTCCAAAAATTTTCTTTCATTTAAAATTTTCTTAAAAATTCAAAAGTTCTTATGAAATTAAATTTTTCTGATGTTTTTTTTTTATAATTGTTTGGAATACTAGAGAATTTAAGTAAAATTTAAAAATTTATAAATTAAATTTTTCAAAAAAATAAAAGTTTTTTAGAAAATTAGTTAGTCTGAAAAATGATTTCATTAAAAATGGTTTTAAAACCAATTTCTATTTTTACATTGAATATAGATTTTCTATCCGTTTTCTTAAATCGAGATAAACTCAATTTAAGAAATTTATAAAACTGTTACAAATATTTATTTATCCTGAACTTATTTGTGTCCTTTGCATTTAATATTCTCTCGTGGATATAAAAAAATAAATCGATTTTTAGTTTAAAAAAAATGTATGTTAAGAACATGATGTAATAAATGTCGATTTTTTGATACCGAACCAAGAAAAGGGTTTTCTTATATCCTTATTGAGAGATGGTAATAGACTTTTGATTATATATAATAAATAAAAGGTTTTGTTTATATGGTGGAAAGTTTATTAAGTGGGAAAGGTAGTGGCAATAACAATTTATTATTCATTTTCTCTTGGGTGTGTTTTAACTTTAACGTTTTACTTAATTTTTAACAAATTTTCAATCTAAGGAAAAATTTAATCTAAAGAAATTTATACAGAAAGAATTTAGAATATTTGAAATTTTATTTTACCATTTCATTTTTAAAGTTGCTAAATTTAAAAAGCTAACTAAATATTGGCACTATCTGGTTTTTGTCCAATGTAAACACTTACAATTTTTAACGACGTTTAAAGGTACTGACAGTGACAGCAATAGTGCCAGTATGTAAAAACCGTGAAAACTACACCAAAAAAATTAAATTTTTGATTAAAATACTCGAAATAAGGTTCAGATCAAAATTTCACGAAAACACTGTGTTATGACTACTCTTAATAATCTTTACCACCGTACCTACTTCAACGGAATTTAAACATTTATTGTAAGCCAAGTTTTGAACCTTTAATCTTAAAATAAAAGTGGATTAGGCCATTTATAAATACATTGATATAAATTTTGATATTGACAGAAAAATCAGTTTAGTTTAGTGATATCACAGTTCAGTTTCAAAAGAAGCTATATCAATTTTAGGTGACAAATAGGAATATTTTGAAATTGTAATTACAATAATAAAATAATGATAAGTATAAGTGTAGAAGAAATATAGTTAATATAATTAATGTAAAATAGTGTTAAAGGATGTCTCATTTTACTCAAAACTATTTTCGTTTTCATTTTACTGCTGGGTTTTGTTTTAGTGCAAATTACATTAATTTATTATGACGCATGTACAAATAATAATAAAAAACTGAATTTTTATTTAAATTATTTACATGTTTCAGTTTTCTGAAAAAAATCTTTGAAAAATCTGTAAAATTTATTTAATTTTTATTTACTATTTCTATTGTCATTTTGGTACATAACTATACAACTTTTCAAAATCATTTCTTCAATTATTTCTTAATATATATTTATTTTATGGTGTTTCTTATAAATTGATAAAGCTAAATTTTGAATTGGAAACTTAAAATTCTAAAGATACATTCATAAATACTGTCATGTTTAAATCAAACAATTTCCTATATACTTAAAAGATACATTATGGTAAAATATTTTGAAAATAAACATAAATTTGAGACATTATCTTAAAGAAAGTGAAATTATGTGTTCCTAAATATGTAATAATATTATATTTAAATTTTAACAATGCTTTTGAATACAATTCAAAATTTGTAATATCCTGTTGTACTCCTAGCATATTGTATAGTTTACTTAGCATAACATAAATAAATAATATTATATGCTGCAATGTTATGGGATTTAATACATTTCTGTAAAGAAAGGAAGGAATTAGGCCAAAATTATGATATTTTTATGTAATAGTTGAGGTAAAAATTAAACTTTAATAAATTAATAAATAAATTTCGTTCAGAAATATTCTAGAATTCATTATTTTTTTTAAAACAAATATTATTTAACTCCCTGACAACAAAATATCTTGTTAATATGTTCCTGACTTTACTTGTTCTAGGAAAATATACTTTTAATGGGACTTATTTATTAAAACTTTACTTTTGAACATAATTTTTTTTTAATATATTTTATGTACGTATTTGACGAATCTATTCTGTAACATTTACCAAATTTTACAGGAAATTAAATAAAGTTCTTCTATTCAGTATTTTTTTTTTGTATTTGGTAGTAATGAATTGATTTAATAAGGAATTTTGGAGTACTCAAATAAGTTCAATATGAGCCATAAATAAAATTTTATTTACCTATCAGTGGAAAATGCCGCTTAGAATATTGCTGTGATTATGTGAATATGGCCCCATCAAAAATTATAGGCTTCTTTAAGTATATTAAGTTGTAATAGGGAAAGCGATTATAAACGCAAAACAGATCGATAATTAGGCATTTAATATAAATTATAACGATATAAAAAAGGCTGTTTTAAATATTTGGTCATTAACTACATTCTTCTGGCATAGTATCGTATAGTAAAATTCGTTTAACGATGTGGTTTGTATTGATTGATTATCATACAATATTAAAGCCTAGAAACATTAAAATATCACTTATTATATATTTGAAATCACTTATTTTATGTTGAGAAATTAAGTTATAGGTATTAAATTAAACTTTGACACATTATTAACAAAACAACAACTAATTTTTTGAAAGAATTTTTTTTTTTTAATTTTTATTTTTTTTAAAATTTTATTTTTATTTCTTTCAATTTCTAAATGACTTGAATTACCATTTTGTAGTAGCCTGTTTATCCAAGCCTTAATGTTTGCTTTCATTAATATTTTATATATTTATTTTATTTAACTGCTTGTATTTAAGCAGTTGTGTCTAATTACTAACATTTGTTTGTTTTCGGTGATGGAAACATCAGAGCTTAATCCACTGTGGATAGTAAATTTGTTCTTAGCATGTCAAGAAAGTGCATCTTCTCTTTTGTAAATAGACCTACTAACTAATATCTCTCTTTAAGCTTGTTTTCGTTTCCAAACATATAGTCAGATTCATTCTTGGGCCCCATTTTCATGCCAACGAGAAGGTGGTGCTTATGTCTAAGACTGATTAGGATTAGATACTCGATTACTAATTAATATTGCCATATTTATTCAAATATATTTTATATTATTTTAAGTTTACTGTCCACCATTTTACTTAATTTTAAATTATTAATGGTTGGTTAGTTTTTTATATTAATTAATATATCGATAATTTGTGATAATTAACATTATAAATAATGATATAAAAAAATGCTCTACAATAATTCATAATTTATTTTATCAAGACTGAAAATTGTGACACAAAGTCACATTAAAAAGAATAAATCAAATTTAAAAATAAATATTGATAATATTTGAACACTGATACGCGTTCCAAACTGTGGTACCAGTTCCTAATTATGGTACGTGTACCACTGACTGATTATACATCTCTGTTTGTTTCATGTAATTTTATATTATAGACCAAACTAAAAGAAGATACCAAAAAATCAGGTTGGGAACCGCATTAAAAATAAAAAAAATGTTTGGTTAAGTATAACCGCGTGCATTCTACCACTTTTGATCAGAAAATTAAAAGAGAAATTGTTTTATATTATATTAAAAATAAATTGAATTTTAGGATTTTATTTCTATTTATATATAATATATTTTCAGTAACAATATAATTTCTTTAAAAAGAAGTACAAGCATCGATAAAAAGAATATTTGACAAAATTTTCGTAAAACTTATAAATATTTAAGTAAATAAATTCTGTCTGGACTGGATATATAAACTAAAATTTCATTTTATATAAATAAAAGACATTTTCAATCGCAAGCAGAAATTTGTCTATGCAAGAAGTTTGTTAAAGTAATCCTTTTCAGAAAATGTCAAACAGAAATTTATCAGATAAATAAAATTTTCTATAAAATTTAAGAGATAAATATAAATCTGTGATATCGTAAAATAAAACATGTCAACGTCAATTTATGTCTTAGAAAAAATCGGTATTCTAAAATTTGGTAACTAATAAGGACGAATAGAAATAATTTTCATTAATTGAATGTAAAGAAAACCAATTTTATTTAAATCGATTTGTGAAAAATTAACCGAATATGTACTATTAATTACGCAGAGATCAGAAATCCACAATTCATCGAATTCAAAGTTTAGCTAATGTAAATTGACTGCACTATTAACCGAATATTATTATAAGTAAAGATAAAATTGACAGAATACATTATACATAATTAATCTATCGTAAATTATTTAAATTATGCTGTTCTGCTGAATAAGTATTCAAAAATGTAATTAATACTTAATAATTTCAGTCGTAGGGAAATTTTCAGCGTGTGAGAAAGTCTAAGGATAACAGATAATTTCTTTCTTTATATAAATATGTCTTTTTAACTACGGCATACAAGACTTAGACTTGTTTTCGCTGTTTCGAGATTATATATTTGATTCCTAATTAATTGCTAAGTGGTAAAATAAATGTAAATTTCAAATAAGTTCTAAAAAAATGTATGATAAATGAATCATAATTTATTTATTAAAGCATACTAATTAATATGCCAAATTTAAGTAATTTATTTAATGGCATTTTTTATTCCGTTTGTGCTTTGTTAGGAGCGTGTATGAGAAATTTATTGATATTTCTGATTCTGATAAAATTCTGATTATCGTTACTGATAAATTAAACGTCATAATTTAATTTTTAAGTCTTAAGGCTTTGAAAACTTTCTGCGAATTTAATGGACTTTGCACATGATACGTGTTTAATTAATTTCCATGTTTAATTAATTTTTTTTAAATAATTTTCTTAAATAAAATTTTTTAAATTAATTAATACACATAAATATATCAATTTTTTTTAACTATTTTATTAAATTTATGAAAATAACCAATTTTAATTTTTTTTTTTTTTCGAATTAGAATATCTGGTCGCGAACTGTCAAATCATTATTCGCATTCCAATCGCATTCCACATTATTGCGAATATGCGAATAAAAAATTCGCTCGTTTTTAATCTCAAATTTGTTTTTTTTTATGGAATATTCACAAATGCGCAGTTCGCGTTTCATGTGAAAGAAATGTTAAAATTTGCGAATATTCGCAATTCGCAGTTCGCGTTTCAAGTGCAAAATCCATAATTGTTGGTTTCATAAAAAGTCGAATTAAATCAAGAAAAGTTTTAGAAATAGATTAATTGAACCGAAACTAACCCTTTATGTGAATGGGGTTGACATAAAACATATACATGGATTTTTGTATTCATTTGAAACGTACATGAAGGTTCGTTCATGTATTTTATGGCTATTCTTCAAAATGATATATAAAGTCCAAAGTAGAAAGGACATTTTCATCCATATAGGAAATTATAATTTATCAAATTTACCAATCATAATTTGTATATGTAACATTAAAGATTTTTAACTTATAAATTGATTTCATTTACATCTTTATTTAACTTAAACAATCATATCTTTTCACAAAAGGTAAATTGGTAAATTATATTAATAAATAAAATATAAGAAATTTAAGGATTAATTTTTACAAAATTTCCTATAATATTAATAAAAAAAAAAAAACAATTTATTTTTTTTTTGTCATCCTTAGGGGAAAAGGTCAAAAATCGATTTACGCTTAAATATTGTATTACGGAGAAAGCAATAAATTTCGATTAATGAAATAGATTTAACCCTGATGTCGATAATCTTTGGTATATAGATTTTTGTTATTTTAAGGTAGTATTTTTGCACTGGTTTATTATAAATCCCTTTCGGCATGTTCTAGTTTAGTATTACTATTTATATTTGTTACCAATAGATAAAAATAAAATAAATTTCAAGTTCATAATATTATCCTTCTTTATTGTAAATTGTAATAATACGCCTGCCTTTATAGATTTAAATATAAATTGTAAATTTATTTGTTTAAAATTATTATGGGAATTCTTGATAATTTAATTTTATTTCATATATTAATTTATAATAATCGTAAATTCGTAAATAAAAAGAAAGGATATTATTGAAAATTAAATTAGAATTATATTTTCAAATCTTTACATCTGAATTAATTTAAGGAAATTTTTTTTTTTAATAAAATCTTTGGTATAATTTTAAATTTAAAATATACCCATTTCTAAATATGATAATTTTCGTAATTTTAAGTTTAGAGTGATTTTCATTTTATTTGATTTATATACGGGGACCGGGACCGGAACCATAACATAACAATATACGATTACTTTATAATAAGGATTAAAATTTAATTATTTTTCCAAATAACTTTAACGATATTCTTGAAACGCTCATAACGTGTTATTTATAACAATAACGAATTCAAAACCATTTTATACCATTTCGTAATTTCGATTCTTATGCTGGAAAGGAATTTGAGAACATATTAACATAAATCTTGTTTGAATGCTGGAGTAAATATAGACAAAGATTTGATAATTTATCTAAGAATTATATGTCATGAAAAGACTGTTATTACTTACTTACTCGGTATTACAGCCAGGACCGAGGTCTCATTTTCCTAATGCTATATGTAATATATAAATGCAATTTGGACCTATTAATTTTATGGTGATTCCGAATCATATATGGTTTAATAATAAGATCTTAATTAACTGATTTTAATAGTGAAACATTTGTTTTCTGCAAATATTATTCCTCAACTGTTAGCATTTTAAATACCACAATTACTACTTATGTATACAAATAAAAAAGGATGTGTCAGATTAATTTTTTTTATACTTTTTCAAGTGTATAAGAGGAATCAGGATAATTTGCTACAAAACAAGATATGCAATTATTAATAACTAAGTGCTTAGGTGCGTAATTCAGTATTGTCCGTCCATCTTGCAACCAAAAATAAATTATATGCATTGGGCAGCCGGGAATATATTCTTAAAAATTAAGATGGCTTCAGGTAATATGTAGTGGTGTTGCATTCATAATTATCAACAGTCAAAACTAAAATTACATAAGCATCATAATAAAATAAAACACTAAGCGTTCATATAACACTAAGTTATATGAAATATAAACAGCATGGCAGTGCACTTTCTGCAGTGTTGTTCGATGTAAACTACATGATTTAGATTACATCATTGTAACCTTATCGACTATGTTATATAGACTGCAACTGCATCATTGACCATCGTCTAATTCGTATAGTTTACGCGTAAGCAATGTACACAATATAAAATCAATTCAATATATAAAATTATTTCTAAAATAAAATTAAAACTAAAGAAAGTATTTTTTTTTTATAATAACGGAAAATGTAATGAGAACGGAAGCAATTTCTTTCATTTTCCTTTTAAAAAACACAATTTTTAAAATTATTTAAAAATTGACTTTTCTTTGAATATTTGCGGGAAAATTGATGTGAAATACAATTAAGAATTAATAAGAGACTATGTATTGATTTTGTAGATAAATACAAATTGTCTACGCCATTGCCGACATTTCCCACATTAACTACGCCATAGTCTACCCCAAATCTTTACAATTATTTGTTTTCAATTTTTTGATAATTATAAAACCGCAAAAGACCCAGTCTCGTTCCTCTATACGCGTAGACTTTATTGTCTACACTGTAGAGTATGCATTCGCGTAGATTATAAAGTCTACGTATAGCGCAGACGTAGACAATAAAGTTTACGTTGCGGTTTTATAATTATCAAAAAATTTAAAACAAATAATTGTAAAGATTTACTTAAACATAATATTCTAAAAAAATTATTAAAAATTAATTTATTTATTTTAATAATTTTACTTGCTTTCTAAATGATAGCATAACTTTTACTGATGTACACTTTATTACATAATTTTTTTGAAAGTATTTCATTCAGTGTCAACCAATTAATATTTATTTCCACTTTAACAAAAGTATTAAGAAACTATTCAAAACTTTTAATTAATTAAAAATAAAAATGATTTTTTTATAAAAAAAAGTTCTATCTCAAGCTTTTCAATAATAGTAGAAGTATACAAGTACCTTCAATTTACAATTGTACTTTGTTATTTTTATTAATTTATGTCCAATTCTGGCAGTTTCACTTTCAAATTAAAAAATAAATAAAAAAAAAAACCTTTTTTAACACTCTTATTCGCATCTTAATGAAAACCATAAATAAAAGTCAAAACTACTGGAAAAATGAAAAATCTTTTCATTTGAAAAAGAAAATTTATGTTATACAAAAAAGTGTTTTTTTTTTTTTACTTTCTGTCAGTAGTTTTGTGTGTATGAAAAAAAATGGATTATTTTAATTGAAAAGATTTTTTCTTTTCACATAAAATTATTTGATTTGATTTTTCTGCAGCCTTTGAAATACAAAACTGAAAAATATTATTTATATAAACGTATACGGACTACACGATATCACTTATTAAATTGTTGCAATATACACATATAAATTTTCATTTTTCATAAGCCTTTTTTGTCGGGACATTTAAAAGGATGTTTTTTTTTCATAAATATTAAATTTTAAAAAATATATAAAAAAAGATACATAAATAATGACATTATTAAATAAAAAAAACATGAATATAAAGTTTTCCAATTAAATTTTCGTATTTTCAAAACAAAAAAAAAAATGATTTATTTACAAATTTTGTATAGAAAAATTTCAAATTCAAATATTATGACAACATAAATACAGAAAGTATCCTTCAATGAACTTAATAAATGGCAATAATTTTGTAATTTCAATATTGATTGTTTATTAAAAATAATATATAAAAAATAATAATTTTGTTTTAAACAATTTTTTATTAATAATTTTTCTATTGTTAATCCATGGATTGGATGCTAAAAATACGAAATATTTGCAATATTATATTAAAAATATTTATCTTGCAGCCATCCATAAATTAATATAGAAAGTATAAAAGGATGAAAATTTAAAATTATTTATTATTTATTAGTGTTGGAAAAAAAATATAACGTTACACATTTCGTTATATAATGTAATAACACATTTTTAGCGTTTCGTTTCGTTATTCAAATATTTCAAATAAAATCTATAGTGTTACAATTGATATTTTGTTCATATTGAATAAACTTTGATTTTGTATATATGTAATGTATATCTACAATATCAATAGATCAATACGTAATTTCATTCAATTCTTAACGTGGCGTCTTTTACATTAATTTTGAAAGCAAGTCATATATTTTTTAAGAAGTAATACTAACATAATTATATAAATTTGACATTTACTAGTAAAATTAGTGTTACTGTGGGCTGAATATGTTTGTACAAAGTTCTAGATATAATTTTAGAACGTTTTCCGTTATTGTAACACAATTTCATTTATATTACGTTATGTTATTTCGAATTTCTATAAACTGCATTTGAGGTGCTTCATGTTATCACAAACTAATAAACTCTATACAGACGATTATATTAGAATACGATTTTTGTCGTTTTTATGCCAGAACAAAATTCAAAAAATCTCTGGCTCCACAAAAATATTACAAATACATACACAATAAAACTCTGTAATGTAATGTAATATGTAAGGCTCTGTTTCTATAGTTACGTTCTACGTTGTGAGAAAACAAATTTGTAATTATGAAAAGATATGAAGTATGAGCAAATTTGTTTTGCATTGATTTGT
This sequence comes from Rhamphomyia laevipes, assembly GCA_963920725.1. Taxonomy (NCBI): domain Eukaryota; kingdom Metazoa; phylum Arthropoda; class Insecta; order Diptera; family Empididae; genus Rhamphomyia; species Rhamphomyia laevipes. The sequence continues at coordinate 40,512,633 of OY987256.1, forward strand.
TGTTGTTTTAGCAATGATTTTTTATGGATAATTGAGATTGAGAATAGAAAAATATATTTTCAAATTTTGTTATTTCGGATGATTTTTTTTTTAAATCATTTGGCTATTTTTTAATGCAAAAGTAGTTATGTACCTATTTAAAAAAGAAAAATATTTATTTTTATTTTGAAAAATATTTTTATTGATCTTTTTCATTTCTTATTTTAGAAACTGGTTGAAAATATTTTAAAATTTAAATGCTAAGCTTTAATAATTTTTAACTTTCTATTATGATTTATTTCATTAGCTTTACTTCTTATTCTTGCGTTTTTTTGTAAAACTCCTAAATTTTTCTACAAGCCATGTAGAATAAAAGTAAAATTCAAGAATATTCTGTCGATGATTTAAACATGGTCCGTCAGAAAACCATTTATGTTATTTTTCAGAATTATTTGATTTTGAATACAAATTTCAACTATTTTTTTAATATTAGTCGTAAACCAATTACATAAAAAAAATATCAAACATTTTAACATGATATGCAGAAACCTAAGATACATTTTTTTGTTGTAAAAATATAATTACAAAACCCATAAAATAATTCTGATAGTAGGTACATTTGTAACAAAAATTTTGTTTGTGATAATATTTGTTTAAGAGGAACCACTTTGAATTAAGATCATATGTTTGGTTTTCTTTTATCAAAATATATTTATACAATATTCGCGATTTATTTTATTTAATATTTTAAATATTATGTATCCACAAACATATTCCATTGAATTAACTTTAATAATATAGTTTGAGATATTGATTAGTATATTCTAGAGTCTAGACTCAACATTAAAATTATCTGAATTTTTGTGAACTGAATCATTAGCTTCGTCTTTATCTTCCGTATCATAACTAATTGAATTTACCATGGAATCAGCTTAAAGTATATTTTCCTATTTAAAGCATATTTATATATGTACCTACTTTTTCACAAATATGTTAAAATATCACCAAAAAAAAAATTAAAATTAGCTATACATATAAAAATAATTTTCAGTAATTTTTCGATATTTTCACATTCACAAAATAATTTAAAATTCCAAAAAAAAAATTCAAAAAATCATAAAACTAGAGTTTTTTAATTCAAATATCAAAAATGATTTGCAATGCAGTGGAGGTCAAAGTGCAAAACTTATTTTGCTGTTTTTTCTAAATTCTTATAAATTTCTCAGACTTCATTTCTCTCTCTTGCAAAAACAAAAATCATTTATATGAAATGAAAACAATTTGTATTTAACTATAGGTAGGTAGAGTATTTTTACAATACACACATAAATGGAGCTGCGCTAAGCCGATAATTTTTTATTTGAAAAATATCAGTGTCGACAGAAATGGTATTCTAATATAATCGTCTGTATAGTTTATTAGTTTGTGATTTTATACAAGTTTATGTCAATGCGAAAAAATCCAGAAACCACTGCTAGAATACATATTTTAAAATTTTTTAAAACATATTTTTTAACCCTTTTTTTACCACAATTGATATTCAAATTTTAGAGATTTTAAATGCATAAAAATCCAGGGCGCTTTAGTAAATTTGACATTTACTATAGTAAAATTACTATACGCCGAATATTTTTATAGAGAATGCTAGTAATAATTTTCGACACTATATAACGAAAAACAAAACAAATTCTTTGCGTTATCATTACGTTTTCTGTTAATTTAATTTATAAAACGTTATATATTTTGATAAATAATAACACTAATTTATTTTATTATTACGTTTTAACGTTAAATTGTCAAAAACGTTTTGCAACTCTGTTATTTATTATGAAAAGTTTTATTAGTGATGGAAAACGTATGAATGTAACGATATAATTTGAACTACTACTCGACGATATTAAAACATGAATGGAAAAGTATTGAAAACTAGGATTTGAAATTTTCTGGGGATATTTATGACACCATAATTGAATGTTCAAAATTTCATAATTCATAATGTAAAGTATGTATGTACATAAAAGTTTTGCATTAACTAATACTGAATTAATATATAAGAAAAACATTTTTTTACTAAATATGATGTATCCTTATTTTTTAATAGTTACACATCTGAATTTCCTTGGATAATATGTTGGACCTCGAAACAACATACATTGACAGTAACGATGTTACGAACATCATTTTTGAAAAAAAAAGTCCGATGACACCACCAGCATAAAATGCATACCAAACAGTTCATTTTTCTGGATGTAATCTAATTTCTTCAAATGCATGGAGATTATATTTATCTCAAATACGGCAATTTTGTTTATTAACGTATCCATCCATTCAACCGCTAAATGAACTATAAATAATTCATGAAGTGCTCTTTGAGTTCCAACAATTGCACGTGAATTTTGATAAAATAATTGAACGATTTGTAAACAGTGTACATTTGTATACTGATCCATGATGGTATGTATTTAGTCAATACTAAATTAACATTATATCAGACATTCCTATTGGACGTAATCCCTATTGAAAGACCCAATCAAATTCAATTTGATTTGAATATTTTATTAGGTATACGACAACAAGGAAGTGAGGTATTTTAAACATAACCAATAATTAATCTGGTTTTAGATTGAAAAAATAATTACATAAAAATATAAAAAAAAATCGTTTTTATATTTTGTTCGTGGTAATTACAATTCTTGTTAGTTGAAATTTGAATTTTGCTCAAGGCGCAATAATCGTAGTTACACCTTGGGTTTGGTCGAACCATTTTTATAATTAAAATATATATATATACATATACAAGTTTTTTCATTATATATATTTCAGTATTTTTCTTGATCAGTGTGAATCTATACTACAATTATATGATACACGCTTTTAATTAATAATACCAATAATTGTTTTGCTAAAATTAGTAAAATTAATTAATTTTAAACTTAAATTAAAAGAAAAAAAAAAAATGGCAACTCTGTAATACAGGACCAACCCTACGTCCTATATTTTGTAAATGAAGAAACAGTGCTTCGATTGAAACATTTATCTTATTTATATAAATAAAAAAAGAATAATTTAATTTAAGTTCAAATTAAACTAATAATTCAATTAGGATGGCCAGTTTTGATAAGATTTAAATTTTAAATCACAAATTACACAAATTGTGATTGAAATTTTTTTTATTTTCATGTCTTTTTTGTTCCTTTAATTCTTTGTTGTATTTGCTCATGTTTAAAATGCGAAAGAAGAATCAAAATTATATTTGTCTATAGTCCTGACTTCTAAAAAAAATATTTAAAATTTCAACATTATTTATTTATTTAATATTTCAGTAAACAAAAACGATAATTTTGTATTTCCTTGATCAGAATTTTCCTCACTACGTTTCTTTAAAAAATGATAAATTTATTTTTTTGAAAATTTTGAACTTTGAAGCTTTTCCCAAAATATCTTGAATATTTTTTTTCACCGTAAATATTTTAATTCTTATTTATTTTACGGATTTGTAGATTTATGGAAAAAAATATTTTACAATATTTTCATATAATAAAAAAACCAAACAAAAAAAAATCACATAAAAGTGTTCATCGATTTTTGTTACTGTCATTCACAATTTATCAAATACTACTTAATATTTTTTAAATAAATTTAACTTTTAAAACTTGAGAATTCTACAAAAATTATAATCCTTGATAATCCTAAATTTGACTTACCATTAGAAGATTAGAAAACTTTTATTTAACAAACTGACAAAATGATAAAAATAGAATATCTATTGTAAAGTTTGTTAATCTTGAACATAAACCACATCCTGAAATTCTGTCCAGTAACTTTAATACTTTAAAAAGGACAGTAATTTTGTATAAGGACATCCACACTATTACATTACTTACAATCAATTTGCATTCTAATACATATCAGAAACTGCTATTTTTACTAATTAAAAATTAATATACAAATTCGTTATTAAAATTAAGCAATTAAAAATATTAGTTTTAAGTAATAGCTAAACTTAATGTTATCGAAGCTATAAAAGAGAAAATCATTTAAATTTATGATTCCTTTTAAAACCCTAAAATGATTAAACATAATATCCTCTACAATAATATAATTATTTTTAAACTCAATAATTTCTTTTTACTTGTTGATTGGTCCATAAACAATATATAATTTTGAATTCTATCATTAATAGGCTAAAAATGATCTAAACTCTAAACAAAAAAAGTAAATCATATTTTCCCCATTAAGTGATTCATCAAAAACATCTGGTAGAAAAAAATATCAATCATTTTTATTTTTATTCAAAAAAAAATCTAAAGTAAAATCTCTTAACAATTAGTAGAAAGTAAAAGAAATAAAAATAAAATCCTTTTTTCGTCGATTAGAACACCGGAAATATTGAAGAACGAAATCCTTTAATTGATGTTGTTTTTTTTCTATTGGAAATACACGAAACCCAGTTTTTATTAGTCGTTGTTATTCCAACTTTTTACTTTAATTTTTGATTTTAGAAAAACATAAATCTTAATTTAATTAATTAGAATCATTAATTTTTCAATGTGGTATTTTAGAAAATAAAATTTTTAAATTTTAAATAGATTTTTTTTTTTATATAAAATAAAAATAATTGAAAAAAATTATAATTGAAAATTAAATTTTATAATATAATATAATTTTAATTAGGCACCAAGTATGGGATTGGCGGGTAGGCATACCGAGTGGGCAGTGCTTCCAGTGAGCCGATTTAAAATAATTCCTTTAATTAATTGGTTGATTATTTTTGAACTAAGCTAACCGAACCAAAATCTTTAGAAAATAATTAGTAATATTTTGAATAGTATATTTGAACACCTAGATTAATGTTCTGCTAGTAAAATTAAGATATTTATTACAAATAAGAGAAACTTAAAAGTGTTAAAGAAAAAACTTAAAAAATTATGTTTTGTAAATAAAATTACATGCTGCCGAACACATTGAAGTAATAGCTAAATAATTTTATAATATTAAAAAATATTTTATTTTTCACATATTTTTTTAAATATTTTTTCATTTCAACATATTTCCTTCTCAATGGGCTCTGTTCCTTTCAAAATTCCGTAACGAATTTCGGTCCGAGTCCGCCGCGGAATATTGTAATTAGTGAATGCATGAAAAGCAACTCTATAAATACCAGAGAAGTCAATAGCCAATTCTCTACGAAAATGTAAATGGAGATGGAGGTGGCTTCAAAGACCTGCAAGCTCAATTGCCAGATAAGCACTAGACTGGAATCCTCAGGGATAAAGAAACGTTGGACGACCGAAAAATACATGCCGAAGAACGATTCAACATGTAATCAAGAAAATAAACATGACATGGTCGCAAATAAAAGCTACAGCGCAAAACAGAACACGATGGAAAGTTTGTACAGAGGCCGTATGCTCGCCCGTGGAATAAAGAGGGAGAAAAAAAATTTAGTGAAATTTGGATATATGTACATAATTTCACCTGCAACAATGTGGAGAAAAAAATCTAATTTTATTAATTAGGTCAAGAAAAAACGAGGGTCAGGTAATATACATTATGAGCCACTTTTGATTAGTTCAACATCACTGATACATTAAATTCATATAAAATTAACTTAAACATTCTACAAAAAAATAACCGATTTTTACAAGGACTTGTTAAGCAATTAAAAATTATTTAAATATAAAAAAATGGGATTATTTCTGAATAAAATATAAATAATTTTTAATCAGAATTAAATTTTCTATATTAAATTTGTACTATCAATTAATTATACAAGAAAATGTGAAAGTATCAAATCTTATATTTTCCCTATAATATAAAATATCAATCAAATCCATTAAATCCATTAAATCAAAAATTAAAATATTATGTCCATCAAAAATTCTAAACCATCAAATTTAATCCTATTGGGATTTTCCTTTAACTAATTAAATTTTACAGTCTTCTTGAAAATAATCAACAAAAGATACAAAAAATTAATCTAGATTATAAAATTTTTGACTCATAAACTTAATCTTCTCTAAATTTTTTTGTTATATTTCATTCGGAAATTATTTTATACCGGAAATTTAGTTTTTCTTCTTTTTTTTTACTCCTTAAAAAAGAAATATGAAAAAAATTTAATAAAATAAAAATTTAACGAATATTTAAGGACAACAAGGAAAAAATATATAAAATTAATTTCTATTGAAAATATTTTGTTATTTATATTTACATTAAAATTTATATTAGATATGAGAAATTACATAAGAATAAAATTTAACGTAAAGTTTTATTATATTTTTAAAAATATTAATTGATTTTTTTTTATATTATTTTTAAGTCATCCTTTCACTCAAAAGTCAATTAAACCGAATTTGAATGGTTAATAATAAAATTGTTTAAAATATTTATTAAATGTTAAAATGTCCAATTTTACTTCTTACAAAAACAAACATATTATTATTTTCAAGTATAATTTTTGACACCTCATAAAAATACTTTTTATATGCTTATCACATAATTTCGTATATTTTTGTAGTAAATTTACCTTTTCCGTCTAGTCAAAATAGTAAATTAGCATTTTTTATCCCAACATCTTCAAAATTAAATCAAATTTAGTCAGATTTATGATATTTTTACAAAAAAATAAAGAAAATTAAATATAATCTACAAAGGATACAAATTTATTGGTATCCTTTTTTGTGAGATATAAAAATTAAATTAGTTTTATAAAAATGTTAATAAGAAAATTGTTATCCTTCCGATTCAAGGCACAATTTTATAGCTATTTTTACTTATTTAATTTTCACTTGGCTAATATTATTTACTAAATGAGTAAAAAATATTTACCAAAATCATATAACCTTAATTTATGAATATTTACAGCATTTACTAACAAGTAAACATAAGTAATTGCTTATTAATAGGGGCACCAATCAAAATAGAGCGTTTTAAATATTTCAAATTACATAATTTTATTTTTTATCAATTTTTCTACACTAAATTTGTTTTGAAAGTACACGTTACAATAAATATTCTTGCCAATTCAATTCAACTTTCAAAGAGTTTGATAAACTATCTAGAAGTAGCTAAAAACTGAAGCATTACTAAGCTCAAATCAATTTTTCTTTACATTTTTGATAGAGGAATTTAAAAATGCTAAATTTCAAAATGCTAAAATTTCAAACAAATTTCAAAAGGAATTTCAAAATGCTAAAATTGCTAGTTAAATAGAGCAGTTTGTAAAAACTGCAGGAAACTTAAGGTACCGCGAATACCAGTAATAAAGTGATAAGAATTTAAGTAACAAAATTGTTCATATAAATTTGATGATTGAAACTCGGTCAAGGAGATTCAATAAAAAAAAATTATTTTCATCAGAAAACAATTTGACAGAATTGCCTGGATTTGAAATCTATCAAGAACACATAAAAAATATAATTCGGAAATTAACTTTTCTAATAATGGTGAACGATTTAATATGACACCAAAGATAAAAAAGTGATAATCCTTTTGCCAAATTCTAAATTAATTATTTAAGCTATTTTGCAAATGCCTATAAAATTTAATTGGTTATAGATTTTGCAGCTGAAGTTTGATTAAAATATTCTTTAATGTTATATAGGATAATTCAAAAAATGCGAAAGTCGAATAAATTTAAATTGATTGTATCACAATTATAATTACTATAGCCATTAAAAATATAATCTAAAATAATCGAACTATCGAAGTAAATTAATTGAATATTTTTTTATTATGCTGAAAACTCTACACGTGGTCCCGGCAACAATTGAATATAAATTTCTTATAAAATTTGAGTTAATTTTTAAAATTAAATAATAAATTTTTAAAAAAATGTCATTATTTATACTGAAAAAAACTTTATTTACAAAACAAACAAACAAAATAAGTTTTATGAGCGCGTAAAACTGAAAGAAAACAAAAAATTTACAAAACAAAAAAAAAAAAATACATAAAATCATAAATCTTCCAACTTTAAAAAAAAGGATTTTATTTATCAAAATTTTACCAACCAATCCCAATGAAAACGTACCAAAAATACGACAAAACTTGTGGTTTAAAAAACTTTTTAAATAAAGGATTTCCCATATTTTTGTTGTATTGTTTTTATCCTTTTTTTTTATTTTTGTTGTATATTATTTTATTTATTTATTAGATTGTGAAAAATTTTATTTGCTGAATTTGTAAAAACAAAAAAAAAATGATTTATGATTGTTTTTTTTTAGCTGGGTTTTTATTATATTAAATAAACTTGAAATTGAAATTAATTTTTTTATTTTTACGGAAATTTTATTGGTATAGCCAGCCGCAACTAATTCTTTTTATTGGCAAATTTAAATTTGATTTGAAATCATGAAATTTTCAATGAAAGAAATATCAGTTCTGGCGATAACATAAATTCATATAACATAAAATAATATATTCATATAAAAAATGTATAATGGCATTTACATAAATAAATATATTTAATTTAATTGGAAGTCCTGACAGAGTAGCTTTTATAATACTCTTAAAAAGCAATTTCATTAAAATCAAATATAAATTAATAATATATTTAAACGATAGTTTAAATTATATTGCAATAACATTCAAAACGTATTTATTAACATAGTTTCATATTCATTGGCTTTTCTAAACCACCCATAGTAATTGATGTTTCCATAGAAATCCACTAGGTGTGACAACATCAAATGTGAAAAAAATATTATTTAATTATTTCAATTTTCAATGATGAGAATAATATTTCTGTATCAAACAGAAACTTTCATATCTTATGTTTGCATTTGATATTTTTATTTAAAGCAATTTGAAAGGATAACAATTGCAATTTCGTGGGAAACAATGTTTCAGCTATTATTGCTCATTAAAATCTGTCAATTTTCCCTGGCCACATGTTTCCCTCTACTCTTTGAAACGAAGTTCACTTAAAATGAATCATAAATGATTTAAAAAAAGATATTTAAAAGTGAAATTTTACAAAAATTTCCTTTCATTTTTTAATCCCATTTTCCAAAATAAAATTTTCACTTTTCAGCTAATGAGATTCTTAATGAATTCGTTAAAAGAGGAGTCGTACATAAGTAACCAAAATAAAATCATAAATGATTCGCTAAAATTAATTCATAAACAATACACTACTAAATGCAATTCATTAATGATTCGCTCAAACGGAGTTAGAGTTAAAACGAACCATCAAAACATACACAAACTTCGTTTAAGATTTCAATTATCATGAGACTGGCGATATATAAATGAAAACGATACACACCTAAACGAATCGTAAAAGATGTTGTGTATGAGAAAATTATTACTTGTACGAATCTAAAAACTACAGGATTCCGATAAACATTTATCATATTGAATTATATTTTAAAGCTAAAATGCAACGCCAAAGAATTAAAGAAACACATAATATTGCTATAGAATTAATTTTAATTATCAGTAACTATTCATAATAGTGATGAGCTATATCCGGTTCGCACCAGTTCTATAGAATCACTTGTTACATTTTTAGTAGTTTATAGAACTGGTTGTTAATTTGGAATCAACAAATTCAAGAACTATAAATATTATATGATAAATTTGAAAGAAAATTTAGGAACATTTGAAAAAAAAAGTTGAAGAAATGTTGTCGTCACCTACGTTTGCAGATATTCCTTTTGTGGAATATAAAAAATTTGAAAGTCTCCCAAGAAAACAACTAATTGAAACAATAATTAATAAAATGAATTCCCGAATGTTAAATTGTGGACATATAATGACTAAACATAAGAAAAATAACGACATTGCCGAATTATTTAATTTACTTGAAGCAACCGATTGGAATTTGGAAGAAGTTACTTGTCCGTGGATTGTTGGAGAAAAAAAAAATTTAAAAATCTAAATGAAATAATTAGGTACGAAATTCCAATAAACGCTATTTGTATACAAAATGTAATTGAAGGAAAACACTCCGAAATAGACACAATACAAAAAACTAAAAAAAATTAAATACTATTGCTATAATTCCGTCAAAGGCCGAACGAGGTTCTCATTCATTAATATTATTTGTGAATAAAAAATATGTAATCTTTCAGTAGAACATATTTTTAGTTTAATGAGTGTTAATATGATTGAACCACCACTTGAATCGTAGAATGCTGAAGAATATGTTCAAACTTAGTTGAGAAATCATAATTCAGCTCATGATACTAGAATTAGAAATGCGCCAAAAAAAATTTCAATGAAAATAATGAAATCATTTGGAAATTATTCAAATAATTTTAAGAAATAAAAAAATATAACGATTTTTGGTTTTTAGTTTTATAGAACCGGTTGTAAAATGTTTGGTAGCTCATCACTGATACATTTACCATGTAACATTATGAAAAAAAATGCCAACAAATGCCAAACCCGACAACAGAATACTACATACAGAATTTCGTTCTTTTAAAAAGGTTTGTATATCCCTTTGGTAAACTTGTAATACGGTTGAATCACGTTTCACTTTACTATAAGAAGATTATATTATTTTTTGTCTTTTCATATTATTAATACTAAAAAAAAAAGAAATTTATTGTTTTTACACGTTTAGCAAAAGTTTTTTAAATCGTTCCTCAATAAATGTAGCAAAATATTTAATATTATAGTTTTTCACTAAAGATTTGGATTTGCACCAAATTTATATTGAATTTATAAAATTTCATATTGAAAATGTTTAGAGATGGCAATAATATTTCTACTAAATTACTTGTTACAGTGTTATTCATTCAATTGTCTAAAATTTCCAATCAATATTGACATAATTGCGGGTCTGTCTTACATCACAATAAATTGAATTATCTGCGATTTCAATCGGAAAATTATTCTTGTATAACAACAAAGTAAATATTAGACAATCTTGGAGGTATATCACGAAATCTGAAAATCACACGTCCTAGAGAATTTGTTGTGCAATAAATAACTCATCATGTAGTCCAGGTTGAAATGTTTTAATTTACGCCACAACAAATTTGTTATCTCATGTTGAGATGTTAAAATGTACAAATATGAAAGTCACAGGCAAATATTATTTTACACGTATAATAATTTGTTAGCTTCAACTTTAATGTCAATAAAAAAAAATTAAATTGAAAATAAATAAATTTAATACAACGGAAAATTGCTAATAAAACTTTCCAATTAAACTTAAAATTTTATAACTATTACATATTTCGGAAAAATAAAATAAATAGACTAAGGAGCTAACAACTGATTTATTTTGTTTGTTTTAGAAGTATTGAAAATGACAAAGCAGACCAATGTGAACTCACCAATTGTGGAATTAAATGATTGCTACTCTTGTATGAGATTGAAATTACATTAATTGAGAACTAAAATTTTAGTATAATATTAAATGCATGTAAAGTTGTAAAGGATGCGTTTTGATGCAGATCAAAATAACAACAGTATCACTCGGCCAGATCACAAATAACTATTTTATAATTAGTGGGTGGACGTATAGAATAACCGTATATGTATAGACGCTCATGTGGGAAATAAACTCCAATTAAACTCCATATGATTCAATACACAAACACTCAGGATGCAGGTTTCCAAAACTATACAGAAATATTCAAACTTTTTGCAGAGTCTAGCATTTTTACGGATATTTGTGGATATCAAATGGAAATACGGAGGGAACAATTAAGGAATAATTGTTTTAGCTGTTACTCATTAAAATATAATCAACTTTCCATTGTTATATACTTACTAATTTTCACCATCAATCTTAAAAAAAACAAATTAAATAGAACACAAATCGATTGATATGAAAATATTAGAAAAATAATATCTTTATTATATTATAAATTGTTATTAAAAGTAAATATATAATGTTGATGAAATATTATAATATATGTATTATATTATTATTATTATTATTAAATTAATTATTATGGATGGCTAAAAAGAAGTTATTTACGTTCACGTTCACGTTCGTTCGGTTTGAATGTTTTTCACGTTCTACCCACAACTATCCAAAAAACTATATCGACGCTAAAGAATAAAAAGTGCGAAGATTATTCGTAACTGCAGTTATTTAGTAAAAATCATATAGTAATTGCAAATGTAAATGTAAATGTAAAATAGAAAAATAGAGCATGTTGCCAAAATTCGTTTACAGCTCGGCTGTCCTGACATACAAATCGTCCTCGATTTCAGGTTGATCTTTACCAACATCAAGATATTCACCAACTTCATCATCATCATCAGGTGTTGGACAACACCACAATTTCATATTATCAGATGAAAACACACCAGCATAGTTACGATTTTTTCTCTGAGCACCCGGTATGTCCTCCACTAAATATCTATCTTTACCTAAAGTTTTGGTGACAATATAAGGTCCTTTAAATTTTGCTTGAAGTTTCTTTGAATATCCAGTACTACCCGGTTCATTATCCACGACTACAAGATCATCGTGGTGATATATTTTTGGCTTACAATGTTTTTTTATCAAATCTTTCTTTCCAGGCTTGACGTTTAGTATTAATATTTTTGGCAGCTTCATCTCTAATTTCAGCCAATGTCTCAATTTTATCATTAATTTCATCATGTAGGTGTAAAATAATTTTATTTTGCAGGATATCACGTGGTTTGAAATCAAATATAATTTCATGTGGACTTTTTCTAGTAGTTGATGACGTCATTGAATTAAGCGACCATTGAATGTTTTTTAAGCATTCATCCCATTTTCGTTCGTTCACAGCACTGGTTGATATTGCATCACATAACGTTCTATTTACTCGTTCAATTTGACCATTCGCCCTAGGTGTTCGTACAGCAATTTTTATGTGTTGTATTGCATGATCATTACAAAAAATTTCGAATGCTTTTGATGTAAAAGCTGAACCGCGATCTGAAATTATACGTGCTGGTGTTCCCACATAACTGAAAAATTCATCTAAATGCTTTATTACTGCAACTGTATTTGTAGTTTTTACAGCTTTTAATTATACAAACTTGCTAAACGAATCAGATATACCAATTACGTACAAATTTCCGTGACTACTACGTGGAAATGGTCCTAAGTGATCAATATGCATAGTTTGAAATGGAATTGGTTCAATATTATCATAATGCATTTCACCTTCAAGTTTTCCACCAGGCTTTTTATGATAACAGCATTCGACGCATGATTTAATATATTTCGAAACATAATCGCGCATTTTCGGAAACCAATACCATTTCTGAATTCTTTGTAAAGTTTTTTCAATACTTAAATGACCAACTGTATCGTGACATTCGCGAACAATACGCCATCGCACCATTTTTGGTACTATCCATCTTTTTATATCATCAAGTTTTTTAAATAATCGGCCATTTTCAACACAATATTCCTTTTTTAAATGCTTATCTACGGGTACAGCCTTAAGCTTTTCAAATATATTTTTTAAATCTTCATCCTGTAATTGCATTGTTAATAGCCAATCAATTTCATTAATTTCTACATTCATGATTTTTAATGATGCAGTTTCCATCTCAGTTACACTATCTTCATTAGGCATTCGACTCAAAGCATCTACGTGAGTCATTCGACTTCCACTTCGATGTTCAAGTGTAAAATCAAAATCTTGCAATCTCAACCACCATCTCGCAATTCTAGGTATTAATTCTTTTTTCTGCATGGTAGTTTTCAGAGATGCACAGTCCGTTACAACCTTAAATGATTTTCCAAGTAAATAATATTTAAATCGTTGTAATGATTCAACAATGGCAAGCGTTTCCAGCTCATAACTATGAAATTTATTTTCAGAATCTGATGTAGTTCTACTGAAATACGCAACCGGCTTAAATATTTTATTTTCTAACTGCAACAATATACCAGCAAGACCACCTGCACTAGCATCAGTATGAACTTCATGCGTACCATTTACATCATAGGAAACTAACAACGGTTTATTTACTAATATATCTTTTAACTTTATAAATGAATCATTTTGATCTTTCGTCCAGTGAAATTTAGTTTCTTTTTTTAATAACTGCGTCAATGGTTTTGCTATTATTGCGAAGTCTTTAACAAATTTTCGGAAATAACTACAAAGTCCTAGAAATTGTCTTACTTCTTTTACATTATTTGGTTGCTTAAAGTTTTCAACAGCAGCTGTTTTAGCTGTACCAGGATAAATACCATTCGGAGTTATTTTATGACCTAAATAATCAATTTGATTTTGTAAAAAGAAACATTTTTTTAAATTTAATGTTAAATTATAATTTCGTAACGTAACAAAAGTTTTACGTAATTTTTCTAAACCTTCTTGTATTGTCGAACTACCGATAAGAATGTCGTCCATATATATTTGAATATTATTATCAACTTCAGATTTAAATTTTGACATTAATTGTTGAAAAACTGTTGGCGCATTTTTAAGCCCAAATGGCATACGTTTAAATTCATATAAACCGTTCGGTGTAATAAATGCTGTATATTTGCGACTATCTTTATTAAGTGCTATTTGATAATAACCGCTATTTAAATCTAACGATGTGAAATATTTAAAAGAACTTGCCATCTGAAGTTCTTCTTCGATATTTGGCGTAGCACATAATTCTTTTTTGGTATACGCATTTATTTGTCTATAATCAACGCAAAGTCGATCTTCACCATTCTTTTTTTTAACTAACAATACTGGACTTGCATAATTAGATTTCGATACTGTTACGATATCTTTATCCAGTAAGTCATCAACAATTTCTTTAATTCGTTCCTTTTTTGCGTACGGTACACGATATGGTTTCTGTTCAATAGGCTTATCTGTATCTAATTTAATTAACATTTCTGTTTCAGTAGTCAAACCAATATTTTTCAAATCATTTGGAAAAAGAAATTTAAATTCATTCAATAAAAATAGCAATGAATTTTGTTCGATATCGTTCAATTCCGAACCGTATTGCAATTCACTTTCAATAATTGGTTCGCGTTCATATATACGTTCAATAACATTTGGTTTAAAGATTCGTTCTAATAATAACGTTCCGTTCTCTTTTACCATTCTAATGTCAGGTAAATCTATTACATCTCTGCCAATTAACATTGGAACTGGTACAAAATCGTTGTCTACAATATAAACTGTAGCATCAACATTAATAGTGTCAATACAAAAATTCAAATTCATTTTTTTATTTGAAATGTATTTTCCACCCAGAAAACCAGTTATCTCAATTTTACACGATAGCTTTTCGTTCGCTAATTGATCAGCGTATTCTTTTTTAATAAAAGTAAAAGGACTTCCCGAATCAATTTGACCAACTAATTCATATTCACCGATTTTTATTATTTTATGATAAATAGTTGGTAATTTTCTACAATTTAAAACACCAACTTTGATTTCACCAGGACATTCTACTGGTTCACCTTTTTTATGAACCTTACCACATTTGGAACAGCGCGGTCGTCTTGTTGGTTGAGGGCAATCTTTCGCAAAATGTCCAGTTTGAAAACAATTAAAACATTCTAATTTTTTATTTGTATTATTAAAATTTTTATTAGTATTACTAAAATTTTTATTAAAGTTATTAAAATTATTAAAATTTTTATTAGTATTTTCGGTAAATGCATTATTTGACTGTAATTCTTTTCGTTGAAATTGATTAAAATTTCGCGGCTTAGTTTCTTTTTGAATTGATTTTCTCAAACTAATGCACCATATAATTCGTTCTTTCAACTCTTGAAGAGTTTCAATAAGTTGACTTTGAAACGATAATTGTAAATCGTCATCTCTCATACCGATAATAAAATATTTTATAATAGCATTATCTTTCAATCGTCCTTTAAAACCTAACCGAGACATTTCATCAAAATATTCAAGTAACGTTTCATTATTTTTTCGTTTTCGAGCTAACATCCCCATATGAACATCAGCTTCGTTCATTACTGCCATATATTTTTGTTGAAATTGATTTAAAAATTCAACCCAAGTTGTACACAAATTATCCATTTTGTCATACCACAGTCTAGCACTACCTTTAAATTTTGGTCCAACAGATATCAAAATTAATTCATCCGATATTTTATAAAATAATTTTAATTTCGATACCCTTTTATACCATTCTTCAGGTGTCAAACCAATTTCGTCGTCCGGATTAAATTCAGGTAAAATTTCCATCACTTCTTTTAAACTAAAATTAATTTGATTTGAATTTACCTGTTTGTTGCCAATCATACTATTACTATTATGAATAGGTTGCATTAAATTTTGTTCAACTGCTTCTGAATCATCTTGTATCACTGTAATAGAATTATTATTTTCTATTTCATCAGCTACCAAATCGCGACGACGTTCTACATGGTGCTTTAGACGATCAATTAATTGTTTTTTTGTTCCCGTACACGGTAACAAAAATTCTTTTAACTTTTCTTTTAAAGCTTTCACAGTCATATTTTCAAAATTTAACATAGCAATATTGTTAGCAACAGGATCACACATTTTTTTTTTTTATATATAGCTTTTGCTAACTACACGAAAGTAAAATAATTGACAAATGTAGATATATATTTTTTTAATATATACTTTTTATAAACTGTTGCTGATTACACTACACAATATTTACCATACCAATACACAAATATATTTTACCGAAACCGATTACACATATAATAATAATAAATATATTAATTTTCTTCGTTTCGTACAGTTTTGAAACACCAACTTAAAACGTGCGTTTATTTTTTTATTTATTTTACTTTTACTAAAAACGATTTCAAAATAACAACTTTAAACGTGCGTTTTTTTATTTTATTTTATACCGGCTACTTTAAAAAAAAAATATCAATTTTAAACGTGCGTATTATTTTTTTATATTTATATACCGATTTATATACACTTTTCAGATTTTTTTTTTATTTTAAATTTCAATTACACAATAAATAACTTTTTTATTTCAGATTTTTTTCTTTTATTTTGTAAATCCCACTTCTGAATTGTTATATACTTACTAATTTTCACCATCAATCTTAAAAAAACAAATTAAATAGAACACAAATCGATTGATATGAAAATATTAGAAAAATAATATCTTTATTATATTATAAATTGTTATTAAAAGTAAATATATAATGTTGATGAAATATTATAATATATGTATTATATTATTATTATTATTATTAAATTAATTATTATGGATGGCTAAAAAGAAGTTATTTACGTTCACGTTCACGTTCGTTCGGTTTGAATGTTTTTCACGTTCTACCCACAACTATCCAAAAAACTATATCGACGCTAAAGAATAAAAAGTGCGAAGATTATTCGTAACTGCAGTTATTTAGTAAAAATCATATAGTAATTGCAAATGTAAATGTAAATGTAAAATAGAAAAATAGAGCATGTTGCCAAAATTCGTTTACACCATGTCACTTGTTTCTCATGATTCCTAATATAACCAATACAAATCCATTGATAGCTTTAATCATTGATTTAAACTTTAATAATGAAATTTTAAAATTTAAATGAAATTATTTTTTGAGAGGTTTTCAAATTTATTTATTGTTTTAATGTAAAAGAATAAAAAAATTTGTAATAACAATATTATTAAGTTATTAAAATAATATTATCCCCAAGGAATTGAAGAATAAAATCGATAATTTTCAGTTAAATAATTAATCGATTTTAAATATATAAAACTTTAATATAGTATTACACAAATTTATTAGATTAATTTCATTACATTCCGTGATTCTATAATGTCATTATAGATAATTAAATAAAATTGTGTGTTCAATTATGTATATAGCAAATCAATTTCAGCTAAGTAACAATAGCTAACTTAATATAGATGCGATAAAATACACAAATTTTAACATGACCAATTTTGAACACTCCATCAAACTCATCATTAATCATCGTAATAAACTCTGTAAATTAAATATTAGAAAGTTGTAAATATACAAAATTCATCTTATTTCTAGTTTAAAATTCAATTAAATTCAACAAATCAATGCTTTCGTACAACGATTATGAAAATCTGAAATTATTTTGATATTTGAAAGGCGAATTAATTTATTAATTTAATTTGAATGAATTTTAAGTATAAGAATGCATTATCAAATGCATTCTTTAAATCTATTTGTAATGTATTATTCATGATACATTATTGCTTATGCGTTATAGAAATTTAGCTATTCCATAAATTTTACTTGTATTACGGAAAATGTATTACGAAAGTGAACGAAAGTGGCCAATAATTTTTTATACTAATGTATTTGCGCTAAATGCATTTGAAATACATTTTAAATTTATTAGCTGTCTAGCTGGGTTCGTAGGTATATTTGTAAACTTGTCATTATTAGAAAATTGAATTTTAATTATTAAAACATATATATAATTGGTTGTTACTTTTGTCATATACCATAATTAAAGTTTTTCTCACTTTTAGGATCACCAATATTAATGTAATTATTAAAATTTAAATATTGGTCAGATTTAATTATGGTATATGACAAAATTAATAGAAAATTATATGATAGATTCAAATAATTATTTAATATGGAATAACTATAAGGATTAGCAATGTTGTAGAAGTTAACTTCAAGGAAGATGAAGTGATGCACTTTTCACTTAGAAAGAATGATAGAACACAGACCACGTACACGTATGCCAAATATATATGTAAAGAAAACTGATTTATGTATTCCGAAAGAGAAAAAAGCATTATTTTGAAAATATGTTAAAAATGATAATTATTTACTAGTTAAGTAGTTAGTAATAATCACAACAGACTAAAATTGGTAATGATTTATTTATGCATATGTAGATTATTATTTTAAAAGAAATTAATTTTAATTAAAAATCCTTATTTTTAAAACTTAACTCATATATCAAATACAATTCATCTATTTATTTAAAAAAAGGATTGGCTAAATAAAATTAGAATCCTTTAAAAACTTGGTACAAAAATAAACATAAATTAATTTATATATATATATAAAAAAGGGTAGGTCAAAAAAAACAATTACAAATTATTAAATTTATTATATTCTTAGGAAAAATCATAAAAAGTGATTTTTGTTCTATTTAAGCATAAATGGGATTCTTGACCTTTTTTTTGCCCTAAAAGATTTGCAAATATGATAAGTTTTAAAATCAAAATATTTATTTTTATATTTTATGGAAATTTTATAAATTAATTCTTCGGAATTCTTTTAATATACATTTTATTAAAATTTGTGAAATAATTTATATTTATACTTTATGAATTAATTGATTATTTATATTATTTGCTTTCTTTAATATAAAAAATTTGCAGTTGGAGAAATTGGTTAATTAATCTAAAATATTTATAAAATTTCAATTTAATCATATTATAATATTAATTTTACACTAAAAAAACTAATTTGCATCTTAAACGCAGCTCTAATATTTTTGGTACCAACTGCGAAAGTTTATTTCTTGTTTAATATATTTAGGTAACGTAAAGATATCAAGTTTTCTTTTAAATTGCTCAAAGTTTAAGAAATTGTTATGCCAAATTATTTCGTTCTGTTTTGTTAGTTTTTTTGCCAAGAATTTATTAAAGAAATCCCAATTAGATGATTTTTATGTTATTTTTATTTCTACATAGCTGCATAACATCAAAAATCTTTCAAAGGAATGTCTAATAGATCTTATCTTCATACCAATCAAGTTTAATACAAAATAAGTCACGAATTTCATTCGAATTTGTCCCTTTTTTCGATTTTATGTAGGTACCTAAAACGGTGCAGGGCATTATCGCCCACAAAAACGGGAGAAATTCCTTTATACAGATAATGTTCGAGCTTTATAACCCACATTAGTGAGAAATAAAGCCCGTTGCTATTTGCCTTTTCCGGAAAAGGGACTACAAAGTAGAAAATGACCAACAGAATTAGTAAATAAATAAAAGATGAAGTTTGTTATCATGTTTTACACAAGATAAAGCTACTATATATATTTTTTTTCACTATTGACAACAATTTGCCTACAAAAAGGACAAAAAATTGGAGATTTCCTTGTAATTGCTTTGTTACATATTGTGGTGTAATGGATTTCGGGCGATAATGCTCACCCAAGTAGGAATTATCGCCCTTAGGTGCGATAATGCCCTGCACCACCTAAAACAACCTCTCTATTACAAAATTACTACGTACAACAATCATAATTTTATTCAAATTTCGTTTATATAATATTTTGCAATTCTTTACGTATAAATTTTAATAACTAATCGATATTTATATTATTCTCATTTTGTTATTTCGATTTTATGCTACGAATTTGAAAGTATATATTTATGCTTTAAACGGACGAATAAACAAAAAAGATCGAATTATGTATATATTTATGATTTATGTTTAAATTATTTATATTCTTTTTTTTTATGCTATACTATTACAACATATAAAAATATGCGCACACTTAAACCGTACACAAACAATAAAAATGAACCAATAAATTTTCCTAGATTTCCACTTCAGTGTTCAATTGTTCAATAAAAATATGGCTGGCATAAAATGTATCGAATTAGGATAAATTATTAGAAAATTTCGTTTATTATATAATAAAAAAATAGCCTATTTTTATTCGCTTTGCCAGCGTAGTATAGTAAACAATGATAGTTAATTTATGTTTATATACTTTTTTCTTATCACGATTCAAAATTGTTTAATTTTTTTATAAATTTTCGACAATTTAGTACTATAGTATGAAATAACCGGTTTACATTCTGTCCGTTTCTCTATTCATCTTCAATTACTAATTCTCCGGATCTAGAAGGGCTTAGAAACATTAAATCAAGTTAAACAGTCTCCATAGTTTATTCCAAAGATTTCTATAACTGAATACATGTAGTAATTCTGCCTAAATCCTTTATTTATTGTGAGTAACTAAACCATTTTCCATCATTTTGATATGAAATAACACTGTCCTGTATAGTATAACGTTACTGTGCCGTAATGATACAACAAAATTATCAACATTCATTACTCATACCAAAACCCGAATATGAAATATATTGATAATAACTTTATTAGGTAAAGTTTATAATAAAGATCAATAATTAGGTTAAGAAAACCTAATTATTTACTTCACAGTTTGAAATTGTGACATTAAATTAATGAATTACGTCAATTAAATTAATATTTCGTGAATTAACAAATTAATATTAGTGGTTCATAATTGAGTTATTACAGATATAATTTAGTGGTAATTTGTGTAACATAATGAAATTTTTTAATATATCGGTTATAATTATAAGTGTACCCGTACCAGTAACGAAATATTTCTTTTTCATGTAACGAAATGAACAACCTTTTTGCCGGTTTTATTACAGCATCTGAAATATACATTTATGATGTATACTATATAAACTTAAAATGAGACAGATCATAGCTTCGTATAGAAAAAAAAGTGATATAGATACGCTCAGTCGCTCATGAAGTGGGATTTATGGCTCAGAAACTGTTGTATAAAATAACGTATATATAGTAATAAAATCGAAATCTATTTTATTTATCGATTCAGAAGTATATTTCGTTGATGTATTAGATTCAGAACAGAAATATTTTTTACAGTGATGGTAATTAAACAAATTTCTACAACTTGTTAAGCTATGCTTTTGTAAAACATTTTTCTTTCAAATATTACAATTATAATAAAATATCTAGTATAATTCCGAAGAATTAATCATCATGCACTTCAAAATTTATATTAATAAAAAATTAGGACTGCCACTTTACAAATTTTAGATGCGTTTAATAAAATCTCTTGCTAAAAGTATTTCAGTTAAGTTAATCTAACCTTACATTTGTTTCTATATATTGTTTATTAAAATCTTGTGCAATTTAATGGGAAATAATATCTAATAGAAAATATCATAAAATCTTTATTAATAATTTATGAGAATTGATATTAAATAATAATAAATTTTTATATTATTTTTAACAGACTACATAAATCTGGCTAAATTAGTTTAGTTAAATTTATTGTATTGTAATATGTTAAATGTATGAAATTTATGCGAAAAGTCGACACTAATGGTTTTTTTTAACGAAAATGTGTTAGGTAATAAAGAGCGATATACGAATAATAATTATAATGTAAATACATATCTCAATATAGAACATTTCTGATAACTTATAATTCGAGAAATATTTAATACAAGATTTTCAAACCGCAAATTCCGGAATTTTTATTATGCCCAACTTCGAAATTCTTATATTAAACGATTTACATGTAAAAACAATTGAGTAATTAACAATTTATACGATAATTGGCTTTGCGGTTTTGTGTTGAATATTCTAATTACGATACACATTAAGAAGTATTTTAAAAAAACCATGTTTGTATTATATTTGCATATACATAAATTAAATCGTTTAAGGACTTTGCACATGATACGTGAACTGCGAATTTCGAACGAATGAATTATTCCATGTTTAATTAATTTTTTTTAAATAATTTTCTTAAATAAAATTTTTTAAATTAATTAATACACATAAATTTATCAAAATTTTTTAAACTATTTTATTAAATTTATGAAAATAAATAATTTTAATTTTTTTTTCTGCGAATTGGAATGGAATATTTGATCGCGAACTGTCAAATCATTATTCGCATTTGTTGCAAATAACAAAATTCGCTCGTTTTAACCACATTTTTTTTTTTTATGGAATATTCACAATTCGCAGTTCGCGTTTCATGTGAAAGAAATGTCAAAATTTGTGAATATTCGCAATTCGCGTTTCATGTGCAAAGTCGCTAACTGGTTACTGTAATTAATATGAATTATACAATTTTTAAACATTACAATTGCATGAAAATTTCTGGAATATAAATTAATTATAATTAAACCTAGTTATAATAGTAGGAGTATTGAATTGGACTCGTCTCTTGTACTAAAAAATGGATTAGGCCAGAAAGTTTTAATCTGGGCATTTTCGATATCAGAATCAGAGAGTCTATAAAAATACCAAAATTAAACATCCACGTATGTACAAGTTTATATACCGGTAGAGGTCAGTAGCTTCAGTCCATGCTAAAATTTCCAAATAGTACATATTTCATATGTTCTATATCTACAGATATAGGTCTTTGTTAAAATTCCCATAATTATAATTTATAAGTTCATTGGTTCTACACTACACAATTCTGTAATTGTTAGCCGATTTTAATAACATTTTACATACAGGTTGATTTTGTCTTCTAGTTGTAGTACTCTTGAAATGTATACTCGGGTAGCTTAAGTGAGTTCATAGAAATAGGAGCATTTCATTATTATTAAGAGAGGTCAATGAAATTATACGGACGAGAATTTCAGTAAGTTAGTTCTTTCTAACTGCTAATAAAAATCCATAATTTCAATTTATGATAATAACTTATTATCAAAATTTAAAATTATGGATATAAAATACATTTTTATAGTGTTTTAAAATTGTGAAATTTATAACGTGTTTTCTTCAAAGCATAGGCAGTATTAATTACAAATCTATGTTTGACATAAACCACTGTAACCACAAGATATATGGTGCCCAATAGATTTTTTTTATATGTTAATATTCGTGTTCTAACTGCTAATAAAAATGTAAATTTTTTATAAAATCCTTCGTGATCTTAAGCAAAACTAATTTAGGTTATAATAATTATAATTATTACTATTTTGTTAAATCTAAAAAATTGCTCTAAAAAATTTAATCATTGATTAAGTTATTAAAATTACTTAAATAAAATATTGAGGAAACAAATTGTTTTGTTAATTTATTGTAGTTTAAAATATTTGCCTTCTAGCATTATAAATTTTACAAAGTTTATTTCTCTGTTTTTGACATTTTTGAATATTTTTATAATTATTATATATTTTTATTATGTAAGTGGATATTAGATTTTTTTGTTAATCCTAAAGTTACCTAAGGATAAAAACATAAAACCACAACAATTGTTTTCTTTTTTGTTCCCAAATGTCCGGAAGTTCTAAAATGTTATAAATTTTTGTTTATTTTACAAATTTTTGAATAAAAAAAAATATTTGTTTGAAAAATAAATTTAATTTTATATTAAATTAAAGTAACATAATTATATAATATTTTAATATATTGAGTCGTTAATGTGACCTCAATGAACTATAAATGTCATATTTATATTAATATATTTACAAACAAAATGGAAATTTAATTTTTAATTAATTAAAAGTATATATGACTTTCGAAAGAATTGAAAATAAATAATATTAACATCGAAATTAACAATTCTTTAAAATCTCCCTATCTCGCCATTATTATTTTTAATTATATATAATTAATCAGGAAATGTCAAAATTATATAAAAAATTGTATAAATAAATTTGTAGACATGAATTATCCTTGCGTACAAAAAAATTGTTTAACATTAATAATTTTAAAATATGTACTTTCTAGTTTGCATAATTGTGTTTTACAAGCTAAATTGCTTGCAGGAAGCAGGATATTATAATAAATTTAAAATTTATTACATGGTAAAGGTGTTTTATAAATATGTTCTGAAGTGTATAATAATGAATTTCGAATTTAATTTTTTTTTTATCATGAAACATAAAAATATAAAAAAATCAGTGTTAGGTAATTGCAATTATTTGTGGTATATTTGTAATATTTATTAAATATAAAAATCAAATTAAT
The DNA here is from genome assembly GCA_963920725.1 of Rhamphomyia laevipes. Lineage (NCBI taxonomy): Eukaryota > Metazoa > Arthropoda > Insecta > Diptera > Empididae > Rhamphomyia > Rhamphomyia laevipes. The sequence goes on from OY987256.1 coordinate 40,537,234, forward strand.
AAAAAAGGAATATCCGGTGTCCGATCACAATACTCAATACTACTTTTTGGCGGCAGTATTATAAACCTGACAGAAGGTATAAAATGTTACTTTAAAAAACTTATGGTAATAATACCCCAGGTGGTAATCCACTTAGAGTGGAAAATCCACCCTCTACGGAGACTGACCCCGCGGATTCTGGGGGGGGGGGGGTGTTCAACTATTGCTTCAAAATAAGTTAACATCAACATCATCATCAACAACAATAACAACAACATCAATAACAACACCAATTTCGTCAACACAACTGCAACTGAGCTGCAGCTTGTTAACTCCACCGAGACTAGTGCAACATATAAGAACATTGAGCGAACCAACGATTAGTCAAAAGCAAATTGAATTGAATGGTGATTTAAGTATTTACAAAATATTTATATTAAGAAATATACATAAGTAAAAAATAAAAGGACTGTACTTCACTGGAAGTTCACCTGTAAAAAGTAAAAAAAAAACTAACACTACACTTATTTTACTTATTGTTTTATAATAAAACAAATTGTAAAACTTTCTATTTTTCCCATAATTTGGTTCTAGGTTGGTGACATCACCACGCCAGTTGAATTTTTTTAATAACTTTCTAACTGATGAACCGATCATTTTTAACGCTACGAATCAACTCCTGGATTTAAATTAATTAAATTCCAAGACAGCCAAATAAAACATGACCTTAATTTTTCATTATTCTAACAAAAATACCTACGACAGTGAAGAACCATTCAAGAAAATTGATATAAAAAGTCGTGGTGTAAATAATATTGACGTTGATGCAATAAAAAAGAATTAATATAATAATGAAATTCATGTCGACATGAAATTAAAGATTGGTCTCAGGCTGCATTTTAAGTTCAAGACGTTACACTGTATCTGTATCTTAAAATTAGTCTTCTATTTGCGTAGCCCTCTACATATAATGTTTTCTTTCATTTGTCAATAAAACTTGACGGTTCGTATTTTAATTATTGATTATTTCAGTATAATTTAAGTGCTTTTATAAATAACAGAAGATGCAGATGCGGCAAAGAAACTTATGGATTGGGAGTACCCAATATATTTGTGGCAAATCGTACCCAATATATTTGTGACAAACATGCATAAATTTTAAATATTTATTTTGATGTAATTTATTTTCATTTTATTTGCAATAATTTTTTTTAAAAATTCAATTCAATTAAAAATAAAATTTGTTGACTTTCATGATATGTTTAATTATCGAATTATGACATCGAATATAAATTTCATTTAAAAATATTTAATTCAGTGTGGTTATGTTAGACTATGCTACATACATCAATGTTTACTTGTTGATATGTCTGTAGGGTAGACAATAATCTGTTATCATTGAGTAGATTATGTTATTTATGAAAAATGTCTGGAAGCTGGAATAATGGCATGGCAATTAAACAACTAAATATGAAACAACGGAAGATAATTGCAATCCAATGATTTTATTTATTTCATATTATATGTTTGCCATTTATTTCGCTTATAAGTGCATTAGCATTAGTGACTATCACTGAAAATAATCTGTTTGATATAATGTGGTAATTATAATTTTACAGTAAACATGTTAATGTTTTTAATGGGCAATTGATTTCCAATTGAAAAACGTATACCGATGACATTGTATACCACAAATTCTTGTTCTACTTCCTACTACATTGTTTATTCTAAAAGAATGCAAATTTACGAGAAGACGAACAACTGATTTTATTTATGGACACATTTCGAAGGATGTATAAAATGACAATATATTTATTTAATGAAGTGCAGTATAATATTATAATATTCAATTCATTTTGAATAGAAATATTTAAAAGGAATTGAAATTTATTCATTTTATACAATTATAGCGAATTCTCCAAACCCTATTAACGTTAACGGGGCCAAAGATGCAACGAAAAAATGTTCTTTCAAAAGATTTAATGCTCATCGGTATTAAATTTTGTCCACAACAACTGGGACGATGAGTGTCTTGTATAATGTGATCTTGGTTCTTCGGGTAAGCGATATTGATCTCATTGGCTTACTTATGCTATCTTGAAGCTGGAGTTATTGCCATCTGTTGTGACCATACAATCGAGATATATAAATTCTAGTACCGGCTCAAACTTGTGTTTCATGTCGTGCCATTTTGACCTATATACTAATTGAGGGTGTTGTTTAATGAATGGTCTTTTAATTGCAGACTGATGTTTCTGTGTAGATCTACAGCATCATTTATTATACTGAATAATAATTTGAAAATTATTAATTTAATTAATATCAAAAAATTCAAGCAGATATGAAAAATATGTCAAAATTGACCGAATGTATTATTACATAGTGTATAACTAACCAAATGAAATATATTCATCGAGTTCACAATTGACTGATTAAATGTTAAACAGAATACATAATTTACCGAAGATATGAATAATTCATTGAATTCACATAGTTAAATGAGCATCCTATAAATCGTTATATATTAATATGTAAAATAAATAACATTAAACAGTGTGAACCTATAATGCATACACAAAACAAATAATTTAAGTTAATTCTGAATATTAAAATTTCCTCTTTTAAATATTATTATTATAAAATATAAATATATTATCATACCTGAAAATCGTGAAAAAATATATCACAATAATTGATTTTCCAACGTAATAATTATTTTTGCTGCGCCTTTTAATTTTCCATATTTCAATTAATACTTTATATATACATCTATCGAAAATTATACATTGCCATTAGAAGTTATGATAATAATAAAAAAAACTAAATTTTGTGGATAGCATGGATCTTTTTTTTCTTGTTCACTCCATTTGGGAGCAAAGGGCTTCTATACAGAGTTTCCACCTGCCTCTATTTTGTGCCATTACTTTTATTTCCGTCCATGTTTTACCAATCAATTCTAATTCATTCATTATTGTTCTTCTCCATGTATTTTTTGGGTGCCCAACAACATCTCTAGATCATTGAGGGTTCTATTCCAGCGCTTGTCTTGTGCTTGAACTACATGATGCTCGTCTTAGTATATGTCCTATCCATCTCCACCTTTCTTTTGCGTATTTGTTTTATTATAGGTTCTTGTTCTGTAATTCTCCAGAGCTCTATGTTTGTTATTCTTTAGTTTACATATTATGCGTAAACATTTGTTTACAAAAACTTGTAATTTGTCGATATACTTTTTGTTGAACATCCATGTTTCACTTCCATACAGCAGTATGGATTTTATACATGAGTTGAATATCCTAAGTTTTGTTTTTTTTCTGGAGAATTGTGATGACTGATACGTAGCTGCCCAGATAACAAAACTCTTGCACGTTCTCGATGCTTGTTTCATTAATTCTTAAGTTTTCCGTGCATCGGTTGTTTATACGCATGATCTTTGTTTTCCTTATGTTAATTTTTAGGCCAACTTCTTCCGCATACATATTTAAGTCATTCAATTTGCTCTGCGTGTTACTGTGTGAGTGAGCCATCAATACTATATCATCAGCGTAGTCCAAATCCTCCAGTATTTGCATTAGCGACCATCTTATGCCTCTTGGTCTGCTACTTGCTTTCTTTCTTAAGTACTTCATCCAGTACTAGGATGAACAACAATGGTAATAAGTCACAACCCTATGTTTAACTCCGTTGTGAAGTTTAACAGCTTCGCTGGTCTGACCTTGATGTGCAACAACACTCTCCGCATCTTTGTATAACGCCTTTATTATTCTGATGATCTTGCTGGGGATTCCCTTGTTGTGTAATACTTCCCATATTGCTTTTCGTCTTAGTGTGTCAAATGCTCTTTCGAAGTCCACGAATACCATATATAGAAATGAGTTCCACTCGATCGATTGTTCTATTATGAACCGCACTGTGTTTGGATAGCATGGATGTAATGTTTAATATTTATGTAGGGTTTAAATTTGTTGAAGGTAATTGAAATTTATGAATTATTGATGTAAAAATCGTTTTATGAATAATCGATGTATCGAATTCGTACTGTAGCAGTTTGTAAAAATTACGAAAATTATTTCTAATTTGTAATTGTAATTTAAATAGGTTATTAAAACAAAAAAACCTTTTCAAAATTATCTTATACATAAAAAATACAATTTTATTTATATTTTTTTTAGTTTAAAAAAAAACTAAGTTTGACTTTCTTTAATAATCACCAAATTTACTAAATTTTTCAACCTTACGATACTTCTTCTTTAAGTATAAAATTATTATTTTAATTAGATATCATAATGTCCTACCTTTTTTTGTACACAAGGACATTTAGGTAATATTTTGTATACATACCTACCTTATCCTCAACAGAATTAAAAGGTACTTACATCACCTGTAGATACCATCTTTTTGAGGGACACCAAATAAAAAAAATGGATCCAACTTAAATAGACATTATTAAAAGAGATTTTCTTTGGGAGATTTAGATAAATAACATAATTATACCGTCGTAAATATAAATTTTATTAAGATATTGTTATTTATGAAAATGGAAAAGTAAATTTGTAAAATTCTTTTGATTTTTATCTTTAAATTAGTTTATTTTGTTTTAATTTTCGAAATTCTAATCTTTTAGGAATTGTATATATATTTAATATTTAATGATAAAAAATTTTGTATAAAATTAAATTTAATATAAAATGTCCGAATATTTTTCTATTATGTAATAAATTTTCATAAAAAAAAAATTGTTAATAACTTTCCATAAAAAAAACGCTGCCTGAAGCAAAATATTTAGTTTTTTTGTTTTCATACCAAATAACAACAAGTCATCAGCCAGAAAAAAAAGCATTCTATTTGAATCCTTTTCAAAAAGTTTTTTTTTATTTTATTTTTTGTTTTTGTGACACTTTTAAGGTTTTTACGGACATTTTATACTGAAGTTTTTAATGGTTTTGTTAAAAAATTTCACCGATTTACAAATAAACTGTTGTTTTATTTATTTGAAGTATTAAAATTTATATCCTTTTTATCTTCTGGTATGTATAAAGGATAGGAAAAGGAAAAAAAATTGCACAAATTTATAATAAACTTCCATCACAAACGGGTAAACATATAGTCAGCAAATGAATTATATTTTTTATTTTAGGTATGGCGATATACTATTAAATGACCTTTTGAAATGGTAGTTGGAGTGAGGTTTGCTAGTAGTATTAGTATACGACCAAGCTAATATCATTTACAGCAATGCACAAGTACTAATTTTAATTGTAGTTAGAATCAGTAGAAGTATATATTGCATTGGACTTGACTCTAAAAAAAACGTAAACTTTTTTCGTGACGTGTTCGAGGTTGAAAAGTCTAAAAATACCTGGGCTGGGTTCACTAACGCCCCCTAGAAGTACGCGTTAAATTTTTATGAAATTTGGCACACAGCTTCACCGAACATTCCTTTTTCTTGATGCGCGACAAAGATAGGATCGGTTCACTGATGGGATCCAAACTAGAAATTTTCGTTTATCTTGAAAGCCATTATTAGTGTTGTTTTAATCTATGAAAAAAAAAAATATTTGACATTTGGATTAAATGTGCCTACCTATTCACGTGCCTACGTATGCTGAAGTCAGTAGCTTCAGTAGGGCAATCCTAAAATTTATTAACAAATATGAAATATTTAATAAAACAGTTGTTTATTACAAAGCGTCGGTAGACACTATTAATTGTAAATCTATGTTGGACTTAACTACGAGTTATCTGATTACCCTATTTAGTATCATCTTTTTTATCTATATTTAAATTAATCCAACTTCCGACTGTCAAACAATATTTCGCTGTAATTTAACTTAAAAATTAATTCAGGCATTTTAAAAAATATTATTTTTCTACAATTTATTATGTCTAACTATTACTGAATAAACTCATTTATATTCTCAAGTTCTATAAACCCAAACTCTAATTTGCATATATTTAATATTTAAACATGTCAAAAATATGCAATTTTAAAACTTTATCAATAATAGAATAAAGGAAGCCATACTGATACAGTATTATAAACAGTATAATAAATTTTTAGTGTTATAAAACAATGTTTACAATAATGTTGATATAAGTAGTCAGTGGTTCATTACTGACTACAGTAATTGCTTTAAAACTTCAGAGTATATACAAAATTTTGGGTTTCCACTATAGAATCAGGATTGTAAATTTTCACAACATTCTATATTTTATGTATTTGTAACATTTTTGTGAAGGCACTAGTTTATTATCTCTCAAGTTTCTCTAAGAATTTAAGTTGCCAGTTTTTTTAATTTTTATTTATATTTATTGGTTTTCAAATAAATACAAGACATAATTTTAATTTCTCAAAACTTTAATTATTTACTTATATAGAAATCAGGTTGAAAATCAGCTGGAAAAACCCTGGTGAAATTTTTCCAATTGTCCGTGTATCAACATAACAAATACAATTCTAAAAAGAGTGTTTTTCATATTATGAGTAGTTATGGAATAACTATGAATTCTGGTGATGGATTTTATGGTTAAAAAATAGATTTTGCTTGTATTTAAAATTCATATCTTATAGATTTGTTATCAAGATTGGGCACAGGCGTACCCAGGTACAGGTAAAATTAAAATTTCATATGTTCTAGACTAGAGCATATATGTAGTAATTATTATCGGGTAATTGTTATCCGATTTCAATGATATTTTACAAACAGGTTAATGATCTAGTTAGCTCTTCTGTATTTGGAGTATGTACTTGCACGGGGTTCTTAGATAGTCAGTTTTAGTTTCCGAATTTTATATAATTACGTGTTTAATGCATAATCTATAAATATGGTACACCGATTGGATCTCTGGTTACGCATTTGTGTACCTATGTAAAGTCCAGTACCTTTAGAGGCTACATACTATAATTTCCGATTAAAATTTCATATATTCTAGAGATCATATGGTGAATATTATTCGATACTAATAAAATTTAGTACAAATATTAGTTTTTTAACGTAGTTGGTAATTTAGAGTCGGTATAGTTTTAGTGGGTCCCTGGTGCCGTGTCATAAGGCCATATGTCATAACGCCATAATGGCTTTATGACTCACTTGAGTGAGTCTTAAAGCCATATTCGCAATTTTTACCAATATGGCTTTAAGACTCACTCGAATGGGTCATAACGCCATATGGCTTTAAGACTCATACCATAGATGGCTTTATGACTCTTTCGAGTGAGTCTTAAAGCCATATTGGTAAAAATTGCGAATATGGCTTTAAGACTCACTCAAGTGAGTCATAAAGCCATTATGGCGTTATGACATATGGCCTTATGACACGGTACCGGGTCCCTATCAAAATTATGAGTTCTACTGTTAAAGTACTGTTTCTTACAAACAAATTGTAAATTACAAAATACTGTTGGATATAAATAACTATTTAAAAACTAACTACGAGTTATCTGCTAAGGTACCCCTAATTAGCACCTTTTTTTGTTATTTATATGTACAAAAATGTTGTATGAACATACAGAAAATTTCATGCAGTATTATATTTTCTGTAAGCTGTCAAAAACGTTGTGGAAATTTTTACAAAACCAATTGTAAATGGGAACGGAGATTTTGGAAAACATACAAAAGTTCATACAATTTTTTAACTGCTTACCAATTCCTGGTATGATATTGTTGCTGGACTTTTTATTCTCATATTGGTAGTATGGTGAATTATATTAATTTAAAATATTATAAACTGTAAATATATATTAATAATGTATTTCATAAATATCATATTGACTTTCGGTTTGCCCCTTGATGATAAAAGACACGTTTTCTTGATGATTTCCTTTCTTTTTTGGGTCAAACTTGTTGTCGAAATAAACATAACTATAAATTCATTATACAAGTGAAAATTACTACTTTGTAAAGAATACTAAAACGATGCATGTATAGTATTTAATAAAACAATAGAATCGATGAGGTCATGTTTCTTCAGTATTCTAGGAAATAATTTTTAAGGAAGTGCTGAATATATTTTATTAATCATTTTCGAAAAATTAATTAGAGACACGTTAAAGATTATAATTAAATTTATAGTCATAGCTTTTGTTAATTAAATATTTTTTTAAATAAAAATATAGTTTTGCTGCTTGAAACTGTCCAAATAAATATCTTTCAGATGAATAAAAAATATGAAACACTTAAAAATGACAATATACAAACAATACTGAACTTCCTATTCAGATCCTTAAATGTTAATGTATTAAAGGATTTCTTTATACCAATTTTGAATGATTTTATTATACGTTGATGTGCTACGTTATGTGTAAGCCTAAAGTTACCACTTTACCAAGAAATTAGTTGTACTGTGCAACGTCATAAAAGTTTTGCAGAGCATAAATTTGTTACACACACCCATAAACAAAAATATTAAACTCCAGCTACAGTTCAAATGTTGAATATGAAAATAAGATTTGTTATTAAAATAAATATCGTGACAAAGGATAATTAGTAAATATGATTTGTTGAAAACTTTTTCTTAACACCTGGTGATTAAAACAAATTTATATAATTTTTCCAGGTTTTAACATTAACATAATAATAGCCACAAAAATGTTGTTGTATTTTCAGTTATAAAAGTTTCTTCTCCGGCGTTTATATATTATTTAGTTTAGGACTTTTTAGCATGTAAAATTGCATTTCATTTAACTTTATGCCGGCTAAATAAAAAGTTTTAGTCAATTTGACGGTTATTTATTATATTCGATTAGTGAAAATACTCCAGACGAACATAAATTTTTCTACTGTATATATAGAACATTGTAAATTTTAATAATTTAAAATTTTAAAGTCGTTAAAGTCGACTTTTTATGTTACTTTTTATAATAAACTTTATAGTTAATAATCCAAGGAGGATTAATCTTAAAATTGTATGACATTTAAAAATTATTTATAATATTTTTACTGAAAATCTTAAGCTTACCATTTAAAATTAACCATTCCAATCAAACTGGCTTTGATGGTTCCAGTTCCAACAGATTTTTGTGTTTTTTGTTACAATGTCAGGACCTGATTTATTACATAATTTAATGTTAAAAGCTTTTTATAGTAAATTTTATGTTCTTTTCTATTTTTTTTTTTTTTGTGAAGAAAATTTTCTTCATCCTTTTTATTCATATTTATTTATTCGCTGATTTATAATGTAAAAATAACAGAAGTAATTTCCTAGGATGATTATCAATAAACTTTTTTTTGAAAATTTTGTGAAATTTTTGTACAGGACGAGAAAAATAATTAATTACAAATATAATATGATAATATTATTTTCATCATTAATTTAATTTTAAAATCATTTAACGTTTCTTTTCGATAAGACAAATTAAAAGCCTATAAAAGTTGAATTTATTTTCTAAATCTTTGAATAATGGCTTTACACAAACTTTTATTTTTTTGTTACTCATTAAAAATATAATCCTAATACTTGGTAAAAATGGACTTATATTGCTTAATTTTTAAGGAAGGTATTAATGAAAAAAGAAAATGGTTACCGACGTAACAACTATGTACTAGCACCCGCAATATTTTAAAAGGAGTGAAATGTGGAAAATGTCGATGAATTTTAGAATAAATGTAAATCAATATTTTATACAAAATTTTGATTTTTAATTATTACATGATTTTAAGATAAACATAAAAATTGTATTAAAAAAATGATATCCTAAAGTGATAAATCATATTTCACGTCGTGACAAAATAATTAATCATTTAGATTATTTTGTCACAAAAAAAGGATTTAAATAAAGGATACAATTTAAGAGATTGCCATTAGGAATACTAAGGTAATTCAAAAGAATTTTTTTCCTTTGAATATTAACCAAATAATTTTTTTATGTCTACTAAAATTGAAATATGATGAGAATTCTGTTATCTTGTCAAAATTCACAAAAAAATATACAAATTTATTATCATAATATTTATGTAAAGTCACCATTTTATGTAATTTAGTTCATTTTTTTTGTTGAATTTTATTTATATATTTTAAAAAGTTATTAAATTATTAAAAAATTAATAAATTCAATTTTAAACAGAAATATTTCTGTTAATTTAATACAAAGTGTTTGAATAGTTCTGCACTTTGTTCACATAATATATTCTTTATATGAAAACATTGGTAAATAAATGCTTACAAACCCTAAATTCAATTTTAGGAGAGATATTTTTTTTCCATAATTTGAACTATTTTATTAATTATGTTATTTTATATTTCTTTATTATAATAAATATAAAAAGTATATTAATATTACTTAGTAATTTTCTAATTTAATATTAAAGAATATAAAATTCAGTAAAAAATGAATTAATAAAATTGTAAAACTGAAAATATCTTTTAATTTTATGTTTGCAGATGTTTTGAAACCATACTTAAATTATTTTGTTTATGGAAAACTTTTTAAACAGATGTCCAAATAAAATTGTAAAATTTAATTTTACTATATAGATATAAAGATAAAGTTGTAAAAACCAAATTATAATTTTTAATTTTTTCATATACGGTATACATATTATATAATTTAATTAAAATTTCTTACTACCATTTCTATTTGTAATGCTGTCTTTAGATAATAAGATCTTGTGAATGTAATTTCAAAATAATATATCCTTTGCTATCTAATATATAACATGTTTATTACGTCTAAATTTTATTGGTGTTGTTATTACATATTTATTGTACAATCAGATTTTTTTTAAAAACCTTCTTGCTAACTTTTCCGAAATTATTATTTCATAATGGCTAAAAGCCTGAATTTATTTAAAATCAGACGATGCCGATATCGACAGTAATTCAAAATTTACCCCGTGTTTGTTATTTTTGTTTTTTGCAAAACACAATTTAAAAATATTAAATATTCAACCAATTTAATGATAGGAACTTACACCTTTTCCAAGTGTAACTCAGAGCATCAATTTTAATTCATAAAGTATCAATCGTAATTCAGAAAGCCCTAATGGTATTTAAAAATAAAAATCTGAGTAAATCAAACTCATATTCTCAATATATGGCGTCAGATGAAGATTATTTTATAATTATATATATGCCGAAACCTACACTACTAAAAGCCGTGTCATTACAATACATGCGCAAAAATTTGTAGTCACAGAAATTATAATATTATATGTCAAAATTAAATGCCGGTAATACCAAGCGCTGAATGTTCGGAAGAAAAGTTAAATATAATAGGTAAATAATAATTATTAAAAACCTAAAAGTAGTTAAAAGTGTTATTAAATAATAATAGATTAAATTAATCTAAAAAAATTGTGCGGGCATTGTGTATTTCTAGTGTAATTTATGTGATAAAAATTACAACAAATTCTAACCTAAAAAATATTTTTTTTTTTTGTAAATAAAAATAAACTATATACTTTAATAGTTTTTAATAATAATTTAATTTTTAATAATAAATAAGTGTGCTAAAAGCAATTTAAATTACATATAGGTGTACATAATTAAGTGCAATTTTTTTTACTTATAAGCTTTTTGTTGGATTTTATAATGCCGAGACATTGTGTGGTGCAGGGTTGTAGATCAAATTATGTTCCTTCTGCACCATCAATTCCTACTTTTGGATTTCCTAAAGATAAGGAATTAAATTTAAAGTGGATTCGTGCTATTTGTAGATCTGATTGCCTGCCCACTAATGAACGCAACAAAGATAAATCATTAATTTGACGAAAATTTGATTTACCTGCTGATACTGGTACAGTTCGTGCACTTATTGAACATAAACCTGCCGATGTACAATAATAATGAACAATAATAAATAATAAAATACAAACTAGATTTCTAAAAGAAAATAAAACCTCAGAATGAAAAAGACTGTTATTATAAAATTGATTAAAAAAAATTAAATTTGTAAAATTAAAAAAAAAAACAGTAAATATTATTATTATAATTATTTGGCGCTTATTTAGGGAGAAGAAATTATATTAACATATAGATAACCAAATAAAGTACGAAAATTTAAATTAAAATATTATATTATATTAAAAAAAAAACTAATATTCAATTTGTAATTTGTATGTTTTGTTGATTCATATTATACTATACATAATTATAAAATTACATATTTTTTTGTAAAAATACACAAAAAAAAAACAATTCCTAAAAATTAACTCTCATGCTGTGACCAGAGCAGAAATTTACACACACCACCATAAGTTTTGGAAATTTCCTTTTCATATAAATTTTGATAAGCGCCATCTATAATGAGAAGTCGCATGGCTTTTTTGAGATCACAACAGATGCCGGAAGCATCGTGGCTTTTTCTGACAACGTCATTTTTAAAAATAATTTCACTTTGTTTGCACAAATATCATAATAAATGTCTCTGTTATAAGAGGCTATTACAAAACTATTTGTGTCCGATTCCATTTTTATTAATATTTTATTTATTTATTTAGTTTTACAATTTAAATTGTAAAATGTCTGAATTGTCAAAGCTCACTACTACATACAGGAAAAAAAAACAGGTGTACATTTCTTTTTTTAGACACCATACAACGCAAAAAACTCCATACAAAACATACATGTCAAAAAAGGAAAGGAGTTTTTTCGACGGAAGGAAATTTCTGCTATGGTCGCTACATAATTGTTTTTTTTTTTGTAATTGATAAATATATGTATATTTACATCGGCTTTTCTCCTAGTTGTCGAATTTATAATTATTTGTAAAAAAAAAAATATATATATATAATTAATGTTAATCCATCCAAGTTAAAATTAATTAATTAATAAAAAAAAAACTATAATAATATTATATTAAAAATAATTAAAAATAATAATTAAAGCGTAAGCATTTTAATTTAATAATTATAAGACTGAAATATCGCTTTTAATTTTATTATTGCTTTTTTTTATTTTGTTAATGCTTTTTTGATATATGTGACTGAAAAGTCACTTGTTATTCTTATTTTTATTTTTTATGTAGTTATTAGTTAGCATGTAGAAACTAAATGTTCCTTTTATTTTGCTATTATTTTTAAAAATTATTGGTTATATATTTATTTTTACTATATAAAAAATAAATATATAATATATGCAATATATGAAATGAAATGTTCCTATTAATTTTGTTATTAATTTTTTAGCTAATTTTTTATTTTAAACTGAAATATCAGTATTATAATTATAATTATTAATAATTATAATTTTTTGTTATATATTATTAATATTATTTTATTTTTTATGTACACGCGATGTGATGTGACGTGGCATAAGAATTCCTGCATTACAACATGAGTTCCAAACAATAATGAATTACAACAAAATTTAAATTTTCTTTATTATTATTATATTTTATAATTATTATAATATTCTTAAACAAAATTGTAAATAAAAAAGATATATATTTGTTATAAAATATAAAAAACGAGAGTTTTCAATTCATTTCAATACAAAATTTTCATATCAACATATAAAAAATTTGTAAAAAAGTCTGACTAAATTTTGCGCGCATGTGTTAGTGTGAGATCTCATTTCCCGGCTTGTAAAATAGTGTAGGTTTTGTATATGCCCAAGAAAAGATATTCGAACCGCTGCCGTATTCATTTATACGCTTTAGCGAACTTTACGTGTTTAGCGAACTGTAAACGTACAGTAAGCGTAAATGTTAGGATAAGAAGCGTAGATAAAAAACGAAGAGATTTGTATATGTATTGGCACTACTCCTAGAGCTTGCTAAAAACAGTGTAAAAACGTAACCCAAAAACTGGTGCGTTTATGTACCGTAATTATCGTTATAAATACGAACAAATTTTATAGAAAGAAATTAAAGATATGAATAATTATATGTAATGATCAAATAATATATAAATTAAATAATTTTCAATTCACTACAAATTATTATTTTATTTTAAGGAATTTTTACAATTTTATTAATATTTTTTATTTATCTAAAAACACAAGTGTTTGTTATTTAATGACGCGTATTTTTTTTTTGTTACCCCTATTATTAAACATAATCGCTAAAAACGAACAAAAAACGACACGCTTGCGAACTATTTTTTTTGTGAAAAAGAGGTTCGGAAACGATTCGATTTGGGTTCGTTAACATCGAATTTGTATTTTTTGTCTTAAAGGGAATATATTTATTCACGTATATTTATGTATATTTTATTTTCAAATAATCATAAGATTTGTTTTCTATTCTTTTGGATTTAACACTAAATTTAACTATTCTTTTGGATTTAACATCATAAATAATATTAAATAATTTACAAAGTACAATTCTCAGAAATAGCATTAACATTTAAGTATTATCACAGACAATATCAGATACTCCATTCCATATATAATTAATGATACGAATATTCTAATATGTGGTCTGTAATAATGAGAACATTGGAGACCACATCACAGCTATACCTTCATGGTTTGTGTCCAAAATATTATATTCGAACGCTTTAATTATATTCGAAAGCTTTTTAGTTTTGTTTTCAGTTGATTATGCACATTGTTGCCAAATGTCAACAATATAATAACATTTTTACAGCTAAAAATAAAAATAAATCTGATATTTGGCAACGTATCCGCATATTCAATTGCAAGATAATAAAAAATATTTTTTTTGGAAAATTTTTAATTTGCATATATATGTATAGGGAATATGCAAATTCAAATGTTTCTAAATTGACTATTTTCCCATTATTATTACCTTATTTACTGTGTAAGAAAAAACATAATTTTATGGATATTTAATTTTAATTTCAATATTTGATAGCTTTATATAAAAAAAAAAATATGTTGGATTTTTAAATATATTGAAAAATAAAAACTAAAAGTTAGAAATAATATAGGTAGTTTAAATTTAAATTTAAATTTAAATTATTTCATTTTTTATTTTAAAAAATATTTTACATTTTATATTATTAAATTAATTATTTATATCATCAGTTTTCTATATTTTAATAAATAATATAATTTAATTGAAATAAAAATAATATTAAATATATTTTAAAATCCAACATATTTTTTTTTTTTATATAAAGCTATCAAATATTGAAATTAAAATTAAATATCCATAAAATTATGTTTTTTAATAATTTCATTCAGATATTTCATTTCAACATGTGTTGCTTAAAATCAAAATGCGTTATATCCACATTTCGTTTTTTTTTTTTCGTGTGATATATATCAAAATGTTCGCATTTCCATGGGCTATTATTTTATTTTAGAAAAATCGACATAACTTATTATTTTGCATATGCAAAATACAACTAAAATTAAAAAACTGTCATATCCAAAATTTGTTGGATACAATGTAATTTTATGTGATTTTAATATTTGCTATAAAAAATGAATTAATGTAAATAAAATACATAATTTACTTTTTTATTGGTTTAATTTTTATGATTGGTTTAATGTTTCTCTACTTTTTACAAATATTTTGATTATTATTTACTATCAAAACCCGATATATTTTGTGAATATATATATAATAAGTTTTGAAGTTCAAAATTTTCTATATACAAATTTAAAATAAGTTCTGCGAGCTACAAAAACACATTCTTACATTAATTTGTATCAACTTGAACTATCTCTCACAATAGATATAGAGAAATAAAAAAATAGCTTAAGTATTTTCTGTTTTCTGTAAAATCACTTAAAGTGCATATATCGCACTTTGATTTTGATAGATACACATGCAAAATAAGAAAAAAATATTTTTTACACATTAAAATAAAAATAACAACACAATTTTTAACCATCGCAATTGACTCAAAATTTTAACGTGCAGTGGCGGCTGATGATTATAAATTCTGGGTGGGCTAAATTTGTTTAAAAAATTAATAAAAAGAACCTTGTAGATTTTCACTTTACCTTGAACTAGAATTAAGTTACTACACATAAAATATAGTAAAGTATACTATACTTAAAGTGAAGTACCTTTAAGGTGGACTGTGTCCGTACGTTAATTTTGCATATTCCAAATTATCATATTTTTTGTATTGTTATATAAAAGTTTCGTAGAATATAATTAAGATTTATAGAAATTTTTAATTCAATATTGAATTTTTAATTAAATTTCTGGCATTTTTCTGCAGTGAGCTCAGCCCACCTAGCCCATAAGGACCAGCCGCTGCAGGTCCCGTGACGTACGCATATATTTTTTTCGAATTTGTGAAAGCTTTCGAAAATAGTGCTTTCAGTATAACTGCGAAAAAAAGTTATGGTTTGAGGGTTTGATTTTATTTTTCTTGTATTTTAATAATTATTCAGTAGAGCTTTAGTAATAAATATTTAATTATTTAAATTACTTGATAATGGGCCTAAATTGCAGGTTAATACTTTAAATTCATTTATTTTCGTGAAATAGTGTAAAATAAATAAATAGACATGATGCATAATGATTTACAAAAATATTCATTTTACTCCTTCGGAATGGAGTATCTGATATTTAGTCTGTGGTATTATGCACATTTTTTTATTAATAACATAAAAACGCATCACATAAAAAAAAACTATAATAACTAAAAACATTTTGAATAGTAAACAATTTTGAGAATTATAATATTAAAATTGTATTTTTCTACTATCTATTTTTACATTATGCTTGTAAAAAGGATACCAAAATAAAAAACACATCATTAATTTTTATGAGTTTTTTAAAAGGATTTTTGATAATCATATCCTTTTGCGTGTTAAAATGGTCAACCATTTTTATATAGTTTTTTTTTTATTACTAACATGAAATCTCCATTTAAAAAATTGATTTTTGGTATTTAAAAAAAAGTACATTCCTAAAAAATATATTATATATCCTGAAGAATGCGTGCTAAAATTTATATTATAATACAAATCAATAAAAGTATTTTGCACATCAGCAATTAAACAAGTAATTATGTTTAATGTGTCATTGAAATTAATAACCAGAACAGACATTACGAAAATTTATGTAATTTACTCGTGATGTTTTTATAGTAATATATAACAACATATCAGCGACAGAAAAAAAGCATATAAATTGTATAGTTACGTATAATATTGATTTACTAATTCTAAGTACCATTGTACCTTTGTAATGCTATCCATACATTATGCAACGTGTTGACAGCTTAGTCAAGTGTTGACAGCTTAGCAAGTTTACAACACGTTGACAACCATTTTGACGGTTGACAAATCGGTTGAAGAAATATTAAAATATTTTAATTTATGTTGATGGTTGCAAGTTGTATAGTAGTGTATAGTGTAGTTGTACAACCAAAATGAAGTTTTACAATTTTACTGTCAAAAAAATTATTTTAAAATTAAAAGTCGAAGTGGCCGTTTGTATTTGTAGTGAAGAAAATAAGTAAATTAAATAATATATTTATTGTGAATAGGCAAACTATGATTTAATAAATAGGCAAAATAGTGAACGCATATAATTTTTAAAATCCTTAGACTGATTTTCCTTTAAATTTCCCTTTATACCAACTCGTTAGCCACATCTTTCTCTTTCTGCGTTTAACTTTTTCTTCATTAGATCAAATTTCTGTTATTATTGTCAAAGAAGCTAAAATAGTATCACTCATATTGTCATATTGGTTATTATTTTTATTTGTAGTACAAATAGTTCACTTTATTATTTAAATTAATCCACATTTTTTTAATTTACATATAACTTCAAACAAATTATAATTATAAATATATTTTCATTTTGACATATAATTATGTATTTATTTAGTTTGACATATAAAAAAAAATAACAAAAAAACATTAATTTATGATGGTTGTAATATCGGTTGTAAAATGAGTTGAAGTGTGTGTGGTGAAAATTTACAACCCGATTGACAACACGTTGCATAATGTATGGACAGCATAACAAAGAGAGATTTTTTAAATAAAATTTCTTTTAATTTTTAATACATCAATTTCTTAGCTGCAACATAAATTCATGTTCTCCTCACCTGGGAGAACCTTTATCGAAGGGGCGTGAGTGGTGGACCTTTATCAAATTAATTAAAGGTATTGATAAGTACATCTCGTATACTGTATAGGGCCATCTGGGGTCCAAAATATGTATATGGCCATTTGCGGTCCAAAAAATGGGACAATGACCCATCTAGTGTTTTATTAATAATTATTTATATTATAATTATGTGTAGTGAAATATATTCAAAGTGTTCGAATTTTATTTTTATATCGCTCAATAATCGTAATACAAATCCGGTTTCCTGACCATAAATTAGAGGAATACTTATCACCAGTGGAAACCAAATTGTATTTTCGCTTAGACGGAAAATCTTGTTTTTTTCTGACCCATAAGATTTGGTTTTGGTTTAATAAATATGCATAGGTTTTAGGTTCTCAACTAACATTCAAATAAAAATACAGAAATACTTACTTATTTTGACCCAGGGACTTTCGAGTTACTTATTCTGAATCATAGAGCTTAACTTCAAAATAGAAAATAACTCCTAATTTAATCTTTTATATTCTTCAACTGTAACATTTTTATTGCAGAATTAAGTTTTGTTAATTTACTGAAAATTTGGGAAATTTAAATAAATTTTTCTAAAATCTTTCAGTTTCCTAAAGTCTATAATGTAACTCAACTTTAAAAAGAAAAGCAAAAAACTATTTTAGGCCTAATTTTTTTATATAAATTTTTAATTCTTTTTCTCATCTTAAAGTTTCTGGAACATTTCAAAAGATGAGAAGATCAGAATAAGCTAATAATAATGTAATTAATATTATAAGCTTTATTTTTAAAATTTATCTCGCCACATAAATTTATATTTATTAAACAAATTGTCAAAAAATTGGAGGATCGCATAATTACCAACACATTTATTCCTTTAAAGTTCGGAAACTAAAAATAAGAAATTTACTATAAAAAGGATATTTGAAATATTATCTTCATTTTATTTAATAAATATACAATGAAAAAATATTATTTAAAAATATTCATAACAAATAACCTTTTTTCAAAGATAATCATAAAAATAGTTTACATAAACAATTTAAAATCTATAGATTCTTTATATAAAATCTAGATTAGTTTATTTTATTTTTATTAAAAGTCAACATATTGAAGAAAAATTAAATAACGTGATATGAATTTTAAATATTTATTAAAGATGTTACGCAGTTATATGTTTGCTCATATTCATTTTAAAATATGTACATACATATACAGTGAATTCTCTCTAAAAACATTAAGAACTATGTTTTTTTCAATTGCATTATTATATGTACATTAAGTAAGCCAATCTTATTAAATATCGTCAGTTTTAAAATTTAAATTGATATTTACATTGTTAGTTTTAAAGTAACATAGAATATAAAGTTATATTTTCTATAGTTACATAATTCTTAAAGCCTATATTTTTATTATTTTATAACAAAAATGACGCGACAGACGATTTGACCCTATTTATCCATTGAGCTAAATTGGCTTCAGCCAATAGACTCAATCGATCTGAGGATGCCTAAAAAACCATATAAAGATGATTTTTGTATGGTTATTTATTTGAAATAAAAATTAATGGTTTTTTTTTTTTTAAATTCTAAACTTTGGTTATTAATTAGTTTTATACAATTTTATTTTTTCATGTACAACCTCTCTTAACAGCATAGAGCATCAATGAAAGAGGTTTCATGACATTTTTATAGCAATTTTAACCTACAAATTTCTTTATAGTGAATAAACTTTTAATGAGAACAAACGAATGGGTTTTAATAATAAAAAATTGTCAGCAAATGGTTTCAACCGTTTGCATATTTCTCAATCTCAAAACTACAATTATACTCATTTAATTAAAGCTTAGTTAATTAGAGCGACATCGATGACTCCATCTGAAGTTGAACCTAATGCATAGGCATGCATAGCAAACTACTACTACGCCACCGCCGCTCATTTTTACAATTTAGCAATGTATTTAAGTTCGATTATAAATTAAGAAACGTTTCAAATTTTATTTAGGCCCTGTAGACGATTGTAGAATGCGTTTGTATTTCGAGGTATAATTATTTATGACAATCTTAAATACTTTGTCGTGTCGGTATATATTCTTATGAACGTCGTAAGTTTCATTTCCATAAATTCTAATTTGTTCATCACTCCAATGACCGATTTATCCATTTATTTTAAAAACTTGCCGGTCATATAAATTTGGTTGGTTGGTTGGTTTGTAAGGGGTGACGGAATCAAGGTCCTTCGCGCACTTGAGCCTATTGGCCCGTTGTACCCCCCCGTCGACGGCCGATTAAGTTTCTAGCACGTCGACCCATCCTACAGCTCTTACGAATGAGTTAATCTTAGCCGGCTTAAAGGTACCTGCTTCCATCAAGTCTGTCAAGAAATGATGATCAAGATGTTTTAACCGTTTATTATGTATCGCAGGACATTGGCATAGGAGGTGTTCTACAGTTTCATCAACTTCATCACACCCTCTGCAACAGGATTCTGCTGATAGACCTAACCGATAGGCATGTTTTCTTAGCAGAATATGTCCTGTTGCAATACCCGTAAAAAGTCTAATCGATGATTTGGTCATGGAAAGGATTTTATTCGTTTTCTTAGAATTAAGGTTTCCCCAGAATAGTTTGGTGTGTGTACACCCTACCGAGTTCTGCCATCTAAGAGAATGCGTTTCTTGTGCCCAGGTCGCAATTAAATATTTTGCGAGTTTTAGTGGGTAGCCAATTGTTACAGTATCTATGGCAGTAGGATTTGAATTGGCTCCTTGACGTGCCAGTTCATCCGCCCTTTCGTTGCCTTCGATTGATCTATGACCGGGTGACCAGAGGAGTTTTACTATGTTTCGGCTTCCTAGTATATTTAGGTTTGTTTTACAAATCTTAACTAGCTTCGAGTCGGTAGAATTATTCTCCAGAGCCATCAGCGCAGCTTGACTGTCTGAGCAGATGACCACTGTGTGTTCAATAAGGTTTTTATCGTTTAGAATTTCTACTGCTTTATTGATTGCAGCTAATTCTGCTTGAAAAATCGAGGTATGTTCTGCAAGGTTTAGACTTAGATTAATATCTAAGTCTGCCGAGTAGATACCCGCACCACAGCCTGTAATCATTTTAGACCCATCTGTGAAGATCGTAGTTCCGTTCCTTGGGATTGGATTACCATTTTCCCATTCCCTTCTCGACGGTATTCTTATTTTATATTTATTCCCGAAAGTAAGTTCCGCTATTTGTCTGTCACATTCTGAGTCAAGCTGACAACCTGCCGACCTGATTACCTCGAGAATATCACAATGCGGAACGTTAGGATTCGTTTTTTTCAGGAGTCCGTTAAGACTTAGCCGTAAAGCGGTATTGGCCGCTAATTTTTTCACATGTATATCTATCGGTTGTATATATAGAATTGCTTCAAGGGCATTCGTTGGTGTACTTTTCAGTGCACCTGTGATACCCATACAACACTGACGTTGTACCTTTTCATAAATCTTGTATTTTGTTACCGTTTCCATTGACTTCCACCACACTAATGCTCCATATGTAACTATTGGTCTAATTACACACGTGTAAATCCAGTGGATTATCTTTGGATTTAGACCCCATTTTTTACCTATCGCGCTTCTACATGTCCAAAAGATTCTAATGGCTTTGGAAGCACGTTCGTTCAAATGTTGTTTCCAAAGGAGTTTTTTATCAAAAATTATACCAAGAAATTTAACCTGATCTACCATAGTTAGGGTGGTATTGCCAATTTTTGGGAGTATTAGGCTGGGACTCCTTCTTTTCCGAGTGAAAAGACAAAGCTCAGTTTTATCCGGGTTTACTTTTAGTCCGTTCTTTGTTGCCCAGCTAACAACAATGAATATCGCACTTTGCATAAGCT
This sequence comes from Rhamphomyia laevipes, assembly GCA_963920725.1. NCBI lineage: Eukaryota > Metazoa > Arthropoda > Insecta > Diptera > Empididae > Rhamphomyia > Rhamphomyia laevipes. Next base: position 40,559,030 of record OY987256.1, read on the forward strand.
CGGTTAGCGTTGTCTCATATTTACCAGTGACTAGAATCGCCAAGTCATCTGCATAACAGATGATATGGTATCCTGCTTCCGACAACTCGTGTAAGAGGTCATCGATGACAAGTAGCCATAAAAGAGGAGATAGAATGCCTCCTTGCGGAGTTCCATTCCCGGCATGTCCATTTCTTAACGAGCCACCGAAGTTTGCAGTTAATAATCTATTACGAAGCATGAAGCCTATCCAGTTCACAATTTTACTGTCTGCGCCTTTTCGGCTTAGACAACCAAGTATTGATTCTGAGTTAACATTATTAAAGGCACCTTCAATGTCAATGAACATTCCCAAAGTGGCGTTCTTTTGTATGAATGATTTTTCAATAATATATGTTATACTATGCAGAGCCGAATCAACAGACCTGCCTTTACAGTAGGCGTGTTGAAAAGAAGATAACGATGAAATTGGGATTGAGTTCCTCAATTCCGTTTCAATGATTCTTTCCATAGTTTTTAAAAGGAAAGAGGTCAGACTAATTGGCCTATATGCTTTTGCTGAAGCATAATTAGTTTTGCCGGGTTTAGGTATGAAAACTACCTTTGACTCTTGCCATATTTTAGGAATGTAGCTCAGGTCCAGACATGCGGCGTAAATTTTACACAATCTGTCTATTAGTGCTACATTCGCGTATTGCAGGAGGGCTGGGTAAATACCATCTATACCTGGTGATTTAAATGGTTTGAAGGACTTAATTGCCCAGCTAACCTTTTCCCGTGTGAATAGTTTAGCCGCATTCAATGTGGATTGTCTATAATCCCTTGAAAGTGAGTCACGATTCTCCCTACGCGAATTGTCCAGGCATCCTGGAAAGTTAGATTCGAGTAGAATTGCAAGTGATTCTTCAGGTGAGTCACTTTTCCTACCGTCATCATATTCCAGAAGTTCTGGTTGTGTATGCGTTTTTGAGAGAATTTTCTTTAATCTAGCGCCTTCTGAAACATTTTCGATTTGTTCAGTGAAATTTTTCCATGATTCTCTCTGGGCTTTTCTACAAAGAAGTTTGTACTCACGTAGAGCAGATTTGTATTTGTCCCAGTTATCAACTGAATCGTAATTTTTTGCTCTATTAAAGAGTCTCCTAACCTCCTTTCTAAAGTTTAGGATTGGACCCGTCATCCAGACTTGTTTCCTATTGTTCCTATCTTGCTTTTTTGGACATGCTGTCTCAAAAGCTCCTCTAAGTGAGGCTGTTAGGTTTCCGACTTCTAATTCAATATCTGTAACCCGATTAAGATTTTCCACAGGGGAAAAATTATTTAACCTATCATCTAACTCTTCCTTATACTGTTGCCAGTTTGTTTTGGAAGGATTTCTGAAATCAATATTTTGGTGTGGGACTGATCCTAATTCAAAGCATATCCATGCATGATCCGAAAAGGATGGCTCGTCCGAGACTTGCCAATTTAGAACTCTATCATGGATATTCTTTGTGGCCAAGGTTAGGTCAATTACTTGTTTTCTAAGTTTGTTAATAAAGGTTGGTTTATTACCTTTATTGACAATATACAATTCACTACTAAGTAAAAATTCTAGAAGTGACTTACCCCTTTCATTACAATCCGTGCTTCCCCAAACTTCATGATGAGCATTGGAGTCGCAACCAATAACCAGCTGTTTGTTCTTTGATTTTGAGTATTCCACTATTTTCTTCATATCCGTTGATGGTGGTGGATATGATGAGTCGTACGGTAAGTAGCAAGAAGCTAACATTTTCACTGCGGAGTGTATCCCATCCCTGGGATTCCACAGGACTGCAACGTTGTCCTTACTACTTATCTGTGGAATAAAAATCAATTTAAAACCTTTTCTAGCGACTATACAAGCTCGTGGTCTACCTGTACCTATGTCGTAGAATAATTGAAAGTCACTTGCACTCCAGCCAAGAATCTTGTCATCTTTGGTCCAGGGTTCTTGTATTAGTGCAACATCTGCTTTTCCTTCAAGAAGGTGGTCTTTTAATTTATTCGTAGCTACACAGCTGCGGTGAAGGTTAGCTTGTATAATTTTCATGCTAATTTCCTCCGCCCTGTGCCGCATCTGTCGTAGTGTCTTCATGTGACTCTACTGCACCTGTAAAAATAGCCGTAATGTTAAAGTCTTCACTGGTTAAGGTATCCTCATCAGATAAACTGTTGAGGTCTGTACCAACCTCGGACCCTAACATTCCTAAATCATTAACCGCCCCAAGCAAAGAATCTAAATCACCATCAGCTTTGCTTGGATTGGTAGCTTCAAACACTTCTTCTTTTTTGTCATCTGTTAAAGGGAAAGTCATTTGGATCTTCCTGGATAGATAGTAAATCCATCCAGAAACATTTTTGAGAGTCACCAGGGACTCGTTTGGAATTCCCAATACCAGAAGTTGACCTTCTGCTTTAATTTCTCGATGGTAAACTGTCCAGGATTGTGTTCTTAAGTTTAGATCCTTATTAAGAAGGTTAACATACTTGAGAACTTCCTGGGGTTGCCTGGATTCTTCAGGGAGCCATAAAAACGCCTTGTTGAGCCTAGGTACCTCATTTTTGCCAACAACTTGGAGGTCTGAATCTTGCCACAGTTTACCATCTTGTTGAACCATCTTCTTTACAAATTCTACCGTTTCAGAATTTTGGCAAGTAATTCTGAATACATCGCCAGAAAATCGGCTCCACTCAAATCGTGGTATAAAGCCATCTGGGTCAGTCATCAGAGCAGTTATTTGCCAAAATTCAAATTTTTCCTTTAGGATCTTTTGGTTTTCCAAAAGAATCTTTCCTTCAGGATGGACTTTATCTATTATTGCAATCTTTAATCTGTCGTCAATTTCATTGCTGGCCATGCCGCTTACCGGAAGCACTGGCTTATCGCATTTGACTTTAGTCTTTTTTGCAGCAGAGAGCTCATCTTCTTCTGACCTATTGCGCTTTTTATTCAGGGGTTCATTCTGAATGGTTACGCTGCCAGAAGTTGAAGGCTGATTCTGAACTGCCTTTTTTTCCCTAAGAAGGGAGTATGCCTCTTCTTTAGACTTCCCCTCTTTAATCCATCTAGTTAGCCATTTCCTGTCTGTGCCACTCAGATAAAGCTTTGTGGTACTGGCCGGATTGTTGGCTTTTTTCATTTTATCATCTCGTTTGCCTTTAGAGTTAGCCGTGGTCTGTTTGATCGTTGGTTTTGCTGGCGACCTCCCCTTGAAGAGTGGAGGCCCGCCGGCAGGCGCAATAACTGCCGACGTTTGGTTAGATATCCCTAACCGGTTTAAATCTTTAGTGTTACTCATTCGTTTTTTTTTTTATTTTGCGTTTTATACCTGCCGCCAGGTATAAATAAAAAGGCCGCCCCTAACCTGGGGAACAGACGCCTACCTGCATGCTGACTGGCTACCAGTTTAGGATGCAGGATTTTCCTCCCTCTCTCGTTAGTAACCTGACCTAGATTCACGTTTGGCATCAAACCAACCGTTCCACTAGGTGTGCCAGGTTTCCAGGAGCCACCACGGGGAGGTGAGAGTAGGAATTGAGGAAAAATTGTTTGCATAGTAAACTAGCCGACACTAGCCGTCATATAAATTTAGTTTTGTCCTGTTTTCAATGATTTTGAACAATTTATAAGTATGTATATTAAAAGTTCAAATGAACTGATTTAATTAAATTGTGATATAAGAAAAGATTGTTTTTTTTTTAAATATAATGCATTATTCTTTTTTCCGTTACTAATTCTACTAGAATAATTCAACTGTCACTGTCACTAATCTACTTGGATACTAATCTACTTTTTAAACTTTGATAATGCGCGTTAACAAGTTTCGTTATTGAAATAAAAGCTACAAAAAGATCTGAAGAAAATGTGCGCGATGAATTATTTAATTTATAAATTTAACATTTTAGGTTCAAACGTATTTAAAGGTAGGTAAACTATACATTTCCACATTTGTCAATTAAATTGATCCATGTTAATTTTGTCCAAGTTTAATTGCTGAAAATTAAATTATTCCAATGTAAAATTGGTATTATTCCAATGAAAAAAAAAAATTCAATGGAATTGTGCGTAGAATCTGAAATTATGAACAGATATTTTATTTCATTTATTAATTTAATTAAAAAAAATTAAATCAACTAAAACATTTATTAATTTATGGGAAACTTTTGATGCAATTTAATTTCCAATCCACATTATTAATTGGTGAAATCCAATTTCACTAAAACTCTATTAATTAGCGCTATGAAACTTAATTTTTCTAACTCCAGAATCTTAACAAAGCGTACTAGTCAGATTTATGAGAATTTGAAAAGATCGCATCTTAGTTAGGGTTATCTAATAACTGAAATAGTGCATGAATATTGTGGATAATGTTCAACAACATTTCGTTTTATATTAATTCATTTTTCCATGACAATGATTTCGGATTAATATTATTGATTTTAGATGCACTCTAATTTAAAAGGCAAAGAGCAATTGACATTTTTATTGAAAAGACGTGAAAGATGGAACTGTTTTGAATATTTTAACCACATTTTTATCTCTAAAGTTATATCATTAAATTATCCTTCAAGTAATTTGATATATTAATGTAATACTTAAATACTGAAAGAAATTTTAATGGTTGTAAATTTACTTTCAACTCACCCTACCGCGAGCTAAAAGAAATATTGTGTACAATATTTTATTGTAATGAGTTCGAAGTCCAAACTTGTATATGCTTAGATCTATAAAGTTCTTGACTTATTTGTCCGTAATGCCAATATAGATAATTTTAAGTAGCAAAGCTAAATTTCCGATTGGTTGGTTGGTTGTAAAGGGTGACGATTGACTCCACAACGCACCAGGGCCAAAATAGACTTGTTGTACACCCCCATCGGCGGCTGAATTTAATTTCACCATACAGTGCGTCGACCCACCCAACTTTTTTCATGAAAGATATAACCCAAGAAATGTTTACTCAAATGTTTCAGTCTTTTAACTCTGAACCCCGGACATCTGCATATCAGATGCTTCTCCGCTTCCTCCTCGTCACCGCAACTTCTATACAGATGGACTCTTCTGATAAATGAAGCCGTAAGGCACGTTTCCTCAGAAGAATGTGCTCATAGTAATACATAGTAGCAAATCTAGTCAATAATCTACATGATGCTTTATTCATGTTTGGAATCAAGTCTTTTTTTCGTTTGCGGTGACAAATTATTGGATAGAGTGAGACACTTATTGTTTTAAAAAATTTATAAACATCTTTCCTATTATATGTCAAATTAAGCTTTTTCCCATTCCCTAATAAAAAAATCCCACTGAAAGAATCATATTCTATGAAATTTCATTATCGGCACTTCCATTAATATGTTTCTATTATTTTCAACCACTTCTTTAACTATATACGAACATCCCATACCAATTTAGAATCAAATTTCAATAGCAATTTTTATTTTCATATTAACATATTTTCAATTTAAATAAAAAAAAAATAAACGAAATTTAACTTCTTTTTTTTTCGGAATGTTAAAATAAATGAAATTCCTGTAAAACATATTTTCTATATACAAATTCCAATATTTTGAAATGATAAAATTAGATTTTAAAAAAAAAAACATACCAACAATTTAATATAGATTTGTCCTATTTTTTTTTTTGTTGTCTTAATGCTTAAACATATGTTCCCAATGCATGTTTTGTACAGAAATGTCCGGAATGCCCATCAGCATAAAAACAATATTTGTACTGAACAGAGTATATAAAAAAAGGCAAAAAGAAAATTGGACATTTTGTAATATTATATGTCAACAAGATTCAAGGCAGTTTCAAAGGATATTACAAATACGTTTTTTGTGGAAAACTATACAATAACATCCGTATGCTATAAAAAATCGAAATTTCATTTTAAACATTATATTAGTATTTTTTTTTTCAATTAATTTCATGACAAATACTACAGTCTGGAGTAGACGAGACATTTACTATACAAAAAAATCATTGTTCAATTTTGTTAATAATTTCGTAGTATGTCAATTTTTACACATTCAGTTTCACCAACTACAAAATCTTGAAAGTTTTTTAACAAGTATAAGGCGATCGATAAGATATTTGTAGCAATCTTCTATTTACTATTTATAGTTCCAAATTCGAAATTTATAAAACTATAATTGAATTTTTATCATATTAATATAAAAAATATATACTAATCGTTAGTTTCAAAAATAAAAAATAAATAAAAAGGAAATTGAAAACCCATTTTGTCCTTGATATATTGATTGATTATATCAATATCATTTCAAATTTCCTTCTTGTCACTGTTATTAAATATAATACTATTCTATAGTATCATTCACTTTATTATTTATCCATAAATGCATTTGATTAAACAGGAATAAAAAGAGTTTTAATTCAATGTAGATTATAATCTTTTGTAAATCTATATTTTAAGCTAAAAAAAATGATTTAATCCTAACGTAAATGGATGTACAAGAAACCAATGATATTTAGCTCATTCTCCAAAATAAAATTAAAACTTGTCAATAAATCATATTTACAATAATTAATTATATATTAATTTACTATATGTCGAAGTCGAACCATACGGTAAAGAGGTTTTCAATAATAATAATAAGTTTTAAATTTGACAAGGCAACATTTTAAATTTCATAAATGGTAACAGCTGAAGTTTCGATTTAATTAGTATACAATGGAAAAATATAAGCTTGAACAATGTTTGGAAACAGCAAAGCTTGAAGTTAATAACTAATTTGGCAAGAAACTTATCTTTAGCGCTGAGGCTAATTTTTGATGGATGAATAGCGATTATGCTAATTTTTGATGGTTATATAAACAAAGAAAATTGTCGTTATTGGAATAATTCCTATCCATATATTATTCACAAAAGGTCTTTTCATCTGTAAAAAATGACAGTATGGTGTAGATTATGGTATAAAGACATGAAGAAGAAAATCTCCACTACAAACTATACAGTCAAAATGGTGATTTAAATTTTGATGAAATTGATTTGCAAAACGATGCAGAAATATACTGTACTTGCTGGTCAAACAATATCGTGATAATTTCGAAAAATGTGACTGTAAATTGGTATCCAAGAAATTACGATCATACGCCATTCGATTATTAAAATGATGTTTTATTCAAAATATAATTGTATTTATACTTCATAGCATAATTTTTTTTATATTTGTTTTAAAATCAAATATATAAATGAAAAACCTAATATATATAACTCAATTTCGAACTTCCAAGTTATGCTAAACTTTTGCATTATAAATAGTCTGTAATATTTTTAAAATTTCTTAAAAACTATCTAACGACCATACAATGCCTTTCGGAAAATTCGGAAAATTTCGGAGTATTTGCGAGTAAATCTTAGTTCATAGTAATGGGATAATTTATATAAATAGATCACGATAATTGTTAAATTTATTCTTCAAAATTTATTCATAAAAATCTTTATTTTTATATTTTCCACCAAAAATTCCAACTAAAATTTAATAAAATTATTTATACTGGGCACGGTACCTTCCGTTTATATTCATACAACAGCTAAAAATCTATCAGATTATGTCATTTTAACCCATATGGTATTAGGTAATGAAATTTCCTATCTTACAAAAGTAATATAATTTTCTGGATTTATACTTTGTTTATGATGTGGTGGATATTTTTAGGTGTTTGATATTTTTTAGCCACTATACATTATTAATCTAGGAATAAAAATCATTACCCAAAAAATAACGAAAAACAAGCACAATTTATCCAGCTAAAATTCTTTCTCATTCGTGTGAAAGAGGATTAAAAAATATTAAACATTTATTTTATTTGGAAAGTGTAAAAACTATTTATGTTTTTAAAGAAGAACCATTTATAATACCAAAAGTGGTTTTGGTAGATGAAAACTTTTCAACAGAGAAGTTTTTATTGAAAAAGATTTTTTTGTAGCGAATACTTGAACTGAATCTTTAATTAAAATATTTTGAAAAAAAAAAATAAGAACAAAAAAAAAGAAATGGTTTGTAATTAATAAAATAGTTTTGATATGTAATATTCTCTTGGGAGTAGGGTTGCAATTGGAATAAGTTTTACTTACCATTACATTTATCAATTCTTTTACTAGATTTATTTCATGGATTCTTGAAATAATATCGGTCTTATTTCTAAATATAGTATTATCGCAGCTACACCCTACACCTGTAAGAATTAATTTCACATATAATATATCAAAAATGTTATTCTAATCTAGATTTAGATATTTGTAAGATCCTCAATACTGGGACCTCAATAGTTCTAATGATTCCATTATTTAATTGTTTTTCATATTTGTATCAGTATTTCTATTACCAATTATACCATATAGTTAATGTATTGACTAGATAGAATACGCTGGTTGAAATTTTATGACAAATTCAGATGTTTCACCTTCAAGGATTGAGAATTCTGTATTAGTGACGTCGTTTATTTATCTAATATTAAAAATTAAACGATAAGTTGATGTCGTCAGTTGTTATTATTGTTTTTATATGCAATTGAGAAAAATTATTAATTAATCATATTTTTTCTTCACATCAAACTTTTATTGAATATATATAGAATTTTCGAAGTAAAATAAAAATCACAACAAAATTCGAAGAGTCATGAACAACCTTTTAGATAATTAATAAGCAAATGTAAAGCATTGAGTTATTGAGTAGTTTAACTACGAAATGATTTAACAATCATTTTTATGAATTATGAAGAATTTGTTACCTAACCTAATTTCTAAGGCAAATTGCTTAAATACAAATTACTTTAATAATCTAATACTATTTAACATATCACCCACCACCAATGAAATTTCTTATTATCTAATTATTTTAACTATTCTTTTCAGTTACGAACATATTCTCTTTTTATGCTCTTCTGTGTATAAAATTATAATCAGAATGTCATAGTACATTTTAACTCTAGATTATATAAAAGAAACATATATTATAACTTCTCATCAATTTTCTGCTGTATATCTAATTTAATAGCAAGTCACGATTTCCAAAGTTTTAGTCCAAAAAGGATCCGAAATTGAATAGGGTATGGCAAATTAACTATAATGTTTAATATACTTTCTTATGAAATTCATCCTTTTTACACATAATCAATAATCCGTAAACAAAACAAAAACAAAAAATTAACACACCAATAAAATTATCTATAAACTTTTTTGGGTAATTTATCAATTATTAGAGAAATGTGCAAAATTTTGTATTTAACTTTGTCACTTCTGAAACTATTTTGAATATTTCAAACTTTGACAAAGAAAAATAGAATTTTCTTTTGAGATATATTATGTAAAGATATTTTTATAAATTTGTTTTTCTGTTTACGTATTCGGAATGTAATTTTATTTACTTTCACCCGATTTAATTTTGCTATCCTTTTTCTTTACACATATCCTTTTTCAGTGATGGAAAACTAACCTTTTTTTTTTGCTACGAATAAAATATGTGGAAAATATTATTCAATTTGCCAAAATTAATGAAACTAAGTTTAGGTAATTCAGAATAATTATATATATTTATTCAAGTAAATTTTATAAGAAATAATAGTTTTCTTAATATAAATTAATTGTAATAATTTTTCTGGATTCAATTCATAGTCATAGAATATTTTATTTTATTTATCAACTAGTATTAGTCTATATAAGTACAAAATAAAATTACAATTGCTTTATTTACAGGCAGAATACTACGTATATCAAGGACCTACCTTGACCTGGACCTATTTATTTTATTTTCCATTTCCTTTTGAGTAAGGTTCATAGCGTATACCTACGTAGGTTAGGTTGTAGTGGCGGCAGTGCCTCGCATAAATGACACTGAGTCTATAGCTGTACTACTTTTATGGATAACTAACTGTGAGTATGTGTTAAGGGAATATCTATATCTAGTAAGTCGAATAATTTCGTAACTGCAGTAACTTTGAGGAGTTTCCTGGTGCTAAAATTCGACACCACTTTCAGAGCTGGGTAGCACGGTTCTCCCAGAATGAGTCTTCTACGTCTAGTGAGTGCCGGGCAGTGACATAGGATGTGTTCAGGGTTCCAACTTGCCTTACATCACTGCAGTTTCTACATTGATCACTTGCGATTAGTCCAAGTTTACGCGCATGCTTGTCGATCACGCAGTATCCAGTGGGTGGGCGTTAGGGTGATTAGTGCTGTAGTTTTTGTTTTAAATATGTCTGCATATCTCGGAATCGTAAGTATGTGCTGTCAAAATAAAGTTTCTTCTTATAACATTAATATATAGTATTTTGTGTCTCCTGAACATTATTCATAAACCGACTTACGATGTTTGTATCGCCCACTGAGGAATATTTACATATGTCGTTATAAGAGAATTTTCACTTTTAAACCAAAGTACTGAAATTAAATTTGTATTTATAGCATTTTTTTTATTTTTTCGTAAATTGAAAGGATTTAATTTTTCATTAAACTACATGACATTTATCGTATTAATATTTTTAACATTATCATTCCATTCTATACCAATCCAATTTTTACAAGCGAATATAATATAATGATTATATTTGGTCCATAGATTACTACAAATTACTTTGTAAATCCCAGTAAGAATTATTAGATGTGAAAAAGTCTTCTCTAATTTTCTTATTATGTTGTTTATATGAAAATATAAAATTTTCTTTTCTTTATTTATTTCTTATCCTTATACGTTTTCGCACAAAAAATCATTTATTTTCACTCGATTTTTATTCTATTATTTTAATAATACAAGAAGACATAAATACTAAAAAGGATCTAAGATTTACTATATACAAATATTCACCATCAGCACCAGCAATAGCAAAAAAAAAAAGATACCACAAAATTCTAGGGGTAGCTTAAACTTCGCAGTAACGTATGTTTTCTGAAATTTAAGCAAAATTTAAGATCTCTTTTAATGTCATCAATAAAATATTTGATATAATTCGGAAACTTAACCAACTAATAGAATCTCGAGCTCAACCCTGACCAACATGAAACAAAAAAATTGACAAATTTCTATTATTATTTTAAACGATCTTTCCATAACAAAATTTCATAGTGATTCCATAACTCCTCGTAACAATTACTAAGTACATGTAAAGAAAAATTTATAAATCCTTAGTTGATATATTTTATGATGTGATGTTAACAAAACAAAATAAAGAAACAATTCATGAAATATGTGATATATGTATAAATTCTCCTTTTTTCATCCTTGAAATTCTACCTTTACTCTACACTGCATACACATCACAAAATATCTTTATTCATACTGTACTGTAAATATTATATCCGATATTATTTCACAAAAAAAAAAAAAAAAAATTAAAATCTCTTGAAATTTATCTCATGTACACTGTACACATATTAAAGTAGAATCCAATTTTGATTTAAATTTGAAATAAAAAAAAGTACTTTAATAAGGAATTTTCTAAATATATTTCCTTTTAATTGTAGATTTTTCTTTAATTTACTAGTATTTAAGGCAGCAAGCCTTAAATTTATAATAGTTCGGAAATACTTTAAAAGTTGTTTTACATATCTGCCGATTGGCAGGCAAATTTTGTTCGTCGGAGACTTATTTTTCTGCATGCCGATTTACATTTACGCCGAATTTTGTCTTCAGCTGTTTACACACACAATCAAAAAATCAACAAAAACAATGTTCGCCGCTCCGAAATAGATAAACGTGGCCGAAAAATCGTCGCAGCTCTTTGTTTTGATTGGTTGAAATCCAAAAAATCTCGGCTCAGACTAATATCGGCGAATATGGATAACAACCTTAATTCAATAAATAATTAACTCATGGAATAGCGAATAGTTCACTATAAGATTGTCAATTTGAAATTCTAACATGAAACATGATAATTTAGTTTACAGCCGTTCCCATACCAACTGACATTCATTCATCTTACAGCAGTGTCACATTATTTATATTTATAAATAATAAGAAATTATGTGTTTTTTTTATACATTTTTAAGTGTGCCCAATTCTGTTTTTACACGGTTTTGATTAAAAAAATTGATTCCGTTTTTACACGATTGCATTAAGTTTGGCATGATTAAAAAAAACGCTATTTGATTGAAATTTTAAAGAAAAATATTTTTATTAACCGTAGTCTTTTAGAAATTTAGTTAGGGAATTCACCTTTCTAATTTATTTTCATACTGTACGAGTTTTCAGTTCCTGAACTGCTATAATTTAATATTTATGTTTTACTTTAACTATACTTTACAGGGTTAAAGGATATGGAACTAATCCCTTTTTTTCTATGTACTTCATGTCTTTTTTTACACTGTTTTGTCGGAAACATATCTACCGTGTAAAAACAGAATTAGGTGTATAAGTTTCAAAATTTCATGAATATTTTCATCCATATTGCAAAACAACTGACGGTATGGCTTCTTAAACAATAACAAAATTAAATGTATTAGTTAGTTCATGAAATTAAGTAACTTATATACACTTTAATTTTTAATATACATTTAACTTAATGTACTGAAATGACTTATTCCACTCATGATTAGATTGCGTTCAAAATATAACATCAAATTTATTGTAACTTTACCATAAATATGGATACGTTTAAATTAACATTTAAATTCATTGAATATTTTAGTATATATCTTAGACTTTATATCCTAAATTTGATATTTTGGATAGGACATACAATATTTTTATAAATAATGATATTAAAAAGTTAAATTATAAATTTCCATATATATTTTTAAATAAAATGTGATATTTGACAAATGCTCATTGAAATGAAAACAAAATCAATTTCCACTTGAATTACAATTGACCTTATATTTAATTTGATCGTATATATCCGGAAGGTATTTATAAATTTGGTCAAAAAGAAAGCTTATTGTAGTGTAAAAAAAATGTTAGAAATTTTTGTACAGTACTTACTTTGTTATCAGTTTACCTAGGATTGTCGACATATTTCAGTTTTTGATTGACACTATTGACTAAAATTAGAATTATTCGACAGTACCTCTTATTATAATTTGATAATCATAACCACTACTCACTGACTCTTCTACAAATGTGGAGGGGTAAGTAAAATATGAAATGATATAGCCATGACATAAAACTTTTAGTAAAATATTTTAATAAGGCAAAAATTTATAATTTTGCAAAATGTTTCAAATTTAATTTGGGATTTATAAAGTTCTTCCAAAAATTTTCAAAAAAATTATATGAAAATGTCCAATTAAATCAAACCCTTTTCAAAATTTACATGTAGCTGCTATGTATTTTTTAATATGGTAAACACGAAAAATGTTTAAAAAAAAATGATATCAATATATTGTCATTTACTCGCTAGCGTAGTAAAATTTGCACTTTCACAGAAACATTAATTAACACAAAATCTTTTTTCTACTGCCAATAATATAGCTAAAATCTAACATGTTTTTGCGCTTTTGGGAATATAAATGGTCACAATTTTACTATCGCCATTATTAGAGATATGTTCAGTCAGTCCTCTTTTCTAATCATTAGAAATCTTTTAGTTTTAATTATTTCAGCAAAACGAATATTTAGGTCTACCTTATATGAACGGTCGTTAAGTTTCTTAATATCTTCGATTACATACTGCAACTTGTTTTATTTTTTATAGTTAAATTTTAAATGGAAAATGCGAAAATGAATCTGAGTCAATAACATAAAATCTGATAGAATAAAGCTATTCCTTTTAAATTGATTTAATTTTCATAATTTTGAATTATATATCGCAAACTAATTAGATTCAACCCATGGCTAGCAGAACAAAATAGATTAAAATGTGTTGCGCTGAAAAGTTGTCTCCAGACAAAACTATTCTGGAGCAACCCCAACACGTTAAACTTTCAAGTAGTATTCTGAATATAACCATAGCCATGCTTACACTGTATACAGGAATAGTCACACGGCATTTACTATTACATAAACATGCCGCACGACTTGGTCTGACAACGGAAACCGCTTGTAGAGTCTGCGCTGAAGATGATGAGACAATTGAACATCTTCTATGTCACTGGTCCTTCTCTGTGTAATAAAAAATTAAAATTATTCGGTTTTGATTTTGCAGGAGAATTAATAGAATTAATCAAGGAAAAACCTGCTAATCTGACAAACCTTATAAAGCAAGTGGGATATCACGATTCGTGGTGAAAATTGGTAACGGTTCGTAAGGGGTACAACGGGCCGTACGGCATACTAGGTAAGTGGTTTGGCCGCTTCCATTCACCCCTTCTCAAACCAACCAACCAACCATAATTATAGATCATGTATCAGCTCTGAGGTCCTAATAATTAGATTTTTAAGAGCCCTTACAAATTTGAATTTATTGAAATTATATTTTATACATATTATAACAAAAGATAATCATTTCAGCTCATACTCGCATATAAAATTTACTTATATGTGACAATAACAGGCTCGTTAACTGATTTTAACCATTAAGTATGTTTAGTTCTATAGTTTAATTTCATATAACATTTTGTTTCGATATTTAATTTATTCCGATACTTTTGTGTTTTTCAATAATAAAAGTCAAATTTCAATTTAATATGATAGTATGTACTACAATACAATTGTCAATGGAGTCATTACAATTTTTCATATTTTTGGTACATTTAAATTTTTTATTTTTTATATTATATGTACAACCAAAAGTTTATTTAGTAGCTACTTTCGATTCTTCTTTGCAATGGTGCTGCAATCAAACCGAAATCGAGCGCAAAACGTTGGTTGGTTGGTGTGAATGTGAACACAATTTATTTACTTAAAGTGCTTAAAGTGAGTTTAACATTTCTGTTTGAACAAAGCATTACAAAAATCTCTATACTAATATAAATATATTTTTTAATCAACAAATATCTTTATAATAATTAGAATTTGTCGAAAAAAAAATTTCCTTACACTTTATATCTATACTTTCATTATTATTCTCTGGTTATGTAAATCAATGTTAATAAATTTTTGGACTAGTGTAGGTATTTTTTTTACTTTTGAATGTCAGATATGTCAGATTCAGATAAGTATTTTCATTTATTTTAAAATAAAAGATTATTTAATTTTATAGATAATTTATTCAACTATATATACAAATAATTATAACTAGAATATGGCCATTTATTATAACTTTTAGTTTATAAATTAACTTTTCCTTTTAAAACGTATTTTATAATTGTTGCGTATCAAAAAAATTGTTATATCGTACAATTTTTGGCCATTCATATTTCTTTCTTGGAACTTATTTAAATTTAACAACTTTTATTTTCCAACTATGTATTTACAGATGTCGTTTCTAAATCATCTTCTTTTTTTAAATTAAATTGAAATAACTTTTAAATGTTTTAAATACAATTTTCTTGTAACTTTTTAAAGTATATTTAATAGAAAATTACTTTTGTTATTTTTGCCAGAAGAGAAATATAATTGGCAAAATTAAATTATCTAGTAAATTGAAAATTATTTCAATAATAATGAAGATATAATAAAAAATAGAAACCGAAATTTTTTATTTTGTTTTACCATCCAATTTAGTAAATATGACGGATGAAATATTGAGATTTGTACAATATATCTAAAGGATTATTATCGTAAATATTTTTCAGATGCATTTATTTTAGAAATAAATCCTGTTAAAGAATTGTTTAAAAATTGAGATGGTAATTATAAAATATATAAAAGAATTTTTATTAATATTAATAACGAAATATTCATATATTATTAGCTCTTTCACGGAAGTAATTACTGCGTTAACATTTTTTCTGACATTTCCAGCAGAACTGTCATATTCCAAATTAAAAATAATAAACACATTTTTAAAAAATACAATATGCCAAGATTATTTGAGTTTTTTGCCATAGAAGCAGAAGAAGCTGAAAATTTAAATATAAAATAAATTATTGATAAATTTCCAGCTATAAAATCTAGAAAAAAAATTATAATTTTAAAGGCCCAACCATAATATGTATATGCTGGCTTATGCAAACCCTATCCACGATACGATTATATGTAATCGTATCTTCAAACCATAATGTGCATAATGTGTAACATTCGTTATTTGTTCTTCTCTGTTTCGTTATAATTTTGATTGTCAAATTTCTGTATGGAACTACGATCCATTCCGTACAGAAATTTGATACATCAATAAAATGTAATTTTTAAATTACATACAAAAATGAAATACTAGTTGTACTTTTTTATGTTTACTATAAATTAAATATGTCAGTTTGTCAAAAAAATAAATACATTTTCCGTATATGTCTATTATAGGTTGAACGTATGCAATAACAGTGCATAAGGAAGAATATCTATGCATACGTTTAGTTTTAAGTTTTTGCATAGGCTTGCATATGCCTATTATGGTTGGGCCTTAAATATTTATAAAAGTTATTGAATTTATGTCGTTAAGTTTTTATTCTATAATTTAAAATAATTGTTTTACTATTCTTTTTTATGTTTTGTTTTGTTATTTGTTTATTATTGTTTTTGCTATTATTTGTTTTTAAAATTAAAAAATTGTCTTATCAACAAATACTAAATGAAGAACAATTGAGTATTTCAAAATATTTTTTTTTAACTTTAACTGTCAATATAAAGTAGCGTAGGAGCGTATTTGTAAATTTAGCTAGGTGGCGCCAAACTTATAGTTTCGCCACTGATATAAAGTATACACACACTGGCATTTAGAAAATTTTAGTTTTGAGATATGATTACAGCCTATATAGCTGGGTCAAAGCAAAATATAATCTAATTGTTTTATAGTTAATATTAATTTACAATTAAAAATCAATCAAACTATTTCGAAAATTATTCGCTGGATTGTTAAATTTCAATAAACTTTCTTTACAACCAGTCAAACCATTCAGCTATAAAAATAATTGTAGTTTGTACTAAGGAATTATATAATAAACTTTCTTTTTGTAAGTAAAGGGACATGGGACTTCTTCATTCTTTTTAAAAAGTTGTAAGATTTTTTTTTCACCAGATGAAATGCAAGGTAATGAAAACTCGTATGAGCGTGTTTTAATCGCTGACCTAACACAAAAAAAAAATGATAGACTTCAAGAAATAGACGTCAACAGATACAGCTGTATTTTTTATTCTAAAATAAAAAAAAAAGTTTTTCAATTAAATATTCAGGTTGTTAATTTTGATTACAAAAACGCTCTTAATATTTTTTTTTATGCTATCTCTTATGCTATTTTTTATGTTATTTAGAATATGAAACTAATAATTGAAGGCAAAATTATTCAATTTAATTAATTAATGTAAAATACGATTATGTAATATAATTTTCATTAATAGAGTCTTCTTAGTAAATCAGATTTTCATTATTTTATTATATATTTAAAAAAAAAATCAAAGAAATTAAATAACTTTAATTTCCAGAAAGTATTTGTTAAGTACGTAAGTGATTTAAATAGCATAAAATAAACGACAAATTGTGGGAAACGTGAAGTAAATTTACAATATGTTGACAAACCATTAACTACTGAAGCATTAAAAACAACATTATACGTGTTATTAAGAAATTTAAAATTGCTTTGATCGTATGCAACATGTCGGATGCAATTGAGACGTTCATTTGAATGAAATAATATTCCATCATTAATGGTAAAAAGTTGTATTTAAAATTTAAAATTATATTTTATATAAAAAATCATATAACCATTTTCAAAACATAATTCCCATGTATGTAATTTGATAAAAATATATAAATGTTATTATTTTCATCATTAACTCCTATATAAACCAAATTATTTATATTGAGGAAAATTCAAAAAATAATAAAGTTAAAAAATCCTTTACACGTAAATATTTAATTCTAGGAAGGCATAAATTTCGATTAATAAAAAGGATTTTGCACTGTTGATATTGTTGATTTTTGTAATTTTAATGTAGTATTATTTGCATTGCTTTATAAATCCCTTTCCGGTGCTGTTTCACTATATTATATTTACTTTTGTTCCATGCCATAAATTTCAAAACTCATAAAATAATATTTAATATCCTTTATTTGTAGGTATAATATGCCTAAAGATTTAAATGTAAATTGTAAATTTATTTTATTTAAAATTGTTGTATAGTTTTATTTTGGGAATTCTTTAAAAATAAATAAATATTATTACTTGAATTATGGTAAACATTTTATTCATAATTTTTGGTTCATAAAAACAAAAAAATTATATTATTGAAAATTTTATTATGTTGAATATACATATAAAACCGAATAGTTTTAAAGAAATTTATAAAATGGAAATTCGAACTTTCCGATAACCTCGCATATATAAAGTTGTTTCCAATATTTTTATTAAAATTCTATAAGTATTTCTATTTTTTTTAAATAACAATGCAGTTAAGTTATCATAGTTAGGATAAAACTATGCTTTATCTATGGACGATTTATTTAATTTTCTATGAACACTTAAATTAAACATATGGCGAAGTGGATGCTTCAATAAAATGGTAATATTTTAAAAATATTTACATATCGCATGTTTCAAATGGTACTCCCAGTTCCTGCTATCAACTTTAATAGCAAGACTCCAAAATTAAATGTATATAAATTTTATATAATTTGTAAAAATTTCATGTCTAATAGTTTTGTTCATATTTTTCTGAAAAATACAAAAAAAAATTACTTTATTTTTTATATTATTAGAAAGTCGTTAAAGAATTTAATTAAATTTTCTTAAAGCTTAGAATTTACATATCTTCTTCTAATTACTCTACAAGGAGCATCCTCAGAATGGCGGTGGGAATAATAACAGAGCATTGTCTCTTAGGGAAAATGACCAAGAGGTTAGGGCTAACCACGGTGGATTCATATAGAGCGTGTCAAGACTTGAGTGTAGCGGAAGATATCAATCACATGCTGTGTGATTGCCCTGCATTAAGCAGGAGTAGGCATCGTATTTTAGGTAACTACCGGTTTGATGGACTTGAGGAGTTAGTAGGGATCCCGGTCAGAGATCTGCTAAAATTTGTTAAGAATGAATCCGAGGTGGCTCGAAGAGCAGTAGAGTGTAAAGATTGTTGTTACTAAAGGGGATACCTATGGGCTAACTAGTGGCCTAGTGTTGGGAATACAATCTCCCTCCTTACTAACTAATTATATAACAGGTAATCAATCTATGGTCTACTTAACTATTTGTCTATATCGATCTTTCACAAGTTTTCCAATTTATTATTTATATTATTCTGTTATCGCTTGATATATTATCGTTCCATCTTATTCTTGATATTCCTCTGTTTTAATTTTAAATATATAATATCTCGCTTGTAATTTTTCTTTAGGTTCAGGCTACATAACCTTCAACCACTGTGCTTTACTAAAACGTATAATATTTTGATTTTTGATTTTCTATTAATGTATTTATGTAATTCTGTGTTATTTCTTGTTTTTATATGCTATATTCAAGGTTCATATTTCTCAGCTAATGTTACTAAAATATGTACCATTATTTTATATATTTGTAGGTTTACCTGTTTAAAATATCTTTAAGTGATCTATCTAAAAAATACAAATACTTTACAAATAATTATAGGGGATTTAATAGAATTAAGCAGTGTAAAACCTGCGAAGTTGACAAACTTTATGAAAGAAGTGGGATGGCACGATTCGTGGTGAAAATGGTCAACGTTTCGTAAGGGGGTACAACGGACCGTACGGTCTAGGTACGTGGTTTGGTGCTTCCATTCCCCCCTTCTCAAACCAACCAACCAACCAATACTTTTTTCTATATCTAAAATATACATTTTTCTAATTCTTTTTCAAATAATTAAATCAGTCTTATTATTAGCTCTTTTCTTCTTAAAACAATTAGTTTTAAAACTATATTAGTATGAGAAACTAAATGAATATTTAAATTTAATTTATTTTAAAATTATATAATATTAGATAATTATATTTATCTTGGACAGCTAAAAACGTGTGAAAAAAATAAATACACCACCGAACAAGTAATGAATGGAAGCAGTTCTAAAATATAAAAACACATATTTGCATCATATATTTCAAATTAATCAAGAATATACACGTTTATGACGCAGCAGTATTACCTGGTCTCACATATTATTCGAAAAGTTGAAGTTGAATAGCTAGTTCAACAAAAAAAAAACTGAAAACAACACAAACAGCTATGGAAAGATGAGTGGTAAAGATTTCAAGACAATAAATAAACTAAGTTCTTCGATGTTGAGCAAGACAACAGAAATGGAACTGGACAGGACACGTAGACTAAACGACAACAGATGCACAAAAAAAGATGATAGATTTGTTACGAAATATGGCAATAGATGAACTGGTTCACACAATAAAAGATGAAGAGATCATTTTTGAATGAGTATGATCACGAATGCTAACAGCCAAGCATTGGTTAAAAGAAAGCAAGCTTATACTCGATTATAAAATTGAAATAAAATAATAAAAAAAAAATAATCAATAATTACAAAATAAATAAAGTAAAATAGATTTAAAATAGAATTATAGCTGAATTAAATTTAATTTTTTTATAAATACATAAATATTAAATATTGTAAAATTATGAATTTCAATTTAAATTGTAATATTCTGCATTTAAGAATAAAGCTTATGACAATAAAAATTGTTATTAAAATAATTTCCACAAAAATTGATAATTGATTTGTATTTAACAATATTAAAGTAAATATTAATGTTTTAAATCTGTGAAAGTTTTTCAAGGAAAAATTTCTTTAAATATTATAAAATTTGAAATCCTTTGAACTACAAAAAAAAACATTTTTCAAAAATTTGTATTTTATAGAAAAAGTTTCAACAAAATCTATTATTATAATATATAAACAAACAATTTATTTTTTATGGTTAGACAGAACAGCCTTCGTAAAACATGTTAACCCAATATATAATATGATAATGTTTGCAGTACAAATAAACTTTAACCCTATTTGTTACACAGACAAAATTTCAAGAAAACTTGAATAACTTGTATAGTAATGTGAGACGTGACAATAATGGAATACTTAATTCAAACAAGGCCAAGCATGATATTTGTTTTTCATACAAATTGCATGATTTCTTTTTGAATTTTATATTGCAAATATGTATTTCAAATTTTTTAGTAATCTCTATCTGATTTGGATTAAATTTGGCACCCATAATAGCTGCCTTATGTAGTTGGTATCGAAAAAACTATTTGAAACCGGTAATTACAGTTGATCCATGTTAAAATTCCCAATTACATTATAAGTTTAATGCTCTACAGGTTGATTTTGTCATCTTCTAGTTGATGTTCATGAAATTTTTAATCGGTACCTTCATTAGGTTAATGAGAAATTATATGTTCTTGCTAGAGCTAGAGTTATAATTTAAAACATAAGATCTGGGCAAAGACACCCAGATAACACTTCGACCAATGATAGGTCTATTGTAGTACCCTTCAATCTTAGAGCTTAATACATAAGATCAAAGTATTTATGAGTTTGAAAATTTTCTTTAGCGGTCAGGATGAAATATCCAAAGGTGATGTAAAGAACCAGTGACCAAGAGATTCAAATCCCTTTAAGGACAGTCCTACACATTCGCAAAAGATGTGAGAAATATTCATCATCATTGCATATTCTGCTAGTGGATGTTAGCGATCTGTCAAATTTACTGAGATGGTAGTTCAGATGACAGTGTCCTGTGAGGAAGTTTGTTAGAAGGCGTACTTGATTTCTCTTGAGAGATAGAAGTTCAATAGCTCTTTTCCTGGAAGGAGACGGGATATTTAATTATTATACGATTTCAATGAAATTTGGTAAACATATTAGTTTTGTAATTTAGGTTGTACCTATAAAATCTTTGATAATATTTTACCTTAACATAATATTAATAAAATTTCCATACATTATGAAATAAATTTTCAAATTATACAAATTCATAAAAATACTACAGTCAATGATTTGTCCAATTCACGACTTGAATATTCTGAAACAACATCATTGAATTTCGGTTGTGAAGCAACAATTTCAATCAAAATCTAATCTCTAAATCTCAATGTAAAAATTGTTAAATTTAATATATCGAAATTTTTATTGAATTTTAAGGTAAATTACAAACAAAATTTGACCGCACAGTGCCAATAATATTTAATGGTAATCAACATCATAAAACTTATATGGAATAAATCCATAAAATTCACTATTAAAATATGAATATATTCTATTAAAAATACAGGTTACCTATACAATTTTTTTTTAAATTAATTTCAACTTTATTTTAATGGAAAAAAAAATCATATATCCTTTGTTTGTTTGTTTTTTTGTAAAGTCAGCGAATTACATTTCTCATAAATATGTAAACAAAAACAAAAATAAAAAAAAATTGAAAGCATAAAAAACAATATAAAAAATATGTTAAATCCTTAATTTAAAAAGTTTTTATATTGTTTGGAAAACCACATTTGCCGTATATATGAATATACATTTATTGGTGATGGTGGTAAAAATTGTATACACAAAATCCTTTGTTGTTTACGGACGGAAGATTTATGATTTAGTGAGTTTTTTTATTTTTTTTTGTCATTTTTCCAGATTTGCGTCCTTGTTTTTGTTTTTATTATTTCCGTTAAGTAAATAAACATTTTTTCCGAGATCTGATTTAAAAATCTGGTAACCAGAGGTGTTTGTGTAACACTTAGTTATCCTTACACCTGTTGTATATATATTTTTTTTTTTTGTATTTTCTAGTAAAATCATGTAGATCTGCAAAATCATGTACTAGTACATAATGCAAATTCTGATTTTTTTGATACTTTTCTGAATGATGGTTGTTTTTTGGAATTTTTTTAATATGTTTTTGTTTTGTTTTAGTTGTTGGTGCATTACGAAAATTTCATATTTATTTATTGGTCTCTAAAATATGAAACATTTTCAATTAGAACATAATCTTTTAAAGATACAATTAATTATTTATTGCTTATATATGAAAATATGTAAAAATACGGAAATCGATGCAGGTATTCCGGTTTCAATTGCTAAACATTTAATTTGCGAACAATCTTTATATCCTAAAGATGTTGTTGGCAATAATTAAACTTAAACATATACAAGAAACCTGCAGAAATCTAGAAAGATTTATCTTCAAATATCAATATCAACAAATAGCCTGTTTATTGGAATGAATAATAAAAAGTAAGTTTACAGAACAATATAAATATGGCTCATATTAAAAAATTAAAAATTAGAATGTAATGTTGTTCGCAAATTATATGTTTAGCAAATTAAAGTTTTGCCTGCCATTCTTGAAACATTAAATACAAATGCAATTAACATACATATATAAAGTCCTTAAGAATTACAGAAAAAGAATTGAGTTTATATTGGAAATTGTTTGCATTCAACTAGAATTGCAAAATAAATTAAAAAAAAAAGTTTTTAATTACACAATAAAACAAACGAGTTTAAATTTATACCCCATGAAAACAATAATAAATTTAATGTAATTATTGGGCACTGTTGCGAAGAATGTGACATTACGACTTCTGGATAATGATAAGTATGAAGATTTTTTAAAACTTTTTAGTATATTAAATCTGGCTACTTAGTCCTTTGATGAAATTCTACCTCCGTGGCTAAAGGGTGAAAGAAAAGTTTTAAAATTTAATAATTTGCAAATAACAAATCACAAAATTTTCAATTACCTGATTCAATTTTAAAAGCTAAAAAAATATTAAATACTATTGCACTTAGTAGCTCAGAAGCTGAAAGAGGTAATGACGATAAATTTATTGAGGAAGCAGCCACATTTGTTACTTCTTGCATGAATAAGAACCATAGATTGGCAACAGATACCAGAGTTCTTATCACACTTAAAATTACATACATATATATAAATTAAGTCTTCATACGTACTTCGCGAGTTTTATAGGAAGTGCCGCATCAGGCGAGCTACATTATAATACATCTCGGCCGTTGTTATCACAACATTATCCATCTCAGCCATTTACTATCCACCCAAATATAATATCACAAAAGAACAGTGTACTGATTTATTCAACACCCCAGCCTCATATTTCTTGTAAAAGAAACCTATAACGCGAAACACAACTACTGGAGTGCCAGACTCATAACTCCAAAAGGGAGATAACTCCTTTTTCATCGCATTTAAAAGAAGTATTCATAAATATTATTAAGAGTGAGCCGATACTAAAAATTAAAAAAAAAAAAGATCTTATTATAAAAAATCTTAACCTTAAGAAATCTCCAGGATATAAACAGAATACACCAAAAATAATACCAGCACGTGTATTCCTGAAAACATAACGTTTTTCCAATCGAAACGTATTTGATTTACGTTCGTATGTAAACGTTCAATTATAGAAAACGTTCGTAATCGTTAAACAAGGTTGCCGTTGTAGCCTTAAAAATTTGCTATCTTCACAGAAATAAATCATTATTAATTGTCAATTTTAAAAAAAAAAAAAAAAAAAAAAAATAATATATTAATATTTTGAAATTTTATTAATTATAATGAATTAATGAACCACATAAATATACTATAAATTAAAAATGTTCTCTATCATAGAATTATTTTACGATAGTAGTGGTAGTGATAGTTGGTCACATAAAATTCTCCAATTTTCTACCTCGACCATTTTTCGTTGTGAGGAATCCACTGGCCAAATCTTTATGTTCATGAAATCAAAATTTCATATTTTGTCGTTGTTGTTTTAGACCTATCCTATAACCTATTATATATTACAAATTTTAGTTTATATTTTTTCATGTATGTATATACCATATATTTTGTATATTTGTGTATAATATATATTAATATATTATAAACATAAATCACTTACATTTTTTTAAAGAGCCAAAAAATTGTTTATTTTAATTTCATAAATTTTTAATTGGAAAAAAATAAATAACGTTAACAAAATTGTTGACGTTAAAATTTTCGATCGAAACGTTAAAAAAATCAATTACAGAATCTATCGATTCGATAAACAATCGATACGTTTTCAGGAATACCAAAATGACATTTACGTTACGAAAATCATTCGAAACGTTTTCAGGAATACACGTGCAGAACTACCACAATTTGCAATTACATATACATCTCATATATATGTTTAACCTTAACACAATATTGGGCACTGGGCAATGGGCAATATCCACTGATCTGGAAACTTACAAAGATTATATTTATCCCAAAACTAGGTAAAGATCTTACACAAGTATCTTCTTCCAGTCCAATAAGTCTCTTAGCACGTCTGTCAAAATTATTTGAAAAATTATAAATCTATAAACTGTCGCTATCACTAAAACAGAACGTTATTTAGCATACTCAGGCACAATCATGAATTTGTTTTTCGGGAAGCTCATGTAACAATTGAACAAGTGCACATAATAGTTAACGTTTTCAGGAAAACACTCGAGGATAGGAAATACTGCTCAGGCAGGCATTTTTCTAGATACTGCGCAGGCAAGCCTTCAGTATGGTTACTACTGCTACTACTAATAAAATTAGAAAATTCATATTCAGTGCAGATATTCAATTTTTTGTTCGTTGAGGATTCCAATTGTGACTCAATTGGGCTTTATTTATGATGAGACATGATGGGTTACAAATATTCATATTTATAACAATGTTTGGAAATAATATTCCACATCTTAGTCATTTAGTCATATGGATACTGACTAGCTACACTACCAAATACAAGGAATATAAAACCATACCGATGAAGGTAAATATTGTGTTACTATCTCACAATAAAGAAGGTAATTATTATTAAATTAATACATTACTAATAAATAAATTATATTATTATTATTCAATTAAATTCAAATACATAATTTTCAATTACATTCAATTACCACACCAAAGAATCTCCACTCACCACATACACAAACCACAGTACAAATACACAACTTTCAACAACATCTACCCTGCTGCCATCTATTACGTTTACAAAGCATCTACATTACCATTTACACAAACCACATCACATATATGCATTACCATTTACACAAACCACAATCACAAAATATGACACTTTCGTCATTTGCGGATCATTGCCCGAAGAGCAATTTCCCTAAAATTAACCCGATTAGTCATAATTTGTCATAACAGAAAAATGTCGAAAATGTATGATATTATTGCTATAATTTTTGTAAACACCAAAATTTCCGACATTATAGCTATTTACCACATGCAGTTTGACATTTATTTGTTAGATAAAAAAATGTCATAAAGTAATTGTGAATTTGTGTAAAATGTTATTGTCCCACAACCCCAGTGATGGTAGATCCTAGTGATGGTTTTATTTTAAATTAACCTTCCAATTAAAAATTAATACATTATTTAATATATATTTTTTTTTGGTTGTTATCACTTGAATAATCATCAATTTCAATCCCTAATCTTTTCCAAACTTCAGTTTAAATATTAACGACAATATTGTTATAATTAAATAGATAGTGAAGTTTAAGCTCTATCCATCTGCGCATTATGTTAATCTTACTTTAAGGAACGTTTATCGTTAAGCTTGTACTGAGAAACCAGAAAATAAGTTAAAACGGAGCTTAAGCTTAGGCAAAGGCTTAAGCTTCCCGCCATTAAATGAATCAGAACCTGCGACATTTCTTACATTGGTATATAAACATATAATAATGTAAATTAGATAAATTAGCATTCAAAACTAATTAATTAAAATATTGTTCTTTGACAAAATACCATTATTTGATTTAATTCTTAGCATTAATTATAAGAATGCGTCTCGAAAAGTTTATATAAGTTTTAAATTAAACTTCAATTAATATTTTATTTCATTTAAATATATTTATTTAATATAGGAAAATTTAATATTTTTTAACAATCACCACCAAAATTTAGAATCATAAAGATAAAATATTAGATTTTAGGTAACTTCCATCGCAATTAAATGAATTTCTTCGGTAATATGAATTTTACCATCGAAGAGGGAGGGTAATTATGAACAGAAACGTGATAATGTCGGATATATAGAAAAAAAAAATATTTAGATTTTTCGGATGATACAACATTGTTTATATCAACAAACAACTCAAAATTGTGCACAGCTCAGCGTATAGCCACAAAGAAATATATCCAGAGTAATCAAATCATATACCTCTTTTTGGAAAAAAAATATTTAAAATATTTCAATTTGTAGTACCCCAGAAACCACGTGTTTAGCTAAGGTTTCTGAAAAGTTTTAGAATTGAGTTTCTTTCAAATCAAATAGCTTTCAAATTGAGTAAATTTCACATCAAAAAGCTTTCTAATATTTTTTATGCTCAATATTCAAAGCAAAAATCCATATATTATGTACATATATGGAATATATGAATATTTTGCATATAAAATTTACTTCATCTTCTAAATCCAGTAGAATTGAAAATATAAAATAAAATTATTTTTCAAATTTGAATTCAAGAAATTTTCGGTACGCATACTTTCATAATTTATATATTTTCAAACACAAATACTATTAGTCCTCATTCACACCAAGATTTTCTTTGTTAAAATTAACAAAACTATCGCTGTTCATGTAGTAGTAAATTTTTGAGAATGTATTAGTAATATATTTGAAATTTCTGTCAATAATGTCAAAACAAAATTTGAAATGTATAACTTAAAATATGAAAGAAATTTTCATTGAAATATGTTTTTGTGGACAAAAATAAAAATATCTGAAATTTCAATTGAATATTTTAAAAGTTTTTTCATTTTACATACATTCAAATTTAAACTTCTGTTTAAATTTTCTCCCCTTTTTGTCATAATCGCAAATTTTTTTTTCATCAAACTTAAAATAACAAATAATATTTTGTAAATATTAAAATAATTATTTGATTATTAATTTTCATTTGATATTATACTTCAAAATATTTGTCAAAAATATCAGCTGGTATAAAATTTCCCTTGGGAAATTCATTTTTTGCAGGGTTGGTACACAAAAACATTGTAAATAATAAAGCAAAATATGTATGATCGACAACTTTTCATTGTTAATAACTTTGTTAATTTTATAGTGTGTGTTAAATTTTTTTGTGTTTATACACAATAATTTTTATGTAGTAGTATGATTTTATACTATCCGTGTGAGATGTCAAAATAGTTTTGTTAATTTTAACAAAACAAAGTCCGGTGAGAACCTAGACTTACGCAATACTCATTTCATTAGATTTTGTTATTGTAATCAATCAAAAGATGGTTTGATAATAATGCTTATATTTCCTAAACTACTGGTCGGAAAATACCCTTTACTAATATATATAAAAAAAAATAGGTAATCGCTCAAAAAATGGAAATATTTACTTTAGAAGATGAAGTAAATTTTATATGCAAAATATTCATATATTCCATATATGGATTTTTGCTTTGAATATTGAGCATAAAAAATATTAGAAAGCTTTTTGATTTGAAATTTACTCAATTTGAAAGCTATTTGATTTAAAAGAAACTCAATTCTAAAACTTTTCTGAAACCTTAGCTAAACACGTGGTTTCTGGGGTACTACAAATTGAAATATTTAAAAAAAAAAAATTCCCAAAAAGAGGTATATGATTTGATTACTCTGGATATATTTCTTTGTGGTATAGCATTTAAGTGAAAGACATTGTGAGAGATAAACATTAGCTTTATTAGATATAAATATAGCATGGGAATTGGTAAAGTGTAATAATGTAACAAATCTTCATATTGTGAATATGTTAGAATTCCTTGTTTTGAAAATATCAGATTGCTAGCTGAACTAGAGAACGAAAACCTATCTACACTCTATACTTACATTACAACTAACTGCATAGCAGAGCATAATCAATATTAAAAGTTTTGTAATCAATATTAAATCTTCGGTTTAATCAAAAAGGGCAGTGGTTCTACTATAACTTCAGTATACATATACATTAGTATCTTATTTCAGTGTAGTGTGTGTAGTATGTTTCACTACGAGAACATAATGGGTGAAATAAGCAGCCACTAAAAACTGAACATATAGATTTGTATTTTATTTTAGACTTTTGTGTTCTTTGAACTACCCCAGTTTACATTCTAAATCTAGTTTTTACATAATCCCAATATCATTGAATTATATTTATATTAAGTTGCAATTAAATATGTATTTAATTATATAAAAAAGCTGTTAATTAGGGGTAGCAGATAACTCGTAGTAGTCCTTGTTAAGTTTTCAACAATGTTGAATCACGAAAAATCTTGTTAAAAGCTCGAATATGAAATAAAAAATTATATATAATATTTATTTTTATAAAATATTTAATATTATTTTGCAAAATTACATATTATTACAATTAAATGATCATCTACAAACTTCATAAAAATATTTTTGTTTTTATTTATTTATGTTTAAAAAAAAAATTTTAATTACATTTTATTTTTGTGTTTATAATTATCGAAAAACAAAACCAAATAATACAAATGTGGGTTTTTCATTTTTACTTTTAGCCATACAATTTTTTTATCATCATCAATTGCATAATTAATTAAGACAACAAGAAGATTTGTCGCTTCATTTTATATAGTTACACAGAAACTGAATAATTTTGTTCAGCATAAACTTGATAAGAGTTTTCTGTGAAAGAGATGAAATTTAAATTAATAATTTAAAAATATATAATAATACATAAATTTTGTTTTAGATGTTACTTAATTTAAAAAAAAAATAAAAATAATGCAATGTACTTGAATATAAATAAAAGAGATGAAATTTTGAAAATAATAATAATACATAAATTTTGTTTTACTTGTTATGTTATTTAACTCTAAAAAAAAATCAAAATAACTTAATACACTTGCATATAAATAAATATTGTGGCAAAACTTAAGAGTGGTTTACCGTTTACAAATATTGATAATTAATTGTTCATATTATTCTTTTTGTAAATTATTTATCAAACTAATCTAAGTTGTTTGAATAGTTTAGATAACAGCCTATTTAGATTAGTGTTTAGATATTGTTTATCGTTAAATTATATGTTAGTAGCATAAAGCCTGTGCAATAAACCCTTGCACATTGCATGTTCAAGCGACCCTTGATAGAAGGAAGGCTACTAAATAAATGTATCTAAATAAATAATTGGAAATCTTTTCTACAATATTGCAATTATTATCTTCAATAATTTCTCTTTCACGGTTTATTCAAAATTCTCTTCATATTGAGGGAATCTTTTTATAAATCATTTAACATTATATTTCAAATTGATTTCCGAATAATGTTAATTGATTTTTTAATTAATTAACATTATTTTTCGACATAAACAAGATTCAAATTACATGTAGGCACAGAGTTAAATAATAAAATTATTATACAAATCAGATTTGTACAGTAAAACTACAACTTATGATTATGTATTAACAGCAATAGAGTAATAAAACAAAGCTTTAAAGAGGAAAAAAATAGTTAGTAAAGTGATGCTTAGATAAAATTAAAAATGAGATAGAAGCATTTCAAATGTATAAAAACATGTATATAAAAAATATTCCTTTATTTCTGAAAATTCATTAAATTCTTTCTATATCATTATATTATCATATTTAATAATTTTGTTTAATTTCCAATATGAAATAGAATGCATAACTCACACGTAATTAAAAATCATTTTGTAATTAAATCAATTTAGAATTACACAATTTAGAATATATATACTTAAGATTAATTCGAAATTAATTACAGCGCAAATTTTTTCTTTACACACACAATCATACTAAACTGTGAATAATGAATTAAATTTATATAAACTGTTAATAGTTTAGTGCATAATAATAAATTAAAGTTAAAAAAAAAAGTAAAAAAGAGGAAAAAAATATGAAAAATAGAAATAAATTACACTTATGTATCATCTGTAATATCTACAAGAGACGAACCAGTGCTATAGCTAGATGATTTTAATGAATTCGCAACATCACGCCGAAACATCGACAAATTTTGTGTAAATCTAAAATTACAAAAAAAAAATTAGTTTATTTTGTTTTTATGTTTGAAAATATGTATTTATTATTTTAATTACCTTTCCCTATTTTTCATTGAAATATTTCTTTCAATCCCATCCATAAGTGCTCCAAACCATTGTGCCATTGTAGCTTGCTTTTCGATTGCTTGCGAACGAATAATATTTTCTTTGAGCGATCTAAAAACAAATATATTAAAAGTAATATTAAATATAGACAAAAACTGCTTTTAAAAAAAGTATATGTATATAATTTACAATATGAAATATTATTATATTTACCGAAAATAATCTTCATATAATAAAATTAAAACTAATAATGGACGGGACATTGACCATTGATTTCTACAATCTTCTGACATAACCAAGTTTAATAATGTCGACATCATTCCTTGTAAAATTTCTGAGTGCATTTCAACAACTTTAAGAAACTGATTACTTTCTGGTGTAACGCCATGGCGCATTTTTTTATTTGGGAATGTCGAAGAAACTAATTAAAAATAAAAATTTAAAAAGAAAATTGATATTTTATTAAATTGTTATACCCTTTAAAGCTAATTGTTTAAAAATATATGAAACGATATTGTCTAATGCTGAACAACATCCAGTACAAACAGATGAATCTAAAAATATATATATTAATGATTAAATTCTAGATAACTAAGAATTTTAATAAAAAATACCAAGAGCTGTCAGTCCTTTTGATATACTTTCTAAAATATATAAAAATCCACGTGGTTCTAATGTTGCTAAAAAAGTTATGTGATCTTGTGCTAAACAGTCTAGTAAAAGATAATATGCTGTTGATAATTTTGGGTATTCCTATAAATAATTATTTAAAATCAATACTTTTTTAAAATACCGAGAAACTTAAAAAAAAAAAAAAAAAAATTACCAAAAGATCATTTTGTTGAATCGACATAATCATTTTAGCTGTTATATTTAAAACATTATCTAAAGTATCATCACCATATAATTTAAATACTCCAAAATTAACATAATTTCCACTTAATGCATGTTTCAACATTAAAAAGCACACTGAAATTCCTTTAAGTCTCATTGGATATTGTTGATCTCGGGGTACATCAATATGAAGAATTCTATTTCCTATAATATTAGTTAATAATAATTTTAAATTAAAATTCAATTATTATTTTATTAATAATAAATACCATAAAGACATATAAGTTTAGATGTTTCTCTAAATAATAATATTCCATTTGGACTTGAAACATTGCCTTGTAATCTTTGTGATCGACAGTTAACAAGTTCTGCAAATAATTTTAATATTGGTGTTGTTACTGCTGGATCATGTGCCCACAATTCAATAGCTCTTATTAATATTGGTGTATAATCAGGATAACTATTATATTATTAACATATAATATTATTAAACTGAGAAAATAATTATTTTATAAATTGATATTATATGTACTTACATCCAATCAAACAGCATTGTATATGGATTTTTTGAATTTAATGAATATGCTAATCCCCTTAAATCTCTTGCTAACCCAATAATTGCTTTTTTAACTTCTTCATTTGGAAAATTACCTGTTTCTAACATCATTGTTCCGAGTGACTCAAATTGATCTTAAATTAAATTCATTATATATAATATTAATTATTTTAAAATAAAATTCAAATTACTTGTTAATGGTGCCATAAAACTATAAAATCTTTCTTCATCTTCACCCAAATCTACAATCAAGACACGACCTAATGATGTATAAAACATACTACGACATCGCATTTCCGTAAGTGATGTATTTGTACCAAGGAAGGGAAAATGTTCACTCTGAAAAAAATGTAACAATTTTATTTAAATTTTTATATTTATGAATTTTAAATACCGTATGATGACTTAACATAAATTGAACTTCATCTAATTTAGCCATTTTTCTAATACAACTAAAACTGAGTGATAAATCATTTAAAAGACATAAAGTTTTTGTTATTATTTGTTCTGAACGACCCCAAAATTTTAAATTTGTAATACTATAAAAATATAGAAATTATAAAGATTAACAAATAATTTGGAATTAAATACAAAATTTTAATTTACATTTTCCTGTTAATCATACTTAAAAGCATTTGTTCATCATTTAATCCAAATACTTCAGATAAACGTTTATATACTTTAGCCTTTTGTGTTTGTTCGCTAATATGAATTTTACGAACTTGTTCCAAAAAACTTAATATTGCTAATTCAAGTTTTTCACAACCAGCCTGTGGTAAACGAGCATCTGTAAGGCTCATTAATTGTAATACACGTACAACAAGTTCACCATCCATTGTATCTTGTTCATCGCTAACATTAAATGATAATCGGCCTCCAATTGCTGAACCAATTATATAAACTAACCATGTTAATTGTAATTCATGTATTTTAACGTCCATAGCATTAGGGTTTTGTGTTTGCAATAATTCCTGATATGCTCGTGCAGTTTGATCAAAATGCTGAACTAATAATGTACAAGTTTTTTCATATTCGCAACGTTCAATCACAGATAATTGTTCCAGTTGCTGTTGTACCATTCCTAAATCATCTAATGGATCTTCTAAATTATCCCTTAATTTTAAAATATATAATATATTAGTAACTTGAAATACAAAATTTACAATATCGTTGAAAAATATATTAATATATTTCAAATTTACTTATTTACCTTACAATTACAGGCACAGATTCAAGTCTTGAAGTGATATATGCTTTTGTCACTTCAGGTGTATAAGTACCGAGTAAATGAGGTTCAGTTGTTTTAACATACGGAACTGATGCAACCATCCTTTGCCATAACGATAATAAATAATGAACACTGTTCGGTGCAAATTGCCACATCTAATAAAAATATATTGAAATTTATAGCATATTTTAGATATTTATTTTTCAATTAATATATAACTTTACCTGCAACGATTGTACAGTAAATTTAGCAATCAATTGTATTGCTTCTGGATAACATTCAACTGTTATTAATTCACCCAATTGATAATTGGATTTAAGTCTAGCCAATAATCGACAAAACTCATGATAATTATCTGGATCACTCAAACCCTAAATTGAATTTAATAATAATATATATACTAATATATAATAGATGAAAATAAATCGTAAATTAATGTATACATACATGTAAATTTTCCAATATATTTTTTACGCCATTCACCAAATGTGTTAAAAATTTTGTACGTTCATTATTACTAAATAGTGATCTTCTAACTGAAGTCATCTGCAAACAAATTTGATAAATAATTTATAAATAAAAATTATTTTAACTAACTTGAACAAGACATGATAATGCTAAACTAGCCAGGCCACTAGGAAGTATTTGATACAAATCAAAAAATAATTTTAATGTATTTGAATCAAGAAATGCTGGACGCCAACTAGCTGGAATCTATTAATTAAATATAAAAATATTTATTATAAATTTAATTAAAATTAAAAAATAAATATATAAATTACTTGTACACTGCTCATATCATCAGTTGATTCATCAGTTGAACTACCAATAAAATCAAAACTTAAACAATTTTTTGTTAATCTCAATACATGTGAAATTAATCTGTAAATATTAATATTATAATAATGAAAGTACAACCAAATAATTAAAAATAAATTTAAATATTACCCTTGCTGGGATTCATCCATAAAATTTATATTTTTTGTATTATCTCTAGCTGTTATTAATAACGAACAGGATAATAAAAATATATCATATAATTGTAAATCACGAAATGATGTTGCAATTTTACGGTTTTTTGAAAATGATAAATTAACATCAACCTCAACAATTGAATTCATTTCACAAACTAATTGTGATAATATTTGTACACCCACCGTACAATGATCAACAGATCCCTTTAATAAATAATTTATTGAATATATAACTAGACATATTTTAATTAACAATTTATAATAATTAATATATTCTTACTTGTAAAAATTTTTTAACATCTTCTAAAATATTACGAAAAACATTTTCATTTTCATATGTATCAAACCATCCATATTTTGTAATTTTAGCTAATAATGTTACTAATGCTTGTATAACAAAATTTTGCAAATTTGGACGTGTTGCTAAATAGTTAAGTATATAGCTTCTGTAAAATATGTATTTAGAATTTTTATATTTGATTTTATTATAAATTATTACTACCTTATATCAATTCTTTGTTCTAAACTTAAACCCTGACAGAGTTTTGTCAATGTTGTAGCAGCTAATAGTTGTGCATAACTTGAATCCGCTCTATCCAGAAGCATTTGGCATTTTGGAAGTGCATCCGGACTGCTCAGAAATGAAACTAAAGCTTTTTCTGCTTCTGATCTAACAATTGAATCAGTTGATTCGTAAAGTTGTTTACATAGAATTTCCAACTGATGAATTTCCTAAAAACAATAATAATAATAATATTATCAACACATTAACATTTTTAGAAAATATCAAATTTTCACAATCATAATTGAGGTTACATCCAAAAATTGTATTTCAAGTTTAAATATTTTTTAAGTACTTCAGTTCTTTATATTTAAAATAAAACCTAAATAAAATTAATAGACTAAATAAAATGTTACCATTTTGTAAAACATGACTGTGCGTGTTGATCCTATTCTTATTCACAAATATTAAAAAGAATATATTTTTTTTTTTTTTTTTTATTTGTATAAATAACTAAAATTTAAATTTCATAACTTAACCGGTGTAAACAGATTTTTTTTTATTATTTATAATATTTTGCTAACAGATTCAATGACATTTTCATTTTCAAGTAGTATAGTGTAATTTTTTATTGTAAAAAAATAGGTTATTTTTGTAGTAAATTACTTACCATTTTTGATCAAATTAATGGAACTTTTCACAAACTATATTTATATATCAATATTAATTATATGCGTTATTTATTTGTAAATCATTGGCTATTTTTCGTTATTATAGAAAGAAAAGCATTTTCTAGTTTTTTTTCTCCTATCCAAGTGTTGCCAATACCCAATTAAAATTTGCTATAGTTTTGCAAAACAAAAATAATAAAGAAAACATGAACAACACAGAACACACCCAATTGAATAGTTAATTAATAAGGAATCGCTAATTCATTGAACAAATTTAGAAAATTTTTGCTTACAAATTTTCGGAATTTCGTAGCCATTTCCGGTATTTATATATGCTGCCGTTTAATTCAAATTTTGTAATCATATATTAAATGATATTTATTTACCGAGTAGTAAAAGTAATAAATAAATATATTAACGATCTATTATTTGGCAAATATTTACCATATTTTTTGTAGTATATTTAATGTGATAGTTTTCTCTTAAATATGTTCATTTTAGTATTATTTAATATCAACAAAAAAGATTTGTTTTGATTCCAGAAAGTATTTTGGAATTTTGATTATCAAATAGCAATTGTCATTAAATTGCTATTCATATTCATTAAACATTAGAAAATATTACCATGATTTAAAAAACAAAAACAATTAAGAAAAATTTTTTTTTTTTTTAAATAACTAATATTAAAACTTTTATTTAAATAAATTGTTAAAATTTAAATTTCTTATTTAAATAAATTGTATTTAAAGTACAGTTAAATAATTTAAGAAAATACATTTAGCAAATGTAAAATGAAAATTTAGATGAATTAGTTTTATTATATTTTTAGTATTTTTTTTGTGCATTATGAGGATTTTAACATAAATAAATAACATAATAATATTCTAAATAATTTTCTTTCATTTTAAATTATTTTTTTAAAAATATTTATAAAATCGATATATAATAATAATTATTAAAAGAATTATTATATGGATTTTGATAATTATCCATAATCACGATTTCTTTAAATCTGTTAATGGAACGTACATAACACCCATTAATGTTTTATTTTCCACATTGCCTTTTTCATCTTTGTCATACTATAAAAAACGTAAAAAAATTATAACTAGTAATTTCTTTATAATTTTAATTAAATAAAACCTGTTCAAGAGTTTGACCACCACCTGCAGGACCAACAGGAACTATTAAACGACCACCTTTATTCAGCTGGTCAATTAAAGCAGTTGGTCTAACTGGGGATGCTGCACCAACATGAATTGCGTCATAAGGACCATATTCAGGATAACCTTTTCTGCCATCACCTTCTACAAAATTTACAGGTAAAATATTATTGCAATGTTTTTACCTAAATTTTTTTTTTTTTACCTAAAATTACAAGTTTACCAGAATCTAAAAGTTTTGGATCATCCTTACGTATATTTTCTTTACTAAGTGCCACTAATTCCGGTTGATGTTCAATCCCAACAACTTTACCAGTTGTATCATTCATTTGATTTAGGTATCTTACAAAACAAGCTGTTAAATAACCGGAACCAGATCCAACATCTAGTACACGGGCACCTGGTTTTAATTGATTTTTTAGAATTTCCAAAGCATATGCATGCTATATGAATAAGATAGAATCATAAGTATATATATTGAGTTTCATGAAACTAGAAATTTACCATATGTGGTGCACTAATTGTAACACCATAACCAATTCCTTGTGGTGCATCTTGATATGGATTTTTGGGAGAATAATATTTCCTATCAGTTTTTAAAAGTGCATCTGCAACTTCAGCTGACTTTATAACACCATTTTCTAAATATAAATATTATCAATTTACTGTTAAATTTTATAATTGTATTTTTAATTCACCTTTTAATTGACGAACTAGATCAGCATTATCAACACCAATTGATCTCCAAGCCATTCTAGAAATTTGAATATTAAAGAAATTTCTCAAACACGTAGAAAGTAAAAATTTCGATTTATATGATTTTATGGCGTTATTATATTTGACAAGTGTCATTTTGTTATGTTTACTCACCCCCAACCGTTGCAATGAACAGCTGTTACAAACATAAAAAACAGCAACAGAAACGACATCACCCATATGTTGATGATGGTTGTTATTTATTAAAAAGAGAGAATACAATGTGGCAATTATTGCTGCGGCTGTGTTACTACAATATGTCTATATTACGTATTATATACGTAGGTAAATATTATCTATGCGTATTACTTTATTTTATAGAAACTCATTAAATTTGATTTTAATTCTAAAAAATATATCGTCGTGATTCTAGAATAAATGACAGAAACCACAAAATGAAAAAATAAAAAAAATATTTCAAAGTTTATAGTTGATTCACAATACAAGATCTCTCCAATTTTGATAGACCCGCCTTCTAAAATTGATTTGCTAACATATTCTAGCAAGTGTGCCGTTGCCGTTGAAGGTTTGCAATGTAGACAGGCTCGCGGCATCGGCGTGCCATAAATCATAAAATTTAAAAGTCATTATTCGTCAATTCTTCGACAAATCCCATACTTATATTAAAAAAATATATTTGTCAATTTGACATTTGAAAACGGCAACGACTTGAAAAGTTGAAATCTGATAAACATACTACGGAACGAATAGGGAACAGCACCGCCGTTATGATGACGGCGAGTTTGAGTTTGTCATCTTTCATATATTTTCTATATATTTAAATTTTTGTTTGACATTCCAATCTTCAAGCGCACAGACTTTCTCAACAACGATACAACCTACGGGGAGGTCATTCATTTCTACCCAAAACATACTATAATTATAGTAGGCTTTTATTTCTACCCCATACTAAGGACGGATATCACAGTGGAAGCTTAAAATTAACTAAACCGATTGTGTAGCTTAAGCCTGCAACATAACCTTTATTGTGTTTCTCAATCAAAATTTTTCTCTAAGCTAATTAGAAATAATATATTATTTTGAATGAAAATATGTATACAAGAAAAATTAATGTTATATTGGAATTTGTAAGTTATATGAGAATAAGAATCAACGCAAGTTATGCAGAGACAGCAATTAGAACCTGATTTCTAATACCATTAGTAGGCAGTCTCAAAATTACAATATTACGTTTGACATGTATAACATATGAAATATTAATTTATAGCTCCCGATTGAAAGTATCGTATACTATTTTGGGTTCTTTCACAATTTGAATTAATTTTTCTTTAGACAAAGACATAATTACTTTGATAAAAATTTAAAAATTTGGTTGATAAATTTAGTCTTGTCAACGTTCTCAAAGTGAATTGGAAATTGAAATTATCCTATTTCTATGCGTAAAGTTGTGAATGTTCGCTTAACTTTTGCGTTCAAATGTTCAAATCCTCTCAACATTTTATATTAGTTGAATTTCTGCGTAACTTAATTTCTGAGCTATTAGTGTCCGCGTGAATATTTTATTTTTTGTGTTTTAAATATAAAAATATAAATTTATAATATGGGAGGAAAAGAAATGTAGATTAAGCATCCACTGTGAAATACGCCATAATATTATTTAAGATCCGTTAATGATAATGACATTTCTCTACCATGGAATAAAAAAATTAAATTATGTTAACAATTTTTAATTTTATTTTATTTATAATTTTTGAATATATTTTAAATTACAATTATAGAGCCTAATATGATTTTAAGCAAAAAATTTAATGTATTTCCTTTATTTATTTTTAAAGAGTTAGGTACATTTTTGTATATTAGTAGTATAATAAGATGAAGTTCAAAAACCAAAGATATAACAAGTAAAATTCAATACTTTATCATTTAGGTCAGTTTTCAATTTAACTTTGATTAATATTATTAAATTTTGAATTAATAAATATAATTTTTATAATATAATGAATTAAAATTTTTAGTCTAATAATTGATTTTTTTATTTTTATATCGATTAAATTAGTGACAATTAAATTGTCGTTTCATAAACCTTAATATCTAATCTAGTAGATTATATTAATACGAAATTTATTATAATTAAAACTTTTATAATAAAATCAAGCATTTTACAAATAAATAAGAAATTGATGTAAATATAATTTAATAATTAATTCTATAGTTGTTGAAAGTAAGTATATAAATATAAATATTAAAATTTATTTTAATTTAAATTCTTTTGTAATCCCAAATCCCAATACATCTAAAACTGACCATCTCATTTGCTAGAACTTATAGCGCATTGATGATTGCACAATTTGTATAAAATCAAAAAATAATTATTATTAACGTATAATATAATTTGTTATTGTAATTACATGAATATTATAATTTAGTATTAAGAAATAAAATAAAACAAACAAATTATTAATTTAACCTTTGGGTATCGGTATCGGAATGTAAAAGGAAATAATTTCTTAACAATATTTTCTCTCACAATATTATTAAATCTTAAGTGTAATTAAAATTATATTTATGTAAAAAAATTTGACTACGTAATTTACAACTTTTTTTTCGAATAAAAATATTACGGAATAATTGCATTATGTTCTAATGTTCTAAGAAACTAAGAAGTGCAAATAAAATTATTATTCAAAACAGGTTTTTTTGGTTAACAATAATAACTAATCAACTACTGATCTAATATTTATATTTTAATAATAAATATCCTAAAAGTTTAATTATTATAATCACTAAAATAAGGACGGTTTTAAAATAAATATACAATAGAAATATTGGTATACTAATTTAGTTAATTTGATTTAATTTTGTTTTATACATTCTTGAATAAATTGCAACTATTTTGGAAATACCTAAAATATATTTGAGAGAAAATGTAATTAAATTATTTAAAATAAATTTATCGTTAAATTACTAGAAATAATCGTAAATTATTTTGACTAAAGAATCTTCTGATTTAAAACAATGAGTGGAGAGTTAGTGTAAAAAAAATATCAAATTATAATCTATTTGTATTTGGATGAAATCAAATTTTTACAATACATATTAACATTGTGTGGTGTTCATATTAGCAATTCAATTGCTAACATAATTTGCATTAAGTAGTTGTGTTTATACAATATCTTCAATTATTTTACTGTTAAAACCTTAACTTTAAATCTTATTTCGTTTAATTCTTCTTATTTAAATTTAACTAAATATACGATACAAAGCAATCAACAATAATATACTAAATAATTCCCTTGATATGTTCATTTAAAACTATTTCGGAAATTTTAAAACATTTTTTTTTTAAATCAACGTTTACTGAAAACAAATATGCAAATAAACAAAATGCTAAATCACAATCAAAATTATTAAAAACTTATTGCTTAAAAGTTTTTTTTTTTTTTCTTTGTTCTTTAAATAAATTACTGACTTTTTACTTTAATTAATTTAAATATACTTATGTCAAAATATATCATTGATAATTACAATTGACATATCCATATATTTATCCTTTAACTGTTAATTCTATTCTTCCAAAAATCCTTCATCAACCATTTTCGTTAAAAATTTAATTACACGAAATTGTGGTTCAGTTTGTCGTACCATATCAATCATAGCCAATAATTTTTTAATACCAATGAAAATCCTAAGTAAATATTATATAATAATTATTTTAATATAATTATATTCAATAAAAAAATAAATATACTTTTTCTTATGCATTTTCTTGCTAAGAGAATGCAATTCGTCTTTTGAAAATATATCATGTTGTTCGAGTACCTCTATAACTTGACCAGCCTCTGATAAATTGGGTACATGAATAATTGCTGTAAATGCAGATATCATTTCCATTTCTTCTAAAACTTGACTGTGTAAAAAAACAGTTTTTTTTTTATTTATTTTAAAAATAAATTAAATTTAATGCAATTTATACAAACCGTCGACTACTAGTACATAAAATCAATAATTTTCGTCCTTTTGGTGGTTGTTTTTTAAGTAAAACAAGTAGTGCTTGTAATGACATATTTGAATAACGTGGACCAATTGAACCATAATCCAAAAGACGTTCAATATTATCAACAACAATACAACTTAGCATTGATCGATAAGCATCGTCAAACACCTTTTTTATAGATTTTTAAAATATTTATAAAGTAACTCAATTTATTAAGTAACTAATTATTTTTATTATATTTACTTTTCGTATTTGTAAACACTTTGCAGACTCTGTAAAACCAACCATATCTTCGGGTGAAATAACTTTAACAAATGGAAAATCTGACATTTTAGCTAATTTAGCAGCCAAAGCTGTTTTTCCAGCATTCGGTGGACCCTCCAATAAAATTGATACTAAACCAGATGATTCAGGTGCTTTAGCCTGATTAATATAAAGCATACCGTCTTCCAAAATATGTGAAACTGGTACACCCCAATTGATAATACCACGTGAAAGCATAATATCAAGAGTTTCTTGAGAAGAACCAAATGCCTTAATAATTAGTAAAAAATGTCAATAAATATTTTAAAAATATTAATATATTTTATGTTACCGGTTTAATATCATTTTCAAATGCATGTATAAAATCGGCACGATTCACCATTAATTTTTCCATTGCCTCAGGATCAACTTCAACTTTTGAAGCTGCTTTAATTAAACGATTCATAGCAGTTGACTGTGCTGCACGAACGAGACCTTCAAGTTCAGCACCGCTAAAATTTTTTGTCAACATTGCTAGTTCCTAAGAAATTTAAATAAAAATTTACAATTTCATAAATTATTTTAGATTGAAATTTTTTACCTCCAAATTTACATCTGGTGCAATTTTATTAAATTCTTTCATCCGGCGTGTATGGATTTTTAAAATTTGGCCCCTACCTTCTTCATTTGGTAAACTAATTTCCATTTGAACTTCTAAACGTCCCGGACGCATTAATGCCTCATCAATCATATCACGACGATTTGTCATACCAATAACTAGAATATTATTTAATTGTTCAACACCATCAATTTTAGCTAATAATTGATTCACAACAGTGTCATGTACACCACCACCACCACCAGCTACTGAACCTCTTGCTTTACAAATAGCATCGATTTCGTCAAAAATAATTATATGTAAACCGCTATTTGGACCAAGCTACAAAGTAATTGTAAATTTTAAATAATATAATTATTTTTAAATAATTTTACCCTTTTCTCTTCTTCTTCAGCATCGGCAAATAATCGACGAACATTAGCTTCAGATTCACCAACATATTTATCCAAAATTTGTGGCCCATTAACAATTTTTGGTTCTCGAGCATTTAACATATTACCAATTTGTCGAGCCATTAATGTTTTACCTGTACCGGGTGGACCATATAATAATATACCTTTAACGTGCTTGCAACCCAATTGTTCAACTAATTCTGGTGGAAATACACGTGATGCAAATGCACGACGGAAAATTGCATTAAACTCTTTATCCAAACCACCAATACCCATTTTTCCAAAATCCCAATCAGGATTAATAATTGACTGTCTTACAACTTTACTGTAAATCCATGAAAAATATCAATGTTAATTTAAGCCGTAGACAAATTATTATTTTCGGAAAATAAGAAGGTAATATATTTTAATATTAATTTATAGGCAAATAAATAGTTCCGACAATAAGAGTTAATATAATTTATATTCCAAGTTAAATGATTTTTTTTTTATTTACCCTTTAGCCTTGCCAACTAAATTTAATGATGAACTATCAGCTTTCTCAAATTGTACGATTGTATTTCCAAGTAGGCGACCAAAACGTACGGTTTTCATTTTATCTTGTTTACCTTCTTGCATACAATGAGGATCAATTGCTAAAAATCATTTATGTTTAAATATATATTTTTATTTAAACATTTCAAATCAACCTTCTAGAGTTCTTACAGCTAAGCCCAACAATTTTTTATCCTGAAAACTAA
The DNA here is from genome assembly GCA_963920725.1 of Rhamphomyia laevipes. Taxonomy (NCBI): domain Eukaryota; kingdom Metazoa; phylum Arthropoda; class Insecta; order Diptera; family Empididae; genus Rhamphomyia; species Rhamphomyia laevipes. Next base: position 40,602,710 of record OY987256.1, read on the forward strand.
AAACTAAAGTTTGTCCAACAGTAAGTGCTAGACCTGCAAATTGTAGCAAGAATTCTTTGGCCATCTGATCGGAGTCATAAGCTTCTTGCGTAATACTATTTATTGGATTTTTAAAATAATTTTAATTACAAAAATAATATATATAAGTATATTGTAAAACTTTAAAATTACGTTTTCTTTTGTAAGAAGTCCGTTTCTAAAACTACGGTACAAATTATATCTGAATTTGCATCAAATTTAAAATGTCTCACTTCAATATCCTGATTAATTGATAATGTTGCCCATTTTCGTTGTACTAATGAAAATCCAACTGTTCCTCGTGGTACTTCCATTGTTTTTTCAAGCGAAAAAACATAACGTTGTCCTGGTCCAGTTGAAATTTCAGCATATCTAGTAGGATACACAAAAAACTATAAAATTGATTTTTCTATTTCGATATAAATTACTTAATATCATCAGGAAAATCATTAAGATGTACAATAGCACGATTCGTCAGGGATAATTCATCTGTAGGGCATTTAGTTGCTTTCATTCGCTGTTAATATTTTTTTATAATAATTAATTTAATTATAAAATATATTTTAAAGTGATTTGCTATACTTACTGACATAACTTTAGGTATATTTTATTTTGAGGGGCGGTGATAAATTTTTTTTCTTCCAAGGATGTTAAAAATCAATAATTTGTTTACGTACAACTATTGCGAAATTTTTTTAACTTTGTATGTACAATATATTTTCTTGATTTTGTGAATATTTTTAATATATCATTATCTTAAATAAAATTGAAATGTTTTTAAGAATATTTAATTTCTTTTAATAATTTAATAATTATTATTTTAATATTTTCTCTAACTGCTCTAACTGATGACTGACGTTGACGACGACAATATGAAACTCTGAATCTGAACAGCTTTGAAATCTGAACTGGACACGAAAACGAAAATATAAAGAAAACGAGCCCAGGGTGAAAAATTTAGTTTGAAATTTAATGCTTCAGACAATCTCGCCGCTCGTGCCTTTGCCGTTGGCGGCTTGGAATGTCAAAAGACGCTGGTGACGTTGGTGACGACTTTGTGTAGACAGACTCACCGCATTGAATCATTTAAATAAAAGTATATTGGTTGATGTTAAAAAAACCATTTCTATTAAATATTGTGAATTAAATATATCAAATATTGTGTTAAAAATAATTTACAATTAAATATGCCTTCAGATTGTTATTATATTTTTAACTTTAATTACATGTTATTTAGTTAAAATTACATTTTCTCTCACAAATGGAATTAACTTTTTTATAATAATACAATATAAATATAAATAATTATATAAATAACATATAAATATCCACCACATTTTTTGTTGTACAAATTTTTTTTTTTTTTAAATTATTTCTATTAATTCTACAACAAATCCCATTTTTAAAAAATGATTTTTCATAAATAAAAAAAAAATCAACAAAACAATATTTTTATGTCATACAACAATTTTCATATCAATTAGACATTTGGAAACGGCAACGACTTCAAAAGTTGAAATCGATTGAACTTTCTTATGCCTGATTTATAAGTATCGTTGGAGCGCAAAAAAAAACGCAAAATTTCCAATCGCAAAAGTTAAAATATATGAACTAGGAACATTGTATTTATAAAGGCGGACAGAAAAACGCACAAGCGCAAAAGTTAAATTTAACTTAACTTTTCATAAAAATGCGCTGACATTCCAATTAGACTTTCCGTGCAGCTTCACAAAAAGTTGGCATAATCTAGCATTATTTTATGTAAAACTGTCATCACTGAATTTTTTACAAAATTTAAACAAATAAAAACAAAATTTATTAATTTATATCAATATCAAATTTAACATCATGGACGCCGCAACAAAGGCAAATATAAAATTTATTCAATCGGTTGAAAAGAAAAGTTTTTTATAGGACAAAAGAGCAAAATTATTTAAGCGAAAAGATATTAAATTAAAGGCATGGCATGAAATTGTAAAACCCATGCTCTAATCTGCTCCTGTTTATAGGGCGTACTTTATAAGTCCTTTTTTTTCTTGTTTTTTTTTTTAATATCTTTATTTACTTCTTGTTTTTTTTAATAATAAAATTATTCATCTTTTTCGGACTCCATTTTTTATGACAAAACTTAAACGTCAAAACCGCTAATTTTTCCGTGCGATACTTATAAATACTCAATTTTTGTTTTGCGCTTCAGCGTGTTTATTTGCGTTTTCTTTTTGCGCTCCAACGATACTTATAAATCAGGCATTACGGCACGAGCGTCCCCGGCGTCATGACGGCGGCGAGTTTGTCTGCTTTCATATATTTCTATATATTTTAACTTTTGTTTGACATTCCAAACCTTCAACGGCAACTGCGCAGACTTCTTCAACGGCGAGACTATCTCTGGGGTAACAAAGGCAAGAGTACACAATTCGCGTTCGCACTACACATGCGAAAGTTTCGCACTTCACATAAAACTTCATCATCCCTAGAAGCATTATTCTGATTCAATTTTTCTGATTCCAAAATTTTAATATGAGAGGACTGATATATATCTTTTTGAGGAGCCGCAGTAATTACTAACTTACTATCAGCTATCCCATTATTAGGAAGTGATTTAGTTCAATGAGTAGATAATGCTATATTTGCAGTAGATAACGCTATACTCATTCGTTTTTTTACCTTTAATTTTATTTCACCTTTTATTGTAGCTACAATAACAATAATTCATTTACTATTTCTTCATCAAACAGGATCTAATAATCCATTAGGGACTTTAACTCAAATATAAATCAAATCCCCTTTCACAATCTTTCAAATTGCAAAAATTTAATTATAAATTGGGTTACTGGTCGTCGAATATCAAAAATTTAAATTTCGCTATTTTCATTAATATTTGGTGGTTTTTGGTTTAAATTTAAAATATTATAATAAATATAATTAATTCCATGCGAAATGGTAGTTGAATTTTAATATATCTTATATCAAAATAATTTGTGGTTTCACTGGTCCGACTACAATATAATTAATGGTGAATTCGTTACTAAAAAAATGTTGCCCGCATTCTGCATTTTTTTCACAGGTCAGCATTTTTTCCGTTCGTTTCTCGAAAAAATGTTGAACTGAAAATAATTTCGTGTTCGTTTCTTAAGCCAGGGCTACATTGTTTCGATCGGTTCAGTTTCGATTCGTTTCGAAAAATTCAAATTTGACGTCTCCATATATTTTATATGGGAAATCGATTGAGTGGACACATAGGTCGAATCGGAACGAATCGAATCGAAAGAGTTTGGAACGATTGGAATTTTGCGAATCCAAACTGAAGGAAATGTCAAGAGGAATTAAATTTGACTGTTTCAAAAATAACAAAAACAAAATATATGTGGTTTAATCGATTGTGATCGGTAACTATGTGTTCAGTCTACTTAACCGTCGAATAGAATGGAATGGAATCGAAACTGAACTGAACTGATAGGAACAATGTAGCCCACGCTTTAAAAATTCTGCCTGTAAATGTAACATTTTCTGCATTTAAATTTTCGACGGTGCAGAATTTTTACCTCGCACAATACGGCAACATAATAAAAAAAAAAAAAAATTTCAAATGACAATTTGTGGATGATTTTCTAAGCATAAACGAAAAATAAAAGTGGAAGAAAATAACGCAGCACATTATTAATTTAGCTAATTCTCAACTTTTGGATAATTCTTCATCTTCATCTGATGATGATATTTATAATACAATTAAAGACAGAGAATTATGTCATCGTGTTAAAAATTTATAAAAATAAAAATATAAATTGAATTTATGTAATTTGTAAATTTTCAGACAATATAATAAAATTAAAAAACACAAACAAAATAATATACATTTAACATAAATTTAGCATTTATTATAAGTTCGAAAGTGCAAATTTTTTGTTCATTTGAATTAGAAAAATTAAGTATAAAAAATAATTATAAATAATTTTTATACTTTTTCTTAAAAGATAAATTTTAAAGAAAAGCACTGAGACTGAGAGTATAGTAATAGAATATTTTGTAATTTATTTCCCAATATGGCAATTGCCATCCAGATTTGTTTCTTATTTTGTAAGCGTTTTAAAGCTCCAATACAATTTAAATATTCATAATATTTATCGAGCAATATTTTTGTGTCCACTCTGTACTAAAAAAAAAATAAGTTGTACGAAGGTTTTTTGGCAAATAAAATTAATATTACCTTCTCTTATGTGTTTTGTTCATACTTGTACTGAACCTGAAGATGATGGATAAATTGTAATTTGATTAAATGTTTTAATTTCATCTTCAACTTGTATATATTCGAAATTTAATTCTAAAATTTAAAATATAGTTAATATTATTACACACTCTACACAATTATAAATTACCTTCATAAAATTGCTCACCCGTCGATATTTTGATTTTATAATAAAATATTTAATTCAACAATAAATATAAATAAATACAAGGCAGTGTAGCAAACTTTAAAAAAAAAATGTAGAATTTTTTCTGTTCGTTTGTAAAATGAAAAGAGTGCAAAACTCTGCAATTTCAACACTGTAAAAATGTAACATTTTTAATTGCAGAATTTATTCTCTAGAAACGAATTCACCATAATATATTGATACTTTGTGGTGGTCGGATTAAAAATGTAGCTAGTTATAAAAACTTGCTAACTTCGAATTTGTCATAGATAATATTTCGTTTTTCATATCCTCTCATTACATTACATTAGCAAAAAAAAAACATTTGTTATAAATAAATAAAAAATTTTAAGTGATTAACATATTTATAAAATAAGTTTAAAATTTTACTTTTGATGGCTTCAATAAATTTGAAACCAAAACAAGAATGGGTAAAATTAAATGTCGGCGGGACATGTTTTCTTACAACCAAAACAACATTATCCCGTGATCCGAATTCATTTTTATATCGTTTAATTCAGGATGACAGCGATTTGATCTCAGATAAAGTAAATCAAAAGTTTTAACATTTTTATCGATAATTTTTTAATATGTATTATTCTGATATATTTAGGAGGGCTTGTCATGTGAATTTATATATATATTTTTTTGTAGTTATACTTTTAATAAATTTTGTACTCTGCCCAATATTTTGTATCTGTTTTCTTCGAAATTCCAATGACCGAAATCATTTTTTGCACCAGAACATATTTTGATTAAATTTTTGATAAGGATGTATTCTTAATTTAATAACATTTCTTTTTTGTTATTTTAGGATGAAACTGGTGCTTATTTAATAGATCGTGATCCAAGATATTTTGCACCGGTGCTTAATTATTTAAGGCATGGTAAACTTGTTTTAGATGGTTTAGGTGAAGAAGGTGTACTAGAAGAAGCTGAATTTTATAATATTACACAATTAATTATTTTACTAAAAGAATGTATATCACGAAGAGATCAGGTTTTGTTATTTAAATATTGAAATTATTGGGTTTTATTTATAATGGTTAAATATTTATTTTTGCAGAGACCAACTTTAGATAAGAAACGTGTATATCGTGTATTACAATGTCAGGAAAATGAATTAACACAGGTAAATTATTTTATATTTATGTAAAAACACGTATTCTAATTTTTATTCTAATTGACAATAACAATAGTACTAATACGACAATTATAAAATAATGTAGTTTTATTTTGTTGTATTTTATATTATTTACTACATAAATTGTTTAACAACAAATACAGACACTATTACATTCAGTCAATAATTTAGATTTTTAAAAAATTTAATAAATTACTAAAAAAAATTGTATTTTAAGATGGTATCAACAATGTCAGATGGTTGGCGATTTGAGCAGCTTGTTAATATTGGTACACAATATAATTATGGTTCTGAAGAGAATGCTGAATTTTTATGCGTAGTTTCAAAAGAATGCCATAATCCACAAGTGGGTCGTGAACAAGAATCAAATGATCGTGCTAAAGTATTACAACAAAAAGGATCAAGAATGTAGGTATAATATATGTATTGTACAAACACAACATTTGGAACAATTTATAAAAAAATAAATAAAGTTGTATTCCATAATGATTAACACAGAAATAATCATTAAAATACAAGCATTTACTTTATTTCTTACCAAATAAAAAAAAAATTGTAAGCTCACAACAAATCAAAAATGTTAATTTTTTTCTGGAGCTGAAGTAAATTTTCTATGGAAAATTATATGAAATAAATGTTATTTACTCATTAAATTTATTTATTTACTTATTATTTGTCAACAAAAAAAATGCAGTTTTAAAATCAAAATATTCTAAAGGAAAAAAAACAAAAATAATGATTAAATAAATACGAAATACCCAAAATAAAACTGATAAATTAAGTTTTGTGAATAATGGTACAATTTTTCCAAAATATCCAATTAGTTTTTTTTTTTTGGAAATTAAATTTTGTTACACAAAAAATTTATACATACAATCATTTTTGTAGGACAAAATATAAAATAAAGAAATTTTAAAAATTAATTACTAAATAATAAAATTAAGATTATTTCATATTTTTTTGGAAGCTTACGAATCAGAAATGCACTATATAAGAATATATATATATAGTTCATTATTTTGTTAATTATATTTAGAAAAAATAAATAAATTTAATTTTAATATATTTTAACAAATTTTTTGTATTAAATTGGAAATTTATAAATATTTTGTAGTTATAAAAATTTATCAAATTGTATTTTTTTTTTAAATCAAACCTGATAGATTAACACAATTTAGATTTTTATATTTAAACTATAATATGATATTGAAAAATTTACTAAATACATTTAATTATTTTCCCTGAAAACTGTTTAATTATGGTTACAATATATATAAATATAATATATTCATCTATCAGGCAACAAACAATAAATGGTAGTTAAATTAAATTATATTATTCCCACCGTTGTTTCGCATTTTAATTTTTTGTTTTATTAAAATATTAAATTACTCTCATCCTGAATTAAATGATATATTTAAATAAAAAATATAAAAAAATAGTGTGTAGATTTTTAGAGCTTTTTTCGAGTGGGTTTAGTATTATAATATATTATATAGACGTATATATAAAAAGATAAATTTAATTATTTATAATATAAATATAAAATAAGTCAAAATAACGCTATTTCACTATTAATTTTTTAATACAAAAACAAAACAAAAATCAAGACATAAAATATAAGAAATTATTAATATTAATAAATATTTTTTTTTTTTTTTTTAATTCGTTATATAATTATCATATTTTACAAAAATTTGTACTTAGTTTGGGCAACTAAACACAGAATCACATAAAAAATAATTACTTCTTGGTTTTTTAAATAAAATAATTAACTGCCAAAGAACGAAACAACATATTATTTATTTAGCTCTATAAAAAAAACAATATTTTATAAATTGTTATTTGTAAAATATTATGATATGAGAAATATTATGAAAAAAAGCCTAAATGCTATTTACTTTATTAGTTTAAAAAATATTTTTTTAACTCTTTCCATGAGTGTGAGTAAAAATACCATTTCCACTAAATTCACTGAATAAGTAATTCATCTTATAGTAATTTACCAAAAGACCGTATAGTTAGTAATTCACCGTAAAAGCATTAAGACATATGTTATCTTTTAAATTTAGCGGAATCTCGACAGCTCGAAAACGATGATAATCCCTATAGTTTGATTATCCCGCGAGATGAAAATTCTAACAAGTATGACGGTAATCACGTAATCGTGAAAGATTCACATGTTTTTATATCACTTCAGCCTCAACAGTATAATTTCCTTTCCTAGGTAAATGTACGGCCTTTTACAGACAATTACAAAAGCATTTTTCTTAAAAATTTAAATAAACTTGGCTTTTTTTAATATTAGATTCATCTACGTGTCGGGATTTTGAATTCTTAACGTGTCGGGTTTGGAATTGCGGGATCTGAAGTGGATTCCAATTCACCGTATTCTTTATTTATAAATAACAAATACGGTTAATTATTGCATATAATACGAATTGATAGAATTGTTATACGGCGAATTACTGATAGGTGAATTTTCATGCAGTGAATTGTTGAAATTTATAATTTCAGTTAAATTTGTTGAAATTTATAATTTCAGTTAATAATTTCCCTGTTAACTTATAATTATTATATAGTAAATTCATGATATTAAATTTATATTTATTTTTATATCAATTAACTTTGTTATTTATCAGATTTTTTTTTAATTTATAATATAAACATTTATTTTTAATAATAATTGAAAATTGCTTTAGAAATATTATTATAAATGGCGAAATTAACACGTAATGTGAATTTATATAATGTTATACAATTTAAATTTATTTATCAGAACAGAATTATCTAAAATAACTTATAAAAATTTTTATAATTTAATTTTGTATATTAATAAAATTTTGATATCGAAAGCTATGAGTTTGTAAAATATTGTAAAATAAGAGTTAAGATAGTTAAATGAGTTATTACTTGAGTAATACTTCATTTTACTACTAAAAAAAATAATTTGTTTTCAGTAATTATTAATATATAATAGTCAAATAATTTCTCTTAACTCTTGTGAATTGTTTAAAATAAACATATGCTTTATATTGTTTTTAAATTAACGAAAATAATTGAATTAAGTTAAGATTAAAATAAAGTATAAATAAACTAAAAAAAAATGAACAATTTATTTTATTTAAATTATTTATTTATAAATAATAGAATATATATATATATATATATTATATATAAATATATACAATGTCGCATTTGTATTTTTACCTCCCCTAGACAATGCTTACTGAAGCGCCCTATAATTCTTATGAAAATTGATCAATCAGTGATTATGTATTGTCGTATTGGTCAAGAACAACCGAGATATAAACAGCAACCAATCCAAAGTGGATTTCTAAAACGTCAAGCACATTCGAAGCGAATCTTTTGAATGCAAATATTTTGAGCTTGGCTTCTAAATTGAGATGATACGGTATCTTCTGATAGTTACTTTAGTAGTACTACAAAATGTCCATCTGTGTGGTATCACAATTGTTCCCGATTAATAGGGGAAAAACATTAAACCAACGCAATTTGAAACTTATAAATTTCTACAGTTGATTCACTCAGACTCTGCTCATCGAATTTTCGCTGCTGTATAACCTCACCATGATACGATGCTTAAAGCATTTGACTATTAGTTACAGGTTACACTATTGATAATATAATAAATTAACCTGTTTAATATAGTTTGTGAATGATAAATACTATTTCATATTTGTTGCTTTCAGTTACGTGGGTGCGGTGCTATGATGATTGATGAACCCTGTAATCAACGCAGTTTTACGAAATTAGACTAATGAATCCAAAAATAAAAAAAAAAATATTTAGTGTTAATATGTTTAGAAAATTAAAGACTTTATAGTTATCATATAAATTGATAAAGAATTAATTTTTACTCGAAGTTAATAATTATCGGGTAAAAATTAATTCTTTATCAATTTAAATGATAACTATAGTATACTTTTAAATGAGGGCTACAAAGTCAGTGATGAAACAGAAACCTTCCACCTTTGGATCCTATATATACTGCCGACTCCGACTCCCAACTCTTCAATATACAGATTTTGCACAATATGTTTATTAATTTGTCTAGTCTATGAAATGAATATGTATAATATGAATATAAATATAATTATAAATAATATATTCAAATTTCAAAACATACATATAAGCTACCAACAAGACTCTGGCTGCTTGCTACCAATATAATTTAATTTGAATTTATTCACCCACTTTATGCAAAATGTAATATAATTGTACGACATTAAGGTAGCCAACAATTACAAAACCATGTTTTTCCGGAAATTGACAAGAATTTTAATATTTTCATATTAAAAGGGTATTTCCCGAAATTAAGATATTTCTCGAGACTGTTATATTCCCCTGGAACCAGAAATTGTGATGCTGATGATATATTTTTATTAAATTTCTGAATCAATCAGGTATTTGATATAAAATTCATTTTTGACAGGAATTTATGGTAGACTAAGTTAGAAAAATGTGTTTAATTTTAATGTTTTTTGAAGTCTGAGTCGAAGTTGAGCCGGAATGAGCCCTTGTATTATTAAACATGTTTATAAAAATATTATAATTTTTATTATAAAAAAAATAATATAATCGTCCCTATCCTCATGCTTGAGTTACATTTTCGCTTTCATTACGCACTCTAAACGCGTTCGAACGCGGTCTACAAAAAGAGTAGACACAATAGAAAACGTAGATGTGGTAAATATCAACTGTTTGTTTACATTTTTTTGACAGAAAAATGTTATTTCTAAATTTAATTTTGTAAATTCTTAAATTCTGGATTTTTAATTAATAAAATACCTTTTGAAATTTTGAATTGAATTGAAATTTTTTTTTAAATTTTTTTAATTTTTCTATATTTTGACACTGCAACGCGTGATGAAAGCGAAAAAATTAAAAGTTGGCCAACTTTTACGCAGGCTACGTTTAGACTGCGTGCATTGTAACTACTCTCATACACCTCCATACATTTCAACTTCAACTTTATTGTGACAAATGCTACGTCTAGAATGCGTCTAGAAAGCGTCAATTGTAATCGCGGTATCAGATAATATGCGACAATTCTGTGAATCTATTGCATGATAATATCATCATTGGTGGCCGCATCTTGATCGGCTCTATCCTACCATTTTAGTTTGGTGCGGTGATGTCGTTTTTTTTACTGACGGTTTTGTATTGTCTTACCAAATATGAAATAGTTTAGCCTGGTGATTTCTTCATCTTCAGCTTTCTTACCGATTTGCGTATTTTATCATGTTTAGGAAGTATTTGAATTTCAATATTTGAAAGTGTCGTATCAATCATGCTGTTAGTGTATACCCAATATTTCCAGCTTTCCATTGATGATATTATCATCCTCATTCTTATACAGAGGCAACTTCTCTATGTTTGAATTCATTTCTTACTGGTCTTGTTTTTATTTCTCTGATACTCTAAATATTCGATTAACTTTTGTTCGTAAAATCTCTTTTTTGTTTATATAATCTTTACTCGTTTCGTCGTTTGTGTTCCGCGGTTATTGCTTTCTAGTTTGTCTTTATACCATTTATTATTTTGTTTTGTAGCTTCTTCAATACATTCTTCAAACCAGCCTGCATTGCCTGCATTGCCTGCACGAACAATTATATTTACGTTCTTAACTCGTACAAGTTCTTTCTTATACGAATTGAAAGAACTTATATTATATATGATGTTAATTCGCCCATATACAGAATTATCAATTTTGATCCAAAACGAATCGATTCTTTGATGTCATAGAATCGATAAAGAATCAGTAAAAAATTAATTTCTGTCTATCTGGGTAACCACACTAATGGTGAATTTCGTTAATGTAAAAACAGTTTTGCTTTAAAATCGCTGAGTTCTCCATTTTAGAAACGCACAGAAAAAATCTACATCTACAGTTGGAACCAAATATTCTATATATATAATAGTTATTATCTATCTATACTATACTAATATTATTATTATCTATAATTAAAACTATTGCATTAAAAAAAGGAAAAACACTGAATTTTGAAATGTTATTTTAAAAGTGAATTTTGAACAACTTATTTTAAGTTATTTATAATTAACAAGTCTCCAAAATTTGTGATTTAATAAAACTTATCCTACAAACAATTGCTGTGTTATTATTTTACTTTTTTATTTTGTTGGTGTGTCCAATTCAAATTGATATTTGAAATTTTTATTATTTATTATGTAGCCGTATTGTTCGAGTTCTGCACCGTCGAACATTTCGAGGCAGAAATTTTACATTTACTGACGGAATTTTACATTTCTGCACCGTCGAACATTTCGAGGCAGAAATTTTACATTTACAGACGGAATTTTACATTTACAGAAACGAACACGAATTTATTTTCTGTTGAAACTTTTTGTTGACCTGTTCAAAATGCGAATAACATATTATGCTAGAGATACTCTCGCCGCTGGTGCCGCGATGACGCTTTGCCGCGCTGTCAAATAAAAGTTCAGATATATAGAAATATATGAAAGCAGATAAACTCGCCGCCGGGCTGCCGCTGGTGCCGCCGGTGCCGCAACAATGTTGGTTCAATTTCAACTTTTTGCCGCGGTGATGGTTTGGAATGTCAGTTTTTTATATTGTTAATCTCATAAAAAAAAATTTTGTTAAAGAAGTAAGATGAGTTTTACAGAAAAATTAATTAGTAAAAACTAATGAAATTTAATATAACAATTTTATAAAATATAACATTTTATATAAAAAAAATAAAAATGTTTGGTTATGTTTGGTTACGCTCTGCCGCTTTGAGAGTATCTACTCAAAAATTCTACAACCATCACGGCCATCATTTGAAATTTCAAATCGGCTGATCGTCGAGTGCGGCGCGGCGAGAGTATCTCTAGCATTAAAAATGCAGAAAGTGGGTCATAGCTTTTATATTAAATACTATTTTCTCCAAAAATTCCTATAAAGTTACAATGTATTACTAATGTGTAGTCTTGAAGATTCAATGTATATTCGGGCTTATCATACTTTTAACATTTTAATTTAAAATTCTACATTCAAGTTTTCAGGAGCGTATTAAAAAATTTGTGGTTTCACCGGTAGCGCTGCGCTACAATCCTACAATATTATTATTATGTATATAAAACTGCTTTAGTGGTCGGATTTAAAAAGTTTTATGTATTATATAGAATTAAAAAGTTGCTAAATCACGGAGGTGTCTATTTATACTTAATATTAACTTTTACTTTTATTTTTCCGGTATGCACTTTGTGTTTAAATTTGGTTGTAATTTTAAATTTGCATTTTGAGAAATAATAATAATATAAATAAAATGAGTACTAATAAAAAAGTTACCGTCTTAACACCACATGGAAGGCGTCAAAATATAAATGTTGAATCTGGCACAACCCTTTTGCAGGTATTTGGGTTACCATTTAAACAAACTACATAAAAATATTCAAGTGTCTGCAGTCTGTTTTCTATAGCAGCTATTAGTGAAATGTGAATAATTTATGTATGTTGGATTAATTTTATATTTTAGGTATTAGAACAAGTATGCCAAAAACATGGATTTTCTAGTATTGAACATGGCCTTAAACATCACAATAAAGATGTTGATTTATCATTAATGTTTCGATATACTGGTTTACCAAATAATTGTCTATTGGAAATGTTTGAAACAGGTAAAATCCGTAACGAAGATGAAGATGTTACATTATGTGTACAATTTGAAGATGGTACTAGATTGCATGGTACTTTTAAAGCTAGCGAATTTTTATTATCTATTCTAAATACATTATGTACTGATAAATCAATACTTGATCAAAATCCTGTTATTATTTATATGAGAAGAGAAATATTCGGTGATTTATTAAAAAGTACAACATTAAAAAATCTTGGTATAACTGGAGGTCGGGCAATGATAAGACTTTTAAATAAAACACCAGAAGAACTTAAAACGTAATTACAGAATATTTAACCAAAAAACAAATTTTAATTTAAACTCATTTGTTATTTATATATTTAGGCAAGCAAATGTCTACATACCTCCAACTATAAAAAGCGATGAAAAAAAAGAAAATGATGATGATGTACCAAAAAAGAAAACCCCAAGCAATAGTACAGAAAATAAAAATTTTATAGTGTCTGCAATACAAAAGATAAAAAACGAGAAAAAACATGCCAGTTCTGAAGAAGAAAAAGTAGCTTCAGAAAATATTGAAACGGAAGACGCTCCTAATAAAAATATTGAAAAGGAAGACATTCCAAATAAAAATATTGAAACCAATAAACCAAAACCAGATTGGGGAACAGGAACAGGTAGATCTATGAATAAAGATTATAATATAAAAGATGAAAATATGGCAACAGATTTAGTAGATGAAATTGATGAACCAACAGTAATAGAGGTAAAAACAAATATCTAAATACAAGTATAGAACCACTTTCTTACAATATTTCTTTGTAGTTAGGTGAAAGAAATGCAATACTATTTTCTTTAGAAGAAGCCCAAAAAAGTGCACCTGAAATACCAGATTCATTTTTTGATTTAACTGTTGATGATCTCAAACTTCTTTTAAGAGATTTAAGGCAACAGGCAAGTGGAAATGATGATACACCATTATTAACAGCAAAATTACGTGAATTGGAAGATAATAAAAGGATGCTTAATAAAATTGGTCAATATAAAAAATGTGTTTTAAGGATACAATTTCCTGATCGTTTAGTACTTCAGGGTACTTTTAAGCCAATTGAAAGTATGGAAACAGTTCATGATTTTGTAAAAAAATATTTAAAAGATGATACAATTAATTTCCATTTATGTAAGTTAAATTAAATAAAACATTTGAATATATATTAATTAATTTAAATTTTAATATAACCTTTAGTTACCATACCACCTAAACGAATTTTACCAATAGATAAAAATTTACTAGAAGTTGATTGTGTACCGACAGCTGTTCTACATTTTGGAATTGATGATCAAAAACAACAGCAAAATGAAAATGAAACTTATCTTAAAGATGAGATTTTATCAAAATTAACATCACCAGATGGAGCCTTATTATCAGCTACTAAGTCACGGTAAACATAATTATTTAAACCCAATTTCGTCGGATATATTTTTTTTTTTATTATTTACAGAATGATAATGAATAGAAGTAACACAAATTCACCGGAACGTGATTTACAAGTAACACAAATTCACCGTCCTGGTCCATCTAGTGGTGCAATTCCAAAGAAACCCAAAAATGAAGATTTCAAACAATCAACAGCAACAACTAGTTCAGATGGCAAAGTTCCGAAATGGTTTAAACCGAATAAGATTTAATTATTTCTTAAGACGAAATGTGTTTATTTTGTTACTAAAAATTCAATTGTTCAATTTATGGTTTAAAAATGCGCTTAAAATATTGGCAAAAAATATAAAAAATTGAAATTGAGATTGTTTTAAAATTTATATTTTTCGCTCAGTTTTGCTGTAAAAGTTGTCTGAAAATGATTTTTATGAAATGTAAATTTTATATTTAACTTCATCAACTTGAAAACTATCAGTGATATATAACAAGGAATGCTGAAAAAAGTCGAAGAATTCCAAAATGTAAGACATTTGTTGGAATCTTGTTATTTTAATTATTTTACAGAGAATATTTATTTGATAAATTACTTAATATTTTAAAAATCATAAATTTTGATTTTGTCATATTTACTAAACTGAATTTGCTTTTCTCAAGGCTACTTTTAAGATTATAGCTAAACTTAAAAATGTGATTTGGCTGTGAATGTAAACTAAAATGTTTAAATTTTAACACAATTTAACTGAAGTTTAAACTCTGGGTAAGGCCTAAGCTTGCACTGAAAAACTGGCCATAACTTTATAAAATATCTTACCAGAATTTTGAATCCAAGTTGTCCATACCAAAATTAAAAGGTTAAATAAAATAAAACCATTCATATTTTTTTATAATTAATTTTTTAACACGTTAACGAAAGAAATACTTTGTTATATTTGTTTGTTTTTTTTTTTTAAATCAAATTCAAAAGTTACATTTTTATCTACGCATTTTTTCGTTCATATATATTTTTCTTATTTAATTTATATATAATTAATTTTATATTAATATATTTTATAATGTCTTATCTATACAATAATTTTCTCTTATATTTATTAACTAAATTATTTTTAAAAAGGATTTTTCTAACAGAAATTTGAATTAATTTTCTTTTTTTTTTACAATAAATACAAAAAATTATCTTGTTCTGATATTATTAGAAAGTTAAAAAACATAAATAACATTTTATATGATTAAATAACTAAATATGAATTTAGTAAATATTATAATTTGTTTGTTAATCAATCATTTTTAAATATATTTAGTTCTTTTCTTAAAACAAAAAAAAAATTATATACCGTATTTAAACTTATCAGAATATGAAACATTTATTATTATTATTATTGCTTTTCGAAATATATTTGTAAAAATAAACGAAAAATAGAAAGTAATTAAAATTGTAATAAACTGAAATATATGTTTTTTTTTGTTTGTTATCACAGGTTTACAGATTTAATAATATTGGGTACTAAAATATATTAAAACACTTAAAAACAAAACTATAAGAGATTTTTATTATTTTGAATTTGAAAGAGCCAGCAAAATATCAGACTTTGAAAATTATTTAGTAATAGTGAGTATATACAACAGAATTATTTTAATATAAATTTTTTGTTTTATGTTTAGGGTACAAAGAAAGCAATTAATTTCAATTGGAGAATTTCATTTAATAGTTTTTCATTGCGTAATCATTTCGTAAATACATTTATTTCATTGTATAACGTTTTCCAGATAAGACTTTAATTATACACTTTATCTTCCAATGAAATATGGTATGGACCGATAAATAAAGAACCGATTAAATGAAATTCAATTTTAATCTCTATTCAACTAAAATAAAAATATAACTTGAATGATTATTATAATTTAGAGTAAAATCTAAACATTTAAGATATAATTCGACAAAAATTACTAATAAACAATTTTTTTTATTTATAATTAATTATGATATGTTTTTATATAATTTTTTTTTGTAATATCATATATAAATACATTGAATACAATTAATTTAAAAATTATATTTAAAATTTTGTTTTAATTATTATTATATTTTAATATCAGAACAAGATTTAAATGATGTTAAAGAAAAAAATTATTTAATTTATATATAATATTATTAAATTTATTATTATATTTTTGTTATATTTAAGAAATAATAAAAAAATGGGACGTAAGATCGCAATCATTTTAATATATATATATATTTATATATATTATTTATATAATATTAATATATTTTAATAGCAGTGTTTGATGAAAATTAACTATAATATAATAATGATAAAAAAGAAAAATTTGATATATTCACAAAATAAAAAAATTATTATAATAATGAGATTAATCCTTTGACATAAAAATTTCGATAACATTTAATTTTGGAAAATAATAATAATTATTATTATTTAATTTAATTTTTTTTTTATATACAATTACATTACTAGATAGATTTTTCTTTCCCTTTAACTTTATTTTTTAGTATTTGAAATTAGATTTTTATTTTCTTATGTATCAAATAATTTCAAGATAATTTCTAATTTTTTTTATATGAATCAAAATAACGAAGCATCTGATAAAATATTATACCAAAAAAAAAAAAAGTAAAATTAATTTTCTTTTTTTAGTTAATTTTAATAATTGTACTATTTTGACTACACAAATTCATATAATTTATAATTCATTAAGTACACGTATTTGTTTTACAATACTAAATAGTTTATTAAATTAAATGAAAATTTTACCACCAAATGAATTGTAAATTGAATATTATTATTGTATATGTCTGTTAACATTTTACTTCATGAAAATTTAATAATCGGTAATTTTTGTGTCATATTACAAGGAGATTCAGAAATTTTATCAACATTTCAGACAATTTCAAGAAGTATTTATATAAAATAATTAACCTTTCACCAAATATTTTAATAAAGAATTCCTTGAACAAAATATTTAAATCATATTATAATATCGAGTTATTGTAAATGTAAGAATAATTCATAGATTCGGTTTGAAATTATCGTCATAATCGAAATAAAGAAAATATATGAAATATAAAAAAATTGTGTTTATCAAATGATTATTAGCACTTAAATCTGTCACTTTAATAATTTATGGATGGTTTTGTATTCCATGGTTTCTGTTATTCTTTTTGATGGCCTCTTCACTTATGAGTGTTTTATTAATAATTTCTTTCTATTACATTAATTTAGTTTTGGAATCTATATTGTTTTAACAATATAGAATCTTTGATTCTCTATTTTTATACTTTAGATTTTAAGAATATAATATGAAATTTACCAATGAAATGACAAAATAGAAAGAAATACGGAAATGTTAGCTATTTTTACAGAATTTAAAAGCTTTGAATTTACTATTTAAATGAATTTTCATGTCAAAATAAAAGCCAAAATACATTTACGGCTATTAAAGTGTTCAGGTATAGAGATATTTAATTTACATAATTTATGAATTTAAATGAACTTTATAATAATATTACAAAATCATGAATCTATTCATGAATTGGTGGAATCTCAAACAGTCGAATTTTATGGATTTTGAGTAACCTGATACTCTTTAAAAGTGTTACGAATATTAATTGTAATTACAAATAATATTTACTTATGCCTGGTTTTTATAAAGCACGATTGTTTCGTTTGTACTTTTGAAGTGACTGAAAGTGTACATGTTCTAATGAAGTGATTTAACGAACAAGAAATGTGAATAGTTAATTTCACTGCATGTTCAAAAGTATACTAACGAAATTGCGTTCTTTAACATTCAATTTTAATGATTTTTTTTTTTGGCAGGTTTGTCAAAATTCATAATTCGGTCACAAATATTTTCAGATATTGCTGTTCCTGTGTGTGAAAAGATATGGATTGCTTTTTTAACGTTATTTCGTAATTATGATTTTTATCAAGTTCAATATTATTATATTGAGTTATTAATTTGACTCCGATATATATTAAAAATACAAATACTCCTTAGGGATATTATCTAGTTATGTTTTTAACATTTTTCATAATTTTTATTTTTTTATTTTATACAAATTTTCTTGTTATATTTATATTTGATCTTTATTTAAGATTATTATTATTTTAAATTAAAATATTATATTTTATTTAAAATTAGTAAATTTGTATTGTTATCAAATGAAATTTTTTATAGCAAGAAGGGAAATGATATACAAATTTTATTTATATAGTTTTTTCTCAATTTTTCAATTTTTTTTCTGTTAAATTTTTATTTTAAATATTAAAGATTGAATTAATTTATTTCTGTTTTTAATGCCTATTTAATTTGTCTATACATAAATATATTTCAGATTAGATTACATATATTTTTTTAAATATATTTTTTACAATTCATAACAAATTAAAACTTCATTCGATGCGCACATTTTGTTTTAAAATTATTTATTTGAATTATGAAAAAATTAAAATTTATTTGGTTTTTATGTCTGTGGATTGTGGGAATTTGAAGTTGTTGTGTTTATGATTTTTAAAATGCAAAACTGAAGGAAACGAGACCAAAAATTTATATAATTATTACGAATTTACTTTTAATTTAATTTTTTTCAATTAAAATTTATATTTTATAAATATTTCATAAGATTACAATTATTATAATATAATATATTTAATTTTTTGCTTTATTATTTATAAAATCGCCAATTTATGATTACATTTATTATTATTAATAGTTAAGTTTGCATTCTTTTACTTTTGTTATTTAGATTTACGATTGATTACTAAATATAAACTGAGAAGGAATAGAACAAATTTAAATATGACGTATATTTTATCATTTTGAAAATTAATTTGTATTTAAAAATTTTGGTTGAAAAAAAAAATTTTTTTTGATTACTTCAAATTTTAGTGTATTATTATTAAATTTATAGTATTAACACAAACAAATAATTACACAGATATAAAATGTTGAACAAAAAAATGGTACCACTTTTTTTTTTCTAAACAGACAACTCTTAACAGACTCAAAAATTTGTTTGAAAATAAGCTTTATTG
The DNA here is from genome assembly GCA_963920725.1 of Rhamphomyia laevipes. Classification (NCBI taxonomy): domain Eukaryota; kingdom Metazoa; phylum Arthropoda; class Insecta; order Diptera; family Empididae; genus Rhamphomyia; species Rhamphomyia laevipes. The sequence goes on from OY987256.1 coordinate 40,622,404, forward strand.
CTTTATGTATTTTAAATGCTCTTCTTGGTTTTCTCAATATTGAAATATATAAGAAAAAAATATGTCAACTATATATTTTTTTATATTTTTCTTGATCTTCATAGAAATGTAATTTAATAACCTACAAAAAAGTCAAAGACAAGGGTATTTTTTAAGCAGTAGTTTAGAAAATACAAACAATTTTATCAAACCATCTTCTTATTGATTGCAATAAAAAAAACTATAATTATGCAACTAAACATTTTCAATTCTTCTGGATTTTCGCAATATTTTAGGGGTCTGTCAATTTTTTTATAAATGCGTCAAATGTCTGTCTTGTCGGTTAAAAGTTAATTTATGATTATGAGTGTGCATTTATAAGAAATGTAAGTTGTATTTTTATGCAAATTGTAGATTGTTTTTAATTATAGTTTTGTTTTTACAATCAATAAAAAGATGATTTGATAATATATTGCTAATATTTTCTAAACTACTGCTTAGAAAATACAAAAACTCAGATACTTATCGGATACTAAAATAGCTTTTTGTTTGTTAAGAAAGAGTTGTGTGTTTAGATAAAAAAGTGGTACCATTTTTTTGTTAACGTGCTATATCTGGGTAATTATTTGTTTGTGGTATTAATTAAAAATAGAACCTGTCTTATTTTCGGTACAGTTTGTTATGTCATCTTATAAAATATAGTTTGTAAAAATGTCGACGTATAAAATACAGACAATTGAAAATATCGAAAATCATCGGAAATATATTATAAAAAAAAAAGATTTGTTCGCTTTTCTCATAAATATTGAAAAAAACTTACTTTTTGAAATAACCGAAATCATTTATAGTTAAAAATGAAAGCATTTCGTTGACTCAGTATTGGTTTGTCGTATGCGTGATTTGGTCAAACTCTAGAAAAATGCATTTTAATGTAAAAAATAAGAAAATAAATGGTGTGATAAAATCTTATATTTTTTTCATTAGAAATTAGCAGATTTATTGGCTTTCGTAAAGTTATCATCCCAATGGGATTGTCGTATACGACAATTTACGAATATTTGTTTTTCCTTCATTCACCAACGACAATCCAATATGAAAATGAATGTTACTTATGAATTTTGCTTTCGGCATTTAAAAAATAATTTTAATAAAAAAAAACAAGTAATCTTGAATTACTCTAGTAATGTATTATATTTGAGGGAATCACGTAAAATATTGCAAAAATATAAATAATTGAACTTATGTTAACTGGTTCCGTACGACAAAGCAATGTTGAAGAATTTTTTTTAAAAAAATGTATGAAGTATTTGTCGTATGAGCGTTAAATTTGGATGTACGACAAATCAATATTAAAATGCATGTTTTTTTTAGGATATACGACAAAAATGATATCAAATATCTACGTAATCGTTGCAAATATTAAAAAGACGGATATCAGAAATAGAAAGGATGTTTAAAAACTTATATATCATCTATAAGGTTAAAATGGACAATTTTGGTGTATACGACAAAGCAATACTGAGCCAACAATTTGTGTTTTTTTTATAAATTTAATTTTTACTTTTTTATTTAAATTTGTTCTTTTCATTTGTATATTTATTTATTAATTTTTTTGTTTGCTTGTTTAAAATATTAATTATAATATATATTTTTTTTTAAGTAAATAACAAATTATTTTTATATTATCATCAACAAATAAACAGAATTTAAGATATAGAGAAAGTGAAATTCATTTATTATTATTATTAGTGTTTAAATATATTTAGATTTTTGTTTTTTTATTTCATATATTTTCGGTTTTTTCCCATTTTTTTTATATTATATACACACATATATATATATTTAAATAGTTTTTTTTATATATATATATATATATTTATATGTATATATTTAATATTTCATTGTTGTAAATATATTTTAATTTTATATGTTTAGATGAAAATTCAAATAAGTTAATTTAATTATTTTGTTTTTCCAATTAAAAATATTTTTTTTTAAAAAAAAAAGTCTGAACAATTTTTAATTTTTTTTTTATTTTGTTTGCAATTTATTTGGATGTGTGTGTGTATAAAGAATTTTGTCAATAATACAAAGTAAATAATAATTATATATATATTAATAATAGTTTAATTTAATGTACAATAAATATATCTAGTTACAAAATACAACAGGCAGTTGAACAGCATCTACTAGAGCCACCTTTGCTTTTTTGTCTCTGATCTAAATTAGAAAACAAAAAAAAATTGATTTAATTTATTTTTTTAATTCGATTTTATATAAAAATAGTTTTTTTTTAAAATATTGAAATTAAAAGGTACTGAAGAAAAAACTGTCGAATATATTTTCTTTGTTACTGTGAGTCTCTTCAAAAGCTTATATATCGGTCGAACTTAAGATTTTTTCCAGGGCACGTCAAAATTTTTAATTTCAAATTGATGACTGTCAGAATACAGATGTTTCTTCAATAGTGTCCTTTTAACAACACGAAATTATTTTGAGAAAATAAATTGCAAGCTCTTCTCTAACACAAAAAGCTTAAGAATGTTTATAAAATATTCTTCATGATTTTCATCTATTCTATAAGATGATGAACAGTAGTCATAATGTAAATGCAGTCCAGCTATTTTTAACTTGTCATAAAGTACTAAATACTTTCCTAAAGTACAAGACTGTAAGTTTCAGTGGAAGAATAAGTGCCAAAAACCAAAATCCCATTGTGAAGCAATTTTTCCATTTTTCAGGGAAAAATGATTTTCAGACGGTAGTATTATAAAGTTGTTCATTCGTCTTCTGAAAGGCATGGTTCGTTTTTATCTAAATTTAAATGTTTTGTTATTGGTTTTTTTTTTTTAAATTTAATAATTAAAAATTCGTTTTTTTTAATTATTAACATATTTTAAAAGGCAGGGGGCACGCGACCTATGGCCGCCTATGTATACGTGTAGTGTATAAGTATAATAGTTTATACCGAATACAGTATAATCTATAAAAAGGTACTGAGTTATAGACTAAAATTTTATATGTTACAGGCGAGGTTTTGTGTAAATAATCGGTAACACGATTTTCATTAGCTGCTGGGATTCTCTAAAAGTCGAAATTTATGGATTTTGAGTAATCTGTCGAAACCTAGAAACACTTTATGCGGAATTTAACTCGTGTTCCTAGGTTAATTAAATAATTTAATTAAATGTGGGGAATTACGTATACAATTTATTGACCCTTTTAAACGTAATTTTGCAAGTTTGTTGAAATCCGTAATATTCAACGCTTAGAGAATTATTAGAACCAGAGACTAACATTGACTTTTCAGTTCGAAATCAGCACTCGTAATATTAATTAATTTGTCGTCTTGAGTCTTGCTTATGCTACTATAGTTACAAAAAAACAAAAAACCAAAATAAGTTTAACATTTATTAAAATGCCAATTTTCCTTCAGATTATTATAATCAATTTGAAAATGTTAAATATTGTACTAAACAACTGTATAAGTTAATAAGTTAATCCTATTTTTATAAATAATTTAACAGAATCTCAATATACGTCAAAATATAATATAAATAATATAATTAATTACCTTGAGAATTAGGCTCTGGTAAATTATCTCGTGGAACTAAATGCATTACAGTCGTTTTGCCCAATGGAAGTCCTAGTGCACCTAATGTTACGTTGCAATGTAAAAATCTACCTTGATAAATAAGTCGAAGTATTTCCGCTTTCGAAACCAGTTCGGATTCCCAATCTATAAAAATAATATATATGTAAATAAAATTTAATAAATTCTTAAATTTCTTTATTAATATTTATTTATTTAAAATTATTGTATATTTTATATTAACAACAAATTTTGAAATTATCAAATTAATCATATTTTCTTAATCAACAATAATAATTGCAATAAACGATCATCAATCAATAGATGATTTCTTTTTGAAAAATATAATTTATTATAATATATGCTGAGTATTTTAAGTAAGAGCTGTAACAAATACAGATTGAGCATCAACATAAATATACAAATTGGTAAAAATTTTAACATTGAAATGGTAAATAGAATAAAAATAATACAGTCATTAAAACCGAACTTAATTCCAGAATAGCAAGAATGGCGAACAATGTTTTTTTGTTGAAAAACCAAGATAAATCTGCAACTAAAAATCAAATTACTGAAATGTTATATGTGGCCTAATTAATTATATAATATAATTATGTATATGATATAAATATATATAATATATGATATATATAAAATATGATATAAGAAAAATTGAAGCATTCGAGTATTGGATGGACGGATCGCATCACTAATGTCGAAGTTTTGAATAGAATAGATGTTAACGCTATGATAGTAACAACAATTAAAGAAAGAAAGCTGCGTTATTTAGTTACAATTGGTGTTACAAGGCAAGATCGTTGATAGGAGAGGCTGCAGAATAACCTGGCTAAAAAATTTGAAGAATTGTGTAACTGATGAAAAACAGTTTTTAATTCATTGATATCCAACCCGTAGATACCTAAGGAAGAAGATAATTTTTTATCTTTAATACTTTTGTAAATCAATTTAAATTTACCAGAGATTTACACCAAATTTGAGCATTTTGTATTTTCATAGGCATTACACTAGTCATGAATATAAAAATATTATATGTATATCGATAATTATATGTTATTCCATTCATTACTATTTTTGACACCTGGTCTAACATTGAACGGAAACAATAATTCGTAATTTTCAGTGAATAGAATCAATATTATAATTATGTATAACTAAATCTTGTTTAATATAATTTATAGAATGTAATAATAATAAAAAATTAAAGAATATCTAATAGTTTAGAATTATATGCACGTTTGTTTGAAGGAGTGTTTCCTTAATTATAAATTTATTGGAGTAAATTTGAGATTAAATTTAATTCCATACATATTTTTACGAATAAAATCAATTAAAGACGTGAAGAAATTTAATTTTAAATATTAAAATATATAAAAACATATATAGAATGAGTAAAACAGAACAACTTAGTGTAGGTACCTTGTAAAAAACTTTTTAGAACCAACAATGTTGCTAATAAAATTTTGATGTAGCTATATCCAAATTGAAGATGTTAAATCATATTGTGATTCAATATGATTTATACAATAAATTTGCTCGGAAAGGCGTGGAAATATGGAAATATCTATCGAGTATATTGACATGCAGGTTAACTGTCCAATTGAATCCGCGAAACTCTATATTAATTTATAGTAGTGTACAAAATAGTCAACGACACTTTGAAACAATAGCTCAGTGTCGTCAAAGCAAACTATGTTGGCCGCGACTATAAAAAAAAAACGGAAATCGTTCTGTCCATAGATAGAAACATCTGTAGGAAACTGTTTGGTCTCCTTACTGGTCATTGTTGGATAGGTAAACACGGTATTCACCTTAGGTTTTCCATGGACAGCTTATGGCGCTGTGAAAATGAAATGAAACTGTAGAGCCCACACTGTAACATCTTGTATTTGATTTCCGAAATTTACGCTTGGAGATGTGATGTACTGGACGGTTGGTTTATCCTTTCGTTTCAACACTATCTTTGTGGAGAATTATTCTCTTCATAAAGGTAAGTAGAATTTAGGCACCACAATGGATCCATCGAAATCTCTAGTGATGCGTGTTGACCTTGCATCTTCACGCACCCTTCTTAACCTAACCTAACCTACAATAATGAACTCAAATTCACGAATTTCTGGAAAACAATTTGCCCAATATTGAAAATATAATAATATCGAAACTCAACAAAGCGTTTAGGATAATTTTCCAGGTGTAATAAATAGGTAAGATTACTTTTTTTATAGAGCCGAATTTATCTATATTCCAGCACCTAATTCCAAATATGTAATAAAATTTAGTAATTCAATGTTTCATAATTAGAGGTGGAAATCTAATTGTTAAGCAGTTGAAATTTAAGTTTTTCAAAATTACAAAAATCAATTTATTTGTTGGTGGATGCATTCATCATATTTGCAATTTTGAAATTGAAATAAATTTTCAAAATTCTGTATTTAATCGGACTTATTTAAGTGTGTGATTATTATCATCATCATCATCACAAATATGCTTAATTGCTTATACATAATGCAATTGAACTTTGTGATTCAGAAATTTATTTTAATATAAAATTTATGCTGCCAAGCATTTATTAAAATTCATAAAAATCAATAAGAAATAAATCATTTAGATATGAAAATTCATAAACTAAAATTTTTAAGTTTTTATTATAATTAAGGTTAATTTTATATTACAATTAACAACAAAGAAAAAGCGCTCATTATAATGTAATTTTTTTACGTTTTTATTTAAATACAATTTTATTTAATTATAAAGATTACTAATAACGCTATGCTTTATGAAATCCAATTTAATTTAGTTCATTAAATAAAAATCTTAATGAACACTGACAACTTTTATTGATATTTTTCCGTTCATTACGAAAAAAATAAAAATAAAAAAATGTTGATTATAAAGGTCTCGATAATATTGCAAGGTCGTTATATAAAAAATTTAATGAAATATAAATTTTATGTGACGAATCTTGAGTCATTTTATAAAATTATTTTTAATATATTAAGCTAAAAATAGAATTCTCAAATATTTTATCATAAATTCATGCGAAAATTACTAAACCCCAAAAATTAAATCATTATTTATTTAACAATAAAATTGCTAAAATTCTAACAAAAATGAAATTTAGTAAAATATTCAAAAAATTGATAACAAATTAACATTAAATATAATTTTTTTTATAAATAAACTTACCATCTGGCCAATTATCAAATACTGTTTGTGCAATATCACCGGCTGAATCTGATGGATTAAATATAAATTCTTTTGTTTTGCCACTAACGAGAATTAATCGAAGATTTATCTGTAAAAAAATTAAAAAAATTAAATTAATTTAATAACGTAATTTTTGAACTTATAAATTTAAAACCACTTAAACCAAAATTAGGGGAGAACGGATGGAACCTAAGTCTTCATATATACGTAAGCAATGAATTTAATACTTAACAATTTATTTATGCCAATGAACTCCAATGACAATTATAAAAATAAAAATTAAGAAATTATTTAGCTTCGTGTAGCTATGTCGAAATTTCACACAATAATTGATTTGTTCTTGGATAGTATTGCAGTTGTAGGTCGCCTCCCACAAAAGGTTCTTTAAGGTAAATTGTTGGGTAAAACAAGGATAGGACTATCATGCAACAAAATTATGCAAGAATGGTTTAATCTCTCAGATGAACTTTGAAGAAGAAGATATAAAATGACATCGAATGACATTCACCAATCTCTAATTTAAAAAAAAAAAAAAAATATTATTTATTCAATATTCTAAAAAAAGGAAATTATTGATTTATGTTATAATAGTATAGATTCTATTAAACTTATATCAATTCTCATCAAGAAAATTCATTAGGAATGAGATTTAATTAGATTTAGAAAAGAAATTTTTTTTTTTTTTATTTCAATAAAGATTAATTAAAATTATGATTAAAAAATATAAATTTATGCTCCAAGAATAGAAATAATTTTGTGTAGTATCATTTTTGTTGTACAGGAAGGAAATATTGATATTTATTAATTTTCTTTTAAATTCGATAACAAACGATATTTTTTGTATATTTAATTAATTAAAGTACAATATTTAGATTTTATAAAGGAAATATATAATTAAGATAAACAACAGAAACATTTGTACAATAGCAACATAAATTACAATGTCAAATTACTAAATGATTTCAAAAAGACCTAAAATTAAAAAAAAAAATGTAGGTTATATTCCAAATGGAAATATTGATAAGTCGACTTCAACTCTTTTTTTTTTGTTATTAATTTACTGCAGTAATTAATTTAAACAAAATCGAATGTAACCATAAAATTAATGTGATTATTGAATATTCCCAATAAGTTAGAATGTAAAGTCGTTAATTTAGTAAAATATATATCAACAAACCAATACGTCTTCAATATAATCACAACGTATTATCCTTTTTGTAGACTTATATACTTAGAATTAAGTTAAAGTAAGGATGAGCCACAGACGGTCCAAATCACTGCAGCCATTTGGTTTATTGTGATATCCCTTCGCCACTGACTAAAGGGCTAAGCATGGAAGATTTTTTCTGACTTAAGTCAGATTAAAACAATAACGTTTTTTTTTAATTAATCTTAAATTTTCTTTTAAGTTATTTATTTATTTCTTCCATTACAAAAAACAATAATTTTAATTGTTTTAATTGTTTCAAATTTTTTTTAATCCATTTTTCCAAAATGACAGACTTCAAAAACTGACATAAAGGCAAAACCCCACTTAAGTTGTGTATGGGTAAATTACGATTTTGACAAGAATTAAGCTGACTTTTCGTTGACTTTTCAAACTACTTAAGCCATAAAGTCTTTCATGGTTAGGCCTTACACTATTGATGAAACAGTATACAACTGCGATAATGACAGCCACTTCGTTTCCGAAGGAGCAAGAATCAACTATATATACATAAACTACTCACAGCCACAAATATTATGTGTTCTGCCGTTTTGTGGTCTTGTTTAGGGAATCTACAGCGGGCTAGGGAACCCTAGTCCGCTGATAGTCTAAATTGGTAAGCTAATTCTGTAGAAAAGTATTTAGAGTTTAATTGTATTTAATAAAAGTAATGTATGTAATCAAAACATACTTTTCTTATTTATTATTTCAAATACGCATTAAAATTAATTTAGACCACCGAAAACTACTCCAATTTACACTATCCAAATCCAATGTAATTGTTAATTGATGTTACTCTGTCCAGTAAAACAATGCTGCAATTATGTATAAAAGTTTATTAGAAATCGTAAACAAGGGGCACGTATTCTGAAAAATGTTGTCGAAATTTTAAATTAATAATTGCATTATTGTTGCAATTCCATGAGGATTATAAAATTAGATTTGAAATGAATACCAGCATTTTAAATATGAATTAATTTTTTCTATAAATTATGGTTTGAATATAATTTAATAAATATTTATATTAATTATAAATTAAAATTTTATAATTTTGGCTTTATAAAATACATTTTTCTGCTATTTATAAGAAATTCAAAAATAAATAATTTCAACATTAAAATTACATAATATATAGTAAAAATTTTATTATAAAAAAAAAATTGACATATTTTATACTAAAAATATATAAAATATAGAAATATTTTAACATTGACCCTGAAATTTATTCTATTTTTAGAATAACTAAACTAAAAATTGAAGAAGAATCTACACTACATTTTTTATACATTATTTTTGTATATATGTCATGAATTATTTAATTCTACATAGTTTTAGTTTTTCAATATTAATTTTTTTTTGGCTCAGCATAATATGGAAACCCAACAGCAAATAAAATTTAGTTGTTATTTAAATATATTTAATGCTAAGATAAAAATAAATAATTAATAGCTAAACAGAATGAATGAAAATAATAAACACCCAGTCACAATGCCAGTTCTGTCAAATTATTATATACAGCATTATGCTGATCACCAGAAACGTTTGTCATATAATCTTGTGTAAGTCTACTTTAGTGCAGAATTTGTATTTATAATTTTGTATTAGCAAGTACCGAAGTTGATTCCGATTTACAAGTGATTTATGTAGATTGTGTTCTCAGCATTATTACAGATAGTTATGCTGCTTATACACTAAAGTTTTTTAATTATATATTATTCAATGATTTTCTAAAGTGCTGAATCATAATTTAAGAAGCTTACAATTGTTTGATAAAATTGAAAATAATAATCTAATTTTAATTTTGTTTTTATTTTATTACATAAAAATCTTTTTTTTTATTGTTTTACCTATACTGTGAATTTTGTGGTAAACATGTGAATTGAATGAAATTCATATTTATGTAAATATGTATTTTATATGCATATATCAGAGTTGCAAAACGTTACTCAAAACGTAACGCTAAAACGAAATAACGAAATGAATTAGCATTATTTAACCAAATTCTATTAATAAAGTTTTATAAATTAAATTGTGTTACAATAACGAAATACGTAATGATAAAGTAAATAATTTGTTCCTCTTTTCGATACGTAATTTTGATAAATTACTTAGTAAAATATTGACATGTTATACAAAATACTATAATCAAGCTACATTAACATTATTCTAATTTAACTAGTAATTGTCAAATTTATAATTATTCGAACAACGAAACGAAAAAAATATATATTATTTCGTTATATATCGAAATGTGTAACGTTACATAACGAAATGTGTAACGTTACATATTTTTTTATATAGATATACTATCTATATACAGGATATCCCAGTACTTATTGAGTAACAGCATATGGCAACATTTGAGCAACAATTGAACAGGATTTTCCTGAGTTCATTTTAAGGAAAAAACGAAATATCCCGTGCAGAATGACATCCATTTTAAAAATATGTAATATTTTTGTTGTTGAAAAAAATTAAAAATTGTCCAAAAATGTTATGGTAATTAACAACTTTAGACTAGTTAGAAATGGTATAAATTACTCTTTCTATTAAAAATTACTTAATTACATATTTTTAAAATGGCTGTCATATTTAAAACATTACATTTTCGAGCATGTTTGATGTGGTGGAATATTATCCATTAAATGAACTCTAATACGTACTGGGACACTCTGTATATATGAATATAGTTGTTATTGATACATATAAATAGTATATTTTACCATCCGAATAAAAATATCAAAATGAAAAATATTATAGAAAATTAGCATAAAATAAAGTGACGGTGGCGACGAATATTCAATCGACTAGAAAACTAGGTTAAATTAATTATATTTTTCGATATAATAAAATATTTTTTTTTTCTTTTTCGCTTGTTTGTATGTTTTAGATTTTGTTACACAAAATATGTGAATTTTTTTTATAAATAAATAGTATTTAAAAAAAAATGTGTGAAAATTATTTTTATTCTAAAATATAGAAAATTGTAATTATAGAATGATAGCCCATAGTATATTAATATTTGAATTAAAAGAGATTGTGTTACAGACACTGAGTTCATTGTATCAGCTCTTCAATATTAATATTATATTTAATTTATTCATACAAATCACTGATCTGATATTGTGCACAAGATCTTATCATTAAGAGCCAAGGGATCAGTTGGTTTAGATTTAAAATTCATTGATTTTTACATCCGTTTCTACATCATTAATTAAATTATACCTAAAATTAAGTACAAAATATATTCTCCATTAGTAAACCGTTTAAAATTTCAGAATTCCTTGTTAACCTGAAGTTAACAGTGGCAATTGTTTCTGCCAGTTCCGTTTATCGTAAAATTAGTTTATAACTGAATTATTTCATCAATAGACTCAAATGTTTTCAATTTAATGATTTAAAATATTTCAAATTAATCATAAAAAAAAAAGTTAATTCGACTTGTGTTGTGTTTTGCCCTACCTATTGCATCCTCGAATAAACCCTCGGATAAAACCAGCTTGCACGCAGGAATACCGCAGAAAAAAATAATTTTATAAATTATATTATTATATTTGTATGCGATTTGTTTTAACAAAATATTTATTTCTCTCTTTTTATGAAAATGAAACCGACCTCCTACAAGTCTAACTGCGTTATGTAATGTATGCCCGTTGACAGTTAATGATAAGATCTTCCAATAAATATTTATGTACTAAAATCTATAAAAAAAACTATTAAAATATTAGTTTTTACTGAGTTAATAATTTTTTTTTATTTCTATGTATTTTTAACTTTATCTTTAACATTATTATATGCATCCAACAGAAAGTTAATTATAATTCTGCTCTGAGGCGGCATCGCTTTCAAATATTAAAAATATAATATATGTAAGTCAATTCTGAACATGTTATAGGAAATATAATACGGCAATTTTTTTTAATTTTTTTTTCAGTATGCCTTTGGCATAATTTTATAGCAGCAGAAAAACATTGACTTCAGAACAAAAAAAAAGCAAATTATATTATAAATATATAATAATATGTAATCCATTTGACCTAATTAATTCCCAAAAAAAGAAAACCCCTTACAACATTTGTTAACATCATCTCACCACAGAGATCATAAATGGGAAATATAATTATGCTGCTGGGTAATAATAAGTGGGAAAATCCGGGAATATTTTCATTTTACACATTTACAGGTAGAAATTTTTTTATGAAAGAAATTTCGTTAAATTTTGATAATATAATTAGACAAGGCTAGTTTTTATGGGAAGTTATGGAATAAATATTTGAAGTGTTGTAATGGAGAGATGGTTTGAAAAAAATGTCAATTGCTCAAATCAATTCTTCTTTATGTTTCCGAGGGTGAAGATTCCAAAAATGTACGAGGGCTGATTGATAATTACGTGGACTGACACAGAAGACACAGTTTTTTTCAGTTTTTTTTTTATTATTTTTCAACGTAGTCACCTTTTAGGACGATACACTTAGTTAGACGATGTTCCAGTTTTTTGATGCCTTCCAAAAAATATGATTTCTCCAACCCTTCAAAATAGCCATTTGTTTCGTGGATGACCTCAGCATTTGACCCACGATTGCGTTTTTGATCAATTGTAAGCAAACGCGGCACCCATCTTGCAGATATTTTTTTCATATCCAAATATTGATGTAAAATATTAAAAACACGTTCCGATGAGATGTTCACGATGTCAACAATTTCCCGCAATTTCACTCTTCGGTCATCTAATACGATATCATGGATTTTATCGCCCATTTCTGGAGTAGTCACTTCATTTGGACGCCCAGAACGTTGTTCATCAATTGTGCTGGTACGGCCACTTTTAAACTCAGCAAACCACTTGCAAACCATTAATTTCGAAGGTGCAGATTCACCATAATATTTATCCAACTTTTCTTTAGTTTCCTTTGCTGTTTTCTGCCTCAAAAAATAATGTTTTATCAACACACGAAATTCGTTTTTATCCATTTTTAAAAATTCACTGAGATTGACTTACTTAAACGACTGTTACATGGAAAGTATACAAGATATCGACTTTAAATTTTATATATAGCCTAGTAAATGATTTTAGAGGTAAAAAATACTTACTTTATACCTGTGCATTACCTGAATCACAGGTAGTCCACGTAATTATCAATCAGCCCTCGTAAAATATCCACAGATTATTCCAAATCTCATAGTAATTCTTATACCAAGCTTAATTTACAAATCTTACGAAAAACCGTGACTCCGTAACAAATTCTACAACAGTTTTTATAAAGCATTTTACTCCTGTGACGGTTTTCAGCTACGCACATCACACTAAGTAATTTTTTTTGTAACCTACTTTTCGCCGTGCCGGAATTCCGTCGCCCCAGAGATTTCTGATTACTTTTAGAATATAACGTCACGGATTTTCAGTGGATGTGTAAATCAAACTTCAATTTGATTTCGCATACTATAGTTTTGTGGGTCTATTAAAATTTCCGAAAAATAAAATGCATTCTTGATAGTCTACTAGAGATCCCAATTTTTTTTTTACATATTTCTGATATGTATATTTTTATAGAGTACTGTTTTAACAAACTCCGTGTTTTGGGCTACACCTATTTGCTCGCAATTCATGTGCAAAATCCATAACCTAAGATAATCATGTGCAAAATCCATAACCTAAGATAAAATCGAATTTTGAATGTAATTTGTCGGTAACTATTTAACAAGTTCTCGTGTCTCTAAAATCAATTTATAAAATGTAATATTATAAAAGATTTTTTTTTAAAAACAAATCAATAAATATATAATATGACTATAAATTTCAAATAATAATTTTCTCTTTATTTTATTTAATAATTAATCATTAAAATTCAAAAATTTATTTTCTTTATTATAATATAATTTTTTAGCTAGAAATTTCTAGGCGTTTAAATTATACAAATAATAATTATTATTATATAAACTTTCAGGAAATAATTAACTTAACTTTAATGAAATAACAATTGTTTTGCAGGTTTTTTTTGTATGGATGAAATCCTCTAATGTTTCATTAAAACTACTCGATTATAAACTTTTTTATCAAAAAAAAAAGTGTAATAAAAAAAACTAGGTTAGCCATTCGCCGTACCTTAATTTCAATGTATTACTTTTTCATCATAATTTTTGACCCTTTTTTTGATGATTTGATGAACTACATGATATGTTTTTTTTTAAGTTCAACTAAATTAGCAATAATAATCCACAAGTGAACGTTTAATTTTAGAGAAAGTATATTTTTATCCATTCCATTATACATATTTAAAATTGGCCTAGTATAAATGTCTCACACGAAACGGAAAACTTCTGCTTTTTATATTATTACTTAAAACAGATACTAGGTTATTATTAGTATTTATAGTAATTTTGGTTTCTAGTAAGTTTATTTTATACTATGTAAAATATATAATATTAGATTTTTTTTTATATTTAGATTAATCAATTTCATTAAAATGGCATCAGCTAGCAATAGTTTACATGTTTACAAGATATTGAAAATAAAATTAGTGGATATAATATGAACAATTTTTATTTTGTGTCGTATATAATTTAAGTATGTCATTGGCAAATTCTTTTCTGACGAAATAAAAATTATTTTCATAAATATTTTCCAAGGCATCTAGTTTTTCTTAAGTCTTTTAATATAGAGAAAATTTAGATTATAAGTTTTTAAATTTATTTTAAATACTATAATAATGAATTAAAATATTAGAAATTGCCATGATATTACTGACCTATTGAATTAGTAATGGGCTGGCTGATGATCCATTACATTACCAGACTCGGAGATGGAAGATGGATAAAATTATAATGGGAATGGATACCGGGAGAAGAGAGTAATTAAAAACTAGTTGAAGAGATGCAGAATCGAAAAAAGAGTAATAATAATAATTATAAGGTCAAAACAACACTTCAAGAACACAATATTTTCGTCAAGTCGACAGTTTGCCCAAGTATTACTATGACAAAGAAAAAAAATCATCTTTGCACAAAGCAATTTTTAGCGCAGATAAAACCCTTTTGGGTCTTAAGAACGGGTATATTGATATGATGGCCTTAATCATTATTTTATGAAACCGAAACGTTCCTAATTGCAATTTAAGGCGCCGCAATTGAAACTAGGAATCATAAAAGATATGTAATGTGCAGCAAGAACATATTTCCGTCACGAATCATCAACACGTGGTACTGAAGTACGGACTGATCATACGTCATACTATCTAATGTAATTATACCGTTGTCATCGATCATACAGTTCAGTATAATAAATCCGACTTAATCCTACTCCTAAAGAGAAAAGATGATTTATAATTTATGTGATAGTACCAATGAATCGTAATACCATTGAGAAGCTGTGCACTAGTTCGTCGAAGAACGAATACATCATGAGAAGAAAAAGTTGAAACAGAAGCAGATAACTTCGAACAAATGCTTCTATCAACACTCAGCAGCGGCAGATATGAATGATACGGTAAAAACCAGTAAGTAAAACCGGAAAAGAACTTCGAGAACATTTCAAGCAGGAACCTAAATGTAGCTTAATAGTCCATTCTGGACACATCTGAGCCTAATCTCATGTGTTACAGTGGAGTACCGAGATATGTAAAACTTTCACCAGCGCAAGCTATGAAGTGCCATAGAAACTCAAATAATAATAATAATATAGTAATCTGGATGAATATAGACATAAAATTTATGTGTTAATGAACTGGTGTATTTCAATATCACGAGATGTTTTTTGTAATATAATATTAATATAGAATAAAGTACGGTATTATAGTTTCTGGATCATTGTGTAATCCAAAACCTTTACATAAAAACCAATTTTTTTTCATAAGTAACATATTAAAGCTTGTATTAGGAGAGGAAAAGATGCTTGTAGAATTGATAAATTCTACATCGAATCTTTTTTTTGAAATTGCTTTAAATGCAGCGAACAAAGTACTTAATATATCAATCATTTATATTCCTGAACGAAGGAAGATATTATTGTATACCTTTCTAGATATATAAATTTAGAATCCAAATTATTATGAATTTCTATTGCAATTGTTACTAGAAAGAACAAAAATATTTCTTAGATTTTCCTAAAAAGAAAAATCACTTTATCTGGTGCTCGCTCAGTGGTTGATATGGTCACATCACATGATTGTAATGATGTGGTTATTCCACTACACATAATAGTATTTCCCAGATATATATGAACTATAATGTGACTCAAATTTAATTTTCATTATCGGTAATGTTGTAGTCAAATTAACTTGAATCTTTCGATTAAACTTTCAAATTTAATAGTGAATTATATATAGATTTTCTTCCTTGACAGTTTTTCCAAATAAAAAAAGTTAATTTACTTCAGTAAACTTGATAATAGAATCTATTATAATATTGTTCTCAAACTATGGACACACTTAACTGATATATATTAATATTACTTAATCATAATAGTCAAATATTTGATTTTTCTTTAATATTATCCGAGCACCATTAGGTCCAACGTATTACATATAGTATGTATATTAAAATTCAGTCACGTTCTTATAATATTTATTCTGAAGAAAAAATTTGGTTTTCTCATTCAAGATTTCCCAAAAGAAAATAAGAAAATAAATATATATATATAAGAAAATATTATATATTTTATATGTGTATATATTTTCGTAACTGGTTAATTTAAAGGTTTTACCTAAATTTTACCCAAACAAATAATAGATATAGGTCAAGTTAATAATTTTGTTTAGGTTCAGTTAATCTGTTAACCGAAATTTCTTAATTCCTAATTATTAAATTGCTATAATACAAAATCTCTTAAAAAAAACTATATTAATTTAATATAAACTACAACATTAAATTCAGAATAACCTTATTTAACATTTTACAAAACATGGAGAAACAAACTTAAACCATAGGAAAAACTTGAGTATGTTCAAAGTAATTGAAATATTAACTCTGAATCTGAAAAAAAATATATTATAATAGTGAAAATAGTAATTTTTGGAGAAGAGTTTTAGAATTTTAATTTTATAAAATTTATTATGATTTTCAAAATGGCGGAAATATACATTGTTTAATTTTCGAGATTTCGAATAAATTAATTTAATATTTAAATATTCTTAAATTTTAACATTTTCAGATTAATTAGAGATCAAAACTGAACAATTAATAAATAAATTTAAAATTTAATTGATATTTCTATATAACAAACAGTCTATCTAAAGTTGTAATAAAAAAAAAATATTATTAAATGAGCTAATAAATAATCTTTTTTTAACAAAATTATATGTAATTTTGAAATTCTTTTTTTATTTTTTTTTTTATCAAAAAATAAAAATTCATTTCCTTCAAGAAATATTTCATAATTTCCGAATATATTTTATACAACATTTTATTTTCATGTTTCACACCATGAACTCTGACTGTATCTCTGAAAATCATGTAAGTATTACAGAATATTACTAAATAATTTAAGATTTTTCACTAAAAACTTAATTATTATTTTTGCTTTAAAAAATTTAACGTATGTATTATAAATTTTTTATGAACAGTCAAGACTTACGCGCCATTTAAACGGAAACGACTAATTTATTTCATAATTTTTACACATATTTTTTATAGTATACAAAAATTCGTTAAATTTTATTTGGACAAAGTTTATCTTTTTGTACTTATCAAAAGTTATAAAAATTAACAAAATGTAAGAAAAAAGAAAAATAATATCAGAAATATGAAAAATATGATAAAATATTTTTTGAGTCCCTTGAATTGGAACAATGAATAACGAGATTGATTTGAAAATATTGTTTTTGATTGACTTTACGAAATTGTTCAAAGATCTGTTTTGCTTCATATAGCTATCTTATAAATAGCTCAAAAATTGACGATCGGAATGATATTTCGAAATTTTTGCATCCTTGATATTGTTAATTTTCAATTCGTTAAATTAGAGAAACCAAACACGGAAAAAAAGTTTATAGTCCAATTTCCATTTCCGCTGTATAGGCATACAAAAATTCTGTTTTTTAAACAATTTGAAATAGATTAATATTGAAATTTGGTTGACAGTCAAAAAAACTATTAAATGATAGATAAATTTGATTTAAACGGAATTTCATAGGCATATACATACAATGCATATAGACGCTGTATGCGTAAAGGCCCAATAGTAATGTAAGATTAACCATAGATATATGCTATATAGACAGAATCTCAGATCTCAAAAGTGAAGCCATTGAATATGCTTTTTATGATACATGTATATATAGACAATGTCCAATACTTACATTTTGTTCATATAAACTGAAGCCAGCATTATCCCCTCTTGGGGCACTGACAGCTATTTGACATAAAAAAATTGGATTATTTGAAAACAGTGTTGGTAGCTAATAAAATTCCCATTCAATAATTTATGATTTCAAATTAATTTATTCTACAAATTTTACAAATTATGCATGAAATTTTAAATTTAGGAACATATTTAATAAAATTCAAAACTGTGAGTAAGTGGTACATATACGATTTTGAGATTGAATACGTTGTGGTAATTTGATTTCTTTTGATACCACAAAGGAACTCTAGTAAAAAGAAATGTTCATAAATCTTCAGTTCCAAACACTATTTAAAACTTCGAAATTCGAAAACGTATTGCGATAATGCGTATATTTATTATTTGAACAACTAAAAACTTCAAAAATATAATAAATACATTATATGAAAGTGCGATTATGCTTACCACCAAAAAATTGAAACGAAGCGTTTAATAGCATTCAGCTTCAAAATGTTTCAAAATGCTCCACTCAATGTAGACTTATTTAAATATGTGTACAGATTGCTAGCAAATGAAAAGCTTAGCATATTGCATATAGCATAAGCTTTAGCACGGTTCACAGCTACACTTTGATTGTGTCGTTAGTAATGATTTTTAATGAGTGATAAAATTTCAAACAATCTGACTTAGAGGTGTTAATGATAATGTAATGAGACAGGTGATGAAAACAAAAACAATTTCATTTAATAAAATGACTTATGTGGTTTTGCACAGACGTCTTAGTATAGAAAAGGATCATAAAATGTGCTTCCTTTTTTAGACTTCAAAAAATATAAAATAAGTACGTATTTTATTAAATTTGTTTATAATTTTTTGTTGTTTAATTACCGTGCGTAATTTTATTAGATAGGTATATTAAACAAACCAAAATTAATTAAGCGTTAAATACGTAATTATTTCATAACAAAACAAAAAAAAATCGGTTAATATAATTTTTCAAAAAATATTTATTAATTATATATAAATGTACTAATATTATAAAAACAATTTTCCTTATGAAAATCATTCAGAAGGAACGGTACATTTAATATTATTTTCTTTTTTTTTTTGTATATTTATTCAATTAACATCGCGTAATAAATTTGTAATAATTTTTTCCGCAATTTAATTGATTTTTCTTCCGGAATCATAGATAATGGAATTCTTTCATGGAATATATTTTTATTATTGCTTTAAAACTTGCTTTTTTTTGCAGACACAAAAATCAGGAAATATTTTATGGAGATAAAATATTATTTTTAACAGATTCAGGTAAATTATACTAGTGGCGGTTCATTTACATGAATAAACTACTCAGGAGTACTCAGGATAAGTTTGTGTAATTGTGGGAAAATGTGTGTTTGTGTAATAATTATACTCGCGAGCATATAGTACTGTAGTTTATACTTCGATCGGAGTATTTAGATTAGATTTAGATGATCGGGTGGACGACCAGCCGCTCAAGTCACTGCAGCCTAATGGCTTATTGTGACGCCCTTTTCAGTTTATATTACATCGGTCAGCCCTGCACTGCATATAAAACTGTAGGGCTGATTGAGTGACAGTGTTTGTGTTTCTGAGGGAGTTATCACATACCCGCCGAGATACCTTAAGCATTTCCACATTTAGCCGTCACAGTGGCATATTATGTGTTCAGCAGTTTTCTCCTGAAATTCACAGAATCTACGCATACTGGAATCTGATATCCCTAGTTGTTCATGTTTCGTCAATCTACGGCCTGTTAGGAATCATACTATAGTTTTGGTTCGTTTTCTGCTACCTTCGAGCAGTTCTTTTATTTTATTTTTCGAAGGACCTGAAATGAATAGTTTTGCTTGCCGAATTCCTTCACTTATGTGCCATTCTTCTTCGTGTGAACGAGAGATCTCAGTTCTCAGTAGCTACTTTATGTATTTATACTCCCCTGCGGATGTCCCACCAAAGCACTTACAAAACGAAGCGAAAACGTACGAGAACTGAACATTTTCGATCGAAACGTATAAAGGAAAATTTATCAGTAGGATTCTATGATGAAATTATTTCAATATTTGTTTAGTATAAATTCCGATATTTTATCAACCATTGCCTACAGATTACAGGATCTAAATGTAAGATTGGTGCAAATTTTAATTATAATTTATTTTTAATTCTTATATTTTTTTATTGTTTGTTTTGAATTCTATATTAATTTATCAATAACGATCAAATTTTATAAAAATCGATCATTGACATTATAACATATACTTTAAAAAAGTATGTATTATTAAGTTTGGTTTCGGACAGGGAGCAATTATCTGATTTTAAAAGAAAAGCATTTTTGACATTGTTGGCTCTTAAAACTTCGAAGTTTTTTTTATAATTTATACTACCTTTTCTGTACTGCAATTAAAATATACATAAGTAGGGAAAATACTCCTTTAATTTTCTTGAAATACTACACTCGGAAAAATTGAAACGGCAGCACTGCGTCGCGAGTAAATTTAAAACATAATTGCTAAAATTTATTTTTAATATTTTTTATTTTTTTATATTGGAGGACTTACATGCAGAATTGTCCATATCACATAATTTTTTTAGTTTGGATCGGTATAGTGAACCATTTTTGAGAGATAAAATTTCAATAAGATAATTTAGCTATTAATATATAATACATAGTTCTATAATATAAGAATATATAACTGATAATAATTAGAAAATGATAACTTAAAAAAAAATTACAAATTAAAATTTACTTAGCTAAGTGACATATAAATTTAATGGAATTGAAATGCGTTACATCTTGAATTTATTTAGAAATTAGTCATTCTTTTAAATTATACAAATAATGTGTGAATTTTCATGGTTAATATTTGCGTGTTAATTTCATTTCTTGATTTCCACATTTAGTTTTATATATTATACCATATATTATACAATTTAACATTTTTATTACTTATAAATAAGTAATTTAACAAAAAAAAAAAAAAAACAATAACCAGAAATTTTAAATTTTGAAATAATAGCTAACTTTAAAATAACTATACGTATACAGAGATAAAAGTGAAACGTAAAATTAGCACCATAAACACTGAAAATACATATATTAAATAATATAGCTTATCGTCGAGCAATGTATTTATGTATTCATCGTAAGCTAATTTTATATAAATATTTAGCGTTTTGAATAGCAGTAAACGCTATTTATTGCAATCGATTATTAAATAATGTTAAATACCTAATGTTTGAATTGTTAAACTACTTAATGTTCTATGAAGAATTAATTAATGTATGAATTATCCAAAATATTGAAAGTTTTCGCCATTTTTTTTATAGTGGCCAGGATAAATTTAATTATTTTAGGGTGGACTGATAAGTAAATGGCCTTACATAGAAAACAATTTTTTTTTTTTGACAATAATTTATATTTTATTTTTCAACATTCTTTTAGCTCTATACATTTAGTTGAACTAAAAGAAGCAAGTTTTTTGATTTTCTAACTCTTCACAATAGCCATTTTCACTGATAACCTCTGCTTTTCTCCAATCCAAGTAATTTTTTCAAGTTTGGAAAAAGGAAAATGTTAGTAGGTGTCAAATCTGGAGAATACAGTGGATGAGGAATCAATTTTGTATCCCAATTCTAATATTTTTCCTGTTGCAATTGCTGATTTGTATGCTGGTGCGTTGTTATGATGAAATATAACTTTTTTCTTTGTTACATGTAGTCGGTTAACAAAGAAAAGATTGTTTTGAATATCGCAATCCAAAACGATCCAATAATGATGAATAATATTGCCCAGTTATTGCTTTTTCTTTTTTTAAAAAAAATAATCAATAAGGTTTATACAACTAGCATCCCAAAAAAACAGTGGCTATAATCTTCCTAGCTGATGAAAGTCTTGACTTCGTTGAAGACTTTCCACCTGTATAAATCCATGTGCAGTAATGGATCTATGTTTCATCAACGGTTATGAATCGACGAAAAAATTTAATTGGATTACGTTTAAATAATTCTAAACTTGATTTGATGATGTCACACGAATACGTTTTTGATCAATTGCAATCATAGTCCGGCACCCGTAACTATAATAAAATATTGACATGATTTTTTTTATAATCTATAAGTAGTTAAGGATGTTAGAGGTTTAAAATACCTACTTCATATCTGTGTCCTACTTTTATCATAGGTAGTCCACGTAATTATCAACCCACCCTCGAATTATATATAATTCAAATTGCTATAGTTACAAACTTTATACTCTGGTATTTCTATTGAAAACATCTGATTCTAAATGTTTAATACTTTCCAAAGTTAAGTTTTCCAGTAATTTAAGTTGAATACTGTGTTAAAATTACAATTATAAAAAAGTTACACTGATGGATGGATAAAGATAAAATAATTTTTTTATCAAAAACATATACAAAATAAAGGTGATATAAAACATACACAACGGTGAAAATTGAAACGGTGTAGAACTTATAATAAATAAAATCAATAAATAAAATTATCAAAACATAAAATTATAAATAATTTTTGTATATCTTATATGTAAATTATATTTGATCTTATGTATTGAAATCAAATATAAGAGTCGAAAAAAGTTGATGACCGAGAAAAAACACTTAAATATATTCGAAACACTTTAAGTGTGGGAGCAACGAAGAAGATTACTCATTCTTGAAAAATCCAAAACAAAACAAAAATTATGTGTACATATGTAATTAGAATAATTATGAGTGTTGCAACGGACTTGGAACAAAAAAAAAAGTATCAAAAAATATGTGCTGGAAAACCAATTAACAAACCATTTATGTATAACATTAAGAATCAGATGTTTGCACTATACTTAAGTCTTAAATGAATTGAAAATTTTGACAAAATCACTGTTAATTACGAATCATTGGTGGACATATTATAATTGAGTTTCTAATCCACAATTAATCCGAAACAGAAGGTTTCTTATCATCGAAAATGATTAAATAAGAGCTTCTGAGTATGGATTATTATCTGTATGGATTAGTGAGAACAAGCAGAAAGATAGATATGATATTAAGAGTATATTCATTATTGTAAGCTCGCCCTCAACACACTCTCTCTATATGCTGAAAATTTTTTTTACTATGCGCAATGGATTAAGCTCAATACACATAGACATACAG
Organism: Rhamphomyia laevipes; assembly: GCA_963920725.1. Classification (NCBI taxonomy): domain Eukaryota; kingdom Metazoa; phylum Arthropoda; class Insecta; order Diptera; family Empididae; genus Rhamphomyia; species Rhamphomyia laevipes. The sequence goes on from OY987256.1 coordinate 40,645,860, forward strand.
ATTAATTCATGATTAGCAACCACCTGCTTAGTACAAGCAGTACACATTTTTTAGAAACAAAGAACAACACTTGATTCTTGATATAATAATAGCATTAGCAAGGCACTAAAGAGATGTCCAAGCTAAAACAGTTTATACAAATTTATAATTAACAATTGAAACATAAGATTGGAAAGAACTCAAAGTAGTCAAAAAATATGCATTAATTACTGGATCAGTAGACTACCACCTGATTCAGCCTTCACAGTTCAAAAAGACGTTACAGCTTCCTTCAACGTCATCTGATGAGTTGGCTATCTCAATGTAAAATTAAATTCTTTACTCTAACAATCAAACTAAATATGTATTGTAAAATAATTGTTAATCTTAAGCAAACTACAAGTTATCTGCCCTACCTAGATTATCAGGTTTTAATTTGACCCTCTCTATAGTATCTTAGTTGAAGATTAATATGATATACATTTTGAATGGATTCTTCTTTATATACTTTACAATATGTTTCGTTCGGTCCATACTATTTTCCATTGATTCGAATTTGTGAATCATATTTATTAATCAATATGATTCCAACAAATACAAATCATAATTTATATACCAAAAACATATGTTTTTAATTCAATGTTAAACGAAGAATTATATTTTTTTTTTTATTTATTTTAATATGTTCATTGACTTCGTTTATTGTGTCGGCTTGGGGTGCAAAGTTTCATATTTTATCTAGTCTCGTTTAACACACAATATTTATTTATTTTTATATATGTTTTTGCTTTTAGATTTGATATTTTACTAATTACTGTGTGTATACATTAAAGATAATGTAAGTATATACGCATAGTAAAATTGTATATAAATATCTTAAATTACAAATATTTATTTCATAAAGCACGTCACAATAATTTTGAGTTAAGATAATATGAGAATCAGTTAATTTATATATAGTGTTTGTGATTGTAAACGGATACGATGATCATATGATAATGTAGAATCGAGTTAATGAGTAAAATATAAAGTTCATATACGTTTAAAACCAATGAAACACACAGGCAACAACAGGAACATAAATAATATGAAGAAATTACATACATTTAAATAAATTTGTGGGGGGGGATATTTTTAATATAAATTATTCTTATTAATTGAACCAATAATATCAATTATTAATTTTTAAAATTATATAAAACTAAATGTGATATACAGTGAATATTTTTGTATATGTATATGTTATTACTTACATAATTATTTTTTAATTATTAGATCATTAGTATTAGTAGGTCAGTTTCATAAAACACTAAAATAAGAGTTTTACTATAGGTATATGCCAACCTTTCTAATGACTTAAAATGACTTACAACTTAAATTGTAATAAGCAAAATTGTCTTAATAGTTAATATTTTCATCACATTACTGGAAATTTAATTACTGGTAGTTATTTTAAGTTTCGTTTTTTAATGTTGCTACGAAATATCAATGAAATTTTTAGCAAACAGGTTAGTTTTGTCATCTAGTTAGTGCTCCTTTCTGAAATGTAACGTATACGTAAAGTTAGCAGAACACTATAAATTGTTGCGAAAATATTTTGTTGCGTGCGTTTTTTTTTAAAATGAAACCGGGAGCTGTGCTAATTTTACATAAAGTACGTAAGTTAGTCAGTTAATGGCAAACTAAATTATGTATATATATATGCAATTTAATTATGTGCTATCTAGAACATATAGAGTAGATATTACCGAATCTAGTTTATACTTATAAATTTGTAGTCTGTAGTGTCAGTAGGTCTCTATAAAAACTCTGAATTATTTAAAATACATTCTTGGTGTCTTAAAAAATCTGACTTTTTTAACAAAGTACAGTTTGTAACAAAAGTAGTGTTAATTACAAATCAGTAATTAACATTTCCACACATTTATAGATTTTATTTATATATCTTTCAAAATAATAATAACAAATTTATGATGAAAACAGAATTGAAATGCGGGGGATATTTTAAGTCTATATTTACATCACAATTATAATTATATATAATTGTGGAAAATGTATACTTAATGTCTGCGCTTTTTAATATGGTAATTTAAATTATTATACCAAAATTTAAAAATTACATATACAGATACAGGGTGTATCAAGAAGTAGCGTTAACTGACGCAGGAGCTGGAGAACCTCAAGGCATATCAAAAACACCAATCTTATGTATGTTCAGCAATTTTTGATAGTTTAGGAGTTAAGTAAGTATATATATATTCGTTTTTTTTTGTATTTCTTTCTGTTCGGCAAAATTTTTGACATGGTGATACGAAGAAATGTGATAGACGTTTGCTTTTTATCAGCTTACGTTATGTATAGAAAAATTTAGATTTTTGTTATGTTTGTTCAAATGTTTAAAAAAAAAATATTCACATAAATATTTTATTAGCTACATATCATATAAATTGCTTAGCGGTATACTTGTAGTTGAACCGAACCAGAAATTTTCAGAGGTTGAAGCTACCGCAGTTAAATAAGTTTTACTTTGTTTTAATCACTTTTCAATTATACTTTAAAAATAAAAATTTTATACTTTCCACTTATACTACTTAAAATATTTTATTTTTTTACATTGAAGCTGTAACAGTACCGCTACGCAACACTCTTAAGATATTTAATCCTTCAGTACAAAATTTATAGTATTCAGAAAAGTATTAAAAACATTCTAAAAATTATGAAAAATATTATTCTTTTTTCTAGAGATTTCTTGAAAATTTCTATATTATAAATTTTATCAATTTTTTGAATATTTAATTTATATTTTTTATTTAATTGTTTGTTAAGTGCGTGCCATTTAGTTCATTCTCTTGAATACTATATGTAATTTCATTTTTGATATAAGTATCTAACTCATAACTTTTTACAAATATTCTTAAGTTTAATCAATTTGCAGTTTTTGAAGTAAAAATTAAGTAAATATCCTTAAATTTTGTATAAAATATTCTAAGAATTCTAAGAATTAAATTCTTAATTATTTTATATTCTATAGTTTTTCAACGCATTTGAGTATAAATTTTGTAACTAAACGGATTATATAATAAAATACTAAGAAAAAAGAACAAATTTAAACATTATAATTATGACCTAGTTAAAGAGTGACTACGTCTGCATTGATTGTAAGAAAATGAAAATGTTTACTAGTATAATTAATTTATGATCTCCGCGTGGGGGAATACAAAGATCCAATATAAAAGTATATAAATAAATTTAAAATTGAATAAATTATGTTAAGTATATTATTACGCATGTAATTTTAAGTAAATTTAAGATGTTATTTTAGTTCATGTAACAAGTTTGGAAATTGTTTAAAATTAAATTATGAATTATTATATCACGAAGAAGCGAAATGCATTAGATTTCAATCTCGATTTATAAGTTTACCACCTAAGTCTAATAATTCCAGAAATAAATTTGATTTTGTAACTGAAAAAAATGTTATGGAACCGAACGTCGGACAGAGGCTTGTTGGTAATACACTGTAGAAACTTGATTTCCTTTTTAAAGAAATTAGTTTGGTTGACTTAAATGACAGATTAAGCCTTCCTAGAAGGTTTTTATGATCACACATGGGTGATTTTGTCATAAAATTTTTAAACATTAGAAAGAAGATGTAGTTAGTTCATCGTAACCTTAATTTGAACTGTCAGACCGGAAGATAAAAATAAAAATTATAACAAATTTGCTTAATTTAGTAATTTTTTGAGCAGGTTCGTAATTCAAATTATAAATCATATTTTTTATAGTTTCTAAAATAATTTAGTTTAGCCTTGTATAATTTTATACATACTTACCGAGTTACAGTTTTATTTGGAGTATAAGTATGTATACAAATTGTTTATATAATGATTTTTGTACGAAGCAATTATAACAAAATACCAAAATGAAAAAATTATTATCAAGGGCACTTAAGGGCTTTAATAAATATACAACATTCTGTAACAGATACAACTGAACTGATAGTGATTTTTAGAAATTGTATATAAATATATTATGGTCGTTATCATAATATTTAAATTAATTTTAAAAGAATTTCTGTACAGTTCTGCTTTTGAAAACCATAAATATTTTTTGCTTTTTTTTTTAAATTTAATAAAATCGAAATTTATGTTTCGTCTTGATTATTTACTGTTGGCAGTGAAAATAATTTTTGTATTATTACAAACAAAAAAACAACAATAAATCTTAATGATTACCTGTTAAAATATATATTTTTTATACGTATTACCATCAGTGTTAAACTTTTTTTTTTTGAAACTTTAATTAAAAAAAAATACAACTAACAAGAAGTAAAGAAGTACAAGTCAACAATGAAAAAGTTAAGAAAAATTTCAAATATTTTTTATATATATTTTATCTAAGTATATATGAGTTTATTTAATTAAATTTTTAGGTTGTTGATTGATCATTTTAAGAAATATATTTCGTTCTTATGAAAAATTATGAAATGTATGTTAAATTATAAAAATTTGCCATAAAATTTGAAATATTTCAGACATTTATTTTCATTAACAGAACCAAAAAATTTTTTTTTATTTAATTTCCATTTTATATTTATTTAGTTTTGATTTATACTTTCTCTTTAAAAGTTTATATAAAATATAATTTAGCATTTCTCTAAGTAAATTTTTGTTTATAAAGTATACATTTACTATAACATAAAAATTAATCAAACTAAAATTGATATATTGAAAATCATCGCATGAATTCCAAATTTTAAGTATATTTTATATTGATAATTTTTTAGGTGAATATGATATCTAATATGAATTTATAATCATCACTCATGCATATCTGTATATACAGGGTGACCTGAAATAACTAAGCATAGCTGAAGTTATTCTTTGCTTCATTATGACCATTGGAAGTTTCTTGAAAGTTGGAGTTTTGATTCGGTGTGGAAAAAAAAATAGAAACATATTTTGGTTTAGAGCTTCAGAATAGATCAATAAAAAAGTATGATTCATATGTCCTTAGATAGGTAATTACATATGCTCTTTAAAACAAACTATAAAAGATTTCTGATTTCCACGTTGTTTGGAAACTGTAAGCTACCAAATTTATATTATTTTTTTTTGTGCAAATATTGGAAAAAATACCTCTTCGCTGAAAATTTATTGCTCCAAGTGAAATAATTTTCAAATTAATCAAGTGGCCAAATAAAAAAAAACAACAAATATACATGTGGCCTTATACTTCTCGATTGATCCATTCTTAGGTTAAGAACCATTAATATATATGTTTCTATTTTTTATTTATTTTTTACATCGAATCATAAAAAATGGTGTACCTCTCCCGAAGACCAAGGTTTTCAAAAAAACTTCCAATACAATTTTTTGATCATCATAATGAATCAAAGAATATCGTAGTATATGATCAGGTATTTCAGGTTTACCCTGTATGTATATTTTAATGTAATTCAAATTTTACATTTACAAACGCCTTCATTATCGTAAATATAATAATAATTTCGAGATTATTCAATAAATATATTATTAATTTATCGTATTTTTTAGGAAGTCTGAGGCATTATTTAAATTAATCATAAAACTAATCTCATAATTATATTATTTTTAAATATTAAATATAATATTTAAAATTGTAAATTGTAAGAAATTATTATTTTACCAGCAAAATTTCTAGATTTCTATTGTAATTTTTAATTTGGTCTCTCATATCTAATCACATAGGAAGGAAAATATTGTTGTAAGAAATAAATTTACAATCTCATTTTTGATTTTAATAATTAAGTATATTTGAAAGTTTCTGAATGTAAGTAAATAATCAACAAGAAACTCTTCCAATTGACTACAGATAAAATTCAATTTAATAGAAAAGTTCATTACGTGTAAGACAAAGCTTGCAAAATTGCATTTCTATTTTAATAATTTAATTAAGTACATATTAAGTAATATTATTCACAAATAATATATGTAATTTTAATTCTGTTTGTTCTTTCCTAATCTAATAAATCAATTCAAAATTATATTAAAATTTTCTTACCAATATAATAAATTTGAATAAAAAACTAAATTACTAATATAAAATATCTTTGAATTACTTAATTAATATATCACAAACATAAAAACTTTTTATTATCATAATTATGTAGTAAAATTTCTAGTCCTTTACATAAATTAAAATTTATTTTGGCCTTTGGTAAATTTATTATTGTTAATTATTATAATTTTTTTTTTTTTAAATATAAGATATAAATTTTAATTATAAAATTACATGATGACTAAGTATAAATTTTTCTTTTTTTTATAGCAGAAATATATACAGAAATTTTCTTTTGGGTTAAATTGTAAACCAAAAAAAAATTACTTAATTTTCACATTAATGTAAACAAAATAAACAACACCCAAAAAATATATATTTTAAGTAAAGTATTATAAAAATAAAAACGACGACAACAATATTTTTGCCTATATATCTCACATATTTCAGTTGATTTTCCTTTTGAATACATATATAACTATATACTTACATACTATATATATATAAATATAGCTATATCGATTTTTATTCGCCTATATTCTTTATATATCTTACATAAATTATCATTGTTAAATAGCAGAAACAGCAGCAGCAGCCAATTTAGCAGAAGATACTCTCATGTTTGACTGAACTGACTCATATTATAATAAATTTGTTATAAATAAGATACTTTAACTATGTAAGTACTTTTTTTTGGGTCGGATTGATTTTGTAAGTATTATAAATATATAGGTACAGTTATATATAAATTCAGAAAAATAATCAGCACGTGCATTGGGGAATACCTTGATTGATTCCATGATGTGAACCGCTGGGTTTTATACATTTAGACCAGCTTTAAGCCCATTGCACACCTTGAAATCTTGATGTTACACATGACATGGTGGTCGAAAGAGTTGTTGGCTTAGCCATTGATGTGATACCGAACCGGAACCTATGGAACCGCCACATAAATTTCGAACCAGAACCCAGAATGAAACTTCTGTTAGGACCGCACAACCGGTTCCTCTTGTTTATGGTTCCTTAAGGTTCCATTTAAATTTTTTGGTTAATTTATAATTGTATTTCTATTTATCCAATTAATCCATATATACCTTTAAAATTTCGCAAATTGTTTTTGGTACATCTGGAAACTGGAACTCAGGTGTCAGTCGAGAGAGCTTTCTCTTCGTTCATTTTTATTTTTTCAGATAGGAGAAATAGAATTGATGAAGATCTTCTCGAGGACATTTTACTAATAAGGCTAAATAAATAATTTTTTATTGCTATATTCCTAGTCCTACATAATATTTTTATTTTTTATTGAATTTTGTTTTTGTTGTTATTCACTTACAATGAATAAATAATATGTACATATATTACAAATTACAGTTGAAATAAGTTGAAGGTTTTTAATTTTCAGAAAAAATATTGAAGCTTTTGATTTTAAAACAATAAAAACACGGTTTTATGTTAGGGTTTTTCTGTTGTTAATCAACAGTCTTCAATTAACCCTTTTGGAACCAGAACCGAGGTTACAAATGTAGAACCGAACCGGAACAGAACCCAGGATGAAAAAAGGTATAAAAGCGTAGCGGGAACCGAACCCCTTTAAAAATCAAGGGGTTTCACATCTCTGGGCTCAGTTCAACAACTCTTACGACCGAATTGTTTTCCAACACAAAACACTCGCTTCATGTAAGCCACGTATAATTTCATATACTTAAATATAAATTTTAGCTTATTTTGTGACACTTCACAGAACTGACAGCAATGAGCTATCTTTATTAATTGAATAGTTTACTTTTTTGTTAAGTGTGGGTTACATAGTTTCGATTCATTCAGTAAAGTTCAAATTTGACGTCTTCATATATTTTGTATGGGAAATCGATTGAGTGGACACATAGATCGAATTGGAACCAATCGAATCGAAAGAGTTTTTAACGATTGGAATTTTGCGAAAATTGAAATCTCAAGAGGAATGAAATTTGACAGTTTAAAAATAAATAAATAAATAAATAATATGTGATTTAATCGATTGCAATCGATAGCTATGTGTTCAGTTTACTTAACCAGTCTAATCGAATCGAAACTGATCTGATAGAAACTATGTAGCCAAGTCTTTAAATTGAAAACGATATGAAAATATTTACAATGGAAAGAAAGCAATATCAATCGCAAACCTTTCAAATCGATGAATCGATTTGACGTATTATATGTAAGTATAATATACATATATAAATTTTAAAGTCAACTAATCATAAATTTTAACATCAACTAATTTTATTATCTGTCTTAATTGTGGTGAAAATTATACACACTGTGGGGACTGTTAAATTACGCACAGTTTTACATTTAAAATCTAAATAATTAAATTTATAGGTCATAAAAATCCTTTTATGATAACTTTTCAAGATCGTATTAAAATCTCTTTTAAGTACTGCCTCGAAAATGTGTATAGGTAATTCTAGTCCAATGCAGTTCTTGGCAATGATTGATGATAAGTGAGTGTTTGTTTTTTTTTGACAAAATTAATTGCACTCAGAAACAAGCTCATCTATTTCAGATTGACCATCAGGTAAAATTATATTTAATAAATTGTAAATCAGAAATTCAACTTTCAATTATATAATAAATTCTTATTTTACATTAGTACACGACGACGAATAGCATCATCAAAAGATAATTTGCTATTTTAAAATTGTAATTATTAATATATAGATAATTTCAAAATTTAAACATAATAAAATAATAACAATTATTTTTTATATGTATTATATATATAAAAAAATATAAATTTTATGACGTAAATTATTACTAAATATACATTTAATTTTATGCCACGTGAAACATTGATTTTCAAGGATATCATTAAGGACATATAAGGTATACATAAAAATATTTACAATGAAAAATTGATTTTTTTTATATATATTATAACGGAGCAAAATTAACCTTGTCAGTTGGGAATAGTCATTTAGGAGTCATTTAAAATTCATAAAAACAGTTTTCAATTAATTATAGATGTTAAACTATTAGATAATTTTTATGTTTATTTTGATTAAGTACACAGTGTTTTGATTAAAATATATTCAGAATATAGGTGGGTTTGGTGATATAACATTAAGTTGATCCAAAGTCGAATATAGCAGGGGATGTGATTTGATTACTAATCGGATGCTCTAAGGAGGGACAAAAGTATAAATTTTGAGAAACCTAATACCATAAAGTGTGAGTAAATTTATAGTGTTTGAACAGATTATTAGAAATCCGTAACTTATAGTGATTTCCAGCAGTTGATTTAGACTCTTATTACCACTAGAGAGCCAATATATGTAAGATATTGAATTTTTATTTAGAAGATTTATAGATTTATATTAATACCAATTTTCGAAGCAATTTTTTCACTCTGATAGAGTTATACCTCCAAAACATGGATTTTTGAACGTATCAATCGTTTCTTCAGGTATCGAAAAACGTTGACCTGGCAATTTAATTTTGATGTTCCGTAATAAAAAGAAATTATTGGGTGCCAAAATCTAAAGGCTGGACTACATTTCCCATGCAAAATATATGAAGAAGTCAAATTTGAGCTTTGCTGAACGAATCGAAACTGAACCGATCCCACACTTTAAGTATACGACAGATGAAGCATTAATTCAATATTTTGACAGCTCAAATATTCAATTGTTTGTACCAATGTGTGAGAGCTCCAATTGTCGTGGTGCAGAAAAGGAATCTCCAAATATATATGAAAATAATTATTAGAAAAAATATTTTACGGGACGTGAAGACGTCACTTCTAGCTGATATCAGTGGAAACAATCGATATTGGTTTGCTTGCATCCACTATAATCCGCAAATTCATCACATTTAATTATAAATATTTTAGTTTTTTATAATCAATATAAGTACATAATCATAAAAGTTAATAAATCGTTAAATTACCGAGGGAACGAGGAAAATTAAGGTCAATTTTTCTGTTACACAAAAAAAAATATGATTTCCTGTAACTGAATATTTTTATAAATTTATATTTTTTTCGGTGGGATCAATTAAGGAACCAACGATAAATTAAGGAGCAAATAATAACTTACAACGCCAACTTGTATCCGTTTAACTTTTCTATATTTTTAAAATTAGTGTCACATATTTGTGATATTTTGTCGTGAAATTACAATTTTGCAAAGCAAGGAAAAAACGTTACTGTGGCAGAACTGTCAATGTATTTATTTGTGTTTTCATATATTATAGAAGGTATTGTAAGTATAGATAATTATATAGAAATATTTGTAATTTATCTTAGAATATTTAAGAATTATTAAAAAATATTCAAGAATATATTATAAATATAATATAAAAAATAATATCATTAAAGTAAATCAGAATATATGCTATGTGTAGAGATAATTAGCTCTTATGATTGAAGTTGAATCGACGAATGTAAAATTTGGTATGAATGTCGAGTCGACTTGAATCATAAGGGCCAATATCTGAATTGAATTCCCCTCGAATTTATATTTATTTTATTATATACTACATAATCTTATTTACAATTATTGTATTCAAATAAATTTTAAAATACCTTTTTATTACTTAAATTTACTATATTGTAAAATGCTCTATTTTTTAATGTACTACAAACTCTGTGTGCATAAGTTAACACTACAAAACTTGTACAAGTTATTGAACATATTTTAAAAACAACAAAACAAAATAAATATATACAAATAATTTTTCTTTAATATGCTGTAACATAAAAAGCAGCATAAATAAAAATGAAAAAAATAAAATAAAAACAATTTGAACAGAAATAGAACGAAAAACGGTCATCGCGAATGCAGGTCAAGTTGACCCAATAATAAATAATACAATTTTTCTCTGTGAGAATAAGAAAAATTAGAATGTTAACATTTTATATAATTATAACATTAAAGTTAAAAGTTAAGTTACGATGTATTATAGTAAAGTATTTATTTATATATACCAGATAAATTGACAGATGTAGTTAACAATTAATTCAAATATTTATTTACGAAAATGTATAAAATAGAAGAATTTTTAATTTAATTACATATAATTAAAAGATTTCTAGTTTTATTCAAAAAAAGAAACATTAAATTTTTAATCATTAATAAAAATTATTTATAATAACTAATTATATAAATATAAAAATTAATAATATAAATTTAAATTTTTACCTTATCTGATGGTATGCCCCTAGACATTTTATATATTGTTGTAATTTTTTTACTTGTTGTCCCTGATAATGGAGGTGGCGGTATTTGTGGTATTGGTGATGTTGGTGATGGTGTAGTTTCAGCTGATGTAGTAGAAGACATTTGGGACAGCAGAAATATCCTTAATTTGTATATAAAATTATTTATATATATCTTTTAAATTCCAATAATCATGAATTTTCTTTGAAAATTATATAAATTTCTTTGATGATTTTGTTACAAAAAAATTCATATACTTGAAAGATTTTCCCAGTGTTATTTTTTTTTTAAATTAGACTAAAAATATAGTAAAAACTACAAAAATATTAAAATCCAATTTTTGTAGTTTTTATTCTTATTTTAATTTATTTAATATTTTTTATTATTGATTTTAATTTTTCATTCAAATAATATATATACATATATTTATAACCTTGATTCTTATTAAATAACAAATTAAAAAAGAATTAAATGATTTTTTTTTGTTATATATATTTATAACCATAAATCAATTTTGTTTTTCATAAATTTTAAATTATATATTTTTAATTTTAATTTTTTTTTTGTTTCATATACACCAATTTTTATTTAAATTTATATAAAAATAATTTTTTTTTTTTTTGTAATAAATATTGGACTTTTTTCTTTATATAAAACTAGTTAAACATTAAATTTTTCTATATTTTATTGCACTTTCCAAAAACAGCAGAAAAAAAATATTATTAACAAAGAAAACACAGTAAAAAAAATTGGCTTAAAAATTTCTTGTTTAGTAAAATTGAGTTAAAAAAAAAAATATTTACACAAATTTAATTTTTTGTATTATATTTGTTGTGTAACATTTTAAAAAAAAATTTATTAATTTTTTTATTTTCAATTTCATCAACATGAAAAAAATATTGTTCTTTCAAAAAATCAAAATTTTTTTTTGTTGTTGTTGTAAAAATCCATCAGTGCGATGTGCAAGGCGAAAGTGCAACACTGCTGAAGAAGTTTTTTTTTCTTATAATTTTTTTTATAAATATGACAGTAGGAAATTTCTTTTCAATTTGTATTTTTTTACACAGCGGAGTACCATTAAAAAACGGACAAGGAAGATATTATATTTTATATATAAATTTTATTTGTATTACTTTACATACACTGCGAGAGTAAGCAAAGTAAAAGCAAATAAATTAAAGTAAAAACACGAAAAATCACCATAATCCAACTTTCACGGTGCACAGAAAAAAATATATATTTTTTTTACGATTTAATTGGTTTTTTTTTTTTCGTGTAAATTATAACATTATTTATTATGAGTATATTTTGAGATTTATTTTAATTTTTCGTAGATCACACAGTAAAAACGTGTTTATTGATTTTACGCACTCAAAAAACATTTAAATTTTATTTTTCACTGTGATTATTATGTCGTATTTAAAAAAAAATATGAAAAAAAAATTATGTTTTTTTTTTTTCACTTTACCACAATGAAAAATATATAGGTATATAAATTGATATTATAGAAAAAGCAAGTCCGTCACTATAAACAGTGGTACCAACTGGAAAATATCAAATTATGTTAAATTAAGTTGCCGAGATCATTTTTTTAAAGTAGATTTATTTCGTATTTTGTTAATAATATTTGGGAGTGTTTTACTACACTACTCTATAATTATATTATACTACACTATAGAAACTAAACCAATCATGATTAAAATTTCTAATATAAATGGCCCTTAAGACCGGGCTATATTGTTCGATACGACTGGTTAAGTAGACTGAGCACATAGTTATCGATTACAACCGATAAAATAACATATGTATTATTATTTTTTGAAACTTCTTTTGACATATCCTTCTGTTTCGGATTAGCAAAATTTCAATCGTTCAACTCTTTCGATTCCATTCGTTCCAAGTAGTCCAAGGTTTAGACAAAATAAAGTTTCTGTGATTATTTCCAGAGCAGCCATAATTTCTCATGACAAAAAAAAAATTGAATATTTGTTGTACTATTGTTATATTTTTAATGGACCGAAATTTGACGACATTGTTGCGACTATTTTGCGACAAATTACCAAATTGCAATGATAATTTTGTTACGAATTTTATTGATCGTATCAACCCTGCGCACGTTTTTTTATCTTTTCGTATGACAAACTTTATATGCGGATATATTGCCGCATTTGGAATTTTAATTTTTTTTTCAGATTCAATTCCTGAAAATGTGTTCATTTAAGTTCTCATTATTATACCATCTCACTCTAAGCACCCAAGTCGCCTGTAAAATTCTAAATTCAATAATTTCGCAGAAATTCAACAAATATAAAATATATGGGATTAAATCAACTCAACGCGAACATTCAACGCGCATTTCAATTTCTAATGCACGTTGAGAATGTTGACCAGATTAAATTTGACAGACAAATTTATATATATTTATGTAAGTATTTATGTCTTCGTTTTAAGAAAAATTAATTGATGAAATAGTAAAAAAAAAAAATATAATATGATAAATCTAGTCGGAGTCGGAACTAAATATTATTTCACATGTTATATAAATGTGTAACGCACTATTGCAACTTTCAGAAAGCATACAACGGTGTTAACGCACGTGTAAATGTTGCGTTTGCTTTCAGACTAACTGCAATATTAAAGTTTATGAAAATTAATTTAAATATGAATAATTATGTATATATATACTGATACATATATGTTTATTAAATGGACTAAAAATTTGGGCGCCAAGGATTTTTTTTTTGTTATTTAACGCAACATTTTACTAGAAATTAAATTCATTTTATTAATAATGGACTTAATGCTTTTCAACGCCCACCACATACAATTCAACTGGTTCAGCTTGAGAAAGATTGTTTCAACCAGGTTGAAAAGCTTGTTGAAAAATAAAATGCTTTCTTTCAACAGTACTGCAGACCAATAAAATATAAAGTTTGATCAACTCAATTTAATCTAATAAGGAAAAAATATTGGTTGTGAACACACATTTTGATTAACATTAAATTTTCTGCTGGGATACAAATTAACATATAAAATGTTGCTAACTTCATAGCTTATAGTAATTTTTTTCCTACTTTGATAAAATATCTCCAAAAAGAAAATCTCCACTCTTGTGTGTTGTGCAAATGTCAAATGAAAAAAAAAAATGTCAATTTTTTAAACATAAATTTTATGAGTGAAAAATATTCATAAAACATGTATTTCAAATATAATACATATTTAAATTAATTTATAGTTGATTTACTATTAATATAGCAATAATTTTTTGTTAGAATTGTTGTTGTGTTTTAGTATTTGTAATAAAATAAAAAAAAAAATTGTACGTAAAAAATTGTGTAGGAAAAAATGGACGGTTTTGCTGGTATCACATCAATTCCACTCTTTATTGAAATAAAAAATGAAGACAATTTTACATCATTTTCGGATAGCTCATTATCACAACAAATTGAATTTATACTACAGGATCCAATTACACCAGTACCAATACCCGAAAAATCAAATACAATAATTAAAAATGAATTATTAATAAAATATGAGGCTGACGATAGTGCTGGTGGTGGTGTTATTGGTGATATTGAAGATGATATTATTGATGATGATGATGATGATGAAGAAGATGAAGATTCAAAAATGGTTGATGTTAAAGAATTTATAAGATTTAATAAAAAAGTTGATGATAATCATGAACAAATAATTAATCGACAACCCACAGTTATTACTGCTGCTAGTTCAGTAATTGTACAGCAACAACAACAACACCACCAACATCATAATCAAGAATCCTCATTATCATCAACATCTTCATCGTCAACAACAAATTTATTAATTAAAGAAGAAAAATCAAATCAAATTTTGTATGGTTGTGTTGAATGCTCAGAGAAATTTGAAACTAAAGAAATTTATGATATTCATATGTCAGGACATGCTAATAATATGAAATGTGCAATATGTAATATGGTATTGAAAAGTTTAAAAAATTATGAAAAACATTGTTTAAGATGTAAACCATATGAATGTCAGATTTGTGGTCGTGTTGTTAGATTTCGACCAAATTTTATTAAACATATGAGAGTTCATACAGGACAACAATCTGAACGTCATAAGTACAAGTGTGAAGTGTGCCACAAAGAAGTAAGTTTTATTTAAAAATTTAAATACAATATTAAAATGATTAAATGTATAATTTTATATTTTTTATATATTTCTGTTTTTTTTTTTTTAGTTTATGAGTTTTGAGTATTTTAAAGTGCATAAAAAAATTCACAACGAAAATGTTAATCTTACTTGCGAAATTTGTGGCAAAGTATTTAGTGCACTAGCATCTCTTCGTGGACATTCAAAACTTCATTCAGGTGTAAAATTGCATAAGTAAGTATTTTTTAAATATGTATTTATTTTTCGAAATTTTCTTTAAATATCAATAATATTTAGAATGTCATATTTAGTATCAGTTTAAATTATTGAAATTAACTAATTTTTAATTATTTTTGAAATAGATTAATATATTTTTAAACAAATTTAAAACTTCTAATTAATTGCTTACAACATTACTTAATTCATTAATTTTACATTTGATTAATTTATAAAAATTTTTTTACTTAATTTTGTAGATGTAATGTTTGTGGTAAAGGATTTGGTCAGCGATATAATTTAAAAATTCATGCTCGTACTCATACTGGTGAAATTCCATTTGGTTGTAAAACTTGCAATAAAAAATTCCATACTCAATCAAGCTTACAAGCTCATATGTTGGTTCATCAACAAAAGGATCAACAACAACAATCAAACAGTAATAATAGTATATCATCATCGACAGCTACAATAGTAACAACACAAATTGTTAATGATAATAAATCACCTCCGAAAATATTAATGCAACAACAAAATATTAAAAAAGAAATTTGTATAGATATTGATGATGATTCAACCGATGCTGATAATGATGATGATGACGATGAAAATGATGATATTGATGGTAATAACGATAATAATGGTTATAATCATAATAATAATGACGATAGTAGTAATAATACTATTAAAATGACTAAAACATCAGCAATATTAAACGTTAATAATTATGCCAAAAAATTCAATCATCATGACGATTCTGATGCCGAATCATATGATAATGTGATAAAAAATGACGTACAAAATGGTGGTGGACCGCCTGGTGCGATTGCTACAATTATATATAATAATGGTAACAATCGTAATAAGACCAATAACAATAATAATAATAATGTTAATAATAATAATATTAATAACAGTATTAAATTATTACGTGTTATTACATCAACATCAGCTGCTACAGCAGCTTCTAATATTGCTACAGCACAATCAGGTACACCAACAACTGTAATTCAACAACAATGCTCAACATCATCATCTATTGAATCAATGGATTCACCATCACCGTCCTCTGGTTTATTAAATCATCATGCAACTATTAAAAATGAACCAAATTTTTATTCTGGTGATAATTCTGTTGAAATGTTAATTAAAAAGGAAGCATTTTTAGAAAATTGTAATCAAAATTCACCACCAACACCAAAGTTCCATACAAATTTTGATGATTCAAATGATTTAACAACCAGTTTATCATATTCAAATTTATTTGAACCAAATTCAATACCAGATAGTATACCCGATGATATTTATGCTGAGGATGATGATTTTCGTTTAGATCAAAATTCATTGGGCTTTCATCAAGCAACATCAATATCAACAATACAAATTTCAACAACAGTTCCCACCACATCAGCAACAAATCCAATATCATTATCATCGTCAACAAATAATACACCAATAATTACACCAATATCATCTACTGCTGTTACAAATTCTGATGCAAGTACAACAACTACAGATGGTAATTTTATAAAAAAAGAATGGGTTTATAGTAATTATACTGTAACTGAAAAATTCGATGATGAAGATGAATTTTGTGAAGCTGCCAGTTTTATTTATGATTAAAACTACACAACAAAAAAAAAGTATTTATTAAATATAAAATTATTGGTATATTAAATTAAAAAAAAAATATTTTAATCAATTTATAAATAAATCCATAAATAATATAATTAAAAAAAAATTAGAATGAATATCGTGATCTTTAAGAAGTATATGTTTATGTATTGATTTAATTCATATATAAATATGTATGTAAATATATAAATTATTGTTTTAAATCTTTTTTTTTTCTATATTTTTAAAATATTTATTAAGACAACAAAAAAAACAACAAAAACTTAGAATAAGAAAATAAAAAAATTCTAGTCGTGTTTCAGTATTAAAAAACAAAAAACAAAATATTTTAACAAATATAATATGCAAAAAAAAAAATATTTATAAATATAATTAAATAAATTATTTAAAAAAAAATATTAACTATAAATAAATAAATTATTAAATAAATAAAAATTAGTTTTAAGCGATAAAACTCTTGCCATGTGTCATGTGTATGTAATTCAAATATAAAATATAAATAAATAAATAAATATATATATAAAAAATTAAGAGTTAAGAAAAAAGTATAAAAACAAAAATGATAAAAAAAAATTAAAAATATTAATTAATAATTTATGTATTTCATCATTTAGAATGGAAAATTTATGAAATTTTATTAAAATCTCGTCTTGAAAATATTTTAAATGTGTTTTTATTTATATAAAAATTGAATTATGAATAAATTCATAGCTTTCCCAAACCAGGTAAAATTTGTAATAAATTAAAATTTTTAATTTTTATTAGACATTTTTTAGATATATATTTTTTTTTATCTATTTCAATTCATGTGGAAGTTATGGTCAATTATGTATTGAGTGAAGTAAATTTCCTTTTTCCTATAGGTAACAATTTCCATTATCAATAGGTTTGTGGTTGACTTAACATTAAACAACGATTATAAATAAAAATCATAAAAAGCTTTGTAATTTGTAATTGAAGCTGTAATGTACATGCAGATAAGTGTATATTACACGGTGTTAAATAGAATAAGTTAAAATAAAATTGTCTTTTTTTTATATATTAGATTATGCCAAGAAACAGAAATTTATTTTAATATATATGTATGTATAATTAAAGTTTTAATTTTTATTAATGAAAATAAATATTTAGTTTCTCCATAAAATAGCCTTATCGTGTCGTGAGTAGATGTATATATATATTTTGGAGGCCATAAAAATACAATGTTGGACAAACGTGAAATTTAATAAATAACAATGTTTTACTTTCTAGGATGCTTCCTAAAAAGTAAAACATTGATATTAAATTTCACGTAAAAGTAAAGTAAAAAAGAATATTTCTAATAGATTTTCAGTTCCAGAATTTAATAAGCATTTATTATTACGAGCTGAAGAAGTTATGTAGCTGGATGGTTGTTCAGGTAACTTATCTCTAATCTATCCATCTTTCATCCTTCCATCCTTCATCACAGCCTGATCAAGAAATTTATCCGTTAATAATATTTTATAGATTATCGCTTGTTAATCCGTTTATAATGTACCGCAGTGCATCGGCATAGCAAGTGCTCTACGATTTCATAAACCTCACCACACCCTCTGCATCACACCCTCTTGATAGGCCCAACCGAGAGGCATGTTTTCTGGTTTGGTCATGGAAAGGATTTTATTCGTTTTCGTAGAATTATGGGTTCCCCAGAATAGTTTGGTGTGTGTACACCCTACCTAGTTCTGCCATCTAAGAAAATGTGTTTCTTGTGCCCAGGTCGCAATTAAATATTTTGCTAGTTTTAGGGGGTAAGCGATTGTTGCAGTATCTATGACAGTGGAATTTGAATTGGCTCCTTGCCGGAAACTATTACAGTTCTCATTACAATTTCCGCAAACCGTGAAATGGTACCACCAATGATAATATATCCTTATGTTCGGGTACCAAAAACAATACAAGATTACCTTGCCGAACAGATGGTTTATGGGTACGACCGATTCTGGTTGAATGAGAACGGAAACCTTCTTTGAGTAAGCAGTAATTTTCAATATCTTTTTAGAATTTTCTATATTTTATTAATTCTTTGTTATTAATCATTTTCATGTTTGGGTTAATTCAAAAAATATTAAAAGGCCAATAATATTATTCGTGGACGGTCACAGATTTCATTTGGATAGAGAATTAAGTGAATTTTGTCATAATAATAAAATTATTTTATATTCCCTACCACCAAATACAACACTCATATATTACAGCCATGTGATGTGAAAAAATACTGTAAGAGATTGGAAATAATTAAATTTTGGACAAATCGTTACCAAATAAAACTTTTCACAGTTGTTAGAATACAAATTCAATAAAAAGGATAATTTAAAATACAATAATTAAAAATTCATTTTTATAAAAAATAAAATAGATATACATAAAAATTATACGATTGCAGATACATCAATATCTATATTATCACCGTCTATTCCCATCCTAAATAATCTGCCAGTTGACGTGCTGTATGAAATAAATAGTGAAGGTATATTGCAGGAACCAGATTCGCCAATGCCACCAATAACACCAAAATCAATAGCACCAATAATGCCAAGACCTAATATCAGTACCACTCTACTTTCACCTTCCAACTTCCAAGTTGAATTATAGATTATGCACACCAGAAACCAACAATAGTCCGACTGAGAATTCTCATTCTCATTTCAGTACACCGAAATCCATATTTACATATTTGAAGTATCCAAAACCATTACATTTCAAGAAAAAAATAATTAAATCCAGATCCTCTATAATGGCCTTTTCATCACCGTATTGGAGAAAAGAAATAGATGATAAACTTCAACTGAAAATAGAAAAAACTGAAAATATTAAAAAAAGAAAAGAAGAAAGGTCCGAAAAAAGACAAGAAAAGGAAAATAACCAAAAAGAAACTGGAAAATTCAAAGAAAAATGCCAAGCTTGTTCAGGTGGACAACGAAGAAGGAAACGAAAATCTGTGATAAATCATAAATGCCCAAAGTGCTTTCACAAAAAATTTACCGATTTGAGAACATTTTTGTATGAAGATGTAAATTATCTCAAATTTATTTGCAATAATTGTAATTATTGTCGGATTTGTCGGATTTTTCAACATTATTCATTTTTTATCCATCCTATTAGTTATTTATTTAATAATTTATTTTTTATGTTTATGTTATGTACAAATGAAATGCAATACATTTTTGTATTTATTTTTATTGATATGAATATATATTTATTTTTTCATTAATTAAAATAAATATAGTTACCGATTTTTGGTAATTATTATTATGAAATTTTGTTATTATTTCTTCAAGATATTTCCTGGCCGTATACTAAATACTTAATGGTCAGACACTAAATTTTACTGGCCGGTTACTGAAAAATTCGTTAATATTTACAAAAACTTATTTTACTTACAAAATATTTAATGAGGGGATAAAGTTTATTAGAAACGTTTTTGAATGCTTTTATGTATGAATTAACATTACGAATCAAAGTAGAAAAATCCTTAACTTAATAATATACAAAAATTATGATATTAATAAATTATAATTCTACAAATTAATATTTATACATTTTTATATTTATTTTTCATATATTTAAATCTAGTGATATTATATTCAAATTCAAATTTCGCGCGCAGAATTAAATTTACACACCCATTTTTTTACCACGCCCATTTTTTTAGTTAAATCTTTAAATTAAACTTTAATTATTGCCGGTGTGTAAAGACGTGTCGGTACTTGGTAGTAAATTAATTAAAACTAAAAACTATTGAAAATAATTTTTACTTACCTCCATAATGTTATTAAAATTATAAAATCATTATTAATCAAAACGTTAACAAAAATCTTTAGTTTTCCGAATTCTTAATTTAAAATTAAAATTGTAAATTTGCGTGTGTGTGGAAAATTGAATTAATAAAAATTAATATTTATAAAAATTATGAAAATGTAATGTTAATTAAAAAAAAATATATATTCTACATGAAAGTTAAATTTTGTGGTTATATTTGTACATGTATCCTTTTATTTTATATAATATATTCAGCCATTTTAAATGACTTAAAGAAAATACCAGGTAAATTATCATTTTGTTATATCGTCTTGTTATATTTTTTTTATGATATTCTTAAGTTTTTCTAATATTTTTGCAAGATTTTTAATATTTTCTTAAATTTTCTTAATTTTTTAAACTTATAGGTTTTTCTTTACATTTTATGAAAAATATATTATGTTTTTCATTTTTTAACAAAGTAAAGTTTTGCATCCTCTGGAATAAATAATTTTCTACTTGTTAACGTGCTACACATCTCCAAAGATTAGTCATCAGCGAATGGAATTAATCCTTTAAATAGCACTGTTGTTATTTGGTCGATAGTTATAGATAAACCGAATTAATCTTCTAAATTTTTCAACCATAATATTCTATATCTGTCTCAATAAAATAAAAAATATAAATTGTAAAAAAACTTTCTTATTTTTTTATTTTGAAGAACATTCTTATACATTACTTTTTGAATAATATTTCATTCATATGACCACTACTGCTACGTCTGAGAAAGCCATTGCGATCAACCTAATTTTTGCATACTTTTTCAAATAAAGTTGGACGAATATCATTAATTACTCGTTCGATGTTGACTTCGAGTGCATCAAACCTATGACTTAGCATACCCCCACTACAAGTAGTCTAAATATGTTAAATGGGATGATCTTGCTGACCAAAGGATATATCCCAAATGTGAAATAAACGATTCATTAAATTTGCATGCAATAAATCCGTTGTTTCACGGATTTAGTCGTTTAGTTTTAGTCCACGCCATTTACGTTATTTCGAGTAAATTGACTTTTAAGTTTGAAGGTAAATAAATTGAAAACTAGAAGATATAATTTTTTTAAATTTTAACTGTGTAAGCAGTAATTATTTGTGAATTTAATTTTTTTTTTTCATGAATGGGTTTGCAAGACATAATAACAAAAAGCAATTCAAGTTTTTATGAAAATAAAATATTTCAGTTTGTTCCATGCCCAAACATTTTTCACAGCTTTGTTAACATTGTAGGAGGTGGACTAACCTGATTTGAATATGGAACAATCTAGTTCGAATAAAGTTCTTTTAAATATTATTATTGTATATTAACTATTTATAAAATAAAACTCGTTTATCTTTTAACTTAAAGTTTATTATAAAAAATAAACTTTGTAAACTTCAAAGAAATATTTAAATGAATATTTCTTGGCTTCAGATGCCATGAATATTTCTTGGCTTTATATTTTCGTGTTTAACAAATTTGAAGTAAAATTCTTTTTTGTCATACAGATTACGAAATTTTAAAAATATTTTGCAACCCTATGTATTACGGCTATGGATATAGACAAAATTTACTTCAGTTTGTACTATATCCACACTATTGTATTACAACGAATTTTATATGCACATAGAACAAACTAGTTTTCATAAATGTAAGAAATATATTGTTCCACTCATATTGATAATGGTTATGGACCAAATTAACTGCTAAAATAAATTATTTAAAAAATGTATTGGCTTATTGTACGCCAAAAATTTGGATATGGTCCAAAACTACAAATCGTTAAAAATTTATGGAACATACTTAGCATTAAATATCTCAGCAACTAATAAGATTTTTAATAAACGGATGAAAGATTCTGAAAGTGGGCCATTTGTAACTATAGTTAACATTCTTAATTCAAAAAACATGAAAATGGCGTATAGACCTGCGTATAGACAGGTGGCGAAATGTTCTGTTTATAATTTTCTATTTCTCAAAATTATTTTTTTATAAAAAAATAAACTAAATTAAAATAGGGATATAAAATTATTTATTTTTATAATAATTATAATTTGGGTTAAAAAATTATTTATATTATTATATTTATTTTTATTAATTATTTTATAATATTTACAATATTTTTTCATCTTTAAATTGCTAATAAAATTTACAAAATAAATAATAGAATTTATAGATTTGATTTTAACAAATTTTAGATATTATTTTTATAACAATATATTTTTTTTATTTATAATTTAAATATACAATTAAATTAAATATTTGTACACAAAAAATAAAATTAAAATATTTAAATTTGGGGGACTTTTTAAGTCCCTAGATCTTAAAAAACTAGAAAACAAAAATCTCATACAATTATATAAATATATAAAATTTAAAATATTAATTTTGTGAATGGCCACTGATAGTTTTAAAAATATGTACACACAATATAAAATAACAATTATTTTTAAAATATTTTTCCAAGACTTTGTGTCCTTTTAAATGGATTCCAATTACTGGATGATAAACTACCTAGTCGACCTTTATTAGATTTAATACGTGATTTTAGTTTTGATGTTGTACCAGTTGGACTTGATGAACCCGATGAAACACCAGATGAACTTGCTGCTGATAGTGTTGATATTGAGCCTTTTGATGACATTGGCTATAAAATTTAATATCGAAATTAATTTCATTTTCATAGGACCATTTATATAAAATTATTTACTTTTAAATAATTTCTATCCATTGGTGTAATAATTTTTAATTCAATTGTTGTAACAGCTGATTGAATAAGCCGGACAATTTGCTGATGTGTATACCATTTAACATCAATTCCAGATATTTCCACAATAAAATCACCTTCTTTTATACCGCCAAGCTGTTAACATTTTTTAATTATATGATAAATTATTATTATTATTTTGTTGTACCAATCTTTAAACTTACATCTGCAAGTGAATGTATATCAACATGTGATATAATTACTGGTGCATCACCACGAATATGAAAACCAAAACTTTCAGCACCATCATTATTATTTTCATTACGTTGTTCTTTATTATTACATTCGTCAGCTGATCCAGTTGTTGACGGATTACTACTACTAGTTTTTGAACAATCCGATTTATGACCATCATCATCAATTGGTGAATAACAATGACATATACCACGATCACTACTATAATTTGATGAACCTTTTTGTAATCGTATACAACGTGGTGCTGTCCAATGTCGTCGTGCTGAAAAAATTGCAATTGGTCCTAATTTCTTAAATGGATCATCAACTTTATATGATGTAAAATCAGGTCCAGTTAATGTTAATGTAAATTTGGAGCAAGCTTAAAAAAAAAATTAATTCATTTCTTAAAAACAATCTTGGTTTACTCAATTATATTAAATTACCTTCAATTACTACTTCAAAATCAAAATCATCTTCGATATCTTCTTCAATTTTTTCTTCTTTAAATTTTTCAAATTCATCACGTGTTTTATAATGAGCATCACGTAAAACTTGTACTAAAGAAACTTTATTCTGAAAAATTATAGAAGACATAATAATTTAAATTCGGCTATAATAATTATAAAATTTTTGATTTCAAACCTTTAAAAATCGACACATTCTTTGTAGTCTTTGTGCTTCCTCATGACTAGCTAACGATTCTTTAATATGAGCTAACTTTAATGAGCTAGCACTATGACTATTATCAATATTATCATCATCATCAGCGATAAATGATTCAATTGTTGGATTTTTCTTTTTTAATTTTGGTGTACTTTTATTTATATTACTATTATTTTTCTGATTATTTATTTCAATACTTTTTGATTCATAATGATGTGCTAATGCTAAAAAAATTAATTGTAATTTGTATAATTAAAGTTTAAAATATTTAAAAGTTATTATACCTTTATAATATTCTGATTTTAATGGTACCAAACCAGCCCAACATTCAGGTAAATATGTATGGGTATCATTTAATTGTATATTTTTGTGCATTTCATTATATTCAAATGTTAATTGTGATGCTTCTCCAGCCAAATCTCTATAAAGCTATACAAAAAAAAAAAAATGACACGTTAAAAAAATTAATCAATTAACATTGAATTGATATTAACATCATTAATTGAATTATCTTCAATTTGTATGACTTAAAAAAAAACATTAATTTAAATAATTTTGTATCCAAATTGATAATTTCTTTATATATTAGTTGATGATCAATAAAATATAATTTCAAATTAATAAACTTACGTGACTAGAATCGCGTAATGATAACGATTCAATTTGTAATTGTAATTTTTCAAATAAACATTCACGTGCTTGTGCCAACATTAATGATACAAATACATCTAAAACTTGTGGTTTCAAATCCATTGATGGTGCATTTGTAAATGTATCATAAATATGCCGAAATATACCAGCTGCTCTTAAAAAACTATCAACAGCAGCATCTAAACCCTTCTCTGATGTTCTATCATGTTTAGCACCAATTTGTGTATAAATTGAACCCAAATTTGATAATATACAAGCTTTTTCAAAGGCAATTGTTCTTTGACATGATGGGACTCCTTTTTTTATAATTTTGTATTTAGTATATGGAAAATTGAAAATTTTATTAATTTTTTTGTAACTTTCAAAATTTAATTTATGTAGGGTAAACTCGGGTAAAACTGTGATATAAGAATTATATTTAATTTTTAATATAGAAAATTATAAAAAATATTTGAGAAAATTATGTACGATTACAGGTATTCGTTCATAAACTTCTAGTATTATTTTTGAAAATTTCTTTAAGAGTACCATTTTTTAATACCTAGAATCAGAAAGGGCTATATACGTGTAATTTCGTGATCCTAGCCTAATTTCGTCATAAAGAAAGTCTAATTCCATATGATAACATACTTTTAGAAGGGCTAATGCAGTGATAAATTATTTATTTTATTTAAAGTAAAATAAATCCTGAAATCCTGAATAAAATAAAACGAAACATAAAAGACATATAAGCAAAAACATCGGCAATAAAAGCAGAAAAAATCCGGTTTGTATTCATGAAAGGTGACACACTCAGAGTGAAAGCATCTTTTGCAGTTATTGCACTGAATCCATTCATGAAAGGTGACACACTCACATCGAACCCATCTTTTCCAGTTATTGAACTGAATCAGGTTATACGGTCTTCCATATTTCAAAATATGCATTCTATCTACAGAGGAATTAGATGCTAGCCGGTCTTTTAAGGTTCTCCAAGGAATTTTAAAAACATTCGAAGACTAATAGGCGGAACATTTATCTAGAACAATTTTGTTAATAGCATTCTTAATATCACTTTCAGTGTATGTTTTTGTTTCGAAGGCTTTAAAATTATAAATTACAATAATTAAAACATTATTTAAAATGAATGAAGTTTGGAAACTTTTGGTTTTGCGCAATAACCAAATTAGATTTCTATGATTATGACTTTATTAAATTCAAAATAAAATTAAGAAAAAGGGAAATTTACTAAGTCTACCACAGAAATTATATCGAAAATTTTCAAAATATGTAAATAGGGTTAAATTTCTTAACCAATTCAATAACAGATTTGCAGCTAATAACAAAAGTATGTTCCTATTCCTATTATTTAAGCGACTGATCTTTTTTCTTAGACTATCATTGATTTATCCGAGTTTACTGTATATATATATGTATATATATTTATGTACCTGTTAATGAATCATACCACTCAAAATAAACACCCAAATTTCGATCTGGTGAAAAAAATCTTCTTTCAACATAATACAATAAATTATAATATCGAAATAATAATGTTACACCTTGTAAATCTCTAGTTGGTGTTCTAGCAGCCTTTTATAGAAAATATTAAAAAAATTAATTGTAATTATAAATATTTTTTATAAATTAAAATTAAATTTTTTACTTGTCTAGTATCTGTTATATCGGCAATTGCATCATGATAAATTGTTGATTCTTCACTATAATGTTCTAATATAAAATCAGAAAATGGTTCCATAAAATTTATTTCTTTAGTTTCTTTAAGTCCAAGTGGTATCATCGGCATAATACTATCATGGCTGTGAAAATTATATTTATGTAATTAATTCAATTTATATAGTTATAAAATTAATTTTTTAAATTGTAAAATTTAAATAATATAGTTTTTCAAAAACAAAATGATTCCACCCATGTTATATTCTTACGCCTATAAGTATGCTTTCAAGATATCAAAGTTTATAAAGAAAAAATAAATATAAAATTAATTAATTTTATATGAAACAAAATGACGAAAATGAAATGTATGAAGTTATAATTAACTAAACAACACGACAGCGGAATTATTGAAATTATTAAATTTCAGAGAAGCAAATATTTTAATTAATTTTAAAATTATGATGTTATTCAGAAACAAATGTCACGAAATTATAATAAAAATGTGAATTTAACAGATTAGACAATGAAGCAACTAGATTAGGATAAGGGGTCCAGTATGGAATTCTAACCACACAAGTGATTATATCACCAAATATTTGTTGGAATTTCGGATGGAGAAGGATTTAATTAAACTCCCTATTAAAAAAACATTATGTGGATTTTAGAGACTTATCTAGTATAATTTTTCTGGGGCGATCATTTGGAGACTTTTATCTTACGAATAACTTTTATCTAATTCTAATCCTTCAAACGACAATAAATAGCGGATGGACAAAATTTAACCATATAAGACTTTTGGTACTAGAACAAAATTGCTCACAAAAAGCCGAACTGATTTCTCTTAAGACAGTTTATCGTTTCGGGTTTAAAGTGACAAGCATTTATGTTTTTTTAACGTTTGTTTTTTATTAAATTGACGTTTGTTATTGACTTTTCAAAAATATGCTGCACAAAATTTGAAGTTGAACCAAATTTTTCAGAGGGACGAAAAAAAAAAACCGTACACAAAAACTATAAAATGAGAGAAATTCAAATTTTCATATAAAATATATGAGTGCTCATGAGTTCGCCATAAGGGAGACAAACAATGAATCCACCCACACGAATCCACCTTAAGAGCATTAATTAATTAATAAAAACATAAAACTTTTCAAAAAACTTGCAGATGATATTTATTAATTTAATGAAGTCTGTTTTAAGATTGATTTTATGTTTTAAATCAAAAATTAAAAAATTATTAGAAAATATCATAAATTATAATGGAATTTTAATTTTAATGATTTAATGATATGTGATAGAAATAATCTTAGGAAATATTTGCTAAGTATTTTTTTTATTAAATAGTTGCCGCACCTTAAAGCCTGCCATCAAATCCAATATAAAATTACAATATTATAAAAGTTACTATAAATTATTTTAGTTATGAATCAGAATAAAAAGCATTATAATTAATTAACCCATGATAGTTTTAAAAAGATATATTTTAAAATACATTTATTTTTATGTCAATTTGTCATTAAAAATTCAACGAAAACGCGGCAATACATCGAAATATAATTTGTCGAAAAGAACAATTTTTCGAAAAAAAATTATGGTTTAGGTTAGATTGGAATTCATTAACGATTAACTAAGCTAATATTTTTCGACGAATTGTTTCCGATGATTTTTTTAATTCTTTTATTGTGTTTCCTTGGATTCTACATCTGGATTTCGAGTAATACTCAATACTTCAACGGTCTCCATATTATTTCTTATTTTGTTTTATGTTGACTCTGAGTCCTATTAATGTTATAGATGCAAAGGAAGTCGATAACTATTCGCTTTGAGTAAATTTGAACGAAATGCTAAATAGTTATAACTTCCTATATAAATTTATTTGATATAAAAAATAGTTAATTTTTATACATAATCGCAAATATCATATTTTGATTAAACTAGTTTTGCGCAATTGAAGACTCGTTTTCAATGAATTAAGCTATTCGACGAATGGAATTTCGACTAATTGTCGTTATCTACGAATTGTTTTTCAATAATTTTGTCATTTTCGGCGATTGTCGTGATACTATTTAAAGTATATATTAACATCAATCTGAATTTAAATAAATTAAATAAATATAGTTTGCCAACAGTTGACTTTCAATACGTAATAATGAGCGCTAATCTAGGTAAACATTTATAATTATTAAGGAAATCTCTTTTTTATGATGATAAATTATGTCGATTAATGCTCTAAGAAAATTCCAATTATTACAAAATAAATCCATGCTTAAGCTTATTATACATAAATTTACTTCTAGATATTTTATGTTAAAATTATTTAATTGGTTCAGCGTAAATCAAATAATCAAAATGAAAGAGTTGATTTTAAATTTTAAAATGAAAAAAAAAAAACATGTTACCAAATTACTTAGTTGGTAGGTGAAGACAAGATCATAATTTAAGAACTAATCTAGATTATACAATTGTTAAATTAGGTTTATAAAGAGGCGGTAATGCCTCACACTGGGTCCATACATAGTGCAGTGGTACCACTTTTATGGATAACTAACTTAAGATGCTTTCTAACAAGTCGAAGGATTTGATAATTGCAGCAAACTTCAGGAATTTTCTAGTAGTAATTTTTTAGGGTCGTACAGTTTTCCTAGAATAAGACCTATATGTCTAGAAAGTGCCGGGTAGTGCCATTGGTATAATTTTATTGTATTTAAAGTTATCTTATCATAAATATTAAAATTATATTGTTTTAGTTGAAATTATTATAGAAATATAATTAGTAATCGATAAAGAATTTTGGTAATGCGTAAAAAGTGTTACAAATAGCATATAAATCTTGACTGCAGCTCAGTAATTGAACAAATACGATTACAAAAATTTTATTATTTTACTTTGCTAATAGAAATTATATTTCTATAATTATTATTAAAATTTATTATTAAAATTTGTAATTAGCGTTTACGAATTTAATTGGCGGAATTTCTAAATTTATTAATTATCAATTTTTTTTAAAAATATTTTCGGTACGCAAATGTTTCAAATATAAATTGTGTTTATATCATTATAGAAATTTTATATTGAATTATCATTGATCCATTGATGTGAAACATTCAATTTCAGGGTCTTATAATTTTAGCTGTTAAAATGATATTAACACTTGCTGTTAAAATGATATAAAAAACACTTATTTAATTTGGTATTAAATTAATACAAAACTATCATTAACAGAAATTCAATAAGTTATTAACGATTCATTTGAATGATTTCTTATTTTAATTGAATTAATAAGAGACATTGAAGAAGTGTCAGTATTATAATAAAAATTTATCGGTTTTTCTTGATTATTGAATTGGAAATGTTTTGGATTTTTCCATTTCGGAATTTGTCGAAAATTTAGTATTAAATTTGTAACATAATCTAACAATTATGCGAACGATTAAAACCATTAAAATATTATTTAACAAAATAATAATACAATGAAACTGGACACGAAAATCAGTTATGAGAAGTTGTCCACAAATTTTTAGCTACGAATTTTCGACAACATTTTGCAATGGCAATTACTAGGGATCTAGAAACTATACCCTCTCTAAAGTAATAGGTAATTAGTTTTTTTTTGGTTGATGGTCAAGAAAATTAACTGCGAAACAAATCGCATGAAAAATTTAATTTTTATGATTAATTAAATTTATCATGGTCATGGTAAATATTCTGTTGCCAAAAAACTTTCGACCATTCTAAAAATTTGCGTTTATTTCTAGCTTATTTAGGGTGTTCTTAACATCCTGAAAAATCGAAAAAAATGTAGTGTTTGTAGAACAACGGGGTATTAAATCTTACAAATCTTTCAAAATTTTCATACTGGTGACCAAATACTTTCAACCATTCTGAATTTAGTGTAGTTTCTAGCTTATTTAGGATTTCCGGGTCATTCATTAGGATTTTTCTAAGAAATTGGTTTACTAATGGAACTTTAAATATAATAAAAACAATTTTATAAATCAGCTACATTTGTAAAATAACTTTTGTTTCGAAATTTAAAAAATGCGTGGTTGAAAGAAAATTCGGTACGAAAACCTATTAAATAAGATTTTCGTTATTGTTATCTAGAATGATGGCTCTTGTTTTTGTTTATTATTATTGAGTATGGTATCATTTTTTAAAGTTCAAGTATTTTGTCATGTGAATAGTAGTACCGCATGTAATCTTCTTGACCATCAACCAAAAAAAAAAACGACTTTATCAGACATTCTAAAAAAGGAATTAATACAAAAAAAAATTTATAGAATTTATGTAAAAATGGGAATAAAACTATGGTTCGACGTATGTAAACTTTTTTTTATTTTTATATTTTGTTGGTGGTTCATGGTAATGATAATGAAACATTGTATTTTGTAATTCTCAGCCGGGTGCACATATTGTACAAAAATGTATTTTATATCTTGGAATTTAATCATTCTCCAAGTAAAATCCAGCAAAATTTTAGTAAAATCGAAAGCAATATTCAAAGTGTGGTGAAAAAAAATTATGCAAAATAATAATAATAATTCGGTTATATAGAAGTCGCTGTTGCAAACTGACATTAAAAC
This sequence comes from Rhamphomyia laevipes, assembly GCA_963920725.1. Lineage (NCBI taxonomy): Eukaryota > Metazoa > Arthropoda > Insecta > Diptera > Empididae > Rhamphomyia > Rhamphomyia laevipes. The sequence goes on from OY987256.1 coordinate 40,677,360, forward strand.
TATGGTTATATAAAATGTTCAGTCTTTTAGTGATACTATAATTTTGAGAAAATTTTGAACACATTAAATTGTCACAAAGTAAACATTTAGAGAATATGAAATTTTTGTTATTTAGGCTAAATTTTTTCTGAAGATCTTCTTTTTTAGGATTCACTTTATGAAATTTCGGAAATATGTTTAAACTGAGTGATCGAGTCCGTACTACTTAAAAAAATATGTTTAAGTATACCATGTTTAATTTTTTTTTTAGATTTGAATATGCCTAGTCGTTTAGATATAATTAATATATCAGTGCCTATTTTGGTTGCAAACTATATTCGGGTTAAATTGAAAAATTAGATTTTCTGTTAGTAAAGGTCTGAATTGTTTTTGAGACTACAAATGCTCTGCAAGAAAACTGTTGGCATTATTATCAACACTTGAATTTTAACTTGACATACAAATATGGATAATTATTCAACAATTTATAATTCAGCCATAGGTCAATGACTCTTTTCACATTACCATTATTATTATTTTTTCTATATTTTATATAAAAATTTTTTTTTTTTGAATCAAAGTCTTGTAGTGTAAAGAATTGTTTTTAGTTGACATTGGGACACGATGTATTACGCCCGGCCGATGTAAATATATATATTCACAAAAACAGAGACCACATAGTCACTGTGTACTTAAAGAAAATCCAATATTTTTCCAAAGAATGAAAACAAAATGGATCATTAAAAAAACTGCTAATTAGGGGTAGCAGATAACTCGTAGTTAGTTTTTCAACAGGGTTTTGTAATTAACAGTATGTTTGTAACAAACAGTACTTCATTAACATTAACAATTTCACAATTAACATTAAAAATTTCACATCATTTAAGACACCTATAATGTATTTTATAGAATTCGAAACTTTGATAGGGACCCACTGAAACTGACGATCCTAAATTTTATTGGAATCGTTTAATAATTACAGGAGCACCAAAATTAATCTGTTTGTAAAATTTTATTGAAATCGGATAACAATTACTATATATGCTCGACCTAGAACATTTATGAATTATTTTTGGAAATTAAGCTGCTTATATTTTAGTTTCCCATAAAACCAGAAACGTAGCGAATACAAAGTTCAGAAACATTAACCAGATAACTAATAAAAACCGTATTTGAAATATCATTGAAATTGTGTACCAATTACTGTATGATGTAGGTAGAACATTGAGCTTAACATGAATTCACTGAGCAGTGAATTTAACATGGACCCACTGAACTATCGACTTAAAATTTTACAGACACAACATAATTTTTTTCTGGAAATTTTTCCTTAAAGCAAAAAACTACGGCTTTCTACATAAACGGGAAATTCTAACATAGTTCCACAGAAATTATCGATATTACCTTTACAGGTATTACCTTTTCAGTATGAACCTATGTGTCAAATTTAATTAAATACAGATACGTTTGTATTGTATTTTCGCAGGTTCCCCGACCACGAAAACCCATTGAAAAATATATTCAGGCAAATCAATTTTTTTGATATACAAGTCCAATGCAACATTCATAGTTATTCTAACTACTCGTGAACGTGAAACTACTTTAAAAGATTTTTCGATAAAGTTTTTCTGTTCATAGTTAATTTTAAAACATCAACAAATGTTAAATCTTAGAATAAAATAAAAAATACCATAAACTACGCGGTCTGTTGAATTTTCCATCCGTTTCAGATGGTAAAATTCTTATATTTCTTAAAGTTATAAAAAAAAAGGATTTAAATAAAATGCTAAAAAGAATATTTTCATTGAAAATTTTTAGATAGACAGAAGTACAACAGAAAAGGAGATTGTTAGTTTTGTTTGTAAAATGAATTTATTATGCGGTCATTATGGCTGGTTTTTTCTATTTTGGTTGTACTATATGTAAATTAGACATGCTATAGTAGAACTATCGAAAAACACCAATGACATTGGTCACCAATGTTATGTCTTTAGGTATTATTTGAAAATAATTTAATTTCATATAATATTTATGCTTGAATATATAAATATATTTCGTTTTTTTAATGGAAGATTTATAAATAAATAATCAATATGGATATTGATGATAATCTTTCAATTAAAGATTTAAGAACTTTTTAAATTTCAATCCCGCAGTTTTTATTTGATAAAAACAAATTCAGTAAAGTACATCCTTTATGCCGTTTTAATTGAAGTTTTAAAGCTGACCCTGCAGCTACGCGTTTTATATGTAGATGTGTCGAATGTTAATGGATTTAACCTCAATGACCATTCATAAAACATGAAAGCTATAGGTAAAGATTGAGCGAACGAAAGTGGTATACAACCAGCGGATCATATGAGACCCCAGTTTATTCCCATAGCACATCGACACAAACCTTCGTTTATCTTTTTAGTAAATTCTTCGAGAAGCGTTTTGCAACTCAGTTTATTGTCTAAGTTTGTTGTCGAGATAGTTTACGTTACGTTTAAAAGTAAGTTGCGTTTTACTTATTTCTGGGAGATTCGAGATCTTCCTTTTTCTACTGAAACAACAGATCTCGGTTTTCTACGGATTAATATTGAGACCGCATATCTCTGCCCATTGGCAGACAGGGTGTAATGTGCAGTGCAGATTACATTATTCCGGATAGTTCCGTTTTAAATTTTCCTGTAACGATGATAACTGAGATCATCTGTGGAACAGCCCTGCTTGGTGAGTTCAGTTAGTAGGCTTGTTTTATAGACTTACCTATGCTAATGTTTTGTAGACTTGCCTATGCTAATGTGTTATTCATAATTAGTCAAATTGAATAACTTTATTATTCAGTTTTATTGAATATATACTGAATAACTATAGTGTTGCAAAAATAATTGAAATGAAATATTCGTAGAAGGTCCAAGTATTTCCAGAATTAATGATCGAGAGTTCCATTACAATTTAATGATTGTTTCATTTCAAATTTGTTTATGCATTCATGGCTTTTACCAAAAGCGATTAAAGTATAGCATAAAGGCTTAATTTAGATTCATCGCGCGGTAATTCTATGGAGATGAAATAAAATACTCATACCTAAACTGCAACAAGTAAGGATTCCTTTTTCAGTTTAATCAAATTTTACATTGAACTTATCACTATGGAATTTTATTTTATAATTATGATTTATGTTTTTTGGACATAATTATTTAGAGTGTAAAATTCAACATTTATTATGTTCAGTTCTAGGTTCTTAGTTTTTTTTTATTATATTCTTCGAATTCTGTCGTGTCTCATAAATTTAATGTTTTTTGAATGATGCGGTTGGTTTAATGTGTGTGGCTACAATATAAAATTAATGATATCCCAAAAAAATTAACATAACACGTCTTCAAGAATGGTGTTTTTTTTTTTAACTTAACCTATTATTGATGGAAAAACGAATAACAATAATGAAAAATATAAATAAATTTTATATTCGTTGTCGTGTTAACATTTTCCTGAAGTGGTGCATAAACCGTAAATAAAAAGGTAAAAATATATTCAAAGATGCTAATTAGAAAAAAGGCAGGCCGTTTAATCATTGTCTCTAAATATATATGGAAATAAAGAAATATATAAAAATAAATAATTGTAAATGATTTTTAATGATATAATTATTCTCTTACCTGTCGTTTTGGTATATTTCCACTGATGAATTTAATTCAGCTAACTGTTCTTTTAATAATTGAAGATTTGAATTGACAAAACTTAATTCTAGTGCAACAGTATCTCGTAGTTTTCGATTTGTAGTAGCCTAACGAAGAAATTTATAAAACAGAATTAATTTAATTAATATATATTTAAATTTAAAAATTAATTTTATTATCTTTAAGGTTAATTGAAATATTTTTATTAGGTAAAAGCTAATTTTATTATTAATTTTAATCTACAAAATTAATTATATATTTTCCTCAGTATGTATCTCAAAATACAGAATATAAGATGAAAAATCTTATGAATCCTTAATATCGTCCATTGTATGTCGATGAAATTTTACAAGGATATAAACTAATTACAATTTTCCCAATATTAGTATGAGGTTTATTTATTTGGTCAGTATTTTTTTGATAAATTAATAATATTTTAGTCGGTATAAATAAATAAGTGTCAGTATATTTTTGTATATTTGTTCAGTATAATTTTGTTTTTCTTGTCAGTAAATTTTAAATTTTTGGTCAGTATAAATAATAAAATAGCAGTAATATTTGTTCTAAAATTTTATTACAGAATGAGATAACATTACGAAAATATAAAATAAGCAAAAGGTTCTATTCTAATCAATTAATTTTGCCCTCCCCCTGGAACGTATGTGTTTACCTGCTGTATTAGGTTTACATATACATACTAATAATTAATTTTAATTACTGACTATTTACTTAAAATACTGAATATTTAAATGTATCTACTTATACATTTTAATTAAAATACTAATCGGTTTAATGCTGACCATTTGTATTGCATATTGACATTTTAATTTAAATACTGACCATTTATTTAAAATACTGACCAAAAATTTAAAAAAATAGTAACTCAAAAAAAAATCCAGCCTAATTAGTATTGGGTGGTTTTTGATTTATATCGGAATTTTTTCAAAATTTTGATTGCAAATTGGAATTATTTAGGTGCGGTTAACAAATTTTATATATTTAGAAATTGGAGGCATGAAAAATTACTTCTTAGGGTTATATACCCAATTCTGCATTTGAATTTGATGTTTAAGTTTAATTATTACTTTGTTAGCTAGAGCTAGAAAGATATATTAACATAGGTGCATATATTAAAAATGATTGTCCATAGACTTGTAAAGTTTAGTACAGTTTGCCTTGAAATAAAATATTGCGAATATAAGAGCCTTAGAAAAAGAAAATCTTAAGTTTTCCTATATTAATATATTAAATTTGAGTGATTCTCTTCAACTTATTGTTAAGTAACACTAAATATATAATTAAAAAAGATATTATGCAAAAGTAACTTAACTTTATTCAAATTTAACTTTTTTAATTTCAATATAAAAACTAAATTTTAAAAAGAGTTCACATAACTTTCTTATGTAACCGCGTAAAAGAAATAAAAACATTAGATTTAAATCATGTTTTGTTTGTTTTATATTATTTTTCCACTACAAATTTTCCAGGTGAATTTTTTCACTTTTATTTTTCTCAGATTTTTAAAAAATTTTATAGGTTAAATTTTTTTTTTAATTTTTTGATGTTAGTAGAAAAAAAAAGAAGATTCACATAACTAAAATTGTGCATTGTTTGTCAGTTAACCTCATTTTAAAAGCCACTAAAATTAAATTATATAAAAATATTTATACTGAAAATTTATGAATTCATATTTAAAGTGATTAAAGACAAAATAATTTTACCTTATATAAATTTTCGGCTCCTGCTCTTAGTCGCAATTCTTTATTGATCTCTTGATTTAATTTACATCGACGATTTTGTAATTTCCCACGACATGTAGCTGCACGGGGATCAGAACCCTGAAAAATAATGTTAAAAGGAAACAATGAATTTTTAAAATCGTGATTTTTATATAAAAACAAAAAATCGTTTTTTTTTTTTCTTTGTTAATTTAGTTTGGAGATAATTTGTTTCATGATTTTTAGATATTTAGATTAAAAAAAAATAAAAAAAAATATATAAAATTTTGTGTTAAAATTCTTACTTTACACAGTAATATTTCCGCTTTTTTTTTTTTTTTTTAAGAAAATTATAAATACAAAATTATTTTGCTTCTTGTTTTGTCGTAATTTTGAAATTTTAATCTAAAAATTTGGGAAGTTTTTAAATTGAATTAAGTTTTAAATTAGGAAATAACGAATAAGTTTTATGTGAAAAACCATTTACGTTACAGAATCTTGAAAAGTTTAACAAATCTTTAAATTTTAAAATATTAACCCTAATTGACAAAGTGGAACATCTTATATTTTTCGCAATTAGGGGAAGATTGGTAATTAGTATTAGAAATATTTACATGAAAACTTTTATGTATGGGCATAAAGTAAAGATTTACGCATAGAAGAAATCTTACAGCTGTCAATAAAATTTTACGATGTATATAAATTTAATATTGCCTTAAAGTTAATTTTATTTCATATTTTACATTAGACTAAAATACATTTTCAAATTCACAAAATTGTAATATGAAAAATAAATGCAATTGAAATTTGCCTTAAATTTAAATTATTTTTCTTTTTAGAGTTTCATTCCGTTACGGAGGTTGGACAACAACTTATGCACTTCACATCTTGTAACTACTTGATTCGATTTTGGACATATTGAACCTTGCTTCTAAATTCTTCAACCATGAAATATTTCCTCTGTTTCTTCTACCATTTATCCTATCCTAAGAGTTAATTGTAGAATAAATTCTATATTTTTAGATTTTATACTATGGTCAATGGTCATCAACTCTCTTCATACGCCTAAATACTTCCACTTCATCGTTTCCTTGTTAGTAACTCTGTCAATCCCAACCGATTTTCAATATTCTTCTGTAACACTATACATTTCAAATGATTCGATTTTTTTTACATAAAGATTTAGTTAATGAACACACTTCCACTCCATATAACAATATCTATCATTTCAGTATCTTTGCTTTTAGTTCCAAATTTACTTCATTTTTATACTTTTACGGTTTTTTTCATTTGATGACATAATAGTTCCTATACCTAAGTATTTTATGCTATTAACTTTATCTATTTGTTTTGCTTCTATGTTATTGTTACCATTTTATATGTTTTTGCATATTAACAAATTATTTAAATTTAACATTATATAATGTTAAAATAGTATAAAATTTAATTCCTTTTCTTATAAACTATTTCGAGTATAGATTGCAGAGGCATATAATGTCAGTTTATAGATTTCTTAAAAAAGTGGTCTAAGGAGGTAACAGACGAAATTGAGTAATAAGTAGCCTCTACAGGTGGTATTTTAACTAGTCAAATGTCTTGTTGTAAGAGTCTTAATTTAAAACATTTATACTACCTACACAAAAATGGGAATTAAAACTCAGATAAAAGAGAAACCGTGGATCATAAGTCAAGCTTTTGCGCCCAAAAGGCTAAAGCAATGAATTCCCAACTGAGAAGTCGTATGTAAATTTATCTTATTTTCTAGAAACATGTGGGAATGAATATTTTTATACCTTTTTTCTAATCTAATGCAAACTATTTTGGCGTTCTTTATAATATCTTTTAAGATTTGACTGCATTTGTAATTTCATTATTTAAAAAGGACTTTAACAAATCAATGGTCTAAAAAATATATTTAACTATCTAATTGAAACTAAGAAAATTGTCTAGCCCTAACTGATGGTTTCAAAAAAAATACTGAGAGAAATTGTTGTAGTTTTCAAATAAGTTCATAATAGTATGGTAAAAATTTGTGGGAATATAAACTTTTTTTTAAAAAAATCACAAAATTATTAATATTACACACTTCAAACAAACTTTGAACCTAAAGGTATTAAAAGTTAACATTTTTTAAGACATAATTAACAAAGAACAGTTTAAGATATGATCAAAAGATAAAATTTCTATAAAATAATTCTCATAACGTTAATTTTTGAATAGATTTTTTTTTTAATGAATATTATTATCTCCCAGTTACATTACTATAACTCATAATCTGTTTTTTGGGGGTTCAGTCACAAGTCGCAAGTACTTCCGTTTTTGAATAAATTAAAAAAGAAAATACTAAAAAATTACAACCTGTTTTTTTTTTTAAATCTAATTCCTACAATAATGATTTCTATTTGTGATAAAAGAAAAGATTTTATAGTCATCGCAAATATAAAACGCTTAATTGTTCCAAATAAACTTTCCAAATAAATAACTTTACATAATATTTCTAATACATGATAAATATTAATATAGAAAAGTAATGATGAAAACTGGTCTCGTAAAAAACCATATTCATATTTGAGATTTATTTCCTGTATTGATGAATTGATGTGTCAAAACCCTCGCATAAACAAATACCCTATTTTTTCCCAGTTTCTCATTTTAAACCTTAACAGTTTTGGGAAATATAAATGGGGCAGGCATAGCTAATTAATAAAGAAATAACTTTATAGTTTTTCTTGTTCAATTCCATAGCAGTACAACTCAACTCATTGTACACGTGCCGACACTTTCCGACACATGTCACATGCAATGCTATACTCGCAGAATTCAGTCTTTGGTTGAGATTTTAGATATTTTACGCTTATCTAATTTATATTAAATTAATAATATCGTTTAATATAAAAAAGCTAAACTAAAATTTAAAATTTAAATGAACTTGATAGGAATCTAAAATCAGCGTTACCAGCAGAAAATTCCTATATTTATATGGCTGTATTATCAGTCATGACGTATGGTGAACAAACATGGAATATCTCTTCTAAATTAAATGATAAACTACAAGTAAACCAAAGAGCGATGGAATGATCACTTCTGAAAATATCTAGAATGCAACATATACCAAATCATTATATAAGAAACATGATCAATTTTCGTGATGTGATAACAACTGCTATAACATTAAAATGGCAATGTGGAATGGGCTGCCCATAGGGGTCGTTAAAACGACAACCGATGGACAAAATGACTGACAGAATGGACACCTAGGGACGGGTATAAGACGAGTGGAACGTCAAGCAAAAAGATGGCGAGACGATTTAAAAATATTTACAAACAATTATTAAGTTTAAATGAATTATAAATTATATGTAATAATTGGGTGAAGTAAAGCTAATAATAATAATAATTTTGGGTAACAGGCCAACAGGGATATTGATATTCAAGCGAACATTATCATATATGTTATTGAAATTGATGTTAGTGTTCGTTATTGAAATTAAATATTTGTTCTCAAAAATTACACTTTTATTTGTATTTCCTATAAAGTATTTATTGCAGTATTATAGTTTTTTCAAAATTGTACCACTAAGATGGGTTGTTCTCCGCTGCTGCGCTGCTACTATTATCGCATCGTAATACTTGATCAATTTTTTTCTTAATAGAGTAATTTATTTTCAATATTAAATGTAATTTCATTCTTTTGCTTACAAAAAAAGTTCAGTTAAATTGTCCATAGCTTCCTGAATATTTTTGCTGGCTTTTTATTATTGTTAAATGGAATTAAGACTTTATTCGAAAAATGAAGCAATGAAACTGAAACAATAGTGTGATTTTAATGTAAGAAAAAAAAAACACAACAGAATTCTTTAAACAAAATTTATAGATTGCCATTTGCAAAGTATAATAAAAATCTTTGTACAAGAAACATGAATAATGTTTGAAATATTTTCCAATTTATGGCATTATTATTACAAATAAAAACAAAATAAATAGAAACATAAAACGGAAATTTGTAATTGTGGACAAACAGAGCTTATTTAGGTAGAAACGTTTTGTATACTTATGAGTCAGTCTTGGAAATTGAGATTAAGATAAGATTTACTATCTCAATTAGATAAAATAAATTATTTTCACATTTTTATGATTTGGAATTTTATAATTTAATGAAATTAATTACAGAATATTTTCAAACTGAATTATCGTAGTTCTCTTCTTTTTCGGACGTAGTTACGTTTTAGATTTTTTTTAAGATTTTTATTTTGGGCACTTTTTATTTTCTTTGATATTTCCCTAAAAAACTTGACTCTTTCTACACAAAATATTTATAAAAACTCTTTCTCAATGTTTAAGCTTCGGTTCGATTTAACTTTTTTTTTTGGTTTCTCAGTCCAAGCTGAAAGATAAGCCTTCCTTAAAGTAAGGTTTATATTTTAAATTTAAATTTTCTGGTTTAGCTAAGCTTAGGGAAAATTTTGATTAAGAAAACCAGTGAGCTTAAGTTGCAGGGTTAAGCTACACAATCGCTTTAATTAAGCTTATGCTTACACTGTAAATTTCAGCTACCACTGTAAAATAAGCCATTATTATACATATGTTTAATCTAGACTTCAGCAGTTTATATAATCATGTTTTACAGGAATTTCTACTATCACCACCGCGCGTATTAAAATTAATTAATTCGTAAATTAACCATAAAAATTACAAAATATTTCTAATTATACTAAACACTTAAAATATGTTTTTTTTTTTTAAATTGAAAAATTAAACTTAAGTTAATTTATCGTCAAAATTCAAAAGTGCGTAAAATTACAATTTTGCTAATTATAGAAAAGTCATAATTGCATTAGTTGTTAACACTTTACCTTTCATAGATGGAAAATTTTAGTTTAGCTATTTTTTAATATAACATTTATGTTTAAATTTTTCTTTGTTAAATTTTAATTGTATGTTTTTATATATATACGTCTATTGAAAGATCTATTGAAAATTCGGTCTGAAATTATTCTATGAATGATGTAAAATTCATTTTTTCGTTAATTTTTCGGGAGTGTAACGAATAATTTCAGTAAATTCAAAGGGGTTCCTATCAAAATTTCCTGATTAATTATAAAATATACATTACTGGTTGATGTTTTGTACACATTCATATTTTTTTTACAAAGCACTGTTTTAACAAACTGTGTGTTTTGCGTTACCCCTAGCAGATTTTACATTTTCTATTACATTATCAATGTAAGATTTTGTATTTGTATAAAAAATTTAAAATTGTATAAGATTTTTGTATCTTAATGGATAATTATGTAGTACAAAATTAAATTAAAACATACTATAACTAAACAATTCAGCATAATTAGTATTGGTTCTGCTTTTCTTACTGAATTTTATATCAGATCAAAATATTATATAAATATGGTAACTATAGATATAATTTGTAAATTCATTTATTGCAAAAAAGAATAAAATATTTTTTCGAATAAATTCAATTTGTTTAAATGTTTAAATAAATATTATTTTTTATCTTAATTAAAATTTCAAATAAAACAAAACAATATAATTATTATTTAAAAAAAACATATGTTTTCTGATATTTATTAATAAAAATATGTAATTAAACACGTATTTAATATATACATCGAGACTTCGAGACTGTTTTTGCATCGAAATTGTTATTATTTATATTTATTTATTAATAATTATTAAGAATATTGTTTATATTTTTTAAGAATTCTTTTAAAAAAATCTATTTTTAATTTAATGATAATTAATTATAGTAAATTTTTTTTTTAACAAAAACGATTAAATGTCACGTTGTCATGATTATAAATATTAAAATATAAATTTATTATTTTACAATTTCAGAATTATGTCACAATTTCGATATATTTAAAATTTTTATCACAGATAAATGCAGACTCTACTAAAAGATATGTGAATTTTTGAAATATTTTTATGTTGCTAAAGATATTTCAACATTTTTATGAAATTATTTTAACATTTTCATTACATTAATATGTTTTGTCTAAAAATCTATATACATTATTTTTAAATATATATTTTAAATTTATAACAACATGGCCGGATTTTAATGGCCGGTATTCTGAAAGTAGTGGTAATTATTATTAAAATTAACAGTGTCGGGACTCGGGACGATATGCATCAACATTGTCGACGATCAATGATCATATCTATATATAAAACAACGAAAGCACATATTTTTATAATTAGGTTCTTTTCAATACCGAAAATATTTGAATTTTTTCTTTTTAAAACCCCCTAAAATAGTGCGGCTTAGGCTCATACATCCAATTTTTGTTTACAGTTAGCGGGATTGGTTATCTACATACTTGTGAAAAATAAGTAAAATCCATCAATGGTAAATCAGTGATTTGTTAATGTACAAAAAATTGAGCATTTTCAGTGCTCTCCAACGAGGTTGAATTAAAAAAGAAACTAAATGTGTAGAATGGTTCCATCCTTTTTCTCCATATCCACCAACCGTTTGAAAAAGTATTTTGTTTTTCATTTCTTTTTACTGTACGTTATCGTACAGCGGACACAAAATTTTTTTGGCCGATTATAAATTCTGTCAACTGAAACATGCAGAATATGGAAAACATAAGAATAAATATTTTTTTGTCATCCACCACAAAAGTTCAATTACAGCAGTTCAGATATAATTATGCTGAATTAAACAGTTTTATGACACTTTGTAAATGAGAATATATGCCGTAAATGCCTCACGGCATTAACTCGCTTAGTAAAACTGACATAAGACCTACTTTCTGCATTAAATCCCAATTACCAAATAAATTTTTGTTCCAGGCCCAGGAATCATAATAAATGAAACATAATTCTATAATTTGAAATTTTCAGAGTGAAGTGAATCATAATTAAAAAGTTATGGTTCAATCGTTCAACTAAGTTATTCATAGCTCCAGAATTAGTAAAATTTTATATAATGAGGTCAGTTTCTTCCAGAAAGAAGTTATCAGAGATGAATATGTTTTTTTTTATAAAATTTAATTCCGGCATAATTTTTTTACATTCCGACCTTAACTCACCGGGCCTTATGTCATATGATCATCCGGACCTGTACAAATAATAATATTCAGTTTAGTAATAAAAATTGTTGATTCCCTCAGGTGATTACCTTGTATTAGATTAGCAAACAAAGAAGATATATTCAAAAATTATGATTAAAGTATTGAAATCTAAATAAATATCATTATCAATAAATAATGGAAAAGATCAAATCGAGAAAATTTTTATAATATTGTTAAATATTATCAGACTTTTTGGACCACACAAAAATTTCATTATTATTTATAATATTTTTTCAAGAATCACAAATCAAATTTTCCTATTTTCCATCACATTACAAACTACAAAGTATTTATAATGAAAATAAATATTTTCAATTCGTTTTCAACAATTCGTAATTTAACATGTAATAATAATAATAATAATTTTAAAATGAATATTTTCTCCATATTTTCACATTATTTGTTTTTTTTTTTTGTATATCTGGCATCCAAAACAAAAACCAATCGTTTTAACAAAACGTGCTCACAATTATTAATTAAAATCACTTTTTTTATGAGCATTTTTAAAAGAAATTTTTGTATAATAAAGAAAATTTTTCAAGTAATGAAGAAAGGAAAATTCCATTTTAAATGATAATTTACAAAAAAAAAAAAAAAACACAAAATTATTTTGCAAAACAAAAATTAATGTCAATAATTTCACAAAAAAAGTGATGAAAAAAAACACTTGTTGTAATATTGTTACTAACATTTAAATAAAGTGTTAAATTACCAGTTTTATTTATAAAACATGTTTTGTTTTTGGTTTTACAAATAATTTATTTATAAATTTTTGAACTTTACATTGACCAATTTGTATTCGTTATATTGCATAAAATAGATGATAAAAATGAAAAGTGATGGATGAATAAATGATGAGAAAAAGGGAAATTTTTATTGCATTTTTAAGTTGGATATGAAATGATTACTAATTTGATTGGTGATGGAGTATAGCGATTATTAGTAATGAATGTTAAGATTTCTTTTAGGACCTGTTTGAATTTAAATATAGTATTTTTGTTGGTTTGTGAAATTGAAAGTAGCAATGGATGTATTGAAAGAAGAGTTCCAACTAGTGGGATCGGAATTCCGGGAAATTTCTTGATTTTTATAATCTCGATTCCAGGGATTTCATATTTTAAAAACAGGGAATAATTAAAAAATAATTGAATTTGCTCATATTTTTACATTTTAGATAAAATACCAAATTTTTTTGTATACATTTCGGAAGTGTATTTTTGGTGGAATGCTGTATTAAAAGAGCATAGATAGTTCTAAACTCACCGGTAAAATTAAAGGAAAATGAGATTAACTAAAGTTGCAAGAATTGTTAAGTGTGTCAATACAATTGGCGGTTGAAGCTCTGCGTACAAAGATTGTAATCTTGTTACTTCAAGGAATTATATATAATTTTTCTACAATTTTGTTCGAGATTTGCCTGGTACTTTAGCAAAAAACTTATTGAAAGCGCTACAGAACAGATTATCAAAAAGGTTTGATTTCTCTTGCTATGTTTCTGCAAAATCCACAAAACTTATAACCTGCTACAACTGTCTTCTTTTGGACTGTGTCTTTTTGAACTGTTCTGGATTTGGTAATCCGCAGTATTTTTCTGATAATCGACACATAAATTATGTAATAACAACAACTCATACTTCTTGACAACAACAACTACAAATAGTTTGTTGAAGCAGTTTTGGGCAAGTGCAATAAATAAATCACAGAAAACTATGTAGGCAGTAAAACCTCTTACAAATATTTATAATTCAATAATATAGATTAAACCAACATTGACCGAATCGGTCCGGGTTTTTCCTCAGAATCGCTTTGTAAACGTGAATGTGTCAAAGTCAAGTCATACAACTCATTCATGAAATTAAGAACCGAAATGCCTAAAAAGTAGAAACTGAATGATCGTCTTTTATTCATCTATTCTAACCCTGTAATGGAATCAACTTATTTTGAAAATACGACCCCGTAAACGTGAGTGTCCTAAATAATTGCAGTTCCTAAGTGGTATAGAACTTTTAATAATACTCCAGTTTAATTTTGGTAACTACTTCATTTGTCACATCTCATGTTTTGAAATACCCTGAAATATTTTTGACTATTTTTGTAAAAATATACATACGATTATGTATATTTCAGTGAACAGCATGAAATCTCTTCAAACTTCAGATTTAAGACTATATAATTGCTGGACACCAGATGAAAACGAATTAAAAAGCCTAAAGGGAAAGGGCGTTTTAATTTAAGCGACAAACGTAAAATTCATTAAAATTTCGAAAGGAAATAAAATAGTTAAAGTATGAATACAAATATTTTCAGCTCAGACTATACATTCAAAAAACGAATAAAATATTCGAAATAAAAATATAAATTGAATTTTTAATTTTAGTAAAGTCCATCAACATTTTCAAGAGTTGTTCATAGAAAACTTTCTCTATAATGATCTATTACAAAAAAAAACTCTTATTATTCACATTTGTTACGCTTTTTTTTAACCATTTTACTGATCCGTTTAACTTTTTTTTTGTTTTGTTTTGATAAATAGTTATAAAAAAATATTTTTATATTTAACAGAAAATATCTAATAGCTTCTCTGTAGTTGTAAATTACAATTATTTATTCATTAACAGCTTAATAATACAAAAATAATAATATTAAAAATAAAAATAAAAGAAAATATTAATGAAGTAGAACTGCGACAGTAGAACTGTTTGAATGAAATGAATGAATTGACCTTTTTTATTGATCGTTTATTTTGTTAATAGCCATTGAATATACCAAAATTAAATTGGTCGAATGATTTGTCAGATATTGAATTAATGGCTGTTTAATTGTTGGTTAAGTGTTTAGATTACGACTGGCTGTGCAAAATATTTTGAGTTCTTATATAATCAATCAAATTTCATCATTTCTTCATTTCTTGAATGCTTGTAAATTTGTTAATATTGTGTTTTTGGAGCAACATTGGAGAAGTAATTCGGGATGTTCTAGGGCTATCGAGTGCGAACTTGTGAGTGATCTACTAAAAAAACTCCACATATATTGGCATTAAAATTACCCAGATTTGTTCGGACTTTTCACTTTGGTATACTTCCTAGGACTTTAGCATATGAAACGTGGACCAACCAAACGATCTACACTTTAAATTAAGTCAGTAACATTCAATGAAAACATTGTATATTTCAAAAATTAAGACTTTGGAAAAGTCGTGTAGAAGGGAAGATGGTTCTTGGTAGTTGGTACTTATACTTAACTACTTAACATAATCAAGAAGCAATTCCAACCAAAACTTTCTTTTTAAGTGTCAATTTATAAATAAGTTTGACATGACAGTTGTTAAAAAAAAGGTGGTTTTAATTTTTTATTTATTCTTTTGGCCATTCAATTTTAACGTCGTCGTCACAATCTCGAGCATAAAAATATTTGTGACATTAAAAATTTTTATAAAAAAGTGACGTAAATTGATGACGACATATTAATTTTGATGTTTATTTAATTTTATTTAATAAATTTAATAGTATTTTTTAATTATATTCATTGACCAGAGTGACCACACAATTTCAACTGGACGTTTTGAATTCTTTTTAAAAAAAAAAAAAATTAAATATATTAAAATTTAGATTGGGATTATAATTCGTACGTGAGCTAAATTTTATATGGAAAATTTAAATTAGCGTGAGCAGCGTATTGGCCAAAAAGATTTGAAATAGTTATATTTGTAATTAATTTCATCTTATCTTATTCCCTCAACTACATAATTTTAGATGCAAATGTTTTTAAGGGATTAACTCAGTTGGACAATCAATATCAGTCAAGAATAATTATTCAGTCAGGAATAATGGCTCAATTCTAATTATAATTTCATTGCGTATATAATTATTGCGAAATTATAATGTAGGTTATGGTGAGAGCCAACTAAGAGTATTGGCTAGACATAATATTAAACCTGTTATTTAAAAGTTATCTTCTAAAAAAATACATTTTGCAAATATGTTTAGCCTAAAGTTTGCAAAAATAATTTTCAAAATTATACATGCCCGTCCCTGTCAATCAGATAATAATAAAAAAACTGGCTGCAATTTAACACTTAATTTTATACGTATACAAAAAACCATTATCCAAAGCCAATTGCGCAAAATAAAAATAAATGTTATTTTTGAATTATGTTGTTTTTAGTATCTATCTATACATTAAAGTTATGTTGTTTTAGTTGTTTGCTATTGAATTATTTTTTATTTTCATTTTAAATTCAAATAATTTTTTTTTTATTGCGGTATTCAAAAGATAATTAATCAAAAGGTGTGACAATCTCAAGGATGATTCAAATATTTTGAATGACATTACTATAAAATACAGAAAAATGTTCATATTTTCATATATAACAAACTGAATTAGCAGTGTACATTGTCAATGAAGAATGTTGCGGCTGGGGAAGGCAATAATAAAATATGTAAAAAAAATGTTTTTTATTTAACATTTTATTTATTTATTTTTATTATAGAAAAAAAAAATACCGAATTGTAGAATGTGGAATGATACCTCAACCTGAGGTACAACAATATTCAATTGAATTTATTATAAATATTTAATTGCAACAAGAAAAAACACCACCTGCGTATATTTCATACTTTGATGTATATTTCATAGATAAATTTGGTATTGGCAATATTGGTAATATGTTTAAATCCAAATCGTAATGAATGAATAATAGGTTTTCGTTTTAAGACCAAAAGATGGTAATAAATTGGTTGGTAATAATTAATAAGGACAGAACAAGACCGCGGAATATCCTGTAAAAATACTATTCGCCCAGCAAATAATAGCATATAATTCGCAAACTTTATCGCCGACACTTTGACCAGTTGTATGATAAACTATATTAAAATGAGTTATACTTCAGGTTGTCATGACCATAAGCTGGCGATAGTTTGATCGCTTGTTTGATGTAAAAACACCTTTTCATTGGGGTTAACCTAAAACGTACCTAATGCCTCATTAAATTTTGGGTTATATGATAGCTGTTTCATATTTCGGAGTCCGGGATTTTAACAACCGTAACCGTATCGCATTAAACAAAAAAAAAACTGTATTATTTTTTATTATAAAGTGGGTAAGTATGAGCGATTATTAATTCGTAATGTGACCTACAAATAAAGCGAGAGGCATTATATCTACATATCGCGCAGGAAGTTTAGAAAGCTTAATGCAGATATTAAGTTTTCGCAAAAATCTTGACTGGGATAGTTTAACAAACCACAAAATCACATCAAATTAAGATTATAGTATTATACTTTTGATTAATCATTTAATTTCACTTGCAAGTTCAAGTAAATTAATGTTTTAAAATATAACAAACATTTCAAAACTATTTGGATTTAATATCGTATTAACAAGTGCCATCGATTAAGTATACACCTATTACTTACCATTAGCTAAATGAAGCTATTTTAGTAGCCCATCAAGATCAATTTTCTAAAATTCTTTAAAATGAAACCTTATACTATGTATTTTGTTTCTTGATAAGATCTCTTGCTCTCAAAACAGTCTGTATGCGTAATTAAAATCTAATTTAGACAAGACAATAAATCATAGTTATTAATATCATTTTAATTTTCTTGTTATATGAGCTCTTAGTCTATAATAATCTCTCCAAAAATAACTTAACCACCTAAACATAGATAACTAATATATTTTTTTATCCATTAATGCACATATGGGTCAAAAATAAATTTCGATTACAAAACACGGAATCCCAACTAAGGAGGAGATCATCTTCATTAACTTAATCTGTTTCACCGCGTGTTGTAGTCAAAGCATTTCAATGAAACTTTATTTATGAACATTATACAGAAATTTTGTATATAATATTGTAAAATAATTTTTTTGCTTGTACAATAAATTTTAAGGCGGCGGCATTACCGAAGTGGTTTTTTTTTTATTCAGCTAATTTTTACCACATTTTTTTCTTTTTAAACATGAATTATAAATTGTATACGCATGCTCACAGCATGGCTGGATTAAGTAAAAAAAAATAAAACAATTTATATTATTTATTATTTGTATAATAGTTCCACCTTGACTTTTACGATAATATTACCTTTAAATTTCTTATATCTACTTCAATTGTTGGATAATTATACAATTTATAAAATTTATTAGCCAAATTGCAGACCTAAGCTTCTTTCTAATTTACCTTCTTTTGGTATGATATACAAATGGAATCTCGAGCATTGTAAATTCTCTGCAAGAATGAATTTAACGCATCTAATTTGTAATTTTAAATCCAAAAATGAATTTTTTTTTATGTTTTTTGTGTTGGATAACAGCAACGTTTCCTAACCAACATCAAAAAATGATTTAATTGTTTTTCATAAGTTTTTTATTTAGCCAAGGTAAATTATATCATTTAGTTTTGTTATATATTTACAAAATAGGCGGGCAAAGTAAAATATTTCAAATATTTTATTATAAAAAAAAAAAGAAAAAAAGTTGATATTGAAATACTATTTTTTATATAATAAACTATTATCATCTGTCCAAAAATTGTTTAGTAGATATTATACCAGGGATGGTAAATAAATGGCACGTGAGAAATTTTCGGTGTCATATACTAAAGAATATCATGAATCCATAATTTTGTTTTTCAATACTTTAAGTATTTTTTTTATTAATAATGAAAAGTAAAATGGATTACAAATGATAATGAATGACCATCTTCCATACTGTAATGGAACCATAACAAGAAGACTATTAAACTTAAGGAGATGTATAGCTCTAAAGCTTCTCGATTTGCGGAACAGAAGAAGAAAACAAACTGTTAAATTTAAACATTTAAGAAATATTGACTAAGTTATCAAAATTTGTGAAAATCGATATAACAATGTGAAGAAGCTTCTTTTGAAATTTCTTATTTATTGGCCAAACAGTTTTTAACAGTTATGAACAGTTTTGTTCCAAAACTTCAATAATACAGACAAAATCCTTCAAAGAAATCAAGAAGAGCAACTAAAAAGAGAAATAACAAAGGATTTTAAAATTGAGTGTAAATTTAGTTGCTATTTCTGAAAGATGCGGGTAAACTAAAGCCGACCAAGATGATTTCGTTCATTAAAGAAATGGGATGGGTCGACACGCCATAACACTATTACAGTGTTCGCGTGGAGGGTACAACGAGCCCGCTATTATGTGGCCTACGAGGTTCGATCTTCCCACTCCTTTAAAACCAACCAACTAACCTAGTTGGTCTTTATTTTTTCTCAATTTGTCTGAACGAATAGCACTTTTTGCACGATATTCAAAAAAAAAAAAAAATTACCGAAAGGAACAAGAGGTACAGCAGACATTTGTAAAGTTGGCGTCGATGAATTAAAAAAAAATAATTTAAAACATTAATTTAAAAATCTATTACGAAAATTAAATATTATGCATTATTTTTATATTAATTTACATTTGTACTGGTACGGGAAAAATCATAATAAATTTTATCTTGTTTTGGTACATTGATCGACCCATGTTTGCCATCCCTGGTAAATACGAATTAAAATAGAAATAGTTTAACGCGCTATGCTTTTTATGTTAGTAGTTTGCGTGGTGGTATAATAATTTTTTAATTCAAATTTATTCGTTCCATTTACTAAAATTAGCTTATGAATTGAAGATTTTGTTTTTACTTGTGAAAATTATATTAGATTATACACGGTTAAATAAATTTATTTTGATAAAAATGCTATGGTCAATACCATATATTCAGTTAAAGATTTAAAATATCTAAACCTTTTCGACTCCTAAAAAATATTAGTCGCTTTGAACGTAAAACGATAGTAAAGTGATGTATATTTTTGACAGTGCAATTTGAAATAAGTTTCTTTCTTAAATTTCAAATTATAAAACTTAATTAGATACAAAAAAAGAATTATCGCATTTTGAGTCAAGTGTTTAGTTTAATTTGCAAATGAATTGAATATATACGAGGAAAATTGGTTATATATTATATTTTCCGTATCTTATATACATTTTGTGATACCTATTAAATTGAAGGAGGTTGCTGACTGCCTTACACGCGAAGTTTGAGCATTTAATAATATCTAATATGAGATATAACTTTGGAATTATTTTACGATGTTTGATGCCTACACATAATTATATAAATTTTAGAAAAACATTTTCTTTAAATTGTAAATTGTAAGCAATATATTTATACTTTACTGTGTGTAATCAACAATTTTACACTGGAAAATTCGTTTTAATTTTATAAGTCCTCGGGTATACATTTTTTTTTCTACAAAAAACATAATTTATTTATGTACATAAAAATAGAGATTTCGAACATAATTTTTACTTTTATGCAAAAAAATAAATAAATTTTATTACATATTACAATTTTATTATAATAAAATATGTTTTGATTTAAATAAATAATTTCATAAATTATATTTCTTAAGTTTGGTTAAATCTAAATTCCAAAATTCATACAAATATAATATAATAATAGCATAAATAAAGATACAATAATGTAAATAATTGCAGAACTACTCGAATAAATCATAGACAATTATTATTTGAAAAATATTTATAATTTACAAAATGAAAAAAATAATAATGAAATTTATTAAAAGCAATGATCTTTAATGTTTGTTATTCACCTTTTAAAAATATACACGGCCAATGATGTTAAGTTGCGCCATTAAAGTATAAATTTTTATAGCTTGTTGTGTCTAGTGCTAACAATTATTTTTTTAAATCTAATTGTTTTTAAGTATGTCTTAAGAATTTTTAATTTTTTTTTTTTTAAAAATGTTTATTTAAATAGTGATGTAATAATGATACGGACAAAACGCATAAAATGATAAAATTAGATAACAAATTTGAATGAGCTCATGAAATCTAAATAATTTTTATAAGTAATTCATAACATTTTCTTGTCTCTGACAACAAGATTTATAATCGATGTCTCCGGTCCATACTATTCTAACTATCAATATGAACACTTTTCAGAAGAGCATGAATAAATAACGTTTTATTGCAGTAGTTCTATATATAGTTGAAAGAAAGTCCATGAAAAATTTGTATTTATTAAAAATATATTTCGGTATCGTTTCAAATTAATTAACAAATGAATTAGTTATAATTAAAAAACTAAGTTACATCCTTGTGTTCTAACATGACTAAAAATACTTGGTAATTTTTATCAGATTGAGTTACAATATAAAAATATGATTTCCTGCATCATTTCTAACTCAAGATAGAATACTTTAACTCAAGATACCGTACTGTCGTACTGTGTGAAAATTAAGTTTTAAAGAGCTTAATCTACTGCAAATCAACTTACTATAATAAAGCCGTAATATTTTCCAATCAATATTAAGATATAATATGGACAGAAAAACATGCTATCGATCTATGTATCAGAGAAAATCTAAAGTTCTCTCATGCAACAAAGCAATTGCAGTCATAACATAACAGATCAAATCCAAAATGGTATGGGATTGCCTGCAAATTTTCAAAGAATTATCAAATAAAAATATACTCTTACTAATGTGCGTACCAGGACATTTCAACATTGAGGGTAATGAAAATGTTGACTTACTCGCAAGAAAGGAATCAGATCTTATCTTTACCTGTCCTATACCCTTCTATGGTATCGCAATTACCACTGCTAAAACAGCAAATATATTTTAGTTAGAATACTTAAACATAAAATCAAATAATGGCTAGTTGTTCTGACTTGTAATAGTTATGTAATATTATAGTAAACTTTAAAGATTATTAAGTAAAGAAAGAATAGTATTTGGCGCTTTTCAGAATGGCAATCAAAGAGCTATATCCTTTCTCCTATAAGCCTGAGAGGTTTAAAATTTTGCCAAAATAGACGCTTTAGTATGGAGCACTCAAAAATACCAAAGATCAAGTTTTCTAACTTGACTTGGAATAGTATGGACCGAGGACATACATATTTATAATAACAAATTTTTGTTTGTTGCATGATAGTAGAGCACTTTCTTAACATACTAAATATTATAAATTTGTTTAAATCTTTACTGTAAGATTAAATTCGGTATTTATTTAAGTAAACTTTCTTTTTAAATAAAATATAACAAACAATATTTTTGGAATAGGAAAAACATCATGATAACATTTACTTTAAAAATTACTTTAAAAAAACATATCGTTTTCGATTGTTGAAAATCCTTTGGTTAATCAGCAACAATAAATATTCCAAATGAAAACACATGGCATAGAGCGTATAGAAGTCAAGGTCTAAAGTCAGTGCTAATGAGTATATGAATGAATAACCGATAACAAGTGATCTGGTGTCACTTGATGAATTGTTCGATAAAACTTCTAAAATCTAATAGAAGAAAACAGGGAATTGGAAAATAAAGTGATATCTAGAAAATATTGCCGATATACGTTTTTTTTTTTTTATATTTTTTGACAAAAAGTCAGAACAAGTGACTGACAGACACATTATAAATATAAAACGTGTTGTTTTTTTTTCCAGAAAATGAATATGATAGCATATCAAAAATCATATATTTTTATCTTTAATGTTTTCTTGATTTTGTATTATTCTAACTTTATATTATCATAACAATTAAATTGTAAAAAAATACAAAGTTGTTAATTGCATATTTTTTTTACCCTCCAGTTACTCTCGACATTTACAATGGTCTTCAAAGCAACATTTACAACGGCGTTAGAGGCACTCTCAAAGTTTTATTCCTGCGTTAATGACATGAAACAGGTGATTTTAATTAGCTTGTTTTCTAATATTAAAAAAATTGTAAATAATTATTTAGCAGTTTCGAAATATTTCAGTAACTTCATTCCATAAATCAGTTTTTTTTTAATATTTTTATAACTTCTTATCATATCTGCGATGTGAATGTTTGCGTTCAAATTTTCGAAGTTTCTGAGTTGTGAATGTTTACGTTGAGTTTATCTACTCCCATACATTTTAAATAAGCTGAATTCATTTTTGACAGCGCGTTCTAGCGCGTTGCTATTGTGAATGTTGAGAATAACTGCGGCATTAATATGGTAGGGATTTCTAAAAGAAAATGTGTACAGAATTTTCTTCTTAAATTCGTTACAATTTATTATTTAAGGAAAAGCTGTTAGCCATTTCAAAAGTAATTACAAAAACAACAAAAAGATGATTACGAATTAAAATATTACTTTAACTGCCGGATATTATCCATAATGTTGTTGGGCTAGGTCTATAGAACAGAGTTTTTTTTTAAATTTAAATACACATAATACAGACAATATCTTAAATAGTTCATCTTCTGATATTTCCAAGTTTGATAATGTCAGTAATTTAAGTAACAGGGTGAAAAAAAAATATTTTAAAATTATATGTAATTTTAATTGGAATAATATCAGAGAACACAATGCTGCTACGCACAACAACATGAAGCCAGAAAGAAAACAAAATTAATTCTTAGAACATGGAGTGATAAGTATAGAAACAATTAATCAACTAATTTTAAATTGATATTTTAAAAAATATATAATTATTTTGTATATTATGTACCTATATAATTTGAATTACCCTGTGGTATACGAAATTGCACAAATGTCCTTGTACAATTGATGCATAAAGGTGCAGTAAAATATGTTTTTTTTTTTTGTTATTTTGTTTTGTTAGATCGATCATAATCATAGCCGCGCAAATCTACACCAGAAAGATTCTTTAAGTAATTAACGAGTTTTTCTTCTTTTTTTTTAAAAAAAAATAAAATAAAAAAAATTCAAATAAAAAACAACTTTAAGATTTTCTGGTAACCATCGGTCTAAATAAAGTTGATTAAACTTTTATGGCAATTTTTTTTATATATATCCATCCCATAAGAGTGTAATGGAGCGAAAGTATATAGTTAAATAATTTGTCATTATTAATTAATTAATAGTATTATTTATTATTGTTTGGTGGCTAGGCCAACAATGTTTCATATCGACGCAGACTGGTAATAATTATTTTAATACATCACGTAAAATATAATTCAAAAGTTAAGAAAAATTAGAAATCAGTTTATTTATATTAAGACGACGTGGATTGTGGATAAATGTGTAAATAACGTGACGGCTAAAAGAATAAGTTTTTATTAACAACAATTCATCAAAAAATCGAATCATTTTTACAAAAATTATATATGAACTTTTGGAATAGGATAATTTATTGAGAAACGCCATTGACTGTGGTCAGACGAGGAGGATAAAGATAAAACATATTAAATCTTAACGATTTATGCGGACGCTTCGTAATAAGATGTTTTCAAACTATATTCTTCAAATAATTAAATGTTCAAGTAAGTGGACCATTAGTTTCTGCTTGTATGACCTTTTTTTTTGCCAATATGTGGAAAAACTTATTAAAGTGAGAGCGAGTTAAGAATTATAGATTTCTTAACATTCAGAATAATTCGAATTTATGTAACCTGAAAATTTATTTGATTTTTTTTTTAATAACTTTATATAAATTTAATTAAATTTGAAAAAAAAAAGAATAATTGTTAATTTTTAATTAATCCTGGCTTAATTTTAAAATTGAATTTATGGCCCGCTATTTAAACCTGATATTTATGAATATTTATGCTATTTAAAATGCATAAGAAAATGAGGTATGGTACATAAGATAAAACCTGATTAATTGTATTTATTGTACTGACATTATAAAAAAAAACTGAACTGAGTGTTTACTCAACTGTGATGAATAAAGTTTTTTTTTGCTAATAACAACTTGCTAATAATAACAACAACTGTAGAAAATTATAAATAAAACCTGGAATGAAAAATAAAAATTATAAAAAAATATGTACAATTTTTTTAACTTGTGAACGAATTTTTACTTCTAATTCTATATCTACATAATTTTCAAATTATCAAGCAAAATGTTTAGTTCAAAATTGTATATATAAAATAATATAAAAAAGTTGAGGGAGAAGATAACTCGTAGTTATGCCCAGCAATAATTTGTAATAACAAGTACCTACTTTTGTAATAACCATCAGTGCTCAGTGAAAACAAACACTGACTTTGTTAAAATTTTTAGATCTTTTAAGACACATAATTTTAAATTTCAATATGGACCCTACCAATCTCAAACTTGACAGGTATACTAAAAATTTATTACAAAACTAACTTGTGTACCAAATTTAATTCAAATAGGATAATTTAATAACAATATTCTCTTTTAACATCAAATATAAATCGGAAATTTAAGCATGTGCCCACTGAAGGTAACGAACTAAAGTTTTATAAATATACAAACAAACAAAATAACAAAACCAATCCTTGTACGTTTCGTACATTTCACTGAATTGGAATAATTTTGTAGAATAGGCTTATAGAAATGAATTTATTGTCATTTATCTACCTAATAAATGACACACTAATAATTTAATATCTATACTTAAGCATCTCTAAAAAAAATTTTGTACCAATCATCAGCTTTTTATATTGCAATTAACATAAATGTATATTAAAATTTAGGTTAATTTATCATCATAATAATTATTTCAACCATCGAATAATTCAACATAAATTGGAAATTTTGGCATGGACCCACTGAACCTGCTCATAAACGATAAATCAACGAGAATTTTAGCCTTGTATGTAAAATTGTATATTAAATTTTTTTAATCTCCAACCTCGAAAACGACCAGCGGAATACATTTTGGTCCAATTCCATTGCAACTGTCGTACCTATTTTAATTATACTCGTAATTATTATTATAGCACGTTTTTCTTATCACAAAATTATTTAATTTGCTTGTAAATTCGCTAGAATTTGTTTAAATTAATTTGAATAAATAAAATTTCATAGTTTTTCTGTATACCGTATAAAAAATATTACAAATTTTTAAAACTTTTCAAAGTATGTTTCTTTACATCCTAAAAGTCTACATATTTCTATAATTCAAAATTTTGATATGCAAATCCAGGTTGATGAAATTACACATTATACAAAATTTCTAATTTAAAATGTTAAAATCTATTAAAATAAATTCAAATCAAAATTAATAGCTTTAAAATAAAAATTGATGACAATAAAAATATAATTTTAATGATTGTTTTATTTATCAGATTCAAATGAATTAATAAAATATTTTAACAAATTTTATTGCGGAATTACCAAAAATTCACTATAATCTACCTGAGATACACATAAATTAAATACATTCCATAATAAGAAGAGCAAAAAAGATTACAGGTGTGGCATCAAGATTACGAATTTTCCAATTAAATACCGAAAATAAAATTTAAACTTTCATAATCTTTTTGTTTTTTTTTTTGTTTTTAATTATATGTAATTTGCGAATCCCAATCGAAATGAAAAGTGGTGTATTATTATTACCAATCTGGACAGTTTTGATTAATCGTAAAATGTTTTCCCTTTTCATAATTTTTTTTTCAATCAAATAAATTTTAACTGGGAGGTTTCTTTTGGTTACGTTTTAGTGGGCTAATAATTAGTACGAATTTTGTTATCGCCTAATATTTTACGTTATCTATAGCATAACTTTGGTAAAAATATCTAAGAGAGTATCAAAAGGTGTGATTTGAGTGAATTATTTCAAAATTATTGTTATTATTATTATTATATTGTTTAAATATTATCAGAGAAGAACCACTCTAAAAACTTTAGGGAATCACCAATTTTATAATTTGTATAATTGGACGAGATTTTCAATAAAATAAAAATCCTCAGATTCATGAAAGGAAGAACCTTATATTAGTTACGTATTATAGTTATGGTGACCATTTTACAACGACAAAAATGTATAAAGGACAGCATTTTTTTAGAAAACATAAAGCATTTTCAAACATTAATTTTGTGCCACGACAAACTCTGATTTTTTGGACAAAGGAATTTATAATTTCTTAAAAAACTTTGACGTAAAATCAGTATAATCGCTGATAGCACTGGTGTAATATGTCTATAGTCACCTTCAATCAGACCCAAATTCTTTTCACAATAGTAAAATTGCCTTAGGTTCCCCTTAAAAATATTGCAGTTGACGTTATCACCTCCTAAATGAATGAATTTCACGTCATGTATGAATATGTGATTTAAATTTCATATATACAAAGGGAATGTTTTTATGATTTTGGACTGTCCGGGACATAAAAATGGGAGATTACGGGAAAGGAGACGAAAAAAGGAGCGTATTGCGTACTTTTATGAAATTTTAAATTTAAGGAATGTCTCACTCAAACCATGGACTGTCCCCTGAAGAAAAGAACGTATGGTCACCGTATTATAATGTAACTGTCTACAGAGATGGTTCATATTTTAAATATTTAAATAACTAACCAGAAACGTTACTACCCAAGTATATAATATTAATAATTCTTTAGCTATAGTCAGTAGATCACAGATTCTGACACAACAACAAATTCCATTCATATTTAGATGAAATTTCATAAATCATTAATTCTAATTTTCATTTCATATTTATTTAAATACCGTATTAAATTTTAACAACATTTTCATTAAAAATAATTAAATATTCAATCTCATTTTAAAGCAACTAAAATGATTGAATGTAAAAAAAACTGTAACTCCTCATATATCTATCAAACGCTAACCTCATTTTGTAAAAGATTACCAGTACACTAATTTACTATATAGTAACTAATCAGTAGTCTCAAAAAAAAAATTACTTTTATATTTTTCTAAATTCATTTTTTAATATTTCTGTAATATTACATCAACCTCCATAAATGTAAAAATGTAAAATAATTAGTAATAATTTAAATTTTATGATTTAAATGTAAATCCATAACGAACGACATTATGACTTTTTAGCTTTTACTATTATTATAATCACACAAAAAATGATGATTTCTAATATAATGTTCATTTCACATTACTGACACATATTTCCCAGAGACCTAGTAGTCAAATTGATGCATGCATATTAATTCTATATAGATATAAAGATGATAAAATTCATGTACACATGAACATATTTTTAAATGAATTCTATTGAAAGCATTTTACTATATTGTATTATGAATTTCATAAACTTGCAAAATGAGCCGAAACCGGTGGCAGCGGAAAAATTACTGGATAAATGCAATTTTCATATAATAATCTATAATAAAGTATGGGTAGATAAAATTAACAGAAAATTGAAGGATTTTTTCGAAAAAAATAAATAAAAAAAACTTTATTAAATAGGCCCCAAAGTAACGACTTTGACCAATATTTTTTTAATTTTACTGTTACTGTTAATGTTTAGTTTTATTAGTTTTGTTGTTGCTGTTGTTATAGTAAATAAACCTGGGCTGTTTAGTACGCGTTCTATATTAAGTGTATACATAATTCCTACATTTATTTATACATTTATTAGCACATTCTGAATATACTTTATACAAACTTAGGTTAGGTTACGTTTTAGTGGCGACATATTCTGGCATAGACTACATTGGGTCCACTTTCCTGGATAACTAATTATAGTTATGTGTTGATCATGTGCGTTGAACTGAATAACAACCATTTATCCAAATCCACGCGCATGGTTGCCGATCAAGCAGTGTCCAGTGAGGAGACCAATTGATAATCAAGTTGGCTGTTTCTAGAGTGCAAGCTATTTCCGAGGCTTTCCGTTTATGCTTACAAGTTTGGGAGTTTATAGCTCGAATCTATGCGAAAGTCAGGCGAATGTACTGCGGCACATACTCCCGTTTCATCTTAGATCGATTCGTATAGATGCTTATTGAGACAACTGGAACTGGTTTCTGACTGATTTCCCAGTATTCTATTGTTGGAATATTTATTGCGTATTCAATGACAGCAGGTGGACCATGTCCTGCCCACATAAAAATACATATACAAAATATTTTGAGCTTTACGGTAGTAATTTGGCGAGGAAGTAATTTTATTCCATGTCTGTAACCGTTCTTTCATAGAAAAGGGATTTTGTATTCCGTAACACTGTTCTAAAGATCTCAAAATTATATTCAATATATGTATAAATCTTATTAAGTGAAATACGTATTCGTAATTTGGAATACTATTTGGGTTGAGGTTGAGGTTGTACGTACTTAATGTAGTTTGTATTAAATAAATTAGAAATAGCAGATAAAGTTTATGAAAAGAAGTAATGTTAATTTTATAAATTACAAGCTTATTTGTCTAATAAAGGAAAGGGAGTTGAACTCTACTGATTAATCCACCAATCTTGAGAAATATTTAATTAGGCTATAAACGATTTAACATTTTGCAAATTGAAATTGTAACAACGAGGGAATACTATTATCTCATGCCTTTTATTTCATTTAAGTGTTGTCTCTAAAAAATTGAAGCAAACTTATTCCTTATTCCTATTTGAAATCTTCGTGTATGGATTATTACATAACACTTTCGTAATCTTGATATATTTGCTATATAAAATAGATTCTTCAGTATTTTATATTGATTATTGATTGTCGAATAAAGAAACCCCTAGTTTCCATCTTTATTTAAAATAGTAAATACTATTATACATACAAAAATTCTTTAGCTAGAATAATATCTCTAGATGTAAGGAAAGCTAAATATCTAAAAAAAATCACATAGTGTAGATCTTTGAGTGGACAAGCGAACCAATGTGTACGAATACAATCAGTTAAACTGTATATAAACGGGCAATTGAAGATAAAAAGAATTTTGTTTAAAATGGAAATGGGAATTAAAAGCAAACAAACAAATAAAAAATAATTTTCCAATCTTTATTCATTCTAATGTAGCTATACAAGTTTAAGAGAGAGTATGCCAAGTTTATTTGGTTCCAAAGAACCAGTTATATCAACAACAACAATTCATAAGTAAAAACTAGAAAAATAAAAAATTATGTAAAGATTTGGTTCTTTTATTACATAAGTTTGTTATATGAAAAATATAATTTGAATCTGGTAAACTTCTGGATATTAACAAAATCTTTTTTGGTGTTGCATATTCTTTTTTTTTTGTTATGTAATAAAATTTTACGGTTTTTGTCGTATATATATTTACATAAAAAATGTATTTATATATAAATTTTAAATAATTTTACTGTTTTATATAAATGCAGTAAATTTAAAATGTCGGTGACATGATTTTTAAGAATTATTCTTATAATTCACCTAGATTTTATTTTAATGAGTTTTTTAAATTGTATTTAATAACTTTTAATATTTTAACAATATATATTGAGATTATGTAGAAAAAAGATGTAATAGAAAGATTGAGAATGTATATAATAACATAAATGTCTTCAACAAAGCCGTCTTCATAAGTTTACGCGCCATGGGCTTAACAAATTTTGAAACGTTTCTCAATTTAGAAGCGAATTTAAATACATTGCAAAGTTGTAAAACTGAGCGGGTGGTAGCGTCGTGTAGTATTGTGCTATGCTGTATGTAATACATTACAAGCCGCGTAATGGGTTCAACTCCAGACCGAGGCATCGATGCTGCTCTAAGGTGACTCAGATTTAAATAAGTATGCCGTAATTTACAATATGTATTGTAGTTTTAATTCGTACGATGAGACCCTTTACTGATAACAAATGTTTTACTTATTAAAAGCAATTAGATTGTTGCAATTAAAACTTTCTTTACTAATAAATAAATTTATGGTTCGTATTATAAAATTAGTAGGTTCAAATTTCAATAAATTTGTTATGAAGCCGCTATCATTGAAGTCCTACGCAACGAAATCGGGTGAACATGATGGAAAAACAAAGTTTTGAAACTAATTTAAAATTTAAAATAATTAACCGAATTTTTTTATTTCAAATAAATAACAATACAAAAATCATCATTATTTCGTTCTCAGCTCGATGGCGCCCTTGTTCTGCAGCTCATTTAGCACAATGGTTTTCTTTTGAGAAATTCTTTTGAGTCTCCATTGGTGCCATTTATTTCTGGTACAATTTATCTTAGTTTTAGGCTTCGATTTTGCATTATGTAATAATCTCTTTTTATAATTACTTAATTTGTTAAAAAAAACTTTACATGACCTTTCCAATTCACCATGATGGCTTTGTATATTCTCTATTTAAACTGTTTTTCAAATGTTTCGTTACACTTTTACCTGATGCTTAAGTCCGGAATTTTGAAACTGCATGCATTTTTTTTAACATTTTTATGATTTTACTGTCACTTGTCAAGTGATATTCATAATTTATTTGATCAATTTCATTTAATTTTTATATAATTAAAATTTAAATCTTTTGATAATTAAGAAAGATTCGTTCGTGATGCTTAACTTTACTAAATAAAGATTATCCAAAATAATTACTTCTATTAAATTTACGAAGATAAAAGTTCCAATAAATCAAAAAAGAAAACTCTTTATTTCTCCAAAGGCCCAAATAAGTTCCTACATTAAAAAATCTTCTATTTATGTCATTATTACAATTTTGAACTTGTTTTAATAATATAGCCAGAAGCACAATTTATCATTATTATTATAAGATGTCTTAAACTTACAACGGAAGTAATTTTTTTAAAATATATATTACAGAAATGCCCATAACTTCAAAATTTTTTTTTTTTAAATTTAATAATAGATATAATTTTTAACCAAAAATTAGGGTATATTTTATTTTATTGTTCAACACTGAAAGCCCGAATTCAGCTTTCCCGAAACACTAAATAAAGAATCATAAAATCCCAAATCATGATATCTCGAATAATTCCGAAAATCACGAAAAAACTGCGTTGTCAAATATATGCCGGCAATAAATGGCCCAATATATTCATCAACGTTCTGGTATGTGTCTAATTTTTTAGCATAGACAGTCTACCAAGAATACATTTGTTTCGGGATTGTGAAGGTTTTCAGGATTTCGGGATTTTATGTTTTGGTCTAATATGGTGATCCCTAATTTTGTATACTTAAAAGTTTTTTTAAAGCCATTTTTTTTTTACTAATGTAGAGGTAGTTAAGTTTTTTTATGAACACTAAAATGATTAATTTTTATTTTATGAATATTTGAGAAAGTAAAATTTTTAAGAGCTCCTTCGGAATTTTGATTTTAAAGTAGTTTTTCATGGCAGTTTTGTACTTGAACAATATAATGGTCGGTCAGTAATATTATTTCATAGAAATTATAATTGTGTTAAAATTAAAATTTTATGAATTCTCTAAAGATGGAGTATAATTTTTTATTAATTATCACCCAAAATTTTTAAATTTGCACCAACTTTAAAAAAAATTAACTTAATAATTGCAGTAATGAATATTTTTTTAGCGTATACACAGAGTGCGATCAACTCTGTTTGTTTAGCGAAAGCTGATTGTAAAGCTCAATGCTATTAAACTCTTCTGCACAGTTTTTGGTGCTGAGCAATGCACGCTTTGTTCATAGCACGATAAAACACTGCATACATCATAACACAACTTCAGCACCACTCATAGCGTCATTCTGAACGTGCACTTAGCATTAGCTTGTTTACTAACATTGGATTTTGGACTACACCTCCGGCTGATACTAAATTCTTTCATATATTGAAAAATGAAACAAAAATTTTGATAAACATTTACATTATCTTAAATAACAAATTCTTATTACAGAAATATGAGATTTTTTCTTACAGTATCAAAAATACGAAAATACGAGCAAAAGGGCACCACAAAATTAAAATCAATATTAGCCAACAGTACACAAGATTAAATTAAAAATATAAGAGGATATCGCCACCTAATACACTAATACTGTAACCTGCAACCGCTCTTATACTCAATCCTGGTCGTTACAATTTACAATTCACTAATTCTAATAGATACTTATCGTGATTTTAATAATTCTCTCGGGTTCTTAGTCTGTTTCTGTTTCTATTAAGACTTGGACAATTCACAAAGCATAGAGTTTCCTAAACGTTTGATGTCTTAATGTTAATCAAAGATGAATTTATTCGATCGCATCAAATTTTAAAGTCTCATATCGAGTAAATTCATAAAATTTAATAATTAACCGGAAAAATTTATTAATTTTTGTGAAAGCATCTAAAAATTTATAACGATATAAAAGTCAATTTAATATTCGAACCAAAATGTTTAACAAAAAAAAAAACTTTTTCAATCAAATTTAACGGGAATGTTTTTTTTTCTTTTCCACATAATCTATCTTAAAGAAAAAAGATACATAATTTTATGTTGCCATTTAAAAAAAAAATACATATATAATTCATATTTTTTTTTTTACAAAAAATTAAAGTTTTACGACAATATCCTACTGGGCGGATCACTCTTGGCGGTATTCGATATAGTCTTTAAAACAATATTAACAAAAAACTACTAATCACGAGGTAACCATAAACTCCGAGTTTCTTAAAAACTACGTTATGTAATTTTTTTTGTTGGAATGCGTAAATTTTATGTTATAATATTAATTAGAAACTTAGGTTAGGTTAGGTTAAGAAGGGTGCGTGAGAATACAGATGTCGATGGAATCATCGTGGTCCCTATGTAAGGTTCAAAAATTAAGCACTAATCCTATCCAAAATTCTACTTACATTTAGGAAGAGAATAATTCTCCACAAAGTTAATATTGCAAAGTTCCACCAAAGTTACAGACGAAATCTGACGCGCGCAAGTCTATCGCAGTCACACAGTAGAGTAGATGATTCAGTGTGTGCTCTATTGTTTCATCCTTAAATCGGCATAAGATATCCATGGGAATCCCAAGATAGGTACCGTGTTTATCGATTTAATAGTGAACAGTTGAATAAGCTTCAATTTATTCTTATTATTGAATCCGTAAACCGACATTTAATTTTATGAAAACAGCGTGTTCTAAATTTCAACTTGGGTAATAATTGTAGTTATTTATAAGAAAGCGACCACGCATATGAAAGTGGATACGTTGTCGTAAGTCGTAAGCATAAACCTAAAATTTCAATTACATTATTTCATTTTACTTAATGATTCCTTCTAAAATTTGATATAATATTCCACATTTCCTCGGTATGTAGAAAACCTTATGGTGAAGAGGAGAGTGAGGCTAGGCTACTATATACTGTTATTTATAAATTATTTCATATATATGTGTATGTATATAATAAATAGATTTTGATATTAATTTATCTAAAATGTTGATTGGTAGTTCGTGGTTGTTAGATAAAGTAGCACACACAAGATTTAGGTATAATAGAATAAATTGAAAGCATATGTAATTTTTTTTTCGGTTACGGTCATTTACTAAAGAAATTACCAGACTTTTACTATACTCTACTAACTTATTTTAATTAACTGAAAAACTAGTTCAAGTTTTAAGAACATTTTGTTTTTTATAATTATAGGTAAATATAAATTATTAAATATGATTTATTTTTTTATTTGATAATAATTGTTCGTTTTGTCGATTTACTAAATATACGACAATTTTAAAGTTGTGCGGTTGAGAGAAAATAAGTTTAAATAATTTTCTTTTATTTTTATAATAACAATAATTAAGTCAATGGAAATAAATGTCCCGCTTTTGCTCCCATTGACGTTTTGAGTACAGTGTTAAGTGTTTTTACGTTAAACCAATATTTTACGTTGCTGATTTTACAATATGATTAGATTTTAGCTGAACCTCAACAAGGTAAACGCAAATAATCAAGAGTAGTTCTAAAGCCAATAATTTGTTAAAACACAAATTTTGTACGTCCCTAAAGAACTTCCCAAACTCCTTCTTCTACAAAACATATAAGTAACTCAATCAACATTAAAATTATTTCATATTGTTCACAAGAAGTTGCCATCTCTTAGTCAATTATAGTTTCAAATCAATTTTTCAGTTTTATATTTTCACTTTAATATATATAATTAATTATAATTTCAACAAAACAAAAGAAGGAAAATTTAAAAACTAACCTTTAACTCAACATCCCTTAAATAACCCATAATTTTAATCAAATTATGTTGTTCGAATTTATAAATAATCGTTTAAAAATTATATATAAAAATCTTCTTTGTTTTTATATAAATATTAAATTATCCTTTAATCAATTTATCGTAAAATATATTATTTTTTATATCTTAATTTTAATTTAAAATCATATAAATATAACGTTTATTAGTTTCCAATTATTATTCCACTTATTACATAAAAATTACACTAGCCACTAGCGAGCTATCTTCAAACAAAATCAATATTGATCGTTTATTATTTTTTTCACTTTAAATAAACCATTTTTTTTTTTCATTTTTTTTTTTTATTGGAAACTATCTTGCAGATAAAATAATTATGTATAATTTAAATATACATTTAACAGCTAGAATATCAGTTATTATAATGATTTTCTTAAATAGAATTGTTCACTATATTGAAAAATAATTATGTAATCCGTCGTAACAGTTAGTTTAATGAAGAATTAATTTGGTAAATTTATTTAAAATTTGAAGAGAAATAACGACCATTTTGTTATGATCAATGAAACTAAACTGAAAAACATTTTAAAAATATTATTCTGATTTGAAAAGTTTTCTTATAATATTTTCTAAAAATTACCAACTCGTATACAATTTTTAATCCCAGAAGCAGAAAATAATATAAATTTATTACATAAAGTTGTAAAAGAATATTTTTTCTTGGTATATAATAAAAATTGGGTAAACTGCACTGAAAAAAAATACTTGGTTTAAATTAATTTTCTTTTATGAGTAATAATTATATGAACTGTTGTTTTGTAAATTGTTATAAATATCATCTGTTACTGTTAACATCACAACACTGACAAGGACAAAAAATCAGTATAAGAAATGGTGATGGAGTTCGTTTAACTAGGCTTTCAAGTTAACTCGAGCAACAACATCATGAAATCGAATATACAAAAGCACTGGAACTCCGTACAACCAAACAGAATTACCAAACTAGACGCGGAAGCTCCTTGATATGAGCAGATTTATAACTGGGTTACTTACTAGACATGGCAACCTGAAGAAACATCTACACATAATGACGCTATGATATGGAATCGACCGAAAACATCTTATGCGAAAGTGAATCGCTAGCTCGATCCAATGGAATATGGAATTGTCGTCGAACTCACTCAGAAAAGTTTACTATACTTTTATACAAATATTGGTCTTAGAGGAGGTTCTAACTTAAGGTACATGGTACATCACAATATCCCCACAGTAGCGGCAGTGATTAGGGACAATGCAAACGTACCTAAACCTTAATCTAATCTAATCTAATCATGTGATTAAACAACATTCCGTCAGGTGTATAAAACTCTTGTCATACGGAAAAAAGTTTTAGATAATGCCAAGAATAACAATGAAAAGATCTTGAGTACCTTCGAGAGAAAGATTCTTTGGTGGTGTTTCCTGGTATGTATATGGCAAGTAAAATATAAGGATGGTCTGTATGATCGATTTGGCGATGTGGACATAGTGAAAAGAATTAAGACTAACAACTAGTAATATCATCTGTAACAATGATATTATATTCACAATAACTTATACGCCAGAATGTCAGCACTTAGATTTAATGACTTTCCAAAGTTAATTTATATAAAATGATTTTTATTTTTAACTTTTATGAAAATGAAGCTATCTCTCCAGTAATCATAAAACTATAAAATTCTTAGTTTTACGGTTTCATCCACTCTAAATGTACACTAAAGATTTACGAGCTATTCTTGAGCGATTTTTTTATTTCAGTATATTTACGCTCTGAACTCTTATTTATCAATAGAAAAGTTTTTAGCTCATATAAGTTTCACATGAAATTAAAAAAAAAAAAAATATTTTATTATTGTGGTAAGTTAAAATGTAGAAAATTCCAAATACACAAACAACACCTTTAACCAAGCTTATGTATTCATAAGCGAAGAACGTTACGAAGAACATAATAAGAGATAATCTTTCGTTCGTAACGGTTAAGTGGAAGTATTCAATATACATTCACATCCTACGTAATACGAACAAAAAAAGAAAATTAACAATTCTGTAAATAAGAAAATAATTTAATATTTAATTTACACAAATAATTTTAACACAATTGTGCAAGAATGGGGAATAAAACCGCCATCAAACGCAAGGAACAAACGGAAGAAGAAAAGATTTTTTTTTATATGGTGCGAGCTTACCCAAGCGTTACATAATAATTAATTTTTTTTATAATTAAAAAAAAGAAAAGACACCAACATTTTTCTTAATAATTTATATGAGAACATTTTAGTGACAAGAAATAATTTTGATAATCCGTGTTTGAAGTCTAGATAGACAGACAAATAAAAAATGTCAAGGAAATATATTTTTTTAATGGAATTAATTGTGACTGTCTAAGTAAGAGGATTAAATATACCAATAAGTAAGTAGTCTATCGGCATTGCCACTTTAGTATTTTTATGTTTTATAGATTTTACAAAATTTTGATTGACAAACTGGCAGTTAGAATGTAATAACTTTTTAACATTACTTGGTATGTTTAGCTTTATATTTATTTTTAGGTTTTGTAGGCTCCTATAACTCAGGCAATACTACTGAAAGATCTCAGTAATATTTTTTAAAAGAAATCTAATTCCAAATAAAATAAATAAATTTAGAATTATTTATCGGGAGCATGTTTTAAATTAATGTAAAGATTGGTAATGTTTAGAACTTCATGATTCTATTCTATAGTATCTACTACATTACAAGTTGCACTTTCCGACAGATCATACACTTACTAATAAAAAAAAATTATGTTTGCACAATTGTATATCATGTGAAGTTTTAATTATTGACTGATCCAGAAAAAAAAACATTCTACATAGTAAGTAAGCATTTAAAATGATGGCTTTGAATGAGAATATTTTTGAATTTTTATGTTAGTATATAAACTGTTCCTGTTTCCTAAATAGTATCAATGAACATTTTCTTTTTTTAGATTCAAAGATAAAGAGGTTCTAAATAGTTAGATTCAATAGTCACAAATGAAATAACATTTAGAGTTAATGTCTGGATTTGGAAGCAATTCAAAGAAGTAACCCTTTTTTTAAATCCGATCATAATTTAATGTTTTGGTAACTTTGGTTTCATTGAATAATTTTATATTTATATTATTTAACTGTCTGTAATTATTAACATAAAGTTTTCGGTGATGCAAACATCAGAGCTTAATCCGCTGTGGATAGTAAATTTTTTCTCAGCATGTGGAGAAAGTGCAAGGCTCCTAGTTATTATCTTATTTTTATTGTGTTCAATAAAAGTCAGTTTCATTCTTGGTCCCCATTTTCTGGGCAACGGGAAGATGGTGCTTGTAGCTTGTGTCTAAAACTGATTAAGATTAGATACTCAATTACTAATTTTAACGTAGTTCAGATAAATCGTTAAATTAACTTGACTATTAAAACAGTATTTTCTCTCAATTATCTTCTATTAAACTAACAATTTAAAAAATACTGGAAGCAAACAATTAATCTAATTAAGTCAATAATTATTTGATTAAAAATTAACTTTACTATAAAAAAAATATTACTATAAAATATTATATAAAATATATAATTTAAAACAAGTTTTTATTATATAAAAATGCACATTCCAAATATTTTGTATAATAAAAGTTATCCGGTTTTTAAATATATCGGTCGAATTTTTGTATTATATACTTTTTATTTCCATTATTTCTTATATAACTGTTAGATACTCTGATTGATTTTGTTTCTAACTAGTAAAGACTACAGTAAATGATGACAGCAAACAAGATTTACTAATAATATTTCTAAATAATAATATTTTTTCTTTGAAAAAATACTTAAAAATAATTTTACATTTAAGTTTTTTGAAATGATGATTTAGCAATTATTAAAAAAAAAAAATACAATTCATCAACAACAACAAAAAAATTAGTCATGTTTTAAGTACATTTTTTAACTTGGTACGATTTCTGAATTCCATTTACGAATTCGATTTCGGAACCATTCATTTTAGTGAGGAATTACAGAAAATTATCGTAATCATTGAATGGCAGCATTTACAGTCAGATGATACAAAAATGACATTAACAGCGCATGTTAGTGTAATTTTTGTTATCTAACTAGTGATATACCGTCGAATCTTGAAGCACCTTCTTCAGTATAATAAATAAAAATATTCGATCTAATTTTATATATTCATATATCAATGGTTAAAAATCCTAAACTTGGCTCCATAAAAGGAACTTTTGTGGATTTTTGTGGATAAATGAAATATGGTATCATTTATAACATCTCGTGTAACATGCTTACATTTGATTTAACAAAGGGGTACCACTATAGTAGCCCTAATCACCGCAGCTATACGGTTTATTGTGATTTCCCTTTTCTAATTATGCATCACATACCAGGCCCACACTGTCGATACAATACAATTCTGATGGTGTAACTATGTTACTGCTGAGGTGTCGTAAGTGTTTTTTCGATAGCGTCCTGCATTCCCACAGTACGTGCTCCGTCGTCTCATCTTCGCTTACGCAGAATCTGCACACTTGGTCCGCCGATATTCCAAGTCTATGTAGATATTTCTTTACTTTCTTGTCCTGTAATGAATCCTACCAGTACCCTAACTTTCTATGTATTCATTCCAAGCATATCCGCAGCTCATTTTAAGATGAGCCAGGTATGAACACTTTTGAATATCTCATACTTACTAGTCTATTCCAGTAATTTTTCTGGAATCACGCTGTTTGGTTCTTTTAAAGCGACTTGAGGTAACAATGTGATTTTCCGCTGAACGGTTCTGGTCCTGCAAATATTTCACCTGCTCCATGTTTCGCCAAAAAATCCACTGCTTCCATTCCTTCAAATCTTTCATTAGCTAAAATCTAAGATACTGTTACTCTGTTTTTCGTGCGTAGGTTATCTAGGCGTGAAGATTATTCCAGAAAAGTTTTGATTTAATTTGGTATGAGTCCAGAGCCTTAAGGGCACAGTCTGAATATATTACGATGGATTTGTTTACGTATTTTATGTTTAGGTTTTCACGTATGCGTAAATCCAAGGTATTTATTTCTGTTTGGAAGGCCGTTGACAGAGTGCCCATACTTTTAGATAATTTTACTACAATATTAATTCTTTTGAGATTTTCAATTTTCGTTATTTTATTATAATTCGTTTTTTTTTCAAATTACGAATAGATTTGAGAGCTAAAAAATTAAAAATTAAATTTTATATTTTTCAATCCACATCAAGTCCACATTTTGAAATTATAATTTCCTTATCATAACATTTACGTATCTTTCATCTATAAATCTGAAAACTATGAACCTATATAAAAAACATCAAAATTACACAGTTCTCATGGGAATTAAATGCGAAATTTGATCCCTTTCAACAAACTCACTTGGTTTGTATAATTTAATTAAGTATTTTTTTTATTTGCGATACAGTCAGACGAAATGATAATGACGAAATATTATTTTAGTGTTTCTACATTATTTATGTTCATCAAAAATTAATCTGCTGGCTGGCCGAATGATTATTTATTTTTAGACCATAATTTTTTATTTTTTTTTCTGTACTGATAAAATGATGGATGATAAATCTTTTTTTAAAAAAAATTAAAGTATCGAAAGGGAAAATCTGGTAATTATACAGATTAACTTCATATTCGAGACCTATACATATAATTAAAAAAAATGTATATACAAACAATAATTTATGTTTATGGCGAAGGTGATATTGATTTAATGAAAACCTGAAATCTTATTATAAATTATTTTTTATAATAAATATCGAAATGATTGTTAATATTTTCGGCAAAATAAAAATATATAATTTATAGGAAAGATAGGAAACAAAAAAGATTGATTCTTAAATATATTTGAAATGTTGTAATCCGGGTTCTTAGACCTTTGATTTATTATTAAGTCAATGACTAGATGAATAGATCATTTAGAAACTCTAAACTAAGTTAAATTAGATTAAAATATTTATAATTAGTGTTTAATTTCAGAAGTCTTTTATGTAAGTTCGTCCTGGGTTGATCAAATTGACAGGTCAAATTTTAGACTTTCTAAACACCCAAAGCTTAGCTATATTTATTTACCATATAATTTATAATTTTACTATACAATTATAAAATTTTATTTATTTTTCATATTTAAGACATAATTATTTAGCATCCTTGGAAAAAGTTCTAACTTCTTTAAGAAATGGTAAAAAAAATTACTTGCAAATAATAACCATTAAAATTATTATTATTAAAATTAAATGTTAACTTTTTATGACATCAAATTTATCTTTCAATTTATAAAATCGATTTAACTAAAATATTGAAATAAATTACTCGATCCTTTTATAAAATCATTTTTTAGTATAAAAAATCTCTAGATTTTTGATGTTGTCGAAACATCGAAATTCCATCACGTTTAGATGATTTGCATGAAATTACAATTTTGTTTTATTTATGTATATATAATTTTATACCTATTTAAATTTTTTTTTACACATAATTTTCTTATTTGTAAGAGATTTTTATGTTATTTTATTATGATTATTATTATTATCAAAAAATGTAAATATTTAACATATAAAAAAAAGGGTTTTGTTGAAAACTTCAAGAAAATGTTGCTTAAGTTAATTATATTCTCGAAAAGTTCATTTGCCATTGATCTTGCCTCAAACTTCTAGTAATATTTAACAATCTTCTACTCTAGTTTGGAACTGTTATTCAAAATCTTGATCAAACTCCTAATAAGTTGTATCTAAACTATACTAAATAAATTTTTAAACAAAATCAATAACTTTTTATGTAATGAATTCGTAGTCAAATTTATAATTTACGAGCAACATTTTGGATAAATAACATCGAATCAAAACTTCAAATTTTTTGTTGTTGACGGAAAAACTAGTACGAATATAAAAGAACTCTCTTTAATGGGTTCGAAATACATAATTTCAACATATAAAAAATTGGAAATTAGTCTCTAT
The DNA here is from genome assembly GCA_963920725.1 of Rhamphomyia laevipes. Classification (NCBI taxonomy): domain Eukaryota; kingdom Metazoa; phylum Arthropoda; class Insecta; order Diptera; family Empididae; genus Rhamphomyia; species Rhamphomyia laevipes. The sequence continues at coordinate 40,719,666 of OY987256.1, forward strand.
TATTATCTCCATACCAACTTACATCAATGTTTTTCCAATTTGTTGAAAAATTTACTAATAAAAAAAAATAAGAAATAATAAAAAATTATTGTAATTATATATTTATTATATTTATAAAATAATAAATAAAATTACAATCTTTTATATATATAATTTAAAATTTTTTTTTTTTGAAGCCATTGAACTTATTCAATCAATCTTTAAGTATTTATGATTTTATCTTGTTTTAAAAAATAAAAAAAATATTTTCCCGGAATTGAGGTTAGTGCGGTCTGTAAAGTAGACAAACAATTTAAAAACTAATATTAAGAATTAAGTAGTAAAAAAATGTTGAAATTTCAGGATAAATGTTGTTATTTGGTTAGCTTTAACAAATTAGTTAGTTTCTTATTGAAGGAGGACATCCGTACTGTGTGTTCATTATCTTTCTAGGTTGCATGTTTTAGAATTATATAATGACAAGACAATAGAAAATCATAAGAAATTCAATCATTCGTCATTCTGTCAGATTACAGACCAACTTTTACAATTGATATTAAAAAATTTCAAAGGTGACCAACAATTATATTATATTAGATAACTCGTTAGAAGGATAGTGCAATACAGTAACCAGTTTCTATAATTCATATTTGTAGCGGTAGGGTGATCAGATGACTTAATTATGGAATACATTTTGTCTTTATTGATTCCATCATTCCATGGTTATGAAACCAATGAAAATTGTTCGGTTGCAGAACGTTACGGATATTTAGTTCAATTTAATTTTTTCTTTTAACTTTCTTTGATTGAATAATAATATTTAACAAAATTACAAATTAAACTAGTTTTTTTTAAAAAAAATTTAAATTGTGTAGTTTCCTTGTAAATTCCTTGGAAAGCCTATGAATAAAAACTTATAAAAGATAAACTGATTATTTTGCGTTAATCCCAAATGAAAAATTTAAAAAATAGATGATTTTTACCTTTGCATTTTGCTTTTGTAAGGGAACTAACAAAACCAATTCAAATGTCATAGAAAAATTACGTGGTTTTTGTTTGTCGTTTAAAGACAATCAATTTAGTTATAAATTATAAGTCTGATTAGAAAAATAGTTTTTATATTCATTATAAAATTATTTGTAAATTCACAAACTTTACTTAGAAGCTTTCCTGTTGACGGAATCTCAATACATTAACAGTGTCAAACAATATTGTCCATTTTCCTTATACCGAAGCAAAAATAGTACTCGTACTTAGGAAAGTAAACTTCGTCAATTGTTTTCCACTGCGTTTATTCAGCAGCTTGTTGAGTAAACAAATTTGAGTAATTTTCTAATACTGGCCTTTCGATATCGCTTTTTGTTTTATATAAGACTGTACGCCTAAAATACATCATCTTCTATTCTACAGAGGCAATTACTGCATCTTTTTCTTAAAATGATAGTAATTCGTATACGAAAATGCGGAATAAATTAATCAATACGAATTAAACCATAATGTAAACGTAAACAATCATAGAGGGCCAGGATAATTACTGAATCTAGTAGTAGATATTTTTTTCTTAATTTATTTATATACTGACAATTAATTAGGATATGCCAAAATTTGTAAGTCAACTTTTCATGTTGAAAAAATTTTTTTTTTTGGAATTTATAAAGTTTTTATCAACAAAACTTAAAAAATATTAATAATTATTATTCACAGAAATGACAGTTCCTTGTATACGTTTATTTAATAAAATTCGAGGTAATTTCATTATTGAATATATAAATTTTACTTATATATAATTATATATTTTTGAATAAACTCGATTTAAAGTTGGACTACAATTTTATAAATATGGACTTCGATGTATGGGAAATTATGAACAAACCCGAAAAAATATATTAATAAATGAAAAAACAAAAGTTATTGTACAAGGATTTACTGGCAAAGAAGGAACATTTCATAGTAAACAAGCACTGGAATATAAAACTCAAATTGTAGGTGGTACAAATCCAAAAAAAGGGGGCACTAAACATTTAGATTTACCAGTATTTGCAACTGTAAGGATTGAAAATATTTGAAAAATAAATGAATACTTTTTTTTATATATTTTTTTAAAAAAAAAGGTTGAAGAAGCCATGGCAAAAACAGGTTGTCATGCTAGTGTTATTTATGTACCACCACCAGCTGCAGGCAAAGCAATTATGGAAGCAATATGCGCTGAAGTACCACTTATTATTTGTATAACTGAAGGTATACCACAAAATGATATGGCAATTGTTAAAAGTGCACTTCTATGTCAAAGTAAATCCAGATTAATTGGTCCAAATTGTCCTGGAATAATTTCCTCACAACAAGTAATTATTTTAAATTTTCTGTAAATTTCTTTAGCGTTAATTTATGTGAAGTGAAGCAGCGGCACGAATTTGTTTTCACAAGCATAATGGCTTTCAATCAAAAAATATAAATAATTTTGTTTTTAGTGTAAAATTGGTATAATGCCAGCAACAATACATAAAAGAGGTACTATTGCTATAGTCTCACGTTCTGGTACTTTAACTTATGAAGCTGTCAATCAAACTACCGAGGTAAAATACTATATTATTTTTAATTTTAATTTTTATCTTTTTCTCAAAAATCATAAATCCCATAAGTTTAAAATCATCCATCCATTTAGAAAAAAATTATACCAAGCTTTTTGATAATTTCCTCGCTTGCAGGATTTTAAATTAAAGGACAATTTGAAATTTTTCATTTACAAAAATATTATATTACATTCGGTGTTGGAAAAAAAAAAATTAAGAAAATTGATGAAATTAGTCAATTTTAAAAATACATTGAACTCGTTCGTAAGGACACAGAAATTTTATTAATATAAAAAGGATCAATTCAATTTGAAAAACGATTAGGATATTTTGTAAAATGTTTAAAGTAATTTGAAAAAAGATTAATTCAATATGTAAAAAGACTAATTTAATCTGAAAATATATTTGACACTGCATCTTACTTCTTTGATAACATTCTATTTCTGTCGTTCGTATCTTAAAGCCTAATCGTAATGTAAGCGTAAACCGATAGCTCCAGCTATTGATTTATTTTTCTCCGCCAAGACATAACCAAGCCAAATACAATGCTGGCGGATGAAAATTGTAGATCTATCAAAATAATTTTTGAAAGCAAAATAAATAAATTTGATCTGCATTTTAAAATAAGAAGTTTTGGAATGGATACATTAAAAATTGTAAAAAATATCCAAACTGTTCAAATAGTTTACGATGTGTCTCGAAAATTTGTAAAACTTAATAAAATTTAATTAAAATTTAACAATATTTAGAACGTAGACGAAATTACAAGAAATTTAATTATATTTTGACTCCTGTAATAAAATTCTCTGGCACTGGCGGTTTATATTCAACAATCTCGGCGGTAGCTTCTTTTTTTCTTAGCAGTGACCGCGAGAATTGTATTTGTTTTCATTGATTCCCATATGTTGAACATTTTTCAAAGCTATCGCTATCGCTATAAGGCCTTTATTGTAATTAGGCTTTGTGGTCATTTTTTAAGTTACATTAATAATTTTACTGATTTTTAAATTAATTTATAGGCTGGTCTAGGTCAAACATTATGTGTAGGCATTGGTGGTGATCCATTTATTGGTACAAATTATATAGATTGTTTAGAAGTATTTCTTAAAGATCCCGAAACAAAAGGTATTATTCTTATTGGTGAAATTGGTGGATCTGATGAAGAAGAAGCTGCTGATTATTTAGCTGAACATAATTGTGTATTTTTTTTTATTTTTTTGGATAATTAAATTAATGATGAATATTTTTCATGTTTTTATAGGGTGACAATTTTAAACCAGTTGTAGCATTTATATCTGGTCAAACAGCACCACCTGGTCGTAGAATGGGACATGCTGGTGCTATAATATCAGGTGGTAAAGGTGCTGCTATTGATAAAATAGCCGCTTTTGAAAAAGTTGGTGTACCAGTATCAAAAAGTCCAGCACAAATTGGTAATTTAATGGCCAAACAAATGAAACGTTATCAAAAGTAAAATAGAGAAGAAGAAAAACAAAAATGTTTATTTACACATTTTCAAAAAAAATAATTATTTTTTATATTTATTTTTTATTTGACAATAATTTGATAAAATTTACAAAAATTAATTATTAATATTATATTTAATATTTATTATAAATTCAGGTATGCTTTTATATCATTTTAATTTAAAATTTATGATCAGCCACGAGAGTACCAACGATCGTGCTGCCGAATTTAAATTCAAAATATCGATTTAATTCGAACATAAAGCAATACATTCTTTTAATTGTCAGGAAGCGGCACGATTGCAGTGTTTTTGCTATGATCGTAAATTTTGTGTCCATTAGCAATTTTGAAATTTATTATTTTTAATATAAAACTTTATGGATTTTCAATTAATTTATTTTATATTTTTATTAGATATTTTTGTTGTTGTTGGAATATGCTCCGCAGCAATTATGTAACCGCGTTACAATTTAACAAAATTAAAGAATAAAAAAATTTAATATTTTAAATATTGATTTATTTTCTGTAATTTATATTTTATATCCCGAAAAACTTTTATAAATATTTACTTTCTTCAACTGTTATGGCATTAATCAATCGTTATCATTTACACGCTTTTAATACTTAATTTACAGGAATAAATTCAACTGCGGTTAGGATTATCCTATTAGGATATTTTAAATAACATTAATTCTATGAATCATGCTAAAAATAATAAAATTACTCCGGCTAATTAAGTGGGGGTATATAAATAGTGGAAGCAGAGCCTCATATATAACAGGTAGTGTTCCAAAAACTGGTTGATGGATAAGTAACTCGTATGTTGGTTTGAGATGTTTTCTAGTAAGTTGAAAGTTTCGTAATTGTAATAGCATTCAGTGTGAGTGCGACGATCCGAATGCGGTAGGTTCATTAAATCTGGTCTTTCTCTCTCGTTGTAGGAACATTTACATGTAGATAATTCCATACAGAATATGGTTTTACTGCGTCAGAATTGTATATTACTCAGGCGATATATAAATATAAACAAATAAGTTCGTAAAAATCAGCAATAGTTAACATCTCGGCAAATATGGTTAACACCGTATATGAAAACTAATGAATCTTTAATTTCATATAAATGTTGTCGGCCTGCGTTTATCAAATTTACAGATAGTAAAAAAAATTTCTTTAAATTTTATATTTCTTGTTTTTTAATTTTTATATTTGCTCAACTAATAAGATTATGTATTACTTTGGTGAAAGCTGTTGAATTGGCTAGAAGTTGCGCGATGGATATCAGTCTCCCAATTTGCCAGATCGGGTACTATTACATTTACTATTACGTAAACATACCGTGCGACTATGTCTGACAACGGAAACCACTTGTAGAGGCTGTGCTGAAGATAACGATGCAATTGACATCTTTTATGTCACTGTCCTTCTCTGTGTAATAAGAAATTAAAAAATTTCGGTTTTTATTTTGCAGGAGATTTAATAGAATTAAGCAAGGACAAACTTTATAAACGAAGTGGAATGGCACGATTCGTGGTTGAAATATGGGTAACGTTTCGTAAGGGGGTACAACGGACCGTACGGTCTAGGTACGTGGTTTGGCCGCTTCCATTCCCCCCTTCTCAAATCAACCAACCATTACTTTGGTGATGGACAGATGCTCGAAAAAATTAACTTTTAGCTTTTGTGTTCTAAATGCTGGCCATTTAAAATTCTCGAATTACATTTTATATCTTATAGAAGAATCTAAGATTATACAGTGAATTTTGTTTCATGCTCTATAGTTTATGACTATATCTTAATTTAAAATGGGTAACGTCAGTGATTTCTTACCCAAATTTCTGAATTATATAAAATACGTCCTTGACGTTGATAATTTTTAAAAATACCTGATTTTTTTATTCAAAGCAATTTTTGGTTTAATAAACTCCAAGTTTTAGACTACCCCTAGATTATTTGCTTTTTTATTTGTCTTGTGACCAAGTTTTTCAAGAAATTTAATCGGATTTGCAAAATTTATATTGATTTATTTGTCAGTTCACTTTTATATCAATTTTTGCAACTTTTAACATAATTGTAAAAACAATTTTATTTATGGTTATAAAATGAAGGAGAAGCCAATTTATACCAAACTATGATTTTTTTTTATTATTTCTATATTGACTGATAATTTTAAATACTTTGTCACACCTTTAAATTAAAAAAGAGTTAAATTCGCTTAAGTTTTTTTTTTTTTAAAAAGAAGCCAGGAATAAGAAGCCTTTTTACAAACAAAGAAAAAAATTATTCAAGTCATGGTGAAAAATTAATATATAAATATTCAACGTTTTTTTTTTAATACTTAACTTGCAGGTAAAGATATGTTTACATATATGACATAATTATGATAAACATACTTCACAAATTTTAATATATAATTATTATTTAAAAAAAGAAGAAGATTGATGTCTTCTAGAATGTAACTTAGTTTGCTAATTGAAACATAATTTTATAAAGTTTCTAGGCCGATCAGTTTGAGACTTAAAAGTTGGTTGGAAAATAAAACATAAGAATAATGTCAATTGGTGATTAGAGGTAAATTTGTTTAAAAGCTCTTAAAGAAATTACAGAAAACATTTTTTTATTAAAAAACTGAAGAAGAGGTTAATTTATCCTAAGTAATTTAAATTTCATAATTATTTATACTAGCCAATTAAATTAATAAATTTACAAACGAAAAAATGACAAATTGCTAAAATAAAATATTGAGCAGTTATTCAGAAACAGCACAAAACATTGATGTTGCTATAACACTATTGAAGATGATATACATGTGGATGTGACATATTGTAAGATTCATGAGTCCTTAGACATTGACTTGAAACAAATAACTCTAAGTTTACATGATCATTTAGCTGTGAAAAAACTATGAGCACATTCCATACTACACAATTAGGCAGCCTCAAAAACAAATGTTTCAAAGAAACATCACCTAAACTTAAATTATTCAAATCTTATATCCATCAACATTGATATATACGACATAGTTAGTGGTGTGGTGATGAAATTTAGATGTATTCATATGAACCTGAAACTAAAAAACAATGGGCAGTATGAGTTTTACAAAATGAAGCAAAACTTATTTAAAATTATTTTGTGTCGAAAACTAGACATGGTTTGCTAGAAGATCGTAGAACTGTGAATACTGATTAAGTAAGTGTACATCGAATTATTTAAGCTTACAATATATCACAACAATCAATGAATTATTTAACCAGTAAAAATATGTAATTAATGTCTCATCTCTAATCTTCTGTATAGTTCTACGTTTTTAAAAATCAAAAGGTCAATGATTTTAATTACAACAAGAAAGATTTAGTTAAAGCTTTTATAAAGTAATTTTTTTAGTTCCATGTCTTCATCAGCCCTCCAGAAATCAAATATACACAAATTATTTGTAATATGTAGAATTAAATTTCAATGTCGATAATTGAATTCAAATGACTATTTTACTTACAGTGTATACGTAAAAAACTCATTTACATATTATCAAATAGGGTTCATTATATAGGCATATTTTTTACAAAAACATAAAGAAACGGAAGTTAAAACATGGTTAATGGAAAACATAATAATGAAGAAAATTTAATTAAAAAATATATGTACATATTTATATATGTATAGTAATATATCAAATATCATTTAATATTACAGAAAATATTTACGGTATCCTTCCGCATTTGAATTAATAAATTCGTCACCTTAATTAATTATTGTTCACATTTTTAAACATTAAATGAAGCAAAATTGAGAAAATCATAAATAATTATCAATTTTTACATTACTTTTGACATGCTTTACAATGTAAGCTCAAGTGCTCATGATTAACTAAACTTATCTTAACTAAAACCACATTACTGACTGATACTACTCCCTTACTCTGTACATACATACATTTAATTAACTTTTAATTTAAGTGTGGTCTAGCTACATAGTTTCGATCGGTTCAGTAAAGTTCAAATTTGACGTCTTCATATATTTTGTATGGGAAATCGATAAGTGAATCGAAAGAATCGAAAGAGTTTAAAACGATTGGAATTTTCCGAATCCAAACTGAAGGAAATCTCAAGAAGAATGAAATTTGTCAGTTAAAAAAAGTGATTTAATCGATTGCAATCGACAGCTATGTGTTCAGTTTCTACTTAACCAGTCGAATCGAATCGAAGCTGTTCACAAAAGGACTAATACTCTGACTAAGGCTTAAGCTACTTTGGTATTGGTCTTGATGATTTTCGTAAACATTTTAATTTACTCGGAATTTTATATTCGATATTGTACGTAATTTTAAACTACACTGTATAACAAATTCATTTTTGCTTTATTTTTATTTTTATACAAACTTTTACTCTACGTCTACGTACGACTTCTACGTCTATGATTACAAATACATAAAATATATGTAATTTTTATAAAAATATGAAATTGATCCACTACATTTAATGTTTAAGTGTTCTGTGATGGTTAGATTATTAAAAAAAAAATTGAGGAAAATTGAATAGTCAGTCAGTTAAGTATAACTTACTTGAAATAAATACGGATGGTGCCGTCCATAACAAATTATAGATTATTATATTCTAGGTGAGGTTATATTTATAAGTCTATTTTTATGCAAATAACGTCACCCAAACTTATAAAACTGCATTATTATAACAATACGAATCGAGTACTCAGTACTTTGAGACTGAGAGGTTAACAGAAGCAGTAATAATCCCAGCAATATTAATAATATGATTTATTTAACAGAATTAGTTTTGTTGTTCTGCTGGTTTTGTATATATTCACAGTTGAATAGACAATCTGAAACGGAGACATTTAGGATTGGCAGGAAACATGAAAATAAATTTATTTTTATTATATTGAGTTATGTGGTGATGGTTGGGAATAGTTAATAGATCATAATTTTTATTTATGTTTAAAATTAACTTCCGTTCAATTGAAAACTTGCATATATAAATATGACTAAAAATTAAATTGAATATTATCACTAATAATATTATACGAATTTTGAAGGAAAAAGAAGAAACGTGTAATTGCAGGTTTTTTTTTTTTTGTTGAACAGGTAATCGAGAAACTTGACACTATGGACAAAGCGATACAACAAGAAAGCGACTATATGAGATAAATTTATATTATTTGAAAATTAATTAATATGAGGTCGCATATTTAGTGCTTCTATAATTAACTAGGAGTTGTGGATGGTATACTATATTGTTCACTGAAATCAGCTGGTTTATTTTCAGATTCTGTTCACTTTTTGATAAATCCATTGACTATTCACTTTTTTATTTGAGCAGATATGCCATCCGCTATGATTCTCCAAATATATTCATATATCCATAAAGGTTAGCTGCGGAATTAATTTTAAAAACAAACCGTTTCCGAATTTTTTGCATAAAGTTACCGATATTATTTAGAAAACAGCGTATTTCAGCTCCATGGAATTAATTCGGCCATTGGTTTTTTTAATAGTTGGAAATGAATTCAGTTATTTATTTAATCTGCAGAATACTGCAGAAAGACTAATTTGAGGATTCAATGAGCTCTGCTTGATACGACAGACACGGATTTAGGTTATGATTTATTTATAAATAAAAATCAGAATTTATGATTTTTATTCAAAAAATCTCAATAAAAATACATAAATGCTCAATCATAATGTGGGCGCAAACCTTTAGCGGTAGCTGTAGATTTTTTTCCCCCGCCAAGACAAATCCAGTACAAACGCAATGCTGGCGTTGGCGGTGACTGAGAAAATTATATTTTATTATATTATTATATTTTTTGTGTGAAATCTTAATTATTTATTTAAAATGTCACTATGAAAAATGTCTGGCGGTTAATATTCAACATTGTTCAATCTTGGCTGTAGCTTTTTTTCCTTAGCGGTGACAGCTAGCATTGTGTTTGCTTTCATTGATTTCTATATGTTGTACAAATGTCAAAGTTTGCGGGAAAGGTTTGAGCCCACATTACGAATATAAAAATTTAAATATTTTATAGAAACTATCAGAAATTCAAGTCCGGACAAATTGAATTCACTTAATTATATTCGAGAAATCGTAAATATAATTTATTTCCATACGTATATATAAATATTTTCTGCTTCATCCTTCATCCGACCCAATTAATCAAATACTTATATATATAAATTATTACGTACTTTTACCTTCTTGATTTTTTATCGTATAGTTTTCTAAAATTCATTTTAGATCTAATACTTTAATTGGATAATTTTAAAATTTATAATTTTATTTAATCTTTAGGTTTTCCTTAAAGCTATACAAATTATTTATCTTTTTTATACGTTTAATTTATTTTCTTATGAATTTATTATAACTTCCGGTGATTTAAAAACAGGATATTAAAATAAATTAAAATATTATATGTAATATAATTCTATTTGGAACACATTACATAATTTCACATTACAGGAACTTAATATCACTTTCATGTGTGTGCCTTAGTTCATCTTTAAGTAAAACTAATCAATGAAAATATTACTTTTAATATCAATCTATATGTATAATAAATAATTATAAACAAGTTAACCAGGATCAGTAAAAAAAAATAATTTCTCTTTTGCTATTTCACTTATTTTCCCCATCATATTTCGATTTTATCGGAAATAAATTTTCAAAGTTTTTTTTATATGTCAATATGTTTAAAAAATTTTCCAATATTACGAATAGTATGAAATACTATGAAGTCTGGTGATGGGTTGGATGGTCAAAAAAAAAAGTTCGCTCAAAATTTTTTTCTAGGCGTTTCCGAGGTCGGGGAGTCCGAAAATGCAAAAAAAAAAAAGTGTCCGGGGGACGCGTACGCGTACGCGTACGCTTTTTATGTGCGCAGCAACATCTCCTAGAACCGCTTGTCCGATTTTAATGAAATTTGGCACACAGGCTCTAACATACCTCGCGCAGGTGCCGGTACAAGATGAGATCGATCCTTTCAGTGGGACCATGTTAGATTTCCCCATTTATGTGGCAACCTACGTGTTTTTGTTCTACGGGAAAATGTAAAAAAAAATTTCATGTCTCAGATTTGGATGAAATTTAAAACATAGGTTGGTATCATGATTGTCCACAAGCCTACCAAGATACAGGTCTGTAACTTCAGGGGGTCCCTGGTAAAATTTCCGATTAAAATTTCGTATACTCTAGAGCATATAGTAATTTTTATCTAATTAGCATAAATTTTGGTACATATGATAGTTTCCGTATGTACTTGGTGTCTGTAAAATTTGAAGTCAATACTTCAGTGGGTCCATGTAAAAATCCGTAATTACTTTTCTTAAGTTCAACTATCTATATCTACCGTACCTTTCACCCAATTTCAATGATATTGAACACACAGTTTCATTTAGTTATCTATTTGATACTCCACAAATTTGTAGTTGGTAGGTACAGTACGTTCATTGGAAACTAATATATGAGCAACTTAGTTTCCGAAGAATATTTTCTTTATGCTCTACAGCTTGTAATTATTATCCGATTTCAATGAAATTTGGTACACAGGTTGAGTTCATGATTCTACATTGGTTGACCAAATTACAGGTTAGTAGGATTAGGGGGTCCATGTTAAATTTCCGATTTAATTTTTAATTTTTTTTTTTTCATATGTTCTACAGCATATAGTAATTGTTAACCGATTTCAAAGATATTTTATATATAGGCTAATTTTGGGATCTAGTTGGCTCTCCTGAAATTTGGAGACCTTCAGGGGGTTCCTAGAAAACAGTTTTAGTTTCCGAATTTTATATAATTACGTGTTTTATAGCATGTAATTATTATCTGATTTTAATGAAATTTGGCACAAAGGTAGACCTTCTGATTATGCATGTGTTGGCCATGTTAGAAGTTAATACCTTCAGGGGGTCCATGCTAAAATTTCCGATTAATATTTCATATGTTCTAGAACATATGGTAAATATTATTCAATTTCAATGAAATTTTGTACACAGGTTGGATTCGTGATTACGCATGTGTAGACTAAGGTAGAAGTTAGTAGCCTGAGGGGGTCCATGCTAAAATTTCCGATTAATATTTCATATGTTCTAGAACATATGGTAAATATTATTCAATTTCAATGAAATTTTGTACACAGGTTGGATTCGTGATTACGCATGTGTAGACTAAGGTAGAAGTTAGTAGCCTGAGGGGGTCCATGCTTAAATTTCCGATTAATATTTCATATGTTCTAGAACATATGGTAAATATTATTCAATTTCAATGAAATTTTGTACACAGGTTGGATTCGTGATTACGCATGTGTAGACTAAGGTAGAAGTTAGTAGCCTGAGGGGGTCCATGCTAAAATTTCCGATTAATATTTCATATGTTCTAGAACATATGGTAAATATTATTCAATTTCAATGAAATTTTGTACACAGGTTGGATTCGTGATTACGCATATTTATACTTATTATAGTTATTTTAATAATATTATTTATTATTAAACAAATAAAAATATAAAATTAAATCAATAAATAATAAAGATGAGCAATTTTGAAGAAAGCACTGTTTGTTACAAAGATAATGTTAATTACAAAAAACTTTTGGACATAAATCGCTGTTAAACAACATACTATGAGTTATCTGCTCCCCCTAGTTAGCAGCTTTTTTTTTATTTTTATTATTTATGTAATTTAATTTGATTTGATATTTATTTATGGTGAAATCGGAAATTTCTTAAATATTTTCTATATAAATATAAATACATTTTTATTATAATATTTCAAATATAAAATTAATTTAAAAAATTGTATAAATTATTGATTTTTTTGTTAAAGTTTCATTTAAGTTTGTAAGATCAAAAACCGGATGAACGTATATCGTAAAATATGGAATTTGTAAATTCGGAATATTGTAAAAAAGTTTGTTGAAAAATACAAAAAATTATTTAACAGTCTTTCATTAATCAGAAATGTTTTAGTTAATTATTTTAAAATTTTAAATAAAACTTTTGAATTCACAAATTCCTACATGACATTTTAAGAAAACACTCTAATAAATTGCTATATGATTGGTAGCTTCTGGAAATTGGAATATGAATACACTTTATAATGACAGATAAGATAAGGCATTGAAATTGATTCATATCGTTTATATTGCTTAAGTACAGGGAATCGCGATCGTTTTAAAATACTAATTTTCATAACCAATCAATTAATTAAACGGGTAATCTGTCCTCGTACCCAATACTAAATCAAAGTGAAAACTTTATTTAATTAATTTAATTTTAATTTTTAATATAGAGACATTATTTTGGTTAGGGAGGGCCTCAAAATTCATGATACATATTTTATTACAATTCGGACCGAATAATTTTATATGGACTCTGCACCTTCGTAATAGTGATACTTTTGAATTGCAATAAAATATTTGTTGTCAGCTAATGATTTCCAGTTTTAAAATCACAATTACACATATTGCAAATTTTTATTACTTCGGTACTCATTTTAAAGTTGACTCAACGACGTCGATACTTCGATCTAAAGTTGAACCCAAAACCTAATGCATCACAGCATAGCACAATTTTTCAATGCTACATTATTATGAACATAGGCGGACATATACAATTTTTTTTAACCCAAATAATGGCGCATTGTGAGGAACCTGTTAAATAGATAAATTTTATGTTGAACGATAAATTTTTCCATTTCAAAATAACATTTACAAGAATGTTTGTGTTCATTATGCCTTGATATATAAAAATAGTAATTAAAAAATATATATATACAAGATATTCCAATATATAAAATTTTATGAAAAACGATTTTAGAAATCAATTAATTCATTCCAAAACTAAAGCAAAATGAAATAGCATATTTTTTTTTATTTTTTTGGTTATAAGTTAAGATTTCTGGTTTATGTTAAATATACCATTTTAGGTTGTAAAGTTTTCATTTGAAAAATAATAAATAAAATTTGTTTTTTTATGGAATGGCAATAACAATTTTAAATCACCTGCTTTAATTATAAAATCGGATCTGTTTAATAACGAGCCGCAAGAAATTTAATATAATAATATCAATTAAAATATGTTTAATTATATGGAAATTATTCAGGAAATTAATTTTTTTTTTTTGAGTATAAAGAAATGGCAAATTATTTAAATTTCTTATTTTGCTTATCGTTGATGCACTTTTTAAAATAACCTTAAGTTTTAATTTTAAATGATGTCATCGAACGATACCAAAACAAAAATGTAAATACTGAAAAGTATGTTTTAAGTAACTTAATTAATGTAATTTTTTTCCAATCTTTATAGTAAAATGATTTAATACATTTTTTTTTTTGTAAGTTGGTTGAATAAAATTTTTGAATAATAAATGTTCCATCACACATATCCAACAACCATGAATTTCTTAGCTACAAAATGTGTTTTTAGTTAAATTTAAATTCAATCTTAATTATTTCTATTTAATTTTCATTCAAAGCCCTACAAAAACTGAGTTCACATTCACAAACAGAAGAGTAATACTTTGCTGGGTACACAGTATAATACAGCGGGAAATGAATCGGCGAATAAACTTCAAAAGCCTGGAGAATGCGAGTTTCGAACGCATCTTGCCCTTAATACGCAATCATGTAGTGTGGACAATATCTTGGTCAAAGAAACGGTGATACAAACTCACTACCTCTAAAATCACGAAAATAATGTAGGGTACATATAACGAGAAAAGAACAGTTACATGCTAGCAGTTACACTCCCGCCAGCAATGCTCAAAAGTAGTAGGTATCAGCTATCAGGACGGGATGGGTCACTGATTAATCGCCAATCATGCGATGGAATTAGTATTCTTTTCATCACGAACTGCAAGTAACTGGAACAAGAAGAAACCCGTGAGCATCTTCTGTGTCACTTTCCAGCACTCGCTGGAAACGCGTTTCTTGAGGAAAATGTTCTTCTCTAAATTCGAGAAGATATTAAGAATTACTATCAGGTTGATTCTGAACTTCACGAATGCTATGCAATTTTTCGAGCTTATTTCAGACAACTTGTTGAATGAAGACGCATCTTTAACCAGGAATTTATTATCTCGAGATAGTGGCAACGCTAAGGCCTCTCAGTGGTGTATGCATTTTCTAATCTTTCTAAGAATCCATAGTGCAATAAATATTTGGAAATTTTCGGAAAAAGTGTAGTGTGCTCCTTTTTCCTTTAAGGTTGTATTATTATCTCTTTTGGTTTACATATCAAAATAATATTCCCTGCGGACTTAAATATTTAAACATAAATCAATTTTTTTTTTAAATCGCATATAAATATTTATGTAAATATTTCAATTTTCTTGATATTTAAATTAAATATTTGTGATTTTTCTTGTTTAAATAATAAATTCTTTCAAAAAAATGTTTACTGATAAAATTATGTTTCAATCTTTTTATTTATTTTTTGTTTACTTATACAATTTGATCATATTAAGTTCAAAATATTTCCAATGAATGATAAATAAATTTATTTACACCTTGTCTGGAGCTTCTTATCACTAAAATTCTTTTGTAAATTGATTGGTTAAACAAAACTTGAAATATTTTTCTGTATCTTATCGAACAAAATTAAACTTCTATGTAATTTCTGTTTTACAGTAGAAGATTTGTAAACATTATCAACAATTTTTTTTTTTTTTTTTTAATTATAGATTAAAGACATTTTTATTTTTGATTTTTTAACTATCAAATGAAATAATGTTAAACTTGGTCATGGTTATTATTTAATAGTATACAGATAACAACAATTAAAATATTTTAAAATTTTTGTACTTGAGATAAAATATATGAAAGAAAATTTCGTTTTTTACCAATTTAATTCAAGGTTTTATGGGCATTTCTTTAGCATTATAGATTTTGGTTATGTTACAGGGTTCATTTTTAATAAATGAACTGAAGATCATAATTTTCATGATATAAAAGTCATCGAAAATTTAATTGAAATTGGTACTACTATTTTTAGTGAGGAAACCCGGCAGTACAATTCATCTTAACAGCTAGCATCAAAAGTTAGTTGACTTACAAGTTGAACAGAAATAAGCTTTACAAAATAAAGCCTTTTTACAGTGAAACCATTAGCTTTCCAAGATATTCGTAACCGATTGAATAGCTCACTAGGTTTTTGAATCAAAATTTTCCTTAACCTTAGCAAGCTTAACCAAAAAATGTGAATTATTGTGAATTCTAATTGGAAATAAAGTTATTGTGAATGAAATGGTACCATAACATTTAAAGTAACATTGAAATTTTTAAGTTAGTGTGTGTCTCTGTCTATATTTTATTTTATGTAGCATTAATTTTAGCTGTTTTGTAGCATTAATTTTAGCTGTTTTCTAATAACTTTTTACTAATTACTTTTAAATGTAAATAACTTTATTTTCTAGTTGTGTGTATATAAATATAAATTAATATTAAAAAATGTCAAAAGTGAAGCCTAAGATCTATCTATGTTCGGCTTAAGTGAAACCTTAGTTTAAGGAAAACTTATCTTTAAGCTTTCACTTAGAATCAGAAAATAAATTAAACCGAAGCATAAGCTCTGCCAAACGCTTAACCTTCCACTGTGAAATGGGCCATTAAAAAAATGAATATTTGAATCAAACTGGTTTTCAGGTTATATTTATTTACTGTGAAAATCCGTTCATAAATTTTCATACAAAAATTATATATTCCCCTTGAATGTCCTCCAGAGTTTTGGAAAAATAATTTTCTGACAACAAAAAATTTTCCTAGGATTTTCCGATTCGTATACTGGGAATATTCATAGTTATTTCATGAACTATATTGAAATTTTATTCCACAAAAACTTACTTTGTGTAGTTTAATTAATTTAAAAATTCCCACAAATATGAGAAAAATAATTATTAATGCATAATTTTTAACAATTCATAATTTTAATTAAATTTCATTTTATTACGAATATCTTGTAAACTAAAATATGTTTTTTAACATTACCTCACAAGGTTACATATATTTTTTTTTTAAATTTTAGTTTCTAGGTATGTACTCAAAATATTATGAGATTGTAATATAATTTTAACAATAAAATTAGCACAGATTTAATCTTTTAACTTAATTATTTAAAAAATATGTTAAATTTTTGTTTTTTTCATATGAAATGATTTTTGACAGTTCAATATAAATAACAATATATTTGGTATTTATGAATTCTAATTTTAATTAAAAAAGTTTTGTTAATGTTACCTAAAATATTATTAATTCATTTATTCAGAAAAGACTGTTTTAATTAAATATAATTTTGGTGAGTATTGTTTTTTAATTGATATCCGAATTAAGATAATCAAAAATATTATACCAGAAAATAAAAACCTGTCTCTGGATAAATAAAATACCAAAAACATAAAAAAAAACTAACAACTTTCTCCTTTAACCAGTCTTTTAAGTAACATGTAAGAGTCCAAGAAAACAATCACTGAAATATCATAATAATGACGACGTGCTGCTGTATCCCATATACAAAAATGAATGAGTATCTGGCATTTGTTAAGATACAGCAGCATATTTATCATCATTTAACAAAAAAATGTAAATGGAATTTATATGAATAAGTTTCGAGGTTTGTTTTAAATCTATCAGAAAACTAAGTAATTTATTTAAATCATTTTTTTGAGAAGGTTTAAAAAATGTTGACATTTTCAAAATGTCGGATATCAATTAGGCAAAATGGCTATGTAATTTGATAAACAAAGTAATATTTATGGTATTTATATTTATCACGTAAATGTGAATTAATTCATAAATTAATTATAACAGTCAAAATTGTGCAAAATTAGAAATTTTTCTAATTATTTATCATTGAATATTTTTAAGAATTTACTTATTATTATTTTTGGTAAATTAATTTAAATTGAGCTATTTTTATTTGATATATTTTATTAACCCTCCTAACCACAGTTTATTGGCTGGGAATATTCCAATATTATTAATAAAAATATTAAGTTCGTAATAAAAACGACTATAATTATTACTAAATAATTATAATTTAATAGTTTTGATATAATTAAATATATTTTTAGATAAAAATTTTTATTTTTTATGTTTTATGGCTAAAGCTTGGTCTACAATGTATCGATAATTTAAGTTTCGATTCGATTCGTACAAAAGTGGATCGACTGGTTCACTGAACACATAATTATCGATTGCAACCGATTAAATAACATATTATTACTTTTAAAACTGTCAAATTTAATTTTCTGGATATTTGTTTCAGTTTAGATTCGCAAAAGTTTAACGTTCGATTCGATCAGATTTGATTTCCCCATTCGATTTTAATCGCACCTATGTGTCCACTCGTTTCGGTTTTCTATACAAAATTTATGTTGACGTCCAATTTGAACTTTACTTGAATGAATTGGTACTGAATTGATCGATACATTGTAGCCCTTACTTTAGATTCAAACATCAAACTGTGCTAAGAAGTAAAAGTTTTAAAACTTCAAAAAATTACCTAAAAATTTATGATTATTGATCGTGAGATATATTTTTACATTAAGTTATAATTCCGAATGCAAATTTACTTAAAAAAAAAAGTTATAAATGTAAATTATTTTAAAAGATGTAAGATAAAAAAAAAATGTTTCGTAATTTCGTAATTACTTTCAAATTTTTTAATAAAGTTGAGAAAGTGGACAAATTAATTCATTAAATTTATAGTTTTTGGATAAAATAAAAATGTAATTAAATAACAATTACAAAAATCTTCGAATATTTTAGAAAATTAATTTAATCTACTGAATATTGAACAACAAGAAAATTGATAATTCTTTGCTTATAGGTCAGCTTCCTTTCATATTCATTGCATTACATAAATTATGAATTTAAATAGAATTTATAGTTTATATTAAATTAATAAGTTAATCTATTTTTTTTATTAAAACATTGTATTTGTATTATCATTCCAAAAAATAGATCAAATTTAATGTAAAAGCATACAAAATTTCAAAATTCTATTTAGTTTCCCTCCATAATAAATAGAGAAAGTTTAAGTTTTTGGTCAATATTTAATTTATAAATTTTTATACAATTTTATTCTATTCCAAATAATTTTTCATGATTAAAATGAAAAAAAATTCTTTATTAAGCCATTGCGTTTTGCGGTGTATCAATTATGTAGCAAAATAAAATTAATTTCACTTATTATTTTGAATTCTATATTAAATTATGTACATTATTAAACAAAAGCAAATTAATTTATGAACTAAAACTTTTGAAAAAATTAAAATAAAATTTAAATAATTTTTTTTTACATAAAATATCTTTTCATTATTCAGTAATATAACAGAGTTTATTATAAACAAATAAATCATATTCTAACCAAAATTAGTTTTCATCGTTTCATAACCAAAATCGTTGTATAGCAAATCAAAATAAATGAATTTCACAAAAATAGTGATAATCTTTTTTTACAGAAAAAATATTTAAAATGTCAGCGCTTTTGTTTCGTCTGTCAAATCAAATAATTGTTCACCAAAACTTTGTAAATTATACTTGAATTAAATTAGTAAAGGTTCACCAAAATTTATCTTAAAACTCGAATTGGAAAGTAACACGGGTTGGCTTTTGCTATACAATTACCCGGGTAATTATATCGAGTACTCGAGTTTTTATGAACCTTAAAAAACAATTTTTTTTTGTATTCATTTCATAATTTGTAGTTAAATTGATTTGTTGAACATTTTTCAGTACGATTTTATTTTAAAATTTCAAATTTTACAGCTTGTATTTACATTAAGTAAGGTTTAGCATTTTTTATATAAATAGCTATACCGTTTCAATTTTCAAAGTGCATTTTCAATTATCCATTCCATCCATTCTATCTCGCGTAAGGGCACGTTTAATGAAGCTATGAGCTATGAGTGGTGCTGATGCTGAGCAGCGTTTTATATCCTAGAAGTCTGCTCACATATATTTAAATAAGTGTATGCAGAGTGGAGCAAAGCTATTTGTTAAGTGAAAGGTGATTTTGAGTGTTCAAGAGAATGATATTAAACTATTCTGTCTGTACAGTTTTTGGCTGAGCAGTATCAGTTTCATAAGTCAAGATTTAATTTAATAACATTAGTTTTTACTAGAGTGGGAGGAAATTTGTAGGACAATAGAAAAGTGGGAGGACATTTCTATAGAATTAAAGGATGAAAGTAATGTATATTCAAATATATGATCACAAAACATAACTCATCTCGTACTTCAAAGCTCTACTCTGTGTTCTATACACTATACAAATAGTGCGAAAAGCCATTACTTCCAGCATAACACAACTTCAGAACCACTCATGGCGTCATTCTGACCGTCCACTAAAAAGAACCCATTATAAAATTACTGAATAGATAGATGTTCGATTGCACAGTCTTTCTTCATTTCGACTGTATTGTTTGAAGGGAAAATATCGAAAATATGAAAAGTGCTCAAAGTGTGTCAATAGGTGTAGTAAATTGATGAGTAAAAATGTACATGTGAACAGTTTTTTTTATATAAAAATTTTCTTCTCTCATTTGGTTTTTTTTTTAATAATAATAAAAACCTTAATCAGCATTAATGCAATTTATATTATGGAATTTTAACATAAATATGTAAATGCAATGTTGGAATTTTAGTTATCTACATATATATTTTACGAATATTTTGTTTTTGAATAGATTTCTAAATTAACAAAACATATTTCTGGGTTTTTTATCATAATGCATTTATGTTTTCGGTTTTCTGAAATGGAAAATTTTCATTTTAAGCTAGAAGAAGTTGATTATTGAAGTGTAAAATGTGATTGCACAAGAAAATAGGTTGAGGTTAATAATCATACTTATCTCACGAATTTTAAAACTATTTTTTTGATAAAAAATAAATATTTTATTTTATTATTTGGAGTTTGAATAATCTATAAAAGAAATTTTGTATTTTGGAAATTTAAATTATAATTTAAATATAAATATAATTTTCGTTTTAAAAGTTCGATATGTTAATAATTTTTCTTTATATTAAAAAGATGTAGTATGTTAGGAATCGATTTATTTTAAAGAAATACCGAATTTTTTTTTATTATAGTGCTCTATTTAGATATACTTTATATGAGAATTGAAGAAGAGAAGAGTTCATTCCAAATACCGAATAAATCATTATACTATGGACTGTAGAAATAGGCTGTTAAAGCTTAACTCATAAGTTATTGTATATTAAATTAATAAATCTTTACATTGAAATTGTCTTACTAATTCACTTTCATTTCGAAAAAGGTAAACCCTCATCAAAACACAAACTATATAATTCCACTATTCGACAAGCGCGTCCTGATATTGAAAGTAGTAATGCCCACTTACTCCTCATATTTTACGTAAAATTCAGACTTGTTTTTAGAATTTGTTATATTAATAATTAATAAACCATTATCATATTAATGGGGAAGAGCCAATCATTATAATGATAGCGAACAACAAGAAGACGAGGAACATATTTAATAATTTAACTCATAAGCAATTCGTCTTAATTATTTTTCTTATTTAATTTCACAGTAAAACAAATGTTAAATTAAAAGAAAAAAATTATAACAAACACAGAAATTACAATTACACAATTTACTACTTAATCCATACACAATTATTTAATAATTCAAACAAACAACCATAAAATTAATAGCACCCCACCATATCCTCCGCTCCAGCCATAAAGAATTTTGTTTGGTTTAACCAAAGATGGTAGAAATTATGACGGAAATAATAGCTTCAATAATCTTCCATAATTGCAGACATTTATTTACTATTTGCTGGGTAGGTGAAGTTTAATATGATTTTATTCACCTTCATAAGGTCAATGCTTTTTCATAGACAGAAAGAAAAAAAACACTACATAAAATTAAAATTATTGTGGGTTTACAAAAAAAAAAAAAAAAACAATTTCAAAATAAATTATGATAAATATGTTTTATGATTGGTAAATTATTAAATTTTCCAATCTAATGATTCTCTTAAAAATAATTTATTAATTTATTTATTTAAATTAATTTTTTTTATAATTAATTTTTCGTTTTTTTGATGATTGAAGCTTTTAAATTATTTATAATTTTAAATTTTTTTGATTTACATTTCCGCATTTTACTATACTAACTAAGATTTAATGGAGGACATATGAACAGAACAGTGGAAGCGTGCTAATTATGAATTGTTAATTGCTAATTATAGAATTTTGACACTTCAATCTTCAATGCGTAAAAGTAGAAGAAATTGAAAGTTCACTACATGCATTATAATTACTTTCATACAACTCCAAACATTTCGACGTTATTTTAACAAATGGTAGCAAACATCTTGAAAGCGTTCATTGCAACTGGGGGGTTAAATGTCAAGACAAATAATTTCTATTAAATTAATTTTATAAACGAATATTTTTTTATTAAATATTTAACCTAAATTCTTACTTAAGAGACAAGATTATATAAAAAGTTCTCAATTAATTTAACGAAACCATAAATTTTATGTAAATCACAGCTCAGGTGCCGATAATTAATTATGAAATCTATAAATAATACTAAGTTCTAAATACATAAATTAATTAAATTAACTAATAATTCAAAAATTCCCACAATAAAAAACGTTCCATTTCTGGTATACGTTGACAAAAATTTCAGTAGAATGATTAGAATATTAACAAAAGAATTTTTATATGTTAATATTAATTTATGTTAAATAATATAAAACTTTATAATAAAAAAAAATTAACACTTGAATAACATAAATTTTACATATCATAAAATTATGCTTATTTTGTAAATTTTAAATTTAAATATCTCACTGATTGATTATGTTTTCTCGCAACACATAATGAAATTATAAAATCTATAAACTAAAATTTCAAAGTAAAATTTAACAAAAATTTCTTTTTTTTAGGTTATTGAATGAATTTGTAATATTAACCTAAATTTTTATTAGATTATTTCAATTTCAAAATAATATTTTTAGAACTATACAAATAAATAATGAAATTTAATATGACAGAAAATTTATGTTTTTAGTTTTTGTTTATTTCAAATATTTTTTTTTTTGCAAAAAAGTTCTTTAATTTCAAAATTTTCCAAAATCGATAGAGAAATTGACACTTTAAGTATACAAGACATATTTATTTAAGAGTACTGCTAAACGGATTGGTTCTTCGGTAGATGGACCCACAAAAACTCTTTTTGTGGGTCCATCTACACTGAGGTTTTATCGCTGCGAAAATCTCATATTTTGAAACAATTTACGTTTTCCGCGTTCATAATTAAGTCTTAAAATTAATTTCGTTGTTCTGCAGGAAGAACTGGCCATGTAGTGTTACCCTAAGATAATTTTATTATTATAATTATATTATTCTGCACACTTTTATTGTGGTTATGTTTTGAAATTATAATTTGTGCTATAATTGCAAAAAAAAAAAAAAATTAAATAAAAAGTATCTTGTGTATAAATTTCATTTAAATATATAAATATTAATTTTGTATGAAACATTTTTTTGGATTGCATAATTTTTTTTTGACTTTCATCAGCAAAATATAAAATTTTAATTGATAAGTGAAGAATTAAAATTAAAATGTTCATAAGTTCGGGGTGGAAACATTGAAAGATCATGAATATGGTAATTTTAGTTATTAAGTTTTGAATTAGAGCCATCGGTAAAAACTTCTTCTCAATCGCGGTTAACTAAGACTCTGAACAAAACAACTCGCTTTTCGGCAGTTAACTATTTCATCGTATAGCTTAGGATTTTGAGAACCTAACGAAAATTAGTTGAAACGAATATACAAAAAAATGAAATGAACAGGTCACATTCATCTACATGTTGTAGTCTCTTAACATTTATTCTTCATATTTTAGTTTATCAGTAAAATTTGAACCATGAAATTATAGATTTTTGGTTACTTAATTCAAAATCACCAAATATAGTTCTTGTTAGGACTAAGACGAAAGTATCTATCTATTTTCTATATGACTATTTCAAGTATTTAAGTTTAAAGGAATATAAATAGTATATATTAAATTTATAACTAGCAATATTAAATATTATTTATTTATAAATTTAAATGATTAATTATTAACTTACCCGAACAAAACAAAATGGTAATCCTTCTTTTTTATTTTTATCCATTTCCAAAACAATTTTTATTTTAAATTATGCAATTTTAATTTTATTTTAAATTTAATTTTTATTTTTTCAAATTTCTTTTAATTTAAATTTATTTACGAATTACATATTAATTACACTTTTAAAATATTTCCATTAAAATCATTCGAAAAAAAAATTATATTTTTTTTAATTCACTTGTTAAATTCAGTAAAAACAAATTATATTAATTAGAAACGTAAAATTCGAAATTTACTAATTTTTAATAAAAGTTTTTCCTAGTAAAACTAGATCATTATTTGAACTTCTCGAATATTTTGCATATATATTTTTTTTAAAATCTTTAAGATACGAAGAAAGTGAACTATGTAAAGTGCGTGACTATGCGTGATATTAAAATTTTTATCTTTTAAATTAAATAAAAAAAAAATATTTATACGATAAATTCAATAAAATTGGAAAAATGTTGAGTTAACTTCGTTAGTGTTTAGTTAAATTTATGTTGATTTTCTTTTTTACATTTAAAAGATATTTTATTATGTTGTTAAGATAATTTTGATGTCAGCTTTCCTTAAATATTGATTTCGTACTACCGTTTTAGTATATATATTTAAAATTTAGGAATTAACAATTAATTTGTATTTATTTTTCTATTAAGATTTTCTATCACTGCAATTTCACTTTTTCTAAATATTTATGTAGATAATTTTTATTATTAAGAAAATTATTTGAAAATAAAAACTATAAAAACAATTTTCTCTTTTTGGAAATTTCAATTATTCGAAATTAATTTGATGTTCCATAAATTTAGAATTTTTTTTTATTTATATATAGTGAAATTTTTTGCAATTACCAATCTGTAAATAGATAAAAATAAAATATTTTAATTAATTTTATTTATTATTTATTGTAATTTATATTTTTTTATGAATTTTTTATTAGATTTATTATTACTATTTATTAAATATTAAATGCAATTAAAATTAAATTTTCTTTTTATTTCGATTTTTCATAAAAAGTTTAATGTGAAAATGATTAAAATTTTCAGGGTCAAATTAACAAATTACATAATTTTACATTAAAAATGTATTATGTAATATACAAAAAAAAAAAAAATTTCAAGATTTTTATAGATGTGAATTATATATTTTGAAATTATAGGGCGCACTTCCAAATTATAGGAGAGAGTCCGATAGAGATTGTTTTATTGAATATTCAAATTAATTGTAGTGGAAGAACTGTCGTTGCAGTTCCATAGTTTATTGGTTCATGCTTAACTGTGACATAATTTTCATAACTTTAATATTACATCCCTGGGGAGGACAGGTATTTTATGTATGATCTACTAATCCAAAGTCAAAATTTTGATGTAAGATTATATATAATTAAATTCAAAAAAATAACATTTTTTATAGCTTTCTGGTAATCAATTTATTAGGTTCGACAAACTTTATTCAGAAATTATAAAATCCTTAACCCTTCCACTATCAGTCCGTGTATTAGTTTATGGAATTTGAAATTGCAGAAGTAAGTCTGTAATTCGTGAATTTATGGTCACGAACTTTAATTAAAATTTTCATACCGGTATAATATTATGTGCGGGAGCTTCTAAGAGTCAATGTTTTTAAGGCCTACTACAAGCCAAAAATATATTAGGGATCCAATACCCATTCTCATTATTTTCGGATATCGATGAGGTTATGCTATATTAAGATATGAAATAAACTTAAAATCTCGAAAAACTGGATTGTAAAGTGTTCAATCAATATTTAATTAATATAACCACTGTACAAATAGCAAAATTAATTTTTACTGGGTTTTGCTTCATCAAATATAGCACAGAAACCTACAAAATTTTAATCCTGTGCTGATTTTCTTGAAAATATTATATTTGTAATATAAACATTAATATTTTTTGCACAATTTTTGGAATTTAATAAGAAACTATGTAATAATTTAAATTATTTTTCCTATCTATTTTTCTAAGGTCTTAAGAAATTCGTGACTCTTTCTTAAGTTTTAAAACTAAAAAAAGAATAAAAATGTTCATTTATTTTCCTGGTGATCAAAAAAACTGACTGTACTGAGTAATAAATAAAAATAATGTATAATAAATGTATTGACAGAAGCCACAGAGTCTTGCAAAATATGTTAGACCGTCGTTATTGACTACTTAAATAAATGACTCAACAGGGAGCTTTGACCATATATTATATGTACAGTAAACACTGTATAATGTTTATTAATATCTGAATAATTGAATAAACTTCATCATTTTCATTTTAGTAGATTCATTATGTTTTACGTATCCATTTAGTATTATTACTTATATTATCATATTCAGTTCGGAAAATTTAGTAAACAGCTAACGATATGATTACAAAACTACGTTCAAAAAATTTACAAATACTTATTATTTAGCGTAATTTTGTTTTAAAGTAAAATATATGATGAAACATGAAACTTCCTATATTTTAAAAAAGGTGTGATCAGAAATTTAAACTGTTTCATGATTTTGTTAATCCACAAATTGCAGCACTTAGTTATATACTACAATTTTATTAATAACTTGATTCGGAACCATAACACTTTCTATAATTCATCACCAAGAAAATTAGCTATTATTAATAGAATACTGGATTCGTTTAAAACTTTGTTTTACAAAAAAATAAATGTAGTTAACTTTAATTAGATTACAGTTTTCTGGAAAAACAAGTTTTCTAAATGTCATTGCTTCTGGCCTATACAACAAGGATATGATGATACCTACATTAGGTTTTAACACGCAACAAAAAATACTAAAGGACGTTACAATTAATGTTTCGGATATTGGAGGTCAACTAAGATTCCAAGAGAAAACGATATTGTGAAGTCTAAACGTATTTGTGTGGTTCGGAGTTATTACATTCTAAATTAATATGTGACTAACTAAATTTAAAAATTATTGAATTAAATTAAAATTACTTTATTATTTTAGTTTTATTAATTAAATTATTATATATAATATAAATTTAGTAATATTAAATTTCATAATACAAAAATAATTTGAGGTTTATGGTTTTTTAAGTTCAATACGATCAGCCTTGACTCTACAAAAATTAAATATATTTGTAATTAATAAAAAAGTTTTTACAGGCAGAATTTATTAATCATTTTTTTAAGAAACAATAAAATTTGATAGAAAATCGTAATAAATTCACTATAACCTGGTGCTGCTAACTTAAAAACTTACTAAAAAATGAACTTGTTTAAACTAATTTCCAAAAATAAACCTTACAAAATACGCATAAAAATTATAAATTTTAGTCACATTCATATTTTTTTAAATTATTTTCATGGTCGAAAATGTTATTTTTATTTCAAACCAGAAGAAATCAAATTTTGGTTTAAGGTCTTTTAAGTCAATATCTTATCTTATAAATCAAAATCATTTAAAATCAAATAAATTAGGGCATGGCACTGTAATTAAGAGTTTTTTTTAACAAAAAATAGTTTCAATCTTTGAATTATACAGTAAAATAACGTAAAATGTAATATTTTTAAGTGAATTGATAGAATTCGTTAATATAAATTGATTAAATAATTCATTGTAATTCATTTTCTGGAACAAATTAGTGCAGAATATAAAAAATTCATAAATTTATGCAATAAAAACGATTAGTATAATTATAGCCAATGAGTCGTTTTCAAAGGACAATGGACCAATTTAAATCATATTTTCGGTTCGAGATGGAATTCAGAATTATGCATTTTAATTTCAAAAATTCATTGAAACTACTTGTTTATTAAAAATTAAAAGTGATTTTATTCAGTATTCTATAAATGCAATGAAATTTTCTTAATTATGATAGTCTGAAGGATTATGAATTTTACTGTGTTTTCCCATTACCAATAATTTGAATATTGTGTGTGCTAAAACTAAAATTTATTTTGCAGATATGAGATATCAATTATTCAGATTTCGATTTCAATAAAATATTCGAAAATAATTTCCTTGCAGCAAAGAGGAAAGGCAACTGTATTTCATTTTTTATAAATCAAACAATTTTTAAAGTAATTAACAATTTGAAGTTTCATAGTACAAGAAAAATGATTTAAATTTTAAAATTATGTATAGATAAGAATTATATAAGTAGTCGAATTACTAAGATTGGTGAAATGGTAGCATAATAATGTAAAATGTAATCATCGTGTTATATAGACTCTAACCGCACAGATAATTTGAAATTCTTTTCCTTATTCTACCAAAAAAATGTAATTTTTATCGCAATTTTCTTAC
This sequence comes from Rhamphomyia laevipes, assembly GCA_963920725.1. NCBI lineage: Eukaryota > Metazoa > Arthropoda > Insecta > Diptera > Empididae > Rhamphomyia > Rhamphomyia laevipes. The sequence continues at coordinate 40,748,093 of OY987256.1, forward strand.
AAAAATGTAATCAACATAATTTTTAAAATGGAATTTCTTATCAATTATTAATACTAAATATTTTATTTCATTTACTATTTCTATGTTTTCTATGTTTAAATTATAAAATTATGTAGATTAGAATTATTTAATTAGTAGAATGGCTGAGAAAAGAGTGTGGAAGTTTAATGGTAGAATAATAATATTGTATAATATTATGTCAAAAATTTTGATTACTGGCCTGGACTGCTTCATACAGTCCGTTCATGTAGTAAAAAGATCCAAAACATTTGCTTCCAGGTGCAATATACCCAGGAACAGTAGTGATACAAAAAAGGTTCAATCGTCTCGCGTTCGTCACCACAATCTTTACACATATGTTTACTTCGGATCGTCGTATCTTAATAATTATAATTATATATACATATACATAATTATATACATAACATGGAAAAACCATATAAAAATATATATATATGTACATATATATACTTTTATTATTATAAATTCCAAACTATCAAAATTTATAGAAATTTAATAAAATATTTTTGAAAGATAATTTTTAATAGTATGGTTTTTTTCCAATATTTTATAGTATCAAAATCCGACCATTTCTAATTATAATCTATATAATTTTAATTCCCCCTCTTTACCTAACACTATTAAAATAAAATCAATAGAGGTCAGCCGCCAAAATATATGACGTATAATAATACAGACATATATGAATACTCCGTCTCCGTACTCGTATACAAAATATTATAACTAACAGAACGAAATATCTGAATAAAAGGTGTTGTAATAAAAAGGTTAAAAAAAATTTGTAATCTAGAAAATTTTATTCTCATTTATGTATGTATATAAAATAAATATATATATTTACCAACCATTTTTAAAAGATTGGGAAATTTTATATCCAATTTAAATGATTGCGTTATGAAATATAATCCAAAATTATTTAAAAAAAAAAATACGTGTTACACGACAAAAATTATAGTAGCACAATAAATTTATTATTATTTTTTTGAAAAAAAAAAAAAAACTTTAGAAAATAGTAAAATTTTTACCACAAAATAATTTATTTACCTATTAAATATTTTTTTTTTTTTAATAATTATTTATTATATTATTTTTCATTAGTTTTAAATACGGAAATAAATTTGTATATTATTATATTTTTTGTTTACAAAGATTTTATTACTATATAATAATTTAAAAAAAAAATTAACCACAATTTTAAAGTTATCACCCGCCGCCGCTAAAAACCACCCACACAATAATGAGGAGGATTTTTCATAACAACAACAACACGATAATTTTTTTATGATGTTTTTTCGAAAATTGAAAATTTTTCCAAAACTGCAATAATCAATCAGAAAAATTGATTGAACAAAAAAATGATAACTAAACGAAAATTGAAATTTTATATAAATGAAATATCACTTTAAAAGAGCCGCGAAATAATTTCGTTTTTTTTAACCGTTCATTGTAACGTCGAAACATAAACTGGCGTTGCCTTTAAATCTTTTGTCACGCTATGCTTAGACTTTTAAGCAGTGTTGTTAATATAATTATAAAATTGTTGTTGGTATTTCAGATTGTTTTTTGTGTTTTTTTGTTTTGTCGTGGACGAACAACGTACAACGTTACGGTTACAAGTTACAACGTAAATACGATAGGTAAAGGTAAAAGAAAAGATAAATGTAATGTTAGCGTTAGCGTGCCACAGAATTATGGAGTATGTATAATAATGTTGTAGAGAGTATTGAGAAGAAAAACAAATGAGACATTGTTATGTTTGTGGCCCGCGCCCACTGAGAAATATATATTGAGAGAGAGTAATAACTTTGGTAGACAGAGTTGGATTTTGGGGGTGAACTTGTATAATAGAAACTGGGCTTAAAATTGCATATTGTGAATAATTATAAATAGAACTGTAATTAGAATAGAGTATTTATGAATCATCAGACGAGTGTTTATACCAGTGGTAGTCAATCTTTTTAAAATCACGGCACCCCGATATTATTTATGAATATTATGATACATTCGAGTCACCCTTATATTTTTACTATTTAAGTTATTTTTAAAAACAGTCAAAATAGTGTTCTTGAGAAGCTATAAGATTTCTAAAATAATAAATACTACACTAGTTATTTAATACTATCAAAATTTACATAACACAACTATTTGGTATTTTTTTTTACTTTTACTTTTACCTGAACTATTAAAATCATTTTTTGATTTAAATTGATGAATCCAGATAGAAGCTGATGCATTAATGCTATTAGAGATATAACTGTGTGAACTGGAACTTACACTTTAAAACTAGAATATTTTAATTTATTATTCTTCAAATAACGTGGTGAAACATATTTGAAAATCAGCATCTGTTATGGTTGGTGCACTTTTTATAACGACAGCGCAACGTTTAATATTTGTAGAATCAACTTCCTTAGATTTGTTGACAAAGCACTGAGGTGCGAATGTTGCACTAGTAACATTACCAGAAGGAAGTTCAACCGTAAATGCATCCAGATTAACAGGTAAGTAACGTATTTAATTCCTGATGTAGAGATTTCGCAAACACTATATCTTTAACTACTTCTTTTATTTCATTAAGATCTATAAAATGTAAGCGTTTGTATATCAGCTCAGCTTTAATATTAGCTGTGTAGAAAGCTCATCATGAAGTGACTTTGGATTAATCTTATCACTAAGATTTACATTATTAAATTGTATAATGATGTGTTTAAATCCAAAATCGCTTTATTAGCTCATCAGAAAAACCTTCTTTATTACGGGAGAAAATATCATTTTGACTTGAATAAAAAGATTGAAGTTTAGCTGAGCTGCTATAACATTCATTACTAGTATCTTCAAAAAAATTTAACATTACATCAATTTCTGAAATGACTGGATCATTGTCATTATTTTCCATATGCATATTGTCAAAATTTGGCCGATATTCAGTTGTTAAATCTAGAAAAAGACTTTCAATTTCTGTTTTAAGTTATAAGACCCATTATTTAGTCAGTGGACCCAAAACTCTATCCATATATAAGTGAATTAAACTAAAAACTATGGGGTTAAAATGTATTTCTTACACTTTCTTCGGATGCCACTTTCCTTTTTTTTGATGCACCTGCCCTGTTTAATTATATAGCTATATTTTTTATTTTAACTTATGTATATCAGAAATCTCACAGGTGAGTATAACTACAATAATTTAGATAAATACAACGTAAACTTAGCTCACTATTAAATGAATTGTGTTGTACAACATTTTGTGTATCAGTATCACTATAAATTCATCAAATACAAAAAAAAAAAAAAATTACTTGTGTAGAAAATGTTAAATGGTATTTTAAGGTGTGTGGTAAACAACGGCGGCGATATCGTATTGTGATTAGTATTCTTTTTTAAACCCAACAACATCAACATATTAATATACATATAAAATAATAAAAATAAATTGAGAAACTTTTATAACTCCAACAAAAAAAATCTCATTGTTACATTCTGTTTGCAACATTTATTTCAGACTTTTTGTTTAAACACATTTTTTCATATAACATTATTGACTGGGTGATTTACGAGTTTATAATCTAAAATCTTAAAGGGTCTTCAAATGAAAAAAATAAAAAAATATATTTAATAATTTCCCAATTCCCTTTTCCTTTGCAAGGTAAGAGACTCTAGGGAAAAAATTACCAGATCATGATAAGGGTCTTTCGAAACATTCTTTTCCAATCTTCTTTAACTATCTATATATTCATTTTCTTAACATAGTTTACATAGTGAAACATTGAGTTTCGTCACCCACCCTCTTTGTATTACATTAGTGAAAATGTATTCTAAAATTTATAAATTTCCAAAATTTTATAGATATTTTAGCAACGATTTAAATACTCACCAACCATAATTTTATAAGGCTAGAAATATAAAAAAAAAAATGGAATATTATCAAGTAAAAATTGCTGGGAAAATGAAACTGGTGATATTAAAAGCGTTAGAAATTTTATTTATTGTTTATAAAGTGGTAAAATTTATTTATTGAAATTATAAATATTTATTCTTAGGCGAATTCTTATATTTATTGCTGATCGTTTATTACCTAGGCAAGTCAAATTAAGCACTTTTGAAGAACAAATCCTTTCCAATTCCCTGAATGTGATTAATAAACAAACACACTGTACTGGTGATAACTTTTGATTCCAGCTGGAAATAATATTAGAAATTACCTCAGTTGTATAAAGATAAACCGTGCATTGCATTAAAATATATTTGTTTAACTGTTTACCATAAACTTTCATTTGTTTGCTAAATTATTAAAATTTCTTCAATATATAAATATAAAATATTTAAACAAAACTTTTTGCCATCGATACCATTTTATTGGTTTTTTTTTGTATATATAATATTATAGTTATTGTAAATACATAATATAGTATAACTTTGACAATTTCACAATATAAATATTTTTAAAATTGTTTGTGTATATGGAAATAGTAGTACAAATATATATATTTTTTTTATAATCTTTTTATAAGTCTTATTTTTTTTAAATGAATTCATTTTTTATTGTTGATAATTGGTAAAATGGCAAGTAAATTTAAGTTTTTTTTGTTTTTATAAATATATAACATCAAATATAATAATAATAATAATAAAAATATGATAACTTTTTTCATTTATCGTCGTTTTTTTTAATATTTTGGTACGTGACGTTTTTTCATTCTGAGTACCAATGTCAACTTTTAATAAACTTTTTTTAATTTTACACTTCAGCAATCTTAAAGTAAACTTAAAAAAAAAAAAAAAAACTTTGAAATAAAAATAAGTATTACATACATATAAAAAAAAAATGAAAAATTTATAATTAGTTTTAAAAAATATTAAAAACAAACTTATAAACTTAAAAAACTCATTAAAATAATAATTTTATATTTATACTTAATAATAAAAATTATGAAAATTTTAGTAATAATTTTGATACTTTGAATGCCCATTTTCGTATAAACAATTATTTTCTATATTATCAAGTATTTCAGCGACCATTTACTTCACATTAAAGATATTGGACGAATATTAAATGAGAAAAAAAAACTACTAAATATACTAAATTTATTGATAATAATAATGTTGAGAACTAGTAAATTATGTTTATTTGATCTTGGTTAAACTCAACAATATTTATTTGCAGACTATAGAGACCATGAATAATACAAAGTTATGAAAAAGGGAAATATATATTACTTAATTACTCAAAAAATCAGTTTTTAATTATCTTATTTTTTTTAGATTGATCAATTTATGTTTAGTTTTCTTGTACGATTGTTCCTTTTCGAGTTATAGTTGTTTGAAATATAATTTTGAGTTATTTTGAATATTTTTGTAATTCTAAAACGTATTAAATTTACATAGTTGCATTTGAACCGACTATAATCCGAAAATGAACAATCGTACAGATATTTTTTTTGGAAGCTTTATTTATTATTAATTACGATAAAAACCATTTTAATTTCGTGTACATATATTTTCATTTAATGCATTTTAGTTTTATTATCGTAAATTAATTATATATATATTTGAATTAATTTACAACAATTTTTATTCTGGGCTATTGATATTTTTTTTATTTCGCATTCACATTATGATCTTGTGGCACTCAAAGAGTTGAAGAAATTTATCAAATTTAACAAAATTATGGCCAAATATAATAAATTTTAATTGAATTATCTGTTTTATATTTAATAATTGTACATTTAATAAAAATGTGTTTTGTTATAGGAGAATTGTATGTCTGTTATAATTATAAAATTACATAATTATTAAACTTTAAATCTTATTTTTAGTATTATATTGAGTTGAACTTTTTACAATATTGTAAATTAGTAATTTTTTTATGGTAAAAACAAGAGATATAATGAACTTATTTACTTATTTAATACTATTTATATTAATTATTGTATATTTTAAAATTAAATAGTTTTAATTAAATGTTATGAAAAAAATTACAAGTGTTACAATTGTAAAATTCTTTCGAATATTATTATTCTTATGACAATTGACTTTGATTAATAATCTTTATGGTGAATTATGATAAATTTATTTTATTATTTAATTTTTACAAATTCGGAAAATATAAATAAATATTTTTTTAGATTATTTATTTGGATTAATAAAAATTGGAAAAAAATCTGTAATTTACATAATAATTATTCATATTTATTTTATGCATTTTTTGGTACCATGTATAATTTCACAAACAAAATAAAAACTTCAGAAAAAGTGGCAGTTTCTCTCAATAAGTAAATAAAAATAATAATAATTAAAACAGGAATTTTAGGCAATATTTTAAATATATGTACATATATAAAATTGATTGCCTTTACCAATTTTTGGAATTGTGATATTTCTAATAGTATACTACTTTATCAACGAAATGCACAATAATCATAACTTTGCTATAATTTCTGGTTAAAAACTTAAATATTGAATTATATTTATTGGAAATGATTTATTATTATATATTAATTGTGAAGAAGTAACTGAAAAAGGCACAAATAACGATAAATTTTCAATTAATTTTTTAGAAAAATTCAAATTTAATAAAAAGAAATATATTTACACACACACAAAATGGACATTTTGAAAAAAAAAAATATTATTTTCGAATTTTAATCCAAATAAATGTTAGAAAACAAAAATTTACAAAAATACATATTTCACAACACCAATTTTATTATAATTTTTAATTTTTTTTTTTTTTTCGTTAATTAAAAACACAATCAATTTTTATGATTATTTCCTCTTTAATAAAATATTTTTATATTTTTCAGACTATTTTTTAAATTTTTTTTGTTTTTTAAAAAAAACTATATTTATATATTTTGGTAGTGTGTATACTGAACTCTGTCTCTTAGCAAATATCAAATATTTGCTAGGCACTTTTTATGAACTAAAAAAAAAAATATTATTATTTTTTATTATTATATTATTGCATAATTAAAAATTTGAGATCGCTAATTTTTTATATTATGTTATATAATTATATAAATTTTTGTAGTTAATTAAAATTGGTAGTTTCGAAAAATCATATAAAATAAAAATAATTTGTTAAACATTTTATTCCGTATAATATAAAATATCAGGAAATGTTTTTTTTGAAAAATGATATATCAATTTTCCCCAAAAAAAATATGATTGTTTAGTGAAATATCAAAGAATAAGATTTCGGCAAAAAATAACTGCTATAATTTTATTGCAATAATAACAGCAATAACTTTAAATTTTACAAAACTATACTAACTTGAAATTAATAGTGTATATCTATTAATAATTAAATTACATTCCATATTTTTAGAAACACAAACATTTTTCCAATAAAACATTAATTAAAATATAAAGTTTTATGAAAAAATTTCCAGAAGAGTCTCGTTGTCTACATTTAAGCCTATAACTAAAAACAATATTTCATCAAAAGATTATCGGGACAATATATTCCATTCTGGCTCAAATGTATTAAAAATAATAAAATTTTATTTTTAATTACAGCCCATCTCCTGATATCTTATACACTCTTAATCTAATTTTCTGAATATAAAAGCAAATATTAAAGCATTTTTATTTTTTATAATTGCATAAAATATTTTGTTGGACAAGACAAAAAAAAAATTGTATATAGTTTTAATTTAGTTGTTCAATTTTATTTCTTTAATTATGAATTCTTATTAAAGTAAAAATGATTTTTTGTTTATTTGTGTAAAAAATATAATAATAACTAACATTTAACACTTATAAAAATATTCAAATATAATTTGTTTTTATTTCTTATTTCTTATTTTAAATAATAATATAGACGTCTATACTAAATAAGTTTTTACTTTTCTAAACAAAAAAAATATTACATATTTTTTTTTAGATGAATGAGGTAAAAAAAATTGGTGGTTGGGATTTATCGTCTTAAATATATTGAAGTTTTATTTTTTATAATATAATATTTTATTATAGTTTTGTAGATAAACACACACAAAAAAAAAACGCTTTTTAAAATTCATTCTATTAATTTATGTGAATTTTTCTCTTATATCAGTAAATAATTTAGTGATGTGGTCCATATTTTTTTTGTTTTTTTTTGCTATCAGTCCTTTTATTATCAAAATTTAAACTGAAAACAAGAAGAAATATATTAATTAAATAAATGAATAATTCAATAATTAAGAATTCAATAAAATTACTTTGATCAAATGCACTGGGATTAATATAACTAATTAAATCTTGATCAGACATTGTTGTAAGTTCTTGTGGAATAGCTGTTGTTGCAGTTGCTGTTGCTGGTGCTATTACTGGTGTTTGTGTTGTTTGGGCTACAGCTGCTACAGCAATAGCAGCAATTTGTTCAACTGTTGAACCACCACTTAAATTTGGTTTTTCTAGGCCACTATTTTGTGCTGCTAATGAAACTGCATGTAAAAGAGATTCTTGATTTTGTTGTGGCCTGTTAAAAAAAAAAAATTAAAATTAATATTTTCAAGAAATAAAAAACAAAAAAAAAAATTATAGAAATACTCACGAAACTGCTTGTAAAATTTGAGTACCTTGATTATTGGCCAAATAATCTGTACTTCTTGGTGAATCATGATGATTTAATAATATATTTACCAATGGCACTGCTGTATTAGTAACTGAATTTGTAAAGGGATTCAGTATTTGTTGTTGTCGCTGTTGTGGTGATGACGGTTGTGCTACTGTTGTTTGAATTAATTCATTTGATTGAGTTTTTGGACTTTGTGAATTCGATTGAGGTGAAGATGATGAAATACTAGAATTTGGAGATATATTTAAAATTTGTGTAACTTGTTGTTGTTGTTCAGTTGACATTATTGGATTTGAATTTAATGAAATTAAAGCATTTATTGTTGATTCTGTTGTACGAATATGTTGTTCTTGGCATGAAATATAATCAGCCGCTGCTTTTATAATCATATTAGCATTTGCAGTTGATGCCTGTTGTTGTTGTTGTCCAACAATTATTGGTTGTGTTGTTTGTTGTTGGGGTTGTTGTTGTTGTTGTTGTTGATGTTGTTGTTGTTGTTGTTGTTGATGTTGTTGATGTTGATGTTGTTGATGATGATGATGTTGTTGCATTATAATATTGTTAATAATTGTCTCTTGTGCATTTTGTGATTGAAGGCTATTTAATATTGTAGTCGGTATTGTTACTTGATGTAATGGATGATGATGATGATGATGACTTACCAACATTGAATCTGAATTTGGTGAGCACATAATACTTGGTGGAACAGCAGAATTTAATATCAAATCAGTAGAAATTTGTGAAGGGGATGGCGATTGTTGAGATGATGATGAAGAATTCGATGATTGTGATATTATTTGCATATTAACTGAATTTATTGAAGCTGCAGGTTCAGAATTTAATATTAAATCATGATGAACTTGTGGACTTATACTGGAACTTGATGATGACGACGATGATGAACAATTTGATGATGTCGATGAACTTCTTAGTAATTTTAATCCAGAATCATGCGTTAAATTTAAAATTTGATTTATTGGTGTAGTCAATGCTGTTGAATTGGTGGTAAATTGTTGACCAATTGTTTGTTGTTGTGGTACAGATTGTGATGTTATACCAACAATATCATTATGTGATGTTGTCTGTTGTGTAGACTGTTGTAACGATGCTGAAAACAATCCATGATTTTGTAAATTAGTTGTTTCATTTGACACAACATTAGTCGCAGCTGCCGCATTAACAAACATTGAATTTACAACCGGATCAACAACATTATTAAGCTGAACACCTCCATTATTTACTTTATTCAAACCATTTAAACTTGTATCTAAACTACATAAAAATTTATCAACTTGTTGTTGATTTTGTGCAACAACAGCTGCATTAAAAATATTATTTTGTATTTCATTAGCAATCTGTTCTTGTTTAACGGCCAATTCAACAGCTGCAACAGCTGCAGCTGCTGCAGCAGCTACACTCATTGTATTAATATCATTTGATTGATTTTGTGTTGTACCTGATGTAACAACAGTTGTTTGTGTATTATTTGAAAAGCCTTGCATATTATCATCATCTAATATACCCGGCATATCCATAATATGTAAACTTGATTTTCTTATTCGAAAATTATTTGTTGAATTTTGTTCTAATGAATTATCATTATTTGTTACTGTTGGTAATTGATCAAATGTTGTTTCTGTTTGCATTTGATCGGATGACATTGAATTTTGTGAATTTTCATCAATCATTTCAGTTTTGAGATTATTATTATTATTTGCAGTATTAACAACATTACTATTATTATTCGTGACAATTTGTTGTAGTCCGACAATTTGATCTTGCATTAAACCATTTGATGGTCGACGAACACAAATTGGAACTGTTGTTGTTGATGGTGGTGGCATCATACCTGAATCTAATTCATGTTTTGGTTCAATTATTGTTGATGTGGCTGTATTTGAATTTGTTGACCATAAATCCAATGATTGTGGTAATGTAGGTTGCGTCTGATTATCCGTATATTGTAGAACATCTATAAGAATAAAATATTATTAGACACTATTGAAAGGATTATGTTTTATTATTTCATGTGTAAAGAAAATAAAAACTTAAGAATAACTTATTTATTATATGAAATAATTCTGAAAACCGAGAACCTAAAACTATCTTAAATTTATATGTAAACTTATAAATTAATTTAAAAAGAAATAATCTTCTCATCAACCAAAAGTAAAAAAAAAAAATATATTGATAAAAACTTTACAATTTAATTTTAAGATACATTAATTTTAAAAAATTCTTTGATTTAATAAAAAAAAATGTATTTAGATGGTGAGGAGATTAATCACTTAGAAATCATTTAAATTTATAATTCAATCAAACATACTTTTTTTTTTGCATAAATAATAAAAAATACCTTTATCCAGGAAAATTCCATACTTAGAAAAAATTCAGTAAAATTCCAACATAAACTAAAAGTCTACAGAAATAATTAGAAAATTTAACAGGGAAATCGATCAGCTTTTACATTGACAAAAAAAAAGTATTATTAAAAAGAAAAAATATTGGTTTAAAATAGATTTATTCTAAAATTAATTAGGTTGCCATACAAAAAGACAATATTTACAATTTTGAATATGAACTGATTCAATAACTAAATATAATAAATTAAATTTCTTCTAAAATATTTCAAAAACAAAACCAATCAAATATTTATTAATTTCTTTTCCCGAATCACACACCACAACAATCATCCCAATTTAAATTTTTTCTAAGTGATCTTAATATAAATACTTAAATATAATTTCGAAAATAAAATATAAAACTAAATAAAAAAAAAATTGAAATTAAATAAATAAAGCAAGAAAATTTATTAACCAATTATTAAATTCTAAATTTGAATTCGTCTCAGCAGATCTGAAATATTTTTTAATTTTTTTTTTTGAAACATTGACAGTGAACAGATTTTTTTTTGAATAACCAACGTTGATTCCAAAACGGGCTTCTGAGTCCGCTGTAGCCTAGCCACTAAGTTTTGAAAAAAAAAATTTACAACAAAACGAAAAATGTTTTAAATTTGTATAAATTTTCTTTAAAAAAAAATAAATAAAGTAATTAAAAATAAATATAATATAAATAAAAAGAAAATTATAAAAGCAAATCAATATTTTATGAATGTGTCTCATTTAACGCGCATTTCAAAATAACCGATACAATTTTTAATAATCGATTGTTTGCTACTATTCTAGAATGATTACAATTTAATTTTTATATTTACGAATAGTATAATATTAAACGTCATAATTCATAATATACAAGAAATATTGTCGGTAAATGTATTTATGATGAAAAGACGAATTTAGTATGAAAATATTTTTATAAACTGATTATTTCGACACTGAACATTCGGCGAAAATTGGTCATTAATGATGTTCATAAAAATTTAATAGTATTTTCATTATATTCCCTTTACCGGGTTTCTATTGTAGAAGTTACCGACCGGGTTTATATTGCATTGTAACATTAAATGATAAATATTTGAATATTATATTGTAAAGCTCCAGTTTGTATGGTTCATTTCACAATTTGAAAATGGTTCATTTGACAATAGGCTATTGAATTATTAGAACACCCATGGTTATTTTATACAGCAAAACCAAATATTTCAGTAATTTCGGGAAATGTTATAAAACTAGTTATAGTTTTATTCTGTAATTCAGTTTCAATAATTGCTGGAATTAGGTTTTGATAATAATAATCGAATAAGATATGAAAAAACAATCTTAAGAAATAGTTAAATATAAATCATTCTATATAAATAATAGCAAACACATGAATTCGAAGAAAATAGTAAAATTATTCAAAAAATGAAATAAATTAATTAATTAAAAAAACGCACAAAAACTAAAATTTACAATTACACGAGACAAATGTTAAATAATTTAATTATTACTATATAAATTTTAATAAAGAATATAAATAATAAAAAAAAAATATTTTGTGGCATTTTGTTTTTTTTTAATGAAACCAGTACCCTGATGATCAGATGTGCATGTATGTCTGGAGAAGATGGTGAAACACAGAAGTCGTGTTGCAGATATTATTTTTAGAATTATTCTACAGTTGGTAACATATAACCAGCTCCATAAGAAGAAGTCAACTATGTCCGCACACATTGTGTTGTGTGATGAACTACTGTGATGCGATGACATGAGTAATAAGTCCTTCATCATCATAATATTATTAAAATATATTATATTTTTCAAATTTTTTTTTTTTTTTTTATTTTATTTTTTTTACTTTTCTATTATAAATTCATATTTGTCTATATAAATTCACTTGCATTGTGTTTTGTAGCTTAGCTTTATTCTATATATATAATATATTTTATTTTTTTAATTTGTCTAAATCGCTATGGAGAAGGAAATAAACGAAAAGAAAACAACATTTTGTGATTAGTGTTTAATAAATATTTTTTTTATAAGTGTTAGTTGATTTATCCTTTATATTTTTTTTTTATTTTTTATTATTCTGTTGATTTTTTTTTTTAAAAAAGTATTTAAAAAAAATTGTAATAAATGCTATAATCAATGATGATGCTCTGTTTTGATATTATACAATATTTTAAAAAATTAAAATAAAATACAAAAATTGTAATATGTATTGTAATTGATTGATGAATTTCGATGAAATCTTTTTATTATATTATTAATAAATATTGAATGAGTTTACAAATTGATTAGATTGGAATGTGTTGATTCGTATAAATATCCCTGATCAACGTCGTGGCCACTGTTTGGCATTTATATCGTGATAAAAATTAATATTTGTATAAAGAAATTTAATTTTCATTTATTTTTTATTAAAATAATTATATTATCATCAGTTTGTCATATTATAATAATTTATAATTTTTCATCATTTCGTCTTTGAACCTCATCGTTATAAAATATCTTTTTGTTGTTATAAATTTCTAATCACAAAAAATGTTAGTGTTTTATTTATATTAATTAAATTCTTATTTATATATTTTATGCCTACAGAAGATATTCCACCATAATTTTTGGAACAGCAAAAAGTTTAATTTAATTGAACGGAATAGGGAAAAGCGGATAACTACGAATTGAATTAATATCGTAAAATAGAGAAAACTGAAGTTTATTATAATAATATTATTGCCATTTTTTTTGGGGTATATTTGTACTTAAAAGTATAATCAAAAAAACTCTGCACCCATTTACACACACAATTATCCAAAATCTATCAAATAAAATCCTATCACACATAAATTACATAAATTTTGTTTAATTAACTTTCAGTTTGCTATAAAATATATATATAAAAAAAAATATGTTTTATAATTAAATGAAAATAAAATAAAATTCGAAAATTTAAATTAAAATTTTCTTTAAAAATATAAAAAATAAAATGATTATTTTCCAAAAAACTGCAATAAATAAAATGCAGTAATATTTATTATTAACTATGTATAAAGATAATATATTTAAAGGTCCCTATAAGAAAACGTTCATACCGCAGAGTTGTTTTGATTAATTTTTATGATTTTTGTTTTATTATATTTAATTTATTTTGTCAAATGATTTCCATATGTAAAAATTATGGTGGATAAACTTAAATTTCCAGTTTTAAAAAAAAAAAAAAAAATTGCAATAAATTGAAGTAGAATTAATTTTATTTTGTTCATGTGAGGGTCTTAAATTTAATAAAAATGTCGTTAAATTTTCTTGGTTTGTTTAAATTTTCTAATTAAGGCTTTTTTTTTGTAAAAAAAAAATAGTTTGGCTTATGTTGGTTATTGTTTGCTGTTAAATATTATTAAAATAGATACCTTGTGACCCGGAAATTGTACTACGTAAAGTACTTAATGTTGTTGATGCTGATAAAATACTGTGTGTGCCCTTTGGCAAATAAACAAAATTATGACTTTCACTACGTTTACCACTGGACATAATAAAAAGTTGAATTGTTATCGGTTCAATAATATTTTGTTGAATATATGGTGGCACCACACAAATTAAATGTGTCTAAAAAAAAAAGTAAAAGACAAAAAATTAAATAAACAATATAAGTAAATAAATGTATGAATATAATTTATTAATATGAAAAAGTAAATTATTCTGTCCCACAAGTTTTAAATGCTACCTAGTTGTGCTATGAAGACCAGAAAATATCTAGTTAAAAGTTAAAATTTAAATTAAATTGTATTAGTTTTGAATTATATTTCTACGGACAGGTTTAAAATCCGAAAATAAAAAATCGTGAGCAACCAAAATCTTATTCGAAATTCCGACATAATTTTTAATTAATCCAAAGCCTTTTTAAAATGTGTCGCTATTTTGAAATTGTCTGGATAAATTTCGAACCAGATCCATTTTCCTTTGAATGTTTCGAATAAAAAAGACTTTAAAAATTATGCTTTGTTTACCATAATGATTGAATTTAAGTGCAAAAACTAGTTTTTATATACGATTTTAAAATTAGAGTCGTTATCATTTTAATTTTTTATATTTATTATATATTTTTTGGAAGTTCTCAAACTACATAACAAATCTTTGAAATATATACTTTCAAATAATTATCATAAAATTAAAGGTAATTTTTTTTTATATATATATATATTAATTTTTCGTTTATCTAACTTCAAGGTTAACTTAATAATTTTCTATATATTTTATTTGCTTAAACATTTATCGAATAGTCGTAATTTATCGAATAGTCGTATTATTTTGTATTATAAAAGTAGGTGAATTAAAATAAAATACAAAATTTATTCTTACTTGCTGTAAATATTCTTTATCTGGTACAACAGTTTGTTCCCAAACAGAACCTAACTGACCCATATCATCATCATTTTCACGAAATATAACAACTGTATCCTTTAAGAAATTTTTACCAATTACATATAATTCAAGTCCGCCATCAACTGGACATGATATTAATGATTTTTTACATATTTCTGGTACACCAGGTGGTTGAGCTGTGAAAATTGATTTTCATATAAAAATTTAGTTGTCATTATATATTATTAATAAATAATAATAAATCTTACTGCATATAATTGGCTGTGAACAAACTTGTAATGTTTCTGTAGTACCATCATCTAATTGTAATTGTGTACGAAATACCATACGACAACGTGTTGATTTCTTTTTATTACGTTGTGTAGAATGATCTGGAAAACGATGTTCAACATCAACATTACGTTCTTTTAAAATACCAACACAATCACATGTAATTGTCATTTCTGATTCTGGTTTAAAGTCAATTTCAATAATCATAGTACCATCAACTTTTTTCTCATTACATGGTGTTGAATTTTTACCAGCTACTTTACATGCTTGATAAAACATATGTGGTGCTATTCGACCAATATCAGTACCAATAAATACTTGTAATGTTGTTGGTCGATTATAACCATTTAATTTAACAATTGGAAAACCATTACCACTACGATCTTTAACAGCACCACGACTACCTTCAGTTTGATATCTAAAAATTATAATTATTGAGAAAAAGATTATAATGAAATTCATAAAATTTTATATACGGTATTAATAAAAAGCTGATAAATAGGTTGAGCATTAGATACCTTAAAGTTATATTAAACAGTGATTTAACATAGATTTGTATTTAATAGTGTCTACCGACGGTTTCGGAGAAACACTGTCTTGTTAAAAAGTCTCACATCTTTTAATATTTGTATTTTATATAATTCTAAATGTTGATAGGGATCAAATGACTTTGTAGATACGAATTAAATTAAAAAACTAGTGTACCAAATTAGCTTGAATTCGAAAAATAATTACATTATTTAGCACATAAAAATCGAATAAACTTTGGAAAAAAAACTGCTCATATATTACTTTCCCATGAACTCACTAAAAATATCGACACTCGATGACAAATTCAAGTCATTGGAATCAAAATCATTGGAATGTCATTGAAATCGGGTAACAATTACTGTATGATGTAGTGAATTGAACTTACAAAAGATAATTAGGGACATTAGTGTAACAAATTTAATTTTTAGATAGAAATCATTTGACATGTGTGCCACATTTAATTTAAATCAGATACTAATTACTATATGCTCTATAATATATGAAATATAAATCGGAAATTTCAGCATGGCCTAATTGAAGCTACTGACTCTACTTAAGGTAAACAAATGCATAATCATAAATTCAAATTGTTTTCAAATTTCTTTGAAATAAGATAATAATTACATTTTCTGGAATATAAATCAAATATACTTCGGAAACTGAAGTGCTTATATATTAGGTTCCTGTGAACTCACTGAATTTACCTAATTTCAATTATTTTGGAAGAAATTAGAGTTATTGTTAATCAATTGAAATCAAAAATAATTAAAATATATAGTACATAAATAATATCTAGTTTTGATTTAGGTTTAAGAGGATGTAACAAGGCAATCCTGATGGTCGCTTCTGATGATTATTTATTTAGTTCGACATTCAAATATACCAGTGATTTTTAAATCATAAAATGAGCCACCATTTTATAATATACCTTGCTCTATGTTGTTGTTCTGGTTGTTGAATAATTTCTAATTGAACTCTTCCATCTTTTGATGTTGTATATGTATTTGTTTGCATTTGAGATGATGGTCTTTTCAGTCCCAGTCTTGTTGTATTTTTGGCACCATTTGTATAATATCTAAAATAAATTAATAAAAAAAAATATTTTCCCAAATAATTATTAGATTTTATATTAAAATTATTATAAAATTCATTATAATATTTATATTGGTCACAACAAATAACATTATAATGAAATTTTTTTTTGAATCATAAATCATAATTTATTAGGTTAGCGCATTAGACAATGATTTTTTTTATTAATAATGATAAATTTGATGAAATGAATTTAATGATATGATTTACAAAAATAAAATAAAAAAAAAACCAAGCAAAATTAAAATGGAAATTATTTACAATAAGTGATTTTTTGAAAGTTAAATAAAATAAAAATCTTACTTTGTGATAGTATTTGGTGTTGGAGTTGCAGTACATGGCAGACTATTTGATATTGCAGCTGAAGCTGTTGTTGTAGCAATTTTTTGTATAAATGCATCATCACTGCATGCATCCTCATTATCAATATGAATAATACTAGGACTTTCAATTTTCCTACGTTTTGTACGAGCTTGAATTCTTGTTGTTGATAGAATTAAATCATCAGAACCATCAGTACTAATTGAATCATCATGATAATCTGATCTGAATTTATTTTTTTGGGAAGGTTTTTGTATTTTTAAAATTTTATAAATTATAATTTTGTTTTTTTTTTATTTTGATTTTGTTGTCGGTATTTCTGGTTTGTTTTGTGTTTTTTTTTTTTTTTTAAAGCATATTTGATTTTATGTAAATGAATAAAATGCAATGATTTAAATAAATTAAAATAATGAATTATGTTTATTGCTGCTGAGATATACAATCAGATAAAATATTTTAATAATTAATTTTGAAATTCATTTATCACAGATATAATAAAATCGAATATTTGTTGGGATAAATTTGATCTGCAATATCATTATTATTAGGTATATATAATTAAATAATAATGAAACACTAAAATTTGATGTTTCATCAGAAGTGCATTAAGTGAATGAACATGCAAAATTATGTAAATGAATTTTGTAATTTGTAATTGACTAAATTTCTATAATAAATTATGTGTTTCGTAACCGGTTTTCTATAGGCAAGCAATTATAATATAATACTGTATAATTATTTTAGCTTTTATGCTTTTATTCACATAAATTTTATTAATGAATTTGTAAAATTTGAAACTAACCTACTGAATTTTCCGCAAAACACTATGGCCTCGTACACGTACAATGGCAAAACATGAGCTTAAAGCTCCCAGGTTTTTACTGATATGATATTTGTGCATAAATTGAGTTTGATATCAATCTGTACAATCAAATGTCTAAAGAAACTGTATTGACGGAGTTTGTCAATTATAAATATAAATGAAAGAATTACACTTTCTTAAAATAGCACTAAAATGCTAATAATATTTAATGAAAACTGGAATAATTTAGGAGACCCAGATAGCTCTTAGGGGTGCAGATAACTCCTAAATAGGTTCAATAGTGATTTATGTCCAATATAATTTGTAATTAATAAATGATTTTTTTTTAAAAAAAACTGCCTTCTTACAATTTTCAAGACACCAATTGTCTTTAATATAATTCGGAATTTTGATAGAAACCCACTGAAACTGCCTACCTCAAATTTAACAGACATTGATGAGATTACAAAACTGACATGAGTACAAAATTTAATTGAAATCTGATAATAAATTACATTCTTTAAGACATAAATCAAATAACTTCGGAAATAAAACTTCAGGAGCACCAACTCAACCTTTATGTGAAATGTTATTGAAGTCGGGTAACTATTACTGCACTGTATGATGTAGAATAACATTGAATTATGAAATATAATTGAAAGATGTGGAACAAGAAAGATGTGGAACAAATGCAGTAGTTATGAACGATATTGATATTTTAAATGATATTATACAGAATGCATCTAAATAATATCGACCTAAAATGTGATTATGTTAAAAAAAAAAAAAAAATTGTGAAAAAAATAGTGTTTTCTGTATTTTTGAACGGAATTTTCGATCAGCCCTTAAATATTATTAATTTCAGGCTATACACAATATCAAAAACAGCAGTAATTCTGCTAAATTTAAATAATAATAAAACATGATTAAATAATAATATGAAATTTGAGCGAATAAATATGTTTTCATAGCATAATAAAAATAATTGCATTTAATAAAATGAATGATAAAAGCAGCACAAAACTAATAAAAATATAATTATTTCCGAGTATAAATTAATTAATATATAAAATTTCTGTTTTTTTTTTTATTAGTTTTTTACATTGATAAATAAACCAAAAAAGAAAAAAAATCTTTTAATGATTCACATATTATTATTTTTTACCTGGATAATGGTACCGTTCGAATCATTTGTTGATGTGAATGTGGTGGAACAACATGTTCCACATGTTGATCAAAACCAAAACCACTATCATTAGAATTATCACATGGTGGTGGATTTGGTCTTGATATTATCTTTTTACCAGGTCCAATTTTACCAGGCCCAATCTAAATTTAAATAATTTAATAATATTTTCATAAAACAATCTACGAAATAACTCTTACCCTTGACATTGAATGTAATTTACCAGGTAATGCTTTGCCTGGATACCGTTTGGACGGTGTCCGAAATCCTTTTCTGTGTATCCGTGGTGTCATTGTTGATGCTGTTGACATGGTCATTCGCATACCTAAAAAATATAAAAATATTTAATAATTATTAAATTAGATTATATTAGAGATGAAAAATGTATTGAAACTTTTGAATAATTGGGTTAAGAAATGGGCTTTGTTTTCTAATACAAATATGATTTTAGTGAAAATAGAAAATTGCAAAGCTATTTAAATAAATTGAATGTAAATTCAAATGTAAGCATAAATACAAGATAAGTAATGTACCAATTGACGCCCCGAAATAAGTAGGTCAGAAATTTACAATCTTGAATTTATTGAGAAAAAAAAAAATAAAAAGTGGCAAAGAAAGGAGTTTAAAATATACTTTTGTCCTCAAAGTTATGGTTTTTAATTATTTGGTGTAGTGTACGGTTTTTGGTGTAGTATAACCCAATAAAATAAATAACCAAAACATAAGTATAAATATTTGTTTTAAATATAAATATTTCGTAATTATATAATAAATAAATTCAAATTTCTTGGATTGTAAGGGTTTTACACAATAATTTGAAATTTGAAGAGTCGATAAACTTTTATCTTTAAAATGATTCAATTATTCCAATATACTATTTTTATATTTTAGAAATGATCCCGTAGTTAAAATATTATTCAATAATTTCATTCGCATAAGCTTAACTTGGTTCCGACAGTTTGGAAACTCCGTGTTTTAAATATTAAGATTTATTAGTAAATTCTTTAAGAATTTACAACGTTTTAAACACGAGATCTGTCAAATTCTTTTGATAAACATTTTCTATATTTCAAATTGTAATTTTATTTTAAAAACATGTTCGGGTAAAATATGACGCCAGGTGGATTAGTTTTGAAGTTCACCTTGTTTCTAAATCCTTCAACATTTTCAATCAAAAATTTAGATAAAGTTTGTTGAATAGCAATTTGAAAAATGTCTACAATTCAAAAATTATCACGGATAGAAAATTCGTTTGTTTCATTATAAAAAATTATTAGTTATTTAGAACTAAAGATATGTTAAAATTTTGTAATTTTATGACAGAAATCATCCGAATTTCTCTATTATTTTGATTTTATCTAAATCTAAATATTAATTATAATTTATAACTAAATCTTTTGGATCAAAACAATAAAATTGTAGTTGAATGACTCGTCGATTAATCAGATTCAATAAAAACGAATATTTTTTCTGATTTTTTATATATATTTTGTTCTTACTATAATAAACTTGTTTAAAGTTTCATTTAAAATTGAAATTTATTTAGTTGGATTTTTTTCAAAATTTACAATTTAAGAATATATTATAATTTTTTGTTGTTGTTTTTGAATGACATTGGTTTTCATTTGGCTTCAAATTATATTGTTAATTTTAAGAGATAATTTTAGTTGTAATATTTATTGTTTATTTGTCATAAAAGTTATAAACAATTTTATCAATTATCACAAATAATGGCGCTTAAGTCAGACATTTCTTATCTTAATATAAATTGATTTCTTTTTAGTGTGGAACTATACAAATAAAATTATATATGTACATATATAAAAAAAAAATATAGCTAACTAGAAAAAGCAGATAACTCGTACTTAGGTTCAACAGTGATTTATGTCCAACATAGTTTTGTAATTATTAGTGCCTACTGACATTTTGTAAAAGAACAACTCATTATAATTCACAATTTTGATAGTAACCTACTGAAACTAGCAACTGGTAAAATCAACTTGTTTGTGAAATGACATTTGAATCTGGTAAGAATTACATACTATTGGTGCTGTAGAGTAGAGCATTGAACCTATGAAATATAATTGGAGATTTTTTTAGGATCAAATCCAATGAAAAACCCCTACTTATTTTAAATACTTGTAAGATGTAATAAATTTGGTTAAATTGTGGTTCTTTTGAAAGTTAACCAAACATATTAATTAATGGATTGAACGATATAACTCCAAAGTAATCCACTTCACACTGTTTTCAAGCAGTGCCTCATTATCTATAATAGAAAAAGTGTGAGTAGAAAACTGAAGCACTTGAAATTGAAAAGGTTGCAAGGAATTAATGGTAAACACAGAAAAAATGTTCTAGTGTCAATGCTACTACTATTAAAAAAGAATTGGTCAAGTAAATTTGAGCTTAATCAAAAATTTGCTGAAGGTAACTGTCAGTTACGGGTATAGTTGGTATTTGACAGATAAAATACCCGGCGAATATCTAATTAGATATACTTAAATGTATACAAACATTCAGTCAAACTATAACGCTATAAATTTGATCTTTTTGTGTCATTTTAACCTAATTTAATTGAACTTATAAAATATAAAACAGAATATTGAATTTAAAATTGAGAAATTATGTTCAAATTTTTAAATTTAGCAATAAACTTTGAATCTGAATTAAAAATGAAATTATTCTACACAGCCAAATAAATTTTGTATTTATGCAAATGAATTTGAGTAATAATATTTTATTTTTTTAACAAAAAAAGGAAAAGATTCTTTTTCACTTAGAAAAATCGTGAATATGAATAAAATAACAAAATAATATATTTATTTATAGATTTAAGTTATTAAATTTTCAGTATAAATTTCATTTAAATTCTATTTTTAAAAAAAATAAGTAAATTGTAAAAGCTTATAAGTCATGGATAAACATGAAATTGAACTAAATATGGATTGAAAGTTTTACAATCGTGAACCTCTGGATGTAAAATAGTGAATTAATTTAAATGTAATTATTGTAGGTAAATTTATGATAGCAAAAGTCTATAAATAAATACATACTCGTATAAATGAAATAGTGTAAGATAGTGTAAAAAATATAAAATTTATTAATTTATTTTTAATACCGTTGAACCCGGCACGACACATACAGTCCCGGAAATCAGAGAACTGCCTTAGCATAGTTAAACCGAGACTGTCATCGTTCATACTTGACCTCCTTTAGCACTAGAAAATAAACTGGTTTAGGGAAATCAAATGAAATAAAGATCCTCGATAATTCAACATAATAAATATATCACATTTTCTGTTAGTGACAATCAATTTTCATGTTCACATTACCAGAAAGGATAATTATAGTACTTTTAATTGTAATTTTTAAATTTTGCCTATTTATCTGAATAGGAATGAATAGTAGCCATGAAGGCAAATTACAGAACCTTGGTTAACCCATGAAATAATCTCTTATCATATAATTTTGAGAAATGTGGTATTCGAGAGGTTGTTGTTATAGTCTGTAGAGCCGTACATGATAAAGAATCTAATCTAGTAACATAATAAATATTACAAGATAATTGAAAAATCATCTATACTAATATATCTAATCTTATCTTAAAACTATCAGCGCTTAATACAAGCACATAAAATTACATAAAAAATTAAAATATTAAATTCAGAGCAATATTGCCCATAGACTATCGAACTTGGTTGTAAAACGATATGACTAATCATCAAAATGGTTGAGAAATATGCCAACTTGTATAGTGTGTAGGGTGGTTAAAAAATTTCAATTTTTTTTTTTTGATTGGTTGATGGTTGTAAGTTGTAGTGTATGGGAAGTTCTACAATCAAAATGAGTTTTCTTCACGTTTTATAAAAAAAATATTAATAAATCTCTCAATATTAAATTAACTAAACTTGCTTTACACTAATATTTTAAAGTAAAAATTTTTTGCACTAAAACTTTTATTAAATAATTATATTCACATGTGACACTAGTAAAAATAAAATGTTGTAGAAAGGTTGATAAAAAGTTGTGTAGTATGTGGTGTGGTTTTCCAGTAGCTGAACAACAAGTTATACGATTATGTTCGATAGTCTATGGGCAGCATAATATATAAAATTAATTTTAAATATTTTTAATTAAAATAATAATTCTTACCATAATTTTTATATTGAAAATTCATATTATTATTATGATTATTATTTTTATTTGGAATCCGATAAACAATCTCATTATTATTATTATTATTATACTGATTATATGTAAATCTCATTTTTCAATAAATAAAACAATAATTTTAAACGAAATTTAAATAAATTTTGTATAAACAGAAGAAAATTATTTTTAAATTTAACAGATTTTTTTTTTTTAAATATGAAATTAAATATTTCTTTGTTTTTTTAACAAACAAATTAAATTATTTAATCTAATAACTAAAATTATGAAGTTTTTTTTTTATACTATTTTAGTATTATATTTAGTATTCCGTGTACAAAGTTCTATAATTTCAGATCATTGCACTTAACTGACCATTTCAATATTTTTTTCCAATAATAATTGTAACAAAAATTAAAGATTTTTCTTGTAATCTATATTTTTCAAAAAAAAAAAAAAAATTAAATGATAAGAAACATTAAAAAATAAAATTATTTTGATTATTTAATTATATAAATTTCTTGATTTGTTTCTTCTTTTTCTTAATTTATCACATACCGAAGAAATTTTTATAAAATTTACATAGAAATTTCAAAATTTCTAATAAACATTTTATAATTTGAGTAATTTTAAACTTGAATTGGTAAATAAACATTCACTATTTTAATCATGATCAATTTAATTTAACTGATGATAATAAATTATATATTCTTAATATAATTATAATAAACATTTTCTAGGAATTTGGTGTTTTTTTTTTTGGTAAACTTCACAAAGTTATGAAAATTGTAAATTGACTAGTTTTGAAACATATAACACAAAATTTTTAGTTGGCACAAGAAATTCAATATTTTTAGCTTCGAGTTTTTTAATTTTTTATTTATTATTTTAATTTTTTATTTAAAATATATTTTTCTAGAGTAATTTTTTTATTATATTTTATTTCGCTAATTTATTTCATTTTGTACGCGTATATATATTGAAATGTGTACTCCCGATCACTGAGAATGAGATCGATGAACTGAACACTGAACCATTAATATAACACTTGACTAATATTTGCCAATCAGCTGAAGAGCTATAGCTCTATATAAATATTGTCAAGAGAATCTTTATTATTTGATTTTAAATCGGAATAAATAAAACGTTTAATTGTAATTGTGGCTGATCATTAACCGGTACCCGATTATTAAAAAGGAAACTATATAATAATCCGATAATTTTTTTTTTTTTTTTTTGAATTTGTCAAATCGGGATAAATTAACGAAATTAATTGAATAAAATTATTTTTTAAAATATGTACAAAAAAAATTATAATAAAGTTGATATCGTTTAGTAGTATATGTAATAATATATCTTTTTTTTTTAATTGTATTTGTGTATAAAAAATGAAATGTGTTTAACTGTATTAGTGTAAATAACTTGATTATTTTTGATTAAAATTTATCAATGTTCAAGTTTTACGTGTATTTTTATAGTTCATTTAAAATTATATTAACATTTTTTGATTGTAAAAGTAAAAAAGAAAAATGGAAAATTAAAATTTTGGGTTTGTTAGAAAGTTTACAATAAATTTGATAGTTTTTAAAATGTAAAATGTGAGATTGACACGTCTATTAATTATGTGTAGAATTCTGCACGACGCACTGTTTTATATGTAACCAATTATGTACATGGAATTCTACACCGACGCAAGTAATGACTATTTCTAATTTCGCTGCGCAGCGGCAATGTTACGTTTCCAATACACAAAACGCTTAATCTGACAATATACGAAACGAAAATTTAAGTGTGGGCTACATAGTGTCGATCGGTTCAGTTTCAATTCGTTCAGTAAAGTTCAAATTTGACTTCTCATATTTTTGTATGGGAAATCGATTGATTGGACTCGAAAGTTTGAACGATTGGAATTTCGCGAATCCAAACTGTAAGAAATTTCAAGAGAAATGAAATTTGACAGTTTCAAAAAATAATAATATACGTGATTTATTCGATTGCAATCGATAGTTTATAGCGTTATAGCTATGTGTTCAGTCTACTTAACCAGTCTAATCGAAACTGAACTGAACTGATAGAAACTATTTTACTATGTAGCCCAGCCTTTAAAAATTACATTAAAATTGGACAATTGTGAAATATATGTAAAATAAATAGAAAGGTGTATTTAAACTTTTAGAAATATGAAATGTTCATTCATTTTAAGTGCAGAGTCATGGTATAAACATTGTTTAACAATTTCTAAGAATTTTCTTTAAACCTGATGTCATCTGACCCCTGACGTTTCAGAAACTCAGCACATCTATTTCAGGCATTATCTGCGGACTTTTATACTTCTTGGAGTTGTTTTGCAGTAATTCTTAGATATTCCACAAAATCATTTCATCATCTGAATCTGAATATATACTTCCTTATTTATAGTAATTTTAAAATAATTTAATGACCAAACACTTAACTTAAAAGTTAAGTTTTTAAAATATTTTAATTACTTTTCTGAATTAAATTACATCAAATTACTGCTTCCAATACAATTTAACTTAAAACAATTACATTTTTTTGAATCATTCTTATTTGATGATCGTCAAATAAATTTAGTCAGATAATAAACATTTCAACGCTTACTACATTCAAAGATTAAAACTAATTTTCTAAATTGAGCGTTTAAAAATAGTCGCCACAATTTTAAATATACATTTATACTATGAATAGCACAAATACAATCAAATTAAAAATATATTTAAGATAAAAAAAAAAATGAAACTAAAATAAATTGTCAATTTAAAATATTTTATTTATGTACACGCAAAAATGGGCCAAATAATTTCGTATTTGTGTGTGTGAGTCACGTGAATTTATTTCATATTATTATTAAGCATATTCTTAATTAATTTTTATAATAATTAATTCTATTTAGTCTGTCTGACTGTTAGATTATCAAGTTGGTGCTAATTAAACATTTTTATTGGAAAATGGGACGTTCGGGATTATCGAAAAACGAATATTTATCGACCTACAAGACATTTATATTGGGGAATCCAGTTTTGGCGCTAATTTATTAGTTGCTAGCTGTTTCATACTTAGAAAACTGTAAGTCATATAAAATAAATAATAACAGCCTAGCTTTTCAATTAATGCCCTATGAAAATTGTAGCTTTGCTGATTGTATACCAAATTAAAAATGACAATTTTCGGACGCATTTTTGAAGACCTAAGAAATATTAATATGAATAAATTTGTGGTTTTTAACAATGACAAATTACATAATTTAATGTTAAAGAAAACGATTTCGATTCATTTCCAATTTCACCAAAATCTCTTTATCTCTGATGATCGTATAAATATAAATCAATCTATAATGTAATTTGAATATTTATGAACAACAAACCCCATAAATTAAGTAATAAGTGATAATTGAAATTAATTTTATTGTATTTGTGTATAAAGTGTGCGTATAGTTAAAGTAAATATTTATATTTAACTTCTTTGTAAATCATAAAAAACAGAAATATATATTAAGAATTATTATTAAATCACCCTGTAAATGTTTATTTCTCATCACATAAACTTAATTAAACTGTACATATGTATGTATTTTATTAAAGCTGTTAACAAAAAAACAAGGACATTAAAATATTGAATTAAATTTTAGGTTGTTTTGTATATTTTTTTTGAATAAAAAACATATTATACTTTAAGTCAACAAACAAAAATCCATTGTCAATTAAAGATGCTTTTATACTAGAGAACTTCAATTTTAGGTTGTCAGAAGTTTGTTAAACAATTTCTGACAGCTAGTCATTTTCTTAAAACCTGACTTCACTTGATGTTTCTTATAAATAGAAGAACAAACAAAAAATTGAAAACTTATTATAAAACTTATACATAGTCCGTTTTTTTATATTTATTTTTCAAATTGCTTGTATAAATACATATTAATTATATTTTTTAAAAACACTCAGAATGACGACACGATCAATTATTTAAACTGTCATTTTGTCTAATGGCTTAATTTAATTAAAAAAAATTCAAAAAGATTATTAATTATTTAAAAGAATTATAAATAAATAAGAGCAGTACCAACTAATTTTATAGTAATTGAATTTTTAATTGATCTTTTAAACATTGTGAAGTGTAAAATGGTCTTTAAGTATAACAGAATCTCAATAGAACAATTTTTTGGATAAAAAGATATTACGATTTTACAATAGAAAAAATTATCAAAATAATAAAATTATATAATAAAAATTACATTTGATAAAATATTTTATATAATAAATAAATAAAAATGTGAAAATTGTTGTGTGTTTTACAAAGTATTTAACACAATATTTCTAATTATTTTGTCATGAAAAACAAAATGTTTTTATTTTCCTTATTTTGAAAAATACGGGTTTTTTTTTTTATTTAATTAAATTATTGATTAAATTTCGTATTATTTATTGTCACAAAATATTCAAAAAAGATAAAAAATAAAGGGGTTAAATTTAATTATTAAAATTTTGAGGAAATATAAAATATTAAAATTACTATCAATTTAAATATACATATAAATTATAAATTATGTTTTCGAAAACATACAAGAGATCATTTCAAAACGTTAAATATAAATATTTAGTTTACCAAGTCCTAATATCATTTAGTATAAAATTCAAATATATAATCTTTTAAATTTTTAAATACATCTACAGTAAAAGTATAATCTATGGTTGTAGTCCATAGGTTATAATTGTGAAAAATTGGTGAATCTTCGAACTTGCACGAAATGTGACTGTCCCATGTAGTATAAAAATAACCGTATTTGGGTACAAACCTTAGGATTCTATGGATAACCAACCGCCAACTACATATATGACAAATGTTTATGTAAAAAGAAATATCTAGAGCTCTTCCAATATTCGGGTAGTGATAAAATTCTCAGTTTTATCAACAACAAAAATTCATGTGAAGATGGTAAAAGTATTAAAGGAATCTGCTGCTTCACTGTTCACAAATTGATTTTAAAGTTTAAATGTGATCGTACAAGCATTGAAAACTCTGTAACTCTGTAACAATTAAGTATATGGCATGATTGAAGGTGCATGAAATATAATTGAATTAATTCCGAAATTATAAAATCTTATGAGATAATTTGGATACAAAAATTAAGGGGTAAAGATCTGATTTACTAAAAATAAAAATCATTTTCATCAAGACAAAAAAGCTAACAAAAGTGTTTTGAACATAGTAAAAATCAACGAATTGCAGTACGAATAATACTTAAGCATCCACCGTATTCCAAGATTTGTTTCATTCAGACTTCAATCTATATTCCAAAACCTGAAAAAAATCATTTCTGGAATCCGCTTTTAGTGCAATCAAGAAGCAATTGATGCTGTGTAGATGGTTATTTTACAATATCTTGTATAGAATTGTCAGAAAAACGTTGGACTAAGTGTGTTAAGCATGAAAAATAAATTTTTCGTTCTTTCTTTTTTGCTTTCAAAAGTTTTCAAACAACTTATGTATTCTCATTTTTTTTTTTAAATAAATATTCTTATATTCTTAAATATTATTTTGATATTCCACTTTAAACTATGTCGTTAGCTTTTAAAATTAATTTAATTAGTCCGTAGGTATTTGAACTTATTAGTTTTGTTTTCATATTAAGGTGACCCTGATATTATTTTTGGAAGAATGTGTGTAGGTCCAATCTATCTCAACGAAGCTACGATAAGTATACATTAAAGTGTATTCAAAACGTATGACTAAAGTTTGGGCTATAATGTATCGTGTAGTTCAGTACCGATTCGTTCAGCCAAGTTCAAATTTGACGACTTCATATACTTTGTATGGAAAATCGATTGAGTGAACTCAGTGGACACATATATAATACATTATATGCTTGAGACCTAACGAAATAGGTAATTTCGAATGAACAAGGCAGGCAGTCCTCTAGCTTAATTTAAACATTATACATAGTTTTAATGACAGAAATTTGGTTTTCATGTGAAATGGTGAAATATTGCAAAAAATATCAAATGTTGAAGCAAAAAAAATGTAAAAAGTTAATGAACTTTAGGTTTTTGTTGTAATTATTATAGACGGGTAAACTCTGCTTCAATGTGTAATTTTTAGTATTCCTTTTTAGCAAGTAAACACTAATTGAAAATGGTTTTTTTTCAAAAGTATGAACTGTTCATTAGCAAAATAAATTCAAAGATTTGTTTTTGTTGGCTATATTTTGAAAATATGTATATACGGAAAAGCCAGCAAAATGCCACACGTTTATAAAAGTTCAAAATGTCAAGAATTAATTTTGTTTGTCCATCTGTTTTTGCCTATTATGTAAACGTAGACTATGCGAACTAGAAACTTTAAACCAACGTCAATGAAAAAGTAACGTTCTCTAAGAGGTGCTCGCCGATTTGCTAATTAGTTTATAAACCGTAACATCTAAAGTCCTTAAAATTAAAATTATTAATCATTCGAATTTGGTGAAATGGATTGAGACAGACCATAGAATGTTATTAACTCCTTTAGAAAAATCAGTAGGCTTCATTTTCGAATTTAAATAGTTTCGAATTTAAATTAACTCATCAATTAAATCGCAGTTCTTTTTCTATAATTTTATTTTTATATTAAATTAAAAAAACTTTTAATATTACTATAAATAAAACTAAAAAATGTATTTATAAAACATATTGCAAAACACTAAATAATTCTAAACTATTTTTAAATTATGCCCACTTGAATTTTTCGTTTATTTTTTTAAAAAAAACAAAATTTATTTTATTTATTTTTTAACTACAAGCATTTTTTTCTTGCTTATTAATATAAAATCTATAGAAAATGAGAAAACATTGTATAAATCTTTAATAAAAACCTATTTATTTGCTGATTAGATTTGAAATTATCAAGATTTGAAATTTGTACAGATAAGATGATTAAAATGATAAAAATTGAACAAAATTCTTTACGTGTTTCGAAAATATAAAATATAATTTAACAAAAATAGAAATATGATGTGATAATTGTGTAATTTCGGTAAATTTTATTGAAAACTTAGTCAATTTTTACGAGGGTGGGCTGATCATTATATGGTGTGCCTATGATTAAAGTGTATACCTGCACAATTGATGAACCACGTTCTGGACGTCTAATTGAAGAGACTAGCCCAGCAATCCAAAATATCGTACTAGCTAGATGATCGAAAAATGAAATTGAACGAAAAAATTGACATCTTGAATATCTTAAAATAATTTATCACCATCACCAACATTTTACATCAATATTTGGATATAAAAAAACTATCTGTAAGACGAATGCAGCATTTGCTTACAATTTATGAAAAAACGTAATACAGTGCAATTTTTGCTTTTCCAAACTTGAAAAAATGGTTTTGAGGGATTGGATCAAATGCTGAGGTTATCAGAGAAACAAATGATTATTTTGAAGAGTTGGGAAAAAACGTATTTTACGGAGTGAATCAAAAAACTTCAAAATCGTTTAACTAAGTCTATAAAATTAATTTTGTCAGTCCACATACTTGTCAGCCCACCCTCGTACAAATATATAATCAAATTTTCAATTGAGAGATAATGACTCCTCTTTCTCTATCAATTGCTGGGAACCTAATAATTTTATATGTTAATAATAACAATGTTTATACACCTCAATAAATATTGCTTTAGTTTTATATAATAGATAACAAAAGTCAAAAAGTTAAAGTTGGCGACTGATGTATAACAAGAAATAAAAGTAGGAGGGAGTGCCACTAGGGAACAGAGCTAGGTGCTATATTGTTTATTATATTTATTAACGATTAAATATTGCAAAATAGTTATTTAAGGTAATTCGCAGATGACACATTTATTTATATAATAAATAAGTAAAAAAATGTGAAAAATGTTGAATGGAAGATTTGAAAAATTTAGAAGGAATTAAAAGTAAATAAAATACAAACAAAATGCATAGTGTTAAATGCAGATTTCGATATTAATACATATAAATAAAATATATTTATTGAGTAGTTACATAAAAAACATGTATAAAACTTCAGTAACAGGAATAAAAAATATATTATAAAAATTAAAACTAACCTAAAACTATACTTAAACAATTAATACTTAAACTCTTAAACTATTCCCAATTCACTGGCAATTATAGGTTACTACGATTATTTTCGCCAATTAATGGCATATATTTCAAATACATTATGTATAAAAACAATTATGGTATTTTAAATCTAAATATATTTGATAAGTTGTGTATTTGAATTAGAATAAAGTATTTGAAATTTCAAATAATAAATTTAAATAATTTTAAAATTGCAGTACCGTAGTTCACAATATATTAATATCCTATAATTAAAACTTTCCCGCAGTGTTTTTCATTCTGCAATTGTGAAATAGTTTTTCTATAGAAGCTGAAAGAATCTATAATTATTTTTAATTATGATAGTAATTTTTTCTGATTTTTATATATTTTTCAATACTTGTGGACCACTACACAAATACAATTCTTAGAAATTTAAATATTACTTGACGTTTTACTCGGTATGATTTACTCGCCCGTTTTCCCGCCCGTTTTCAATCAGTAACTTATATCTAATAAAAATAATAATGTTTTAAGATTTTTTGGTTATGTTGTTTTAGTTATTATCATTATAACGAAAATAAATTTTGAAAATCATCTAAATATTATTAGAATAATTACATTCTAATTAAATCCGAAATTTTTATTAGGAAAATGGAGGCAATGAACACCTTTACAGGATTGTCGCGCCGCAATGAATATTTTTCAATTTTTAATGTTGTAACATATATAATTATACTTATACATTGAAAATATTTATTCTTACATACACAATTAAACTAAAAGGAGATAGGTCATGGTTTGTTTTGCAAAAAAACAAAAAGTAAAATAATTTATATTTTACTTAGCTAAGATAGAATCTATTTTAAGATTCAATTGAAAAATGTTTCTGAAAAATTATATATATACTTTTTATTTAAATTTTTCGAAATTATTCAAAATTTTTAATATAGAAAACTATACTGAAATGAAATTATTGTAAGTATACCAAAGAAGAAGTAGAAAAACATTTATTTATATATTAAATAAATAAATATATTAAACTTTGATACTATAAATATTGAATTCATGTGTTTGCCGAATGATCATCAAAAAATATGAAAAACAAAACAAGAAAAAAGAAATAAAAAAGTTTAATCAGTTTTTTTTGTACTAAAAATTTCTACTTAAATTATAATTTCATAACAAAAAATTTATGTTATTTATTTTGATGTTTCGTACTGGCTGTCTATTTTTTTTTTTTTTTACTTTTTTGATATGTTAGTAGTAAGTTAATTTCGAATAAGAAAGAAGTAAACAACACAATTTTGACAAACAACTACAATATTTATCTTAAAATATATATGTACATATATAATATATACATATATATATATAATATGTAATACAAAATAATAATTATTGATGTTGGTTTTTTTTTTCAAGTTGAAGGTTGTTTTCGTTAAGTATATAAAGAAAGCCAAATTTTATAATTTCTAGATACTAATGTTTTACGATATAACAATATTTATCTGGATACAGCGAATCTTAAAGCTTAGTAATGTAGCTTAAAGCGATCTGAAATTTTAAAGTTCTCCAAATTCTCCGGTGAAATAGCCGTGAAAAAATGATGAAAAATACTTTGTAAAGAAATTAGAGAAGTTAATTTGACATTTTAATATTTTGATATTTTAAATGTTTTTTATACGCATAATTGTATTCTACACTATAATTAAGTATTTGGTATTTATTATATTAAAGTAAAATTTTATATTTTTCAAATTTCTATCGAAATTAATGAAAAAAAAAATTAAATGCCAAAATTTCATGTTGAAAAAATTTAAGACTTTTGCACGCCAAAATAAAATCTTTCATTTCATTTAACGCGAGCTGTGTACTATCTTAAAAGAGAAATTTTACATTATTAATTTCACTCCATACTAAGCTTTAGAGGTTGAAATTCTCACATGGTTTAAAATTTCTATAATTCTTATAATAGGCCAATTTGTCCAATAAGTATATATAAAAATTATAAAATTTTTATATCTACTCTTTAATTCCACATAATTACATTCTCTACCAGCTTACATTTAATATTTAAACTAGCTTTCGAATTTTTCGAATAGTAATTAAACGAAATGTTTATTTTTATTATAAAAGTTAACTAATATTTCAAGAAAACTTCATAATTTATAAACTATCAAACATAATAAAACACTATTATTATGGTTGATAGTTGATATTATTATGATTGATCTAAGATTTACTATACTTATATAACTAGGTTTTAAATTGGAGGAAACCGAAACAATATTATAAAACTTTAAGATAACCAACAAGTTGAGGTATAATATTCTGATGTATTCTGACAACAAATATTTCAATGTAATTAAATGTTACTACTTAACTTGATGTATATTCAGTATTGTATTAATTATAAAAGATATTTTATTAATGCTAATAAAAACTGGTCTAATATCGGCAGTCTAAAACTTTATCTGTAGAAAAAAGTTTAAAGGTCGATTAGTTTCACAAATAAATATTTTGCAGTAAATAAACATTTTTGAAAATATAATTGTTTTTTATTGTTATTTTATAGTATATATATATAGTATTGAATTAAAAAAAATTGTATTTAAATATGAATTATAATATGTAGATATGTAATGGCTTAAATTTTATAAATTATATATTTTAAAATTTAGGCTAGGATGGATACTCATTGAGCAAATATTGTAAACTATATAATTATATATATAAGAGGTTGAAAGGCCAAATAAATAATTAACTAATTAAATATTACTCTACGCTTTCACAAGTATAATAAATTAATGCTTTAAAATACGATTTAGTTATATAAGTTAAGATATCCTTTTCCAATTTATACTAAAAACCTTTTTTTGCCCTTGCAATATTCATATTAATATACGGAAACCAGATTTCTAATGCTTTTGAAATCATTTTGATAATATCAAATAGGTATATCAAAATATATTTATTCGCTGAATTAAATTGTGTCGACATTATAACAAAACTATATGTGTAAATTTTCACCTCGACGAAAACCAGAATACGGAATTCCAAAAACACGGAATTTTCTCGATTTATACTCGAAAAACTAGAATAGAGTTGATTATATACGTATATAAATTAATTATACAGAAATAAATTTTAAACATTAAATTATAATTTTCAGCTATATATTCATATATTTAAATATTTTTGCCAGTTAAACCGATTATATATAATATATAATACATATATTATATTAAAATAGACTAATGAAATTGTTGAAAAAAAAAAACTTCAAATATAATATGTGCCAAAAAGTCAACAGTCAAAAAAGTAAATAAAGAAAAATATAATATATATAGCTAGTAGATAACAAAACAAAAAAAAAAAGAAACCATCCAATCAACTAACGATAATACGATGTATTATAATAAAAAAAACAACATATTATCAATATTTAGTTTCACATCTACTATATATAATAAATTTTTCAATTTAACACTCAAATAATAATTTTAAATTTTTCGTTATTTTTTTTTATATAAATTAAGTTAGGTCAATAAAAATCATTACCGGTTTTTATATATATAAAAACTAATAAGTATAATCATAAATTTCTATTGAAAATTAAATATACTACAACTTCAGATTTAGTTAAATATATTATCAAATACTAAATATTAATGTACCTACATAATAGATATAGGTATATACAATATAATTTTATCTAATCACGAAAATAATTAAATACTCTTGAGCCATTTTGAATATAAATAAGGGAATTTTAATGACGTTGCAAGTTTTTTAATAAATAAATTTTTGTGTTTTAAATAAATTCAAATCTGGATAATTTCTGGAGATACAATAAAATAAAAATTAGTATAGTTTAAATTTTAAATGTCATCAAATAAATATTTTATATTTTTTTATTAATGCAACAAACCTGTTCCACGGGCTAAACTGGCTCCACTTCCACTGCCCTTTGATGATGTGATAATCACCTTTCGATCAGAATTTGAACATTTCAAGAGCATTTTACAAATTTCTTGTTATTTAATATTAATAATTAAAAATATATTAATTATATTAAGTTTATTGAATTATAATAAATATAATAAAGAATTTAAAGTGCGCGACTGTAAAAGTACCAATAACAAATTTTTGTATATATAATTTATATTTTATGCGTATTTGTATTTTATATCTAATATTAATAAACTTCAATGCTATATAATATATTTGAAATATTTTATTTAATAAGTATATATATTTTAAATTATATAAATACAAAATCAGTTTTTGTAAAAATTCATAAAAACATTTTTGTATGTTTTATGCATTCTGAATAAATTTTAATGATACTTGTTTATTTTTCGTAAATAAACGTTTTTATTCAATTAATTTTTAGTGTTTTTTTCTAATTTAGCAATAAATATATATAATTTTTTTATTGTTTTTGTTGTGATGTGCGAAGAGAAGACAAATAAAAATTTCTATTTTTAGCTTCGGTTTCGAAACACTTAATAATTATAATTGTAAAAAAAATAGTTCACTTGAAATTAATTTTCAGATTTGCTTGCTGGTGAATATTTATTGTATTTTAAATATAATATAATTATTTTATTTTAATTAATTTAAATAAATATACTTTTATTATTAAAATAAACACTTTAATTATTTGATTATTTGTCATCACACTGTATTAAAAAAGGTTAAAATTATAAATATTTTTTTTTTTGAGGTTGGCCAAAAAAATATGTCGTCTTTTTAAATTGACTTTATAAATTGGTATGAGTTATGAAGAGTATGATTTTTTCTGGCTACGGCTAGATCTATATTATAGTGCTGCCATTTAAATTTTATGACCTGTTTTAAAAATTTATAGAGGTAAAAAAGTAAAAGCATTTTATGGGAAATCATTATATATGTACATATTATACTTACTAATCTATAAATAAAAAAAATCCCGAATAATTCAATATTATTCGGGAATTATTTCATTTTTGTATAGGGTTTAAAAAGTTAACGCACGATATGAAAAAATAGTAGATAAACGATATAAAAATTTAATAGATTTTTACAATTATTTAAAATAATATATATACTTTTACAGTTGGCAACACTATTATAAGCCATTAAAGAGTGCAGTATCTTGTTATGTGGTTAATTGTTTCTGCAAGAATTGTTAAATACGAATGTAAATAAATGTCGTCATTGACGGATACCGGCAATAAAAATTCGTAAATATTTGGATTTCCATTTTCAGTGAATATACGCAAAATCAGAAAAATAGTCAATTACAAAGTATAGATTTGATTCACAAACACATTTATTGAGTAATAATAAGTAAACACATTTATTGAAAATTATTTGAAATACGGAACGCTTTGTCTCTAGAAAGTACTTTACATCAATTTTCTGGCTGGGGTTCTGTTTCTGTTCTGAGTTTCTGACGTTTTGTTTTGATGTTTGATCTCTCTGATGCAATGCAAATGCAAAACGCCATCGGATACCTGATATTGTTAGATTGTTGCAGTTTTTGAAATATTTACTTTCTGATTGACAGATTTTTTTTATTTACTTATTAGTTTGTAGTTTCACTGTTTATAAACTTAATTTTAAATATTTTGTATCTTTAAGTTGTAAAGTGTATTAAAAAAGCAATATCTTATCAGATAAAATATTGAACTGTTAATAATAAATTACTATTATAGGTAGGATAAATGTAAATAAAAATGCCGCAACATACGAATCCAAAATGTGTACAATGCGATAAAACCGAGTCTTTATTATGGAGAAATCTAGAAAATGGTTTATTATGCCATGAATGTTATGACCAGAATAAAAGCAATAAAGTTGAATTGGAGCCAGAACCAGAACCAGCAGAATGTGATAATAATATTGCTACAGCTATAATTAATGGTGTTACTGAAAATCAACAAAATGGTGCAACAGATAAACATAACAGTAAAACAAGAAAAAGTACACGGACAACAAGATTCAAAACGAAAACAACAACAAGTGCAAATACAAAAACTAGCGGAAAAGGTCGTGGACGTCGACATATATTTAAAAAACAAACACCATTTAAATCACCTGTAGTACCAGTATCAACTCGTACAGTTGAAAGTGTTTTTTACAATGTTAGTTTATACATATTTATTACACATATATTTAACATTACAATTTAATTTATTTAATAATTTTTTTTCAAGGGATCATATATACAAATTGGTGATATTGTATCTCTCATGGACGATAAAGATAATATATATTATGCTCAAGTACGTGCATTATTAATTGATATTTATTGTGAAAAATCGGCATTTGTAACTTGGCTAATACCAACACAATCCAGCCCACCACCTAATGAACGATTTGATCCTAGTACATATTTAATTGGTAATTATAATAAATGGAGTATTGAGTAATTGATTTTTAGCTTTTGGATATCAATTAAATGTTTTGCATACAATTCGTGTTAACATTCTCCGACATTTTAGAAAAAAAAATTAGTAAAAATTTATATAGATTGTCTGCCTAACTATTAAATTTAGAATCCTAAGAATATAAATTAAATTATTTGCATGTATAAAACAGTTATTTATTGACAAACTTTATTTTCCTTTTTAGGCCCAGAAGAAGATAGACCACGTCGTTTATCTTGTTTAGAATTCGTAATGCATGCTCCAAGTAATTATTATCATGATAAGACAACACCATATCCACCACCAGATTCAATGGATTTTTCATCTGATCCAACTGGCTTTATTTGGACTAGTTTAAATGAACAAGCAACAAATAAAAGTTAAAGTAGAACAAATAAATAACAAAATATATTTTAGAGTTTGAATTTTTACTTTATTTTATTTTTTTATTTATTTTCAAAAATAACATTTACTCTACAAATGGATATATATGTATAAACAAATCGGTTATATTAATATAAATACAAAATTGAAATAAAAAAAATGATTTTAATAAAAATCTTCTTCAATATCTTTATTATTATTTAGTTGATTTTTAATTTGATCCTGACTTGAATACATATCAGCTACTTGTTCTGATGTTGTTGCATCTTCAACATTTTTATCATCACGTATTCTTATAAAACGTGGAAAACGTAATGATATACCTTTTTCTGGATCAACAATACCAACTGCAGCTTGATGTGCTGGACTTAATGATAAATCAGCACATTTAACTTCCCATACTTGTACTGGTTCAAACCATTCATCTGGTTCATGTGAATCGTCATATCGATAATATGATTTTGGACCATTTTTAATAATATGTGATTTCAAGAATTCAGTGTGTTTTTGTAAATCATCATCGCTAAAACCAGTACCTAATTTACATATACTTTGATATTCTTCATTAGTTGAATCATAACAGGCTAATAAAAAGCCACCATATGTACCAGTACGTTTGCCTTTACCAATATAACCGCCAATAACAACTAAATCTAATGAATCACCACAACCCGACAAATAATCTTTTTTTAATTTAAGCCAATTACGTGAACGTTTTGCTATTTCATATGTTGCATCTTTTTCTAATGATTTTACCATTAAACCTTCACAATTACCCTTAATTGATTCTTCCAAAAATTGTTGTACTTCATCCGTATCATTGGTATCAAGTGATGTTGCAAATTTCCATTGACCTTCAATTTCTTTAAAATTTTCAAGTAATTTTGTACGTCTTAATAAAAATGGTTTAGTTACTAATGGTTCCGCATTTAAATATAATAAATCAAATATATATACACAAACTTGTACTTTAATTTCATTTTCGTCAGCATCTTTACGTTTTCTAGTGCTCAACACTTGAAATGGTAAAATTTGTTTACGTTCAATATCCCATGCAACAACTTCACAATCCAAAATATATGACGTTACATTATCTCCTTTAATATCATCAATTCTTGATATAATATCTGGATATTTACTTGTATTATTTTCTTGATTACGACTGTAAATACTAATTTTGCCTAATTGATCACGATGAATCTAAATTTTAATGAAATGTTTTTTAATAAATAAATTTTATAATTTAAATTTATATAGAAACAAACCTGTGCTCTTTCTCCGTCATATTTGTATTCGCATGTAAATTTATTACCTTCAAATCTTTCAAATACTTCATGTACACCTTTGGTCGGATGTGCTAACATTGGTTTTAATGGTGTACCAGGTAACATTGGGCATAATTCCAATAATTTTTCAAAATTATTTTCTATTAATACTGGTATAACTTTATTATAATTCGGACATTGACTACAAAAATATTTTATTTTAATTAGTATTTTATAAATTGTTAATTTTCATTTACCAATAAGTTGTCTTTAAAACTAACGCATTTTCATCTAACTGTGTTTTAAAGGCAGATTCACCCATTATTTTCGATGATGTTAAAATTTGAGGTGGATATTCTTTTTGATTTGGTGGTGTATTTGTACATGCTAATGCCAATGCTTGTAGTACAGATTGTTCAGCTAAACCAATACGTAATTTGCCACCAAGCGAACGTATAAAATATCTTGCTTCTGAATGACGGCATGCAACAAACATTGATTGTATTTTATCAACTTTTTTATTCATTGATGAATGTCCAGTCATTTTGGCAATTTCTTTAAATTTATTAAAAACACCTTCAACAGTTAATGGTGCTGGTACAAACATCATACGTTGATTACTACGTGATAATTCTGCAACAATTCCCATATCACCGGTTGATTGTATATGACTTTTTATTTGTGCCATACTACGACCAGTTGTCTGACAAATAACTTTCATTAAAGATGTTTCAGCGACACCTAATTCAAGACCTTCAAAAAGATAATTGATTCAAATCTAGTTTTATATGGATTTAATTTATAATTTTTACCTTCATAAGCCGGTGCCAATTGATTAAGACATAAATAAACACTTGGTAAAAGATCATTCTCACTTAAAACAATAACTGATCGAAAATAATTACTAAGGATTTCAATCATTTTTAAGCGACCACTGATTTCTTCAATTAATTGAAAGGTTTTAGCTAATGCTAAATAAGGTACCCTTAAAAAATATTATTAAAAATAAATAATTATATTTTTATTTTTTAAACTGAATAAAAATACTTTTCTCCATGTTTCCAAAATGCGTCATCAATTGGATGATATTTTAATTTCGATGGATTATAATCAGAACCTTTTTGACCAGCTCCAGCAATTTGTAATTTCATTTCTTTTTTAACAATTGGTGTAGTTACCTGTTCTGCAGTATTTGATTTTACATTAACATTTGTATTCTTTGAAATATTGTTATTTACTTTTTCAAGTGATTGTGTTTCACTAGGATCTTCTTTTACAGATTTATCATCTTTAATTATTAAATCATTTATTGCAATAGTTTCTTGTAATTGTTCATCCTTTTTATCTGTCGATGAAGTTTTTGAATTTTCTTTTTTGGATTTCTTATTAACTGGTAAATTTTTAGAATTACTTTTAGTTGTACTCTTCTTTTTAATTGCTTTTGCTGGTTCTGGTGATGTTTTTTTAGATACAGGTTTATTTAAATTAATTTCTTTTATAGTTTCTTCTTCAGATTTAGTTTCGTCAGTTGTGACTTTATTAGTTTCACATTTTTCAGGTGATATTTTTTCCTTTTTCGAAGATATTGTAGATTTTTCCGGTGATATGGCTGGCTTCTTAGTTGGAAGGCTACTAAAAATGTACAATTTTTGTAATAGAGGTTATGTAAATTAAAATATTTAATTTGTATAAATTTACTTATTGTCTGAATTCTCTTCATCACTGCTGGATATTCGTCTTCTTTTTATTTTATTAGTATTTTTTATGCTAGAAAATTGTATCGTTTGATAATTATTAATATTAAAATTAATTAAACTTTGATATGGTATAAAATGTCGAATGATTGGATTTGATGTGTAAGAACGTAATAAAATTCTTGTTAAAGTTAAACCAATTGAATACATCTATAAAAATTAAAAAGGAAAATTTTATATTATAATACATTATAGTTACCTTTCTTCATCATCCGAAACTAAAGGTTCTGATTGAGTTTTAATAGGAGTTTTCAAAAAAAAGGATCTAATGGCAAACAAAATAAAATGTTTTTTTTTTTTTTCTAATGTTAATGGGATAGTTATATTAAAAATACAATTTTATAAACTTACGTTATAGATTTTTGTGCCATAATATTTCTTGTAATTAATTTAATTTTTTAAGTCTTGTAATGAGTAATGTAATTAATATAATTGTAAATATATTTGTAATTTCTCCCTAACAAAAAACTATTACGAATAAAATATCCCGCCAAATAAATTTATTGACGTTTAATAAATTATAAATATAGCAACAAAAAACTTTTTCTCTATATTTTCTCCAGTGACCAGTGTTACAAAACCTAAATAAATGTAGAAAATTGAGAATTATAGCATGGCTAAAATAATAAATGCTTAATTATAGCAACTTTCTTAAAGTTTATTTAAGGTGGCATACTCAATAATTCATTAGAAATTAGAAATCCATTATATTAAAAAAATATTTTTTCACTTTTGATATTTAATGAAATTTGGGCGATTAAATATAAAAAAAAGATTCGATGGGGAAGGGGCACAAGTTATTCCAACTTATTCCAACTTAAGTGGGTTTTAACTAAGTGCACCAAAACCATTTGGACTTATTTGTGACCCAGTTGGTGTGTAATTAGTCCGTTCGTTATGAGTTATGTATGACAACGTTAGGGTATAGTCACATAGCTTCTCGTTATAAATAAATCGAAGGTTTCTAATTTTCAGATATATTACAATTGTTAAAAGTTTTATATTAAAAGAGAGTTAAAAGTATTTATAAAAAAATATTATTATAAAGAATTGATATTAAATAACACATAAAAGTCAGTTTTGCAATGAAAATCAGTCAGTTGATTTTTGGAAGATCATCGGCACCTATTATTATGTTACAAATTATTGTATGAAATTATAAAAGCAATTCTGGGCGCTAAGAACGTTCAATATTATGGAATATGGATAGTTAATGTAATTGATTAAAAAAAAAACAAATATTGTATCATTAATCTAATTATTTTTAAAATTACATACATATAGACATGGCAAGCAAGATAATGGTACATTCTAAAAAAAATGAGTAATGGAAACTGAGATTTATAAAAGTTTAATAAATTTATTGTATTAGAAAACAATTCGAACAATTAGAAAACAATAAGTAAAAACCCGAAATGAAAATTTTTGATAATTACCTATCTAGTTATTCTCAACATTTACAACGCTCATTGTTATTAATGTTCCATGTAATTTTTGAATTTTAGTTATCAAAAGTTTCTGCGTTGCGTTCAATTTTTCAATTTTTCGAATTTTTGCGTTTTAAATGTTTGCGATTTACTCCTATACATTTTATATGGGGTGAACTTTTTTTGAGAACGCTTTGAAGCTTAATGTTGACACTAAGTTGGGCATTTCTGCAACCGATGTTGCCAAAAGTACAGCGAGCGCATCCAAAGAAGCAAAAATTATGTATTTATTCATTTTTATGAAAATAATAAAAATCCGCGTAAAAAATATATAATTTATTTATTAAATTTTCAATACAAATTGTCAGAATGAGCGAATTTGACAGAAAATTATTTTCCCACGGGTTTATTTATAACGATTTCCTTCAAGTATACGAAATATTATAGTCCATTTTGTCTTAACGCAGATGCAGTTCAAACAAAAAAAAATATCAAGCAATATAATATTTGTGGCAGCAATTAAACGCATCACGAAGATTCACAATGCAATACAAAAATTCGATAATTTGATTTTCCAACGCACGTCATACAACTAAATTTTACAAGACTAAATTTGATAGTTTGAA
Source organism: Rhamphomyia laevipes (assembly GCA_963920725.1). Lineage (NCBI taxonomy): Eukaryota > Metazoa > Arthropoda > Insecta > Diptera > Empididae > Rhamphomyia > Rhamphomyia laevipes. The sequence continues at coordinate 40,791,731 of OY987256.1, forward strand.
GAAAAACTAATTGAAATATTGAAAAAAAATAAAAATTATTATAAGATGAGTCTAGTCGGAGGTATAAATTAATATTTTACATATGCACATATATCTTAACCGCATTATTGAATTTTTTAGACTGCTTCTGATTGTTGCGTGTACGTTGCTTGCGTTGAGACTAACTCCCAAGTTATATACTCATCGTTTCATCGTTATATAATCCTTCGTAATCAAAACGATTAACGAATTAAAACGTAACGATCAACTTAAGAATGGGGCATTTTTGCATAAATTTTAATCTATATTTAAATATCATTTATGATTCATTGAATAATCGTCAAACCGGTCGTAAGCGTAAGAATATTATATATTCAAATTTAAATTTAACAACAAAAAAAAAAAAAAAAATATGATCACTTGAACTTTGTAATTCAACGTTCAACGTTCTAAAACCTTAATAATATAGTAAAAATATAATCATTCTGCTTACTCAAACCAGAAAATTGGTATTTAAATATATATATAATTTCAAATGTATAAGTATATAGAAACATTATAAAAATATTTATTATATTAACATAATACTTAATTACTAACATACTAAATCTAATACGTACATAGAATTTATTTAGGTTGAATTATATAACAATTTAATTTAGACATACAGAAAATATCCATTAATGAATTTCAAGGCTAAAATAATTGTTAGTCGGAAAAAAAATCTAAGCTTCATTTTATTCTATATTAGATAATCTAAAATGATATACAATTTTAGAAGTTTGTTGGAAGTCTTCTTTTAGTTGAATATTTGTTATATTATAGATAAAATAAATCAAAATTCGGTTTAAAGCAATAGAAATTCCTTAATTCTATTAATTGTTGACAATAGTATTTAAAGTTATAATTCTAAATTATATGCAATAGAATATTAAGCAATCGTCGCTTACCGATGCAACTAAATAGACAAATTCAATTAAATTAGCTATAGCTAATAAAATAATGTCAAACATAACTATACAACTTTAGTTTCCAGTATCATTTTTGCAAATATAAAATATACCTATAAATATTGTGATTTTTTTTTTATGTCGCATATTTAAATTAAGAATTTAGATTGATTGTGGTTATGAAATCTGACTAAATGAACTTCTATATCCAAAGCAGTTTAAACTTTAAAATCTAAAATCATGTTTACAGCATATCGAATAAATTGAAAATGAAACCAGATTAAAAAGAAAAAAAGAAAATTCGGTAATCTGAGCTATAAAAGTATGGTTTTTATTATCGTCGAGGCACTGCAGCCTGTAGCGATATGAGAGAAATAAAATTTATAGATTATTGTTTATTTTCAAATAAATTTAAATTTTTAACAATTTTTTATAGAATTCTGAATCATTTTTTATTAAAAATATTATAATTAATTTTTGAAATTTCATAATATAACTTGTATTATTTTAGCGTGTGCAATCATAAATAGAATAAAGTTAAATTTCACGTTTTTTAATATTATTAATACAAAATTTGTATACAAAACTTAATAAAAATCTAAAATTTTAATTTGCTAATTAAAAGCTTTAGTTTTTGGGCTTATTTAAATAAATCTTAAAGATTGTTTTACTCTTATAGTTTGAACATAACATCATCAATTTTACTATTTAATGTAGGTTTTTTTGTGTATTGTCGTTACTATTAAATATTAAAAAGCTTATAAAAGATAACCACAAAAATTGCAGGTATTTTAAAAAATATTCAGATATTCAGACAGATTCTGAATATCTTTCAACGACAACAGAACCAGAAGTTCTATAAATTTATTTTGTTTGTAGCTTTTAACTTATTAGCTATATTTATACTTAAATAACTTTCATTTTGTATCAAGTTTTTATAAATTTTGTTCATTAAATTGCGTTAAAGTGAGTTCAATTTAATAGTGTTACTTTTTAATATATTTAACTATTTTATTGGGAATTATTATAATTAATTTAGAATAAAAAAATCAATTTTATTTATTTACACGAAAATCTGATTTAAAATATAATTCTTACATATACATTATATATTATTTAATTGTGTTTACAAAATAAATGTAAATAAAAAATTCTTAATCATTACTTTTAGTTGAATTTAAATAAATATTTATTAATTAATAAAACGCATAGAATTTCGATGCTATTTAATTATAATTTTGATTTGATAAGAGAAGATTATGCTTAGTCATGTTTTTGAAATAAATAAGAATTTTTTTTTGAAATATAAAATTTAAACAGTGCATAATAAATTATATTGTGTACCGGTATTTAAAATAATTACAGATTATTATAAATAAATAAGAACGATATCACTTAGGAAGGACTATACAAAATCCTGATTCTTAACAATAATAGTTAAGATTGAATATCGTATTATAATGACGTTTAATATTTGAAATATCATAAGAGTACAAACTTTAATTACATAATGTGACTTTTCAAATCAATATGGTTTTAGCCAATCGCCAGCTATATCTGTATCAAGTTTATGATATTCAGTTTTCGTTTGCAACTACTACGAGATTGACTGTAAGTGATTGGCTTAAAGATTTTCTTCACTGGAACAGCTTCGTCCATCCTGGTTACATTATTGTCGAGCTCGTCTTTTGGATCTTATTTCGTAAACTACAAAATTATATACATAATTTCGCTAGGTAACACAAAATATAGACCACTATTTGGATTATAAATATCCACACTAGCCAGACTAACTTTTAATTTAAACTACTTTTATAACAATAAGTTATACTCCAATTCAGTGGTGTTATCTAAATGTTTTATAAACCGGTACGGAAAAAAATCGTCATTTCTAAAGAAAGTATCAGAAATCACTACAGTAAATGTGAATGTTGAATTCTAGTGAGACTTCGTGAATTATAAAATGTGATACCTATGTGATACTTTTGGAAAATAAATTTAAAAATAAAAAATTTGAGCCTATTTCAATATTTTTTTTAAAAAAATATACGACAATTTCGTATTGAACAAATATTTTAAATTCAATGTTATTTTCAATATTTCAGAAGTAACCAACAATCTTTATTGTATTGTCCAATATCGTATAAAAAGTGAAAACCCTCATGAAACTCCGGTAATTTTTAATCATTGAAACCGGTTTTAGTAACCGGTATACGAAAGTTCTTACTATTTTTTAGCAATCTAGGTAACACCACTGCTCCTATTACATATAATCATAAGGATTTCCATTGGTAATTGTTGGTTTTATATTCTATACTTGTTCCAGGCATTCAAAGACCATAAAAAAGTATTTATTATTTGATTCACAAACCCATTAATTATCTTTTTTATTTACTAAATTACTATAAAAAAAATTATTGCAAAATATTTTACTTATCTTTATTATTCAATGAAAAAAATTTATAAACAAAATTTAATATATTAATTGATTTAATAAATTCTTATAACTATTTTATACTTTAATAGAATGGAAAATCCAGAAAATTTGACTATGCTACCAAATAATGTTCAATCTGCATTAATTGATATTATTGAAAATAATTTTAATATATCGAATTATAAACTTGTTGTTGAAAGTGGATCAGCAAAAGGTGATAATTATATTGGTATTATATTGAAAATCAAAGTTATATGGTCAAATGCTAATAATGACAAATCAATAAAACAAAATGGATCAAATAAATATAAATTAAATAAAATTGTCAATTCAAATAATAATGATGAACAACAAATTAGCATTATAATTAAAGTACCGCCACAAAATGAAATACGTCGTGAACAATTTTTTGCTCGACCATGTTTCCTAAGAGAAGCACTTGTTTATGACGAAGTAAATTTAAAATATATTATTTTTTATGAATAAATTTAAATTTATTTTTATTTTTATTTAATTATAGATTTTACCATTATTTAAAAATTTTCAAAAATCAAAAGGTATTTTAAAAAATGACAGTTTCATGGAATATCCAGATTGTTATCGAACATTAATTGATGATAAATTTGAGGCAATAATTTTAAGAGATTTAGGAATGGATGGTTTTCAAATGTTTAATCGTTTAGAAATTGTAACAATTGATCATGTCAAATTAGTTATGAAAATATTGGGAAAATATCATGCCTTGTCATTTGCTATAAAAGATCAATGCGCAGAGAAAATAGAAAATTATATAAAGCTACCAGATATATTTACACAACGTGATTATGATGAAAATTTAATGAAATATTTTGATGCATTAATGGAACGAGCTAAAGATACACTATGTAAAAACGAAGATGTTGAATTAATTAATAAAGTTAATAAATTCTTTGATTCAAAAAGTTTCTTTGATATTTTGACGGTACTTGTATCTGGTAAGGAAGCTGAGCCATATGCTGTTTTATGTCATGGCGATTGTTGGAATAATAATATTTTATTTAAATATGAAGTAAATAATAATTCATTTATTTTTATTAATTATTATTATACCGTATAATATATTTGAATTTATAGAATGGTAAACCAATTGATGCTAGATTAATAGATTGGCAAATTTTACGTTATGCTTCACCAGTTTGTGATTTAATGTATTATTTATTTTCGTGTACCAATAAAAATTTACGTGATCAATATTATGAGGAGCTATTAGATCTTTATTATGTTACATTATCGGAATATTTAAAAAAGTAAGTAATTTTTAATTAATTTGTAATTATATGTTGCATATTTATAATATTTATAAATCGATATTTAATTTTTTTAAATTTCAGCAATAAATGTGTAAAAATATAATATTTTTTTAATGAAAATCTAATTTTTTTTAGATTGGGTTCTGATCCTGAAAAATTATATCCAAAAAGTGCATTTAAAGCCAGTCTACTGAAATTTGGAAGTTTCGGATTAATAATGGCAATTATGGTTTTGCCAATTTTTACCAGCGAAGCTGCAGACATTCCAGATTTAGATGAATTAAGTGAAAAACTGCATACAGGTGATTTGGATGTCGAAGAAAGCTTTAGATCCAAAAATACAGTTGATATTTATAGAGAACGTATGCGTAATGTTATTGTAGATATGGTAAATTTGGGATATATATGAAAATAATATAGTATTTCAAAAAATTTAATACATTTTATTATGTTTTTCACTTTTATAATATTATAGTGCAATTTTTATAATCTATTATTTTAGAATAATAAAAATTATAATCATGTGTGATTCCAATTTTTCCATTTTTTAATTTCATTAAATAATTCCAAACCTGGACTTTTAGTTGATAAATCTAATTGCATTCCACCATACAATTTATAATTTTCATTTAAAAATTGTTTCTTTAAACCACAATTTATTATTTTTTTAGCATTTTCTAAAGCTTGTGAATTTGGTAATGTGTCTATTTAAAATAAAAAATGATTAATAATATAAATATATGAAAAAAATACAAAAAAACAATTACGAGTAAAATCACCAATAAAAGCAATACCAACTGATTTTTCATTATAACCATTAGTATGACATCCTTCACGAAACCAATCTGATCCTTTATATATATTACCATCTTCACCAATTAGAAAACTTTAATAATCAATATTAAAATAGTTTTAACATAACATTTAACATTATTTTACTCACTTATATTTAATATCTAAGCAATTTCCTTTACCCATTGAATAATTTTGAATATTCTTAACTATTGTTGAACATATTACATAATTGTAACAACGTACTCCAAGCGTATGATGGATAATGACAGTATCCAATGATAATACTCTGTACATAAAAGCTTTTGGTTTTAATGCTGGCCATATTTTCATAGGCGGACAGTATTCATCTTCCGTTATATTTCTATAATCAATTGGCTCAATAATTGGAGTTGATGATAATGGTGCACTTTATATTTTGTAAATTAAATTTATAATATATAAATATTTTATTTTAATTATTAATTAATTAATGAAATATTATATTTACGTTATCAATATTCTACCAATTGTTGGTGTTGCCATTATGTAAAATAAGAATATAAATTTAAATGTATAAAACATTTTTTTTTAAAAAAAATATTGTTTTTAAGAAATTTTGTTTACGTTATCGTTTGTAATTGGAAATTATACTAAATTTAATAAATAAAACTAAATATTTATTAACCTTTTGTTAAATGGTTGTGTACGATACGAGGTCAATATTGGTCATATTTAAGAAGATAATTTTTTATTGAAGTATTGAAAAAATATTAACAAACTAACTATCAGTGTCAGATTTAGGGATATACACTTTTAGACAATCCAGTAAAATATTGAATTATTTTAGCATAATTTTGGTTACATTAATTTGTATAAACAAAGCTTAGCTATTTAATATAAGAATAAGATTAACCAAATAATGTTTTGTATTTAACCAAATATTGAGTTTAGAGATGTTATAGCATCTCAAATAACGGCACTATTTTATAACCTGAAACAGAAACAATTGAATTTGCATCTTAAAAACACAAACTATTAAATTGTTTTTATATGTAGTATATATTTTTTTAAATGGGAACCCGACAGTGTACTGCGACCTTAACTGGGAATTTACATTTAATAGATTTAATTAAACCTAGGATGTTTGAGGGGACTATGTTGGTCAGTTATTCGGAGGTAAGCAAACCTTTCCCCAATATTTAGTCTCTACTTCTTCGAGTGCTTCGCAATGTCAGATATTTTGTTCAGTAGTTTCTTTCAGAGCCAAGCCTATTTTGTTGAGGCGGTAGTTCAAAGGTATTTACCATGTTAGGGTTCTGATATTGCTGAATATTATTACATCTTCAACTTTTATTACTTGTAGTTTTGTTAATAAATTGAAATTGAGAATTGAGAGTCCGGGTAATCGCCAGTATTTTATTATTTTTATTCAAAATTCTCTGTAAATAATAAACTCATGGAACAACGTTATCTGTATCACTAATACCTACATCTTCCAAATAGAAATCCAGTGTTGATCTGTGTGAGTATAATAATTTTTATAATAAATTTGTTCTTATCATATTTAAATAAGCTTTGTACAAAAATAAAATATTATATTATAAATTACTTTTAATATTCGCAATTATATTTCCAAAACAATATATAAATATTTATTTTAATATTTTTTTATTTACATAATTAGATAATACACAAATTTTGAAATTTTTACATTGTCTCCATTTCTTAATTTCATTAAATATTATTTCCAAAACTTCTCCAACCATTCCATTTCTTAATTTCATTATATAATTCCAAACCTGGGCTGTTAGTTGACAAATCTAATTGTTTTCCACCATATAATTTATAATTTTTTTTGATTGACATTGAATTCAAACCACAATTAATTAAATTTTTAGCATTTTCTAATGCTTTTTGATTTGGTAAAGTTTCTTCAAAATATATAATAATTTTATGTAAATACAATATTTTATTAAAAAATATAATAAATTATTGTAATTGTAATTGAATTTACCACTAAAATCACCAATAAAAGCAATACCAACAGATCTATCATTATATCGTTTTGTATGACAACCACTTCTAAGCCATGCAGTTCCTTCATAAATATTACCATCTTCACCAATAAGAAAGCTTTTTAAAAATGAGAATATTTTCAATTTAATTAAAAATAACATTAATATTTTAATGTTTTACAAAACAAAACAAAAATTAATGCACGGTTTTTAACCGCATAGTAAAATAATAGATTTGAACATTAAAATATCTTAAAACCCGGAAAAGAATCAACGCAGAATAAAAACCACAACCTACATTTTCCGTAGGCAACGCTGGTGAATGTCACATTAACATTAGGTAGAAAAATATTGTTAGTATGTTAATCGAAATTTATTTTTGGTGAATGAAGATTGTTTGTTAATAATTATTAATTATGAGTTTTAAGTTTGACAAATATCTGTCAATGATTCTGCGATGATTCTGTTCGACGGGTAATGCGCAGCATAAAAGCACAGTATTTTGTTTACCGAGATTATTTTACGTTGCCTTTTCCTTTTGCTGTGCTCATATAACATATATAGTTTTTCACTGTGTATTTTTCGTATTTTTTTTTTAACTGTGTACAATTGATTTTAATTACTATGCATTTGATTATTTTATACTACCTTTTAAAATTCGACCCTTTAAATAGTAGCTTTCTTCGTATGGAAATTTTAATAATTGGACTTACTTATATTTAATATCTTCACATTTTCCTTTTCCCAGTGAATAATTTTCTATATTTTTAACAATTGTTGAACATATTTCATGATTATAACATCGAACACCAAGTGTATGATGTATTATAACATTATCTAATGGTAGTATATTATAGTCTAATGCTTTTGGAAGTGATGCTGGCCATTTTGCTGGTATCAGTTTTGGACAATTTATATGCACTAAAAGTAATAATTTTAAATACATATATCATAAATTATGAAACGTTATAATAATACCTGAAGTGTTTCTGTATGCATATTGTTGATTAATATTAGATGATGAGACTCTATAGAAATATTATCATTATTATAATATTATTTACTATATATCGTCGGTGAAGATGCGAAACCTTGTAAGTAGCAAAAGCAAAATTTTATAGAAGAAGGAAAAAAACTAATTTATTACGTCAAAAAATTTGTTTCTTTTTTTAAACATTAAAATATAAATATATTTTTAAAACGGCTACAAATAATATTATACAAATTACAAAAAAAAATTCTTAAATATGGGCTACATTGTGTCGATCAGTTCAGTACCGATTCGTTCAGTAAAGTTTAAATTTGACTTAAACGATTAAGTGGACATATAGGTGCGAATGAATCGATCGAACGAGTTTGGAACAATTGAAATTTTACGAATCCAAACTGAAGCAAATGTCAAGTGGTATGAAATTTGACAGTTTCAATGTAAAAAATATGTGAATTAATCGATCGCAATCGATTGATTATGTTTTTGATGAACACTGTCTAAATGTCCTTCGCACTACTGTAGGAGCAGCTCGAACAAAATATACAAAGAAACTTAACGTTTTATATACATAATACAAACTACAAAATTCTAAGTGAAATATCTGGATTTTTTTTTTACTATATTATGATATATGACTTATACTAAACACAACGGCTAGCTATTATATTATAAGATTAAATTGAGCTGCCATAATTTTACAATTTACGACGTGGAATTCACGTAACATGAAAAGTAATTGGTTTCATGAAATTGAAGCAGATCTAACATCAAATACATTAAATATAATACCAGTAACATTTAGAGTTACGCGAATTGGTCAAAAGTTGATAATTTTCAAATAGATCAGGTGAACTTAGTAGCTGTATACGAACGTCACTTTTACTTTCATTTTCACATAATTCATTTGAGAATTGAGACTTACATTATTTTAAAAATTTACAATTATTTTTAAAAAGTGATTTAAATTACTTACAGTCTTTGTGATATTGTTCCAATTTAAAATTTCTTTTAAAGGTCGCTGATCAGGATATTGTTCTAAATATATTAGTTCTTGCAGCGAGAAATCAGCTAACTTATAGCTTATAAGTTGTGTTTTCTAAGAGGAGTTTTCTGGAAGTTGTGCTTAGGTATAACAAGTATTTTATTGAGACGAAATTCTACAAATCTCTAATTCAAATTAATTTTTTTTTCTCATACTCATTGTGAAAGCTCGTAAGTTTTGAAAGTACAATATAGCATATTTGCTAATTACACGCTACTTACATAGTTTTACATTTACATCTTCACCGACGATATGCTATTATATTTACATATTTACAGAAAACACTAATAATATGATTTTTTTTAAATAATTCAATAAATTGCACATTATATTATAATTATATGTTCTTCTTCATTGACAAAATTATACTAAATTTAAATTTTTTAGCAGGGAAGAGAATATAATTTTTCCATGAAAGGTCAATTTTTGGAGTCAGATTTGTATTGTGATAATGCCAATTTAAAAGATATATTTAAATATTTTGAATTAATTAATTTAATTTCTATCATATTGAATAATATTTTTCTTAGGTTATCAGTACATTGACTTATGGGTATACCCCAAGTAAATCTATTAAAATATAAATAGAAGTCATGGAGCCCATAAGCCGCATTTATTGATTAAATTCTATAATTATTTAATTTTATCAAAATATTTGAAATCTAGTGAAAAAATAAATGAAATATTTACAGTGAGTTCCTTAAAATATTTATAGCTACTACTCAGCATTTAAAAACTTTACAAATTTTCATTGGTGTATAAAAATTTCATAAAATGATATAGAAAATGTTAATTGATGTCTGCATACAATTTTATAAATGAAAATGATGAATAAAGATGGATTTACGCTTTGCAACGTTTTCTCGTAACAGTGTTTTTTTTTTTGCTTTCATCAACCAATCACAAAGTAGAGTAGCGAGTGTTTTTCGTCTCAGATAGAAAACTTCAACGTTCATTTAATAGATTAGATTCGATTTTGCAGGGAGGACCACTACTAGCCCCAATCACTTATTGTGATTTCTCTTTTCTAATTATACGTCACTATACCCAGACCCGTACTATTGATAAAACAGTACAGCTGCTTGAGTGACACGGACCACGATTCTGTGGCTGTAATTATGTGACTACCGAGGTGTCGTATTCGTTTTGTCGCTAGCGCTTCGCATTCACACAGCCGTCTCTTCCTCGTTTTCACAAAACCTGCACAGTTGGTCTTCTGATAGTCCAACTCCGTGTAGATGTTTAATAGCTGTGCATTTGTAAATGGTTTATTCAAACATTTGCGTCAGTTATGTCTGATACACGTATCGCGTCTAGAAAACGACGTATAAGTAAATCGTGATGAGGAAACGTCGCATAAGTAAAACCACCTTAAGATTGAAAAAAATAGATGATTATTATTAATGTGTTCAAATGGAATATCCAATTTTAAAGGTCACATTCATATCAGATATTGGATTTAAAAATGGCGGTAGTTCAAAATATTGGTTGCAACTTGTATTTTACCAATATGTGTTGCAAGTTGTAACTTTTTATTAAAATAAGCTACAATAAAAATAATTTACAATAAAAATTAATTTTATTCATTTTTAAAACTTTTGTTATTACATAAATTTATTATATTTTTTATAATCATTAAAATTTTACGTTTCTTGGAAAAATATTATATAAATCAAAATTAATCTAAAATTGAAAGGACACACAATCACACTAATAAATATTGCTTTTGCTTATTACTTTTTATCTATATTTATATAAATATATTAATTGGAAATTTAAAATTAAAACTATATTTATTCATAAATCTATAAATTTATACAATATTTATATAAAATAAAAATACTTAAAATATTTTATTAACATATTACATACTTTCAAAAATTCAAAATTATATTTAATTATATATTTTTGTATAATGCAAATTTTTTTTATTGTTTTGATGATACAACTATTTGTCAAGCTACAATATCATTACTTGAATTAATACCAAAGAAATTTAAATTAAATTCTTCATTAAATAAAACTTCTTCTTCAACATTTGACATATTTATACCCAATTCAATTGGATCAATTTCAGTAACATAAAATTCATTACGTAATCCACTTTCGGTAACAGCATCATCTTTAGTAATTGGATTTAAATAATCTTCTATTTTAAAAAAAATATTAATAAAAATTTAATTTTTTTTATATATTTCTTAATTTTGATATTTACCAGTTTCTAATAAACTATCATGAAATGTACTAATTGTTGAATTTATTTGTTGTACTTCAACATTTCGCCTAATACCATTTAATATTTCACCAGCTGATTTTTTTAATATTTCATCATGTATTAAATTATCAATTGGCAAACAATTATTATGATCATTATTATTATTTATTGGTGGTGTATGACATAATCTTAAATCTGATGATAATTGATCATTTAATCTCATTTGTTGTGTTATACTAGCTGCAGCTGTAGCTGCTTCATCATATTTATTATTATTATTATTATTAGTTTCAGGAAATTCTTGTTGATTTATAATTTTTTGATGTTTTGCTATTTGTAATTCTTCCATTTTAAAGAAAAGTTCAAGACGTTGTTTTTTCTAAATTCAAATTTCATTAATAATTAAGTTAATTATTAATTTATAAATAATATAAACTTACATGTTCCCATGCTAAAGCATTTTCTTCTGAATCTCTACTTGATATTGTCCAAAGATGACCAGCTCCTTGTGGTGCTTTAACACCTTTACGAAAATGTGGATTTATTGATAAATTATGTCGTACTGAATTTTTCCATCTGTCATCATTTGATTTATAAAATGGAAATCGATCTCTATAATTAAAATAATAATAAAATTTATATTTTATGACTTAAGTGAATCTTCTTCAAACTCTGTACCGATATTTGAAAAAAAAAATGATTCATTTGAAAAAGTTGTAATTAAATTTTTTTTACATAATTAAATATTTATACTAGCGTATGCAAATTAAATATGAAAATTAAATATGAAATAACAATTAAATATGAAATTAAGTAGTCGAAGTCCAATTTTTATTTTAAAAACTTTTATTTTGATGTTCTACAATAAAAATTCTGCGACAGTAAATTATAATGATAAAAAAATAAACTTTTCAAATTACGTTCAAATAAATCATGTTAAAATTTCCCAAAAATTAAAATTACTTTATGACTTATTGTAAATCATAAATTTGGTGTAATATACTATAACAATCTGGAAAATTCATTTACATATTAAGTCAATATTTTAAATTATATAATTTTAATAATTTATTTTCATTCTGTCAATTGTGTTCTCTACTTATGAAAATACCAGTCTATATACGATTAGAAGTCAATTTCAATTTTCAAAATCCTTGCTGAGTTCAACTGTCAATTTGTGCAAAAAACGACCGGTACAATAACGAGAAAAGTCATATTCAACTCTGTAAAACCTAAAACGTATTTATCATTTATTTAGTTCAACGAGTACAAGGAACGTTTCGGATTATATTATTTAATAACAATGATTTTTTCTTTTAACAAACCCCTAATTTTTGTTATTACTAATATTTTTTTTCCATTTAAATAATATATACTTAAATATTATACTCTGATTACTTTCGGTCTTTAAATTTTTTTTTTTTTATTATTTTGGTTTTTATATACATAAATACGAAAATTTATGAACTCACTTGGTCGTACCAGTTTCTATCATGGCACGAATCGCCATTCAATTTTTACTTTTTTTAAAAAGGGATGGACACAAATTGAAACCACCCTCTTTATTCTCCCCAACCATATTATTATTTGTACATAGTGAAAAAGCCTATACACTATGAATTTTATATTATCAAAAAATTTTGAATGATGGGTGAAAATTATAAGTTATAAAAGGATTTTCGAACCACATTAGTGGTGGTAATTTCGTTTTTGCTTTGGTTTCTGTATAAAAAAAAATGGGGTGGAAAATACCCTTCAGATATAATAGTTTAGTATATAAAAAATATAAAATATATTTTTTTTTGGAGTGGCATGAAACGCGATTGACAACGTTAGCCTATCAAAAAAATTGATTTGTGTTACATAGGTACAAGCTTTTAATACTATATAATTTTTCATATATTTAATATACAAAATATCTAAATCTAGAAAAATTATAGACCTACAAAAATATAAAAATAAAAATAATTTATTTTCTAGTTAATAAATTCTAGAATATCTAAAGTTATAGTAAAAAAAAAAAACCCGACTAGCAAAACAATTTACAAAAATATTTTGTACCTACATTTTTTTTTTTTTTTAGGAAATAAGCAAGACAATAATATTAGACCGTTTTATGATTATTTTTAGGGGTTTGATTAGGATTCAAGATATAATTAAGGACACGCAATCTTTTTATACGTAATAAATTGTGAAAATATGTTTTATGGTGGGTTTTTCATATATATATACATACATAATTTCATATATTTTATATTGCAGGGATTTTTTATAGTTTTTTATATTTTGAATTGATATGTTAAAGGTGAGTTTTCGGAAGGGTCATTAAATTATTTCAACTAAATAATTTAATTTTTCTAGTTATTTAATTGGTCGTTGCATAAATATTTAGTAAATAGAAAATGGTGGAAATATTTTATGTATTTTTATATTAAAATTCAAAGGTGAACAGTTTTAATTACATATATTAATATAATAAAATTGAGTTCAATGAATTTAGTACATTTCATCGAGTATTTGCTTTTTCCGATAATTTAATAATTTAAATTTAAATTGAATTTTACTAAAATAATAATTTAAGTATTGAATTTTAAAATAGAATGAGCAGAACGGAAAGAGCAAAACATTCTGGGTTATACCAAATCATAAAAAGTCTAAGATAATTCTGAAAATGAAGAAGGTAATGACCAGATTATACACGGGAATTGTCACGAGACATCCGATTCTTAGGAAGATGCAATAATGAGTTTGGGCTACATTGTATGGATCATTTCAGTACCGATTCGTTCAGTAAAGTTCAAATTTATCGTCTTCATATATTTTGTATAGAATATCGATTGACTGGCAAATAGGTGCTATTAAAATCGGATGGGAACGAATCAAACCGAAAGAGTTTGGAGAGAATTAAATTTTCCGAATTCAAACGGAAAAATAAAAGTAAAATATCACGATGAATGAATTTGCCAGTTTAAAAAAAAAAAAAAACGAAATAATATATGATTTAATCGATTGCAATCGGTTACTATGTATTCAATCTACTTAACCAGAATCGGATCGTAACTGAACTGATCGGTACCATGTAGCCCACCCTTTACTTTTACTCCATCCTGCTTTTTTCGCGGGTGGACACTTGTATGATAATTGGACACTTGTTATGCCATTATTCCTCAATAAAATATTTAGGAAATTTGGTGGTTTATTTCTAGAAAACTTTGAAGACGTGGGTAAACTGAAGCCGGCTAAAGTGATCGCATTCAATATATTCAATTTCAGACCAATTTACATAAAAATTGACATAAATTTATATATAATTTTCATTTAGTGGCAAAATTTACACTTATTTTAAGATTTCGGAGAAATACTAAATTCTACCTAGTATGTAAAATACAAACTATTTCATATCCAGAAACATTTATATTTGATTTGGTTTTTGTAAGGTATCAAAATTGAATTTATGCTATTTTTTAAGTAAAAGCCAGATTAAGTATAAAATAAAAGTAATTGAGAATAAAAGCAAAAATATATTGTCAATACTTAGTACGGTACGATAAGAAGGATGTTAAATTTTGGGCAAATGTCCAGAAAGAGCACCTTTGATATACATGGATTGTATGGCCGAAATTTTGAATCTCATTTCTGCATATTTGTGGTTCTATTTCATAAATGATGCGTACTAAAGTGATTATTTGGTTTGCAGATTATTCTTATAAATCTTATCTTTCACATTGTCATACAGAAAACAGTCCAACAGTCCAAATCATATCTTTGTGGTGGCCAATTAACATCATCTCTTCGTGATATTAATCGTCCAACAAATCTGTATTTTTTGCCTGTAAGACATGTAGCGTCATACTTTTGAAAGGATAAGTCGTTAATTATTCATATAATGTCTCTGTAGTGAATACCATTGACAGTAAAAACAGCTCAAGACATATCAAGAGCTCAAGTAATATTTTTAAATATTACGGACCAATGATGCACCCAGCCTATGTAGCGAACAATGCAGATCTGAATTACTTGTTAACGTAGATTTTGCTTGTTAATGTAAGCCATTCAAATGAAAATGAGTTTCGTCAGAAACACTTATTTGATTTGTTCACAGTTTAATTGTTATTTTCAAAGATCGACCATTTTTACAATGGAATTTAATTATTTTAATTTCCCAGATAAATTAAATACATTATGTTAATGGACAACCTTCTATTGTGAATTTGTAAAAAAATAGAATGACTATTGTGAATGTAGTTAATTTAAACGCTACCGAAAATAATTCTTACTGGTAGACCAATAAATTGAAAAATTTACCATTGCCTCTAACGATTGATAAAAGTAAAATACATATTATTCATTCAAAATAAAGTAAATTCTTTAAGTATTTTCAATTTTTCAAACTAACTTTAAAATTTTCTTCTTGCTCAAAGTATCGACGACTTTATTTATACACTCTACCAACTTTAAGAATAATTATAAATTTTAGATCACAGAAATTCTATCAAAGCTAGCTACATAGAAAATTTTGATTACAGAAATTGTATCCAAAAATTATACTTTAGTGCTTAAATAAACTTAAACGCTACAAAGACTAGCTGCGGTTACAATTACAACTTTATAATCAATGACAAGGTAGAGAGAAGCATTATAGATCAATTTTTGGTAAATGAACAAACTGAGGCCAACTAAAGTAATCATTTTTAATTACTCTGATGGAATGAGGTTTAGATAAAAGTTTAATAAAGGATTAAATTATTCTAGCTGATGTAACTCTGTTTTTCTATACATTTCTATTAATAAAATAAAAAATTTACTTTGAAATGCGATCATAAATTTAAAATTTATCGAGTTAATTTAAATATTTCAATTATTAAAATCTCAAATTCAATTATTTATCAGGATTTAAACTATAAATCATATACAATTAATTGTTGACTTAATTTTTTCTACAACAAAATGTTCATTTGGAACCCAAAGGATATTTTTTACCAAAGAAATTTAATTGCGTGCAAGGTGTAATGTATGCACAGAAGAACTTTACCTGTTCTTTTACTAGTTAATTTCTTTTTTTCTTTTTTGTGTAATTTCAAAAACCATTCACAAATATTATTTTAGGGGTTGAAATTGAAGTATAAAGAGTAACCACCCTTCTATATACAAAATATTAAATATTATCTTTTTGCTATGTATAATTTACAAATTATCTATTTACCGTTTACTTAATATGTTTAATTGTGTGTTCACCCAAAACTGGTAAGTTTCAACAATTTGCCACGTGACGAACTTTTAAATGCACCTTTTACATGGTTCACTGATTTGATCGACCAAAAAAAATTTTTTTTTAAAAAAATAATTTATTTTGGACATCGTGTGAATACGTTGATTCTATACATATTGTGCAATATGTTAAACTCGTATCGCCAGTATATAATTGCTAACCAATCAAGGGTGACACTTCATGTTTACTCATAAATGTAAAAAATAATTATAAACGGATAAGATAGTTTCGAAATGAGTTTTTCAAAGTGAATTATATATTGGTATCGAACAGGATAGAAATTAGAAAGAGTGAGTAAAAAATTAAATAATTTATATTAGAAAGATAGTATGGTATTTAAAATCCTGTTCTGGACTGTCTTTGTATGCATTAGCATTTGAATCGGTTGATTGTAATCTGTTCAATCGACCATCGAAATATTCTAAAAAAGCATAATGTATTGAAAATATCAAATACTAGCTCATTTCAATATACATGCGTAAATTTTTTAGAAAGCTTTGTCAGTTGAAGAAAGCTAGATACAATTTTGAATTATCTAAAATTTAATTTTGAATTTTTTATCTCTGTTGGAAATACTGGTAATGATCAGGCATTAATAATATCCTTAAGACATTCTTTTTCTTTGCTATTAAAAAAATAAATTTTCCAGGATGTAATTTTAACAAATTACAAATTACTTTTCCAGGATGTTAAACGTTAACAATTTGACCTTACAATAATTATTTTTATCAAATAAAAATTGAATATCCAACAATATTTAAAGTCCTTAAATTAATATATTACATATACATAAAAAAAATCCTTTTTAAACTTGTCAAATGAATTTAAAGATGGGAAAAAACTCTTGAATCATGGTTTATTTTACATTTTACTAATACACTAAAAAATATTGTATATTAAAATGATTTGTATAATCTTGTTCCTAGTACGAATTATTGATATTTTTCCTTATTTACGTATATGTATTTGTACTCTAATCAAAATTATTATTATATTCTCAACTAAAAGTAAATATATACTTATGTATGTAAACATGTCCTGTGAAACTGTGATTGTATAATTTTATTTCATATTGTTTAATATAGAAAATGGTGGATGAAAATTTGGAAAAGGTGATTATCATTTTCTTGGTTGTATTCTATCAGAAATAATTCTTAACGATTTTAGAATTTTCATCCAAGGAATTTAGCTAGTGACTAATTTCTTAAGGAAGTTTTTGTATTGTAAACAAAATATCAACATGTAATGCACTTTTATTTTTTCTGCAATCAAAATATTTTTTTAAGTGAATTGGAATTCTTTTTAAAACGATGAAAATGTTTTTTTTTTTTAGAAAACTTTTATATAAATTCTTTTGGGAACTATTCGTTCGTATCCAAGACAATTAAGTTGTTCTATATATGTATTTAAAGGATATGTTAATCATGTAATTATATGTTTTTTTATATCTTTTTGTATTTATCTAAATTGAAAATTGTTGAATTGAAAATAGTTTATATTTCAAAAGTTTTTAAATTTATTAAATTTATGTTTTTACTTACGATATCCATTGATAAATTCCTGATACTGTTAATTCACCTTTATCTTCTAATGCATATTCAATTAATTCTGTATATGTAAATGGTGGTTTTTTTGGCCTGGAAATATTTATTAATAAAAATATATTGAAATTTAAAATTATGTTAATTGTAAAGATTAACATTAAAAATGTAACAAATAAATTTATGCTAATTGAATCTTTAAATTTATATTACTCGTAATGTCGTAATAATAAAAAAATCCTCTGAATTTTATTGTTAGTACCTAACTCTTTAAATAAAGTATAGGAGGAATGAGAAGTATTGAACCGCGTCCAAATATTACAATAAAAAGTGTATTGATTTTCAAATTGGTTGTATATGCAACTAAATTGGACGAGCTAAGGATCACACCAGCCTAAAGAAGATAATATCCGTAAAATAAGTTAGTAAATATGATCAAATCAATTCTTTTATATAGAGAAAGGGATGATGATAATTAAAAGTAATCTAATGCAAGTTTTTATTGGGAATATTCTAAATAATTTTTGCACTAATTACATTATACAAAATATTTTGTGAAGCCTAAAAGCTTGTGAAGCCTAGATATGAATAAATACATTTTGAGATTGTTTGAAATAAAAAGGACATTAATATTATAATTTAAAGTTATTTAGCATAAGGCCATGCTAAATAAAACCATATGGAATTATTTCACTTTCGGAAAGCAAAATAAAGGCATAATTAAAATGTGGCCTTATTTCGCTTTCGGTAAGTAAAATATGGCCTTATTACATGGTAACATAATTTATATTGAATAATAATTATATTAATTAATAATTTTAAAACTTACATTCTAGTTATATTTTCCATAATAATATTATTATCTGGTGTATTATTAATATCATTTTCTTCAGCCATTTCGGCAGTAACTTCTTTAATTAATTCATCAACTTTTTTACCAGTTTTTGATTGATGAATTTTATTCAATTTATTATTATTTTGATGATTTATTATATTATTTTGATGATTATTACAATTATTATTAATATTATTATTATTATTGGCAGCTGCTTTTTGTGCACAATTTTGTACTTCCGGTGATAAATGTGGAAGTTCATCCAATTTGAAATTAAATAACCATGAAAGATTTTTATCCTCAAAATCAGAATCTGTTTCTGAATGCAATATATAAAAAAACACAAATTAATTACAAATTATTAAAAAAAAAATATGTAGTGTCCTTGTAAAATATAATTCCAAGGACATTAATCAAATTATATTCAATTACTAAAAAAAAAAAACATAAAAATATCTTACGTGAAGTGTTTGGCATTGTTTTTTCTATTAAATTTTGTTGCTGATTTAACAGCAGATTCTCCTGATGATGATGCGTTTGTACAATTATTGTTGATTGCTGCTGATTTATATCCTCTTGTTGTACTATATGTAAATGTTGATTATTATCATTCTGTTGGATTTCATGTTGATTGGCATTGTTAGTTTGATGATGCATTTGTATATTCTGATGATGACCATCATCATCTTTTTCAAAACATGTTGTTAAATTAACTGAATTGTACTTTTCATCTAATTCTAATAAATCAGAACTTTGCCAATTTGTGGTATCGAATTGTTCATCATTATTTGCATCATTAAAAATTGCTGATACAGTTACAGGATCTGATGATAATGCTGTTGTTGTTGTTATTGTATTTTGTACAGGTGATATTAAATTATTATCAAAATTGAGAAATTCAATTGTTTGACAATCATTTACAAAATTATTATTACTTAAATTAAATTGCAATTCACCACAATTATTAATTAAATTATTTGTATCCATTTGTTGCTGTTGTTGGTTATTAATAACATTATTGTCACCAACAATAATATTATTACCATCAAAATTATCATTATTAAGTTGATGATAAGTATTATCATCATTTATTGGAAAATATTGAATATTACGTTTTTTTGATGGATACACATATAAATGTCCATTTGAATCAATTGAATCGTTAAAATCATCTAATTTACGTTTTAAATAAAAATTTTCACATTGAACCGCCGCCGGTGGTTCCATAATTTGTGTTTGATGATTCATTACAATTGAATTAACAATCATTTTTTTTATCTTTTTTTAGTTAATTTTTTAAATAAAATAAATTAAATAAATATTTTTAAGATTTTAAAATGCAAAACTGGAAGCATAATTTAATTTTCCATATTATTAAATATTATATTATTCAATTTCACTTTTTCTTAATTTTTTTAAAGAAATTCGTTATTTTTAGGAGACACGTTATTCACCACCGAAAAGTTTTACTTAAACTGAAGAACTTTTTAAAAAAACGTAAAAAAAGTAAATTAGTATAAGGATAGATATGGGAAAAAAGGATATATATGTCAATAATTATTACCATATATTACATGAATATTTTTTTTACTATAGTATTGCCCAATTGCGCAGTCATGCAGAAATCTATCTAACATTACAAATACATATTTAAATATAATTTTTTAAAGGACCTTTAAATTAACATTGATGACGTATAAAATATTAAGAAACAATCGATTGTTTTGGTTGGTCTAATATTGTATATGCAACATAAATTTTAATTTTATTTTAGTGTGAAACAGGTGCGCTGCGCAGGACTCTTTATTTGTTTTAGTTACTATAAATGATATTTTATTTAAATTTTAATTAGGTCTTTTATAATATACTTCTTTACAATAATCTTGAAACTTTTACTTTTCATTTATGATTTTTTTTCTCTTAATGTTTACATAAACAAAATCAAGTCGACTTATGATTCATGTTGAAGGCACTGGCGGATATAGAGGAGGTATTGTGCTACCAGAACTCCCACAGAATTTCGGAGAATTTCCAGAAAAATATCTATTAAGTAATATACTTAAGTTCACCAGAAATAAACTATATTGCATTACAACGATTTACGTAGGAAAAATTCAATTTTATTTTTTTTATATACGACTTTTGTTAATTTTCTAATATTTTTGTGATTATAAATGATAAAAATTATTCAGTAAAATTGTGATATTTTAATAAATATAAATATATAATAATATAAATATATTAATAAAAATACAAATAATTTATATTTGCTAAACTTTTTTTAGTGTCTTCCTCTGAGTTTATTCTTAATTCTGACAGTTGTAGAATTTTATTTAAATATATATTATATTTTGTTTGTAAATGGTTTGTATTTAAATAAAGTTGTATTATTGAAGCATACCATAATCCTTAAAGAATGATTTATATTCTTTAAGGATTGATATTTGATTTTAGTCTATAATCTTAAGACTAATTGAAGCTGTTAATCTTAATCTATATAATAAAGATCAAATCTATTACAAAATAAATATGAATATACAAATGAAGAAATGTATCGAAAAAAAAGTTAATGATTATATAAGTGAAAATTCTATTTTATATGGGAAATTATCAAAATCAAGATAAAATTTGAAATTATCAAGATCCGTCATCTGTTAAAAAAGTTAATGATGAATTAAGTGAAAATTCTATTTTATATGGGAAATTATCAAAATCAAGATAAAATTTGAAATTATCAAGAACGTCATCTGTTAAAAAAGTTAATGATGATTAAGTGAAAATTCTATTTTATATTGGAAATTATCAAAATCGAGATAAAATTTGAAATTACCTAGATATCAGATTTATCAATATCAAATAAAATAAATAATTCTCTTTTTGATTTATCCTTAAAAAATTTTTAACCAATTAAAAACATCAAAATGAAATAGTAATTATAGTAAACATATGACAATTATTTCAGATAAAAGATATATATGGTGACCCATCTACAAACCATAATAGCAAATTTATTCAAATGTAACATTTGAGAGAAGGTCTGAATTTGCGTTCAAATTGAATTTGAATAATCAACGTCATCAATGTAAAAAAAATGTAATAAAATATATTATTAACTTACAAAAGACAATTACGCATAATTTAATAGCAATGTAAATTATTGTAATTTAACTTTCTTGTTCTTCCAAGATTGCCTGTCCGTTATGGACGTTGGTCATCATTCTAGTAAATAGAGCGCTATCTTTTACAGCTCTCACCAGATTTTTTGCGGACAAATGACAACAAATATTGAGATTTTTCATCCAGGAAATTCTTTTCTTCCTCTGTTTCTAAGACCTATGATTTATACCTGGATTAACTTTAATTTTTAAAATATGTTATCTTTAAATTAAGTAAGTACAAATTGTTGTGTAAGCCTTAAGCAGAGACTTACGGAAAAAATATAATTAAAAAAAATGTATCAAGTATGCTTGATAAAGCTTCGATCGTCATAGTATTATAATAGTGCTGCAGTTTCAAATAATATAATAATGATAGTTCTTTCGTTCTAAACAAAGAATTAAAATTAAATATTTAGTTTAGAATAAATCAAGATTTGCATTTTTCTGGAATGTAGGTATAGTTCACTATCTAAAGAAAGGAAGGGAAGCGTAACCAAGAAATATACAAGGAGGCTGGCTATAAATGGGACGTGTATACTTATTAAAGATTCACTTCCAAAATTTCACATTTTAAATATTTAACTTAAATTTAATATAAAAATATGTGTGCTGATTACGCGTATGACTTTATGACGCTAATTTATCGTAATACTAAAGCTGATGGGCTTTTCTTGAACAATAGCGATATAGTACCTTAGAGCACAGTGTGTCAAACCCCTTCTTTATGACAAAAAATTATATTCTCGTAATCTATCTTTCGTTATGCTAAGGGAAACGGTGTATTAGCCGTTAGAATATAAATTGTTACGATTTATATCAAAATAGAAATGCAAAAAGATAAGCCCAAAATTATGGAAACACAAAAAAAAAATTAAATTAATTTTTTTTATCTGGAGAAATTATGATGTGATATGCTGCTAAAATTTTAAAAGCAATACCAGGCACTCAAAAAGTTGAAGAGTAAAACCAATTTGACTCGCATTTGAAATTGAGTAAAAACAAATAGACTCGTAAAATTTTATTTCCTTTTAATAAAGAAACTGACTAATAATATCTCTACTTATATTTGTTTTCGCTGATCCAAACAAATAATAAGTCAGTTTCGCAGGTCCGTTATTGGTAACGAGAAATTGGAGCTTGTTTCCGATATTGATGAAGAGGTTTTAATACTCGTGATAAAAAATACCTTGTTTCCAATTTTACACGTTTGCGTCTAAGGAAACTCAATGCCCAAATAATATTTTTTTAATATTGCTATCCTATAATTGATGTTTTATTGGATTCTAAAAAAATTATGTTATTTTCCATTTAATTAATATTTAATTTTGCTAGTTATTCATCATATTTGTATTAATCAAGCTATAAATTATAAAATAATAAAAACAATTTTGAATTAAAAAATATATATTTTAGTATATTTGAAGTTTTAAGTATATTCTGTTTTTCTTAAATTATTCTACATATTTCCATATTTTAATTGTACCATCATCACTAGTTGACATTAACTGTCCAATATTTACAGGATTCCATTGTATTGAATTTACATCTTCATTATGAGCTTTATTAACCGATGTTATAACACTAAAATTGGGTTCATTTTTTGTAGAATTTTCATCTTCTTTAAATATTCTAATTGCATCATCACCACATGCTGTTGCAATTAAACCTAAAATTTGACAATACGTATACATATTTAAATAAGAAATTAAAATTGTTTTTTGTTATTTACCTGTTTGTTTACACCATGAAACATCATAAACACTTCTTGTATGAATACCAGAAATTGTACAAACACATTTCCAAACAGTTTCATTATCTGGTGTTGCAATATTCTCTTCATTACCAGGTAAATATGATTGCCATATTTTAATTGTTTTATCATCACTACAAGATACTAAACGTTCACCACTACTATCAAATGATATACTCCATACTGTACTCGTATGTGATGATAATGTAGCTGTACATTCCCAATCATTATCAATTGTATTTTCTTTAAACATTTTAATTGTATTGTCATAACTAGCCGATGCTAAAATATCTGCACGTGGATGCCAAATAACTTTTTTAACATCTTGTGTATGTGCATTAAGTACAGCGGCACATTCAAATTCATCATCACCAGCTACTTCCCATACCCATACAGATTTATCACGACTACATGTTGCTAATAATGAACCTGATCTAGACCAATTAACACTTTTTACTTCATTTTCATGTCCTTCTAATGTAGCATTACATTCAAATTCACCTACAATATTTGAATTTTAGCCAATTAAATATTTTTTAATAAGAATTGTGAAGATAGTTTATGGATTTTTTGTGTTACCTGAAGTTTTACTCCATATTGCTGTTGTTGCATCAAAACTAGCTGAAGCTAAATATTGTCCACATGGTGACCATGAAATATCACGAATTGTCCTCTTATGACCGTCAGATAAAATTGTTTTTGTTGTCCATGTATTACCATTTTGTGACCAAATCCTTATTGTCTTATCTTCACCACATGTTGCAATTGCATTACCTTTCGGATGCCATGATGCACTCCAAATTCTACCTTTATGTCCTTGAAGTACATTTAATTCTTCTAATTTTACCATTGTTTATTTGAACAATAATCGCGAAAAAAAAATTGTAAGATAAATATATTTCCGTATATTTTGTATCTTGTATGCTTTGCTTAATAGTATTGTTAATTTTTATGGTATTCCTACGTTTTCAGAAACAGCTGTTTTATGGTAAAAAAAAAATACAAATATGACAACGCGCCGAATTTTTTTCGGGTATGTGTCAGAAAGAAAATTAAGTAAAGATTGGGCCACAATGTCTCGAAGAATTTAATAAAATTCGTTCAGTAACTTGCGGTTTACACTAGACTTTTTCTTGGACAGAACATATGTTTTCTGTCTACGAAATGTCAAGTGTAACCCAGACAGAACATCTGTGTGGACAGAAAAATCACGATTTTTCTCTGGACAACTTATTTCAGATTTTTTTGTAGATTTTTTTTGACATTTCTTATTTTGCAAATGGCGATATTTGAAAAAATTTGAAAAAAAAAAATTAATTACTTTGCGATGATTATTTGAGCGTAAAAATTAGTTTACTGTTAAATACATAAAAGATATATATTATTGAGGTGTGAACAACTCAAAATTATTTATTCAAAATATTTTTTATTTTAATATTTTTAGAGCTAATTGCTTTCTTGTTGACGACATGATTACAAATAAAATGTTAGACAGAAATGTCTGACATCAAATAGCCAGCGTGTTTTTTTATCTGTCAAAAAAAAAATGTTAGACAGCAAAGTAACATTTCTATCAGACATTTATGGCTATAGTGTAATGACAGCGTAAAGTTTGAATTGGACGTCTTGATTATTATGTACGAAAAATCGAAGGACACCTACCTTATGTGCTGTTCACTCAATCGAATTTGCATTCAAAAGATATGAAGACGTCAAATTCCAATAAAGCGAATGTTAAAAATGATTTGAGAATAATTCTCATATTTTTAAAAATCTTATTTTCGGCCTAGTGTTGGTGTGCTATTATATCACATATATTTGATTTCGATTACGAGATGACACATGACATCAATGAATATGTAAGTTAAAACCTTCAAAACTAGTACAGAAAGTAAAATATTTGTAAAAGACAAAGGTTTGTGAGAGCATTTGCTGATAGCAAATGTCATAACCTCGTTGCAATTAAAGTTTCTACACTATTAAAAAATACAGGTTTCGGCAAATTAAAAATTAGATGTACTAAATTCAAATAAATGCCAGGAGGGCAACCTCTTTTATCGTAAACAGAAGTCCTGTACATCATTTTAACTAAGCTGTCGGGTCTCGTAAGTTATGTGTTCCCCACATAATTCCCAATAAAGTTTAATATTTCCCCGAATACTAATTGCATTAAATATTTGCGTATTGGGAATAAAAATTAGATGTCAAAAAAAGCAAAATAATTTAATTTATAAACAAAATTTATTTGAATAAAAAAAATTGTAGGAAAAATAATTATTTAAATAAAAAAAATTCTAGTTTGAATACGAAAATATGGTTAAAATAAAAAAAATTGAAAAGCCAAGAGCAAATGAAAAACTAAATTTTACACCAAAACAAGAAGAAAGATTAATTGAATATGTAAAAAGACATTCCGTTCTTTATGATATGAAAAATACATTCTTCCGGAATGCAACCCACAAAAAAAAGTTATGGGATGAAATTGGATCAATTTTATGTAAAAATGGTAAATCATTTTTTATTGAAAAATAAAGGAAATATTAAAATTATTAAAAAAATCTTAATCAAGGTAATCAATGTGCCAGAAAATGGACAAATATACGAGATTATTATGTTAAATTACAACAAAGAAAATCAATTACATCTGCACCAAATGAATCAACTCGTAAACGAAATGAACAATTAAAATTTCTGAATGATATGATCAATAAAAAGTAAACTTGAAAAATATATTTGTATATCTATTACATAAAAAATTTACGACTTTTGTTTTTAGAAATATGAATGATTCTTTTGAAATTCATGAACTTTCTATTAAAGATGAAACTATTACAAATGATAATGATGAATATGAAGTACAATCTGCAAATAAAGATGAATATGAAGTTCAATCTGCAAATAAATATGAATATGAAGTACAATCTACTAATAAAATAAGTAATTCTGATTATTATCAAGGAAATTCTAATTGTACATTGAATGAAGAATTATCAGTTGTCATACCATCACAAAAATCATCATCATCAAAGAGTGCAATTATACAAAAATACGATAGTGAAAAGTTTAAATTTAGTGAACAAGAGCTTGAAGATCAACTAAATGAGAAAGAATTACAAAAAATTAGTCTTGATCAATTTTTTGCATCAATGTGTAGTACAGTTAAAATGTTTTCGGCAATAATGCAAGTACATGCGAAAATGCAAATTTCTCAATTAATTGGTGAAATGGAATTAGATTTTATAGAAAAACAAAGCAGTAAACATAGTTCAATAGGATTTGCAACATCCAGTGATTATTAGCTGTATTTTAAAAATATGAATTGATTATTTTGTTTTTGCAATTGGGTATACAGCGGATTAAAAATTAACATGGCAATGCTGTTTAGAAATAATTCGAAAATAATATAAAAATATCTTACATTGTTAATTATTTTCGAATTATTTTTTAATTCTTAATTGCAAGTACAATTTAGATGGATTCATATTTTTTTGTTAAGAAACAAATTTCTATTTTGATTGTCTTTAAACATTTTTTTTTTATTATCGACTGATATATGTAATAAATAAAATAAAAAATATTTTATTTTTATTTTTGTATTTTCAAATAGCTCTTAATACAGACGTATCCAAATCGTTTTCGTTTCGTGAATTCGTTTATCGAAAGAAAATTCTGCATTTTCAATTTTGCCTTCAAATCGCAGACTTTATTTTATAAACGGACAGTCTACGCCTACCAAATATATATATATATATAATAGTTATTATCTATTCTATACTAATATTATCTATATTGAAAACTAATATTAAAAAAAGGAAAAACAATGGATTTTGAATAGCTATTTTATTTTCATAATTTTAAGTAATTTATAATGACCAATTATTCAAAATTTGTGATTTAATAAAACTAATATTTCCCATAAATATTGCCGCGTTATTATTTTCCTTTTTTTTTTTTTTTGTTATTAGGTCTTTATGCAAAATTCGTCTCAATGATGTCTCCGAAATGTTCAATTGTTGAGAACGACGGTGAATTGATGTTGATGGCGCTTCACGCACACTTTCTGCCACAGCATCAATATTCTCGGGTGTACGCAGTACGCACTGTTTTTGGCTTTTCACGCTTTGGTTTATCGATGAGGATGCCAGTTTCTTTCACTTTTTTCACAAGATAACGAACATACGGAGCTGACGGTGCTTCTCTTCTTCTAAAATCCGTACGCAATTTTCGCACACATTCTGCAACATTACCATAATTTTCAAAATAATGTCGCAATATTTCCCAGCGTTCTTCAAGCGTATACACAACCATATTCGTTCAGCGGAAGGATAAAACTAATTATCTTCTGTCAAATCAGACATGAGCTAAGTGTTACCATTCACGAAATAAGCACTAGGTAGTTGAAAAAAAAAAAACTTTAGATGGGGCGGACCCTTTACATTTCCATTTCAAATTTGAATTTGATTATTCCATATTTTTTTTACAGTGTGCTAAAAATTCTTCAAAATTTCGAGGTTGAAAATGATACATTTCAGCATTTCAGGCAGAATTTTTAGGAATCAAAAGATTTTCTTTTCAGGTCAGGGTGAACTTTTTTTCGAGAAACAAACGCAAAAAAATGTTGTCTGTAAAAAAATTAAGAAGCGGTAACATTTTTCCTAAAATTGTACCATGAGTTTCTTCATTTTCCATCATTTTTCCTTCCAGTCTTAAGAAATTGTATAATAAATAACACAAAAAATAGTGATTTATAAGTTTATAATCTATAGCCATAGAAAATCAAAATATGTTTTTTGTTTTGTGGGTATAAGAACTTTGCGGTTTGTGTCTTGGATTTAGTTATTTTAAAGGTTATGTCAAAATCAAAAAGTCGAAAAAAAAAAAAAAATATAATGTTTATAAAAATTATAATATAGGTTTTGTGAACATGTGTGAGTTATTTATTGTAAGTTCATCTGTCAATTTCAGTTGAATTCTCACGTGGACGATCGATTTGAATTTATTTGATAGTTTATTATTATTTTTTATCCAAAATATGTCTTCATTTTTCATAAAATCAAAACCGAAAATAACCAGCAAGCGAAAGGTAAAAATATTTAATTAAAACAAAAAGATTTTGAAAATAATTTTATACTAAAAATATTCCAGCATGCAGAGACACCACATAAAACATTTAATAAAATTAAAAATGTACCCCGACCAAAAAAAGATGAGGAAGAAATTGACAGTGATGATGCATTCAATAGTGGCGATGATGATACAACAGCAAATCCTATTATGTCAGATGAAGAACAAGAAACAGCGCAAGATAAAAGGTTACGTTTAGCTAAAAAATATTTAGAAGAAATTGAAAAAGAGGAAAAAGTACGGGCCGAAGATAAAGAATTAAATGATCATATTTCAAAAAGATTACAAAATGAATATTTAGAGAGTGTTGGTAAATTACGTAAAAATATTGCCGCTAATTATAAAGGATATAAAAAGGATTCCATAAAAATATTAAAACATAAATTACAAAAATTACCATTAACAGTTGTAATTGCTTCAAATGATAATAAAATTATGTTTAGTGGTGGCAAAACATCAATTGTTGTAAAATGGGATTTAGATACATATAAACCTATAGGTAATTTTGATTGTCAATCAGTTAACGAACCAGATTCAAGTGGTAAAAAAAGGCGACCACATGTTCTAGCAATGGCATTGTCAACTGATATGAAATTTTTGGCAATTGCTGAAGGTGGTAATCATATACAAATTTGGTGTCCAAATGAAATGAAACATTTGAAAACATTTAAAGGACATAGAGATATTGTAACATGTTTAGTATTTAGACGTGATTCTCATGATCTTTATTCTGGTAGTAAAGATCGTTCAGTGAAAATTTGGTCATTAGATGAAATGGCATATGTGGAAAGTTTGTAAGTAGAAATTGTAATTTACATATTAGTATTATCTGTAATATTTATTTAGGAAGTTATAACAAATTTTAAATATTTTTATAGATTTGGTCATCAGGCATCAATAACTGGAATAGATGCATTGTCTAGAGAACGTGCTTTGACAGCTGGTGGTATTGATTGTAGTTTAAGAATATGGAAAATAACTGAAGAATCACAATTAATTTATAATGGTCATCGAGGCAGTATAGAAAATGTTAAATTAATAAATGACGAAAATTTTTTATCATGTGGTGATGATGGGTAAATATATTATTAAAAAAAAAAGATTATAAATACAAAAATTATTGTTTTTAGGTCATTATGTTTATGGAGTGCACTTAAAAAGAAACCACTTTATACTGAAAATTTAGTTCATGGTAAATCAGAAAATGGTGAAGCTAATTGGATAAGTGCTATTACAACATTAGTTAATACTGATTTAATTGCATCCGGTTCTTGTGATGGATTTATACGGATTTGGCAAATGATTGAAAATGGAAAAAAAATATCACAATTATTTGAAATACCAATTAATGGATTTATTAATTCTTTAGTATTTACACAAAATGGTACACATTTAATTGCAGCTGTTGGACAAGAACATAAACTTGGACGATGGTGGCGTAATAAAGATGCAAAAAATGGAATTTATGTAATAGAATTAGATAAAAACTAATAAAATTTAAGACAAATAAATATATATTTTTTTTAAAATATTGATTTGTAAATTGTAATTAATTATTGTAACAGCTAATTATTTTATCAAATCAATAGAACCAGGAGAAATTAAAATTAAAGAAAATTAAAATTAAATTAAAATTAAGTATTTAGCTCAATTAATCAAAATTTTTCTTTACGTTTTGCCAAGGTATAGTTTTAGATCTGTAAAAAAATCATATACGAGGTATATATGCAGCCATATATCAGTAATCCTTATTTGATGTAAAATAAAATTGGCACACCATATTTTGAAGGGCCGTACCTTTAATAAGTGAGCTTAGTTATCGCGAAGTACATTTGATGTGTACTAAACTAGAGTATAATATAGTAATTATTTCATGAAGGTTATTTATTTTCTAGTACATGCCCGCCTGTAGGTACAGTACGTCCCTATCAAACTTTTTGACTTCAGCTTTTACTCTTTTGGATGGATCGCTTAATAGTTATTATTATTTAGAAATTGTGTGGTTCACATTTTTGATTGATATTTTTAGAATAAATTCAACATTTCACATTTTTGATTAGCTTTTATATTTCAAAGATAATAGCTAAATAAATTCAGGATTAAATATATATTATATACTTAATTATCTTTAATAAAATCCTTAATTTTATATTTATAATAATAATAATAAATATCTGAATTTTACAATTTAAACTTTGGTATATACATTTATTATTTAATTTGCTAAAAATTTAATTAACCATACATTTTTCTAATTAATATATATATTTAAAACAAAAATAATTTACAGCACTAAATATAATTTTTAAATTTTAATACTTGAGCATAAAATATATATTCACTAAATTTGAACATAATTCTGAGAATATATAATATTTTTCATAGTTCTTAGTTCTTAGGTCAAATATAATAAATATTTGATAACATTTAACATTTATAATATAATAATTTAAATTATATAATAAATTTTATGTATTTTCTATTATATAATTGTATGAAAAAAAACTGTTAATTCTCTAAAAATAATATATTATAGCGAATCACAGACCATGTACGTAATAAGATATACTTTTAATGAAAACCTTGTAGTTACTTAATAAAATATAAATATCTTCCTTGCCAATCACACTTCTATAAAATATTTTACAACAATTCTAATTTACCATTTACGTAATTATTTAAGTTGAAAGTAATAAAAAAATATATTTTAACATAAAAGTTCAATAATTTTAACTTTCGGCAGATGTTGTTCTTTTTCTTGCTATCTCATCATAATTTGTATAATCATTTTCATTTGTATAAATATGAAATAAACTATTTGAATGTTTTCCTTTTGGATGTATAAAATTATTAGCTAATTTAATTGAATTAAATTCATCAAATTTATAAATATTACTATCGTTTTGTTGTCCTGTATAAATTCTAGATTCTGTTTCTGCCAAATTATTATTAAAACTAATCGATCTTCGATGTATTTTATTATTAATTACTTGTTTCGTTAGATGTTGATGTGATGGCAATTCTTTTGTAATCGCTTCAATATGATATATTGAATTTCTTGATTTAATCGAGTTATTTTTATTAATATCTTCTTCTATTTGTGTCGTCAATTTTGTATCACCATTTTGTATAATAGTTTTATAAGCAATTGATGAAGCTGGTGATGATAAATAATCATTAAAATTTGGTACATATCGTTCATTACATAAATTATCATCTAATTTTAATGTATTCATTTCATAATGATCTTCTTCTGGCGGATGTAGTTTTTCACGTATCAATGATGCTAATGATATTATTGAATTTTTTTTATTTTTTGGTAAAAAAACATCATCATCATCTTCATAATCATCATCGTAATCATTTAATGTTGTTGTTCTGAAATTTTTATTATCATATGAAAATTGTTCATTATTTTCTTCAATTTGACTATTTTTACGATATGATTCAGTTAATTTTTTACAATGATTTATAATAATATCGTCATCATGTGAACAAGATGAAACTTCAACAATTTTCCATATATCACGATTAATATCAGCTGTAGCTGTTGCAACTGCTGCAACTGTTTGATGAACACTATTTATGCTACATGAAATTGCCAATGATGAATTGACTGGTTTTGATTTAAGTTGTTGTTGTTGTCTTAACCAAACTGGTGAATCTATAGCAAAAAAAAAAAAAAAACGTAAATAAAATAATTTATTAATTGTTCGATACAATTAATAGGCCACAATCCTATCTAATATATAATAATAATCTTTATCTTTACCAACATAAATCCGATTTTGTATTGATGATCGTTTTTCATTATTATTCATTGATTGTAAACGATGTTGACTAGCTAATGATAAACGATATGCTATTTCTTGTGGTGGATCATTTTCAAAACCAAATATTTTTAATAATAAATTTTTTAATGCTGCACGGAAATCTTTTAAATGGTATGCATATAATATAGGATTAACAGCTGAATTTAAATGTGTTATTATAATACAACACATTTTAAATTCATCTGATATTGTTATTGATGGATTAAATGCTGTTATACAATTAATTGTATATAATGGTATCCAACAGAACATAAAAAATAATACAATTATTGATAAATTTTGGGTTGCTTTAACATCACGTTTCCTTGCAGCGCCAAGTACTCTTAACATACCACCGCCAGTATGAATTCGATTATTTGTTGATGTTGTATGATGATGTCCAGCATGAACACTAGATGATGATCTACGACTACATTCACCAATTGGATTCATTGTTACAATTTGTCGAATCTAGGTGGTAATTAAAAAAAAAAAAAATTCAAATATTTTTTTTGGAGAATTTTTTTATTAAATTCAATTAGTAAGTGAATTTCATATTTTTTTATACTATTAGTAATATATGAAAATAAATTTCATAAATTCAATGTAATTCCAATATACAACACTAAACTTACTTCGAATTAAAACATCGTTTTTATTTACCTGTCTTACTATTACACGATAAATATGTGCATAAAATGCTAATAATAATAATGCTGGTGTAATTATTGTAGCAAAATATAATACTAATAAATAATTATAGTCCATAACTTTTTCAAAAAAACAGCTATCATTATATTTTTGATGTACTCCAAATAATGGTATTAATCCAAATATTGTTCCAGTCACCCAACAAATTGAAATCATACCTAAAATTTATATAGCAAGGAAGAAATACAAAAAAAAATGTTATTATTAATAATTAAATATATATTTTTTTGTAAATTAATTTTTTATCATTTCAAATTAAAAAAAATATTGTTTTTTATATATAAATAAGTCCACATCCACACCAAAAATCGACGAAAATAAAACTTTCAATTTATTTGAAAACCAAAAATCATTCTATAATAAAAGTTATGAAAAAAAATTATGTCCTTTTTAATTGAATAAATAAAAAGGGGATCGCATTTATTGACTTAGCGGAATTTAATTATATTTATTGTTAGTATACGTCATTTATTTTTGTATATAACCATTTTCGATATTATAAAATTATCGTAAATATTTTATACGGATTCAAGAATTGACGTAATTGAATCGTATTTTCCAGTTGATGCAAAAAATAATTTTGATTACATAAAACATGAAATGAAAGGTCACTATAGTGACATGTTTTTTTTACTGTAGTTTGTATTGGAATTGTAAATAACAACCTACCAAAAAAAGAAAATTCAATTAACTAAATTATTATTATAGAGAAAATTATAATCAGGTTTTAATAATGAATTAGTTAATCTTTTTGTAATACACTTGAAATTCTGTACTGTATTAAATTCAAATTAATTTCCTTAAATACTATTGTATATGAATTACTAATTAACAATTAACTAGAAAATTGAATATTCTGTTTCTGTTAATGGAACGGAAACGGAAGTGATTTTTAGTCCTGTCAACAATTACATTAAAATTTAATATAATTTAATATAATTTTTAAATTATTAATACCGATATCGAGGTATCATAATTAAGGTTGGATTGAATATACAAATTCTACTGTGAATTCCGGAGTTCGGTCCACTTTTAATCAAGGAAATGGAACTGATGATGAAACAAAAATAAACAACTACTTTAATATAAAATAAGAAATTTATTTTTAAGTCGTGATATATTTTAGATTGTTCCCACCGTTTTACGTTTTTGAATCGTTACAACCGTTTTTCGGTTCTTCCTAACAGTTTTTAAGTTGTTCTGACCGATTTTTGGATGATCACTCAGTCTTTTATCATTAGTTTTTATACATAATCTCTATGAAACATTTGCATCTTTTATAATATGAAGAATATTTAATTTAAAATAATATTAATATGTAATTTAATTCTTTTTATTAAACTTAATTTGAAACAACAAAATCGGTTTCCAATATACAAAAAACTGTTCTGAGTGACTCCGAATCATAGAACGACAAAGAAACTCATAAAAATGAACAAAGCGATATTAAGATTATTCATTGAAATTGCTACGAGATACGTAATCTTCAGAAAGTATGCGGTAAGGTTAAAATTGACCACTACCTCAACATGCAAATTATGTAAGGAAAAGGAGTCAGTGGAGCATCTATTGTGCTACTGTTCATCGGTCCAACAAAGAAGTTTCAGGTTTTTGGAAAACTTTTTTCTGAAGAAGCAGGCGGAATAAATCCGGCTAAAGTGATTAAGTTCAATATATTTTAGTTATATGTTATCATAAATGATATATTGATTAAGTTCAATATATGATAACAAAATATGGTCGGCTGGAGAGTAAAACGGGTTTGTAAATATCTTTTAAATGTCTTCAAACAAATTTTATTAGTATTAGTAAATATACAATATGTTAACTTACCAATTGCAGTTTTAGTTCTAACATTTCTAGAATAAGCCATTGGATATAATATTGCCCAATATCGATCAACTGATACAGCTACTAAACAAAATATCGATATTGTACATAATATTATTAATGTTGATAATGATAATAAACAAGCATGTTTTTGTTGTGGTTGACCAATTGATGTTAATATAGCAAATGGTACACCAAATAAACCAACTAAAAAATCAGCAACAGCTAATGATACAATATAATAATTTGTACGTCTACGTAATTTACGATCTCTTTTAAATACAATTATTACCATTAAATTACCAATAACTGCAATAATACCAACTAATATTTCAAATGCTGTATATGTAATATTTAAATGTACATCACCATTATTTATGTGATGTGATGTATTTATCAATAAATTTTCATTATTATTGAATGGTTTTCTATCTGTTAATGCAGACAGTGAAAAATAATGATAATCAGTCATGTTTTTTTTTGTATCTATTAGTAGAGTTTACAGAAAATTTATATTGAAATGTTATAAATTTAGTTTTTGTATATTAATTTTATTAAGTTATATAATAAAATTTTTATAATTATCGTTTTTTGTTATCTTTAAATGCAATTTGATATTTTTATCAATTTGTTTTATTAATTTAAATTCAAGTATAATTTTTTGATGGACAATTAACAACCAATTTTCTTGATAAATGCATTCTAATATTTTTCAATTTAATATTAACTTGATTTAATTCAATCCAATGTGTTAAATATAATTTTGATGATGATAATGATGATGATTTTGATAATAAATTAAATGACATAATCAGCATATTTATTATTAATTTTATTTTCATATCACGTATAATTTTTTGGATGATGAGGATTAATATTATATTTGACGATTATAGGTAATTATCCTTCCATTTTTGGTATGGTAATAAACTATATATTCTTATTGTTATTGGTATTCCTTATTATTAATTGAATTTACCTGGAAATAATAAAATTATAATTATAATAACATGATAAATATTGTTATTATATATTTGTATAATAAATGGTCATATAGTAAATTATTAATTAACAAATTGAATTAGAAAATTTTGTAACTATTTGAAAATATTTTATTGCGTATTTTCTATTCTGATCAGCTTTTAAATATTATTTTAGTGGCATTCGTGTCCAAATTAAATTGTAATAATTGGTGCAAAATTTTAATTATTTAGTTGTATATGTAAATGTAGTGAGAGTGAATTGTGTATTAATAAATGAATTAAAATAGAAAACATATAAATAAATATGTTCTTCCTAAATCTTGTTAAAAATGGTGTAAAGATTAGGCCATAATGTCATAGGACTAACAATTATATTGAATATTAATCGAATAATCATTTTACAAGTAGTTGGAATAACTATCCCAATTCCCAATTATAAACCAATTACATTTCATAAGTTCAATCTTAAACTGACAACTATCCAGTTCCGATTTGGTGCACCTGAAATTAAGGTCCGAAGCTTCAGTGGGTTCAGAGGAATTTTTCGAAGTATATTTGATGTTATGTTTTGGAGAGCATGTAATTATTATACGATTTCAGTAAAGTTTGTAACACGGTTGGGAAATTTGGGGGCGACTGTTTTAGTGGTTCTCTATAACAATTTTGAATTATTGAAAATACATTAATGGTTTCTTAAATGATGTGAAATTTTTAACAAATCGTCGGTAGGTACTAATATTTACAAATTTATGTTGGACATAAATTATTTTTGAACATAGCTAAGTGTTATCTGGGCCCGCTAGTTAGTTTCTCCTTTTTACTATTTGTGGATTGAAATATGTGACTATTTGGTCTTTGACCTGGGCATATATGGTAAATCTGAAGATATTCAATTTCAGTTTTCTTAAATTCAATTTAAATTCATTTTTTTTAATATAATTCAAATTCAACTATAATTGTAATTCATTTAAGTGTAATTTTCTTCACCAAAA
Source organism: Rhamphomyia laevipes (assembly GCA_963920725.1). Classification (NCBI taxonomy): domain Eukaryota; kingdom Metazoa; phylum Arthropoda; class Insecta; order Diptera; family Empididae; genus Rhamphomyia; species Rhamphomyia laevipes. The sequence goes on from OY987256.1 coordinate 40,829,428, forward strand.
ATAATTAAATACAATCATAAAATATCCAAAAATATAAAAATAATGAAAATATTAAATACCAATTGATATTTTATTAAATAATTGGGTGGGTCAATTAATGTGATTTTAATTGGGTCAATCAATATATATTATTATATATTAATAAAAAAATAAATAAGGCAATTAAAATTGATAAATATTTTTATTTAAAACAAAACAAAACTAAAATAAAAGTTATTTTTATACCATAATTTTTATTTTTATAGACGTATACAAATTGGTTAGCGATATATAAATTCAATTATTGATAATGTTGTGTTGAAATATAAACCAATTGTATTTGTATAATAAAACTTATGTTGGAAAAACCACGAAAACAATAAAATAAAAAGGAAAAGTATAAAAATTTATGTCTTTATTATTATGTATACATTTGTGAGATACAAATTGCAAAACTTATTTATTTACTTATTAACGAGGTTATATATTTCTTCAATACATATCAAGGATATAACAGAAGGTGTTGTGGTTTTAACTTTCAATATTTAAGGAAATTAATAAAAATAAAATTTCTTAAATATTTTATCAGGAAAAACTTTAATAATTAAAAAACAAATACGAAATAAAGAAAAGTTTCAGTATTGAATTGATTTTTTTTAATAATTCAGATAGATTCGATTACCCAACAAAATTAAATTTTCAATTCGATGAGATTATGTTTTTTAAAGTACTAGAATTTATTTTTTAAGAAAATTTCAAGGGTAAGAACATATTGGTATTAAATTACATCATTAATGAAATTTAAATTACATTTATTATCCTTTTTTTAAAAAAAAATCTATTCCAAGACATTAATTATTATAAATTTATTTAAATTTTCAGTTATTATTTTATACTGTATAAAAATAGAAATCTTTTAATACTATATTTGTCCATATTTATTATACCCTCAAAAAGGGTTTTACATAATTCTATTAATCATAAATACTAAAATTAATATGCTTAAATAAATTTCAAATATATTTATTTTGTTTTTCATAATTTTCTATGTATAATATGAAAAAAGTATAGAATTTCAAGAAACCTTAACATAAATTGAATATTTTACATAATAATGTGTCAGATTTCTATAGTATGTGAAAATCTCTTTTAATTTACCAATTGAACTATGGATACAATGATGATAAGATGAACAGTAAAATTATATTCTAAAAATCTAAAAGATTTCTTAAATAAAAGTTGATATAGAATTATATATACGAAATTATTATTAAGTTCTAGGATCTCATTAATATTCTTTTCCATTTTTAAAGTATGCTTTTCACCCCTGAGTGTAATAATAAATATCGTTTAACAAAAATTTTACTAAAATATTATAAGATTATATCAGAGATGGCAAAACATTTTCGGATGCTGTAACAAAATTTAAAAAAAGGAAAAACAAAACAGCCAAACTTGTCACAGTTTTTACATAATTCATATTACAAAATAATTGTTCGCGTCCACTCAACTAAATTGCTTTAGCAACTAACTTCATAGAGTTGAATTGATCTGGTAACGAATTTCATTCAGTTTCAATTGATTGTTTTTGTTTTTCTAGTTTCAATTGATTGTTTTTGCATATCACAGTTGTAAAAAATGATTTTTAATTTGAGATTTAAATTCAAAAAATTATTTATCCATACAACACTTTGTGGAAACTGCAGCATTTCAATTTGGAGGTTATCTATTTCTTGCCACTCAAACATTTCGATTTTTATATTAATATATTTATAATTATTATGAGAAATTTAAATGTTTCGTCGAGATGGCGAAATTGACATTTCTTGTGCATTTTTAATTATGAACGTGCCACTGTGTGACATGCGTTTCATAATTTTCCTACCCCTGGACTATAGTTTAGTACGCAACAAGTATCATTTTATTGGCAGTTATTTTATAAATAAAGGACTTGTTTTGGGTTACTTTGTGCTATATTTGTCAACTGTATATCCCAATTTGTGGTATCCCTTAAAATTATTAATAATGTTTATAAAAATGATATTTTAGAATTTATTTATTTTATATTTAAAATTACGGATTTTCAACCAATTAATTGTGTTCTCTTAATCAAATTTATGGTATAATTGATAAATAATTTTCTAATGAAATAACTGGAGTGACATTTGCAGGAAATGGACAGCGGTTTTGAAATCAGCAGTTGGTAGAGCGAAATTTAATGGATATTGATAAATTTAGGGTTGTAAACAGTAATGAGCTACAAAATTTGACATATATATGTAAATAAAAATCTGAATAAAATGCAGGAAAGTTTATTATGCATACTTCCGAATTTTAATCTGTTTCTGATTACACACTTTGTGTGCATTTTCTACTATGCTGAATAATCATTCTTAAACCAGATTTTGACATAAAATTCTAAATTCCACTGATCAACCAGTTTTTCAATGGTCAGTCTAAGATTCCAGATCTTGTTTCACTCATAGTGCCATAGTGTCTTTAATGGTTTGCGGTGCAAAGTTTCAATATTGTAAGCTACCTATGTGTTTTATTTTTCTCTTACCTAATTATTTTGAAGCTACTGAATATTTCAATTATTTGAATAAAAATTAACAACGGGCTCGCAAAGTCATAAAATAATTAATAAAAGGGGTTGTGCGAGCCAGACCGAGCCGCCTTCAATCATCACTGGTTGTAAAAAAAAGAAATGCTGTAAGTAGGTCAATATGTAAGCGACTTAAGTAATAACTTATATTAACATAAAGTATTACGTATAATAAATAAAGCGTAATTAAAATTTCATTCATTTCAGTTTGAAACCCATAAGATACGGCCGCAAATTTTGTATTTCTACTTTAGTTGGCTAGATGTTTTGAAAATTGTATAATATTTAAGTAACACGAGACAAAGTAAAATAATTTATAGTTTTTTAATGAAATATTTGTAACAATAATTTAGTAATTTAGATAATTTTATTTATGTAATTTTCTTTTTCCTTATGTAATTTATATAATAAAACATGAATTTTAAAGAGTTGTAATAAAATTTTAATTGTCGTACCGGTAACTTTTTTAATTAACTAAATAAAGTGTTAATTAGAATTCCGGATTATTTTATGAATAGTTAAATTAAATCAGTAAGAATTCATTCAATTAATTTGATTAACACAAAAAATTATCTAAATAATTTGAACGTGTTTATTAGTCGAATAAGTTGATTTAATTTGATGAAGTGTTAAAGTTGAAAAAAATAACTTTTGGGATTTTGGATAAAATGAAAAATAAATAAATATATAGAATATAATATCTAAATTATTATATTTTGTTTGCTTAATTAGCGTCTATTTTTCATATATTAATATTATTAATTTGGAGAAATAGAAAAATGGGAATATATCAAAATTATTGTAGCTAAAAATTTAAATAAAATAACCGAATATCAAAATTCAAATATTTTTTGAAAACAATATTTTCTTCTTATTTAGTCGACTGAGAATTTGTTTGCCGTAAACGACATTTTCGACATTTTGGAAATAACTACATTTTATGATATTTCCTGAACAGCTTTTCGTTTGCACTCATCGAAACTTAGCTATCTCCTTTCATTTCTGGTTATTCATTATGCTTTTGCCGTAAAAACCATGATTTAAAGCAACTATAAGCATTTATTTGCAGTATTAACCAACTCACGGCTTGTTTAGGTTTGTTAATTATATTTATTAATTTTTCTTAATTGGTTCCAAAATTATATTAAATTGTTTAATTTATAAAAAAATAAGACACTAATTACTACACATGATATTTTCATTATAAATTCTATATGAGAATATAGATTATAAAATGTAATATTTTAATAAATTTGAGTAGAAGCGCATATTAATTTGGTGTTTTTATGTTAATTGTTGTGAAAAGACCTTAATTGTCTAATTACAAGTAATGAAGTAATTAACTTTTTATTTAACGTATATATATCCAAAAAAATTAGCCAACATCCAAATAAAAATTTGACTATATTGTTAATTAATTCGTTAATATTTTCTAAAGTTAATTCGTCCGATATCTGGAAACTGTTTAAAATTAATTAAAATTATTGGACCAGCTTATAAAAAGGAAACTATAAAATATCATCGCATCGGTCATATTTTTAGACTTGATTTCCCAAAATTTTAAAATTGGTGTTTACGTTAAACAAATTTTCAGGCAACGATTTGTTTTTTTCTCTTTGCGAAATTGAAGAATTCGTTAAATCGATTTATACAATTGTGAATCTGAATTTTCAGCATGAAAATATTCATATAATTTAAAACTTTGTAGTTTTGATAAAATTTAAAATAAAAGTGATTTTTTCAATGTTAACTATTCATACTAAATAATTAATTAAATCTTTACTAAATTTTAATGACAGCATTTTTGTTGCCGGTAAAATTTTTATTTTTACTATGCAGAATTTGAAGACAAAATAGTCAGAGTGACGAGTCAATCTCTAATACTACAATTTTATGCTTTCAATTGTCAGAGTGACGAGTCAACCTCTAATACTGCATCTTTTATGCTTTCAAATGCTTTTAGTAAGAGCATTTATTTTTAAAGTACTAAGGAGTCGCGGTACTTAAATTATAAAGTGTAACGAGGATTTGGCCACCAAAATCTTGTAAATAGATACTTATAAAAATTGACGTTGATTTGAAGATGTTGGATTTTCTAGATCCGGTCCCGAAGTATAGACACAAAAGACAAACAGAAAAAGTGAAACATTTAGTAACTTTGTTCTAGTATACATGAGTGTCTAATAATCACCATTCTTTTTTAAATACTTCTAGTGATATCCTCTTAGAAATTATGTTTCAGCGAAATCCATTTTTAAAAGCTCAAGTCGAAAATAATCCTTATTCTAGCTATACTTGTAAAATGGAATATATTATAGAAAACTTTCAATTTTTAAGCTTGAGCTACAACGTATCGATCTATTTAGTTTAGAATCCATTCGTTTCGTTAATTAGACTGAACACATAGTTATCGAATGCAATCGATTAAAATTGAATAATCGAATTTTTGTTTTCGTATTTTCTCTGTTTATTATATAATTCCGGATAATTTTTAATATACTCTATAAAATGTTCGTCAGCCATGTTTCATCACACATAATTTTCTTTTTTAACTGTCAAAATTCATTTCTCTTGAGATTAAGCTGGATTCGCAAAATTTCAATAATTCCAAACTATTTAATTCCATTCGTTCTGAATCGATTTGAATCGCACCCTTATAAAATTTTCCATACAAAATATATGAAGACGTCACAATTTAACTTTACTGAACGTATCGATACTCAATACATTGTAGCCCAAGCTTTAAGCTAGCTATATCAAAATTATAATGTATAATTTGATTTAAAATACATTTTTGAAAGTATTAAAATAAAAGTTTTTTTTTATAAATGAAATGATTTTCGACTGACATTTTTAATAAAGAAATATAAATTTTAGTCAATACGAAATTTAATTGTTTTATTGTTTGTTATTCTGAATTTTTGTTCCTTTCGCTAAATATTTTGTTTAAAGTCCTAAATTTTACTATATATTATAAAATGACGAAAGTTATTAATATTAATGAACCAGTTGTTTGGGAAACCTATGATAATATCAAAATATTAGATGTTCATCCAGATCAATTTGAATTTGTTAAAAATTTTGTTATGATACATACGACATCAACACATTTATTATATCGTAATGAACAACAAGTTAAAGGTTCAATAGCATATACAGCAATTGGTGATCTTCTTAAACTTATTGGTATAATATTACAAGATCGTACATCATTAATTGCAATTGATGAAAATACAAATGAAATTATTGGTGCTATTGTATTAAAAATTATGGATACTGATTTTCATGCATGGTAAAAATTATATATTAATTATTTTCATTTTCCCATTAAAATTAATATTATGTATTATTATTTTTTTTTTTTTTGGTTTTTTTGAAAAAGGACATCAATATTAAAAATTTCACAAACGAGAAAATTACAAGCAATATTGAATGTGACACATTTTATGTTAAGTAGTTATAATGAATCAGCGGGAGCAGATGCAAAATGTCATTATAGTTTACATTGTTTCTTTGTATTTTCATCACCAGACTATTGTGGTTTAAAATTAAAATCAAAATTATTATTGGCAGCTGGTCGTGTTGCAGCTAGTATGAGAATACCATATTTAACAACTGTAGCATTTTCAGTAAATAATCAAAGACGAGCAATACGTGCCGGTATGACAGAAGAATATCGTATTTATTATGCTTTATATAAGGATCAAGATGGTAATCGACCATTTGATATTAAATTAAAAAGAGAATGGTATTGTATTTTATATATAAAACCAATTGTACCACAAATACCATATACAGAATTATAATTTCATCATTTAATATATATTGTAATAATTAAATAATTTTAATTGAAGTGTATGATTATTAAACTAAAGAATTAAGTATCTAATCCGTAGGACTATACAGGTGGTTCTTCTACTTACAAAGAAAGTATAGGTGTTCCAGTATGATTTGTTTGGGTCAGCGAAAACGAGGAAAACCAGAGATATTGTTAGTATAAATTTTTAGCACTTTTCCAATATACACTGTTGAAACGCCTTCGAGGATATTTCTGATGTTCTTAAGATATGTTTAATTCAAATTAATTTTATCTTTCTAATGTTATTCCTTTATTTAATTTTTATTACTTTTATACTATTATCAAGAACCTAATTCTACAAATTAAAATTTTCAAATTTGTGGAATTATAGCATATTAAAGGCTATAAGAACCAAAATGGGTCATAAAACTCAAAAAAATTTACATAAGGAAAAGAAAAAATATAAAGTTTCATTATATAATTCCTTAAAAAAAGGATTATGATGAATTAAGACCGAATTGAAACCTTTCTTGCGTATATAATTATAACGACTTATCGGATGGATTTATAGTATTATTTTTCTATAAAAAATAATTTATTTTAATGATTTCTATATTTTCTGGTTCAAATTATATGCATAGACGGTAGAGAGGACGGTACTTATGGTAAGCTCTCCACACTCCTGTATATAATTTGAAGTATAAGAGAACCAGAAAATATAGAAATCTTTAGAATTATTGTTTTTTAATCAAGAAATAAAACCATAATTACATAACAATTAATAATTGATTAAATATGAAAGATACGGAACAATACGGAAAGTTCCATCCAAGAAGTAATTCCGATTACATTCTGGAATATTTTCTCATATAGTATCTGACCAGAAATGTAGTAACACCATAATTTACTTCAACAAAAGTGAATTTATAAAATGATTTTTATTGTCATATGAATATCTCGACTGTTCATAATTTAATATAATCTCATTATTGGCAAATATTATTTTTAAAAGTTCCATAAAAGTTTATAAATAATTCTCCTTTTCACAAAGCAATTTCGTTATTAAAACTATTAAACTTTCATTATATAAAATTTTTCTAAAAGTCATAAATTGTGGATTTATAACTCATTACTTTGTAGAAATATAATCCAATTTAATGAGCCACAATTCCATAAACTTGGAAATTCAAATTGTGAAATAATGTGGTATCGAAGTGGGTCATTACTTACTCCATTGTAGAATTATGATTTGTGAAACTAGGTCCAAGTACAATCTCTCCCAAAGCCTGTATAGACACATGGCCAACTTATTTTATGAAATTAGGAAATGTTTGTAAAGTCCATGATAATTTATTGATATTTTAAAGGTATACGTAAAGTTATGGTACTGTGTTTTTTTGGAGTTTTAATTGCCTCAATTCGGTGTGTATATTTAGATATGGGACAATGGGACCTAAGGCTGCCATCAGTATTGGTAGCATAGTGTTTTAAACATATACTCATTAAATTTGTGATGATTTTGTTATCTTACCATAAAAGTGATAGATTTCGCTTGTGTTGGAGTAAATATTTCTAGATTCTACCAGTTTTTAATAAAAATTAACTCAATTTTGTTTTAGTTTTGATTAATTTCCAAAAAACTAGATTGACAACGAATTGAATTTTATAACAAAAATATCATAATATGGAAAATGTTTGCAATGAACTTTCAATATTCCATAAAAGTTTATATTCCCACAAATTAATGCCTTAAAAATTTTGTAAAATGTTGGATTAATTGAAATTTATGTCGGGATTATTTTGAACAGTTGGAATTGTATTTGTCAGGATTTTTAACGCTTTATATGAATATTTTTAGATAATAAATTTCTTGAATTATATCAAATTAATTAAAATAAATTAACAAAATTTCCTTTTCTTTTTCATATTTGCTTAGTTTTTTTTTGCCTCATGTTGTCCTATTAATTATTAAGTGATGAACATGAAGTTTTCATGTGGAAAAGAAAAAATGTTTCCACTTAATTGCAAAGAATCAGTGTTGTTAAAAATAAAATATTATATTAAGAAACTTTCTAGTGTTTGTGAACATTACCAGCAACTTTTAATATTTTCTAATTATGAAATAATTGCGATTTTTCTTTTATTATAAAGTAAAAAGATAAATTTTTATTAAACATTTTCATAAATTTCTTCTTAATCCAAAAAATAAATATAATTATATATAAAAAAACCCTTTTGCTTAATATATTTAATTTAATTGCTTTAGTTTATTAATTTTGTGGTAAAATCTAGAAACAAGCAAAGATTTTTAGTATTAAAATATTAGTTAGCTTTATTAACAAAGAAAATTTACATTTTCTTTGATATTAATCACAATATTTTTTTTTTAAATAACTTTTTATGTGATCCATTAGAGGCTTTTCTAGGATAAATGATGCTTGTTTGTATAGAATTTGAAACTAAATTTCATACTAACTGCTGTATCGAACTCATATTTCAAAGAGTATCAACGAAAATAAAATTACAGACGGTTACAAAGAGGATGTCGAGGGGGAAACCTGTTGAATACTGTTTATATACTCCAATAGTTATAAAAAATTATGTAATCGTGAAGAATAAGGTTCCATATAGGCTAAAAATAACGATTTCCATTAATGTATTATATTACTTTAACGTTGATCCAGATGATAAAAATAAGTTAAACTAATATTAAATTATCTTGGTTGTATTTTTCATTTAAATTGCGTATCCCCAAAAATTCTAGCTGCTATCCGGCACTGATGTCGAGTGAAATGTTAATAATTGATTAAATTGATATAAAGATATCAAGGGAAATATTTTAATTCCACTTGAAATAAATTGTTTAGAAAAATTTATTATTATTTCTATTAATACCGAAAAAACCTACAATATCTATAGCAATTAAATTGATTTAATACTAAAATGTTTAATGGATTTGCAATTTAATTGAATTCTTTCCATTAAAGAATAAGTTAATTAATCGTTAAATCGAGGATTTAATCTGTTTAAACACAATAAAAAAAAACACAGTTTAAATTAAAACTTGAAAATGTAAATTTTTTCAAATATTTCTTATTTTTATATGTTTAACTTTACGATTTTTTATGCTACTAAAAAAGTAGTTCATTTTTTTTCACTAGCTAATAAAAACTTGTTGATCCTTTTCATTTGTCAAGATAAATTACGTAAAAAGGATTGCATGTTTTATATAAATTTTGGTATTAATTAAAATTCTTAAATTTTTGTTATTTTGACAAGGATATTTTTAATTTGGTTCTAATCAATTTATTATCAATTTTTTACTATACAATAATTTAAAAATATTCAGTTTTGGAGCCTTATTCTTGAATATCGGGGAAAAATGTCAAAATTCCGTTTGGAAGTACTAAATGTCGTATTCTAAAAATTCCCCGGTTTTTGCGGTTGGTTATTTGTATTATTTTTAATTATTTTTAATATTAAAAAATTTGAATTTTTGAAAATGACCTATTGTTCAATAAGTTAACATGGTGCATAAATGTATCCAATACACAAAAAGAAGTATTTTTTTTTGTTTTTAGATGAACATCCAAACATATAGACCGGAAAATTTTATGCTTCTTTTACTTATAAAACTACTGCAGAATTATGGGGCGAGGGGGTTCTAAAACTTCTCGCTAAAATGGGTTGTTAAAGCACATTTCAAGTAATTTATTCAAGTATCTTTTATATATTATGAACAATTTAACGATTTTATTTATCAGAAAGCTCAAATCAATCTCTCCGTTGTCGAACACCACGTGTCACGTTTATTTCATCAAAATTACTATTCTGAACTTTCCGAATGAAATTAAATAATAAGGCTACTGACATCCTGCAAAAACTGTATTATATTCTGTAATTTATTTCATTAAGTTTTATATCCTAGTATCGAAAGAAATATTCTGGACAGAAATATTACCGAAATTAGACTTAAGAATATAATCGAAATTGGACATATGACTTTAATGATTAAAGATTTAAATAATTTGTTTTTTATTTAAACGCTATCTTTTATCAATATTTTAAACTAATATTTTTAAAGAACATAAAATAGCTTTAAAGTTTACTTTTAATAAATATAAAACTTATTCTTATAATTAAGCTACACACTTTTTTGTTACAACAACTATCCAAGGATCATCAATAACAATTTTATTTATCTTGATGGAACATTTTTTTTCTCATTATTTTGAAACAACTAGTTTTACATTATATTCCTTCAACATCTTCGCGTTCAGTGCTGACGTAATATCCTTGCGAAGATAAATATTTCTCTAATAAATTAAAGTATTTTATATTTAAAACTTATTTGCAGTAGTAGAATTTTATGAATATTCCGTAAGAGTAAAAATTATTAATAAAAATATTCAAGTTATTTATAAGCTCGATAAATATTTAAAACGCTTTTTAAAGGTAAAATTACATGTCAAAAAAACCTTGATATATATAAAATAATGATGTAGAAACAAATTTATTATTTCTATAGCCTGAAATGTTATTTAAACATTTTTCAGTTGCTTCTTTATTAATTTCAGTACTAAATGGTTAAAATATATTAGTGCCAAATTGAGTAATAACATTTATGGCCGCTTTCACAGTGGGAGCTTAAGCTTTTCCCAGAACTTAAAATTCGATTTAACTTATTTTCTGGTTTCTTAGTGCAAGCTTAAAGATAAACCTTCTTTAAAGTGAGATTTAACTTAGGCCACAGATGGGTAGAGGTTAAGCTTCACTTTTGAAACTTTTTATTATTAATTTATATTTATGTACATAGAAAATAAATTCATATATTACATATATATATATATAAAAGTCATTAGGAAAAAACTAAAATTAATGCTACGTTAATCCTCCATATTATAAATTAATATTTTTATATTTAAAATACGCATATAAAATAAAATTTAAACACACACTAACTCAAAAATTTCAATGTTACATTAACTTTTATGGTACATTTTCATTCACAATAACATTATTTTCAATTATCATTCACAATAATTTACATTTTTTGGTTTAGCTAAGCTCAAGCTTAAGAAAAATTTTGATTGAGAAACCAAGTTAGTTTGTGTTGCAGTCTTAAAGTTTCCAATATATTTAGTTAAGCTTGAGCTTAAGCTTAAGCTTACACTGTGAAATCGGCCATTAATGATTTTTTTTTTTTTAATTATATTCAAAAAGAAACTTTTGAAAAAATATTTTCATTTCAAATTTAATTTAACTATGAAGATTTTTCTATAAAAAATGTTCCTTTTAAAAATTCTTTACCAACTTTACAAAAATATAAAAATCCATGGTAAAAAGAAATTCTTTTTACCATGATAAAAATCCATATTTTTTGTTTTTCCGTTGGTGATGAACTTGAAAAATATTTTTATTAGTTATACATTTAACATAAACTTAAAGTCAAGATATTTTGGATCTTTTTATTTTATGTTTTATGTTATTTATTTTGGATATTAGTATTTTTTCATAAATATAATATAAAGAAAATACTATAAAAAAATATTGTTAAACGTTCTTTCATTTAAATTGTTCATGTTATTATAAAATATTCGATCTCTTGGGTGTCCTGTCAAATTTATTATCATAAGTGCTTAATCTTGAAATATGTCAGTAAACTAACAAAATAAGTAAATTAATAAAAAATTGTTTTTTTTTTTATTATAGGAAATTTTTTGTATTAATATTACATAATTTAATTTTAAATCCTTTTAGGTGAAAGATCATAGAAGAAATTCTAAATTTATTATTTAAACAGGGCATGGTCTTTTACTATTTCCTAATGATAACTTCAAGCTGTTAATTCAATTTATAAAAGATTTATAAAATATGTTTAAATTTTAAATAATTTAAATTTTGGAAACATTTATTTGGGATCACTATATGAGACCGAAATATAAAATCCCGAAAAACTAAAAAACATGAAATTCCGAATATGAAAATGGAAAAATCTTGAATCACAAAATGCTGAAAAATAAAACATGAATTACACAAAAAAATTGAAATGAGAATTAATTTAATTACTGTACGATAATCCTTTTAGAAAATTAATTATGGACTGCACTTCTATTTTTTTTAAGCTTTTATTCATTTTTCTTCCTTTTATGTTCTATGTCTAAATTATCAATAAGATCTTAAAGACCAATTTGGGGTTTCAAAATTAGAGTATTTAAATGCCTGTGTATGTCATGATTCAGACTCGGTTTTAACAGTTCAGGTTCATACACATATCATAACGTTGGTGAATATATTAAGCTATTAATTATCGACATATTTTTGGCAGTTCTTTTTTACTTCAAAGTTTATATCAAGATAATTTAGACCGCGTGTTTCTTTTCAGTATTTTCGAAATTTTTCGAGATATGATTCGGGATTTTCTGATTCGGTATTATGTGATTCGGAATTTTATCTCTCGGGAAATAGTGTGCGGGATTAAGTGGTTCGGGAAAACGAGATTCGCGTTTTTAACACTACATATTAAATTTGTAAAAATGTGATAAAATTAATTATTTTTTCTAATAATTTTATTAAAGTTCTAATAATTTTATTAAAGGTTTAGTTTTCCAAATATTCTAATTTTTTTATTATAATTATTTAACATAAAATTTTCATTTCAATTAAATTTGTAGAACGTAAATTACTAAATAAATCTGTGCAATATTTTTTCGTTATATTAAAAAGTAACAATAAAAAGATCAATTTACATTCAAATTTATTAAACTTAAGTAATCCACTTAAGTCGATATCGTATGATTAAATTAATAAAAATTCTTATTGTTCGGAGTTAGGATAACAAATATCATGCCAGTTTAATATCTCAGTACTAAACTATACTGAATAAATAAATGGAAGAAAGATGAATTTATTTTATTAGTTATAAAATTTTTGGCACGACCATAAATAAATATTCGAGATTAGCATTATAATTTTCAGCTGTGTCGATTTAATATCAAGTCCGTTCAAAAAACGAATATTAATAATTATGAAAGTTGCAAATCTTATATTTATTTTTGTCTATGTACTTTAAGAGCTCCGAAATTTTAACTATTTAAGTAATAGACTGTAGAACGCTTTTAAACTGCCGTCGCAGTTGTTAAATAGCAATTTTATTTAATGTTATGGGGTGGGGATTGGTACTTATTCAAAATTAAGTCAATAAAACTATATTATACATAAGAAAAGCATTCGAAAAGCTTCATAAAAATCATTTTATAAACTTCCATTTTATTATAGAGATAAAAATAACTACAGAGATTTTGTTTTATGAAAGCAAGAATTTTTCATAAATTACTGAATTACATAAAAATAATAATAATATAATTATGTTCTATAGTAAATTTTAAAAGAGAACATTCTGATTTTGGAATTTTTATTTATAAATTACTACAGTCTAGTCTAGGTCAACTTAATAGACCTAGACTATTAAGTCTCTTTCGTTAATAGAGAAAATAAATTGAACGTCAAATAGTAGTTGGAAGCAGTTTTGGAATATTAGGAACTTAATAATCCCTAATATTTCAAAAGAGTTTAGAAAAAATATTTTCAATTCTGCAGTGCTTCCTGTCCTAACATATGCTAGCCAAACATGGAGTAATAACAACAAGATTTTAAATAAGCTACGAGTATGTCAACGTTCCAAGGAAGTTTATTAAAAATTAACCGTCGACAAAGAATTAAAAATATAAATAACCGCAATATAACAGGGTTCACAGATGTTATAGAAAAATCGAGGAAACTGAAATAGGACTGGGCTGAATGATAGAAGGACCAAAAACAACCTTTAGATAAAAAGAGAAAAGTTGGTCGCCAGCAAAAAAGACGGAGAGACGAGCTTGTTAATTTTGATCGACATTGGTTTCGAATGCCTTATTCAATTTTATATTTAATAATATTTTTAAATTTAAATTTTTAATTTATTAATAATTAATAGTAATATTTAATAAGTACAGTAAATAATTAAATAAATAAATAATTGTAATTCAAAATGTATGTAACAATTGGAATTGAACTACTAAATGAATTATAAATGAAGAATAAAGTAAATAAATTAAATGACTGAATAGCTAATAATAATAATAATAATTATAATAATAATAGTATTGATGAATTTATGTTCATATTTATCTAGGCACGTCAGCTGAATCATTTCCTACAATTCCTTTATGTTCGGATATTTAAAAATTTGTATAATTCGTGTTTAATGTCTGAATAGTTAAATGAGAATTGTAAAATCTAGAGTTTTATTAGACTTGCAAACCCAATCAATTATTCTGAATGTATAAAACTGAACCTGCTTTTACTTGTATCTGGAAATTGGTATTGTAATCTGTACTTTCAATAACTACATAAATATATAACATTATTTTCTTTTTATATAACAAATTAATCAAAAGCATCAAAAACCAAAAAGAACGAATAAAAATTTTATGTTTTGTTGTTGATTTGAATGAATTTTTTCTACATAATATGAAATGATATACGTGACGTTAATGTGAATTTTTCCGGAAAGATTTTTTTTAGATAAATTTATGTTATTAACACCATAACCTTTAAATAAAATATTAATATATATTTAATAAAAATTTATTAGTCTAATATCATAAAGTTTATTATGCGGATATATCCGTTTTTTGTTGGTCCAAATATCTAAATTATGTTTCTATTGTACATAGTTCTTTAATATACAATAATAATTTTTTATTTATAAAAAGTATGTTTTTATTAATGTAATATTGGAAAAACTAAAAAAACAAAACAAAAAAAAAAGTAATCAATTTTTATCATATTTTTCATTCTTTTTCAGAAAATATTGATTGATTTATATTTTATGGACTACAAACATAAGAAACAAAGTCAACAAAATATTAGAGATAATCTTTATTTATATTTCGCGGTTCAAAGTTCATATTTATGGAGAATTGACATCTTGCGGCTATTTATAGAAGCAATTCACAGAGGGATATAGTAAACTAATTTGTAGTAATTGTTATAATGTCCTTCAATTATACTTAACATGATAAATCTTTAGTTTATCATGTTAAGGACACTTAAATTAAATTAATGAAAATTTTGGAAATTGTTGTTAGTATGGCTATAGACTTTTAATGATCAATATTATTGGTTTTATGGTTCAGTTCTTAGTCAAAATCTAGACTATATTAAAATATGAATCATTATTTTCAATATCTACTTATCTAAATATAATAAAGTTTTATCGAGTTTTTTCACCATTTTATGGCAATGGAAAAGGTTTTTTATTTTTCTTGATATCTAGTGTCATAATCCTCAACAATCTAGAACGTGATCTCAATCTTCCCATTACCAAGAAACAAAGTCGGATTTTAACATGTTGAGGCCCTAGGCAAAAATCAATTTTTGTGGCCCCTCTAAGATTTTTTTTTGCAATTTTTTTTACTTATTTTCGAAGTTTGGACAAAAGAAATAAAATTTTTGACATGCATATTTTATAATTTTTATTTATAATTTTATAATTTTTCATTTATAATTTTTATATATTCTTTTTCGTGATGTATTACTTGCAAAATTGTCGCTTAAAGAGTCATTTTTGATTTTTTTGACTAGGTGCCAGTATTAGAATTTTGAGGCCCCAAAAGGTTTTAAACTCTGCAAAATATAAAACTGGATTTATAAGGGTCTTCAAAAATCCAAAAAAAAAATATATAATTTATTTAATTTTTTTTATTTTTTTTTATTTTTGGAGGCCCTTATAAATCGGAGGCCCTAGGCAAATGCCTAATCTGCTTACGGTTAAATCCGCCGCTGCCAAGAAAATTGGTAAAAGAATTATCATTAGTATGGCAAAAAAAAGGAAACATATAAGGAAGAAAAATATCTTTCATCCTTAACCATGATTTCTGGCACTTTTTGACATAATGAGAAATATTTTTAATGATTTTTACTGTTCGCAATGGATTAAGCTATGATGTTTCCGTCACCGAATATAACCAAATATTAATTCTTTGATACAAGCTTGAATAAACAAGCTACCAGTGCTTATTAACAGTTCTGAAAAGAACGCTACCTCCAATGTACGTCGTCACCTGGTAATTTAAGCCATTAGAAATTGAATAAAAACAATTTTTTAGAACTAAAGTAGTTTTAAAATTAAGTCAGGTACTACTACCTGTCTACAAAAGAAATAAAAATATTCGCTAAACAAAAACTGAAATTGTTGTTCTAGCGTGAACGATACAGCTGAACGCTACTACTTCCCTCCACGGTCACCTGTCAATTCATGATTTTTAAAAGTTATATAAAATAAATAAATAAATAAAACAAAAAATTAAATTATAAAATCATGGTAATTGCAAATAGCAGTTTGGAAAATATAAAATCGCAATGATTAGAAGATAAGAACTGTGATGGACATCCGAAGTACGAATTTATAACATCATATATATAATTTAAATATAGTTCTCTATAACCACTAACAGTTGTACATATTTTTTCGCTATGTTATATATTATTAAAATTACTTTCCTTAAAAATTATGATCCACAATTGATGTAAACACTGTTTTCAACAAAATATGATCAATCTTGTTGAATTTAAGATTGATTTAAATTTGATCAATCTTGTCTAAAATCAAATATATTATGAGAAAATTATAAATATTGATTTTGTTAAGTTATGTTTGTTATAACTGGTAATATATATCCGGTATTTATACACATAATGTTAATTGTGAATATTTTCTCAACATTGAAAAAAAATTCTATGATTTTGAATTTATGATTGAAATAGCTAATAGATTTTCAACTGTCTTCATTTATTTTTTTTGAACATAAAATATATCGATATTTCGAATTACATACTTGAATAAATACAAATTAATAAATTTGATAAGTTGATTAACAAAATCGTTATCTTCGTTACCAAAAAAAAAGTATAATTAAAATAATATAATATTACATAAAATTAGAAATGTCAAAATCTTGATAAGCAAATAATTAAAATTTCATATAGTAAAAGTGACAAAAAAAGGTATGAGATTGATTAAATATTTGTATAATAGACCATACTGGAGCAATAACAGGAGTAAATTCCAGACGCATAAGATTTTCTGATTAACTCAGTACATTTGGTTAAGAATCTCAGTTTTTTACTTTAGTTGATAAAATACTTTTATATTTTTTAAATTACGAATTAACGTGAATGAAAATGTGTAAAATAATGTCATAACTTTGTAATAGTTCATTCTGAATAACTTATGTCATGCTAATTATATGTAATCGTAAATTCGTATAAAAAAACAGAAGTAAATTTAATTGTTTTGTTTGCTTGGTATAGTGTGAAATCGAAAATTCTCTTATGTTATTTGGTCTATATATTAATAAATATTTCTGATAATTCCCCAACTATCCACAACTAATTTGACAAGATAACAAAAATTATTAGCACACTTTTTTTGATTGTTCAAATTAGCGGATATTCAAATTATCGGAACTGTATTTAGCATTCAGTTATCACTTCACAATTTTCAGTATAATAAGAATGGAAAGAAATTTGTAATCTCACATTGAAGAGATTAATTTTAATAACTAAAATCGTTGCCTAAACCCCCCATTTAATAAAATCGATGTCACCAGGTCATACTAGTCGATGTCAAGTTAGAATATGTACTTGGAATTTGTGGTGTTTTTGAGTATAGCTCTATACTTAGTTCTATTCTAACTCATGGCTGAAAAGCACCAAATATCTTCACTTAATAATTTCTAAAGTTTACCATTCTATTACAAGTCAAGTTTCAACATCGTAACATTTGGTTGCGAATTATACGACATTATATTTAAGTTGAGTTGCAATAGTTCAATCTCTTTAAAACTTAATTGAGTTAGAGTGCTTAACCAAATTTTGAAGTATTCTATCTTGAATTGGAAATGATGCACAATATCGTATTTATATTGTAACTCAATCTGATAAATATTACCTAGTATTCTAAATCAAGTTAGAATACTATAATTTCAATTCGAAATATGTTAGCTTGAGTTACAATACTAATGTAACTAAATGTATTTATTCTAATTTAGTTTTTTAATTATAACTAATTAATATGTAATATTTTAATTCGAAATGATACAGAAATATATTCTGGCTGCACTTATACTCTTCTGAAAAGTTGTTATTTTGAGTTAGAATAGTATGGACCGGAGACATCGAAATATTAATTAAATTATGTGTTATTGGTATTATGCAAAATTTCATAAAAAGCTACATATTTTCATTAAGACTCAAAGTAACTCATTAACATTATCTAAAAAATATAAATTTCTGAAAAAAATGTTTCCTCTTTAATTTTATCTTATATTATATTAGCGTATCCAAAAAATATTGATTACAAAAAACTTCATAGTAAGAAAATTCTGAAAAATATGAAAATTCATTATTTAGCTATTAGTATGTTATATATATTTCGATATTATTGATCCATTTTTGGCAGCTTTATAAGTTCATGACGAAAGAATACTTAATGTTTTGTAAAAAAAAATGATTGATAAAGTATTTTAAAACTACAATTAATGATATTTAATATTTAAGAACTATAGTTTATTGATAAAATTAATATATATTTTAAAAGTTCCTTAATAGTTTATAAATGGTTAGAACTTTAAATAAAACTTTAGCTATTTTATCTAAAATTTGTTAGAATCCATATAACTAAAATAACAAATATTTTAGTAGCACATTAACCAGCTCTAAAGTTCTAGAAGATTTTTTTATCTTAACATTTAATCAATTTACAAAGACTTCATTTTGGCGGAACAAATTGAAAATTTCAAAAACATAAATCTTTTTTTATGTTTTGTATGCTTTTAACTATCATTTTAGCTAATTTGTAAACAAAATATGTAAAAAAATCATATATATAAATTTATGTAATAACGCAATTTTACCAAAAAAAAATAAATAATTTATATTTATCACGTTCTTGTGATATATAAAATGAAAATTAAAATGAATAAATTATGCAATTTGGTTTACATATTTTTAAAAGAAAAATTTGAATAAGCCTGAATCGCAGTAAAATATTGACAGGAAAATGAATTTCATTTTGATATTGAAAATATTGTATCAACATTTATAATGAAATAGTTGATATAATGAATGAATTGATTGAATGTGGAAAACAAGAATTGGTGCTTGTTAACCATAGCTACAGTAGGTTGATAATCTAAATAACACAGTCGCAATTGAAGAGTAGATTTTTCACATTAACATAAAATTTCTACAATTTAATTTTGCATTGCCTTGAAATATTTTTAATTTAAGTTTTCTGATTTTAATTTCCTTTTGCTCTTTTTGAAATATTCTAACCATATTACAATTTTCCACCAGGATATAAATTTATATGGCAATTCTTCTCCATAACAAATTATTTTTCTTCCACAGAATTTGCATAGGAAAATAGTGTTTGTCCGTGGAAAAAAAGGATTTTAATGTAATGATATATTGAAAAATTTATGTCGGTTGCACACTCTTGTAAGGAATTCTTTAAATTTTAAAGGATTTTTTTAAGTAATTTCTGAAAAAATGAAAGTAAAATTAGTTTAAATTCATATTTTAAAAATTAAACAATTTTCTATTTAAACAACACAAATGAATCATATCAAGAATATCAAATATTTCTAAATTTTGTTGAAGTGGATGTCTGTCAAACCTGTCAAAATATTAACAAATATTGGTGACATTAGGAGGATGTCTACCGAGGAGAGTTTGGTTACATAATTTTGAGAAGTATGGAAGAAGTAGATTTTAGTTCTAGCATCAATTTATGAGTAAATATAAATATTGTCATTAGTCGTTTCAATAATAAATGGGTCTCTGGACCAATTAGTCTCTTAGGGCTATAGTGTATTCTATGTTAAGCAACGAGTCATATAGAAATTTAATAACCATCTATTTAAAACAAACCAAAATAAAAAATTCAATATTTTCAATTATTAATAAGGACCTTTAAATTTATAGAACAAAGCCACGTTATAATTTTAATATAAATATGAGTTAAAAGCTTTTAAGTCTTGCCAATTATTATTTTGATTGAGTACATTAAAAAGATTTGATTTTATAATGGTTTTTATGACGCTTATTCAACCCAGAAATAATAAAAATAGGAAAATTATTTTTTATAAATTTAAAATGAATCGAAAAAGTAGAAATGGTTTTTCATAAAAATTCGCCGAAATATTTAAAACAAATTTAATGATTACAATATATTTCAATATAATTTTAGAAATGTATTGAACCCTTAACTGCCAAATTATACCGAAAAAAATTATCCAACATAAAATATGAATTTGTGTTGATAATGGCGAATTAAAGTATTTATCTAATTCTAAATTTGCATTGATTTTCGATATTTAAATTACGGAATTTAGAGATAAATTTACAATTTAAAGGATTTATAATTTTCAAGGATTATATTAATTATAAGACTTTTGTCAATTATTTAAGGTAATACTTAGTATTGAAATGTTAAAAATGCTTTTTGTCACTGTAATCAGAGAACTGGACGAGTAAGATTATCGTTCCGGTTCTTTATTAATTAGTTTCGATCCAATTCAATTCGTCTCCGATTTCGGTTGAAAACCGGTTCAAAGTTAGTTACAAATTGAAGTAAAGTTCATATAAAAATTAATAAATTACTCCCATTTCAAGTTAATTTCATTTGAAAAATGAATTACTATATCAATTTTATATTTTGAATTAGAATACTTTTTTCGACTTGCAAAGTACAACATTTTCTAAATCTCTTTTGTCGGTTAAAATAAGTGTTAAAATCGACGCTCTACGGATGACTGTTTGGTACAGCTAAAATTGCGTTAGCAATTATTGCAAGTTCTGGTGAGAATTTTTGTTGATTTTAATTTCAAATTATTTACACATTAAGATTTCTATTTTAATTTCATTAAGTGTAATATTATTGAATACTATCTTATAATTTATTATTTAGTAGACACGTGTATAATTTTATTGTAATACATATTATTAAGATTTGTTCATTTCTCAGAAATCTGAAATACTGTCATTACAGACTACCTGAAATTTAAACAAATAAACCAGATAACTTTCACTTTTTTTAACATTACAAATTTTACGTAATTACTAAAATGTTATATAATTTTTTAAAGAGCGTATCATTCAAGGTCCGTATTTTCATAAAATTGTAATCGATATGAAATCTAAAAATACTAATGATGTTAATTGTGGTTATCAGTTGAGTATATGTAAATTTTCGCCTTCTCCAAATATTACATAAAAACTTTTACCTTATTTAAGTAAAAATCGAAATTGGAAAATATCTTTACACATTTTTATAAATTATTCTTTTTTTATAACTAATTTACATATTTACCAATAGTAATATCAAAGCCATATATGTAAAACTATAAACAAATCGTTTACATTTCCCTATAAAAATTTATCTTTATGATGTTAAGGAAAATGTATAGTTACATTTTCATAATATAATTTTAAAATTAGATTTTCAATCATTGTGATAAAGGGTCAACAGCAGGAAAATTAATTTTGTAATATACCAAGGATACTCTAAATTATTTGGGTGGGATTCTGAAGGTTATGAAAATTTATGGTTATTTTAGTGTGAACATTACACGATAATTACGATAAAATTTAAATTTTCTATTCTCTAAAATTATGTAGCTATAATAAATTTGTGTACATAACGAATCCTCATCGTATACGCGGAAAACATATTTCATCAATATGAAACTATTAGTATAAATGAAGTTGTAATTTATAGCATGTGGGAAAATACTCGTAATTATAAAATATTGTTACATTTTGACAAGTAATGAGTTAAATATATAAAGTATAAAATTAATTTCACTCTCTAAAAAAGTTTTCTTTATCATTTATTTAAATTTTTTTCTCAAGGATGACATGCAATAAGGATGTTCTTCAGTATAAATGTCATGCAAAGCAATTTGTTATGTGCCATTATTTATATGATGTTCATGAATTTTCCTTTGAGTTTTTAATGATAAATTAGAAAATTGGTGTTTTTGAGGTGCAGTATTTCTTTTATACAATGCGTGATAATGTTATAAAAAGTTGATAGTTTATCTAAATTAGAATGAAACATATAATTTTCTAATTTTTTTTGGTAATTTTTATAAGTTTTAATTATGTATTTAAATTTCGTTTTTTGAATAATTATGTGGAATTAAAGTAATTTCGAAATTTGAATAATTTAATTGGAAAAGTGGATAATTAAAACGTTGTAATTTAACCGGAAATGTTTAATTATTGATCGGTTGAAAAATGTAAATCAAATATTTATTTATTAAAATATTGTCAACTTATATGAGAATTTCCTAGTAATTTGTTAAAATATGGTTTGAATGTTTCTGAAATTATTACCTTTAAGGATGAGTTGATTTTTAAGGGGGACAGGAAATGATTTATATATTTTGTTTATTTGACAAGGTCAAGTTATTCAATTAAATTTTCCAAGTTGATTTTTTTTTATTATTTCTTATGTCAGATAATTTTTAAAGTTACAAGATATTTTAAATCTTATTATTAAAATGAATAATATGTTTTAAGTGAAATATTTGCTGTAAGGTTAAAATAAAGAAAAATTTACATTTTAATATAGGATTAGTCTTAATAGGAAAATATTTTTTTAGGGATTATTTTAAATATTCACTAAAGGTTCTGTTTATATTTTGTTAAAACATTAATTAAGAATTTTCCTTTCTTAATTATTTAATTATACCTTTCATGTGACTTAGAAAGTTTCTAGATTAGCCATTTATACGATAAATTGGCAGTAAATTAAATATGTTACTTTTAAGAGAAATTAATTATTAATATAAATAATTTACATGTTTTAATTAGTTAAGTTTGACTACAATATTTATCTCAATATTCTTGTATAATTTGTAAATATATAAATCTTAAGGACTAATCCGAATTAGAAATACATATAACAACGATCGACAATACCTAAAAGACCTTTTAAAATATTATATTTTTATAAAACAACTGGTACCAATGTGACCAGCTTACACAGTTTCTTGACTCTGGTATAGAACGATGAACGCATTTCGTAGTCGTCAGCGTTTTACTATGTTTAATATTTAAAATTGTTTTAGAAGCTATGGAATTTTAAGACGTATCAACGATATAAGCCTATAGAATTGATAAATTTTTGCATATTGACAAAATGTCATTTTTAATATAATACTAGTCAGTTCTAGCAAGTGTACGTGTTTATCAGACTGCTGGCTTCGTTACAACTCAAGAATACTGCAAATTAAATAATTAATTTTCTTAATTTTTAGATAGTCAAGTGATTTTATATTCAAATTCCTTACTGTTCTTATAGTAACATTTTGGTATATACGCTAATTTTCGAATGTACTTAAACACTAATTTGAATTATTTTAAAAACTATAAAAAATGTTATGTCATTAACACAAATTAACTACAAAAAACAAAAACCTTATAACTTATAATAAGTGTCAAATTTTTCAAGTAATAAACAAATCATCAATTTTACAAGATTTCAAGTTATTTTTTTATAACACCATCGAAATTACGAGGTTTTAATCAATTTAGCTATTAACCACAAAATATCTTACAAAATTTATTTTTAAAATCATTAATTTATTAATAAATGGATTAAAAACTTCTGAATTTAAAACTGGAAATTAAATATGAATCATTTTTTTTTATTGGTTTGTAATTTGATATTATTTAATGCTGCGGATAATTTGTTATGTTAAATTTCAATTCTATAAATATTTTTTTCACTGATTATTTATTTTTTGAATTATCATCTTCGATTAATTTTTTTTTTTTTTTTGATTTCATTGATGAAAAGCTCTAAATAAAAAAAATATATATTTTTTAAGTGTAATTTAACAAAAAAGTTAGTTCAAGAAATTTTCAAAGTTAATTTGCTTAGAAATGTTAAACGTCTGACGGATTGCGAGTTCTAAAATATTAACAAATTGAATTTTATTAACATTGGTAGTTAAGATGTTAAGAATATTTTTACGAAATAATTAATTTTGAATTCTTTTCAATTTTCTTTACTTTGTAAGGGTGAGAAATATTGTTTGAGAAACAATAAATTTCATGTTAAATGTTTAAAAACTAAATTTATGTCCCTTTTTTCTGTATACATACAACATAAAATTATTGTCACTAAATGTATAATTATGAAATATTGGACAAAACATTTACTTTTTAAAATTTATAATTTATAATGTATAACAAAATTTATTACCCCCAGAGACTGTCAAACATTTTTGCATACTGTCAAGTACTTTTTCCATTTTTTTAACATTTTATATTAAAGGAATAATGTTCCATTATCCTTCAAGTTAACTGAATACAGTTTTATTGTCTCTGCTATGTAGTATACTAAAAAAGTTACTAAGCTATGACAAGGTACTAGAAATCGAATGCCCTGCCCTGAAGTGTGCTATTAAAAATATATATATAAAATTTGAATCTGGAATATCAGACCCATCATTATTAAGAAGTTGTAACATATTAAATAATATGCTACATGGGTGGTCGGTTAACTAATTAATGACATTCGATTTAGTGAATATCACCCCCGTCTTTCAATAACAATGAATAGTTAAAATGAATATAAAAATACTTAATGTAAACACTTTTACCCATAAATTATCTAAAATTCATTTAATAACTTCATTTATTTTCTGTTATTGAATCTAAAATTTGTTATTGAATCTAAAATGTTGTTACCAAAAAAATCACGTATTATTATTGTTTTTATATTTTGCGGTTTTGAAGTTTTTTGTTTTGCCATCAACCAGAGAAAAAGGGCAATTAGTTGATAAATTTTTTTAAAAAAAGAAAAATAATTTCCAAATTCAGAAAGATTCCATACAATTACAATACAAAATTATTATTTATGACAATTTTTAAATTGATTATGAAGGATTTTTATAATTTCAAACTACAAAAAAAAAAACGTGATATTTTAATTATATTACTAAATAAAAAATTTAGTAGATTTCGGTAAAATAGTAAATGTATAAAGTATAAAAAATTATTATGATTATTGAAACTTACAGGAAATGGTAATTTGTAATAATTAATCCCATAAGACAAATTTCTTCACTTAAAAATATTTTTATAAAACGAATTTATAAAATTTGTATAAGAAAATTTTAGCTTGGCACCAAATTTTTATTATTATTTTATATTTTATATTTTTATATTCAAATTTTTTTTTTTTTATATTTTAATGCAGAAAATTTGTTTTTTGCTTAGCACAATGTAATAAACTTTGCCATTTTTAATCAACACATTAAAGTTTAATAGTCACTCAATAAATCTTAATAAATATAATCTCAAAAGTTAACAATCAATAAATATTTTTTTTTGAAAATTAAAGATTGCACAATTATTACTGGTAACTTTTTTACAATTTCACATCACCAAAGTAAAGAAAGAATTATCGAAATCAATTGTGACAACTATTTTTTTTGTGGTCTATTCAATTCTACAGTCGTTGTCAATATGAACAAAAATATTCTATGCTAAGATTTTTTTTATGATTTCAAGATAAATTCATGTTTAATTATGAAATTGTTAATGTTATAGAGAATTCACTGTGTATGGTGAATTATGAAAAGCTTAGAAATGTGATGATATTTGTATAGAGGGTAAAAAATATGTTTATGTAAATTTAAATTATAAAAGATTTTTAATACATTTGTACCATAAAAGTAATTAAATCTTTCAGTGATTTGAATTATCGATAATTTTTGAAAAGTATAAATTTTCCTTACGAATATTTCTTAATAAACGTTTCATTTGAATGGCAACAAAAAACTTGTGGTTTACTTCCTAAACAATAAATTGGAATGGAGAAATATCGTAAGATTTCAATTTTCTAAGATGAAATTGAAACCATACAATAATAAATAAATTGTGACCTTATACGAAAAATTAAATGATGAAAATAAAAATCACATTTTTAATGACGTATTTCGTATTATTCAACAGTTGGTAAATAAACAAAAATTGACAAGCTTAGTATTACAAAAAGCATTAAACATTACGTTTTTCAAAAGCTTTTTATTATGGTTTATATAATATTTTTTTTTTTAATAGTAGCATTAAATTTATGACACTATAACAAGGTTCGTTGTAATGCAATTTTATTGAATGGGAAATGTACAATATGGAAGTGATAATAAATTTAATGGGCAATTAAAAACATTTTTTTTAGTCTGGTTTCTATTTAATAAATTATTTTGATGCATAGCGTGATATTACGAGTAGTTATGGAATAACTATGAAGTGTGGTGTTGGACTTGATGGTCAAAAAAATGGATTTGGCTGAAAATTTGTTATCTACGCGTTTTTGAAGTCGGACAGTCCGGGGTACGCGATTATGTGATAAATATTATCCGATTTCGAAGAAATTTGGTTTTGGTACACATGTCGGATTTGTGATAGCTCATGTGATGACCAAGGTAGAGGTAAGTGGCTTTGGAGGGTCCATGCTAAAATTTCAGATTAATATTTCATATGTTCTAAATCATACAGTAATTATTATACTAATGTAGTTGCTGTCTATTAAAAAATTTAGGGTCGGCAGTTTCAGCGGGTCCCTATCAAAATTTATAGAAAATTTATAATAAAATACTGCTTGTTGCAAACATACTGTACTGTTAATTACAAAATACTGTTGGATACAAATTACAATTTAAAAACTAACTACGAGTTATCTGGTAAGGTACCCCTACTTAACAGATTTTGTTTTATTGGACAAAAATGCGTGACTTTTTAACACTGTTTATTATATGAAATCGTGAGTAATTTTAAGCAAATTTATATTGAATAATAAATTTCTATAAATTTGGTTTTAATAAATCCTTAGAGATAATTAAAATAATTTTAAATTTTCATCAAATTTCCAATTTTTTCCAATTTATTTAAGTTTACCGAATAAGATAAAAAAATTGGATATTTATTTGACAGTACAGTATAATAAAAAATAGTGTATCTAAATAAAACGTGGGTTTTATTTTGGTATAGAAAAATTGTATTTCGTTTTGGATAATCAGCAAAGCTTCTATTTTTCAGTAAAATTAATAGTTGCGGTAGAGATTTAAAAGTATAAATTGTTTCATTATAAAGGTGTTTATCTAATCCAGAGTATAAACAAAAATATTACCATATAGTTAAATTTGATTTATTATGACGGCATTGTATAGCTAAGGGGGCTGGTATGGTGGCAGCAAGAAATAAAAATATATGCGTTCTAAAAAATACGAAAAAGGTAAATGTATTTGTATTGTGGTGAAAAGTTACTACGAAAAATGGAGTGAAGGTGACTATAATTTTGCAAGGAAAAATGCTACGTATAAATTGGTGGAAACAATTTACATAAGCAACTTTTATCATTACATATTTTATCAAAGTTACAACAATCCTCGTCGAAAACATGTTCATCGAATGAATTACAAGTTCATTGAAAAAATATTATTTTTAACTATAACTACAGATGATTTTTTAAAAAAGGTATGTCAATTGCATGATATATTAGGAATAACATTCCAAGAATTTTTATCAGTCGTCAGAGGATCTCAATTCAAGGATTATTAAAATAGTGGATCTAAACTTTAGAAGAATAGTAAGGTAAATTCTTATAGATATATCAGCAGAATTAACCTTACATTTATTGTTTTATAAAAATCTTTACTTTGAATAGAACATTTTTAGTGCTGCGAATTCCGTGTTCCTAGTAAAATCGTCGTTTTTGAATGCGAAAGTTAATTTTTTCAATTTTAAAAACTCGATTGAAAATTACTTATATTGAAAATTAAAATAAATATAATTTTAAATTTTATTTAATTATATATGCACTTAAAAACAAGAAGTTTATTTTAATTAATTAAATTAATACATTAATTTTTAAATAAAATTAGAATAATTTCGCAATTGATCTCTCAACATACCTTTTTTAAAAAATCATATCATGTACGTAAGTTATAGTAAAATTTTTTAGCTATATTTTTTCAATGAACTTATAATTCGATGAATTGATTAATTGATGAACTTGTAATTAGTTTTCGATATTCTATGAAATCGTTATCGATGAACTCAATTTGATTAACTGGCCGGTTACCATTACAACAATATAATCATTTAAATTGGACAGAAAAATTTTACCCATCATGACAACATTGTGACGTAGAATTTTCAGTTGGTTCAGTTTTTTGGCTATGAAAAAATAGCGGAGCGGTTTTATTTAGATCCCAGTTTCATTGTTGATATATTTATTATTTCATCTTTATTCACTTTGTGTTATTTTTTTACAGTGCCCGAGTGTAATTTAATCACATTGCACAACTAAAATATTAGACAGTAACGCTTGTGTCTAAACGTAGCTTAATTGAATTTAAAATTAAAGTAACCTAAATATATTTTTTTTTTATATATTTGATTTAATTTTCAGAAACTTCACTTATTTCAAAATAATAATTTGTTTACAAAATTTAATAAAGTACAAAATTTTCCATAAAAAATTCAAAATTTCATATTTATAAACTTTTTAATTACTTTATAAAAAAAATGGACATAACAAACTTTAAATATATAATTGTTCTTTCATTTGATACTATTAGCTTGGAAACGCTTAGATACAAAAATATAATTAGTATAACAAAAAATTATTAACTATTCTAGCACTGCATAATTGTTTACAAAAATTATTTTAATTTATAGATTTTGCTGCTGCACTGTACGATCTGGTTAGTGCAAATACAAAACCATTTGCATATTTTCATAAATATGTTCGGCCGACACAAATGGTATCTGAAAATGATCTAGATTTTGGTATTAAAGTTCAAGATATCGAAGTTGCACAAAGTTTAACAAAAGTTTTACAAACTTTTGATTTATGGTTGAAAAATGAATTATGTACACATAGTTTAGTTTTACCGAAAATGCATAAAACAAGAGCTCAATACGATTGTGCATTTTTGACATGGGGAAATGATATTGAAAAAATTCTATTGCCAGAAATCCGATTTAAATATTTCGAAATACCAACGTATTTTAATCAATGGATAAATTTAAAGGCGATTTTCTATTATGCAACAAAATATCCAGCTAACAGTGATGCCACATTACAAGATGGAATTGATTATTTTAATTTAAGATTTGACGGTGGACATACTGCAGAAGATAATATTTTGAATTTAGTGAAAGTAGCACAAAAATTATTTAATATTGGAGCGAATATTTGGATTAATAAGGATTTACAACCAACAGTTAAAAGAAATCGGTTTCTAAATAATCAAGCAGATGGTTAAAAATTATATTAATAATATTTAATTAACCTATATTATTTGTATATATATTATGTAATGTAAGCTCATTTATTGTATGAGAATTAATGAAGTTTTTTTGTCAGTAAAATTAAGTCAGTATTTTCGAATTCATAAACATATAAATGTAATTGAAAAAAAAAAATGGTTTCATGATTTTTAATATATATGCATAAGTTTTTGGTCAAACCGGGCTGACATTTTAAATTTTGTGTTTCAATTAACGCGGTTAAAATTAATCCACAGCTAAAAATATTGTCCAAATAGCTGACAGATAAAGTTGGATGATTTTTTATCATTTTCTTTTGTCGTGTGGGGTTTAAAATATGACGGTAAGAAAAGAAGTTAATTGAAAACCTAAAAAAAAATTAACGAAACATTTTAACTAACAGTTTACTGACATTTCACTTACAGATGAAGTGGATCTAAAATATCTTAGTAAAAAATGTATTCAAACTAACTATCAGAATTGTAAAATAATGCAGTATTATTTACTGAGTAATTTAAATATTTAATATTTAATGCATATTTTTTACTGAAGAGTTTCAAACATAAAATTCCTTGTAATAGTTACAGTAGTTATTTTAACTGTATTAAAAAAGTAATTCATTACTTTAATGCATTCAAGTAATTTTCAAAAATTTGTATAATTACTTTGAAATATTTTTTTTAAATTACTCTATACTTCAATGAAGTACTACGAAGTACTAACACAATATATAGTAATTAAATTTAAATGTTTTTATGTATCTTTTATGATGAACACCCGCACAAATTCGAGTATTGAAGTAGAGAATGGTTGTAATTCAATGAGGTACCTATATAATTAGTTTTGTAATTAACTAGTGATTTTTTTTTTTGATAGATAAATGCTTTATTACATAAATTTCAAGTTTACTTTTAACAAAATTATTTTTTCGAAATTCTTGTTTTTATTAACTCTGTAAATAAAAAATAATCTCCTGAAGATGTGAGCGCAGTGTTTTGTTTTAAAAATGTTTCTTTACGTGAGGATATTTATAGAAGATACATAATTTTCTCTCAGTATTTGCTAGATACAGATTGAATTGTTCATGACCATTAAACTGTGTTGGCTACACTACTGTAACATACTACTGTCTCGTGCATCTGAAATCCAGAAATTGTATTGAAGTTTTGCGATAATTGCAATTGAAAAATTATCTAAATTGAAATAAAAAAAAATATCAAAATGATGATTTTATTCGTTATTAAATTGGGATTCACTATTACCACTTGTGAGTGCTAGCTTCTGTTTAGATATTAACGTATTGGCAACTGATACAAGTTCAAAATATATTTCAAAGTAATTGCAAATTTTTGAGAATTTCTCGAAAGAAGTAAAGTGTAATGAATTACATGCATTACTGCAATAATATAAGGTACATATTTTAACCTTAAAACTATTCAATATGACAATACAATACTGGATTAAAGTACCCGTAATTCAAATGAAGTAACTGGTGCTGGAGTAATGATTTACATTACAAAAATAATGCATTCTATTTACCAACTCTGCTATATACAAAAGAAATTCGGGCGAAAACGTAAATTATGAACAATCAACTTTCAGTATTTGTCAAAATAAAAGCTATTTTGTAAGAGCTTTTGGTTTATTTATTTGATAAACAATATTTAAGAGCTTTTGAAAGTTTGAATTCGCATAGAATATAAAGTTGTTTTATTCAAACTGTTATGTGGTTTTTATCCCGGAAAATTATATACAGCTTTCTCATATAACTTTTTCGTAATAAACTTAGCAATAAAACAGTTTTTAAACTTCAAGAATAATTAATTTTTGGGAATCTCTAAATTTGGACTACATCTTTATATAAAAAATTATAGGTAATTCATTCTTTTTAATTAAAAAAATGGGGGACCTGTGTGAATTACAATAACATTTAGCTGAACTAATAAAAAAGAAACAGAGAGGAAAACTAATACTAACTATAGACAAATCGTAACTATTTAAAACTTGGTACTGTATTGATATGAAATATTAACAAAAAAATTGAATTTATTCATATAAATTTTATATAGTAAATAATTCAATTGATATTAAAACTTGTATTGCTTAAATGATGTTTTAATAAAGTTAATTGTGATTGAACTTTCGGTATTTGTAAATTAAATCAAACATTTTTATTGTTACTGTAATTTTGTATTTTAATCCATCACAAACAATATTCATAAATTTTATTCAGAACATAGAATTTTCTTAATAAGATATTTCCTGTTTAGTCTTTATTAAAGAAAATTAACCTGTCCTTTGATCATAAACAGAGATTATCCTTGAGGTAAATGACTGAAAATATCATAAATAATAAAAAAAAAATCCATTGTACTTTAATTAAGTATAATTTTTTTATGAAAGAATCCTTTAGAATTATTTCAACTAAAGAAGAAAGTAAAAAATAATAATCTTCATAAAATAATAATAAAAAAAAAACATTTTCATAAAAATAAAAAAAAAAATATTTTAATTTATGATTTTCTTTTTTTATTTTGTAAGTGATTGAAGTTATATACTTTATCATAAGGTTGCAATGAAATTTTATTTTTTATGATGTAAATATTTCTTAATTTACTTCTTCATTAAGGTTTCTCTAATATACAAAATCTTCTTTAAATTAAAATATATTAAAAATGATAATAAGAATCTAATTCTAATAATAAAAAAATAAAATGTTTTACATCGTCATTGTTCTTATAAAAATTTCCATTTATAATTAATAAAAATTCTCTGTTTATTTTCATAGTAATTCTTTTTTTATATAAAATCCTTAAATTATTTATTAATTTTCCTTTTTTTAAAAGATTTTTCATTCAAATCTATGTGTATTATTACTGTAGAAATTCGACAATACATTCGACGTTTACTTTAAATTATAATGCGAAGGATTGAATAACCTGATATCGAGTATACGATATGTGTTATTTGGGATGGTGTTACTCGATTGATCGAGCTGTAAAACGATAATTGACGATAAATTACTTTCAAATAATTTACCGGTAATTCGGTTTTATGGAATTTCTGAATATATTATTTATGCTCCATGAAAAGTGCGGATTGAGGCTATAGTCTAAGAGTTCTTTTTTATTTTGTTATTTATTTATTTTTAACTAGTCAAGAAAAGGACATGTAAACTGTGCTGTAACCGATCCTGTTTTACATATATATATCATTTCTATGCATTTTTGATGTTTTCAGTATATAGGTTCTTAATATTTAGTCTTTTAAGCTAAGTATCCTGCTAGTACGCACCTAAAAAAACCCGAATTTCCATACAACATTTTACAAGCGACAAAATACGTATTTTAGTAATTCATTTTCTGAGATACATGACGTGTGTATATAAAAATGTAAAATTTTTACCAGAGATTTTAATAGGCAGGTTGGTAAAAAGTGGGTAAAAATTGATTTTACTCAGTCTTGTCAATAGATTTGACAGTTCTGACAATAATTATGTTAAAAAATAATCAATCACCTGATTTTCAAATTACCGTCATCTATTTCCCAATCAGCTCAAACTAAAATTAAATTTTGTACGATATTTACCAGCCTGAAGTGCATACAAAAACATATAAATTGCCGGTAACCCAGTAATAGTTTTATTTTAGCGAATTATCGTTTTTTCAAATATGGGTAAATTTACTACCTTTAATCACAAATTTTGATATTGTCCATTGTGCCATAAGGTCATATTCAACTAAATGTTGATATCGGCCACTACTTAAAACGGACAAAGTAGCTGTATTTTGGTATTGATGTTGACAAATGATCTGTCCAATTCATTTAAAACCAAAATTAATTCTTCTTTTGTTAATCGAAACCTCCTAAAATAAGTATTATATATTTATTTAAGTATTAAAATTATGTTTTGTTACTCAAAGCTGATGGTCGGCTGGAATTTCTAAACAGTCTTCATCTTACTGTTTCTGCTGAAATACGTCTTTAATCATCGTCAGCAGATGATAATAATAATAGTACTATTAACTCACTCATTAATTTAAAAACTGCAGTCAGTAATTACATTATATTTTTAAATAATAACAAGCCAAACAAATTCAAATTTAAAATGTCATAATGACTTCTTTCTTACTTTTTTGAAGTAAAATCCAGTACGCGTTTACAAAAATATAATCCGTTCGTTTGCTATTGAAAGCCATGATTTCAAAATTTTATTACGAGAATTTTAATCGACATTTTTACTCGATTCTCGTTCTTCGCGATATCTATAAATCTTTATTATATTTTTTTTCTATTTATACTATAAATATGCTGGGACACCCTGTATATTATTGAATTATTATATAGCACCACATTAATTGGATTTTTTTAATACATGTAGTAACTTTGCTTCTAGAAATTAATTTTGTTTTAGTAATTCTGCACCTAAGTTTTCATTGACAAAACGACAAAAGGACATTCTAATTACCAATAGACTTCCCTAAAATTTGTTTGACTGAAACTTTGGCAGATGGTTTATATAACTTGAGACTATATTGACCTATAGTTTTGGAGTTTTGTAATTCACCAAGCATATTAGTTGTGAAATAAATTAAATATGTATTTTAAGTCTTAGAAAATAGGATTCCTAAAAATGTTATTATAATTATACTTTTATTTAAGTCTTTTCCAATCATTTACTATTACTATCGTGGTCTAATCCAAATGGGCTTAAGACGTCTTGCATCTTGTACCGATATTAATTTTTTATATTTTATTCTTAATTTTTGGTTACAGTAATATATAGAAAATAATCGAGGCTTAGCGAAGAAGAAGAAAAACTGGAAACCTAGGGGTTTCCAAAAAAGGAAGGAATGAACCAGATATACAAAAAATTTAGATCAGTGAAATCGCATGATACATATTTCATATAATTTGAAGGTTTTAATAAACAGCAACTATGAACTTATGCAGAACTTACTAAGCTAAACCTTTGAGCTACATTTCATTCAATGCTGATAACAAAAAAGATATAAATGAACGATTTTTTAGTTAAATTTTTCGAATTTCCATGCTCGCAAAACATAAAGAAAAAATGATTTGAACAAAGTATATTTCCATCACAACATTTTATAGTTATTTTATAATTCCTCGTAAAATATAATGATAAGAATGTATTATAATCAAAAGTATATAATCATTTTCAATTTCACTTTCGTAATAAAAATAATAGTAATAAATATTTTGAGAATCTAATGAAAATATAACAATTACTATATAGATACGTACTATTTTGTATTTGTATATATGTATATATATATATTGTACAGTTAACTATATAACTAAAATAAAGGACATTTATTGTATCACATTAAAAAGACTCTGGTGAAGGTGTAAAAGTAACGTATAAATAGAAAAAAAATGTCTTGTAAAGATATTAAAAGTGAAAAAATATTATTATCATAAACTGGGTTTTAGAATAGCACAGCAATTACAGAATTATCATAACTTATTCGCATAGTCTCTTTAGCTATTTACAAATTTATGATTTTTAATGCTATCAAAATATAGAAATAATAAAAAAAAGAAAAATTAGAATTCATAATAAAATATAATACACAAAAAAAATATGTTGAGACGGAATTAAATTTTTCCTTTTTTGTTGTATACATTTCCCGTGTTGGTTAGGGAAATTTTCTTCAATTTCACAATATTTTGTAAAATATTTTTCTACGAAAGATAACAAATTACGTTTTTTTAAGGATAAAATAAAATATTTTCTTTTTTAATGGAAAATTGTATTTTAGAATTTTCAAAATTAATTTGAAAATATATTTATATGTATTTGTATTGTATAAACATACAAAAATAAAATTGTATTGAATATAATCAGGATAATTATTTTCCTTAAAAATTATTTCAAAGAATTGCAAATATGACTAATAATAATTTTTTTTTTTAAATAAAGTCTATATTAAAAATAATATTTTAATATTTATTTGGGAATTGTATGTTTAAATAATGACAGATTAAATTGTCAAACAAAATATCATAGAAATGAATCGAAAATGTGAAATTATTAATAATGGTGGACTCAGTACTGTAGTGGATTTATAAGTTGTGCAGTGATATTCCAAATAATTTATGGGAACGTTGACTCTGCTTAAGATTTGAGATTTTTAAACCAATATTATAAAATAAAAGAAGCTGATAATTAGTGGTAGCAGATAATTCGTTACAGATAACACTATTTTGTATTTAACACCAGCCAGCACAAAATTTCACATGTTTTAAGACACCTATAATTTATTTTATAGAAAACGTAATTTTGATAGGGACCCACTGAAACTTTTGATCCTAAATTTTACAGGATTACAAAACTAATAGGTATACTAAATTTCATTGGAATCGGATAATATTTATCATATGATCTAGAGCTATAAAATAAGAAATATTAATAGGAAATCTTAACATGTATCGCCCTAAAGCTACTGATTTCGAACCGAACCTTAATACCAAATTTCTTTGAAATCAGATAATAAAATAATTATACCTATATAATTCGGAAACTAAAACAGTTGATGCTTTTACTTTTTTACAATTAAACTCGCTAGATATGACCTGGATACGATTGTACACAATCATGAATCCAATCTATGTACCACATTTCATCCAAATCTGAGATATAATTTTTTTTTTAAATTTTTCGTATAGCAAAAACACAGATCCCTCCAGATAAACGGAAAATTCTAACATGATGCCAATAAAAGGATTACTATACTATCTGGTATGGAGAACAGAATGAAGTCGGTATGAATCTTTTTCCCAAATTTCGTTAATATGAATTCATACGCGTACGCAGATGTTTTTTATTACATTTTTTTGACTCCCTGAACTAAAAAACGCCTAGAAAAAAAGTTAAACCAAATATTTTTTTTTACCATCAAGTCCAATGCAACACTCATAATTATTCTAACTACTCGTAAAATTTAAAATACATATAAATTCTGTATAGTTTTAAAATAAAACAGATTTGAATAACATAAATAAAATTAGTTTTAATATTACATATTTATTTATTTATTTATTTATTTCACCAAAACAAGGTACAAACTTAAATCTATATAGATTACATTGATTATTTATTAATTTATATTAAATCATTACTATTCATCGTATTATCAGATGATATTGCTTTGGTATTGAATTAGTATTGAATTATTATTGTCGCATAGTTCGATATTTGTGTAAGATAAGATTTTTTAACTTTAATTCAAAATGTTTCTTACATTAAAAACTAAATATCAAAATATATTTTACACAAATTTAATTATTAAAAGACAAATTCGCAGTTTTATAATTAAAGAATTAATTTAACTGATAAGATTTTGGTTAACCAAAAGATTGGATTTAAATCAAAATTTAAATATTAAAATTAAAAAATCATTTGGACAATTAAGATAATTTGTATGGAAAATAAAGTTGAAAGAACTTTAAATTAGATAAAGTATGATTATAAAATTGTATATTTTATTATCGGCAGTTAATATTTAAGAGGCTTCTTACTTACCACTCATCAAATCTAACCAGTTAATCAAAAATCTGGACATTTATCCAAAAGTTACTTTACTAGTACAAGTACAATGTATATCGTTCATGAATTTAACTAATTAATGTTAAAAATTCAGTCATAGTTTCATTGTAATTACCTCTGTATTCACTGTAATTGGATATTTAAAATATTATTGCTATGTGTCTGATTTTTTGTTAACTTTAGATTAGTGCCGGCGCAACCTAATTTGCTCTATTTAGGCATTTTGAAAGTGCTAATTGCTCTATAATTTCTATAATATTATAAGTGTAGTACTGTTTTGAATAAAACTTCAGCTACAATGTATTTATTGACCAGTTCAGTAACGATACGACCAGTAAAGTTAAAATTAGATGTCTTCATATATTTTTGTATGGAAAACCGATTGAGTATGGAAAACATAGGTGCAATTGAAATCAATTCAGAACAAATCGAGTCGTAAGAGTTTTGACGTATTGAACTTTTACGAATTCAAACTGAAACAAGTGTTAAAAGAAATGTGATGAACAAATATGACTGACGAACATGTTATTGAGAATATTCAAAACTATCGAAAATTATATGAATATATACGAGAAAAAATAGCGTAAAATGAAACTTCAAATTGACAAATTTCATCGATTGCAATCGCAATTGATAACTATAAGAGTTCCAGTTCAGTCTATTCGATATATTATTGTAGCCCCAACTTATAATTAAAAATAATACAACAAATTATTTTTAAATATTGATTATTTTTTTGTAGAAATAATATTAATTAAATTTAATTAGAACCCTATTTTTAGTATTTTTTTGTACATATGGCAGAACCGGCTCTGTCGTAGATCTGTTGTAAAAAGTTTTGTTAAATTTTAAATTTATTTGTAAAAAACAATTAAATTTTATATTTTATGTATACTTACAGTCTGTATCAGTAATTAGTTAGCAAACTCAGCTAATATTATTTTACATTTTAAAATAAATTATGCTTCTGTTAATATGTATATATATTTCATACAGAATTTATGTGATAAAACAAACTTGATAACAAACCACAATTACAAATATAAAGAAACATCTGTTTTGGTATACGCATAGATAGAGGTTTAGTGTATATGAAATGAATACATAGGAATTCAAATCAAATGAATTAGTGAGTACCGAAAAGAGTAATTGCTTTGCATTTTGTCAGTACCCACCAAAGTATATAAAAAGAGAAACTTATTTTCCACAATATTCAGTCGGAGTTTAACTCTACCTCATATCAGAATTAGTTTACTGTGTATCGGTTTGTTCTTAAATTTGACGTAATATTAATAAAATTTATTTTAATAATTCCATTATTCAAAACAAAAAAATAAATATAGAATTAAAATGTCAGTAAAAATTATTGAAGATGTTTTTGGCATAGCCAAGGATCCTTTTACAAAAAATGATAATACAATTCGTCGTTTTACATTTACCAATAATAATAAGATGTCAGTTCAAGTAAGTTAATAAAAATTATTTTATTAAAATACGAAATTAAAGTTGAAATACAATAATTTCGTGTAAACAAGAGATAAACATTTCATGAAATTTGTGTAACACTCAGAGAAAATTATACTTTATGTAAAAATATTTAAGTAAATTATAAAAAAAAAAAGATTATTATGAGTAATGGCCGATTTCACAGTGGAAGCTTAAGCCTTTGCCAGAACTCAAGCTTCAGTTCAGTTTAAATTATATTCTGGTTTCTTAGTGCAAGCATAAAGATAAGTTTTTCTTAAAGTGAGGTTTAACTTAGTATCGAGCTTAAACTTCACTTTGGATATTTTTTTTTATTAGCTTATAAAATAAATTCATAAACAGTTAAAAGTTATTATTAGTAAAAAGTCAAAACGCTAAAGTTAATGCTACTCATATTATAAATTTATTACATGCAAAACAATAAAATATACAGACACACTAACTGACACACTCCAATATCACATTAACTTTGATGGTACATTTTCATTCACAATAAAATTATTTACAATTATCATTCACAACAATTCCAATTTACATTTTTTGGTTTAGTTAAACTAAGCGAAATTTTGGTGGAGAAAACCCAGTGAGCTTAAGTTGTCGGCTTAAGACACAATCGGTTTATTAAGCTTTCACTGTGTAGTCGGCCATTAGTGTTAATGTCCTTTTGACAATAATTTAGCTTAAATAGTTAATTCAATTTACAAGAAATCCGAATGTTGACAATTTCATAAACTTAGGGAAACACAATTTAGTAGTGGAAAATTAATTTCTAGTTATTTATTTTGGCCGTCTCGATAAGGTTCGGGCGATCGTGTTCCCACTTCCAGTTATTAATAATCATTATGATATTTCAAAATGTGATAAGATATTTTCATAAAATGAACTTTATATTAAATTTACCATGCACTTCACTATTTAATTATTCATTTTTTTTTGTTTATATTTCGTTTATTTATATTTATTTAGGTTATCACATTGGGAGCCACCATAACAACAATTAAAGTTCCCGACGAATGCGGTCTTATTGATGATGTGGTTTGTGGTTTTGATAACGTTGATGGTTAGTAATTTTCTTTTTATTTAATAGGAAGGAAATGAAATAATAAATTTCATATTTAGAACATTATATTTGAAAATGTACTTATTAAAAGTAATTTATAAAATTTTCATATTTTTTATGTCAGGTTATCAAACATCAATAAATCCATATTTTGGTGCAACTGTTGGTCGTGTTTGTAATCGTATTGGTTATGGTAAATTTAATTTAAATGGTATCGAAATAAATATCACCAAAAATTTTAATAATAAACATCAACTACATGGTGGTAAAATTGGTTTTGATAAAGTACATTGGTTAGCTAATATTAAAAATAATGATACTATTGTTATGACACATATATCGAATGATGGACATGAAGGATATCCTGGTCAATTAAATGTTTCAGTTGAATTTAAATTAACAGAAGATAATTGTTTTTATGTTAATTTTTATGGAACATCAAATAAACCAACTCCTGTTAATATAACGAATCATTCATATTTTAATTTAGGAGGACATGTAAGAATTTTTAAATTGCCGTATAGTTTTCATCCTAAATTTTTGAATATATAATATATTTTTAAGGGTTCTGGAAATGAAGAAATTTACAATCATTTAATTAAAATAAAAGCTGATGAAATAACAGTAACAGATGAAGATTCCATACCAACTGGTAAATTTAAAAATATAGCAGGAACTGAATATGATTTAAGAACATTGGATAATTTGGGTGAACATATGAAGAAATTATCTGCAATTGGATATGATGATAATTATTGTGTTAATTTGGATGATAATAAGACAACTGTTATTGCAAAGTAACGGAAGAATTGAAAAACTTATTTAATTATTGAACTATTTATGAAAATTATATTTATTTTAGAGTTTATCATCCAAAATCTGGTCGGTGGATGGAAGTAGCTAGCAATCAACCTGGTGTACAATTTTATACATCAAATCATATGCCAGATCCGGAAAAGAATGAGGTAACATATATTTAGTTACATAGCTTTTTTTTGTAAAGGGAAACTCGATATAGCCCATATTCCTCTTATCCTTTAATAGATTTAAAGATACCTAGTATTTTTGAAGGGACAACATTGGCCAGTTCTTCAGAGGTAAGGAGACCTTTGCCTAAGATAGTCTGCTTCTTCTTGCGAGTGCCTCGCATTGGCAGAGGATGTGTTCCGCCGTCTCTTTGTCATTTAGGCAGAGGCGGCAGATGTCTGTATCAGCCAGGTTCATTTTACTGAGGTGGAGGTGGTTGTTCCTGACAGGAGGCCTGTTAGGGTTGTTGTTATATCCCGTTTGCTGAGTGTTATTATTTCTTCCACTTTTATATTGTTTGGTTTAATGAGATTTTTTGTTAGTTTATGTACATAATTAACATGGAGTTTATGCCAGTAGATTTTATGCTCTTGTTCAATCCATCTACATAAAGCGAGGTTGTGGTGCCCCCTTGGTTTACCACAAAACAGTTCTGGACCAATTAGTTTTATGCTTGAGCGAGTTTTCGCAAGGCAGTCTGCTTCTTCGCTTTCTTCAATACCTGTATGTCCTGGCACCCACATTAAGGTAACTTTGTTTTAAGCCAGGATTTTAAGGTTTTCCAGACAATTCCAGACTAATTTTGAACCCTGTGTGTGTGAGGATATAGCCTTAAAGGACTGCCTAACTATCTGAGGCAATGTAGAAAGGAAATTCAAAGTTATATTTAGTTACACAGCTTATTATTACATGTTACGTTAAAAACCTAGTATATATTCCAGTATCTACATTTTAATACTACTTACCTAAGCTTTGTGACCATTTGTTGAAATTAACTGTGTCAAACTAATAAATGGTATTTTCATTATTGCAATTAATCCATTTAAAATTTGCATTGTTCCAATTTATAATGGAATGAAACCTCTATGATTAGAAATAAAGGCCCAGACGCACATCTGAGTAGTTGCGCTTGTGAAAAGAAATATTATTTTATAACAATAAATGGAATTATTTTCACTTTAAATTAAGTTGTAATTTGTAATTTTTATAAATATATTAAAATCTTATTTATAAATTATTATTAATTTATCATTAGGATCCCATTAACGGCAAAGAAGGAGCAAAATACTCTAAACATGGAGCTTTATGTTTAGAAACACAAAAATATCCTGATGCTGTCAATCATGTAAGTTTTAATTAAAATGATATATTTTTTTATATTACGATATATTTAACTTAGGTTCATTGTTAATATCTTTTAAATTTTGAACCTTCAATTTCGATTCTATTTTGAACAGTGAAAATTCTTAATTATACAAAAAAAAAAAAAACGATCCAATAAACTTTGTTCAACTTTATTCAATTCACTTCCTCCTTATTATTAATTTCAGTAAATTAGAAGTTTTAGCTTGAATACCGACACCTACACATAATTTTTTTTTTTTTACTAAATTTCATAATATTTTCTAGGAAAATTTTCCATCTATCATTTTAAACCCTGGAGAAACATATTCGCATGAAGTGATTTACAAATTTGGTGTTTGTAAAAATGATAAAAACGTTTGTGAATCTAAGAAACATAACCAAAAATAATATAAAAAAAATATTTCTATACTCGTAATATTTAATCTTATGACAACAAAATCATCATAAATACAAAACAAGCATAAGAAGAAACAAAAATCAAAAATCAGGATTACCCAAGGATTAAAATATTTATGATTATGTTAATGATGATGGGAAGCTTATGTTCAACTTGTTAAATATTTATATTTGATTTTTATATATTTTAGATTTGCGTGTACAAAAACAATATTCCAATAATAAAATGAAAAAAATAATAAATAAAATAACAAGAATTTTCTATTTCTCATATATAAATTTTGATAATATATTTTTATTTGAAATGTAATTTATTATCTTTTCATATATGATATTTTTCTATCTCTTATATATTATTATTTTTGTTAATTTTAAAGTGTGATGATTGATGATTTTGACAGTTCAGGATTAGCTTTTCAAATATATATGTACATAAATATATACAAAATTTATACTTTAGTGGCAAAATAAAAGTTACCTCATGCATACATTTTTGAAATTTTATAGAATTATGCTTGGAAAACGTTTCTAATTTATTCTTTACGATAAGTTCGTGTCACAAAATGTCAAAAATATTGTTTTAGTAAATTTTATTACTTAATACTTACCAAGTTTTCGTAGTAGAAAATATAATACGTAACGCAGTGGAAATTTA
Organism: Rhamphomyia laevipes; assembly: GCA_963920725.1. Classification (NCBI taxonomy): domain Eukaryota; kingdom Metazoa; phylum Arthropoda; class Insecta; order Diptera; family Empididae; genus Rhamphomyia; species Rhamphomyia laevipes. Next base: position 40,872,555 of record OY987256.1, read on the forward strand.
CAATGGCATATCAGGCATAATTCCAAAAATATTTGGGATTCTATTCTACGTTGTTCAGCTTTAAATAAACAGCATGGTAATTAGAATTACAATTATATTTGATTTTTGGATTGAGGGAAAATTTTAACTCTTGATTTCATAGGACCATTTACAATAATTAAACTTGCCACAATGGAAAGTGACCACAGAGCTCACTTGCATACCTTATTGATCTATTGTGCTTTTATATAATCTCTCCATGCCAAAACTTAATAGACTTAGAATGTTTGATTGGTCAGTTCTTTGATGGTGGAAGAAACTTTTTCCCTGAAGATGTTGTCTTCTGCTTGCGACTACCTCGAATTCTGTCGTTTAGGCCAGAAACGGCAGATCTCTGCTCCAGCTAGACCCATTTTATTAATGTGATAGTTCATATGACTGTATCCTGTCATGAGGCCTGTTAGTGTACTGTTTTCTGATATTAATTCTACTTTATTTTTTTGTGGTTTTATTATATATTTTTGAGTTTGAGAGACCTGGAAGTCTGTTCCAGTAGATCTCGTGAAATTGTTCAATCAATCTGCTTTAAATTCGGTTGGATTGACCTCTTAGTTTATCACAGAATGGCTTTGATCCAATGTGTATGTATAAACTAATTAAATATAAAGAAACTTACGGTTTAATGGCATCCATTTCCATTAGTTATTAATAATTAGTTCCGTAGAAAATATTACTAGATAAAATATTTAAATTTCATAAATATTAGGAATTAGGCCTTGTATATTTTATTTGGATGGTACTGTATTCATAAATAATCTCTAATGAATTTTGGAAATTCATATTTAAAAAAAAAATATATATTTTCTACAAAATTTAATAAAACATGATTTTCATAAATTGTATATGCAAATGCTTTAAAGTAAATTATTATGAAATTCATCATTTTTCCATACGATATGTATACGATTTGTATATGTATTATAAATGATTGTGAAATTCCTTAAATTTTCAATATGATTTGTTAATAATACTATTTCTAAGGATTTCAACATATGTTGAACGTACGTACAATAATGATGAGCATAACAAACTTTATTATTTCAACTGAAATGTACGAACAGTTTTCCAGTTAATTTAATTAAATGTATATTATTACGAAATATTATGTACATGTAAATTTTTGTTGCAGATTAATTAGGGAAATTTATGACTTGTTCTAAAGTTTTTTTATTTGATTAAATTGGAGAAAACTTTGTGAAAATAAGATAAATATTTAAATTGTAAATTTTTTGATAAATATATTAGAAAGTTGAAATTTCTAGACACGAAAATTAATTAACCAGTTTTTTGTAAATGTATAGATAAGATTTTGTGAAATTCCCATGAAAACCACTTGGGCCAAAAGACCTATTGTAGTGATAATAATAGCTCCCGCTATAGTTTACAAACGCTAGTTTATTGATAAATCCTAGAACATTTATTAGGGGGCTGTATTTCCTTGGGTGAATAGTCGGGTTCTAGTGATGGCAAGACATTCACATTCACATAAAATGTGTTCAGCAGTCACGTCATCTTGGTTAGTAGGTTTGATAGTTTAAACAACTCAAGTGCCTTTTTATTAGAAATAGAGGTTAGGAGCTTGCATGCCATATCCTATCTCTTTCTTTGATTAGCCAGTTATGTATGGCTGATTTAGCCGTACTAAGTGGGATACCACAAAAAGGGATGGGTTGCATAAAACAGTTGTCAGAACTCTGTCTGGCCAGAAGATCCGCTGTTTCATTTCCCTGTATATTAGAGTGGCCAGGAATCCACATTAGTGTAACAACGTTTTTTTCTGGCTAGTTCCTTAAGAAAGAGAAGACAGTCCCAGACCAGTTTGGATTTGATCTGGTATGACTGATGAGCAATATCCTGTAAGTATTCTGGCTTTCTTTCTAATAAAATGTAAGAAATTTCAGTCATATCAGTTCTTTAGTTTCATACTTGCAGTGGTTTAGTACTTTGATGTATTACAAAATGTATTACTGAAGAAAAAGCTTGTTATTTTATAATTATTGAGTAGAGTAAATTATAGCTTTTATAAAGAATTTAGGTTTTATTTCTATGAGAAATTAAGTAATGACAATTAATTCCACTAAAAAATAAATATGAAACATCAACGCAGGATTGACTTCGGTAACTTACTAAATTACTTTGTACACGCCATATTTACATAGCTAGATGGTAGGTGTAACTACTAAGTAATTACAACCATTTACAAATTTATGTTAAAATTACTTAAAATTGTGTTCTCTTCGTTGCAGTACTTTGATAATTATTCTAAAAATTTTTTATTGTCAATCGAAATTTTATATTTTTTTCTATTTATCTTACAACTTTTCTAATTAATTTACTTACCTTAATTTATTTATTACTTCGTTCGCTTTAAGTGTTAAGTAAAGTTTTACAAATCTTTGGAAATTTCTTATTTTTATTTTCAAAAATATGTGATAAAAAAAAAATAACATTTTAAAGATTTAAATTCAATTTCAGTGTACACAAAAATAACTAATATCTACTCAAGAAAATGAAAAAAAAGAATAACTTTTAACTATATAAAAAAAAAATGTTACCCTAAAAAAAAATTAAAATAAAACTTTTTTTTTATAAAATTAAAGTTAACCCAAACCACAAACTGACAAAAAGTGTGAATAAAAAATAGACGACAAAAGGATGAAAGTCAAGAAGAACAAAATTATCTTTTTTATAGTCTTTCATCGTGTATTGTATCCGCGCATATAACAGGACACGTACAAAAAGCTTCGCAAATATCCATTAAAAAGTTTCAGACAAAGATTCTTGTGGTTTACTTGGTTTGGTGGGTACTTATTATATTTTCAAAGCTTTTTTTCATACAGAATATAACAACGTAGAGTAAATAGTTATTTTTAAAATAAGACTATTACAAAAATGTGAAATTTTCCAAAAATCAAATACATTTTCTTTACCATTACATTTCCTTTTGTGACTAAAAACTTTTCTTTACTGATTTCTATTTACCATAGTTCTTGTTCAAGCTGCAATTATTTTCAAACCAAGTCCTGAATTTGTCTGAAACGACAAAATAAAGCTCAATTCTATTAAAAAATCGCAAGATATTTATTAGAACAAAAAACTGCAATAGAAAAGCTACAACAATATTAATGAATGTGTTCGGCATGTAGCATAAATTGCATCATTTGGTCATGAATGTGTTAACGAGTATGGCGTTAAAATATTTTTGGTTCTTGTTTTCGTTCGCAGACCATAACGAATCGTAAATGTGACAACTTTAATTATGTGCAAAGAAATTTATAATATTTATTTATTTTAGAGTCAATATTATGACATGTGTCAAAATCAGAGGTTATTATATAATTTCTAAAGATATATTGATAAATTTAGTCGCGAAGGTAGTAAATTCAGTCGCTAAGTAAATTGCTAAGGAAAATTTTTGTCTTTCAATATTTTCTTCTTTATTAGAATTTCGTAATTTCTTAAAGAAACGTTTTCCAACAAACTCATCAGAAAATTGTTAGAAATTTGACTTTATACTTTCAATTTTTTAATGTGGATTTAGTGTTTTGTTTAGATATCGCGGTGTGTACTGTAAAAATATCGCTTTTGGGAAATGTTTAAAATGGCGAATTATTAAATTATACAAAAAAAAAGAAAAATTAAGGGTGTGACAAATCTAATAAGAGTTTGGTATAACAACAAAACCGTAAAATAAAATCCTAATTTCTGTATGTGTTTGTATTTATATATATGTATGTATATAAAATTACACAATTTAAAATTATCATTTTTGTGAAAAATTACTTCCTTTTTAATTTACTCTGCCGGAAGTAGATTATTATGCGATAAAAAAAATATTATATTTTATTTTTTATTTATTCACAAGGAATTTTTTGGGTTGCGTTAAGTAGAAAGGAATTTAATTTGGTTTATCTATGTATCTTGTTAAATTTAAAACTAATAGTATACAATAAGAAAATTGAAATTAATGTATGTATACATTGAAAAATATATTAATATTTTGGTGAATGAAATTGAGTTGAGGTTTTAATATTCAATTTATGGAATTTAATTGAAAATGAAGCATTACAAAAAAATTTTGTTTGTTCCAAATGAAGTAATAAAATGATTAGCAAATATTAAATTATTTTCCATACAATGCAGCTTCCAGTAGTTAGTTAGGAATTAAAGATAAAATTGAAGGATATCAAAAAAATCACAATAAGAAAAAGTCTTTAAGCATAATAAAAAAACTAATAACTTAGAATAAATAACTTTTTATTAATTTTTTAGGTTACTGGTGAATTTAAAATAACTTCATTATTTTTTTAATATAATTGAACTTACACACTACCAAAAAGTACGCATAGAAAGAGACCAAAACTTATATAAAAGTTTTTATTGTGGGATTTAATCTCAAGATTTCAATATTAAATGCCACAATCCACAAGCATAAATCTTTTTCAAATAAAAATGCTTGAAAACCACAAATTACATATTTGTATTAAAAATACATTCTTTTTGGTTTTATGGAAGTAATATGAATTAGAAAAACAGTTTTTATGCTTGTGAGATTTAATCTCCAATAATAACATTTCATTTAATTTTTTTATATAAGTTTTCATCACTTCCTATGTATGCTATTTGATACTACCCAGCATACGATATTTTGGTTGTTAAAAAGAGTCAATGAGCTTTTTATGTATATTATATTGTGGGTTTAGATTCCATTGTTATTAACTTTGACGAGCGTTTTTTGGATGATTTATGAGTAACTGTTTTTTATTTTTAATTATTAATTATTCTCAAATTGACAGGTGACAGCTGAGAGAATTAGTAATGTTCTTTTCGGAACTGCGAAGCCTAAACCTAATTTGACTGTATTTGTCTTTTTATTTCTTTCAATTTCTAATGGCTTGAATTACCAGCTTTAATGTTTTGTTTCATTGAATAATTATATAATTTATTTTATTTAACTGTTTGTATTAAGCTGTTGTGTCTAATTTGCTTGTTTTAGAGGTCCCTCTCTTCATTTTTATTTAAATATCTCTAAAACCATTGTTGTAAGGACTGTTTGCCACTGTTACCAGTCGTTACTGATTCGTTTATTCTATTCAGGACTACTTATATTAACTATTCCATGAATTATGAATAGTTCTTTACATATTCGGTTTCCTAATTGGTAGCACCATTTTGTTCATTGGATAAATGTTTTCTGACTAGCTCACTCAGTTTTAGAATACTTAGCTAAATTTTTCAAATTTATAGTTTTTGAGATAAATATTTTTAATTCGTTCTCTATTTAAAATATTAAAATCTTTAACCTTATTACTGCTCCAAATATGAAAATGCCAAAAGCTTAGAATAATAATTTATAAATGTTAATATTTTATATATACAAAAGAATCTGCATCCATTTTAATTCAAAATGAATAATGATAAAAAAAACTGAATCTAATCTGAAACCGTGAAAAATTGTGCAATATTTTGATCCCTAAGGGAAAAAGTTATACATACAGTTTTACCTAAACTTATAATGATACCAATAGAAATTTCTTTTTAATGGATTTCGTGCATATAAACGTGTTTATTGCAGACCTGAATGTGCTTAATAAAATTAAATATGCAAGAATCTTTTAGATAAGCTCTGGTGAGTCAGATAAACTGTTAGTTTTCTCGATTTTAGTTATACAATATTTTTGTATTACGTAAAAGTATCTAATGAATAAATTAATGTAATGTTAATAAAAAGACAATTTTTTGTTAGTAGATTATTTGAAATTTTATTTAACTTTGTTATGGTTTTTTTCTTTTCTTTATTTATAAAATATTTATAAATTAGAAATTAGATAGAAACATATAAAATATGTATTAAATGGAATTTTGTAGTTATTATATGGTTATGGTATAAAAAGAGTAAATAGAATAAATTTGGAAACGTTTTATGTATATATAAAAAATAATTAAACTAATAAAATATTTAGAAATATTTAATTTTTATTGCCACAATTAGGAAGAATTTTTCCTCTTAGAGCCATTTGAATTAATTATTGGATTTGCTACAAAAATATGCTAATTATAAAAATTCTATAGAAATTAGTTGTGAATAATCCATTTTATTCAAAAATTATAATAAATGTTTTAGAGTGAGTGAGTTAGACTAACTAGAAATATGGATTTACAATTCATGGCATTTGATTAAGTCAAAAGTGTTTGAAAATGGCAAACTGTATTGAACTAGATGAAGCTTGATTCTTATAGTTACTGGGTTGTAATTGTATACCAGTAACAAAATTTACAATATTTTTTTGAAAATGTTGAAGCTGAAATTGTATCAGAAAATAAACGAATGAGGGAAACTGGTGAACATTGGTTTAAATTGGTAGTGCACAGAATATTGGTTAAAAATGTGTATGATGCAAGTGAATTTAAAAATTCTTAAATTGTTCTTTTTCTTAAGATATAGCCGACATTTTCTTTTATAATTAGTTCAGCATGAAATTAATTCTACAATACTTTTGAACGAAACATCAAAAAATATTTTTTAAAGTTTCCGAATCCATTTTACTTTATTTTTTTTTCAGAGAATAAATTTGTTTAACATAATAATTTTGGGGTTTATGAGAAATATTTAAATTATTTATTATTTTATTATAGATATTGGTAATAATTGGAAGAATAATACAAAATGCTAAATTATAATGTATATGCAAAACATATTTTTTGGTAATTATAGATAATTCTTAAATATGAGAACATTAGTTTTATTGTTTTATCAAAATCATTCAAATTAATTGTATTTAAATATAAATTTTCTTAGCTTGGGGTTATAAACTTGAACTACAAAATTTTACATTGGAAAATCCTTTATACAAAATCATTAAATAATATTTCTTTTATACCGAATATAAATCTTTTATACGGCTCTCAATTTCGTTTATAAACTTATGAAATAAATTGTAAGAAACATTTATGATATCGAAAAACGTTACAAAACTGCAACTAAGCGTTCGCCAATCTTTAAGAACCTTTACAATAAAGTTCATTATATTTTCTTAATCATTTAATGATTGAAAGCTACATGAAGTTGATAAGAAATGAATACGAATTTTATTATATAAAAATTATGTTTCACGATCCATCTAAAGAATACTCTAAACGATTTAATTTAAGATGTTTTTCTTTTTATAAATTTGTTATGTGAATTTGGAAGATTTTGTATTTAATTGTGGAATTACCATATTCAATCCAATGATTTTTGTGATGAATACAACTGATTTATGGGTTAACAAAATCAAGTTTAAAATTAAATTTGTTATAATTATCTTAATTCTACAAAAAACCATAAATATGATAGAAACTTGTTTGAATTACAATTAAAGAATTACAAGAAAGTTATAAGCAATTTGTAGATTATACACGCGTTACAGATTGGCAACCTCTGATGTACCTAAATTATTTTTTGATAATGGAACTAAATTCATATAATAAAACCCAAAAACCAATCATCTATTAAATTATACATATAATCATTGTTGATCATGTTACCAAAATCTTAAAATATCTAGACACATTTTAATTAAAAATATTTCTTAAATTATCAATAAATAATTTATAATATTATATATTAATATTTTTTTTTGTTTGTCTTCCATTTTAAATAAATACTAACTGTATTTTATATATATTATTATGTAATATGTTTATGTAAACAATTTTCTTCTCTACAATTTAACACATTTGAATTCAATTCATTGAATCCTTTTTTTATATCATGCTTGAGAGACATCACTCATTGTAAGTTATTTGAACCTGAAGGAATTTTTCCATTCTTTTTCTTCTTTATATAAGATATTTTCCGAAAAATTAATATTTTTTTTTTTTATTTTGTTGAAACTTAAAATACACAATCCTTTTTTTCTCTCTAATAATAATATACATATAAAACCTTAGTCAAAGGATAATACTAATAAAAAGTTGTATATTTACGTTGAGTATGTGTATGTGTAAAATGTAATATTTTTGAATATTCTTCTTAATATATGTATTTATACAGAATAATGAGGATTTATCGAAATATGTAATGGTGTCTTTTGAAAGTAGTAATGTAAAAAAACGTTTAGTTATTGAAAGGGTTTGTTCTAAGTATAAAATAAAGTGTCCTTAAAAGAGCAGCTTTAGAAATTCCTAATTGCCAATGTCGTGTATACTATGTTGTTTAATAGAATCATAAAATGTCAACAATTTTCTATCCTTCGTATATTTTTGAAAAGGACGACATGTGATTAACATTTTAATATTTTATTTTTTGCCTTAGACAAAAAATATGGACAAAATCAAATTTTTATGTACATTTATTCAAAATCGTTTCATTTTTTTTATTTTTTTTTTGTTATGTACATATGCTGATAAGTAAAGAAATATGTTCAAACATTTTATGTAAACATTCTTCTTAAGATAGATATGAAAATGTGAATTCTTTTGGAAGTTCTTAAGGGAAGTCGAGCAAGAAAATATTTTTTTTTTTGTATGCTAAATATCCAGATGAATACACACAAGGACATAAGATCAATGAAGGGTATATTTATATATATGTTTCATAAGGATACGAAAAAAAACTACTTAGTTGAAAAAAAAAGGAAATTATGATAATAACTTAAGAATGTACTTACCTTTTTTATAAATAATTTTTGTCTCTATAAGTTTAGTTCGTAAAATGATTAAGAAAATTATAATTATCAAGATTAAAGCTTAGTTAAAAAATGCAAAATAGAGATTTAATCAAGTAGTTTTGCAGTAGAAGCATGGCTGTAATTTAATTTTTAACCAATCAGAATTTAAGATAAAATAATAAAATGATGTTAGGCCAAGAATAATGGAAAAGAGCAACTTGTATTTGAAAATTATAGAAAATTCAAAAACAGTTAAAACTTATCATCCTCAATTGAAAATCGTAGCAAGTTACAGCTAACATAAAAAACGTAAGAGTGTCAATTCAATTATAACCGCTTCTGACAAGATTGTTTACTAAAGAGGAACCTTATATTATTGAAAACAAAATAATCTATGGCTTTAATAAATTTACATAATAAACATATTTTATAAATTTTTAATTAATTATGAAATTGAATATCTGGTAAAAACTTGTTTATGCAAAATATATAATTCAATTTCCAATTACAGATCTACATAAATGTATAATTCAAATGCCATAGTTACATTTGTAATGTATGCAGTCAATTTCTTTTTATAAATTATGTAGAAGACATAAAACATCTTCAAATTGTAATAAGTCATTATAAATAATTGTCTATATATATTTGACATTTTAAATTGGTAAATTGTTATTTATAAATAACATGTTATAGCTACATATATATCTGTAATTGAAAACTACTTAAAAATTTAGTAAGTGAAGGTTGACTAAAGAGGACTACAAATATCACTAAATCACTAATTGTGTAAAGAATATTAAATTTAAATTATTTAGAATAAAATAAATTTCTATATAGTAATGATTATTCGTCGGCTTAGTGTTAGTTTGTCGTATTCGCCAAATTGGCTATTTTAATCTAATAGGTGATCTATATAGTTTTTTGGGCCTTCTTTTTCAATTTCTGCTATCCGTTTTTTAATATTTGCAACAATTTCGGAGATAAGGGATAATATTACTTTTGTCGTATATCCAAAAAAAAAAAATGCATTTAACTATTGGTTTGAAGTAGACCCCAATTTATGGTTCGTACGACAAAAATTTTATACACTAATAAATTTTAAATATTGGTTTGTCGTCCGTAGCCTAGCCAGTTAACATAAGTTTAATTATTAAAATTTTGGAATATTTTTTTAGTGATTCAAATTGTTTGCAAGTTGGCGTATACGATGACCCCATTCTGTATGGTAAATAAGAAATAAATATTTAATTAATTGGGTCGGAAATCGGGAATGCAAATTAGTAAATTTAAGACAGCTAATAAATCAGCTTACTTTTGACGCAAACATTAAAAAATTCTATCTTAAAATTTTTTTTTGTGATTGTTTTAATATAAAAGTGCATTTTCTTGAGCTTATACAAATGATGCCAATATTGAGTCGACGAATTAGTAAGAGTGTCATCAAAATCTAATAGAAAAATAATTTTTTTGTTTTTTTTTAATCTGACGTGTATTGCAAAGATTTATATGTAAAATGATTGCAAGGCTCAATTATGTAAAATTTTATATGTGGAGCATTCAAATTAATCGTAAGATAAGAAAATGTAAATTTATTTGTATAGTTGTAATATGTACCATTTTCCTCAAATAATCAAGTTTTTAATATATCATAAATGTATAGTAAAAAAGTTGGTTTTTATTTTTTGAATAATATTTCTAAAGGCGATAATAAAAGATTACTTTTAAATATACTTTTCGCTTTTGAAAATACAAAATTAAATTCATACATTTAAATTAATAAATGAAAATTTAATTAAAATTTTCCCGGTACGAAAAATCCTTTTATATGTGAATATGAGCTTTGATATTTAATTTACTCTAAATATTCTAGAAAGTAGACTAGTAGAATAAGGTAAAAATTTTATGGTTGTGTTTTATAAAATATTATTAATTAAGATTTTTTTATTTATATAGACATTTTTGCTTGGTGGTTTTATAGTTGTTTCATGCGGTGTTTTATTCTAAATCATAAATATATAATATTTTAATAAAGTTAAAATGTTAAAGAAATGCAATTTATTAAATATTTTTTACTAATGAGAAATTTTAGATGATGTGAAATTATAAATATTTCAAAGTTGCACATATTGTAACGAAGTAGAATAACGAATGTACAAGTACACACACAGTGAATATTGTGAATATGCATACAGTGGGGTAACATCACATACATTTCTAGTGGAATATTAGAGTTGTTATTATGTCCATTCTTGAAAGTTTGACAAATTGGCTACATTTTTAAACAATTATTCCGAGTTTAGGTATAGTTAATATTTCAACTTTGATAATTTCAATTTATTATAATAAAATAAAAATATTCAAGATATAAAAATTACAAAAGTTTGAGAATTGACTTAAACATTTGATATCAATTTAAACTAACATTTTCTTCAGAAACATGGCACGGTAAATGAATTCATTATGTGACTTCGGTTTAACGTCGGAATTCTATTTAAGGTAAGAAGTAGCGTTCTTTTTAGAACTGCGAAGCCTAAAGCTAGTGATAAAATGTAAATTAGTATGGAACTACAATTTCAGAGGCTGGAACTACAATTTCAGTTCTTACTTAGCGAAAATTTGTATTTATAGAACAATACTTTAATTCTAAATTCTTCAATTCCTAATGGCTTCAATTACCAGGTTACTGCGTGTATAGGTAGTAGCATTATTTTCAATACTGTAGATCCCTATGTAAGTGGTGGCCTGTTAATTCAAGCTTTACAGTTTTGTTTTTATAATAAATAATTATTTTTATTGAACTGCTTGTATATTAAGAAATTAGTATCTAATCTAGTCTATACTAACATTTGTTTATGTTCGGTGATGGAAATATCAGAGATTAATCCTATGTAGTGAGCTATGCAGTGATGAAATACGTCACGGTGTTCAGCTCAAGACTGCGGTATCGATGTCGCTCTCAATTGACTGTAGTTTTGTTCTTCTTCTAGGATAGTTTCAGTTAGGATGCTTGAGATTATTTGCTGATATCAAATGTTACACTTTTAAAAGCAATTAGCTTGTTGCAATTAAAAGTTACTTCTCTATAAAGTTCCGAATCGATTATAAAATTAGTAGGTCCAAATTGCAATAAAAATATCATGAAACCTCTATTATTGAAGTCCTATCCCTTTGAAAAATAGTAAGTTGGCGTGAAGATGAAAAAATAAAATTGTTAAAACTAATTATTAAACCAAACATTTCATGCACTTCACTACGACGACCATTTAGCCCAATGAATAGCGCCAGTATTTAAAAGCAGTAATTTAATTCTTGATCTCAAGTAACTAACTGTAACGAAATAGAGACTTATTCAAATTTTATAAACTTTAAATATTTTTAAATAAAATTTACTTAAAATTTAAAGAACTATTGAGTTAAATATTATTTTTACTTATTTTGACATTAACCATTTGATTATTTTATCAAAAAATATGATATTTTATTTTCTTTAAAGTGCCTCATTAATATTAAAATTAAATTTCGCCTGGATGTAAATATTATATTATAATTATAGTCTAGTAATTAATTAATATTTCCATAAAATATACACAACCAAAAAGTAACATTCTCTGTGTCCCAAAATAACCTTTTTTTTTTCTTTTAAGCTGACATATATGATACACTTGACCTAAATGTTACACAAGTTGACACCTAATGATAAAAACAATTTACATTTCTTATTTATGACAATTTATAATGCATACACATCCAAGGAGTATCCTTGATGTAAATAACTTTTAAAAACATCCAGCAAAAAAAAAATCTTAGAGATTTCACAGATAAAATTAGTTTAGGTTATAGTAAAAAAACGAAAAAAAAAATTATAATATAAAATTTATATATTATTTTATATTCGTGCAAGAAATAAGATGAAGAAAAAAAAGTAAAAAATTCTCTATGGAATATTTTATATATAGCTACAAAAACACAAAGCTGAAAGAAATTTTCTTTTTTTTTTCTTTTTTCAAGAGTATCAAAGCCATTAATTTTGATTAAAACGTAAATAACCTACGAAATAATAAGAGATTGAAAGGAACTTTATCTTTGTTTATTTTGTGTAAAGTTTTAATGCTTAGCCTTTTAAGGCTGTTGCGCAACAGAAGTATTTTAGTACGAATAGTTGTCTACCATTTTTCCAATACTTTTATATGAATATTGATTGTAAAACAAAACTTTTAAAGGTAACTCTATCAATTACTTCATAATATTGTTATCATTTGGCTCTAATATTTATTACATTTCCGATCCGACACAGGCCTAACATTAATTTTGGTGAAGATTTAAGACAAATTATGGAAATGGGTACCTAGCGGATAATATTTGAATTTATCACTTTTTAATATCAAATTGTTGTAGCTTTGAAATGTCTACGAAAAGTTTAGCTGAATATTTTCTATATGAACATTTACTATATTTATGTACTATGAAAAAACAGGGCCAGAGGCTAAATTTCTTCTATAGTGAACATTTATATATCAAAAAATCATTTGAACAAGTTTACAACTGCTGGACAGGCGGAAAGAAGTACATTTACTAAATGTAAAAATCAGACTTGTACTATAAAAAAAACAGGCCTAGGGCCTAAATAAATTGGAGAAGCATATGTAAAATCTATTTTCATTGACAGACAATTCTTATTATTACTGATTTTTTTTTCACCTTTCCTTTAAACGTATATGCATTCGTACAAGCACTACTCACATTTTACGTCTATGTAATTTAATATTTTAGTAAAATATTGGTTTCTTTAACGAAAATAACAATTTTTTTTAAATATGTCAGCCCTTAGAGAAATTTTCTTTAAAGCCATTTTACTTTTAGTCTTTTCCATCTTAAAAAATATTACTTTATATTAATGTGTAAAACCTCTTTTACTATTTTGAGTAAACATTATATACATAATGTTTATATAGCATAGCATTATTATGTATAATAAAAATTCATTAAATTTTCAGAAATCTAGAACCAAAAGATATCCGTATCCGCCAGAGACATAATATTCTTACCAAAACTATATATAATATTAGAAAATAAAGCTTTTAGAATTTTAGTTAGTATAAGAAAATTATTTTATATTACATATTTGTTTTTGCCAACATAAATAATATGAAAATGCTTTAAAAAAAAAAGAAAATGATAAAAATATTTTATATTAATGAGTTATTAATGAAAAATTTCCCGAAAAATAAGAAAACATTCTGGCAGCATTTTTTATTAGTTCTATTTTTTTTTATACTTTTTGTGCAAATTTTAATTTCAATGATTTTAATGCTGCAACAGTTTTGGAAAATCAATAATCATATAACATAATTTCTTTAGATCTTCGACTCAGACACATTACAATCAAAGCCTATTCTTAATTACTTAAATTGTAAATTGATCATATTTAGTGAAATAGTAGTGAACCTCATGTGCATATTATTTAATTCTTGTCAAATACTTTAGCTACTTTACAATCAAAGTTTGTAGCAGGGTTGCAAACCAAAAGTTTTTTCGATGTGGTTCGGTTTTGGTTCAAGGTTAATTTTAATTTCTGGTTTTGGTTTTTGGTTTTGGTTCTTAAAATTTCAAAAATTGGTTTTGGTTCGGTTCTGGTTCAAGAAATGTTTTTATTTATGGTTTTTGGTTTGGTTTTGGTTCAGATTAGTTAAAAATAAAATTATTAATATACAATCAGGAAAATTTATTAAAGTGCTTATTTATGAATCAGTATTAGATGCCCAATTTCAAATAAAAATCATATGATTTGTAAGCAATATTGACTTGACAAGTTTAATAAAATTAAAAATATTAAAAAATATCTTATAATTGCTGGTCATAATGACAATCTAATATTAGAAATTAAATGTACATCTTAAATAAGAAAATTTTATCTTCATGACTTTCGTTTCGCGACTCATAGTTTTTTGTTTTTTATTAGTTATGTTAAAATAAAATTAAAATGTTAAAAAATAAATTAAATATGAACCAAATCGTACACCACCATGTATAAAGTTGGTTTGTGGTTCGGTTTCAGAATTATTTTAAGAAATGGTTTGGTTTTGGTTTGGTTAGCCCAATTCATTTTAAAACTGGTTTGGTTTTGGTTCGGTTTTGGTTCGCAAAAATATGGGAGGTTCAGTGGTTTTTTGGTTCGGTTCATGAACCGGTTTGCAACCCTGGTTTGTAGTCCATTTCGATTTAGTGTGATTTCGTAATAAGTTAGTTAGTTAGTAAGGGGGGGATTATATCCCCAATACTAGGTCACTAGATGGCGCATAGGTATCCCCTTGAGTAACAACAATTTCCCCTCTACTGCTATTTCAAGCCACCCCGCGTTCTTCACGAACTTTAGCAGATCCCTGACTGGGATCCCAATTTCGTAATAAACAAAGTAAATTATTTATGTAATAGCAATTTTCATATTAAATTTTCATTTAATAAATTCTCATTTAAAGCTAATTTATTTCGTTGTTGACGTACATTGAACCAATTTCTTCTAATAAATTCTTCAATTCAGTTATTTTTGTACGTATATTTTAAAATTTTAATTAATTTCTTGTAATGTCATGTTTACAATCAAATGAAATTTATTATATTAATTTTAAGAAATGAAAGTATATTCTTGTAACGTTGTAATGTCGAAAAAGTATAAATTATTTTGTATTTCACTGTTAAGTGGACAATTTTGAAAGTTGTTCAGAGTAATTGTTAATGTCAACACTTTCAACATTTTACATTTTTATAATTTCTACTTTTTTGAAATGTTACATTCCATGAAAATGCATTTAATATTTCAAATTAAACTAATATGTAATTTTGCTGGAAACATTACATGAAAAACAAAATGGTAAGGAATTTTGTAACGTTGTTATTTTCATTTACTTGTCTTATTTTATTTAGTTGTTAATTTAAGTTTTTGATACAATTAATCAATAATTTACGACTATAAGTTGGATTTTCTAGATAAAACCAAATATAAACTGCTATCTAGGGGGAGTATATAACTCGTAGTTATGTTTAACAGTGATTTTTTTCCAACAGTTTTTTGTAATTAACAGTACATTTGTAACAAATACAGCTTTGTTAAATATTTTACATTTTAAGGCACCTATAATGTATTTTATAGAATACGTAATTTTGATACGGACCAACTGAAACTGCAGACTTTAAATTTTACAGTTGGTACAGCTTTTACAGTTATTACACATATTAGATTACAAAACTAATATGTGTAATAAATTTCATTGGGATCGGATAATATTTACCATATGATCTAGAACATATGAAATATTAATCGGAAATTTTAGTATGGAACCCTGTGTAGTACAATAATGACACCAACTTATGTACCAAATTTCATCGAAATCAGAGAAATAATTTTATTTTGAACATTTTGCGTGTTGAAAATATGGTCCAACTAAAAGTATCGCTCTCATCTTGAACGGGCACCATGACGAAGTCTGTATGAACATGTGTGCCAGACACTGTGTCATACTGTTTACACTGTGCCCGTATGGGCCCGTGTGTTCGTAATATTAAAATATGATGAGTGGTTTTAGGAAATGTTGCTAAGCACATCGAAATTTTGCATTATTGGACTACCCGACCTCGAAAACATTTAGAAAAAAAGTTTCAAGCCAAATCGATTTTTTTTACTATCAAGTCCAGTACAAGTAATTATTCTAACTACTCGTAAAATTAGAAGAATTAACTTGTGATGATAATGGGGATGTTTTTAATTAAAAAAAAACTTTCAAATCTTTCAAAACTGAACTTGTTTAAATTTTGTTATTTACAATTATTTAATATTTATTTACTTTCCGGATGGTCGGGTCGGGTGTAAATATGATTGTAAATATGTTCATTCATTGTCAATATAATAATAATTTCTACTAAAATATATAATAAATTATCGATAAATTGTTCTTCATTTTCAATATATAATTTTCTATATAATATTTTCAATACCATAAAAATATAATAAGAAAATACAAAAAATCAATATCTTAAAGTACCATCATTTCATAAGAAAATCATTATGCAAATAAAATTATATTTATTCAAGTTTTGTTAGATTTATAACAAATTTCTTGTTTGCCACCAAAATTCTCATTATAAATTGTATTATAAAATATATAAAAAACCATTACAATTTTATGTGTTTTCATATTTTCCGCTCCAGTTAGTTTTCTTCTTATAGAAAATGTAATATTTTGAAGATTTTCTAGTTATACTTTTGAGGGCGGATGCACTTACCCCAGATAATTTTTATGTATCTTTATATAGAAAATGCTGAAAATACAGATAAATTTTTGTTTTTTTTATTGTAAATTGAATAGAAAAATTTATTTGTTATGACAGAACAGCTCAAAAATGAATGCAACAAATAAAGAAAAAGTATAAAATTTGAAGTTAAAAATAAAAATTTGTAATAAATTATATTTTTTTTACATTTTATTACAAATAAGAAACGCAAGCCAGAAGGGCAAATTGTGTTTTGAAGAAACGCAAACCAACATAATTAAATAAATAATTTTTGAGAACTTTGTATTTGTATGGAAAAAAAAAAAAAAAAAATGTTTTAATATATAAATTTGAAAATATATTTTACATTGTTGTTTTTTTATTCAAGTTTTAAATGATATCCTTTCAATTTTAAATGATATCCTTTGCCATCATTAGAAATTGTTTATGTAATGTGCTTGCTAATTTTTTTAAAATATATTTTTAGTGTTTTTGAAAATTTATTTGAACATTTGATTATATTAGATTAAAATGGGGTAGTTAAGGCAGAAATACAAACCTACGCCTCCGTACAATGCAACTTAAAGAGATCTATTCTAGATTTTGGTTATAGTTGATATCTAGACTACTGTAGAATGCCAGAGCTTTCTTGACGGTCAAACCTCTGCTTTGGTGAGGATTAAAGAATCATTTATCCATGAGTATTAACTTTGGGTTTCAGCCTCTCAGTCGCCGAGGATGTTTTCCCCAGTTCCTTTATCATCAGAACAGAATCAACTTTCATTGAATTAAAATGTGCTTCTTTCTCTATGCAATAATTTTATAGATATAACTATTTTAAATTAAAGGATTATATTCGAAAGCGTTATAGCCTATAGATAAAAACTTTGTCTGACGGTTTTGTGGGCAATATAATAGATCATCAAATTAATAAAAAAAACATAAAATGTACATATCCACTTTTTTGTTGATAAATGCAATTTTCAAAGGAATTGATAAAAAGGCCCATTAAACTGTGAACTGGCAAACATGGATGACACTTACATAAACTTTAATCAAACTATTTGACGACCCGACCATACTCTGGTTATTATTTTAGTTGAATAGTTTAAATAGAATTGAATATTTGTTCATATATAGATATTTTTCTGAAGAAAGATTCGAAAACATTCTGTAGCTCCGTGATTGTTACAATTAGACACGACCAACTCCCATATATTTTTTTTAGAATCACCTATGAATCATCATGGATTAATATCTCAAACTCACACACATCGTATATTAGCAACAGTCTAACTGACGATAGTCAAACAAACTGAAAATAACTTGCATATTTTTAATCTATAATTGATCCGATAAAAGAATCGATTAAAATTAAATCAGAAAAATATAATAATCAATATAATAAAAATTTATATATTTTACATGCTTTGCCACTTTATATTATATAATTACCATGATTCCACTTACGTTTTTATTTCGTGCACTTTGTATTTTCTAGTTATAGAAACATTTTTATCATAAATCAAATACGTGACATTCAATTCAATAATTTAGAATTGTTCGATTTCAATTAATGAATTCAGAAAATATACATAAATAATCTAGGTTGGTTAGTTGGTTCAAGTGGCGAGTCCAATTAGCGCAAATACACCGTTGTCCTATCACTCATGAAACCAGGCTAGGTTTCGCGGTGGAGAGAAGCAGTTTAGACCCACCTCGTGCTATTCAAGAAGCGTTTCGTGGCTCTGGATTGCTTAGTGGCTAGATCGTTGAGTTCGCTAAAGTATAGACTGCCGAAAGAGTTGTATCACTGCCAGTGCAGTGTACTTGCAAATGAAGTATACTATGGTCTCTTTCTCATGCGATACTTTACAGCTGCGGCATGATTGGTTAAATGGCATGCCCAGCCTGACTAAATAATGTAACTTGCCATGTACTCGTATAATGATTATTGTTACCTCACAAATTTCGAAATCCTTGTGAATTCTTATACGTTATAATTGGTTATAAAGCCATTACGGACCGTTCTGGCCGAAATTAAGACCTGAAACTCACTAAATAAAAGTAACTTTGAGAACGTAATTTTTAATTCATTTTTTTAACTTATGTAATATTAAAAATACATACAAAAATTTGTCAAATGTTTTTATGTTCTGCTGCGATTATGAAGATCCTACTATACAAAGAACCAAAAGGATTGAATTAATCCATTAAATTTAAACAAAATATGTAAAGTGGTAAATTGTAAATTATAAAAACCTTACAAAAGAATTCTTTACATCAATTAAATACTTCACGTTTTCATTTTCAAGAATAAATTAATTATTGTATTATATGAAAAAAAAAAGTTAAGGTTTTATTCTATTTGATGAATAATTAGTAAAATTATTTTTTAAACGTATAATAATAATAATTTTTTCCACTTTAGATGAACGCTATATGTTATTAAACAAAAGTTTAATTATGTGTTACCGGTATGTAGTCTTAAACATTATGCTTTTGATCAAATTAGTTAATTCAGAAATGATTACAGAATTATACGATTCTAAGGTCATGCAACAAAACATAAAATAAATTTAGTGAATTTTATATTTTCTTGATGTATTACAAATTAAATTTAAATTCAAATTTAAGATCAGAATTCAGTGACATAATTTCAAATTTCTAGGACATTTCTAGCACGGTCTTTCTATTAAGACCCCATTGAACATTGTAAGCTCAAATTTTTCAGATATAAACTATAATTACGAAATAAAGATTTTCCATGCAATTTAATTCGTTTAAGAATTCCAGTTGGCATCTATAGTCTAGCTCTAGATCTAGATGTAGAATATATAAAAAATAATTGGAAAAGTTTAATAGAAACTCCCGATCTTAACTTTTACACACATCATCTCAGATCACGAAACTAACTTTGTGCCAAAATCACATTGAACAAAAATCGATTTTAAGGATTTTATTCTACATTCTTAAATCCTCCTAGAGATGGTCAAAAATTATAAATATATAAAGGAAAAATTATTCTAAAATAAAAATAACTTGAATAAAAACAATTTCCCGATCTTCATTTAAAGATTTACAATTGATTTCAAAAGATGAATGTATTTATATTTTAATTTCAATATTTTGAAATTTAATAGGAGAATAGTTTCTCCTATTAAATTTTAAATCCTTAAATAAAAAAAGTTATTGTTTTTGGTAATCTTTACTTATTGAAGTTTACCACGAACTAATGACGAATGTTTTACAATATCTTATAATTTATTTAATATTAATATTTTAGTATAAATTAATATTTGAAATTATGATTTTTAGAGTCACGGAAATATTCCCCGATGAAATATCACTCAAAATATAATTGCCCAAAAAAAAAAGAAACTCTATATAAATATGAGTGAAATGATAAAAGCCCTAAATTTTGGGTGATATTTCATTTCTTTTGGGTTATTCTTCATTTGAATTTATTGGGTGATTTTACATAATGAAAAATGGTTCAAATTTTAAAAAACGAAATCTCGGACACAACATAATGTTGCGATTTTTCATTATTTGTTAGAATTTTTCATTATTAGTTAAAAAACACCTAGAACGTTACGTTGGAAGTAATTGAAGCTTTCAATCGATTAAATATTTGGATGCAATTTAGTGTAACAAAATGCAATACAGCAATAATTTAATAAAAGAAAATATATAAAACCACGAAATAGAAAATATCTCGCGGATAGAACTTTCAAAATGGTACGACTTGGCTGCTATAATCAACTGTATAATCATGACATCAACTTTACGTATAGAATATATGAAAGAAAAAGTAATTTTGTAATATAATAAAACTATTATAATCTAAAACGCCGCGTTACGAATCACATTAGTGATCGCGGCGCATTACCGTAGCCTCCCTCATTCCCGCCGCGTGTTATGTATAAATTACTAATTAATATGAAAGATAATGGGCTAAATTATGTTAATTGCCTTTACTGTATAGAACAAATATTGGAGGCCATTTTTCATTATATTTTAATTTTTTTTTCGGTAATATTTCTTTGGCCCATATTTCCCTGTGCTTATTTGTAAATTAAATTTAATCTGAAGTTTTGAAATAATTATTTCACATTATCTTGAACATCTTTTACATATTACTATTAAATTTTTATGAAAATATTATTTTAATTATTAAATTATGCAATTTTGTTACATTATTATCAAAAACCTAAAAGTGAACAGAAACATAAAATTTATTTATATACAATTGTCAATCAAATTTAAAATAAAATTAAATTCACATGTACTATACAACAAAATATATTGGGCTATAAATTTTCAAAATTGATTTAATTATTCCGACCACCCAAAATAAACCACACACTATTGAACTATTCGTTTTTATTATTGCAGTTGAAGGTATGGTCAGTATTTTTAAATGTTCAGTTTTATATTTATATATATAATATTAATTTTTGCAGTCTAAATCAAATACAGAAATATAATAAATCTTAAAAATACTCACCAACCAGGGCCATAAATTATTGATGATACTACGGTTAAGGACACCGATATATGAATTTTTTATTATATACATAAATATGTATATATAATTCCAATTTATTTGTTCGATTTTTAGCAAGATGCAATGTTTTATGAATTTTAACATAATATACAAAAATAAAAAGTAGAATACTTAGAAATATTGAAATTTCTAAATATAAATTGAGGTCAGTTTTTCGGATTGTAAAGCATAAAAAAGGATTTTCATTTAAACTAAAATATTGTATTTGTAAAACCTCGAACTATGGTAGACTTATATCAATAAAAGAAGATAATTGTTGCTGAGACCAATCAAAGAGAATAAAATTTCTGATGTGGCAATCATGATTGGGGCACTACATAATAACAGGGCACTGTCTCTTTGGGAAGATGGCCAAGAGACTGGGGCTCACCACGGTGGATTCATGTAGAGGGTGTCATGATTTGGGTGCAGCGGAGGATATCAGTCACATGCAGTGTGACTACCCTGCATTGAGCAGACGTAGATATCGTATCTTGGGTAAGTACCGGTTCGGTAGACTACAGGAGTTGGCAGGGAACCCGGTCAGGGATCTATTAAAATTTGTTAAGAATGCGGGGTGGCTTGAAGAGCAGTAGAGGGAGAAAATTAAAGGGGATACCTATGGGCCAACTAGTGGCCTAGTGTTGGGGATGCAATCCCCCCTTACTAACTAACTAACTAACTATGATGGGTCACTACCTACTAAATGAGCATATCCACAAGATCTATCGGCGCAACACTTTTTTTACGAGTGTCTGGAATTTATTCACACTGGGTTCGTACTCTAGGGACTTTTATTCTAGATACAAAAGATTTCCCTTCACTAAATCTAGCTAACGTGCCGAACTTGATCAAAAGATTTAACCGGCTTGCGTAAGAGCAAGTTCAGAACAAAGGGTGTACTAGAAAACACCACTGATTTTTGCAATGACGAACCAAGTGGCACAACGATTTGGGGAACCAACTGGGCTAGATACAGCCTAAAAAGGATAACAGCTAATCAACACTAATGTTGCAGGACTGAGTATGGTGAGCACAGTGTTTCTGCAAAGTTTAACAGAAAAAACTGACTCAGTCCATGTTTGCAATTAATAAGGTGGTACAATGGACCGAAAAGAGTCTAAGTGCATATACATTAGTTATACGGGCACGCAGATTTTAATTCAATTCAATTTATAAATAATAATATATAATTTATAATTAGGTTAGATTGGATTAAATAATAAAAAAGTTTATTAACAACACATTAGCATCTCCAGTACTGTGACCTAAAACATAATATGTCGCATATCCTAATAAACTCTGCCTTGAGAGCTCATGTAAGTGATAGCTGTGTCCGTTAAGTGGTTAGAATTCCATTTTCAAGTTATTTTTATTACGCTACAATTCACAAAGAATATGATTCGTAGTTTCTTCCTCAACCGATCAGAATCGATAGTAGACGCTATCCAATTTTTCAATTCTGTTCAGATATTAGCTCAGTTAACGTCTGTTAAAATTTACCAAATTTTTTTTGTAGAATTCTTACTTTTGTAACTTTAAATTAACAGAAGTTATAAAAAAATGATTTATGAACAAATTTGACAAAATTTATTGATTAAAAAATAGATATAATTATGGTCATAAAATTAATTTATGTCAATAAAAACATAAAAAAAAATTGATTTATATTTTTAAATGACTTCTTTTCTATACCTAAATGTTTAAATGTTTGTCTTATATCTAAAATTCTTAGGCAACTATATTACAAATATATTTTGAAACACATGCTACGAGTATTTAAGAATCAGCAAAAAAACTTGACTAAAAACTTTTATTAACAGTGGTCCATTTTTTTGTAGTTTTAAAGTTTCCTACTACACTTAATAAATAATAATGTCAATTCAGCTTTGGAGATTTATAAAAAAATTTATATTACAGTCTAAACTCTAAACTGTTACAGATTTTATTTTTTGGTTTGATTTTTATGCTGAAATTAAATTGCTTTATTTAACTTTTATGGATAACTTTTATTCTTTTAAATTTTTATGATTCTTTTTTTATAGAAACAAAAAATATTTTGTTTTAACGATTTGGTCACTGGCAGTCTGGCAGTTTGTCAGTCCGATATATTCTTTTTCAAAACGTGATTTAAATATAATATTCACCTAAATTATGGTTTTGGTAGCCGGTGGATAGGTTCAACAAATGTTGCAAAAATGTAAGTAAATTTATTCGTGTTTTTCTAAACAGTTAGCAGCCTAACTTTAACTTAGTCTCTATCTTACTCAATATAATATTAATAATATTGACCAATTTAACTTTAAGGATCAAAATTATGTTTAATATTTATTTGACACTTTAAACACTTAAAGATAAATGTGAATTTCATATTCAATGATGTATAAATAATTTCTTAAAAATTATATATAATAATTAAAAAACATAAATTTTCTATCAAATTCCTGCGGTTCCACCCCACGTAATAATTTCCTTTGTAACATAATTATATATATATACAAATTCCACACAAATTATAACATAATTACTATCCCAAAAAATTACAAATTGTATAATATTTATTCATACTATCTAACTATACTATACAAAAATATCCTTTAATCCTTTTTGCTTCTTATAAACGAAAAAGTCAAAAACCTCTTGCGTTAATTTATGATGATGGTTTTGGTTTCACATTTATAATTTTCTCATTTTGTGTTTTTGTATATATAAATAAACTAGAGATTAAAGTGACAAATATGTTAAACTAGAATTCACAGTGATTTTGTTTTGGGTGATGCTGAGATTTTCTAAGTATTGAAAAACTTTGACCGAGAGTAAATTATTTTTGTTACAGGTATATTAACAAAATTGTTATATTTTTTATTTTGTTAAGGTGAACATAATAATCATTAATTACTGTATACATATTTTAAGGATATAGAGTTTTCTTGTGTATCCTTTAGAAAAAAATAAAACATAAAACCTAAAACCACAAAATTGTTAAATTATCTATGTAGAGATTTTAGGACTGACTTGATTTTAGGTAATAGGACATATGACATAGTTTTTTTGTGGTTAATCTTTATAAAGAACTATAAATTCTCAGAATAATTAGAAATTTTTGAATAATTTTTGTTGATTTTTCCTTTTTTGACACTTGAGTATTAAATGTGATTGTAAAATGGACTACCATTTAATTTGATTCTTAAAATATTGGTTTTGAATATTAAATATTCGGAATAATTTATAAATCAATATTATTAATATATTGTAAAGTTGCTAGAAGGTAAAATTAATAATAAATCCTGAGGAAATTGAAGGAAAATTTCAATATGTCTATACAAAATTTTAATGTTATATAATTAAATTCGTTTAAGTATTAATGATAATAATTAAATTTCTATTATTAATGTGACTAATAAATATTAAATGTATATATAAAATGAATTAAATTTTATGACTTTAGATTTATTATTTCCAAAACGATAATCATTTTTATTACTTCCTTAATTTTCAAGTAAAATTCTATATAATTTCTTTGATGATGGTCATATGTCTATAATATCTCTTATAATTACACCAAAGTAATAATTACTTTCAAGATTGATTTGTTAAGTATTTACAGTATATTTAACAGTGTAATTAACATTACTTTTATGAGTATAACTTATATCCTGAATTACATACTATGAATTTTTTATTACAATTTCAGTATTGTAATAAAATCAGTAATGATAATTTGTTTTTATTGAACTAACTTATTATATATTATTTCAATCGATATCATTTACAACGCTATGATAATTGGTTGCCGAATTGATTAATTTTAATGTTTTTGTTTTCATAATTTTGAAATGATTTTAATTACACTTCAAAAATTTATTATATTTTATGTTACATATATTTTTTTTTATAAAATGATATAAAACTCATTAAATTTTCTAAATTTATATAATTATTATATGAAACTGTTATAATTAAGTTTTCTGTAATAATGTAATTAAAGTTGAATTATATTAAAATTCTATGTATGAGTATAAAAGAAAATTTGTTAAGAAAATTCTAAATACTATTAAGTTTTATTTAAGTAAAAATAAATGTAGCATAAAATATGAAAGTGTTTTATTTTAAATTTTAATATTTTCAGGCAATACAGATAATTAAAATATGATAATTAATGGCTTTGATGTTAACTAGGTCTTTCAAACTATATTTAATATAAATTTTTTACTAATTACAATTACATATAATTAGTAAAAGTTTAATAATTTAATTGATATAAAAAAGTTCTTTTAAAAATATTTAAACTTTTGCATATTTTTAACTATATTTACTGAACATTATATTAAATGACTTACGAAGTAGGAAGTATATAGACAAAACTTTGCTTTGACGTATCTAAGAAGTGTTCCATTTGATGGTTACAATACCTGGTTAACACCACAATTAAACTTTATATCAAATTCTGTACCATAAAATCTTATTATGTTTCTTCTCGTCGTGGACTTGTTATTATTATTATTATTATAAACTTAAAACACCCTGTTAATATAAATTCAAATTTTGTATATAAAGAAAAAAAAGGTTCATTAATACAATTCATTCTTACAATTCATTAAATTACATTTGTTTAAATATTGCATTTAAATATGAAAAAATAAAATTTAATTTCATGTAGTACTTCTATCGAAACTGTCGAGTAAAAGCCTCGCCCAGGTTTTTGCACTCCAATTTATTAAAAGCCAGCTGCTGCCAGTGACTATACATTGAATTAATCTTATCAGCCCATCTTTTTTCTGCCTACCAATTTTCCTCTTCCCACTTGGCTCCAAATTTGTAGTAATATTTGTCCATCTTTGTCCTTGCAATTTCGCAATATGGCCGGCCCATCGTAATTTTAATTCTTTGGTACATTGAATTACATCTATAAATTTTGATTTTTCTCGTATGGTAATGTTTCTTGTTCGAGTCCATCGGCTTATTTTTAATATAGATCGTTTTCTATCGCTCGTTGGCATATTCTTAATTTTTCCATGTTCATATTCGTGAGGGACCATGTTTTGAGAGCCGTAAGTCAATACCGGTAAAATGGTGATGTCGAAGATATATTTTATATTTTAGATGGCTATATGTATCGTTGTTTAGTAAATTATCGATTTCTTTATTTTGACCATCATGAAATGAAATTGTTTGACCTAGTATATAAAGTCCTTTACTATTTCAACTACTTCGTTATCTGTATGAATTTCTGATATGTCAAAGTTAGGGATAATTTTTGTTTTAGATTTGTTTAACTTCAATCCAACTTTTTAGCTTTCATCCTTTAATTCAGTTAGCATTTGTTTTGTTTCTTCAAAGTGTTTTGCAAAGAGTGAAATATCGTCTGCAAAACGAAGATTATTTAGATTATTGTTATTCCAATTACTTACCAACTAATAATTAACTATTCCACTTAATCGAGTAAATTAATTTTGAAATTTTTTTGATAGGCTCTCAATAATTGACAAAAATGTCCTTCAAGCTTTAAATTTCTGACAGTAATGTGAAGTATTAGGTTTTCTTTTTTTTAAAAAAAAAATTGCTTTAGGAATTTTATGTTATGAAATTGCTTGATCAGACAATTCCACATTCTTTATATAAGTAACATTAATTATATATTATATAATGTCAAAATGTTATTATAAATTGTCTTCAAATTACAAAATTTCCCAAAAAAAAGAAGAAATATTTACCAACTTATTTTTTTACATAAGAGCATGTCCTTTTCGGAAACAAAAAATAATTCCTTATGCTAACACTTTGTCTGTATACCTAGAATAAAATAATTTTTTAAATAGATATTTGACTTAAATGTCCTTTTAAACTTTTGGTATACATCCAATTTTAAAGCTACCGTATTTAATTAACCTCTTTCGTCCACTATGTGACGCTTACGCTGTAGTTTCGTGAAAATAACCAAATATTTTGAAAACGTTTCGAATATTTAGAATTAATTGTATCGGCAATCAGTAAAGCCCATTTATATAATACTAATGCACAGTAGTTCTGTACTGCAGCTCTCTTTTTTAGGTAATTATACTTAAGTGTAAAGCTCCCAAAATAAATATTATTTATAAATATTTTTAGGTCCTTAATATAAGCCATAAATCTTTGTTTATTATATCATTGAAATGATAAGGTATGACAGTAATTGAATTTTGTTGAATGTTTTCATCATTATTTTTTCTGCTTAGTTTTTTTTTTTAATAATTTTATTTTATTTTTTGTTATATTATCAGTAAAATTCCATTTTTTTTTTATTCTATTTATTATTATTGTTAATTTTTTGTTGTAGGTATATTACAAATATGAAAGTGCCAAAGTATTTTCACATAATAAACAGATTTTTTTGTCATTTTTTATGATATATATTTATATATCTTTTCTTTAGTCCACATCTTTTTTATATTTAAAAAGAAAAAACCAGGCCATCTTCAAATCGTAGAAAGGTAATTTTCTTATAAAATTGTTAAAATTGATGTCAAAGAAGGAAAACAAAAACGATAACAAATATTAAAAAAAAAAAAAAAAAAAAAAAATTGCTGAAGAAGTCAAAAACATAAAATGATTTATATTTTATTAGATAACTATGTCCTTAAAGGACAATAATTGTGAATATTTTACATTTTTATTTTTTCGTTATTTGTTGTTGTTGTTGTGTTTGTTAAATAACATTAAAGAAAAAAAAAGGTTGAGATATTTGTGTCCTTACGAGAGACTATGGAAATGTCCTAATCCTACGAATTTCAACAAAAGTAAAAAAAAAAAAGTTATTATGATTGCCTCACAAATGAGAATTTATATTCCATTTTTGTGTAGCCTTCATCAAATTTATTTAAGTAAGAGTTATTTATGAATATAAAATGTTATAAATTGGTGGGTAGTGGAAGACATAAATATATTAAAGTCTCTTCATTTCTCATCAAATATTTATATATAAATTTCTATTTGGTAGATTTTTTAATATCTGTGGTAGTGGAAGACATAAACTATGAAAATTGTGAAAATTTAATTTATAATTTTCTTTAAACTATAATAATGGGAATGTTATTATAAATTTAGTAAGTTAAATATTATTTTTTATATTATTGATTAATAAGAAAGTCGTGAACAGTATTTAGTAATGATGACCATTTAGTAATGATGACCATTTAGTAATGATGACCAGCTGTAGTGCGGGTTAAGTAAGTAGTAAGTATATTCTTGGTTTTATTTTGTGAGCAGATAATTTTAAACCTTCTTCTTAATGATTGGTCGGGGTTTTTCACTGGCTCCTATCATGTTCCTTAGAAAATAACTCCGTTTCTTGCAATAAAAGACACTGACATAATATTACTCAATTTCTGAACTTCCTCCACAATGTATTGTCACTTACATAAGTGCATAATGTTTCCTTAAATTATTTATCATGTGGAAATACTAAATTTCTTGTTTTCTTAGCTTCCGGACGAAGTTTTGATAAATAATGATTTCGGTAATATACTTTAAGAGATTACGTCCTAAGACAATAATTTGTCGAGTTGTCATTTGTATGCATCATTTTCGTTTTAATGAAAAATACGGAATTTTGAAAAGCATACAATATTTTAAGAGGAAATTAATTGGAAATTTAATAATTTTAAAAGAAATTTAATTTAACATTTTAGTTAAATGTAAATATTAACTTTAAGAAGCTGAAGTTTATTCAATGATCCACTGATTAAACGACAAATCAAGCTATGTGATATAATATATTTCTTACAAATCAGATTACAATGCTCATGGTGATCTTGTGCTTGATTCCTCGCTATCATTTATGTTAACTATATTGTAGATATAATAAAGAGCTTTAAATTTTGATATGAAGTTATTGAATCTTTTTTAAGATTTAACCTCTGTTAAAAAAAAAAAATATTGATATATCACTGTCCCTCCTAGAGAATTTTATTAATTTTATTATTTAATATATAAAAATCAAATTGTAATTTCTGAATTATATAAACTTTCCAACTTTTCCCTACATTGCTAATAATCGTATTTATTATTCATAACAGTTTCATTACAAAGTACTTAAAATAACAAATATTTTTCATATAGTCAAGCTTCTTAAATAACTAATAGTAAAAGTTTAATTTAAAATGAAAAATAATATAAAAAAAAATATATTTTTCCATTGTATAATTACTTCTGCAACTTTCTAATTCCAAAGAGTTTACATTTTAATGGATAAAATATATTAAATACTTCTACAAATGAGATAAAAATATACAGTATAAATTCACTTATGTTCAACATCAATTCTACATTTTTTTTAGTACTATCTACGAAAGAGTTTATTGGCCCTTTTAATAATATACCATCTTTTACCATTTAGAATCTGACAGAAATTGTTGAAGGCAAAAAAAAAAAAATCTTTCTAATTTTCTTATTATAAATTCTATGTCCATTTCCATTTCTACACGATTTAATAATTCTCTGTAAATAATTGTAGTAAAACAAATGGAAAATTTAATATAAAAATAAATTGATTTTGTATTTATTTGGAAAAAGAACTTGTAAAGCCCGTACACATTTCGTAGTAGTTTCATAAGTAAATGCAAAACTTCGATGAAATACTGTAGAATATACGAGAACCTTCTAGAGAGCAAACTGTAGAAATAATTTGCTGCTCCAGCTAGTGAACTAAAAGTTAAATAATACTGTCACATTTGTTTAAATATTTAGGGTATAATAATTATTTAGTGAACGTTTTTGATAAATGTTAATTATTTTGAAAAAGTCATTTTCCTCCATTAAAGAAAAATAATTTCATCCAACGATGTATACAAGGAAAATAAACATATGTATATAAAGAAAATGATACAAATTACAAAAGAAATATCCTCGTCCTTACGCTATTACATTTTTGTATAGTGTATGTTGTGAAGAAATTGAAATTAACGAAGCAATTTCTAAGTTGAAAATTAAAAATAAGAAAAATCATTGCAATTATAATTATCAAGAAACAAATTACAATAGAATTTTTATCCAGGTTTTACTATATAAATTGTTAAAAATGGACAATATTTAATTTATTTCATAAAAGAAATGTTAAAGAAAAATGTTTCTTATAAGTTTATTATGTAATGCCGAAATTAAATAGAACGTCGAAACGTCAAATTGAAAGAAAACTGAAAAATCATATATGAAAAAAAACCGAAAAAAAAAAATATGTTGCAAAGAAATAATTCGATTTTCGTTAGTAAATATTTCATATTTCATATAGGAATTTTATTTATATCCAAAAGTAAATTTCCGAACATCAAAATTAGGATAATAAGTCGGAATTTTGTTTGTCCCTATTCAAGAATTGTAATGTTTATACTTCTAAAATTTGTTCAAAGTTAATTAATTTTTAATTATTCATTATACAGAAGAACGAAATAATGTTTTAACTAAGGCAATTTACCACCAGAAATATTTAATTAAAACAAATCTATATAAAAAAGTTATTAAGAACAGAGATTTATTATTAAAATTGTATTATTGGATAACTTAATCAATATTATAATAACAATTAGATTAAATTTAAATTATTAACTAATTTAACAATATATAACTCGAATTTTAGGAAAGCAATCAATTTTATTATATATTGATTTTGATTATTTATATTTAACTTTTTAATATGTAATAAATTACATATAACTATTAAAATGAAAATACCATAAATTTTAGATATAAGTACATACACTAATTTTACATATAAAACATAAAATTATCTATAATATATTTAATATGTAAATAGAATTTGTAAAATTTCTCACTATAAATCGAATAACTAAGTTTAGATTTAATTTTATTATATAAACGTAATTTCCTTTTGAATTAGAATATTGATCAACACAACATTATATTCCGGATATTCAATTTAAAATTCATTGAATAAATACATAACCCAAAATGAGTAAGTGGACTTCCAAATGTTTCCAAATGTTGTTAGTTAATTTTGATTATAAAGTAAAAACTTGTACCTAAATAGAATTTTATATGTACAGCCTCGATTAAATTATAATAAATATTTTATTATGATGAATTTTAAATATTCGTTTTGATAATCATTATAAATGAACAGGTAATTTAAATAAATTTTATGTTGTCTTTTTTATGTATACAGGGGCGCTCCGAGTTTAAGTGCAGTATATTATTTTGTTATTTATAGGTAAAAAGGTAAACACTTTGTAGATATCATAAATATATCGTACCAACATAATAATATAATCAAATAAATAATTTTCAAAGATCAAAATTAAATTAAATATTTGTAAATTTTTAAATGCGCTAGGTCATAATAGTAATACCAAATAAGATGCTAATCAATATCTATAAAATCGTTTTAAATAAATTTACCAGATTATCATAAAATTAACTAGAGAATCACTACTGAATATATTTGTACACTAACTCGGACCACCCGGTATAATTTTTTTTTAGTGATTATTCGGTATATGGAAAATTCATCGTAGAAAATTCATCACAAAAAAATACATCGCATGGATAATTGATCGAAGAAAACTTTCATTGTGATTTAAATTTGTAATGGTATAATTTAAAGATGTAGAGACAAACAAAAATTAGTTTCGTATTTGAACTTCTAAAATTTGTGCTTGAGCTGGTTCATACTAAATTTTCCGTTTTGTATTATTTTTAATTTCTATTTACAATTGAAGGAGTTTCATATTGAGTCATATTTAATTTTTGTTATTGAAAAACAAAGCAATTTTACAAATGTCATAAGTAAACCACAAATAATACAACAATTTCAAATTTATTGCTTTGAAATACATAAAATGTACTTTATACAGATTACTTTCCCATGAACCCACTGAAAGTAGCAATTTAGGATAACCAATTACATAATGCAACTAATCTTTGTATCGAATTTCGTTGAAAAAGGATAAGAATTATAGGAAATTTTAGCATGGCCCCACTGAAGTTATATCTATATTAAAATGTTATACATTCGGGATGCGGTTTTTTATTTTACTTTTTGGATCTCTTACATATGCTCGAAAACGTAAAAATAATTGATATTAAAGAAATAATTTATTTTTGATTTTCTTTCCACCACAATACTTCAAATTTTACCATTACTACTTTTACAATTAGAGTTTCATATATTCAAACAACTTCACTCTCTGTAAATCAATACTTGCAATAAATTTTGTGTGATAATTTTCCTTGTGATGACTTTTCCCTGCGATGAATTTTCCATGCAATAAATTTTTTTGCGATGAATTTTCTGCGATAAATTTTCCTGACTCGTGATTATTCGATTGGAAGAAAATTTTAAATCGAAATTAGTTAGTAAATTATTTAAATGAGATTAATTAAATTGGAAAATATATATTTAAAAATATGAAAAAAAGCACATGGACTATATTTCAGAGGAACAAGAATTCAGTCCAGACACATGCTATAACAACTAAAACAATTTGTTAAAGATTTAAATAATTAAGGTATGACTTTTATTAACTTAATATAATTGGATTGTAAATTGGCTACAGTACTCTTACTTTTGATGCTAACCGCTTGATAATATTTAAAAGATGAAGGACAGATTTTTTCCTCTCACAAATAAGGTGAAATATATTGAAAAGAGCAAACTTATTACTGAGATGACTTAATGGACTTCATTCATTTCAATTCAACTTTCGAAGTAAAACACAACGCCAACGGATAATATCATTATTATGTCATTTATGAATTGATTTCCAAGTTGAAAATACTTTGTCTGTACATCTTCAATCAGAACTGGCTGTCCGTATATTTCAATCTATCAGAAATTGATTATATTGCATTTATGAATTTACATATATTATCTTAATATTTATGGTTTCAAAAATAATCAATTTTATTTTATTAAAATATTTAAATATATTATATTTATTTTTGAATATTTATGTATAAAATCTGTTGATAACAAAGTCTTCAAAATAAATACATGAATTTTACATAAAATATTATATTAGAAAACATGAATTATTTATATGGTTCGTCAATTTACTTTTTTATAACAAATTCAACTAAATATTTTTTTTTACAACTAAAATCAATGAATATTTTCCATTCAACAATAAAACAAAATTTAGGGCGAATAGTTCAAGGAGCATAAAAATATATTTAAACAGTAAATTTTATGTTGTATAAAAAGAAAATTACAAATTTATTGGTTTCTGTAAATGTGATGGGACCAATGACAAGAAAAATTTTACCATTTTCGAATATAATTGTAGAATTTGTGTAATAGAATAGGACAAGTCACCTTCTTCTTGTATGATTTTTTCAAATGACAAAATATTTTAAATTTACATTTTTTTCCTATCGTCCTGGAACATATTATAACAAATTCTTATTATGGTTATTTGTATTGATTATTCTGGATGTTTAAAATATAAAAATGTCCTTCTTATTTTAATGTGTTATGATGGTTGTTAAATTTTCCTTGTTTGTATATTTTATTTTTTTCATCATAAATATCTAAAAAAACAGAATATTTTCTTCATTTTTTTTTAAAATTATGATGGCATATAATGTTGCATCAGTGTAACGAAAATACTTGCTCGCATAATATTAAGTGATTTCTTGTTTCATGATATTTTACATTTATATGTTAAAGTAATAAAAAATGATATTGAAAAAAATTCAATGAAATAAAAATAATATATTTCCCAGTTATTATTTAAAATGACATAAATTATGATTTATGTTTTTTTTTGTGGTGTTGTTTTTTAATTCAATTCATCTAAATTTTTTTTTTATGATAACGATATTGAATTTTTTATTTCTTCAAAAACAAATAACAAAAAAAAATAATATTATTCAATAAATTTTGTTTTTTTATATAAATATTTTATTAATATATCAAAGTGAGAATATTGATGAACGCCATCTGTTGATGATTAGATCATATAATTATTTCATATAAAAAAGTTACAATATTTTTTTTTAATTTATTTATTTATTGTTTTTGAGTATTAATTTTTATTGGATACTGCAGAGGTTCTGAATTTATTTAAAATGGTATTTGACTATCTCAGGGTTACTATTTTTTTTTTTGGAAAAGTTTAAAAAAAATGCTCTTACGGACATTAGAAACAAAGAAAGTTGACCAATTCGTTTTATTAATAATTCAATTGTTAGAATAGCACTTTAGATATTTAAAATTTTGATTAGTATGTGGATTGTAAGAGTAAATATTATACTTTCTTATGTAACGTAAAGACGTTACATAACAACATAATGAATCGTAATAATGAATCAATCCATCAATATTCATGAATGTACATGAAATCCAGTCGAAATTCTAAACAATCGCAATTAATTTTATGGCGACTTTTCATCATTATTCATAAATTTATATATAATATCTTCAGAATAGTTGATAGTTTGTAATGCTGAATAATAAATTTTAACAGGTAAAAAATTATTTAGGCAAAAAATGGCGTAAATTGAAAGTAATCAACTTTTGTAGAAACTTTTGCCGCTAAGAAATGATTTATTCTTAAATTCCTCAGTGATAATAGGGTTGATCATCTTCAGTATATTAGAAAATTAATTGATTACAGTAAACATTGGCTATCCCTATCCTCCTCGACTTAGACACGATACTACCAGACAAATCTTTATTTTCCAACGCAATTGCTGTTTCTTTTCCAAATATTATATAACAATTTTTTACCATATTGGTTCAGAAATAATTGGAACTAAAATGTTTGTATTATTTACAATCTGGATAAATCTTGTTACTAGATTTTGTAATGTTAAACTAAAAATATAATCGTTTTGCTAAATTTGTGAACTCACTCAGGAATTTTTCCTTACATAGTTATCAGCGACCGGATAACCCAAGGATTGATTCTATTTTGATAAAATTGATTATAATAATAATTTTTTTTTTCATTTACAGATAAATTGAGAAAATTGCAATATTTATTTCCAATTTTTTTTTTATTAAATTTCTTATAAATTTATTTTACAAATCCCTACATTAAATTTTATGTTCATTTTTTAACTATTTATAAATATATATTTTATCTTGAATACTTGGTTAGAACCTTACCTTTTGGTTATATATTAAAAATAAAATCAAGAATGATAAAATTATTATTATTAAATTCTTATTTTTATTAAATATTTATCCATATAATAATCATTTTCACCTACTTACATTATATATACTTAAATATTCAAATCCCATAGCTAATATTCTATTAAATTATTACCAAACATAACCATAAATTTTATCTTTCATATATGCATTTTCTAGTAAGCTGATAAAGAGTCCTTCAAATAATATTATTTCTATGTATATGTTATGTATATATACAAATTTATTATATGTGTTATCCAAGTCACGAGCTTATTACCGTCGCTAAAGCATTTTGATATATTCGAAAATCGTGAAATAAATTTATAAAATTATTTGTTTTAGAATATTTCTTATTCTGAAATATTTCTTCTTTTTTTTTTTAGCTGGATTAATACTGAAAAATGAAATTTATTTACAAATATATTCAAAACGCGAATATTGTAAATCGTTGTAAATCTGTGAGTTTAAGTCCCAGCTCTAATATAAATCATTTTAAAATTATAAATGTAAAATTATTTTCTATAATAAATAATGTTAAAGAATTTCGTTTGTTGCTAGACTAAATTTTTTTTTTCAAAGTATGCGAGGGCATTGAAATTTTAAAGCCTTTAACGATAAAAATTGTTGAAATATTTTAAGAATAATAAATTTTCATTTTTCAATCATCAGACACAAATTTGAATTTGGAATTTTTCTAAACAAATTTCGTGATTTACTATTGAAATTTATATCCTTCTAACTAATCTTATACGATTCTACAGGTTTTTTTTTTATAGGCAAAACATTTGTTGTCATTACAAGTTGCAGAGTTGTTAAATAATGCATTATTTTGGTAATGTTGTACATACTCCAGTACTAGTTACTTCATATGAATTACTTTAATGCATGCAGTCCGGAATTTTAATATTGAAAAAATTTAAGTATAAAATCACCACCTAATACTGCAGTAATGAATTATTTCAACTATATTAAAAGTAATGCATTACTTTACTGCATTCCAGTAATTATATTTAAATTCTGTAATTAATTTTGAAGTATTTTTTCATGACTCTGTACTTCAATGGAGTATTTTGAAGTACTAACACAATATTTACTAATTTATTACTGCAGTATTAGCGGATAATTTCGTACTTGAAATTTTTCAGTAAATGCATTAAAAATTTGAATTACTAAGTAATAATACTGCATTACATTTTTTATGCATTATTTAACAACTTTGACAATTTTAAAATTCAATATTTAATTAAGAAAATTAAATGTTTGAAAAATATTAGTAATGCTTCCTCTCTGCATCCGATGTGCTGTGCTTTTGCATTTATCAAAAATAAAGTTCTAAATTGCTTAAAAATACAAAAATAGTTAATGTTACAAAAAAAAGAAAATATTTTTTGATTAATAAATTTGCGTTGGAAATAGTGTAAGTGTTACTCAATTTTCTGCCTGATGATATTTAAATGAAATTTTGTTTTTATATTCATTTTAATTTAATATATAAATATTTCATACAGATTTTTTTTTTTTTTTGCAGAATTAGCCAGGCTCATCACGTAAATATGATATGGTAATTCACCAGTATCTAAAGGATTATCCTTTTATATGAACGAGAAAATGCATAAATATGGTAAATAATTGAGGAAATGTGCATACAAAGTGAAAATACATTAAATTATCTAGGATATGATGGTAAAATATACAAATATCCATATCCTTTTTTGAATAATTTCAACAAACAATCTAAAGGATTTTCAACTAATTTCGCTGACAACTATTTATTTTTTGCGTACAGGGTGATTTAATATAATTTTTTCCAATAATAGTTAAGAATTTTGTAATGTACGTGGGATTTTGAAGAAAATCTTTAATGATATTTTGTAAATAGATTTAAAATCCTTAAAATAGTATTATATAATTATTGTTCATTTGGTATTGGAAGCATAAATTTTGTAGTTAATTAATTTTCCTAAAAATATGCAAAATTAGATTTAAAATTTTATTTAACTAACTAAAATTTCATCGTTAATTTCAGTTTATGTTCAAAGGTTATACAAAAGTTTAACATTTAGTTATTAATTATTTTATAATGGAGTCTATAAGAATCAGTTTAAAGAAAATTTTGAAAGCAAATTTATGTAGAGGGAAATCAAAAATGTAGTTTCAAAATTTGCAATTAACAAACTTAAGAATATAAACTTTATTATCAATAATTTAACGATATTACGAATTAATTTATATTTATTTATTTTGAAAACATGTTCCACAAAATTGTTATGTACAAATTACATTATTATTTCAATTTTGTAATTATTTTGTATTTACACATTTTTCGTCATACCTTTTATCTGAGTACTGAACTGATATTAAAATTAAACAAAATTGAAATATTTAATTAGTTTTAATATTTATTTTGTTATTTTATTAAAACTAGAATTGAAGAATGTCAGTTTTAGAATAACTAAAAAAATAATTGAATGATTTTACCTTTGATAATTTTAGAATTATATAAATATTTAAATTTTATTAGATTATTTTCGATAATGTTGAAAATGTCGGATTAGAAAAAGTAGAATGGGGGAAAATGTCGACTGTAAAAAGTCGATTAGAGAATCTCGACTTATAATATACCGAAAATTGAAAATATTTACAATCTAAAAATAAAATGTCAACGCAAATTTAATAAATAAATAAATTTACTAAAACATATTTTTTTAGTCATGTTTCATGCTAATAAAAATAAATATTTAAATTTAGAATCATAACTTTTCTTGGTAACAATAATATTTCTTAAACATTCAGTTTTTTTTTATAAGTTTGGCTTTCACAAATTCTATGTATCCCATTTTATTTTTTACCTTTTTTAATTAGTAATCGAGTATCTAATCCTCATCAATCTCAGACCCAAGCTCCATCTTCTCGTAACCAAGAAAATGGGGCCCGAAAAAGTGACCGATAATTTGTTTGGATCAGCGAAAACAAGCATAAGGAGAGATAATGTTAGTATTTTATGTTAAAGAGAAACATATATATAGAGAGAAATTATCTTTTTATCCTTATGCTTGATTTCTTGCACTTTCTCACATGCTGAGAAATATTTTACTATCCGCAATGGATTAAGCTCTGATGTTTCCACCACCGAAAACAAAGCAGATATTACTAGATTAGACACTTACTGCTTAATACAAACAGTTAAATAAATTAAATAAATAAAATAAAAAATAAATATATAAAAATTAAAGCAACAAAACATTAAACTTTGAATTAACAAGCTACCACTTACATAGGGCTTCACAATTCTGAAAAAAAGCTACTACTTCTCTATGTCGTCACCTGCTAATTCAAATCATTAAAAAATTAAAAAAAGTAAAATTGTTAGAACTAAAGTAGTTCTAAAACTATAAGTATATAAAAATAAAAATAATTCGCTAAGGAAGAAATGAAATATCGTACCAGCGTCAAAAACCAAACAAATTAACAAGTTACCACTAGTTTTGGGCTTCGCAATTCTGTAAAGAACGCTACTACTTCCCTCCACTGTCACCTGATAATTTGGGGCTTAAAATTTTAAATGAAAAATAAAATAAAAAAAAAATAAAAAAGCGTGCTAGATTGCAATTAGCAGTTTGTAATACTCAAAAATCATGAAAAAAACCATTCGTCAAAATAAATATTAAATAAATGTATAAAAACAAACAAATTAAAAAGGTTACCACTAGCTTCAGGCTTCATCGATCTAGGAAGAACGCTACTACTTCCCTCCACTGTCACCCATTAATTTGAGGCTTTGAAAATTATCAATTAAATATATAATAATAAATCATGCGAATTGCAAACAGCATTTAGTTATAAAAATTAAAATTCATGAAATCGGAAATCTATATATATTTACTATATATTTATCTTTTTATTTTAAACATAAAAATAACATTAACATAGATGATATTTCCAATTCATCTAAATTATTAGCTATTTTTTTTGGTATTTAACTTCATTTGAGGGGAAATAAGCTCGAGAAATTGGTTTCATGTACAAATTATTGTCGCTGATTGTAATATTTTTCAAGGCTTTCTAATAGATTCAAATGCTCTCAGTCTAATTGAGCTATTTATTTGATTAACATACGCTGATGGTTCATGTTTATGTTCCTTTGCCTAAGATTTCATGATTAGTTATAAATTTGCTGTCTTTTCTGTGCGACAAGAATGGCTTTTACTATTTGTTCAATGCCAACGATACACTTTAGTGTCGCTACCAAGCGGCATCTCTTTAGTGTCGCTACCAAGCGGCATCTTCTCACAATTAAATATGCAGGATATATTTATAGTAATTTTTTTAACATTTTTGTTAAATGAATGATTAATTCATGTATTCATACTAACTAGTAAACTAGAATTCATATAAAAAAAAAAAAAAAAATTATATTAATCTAGTGTTGAATAAAAATTTGTAAAATCCAATTAACTATTTAACTGAAAAAATGTTGTTTTAGAAAATACTACATAGTATTTTCTCATATAACATTTCACAGTCGATATTTTCAAAGTCGACATTGTGACACATTATTTTATACATTTCAAACTATAGTAATTTTCTTCAAAATAAATAAGAAAAATATATTTTAATTATATATAATTTTAATATAATTGTTTATTTTATATTCAATTGATTAGAAATGATATTTATATAGAAATGAGGATTTGTTAAAGAATAAATATAATAAATTATTGGTTTTATTGATTTAAATATCTAAAATTAGATTAACAATTAGGAATAATTGTAAAATTATAATGGTAAATTATATAAAATATTTTCAGAGATTTGAAAATAGAAATTATAGTCTCAGAAAACATAAAAATCGTTCAATCTTTTTGCACTTTGTTTTATATTACTGAAATTAAACAAATAACTAGTTGAACAAATAAACTAAATTTTATAATGGCACAAAACCAATATTAGTAATTTCCATTTAATAAAAGGAATGTGCAGGCCATTAAGCTAACATTTTAACATAATCTGCAAATTCGAAAAATACCACAAAAATACTAAAATTATGTATCGTTTTTGTCACATTAAAAATTTTAATCTGTAAACCATTTCGACAATATAATAATAATAATATTAAAAATCATGAAATTATAAAAAAAATTATATTTTTCATAACGAATTAAGTCCAAGAAACGGAAAATAAGCAAATAAAATAATTTGACTTCATATTTTAGCCGATGAAGCGAGAATTTAAAAATGTTATTATATTAAAATTACTTTTAATATTAAAAAAAAAAGTTCTGTCCCTAAAGTAGTAAAATTTATGAGGTTTTAATTAAAAACTTTTTCAGCGAAAATTTTTTGTTCCCTTTTTTTTTTTACAAATATTTTGGTAAAGATTATCGTTCTCCATCCTATCGTAAAATCAGCAAAGATTTTTTTTTTAGATACCAAAACTTTTTATTATATATTTTTTTTTATAATATAGAAAAATATTGTCTTTTGCGATATTCTATTTATCCCTCTCGATGTTAAATTTTTAAAATCGTCAAAAAATTTAATCGTAAATTGAAATTAAGATGAACAAAAAATACATAAGATAAGATCAGATTAAATCATTTCATCTTAAATATCTTCCTTATTCATAGATAAATAACATTTAATGTTTTCAAATATAAAACTTTGCACTAATAATAAAACAAAAGTTAAATTTAATTTTAATATTAACTAAAATTTAATGTTATGTTACCAAGAATAAAAAACAATTAAATATGAATGATTCGTAGGAAAATTTGTTAAAATATATTTAATTGTAAAGGTTTTGTTAACTAAATCAAGTGAACGATTTATCCTTTTATTATTATAATCTTGGATGCGGGTATAAGAAAAATCCTTGAATTCTGAACATTATTAATAAAAATGCAATTTAAATTTACCGCAGAAAAATTATTTAAATAATTTGTTTTATTAGATATTACTTTTTGTTATTTTGGTGAAAAGGAACATTTACCACAAGGAACATTTATCACAGGATAATTAAACGAAGAGAAAATTCATAGTAGGGAAAATTCATTGCAGGAAATTTCATCGCAAGGAAAATTCATCGCAGAAATTCGTCACACAATTTAATTTACAGAAAATAAAATTCTTTATATGGTATGAAAATTTTATTGTATATTTATGAAGTGTTGTGATGGAGGAAAAAAAATGATTTTAACTTTTTTAACTAATAATTTTTAAACAACTTTAATGCAAATTGTTATAAAAGTTAGTTTCCCATGAAGCCACTGAAAGTACTAATTTCGGATCACCAATTACATCATGCAACTAATCTTTGTACTGAATTTCGTTGAAAACGGATAAGAATTACTATTAATGCGCTTCTATAGAACACATAACATAATCATAGCTAATTTTAGGATGGCCCCATTGAAGTTACACCCATATTAAAATATTATACAATCCAGATGCTGTTTTTTATTTTAATAAGTTAGTAATCGAGTATCTAATCCTAATCAGTCTTTGACAAAAGCACCACCTTCCCGTTGCAAAGAAAATAGGCCAACGAATGAAACTGATTTTTATTGGACACAATAAAAAGGAGACAATATCTTTAAACTTTAAGCTTGGGTCCTTGCACTATCTCTACATGCTGAGAAAAAATTTACTATTCATAGTGGATAATTAAAACGAAGTGTTTGGCGTATGCGTTTAACTTTGGCTTTTGTTAACGTTGAGTTTCAGGTTGTTCTTAGACTACCAAAGCGTAAAATTATTTAAGTCTTTCTGAACAATATAACTATCTAAGCAAGAAGATATGAATAATTTTTGGATCTCTACATGTACATCCTTTGAAAACGTAAAAAAATATGAATTTTCCATAAATTCGATTAATTTTCCGAACTTAAGTTCCACCTATCTATGGCTTAATTTCAACATCAGTTTAAGGAATGCTACACTGAATAATGAGAAATTAAGTTAAACTGTGAATTCGGGAATATAACTATAAGATGTTTAATTCTAAAAGTCTTTATTTTAATAACTTTTTACATAGAACAGTTAAATATTTTGTTTATTGTTTCAGAGATGAATTAGCTAATAAGGTTGAAAATAAAGTAATATTATTTAAAGCTATGACATAATTTCGAATTTCCGATTACTTCCTTGAAATGATCCTTGCAAAAATTTAATCTCAATTTTAAAAAAAGATATTATGACATTAAATAAATATAAATCAAATTTGAAAGTATATGAAAGAAAAAGCATTACAAATATTAGAAGAGAAAAATTACATAAATTCATAATATATATTTTATTTATCGGAAGCAAACATTTATTGTTCTTTTGTTTGTTTGTGATATAACATTACTTATTTACACACTTTCCATCATACATAAAAGTAGCAATGTCCAATGTATTTCTGATATTGAAAGTATGGAATTAAATAATATTGAAAGTATAGACATACGTTACGTACTTCATATAGTCTTTAGCAAATAACCATGAATCAATTGCGAAGAGGATAATATTTTTAGATATAATAATAATATGGATGTTGTTCCCGATTTCAATTTATATATCCGGTCAGTGCAGTCATATACTTAGGATTAAATCCCATCCCAACAATTTGGAATAAGAAGATTAAATTAAATGAAAATTCTAAAGAATAATGATTTGAAAATATATTGGAAAATGCATTTTTTAAATATGTAAAATATTCCGTAATTTTAGTAGCAGATAAAGTAATTGTAAAAATTGATTGACATATTTCATTAAAACTGTCAGATGTCAGAAAAAATTGTAGGATACCTCAATTAAAAGTAATTACATAGAATTTCCATATATATTATTAAGCTAATTTAAGATAAAATGAAATAAGCAAATATTAATTAATTTGTAAATTAAATAATATTTATACTAACTAATATTTAAGTAATAAATATACTTAAATCAATTGTCTAATAATGTTATAAAAATTTATTTTTATTCGATTTTATTAAATTTTGTTTTTAATTTCATATTTCTGTAATTTTCCATGCAAATAACAATAAGATAATGATTATAATATTTATTTATTATACCTACAATAAAATTAATTGCATTGTACTTGATATTAGGTGACTGCAGTCATTCTTGGTATCTGTGACCGCATCTTGATATTCGTGTCCGTATGAGTTCCACGGTTCCACCAACAGTTACAGTAATCGTAGTCATTCATAGTTCACATTCAATTTTTTCATAACTTTCTGCATATTATCATTATGGGTAAACGATGAGTACTTCGAAAACAATTTATCGAATTCGAGTACATCGATTGATCAATTCATCGAATGAAAAGTTCATCGAAAAAATATTATTTATTAACTTACATACAGATGATTTTTAAAAAAAGGTATGTTGAGAGATCAATTGCGAAATCATTTTAAATTAATTTAAATATTAATTTATTAATTAAACTTTTGTTTATAAGTACATATATAATTAAATAAATAATTAAAATTTAAAATTATATTTAAATAATTTAATATTTAATAAATAATTTTCAATCGTACAACTATTAATTTTTAAAATTATAAATAACTTTCGCGTTCAAAAACGACACTTTTACTAGGAACATGGAATTCCCAGCATTAAAAATGTTCTATTCAAACTGAAGATTTTTATAAAACAATAAATTTAAGGTTAATTCTGATATATTTATAAGAATTTACCTTACAATTCTTATAAATTTCACATTCACGATTTTAATAACGCTCGAATTGAGATCATCTGACGACTGATAAAAATTCTTGGAATCTTATTCCTAATATATCACGCCATATATTCTCTCAACATACATTTTTTGAAAAAAAATTATGTGTACGTAAGTTATAGTTCAAAAAATAATATTTTTTCAATGATTTGTAATTCGATGAATTGATCAAGCGATGAACTCGTATTCGATCAACTTGTAATTCAATGAATTGATTATTCAACAAGCTATATGCTATGCAATCTATTAGGTTCTACTTCTATTTAATGAAGATGGTTTCGTTAGTTATTCTTTAGATTGATTAAATTGTAGTTATTAGTTTTAGTTATTAATTTGACATGACCAAATTTATTAT
Source organism: Rhamphomyia laevipes (assembly GCA_963920725.1). NCBI lineage: Eukaryota > Metazoa > Arthropoda > Insecta > Diptera > Empididae > Rhamphomyia > Rhamphomyia laevipes. The sequence goes on from OY987256.1 coordinate 40,917,279, forward strand.
TCTAATAGTCTCTAGTAGCTAATCACTTTTAGATATTTTTTCCCTATATTCAATTTTTTGATTTATTGTAGCTGTTATTAGAGAGTGTACAATTAGTTATCTAATGACGCTTGTTCGTTGAAAAGTTATAGTTTTGTGAGAATTTTATAAACATATATCAAAAATATTTTTTATAAAATAATTTATCAATTTTTTTTTATTTTTTACTTCGAAATCGAGATATAAACAAGTTATAAAAAATTGTTATATTTTTTTTTTTAAACTTGATTTAGGATAACATGTCACTGGCATTATTTAGGCTATAAAAAATGAAAAAAAAATATATGGAGAATTTAGTGTTGCTATATTTATTTTCGAATTTTAAATATACATCATCAGGAAATTTATGGGACACATACAAGTCACTATGCTGGATATAAAGATATAATATTTATATAACGAATGATGTGTTTAGGTTAAAACATGGAAAACTTTCAAATTATTTCGTAATTTAATCGACCCTTTTCAAAAAAAAAAAAAAAATATATATATATAAAAAAATTTTCTCCTTTAGATATTTTCATCGTTTTGGTTATTGTTATTTGTGTCCTTTTAGATTTACTTTTTATTTATACATATATATAAGAAAAAAAAATTTAGATTTTTTTTTTTTGTCCTCTGAGTACCCGAAAAAGGAAACATTTTGACAAAAGGTTAACAGCTAATATAAATAATTTATATTTTAATTTGATTTGTGATAATGTTTTAATTTGTATTGTTAAGTTTAAAGGATTTATGAATTGAATACAAAAAAAATTTGTATATAAGTGAAGTGTAAATAATAAATTTTTATATATAATTCGTGTTTAAAAATCCCTGAAGGTATTTAGCGTATACTCACTGTATACAAATTATATATATTAAGGATTACTTTACATCATACACACAAAATTAAATTAAACATTTTATTCTTTAATTTTCGAATTATAATACAAAGTTGTTAAATTAATTTTTTTAAGAATTATTTTCAAGTTAATTAATTTTTTTAAGAATTATTTTCAAGTTAGAGAGGATTTACTGTCGAAATTGATTTTATAATTAAGTTAATATAAAGGAAATTATGAAATGTTTACATTTTATTAATAAATTTTAGTTTCAATTGACTGCCAATTACTGGCGTCAAAAAACGTTACAATATATCAAGCGATTATAAAATACAAAATTTAATTCTCATGAAGGGTCTTTCAACAGGTATTGATACATTTGTAAATATGGATTACGGCCGATAGGGATGTCTGACATGTCATTCATTAGAGATATAAAAATCACCATGAATCGCTATACAAATGAACAACGTTTACAAATCGTTCATTTATTTTATAAAAATTCGCGTTCAATTGCTGAAAGTCAAATAACACTTCGTGAATTTTTTGTGGTTCATTTATTTGGTTGATTCGTTCATTTATTTGGTTGTTCATTTATTTGGTCATCGGACTGTATTATTTCCATGAATTATGTTGAGTAACAACGTTGGAATTCGATATAGTCATATAGAGCAAGGTTATTTTTTTTTTTTTTTTCAAAAATTGATGAAAATGGTTTGAATGATATGTGGTTTCAACAAGACGGTGCTACGTGTCATACTGCTCGTGATACAATGAATTTATTGCTTGGTAAATTTAATGATTCGTTTATTTCACGTTTTGGATCTATCAATTGGCCAGCAATATCGAGTAACTTAACACCTTTAGAGTATTTTTTGTGCGGAGTATGCTGTGATTATTTTATGCAGATAAACTATGAACACTTTTATTCTTATGACCTCCACGGCTACAGCGAACGAGTTATTAATGATATTCGTTCAGGTTTTTGTGAAAAAGTATGAAAAAATTGGATTCATCGAATTGGATTTTTCAGGCGTAGCCGTGGAGGTCATAAGAATAAAATATTATTCAAAAAGTAATGTTCCTAGACATTAGGAAACTATTTTAACATTCATAAATTTTTGTTTTATTTCAATTTAACATTGCATCACGCTTAGTGAGAGACCCTGTATGTAATCCTTCCATTTAATACTTTAACTTTAAATACGTAACCCTTACTTTTTTATATATGTACAGCACTCGAAAATTATATTGCCATATCGTCATTAATTTTATGACAAAAGACAAAAACCTGTTATGCATCATAATTTTACCATTAATATGCTTTTACAGGTTAATCTTGTATATTCTTCAAAATTATATAAAATTGAAAATCCCACTTTACTTATGCTATTCCTCCCTATTTTGCGTACTATATGGTTTTTTTTGTTGTATAGTTGCTTTAATAGCTTGTGCTGTGTTGCGCGTATTTGTGTGGTTGTTGAAGCTGCAAAAACTCAAGCTTACAAGTATATTTTCAATTTCTACATATATATATATAAATATAACAAACTGTTTAAAAACATGATTTGTATTACAATGAAAGAAAATTTTTATTACTCCCATGAGAAAAGAGACTTCAAACAATTTTATCAAAATATACTAAACATAAATTTCGCAACTTAAAGAAAGGAAATAAAAATTAATATATGTGTAAAAAAAAAACTTTTCATTTGGTAAAGAAAAGTGTATATGTACATATATATAAGTAGGTGTTCTGGAAAACTGTACATATATGAAATTTCATAACAAACAGCAAAAATTTCACATCTACCTACATTATAACTTATAAGAAAGTTCAAGATTATGACCCAATTTGGGAAACAATTTATTCATTCAGTTGTACTAAAAAAAAAAGGGAAAAATTCACTTGATTTTTTATTGTATTTTTATTTAGTTTTTCTTATCTTTTCATCACTTCTTATTACCTACTGCCGTTAGAGGAACAAGGGTTGTGAAATAGCTTGTTCTTTTTATTTGATACCTTAATTTATATACCAGAAGAAAACTTTCTTTTAAGTATAATATTTATATTTATATGTACTCGTATGTTTGTAAATAGTATATATAAATATTATGGATATACCCGAAAAAGAAAATATGGGAAAAAATTATTTTTATATTTTTGAGATTAATATGGAAAATATAACACGGTTTTTGTATATACAATTAAATATCAATAAACCAAAAATGGTTACATTTATATTGTCGTATGATTTTCTAACAATTAATCAGCGACAAAACTTTTCATTATATTAAAAACAGTATTTGTGATAACGAACCCAAAGTTTACAAGCTTATTTGGGACAAAATTTTATCGGTATTTCTTGTTAAATGATCATTTCTTAAGGGATTCAATTTTCGGCTTTCCCATGCGGTTATCATTTTGTGACCGTTTTCATTTATTTGGGGATTATTATTGTCGGTTGACCAAAATATATTTAACTATAGTTTAATATTGAAAGTTAGCAATTCAATGTTTAAGTGTTGACCATTTATTTAGCAGCATAATCCGGGATACATTATAAAATAAATATAATATGTATCATTATTAGTCTACAAATACTTGTCTGTAGAAGGAGAAGCTGGCTTGTTCTAGCAAATCTGGTATACTTTTCAAAATTTGTAAAAAATTAGTCAGCATTTTTTTCAATAATCTATTCAGTTACAATTATTGTTTTTAATATTGAAACTTTGAAACCATCAATTGAGTTTTCTCCAAAGTCCAGATAAGGTTAATTAATGAAAAAAAAACTATGCGTCAAATGCATTTGTACCTGTGTAAATAATTTGACGATTTAAAAATTCACTGAGATAAAAAATATTCCAGGCAGGTTTTTAAAAATTATCCACTAATTTTATAATTATTCTATTACATCCTGTATTGAAATCTTGGAGATTTTTAATTTTTGATCTAGTTATTTATATGACTTTAACAGCTAAAATTTCGCATTCAATCTTTAGAACTGTTTCTTTAAGCATTTTTGACTTAAAAGTTTATGAAATATAGCCAACGTTTTTCACATTATAAAAGATTTCTTTAATATATTGTGATAATTTCTTTAGTATAAGAAAGTTTGATTTGAACTCTTCAACATCTGCGGTTTTCTCATACCCAAGATTTTTTTTTAAATATATACAATCTCATCGAAATCGTAATAATTTTTTAACGATTCCTTTCACAATGTATAAGTAAAAAACATTTATAAGAAAAACATAATATTAATCTAAAAACTAATATTTAATTCAAAACTTTCTCAAGAATTTTCTTAAATTACAAACACATGGCAAGTAAATTGTGTTGGTTCAAATATTAGAGTTACACTCTATGCCAATAATCAAGATTCTTTTAACATGAATTTGTAAAAATATATTTTCTTACATTTCAATATTAAATTCGGGACAATTCCGACTGAAACTGGCTAATTGGTCACATTGACATTAGCAATGCTCTATTCTATTGAAAATCTGTCATTTATGGTATATACATATATCTCATAAATTCATTAAAATATTACAAATAATTCTTAAAAATAACTTTTCTCGTAATGTGGACAAAAATTACAAAAATGACAAATTATTGAAATGTTTATCTCTAACATAAAACATAAAAATTTGTATAAATAATATCTTAAAGATAATATTTTCTTGAAATCATAAATCTTCATGGTCATTTTCCATTCCCAAAAATAAAGAACATTTCTTCAAAGTTAATTGCTTGTGGGCTTTAAACGATTAAAAAAGAATAACAAAGAAAAAATTTCAACTAAATAAAAATTTCCTTAAAAATTGCATAAAATAAAAATAAAAAAAAAAATTCATGTTCAAATTTTTTTTTTAAACAAATTAAATAAAAATAAAAGATATCATAATAATAAAAACTGTTTTTTATATATGAAGGAACTGCTATAGGGAAATATATAAAAAAAAAACATTATTCAAACTCATTGCGCTATTAAGAGTCAAAAATGGTTTTATATTTTTACTGTAATGGTTGTAAAAGTATCGTTGCCGTTCATTAAAGTGACAAATGTCTGAAACATTACGTCCATAATACCAATCTAAAAGAGTCCCGTTTAAGAAGAATATCATGCTGTGCTATTTAATTTTTTTTTATACATATATAAATATTAGTTATATACATATAGACAATTGCCATTTATATACAAATATTTATATTTATATATTAAAGACAGAGTAAAAACTGATGGAAATTATTGGGTGGAATCTGTGAAGTGAAGTGAAGGAAAATTATTATATTGTACAAATAGTAAAGTAGCAACAGAATATAATAATATAAAGCTACTTAAAAACACCACACAACAACAGAACTAAATACTTTTCAGTAGATTTATAGTAATGGGCTATTTTTTCAGTAGCAACAGTTGAATGTCATGCTTGCTACACTCTTACCATTAAAATGATTTAGGAAATATATTTAATAAAAAAAAAAATTCTTTAGACTAAGCATGAACGATATTCGGCACAAAGCCTGAATACCGAGCATTCGTGTCTACTTTTAATTTATGTGAACGGTACCGAATATAATTTTGTATCTTTCAAATGCCAATATTTATGTTTTACAATTCAAATGTTAAATCTATTTACAACGAACTGACCGACACTCTGAAAACATTAACGATTTTTTGTTTCTCATAAAGTATCTCAAAAAAATTGTTCTATTCTGTTATCTGAACAAGAAATTGTTGTGTCGACATTGTCAGTATTTTGTTATGTTACAGTGTTTTTTATATGTCGTTTTTTTATATATTTTATTTTTTTTTTGAAAAATATTGTTACACATAAATTATTTTTTAATGTTGCAAAGAATATTGTAATAAAATTTCCTGAAACAAAAAAAAAAACTTATAAAAGAAAATTATTAAAATTTATATTTTTGTTGGTTATACATGGTTTTCATCATGAAAATATCATCAACAGAAAAAAAAATATGTATTTATGAATATGTACAAGGATATACAAGGGTTTTTTTTTTTTGTTGTTGACAAAAACAACAAAAATTGATGACTTTTATATGAAATAATTAATTGTTATGATTTTGACCGATGGCATATAATTTTTCAAATGAATAAATTACTAAATTATTTTTGTATATATAAAAAAGCGAGAGATTATTTCTGTAGATAATAATTTACCTAAAGGATAAATAAGTGTTAAAGGTTAAATAAAAATGTTAACGAAATAAATTTATTTACATTTTTACTATTACAATATTAAAATTAAAATGAAAAATAGAAACAAAGAATTAAAATGAGCAAATTGGTTTAAAAATGATCCAGCTCAGGCAGGGCCAGGCATTATTCTATTGAAAATGATGAATTGAACAATCTGAAGGATGAAGCCAGTAAACGGCAAACGGAAACAATTCTTTAGGAGTGTGGTTCAAGAGAGTATAAAAATGATGCTAAATTGCTAATTCGAGTTTTGGACAGGTTATTCGATACTCACTACTAACTTTACCCTTCTAAATCTACTGAAAAGGCTAAAAATTAAAGACACATTTGAAAATTCAAGCGCTCCCAAACTATAGCAACGATACTGGGCAATAAATGTATACAATAATTTTAATTATACTTTCAGGTTAAAATAATATTTTTTTTTGTATTCTTTGCTTGGTAATTAACATCCAGATGAAAAAATACCGAAACCTTTTATCTTAGTTTCGTTTGTCTATATAAAAAATGTAATTTACTACCAGAAAAAAGTATTAAAATTCAAAGTGTTAATTGACAATATTCTTAATTTGTTTTCCCTCTGTTAATTAAATAAACACAATATTTAAATAAGAACTGAACTTTAACGTTGATATAGAGAAGAGCATCAGAAGAATATATTTTTGCTTGTATACTATGTAAAAAACAAACTTTTTCCGACTATGATGAATCTAGAATTGTTTTCAGGACAATATTATATTGCGATGTAGAGCATTTTATTCTTGAATTACAATCGGAAAGTTCCGCCGGCGGAAAATTCCGCAGAATAATTGGAATACGTTCAGAAATTTGTATTCTTGAAATCCGGCCGAAATAATGATATTTTAATTTACAAATAATAATATCTTCTGTTAAATTTTGAATAAATAAAAAAATGGCTGCTTTAGAGGAATTTGATGGAATCACTTTTGCCAATTTTGCTATTCAAAAAGCTAATGAAATAAACGTGACATGTTGTGTTCGACAACGGAGAGAACTTTGAACTTTCTGCTGAAGAATGGCTATGAAAGAATGGCTGTTACTTGAATAAGTTGCTTTAAATGTTATTTAACATTACGATATAGCGTGAAATATTTGTGCGCGCCCGACACATAATTCTGCATAAGTTTTATAAGTAAAAGAAGCATAACATTTTCCAGTCTTTAATTTAGGTTGTTTGTATAACATATTTTTGTGTTTTTGATACATATCCACAACATTTGAACTCATTTTTACAATTTAAAAATTCAATTTTTTTAATATTAAAAATAATTCAATTTGACAGATCTTCGCATCCTTTTTTTATTTTTCGAAAACATATAACCAACTGGAAATTTTTGTTCGAATACTTCAGTGCGAGGGACGACATTTATAAGGGTTTTCTTTGTATTTTCAGCTTTTGAAATCTCAAGATTTTTTGTTTCTTAAGAACATGAAACTCCAAATCAATTATTTGTTTGTTATGATTGCCGCCCATATGATTATCATTTCAGAAATATGACAATCGCATATGGTTGACAGTTTAAATTGTATTGGCATTAATTAGTAAATCTGATAAAAAATATAGATTTCTCAAAATTGATCTAGATAAAAAAAAAGATTGATTTCTTAATTCCGTATGCATCCGAACGGAGTTCTTAATTTTAACAATATTTCCCAAGGAAAATATTTCCATCATTTTCAAGAATAAGGCTCTTGGAATCAATTCTAAAGTATGTGATTTTTGTTAATAAATACAAGATTTACACAAACCTTTTCGAAATGAAATGTTGTAATTTTGTCGTATGTTTTATTGAATTTATAAATTAAAATAATAAAATTCTTTTAGATAATCGTTTCTTGGGTATCAATGCTTGGGACGTTACGTACTACACGGTGGAGAATTATTCTCTTCATAAGGTAAGTAGAATTTTTGATAGGATTGGTGCTTAGTTTTTGAACCTTGCATAGGGACTACAATGGATCCATCAAGATCTCTCGTAATGCGTGTTGAGCTTCTATCTTCTTAAACTAACTTAACCTAACATGGCATTTTTCTCAAAAATTAACCTTATAAAAGTTATAAAATATAGGTAGAATTTCGGAATATATTTTGATGCAACATGTCAGTGTAGCTTATGTCTAAAATGTAAAATATTCAGGATTGAATTTACAATATGTTAAGTTAAAATAGCTCTGCTAAATCAACTAAATATCATATGTAGGGGGAAATATAGCAATTTTAATTTGCAGTAATTACTATCGCAATAACAGTTAAGAAGAAACTCAAAAGACTTGTTAAGTCATTTAAACTAAATTATAAAAATTTAAATTATAGTTTCTGTCAAAAATATTGCTATATTTAAGATTGTCAAATATCAATTTTCATACCTGAAATATTATGTTATGTTGAATGAAATTATTTTTGAAAATCAAAACCAGTATAACATTCTGTGCACTTAACTACCCCGAATTTTGGACTTAAGCTACTTTTACAAAAAAAAAGAAAAAAAGAATAACATAAGCAGTTTCTTCAAAAGCATTTCTTATTAAAAATTACTTACGCTAAAATGCTTTTAAAATTAACTACGAAAGTACAGCGAATATTATTTTTGTGAATACCTCAAAAAATAGATTAGAAAGAGTGAAATAATAATATGGAAATATATAAACTTTGAATTAAATCGACTTAAGCTGTTTTAACATATTTTTAATCGTATTACTTTCAAATAAGTTCTATATAGATATTTAAAGTATTTCGATAATTGCAATATGAATTTTTAGTTTTAATTAACATTCAGTTAAACATTAAGCACTTAAATATTAATATTTAAACTTAATGAATTTAATCTGAAAATTAAATCTATAATCTATATTTCTTAATTTAATATAACGTAATTAAAAACATTGTAAATAGCTATAATTGATATTTAATTTTTCAATAAATTGATTTCATATTATATGCAAAATGAAAATGTAAATCATTAATGCAGAGCATATCAAATTAATGTTTCAGAAATCATTTATTAATGGAAGCAATAATCAAATTTTTCCAAGAATTTCGTATAAATTAAGTTATGTGGGAGTGTGCTTCATATTTTTATATGATTACCACCATACCAAGAATTGCCGAAATATTTTATTTTCACAAAATTATAAATTTTCAAAAACAAAAAACAAACGTAAAAATTTTCAAATTAACCAACTAACAAAGTGGTACAAGTAACAAAATTCTAACTAAGAAACTCAATGGTTAGTTTTGTTAGAGTTGCAAAATATAATTACATTCGGTTTCCAAAACTTCAAATTTACAGAAATAAAAATTATTAAAAATTTAATACTCAGAAATGCTATGAACTTAATTAAAATGAAATGAAATATCTTGTTCAAAATTATAATAAATATTTGACTATCGCCTGTGCAATAAATTTTATGAAATCTGCATGAATTTTGTGGTTATTTTTTATGTTATAAATTTTATATTTTCAATATTTTTAACCATTCATTCAAAATTATATAAATACAAAATATCAGAAATGGTAAAAGTGATATTTAACCAATTTCACATTATTTTCGTTAGGTTTAAATTTAAAATATATTATCCTTTTTCATCATATATATGGCGTATTATTCACATATATTATTGTATGATTATGAATTATGATGAATTTAACTTAAAGGTTTAACATTTGATTGATATTTCGTTACCGCATTACCGTGGACAATCAAACATTTCCTGTTTTCTAAGTCAAACAATTTTTGTGTTACAACTGCTCTTGCGAGTTGTTTGAACAGGAATTAAGGGTTAGAAACTGAAGATACGGTCGAGAGAGCTGGTGACTCGATACAAGAAGAATTTGGAAGTGCGTAATGAATAAATTTGCGTGAATGTATGGTCCATTGCGGATCCATTTCATCGTGCAGTATATATTATTATCACCAAAGTTGCAGTATTCCATATTATAATTCATTCATTAATGTAAATTAATAAATTCATTTTTCGAATACCCTAATTACTATATACATATTAAATGTCCTTCTCACAAACTTAATTAATATATTATTAATTAATTATGTTTTTTAATAATTGATATAATAATTCGCTATAAAAAATTACATTGAGTTTCAGAGAAATGTCCTTCAAATTATTCATTATTTATCAATATGGATCAGGCACATATGAAATTAATCATGCATGAAATTATTAAGTATTATAAAAGTAATCGATAATTATTATATTAAACAAAAATTTTTATGATTTAATAATTTACATTATAACGAAAATTAATACAGATCAAGTTTCACCGAAAAATCTATGATAATCAAATTAATTTTCATTTTATGATGGAACAGGGGGTAAAGAAGACATGAGCTTAATTGCTGTTTCGTTAGTTTGATGGAATTGATCATAAAATATTTTGTCGTCGAAATAATGTTGCATAAAAATGTGATTATTTTATATGAATTTTGATGAAAACACAGTCTTTTAAATAAAATATTAGTTTCGGTAATAATTTATAGTTTATGAACAAGATTAAAACAAAACTGCATAACTAATGGCATGATCGTAGTATGTTTTGATATAACTATACAAGCTGAAATAACAAAATACTAACATTTAAGTAGCTGACAAATGGTCATAATAAAAACCAAATTAATTGAAGGACGAGGACGGTATAGCAATGGTTCATGGTTGACAGTTGTAGTACTGGAATAACCTTAATTACATAAATACCACAACAGAAAAAGATTAGCAATATTACAAAATTAGCTTAATAATCAGCATAATGAAATTATAATTGTTTCAAAACTTTTGTTTTTTTATGAAATAAACAACATAAAAAATAATACAAAAATCTGAATACATTTTTAATTGTACTACAATGGAAATTGTCTAGCAAAAATAATTTTTCAACTAATTATTTTATACGATATTGTAAACCCAGACAATTCACACAGCTAATAAATTAGATAACACCAGGTGGTGACAAATTAACTATTAACCAGACCTTTTGCATTTCTCACTTGCTTTATAATTAAAACGAATTTCTTTTTTTTTGTTTTGCATTTTATTTAAAATAAAAATTTTCTATTATTTTCTTCATAATTTATTTTCACCAATTTTTATATGTTTTAAATTTAACACCGCACAGATTTTAAGTTAAACGAATTAATAAAAAAAAAAAAATCTTCTTTAATTTAATAATCGTAAAATACTTAAAAAAAATGTGTGGAACGTTAAAGAATTAAATTACAAACCGCATTGCGGCAAGTACCAGAAAAAAAAAACATCATCAAAATTAATGGGTTTTTGGAGGTTGCTAACATGCGCATTCTTTTATTATGATCACGGTTTTAACTTTTTTTCAAAAATAATTTGTATTAATTAATTTCGGAATTGAAATATACTTGCTAATAAATTTGTAGATGCATTTTGTAGTCTGTCTTGAATTGAAGATGTAAGTCAAATTATAGAAGATTGCAGTCTTTATATAAATTTAACAAAGCTAATTTAATTGAATACATATCGAAAATCATTACGTGTTGATTGTCCATTTTACGTGTTGATTGTATTTACCGTACAAATGTCAGAATTTTGTTTAACTTTTTATAACCTTTCAAATACGAGGGTCTAACAATATTTTCGTTGAACATATTAAATTTATTGTTAAAGTTCCAATATTCAGTGTGTGACTAGGCTAGACTTAAATAATAGTAACCTACAAAAGCTACTTAAATTATAGTGGCTAGTAATGTATAGCTCAAGTGAAATGAATTTTTCATTTAAATTTAACTTCAAAGAAATCAGAAATTAAAAATTTAGCATATAATTAAGTTCAGGTAGTACGCAGTTCGCGTGAATAAAGTATGGGCTACATAGTTTCGATCGGTCTTCATAAATTTTGTATGGGAAATCGAGTGAGTGGACACATAGGTCGAATTGGAATGAATCGAATCGAATCGAAAGATTTTAGAGGGATTGGAATTTTGCGAAACCAAACCAAACTGAAGGAAATCTCAAATTAATATGTAATTTAATCGATTGTAATCGTTAGCTATGTGTTCAGTCTACTTATACTTAACCCGTCGAATCGAATCGAATCAAAACGGAACTGAAGTGATACAAACTATGTAGCTCATGAAAAGTCATGAAAGATTTTTTTTTTCAAATCCACAGATGGCGGGCATAATTATCCAATTAATTTTCATGGGACATTTTAATTAAAAAGTATAAAAATGCAACAATAATTTTAAAAAATAGCATATAATTAGAGTGTATAATAAAAATGTACATAAAAACATTTAAAATATCAAAATAAATTAAAATGTCAAGTTAATTTATCTAATTCACAATTTATTGAAGGCTATTTCCCAGGAGAATTTGGAAAGCTTTGGAAATCTTGTTAAAATTTGATTTCATTCTAGCTACATATTCTTATAAATACATTACTTCTTAAATTTGAAATTTTCGAAAACATACACTTCATTTTAAAATAAGCTGAGCAATTTCTTAAGACCATCAATCAGGAGCAATTTTCGAATTTATGTTGTCGTTAGCAGGAGGCCACCACTATTTTATGTTAAACGTTTAACATAATAGATTCACATCCAATAGTGAAATAATAATAAAAATATCACTTTTTAATGTGTAATTTAACTTTTCATTAGAACCTAATAAATTTATTTTATTTATGTTACAAGTTTGTAATTTAAGTTTATATTAAATTTACGCAATTTTTAGTAATTTATAAACAAATTAAAATTTATAAAAAGTTATTCCTTATTCAAAATAATTTTAATGCCGAAACGAAATTCAACCTTAATTTAATAGCCACCTTCACTAACAACCAAAAGAATTATTGACTTTAAAATTATAATAAAATTTATCAAGAAAAATATTTTGAAAATGAGATTTCCTTTTAACGATAGTGATGACAACAAATAAACAAATTTTCTGATCCTTATTTCCTTGTACGAAAATATTTCCTAATATATTTTGTTATTATAAATTATATTGATTAATCCTTTTTTTATGTGATAAATTGATTAAAATATCATTAACATTTGTTGGTTGATTGAAAAGAACATAAAAATTTCAAAAGAAAATTCTTCTTCTAAATATTTTTGATGATTATACAATTTTTCCCATTTTTCTTGACGCAATTACCTTTAATATAACCAATACACCTTACGGATGACGGGATGACGTATGCTTATGGCATAGACAATTTTAAAGATACAGATAAAACGTATATAAAGTCGAGACATTGATGGGAAAAGTGTTTTCATTGTATATAAACACCAACAAATTTTAATGAGAAATTCTTTTTAAATATTAAATATTTCAATTATTTTGCTGAATCATTTATTTAGCTTCTTAAATTTTGATCAAAATTTTTGGAGTATAAAATATTTTATTAGAATTTATTTTCATTCTTTAAAAGATATAAAATAAAAAATCTATTGACAAAAGTTTTGCTCTGTTGTTTGTTATAAACAAATAAAAATCAAGATAATAAAAAATTGTGTTTTTTTTTATACAGATCATAAAAATCAAACCAAAAACTAATAAATTGGAAAAATTCATTTCCAAGTAACAAGAAAATTGCAATAAAAATTTTATCAACAAAAAATACAAATTTATGATTAATAAAAATGAATCAATTCAATTTATGGTAAAAAAATAATGTTATATTAAGCAGGAGTAAGAGGAGTAAGAAGTAGATTAAAGAATGGTAGATTTTAGTTGTAAAACTAAATAAAATTTCATTTCGCAGTGTTGGTTTGCATCATGTATAAAATGTGAAAGTTTTGCTTGTGAGATTAATGACTTGTTGAATATTGAAAAATGTATTCAACTAAAACTTACTATCAAAAATAGAATTAGCCCAAGAGAATTCGTCAATTTAGTAATCTAAAATCTATAAATTAATACAAATTATAAAATGGCTCATTACAATTTTAATATTGTTGATTTGTAGGTATTAAACTTGCGGTCTGTTGTTCTTGTCAGTAGTTTTTCCTTGTCTTGGTCCTTGAACAGATTTAGTTTTTAAAGCAGTGGATTGTGTTGCTCTTGCCTGTGATATGTAAAGTCGGCCATGACTGAAGGTAGATTCAGGAAGTTAATTACGGATTTTTAGAATAGTTTCGCTTTGGTGGTTTATGTTTTGATATTGCATATCCACGAAGTGCTGGGGAACCAACCGCAATAAGTTTTTTAGGGAGGGGAAGCAGTGTTTCATGGGAAATGGTAATTTTTATTTATAAGTATCTAAAATGGACTAAACCAATTGGGTTTGCATTACAATTTTCTTTTATTATTGTTAATTGCTACAGGTAGACTGGTAGATTGTTTGGAGCTTACTTAGAAATTAAAAATCTTTTAAAGCTCGTTTTAAAGGAACTGATACTGACTACTTAATAATTTTATTTTAATTCGGGAAATGAATTCACTCGGTGTATCAATTTTTTCTTGTAACGCTGGAAGCTGGAACTCCTATTTCAGTTTTTGATAAGCCAATATTTTAATTTGTACACAGCTGGTAGTACTTATTAGAACTACTTGAATACTAAAACTGAGTTTTTGTTCCATTTTTAATGGGTTGAATTACCAGGTGATGAAGTAAGTAAGTATAGTCTGTTAATTAATTAAGTTAATTAAATTTTTAATTGCTTTTCTAATAATTTTATATTTATTTTTATTTAACTGTTCGTATTAAACAGTTAGCGTATATAAATCAATTAATGTTTTGTTTTCGGTGATGCTGATGGACACATCAGAGTTTAATGTCATTACGTCTACTAAAATTATATTCAAGTATTTATGTGGTAAAAATAAAACACGTGTTCTGCTAACAACTATTGAAACTCAGAAATCGCACAACGGATGTGCCGGAATAGATCAGAATGAAGCGGAACATATTATGAAATACGCCAATAAAATTATATCGAGCTGTAGCGCCATCTATGACGATAATGTATTTGAAATCGATGAACAATTCTATATGTCCCATATTTCTTAATAATATAAATTATTTTATAAAATCAAATTTATATTTAAAAATAAAAAACAAAACATTTCTTTACATTTCGGTTATCATTTCCATTAAAAATTTATATGCTCAGCAAAAATCACCAAAAAATTTCTGTATAGTAAACAATCTGACAACAATTTTTCCTATATATAGAAAAACGTGTTAATACGTAAAACAATTTTTTTTTACCTTATTTTGCTATCATGTTTTGTAAAAGAATAGAAAAATTCCAGAATGAAAATATCTTTCAATATTAATAAACACATTCTTAGAAATTTCATCATTGTTTTAAATTATTCACAAAAGAGTCCTGTTTCTCCTGTGTATATCGTAATAAATGCGAATATATTTAAGGAGACCGAAAAAAAAAAAATAGAACCATTATGCATATAAATTGAAGATATGCCACCACCTTAAACATGCCTTACAGTGGTTCAATTCCTTTATTTTCCTTTTTTTTTTGGTTTACAATACAATATACTTATCCTAGTAAAATTGGTATCCTGGGAATTTGGTATTCAGATTTTTTTCCTTTTTTTGTTTTTTTCTTGCCTCAAGAATAAAATCTGAAGGATAAAAAAAAATAAAAATTGAGTTCTTAGAAGAGGAATATTTTTTGAATTGGATTTTTATTAAAATGAATTGAAAATATATTGAATAACTTAGTTGCAATGATTGCGAAAAAATGAGATATTTTTTTTTTGTATAGGTGTAAAAGGATATTATTATAATGAAATTGTAAGTATATATTTGAATAATTTTAAATATTATATACTATTTTTTATTTTTAGGATGAAAATGGATTTTCATCTATTTTTATTTAAAATCAATTTTAATTTGATTTTAATGGTAGATTTTGTTAAATCTCTATTTGTTTTATTTTACTTATTTCAATGACTTTAACATATTGAGGTTACTCATAGTTTAATCGTTTAATGTCTAATTAAATTTAAATTATGTATATCCTTTGTTTTGATTAGTTAGATATTATTATCAATTGCTTCTAATTATTCTACTTTATTATTCATATAATTAAATAAAGGATATACAAAAGGAATAATTAAATTTATTAGTTTATTCGATATATTGGTAGCCACTAAGGAATACTTAATTATGTAAAGTTATATTATCTCTCCAATGAATACAATAATTTATCAAAGTTATAATAAATTAAATTAATTAAGTGACAAAGTAAATGATTGATAATAATCCACAAAGAGAAATATTATCATATGACCTGATACGTGAAATTTTTTTTTACAAAACTTTGTTTTAACAAACTCCGAGTTTTAGGCAACTCCTTGATATACAAATTTAATCGAATAACTTAAAGAAATTTCAAGATACTAAAATGTATCTATAATAATATGTAATTGTATAAAAAGAATAACAACGTCCGTCTATCTTCATATTATAATAAATAAAGTTAGAAGTTTAAAGTGCAAAAAACAGGAAGCTTCAAGATATAATTTTTTTGGAATGGTTCCAGAATATATCAAAATGAAAAGGCAAATTTTAAATTTTATATACAAAAAGTTAATCGAAAAAATTACTTGGAAGAAAATCTATGCTATAATTTTATATTTTTTTACCCACCTGCCAATTTTCCAGACATTTCAATATTTTTTTTACTATATATTTTTTATTTGTTTCAAAAATATTGGAAAAGATGCTTCTAATTAGGGGTACCTTATAAGATAACTCGTAGTTATATTCAACAATGATTTGTAATTTACAGTATGTTTGTAAGAAACAGTTCTGTATTAAAACTTAATCATACTTAAACACATCTAAAATGTATTTGATAGAACTCGTAATTTTGATAGGGACTTAATAAAACTACCGACCCTAAATTCCATAAGCACTAACTACATTACAAAACTAATATGTCATTATAATCTTTATAATATTTACCATATAAAATATTTTTCGGGAAATTTTACCTTGAACCCCTTTTACCATGATATTTTAGGATGCACTCTTTTTTTGCAATTTTGGAAATCCTGACCTCGAAAACACAAAGAATTTTGTTTTCAGCGAAATGTATTTTTTGACCATCAAATCCATCACCAAACTCGTAATAATAAGATAATTCTTGCAGCTAATTTTATTCTAGTAGACAGAGATCTCCAGATAGTGTCATACATTTATAATTTTATATCATTTTTTTTTATTTTTTAGTAAAATATTTATCATCTCCTCAGTAATATCGTTTAAGGATACAATACTGTTGTATTTCAAGAGAAATAAAATAATACAAAGTAAAAGGACACCCGCCGAAAAAATAAAACTTTTCATAATAAAAAATATATAATTTTCCAGTCATCGACATTTGAGTTTTGTTTTTATGTACATTATGGAATCATAGCACAACGGATGTAGTAGACGGCAAGGTTATTGACATCAGTACCAATCAATAATTATTATGTAATAAAAAAGAAATTGAAAATTCGCTACATGTTTACAAACACCAGCCAGCATGGATAACATACATTGGATATATAATAATGATTTGGCTCTGCAAATGTTTTTTTTTTGGAAAATTGCCTTTAAAACAATATTTGTATATAAATATAATTGAGTTTTGAAAATAGATTCGATATCGATCTTTGCATATATAAAAACTTTAAAGTTAGAATAAAAAAATAATAGATTTTAGATTATAAATTTTGCTTTTGCTATACAAATGCAACTTTAACAATTTAAATATTCTAAATATTTTCATTCTATATATTAAAATATGTGTTCATTGAAGTGTGATTATTAGAATTATACGAAATTACTTTTATGGACAAATTTATGAATATCTAATTATTTGAATTAAGATATTGGTCAGAAAACAATTACATTACTTATAGGGCTGCCAGGTAAAAGTAGTACAAAAACCGGAGTATACAATATTTTTCCAGGAAATAAACTTTCAAAACCGGAGAAATAAAAAATAATTTTAAATATAAACATTTCACATAAAGACATCAATCCTTTGGTAAACATTTCACATAAGGACATCAATAATGTATTTTAAATAATTCGAATTTTTGATAAGGACCCACTGAAAATGCCGACTCCACCTTCCGGTTACAAAACTAATATGTGTAACAAATTTCAATGAAATTGGCTAATAATTACATCTTAAAAGAACACACTCCAAATTTCAGCAGCAACAACCAAATCCCAAAATTAACCTGAATGTAAAATTTAATTGAAATTAGGTAAAAATTACTATTTTCTCTAGCCTCTCTAGAACACATGTCATTTAAATTTATAATCAATGTTTTAATGCTCCTGTTTGCCAATGGTTTGTTAATTATACTTACACCCTTGATTCCTTGAATTTAAATAAATAAGAAAATAAATCTTCAAACTTGAAATGTGACAATATTGATTTATCAAATGTCAAATTGATTATTTAATTCATAATTCCTATAGGAAATTTAATCAAAAAAGGGATAAATAAATGATTGATGTTTTATATATATGAAAAATTAATATTTTAAAATATATTCAGTTTCAAAATCTGAGACAGTATATTAAACTTGAAAAATTGAGTCTCAGGGGGACAACCGGAGACCTGGCAGCTCTAATTACATATATAGTGATATTTACTTAAACTTTTCCATTTGTAAGAATTATTATTTCCCAGTACCCAGTCATGTGGTCACTTATAATCGTATATAAATTGTGAGTAAATTTTGTTGATAATTATAATTCGGAAATTAAAAGATAATAAACAAGGCAATTATTCAAATTTTATAATTGATTATTAGAAAATTTTCAATTTTCCTATTTCCTTGAAAACAAAAATAACATAATTCTCATTGGTAATCAAAATTAAAGAAATTATTTATTATTTTAGTAATCATTTCCTTCGAAACTTACAAAATACTAAATCCAATTTTCATATCAGCTACAGCTAAATATATTAGTATATATATAATAAATCTCTAGCTAATAAATTTGATAAATTAACACATACAAAACGACTAACTACAAACATTTTTATTGTACTAACTAAATTCCTCCTATATAATATCGATAAGGTTTCATCTCTGGGTTAATGAATAAATTCATAATGTTCTTGTTGATGATGGGAACTAAAGAAAAAACATCTTAACAATTTGTTTATGAAACATGTAAGAATGATTATATAACTAATATAACACTAAATTATATTCATAAGAATTTTACTTTGAAAATATTATTTAATGAAATTTATCAAGAAATTGAGCTATAATGACATCCTGGGAATTTTGTTTTATATATTCTTTATATTCGTATATATACAAAATTTGAACGTGATACATTCGATAATTAGAAATTAAAGAGGTTTCCTAATAATATGTAATTATTATATAAGTCTGTATATGTATATTGATAATATACAGTTATTATATTATATTTATAATATAATTAGAAATATAGATATAGATTATTAAAGTTTTGTTAAGTAAAGACATAATAATAATATTTTATCAAATATAAATTTATAGAACTGGTGGCAATTTTATTATAATTAGATTAAATTTAATGAAGTTGGAAATTTACCAATTTTCAAGGAGATTGAAAGACTTTGACAGGATCTGTAATTTATGATTAAATATAAAATAGAAAATTTAATAGATTTTATAAATGGGGAATGGTAAGCTATAAGGAAGAAAATCTTAAAAATCAAATCATAGGTTGACAAAATAAATAAAATTATGTTATGTATTTTTTTAAATAGTTAATTAATTTAATTAAACATTTAAATTTTTTCAGTTTTATGTTTTCAGCTATGTGTCATACACTTGATTTAATAATGTCAATGCACGTGCAAATTTAACAATGTCAATGAACGTGCAATATTGATGTATTGTTATCATGAAGTTATAAATTTTTGTGTTAGTTGGGTAGAAAGGTTGGGGGGAGGATTTTTTTCAACACGAACCAAGGCTAAAGAGACCCGCTGCACAATCCTATCGGCGTATGAATGCAATTTCTCCCTACAGATCGTTGACCCACCATACTTCTTTCATGAAAGAGATCACCTTAGCCGGCCTTAAATTATTACCCTCCGAAAGATTAGGTAGGAAATGGTTACCTAAATGTTTCAGTCTTCAAATACTGACCGCCGGGCACCTGCATATCAGATGGTCAACCTTTTCCTCCTCGTCACCGCAGCCTCTACAGATGGACTCTGATGATATACTAAGCCGTGAGGCATGTTTCCTGAGAAGAATTTGTGCAGTAGTGACTTCGGTGATAATCTACGTACATGATTGTGTATTCTTGATGTTTAGAATTAATCTAGTTTTCTTTTCTGTTGGGGTACCCAAAAAGAGGTTAGTATCCCTACACCCAGTAAAGTTGTCATATCTAGTTACCTGTGTTTTTCGGGCCCATTACATCATCACAAATTAAACGGATATCAGGGGTAGACCTATTTTTTTGAGGGAAGGGAATCACAAGTGCTCCGATTTTGCTAGTTCATCCGCTTTTTCATTACCTTCAATCATAATGTGGTATGGGGACCAAAGTAATAGTAACTCAGAAACATAATTTCAATAAAATTAAAAAAATATTTGAATTTGAGAAATCTAATTTAGTTAGCAACCAAACCTGATATTGTTTACAACATTGTCCTTTTACTTCTCTTAATGTCAGCCAAATTGTAATTCAGTTCGCAAAAGTTTTATGGAAGTACTAATATTATGTCTGGAACCATTCACTTATTATAATGCACAAGCACCAGAAAGAATTGCAATTAATTGTAGCTTTAAGTGATTTAGAGTTTTATAGTAAAGTACTTTAATAAACTTTTATTAATGCGAAGATATTTCAATAATATAATATCAAATCAAAGAAAGGTCAATTCAAATAATTTTTTATAATTTTTATATTTATTATAACTTTTACTAATACAGAAAATTAAATTATTAATTCATAAATTCAAAATTTATTCTATTTCATTACAAAAATTTACATTTCTTTGTGCACAGTAACATCACATTCCTCATTTATCGAATTTGTACTTGCCGACGACACTATCAATGCCTTCTCAGAATCTGTCAAATTTATATTTTTATTTTTCAATTCATTTTGTATTGATACTAAAAGATCTGGAGAAATTGAGCGTTTATCATTTTCAACTGAAAATGAATTAGGATTTTTATTATTCACATCACCATCTTTTTCATCAATCAATTCTACATTGTCTACATTATTCTTTTTATTTTTTATACGTTTTGAGCCACGCGTAAGCAAAATAACAGCTGGTGATTCATCGGGCAATGCTTGTATAACTGTTTTTAACATTTTTGGTGGAGATTCTGGTAATTTTGGATTACCAATAACGACATCAACTTTAAGTGCACTACGACGTGCTTCTTCTTTTTCTCTAGCGGCATTCTTTTGCATTAAACTTCTAGCACGACGTTTTAATATTGCCTGAGCATTTGGATAATAAACGATTACTTCATTGAGATCACTTTTCGATAAAACAAATAAATTCGAAAATCCTTTTGATCGTACATCAGCTGTACGACGATTACCATCACCACCGTTCATTGCTAATAAACTAATTTCACCAAATACAGAACCTTCTGATAAAGTCGCCAAAACTAAATCATTATTTGGGCCACCCATTACTTGTACTTGTCCTAATTTTATTATATACATTTCTTTACCAACTTCACCTTTCCGGCAAACCGAATCGCCTGGTAAAAATGTAACAGCACGAAGTTTAAGTACTAAATCTCGTAAAAGTGCTTCTTCACAATCAGCAAACAATTGAACTTTAGAGAGTGTTTGGATGTGAACAGATATGGCAATATCAGTTTTTAAATTTATTGGTAGGGAATCCAAAATATGACTTTCATCTAAATATTTATATGGAATTAATGTTTTTTTTTTAAACTTTACCTAAAGTTCTATACCTAAAGTTCTTTGTTGATCCCATGTAAATTTAAACCACATTTTAACACGTCTTTGCACTTCATTTGGTAAATTTAAACGTCTCATATATTCTAATGTTTCATCTTCTAATTGACGATATTCGTTTTTAGTTCTTGTTGCTGTACTAATTATATCACGAATTTGACCAATTAATAATGCAAATACAAATACACCCATTAGCCAAGCTGCTGTCATGAAAACGTATTCACCTTCTTTTTCCGGTTTTGGATTTTTGCCTAGTTTTGACAGTTTTTATTTTGATTTTCTTTATAAAAGCTTGTTTTATTTACAAATAATAAATAACTTACCAATAGAAGTAGCAGTTTTAGTTGCGAATGCAAAACATCTAACGTATGGATGACCTCGTCCGCTAAATACCCAACGATTTGTTCCTAAACCTGTTGTTTAGAGAGATAATTTTATTTATTTTTAAATTATAATATTTCACAAATTTTATTTATTTATTGCCTTAATTCATTTTTACTATATATTATATTTATAATAACTAATTTTATTTAATTATATAATAAATATAAATAATATGTAAAAATAATAATGTATAATTTTTGCAGGAAATTCGCATGGTACTAAAATATTATTAATATCTGATTAATTTTAAAGGAAAATAATTCGTGAACAAACCAATGCTGGATAGTCCGGTAATTTGGGCAGTAACTGAAGGCCGACCATGACTTCTTCTACTCAGCACAAATTAAAAAATAATATGCATGCAAAGTAGAGTTTATTTTACCTTCATTGAAAAATACACTAATTATTTTTGTCGTTTTTTTTGGGATAACAACGTATGCCTGGTTTCTAACTTGTCTCTTTTTTAGGGTTCAACAGTTGCCCGTTTTTTCAATTTGCCATTTTTCATTTATTCATTTTTTATTTGCCCATTTTTCATTTTCCATCATTTTTTTTTATTTAAAACTTTCTCGATTTCCCCCATTTTTTTAATATGGGTCAATCCTTAGCGTTACTCAACAAACGGCGCATACGTGATGGGACCCGTACGTGAAACATATTTAGCTGAATTAACATACTTAACACATCTACCTTTACAAAAAAAAAATCCTTTTAATGTAGACCTATCTGAAAATATAATTTAACTTCGCAACTAAATAGTACCAATACCCGCCCGCTAATAGAAATCTTCATATTTAATTACTCTACAGTTTACTTTACCTTCAACTTCAACGGAATAGGAACGATGTTAGTGAAAGCTCATTACAACGCGGGAGACCCATTTTAAAATAAATTATTGGAACCTAACGATAATTAAGTTTTGAAGGTCATAACTCAGAAGGAGTTTAATATATTCAAAAATTTTACTTTTTTCATATTTTATTTTTCCGTTTTTTGTGTTTGGTGTGTGTTTTGGTTTTCCAATATTATTTTTGATTAATTTGTATTTTTACTTTTCGTATTAAAAAAAAAACCTTTAAGAAGCTTTGCCCAAGGGACCTGGAACTAACAGTCGTAGAGAAAAATTAATTATAAAAAATGGGGTTGAAAACGCCCAAAATTTACCCCTTTTGATAGACTTTGCGAAAATTAATTATAAATATATAAATAAAATACTTTCCAATGAAAAATACGAAAATCTATTTTTAGAAATGTTATTATATCAAAAATATTTATAACTTTTTGATATTATGCTTCAAATATGTAATAACAATTTTTTTTTATTTGCAAGTTCAAGTAAAACTGCTATAAAATGTAAAAATATAGTTGAAAATAAAAGCTTTTTTTCTCGTTCAATTTATAAAATTTGTATATTTACTTACCTTGTAATGAACTATATGCATAATATGAACAAGCTGTCAAATGTATCATATAAAGCATGTAGGTCAGGGTCTTTGCAACGCGTACCTGAATGGAAAATCAAATATCAAATATAAATAAAATTGTAAATCTTTAATTCAGTTACTACAATATAAAAATAAAACTATTTTACTTACAAAATGTGGTGATGATATAACACGATCCAAAAGTTTGAAAACCTCCCAAAAACTCTGAATTTTCAATAATCTAGGGAATCTAAAGTAAACAGCTTTTGTTCCATATTTAAAATACAATAAATCCAATGGAGTCAATGACAACAAATCCAACTACATAAAAGAATAAATAATTTTATACCCAATTGAAAATTACTTTAAAATGAAAAAGAAAATGAAAATTTTACCTTAAATTGTAATTTTCTGATATAATTTTTTCTTGTTAAATGTTTATCTTTAACCCAAAATCCTTCAAACAAATACATAACACGATGCTTAAAGAATATCACATCTAACATGTAAATAATATCAGCACAAAAATCTAATATTAACCAAGTATTTGTGTTTTCGGGAGTTTGAAATGGAAATGCTGATCGTAATGGTATTACCCAAGCATTATATAAAAAGCTAATTGATACTATACAAAGCCATGATATATATAATTTTCCTTGAGGATCTAAAACACCAGTATCCTTGCTACCACACAAACTATTACAAATAAACGAATTGGCACGTATTGATGTATTATCAGCATGAAATACATTACGATTTAGATTTGTTATTGATGAACTTGTTGTCGACGGTTGACAATTGTTTTTATTAATTTTTTGTTCTTGTCGATTTGGTGGCGGCGGTGGTGATGGTGAACTGGCACCACTTGATGGTGTTGGTGGTAATTCTAATCGTGATTTGACTTTATTTGTACGTGCAGTAAATCGTCGTACTAAATGTCGTACTTGATCACGTACAAACTGTTGGCTATTATCATCAAGGCTGCACATTATGCAAAATTTGAATTCAAAAATAAAATATAGGAAATATGAAATATGAAATTTCAATTTACCTTCTTGTTTCAAAACGATTGATTTGGTCATTTTCCGGTCCATCATATGGTACTACAATTGTTTCCAATTCATCACTAATCGGAAACTGAATTTGTTCTTTGTTCGACACTTCAGGTGATTCATGGTAATTAATTTGAACATCTTTTTCATCAGGATCTACAGGATGTGAACAGCTATCAACATCTTCAATTTCTTCTGTATTAATTGGTAATTCACGAACATTATCTTCGGTTATTTCAAATGGTTCAATTATTGGCATTTCCTCCAATTCAATTTTTTCACATAATACTTTCTGGACATTTTCGGGACTCACTAATGGTTTCTCATTCTCGTATTTTAGTATATGTTTGACCAATGCATGTGTACATTCTACATCTGATGTATTTGGATCACTATCAACACAACCAATTTTACCATTACGAAAATATAATTTCGAAAATTTCGGACTTATCGATTTATTGGTTCGTTTATTATTTATTTTAAATGAATTTATTTTAAATGTTGGACTTTTAACTGGATTACGTTGTGATCCGACTGTTGGACTTGGTGTTTTATTTTCTTTATTTGGACTTTCCCATGATTTCTTTTTATTATTATTATATTTTTCATCAGTTTTACGTTTACGTTCTCGTGCATATAATTCTTTATCACGTTCACGTTCTTCTTTAATTATATTTTCGGTAACTGTAAGGAAATCTTCAATTTCTTTTATATCTTTTGATATTTCTTCTAAACTACGACGAACTGATGCTTCTTTAGCACTTGGTGGCATACTACGTCGACCACCTAATCCTGCTGAATTGATTACATTACGCATAAATAGATTACGTTCAATTGTATCCGAAAATTTTGGTGATTTTGAACGTTCCTGTTGTAAAAGTGCACGTTGTGCTAATGGTGATGTCATTTTTGGTGGTAACTTTTTAAAATCTTCATATGCATAATTTTCCAAAATATTTGGTGATGATTTTAGGAATGATTCAGTTTCATATCCTAAATATGATTGCTATTTAAAAATCAAAAATGTAATTAATTAAAATGTAAAACGACAGATAAATTAAATAATGTAACCGGCCACATACAATATTCAACTAAAACTAAATAATTTTATGCTTTTACGTTGTTATCGATTAAGTAATTTGTTTTATGAAATATGATTTTTTTTATTTTTTTTTGGATTGTATATAAAATATTAAGAGAGACAGTAAAATGTACGCTATTTGAATATCAATTTCATTAACTTTTAGCATTGTAAATAAAACTTGTATTTTTCAATTTTTGGTATTTGTATATACACAATAATTGCGGATTGCGAATTGCGGGGCAATAAGAGATAAACTATAATAATTTTAGTATTAATGTATATATAAATTGAAAATGAATAATTGTAATTAGTTTTTATTTATCATCCAATTCGGATTAAAAACGCACAATGTTCTATCGGTCTATGATAAATATTTGTGCTTTTAGATAAATATTTATGCTTCGACGACTAATTGTAGGAATTAAACATAAAATTATTAAACACTAATAATAATTATGAATTTGTTATTAAGAATTTTGTTGTGACATAATTAAAGAAACAATTTGTTAAAAAATATTTTAATGAAATTTACCTTTCTTAGAAGTCCAACTTTTTCCATATTTGGTAACTCTAAAGATTAAAAATAAATGTAATATTTTTTAATAAATTATATTAAATATTTTTAAACTATTAAAGTTAATATTATTAAAAATTAAAAAAATAATATTGAAAACATATTTCTTTTGATCCTACATTGCTGTAACCCCTGCTTGAATATGGAGTGTCAAGTGTAACTCTGCGGTATATTTTTTATGAATATTCCTTTTGGCAGTATTTCACACAATGTTTAAATTCGTTTATACTTCCTTTTGATATAATTTTCGATTTCTTATTTATAATTATATAATAAATGGCAACATACCAAAACTAAATTACAATCTAAAAATTGGTCAGAGTTTGATTATATAAAATTCAATCTAATCTCTTGCAAAAATATTGCACCAAATTTGAAAAAACTACATAAAAATTATATACAAAATTTTTTTGGTTCATAAAATATTTATTCAAGTATTGAAATAACAATAATTTTTAATGTACAAAATTTTTTTCAAGACGTTTTAAATATTCTTTCCGGCAATCCATATTATCAGCTGGACGATTATATGGTAACCAAACTGGTTCCCCAACAAAATATCGTTTTGCTTTAATGAAATTCTATATAAATTAAAAAGAAAAAAGTTAATTTTATTTATAATGAAATTTCCATTTATAAATTTACATTTGTATCTAATGTAAAACGATGATATATGCCAGAAGGTATAATAATCATATCACCACCGAATACAGCAATTCGAATCCATTTATCATTTCCACTTAAATTAGATTATAAATGTTAATTAAATAAAAAATTGAAAAATATTTATGTTTTTTAAAGTTTACTCTCTGACATCAAAATAACCAGAACCGTCAGTAATAAATCGAATTTCTTCATCGGTGTGTAAATGTTCTTTAAAAAATTGTTTTAATTTCGTATCGTATTCGGGTAGACAATCTTTAGAACATGTCATCTAATATAAATCAAAAATCATAAATTTGAAATTTTTATTTTTCATATATTAAATACTTCATCTTCATAAGAATATCCACGATTTTTACGAATTTTTTCTAAAACTCCATCAGTTTCATAAGTTGACATATTAATCTTTAAATTAAAAATAATTGTTATTAATTAATTCAAATTTTATATTAAATTAAGTAAAGATCAGTGAACGCTTTGTATAATTCGAAATTGCTTTTTTGTAATCATTCTTTTATTTACAACATTTGGTTTAGAGGGAATAACAAAACAACATAAGAAACGTCAACTACACAATTAACAGCTGTTTAATTTGCAAATATAATAATAATAATAATAATGAAATAATCAATCAAATATTTATAATCAAGTAGATATTTTATCATTGATTGATATTAAACTAAAAAACAACATTTAAAATTTAAAATTTTCTACTTACTGCAAAGTATTCAACGCCAGTTTTCTTATAAAGTTCTTCAAGTGTTAGAAATTCTGGTGGATTTAAATGATGTTCTAATCTTTGGTCACTGTTAACATCATTATCCATAAACCAAACTTTAACCATATTTTTCACTTAATATATTTTTAATTGAAATAAATAATGAAATTCAAAATAGAATTAATAGAAAATTTATAATTAAATTAAAAACAAATTTTTTTCACGATTACAAAAAATACGTTGCGACGTTTTGATTATAATTTTTTCAACGACTGACAGTACGAACGTGTCGACTTTTTTTTTGTAAATAAGATCAGAGATTAAATTAAGCTTTTTGTTTCAATTGATATAGAATTGTTGTTGAGACTTTGAGAGCTTTTTGTGCCGGCTATCGCTATGTAATAAAATATGAAACTTTAAAATATTTAAATCAATTTGGTATTTAAAAGTGAGCGTTTCTCAAACTTTCATCGTAAATAATTCGTGATCATAATTTTATATATTTTTATGTAGTTAGTTACAGTCTAGCTACACGCAAAACCTAATTAATTATATTTAAATTTAAAATTTTTAAATACAAAATCTTTACTTTATATATCAAATCCATGGCAGTAGAAATAGTTTGTGAACCACTGGCTCGTATAATATTCCTCTATATTATATGAAAAATGTCAACTATTTATGTGTCTGATAATACTTCCTATCATATAATTAAATGATATGTGTTAATGTCTTATCTCTTATGTATAGATCAGTGAGGCTACAACTCAATTGGCTGAAGTAATGTTTTAGATAATTTAATTTATTTCAATTGGAAATTTCGTAAATTTGACGAAATTATTTATGATATTTTTAAATTAAATTAATATTATTTACTATAAATATTGAAGTATTAGTAATTTTACATAATTTCAGCAATGACTAACTAATGTAATGTAGTATGGGTCTGAAATACGTGATTATCGAGATATCATGCATGATATTTATAGATAAGTAAGAGAAACTTTCTGGCTGTAGTTTCCTTTTCGTGGTACAGCTAATATTCAAAAAAAAAAAAAAATGCAACATAAATCAGTACATAAGTGGAAAACAACTAAAAGGACGTAACCTATTTTTGTATCAATATGAATACGCCGTATTGAAATTACCTTTAAGTCAAATAATAATTCGGATGCTCTAATATTTGAATACTATTTTTGTTTAATAATTTTGGTATTTACAAAATGGATGGGCATAATTGAATGTTAAAAAAATTGTGACCAAACTTTAAAACCTTTAATTAGTTATACCTGTGTAAAAAAACGGTCATTCATTATTTAATTTATCAACTAAGCGCTTGCTTTTGAAATAAATTTATTTAATGATTTGTAGGTAATCATTAGCTTAATTTAAGTCATATTTGTTTCAATTATTAGTAAATTTAAATTCTTTTCAAAACCATAAATAAATATTTAATAAATAATAATGAAAATTGATTAATTATTTAAAATATCATAGAAACTAGGAACCATTTACAACTGGTACACAACAATTGCAAGTGAATGTCGATATCGATAATTTAGAAAAAAATATATATATAAATATATACACATTTTCTTCGTTATTGGAAAAATCGATATTTGACATTCATTATAAATTCAACCTTAAGGAAATTGAAATGCACTTTTTTAAAAACGATTTAAATAAGAATTCAATAATTTTTTTTAATAAATATTATTTACAATTATTATTTAAAATTTAATTTCACTTACTTTTTCACTTATTCAATTATTAGATATTATATAAACAAATTTTAATTTTATGGTTTTATATAATTAATTTATTAAAGGAAAACTTATAATTTAATGAATATTATCGTGTTTTACTTTTCACTTTCACATTTATTTAAACTTTTACACATTTATTTTAATTAAATTAAATTTTTCCTGAAAATCTTTTAATAAATAGATTCTTTATAAGTAAAGATATTAAAAATTGTTTACTTTTCATCTTTAACTATTTTGACAGATAACTTGAAATGAATTTTATGCGCATGTTTTCAATTTTGAGCTTTTATAAATTTATGTTAAAATTTTTGTAATAGAGAATCTACAGGTGGTAGCTACAATCTACAACACGAAATTAAGATAAATGAATTAAGGAAGAATGGAAAATTGTTTTTGTTTAATATGTTAAAAACATTAAAAAATAATTTATTTGATAATGGACTATTTAAACCTTTAGACTAGAATTCAATACTATTTTAAATTTATGTATAATAGTAATTGCTTGGCGACAATTATCAGCAGTGGAAACTGAATAAATTTGATTTTAGGATATAAAAAACAATTTCCATAACAAAAATTGTACTTTTTAGATAATAAATAATTATATATTATATCATATTTTTGCTAGGTCCTTTACCTTAAGCATCCCTTTCATTTTCTTTAACTTAATTAATGTCGTTCATTATAAATGTTCTAATCATAAATTATATTTTAGTATCTTTATTTTATCCATAAAAAGTTTAACTATAAAGTTCAACTGTTTATATCACGTGTCTATGAAAATTTGAAAATTCTGCTATGTATAATTATAATTCTTTATTTTCTTATTGCTTACAAAACATAATTTAATTTAATTAGTTTAGTTTGTATAAGTAAAGTAATATTTCAATTTACCATATTGCACCTTTATAAAACGAATATTTCTAAATTAATACAATACTTTCTCACCTTTACTTAATTCTAACAAATTTGATATATTTCCATTAAACAAATTCATTATAATTATGATTAATTTGTTAAATAATATTTTTCTTTCTTAAAATTCATCAAAATTATTCCATTTCAAAATTATTCCATTGCACTCTACACTTTTTAGAGTATTAGAGACAATGTCGTAAATAATAAATTTGGTGTAATATTGACAATATCGGCAATATTGATTCATTCTAAAATTCAAAATCAATTTACTATTCAAATATAATTTTTTAATTGACTTATTTATATAATGGATAAAATAAATAAAAATTTTAATTAAAATCATAACTCAGAGTTGTAGCATAACTCAGAGTTGTACCAGAGTTCAGAGTTGTCCCACAGAAATATTCGTACTTTATTATATAAATTTTATCTTAAAAATAATTTTAAGAAAATTTAATTTAGGAATTATTTTTCAGTAAATTTTAATTCTCTACTTTATCTGCCTGTCTAAGCGTGTTAACTGTCTATGTGTAGAGACAATGATAACGTGTGTATAACACTGCTGTCTAGTCTATTCAGAAAAAGGATTAAAAATATGAATTATTATTATATCTTATTTAATCGCATTATGAACATCTTATAATATAACCAATTAATTGAAAATTCTGCTTTAAAATAATAATTTTAATTTTCCAAATATTTAATATAAAAGGCATTCAAATAATAGGAAATTTTGAAAATCTAAAAATTTTATATAATTTATGTAAAATATGTAATCAATAAAATTAATTCATTATAAATATAGCAAATTGTTAAATAATGTACAAAAAAATAACAAAATTGATAAAATTTGTAAAATGTGAAACTTTATTTTTGAAAAGAAAATTTAATTTTATTGAATAGAAAGCAATAGAAAATTTTGGTTTGCGAACTATTTAGATATAGAATTGTATAAATTTTTGGGTTCAGATTATTTTATATTATACTTTTAAAATTATGTATTTAGCTATCATTACTATTAGTTTAATTCTGCCTAGTTTATAAAATAAAGTTTTAATTCCATTTTTTGTTTAAAATTAATGAATTATTTAATTATTTTTTGATAATATATATAATAATAAATATTTTATTTAAGTAAATGATATTAATATTATTTTCCAGGTGCTTAGGGCATAAGCCTTCTTCAATGAGCACCACAATTCTCGATAGGTAATCTCTTTCGATTATGCCTGAATTTTAGTAAATCGTCCTCCATTCTTTGTTTTTACTTACCAATTTTTCTCGTACCATCTCTTAAAATTAATCGGTAATTATTTTCACACACCTTTCATCATTTAATCTGGAATAAGTCCAAGTCAATACCAATTTAATATTTGGTATTCTTTAACTTTTAAGTATTAAACGTTCCATCCATAAATTTCTGCGTAACCTGTAATTTCTGGTTCAAATTCGACGCTATACTCCGACGTTTTAAGGTTCCAAAAATGTTTCCAATTGTTTGTTATCCGTCAACCACTATCTTTTCTTGTTTGTTGTTGAACGAAGTCAAGTGTCCCAAGTATACACAATCTTCGACGTATTCGAAATTTTTACTATTTTATGGTTTTAATAGAGACCCAATTCTTTCCATGTAACTAGCAGTTTATTTTACATACATTCCACTTTAACTTTTGGCAAATAAACTTATGTTATCCGCGAATCTTAAATTTGTTAATACTTCTCTATATATAACCAATCCCAAAACCAGAAAAATCAATTTTTCTAAAAACGTTTTCTAAAATAGCTGAGAACACATCCTGTGAAATAGGACCATTTAGCTATATGATAATAATCTTGGCCAATACTAAGACGTGGAACAAACAGAGAACGACAACTTTTGCCGCTGTGAAGTTATCTTGAAGATGAATTAATCAAATCCGCAACAATATTCTTAGTCCAGTAGTCACAATTATAAATTTCAGCTCAACATTTTGTTACTCAAAAACTTATATTAACCTTTGAGAATATATTTTGATAACCTTGTGCAAATATATTATCTCTTCAAACACCTCTGCATAATAGCTAATAAATATGTGAAATTTCGATTTCTAGAATTTTGATTAATATACCAATTAAACATTAAGAGCTGATACCTCTTTAATTGAACTGATTGCTATATTCTAAAAGTAAAAAGTGTGCAGATATTTTTGAATAAGTCCTTTCCTTTTTCCTGCTCTATATATAGATAAAATAACAAATTACGATGAAACTTTTAACCATATTGTCCAAATTCAAGAATAGTTGAAATAAATTCATTGTTAGATTTTCCAATTCCCTTTTCTACAAAGAATCATTTAACCAGAAAATTTTATATATAGATTTTTATAATCCAATTGTAATAAGATTTCTAAAACTATAATAATATTAGCTGAAAAAACCAAAAATTTCTGATAGTACTAAGAATACAGAGCAGTTCTTGTAATTGGTCCTTAAAGTTTTTACTTAATTTTTAATAAATACACCGGTTGTAAGTGATAAGAACGTGAGCAGAAATTAAGTTTTATATAAAATTTTCGTTTCAGGTTTTTAGAATTTTTTCAATATTTGGAAAAGTTTTAAGAAAACGTATTAAAATTATAATGAAAATATTAAAAACATATGGCAGAACGACGACAATTGCAAATTATGAAATTGATTTTTAAAGAAACATGAATTTAATGTTATGTAATTGTTCCCAACGGAATATTTAACCTTATTTTAATTACAATTTAAAATTAAAATTATATAATTAAATAGTGTACATAAGTCAATTAATTAAATAGTTAATCGCCTCGAAAACAATTAATTTTCGTTTGACTTGATATAACTAAAAATGCTGTAAATTACTAAGAAATATCTTTAATGTTTTCTTCAAGGTTGAAGAAATTTGAATAATTATTGCTTTACTAAAATATTCAAAACTCAACCATAATAAATTGAGGAATTATGAATATTTTTTTGAATCTGGATATATAAATTTCATTTTATAAAGATTTTGCGTTGCAATAATATGAAATGTTATAAAAATGTATAATTTAATGCTTCTTAAAACTAATTTTAGTTTTATAAGTTTACACCATTTAGTTCAAATTTGCCTATCTCATTAACAATTCCCTTGAACATATAACAATCTTTTCTATGTTCTTCATCCGAAACTCACCCATTCCTTTATTTAAATTGCAGTTTGTATAGAAGCAGGAAATAATAATCTTAATATATAAATATAATATTCCCATGATGCTACTTAATAACGAAACGTTTAAACATAATAAATTAATTGAACTTTATGTTTAATATCATAAATTAAAGAAAACTTTTGCTGGTTGGTTTATTAGTTTCGTGTTGGTGTTATGATTATTATTATACTTCAATATAAAAAATTTAGTTAACTCAATAATAACAAAATTTATTTCAGCAAGTATCGAAATAACATTTTAAGCAGCGGTGAATTTAAACTGTAATTCGCGGAATATCTAGTAAAGCATAACGATGCTATTGATCTAATATACTCAGAAACTGCGGACTCGGAAGCAGCGATACACACTTGAACTAAATAGACCCGTGTTACACGTTGATTTAGATTAGACAACGAAAATCATTTGAAAATCCCATAAGCATATGCCATCGCTCATAGCAGTGTTTAAAACTTTAAATAATTGAACGTGTCATATTTATGTCGTCATTCAGCATTAAAATCATTATTACGATTATACCGGTCCATACTATTCTACCTCAAAATGAACCAATTTTCAGGAGAGCATTAAATACTGTTTTATTTGAGTCCTAGTTTGATTTTTGAAAGATAATTTATTTCTGCATCGTTTCAAATTAAAATATTACTTATTAATTAACAAATTAATTAGTTATAATTAAAAAACTAAGTTAAAATAAATAAATTTAGTTACATTAGTATTGTAACTCAACCTTACATATTTCAAACTAAAATCATTGTGTTAACTTGACTTAGAATACTTGGTAATTTTCATCAGATTGACAATATAAATATGATATCGTGTATCATTTCCAATTAAAGATAGAATACTTCAAAATTAAGTTAAGCATTCTAACTCAATATACCAATGTTGTCAAAATAAATTTTTAAAGAGATTGATCTATTGTAATTCAACTAACGATAATAATGTCGTATTATTAGCAATCTTAAGAAAGAATATGATATACGTGAGCTAGAATACTTAAACATAGAATCAAATATTGCCTAGTGTTGAAACTTGACTTGTAATAGAATGGTAAACTTTAGAAATTCCTGAATAGAAATCAGAGACTTATATCTTTTCTCTTATAAGCTTGAGAGCTTCAAAAAAAATCCGAATGGTTTTCCGTAGTATGGAGCACTCACAAATTTCACAGATGCTAAATATTTTAACTTGACTTGGAATAGTATGAACTGCGAATATCGATTACATACAAAATTAGTCAATGATATTTAATTGAAAATAGATTTTAGCTAGTAATTTAATTAGTTATTTCATAAAATATCAGTTGTTATTGATATTAAATTATTTAATTCAGTTAGTTGGTGTTTTAACGTTGCAAAATGAATAATTTATTGAATTTATTGTAAATTATATTTAAGCACTTCTTTTTTCCCCAAGAAAAATCAATTTTTATATAGCGTTCGTAAAAATAATTTTATTTCAATTTATCACATAATTTACTTTCAAAATCTTTTTAGATTGGTATAGAAAACAATAAAATAACTTAATTAGAACCGAAAAATTTTATTTTACTGATTTATCATTTTTTGGTTGAGTAAAAATGTCGTAATATTTTTATTTTGTTGTTAAAGAAGTGGCAATATGTTTCCAGCTAGGCAATTTATAAGTGGTTCATTTATCGATTTCAAAAAAAAAAATGTAATAAAGAATATCATTTGGAAATAAATTACAAGATATTATTATCATTATTATAAATTCATGAGCAATAACACCACCATTTAATATTGTGGAACATATTTTAAAAGGATCAATCAATAATTTTTTTAGTTAGGATATTATAGAATTTAAATTTTAAATTTTGGGTAGCCGCCCGCCGTAGAGCCATTTATAATGAAAAAAAAATGAAATTTTTATACATATTTTAATTATGGACAGGTTTTGCAGCTCTCAACAAGCTAATTAAAAACAGAGATTGAAAGTTCAATCACTATACTAAATACTTCCCGCCACTATCAATTCGAAAGAAAGTTGAAAAACAACGTTTAAAAATGAGAGAGCGTGTAACTATCATATTTAATATTATCCCTTGGAATTTAAATTTTTCTTATTTTTGATTTAAATTTACAATATTTTATCAATTTTCAATTTTCCAAATGGTTTTATTTTATTTAAATAAATAAAGTAAATTTAACCTGAATCTGACCTCACCTAAAAAATAATAGTATTTTGTGTCCATACCGAAGAACTAAAACCTTTTTTTTTTGTTATACAAAATTACAAATGAAATTGCTTATATAAATACATTAAATTATTTATTTTTGTAAATTGTTACACATATCAAATTTGAATTTGAATGACAAAAATGAATGTTCTAAGGTTAAAACTTTAACATTTTTTAATAAATTTAAAATTAAATATAAAGAAAACAACCATAAAAACGCATATAAATCTCTAAGGATTCATCATTGTATATAAATATATTATAAATACAAACCTGGTAAAAAGGATGTTGATTTAGGATAACCTTTTTTTTTACATTTTTGTTTCGTTTAACTTTTCTTTCTTTACATATTTAACGATATACAAATGTGACAATTTGAAAAGAAAAAAGAAAACTTTAACTGGATGAAGAAAATTTCAGGTTTTTCTTATAAGGTGAGAACAATTTGTCTTGCATAAAAATGAAAACAGCAAGACTGATAATAATCAAATAAAATGTCAAAATAGAACAATATATATTTATTTATTTTTCATATAAAAAAGGGCGGCCGCCTCCGGTTCGTTTTTCTGATAAATTTTTAGAAATTGATTTGTTTTTGGTTTTACTACAAAATTTTATGAATAATTTGATTGAAAACATAATTTTATGTTTAAAATTACATGTGTTAAATAAAGCACTCATATATCAATACTTGTGACAACTTAAGTGTTTACTTTAATAGTTTTAGCGTTTCCTGGCGTAAGTTCGTTTAATATTGTTACCAATTGTTTAATATCTATAAAAAATTGCATTTTTTAATAGTAACAACCAAATTTTTATAATTTCAAAATAATGATTCAAAATAAATTTATATTGGGAAAATGTTAGAATAAAATTATAATATTTTAAGTTTTTGGAGACAGCTTGAATAAATGTAATACAATTTACAAAAAAAAAATATTACAAGTACCGACAACTACCTTTATACTTACTAAAAGGATGCCATAAGCTAAAAACAAATTTTACATATTCCATTAAAAATTTCACTTTGTTCAACTTAAAGATATTTTGTATAACATATATAAGAAAAAAGCACCATAAAAAGCATAATATATCAAATAACTTTTTAAAGTTCAATTTTAAAAATGTTAATGTTATTGTTGTAAAAGCTAACAGAAGAAAATATTAAAAAAATGAAAATGAAAATACAATATTGAAATTTTCTTTGGAGAAAAACTTTGTGTGTGCATATAATAAATTACATGCAAAATGTTTTTCTTTTATACCTTTTATTAGATATTGAAAATAAGGAAAATTTATTTAAAAAGGCTTTTGTTTTATTTATTTAACAAATATTGAAGTAAATTTTTATTTTTCTTAATATTATATTTTATATAGAAATATAGATTAGCTTCGATTTTACAGGTAGGACCACTAGTAGCCATAATCACTGCAGCTGCAGCCATACAACTGATTTCTCTTTTCTAATTATGCGTCACTGCCCAGAACCGTACTATTGATAAAACAATACAACTGCTTGAGGACATGGACCACGATTCTTGGGGTGTAATTATGTAAACGCCAAGTTGTCGTATGTGTTTTCACGCGCTAGCATCTCAGATTCGCACAAAATATGTTCTGTTTTTGTCTTCATAGAATCTACATAGTTGATCTTCTGTCCCATGCAAGTCTTGATGTAATTTGGTGTGAGACCAGATTTGGTGTGAACTGTTAACGTATTTCCTAAATTGAGATATAAAAATGTTTTGAATAATATGTAAATATAATTTTAAAAATATCGAAAAAGTAAATACAGGACTCATTCATTCCTACCTGAAAACTGATGTCTTTGATATGCAAATCTATTTTTTAATTCAGTCATGAAAATAGTTTTGATAACATAAACTTAATTGAACGATTCATTAAAGCTAATATAGTACTATATATAAAATGACTATATAATTACTCATACAAAAAGACAGAAAGCAGCTAGCTTAGAAAAAATCACTTGCTGAGGGAAATTAAATTACAAAATTCAATTTAATATTGTATATTAATTAATGTGATAAAACTCTGCGACAAGGCTCTGAAATTGTGGGTATTAATTAATCAGCTTTGTGCTATATTAAAGGGTCTTTCATCAAGAGTGTGATTAATGTTAAATTGAAGTAAATCAAAAAGTGGTGAATTGTTTTTGTTCCTATACAATACTTTTTGATCAATATCATATAACTACACCTGAGAAAGCCAATTCGATCAACTCAATTTCTTCAATTGAGTTGATTGAATTGATTCAATTTGTTTATTAACGTGTATCAATACAACAAGAAATATGCTTCAGATTAAATGAACCATACAATTCACGAAGCGCTCTTTGAATTTCAACCATTTAACGCGAATTTTGATAAAATAATTGATCGATTTGTAAACGTTGTTCATTTGTATAGCGATCAATGATGATTTGTATTAACATATTTCAGACATCCATATCGGACACAATCCCTATTGATAAATGTGTCTCACCTATACAAAGCTCTTTTGTTTCTTCCAATATTTTCCGAACTATATTCTGGCAAAACTTCTATTCATAAGTCTCATAACTCTGACCTACAACAAAATATTTTATAAAATTGTATTGCATTTGTTTGTGCATTTTAAAGATACATTCCACCGAATCTAATGATGTAAAAAAAAAATTTTTTTTTTTAAATTTTCTATATTATCCCAAAAGTATTAGCAGAACCATTATTTTTATATTTAGACATAAAATATTTTTTCTTACATTTTGTATCTGTATATAGAAAAAGATAAACATCCTACGAACAATTTTAACATCAGAGCGTTTGCTTCCACTTACTTGTATTTATTATAAAATATCTATTTCTTCCTTTTTACAAAATTTTTTTTTTTGTTTATTTGTTTGTTAGTAAAAATTCTCTAGTTTTATCTATTTGGAAGCTGCGAAATAATACACAAATAACCACCGCACTAATGTATATATTCAATGAAGTAAGATATATAATGTAAGGTTAATGTATACTTTTTCTATGTTATCCTTTAAAGGTTAACCTTTTTAACTATGAAATATTTTTCTTGTGATGTTTTTATTCTGGTGTATAAAGATTGCTGAAAATATTACATTTTCTCGATTACACTTAAAAAAAAAATAAAAAAGAGAAAAAAAAAAGGAAAAATTTCAAGAAAATGTGTTTTTTTTTGTTGTACATTTTCATTTTTATTTAAAACGGCTTTCAATATTGTGTGTGATCCTCTTAAAAATGTAAAGTATACTTTCCTTAAGGTTGAAAGCTGTTTTCATTAGTAAGGTTGGGTTATATAGAAATAGAGAAAATGTAATATATATATATGACTGTGTAAAAATTAAATTTACATGACGTTAATGGTTGATATAAATGTAAACTTAAAGCAGATAAGAAACCATACTGCAACAAATAATAAAGAATGTAAATTTAATAGTAACAAATGATTAAATTTTATTCTGAAATGAGTAAGTGGATGAACTTGCGAAGAAAAGTTAAGAAATTTTCTATGAGGCACCTACACAATGCGAAAAAAGTAACTAACGTAATTTAGCACTCATTCTGCACAGATGGAAATCTCTTATGTGCCATTGCTCGTATGAATAAACTAAGAAAAATATAAATTTTATATTAAATTTGTAACAGATAATCTTCAGTAAAAAATCTCAGCTTTATAAAAGATTGTTAAGGCCATTAGTGAACAAATTGATTGACAATTTTATTAAAAATGTAACGATGTAATGTAATATTTAATTAATAATATTAAATTACAATTAGGTTTATTTTCGACTAGAATTAATGATAAATTTTAAAAATTTAAATTTTTGCTGAGCCAGTAATTATTGGGTATAGAATTACTTTAACTTTTAAATAAGAAATTTAATGTTTTTTTTTTTTTACAAAGAATTAAATAAATTCTATTTAAATGCGAAATTACAAAATATATTTCAAGATATATTTATAAATTCCATTCAAGGCTGATATTATTTCAATTCAAGAAAATTAAATTTAAAATATTTCCAACTAACTCAAATAATTTTTAAGAATAATACTTTATTTTAAAATATATTTGGATAGAATAGGAATATAGATTGTTCAAATAACTGAGTCCCCCTGAGTAGAAAAAAACACATATTTTCAAACAGAAATTTTCTATAATAAATATCGTCGGCTGAATATTGGTTTGTATTATGTCCACTTTTCATAGTTTGTAGTATTTAAGAGTTTAAAGTTTACATTATATCTTAAAGTATAATTATTCAAACTTTTATTGTACTTTACATAAGTTACAAAATTGGTCAGAAATCTTAATTTTTTATTTTGTGCAACTTTTAATTACAGAGTTCTTATTATATTACGAATTACGAATGCAAATGGTAAACTAGAAAATAAAACATATTTATAATAAATTACAATACTGTACCAAGTCCAATTTCAAATATCAAAAATTGCCAAAATAATTAGTAGTATAACTTTTAAAATATTTTTTTATAAAATATCCAATTCATTTCCGGCACATATTTCAGAATTGATTTAATATCTTTTTCTTTCTTTTCCGACATGATTGGCTCATTTTGTAAAGTAGCAAATTTTATATTATATTTACGAGTTCTTTTTGTTATCTTACAGATTGCTGTTCTGCAGCAAAAAAAGTTTTAAAATTTATATCTTACATTTTGACATGAGTACAATAATAAGAATAGATTAAAAACTTGCCTTACATCACAAATTACATATAAATCAAAAATATGAAAAATTGGTCATGTTACAAGCGATTATTCAGCCGACGATATGTAAGTATGCAAAATTATTACCTTAAAGTTAAAATGAACAAAAAATAATTTTTTATTAGAGATTACATGTTCCGGATTGGTTCCAGGCTATTAACAGCTAGATCCAAATGAATTAGGTCATATATATGCCTAAATAAATAGCCTAATGAAATATAAAATAAACAATTTTCTTATGAGAACTGTATAGAAAATCACAAATTTACGAATACATAAATTTGTGTAGGTGTTAATTCAATATGGAATTTTCTGTTAGATGAATAAACCTTATAAATTATTTGATTCAAAATTAAATAAATCGCAAGTTTTATGATGCAAAATAATTTTAATATTTTTGAAATTTCTCGTAATTCATCATTAAATCGATAATATGGAAGAATAATTAATTTGTGTTCTAAAAATGAAAATCATAAATTATGAAAACTAAATTCCAACTAAATTTATTCTATTTTATTTGGAATTACAAACACGAGTAATAATAAAATTAATAATTCTTAGTGCGCGTGCAGAATGATGCTATGAGAAGTGCTGGCGCTGTGCTAGGATTTTTTTATGCTACCAGGAATAGCATACTCCCAGCACCAGTTCAGTAGCCTTAGTCTAATATTTGTGAACGCGTCCATTTAGTTTAGTAACATTTAGTAACCTATTTGGCTCGCATAGAGTAGTAATACAGGATACATTGAAATCGTGGAAATGTTATTCTAATTTTGAAGGTTTCGAGGGAGAAGGTGAAGGTTTCAAATATACGTTCTAAATTTTAGAATTATTATATTTACTGAAATTGCTTCTATAATACGTAACTGTCTAGAAAATAAAATATTATAACTATATTTAATTGTATTTTTGTTATTGTGAACCATCCCAGGTGTAAATAGATTAATTTATATTATATTGAATATTAAATTAATTTTTGATATATTTATTAACATTAATTTTTGAGAGCTGTCAGCTGCAATAACTTAACTATAAGTAAATCACTTTACAATACAATTATAATATTAAATCAATAATATAATAATATATGTATTATCAAAAATTAATAAGAATATCCTGAGGGAAACAGTATGAGGCAAATTGTTATCATGCTGATAGAACCGACGATTTAGTTCTATAAAATAAAAATGTTAACCAAAAATGTGATGAGTTAAATATTCTCCATCATTCGTAGTTTAATTACTTTTCTTTCGTTATACCTAATATTTCTTAAAATTAATACATGTCTGGATTAGCGGACAGACGATAGATGTACAAATAATTCGTCATTGTTTTTTATAATCCGAAAAAATTTAAATTATTTCCGATTATAATAAAAAATTAACTAACTATTAATTTATTTTAATATAATTACATACAATAATTAATTACTTAATTTTTAATATATATAAAAAAATATAAATATTTAAAAATGAGTTTGCGTTATGGAAATATTTTGTAACGCATTGCGAAAATTATATCAATATTTTATGGTACAAAGAAATTGTGATTGTAATATAAATTCATCTAACTTTATTAAACCAATTTCACTGCATATAAAATCGACTGTAATATATTTTAATGTTCTTATGAGTGTTTCTAACATAATAATTTGCAGTATATCCTTTTAATTTTCATTATTACATGAAGAAAACTGGATTAAGAATTTCTTGCTATTTATGAAACTGATAAATTAACATTTTTTATGATCCTCCTTGTCAATTTAATATTATAATGAAATGAAATTTTCATTAAATTTATATTTCTATATCAGTAATATTTTCGTAAAATAATAATATAATTTTTGATAGACTACTAAATGTGGAGCTGCTTCTTATTAAGATTGTCTAGGACAATAAATCGACTGATTAAAAAAAATTCTAGACAAAATATACGACTATGAAATTCGAAATTAAAAATATGTCTGAATTCTGATTGAAGCTCATCTAAACCCTCCAAGTCTCAACGCTAACATTTATTTTCGAATTTTCCCCATTTTTTTACAGAGAGTAAATTTTTCGAATTTTTCATATATGTAATTTTGTTATACGATTTACAACTACAATTACAACATAAGTTAGCAAATTCGGAAAATTGATATTAAAAAGTTCGAGTAAAAATGAAAAGTAATTTTTTTTTATCTAGTCATGCGTAGCATTTGAAAA
This sequence comes from Rhamphomyia laevipes, assembly GCA_963920725.1. NCBI lineage: Eukaryota > Metazoa > Arthropoda > Insecta > Diptera > Empididae > Rhamphomyia > Rhamphomyia laevipes. The sequence continues at coordinate 40,960,278 of OY987256.1, forward strand.
TTTTCTTGAAGATACTGCACTGTATAACAACAACAATATTGCTTGCTGAATAAAATTTTCACATTTCGAAATACATAATAAAAAATTAAAAAAAAAACTTTTAAATTTTCTATTAGTTAATTTCGATAAAGCCTTGATAAAGGATTTTTACATTATCCTTGAATACTTTTTTTTGATATATGTAGATTATAATTTATAACATATTAGAATACTTAATATAAGAATAATAATTTTCCTTTAGGTTAGGTCACGTTGTTATCGGCGGCGGCGGCGGCGTATATTATTCCCTAATTTGTTTATTGAATGAAAATTATGTTATTAAATATAAGCAATTTTCATATGTACACCCACATTAAATGTTAAACAGTAAAAAAAAAAAACACTTTAGGGAAAACTTTTTGTAAAATTGTCCCATTTTGAATAAACCAAAATTTCGGTAATACAAATTTAGATAAAATAAGAGATAATTATAAATAAATGAATTTCATAGAAACCTTTTAAAATTTTATATTCTTTTTATTCAGTATCAAATTGTCCAAATTAAATCAATGTTATATAGCTAGCTAATAGCCATAATATTCAAGGTTAATAGCCATAATATTCAGGTTCAAGGTTTTCCTTTTAAATAAACTCGATAAAGTGTTAAAATATTAAGGGGGGATTTCACAGTGGGAGCTTAAGCTATTGCTTAAATTTCGGGTTAAGTTATTTTTTAGTTTCTCAGTGCAAGCGAATAGATAAACCTTCCTTAAAGTGAAGTTTTATCTTAAGCGGCAGATGGTTTGAGCTTAAGTTTCACTTTTGATGTGTTTAATTATTAGTTTCTGCAAACAAATAGAAAATAAATTCATATACATTTAAAAGTTATTAGTAAAAACTCATTAGGAAAAACGCTAAAATTTATGCTACGCTTCTCCATATTATAAATTTATGTTTTTATATACAAGCACACTAAAATATACACGAACACTAACTCAAAAATTTCAATGCTACATTAATTTTTGTGGTATATTTTCATTCAGAATAAATTTAATTTCAATTATCATTCACAGTAGTTCACATTTTTTGGTTTAGCTAAGCTTAGGGAAAATTTTGATTGATAAACCCCAGTGAGCTTAAGTTGCAGGTTAAAGTTGCGTTTTGTATGTTATCGCATTATCTTCTTCTCCAAAAATGAATTCTCTAAATTGCTGAAAATTTATATTTATTGAAATGACGTGATTGCTCTGTAACAAAACGTAGTGAAATCATTTAAATTGCCTTGAATGCTTTGAACTGATTATACTAAAATAAAGCCGAGTCATTAAAAAATTTAGTAAAATCTTGATCATTAAAAATTTAATTAAAATTTATTTTTCAAAAATATAATAAATAAATTTTGTGATTAAAAATGTTCACATAACATTTAACAATCTGATGACATAGAAAATATTTATGATTATTCACTGTTATTTATGTATGTATGTTATTAGAAAACTGATTTTGAGATAATGCAAGTGAAAAATCACACTTTACACCGCAATTTAATTCTTACGTTTATTTTATACTGGAAGGATAGCATACATACATAAATATCTTCTTGTCACTTGTCATTATCGTACATCAGCTAGACCTCTAGCTAGAGGATTTTCACTTAATAATTTAAGTTGTTTTTATAATATTTCAAGGATGCTTTGTTTATTTTAAAAGTAGCACAAATAAAATAAAAATAAAGTTTTTGATTTTGACCGTAAATTTATCAGTTTCATGTTTTTGTGAAGGAAACTTTTTTTTAAAAAAAAAGAAACATAGAATATTAAACTATCAGTTCATCTTGCAGAAATAATCTTGAAATTGAAGGCTACGATTTTATAGAAACAGTTTTGCAAACAGGATCATGATTTTTGCAAACAGTTTTGCAAACAGGAAGTTATGCTAAAAATTAAGCTATAAATAGAAAATTACAAAACAGGCGATATAAATTGTTGACAAATCAAGGAATTAAGGACCGAACTACAATTTACATTCGTACTAACTAATAATTGGTCATATATCAATAGTAACTATTTAAAGGACCTGTTAAATATTCTTTGCAAAAACAATTTTTCCGGTAATACATCAAAGGATAGTTCTAAAATCCGCTGCTAGGATAAATTATTTGCATATAAAATTTACCATGAATCAAGTTATATTTTCCTTGCTTCTTTATCATTTAAAGCGTGACAAAGTTCATCAAAATTTAAAATTAGGACCGAAATTACAAATTCTACCGAAATTACTAACTTTCAAACTATAAATATATTAACATTGACATTTTAACAAACCCACTAAATTAATTTTCATGGATTATTTTGACTCTGTACTCGTTATTTGTAGTATATTTTCACCACACGTGATACTTTTCATTTACTTACTTTAACTCTCGTTATATGGATGCATTACGTAGAGGGGTGCTTACTATATTTTACTTATTATTTGTTTACGTTTGTTCTTTTTCATATGCGATAGTACATTTTCATCATCAGATAAATTTCAATTTGATTGCTTTCAAATGGCAAAAAGAAAAGAAGGAAAATTGTTAAACATTGTAATAAAATAATACCAACAAAATAGAAAATTTATTTGATTATTCTATATTACGTGAAAGCATCAGTTTTACAAAAGTTAATTTTATTTTAATCAATTGAATTATGTGTAAACGTGTGAAAATAAATTAAAAAATTATTGATTATTTAGAAATGAAAATTATCTTTAAAAGCATTCTGTAATTTACTAATTTTTAATCAAAACTATTAACATTTCTCAATTCAATATAACAAAATATAAATTTGTTAAAGTCAATAATTTAATTTCCTTATTTTATTAAATTTTATAATAAACAAATTTTACGACTATTCAGTATGTAGCAATAACATGAATATAGAATTTTTGGATAACACAGGAACAGGATGTCATAGGAAATTTATAAAAAAATAAAAACTTCACCTCTCAAACTCTTAAGAATGATGAAATACTTTTTTAAATATATGTTTCTATATAATACGCCTTAAATTTTGAGAAAAACTGTAAGAAAAATACGAACATCTTTATCTTTTATATGATTAGAACGGAAATGAACTGAGGAATATGGAAAAAAAAGAAAAATTAAATATTATTTTAGAAAAATCAACTTTACTTTCTACGCCAAGCACAGTTTATTTTGTATTTTATATATTTTGACATCGGAAATGCGAAAGGAAAAAGTACTGTATACATTTTTTTTTGTTGAAATCAGATTTATATGGTCTTTAACCCAGGCATAAAGTAGTATTGTATGACAAGTCCGTACGTTATGAAGAATGGTTTAAAAATGGCTGAATAGACTATGAAATATTAAAAGACTAATAACCATTTCAGTCAAAACTCATAGTCTCAGTCTCAGTCCAAAATATCTGACTTTAGTTGATAATGAATTGACAAAAGAGACATTAAAGTTCTTCTTGGAAGACACTAGTTTTCCAAAATGCTCACCACTCATACCGCCTTTAGTTTTGGATCCACCTCTATGACTTTTGTTCAAATTTTGATTTATTTTTTGACCAGTTCAGGCGTTCGGATAATACCATCTTAAATATGATAGTGTGAAATTGTATTTCGGGATCATGCTATAAGAAATTGATATGTTGAGGACCCTAATCTTAGTAAACTCTTTGGCAAACTTTTGTATCCATGCTCGTCTTCATTTCACATGAGCCTATAGGTGAAGATCACAACTTCCTTTTAAATTTGTATATGTAGAGGTGCTAGGTCTATTAATACCGCTAGATAGGCCACTTTTTGAAGTTTTTACTGAGCTTTTCTGGACTGTGGTTTGAAGTATTTTTGATCACTATACCTAGACCACATGTTTTGCCGAGCAAGCTTCAGCAGGTCCATAGTGAGCACTTGGTTTTTCCATGTTAATCTAGAATGACTCAAAGAAACTTGACCTCCATTGAGAATTCTATAATTTCTCCAAAAAGTGTGGGTTTGATTAGATTCTCCCTATTTCTGCTTTTCGTAAAATCGACTAGTAAACTTTTTGTGCAGTTGATATTTAACCGTACGTTACTGCACCAATTCGCCACTTTATTTAAGGCAAATTGTAGAAATACTGAAATTATGTTTTCGAATTTACACCGGACAAGTATTATTGCTAGGTCGTCGGCGTTATCCCTGAACTAAATTAAAAGAGCTACAAAAATTAACTAAAGCTACACGAAATAAATATGTTGGACTTCACAATTTCAAGTAAAATCAAAAGATATTGTTAATTTAAGAACTTAATGGAAGGAAGTACGTTAACTTTTAACAGTTTTCATTGATGGCGTGTTGTATTTGTGAAGTCGATATTATACTTTGTGTTAGTTTGGCTTTGTATATTTTTATTATTATAAGTATAAAGTATAAATCTAAACTAAACAAGATTTAAATTGAGAACGTAGTTTTGTTAGTAACACATTTAGAAAATATTGTCTTTTTATGAAAATTCTTCTTTAATCTTAAATTATATAAAAATATTTTAACTTATTTAACATTACTATCTGTAAAATGTTTCGAAATCTAACCATAATAATTTTAGCATGTTTCCATTTAACCCTTAGACCGCAAGTCACAAAATTGTTCATGTTTTTATTACAAATTACACTCTAGACTTAGACAAAAAAAAATAACACAGGAAAAATTTAAAACCGAAATTTTAAGTTTCATAAAATTATACTTTCATATCAAAAAGTTCAGTTTGTACATTTAGATTTGCTCCACTCTTTTTTTTGTGTCTGCTTTGTCAAAAAGACCTCCTTTTTTTTAAATAAATTTATGGTTTTTTAGTCTTCTGCAATGGAGTAATTTTTTCTGTTGCTGTTATCAAAGATCGTGTACATAATGAAAATATTCACTGATATGTAAAACCAAAAGTACAATGGAAATTATGGTTTAAAAAAAACTTACATAATTGTATAATAAAATGATACCGCATTTTCCATAGTTATGTGTAGTGTACCTATGTAGATATATTATATTGGCACCAATTGTCCTTAGAGATATCAACAACAAAATAAAAAAATGTTGTTTTATGTGAAATAAAAAAAATATGAGAAATATAATTTTGTCGTCACAAATAACATTTCGTATGCTGAACGGAGCACATCCCTTATTACAATATCGTACGCTATTTTATAAAGTATGTTTAATCATTAATAGGTCAAAAAACTCAAGTTAATTGCTGTTTTTGGTAACCTTGTGTTTGGTGAAGTATATTTATTTATTGTGCATCCTTTACAGTCCTTTAAAAAGTTTAAAATAATTTAAATTAAATTATTTTGTACAAATTTAGCTATTCAAATTTATATAGATATTTTTTCAGCAGACTCTACAGCTCGGATTTAAGGAAAGATATACTCGTTCTAATTATTGAGTAACTAATTTTAAATGACAAATTGTCTCCACCTCCTTTAGCATTTCGCCAATCATTAAAATATAATATTGCATATTTTATAATTACTATAGGTACTTCAAACTGAGTCAACTTTTGTAGCGACATTGACATCTTAATGTGAAATTTTACCAGGGGCCAAATACTTCAACTATAACATTAAATAATATTACATAGATTTTCTCCAACAACAACAAAAAAAAAAACATTAAAATAACATTAAAATAACATCGAAAAGTACAAAAAAAATTATTAAATGATTTTTAACAATTGGGAATTCAGAAAACAAATATCAAAAATATGTTAAATTTATGTGTCACAATAAGATAGAGTGTACTAGAAAATTCTTTTTTTTTTCTTTGTGACAAGATTAAAATATGAAAAATTAATCATTTCGACTGGAATCAGACAACAAAAGAATATGCCGATCAAAATGGTAGACAAATGTCATTTAAAATTAGTTTCTACTATATTCCAATACAAAAATTATTAGAAGTTTATGAAATTATATCTCAAAAATAAATGAAAAAATGATTAGATTATTAGATATTAATTTAACTCAGCTATAAAGGAATTTTCTGTCTAGAAAACCTTGAAGACGCCAAGATGGAAGCGTTCATTAAAGAAGTAGAATGGGTCGTCACGCTGTTATAATGATACAGCGTTCAATTGGAGGGTACAACGAAGTCACTTTTCTGTGGCCAATGAGCGTAGAGCCCACTCATTTAAAACCAATTAACAAAGGTATAAAGTAATCAATCAAAATTTATCATTATAATTCGAATAGAAGTTATTTTTTAAATTTAAATTTTTAGATAACGATATCATTTTGATTCACCTTCAAAATGTGTACCATATCTTTAAATTTACAATATTTAGTGATGTCTGAATTAAATTAACTAAATTTCTTCACTATAACGATTCTTATAGATCAGAAATTATATAAAATTGAGATTCAAATGGTAATTAATATAATTAGACGAAACCTCTATCATTAGAAGACGAGTAATATGAACTGTCACGCCAATATATGAAAATATAAGAAATTATATAATGTTTATAATTTATCAATATATCTTTAATGAAAAAATCAATTCATCAATCAATTCAAAATTCCATAAGCCTCTCAAATATATAAAAGATTGATTAACTCTCTTGACGTTGTTATTCATAAAAATAATAATAAATAAATAATGTTGATAGATAGATACAAAAAACATGAAGCAAAACTACAAATTTGATTTAAGCTAATTATTATGTAATATGTATTCATTAAAATTATGTAAAATTAATAGAAAATTCATATATAAATAAAGTTATTTTTATTAACCTTTTTCATAATGGGATCAGCTAGCTAAATCAATTTTTTTTTGCAGAGGCGGATTATTTGTTTAAACTTAAATTTTTTAACCAACTTTCAAAAATGTTCAGTATATTTTTGTTAATGATATTTTGAAGTTTCTGTCCTTAATTTGTGCCACATCATGAAACATTAACTTTAAAAAGTAAATATCTTTACCAAATATATGCTTACAACTATCGTTACTGAAGGTAAAAAAAGGTACAATAGAATAGCAGTAACTATTTTCCAATTTATACATATATTGTCCTTTTACTTAGCCCTCTAAATTAAGTTCTCTCAAATTTCTAGTCAAAATTAGATAGTAAAACTTTTATAACTAAAATTATATTAAAAATATAATTTTTTGGAAACATCCTTTTTAAAATAACACTACAAAATTTCAATATTACATATAAAATTTCTTCTTTTTTTTTTGTTACACAAAATGTAGCTAGCTAGCTACTTATGAAAAAAATATAAGAAATTGTGGAAATTCTGCAAAAAATTACCATAAATATGAATTTTATATAAATATAAAAAGGAAAATTATTATCTAAAATATTCTTTCAACTGTAATTAACTTTGTAAATCTGCTTAGAAATATATTTTTATAATTTCTTTTAAAAATTTTGTTTAAAGGACGATTTTTTTTTTACATATTTTCTTAATTATGTATAAATAGACCCTTTTTTTTAAATATGGAACATAAATAAACTCGATTAAAAATCGCAACATCATATAATATTTCATTTTATCATTTTCGTTTCGCAAACCAAATAAAACTTACAAAACCTCAAAAAAAAACCCAATTTCATCCTCATAGCCAAAAGTCACCATCATGTTAGTAATATTTTTCATGAAAATTTTTGTAAGCAGAAAAGAAAAGTTAGAAGGGTTTTTTTATTTTTTGTTGAAAAACTGCTGTCACATAAAAATTTAAAATAATATTAATATAAAAATGACAAAAAAAAAAAATATTATAATTTTATTCAAACAATTTTTTTTTTGTGTAGCATAAAATTTTCTATTTGAGACCATAGTGTCAATGCCAATAGATCAGACGACATAGTCGTTACGCTAATGGAAATTCTTAAGTATTATTTACATTTTAACGTTAAGATTACAGCAAGTGAAATTGAAATTTAATTCTGTATAATAAATTGAAGAGAAAATTTGCTGATACATTAAATAGCATAAATTTATAGATTAATAAAATTTCAATTAGTTACTATATGTAATTGAATTTTAGAGGTTCTAGTCCTTTGTCATAGCTCTTGATTTTTATAATTTTCAATATTTCAGATAGTATATAAGAATATGTCAAGGCATGAAGCATCAGTTAAGAAAATATATTGTAATATATAAGAAATACGCTCAAATTCCTTTTTGCTTGCACTCTTTGAATTAATTTAAAGTTGTTTTATTAAAGGTCACCTCAGAAAGACTCTCATTTTTTTCAGAAGTAATAACCCACAGACTGGACTGGGCATCCAATTTAACCAATCATGTCGCAGCTGTAAAGATTATAGTCCACATCATTTGCGAGTAACCTGCACTGGCCAGAGCCAGATAAAACTTTTTCGGCAGTCTTTAACTTAGCGAACTGAACGACTTAGCCACGAAGCAATCCAGAGACACGTGAATAGCACGAGATGGCGTAGACTAGTCTGGTTTCATGAGTATGAGTGGTAGCAAAATGGTACATATGCGATAATTGGAGTCGGCAGGCATGTTGCTGGCTACTCGCTACTTAAACCAATTAACCAACCCACAATATTCTTGTGTGTATGTTGAAAAGATCTACAATTTACATTAAGGCTAAACGACTCTGTTATAACTTAAACGTAAAACGAATATGTCACAATCGATTTCCTTAAATTTTAACTTAACAAACCCCTAATTTACCAAAACAATAATTTTTTATATATTATTGCTTTGGCACACAATCGAAATTTTATATCAAAATTGGATAGTTTCTACATACTTTTTATTATAAAAGTGACTGCCGAAAAAATTAATACAAAAAAATTTGGAATCAATTTGACATTATGAAAACCTCTCTGAAATAAAAGGTTAGATTTTTTTTATTCAAAATTCAAAACATTTAACCGCAAAGCTTGTCTCCGGTACATTAAAAAGACGTTTTTGTTGTTATTGCATTTAAGATATTAAGTTTTAATTTTGAATTATTTTTATTTATTTTTTGCATTACCATATAGAAATTATAAATATTGAAAATATGTTTTTATTTGGAAAGGATACTTTTAAAAGGATGCCAATAGGTTTATTATGATAAATGATCTATTACGTTTCTTTCGTTTTTGTTTTATAATAAATGTCATTGAAGATTGCCCAAATTATGCTTCTCAAATGGTGTGATTTCAATGGTTTTTCTTTAAATGAAAATAAATGTCCAGTAATCTCGTTTTATCGATCTAAAAAAATCTGATTATTTTTGATTACCAGCTTGGTTAAAGATTTGGAAATAATGATACAAAATTAATATTATCTTTGCACTATTCTAAAGATTCTTCTTAAAAAGAAATAGTACTGCATTTAGGGATATTGGTACCTTAAAATTATTGTTCATTTTTTCTAGTGAAAGGTATACTAAAATATGGAAGTGTAGTGTGGTATATCAATTATCAAGTATTCATTGATATATCAGAAAGAGTATAAAAATCATTTTCTTGCTATGCATTATGGAAATATCATTTCAGTTCAAAAATATTACCATCTTCTTATCAAGTAAGTTGTAAGCTTCTTGGCCTGGAACTCTTATCCAATAGGAGAATACTTTCGTGTGTTACTTTCGTTTATGATGTCTTAATTAGTTGCATTAATTGTTCAGAATGTTTAATTAGTTTAGTTCAAATAAAACCATTAAAAATTGCATGATTTATTTCAATTATAATTGTCTGTAATAAATAATAATATTCGTAGACTGAATGAAATAAATGAATAGAATAAAACTAATTTTAAATATTTTAATCAAATTTAAATGACATTTTAGTTTATTTGATGTAAATTAAAATTGCATTTCATTCATTTCCATTCCATCTATTTCTAATATAATTGAATTGCAAAAATTTAAAATTTTATTTACTTACAAATATAAAAAGATTAATTTATCATGTAATATTGTTAATGCTTCAATTTACTATATAACATTGAAAAATTATAGTTTAACATTTGCTAGATGCTGGTTTTGACTATGCAATTTTGATGTAAATTAAAATTCTTATTTAAAAATCACAGTCTTATACCGAATTCAATACAGCGATTGAGATAAGAAATAATACTTCTTACGGTTCCGATATTTTAAAGAATCAATTCATGAAAATTTTTAAAATATAAGAAATTAAATGTAAAAGTTAAAAATTTAAATTATATTTTCTCTTTACAAAATTTTAGTATATAGCATTTCCCGCAGATTTGTTGTACATATATGAAATACATACCAATTTCATTTTCTATTCTTTATAATCTTATCATGTTAACCAAAGTTTCTACATATTCTTTTAAATATTTTTGAAGTAAATGGCATTACATATTCATCAATACATTTTTACAAAACAATTCATATTTGACATATTCAACTTTTAATTTTGTGTATTACTGAATTACTGATTCTTTAATAATGGAATACCGATTAAAAAGGTAAGAATAAATTAAAAATATATCAAAGTCATCTAAAATGAAAACAAAAGGAAAAATGAAAAGGACACGCGCGTCCTTATAACATAAAAATAAATAAAGAAATTGCATAAATTTTATTATTAAAATATGAACCTAATGTGAATTATATAAATTATTTCCAAGTAGTACCAATTTCAGTTTCTATACTGCTCAATATCTCTAAAGTATTACTCTTTAAGGATGTGTATTGTCATGGCACGGTAGCGGTATCATCATAAAATGTTAATTAAAAAGCTGAATACCTAAATAAATTTATATGTGATTTCAATTATTTAAATAATGTTTTTAGATTAATTGAAATTGCCAAAGCCAATAATATAAAAATTAAACTATTTAATTGTAATTTATACGAACTTGTAAATTGTATGTGGGCCTAGTCTTCCAAATCTTATAAATCCCATACCTTTAACTGAAAAAATAAAATCGATTTTGTAAGAACAATATTGAATATTCAGTTCTATGTAATTTCCTATACCTACGTGCATTATAATCTGTATTAAATTGTAGAGACAAAAATGAATTGAAGTGCATTCATTTTATTATTTTAAACATGAAATTTTTACGGTGGGGGCGCACTGAACATAAATAAGTTCTTTTGAAAACTTTACATAAGATTTTTTTTTACGTTCAAGAATTTTACAATTCATTTTTGTTGTAACTTTTTCTTTATCCGGAAATTTTCCTGGAACAATTGAAAATTTTATCCTTGCTTTTTTATGGCTTTTAATTTGTTTGTGATAGGCTTCATTTCTGGTCTGTATACAGTGGTGTGCTAGCAACTTTGGTTGTATATACATATAAAAACATGAATTATATATAAAAAAAGCTGCTAACTAGGGGGAGCAGATAACTCATAGTATGTTGTTTAACAGCGATTTATAAATATGCGTAATCACGAATCCAACCTGTGTACAAAATTTCATTGAAATTGAATAATATTTACCATATGTTCTAGAACATATGAAATATTAATCGGAAATTTTAGCATGGACCCCCTCAGGCTACTAACTTCTACCTTAGTCTACACATGCGTAATCACGAATCCAACCTGTGTACAAAATTTCATTGAAATTGAATAATATTTACCATATGTTCTAGAACATATGAAATATTAATCGGAAATTTAAGCATGGACCCCCTCATGCTACTAACTTCTACCTTAGTCTACACATGCGTAATCACGAATCCAACCTGTGTACAAAATTTCATTGAAATTGAATAATATTTACCATATGTTCTAGAACATATGAAATATTAATCGGAAATTTAAGCATGGACCCCCTCAGGCTACTAACTTCTACCTTAGTCTACACATGCGTAATCACGAATCCAACCTGTGTACAAAATTTCATTGAAATTGAATAATATTTACCATATGTTCTAGAACATATGAAATATTAATCGGAAATTTAAGCATGGACCCCCTCAGGCTACTAACTTCTACCTTAGTCTACACATGCGTAATCACGAATCCAACCTGTGTACAAAATTTCATTGAAATTGAATAATATTTACCATATGTTCTAGAACATATGAAATATTAATCGGAAATTTTAGCATGGACCCCCTGAAGGTATTAACTTCTAACATGGCCAACACATGCATAATCAGAAGGTCTACCTTTGTGCCAAATTTCATTAAAATCAGATAATAATTACATGCTATAAAACACGTAATTATATAAAATTCGGAAACTAAAACTGTTTTCTAGGAACCCCCTGAAGGTCTCCAAATTTCGGGAGAGCCAACTAGATCCCAAAATTAGCCTATATATAAAATATCTTTGAAATCGGTTAACAATTACTATATGCTGTAGAACATATGAAAAAAAAAAAATTAAAAATTAAATCGGAAATTTAACATGGACCCCCTAATCCTACTAACCTGTAATTTGGTCAACCAATGTAGAATCATGAACTTAACCTGTATACCAAATTTCATTGAAATCGGATAATAATTACAAGCTGTAGAGCATAAAGAAAATATTCTTCGGAAACTAAGTTGCTCATATATTAGTTTCCCATGAACGTACTGTACCTACCAACTACAAATTTGTGGAGTATCAAATAGATAACTAAATGAAACTGTGTGTTCAATATCATTGAAATTGGGTGAAAGGTACGGTAGATATAGATAGTTGAACTTATGAAAAGTAATTACGGATTTTTACATGGACCCACTGAAGTATTGACTTCAAATTTTACAGACACCAAGTACATACGGAAACTATCATATGTACCAAAATTTATGCTAATTAGATAAAAATTACTATATGCTCTAGAGTATACGAAATTTTAATCGGAAATTTTACCAGGGACCCCCTGAAGTTACAGACCTGTATCTTGGTAGGCTTGTGGACAATCATGATACCAACCTACGTTTTAAATTTCATCCAAATCTGAGACATGAAATTTTTTTTTACATTTTCCCGTAGAACAAAAACACGTAGGTTGCCACATAAATGGGGAAATCTAACATGGTCCCACTGAAAGGATCGATCTCATCTTGTACCGGCACCTGCGCGAGGTATGTTAGAGCCTGTGTGCCAAATTTCATTAAAATCGGACAAGCGGTTCTAGGAGATGTTGCTGCGCACATAAAAAGCGTACGCGTACGCGTACGCGTACGCGTCCCCCGGACACTTTTTTTTTTTTGCATTTTCGGACTCCCCGACCTCGGAAACGCCTAGAAAAAAATTTTGAGCGAACTTTTTTTTTTGACCATCCAACCCATCACCAGACTTCATAGTATTTCATACTATTCGTAAAAACATGAATTATATGTAAAAGCATCACTGTATCATTCAGTAGGATCGCGTAGGTGGATTTATGTACTTTAACTTTAATTTATAATTGCTGTCGAAACAATTTTTTGACAATAGTCAAGTCTATTTCCATATAACTGCCACTGCAAGCCCCTGCGAGACATATAGAAACGGATACAACCGGATACAGCACAGCCCTGACTGTATATAAAATGGAAATAAGATTTTCAATTTTGCTTTCAATATATAAAAATACAAATTTAAATTACCATTGAATTACTATCAAAGAGCATGAAAAATTTTAATTTTCAATTTATAGTAGATGTAAAACTGAAGGTTGCCTTAGGTGTTAAAAGTTTTTTTCTTTAAATTACAGATACTAAATTATTGAAAATATTTTTGCTATTGTTAAACTAAGAAATAAAATAAAATGATAATTATTGATTGGAGGAAATTAATGGATAATTGAAAAGAACAAAATAAATTTTAATCCTTCAATTTTCAATATTAAACAAGAACTTTTATTTCGTTACATAATTTATATAATATAATTATTATAAATTTAAATGGAGGTCTTAAAAGATCTTCTTTATGAAAATTAATGTAATTTAAAAAATTTACGCTAGTAATTTATAAAATGTTTGTATAAAAGGAATTTTTAAATTATACGAACCTTCGTCAACACAAATTTGAGTCCAAAACAAAAAAGAAAAAGTGATTTAATTTATGAATATTAATTGAAAAAAGTCTGAAACAAATATGTTAATTGTATTTTATGTCTTCAAAATTCTACTTTGAAGACATTTTGTTTTTTTTTTTAATTTATGAGACCTGGCAATTAAATAAACAACATAAAACTTTGAAAGTGAAACTACATAGAACAAAAATTTATTAAAATTTTCGATATACTATAGACCAGTAAATTAAAATCTACGAATTCCAAAGCTTTATAATCAAAATAAATCTATAATATTTATCAGTTTTACCATGTCAAAATATAGGGAACATTTACAGCACGAAAAAATAATTCTTGAAAACCGATTAAAATTATATTTGAAGCACTTATAATAGTTTTATCGTTTATTTGGTGCTCTGAAATTTGGAGTCGATAGTTTGAGTTGGTTCTTGGCAAAATAATTTTATATGTAGTTTAGTTTCTGCCGAATATTCTAGACTAGAGCAGACAGTAGGAGTCCTTTAATAACACAGCACTTGACTTCGGTCTGGAATAATGCGATAAGCCTCAAATAACACGCGATAATTTGCAATGTATAACATAGTGTTAACCCAGTAAAATATTAACATGTACATGTAATTTTGGTTTAATTTCAGTTTCTATTGACATTGTAAATTATAGAATTACTTGAATTTAGATAAGAGCGTCGTAAGCTATTAGACTATTTTGTTAATGGATATTAATCCATAGATTTGAAATGTCTAAAGAATAAGAAAAATTTAAAATAATCGTACTATTCAGAAAAAATAAACATTTTTAGACCAAATAAATGCAGGACTATTCGATGTATCAAAAGATCAGAACTAAAAAAAGGCAGATTTTTTCAGCGGGCTGTTCCACAATTTCCTTACGAACAGATTTAGATATGGTGAAATTGAAAAGACTCTCGTTATTTGAAAAAAAAAAAAGATTTCTTTTGATTGATTAAGGAAAAAGCCTTGATAGTTAGCTCCATAATATTTTTCAATAGCAATTCTATTACAAATGAAAGTATTTCTAGCGATGATGACTTTCCGTTCATTAAAAGTAAAATAATTCGTTTATGAATTTGGAATAGCACAATTTTGAATAACTTGGTACCAAGGGCTAGCTACCTTTTATCATATTTTAATGAATTCGGTTAATTTTGTTAATTTAAATTAACGTAAAAACATGAATATCCAAGAAGGTCTAAAACATATACAGCAGAATTGCTTATGATAAAGATATGTATAACTACGAGCTTTGAGCTACCTTTAGACTAAAAACTTTTTTAATACGGTTTAGAAAATCATATTCAAAAGAATTTTATTAAATTTGAAAGAAAAATCCAATTAATTTTGATTTTACCTGATTAATAATTTTGGATTTTCCAAATTATGTGTAGTTTACGATGAATAGAAGAAACCTTGTTATAAATAAAGAATTAATCAATTCTTTTATATTATCTTAGCTGAAAGAATGAATTTAAAGAAATTATTGAAATTAGTACAAAGTCGTGTCAAATTAAAACAAGATGGTTTCATAAGTAATTAATTTGTTGACTGTTTTGTCATATTTTTTACTTAAATTTATTACCATTTCCATCTTTGTAATTTAATTTAAAAAAAAAAAATATTAATTTACAATAAGAAGTATTTTAATAAGATTCTCACTGTTAAATATTAGGATAGATAAAATTAAGTTTTATATTGAAAACATAAAAAACAACAATTTTTTTTTAAATTTATTTTCATAATTATAACGACCGAGAAAATTAAAAATATCTTAATGCTATGTAGTAGAACCCGACTGTATTTTTTTATCAAATTTTCGATTATATTTTACCCTATTTTGGCATATTGTTAATTTCAAGGTTTGGAAATTTATGTGGTGTGAGCAAAAAACAAAAAAAAGTCTTTTATCATAACAAATTACAGAATAAAGATATACCGAAATTTTAGTAAAAATATTTATAAAGATATTATGTATTCAAAATGCGATGATGATGTTGACAGATGTCTTTGAAATGTTTCTGTTTCTTGTTTTCTGAATGAAATAAACACAAAAATTTTATGATATCATTTTTATTATCTGCATACGAACGAACAAGCTGAATAGAAAATATTTTGCTGACCTTGTCTGAAAGAAACGAAATTAATAAAAATTATAAAGTTTCCTTTAAGGATATTTATAGATAAATTATATAAAATAATTTTCTTGTAATTTGTCAAATTAATAAATAAAACAGTTTTTAATTAACAAAATTATAAAATTAATTATTTTAGTGATCTTATAATGATACTTTTTATTATTTTAAAATATTACATAATTAAAGCAAGTAAAATTTTTTAAAGGTTATAATTATTCTAAAATTCAGTATGCTTAATTTTGACTACCACCGGCTACAAATTGTCAATATTTGACACTAAAAACTATATTTTTAAATTATTTAAATTGTAAAAACAAATAAATTACTTACTTTTCAGAATTATTATATCAACCATTTTGAGAAAATGTATACACGAACAATAAAAAAACTGATATCTAGCCTGATTTACAAAGTTACAATTAAAATTTATGCAGACTCTGACTGCAATATCTGCAACTGCTGCGGTAGTATTCTCAAATTTAATCTGACAGATTGAGCTGCTTTTATTGCAAATCTTAACGACTGAATTCTTGGATAGTTATATGGATTCATTGTACCGGAAAGTAACGACTACCTTGAATGACAATTTTCTATTATGGATTTAACTCTATATGCTATCCACTCACAATACTAACCACATGTAGTAAGTATTGCAAATGTGTAGTTTACATTACGTTTCTTTCTACCATGTACATAAAGAATATATTTTTTCAATATTCCAAAAACATTTCAATGTCGCCCTTACCATCCACATTATAGAAGGACCATTTCTACACAAATCTTACTTAGATTAAGTGATCAATCGTAGTGACAAAGCGTACCAAAAACAACTATTTTTTTTTATTATTAAACGAACAATTAGAATAAGGGTTTGTAAAGTATGTACTTTGGCCATCTTAAGTAAAGAGTAAGATATTATGCGAAAGGCTAAGCTATAGTGTGTATTTTAACTACGGCCTTTAATTCATCATCATCATCAAATGGCATCACAAGTCTGGGTGAGTTTTAGCCTGATTTACAAAGTCTCTACAACAACGTCGATCCTGTGGGGCAACTTTCCAGTATCTTACACCAATTTTTCTAAGATCGATTTCGACTCTGTCCAGCCATTGAAGTCTTGGTCTTCCTCTGTACCTACTGCCTGGCGGTACTGTTTCAAGTATCTTTTTTGCGTACGAATGTTTGGAATCCTTGCTACGTGTCCAGCCCAGTTGATTTTTTGTGCTTTTATAAAGCGAACTACATCGCCACCATCTATCAGCCCTAGTAGTTCTTGGTTGGTTCTATGCATGTGGTCGCTGTTTTGATTTTGAACTGGTCCAAATTTCTTAAAATTTTCCGTTCGAAAATTCTTAAGTTGTTTTCGTTTAATATCGATATGGTTCTCTGCACCATAAACGAGGACTGGTATTATTAATGTTTTATACAGGCATAATTTTGATGTTCCTGATAAAAGCTTGGACTTGAATAATCTTAGATAGAAGAAGTAGCATCTATTTCTTATTTTGTATAGAGTTCTATGCTGTTTTTATTGTTAAGTAATACTCATAAATCTGTAAAACTATCTACACCTTCGAAATTATAATCACAAATTGTTATATTTTGCGGCTTCAAAATCAATTTTGTAGTTCTTTGTTTTTAATAACCACGTCTTTTATGCAAAATAATACCAAATTAATAATATTGGAATTGTTTACCGCAGTTAAAATAGAGTAATTCTTATAAAGTAATTACGCTCGGCCTTTGGCATTATCAATTAAACTGCTCGACAAGATTTATTTATTGTACTTCTTTCATTTTTTATTGAAAACCTTATCTCTTTCAAGTAATGAAATGCTATCAAAATAAGATTGTTTCATTACAAACAATCAATTTTTGATATAAAATAAAATTAATTAAAATTTTTCTCAAAAACCAGGACTTTTTTTCACAAGGATATTTTCTTTTTCATCAAAATTATGATGAAAGCTAATTTCAAAAAGAGTCCATAAAAAAATGGCTTAACTCTCTATTAAATTTCTTTAGGGTATTACAATAATTGTTCAAAGAAGTATATAATAATGCTATTGTTGTTTGACTTCCAACAAAAAAGCCAATACATATAAAATCAAACAAAACGGAGTTTTCATCCAAACCACAAGAGAGCATGAAATAATTCTTGTTTGTATCAAAAGGATTTTCTTTTTTTTTATGTTTTGGGTTTAAGAGACCATTCAAGTGATTTTTATTATGTACATATATGAACATTAAGTTTACTTATAATAATATAAAATCTAAGAAATAATAATAATAAATTAAATATTAAAAATTCAATTAAAATTTTGGTTTAATTAAAATTTGGTCAAATTTATATTTGAAATTATTTTTTTAATTTTTAATTTCTTTTTTTTTTTTTTGCTTTTGGCGTTTATTTTAAAGTTTTCGCAATATATTTTCAAAAAATAGTAGATAGAAATGATCTATGAATATTGTACTTGCTTAATTCCGTTTATACTACTGACTTTGTCTGCATTAGGAACATGATATTGGAACTAGACAATCAGTGTAAATTATTGTTAAATAACTTTTGATTGTTAAAATATTACAATCCTCATTACCAGGACCTCGAAGAGGGGTTGCAGAAGGATATTTTGATATGGACCTCTGAATTCAAGAGCCTCCAAAATATAGGTCGCATCTAGTAACACTATTGAAAATTATACAAAACAATTAAACGTTTATTTCGCATTTTTAGGTACGAAAACAATAAAATATCCTGGAAATAAAATCTAATACAACTATGAGAGACCCTCATGACTGCGGTGACCATTTTTCGACGTAAAAATAACTATCCCTTAAAAAAAACAGTTTCAAACTTTAAAACATATACAGTCTTTTATTCCAGATTAAACAAAATGATATTAAATCTTATTGCTGCAAATAAAAGCCTCTGATTTTGTCCTGACACAAGGGAAAGGGAATTTCTAATATTTAAACAATTCTTAAATAACTTTGACGTACAAATAATAGAGCAAATGAATTATTATGTTCCACTGTGTGCTCTGCCTAGACACCTTAAATAAGAGCCACAATTTTTCCAGTATAGTAAAATTAGATTGTATAGTCTACACTAAAAAATATTCGAATAATGAACGTCGTGTAATTATGTGTAATTTAAAATTCAAATATACAAGAGATGTTTTAATGATTTGGACTATGCGGGACAGAAAAATTGGACAATTTTGGACTATACGTGACAGTAAGGAAAAGGGGACGAAAAACAGGGATATATTGCGTTCCTTTTTAAAATTTAAAATTTCAGAGCTCCCTTACTCAAGCTAGGGATTGTCTCTTGAAGAAAGGAAAGAATGGTTTTCGTACTTATGACTTGCCTCAGATTTTTAATTACTGTTGTGTACGTTATTAAAGCAAATATTGTTTTATTATACGTTTTGTTCAATTATAAATCTTAGAGAAAAGTTTATTAAAGTTCCAATTTTTTTATATAAGTTTACGAAATAGTAGTAAAAGAAAAAATTTGTCTTAACGTTGCTAAAAGTTTAGTTTAAATTTTGAATTTATAACTTTCGTTTGTAGCTGTAGCTTTAAAGTTTCGATAGAATTTTTGTGATATTTATATTTCGTTTTAGATTTTTTACTTTATTTTTAAATCATAATAATTTTTTTATCAACAAATAATTACAATTGACCCGGACCTCCAATTACTTCTTACCGACGCTGTTTATTACCGAATTTAGCTATGCAGTAGTTAATTTAGATTAAGTTGATTATTTCATCCAACACAATTAAGTCGTTATTGTATGGAGAATGTTATATTTGTAAACTGATATATCATGAAGACATTATTTTGCAATTTTCATCATGTAAATGACTCCAAATCAAAAAGTTTAAATTATATATATTTTACCATTAATTATATATAATACTTTCCAAACATTACATTATCGTGAGAATTTGAAAAAAAAAATTCCTTCTAAAAATGAATCTTCAAAATAAGGACAACCATATTATAATCATAACTAGGACAATGATCCAATTCAAAAATTATACTCTTACGAAATAATATAAAGATAAAGAACGAAAAAGCAATTGAACCATAAATGTACTTTAAATTCAAGTAGATTTGTTATTCATCATGATGAATACTTGAAATCAAGAATTAATTTATACATTTTTTTTGATGCAATTTTGCTAATTTTACATTATAGACGTCGACTCGTACAAATATTCTATTCAAAAGATTGAAATAGTTTTAATGAAATTTAGGTCGATATATAAAACGTTTTCAAAGAAAATTTCTTAGGAAAAGTTAAAAGCTCAACAAATTTTAGTGAAATTATTAGGTCAAGTATTTTTATTTTTTTGATTTTAAAATATCTGGAAATTTCATTAATTATAACTTCAAAGAAAAAAAAAAATTAGATCATTTTAATACTTAAAGATTTTATTTAAATGATTTTCAAGAGATCTAATAGAAATATTTTTTTTCTTCTAAAATTATGTATAATTTACAAATATAATTAAATTATTATTAATTATTATTATTTAGTGTAAGAAAGATTAATAAAAATAAAAATTATTTAACCCAGTTTACCGGAAATTTGATATTTGTTTGTCAACTATATAAAAATTTTATGATTTTGTTAACATTTTTGAAATTTTTCAGATTTTACTTGTACATAAATTTAGTAATCTATTTTTGTGATAATTTTAATACAAATTTAATTAATTTAATAATTAAGTAGTCTTTTAAATTCTATAATATAAGTCAATTAATAAATAAATTACATAATCACATTGAAATTGAATTAACGATTACTGGTAATAAAATATAATTAAAATAGATCCAATTTAAATCCATTTGCATAGAAATGAATTCTAATATTTATGACAATTTGTTGCGACATCAAAAAAGGAAGTGGTTAGCCTAATGACCATGAAGGAATTTTTTTCTTTGTTAACATACTAAACATGATGGGAACCTGGTATGGATTGACCGATATAAACAACATAACCACAATTTATTAGGTCATTTGTCATTAGCGTTCATGGATCGCTTTCGAATTTTTTCCAAGAAGTTTCCTCAGTCTGTTGGGCCTAACCAAAACGATCCTAATCAGGTCCAAATAAGCAAAGCCCTTTATCAAGATCCAATCAGAAGTAAAATGTCACCGAAATTAAACAACAATTAATAAAAAAAAATTCTTCTGTATTTCCATTGATGACATTGTACTTGTTACAAATGGGATTTGTAATGCCAAAATTCTTTCATACTACAACTCGAGTGTTGTGTTGTATAGGTACAGTAGTGTTGGGTCTCCCTTAGGAGGGCTACCATTTTAAATGGACTTCTCCTCGTCACAAAATTGTAAAATGGCATTCCTCAACTCTTTGTATTCTATATACAGTATTAGTTAAATAATTTTAAAAAGGATATACCAAATAAATATATTTCTATTCTCACTTTATCTAACCTCCAAAATAGCACTTGTGGTCTGCTTAAAGAATCAACCGATTCAACAATTTAAAAACGATACCAAATATAAAGTCATATATTTTATTTCTATCATTTTATCTTAAAAGGAAATTCAATACATGAAAATTATATTTTCAGCTAAATCGGTTTAAAACATATATTATAAAAAGATAAGGATAATAAGTTTTCTATTATTATATAATAAAATTTAATATCTATAATATAAATTGTATTTGTGTAAAAGAAAATTGTTCGAAAGAGGTAAATAAGTACAAGGATTATAAACATAATGGAAAAATTATTTTCGTTTCTTTGAAATTCCAATAAACTTTGTAATAAATTATTCATTTATATATACAAATACAAATATCCAATAATTATCCTACAATTTAAATTTTTATTATATAGTGTCGTTTGTAAACATTTAATAAATAGCAAAATTAACCAAATATTTTACCCCATTACAATCCTAAAATATGCTCTTGATTTACACGAGATCCTTATAAGTCTAATTAAAATAATAATAATAATAAAGTTCTCATTTTCCTTTTTTATAGTATTCTTTATTTTTATTACACCAAAATTAAAGTTAAAAGGATAACTGAAACAGCAAAATTAAAATTCTACAAAATAAATAATGGTAATAAAACTTCCTTAACTTTGGTCGCTAAATATTTTAAATACAGCGCGCACCTAAACATTATTATATATCTAACCCAAAAATAAAAGGATGCGAATATTCTTTTCCTCGGTTTATTTTCAATGTATAAAGGTATTTTTTTTAAATTTATATATCGTCTTTTAAAACTCATCCTTAATATTAATTATATTTTTAATGCCCAGAAATAATATTGTTTTCAAAAAGTAAATTTCTTCAATTAAAGCGACAATGTATCAAATATCAAAATATCAAAAACAACCAAAAAATTTATTAAGATAATATTAAAATGTAAATGTTTATTCTATCTATGTCTACCTTTAGCAACAATAATTGATCTTTTTAATAGAAGACGACTTGAAGCTTGAAGCACAAAAAAAATTATTAATAAATTTCGGAATTATGAATAATGACGTTCATTCAACTGGAAATTTTAAATCAAATCAATTTTCTTTGGCTCCTTTTACTATTTAATGTTATTCTTTAGTCTACTCTACTTAATAAAAATATGTAACTTGTATCAGAGTTGTTAAATAATCCATTATTTTGGTAATACATTACACCAATTACTTTAATGGAGTACTGTATTAGCATACTGAAAAGTTTTAAGTATAAAATACCTTATAATAAACTGCAGTAATCCATTATTTTAACTGCATTAAAAATAATGTATTACTTTACTGAATGGTACTGGAGTACTCGAATTTGTGCGGGGGCTCATCATAAAAAATACATTAAATAATTTATATTTACAACCAATATACGAAGAAGCACTTCACTGTAACTACTTCATTGAAGTGCAGAGTAATTCAAAAAATATTTCGAAGTATAATTACAAATTTACGAGAATTACTGGAATGCATTACATGGAGTTAACACAAAATATTTTGTACTTGAAACTTTTCAGTAAAAATTATTTGTAAAAACTAATATACATACATTAAATATTTGAATTACTCCAGTAATGATACTGCATTACATTTTTATTACATATTATTTAACAACTCTGCCTTATAGAAGTGAATGAAATTTGTCTAATCAAAAACAGACTTTTAATTTTTCTAAGGTCTATTCAAAAACTTTTACTTCACCCTAGAATATTTTTATGACTGTTGACTGTCAATCTCTATTAGAGACGTTAACATGGTAACATGGTTGCCATTTTTAGTTTTTTTTTCTTTTTAATTTGATTTATTTTGGTGTCTATAATAATTTTAATAAATTAGAATTATCTTTCATAATTTTACGAATTTTGTTATTTTGGTTTTGTATAAGTATGCGTTTGTATAAAAGAGTGAGCTCTTTTGAACTTCTATTAAATGCTTCGCTTATTATGTCAAATCGCCGGAGCTTCTATAATTTTCGATTACATATAAAAGGAATTAAAAGTAACTAAAATATAGGATCAGCAAGATTTGTTCACCTTTCGAATGACATCGGATACCGGACGTGGATATATTTTATGCTGTATAAAAATATATAGGGTAAAACCGGGTGAAATGGTTTCGAGGATAAATGGCACTCCTTTAATTTCTCCCACACGTCATGTTTTCATAAATATACATGAAGAACATTTTAAATAAAATGAATAAAATTTATGTCTTTATCTGAATTAAAAAATTATTACAATAATAAAAAATTGGTGCCATTTCTCTCAACTTTACCCTATAATAAAAAAAAATGTGTACCAAGAGAAAAACGTAAATATAAAAAAATATAGTAACTTAATAAGTAATGCCAAGTTTAATTAATTTTTAATCAAAATTTTACTTTTAAAACAAATATTGAAAGAAATTACTAAAATCACAACATAAATTTATCTTATGCAAACCAAATATTTTAATTTGGTGTTTATGTAAAAATATTTATATTAAGAAAATAAATGTTTTTCCAAAAATAACAACTAATTTTTATATATATGTAGATTTTATATATAATAATGTAATTATTGTCCACAAAATATTAAAGTCTCATAAAATAATTTAACCATTTTATTTATAAAACTCTTTTAGATTTTGTGTTTTCATTTGCAAAAGTTTTACGTAAAGTTTTTTCTTATGGAAAAACTTTTTACATAATATAAAAATATATATTTTATTTATATTATTATATATAAATAAAAATAATTTGTTCGTGCAATTATATTAAAAATTTCTAAATAATTGCAACAATAAAAACATTTTTTGATATTACATTATTCGAAATTTTTGCATCGTAATTAAAATGTAGAAAAACTTTTGATTAGATAATTTTATTTGATGTTTTAGAATTATTTAGTTTTATTCACTGATGGAAACGCTAAATAATCTGTAAACATATAACAGAATAACAAAATAATTTAGTTTGCATTTCTATAACATAATAAATTACATATATTATTGAGAATCGATTGCTAAAAACCATCAAACATTATTAAATCGCTGACATACTTTAGAGCGCTAGCAAACGCGTTTAGCGGAACAAATATGAAATGCAGAGCGGGTTAAATTTCAGCAATTTAACAATTTTTGATAGTAGGTAAATCCAATACATAAAATTTCTGTTTTAGATGTTAGTTTAATAAATTAGATAAATATTCGATGTTGTTATTTTTAGTGTTGTTATAGGGTCTTTCATCAAGCTTGGATACAATGTTAAATTGAAATGAAACAAAAAGTATGAAAGGTAAAAAAGTTTTTTCTTTTATTTTCAACAATATTATATTAGTAGCACCATCATGGCTACGTCTGATAAAGTCAATTCGATCAACCCAATTTTTGCATACTTTTTCACATAAAGTTGGACGAATAACTCGTTCGATGTTGACTTCCTGTGCATAAAGAGTTCGTAGTTTATCTGGATAAACCAATGACTTAACATAACTCCACAAAAATTAGTCTAAAGGTGTTAAATCAAACGATATTGCTGGCCAATTAATAGGTGAAATAAACAAATTATTAAATTTACCACGCAATAAATTCATTGTTTCAGTATGACATGTAGCACCATCATTGAAACCATTTTCATCAATTTTTGGAAATGAAATTCCTTCAGAACTACTCCATATCGAATTCTATTGACAGTAACGTTGTTACCAAAATCATTTTTGAATAAAATATGATCCGATGACACCACCAACACACCAAACAATTAATTTTTCTGGATGTAATCGAACTTCTTCAAATGCATGTGAATTATTTTTATCCCAAATACTACAATTTTGTTTATAAACTTATCCATTCAACCGATTAAATGAACCATAAATAATTCCGGAATTGGCTGGTACTAAAAATATATAGCAAATAGAATGTGAATCGTATAGAAACTAGAAAGAGTTTAACATTTTCAAATCCAATTATGCAATTTTTGAATTTTGGCAGATGAAAAAAAGCAAACTACAAAGAAAATTTTAATTAAATTTTATAAATTTGTTTTACATTTTATATATGATTATTTCTAATTGGTATTTTATATGTATAACAACATAAAATTTGTATTAAATCCAATAGAAATCTAAATTGATGAAAACATTTTAAAATGATATTAGACAGACAAAAAAAAAAAAACATTAATCAATTAGGATCGATTGCTACTTTAGCCATCAAGTTTCTGAAATTAATTTTTGCCTACTTCACTGATCGATAAATTATGTGCTCACTTCTTAATTTTTCACATAAAAGCATAAATTCTTTTTCATAGTTTGGGGTGTTCAGTGCTCCTCTAGACCGAGTATATCACTAGCTATATATAAACTAAGTTTTTTTTGTTATAAGAAGTATGTAATGTCAATCAATATTCTTTACGATGAATTTATATTCATTTTGTTCTATTTTTTTTAACGAAACCAAAAGAAAACTTAACGTTTTTACTAATTTTTTCCTTTTTTTTTGATATTTACCTTTAAGAAATGAGAAACAAGGGCAAAAAAAAAATCCCCCAGCAAGCAAAAAAGTAATTGGAATTTTCATAAAAACTCATTTTGTCTGCAGGGAATTTTAATTAACGCAAAAGATTTACATAAATTTTCATCGTGCGTACTTTTTTTTAATAAAAATATTTTTCTGTTTTTTTTTTTTTTTTTTTGTAAAAATTATATTTCTTTTTAAAAAATAAAATGATTTTTTTTTTTAAATAATTTGATTATTTTTGTATTATTATGGGTAGAATCAAAAACAAAAATGGCAAAATTTCTGTTCTCAAAATAAATTTCATTATTATTTTAAGCAGCATTTTAATAGGCTCTGATGGCCTGAAAAAGCATTACAAAATCAGATATAAAATTATAGCAAATTTTAATTCTAAAAAAAAAAAAAAGTAATTTATATTTTTTTGAATGCTTGTAAAAGATAATAATATTTAAATGAAATTTTAATTAAATATTTTTCCTTTTTTTTTTATTGTATAAAAAGAACATAAATAATTATTTTCATATTAACGACCACCCGCTTCGGTTCTACCCAATTCATTTTCTATACAAATCAGACAGACAAGCCATAGTAATAATTAATCTCCCAAAAACTGCTTAAATAGGAATAATTATTCTATAGAATTATTTAAAATTTATATAAAAATTTAATTGTTGTTGTTTTTAGTAGAGCGTATTTTTAAGTTGTTAGAAGCGTTTTTTTTTTGTATTAGGCATTTACTTTTAGGTTGTTTAGTATTGGAGTAAAGTAAAATCTTAAAAATGTAAAGTAATATTTTGTTAGTTTGACTTTATATTAACATTTTTTATATCCATTTAGTTGTACTGATGAGCAAAATAATAAAATTATTAGTAAATTAAATATCTACTAAGCAAAATTTTTTAGAAATCGTGATAGCAGTAATAAATTTTTATTATTTTTACCCAAAGGGTATAATCAAACCACTTAAACAAAACGAGTTTAGTTAAATTCGCTCAACTTCAGTAAGTGTAACTAATTAAACAAAACGCGTTTAGTTAAATTCGGTCAATTTTAGCAAGTGTAACTAAATGTATATAATATCTTTATTGGAATATACATTTAAGATGGTAAGTCTCTACAATATGCATGAACATTAGAATCAAATGCTCTCAACATAATATTTAATGATTTTTGTAATTAACTTTATAATTTTACTTATTAATGTAATAGCAAATTAACAACAAATAAAGAATTTGAAATAAAAACAATTAAATTTATAAATTGAGTTATCAGTTCATCTTCACCACATACTAAACGTATCCCCATCAACTATATATATTGACATTAAAAGACCAATGGAAGAACTCGCATAAGCTAGTTTACTTGGTAGGAATTGGGGAGTTTTGTAATATATTAGCGTACACAAGAAACAAAGATAAAACTTTCAATAATTGCAGAACTGTTGAATATAAATGATTTTTACTAATTCTGTCAAATTTACGTCAATTATTTATATCTAGCATAAGTAAGTTTAATGCTTACTCCTTTCACTAGAATTCATAGAAGAATATGCTACATCACAATAAAGAAAATGTGCGATAACCAAGACTAAAATTAATTTACGTCTGTAATCAAAAGTTATATTATTATAAAACTTCCACATTTTACAAAGTACAGCATATTTTACAAGCAATTGCATCGATGTGATCTGACCAGGAAAATATTTTATTAAAAATCATCCCAAGATTTTGAAGTATTCAATTTAAGTTCGTTCTCATCTGTCTATAAAGAAATTGAATCAAGATCAGCATTTCGTTTACCGATGTAGGATAGTAGTTCGGAAATAGGGCAGCTCTTTTCGAACTCCAAGAGCTCACATATAGACGTAGTCAATTCTCAGTTAAATTCGGACTTCGAGCTAAATATTTAATAAAATTCATAATAGAATTAATTCATTATTTACTGCTGGCATCTTTTGATGATAAATTCTTTTCGGGTCAACGTTGTATTTGAATTGCAGATAGCTAAATTTTCAGATATCAATAT
This sequence comes from Rhamphomyia laevipes, assembly GCA_963920725.1. Lineage (NCBI taxonomy): Eukaryota > Metazoa > Arthropoda > Insecta > Diptera > Empididae > Rhamphomyia > Rhamphomyia laevipes. Next base: position 40,988,406 of record OY987256.1, read on the forward strand.
GAAATTTTTACTAACCAAAATTATATATCCAATTTATATCCCTCACAAAACTATTCAGCTATTTGTGAATGACTTTTAATTTGAAAGTTACAATATAAATCTTGATTTGATTTCTTTAAAAAGTTAATTTTCAGCACTATGTAGAATATATAATTAATTAAAAATCATTACGAGTCCATTATAAATTTTAAGCACATACGCATTTTTCATATAGTATATACCGAAAATATAAAGTATATAAATTTTCTAGCTAAAAAGATTCTTTAAATAATAATAATAAAAAAACATACCACAATGATGACAATACATAATGACAAACAATTTTTTTTCATCTATGAGATTTATAATATAAACTTTATGGATTTAGTGATAAATTACTTAGTAATCCTTTAAGGATCATTGCCACATGAACCCATTATTTTAGTAATATATGAAAATTTGAAAATACCCTTTTATTTTTTATATATATTTATATAAATATTACATTTTATATAAATATTAAATCCTTTCACCAAAATACTGTGACAACACAAGCCATCAAAGAAAATAGTTTCGAAAATTTCATTTTATTTGTTATTTTTCTTTCAAAAGAATATTGAAAAAGGAAATTCAATTAAATATTCTATATCTAAACAATTATGGTAACGTGTGCGTGTGTGTGTTTATGTGTCAGTATGAATTAAATAAAATATTCATATGAGCTAAAATTATCAAGATAGAAATAAAGATACTAACCAAGGGGAACAGATAGCTCATAGGTATGTCCAATAATGATTTTTATTAAGGACAAAGCTTGATTACAAAACTATTTTGTACGACAAATTTGATAAACATTTCTTAGGAACATTTTTCATCAACATTTTATGTTAAGATAACTGCAACTGCAACATTTTCAGGATAAAACTAACCAGTAAGAAATATCATTAAAATCGGATACAAAATACTGAATACTTTTATTATTTTGGAATTACTGAAGTGAACAATATTTTTTTTTTTGCAGATACAGAATCTTCGACCTTGAAAATGTAAAGACAAAAAGGCCAAGTCAATTGCAATACTCATAAGTATCCTAACTACTCATACTAGTAAACTGTATCCATAAAAATTATATTATAATGTAATATTTAAATTCTATACGAATTATTATGTTGCCCACATATATCTGTATATATATATATATATATATAATATATATATATATATATATATATATAGATATAGTACATACATAAAACCTAAAGCCATATAAAGCCTGAAATGAATTAAAATAAAATACATAATTTATGACAAGCAAAATTTTAAAATTTTAAGAAAAATTTCTTGATAATAATTTTAAAATGAAAATTGTTACAGACAAATATCATAAAGTAAACATAATTAACAAGGAAATATTGAAATTTATGTTACAATGACGACAACAAAAAAACACATTTTTGTTAATAAACATTTCACGTTTTCTAATTCATTTAAACAAATTTTTGTATGAAGTAAAACTCTTGAAATAATTTCTCATTAAACTTTTTTTTTAAATTATTTATACTTATCTTGCTGAATGTCATTTCCTATTCATCTTTGTTGGAGATATGTTTTTTTTTTGTTGCAAAACATGTTAAGAAGGAAATGTATGAAACATACAAATTTTGTAAAGCAAATTTGATAGTAAATATGGGAAATATAATAATGTTATTTACAAAAAAAAAAAAAGGTTAATTCTTTGTAAATGTTTGCATATGTGTCCACATCCACATGATAGTATCATGTCAATTTCTTTAAATATATTTTATGGGAATTTAATAGTCGGATTACTCTACTCTTAATGAAAACATTTTTACTGATTTAGTATACTATTTGTGCTGTGTTGTAATTTTTAATGGTATGGTAAACATCTTTAACATACTAAAACTATTTAAAACTCTTAACACGCTCTTCTCGCCGATAAAAATGCCGATATACACTACTTCTACTAGATACATGTTTCAGCAATTATTTTGCTGCTATTCTCGAAAGAATTATTTAGAATGTTTAGAATCGTAGGTCATTTGAGATGGCAGCATTGTATAATATATTTTTTTTTATTAGTTAAATAAAAATATAAAATGATTTATTACATAAAAGTACCATTTACTTAAAATCAATGAAATATTAAGGGGATTTGGCTGATAGTTTTTCACTAGGCGTTTTCAAAATAGGGAAGTCCAAAAATGCAAAAAATAATGTGTCCGAGGTCCGCGTACGTTAATATTAGTCGGTGTCGGTAGGTTTAGTGGGTATCCTAATGTATGAGCAGCTTAGTTTTCGTAGAATATTTGGTCTAGCCTATTTGAATGAAATTTTGCATACAGGTTGGATTCGTAATCTACTTGAAGTTTGTAGATTTTGGTATCCGTACCATTAGTTGGTCTGTATTCTAAACTATTTTATATGTTCTATAGATCATTATGGTTAATATTATGCGATTCCAACGAAATTTGGTACACATATTAGTTTTATAATATTGTTGGTGCCTATAAAATTTAGGGTCGGCAGTTTCAGTTTGTTATTATCAAAATTACAAATTCTATAAAATTCATTATAATGTCTTAAAATATTAGTAATTTTAATTACTGTTTAAAAACTAATTACGAGTTATATGCTAGATACCCCTAATTAGCAGCTTTTTAGTTAGCTCCTGTAATTTATTTTAATGAAAACTATATTATGAAAATATTATTACATAATAAACATTTGCAATTTAGTCGAATTACCAATAAATTATATTTTTGTAAAGTTCATTATTCCGAAGGTTATAACACAAAATTAACCAAGTTTATATTAATTTCTTAATTAATATCCAGTTTTACTGCATTTAGAAAACTTTTATAATTTAATTTTCTGAAATATAGAAGTTAATAAAATACAAATGTCAATTACATTTGTTGATTTATAACAGGGTATTCCTGAAATACTGAATTGGCATGGCTGCATTCTGCAGTTATGAAGCAAAATATGAAGTTAAAATGAAGTATTTTAAGAGCACCGTGTATATAAAATATGAAACTTTTAAATTGAGTCTTTTCATACGAAGTGTAAAATTTTAATTAAAATTGTATTGCAGCCATCCATTAAAAATTTTTTATATGAAATTTAAAATATTTTATTATTTGTATGAGAATTTCTGACGTATTCAGAATTTTATGTTCACATATAATTTATTATTTGTATAAAAATTGGAAAATATAATATGTATAAGTTTTATATATTAATTATAGGTAATTTCCATTAGAAATTTATTAAAATTTCATAATTTGCATCCACATGTCAAACAAATTCAAACAAAAAATATTTTAGTTTTGTTTATTTTTTTAAATTTTTTTAGAAGTTTTCTAATATTTGTTAAAAAACATGCTTATAATATTGTATAACATATTTTTTATCACTTGCATTTACAGGGTGACCCAACGTGGACTGACTGATGTAAAAGGTTTAGTATTTTTAATATTTTATTACATATTTTTTTAATTTCTATTAAAGTATGATTTGTTAAATTTTTCTCATTATATGGTGTGGAAAATAACATATTTTAAATGGCCTCCATTTTCTTGTTGTCAAGTAAAGAGTCAACTCTGTACAACCTTTATCCTACTGCTTTAGTGGGTACAAAATATAAGAAGTTTAAGAACTCAATTAATACTAAACAATAATTATTATAAAGGTTTCTTTTAAAAGTATAGAAAACAAATTTGACTGATTTCGATACCCAGGAAGAAATAAAGTTGGAAATTCAAGTAATAAAATTTTTATTAATTCTGTAATAAAAATATTGTTTTTCTTAGAAAGTTAAGGTATTATAATAATTAAATTTACAGTGTTAATAAAAATATTCATATCTATCCCGCCATTTACTCTCAACATTCACAACTGAAACGCGCTTCGAGGCAACATTTACAACGGCGTTATAGGCACTCTCAAATTTGTGTTCTTGCGTTAATAACAAATTTATTAATTTATCTTCAAATTTTTATTATATTCCATGTAAATTTTTAATTTTTAATGTCAAATTTCTGCGTTGTGAATGTTTGCGTTCAAATTTTTCAAATTTTCGATTAATCTGCGTTGTCAAACTTTACGTTTAGTTATAATTCCCATACATTTTTAAGGGTTGCGCTTTGATGCGCCCTGCCGTTGAGCATGTTGAGAATAACTTGCACATAATAGAAATTGAAACCTCCTACACACCACTAACTTACATAAATTTCCATAATATAAAATAATTTTATATCACATTTTTTTCTTAAATTTTATTCGTTTCATTGTAAATAATATGTCGGAAAAATTTAATATTATAAAAAAAAATTAATTATTTTTTAACATCCTATAAAACACCGTTTTTCATTGACCATCAAATTAAATGTTTTAAAATTTATAATATCAAAGAGTTTATTTTATTATAATAAATGTTGTATAATTTATGGAATACATTATCATAAATTATTTTCCATAATACAGAAATTAATATTAATTGTTATGGTCAAATTATGAAGTGTAAAATAAATAAGTTAAATTTACAATATAAATTTTAAAAATTAATTTATTTATATTTATATTTTCTGGTTTTATAAATTTTTTTATTATTACATATAAAGATAATGAAAATAAAAAAAAAGTAAAATGGAATATTAAAATTAGATGAAATGTGCTCAATAGTGAAAAATAATTGAAAAATTTTAAACTTTTATATTTAATCTATTAAAAGTAGGTCTTCTAAAAAATAAATAATTTTCAAATTTCATATTTTTAAAAAAAAATCTATTAATATTTTGCATATCAATGAAAGAAACTATTAAACTTTCAACAAATTTTAATATAGTTTCAAAAGAAATTATTTATGTAAATTTATGTGTATCACAAAATTACATATTCTAAAATTAAAATGATTTATTCAAAGTTGAAATATAAAAGAAACTAAAAATTTGTTAGGAAAAATAAAGAAAATAAATTTTGATTCATATTTTGTTTATTTGATAAATTATACTTATTCGGCACTACAGCGCTTTTGAGCCGGGGCCAACGAAATATAACTTTTCTATATGAATTTGTCATACGTAGTATTTCTCTAGCTTCCGGTAATGTTTAGCATCCTTACGTCCTCTTAAACACAGTCCTTTCACCGAAGATATGGCCTCCCTTTTCTTTAGAAACTTTGACTGTATTTATGTATCATCCATTCGCACCATATGACCTATACAGCCTTGTTTTTGTATTAGACATTTTTTGACTGGGTCAGCCTCCTGATACATCTCAATTAAGTCGTCATTAAATTGAATTTTATAAACCCCATTAACGTTAACAGGCCATAGATACAAACAACGAAGAAACTGCTCATTAGTACTGGTAGTATTGTACAGGATTTTCGTAAACCCCCATGCCAATATAAATATGCCGATGAATTTATTTATTAAATATTTTTATTAATCTAATTTTCTTTTTATTAACAAAAAAAAAATGTAATTTAAAAAATATTTAATATAAAAATAGAATTAGATTTAAAAATATTATATAAAAAAATTGCCTGCAGTAAATTTATTGATCATCTTTATATTATTATGTATTTAATTCTTCAAATCTATTAGTATACATAGCAACATTGGCCAGAGATTCCTACAGGCTAATTTTAATTAATTTTTGTTTGGTACTACAAATTTTTCAATTCGTGGATAGAACGAAATGATAATAAAAAATTTTATTCTAAAAATTTGAACGCTTTTAATGTTTTAATTAAAAAATACTTCATGAGCATAAAAATTAAATATTTATGCTATTATAGTATTAAATTATGTTTAAACAAAATACGTACATATAAATGTATATAATCATTTTAAGGAGTTTTTTTTTGTTGTTGTTAACTTTTTCATATATCGGACAATTTAATTTAATTAACATCCAAGGTTTTATTTAATTAAAAATGTATAGATTTTTATATGATTATATACATTATTATAAAAAGCTAATTAATAATAATGTTTCCAACGTGTGACACGTGTAAATGAATAATATATTTTTATTTGTTATATACAATTTTTTTAATTAATACCAGAACAAATGAATTTTAATATGTAAACAATTTCATCATTAATGTATTGATGCTATTCAAATAATTATTATAGTTTTAATGTTTTACAAATATGAAAATGAATGTGTTATTCAAATGTATTACTTTGGAAAGAAGGTATCACTTGCTGTAGCCAAGAGTGAATCTAACAATTCTAGTATAATTATATATAAGTAGTATTGTTATCAATCTATTATAAATTGAAATCTAAGATATTTCCCTTTAAGCATCATTCGGATTCCATTTTTCTGAATCCAAAAACAATCCGTTCTGAATATGAATATATTTCATTTAAAAATAAATTTTTATATGTAATAATATGCAGGCTACGTCCAACAAACATTTTTTTTACTGATTATTGTGCGAAATATTACATAGTTTTAAAATATTTATCTTGATACGAAATATTTAGCTTCAGTTTCATAAAGTAAGTAAATTAGTAAAAATTAAATATTAATTCGATTATATTAATAATTTTTACTTTATTTACTTTATTTTGTTCAAGTATATTTTCTAAATGAAGAATTTATTTTATGTTATAAGGCATCACAGCAGTTAGAACTACTAGATATACAAATTAAAACTGATGCCACTGGCTGCAAAAAATACGGTATAATTTTTAACAAATTGTATTTAATTAATTTATTATAAAAAATCATTTTATATTTTTAATTAATAATTTTGAAGTATGTAATTTTCAGGGTTGATTTTGACTTCATTTTAAGTTGTGTTTTACTTCATTTTGAAATTATTTTTGGCTTTAGTTTTACTTAATTTTAAAATTCAATTTGAGTTCATTTTGAAATCATTTAAACTTCATTTTTCAATTGAACTTCAATTATAATTCATTTTCAGTTCATTTTGAAATCATTTAAACTTCATTTTTCAATTGAACTTCAATTATAATTCATTTTCAGTTCATTTTGAAATCATTTTGGGTTCAATTTCAATTTATTTTGATTTCATTTTGAAATCAGTTTGGCTTCAGTTTGGCTTCATTTTAAAGTTCATTTGGAATTAATTTTCAGTTCATTTTGAAATCATTTTGGTGACAGTTTTACTTCATTCAATAATGAAGCCAAAATGAAGTCAGTTGACTTCACATTGTTTTCTAATTTGGGAACATTAAAGTATTCCTTAAATGGATTCTAAATGGAATTTAAAAATAGGAATCCAAAATGAAGTCGCCCAAATAATATTAGACTTCATTCTAGAATCCATTCGGAATCCACTTGCTTAAGGGTATGCGATAAATAAATTCTGTTTGGTATTTATTAAAAAAAATTAAGCTATCGAAAAACTATATGTACATAACATAAAATGAATATTGATTGAAAGTTGTGATGTCACAAATACTGAGTATTGAAATTATTATATAATATGTAAATAAAGTTCCTTGTGATAAAAATCATTAAATATTATGATTATACTAAATATTTAAATTTAGTCTATTCTAATATTACGCTATGGCTAGGAAATATTAAAATAAATATTTTATTTTTCTATTATTATATATATATACAAAACATTAATTTTTATGGGTTGTTTGTAAAATAGAATTGTGTGCAATGATCTGAAAATAGATACTTATAGAAATATTTACAGATAAAACCAAAAACTGCAACAACGAAAAGCATTCTTTTATTTCAAACAACTAACAACGTAAAGGAAGCTATAATGATAAATAAAGTTTTTATATCAAAATACAACAATAAGAAAAAAATGTTTACGGATTACGAAACGACGGATACGTTGTGTGTTCTGGAGTAAAATCAAAAATAGAATGAACATAATAAAAACTTAAACGGATTTTTTTATTGAAGAACTTTTATATGATCTTAGATTAGTATTAAAGTATGTGATGTAAACTGTTAGAGTCTAGTCAATAGAAGTTTTCTCTCTATTAAAAATCATTTTTTTTTTTCAAAATTTTATAGTTTGTTGTTGAATTTAAATTATCTTTCGAAATCATAGAAAGAAGTTTCATCATAAAATGTTTTGTTTAGCACTTCTTGAACGAGTTATGTGATGCAGAAGTTCAAAGTTGGAAACAAACTCAGTCAACCATATAACGAGATGTGTGGGTATGAATGGTTTTGATGGATACAATGGACCAAATATTAGCTTGAGTGCATGAGTCATTTGTGATTTCTCATATTTCTTTCCATCATCCATTCGTCCAGTTGGTTTGTATGAATATACAGAAAGTAATTATTGAATATTTATTTATAAACTGGCTTTTATTACCGCTTAAAACATTAAATGTGAAACTATGATAGTTTGTCTAAATTAAAGAGGAATGAAGTTCAGTAATTTAAGCCTATCACAATAATTATTAAAATAACTTTTGTATAATGGTTAAAATTCTACCTATTTAGTTATTTAAATTTAAGAAAAATTATTTATCATTAAATTTGTTTTATAAATGTAATTCTATAAACAATTTAAAAATAATTGTATTTTAATATGTAATTGTAAATTATACAATATTACGTTACAATGTTAATATTGTATTAATGGCTGCCTTACAGTTCTAAAATGTTTACTTATTAAGTCTCCTTACTCTCGAAGCTAAACGTAGTGCTTCTTGTGTTACTTTCGTTCGCGATGTTATATGTAATGATATAACCGTTATGTATATAAATCATATTGTCTACGTATTGTTTCTATTTATGATCTACATTCTACATCATCATAGGACCAATTAGGGACAACATGAGCCAATCACAAAATGTATTTCTAAATTTATCTCAATCTATGGTACAATCGATTTTTCATATTCCAGGGACAAGTTCATATCTATTGTGACAGAACTTTTTTAATTACATTTTCATAGATTTCATTATTATTTAAATTTTTAGTTTTTCTACTGTAATTTGCTTATATATTTCTATTTACCATAAAATTTAAATGCATTATTAATAATAATAATAATAATTTATTTATTTATAATCAAATTGAAAGGTTTACACGAAAAAACCCGTCTGCTGAATGAATGATCAGTTATCGTCTCTCTATATTGTGTTGTACATTGTTTCGTTTCCCTATATTTAATTAATTTTCGGTATAATTTTTACGATACTGCAGAGCTTCTTCCAATTAGTTTCATTTAATATTTCTTTAGTTTCGGTTAAGCTTAAACTTCTTTTCCCAAAGTAGATAAGTCTCAGCTCCTTGAGAATGGGACACATTGATATAAAGTGATGAACATCTTCTCTGGCTCTAAGATTGCACATACTGTAATTCGATGTAGCTGGCTCTCTATGGCCATAATTTAAGTTTCACCTCGAATTTTAAAAATAATCGATATCTTAAATCTATCATATTTATCATTGAAATAGTTATTATCCTGAAGGTTATGTTCATTATTATGTTTGCATTACTATAAAGTTTTATTAGATATTAATAATAATTAGTAATTTAAGTTTTTTTATGTTATGTTTTAAAATTGTAAAAATGTGTATGACAAGTAAAAAAAAAATTGAGTTCACTTTAGCATCGTACTTCGTAAGATTTACACATAACTTCAGTCAGCTAATATGTACAATAGTTTGCATGATGTGATGATTAAATTGTTTTTTATTAGAAAGCTTAATTAATGTAAATATTTTGATACTTTGAAACATTAAAGTTTTGTCCGAAAATCAAGTATATTCAACAAATTCGGTTAGTAAATTGGTAAGTAATAAAAATATGTATTCGTAAATCATTTAAGAATCCAAATAGGTTTTACAGAAAACTTTGTAAATAATGTGGCAAAAACTAATAAAATTTCTTGGATTATATAAATGACGTAAAGAGTTTTTGAATTAATTCAGTTCTATCTTAAAATGCTTAACAATAAAGAAATCATCTCCATACCTTAAAGTCTAGCAAAAGTCTCGAATGGTTAAGAAGCTTCCCAGTAGCGAATGGAACTAATTCTGAATTAGTTATTCACTGATTTTCATTTAATTACAAGTACTTCTCGCCTTAATTACTTTACTTTGAAAAAATACATTACTTTTATATGGCGATGTCATAGGCGGTAGGCAATCGCCTCTTTTCAACAATACATATGATTAATTCATGTATTAATTTTTCAGTAGTTATTACTCAACTGATACAAAAGGATTAATTCGTTTGTTAATTCTACAGCGGTTATTGTTCGACTGATTACAAAGCAGTACCTCTATACGAGTTATATGAAAGTAGTTGGAAAAATGATTATTATGGAATTGATTATGGAAGCAGGATAACAGAAGTAGTTCCCCCACAAATTGCTTAACAGGCTCTATATCGCCAATTACCAGTAACTGAAAATTATTTCCTTTTTTTTATAAAAAATAAATAAATATATAATTTTTTATTTAATTCCTTTATTTTTATTCTCATTTGTTATATGCATATTATTTAAAAATAGTATTTACATTATTTAAATTAAAATAACTTAAAATAAAGTTCAAAAGAATTCAGAATATTCTTGTTTGTAGTATGAATAAAAACTTAAAATGTAAACTTCATTAGTACAAAAACTTTTCAAAAATGTAATTTTACTGACTTTCGGTATTTTTTGCTTGTTTTCTTTGTATGCACACATTTTTAAAAATACGAATTTTTAAAACATTTAAAAGCTTTGCGTACTTCCTGCACATATTGTGGTTGGTTATATCCATCTTTCGTAAGTGCTTCTAAAAAAAAAATCGAAAGAAAAATATAAATATAAATTTAATATGTAGGTTCTTACTGTATAACACAGCATTAACATTTTTCAATTCTTTGAAGGAGTTTTTTCCATGAATACCGTCGTTAAAATTCAATATGATTTCTTGACCAAATAATTTTTTAAAATTTTTTTGCAAACCACCAGAACAAACAAGTCTTCGAATAGCAAAAATCTGAAAAATATAACATAATAATATGACTTTAAATATTTTACAAGAAAATAATATTATAAATTTAAACTTACATATTTATTAATATTATCATCTATGTTAATAATGTTCTCCAACTCGTGCAGCTTAGTAATGCTTTCAATTGGAAACTCAGATATTAATTTTGATGCTTCTTTTTCTATCGAAACCATTTTTTTAAGTATTGCAGAATTCTCTGCTAACAGCTCTACTATAGTTTTATTTTGATTTTCAATTATTTCTGAAATTTTATAAATAAATGACTAGATACTAATAATTTAAAAACGAAATTGTTATTAGTAATATTTTTACCTTTTAATTTATTGAATTTAGTTTGAGATAAAATTTTTAATATCTTCTAAATTGATATCAGTAGATTGTTGATTTGTTGATGTTGCTGTAGACTGGAGATTATAAGATGTAGTTTGGTTGAAATTGTCAATGTCTGCAAAATAATAATATACATGCTATTCAAAATTAAAATTACAATAATATATATTTTTCTTAACAACCATTTAACAGCTGTTCGCCCAGGACTGCATTGCTTCGATGAAGTTTTCCCGGTGGACTATTTTCATCATATTTTGATTGAGTTTGAAATTTTTTCTTAACTATATTGGCTCGTGCTTTGTTGGATAAGGGCATTGCTATATAAAAACATTAAAATTAAATAAATTTTTATTTATTACTGATAATTATTCTCTTCACAATCATGAAGAATTGGAATTAATAATTGTTGATTTTCATTAGGCAAGCTCATATATTTATAAGAAATGTTCTTTATAGGATATATTTCTTCCTTGTCTTCTGTGGTATAATCAGATAGAAATATTCCAAATCAGAATTTGAATTGAGTGGTGAATTAAAGAATTCGCCAAAAAAATGTACTTTCTTCCCAATAACAAAATTTTCTTCTCGCTCTATAAAACCAGTTATTTTAATAATTGTATTACGATTAACGCAGCAGTAATTATCTGGTTCTACTATACTTAAGAAGTATAAATTTGAAGTGTAACTTTTAATTATATGTAGCTTGTTTTTTTTAAAACCAATTAATTTTTCTTTTATCACCAAATCTTCAGATTTTATTTTATTAGACAGTTGCTGCAGAATTGTTGTTGGCTTTTTAATTTTTCTTTTTAAATGTTGCATATAGTTCTCAAAGTTATAAGCTGAGAAATCGATTAGAAAACCTGTATTTTCTGCACTTGCAGTAAGATGCAAAAGATTGTGTACGTTATATGTTACACTAATGTTTGAATGGATAGTAGGAAAAAGTTTTACAAAATGTTGTAAAATTTTCTGAGCTGTTTTAATATTAGAAATATAATTTCTGCGGCAAAGTAATAAACGATAAGCACTGTGAAGAAGAAGAAAGTGATAATAAAAATCTTCAGACACCAAATCTTTTAAAACTACTATCCCAGTATATAATACAAATTGTCTAAATTCAGTAGCTTTCCATTTCAAAACTTCATCTAATCCTCTCGGTTTCCTTGAAAATTCTCTTGGAATATATGCATTAAGTGATTTTAATCGATTTGATATTTCAATTTTGGCGGCTGAATTTAATTTTTCCAAAGTTTTCGAATTAATTAAATTCAGAATAATTTTCTTGGTTACACCCAGATCTACTAAATGCATACAATCCAATAGAAACTGGGTTACCATACCTATTGCTATTGAGGTTTCTAATACAGTTGGATTGTTTTGGTATATATTTTTATGAAGATTTACGTATTTTCTTTCAGTGAAATATTGATCAGTTATAGCAGTTCCTTCAGCAACACTAAATGTAACAACTCCTTCAATACTTTTGCCCTTTTGGTTGCATTTATTGCATCCATTTAACGAGTTATGCCCAACAATTCCACGAATATATGCACCAGCTGGCGCGTCACAAATAAAAGCCCTTATTTTAAAAATATTTTTTTTATTTCCTATATTTAAACCGTTTTTTTGTAATAATTTGACTTCTTGTACGAAATCGTGCAAATAATTGTCAATATTAAAGGGTTTTTTTTACCCAAATACGTACCAATTAGAAAAACTTTAATATTTTTAATGTTCACTATTTTTCCTAAAATTGGCCAGAGACTCTCTTGGGAACTTTTAAACAATGGCAACCCGTCTATATCTATACCAATATCAAGAATAATTTCCTCAGTGTTTTTTATTTTTTCACATATTTTGTCCATTTGCTTTTTTATTCCATAATTCCAATAATATCCAGGTGCTACTGTTCGAATAGTAATTTTTTCAGAAGACTATCTGGATCAAGCGGAACATTTAACTTTTCTAACCTCAAAATACGCAGAAGCTCTTTACAGTATTCCCTACTTATATTAAATTTCACATACCAATTTTTGAGGTTATTTTCCAATGAATCTATTATATTGTTTGTTTCTTCATCTGACGACACATCTATTAATTTATGTTGTACCAAATTAACTGTGTTTTCTTTGTAATTTTCATTATTGTCTAATTTTGAGCATCTTAATTTTTCCAAAAAAGAACCCTTTTCTGCTTTTATAAGCCTAGATATATTTCGCTTGCTTAACCCTTTGGTTGCCATATTTTAAACTTAAACTTACCAGTTCTTATAATATATATATATACAATGCAAGTATATTATGAATATTTAAAATTTGCGTATTATAATTTTACAAAAAAACTTATTTTTTACACGACACGACTTTACTTATTGAATTATATTTCTAAACTGTTTTTTTTTTATGAAAAAACTACGATTAGAAAACAAAAATAACGGAAATAGTACATACATTACCATTTACATTACAAGTAATGCAGTTTGGTAATGTCTGATTTATTTACGACTCTTTTTATAAATAAAAACTCTAAAAGTTTTGTAAACAAAAACAATTTTTTTTATTTACTATAAGTATATAAATTCATGGAAAGCTGTTTATTTACTGTGTCACTCTCCAAAATCCAATTACATGATACGAATCTTATCGATGCTTTGATGTTCTCAAATGTATTTTGTAGCCAAATTTTTATTTTATGCAATTCATATTGTTTATCATAAAAACAATTAGAAGCATCAAAATGTTATTTAGCTCATTTTGGCCAACAACTATTCCTCCACGTGCGGAAAATTTTAACCTGCTTAAAGTTATTAAATGAGTTTCTTTATATATTGGAAAATCAAAAAATCCAATGATGTTTTGGAAAATATTTGGATTATTATCGCCGTATAATTCTTTTTCAATATTAAGAATTTCAATTTCTGATAATGTATTGCTTTGATTATTTGTATCCATATTATATATAATTAGTTTAAGCTCTTCTAAGTACACGTTGCCTGTATTCCTGTATAAGAATCTCCATATTCATCATATTCTTCTGCATACATTTTTTTTTAAATAAAAAACACTACTTGACTTTTCAGGAGTTTACTTTTCGAATTTTACTTCAAAACTGAATTTTAACTCAATTTACGCTACTTTATTGTAACATCTCTTTTTGGCACACATTTCATTAAATTCCTAACAATTTTATTTTCTAAAAAATTTAAAAGAATATGCATTACCTCTTTGCATTACTTTTAACAAAATATAATCTAGTTGTCATTCATTACATTTATGCATCACTTTAGAGAAAAGAAATGTAGTTGGCAAGTAATTACATTTATGCATTACTTTTAAGGAAAGTAATGCTGTTGGCAAATTATAATATTAGAATATAGTCAAAATAGTAAAAGTAATTTGCTTTGCTTACAATTCATTACATTACGAAGTCTATTATCCTGGTAATCTACGGCATTTTCGCTACTGGGTTAATTTATGTATAGAATGAATAATTTTACTTAATGGTTAATTACCGTCCAAATGACACACATATTTATGTTGTTGTACACTTTTGCAAGAAAATTTCATATTTATCTTTCAGATAGATTTTATTTTGATTATACATAAAATAACTCTACTATAATAATAATAAAAAAAAAATGAATGAGAGCATAAAACTGTTAAATTATATACAATTCTCTTAAATTTTTCTTATCTTAATCTTTTACTAAAGTTTTATGCAAAAGTAAAGTTTTTTATGTGTGAAGACAACCGAATATAATCTTTTGACATTCTCCCGGATTATTAGAGTTTAACGTAATACTAGGTTGATGAGATAGCGAATTACTTTCGATATTTATTTATCGATATAAAATGCAGAAAATAAAAATAAAATTAAAGAAAAACAAAATGAAAAATGTCAAACAAGTTTTGTGGTTTTGTATTAAAAAAGACTCCCGAGAAATAAATGAACTTTTTTATGCACCAAATAAAAAACCTCCTCGTACTGAAGGGAATAATGATTGATGCTGTAGGTGGCACTTCATCAATAGAAAAGTTAAATATATTCCAAAAATAGATTAAACATAATTTTTTTTTTTTTTTTTTATATTTAATCCGGAAATAAAATATGTGTATATATTTTAAATTTACGATAACCCACTTTACCCCACCCACAGCCTTCAAAAAAAAAAAAAAAGGATTTATATTTTTCTTTGCCTATTTTTGTTTTACACTCCATAAAACTTTTAACAAGACGTCGTAATCGACAAACTTTTACGATGAGTGTTATTGAATAAATTATTTAATGTAACTGAGTGGAAACAAAAAATTGCAAGTGATTCTATAATAGTGACTTTAATTAAATTTTACGAAAACGCGGCTTCGAAATTTTGGAACACAATTTTGTATTTAATTAATGTCAGTAGATTGCAAAATATTTTTTTATAATGTATTGTTTTAACTGACTCCAAGTTTTCATATAACCCTAGGTTAGAAGAATTTTTTTTTTGTTTAGTAAATTAAACTTTTTGTATAAATTAATATAGTATTTACGAGTTTATAAACAAAAATAAAGGAAAATTTGCATTTGGTTCATTAAATTTTAAATAAGAAAAATTAAAAGTTTTAGTTATTAAAAAAGTTTAAAGAAAATATTTATATATAAATAATTCAATTCAAATTATAATTTAAAAATTTTAAAAAATAAAATAAAAATTATAATGTAACGTAGCTAATTCTAATAAATAAATATGGTAAGCTTTTAGGAATTTTCTTACAATCTGTTTAAAAAAGTAAATAGCAAAATTTAACTTATTTGCATAATAATTTAATATATTTTTAATTAAATTAATATTTAAATTTATTTAGTTTAAATTTAAAATCTATTTTTAAAATTATCTTATTTCAAAAATTTTGTATAGGATAATTTTATTACGTAAGTCTTCCAAATAAGGGAAATACGAATTTGAATAACAATTTTTATAAAATCATTAGAATTGCTTCATAATCATTAAAATTGCTTATTTTCTCGACGTTGCAGGTGGCAGAAGTTTATGAAAAAATAAGGGCCGTACGTTAATAAAAACGCTTACAAATAGCAGCAAGTAGACCATTCCGATTTTTCTGAAAAATTGGGAGTATGTAAAAAAAGGTAGGAACTTTCCATATATGGTAAAACTAAGCCACTACAATCCCCCTTCGGGGAGCGCTGAAAATTCCAATTGTTTTGTACATTAAAAAACACCGTCTTACCGTTGTAGGTTTTAAATTATTTTTCTTAGGTAGATAGAGTACAACGTACTACTTACAGCTAGTTGTTAACAAAAATTTAGGAGTGTAGCAAATCTCCACTATTTTATGGGGCTTTAAATGTGGAAAATTTAAAATTTATAATGGCTTTAAAATCTTGATTGTTTGTGGTAAAATGTTGTAACTTAGTAACTATATAATACTCAATAAGCTCTTTGGCGCCCACCATCCAATTTGGATCTAATTATTAGTATTTTTACTAATACCAAGAGATGTAATCACCTTCTATAAAAATTAAGCCCATACTTCAAACCTCCTGTATTTTAGAAGGTTGCGAAATAAAAATTTATCAAAATTAGTATAAATTGTATAGAAAATCGCGAATATGATAGAGAATATTTTAGATAGGGTCTTGCAACTGTCTTGGTATTTAGATATCATAGATTGTAAGTCTTTTAAAACATAAAAGTATCTTATAAAAGTCTAAAACCAAAATATGTCATCAATCCTAGGTGGATCACAAAGGAGATATGAAGCACTCTACCTTGATTGGCATCTTTTCTTTTGTTGCCTCTTAATAAAAAAAATTGGAGTCTTGGCATGAAAATTATTTACAAGAATTTTATTATCTTCACAAAAATGATATTTTATACATCCTAACACATTTTCCTAAATTTTCCAAATTATTAAGTAATTCTTTTCTATTCGAAATTTTATTATAAATTGTATTAAAATTATTTAATAAAAATAATATACCAAATGCAAATAATTGGGTCTCTGGTAATAGAAAACATATATAAAAATTTCTGAATTTATTACCAAAAAACATAATATCTAAAAACTTTAAAGATACACATACAAAATTGTAAAAATATGCAAATATTTATATTACTTTAGAAATAACGCATTTCTAAACAAGAGAAAACTGCAAATGAACCTTTTCTATATAGCTAGAGAATTGCTACAATGTCCATTATTATTTATATGTTTTTGTTTATGAAAAGGCACGTGTTTCGGTTCGTTCCAGTTATAGAACAATACAAAAATAAATTACTTTGAAAACACGAAAAGAAATATAAATAAATTTGTTGGAGTTTGGGAATAGATTTTAAAATTATTCCAGTTCAGTCTCGTATATTGTTATTATACTGTTGCCAAATCCATTGGACTAAATAGGCTACAACTCATGGGCACAATCGATCCGAGGGAATAAACTTCTGTTATTAATTAGTTTTACAATTTTACTTTTCCAAGTTCACTCCACTTAGATGTTTGTATCCTATAGATGTTTATTTCGATTTGGACTTACTACTTTTATAATGGATTCCGAACCATAAGATTCTTTAGCTAATAGCTCTTAAATGTAAATATACGAAATAGAACTGTATTCACAGATGCTGTGGAAAGAGTGAAAAAACTAAAATTAGATTGAACACGGCATATCATAAGAATATATGCAAGACAACAGATTTCAATTACTATAAACTACCGAATGGATACTATTCGATGAAAAATGAAAAGTAGGCCGTCAGCAAAAGGGATGGAGGGATATAAACTAGTCAAGTTTAACCAATTTTGGTTTATACAACCAACTGGGAAAATATGAAGGAGGTTTTTGACTTAATTTATTTTTTAAGTTTGAATTAAACTAAATTATTATGAATTAATTAACTGAGTTAAAAATGAAAAATGTAATTGAGAAATAAAAAAGGCTGAACAGCTAATAATAATGGCTTTTAAGAGTGAAATATTTGTTGTCAGCAAATGGTATCACATTACCATATTTCCAAGTCTTTAAATTACAATTACTCATTAAAAGCTGAGTCAACTAAGACCGACATCGATGTCTCCGTTTGGAGTTGATTCCGGCATCTAATTAATTACAGCATACCAGACTACCCCTACGCAACTGTCCATCAATTTTACAATTTTGCAATGTATATGTAGGTGTGTTTATAAATTGAGAAACGTTTCAATTTTTTTTAGCCCAGAGCGTTTAAATTTGTAAATATGGCGCTGACTGTCTCGTCCCGAATACAGTGACATAATATTTGTTCAGTTCAGTTTCGATTCGATTCGACTGATTAAGTAGATTGAAAACATAGCTATTGATTGCAATCGAATAAATCATATTATTATTATTATTTTTTTAAACTGTCAAATTTCATTCCTCTTGAGATTTTCTTCAGTTTGGATTCGCCAAATTTCAATCGTTCCAAACTCTTTCGTTTCGATTTGTTCTGATTCGACCTATGTGTCCACTCAATCGATTTCCCATACAAAATATATGAGGCCGCCAAAGTTACCCTTTACTGAACGAATCGAAACTGAACCCATCGAAACTATGTAGCTCACACTTAATTCTGTCCAACCAGATATTATTTTATTTGTAAGAAATAAACGAAGATTTGTAAGAATTTTGTTTAAATTTAATTTCAGTATTGTTGTAAATCCAATTTGTTGAATTTTGTTTAAATTTAAGAAATAATTAAAAGTATTTTTAGATGAATTTTCTATGTTATTCTCATTATTCTATGTTAACTAATCAAATTTAGTTTTCTTGTTTTTTTTTACTAGTGTATTGTTATTGTTACTTGTTTTATATTATTACAACATCCTTAACCACATGTAAAGTTATACACACTCTTTTATATTACATAATTTAATATTTTACCAAGGAAAATATAATAAATCAAATATATAAAATGTTTATATACCTGTGGCAATAATCCTCCCTTTTTAGTTTTGCAACATCTCTTAACAAAAGAAAAACTTTTAGTAGAAAACAATATAATACGAATTCCTCCTTACGTGTAACAAACATTTTGTTGTATGTATATACCAATTCCAACCTTTCGACAGTCTAAAAATATACATAATTATATCTACGAGTTATATAGATTTGAATTTTTCTGGATATATAGTTAAAAAAGTTTTATTTGTTCGATGTTTTTTTCCTTGTCCTTTATATGGCCTAAAATATAATGTATGTATATAAAAGGATATTTCCAGTAAACAAAAATAAATTTTTCAATAAACAAGAATTTTATATACCACCTGCAGCAGTAATAAGGAATTGGGTTTTATTTTTGTTGTAAATCGTGACTACATAAAAAAAAAAATGGAAAATTTATCAAATTTATACAAACTCAATGTTACCTTTAGATTCTTTATATGAATTTTATTAGGCCCATTTTTACCCACTATTATTTATATTAGAATAGAAATAAATGATTCGGATTTATACATTGTAGATATGTATACTAAATTAAGGAATATTGCTGAGATTTGGGATATCCTCTGATAGTATTGAATCGAAATTTATTATATATGAATTTATTGTTAATACGTATATATTCGTACTTGTACTACATTTATCATTCACTTGCTAGTGATACATATACAATATAATATTTATTGTTTTGTGTAGTTTTGTACTGTTAACATAGCTGGAAGTTGAATAACACTAAAATACGTTAAATTATATAGAGCTATTGCTCAATAATCGAAAACGAAAATTTTATTTTTTCATTAGTAATTTGTTTTGTATAATTTTTGTACAAAAAATAGAAGAAATTGAAATAAGACTTGCCAACTGATTATAATATTATGTACTATTTACGATACTATACAACTAGTAGTCAGCTACTTTTATTACCATAAAGTTAACGCATGTGAACGAAAAGTTATAAAGTTAAACTATAGCTATATGAAAAATAGTATACTTTCATTCACAATGCAAAGTCGGCAACATAAAGTAACTGAACTGAAGTTGAAGCTGACCAACTTCCAAATGTTACCATAATAAAATCTGTGAAATGTCAAAATAATAAAACTATGTCAAAATGAATTTATTTAATTAATATTTTATATTAGCTTAAAAATCCTTTCCTAAACAATTCTTTTTTAATTTTTAAAATTATAATTGATTTCAGATGCAATTCACTGTAAATGAAACCAATAAATAAACGCTGTAAATAAATCAACTGCATTGGGTATAGAAAAAATGTAAAATCGTCATATCAATTTGCTTTTGCTTTAAATTCAGTTACATTGATATAATTATGAATGTAGGGTAGAACTCTTTATTTCCTAGCGAATCGAGTTTTTTGGCCAACAACATATTTAAAATTTCAAGGTCATTCAATGTTATTTGGTAAATTTTGAAGGTATTTGTATATTATTTTTTTCTATTATAATTTAATACTATTGGTAACTCTATTTTTCAACACAAATTATAATATCATTTACTCTCTAGATCATTATCATAAAACAAAATTTCTTGAAACATTGGTTTTTATTGTTAACATTCCAAGTTTTTTTTTTTGGTAAAATATGCTTTTCCCTGATTTCGAATAATACTGGTGCCATTACTAAAGAACCTACTAACAATAATCAATATTTTAACATAAATAAAAATTTAAAATTTCGAAACTTATTAATACAATAACAATTCCTTTACATAATAAATAAAAATGTACACTGTAATTTTAAGATTATCTCAGAATGATTTACAGATGCATTCATTTTATTAATTCATATTTGTAATGAATAGATTTGCATGGAATTGAAATGGACATTGGTATATACATGAATAGAAAATTCGATTTTTCTTGCATTATTAACTTACGACAATTTAACCACCTTACCTTTCGCTAGTCGTTGACCGTTCATTTAACTCTTAACTTGACAAATTAAATTTCCTCCAAAACTCTTGCCACGTATCCATACATAAATGGCGTACCTAAATAAACATATTTTATTTATATGCAATTACTGCAGAGAAAAATTACTTCGTGTCCTTTTTTTTAGTTATTTCCTTTATTTTTCATGTAAAAATTAATGTTTCTTGAGATAATTAAATCTTAATCTTCTTTCTTACAATACCATAATAAAAAATTAACAATAAATAGAAGGAAAACGAATGACTAGAAAAAGTGATTTTAAGTTATATTAAAGTTGACTTTAAGTGCTGTAGAAAAAAATAAACAGGATAATTTATTTTATTGCACGCTTCAGGCATAAAAAGAAATAGATTTTTTTTTTTTTTTTTGAAAAAGCAATTAATGCGTCAAGAACAAAAATATGAAGAGATTTAATCTATGTAAAAATATTTAATGAAATTTTAATTCTAATATTTCCTTAACGAGTGATTTTATTGAAAATGTTAACTAACAACAACAATATTTAGCGTTTAGAAGAGTATTTATAGAGTGTGATGGAATTGGAAAATATATATAATCTTTTTATGTAATGTCACGCATGGCGTTCGCGTTATTTATTAATATTCAATAAAGTATCGGCACTTCAAAAATACGTTGGGGTAAAATGATTTTTTGAATGAACACATTAGAGTGACAATAGCTCGTCAGTCGAGAAATACATTGTCGTATGTTGGTTCACAGTATGTTTTGAGTTATGAGCAATTCAAATATTTACTTTGCTGGAAATTATATTTAGTAGTTTAATTGTCTCATTCTTTCTTTACTAAGACATTCAATATGTAATATATTATTACAGTTTCTTTATGTTACATACGAGATACGACTTTCTAACTTAAACATTTTCAGAACATAAATTTTATTTTATTTGTTAATCAAAAATTTGTGAAAAATTAACAAAACATTTGAATTTTAAATGGTTGTATGTAAAAATTTTCATGTTTGTATGAGGATTACATAATCGTATGTCAAATATATAAATTTTTGTGATTAATTGAAGTACACATTGGTTTTATATATCCATATAGCTAATACAAAATATAATTTTTCTTATATTACATATCTCAATTTAACCACCTTAATTATAACTTTTAGGACTTTTGAGAAACTTCTTTTAAGATTTACGCCATAACTCTAAGTTTTTTTTAAATAATAAAGGTTTTTAAGCTATTTCATTCTCTTTGCGAATGGACGCATATTGCCTTCACTTACCATTTGGCATCATTAACTCAATTTCCACTCAAGTTACGATATACTATGGCGCTATTTAGTTTATTTGATTTCTTAATTCACTATGTTTAATTCTGATTCTTCTACGAGCTGGTGAAAATTAATTTCCTTTGATTTCATATCCTGGACGTTGGCTAATATCAGTTCAGCCAATAATTAAATGCAAACTATTTCAAAATATTATTTAGGTTTTGTTAAATTTTACATTGCAACAATTGATTATCAATGCCTTAGGTTGTTATCATTATTTGACATTAGGAATTTTCCAGAAAAATATTAAATTTAAATGAAATGTAGTCAAAAAGTCAAAATTAAAACAAAATTTAAATTTATAGTTCAAACTTTCCAACTGCCATTAAATATTATATAATCCTATTCCAACTATGCCTTTTTTAATAAATTTCTTAAAAATCCTATTTATAATTAAAATTTATTTATATTATTATATAATAAACATTAATTAATCTTTTCCAATAAATTTAAATTTTATGAAAATTAATTATTTTCTTTTTAATGTTAGATTTTATACTTAAAACTTTTACTTAAACTTTCATAAATTTAAATTTACAAAAATATTTTCTTGTTTTAAGATTTAGTTTCAGAATACCGTATTTATAATAAACATGTTTATAAATTATGGTAAAGATGTAATTACAAAATTTTTTTAAATATATTTCTTAGAATAATTTTTATCCTTTTTTTCAAAATTTTCATATAATACAAAACTAAGTCTCAATCCCAAAATGGCATAAAGACATTATTAGACCACATTATTTAAATATTTTTTTTTTTGTTATTTTGAATTGATTTTTTTTTCTTATGTCCTTTTTTTATGTCCTTTATTTTATTACATACAATTACGTTATAATACATATATATGTTTTTTATACTGATAAATTAGAACATTTCTCTCGAGAAAACTTTAAATTTAGTAATATGTTTTTTTTTTGTTGTATATATCATTATGTTTAATAGGACCTTTGTATGTATATCCTTTTTTTTGTCTTTTTTTATATATATATAATATTATTTTATAATATTTTAAGATATTTTTCTGTTGGAAATATCTACAAATATAACAAAACAATGAATAAGTATATTAAAAGTGTCCTTGAAAATAAATAAATAAAAGATAATAATACATCTTAGATGTAAGGAGTACCCAGTGTATACTCATATCAAATTGCCTAGGCTTTTTTTGTTGTTTGTTGTTTTTTTTTTTGGTTACAAATACATTACATAATAATATACATAAAGAAAAACCCAAAAATATGTAATGAAAATCTTTGGAGTGTTTAAAGTGTTATCGTAATTTTGTATTTTAGATGTATAGATAATTTTATGATTAGTGTTAGTTATTTTT
The DNA here is from genome assembly GCA_963920725.1 of Rhamphomyia laevipes. Taxonomy (NCBI): domain Eukaryota; kingdom Metazoa; phylum Arthropoda; class Insecta; order Diptera; family Empididae; genus Rhamphomyia; species Rhamphomyia laevipes. The sequence goes on from OY987256.1 coordinate 41,012,261, forward strand.
CGGTAAAAAAAAAAACAACAACTTATATACCACGTCCTTAATGTTCTGACGGAACACAATTAAGATATCAAATCTCAATATTTTCATCAAAGTCTTGTCCTTTTTATTATCGATATCGACCTTGGTATTCTTTGTTATCTTTAAGTTTTCCATTTTGTTTTATTGAAAGTCTTGATAATGTTGGAATAAAAACTAGTAGTGGTATAAAAAGTATAAATCATATTACATATTTCTATGTACGTATACAGTAGCGGACAATGAGTTTTTTTTAACTCATACTATAAAATTGTAATTATAATTTTTAAATTGTATCTACCTATTTAATAAGTATCATCAGTAGCCCCTTCCATTGCCAGCTAATCAGATTTTTCATTACCTTCAATCGAGCTTTAGCTTTAGGTTGTTATCGTTTTCTAGTGTGTTAATGTTTGCCTTGTATTCCTTTACCAGTTTAGAGTTAGTAGATATATTTTCCAGTGGAATCGGTTTTATCTTATTGCTAATTGTAAGTTTAGTTCATCAGAGTAGATTCCAGCACCACCATAATATGAGTCAATTTTGAAACTTTCAGTGGAAATAACTAGGTTTTTTAATAGGCCTCCCATTTTCCCACTTCCTCTTTAACGAAATACGAATTTTGAATTAAACTTTGAAGTTTATCGTTCCCAATTCATAGTCACATTCTGCATTCAAAATACATTTCGTCGAATGAGTTGTATCTAGGATGCTCGTGTACGGAACTAGAATGCCAACTACAACATGTTTTTCTATTAGGTTAAATCGCATAGCTGAATTTGCAGACGTAAATTTAAAATATATGTCAATCTATCTAAATATAGTATCCAATGATTTTGTAGGCGTGCTACAGATTGTTCCCGTTATGCAAACTGCAGCATTGTCGTTGCATCTTTTCATAAATCTTTAAGTTTAATTTCTTATCTCGAGATTTAATAGTTTCTCTTTACTGGATAAGATATAGCGATATTATTCATGATATCGCTATTTGGAATTGGAAGCACGTATATTTTTGAGCAGCTATTTTCGAGGATATAAAGCACACGAAGAAGCATAAAAATAGAACCAAAATCAAAATATCTGATGAGCATCTTGAGAATTCACTCAGGATTGCAACTACTTCGATCGAACCAAATATCGAAGCATTATTATCTAAAAAACAATGCCAATGTTTTGTCTTTAATTTCGTAATAAAAAATGTATGAGTTAATGAAGTTTAAATTTCTTCAAATTGTTACCTAAGGTAAGTTTATTTTATGTGTGGTCCAATATAACTCGGTTTCTTTCAATGTTATCCAGAGAAGCTAAAAGGTTGGACACCCCTATTTGTAGAAAAGTGAGTAAAACTTTATTATGATTTTCAAAATCGTATATCTGCGAGATTAGTTTTTCAACATTAACGAATTTAATAATTTGTTTTACAGAAATTTGTCAAATGCAATCTAGATGGCGATACTGATATAGTGGATTGAAAAATTTGTGGTGCCAAAAAATATTTAAAACATTGTGTTAAAGATCAAATGCAAATTAAACAGTAAATATTAAAAAATTATATCTTAAGAATCAAAGAACTCATTTTCTGAATTTTCACTTATTTAGAGGAACTCAGTTCGATTATCTTACCACATTCTTTTATAGACATCTTAATATTTTCCACTTTTATTTGCATTGTATTAGAATTCGTTTTCTAATTATTAGAGTTCGTTTACAATGAAATCATAATTAAAATGCCGTATTAAGTTTTGCTCTGAACAATCAGATAATTTAAAAAAAAATATCATTTTAGATAAATTAAGCTATATATAAAAAGTTTATATAATTTTTAGTTACGTATCTTAGTTACCTTCGTTAGGTAAAAATCAATTCATTAACCCAAAAGTATAAGCAATTTTTCATGAATTTTGAGTAGAATGTTTAAATTTCTTATAGTATAGACAAATTGTCGATATTATGTCTCCAGATATTATTAACCTTATACCGAAAAATATTTTAATATAATATCATGTGTGTATTTATTATTAAGGAATATTAGACGACGAAGTTTAGTTATCCTTTATATAAATTATGTATTTTATGTATATTTATATATTTTATATAGTTATTTATTAAATTATCTGTTAATATAAGAAAGTATTGTTTTCTACGTGCTTAGTATATTCATATTTTGAATGATAATTTTCGTCGTATATATAAAAATATCAGTTTCATCTTATTTTCTGTCAAATGGGTAACATATATAGGCATTATATGTCGATTTATAGATTGCTCTTTAAGGATGTGAAAATGACTGACAATTTTAAATAGGAATTTATTATAGAATTTCGACATATTTTGTTAAAATTATATTATATTTTCATCTAGAAAAATTAGGGTTTTCATGGTTATGGATTATAATGACGTTATGGATTGCTATAGTAAACCAAAATTGAAATAAAAATCATCTCGGTAATGGTAAAAGATACGTTAAGACGTACTAAATATTTGAAGACATTTTGTTTTAAGATACTACAGTACAATCAATGTCGAAGTAAAATCAGAAATTATGGTGTACTATTCTCGAGTGAGTATATAAAAAGAGAAAATCTTAAAATATGTGTAGGATAATGTTAATTTATATCCTTTTGCTTTACTAATGAGTTAATTTGTGAGTAAATATTATATTTAAATTGTTTTCCTTGTGGTTTGTATTTAAAAGTTCAATAAAGTTAATGGTTTTCTTAAAGAATTCAATGACAATATCACTTTAAATTCTGTAAATTACTAAATTATCATAAAAATTATATAAATTGTATGAAGACTATTCACGGGATATATCCGATAAGGAATTAAATAAAAAATAATAAAATTGTAATATTTTAAACAAAATATCTAAGAAGTCCTTTAATATCTATAACTAATATCAAAAATGAAGCTATGGCGTGAAGTAAGCTTCGTGAAGTAATGTTCAAGAAATAAAATTTCAATTACACTTTTTTTTATTAAAATATTTCTATATACAAAACCTATTAGAAAATTAATGTAAATTCTTAAAGTGATTAAAATTTAAAATAAAAGTTTTCTTTATTCAAAATGCCACAAAAATTTATATTCAAAATTCAAAATTAATATAATAATTTAAATAAATTATATCAAATTAAAGAAGATAACTTTTTATCCACATAATTTCCACACGAAAAATAATTAAAAAAGATTTGTGTCACTGTCATGTGTAATGTCTAATGGTAAATTTAAGAAATTTATATTAAAAATATAATTCTTTTTCATTTTCTTTGGTCTGTATACTTAAAACAGCGTTTCTTATAGTAAAATCGCCGTACCATTTTCTTTTCACGACCCATTTGCAAAGAATTCGCGAGTTTAAAAGCACTAAAAAGCACTGTACGACCCAAGGAAAGAATATTAGTTAGTTTTTTGTTATTCTGTTTGTTAGTATACGAACCAAGTGCGATGTAAAAAATAATTTTAAATAAATTTTTTGAAATCCTTGTCAAAACAATACTGGATTTAACAAAAATACTACAAAAAAAAATTATTTATTATGAAAATAAAGAAGATTTTTATTTTTTTAAATTTTGTTGAAAATAATCCTTTTTTTCAGCAAAATATTGTTTTTATAATACTGAAGGGATTGGATGAATCTGACATAGAAAGTTATGTAGAAAAGAATTTTTTCTCATATGCTTTTAATTTTGTATCAATATAAAATGTTTATACGCCCAGAAATTAACCTAATCTCTGAGTTAAACTAATTTCATACATTTGGATTTGGTACTAATGAAAATTGTCTAAATAATGTTTTTGTTTTATTTCAAATTATCAATTTTTATGCATGCATCAATATTTCTTAATATTTTAATTAACTTCGTATTCAATTTTATTATATTTTCATGAAAATTATTTGAAACAAACTTTGACTTGGAAATTCATTAGGAAATTCTACACTAATTAATTTCATTGCCAGTGGAGTATAACTTTGGAACAAGATAATTTAATATAATATGATATCGTCATCTTAATGCCGAACTAGCCTAAGTTCATTTTAATAAATTTTACAGGAGACCATGGAATTCGTTCTTTTCGTATTAGATAAAACGAGTTACGATAAAACGAATTCTGTCTTTTGAAAAACAGATCGGGAAATAGGATAGTTTAGATTTGATTGTTTTGAATGTATATTTATCCTATGTCAAATTTTTATGCACATAGGGTAGGGTACTTTGCGTGAAAATTTTTCACTTGAGTATTTCGTAACGTAATATTGGACTTAGGACTTAGGATTGCAATTTATAAACCAAAATTTAAGGATATACTTAAATTTTATTATAATTTGAAATACGTTCTACACTAAAGTAATTTAATGTAGATAGTAAGTATAATATTAATAATTTTATAAATGCAAATATAGCTGAATTCCATTATTGCGACGTAAGCTTTTCTGCATTTAAGAATTAAATTACATTTGACTTAAGATATTTCAGTGCACATTTGATGTTTAGCTATATTCCGGTATAGCTAAACAATATATGGGAATGAATAAATTAATCTTCTCAGCAAGAATAACAAGACTAGAAGATATTGCACTCAAAATCTCTAAATAGACCAAAATTGGACATAAGCTAGTTCTGCATTAGGGTGAATATATGGAACAAAACAAGATTACAAGATCGTAATTACACATTGCCTGTGTAATTGTTGTTCTATTAGGGCGTACATAGTATTTAATTGTAGCCTTTTTAAAACCCATCATTCCCAATAATATATCTACCCATTAAACAAATTCCTTAGTTTACACAAATTGGCTTTAAAGCATAAAGCCTTCAAGCATTTCTTTACATTTCTTCTTATTTTTAAAACAATTATATAAAAGAATCTGTTTTCTACCAAGCAATAAATGTATTGTTTTTTTACTTTTACATGTCGTGATCGTGAAATGTCTCAAACCATGAATTAGTAATTAGTGTCATATTTCTTTACTTTATCTTCTAATTAAATAAATAAAATAATCTGTAATATAACTAAAAAAATATGTTTTATGGCATTTGGAACTAAATTTACTCCTTTTTATGTAGAAAATATGCTTTTTTTATATAATAGAGCCATTTTATACATATAATTACTATTTATTAGAAATGAATTACTTTTGGAAATAACTCTAATTTCGTAGCTCCTGGTATCATATTTGTATTTTTGCACTTTCATAAATTTAACAATTTCTACAAAGCTGTATATTAGACTAAGCTCTAAACTTGATTGTTTTCCGTCTGCAATGTCGCTACGACTTGTACAATTTAAATCTAAATTTTCAATAAATTTTAACTTATTATGTTTATATGGATTTTCATTTTATTTATTAAACATTTTTACTATTAAATTTAATAGTTAAGCTTTAGTTTTTCTATATATTTTTATTTGGAAATTGCACCTTTAGGGCTTAAATGCTTATATAAATAAATTTCAAATGTCTACATTACTTTTTTCTGTTACTATATATAAAGACAACGAAACAGGAAAAATAGAAAATTTTAGAACTATCCTTTTAAACGAAACTATATGAATTACGTATAGTAAATACAAATATAGAAATAAACAAAACTATTATAAATATAAAAGAATTTCCGGCGTTATTGCTGTTTTATATGATCTTTAACTTAAATGCTTTTATTTCATACTTATCGTTGACATGACAGTTTTGCGCATAATTTAGTTTAGATATTCTCTAAAATATGCAAGAATATAATTTTTTTTTTATATATTTTATATACGTAACACATAAATGTAATAAAGATGTTTTAACCTTTATCTAGGACATTAAATTCTTTCAAATAACATAAAAAATATTATATGTACATATATATTAATAGTAAAAGGATATATAAATTTTATTTCATAATAATGCCAAAAAAAAAAGGATATTAAGTAAAATAAAATAAGGCAGGACAGTATCAGGAATACTTGTGCACTGATTTCATACAAATAAGCTTATTTGCGTGTCGAGTTTTACTCTATTTTTGTAAACAATAATTATAAAGTTTTGTCGACTATTGTAGCATAGCTGCATAGCAGCAGAAGAAATATATTGCTTCTATTTTGCTCTACATTTTCTTCATTGCCTTTTAAACCTTATACGGACAGCTTTTTGCCTTTTTTATCGGCCTTTTGTTCATGTCGGCTTTTTGTCCATGTCGGCCTTTTGTCCTTGTCAGCCTTTTGTCTGTTAGCTTTTTGGGGTGAACCTTTTCAAACACAGTTTTTACATGAACAACTCAGCTACCGAATATAGTCTAACATAGGCGATTAAGTGGATGATTATTTAAAATAATTCGGTACGAAATGATTCAAAATTTTTGTATCTTTAAAAAGCGGGATTAATAAGAGCTTGGATGAACATTATTAAACAAATAAACATTTAAAAACGATTATAACAATAACCCGGATGGACGGACAGACAGGGATACTGCCTTTAAAAAAACATTTTGTTTTTTATAAGGTTATGATGTATAGGCAATAATTTTTCGAAAAAAGATGTTGACTAAAGGCTGATTTACACATGTGCCGAAATTCTGCGACGGTTTTTATAAAGCAATTTACTCATGTGACGCTTTTCAGCCACACACACTTAAATAATTTAAAAAATATTTAATATTTCCTGAAACTTCAAACTTCAATAAAACAACAAAATCTAATTGCCAGTTGTCAATAATTATTAGTTATCAAAATAAATTTACTAGTTTGCGTGGCCCTGTGACGGAAAAGATAAAGTTGGTTCAACTCTTCGCCGTGCCGGAAATTCGTCGCGACGGTAATTTCTGATTGGCTAGAATCGACCGTGACGGTTTTTCCGCACATGTGTAAATCAGCCTTAAAAGTTATAGTTAATATTTTTTTTTAAAAACCACAAGAATGGGTAAAAATGTGCAAGGACACATTATTCATATATAGTTATATATGTTACAGTTTAATGAAAAACTGATTTAATGTTACTATATTTTCTATGTGCACACACTTTTATAAATACTTAGAACTTAGCACTATAAAATTTTAATAAAAACCGCTTAAAATTTTTCTTGAACGATTAATTATGAAACAGATGGATGACATTTTTACATTTTAAGAAGATATTTAACGATAAAGCAAAAAAAAAGTAATCGTTTGTACTTTAAATTTATACAAGTATTTACATACAGATTTTATTTTCTACTTTAGCTACTTTTTCGGAAAATGATTTAAAGCATTTTTATGAAATATTATAAAATTTTTGTTATAACAAAGATTTTCTAATAATATCTTTGGTTATACATAAAAATAGGAAAATATTTTAACATTTTCGCCTTAAATTATAATTATAAAAAATTTGTAAATTTCTTTTTTTTTTATCTGTAAAGTAGAAAAAAGAAATCCTTTCTATTCGGAAAGTAGGACGAACTAAATGAATGTTTTGTAGAAAAATGGCAGTACATACTACTAATTATAATTAGTGTTGTATCCAAATATGTTTATGATCACAAAATAGATCGTGTTTTTTCTAAATTAAAAAAGAAGGAATCATCACTGAAAATATTTTAAATTATTTAATTTTGAATAGTGTATACGTTAGTTTTGCTTCCGTTAACTAAATGTACGTTTAATATATACATTATTAAAACGTTTTTAAAATATTTTAAAATTCGATGTCTACACGAACATTGTATTTAAAAAATACAAACGAAGATTTCACTAAATTAATATATGTAAATAACGATTTTATTAAGAAATTCTTTAATTTGCATAATATACTCAGGAAAATATTATATCTAACAATATTATTTATTTAATTTTAAATAAAGATAAAAATTCAGAAAGAACAATTCGTTTTTATACAGTATTGGAAAACCTTTACGTTATATCTCATTGAATTTTACCTTAAATTTTTATCTCATCAGATTTAAGATACAAATAGGCGAGCCTCGGATAATTTCGTGAGAGCGATAATTTTGATTTTTTATACAGAAAATTAAAACATAGATATGAGAATATTATATAGGATCATAGGTAGAAGATTCGTCCATAAATATCTAATGTCAAATTTCCAAATTTCTTTTAAGTTTCAAAGTTATAGATCTAGAAGCAAACTAGGTTATGTACGTCTAACTTCGTGATACTACGGCTAACTACGTCATAAAGAAAGTCTAATTCCGTGCTGTCTTTTCTACTTCAAAAGAACAAAAAACAAAGGTTTTTGGCAATAACAAAAAATATTTTATAACCATCAAGGCATTGCCTTTTCGATTTAATAAAATTATGAATAACAATTATACAATATATTGTGTTTTTTTACTATTTAATTATCACAAACTTACACCCAGCATGTCTTTTTGTTTGGAGAACAATTTACTGTAATAGATAAAGCAACAAAAAATTGTCTAAAGAACTGGTGTAACATATTGCATCGATTTTAGTTAGGCCAACACGAATTTAGCTGTTTCACGGAAAAGCCAAGTCTCCCCTATGATCAAGTTTTAATATAAATAATAATTAAACTTTATATTATGTCGTACATAAGAAATAACACCTAAAAAATTAAAAATTTAAAATTATATTTATAAATTCTTACGACGAAATTTTATTGAAACTTCATTAAATATAATTGAATGATTCTATCCATAGGAAAATAATTAATTTATAAATTTATTTTTTTGACTTTTATATTCTTAAATGATTTAAACTCTCAATGATTATCACTGCTTGATTGACAACGAATGAATTTTACAAAAACTATGCATGCAATTCTTTCAAGAAGAACCCCTGCAGGATAAACTTTTGTCATTATTCATATTATAAACAACTGTTCGGTTTCATTATATAAGTATTAAGTAATGATTTTATTTATTTAATAAATATATTTAAAAATCTCAATAATAAAATATAATTTAACAAAATCTTTTACCTCTTCATTAATTTTATTTATATAAAAAATGAAATTTTTATAGGTCAAGTAAAGTCAGTAAATTTTAAAAATAAATAATAAAGATATTTGTATACTTTTCTATATACATATATATTTATTATGTATAATTTAAAATTGAATGTATACCATACGTATAAAGTGGCTTTTTTTCGGTAAATTACTTCCAAACCAACAATCTTTCAACCTCATTTATATAAAACCATATAATGAAATGAAATATTATCGCAAAAAAAAAAAAAAAAAGGAATAAAAATATTACCCCAGTAAATGTGAAAATTTTCTCATTTATTCCATTAAAATGAAAACTTTATTATAAACGATTCATCAAAATTATATATACCTCTGTGTACGCAATTTTCTTTAAAAGATAAATTTAGCGCACTCAAATGTGATGATATACTCTAGCTGAGGCCATACATAAATATTTTTTTTTATAAATATGTATAACTATATTATGGGTTTTATTATATGTAATTTATATAACTTTTTTTTATTTTTAACTATTTTTGATAAAATCATTAGTCCATATAAAAATTATGATTAAAAACTGGTAAAATTGTAAAAAAAGGATACATTTTCATATATGAGAACTCAAAAATATTATATTTAAATTCATATAAATTTATATTTATTTATGTTTATTTAGTTTCCCAAACAGGATTTTCATAGAGATTTAATTATTTCTATAAATTCTATTCGAAATTGAAAAAAAACTATGGTAAAATTGGATTTTCATGGAAATTGTATAGTCAATAAATACTAATAAGTTATGAAGACAGTTTAATTGTACCTTTTTTTTCGTAGTGAAGGTGGGGAACTCTTTTAAAGATACTGAAGAAAGATATGCACTTACACAGTGTGTCGGAGTCCATGATGTTATTTAGTTACCGACTACAACCTCATCGCTTTTTCTACGATGGAATCCAGCTCCGGATTGGTTTCGCATTTCTTCGATTTGGATCGTGCTATTCTTTTGTTTCACGTTGTCTGTTGTATTCTTTTTACAGATGTTATGGATCTTTTGGATCTTCCAAGTATTTTACCCTCGAAGCACTGCTTCTATGAAAACTGCTACCATGTTCCATTTATCTTCACAGTCCAGCATTACACTAATTATATTTTCGTTTGTTACGTCTCCTACTGCGCCGACCAGTACGTTTCTCTCCACTGCTGCCACCTACCATTCGAAAAATGTGTGAAACGGTGTTGTTAACGAATTAAAATCCTCTTTTTTGGTTAAATTTAATTTTATTCTATATTGATTTCCTTTACTTATTACTTTTAAATATTACTTTTAATATTACTTTACAATTACTTTTTTTGTTTGACTCCTTACCTTGGGTAGGGGAAGTCAACTAGCAAAAGCAAACGAATTGATTGACAAACAATCACTGGATTTGCACCGATTTTATGGGATGTCATTTCTGCAATTCTGCCAAAAACGGCCCTATGCCATATAATTTCAATACCATTACATTGAAATTATATGGTTTGCAGGTAAAATGCATTGGTTTTCATTATTTTTTTCAATTTTATATAAATATCCTTGGCCTTACAAGAGCTGCGTGATGTAAAAATTAATTATACCATAGTTTACTTAGTGGTTATTGAAGGAACATTTAAAGAATTAAATATTACATAAACCATTGTACATTCATTACTTGAAATTAAAAAGTTGCTTTATTATATTCCATTAATTACATAAAAATTTGGATTTATCTGTTATAGGGTTAACCCCAGATAGTCTTTGACTATAAAAAAATGAATTGTATTATATTTCCTATTTTTATTATAATACAAAATGTCAGTGAAAAATATCAACGAATAATATTTTATTTTTAAAAAAACCAATTCATTTCCTCTCTTATACACATTACACTACTACAACTGAAGAGTTTAATTATAAAAATGCATTATTTTATTAAATACACAAATACATATTAAAATTTATAGAGATTGTTAATATATCCTTCAGATTTTTCCCTATGGAATGATAATCATATAACCAAAACTTCAAATACAGAAAACTTGTTCAATTTCAACAATTTTATATTAATGAAAATTATTAATAAAAAGTCAGTTTTTCAAGGATAATTTCATATATACATAAAAACGGTGATCTTCAATATGTATTAATAAAATTGAATATTGTTGAGTAATTAATTTTGTTCTTCAATATCAGTGAAAAATAGTGTAAACAAAGGCTAGAAAATTACAGGAAACCTAAATAAAATTTGAGACCATTTGAATAAATTTTAACATTTTAGATGGATTTCTTTTATGTAGAAAATCGATTTACAGAAAATTTAAAAAATAAACCATAAACTGATCACAATCAAATTTTACTAACATTACTTATTAATAATTTACTATAACCAGCAACAGGAAATAATTTAATTTAATGCCTTCAAACAGATAATAATTCAACTTTATGTATAAAAGCAGATTTATTTATACATTTTATTTCTTTCACACTAAATTTCCTGTGTAATTTCACGCATTTTTATGTACTCAGTCATTCGTACGTTTTTCTGACATTATAACATACATATATACATAATAATAATGACAAAAAGGAAATTTTATGTAAAAGTAATAAGGATATTACATCATACTGGAAAATTAGTGACTATAATTTCACTTTTGTATTGTATATAATTTTTTGAAAACCATATTAGTTCATAGTATGGAAAGGAATTAAATTTATCAAAAGTAATTTGAATATATTTGTAAAATTAACCCTTTCATTCGGCAGTTAATTCTAATGGATAAACAATTATTTGGAGATAATAATCTAATTAAAATAGGTAAAATATTATATTGCATTTTGTTTTTTAATCAGTTTAGGCTTTAAGGATTGCACAATTGATAGATTAGTTGATTAAAATTTCTTTGATTACTAAATAGATTCTTGTGGAATGCAAAACTTTCATATATTTCTTTAGTTGTGAATGCAAAACTTTCATATATTTGTGCTGTGTTTTAATATTGTTATATATTTTCCTCAATATAAACTTCTCTCTCTCTCTCTTTAGTTACCTTAACAATTAGGTATATTGGTGGCATCAGTTTCAAAATTCCATTTACTTCATTATTATTTCGACAATATAAAATTCTTTTTTGTAAATGGGGGTGTAATGTACAATAAATTGAAGTTTGATTCAGGATATTGTACATTGATTTAACAAATTAATTTAACATTAATTTATTTGAAATGCTTTATATTTTGATTTATTATATAATTTTGAAAAAATTCCTTTAAAAAACACTTAGGTAGTTTACTAAAATTGAACTTAAATTTTTAATAATATGTCCAAAATAGATTTTTATTTACACTAATTTGCTATTTTATATGTGAACACTGCTGTAAAATTTGACGAAAAGTGTCATAAATATTAATTTTTGGATTCAAAATATCGGAATTTTACAGATCAGCCAACTTAGCTGCACTAAAAATCATTATATTAAGAGGGTTGCAAAGTTCGAATAAAAGTTAATATTATATGATGTTTAATATATTGTACAACATGTATAAAAGGGTTAAATTTAGTTGTGATTGTAAATTTATTTTCTCAATTTAGAGGTCCAATTTTGTTACTTTATAACAAAAGACGATTTTAATTAAAATTTTTGAGGTTTATATTTTATAAATACTAAAGAAATGAAAATGATGAATAAATTATTTTGCATTCTTGGACTCTTAAATTTATACTGAGACCGGTTACTCAATCATAATTTGTCCTACCTCTATAGATATGACATTTTTTATAACTGCTATATTCATATGACACCCCTAGATTAGCAGTATTTTTATATTCTTTATTTAATATTTCCAAAAAAAAGAATCAATTCATCAAACGTCTATAAATATACCAAAGAAACTTAGTTGATTAATTTGTCCTGTGTCGAAAACAATTGCTTCATCAGCAGTTACTACCGATTATATTTAGATTTGGATCTCACAATATATTTATCATTTTTTTGTGATATTCCTTGTCCATCGTCCATAGATTTCAGTTCAATTCCTTTGAAATTTATCAATAATTCTAATATTAATTTTTCATTTTACTAATAAAAAAAAAATTATAAATTGTTAGTGTAATCAGGTTAAATTATTATATTTTCATTTTCTAACTGCCAGTCATCATTAAATATTTTTTTGGTTTATAGTAAAATCATTCATTTTCATAATAGAAAATTTTTCTCTTTTATTTTTTTTTATCGTCATTGTCATTTATTTCAATTTAAGATTACTTGTCATATTTTCATCTTCGGAATTTCAAAAAGTATGGTTTATAAAAGTGTCAAATCAATTATATTTTTTCCAAAATTTTATGAAAACGCTTAACAATTTAAATTCACAATCTATAAAACGTGAAAATATCGCTTAATCATGAAAATATATTTCCGAAATATTCAATACGCGTGAAAATTAATTTAATGAGGTAACAAAAATTGATTTGGCATGAGGTTTAATCAATTAAATTAATGATTTTGACTGAAATTAATTTACTATATTTTTTTTATAAACAGATACAATCAATATTAAATTGGAAAATGATTTATAAAAATGGTGTGCAGATGATTTTCTGTTTAACATTTTAATTTAAAATATCACTTACTAATTGTTTCTGGTACATTTTACTATTAATTTAGTATGAAATGTAATGTAATAAAACATGATAGAAAGTAATTAAATTTTCTTTGGTGAACTATAAAATTATCATTTAAAAGTCACTTCCAGTTTAATTTACTATAGAAAATTTAATTATAGAAAATATATCTAAAAAAATAACGAGTTTAAATTTAATAAAAAAGAAAAACGATAAAATTTTAAGAACTTTAATAAAAATGTTTATGTTTTTAACATAATAACTATAACATAAATTTGACAATGAAAATAAATTTAGAAAAGATAATTTGTTTAAACTTAAAATTTTAATTTTATTTATAAAATTATAAAAATTTATTAATGCCTTGGTTATGATTACGATATGGATACAACATGAGGGGTGGCTCTACCATATAGGCACACTAGGCGGTCGCCTAGGGCGCTAAACTGTTGAGGGCGCCAACATTCGAGAGAAATATAAGAAGATAGTATTTTTTTAGTTATATGTTTTTTTAAAAACTGTTGAGGGCGCCAAAAAATGTCAAGAGAAAAATAAAAGCTACTTTTTTTAAAAGTTATACATAAAAACAAAATATTCAAATTTTGAAATTTTGAAATTGAATAAGTAAATTGAGGTGGACAATAAAACAGTTTCACAAGAACAATTTCATGGAGCATGATTATTTTCTTTACATGTCTGTTTTCATCGGTAGAGAGGGCGCCACAAAAAAGATCGCCTAGGGCGCGAGATAAAAATATTTTTGGAGCCACCGCTGATTAACATATAACTAAAAAAACTAAATTATCCCATTGGCGTCGCGTAATTATAATGAAAGTATTTCGATTTCCATATATTTTTCATTTTAAGTTTCTAACTATATTGGCATCTCTGTATCGTTAGCGTTATAATAATAATCAAGAAATTATTCCCATGTTTCCCAATAAAGGCCTCAAAAAATTTGTTTATTTCTCATTTTTCTATTTTCATTTTGTAAAAACAACATTTAAAAATTTAAATTCCATAACAAATTTCATCATGTGTCCATTAAATTAATATATAAATGTTTATATTAGAGGGAAAATTAGTTTCAAATGTATAGTTTTGAATAGTTTCCTCCGTAACCAAATTTGTTTTATATATCTAAAAAGAAAACCTACTGAACCGAATAACTACATTTAAATATACTATGCATACATGAATAAATAAACAAATTTTTGGATAACAATATTTTCTGTCTATATGTAACCCTTTTTTATTAGTGTATTTAGTAGTCTATCTATATATTAATATTGAATTTGTCTGCTGATTTGTTCCATCAAATAAATCATCATAGACAAATTCGAAATTAACAATAAACAAATTATATAGATGATAAAATTGAAAGCAAATACTTTCAAATGATCAGAATTTGAAAACAAAATTAAATTTCATTTTCCAAAATTAATAAAGGATAATTTATTAAAACAAAAAATTTTCTGTATGTGAACCAATTTAGAAGTTATCTTCATTCATTCACTAATTCAGGTCGAAAGATTTCGTTGTAATCTATGATTTCATAGATTACTTATGATTAAGTTCGTTGAGATTACTGCAAAAGCCTTTTATCGCCAGAAAAATCGTTCATACGAGTTTTCTGAAAAATCCTTATCCGGTGGGAACACACCCTCTAATTTCCTACGTTTTTCACGTGATATATCCGAAAATGGAAGCGGTTTTTAGACTGGAAATATAAAAATAATGAATTTTTATGAAAATTTGATGATGATAAATGGGTTTTTATTTTTGTGGAAATTAATTTTGTGACATTTTATATATTTTTGAATCCCTTATATTGTTTGCAAAAAGGTTTAACTTTAATTTTTTTTTTAATTTTTTTTGTTATTTTTCATATCATAAACACGCATTGGATACAAAGTTGAACAAACATAAAAAAAAAACATTAATACAAGGTCGTAGTGAACAATTACATTTTTTAACCCTTATTTTTATATAATATGTTTATGTAAATATAATAAACATTTTAAATGCTCAAAATTATAGGTTGGCGTTTGGTATCGTTAACACACCAAGTCATAAAATCATTTTTAAAAGTCCTTGAAAACACGAATTTATTTGTATATTGATATGACGACATAAAAAGTGAATATTTTCTGATCAATTTACACAGTTTCATAATAAATAAATAATTATCATCAATTAAAAAAACAGCTTATAAGTTTTAATATAAATTAAATATTGCGAATATATTGCGAATAAATAAAGTTCATTGAAATAACTCTTCAAAAAATACAATGGAAGACGTTGCTAATATGATTTCCATCCCGTCGTATGCTTCATTTTATGTATTAGTATAGGAAAATTTTACATTCGAAGATCCTTTAATCAGCTCTCAAACAACAAAATTGGTTTCAAGAACTTAATGGAGAACCGAGAATGCTATAAATTATAATATAAATCGATTGCAACAACTGAAGTGATTATGGGTGCGGTCAATAATTTAGCTGCTGAAGAGAGCACAGCTTATGCAGCCGCAAAAAATTGAAAAGCAGTCGGTATGCATAAATTTTGACTGCATATTTATACAATTGGCTGCAAATTCTAAATATTTGACACTAAAAACTAAATTTTTAAATTTTTTAAATTTTTAAATAATTGAATTACTTACTTTTCAGAATTATTATCAACCATTTTGAAAATGTATACACGAACAATAAAAAAAAAAAAAAAAAAATACAATTAATATTTTTGCAGACTATCATCGCCGACAGCAATATCTGCAACTGTTGTGGTAGTATTCTGAATTTTAATCCGACAGATTGCGCTGCTTTTGCTGTAAATCTTACTGAATTTTTGACTGCACCCTATATAATGGCTTTGGAACAATTTGTTTATGTTACGTTACTCTTCAATAGTGATTCTAAATGTACATGTATTGTAACTTACATTTTTTTTGGAAACTAAAGTGCAAAATTATATTACAAATTTTCAATACTATAATTTTTTTGATAACATTTTTATTGTTATCGCTTTTCTTTCAATAAAAATCGTGCACCGGAAATATAATATTGAAGAAATAAATAAAGATATTACGAGTAATGTCAAGTTGTGTATCTATAATGAGTGTTGGTATTATATAGAAAATATTTAAAATGACATAAAAAAGGAATTTAACGCTAAAATGGAAGGTTATTGTGTAGATTTTGTTATTGATTATGTTG
The DNA here is from genome assembly GCA_963920725.1 of Rhamphomyia laevipes. Classification (NCBI taxonomy): domain Eukaryota; kingdom Metazoa; phylum Arthropoda; class Insecta; order Diptera; family Empididae; genus Rhamphomyia; species Rhamphomyia laevipes. The sequence continues at coordinate 41,029,051 of OY987256.1, forward strand.
ATTGTATTCAAAGTGAAAAGTAATTTACTTTAAAATATGTTAATGAACAAGATCTCTCTCTCACTTTATATATTCGCAATATCAAAAAATTAAATCCTGTTTATTCAACTCTTATCACAGAACGCCCAATATCAAAGTATACAAGAAGTTTGGAAACTAACAAAAACAAATTGAATTTGATTTACAAATTTATTATTTAACATATTTTAAATAATTTTACGAATTTCTATTTTCGTTAAATCTTTCAAGATCCTTTACTGACGGCTGATACTGTCAGATTTTACATAAAACATCAATTAGTGCTTTTTTTTTACTTTTAAGCTGTATGATTTTTCGTCAAACAAAAAAAATCGCGTCAAATTTTTAATCGTAAATGTTTTACCTGATAATGTAAAGATTATGTTAGGGCGGGTTTCATAGTCGAACCTTAAGCTTAACTAAACCGTTTGTGTAGCTTAAGCCTACAAATTAAGCTCACTGGGGTTGCAAATCAAAAATTTTCCTAACCTACCCATTATACAAATTGTAGAAGCCTCTCCAAATGAGTATTTTTTCACACGGAAATTCGTGTGACAAAAGTGAACTACACTACACTCATATATAAAATAAAACAATGTTCTTTGTTTACAATTATTGTGTAATACATTAAACATAATTTTTGTAATAATTATTAATTTAAATATTTATAAGTGTTAAAATATATAAGAATTAATTTTAAAATATTAATTTGTTATTAATATTTTAATGTCAAATGTAAGTATAAGCTGTAAATAAAATATTTCTATTATTTTTTAAAACATTTGTTTTTATTTGAAAAGTACATTCCGTACTAAAAATTAGAAGTCTATTTTGTCGCACAGAATTCATACTGCTTTCCGTGTGCAGGTACATGTAAAAGTGTTCTACTTTCATACGGAATTCATATTGCTTTCCGTATATTTTCGCACTCACCAATACATTGAAAGGTGTCGACATTTCAGGCCCATTTTGTTTGGCCAAGCACACGGAATTCCGTGTGCCAGGAGAACTCTTTTCCGTGTGAATCGTTATATTTTAGAGCCGGAAAGCGCACCATAACCAATCTGCGGCTTTAGTTAAACCTCACTTTAAGGAAGGCTTATCTTTAAGGTGGCACTGAGAAACTAAAAAATAATTTAAACTGAAGCTTAAGTTCTGCTTAGCTTCCACTGTGAAATCGGTCCTTATGTTAAGTTTTGTATTTTGGGAATATGTTGATTATTTTGATAACAATTTTTACAACGACAACATAAACAAAATTTTGACGTCTAGGTCTATGTAGTACAAAGTTATACAATATAATTTTAAGGAAAAAACAATCTTTAATATTATTTATAAGGGGTCTTTCAATATACGTGAACGTGATACACTTGTCAATAGGGATTGCGTCCGATAGGGATGTTTGACATATGTTAATACATTACAGGAAAAACAATTCATCATGAATCGCTACATAAATAAATCGTTCAATTATAAAATTCGCGGCCAATTATTGTTGAAATTCAAAGAGCGCTTCGTGAATTATTTATGGTTCTTTTAATCGGTAGAATGGATACGTCAATAGACAATTGCCGTATTTGGGATAAAAATAATCCACATGCATTTTAAGAAGTGCGATTACATTCAGAAAAATTAACTGTTTGGTGTGCATTTCATGGTGGTTGGTGATATCGTCGGACCATATTATTTTCATAAATGATGTTGATAACGACGTTACTATCAATGGAGTTCGATATAGAGAAAGGCTAAATCATTTCTTTTTCTCAAAATTTGATGAAAATGGTTTGTATGATATGTGGATTCAACAAAACTGTGCTACGTGTCATACTTCTCGTGAAAAAATTAATTTATTGTGTGGTAAATTTAATGATTCAATTATTTTACAATTTGGAGCTATTAATTGGCAAGCAAAATCGTGTGATTTAACATCTTTAGATATGTTTTATGAGGCTAAAAAGTATTTACCATTCAAAATTTTTGTTTTGACATTTTGTGTCACGCTTAATGAAAGACCCTATATTGCATAGTACTAAAAAATTATTGTATTTGTCTTCTTCACACAATAATTAATGACAAATTATTAATTCATGCAAATTTCATAATAAAAAACCAAATATTAAAAAATTAAAATACAATAAATTTGTGGATTAACTATTTTTTTTATTTTTAACATTTGCGATAATAATTTTCAGATTTTAAATATTTAAATATTATTTCAATATTGAATTTATTGTAAATTGAACAAAAAAAATCTGCTGATAAAATTGTTTTAAACAAAATTTAAAAAATAAATAAAAATAAAAATTCTAAACCAATTCTAAAATTTTGGAATTGAGTAATGCTTCTACTCTTGAATAATGTAATTGTTAAATAAATTTTTCAAATTTTTGTTATTTCATCTCTTAGTGTTTCTTTTGCCATAAATTAACATATATAATTTTTAAGAGTTTTTTTTTTAGGTAAATTGTAAAAAAAATACTAAGTGTCCCAATTTAAATATATTCCAAAAATTAGATATAATATCGACTCAGTTTTAAGGGAGTTATAGCAATACAAATTGTAATGCGTCATATATAATGTGATTTTCAGTCTGAAGAAAATATGCTAAAAGTTAACCACATTTTCAATAGTAAACCAAAAAACCAATCAGTTCCAATTAATGTTACTAAGGCGCTTGTAAAGGTGTCTATCAAATCAAATATAGTGAAAGAACGTAGGTCAAATATTAATGAACTATAGTTGATAGTAACGATCTCAAAATCGAAGGAAATGATAAGGCGGATGAATTGGCAAGAAACCGTGCTATTGACAGCTCCCTGGAATGCGTTATCCTTAGACTAATGCTAAAACTTATCTGAATAAATGGGCTATACAAACGAATACACTTAGATGGACTGATCTGAACGGTTGTTTAGCACTAAAATGAGCTGGAGCACTCCGGTCGCTAAGAAAAGAAGAATTATTTTATCAATGAATATAGCAACGGCCAAACTATATACGGGAATTGTCACAGGACATATTTTCCTTAGGAAATGTAGAGGTTGTGAAGAGGAAGAGAAATCCCTGGAGGGTCCTCTATGTAATTTACCATGCAGTGCAACAACGGAGGAGATTAAGATTGTTATTTTCTTAGATTGTTATTTTCTAAATAATCTGCTAGATGCGGGTGCAAAGAAGCCTGCCGACCTGATCAAGTTCTTTAAAGAGGTGGGGTGGGTTGATACGCTATACGGAAAAAAAAATTCCATCATCGACTGGGGTGTTCTCGGATCTTCCTTCTTACAACCAACCAACCTAATTATAAAAGTCAGCATTAGAGTTCTATATGCTTACATCTGAACTGCTGTGCCAGTGAAAGAAGTGAACAAATAACTGATTTTTAATTGGACTTGCAGCGTATTTGGTATGAGTTATGCATTGCGTGTTAAAATGTTAATACAATTAAATTTAATTATTTATTTAAACATTTAAAATTAAATTCCTTGGCAAATTTATAATATTGAAAAAATGAATTTAAAACAAGACACCCAAGGAAAAAAAGTAATAATGGTGTTATTCGCATGCAAAGTACTTTAAACTTTACGTATATTTAAGAAAGTGAAATAATGGATGCTAATGATGTTACACATATATATACAGTTATATATAGCTAATTTCCATAAATTATAAGAAAATAAAAATAAGGTTTTTTTTTCATCTGATAATATAGAATTTAATTTTGTTATATATGTATGTATTATTTTGTGTTCATTTTCTATCATTTTTATGCCAAATTTTCATATAATTTTTGACTTTTGTTAAAGAACAAAATACAATTAACATTATTTTCAATTTAACCGAAAAGATATTTGAACTTTGAATATATAAAATGAAAAAGTTTAGAGTTTCCATTGTTTTTTTTGCATATTTAAATTTTTTTTTTTTTTTTATTTTTATTATCCTTTTTGTTTTTTTAATTCCCACAAAAATAGAGTGGTGGAATGAAAGGTGCTTGAATAAAGTTACAGAAAAAAAAAAAACAATTTACCACTTGGTTTTGAAGAAACTGTAAACTTAACATAAAATAAATATATACTTTTTCACGTTAACACCCTTACGAGTCAAATATTTTCCATTTAACAATTCGCGACAAATTACGTTTTTTCTTAATGTTTGTTGTTAATTCTTTAAAATAAATAAACAATTTTTACAAATTTTTTATACATACTTAAATCATGAACTTTTTTTTTTATTGTTTGTCTTGATAACACATTTTCAGAATCCTCTTAAATAATTTATAGATATAGTAAAATGTGTGCAGATTGTTAAGAATATTTTTAATGTTTTTTAGGTGAAAAATAGATTTTTTGTTCATTGTAGAGAATTTATAATTTGAATAATTATTATAAAAAAAATTAAATATACAAAAATATTTCAGGTGACATACTCAAAAATATTTTTCTTTTACGTTTAATTATTACTGCCATTAAAATATTTTTTTTTTTCAGAACTGCGAAGCCTAAAAAGCTAGTGGTAGCTTGTAAATTTTTGTATTTCTTTTCACGATGGAACTACAATTTGAAAAATTTCACAGTTGGTAGTATCTGTCGTGCTTTTAGAACTACTTTAGTTATTAAACCTACTTTTTTCTCAATTTCCAATAGTTTGTTTTACCAAGTGATGAAGTAAGTAAGTAGTAGCGTTCTTTTCTGAACTGTGAACCCCTATGTAAGTTGGAGTATGTTAATTCAAGTTTTATTTATTCATTTTAACTGTTTGTACAAAGCAGTTGGTGTCTTATTTATTAAGATTTGTTTGTTTTCGGTGATGTAAAAAATTGAGCTTGATCCATTATTAAAAAAAATTCTCAGAAATCGAGCTAAACGTATAAAAGATATTTTGTTTTTTATATACGTTTTTTTATAAACGTTGACACACTAACAATATCTTTCCTAAGGCTTGTTTTTCGCTGATCCAAACGAAACGAATTGGAAGATAAGCTCTTTAACAAAAACTTAATGCTTAAAGTTTCCTTCAGATTCATGGCAATCAATGCGATATTAGTTCATCGGCATAAAGTTAACACGTCGAGTGTATAAACTAGACTGTTATCAGTATCAGTGACTTATAATTCATAGTTATACTAGTATAACAGTTCATTAATATATCTGTAACTGATATAACAATTACAGAAGCTGTATATTGCATCTAATTTCCTGCTTGACGGTTTTCTCTAAGTAAAATACAGAATATTCCTTTCACCAATGATAATTCCTATTACCATTATTTTTAAAACACTCATCAAATAATTATAAAGTAAATATAATTAAATTAAGAGTGTTTTCAAAAACCAGCAAAAATGTAACTAAAAAAATGTAATTCTATTTTTGATTTCATTGTCTAGCGATTAAATATAAAAAATATGTAAAAGTAATTGAACTCCCAATTTGCAGTGAAGGATAAATTGAACATGTTACATTATATTTGTCAATTATTTCTTCAAAAACAAGAAAATTATATACAACATCTCATTAAAGTATCAAATTCTGCAGATATTCAAATTACTATATATAAATTTTAACTAAATTGTGTTCAATTTAAGTATCTAAATCTAAACTATCTCTTCAAAATAATGCAACATTGTATTCAATAATACTAAAAAAAAACTTATGGTCGAAATATATATACAATTTAATGCGAATTTTGCTCTATATAACAAATAGCCTTTTCTTCAATTTCTGTATCATCATCATCTGCATTATGTTCTCTAAGAATATCATATTTATTATAATATAAAATAAATGACATTTTATTTAACCACAAAATGTCCTGACAAAATTATAATATAAACAGTAAATGGTGTATGCATAAAATTGTACCATCTAAAAGTTCAGTGTTAGCATAACAATAAATGTATAAGTTTAAAGTTTGAAGGTAGTAAGTTTTCGTTTTAAAATATAAGTTTTTTTTTATTGTTTTTTTTTTGTATATATATATGTAAATAAAACAAGGAATCTAAATTTTATACATATTATAACTAGTAAGCATTAGAATTTTAATTAAAATCATGAAGCCAGTAAAATTTATTAAAATAAAAGTACCACATTTCAAATTGTTAGAAAACATTTACGTAATAATGTAAATTGCAAGTAAATTGTTAAGTGTTTCAAAATATGAAATTTAAATATTACTAAATTTTACCAACAAAGTTGAATTGCGAATTATAGAAATATAAATATGAAAAAGATTATAGTATTGAAAAATTTGTAGATATTTATTTGGAAACTTGAGACACAACAAATCCCTTATGTTACCAATTTTTCGTCTATGTCTATGCGTATGTTGTAAACTTAAATGTCCATAAAAGCTTGGTTGGTTGCTTGGTGTGGTGTGGTGCGTTTAATCGTTTAGTGTAACACGACAGTAACCCCAATTAATGTTTTAGCCACTCATGTGACCATCTATCTAACTTAGCTAAGATAATTACTTTAGATAATTGTCTTCGCGTTCTGAAACCTTACCATATCTGTAGAATGCTTAGCCAATAGATCGCAATTTGTACCTGCAAAATGGACACATCTGTGGCCAGCTGCAGCTCTTGAGATAGACACTAGCCTATCTGCTATTAGATTAGATAGGGTCTAGGTAGATAACATATATATAGTTTAGAACGCCCCCCAAGACTAATACTTTCGATGAAGTATATAATGCTTTTGAGTAATTTCGATGACAGTGCCGAAGGTTCCAGGAAGCCGTGTCCAAGGTAATTAAGTCTAAATCGAGCGAGTGCCTCGAATTCACACATTATATGTTCGGCCGATTCATCCTCGTATTTACATCATCTGCATACGCTATTTGTAGCTAACCCCATAGTGTGTAGATGTTTTTTCAGGAAACAGTGTCCTGTGAATAACCCAGTTATTGTTCGTACTCTATATCTACTACCACAGAATGGTATGGGATTGGAAAATGTTTCCTCTGATTTTCTTGCAAGTGCGTCCGCTACCTGAAGTCTACTATACTTTCTAGACCCTATCTGTTCTCCGCAACTGCCACATAATTGGATTGAAAGGTATAATTAGATTGGCAACATGTTCAATAATTGGCCAGTCTCGCGTATACACAGCTAATGATCTGACTTTGTTCTTTCGCGATCAAAGTATTATATCAATATTTATTAAAACCTAGGTAAATTTTATGAAACTTTACTGCTGCACGGAGTTTTTACTGTATATAGTTCATAAAAAAATTAATTAATATAAAAACATTTTTATATCCGCAAAAAAAAAAAATATTCTAATTTTTTGACAATTTAGAAGTGAAATGGAAATTTTGTATAATGAACAAGTCCAAACATTTTAAATTTGAGGTGTGCGGCGAGACCTTAAATATTTGACGGTTAACTGATGTTTTTATGGTAAATATTATTATTGATGAAATATGTCCATGCAGCCAGCTACAATTCCAGGCTTTACAGATGCTCCCAACATAAAATCTTACATACAAATATTTATTTTATTTATGTTATGTAAAACATTAAAATATTTTGTCATCTGTTCCCTGTTTATCTATAATAAATCTATAGAATTTATTGTAAATTCCAAAAATATACTTAAATACAAAATATATCCTTTTTGTTGTTGTTGTATATGTAATATGTTAATATTATATGATATCATTAATTTCCTGTTGTTATGCATAATGTAATAGTTATCTTTATGTTACCGGTAGTTGAAAGTACAATTCTCTATAGATATTTTTGTATTACGAATATTTTGTTGTTAAAATATTATTGTTGGTAACTCAAAAATATTCGATTACATTTACAACTCTTTAAGTTTTTTTTATGACATTTATATTTTAATATACATTATGTATTTTATGTAAATAATCATAATTTATTTATTTTATGACATAACTTCGTTTTTTTTTATGAATTTCAAATTGGTTTAAAATTTAACACTTTCTTTATTTAAAATAAGAGAATGTGTTACATTTAAATAAAAAATTTCGTATATGAATTTACAATTTGCATGAAAAATTACCCACAAAAATTTAGAGCCTTCCGGGTAAGAAAATGTCCCAAAATTAGAAAAGTTTTTATTTATTTAGTACATTGAAAAAAAATTGTTTTATTTTAATTTTCATGCTTTCCAAATTTTCATGCTTTACTCTTTGGTATCATAATATTTATAATAATAAATCTAAAATTTAAATGTAAATCATATAAGAAAATAGTCCAATTCAATAATTATTTCCAATACTAATAAGATAATACTTTTATTAAATATTAAAATTGAATCTGAATTTTAATTTAATTATAATTTTGTAATTAATTGAAATTTTATTTAATATTTAACTAATATAATATTCCGTTTAATGTATACGGAAACAAATATTTTGGTAACAAGATTAAATTGAGTGTAATAATATTTAAATTATATAAAATATAATAAATTTTATAAATATATATAGCCACATCTGGTTTTGTATATTTGCTTTAATTCATATTATATTTTGTTATCCAATTTCAATTTAACAAATTTATTATAACAATATAAATTGAATCCTTCCAACTGTGATCAATTTAAATTAATTTATTATTATGCTATTATTTAGTTATATTGCATATTACTACATAATTTAATTTAAATTTTTCCGAAATTCAATTATCAATTTATATTATTAAGAAAATTTTATGAAATCGAGCATAAATCGGATTTAAAGGATAATTATTTGAAAATTTAATATTAAGGACTAACTAACCATAATGAACTTAAAGAACCTTAATTTGTTTGTACTAACAGAGCCGTCTTATCCAATAGGCACCATAGGCACTGTGCCTATGGCCTACGAAATTTTAGGTGGCCTACGAAGAAAAATTTTAAATAATAATCTTTTTTCGTCATTTTTCTTTGGAAAAATCTTCAATAATATCATCAAAACTCATATCACGAGTTTTGATTCATTGCTGAACTTGAACGGATATAATTTTTAATTTGTTTCAATTTGGAAAATTATCGATCTCCTTCTGCATTTGCTGCAATAATAGATAGATAAATTCGAAATGCAATATTGACATTTGGAAAACTTGTCAATAATTTGTCTTGATTTGTGATTTTATTAAATCTGCTTCAGATTTCTTATCTTTAAACATAGCAGAAAACATTATAAACTCATTAACAAATTCGAAATCTGATGAATATGTTTTAACTAAATCTTTAGCTTTACACCTAACTTCATCGTTGGATAAAGATTTATCTCCAATAAAACTAGTACTGTATATTGTATTGTATGCTCCTCGTCGTTTTTTCATTTCGGTGAATAGTCTATCAACAATAGGGTAAAAAGAATGTATTCGAAACGTATCTCTCGTATTTCAAACTAAAATATTCAGAAAATAATTCTGGCGTACTACGTTTTTTTTCATACTACCATTATATGTTGTAATATGCATATGGCCTACGAAAGGTTTAAGACGGCTCTGTGTACTAATAGTTAGAAAATGAATGCAAAAATTTAAGATAAACAATAATGAACGTCACAGAATTACTAAAGTTATAATATAACAATCTTCTTTTTTTTTATTTTCCAAATAGTAAACTATTTTGACTATATGTATCCAATCCACATGACAAGCCATTTCATTAATTACTGTTCAATAAGTCATTGCAATCTGCTTGCAATTGTTAGAAGCAATTTGGAATTCGGCACATGCCATTAAAATCTGATTATTCTAAGAAAATAATTTGCTTGCACTCGCAACTTTATTATAAATAATAATTGATCTTTTCACGAATTGGAGGTTTGACTAAATTATGTACTAAAGATAATGATAGTCATAATATAATAATGAATTTAAGATATGACATCCGAAATATCTATGAATTGGAGAACCGTAAAACTTTTACCTTCATTTTAATCGGGCTACAATACCCATAATAAAGTATGTAGTGAAATTAAACTGACGGAAGTTGTTTCTACTGTAAAGTTAGTTTATAGACATTTCAGATATTATTATAGTTGCAACAAACCCGCACTCCAATAAAAGACCCATAAATCCGATGTAAGTGCCTCGGTATTAACTTTATGACAACTTAATTTCAGTTTGGACAACCGCACTAAACCCAGGACTTCGCTCAGAGTAATTATAATTGAAAAAATAAATTTCGCCAGTCCGGGTCTTAGTGTCAGTATTTAATAACTTAATGAACTTAAATTGTAAGTAATTGAATTTTTAGGTTCAGTACCAAAAAATTTTCAAATGTCTTATCATTATTTTTTAATATTTTTTTTTACATAAATGATAACAAAATTGCTGAGAAGTTTCTTATTTAAGGATCGAAGTTAATTTAGATATTGAATAGTAATGTATATGAAGCACCGATATTTTGTATGATATTTGATGTTTTAGTAAATATGAAAGAAGCCAATCGAGAAATTCAACAAATAAGTAGAATTTTGAAATGCTTATTGAATAAAACTGACACATTTATATTAAAATTTACAAATAAACAGTGAAAAGCACTTAAGAACGTTTTTTCGTGTTATTCAACAGTTTGTATATTGCATATAAGCCCGGTTATATTTAAAAAAAATAATACTTTCACAAAACTTCTATACATTTAATATGTAAAAACGGTTAACGACAATCGAAAAATCGTTACCATTGCATATCTTAATAAAAAAAATTGTACAATTTCTTAAGGTAACCGATACGAAACAGAGACATAGAGTCTCTCATTACTTCTATAGTAAACTTAAGGTTTTTAAGTTATAATTTATAATTAGATCTTAAGTTTTAAAGTTAAAATCATTTTATTTCCTTTCGATTCATTTTGAAATTTTGGTACTCTTTAAATCGTTCGAGATATTTAAATTTATTATAAATTATTTAATTTCTTTATATATTACCTAAAAAAAAAAAACTCTAGTACATTATACTAAAATTTAACAACAGTACTAAAAACTCTATTAACCGACATAATATTTTTTATGTTACATTTAATTAAAATTTTTAATGTCGACAAGAAATAATAAAATGAATATAAAAATGTTAATATTATTAATATTTTTAAAAGTATAATTTTAAATATTTTTTGAATTATCACGACAATCTATCAAAATAAAATATTACATTTTATTATTTTATATATTTTTAATGAGTTTTAAAAACATTGAACCATAAAATCATCAGGATTTTTTTTTAATAAACTTTTATTTAAATTAAAGTATAAAAATAAGAAATTTAAATTATAAAAAATATCATTGTTGTGCAACTAAAAACATTGTTTTATCGAATTTTAAATTACAATAATTGCCAGGTACAAACCGCCAAGAAATTAATATTATTTTATAGAATTTATGTAAATTTATATAACTATGACTAAATAGTGCTGATAAATGTAATATCAAACTTTATTTTAATTGCTAAACGGAGTATTGTAGAGCAAAACTTTACATTTCGAAGTCACGGGGTTTAATCGAAGAGGATGACAGACATCGTCGTTGATATTTTCCAAACGCAATGCATAGTAAGAGCTTAAATAGACAATTACTTTATGAAATAATAAATAACCATTCCAAGAAAATTACAAAGGTTGGACAGATTGAGTGAGGGCAAAGCATTATTCCTGAAGTGTTAAAAATTAAAAAAAAATATGTCAAATAATAACATTTATAATTTCTTTTATGTGTCATCTCTAGTTGTAGTATGCGTTTTTAAAAAAAAAAAATAATATTTAAAAACTTTTCTTCAATACTTCGTCTTTTCTAATACCATTAGCCTAATACACACCACCCATCCAATTAACATAAAACAATGTAGATCTATACGCAGTTTCATTATAATTTTTTTTGAAAATTTTCTAATATGAATTCTCAAAATTACTAACTAAATCGACTTTACATCAAAAAATTCTTCATATGTATTGCAAATCGCGCTATAATTAAAACTACCAAATTAATTTATACAACGGTTATTCATTATCCTCTAAGGGAAAACCTTGAAGTGACATTATTAAAATCTCTACAAAATTTAAATATTTAACCAAACAGATTGAATTTTCAAATTTTCATAACTATACAAGCTATACGTAGAAGTTGGTTAGTTTATGAATATTGTAACGAGGAAATGAATTGCATTTTTGCCACAAAATATTATTCATTATAATATTAAATGGTCCATGAACATAAAACTGATTTTTCAATGACATTTTTATATAAATAGCAAAAACAGAAAAAAAAAAATATAAAATAAACTATTCACTGATGTGTTCTGCACTGTTAGTAGTCGAAATATAAAACAAATTTAGGAACTATGATGACCCATATAAAAAAATCCTAGATTAAGAGTTTCAAAAAGTTTACTATGGAAATTTCTATGGAAAAGTTATATATTTTATCATTACTGTCAATAAGTTACTTGTAAATAAAGCACGACAAAAATTCATAAATAGTCCTGCAGAAATTCGTAACAACTAAAACACTCTAATCAGCCAAAAATTCAGGTGCGAGGTATTTTTGGCAAAATTTACGGTCTTTTAGTTTCCAGACAACTTATAAATCAAAAAATTATATATATAGCTCGTTTTAAGAAGCATTTAGTTAGCGATCTAATGATATATGAACCATACTTCTCCATTGACCGATTCTGGAAGCTATGGATCAAAATAAGTTGCTATTTTTTAAGACCCAAAAATGGTAACTCGAATGTGAGGCCGAATCCGGGAACAATACTACAACAAATAGCGTGATAAAGCGTCGTGGAACGGTGCAACTATGTATATTAAAACATTAAATTTATATAGGAAAATATTAGTTATATTTAAAAGAACATTAGTTCCTGGTGCGTTTCATATTTATAAAATGTCATTTTGACCCCTTTCAAAAAATAGTTTGCCGATAGATGTTAGCTGATAAATATATTCAGTTTTTTTAGATTCCTTCTAAACATCGGTAGCTCAATCGTCAGCGGGTTGTACAGTATAGTACTGCGATCATTTAAATAAAATTGTCTGTGTATATTGATAGCTACAAGTAATTTTCATACAATCCCGCGGTTTAAACTAATTCTATGTCAGCTGATAACATCAATGTCATAACAACAACAGAAAGTTGTCGTAAGAAAATAGGGTTGGTTCTAATAATGGAGTACTAATGGTAGCAACATCTATAATCCAGGACAAGAACTATTCACTCGGGACGTTACTCCTAGTAACAATACATTGTGGAAGCCCTGTGCTTTCAATAGGAGTAAAGGCCAAAACAAAAATTTAGATTTCTTACATTGGTTAAAAGGGAAGTCAAAATTAAATCGGAAATTGGATATACAAAGTACCCATAAGATATTATATCTTACCCATATAATTCCAATACATTACATTGGCCATAAATTGAAATTATTATGGTTTACATTTAAACTATGTTTGCTGATGCAATACCTAAATATGAATGCTCATGCTTTTGCATAGGAATTAGGAATTGACCAATGCTTATGCACATAAACAACTGAAATTGTTTCGGTAATGCTTTACGCATACTAAAAATGGAACGCTGAATTAGAAAACATAGAGTTATTTTTACAAAACACTTTTATAATCTTGTATTTGGCAATATAATTTAATAATTAAATTATCAAAGAAATTTTTTTTTATCCTGCTGGGAAACTAAAAACAATCCAAAATTAAATACAATTTTACCACTTCAAATAAAATTTATATCAATATTATTTTTGACAATTTATTTTCCCAGTTTTAAATTTAATTTCGCATGGTGTAAATGAAATTAATAAACGAAAATATACAAAATTCATCATAATTAAAATTATTATGTATTTATATATAAAATTTTATACCTTCCGTCAAAGTATATCATCGCACTTGAGTACGCTAAATTTATTTACGTATAAAATTATGTATAATTTTGATGAATCGTTTTCATTTTAATATAGAATAAAAATTGTAAAAATTTTATACATTTTCTGTTTTTTATATTATAAATGAGGTTGAAAGATTGTTGATGGGTTTGAAAATAATTTCCAGTTTTATTTGCAAAAATACTGAATTACTTGACCCAAAAATGTTATAATATATAAAATAATTGAAGAGGTTAATTCATTCTGTTATGGATGTATCCCAACCAGTTTATGATTCGAATTAATAAGTAACTCGTAATTCATTTTTCTAACTAAAATGTTGCATTTTGAGATAATTTTAATATTTGAAAATGATTTTTTTTGAAAATTTTAAATGCTATTTACTTCTAGTTTCCATAATTCTAATAATAATTAGTTATTTTTTTATGTTAAAGGGATTGATTACAAAAATTGTGTAATATCCACAAATAATTTAGTAAATTTATAATAAGAAAATGGGTATTGAAAATGTAATGAAGATGCAGTTCCAGTGCTGCCTGCTAATATCCAGCGAAAGATTAATTTCCCTGATCTCCTATAACTAAATCAGTAATTTAAATTATCTAAGAATGTTTTAATAATTATAGGCATTCTTAAATCTTAAAAATAACGAATAATTTTGTATTTTAACTTATTCAGTATTCCTAGTCAGTGTCAGTCTTATAAATATTAAATAAAAATAAAGTTATTAAATTAAATTGATATTCAAAGCCTAAATTTTTAATACTCCTGAGGTATATATATACGAAATGTAATAATTGTTACAAATTTTACTATGCAAAGTTGAAAATTTTATGATTATGGGTCATGTATAAAAATTATATAAAATTATATCGATTATTAAAAAATAGTATCATCTTATAGTAGGTCCAGTAATAATACTTACCATAATAATTGATTAATGTATTAAAGCACTGAATGCCTCATTTAATTGCATTTAATTGTTTTCTATGATGGGAAACATTAGAGCTCGTTATCCATTGCGGATAGTAAATTTTTTCTCAGTATAATGTAAACAGTGTAATACCCGATTTCACAGTGGAAGCTTAAGCCTTTGTCAGAGCTTACGATTCTGTTTAACTTATTTTTTGGTTTCTCATTGCAAGCTTAAAAATTTTTTTTTAATCAAAGTGAGGTTTAACTTTTCGTGGGTAGATCTTAAGCTCCACTTTTCACATTTTTTATTATTAGTTTATACACACAAATGGAAAATAAATTTATAGGAAATATATTCACATTTAAAACTTATTAGTAAATAGTTATTAGAAAAAGAAGCTAAAATTAATGCAACGTGTTTTATTTTCAATTCATATAATTGAGATCCACAACATATTCGTTTTTATACCGTCCTGACACTTGCAGGTTTAAGCTACACAATCGGTTTAGTTAACCTTAAGCTTAAGCTTCCACTGTGTGAAATCCACCATAAGAATCCGAACTTAAAGATTAGAAATAGTTTTTTCCATGTTATTTCTTATTATATCTTGAGAATGGACAATTTTCTTTATTAATTTTACTATGTTTTTAAGGTTTTTATGTTTTATTAGTCTCAAAAAATGTCTTACACATGAAATACTACACGAAATTATACATTAAATTATGTTTTATAAATATTTTGATAGAAGATAGAGAACTAACAACAGATATTTTTATGTACCAGAATGAGATATAAAATTCATGTAAATTTAATGAGACATAACGTCAACGTCTTTCAAGGCTACAATTTATAAATTTGCTTCTGAATCCTTATTTTAAATTAAACAGCTCAAAAGAAATGTGTGAAACGAGCTAATCCTATATATTATGTTTTTATATATTAATTTTTTTTAATATGGATCTACAAGAAATTCAGATATAAAACTACAACCATGTTTTTTACTCGCTCTATTATATGGTAAAATATAAAAATCTAATATATTTTGAAATCTGGTACGAGTAATATTGTGAGTATAAAATAGGAGCAGATTCATGCAATAAAATTAGGCAATATGGAAGCTGCACTCTACTAACATTTAGTAGTGTTGTAATAAATATAGTTACATAGCTGATAGGTAAGCATTTGCGAAATATATTTTTCATTTGTTAATATCATAAAAATATATTAGATAAAAGTAGATAAAAATATATTTTCTGCAGAAATTAAATATATTAAAATCAGTAACTAAAATTTATGTGAGCTCAAATCCTATACTTTAGAAAATCTATTTATCATTACCAACCAATCTGTTATAGATAAATAGAAAACCATTCTCAATTTCAACACATTTGCATTAAAAAGAATTATCTGAAGAAAACTAAATTATTTTTTTTAAGTAAATTCTTTCAAAAATTAGTTTTTTTTTCTCTTATTATTTCACTTTCAGCAGTGTTGAAATTTAACTTAAATTTATATTATTTTAAGAAATGTTAACAAACAAATAAATGTAAAACGTTTCATCGTTACACTTATTTTTTCTAGTTTAACCTGGAATAAAAATTTCAGCGACTTTTACTAAAATAAAAATGATTATATACACAAAGTTTTCAATTCATTGCATCCATTTACATTATGTATCGTATTTCGTACTTATATAAAAAAAAGAGGTAATATGATTTTAAGTGAGATTGTAAGTGAGAAAATTTTAACAGTGACGCTCAAATACACAAATCTATATAATAATAAATATATAAATTATAAATGTATCCTTGATTAACTCGTGTTTGCGATATAAAATATAATAACTTCCTAATTTACATCTTTTTTAAATGAAAGGCATTTTGTATTGAATAGTATTGTACAAATTCCAGCTAGAGATTGGAATATTGTGCGAAATACTGCGATTATTCGCTTAGCGAATACTCGCCATAAAGCGTATGTATCGCAAACCTTATCGCCGATATAATTTTGTCCAGCTGTATATAATAAACTCATTAATTAATTCGCACGGTAAACTATCAATGAATTGTAAAGCATTAATTACATCACTTGGATTTTTATGATCTCATAGAAGAGTAATTATCTTGCTTTGACTACTTAATGCGAACAACATATCACAGGAAGTTCAATTTTTAATTTAATGCGAAAATAGCTTATCGCATTTACATAGCAGATATTTAGTTTTAATAAAATATTATTAATAAAGATAGTTTAGAGTTTCAATTAAAGCAATATTATTGTGCATTTCATCCACTAGATGTCACTTAACATTATTTTAAAGATTTGGTAATTGTAATATACAAAAGTTAAGAAGTATTTAGATTGAAAGTATGGTATATATTTACAAATAATCGGCACTTAAAAAAGACTTTTTTATATAAACTACTTACTATGCAGATGGACTTCTGCTGCGCGTATTTTTTTTTACGTATTATCCTTTTTGGCATTATATTTTGAAATAAAATTTATTTTGCCTTTTAATATTAAATTTTTCTTAACATGATAAACAAATTCGTTGACCTAGATAAAGGTTAAAAGATTTTTATTTAAATGTTAAGTATATAAAAAAAGTATTTATAGATATTATCTTTATCTAAATTATGCACGAAACTGTCATGTCAACGATTATACAACAACAAAGTAAGATTATAGGTTACAACAAAAAACACCGGAAATTCTTTTTTTTTTTTTTTTTTGTAATGCATATATAATCTTAGAAGGATCTTTTCAGTTGAAAATCTCATTTTATTTATATAATTTTGTTTCATTGAATGCAGACATTTTAGAATTTATTTTTCTATATAAACCCTGAAGAATGAAGATGTAATATAATAGAAAAGCATAAGTTTTTATATCCATTAAATTTAGTATACAGGAAATTTGTAATAAGTATAAAGGTTGATCCTTTACAGGATAAAAAAATATGTTATTTAAAATTTAATTTAAAATTTTCAAATACTATTCCCAGGTAAACTTATTACAGATAGAATTACTGAAATATCGAATATGAAATCCATAAAATTTACTTATATATTTAAAAAAACATAGAAAATCTATATTAGAACTATCAATTTGAAGCTTAATTATAGCTCGAACTAAATAATCAATATTATTTTTCATTCCAGCGAATGGCGAACAATTGATTTTCATTCATTTTAAAATTTTCAATTTTTAGTTTGTATTTTAAATTATTTTCTATTGGAATATTAAGTAATTTGATTTTTTTAAATTGTAGAGAAATTAAAATTGAATATTCAATTCATGATACTAAAGTTTACCAAAAATGAAGTAATTTTGTGGACAAATAGTACTCAAATTATTTCTTTCAATAAAATATACCATAATTTCATAGAGCTATTTTCAAATTTATCAAAGATTAATACAAAAATGAAAGTATTTCAATTATCAATTTTTACACAGTAACTTTTTAGTAAAATGTGATATTAACAATTTTCTATTATACATTAATCTTCTTCATTATAATAATCCTTTTATTTGAAACTTAAGTAATTGATGCAAAATCAAAAAGTAAAAACTTTAAAACATTGATGAAAAACAAAATATTTCCTTTTATAAAAAACAGTGAAACGAAATGCATCATTCACCGTATCCTATCAACTTAGTATAAATTGTTATGAAAATATCTTTAACTTTCATTAAATCTCAGCCAAGTTGATAGTTTTTATATAATTCTTTTATTTTGAAAGAAATTTTTTAAAATAAAAGTATTAGTATTTATGCTGGGCACTTGGATTTTTATTATATATAGCCAGGAGTCAAGAAAGAAAAGACTTCCTTTTTTTTGTCAAATTGATGTTTTTTTAGTTCGCTGTATAAAATATTTCCTTGATTTAAAGTTCTATTTTTTTTTTTATATAAATATTTCCGTATTTAAGAGAATGTAATTTTCACGGAGATGATGAACTATTTATTTTTTTAACAGGCTTACACATTTATAATTTTGAAAATAAATATTGGGAGTTAAAATACTTATGTTACCAGAAAAAATAAGAATATTTAATTTAATTAATAATTTACCAAATTTACACTAAAATGGGCTAATCCGAGTAGTATTGATTCAAATTATTTATTCAATTTATCTAATTTCGACAGTCTACTATTGATATAGTCAAAGAAGTAGTTATTAGACTTGATAATAAGGAAATAAACACATTTATTATGGAAAATGTAATAATTCATATTCGTTACTTAAAAAATAATATACGAGGTTTAATAATACATTGGATTACATGGAAACTAGTCTCTTTGTAGGATACTCGTAATTATACTGGATTTTTCTCATTTAAATGCCGATACGACTTCTTAAATATATGTAGTTGATGGTTTTTTTAGATGATTATATGAGATTATGGTGCAATGCCATCAATTGAGTATTAATTACATTTCTGTTTGCAATATAAAATTATCTATTTTGCCTGGTATTTATCGAAATTACGAAAATTAAAATTAGTTTTTGCAATATTTGCTACTGTAATGACAATTTGTTGTAACAATTTTGTATATTCTATGTAGCTTGTTGCAAAGTTTATCAAGTAAATTGAAAAAGGTTTTTCCCCCAATTTAATTCTATAATAAAAATCAGTAATTATCGTCAAGAGTAAACACCCTGTAAACATATATAAAAATAAAATTATATATATCGAAAATACAAAAGAAAAAGTTATCTTTGTTGTCTTATAAATAACATATAAATAAAAGATCCATTTTTATGCTAAGGTAACTTTAGACTTATTCCATTTTTATTTCAAACTTTTTTTTTTTTCATATATTTATCCTTTCTTTACTAACATTTTTTTTTTTTAAATTATTTCTTTTTTTCATCTTTTCATTGTATATATAAATTTATTTCCTTGTTTTATTTATTTATTTTAGGTGATAAAACTTTTTGTATTGTTATTATTATTTTAACTTTCATTTATTATGCTCGTATGTTACCAGATTTTTTTTTTTTTTTTTAACAATTTATATTAAAAGTGCAAAAGTGCGACTATGACTATTAATCAAAATGATACCAGAAGATAAGCCATCAGCCATTAGAACGAAATATCCCTAAAAGGCTTCTAAATAAATTTTGTATAATAATAAAAAAAATACCGCATAGCAAAAGAATTACGCAGTGTAGTATTAATTTCATTATAAAATGGTATTTACACATATGAAAAATAATTGAAGTACAAATCATATTCACAGCCGTTTATATGAAAAGCGCAATTTCTGGCGTATCGGATAATATTTCACTAATTCCAAGTAATTAAATGGAAATTTATTGTAATATTAAATAAACTGGGCGACAATTGGACAGACAGACTGACGAGAAATGCGTTTACTTTCATACTGACTGGAAATTTAATACATTTTGAAAAAAGGACTTGTTATAGAAAATGGACTAGATAAAAAATATGATGTACTTTTATCGTTTGTTTATTTGTAGCATAAATTATATAAGTTTTCAATTATATGTTAAAAAGTAAATGTCCTTGTATAAAAATATCCTTTCTTGTTATTTTTATTTAGAATATCATAAAAGGATATCACTATAATTGGCTGCTTCTCATTATTAAAGTTATATTGAAGAAAAAAAGTATACTAACTTTTTATGAATTTTTTATATTATATTTAATTTTTTGAAGAAGTCTAAGGGAAAAAGAAAAATATTTTTTCTTTTATATACGAAAGGTAAATGATACTTTCAAAAAGTTCTAAGAGTTCTAAGAAAATTGTATGCATTGAAAAGATAAGATTAAAATATTTATATACAAGTTGAATTTAACTATAGATATAATCATTTTGTTGTCCCTTCTAATAATATGATGCTGATTAAGTTAGTATGGTTCAACTGGGTCAGTTACAACAAATAGTGTATTAATACTTTCAAGATTTCGAAATTGTTTAAATCAACTTCCAACACGTACGTCATGAGGTACGTCATTTAATAATACGTGTTGACAGAGTTTACATCAGATTATCTGAAAGCCTAGTAATGTTCTCTTGAGGCTATTATTTTGTTATTATAAGCTCGCCTTAAGAAACCAAAAAGTAAATTTATTTAATGGTACAGATTTTAATGTAATTCGTTTTTCTATGTAAGATGCGATTAATCCAAGTTACTTTGGCTAAATTGGTTAAATATAGGCTGCATCATAAAAGATTAATTTTAATCTGCGCCGGTTGTTGGTATTTTGTCGCCTGGAGCAAAGGCGCCATATTTTAAAAATGAAGTTTTTAATGAACTATTTAAAAATTCAGTTTGTTATTAGTAGAATCAAAATTAAAATACAAAAATTCAAATTACTAAGCTTGTAAAATCTTTTAAACGACTATAATTAATTAGCCAAAGAGTCGGCGATATTGCTTTAAATAGACTTCATTGATAAATTTACTAAATATTTCATGTCCCATTGAGGACCACAAATATTTTTTAATTATTTTCAATATGAAGAAGCTGCGTTGTTCAGAGGCAACTGTTGCTGCAACTGCAGGTAAAGATTGTAATAATATAATTTTATATTTTAACAAGTTACATAGCCCAGTTTTTAAAGCAACACATAAATTTACCATCACTGAGAGAAATTCAAATTTTCTTATTTGCATTGGACCTTCTGAAATTTCTCGCCGCAAAAAATAAATATTGGTGATAGGCGCCTATTTCTAACTACCCATAGGTTCAGGCCTGATTTTAATGTTCATGACGAAATGTTAAAATTGTATTCCATCATTTTATATTACAATTTCTTGGAAGGCATATTAAAATTCAAATACTAGAATTGCATACTTTTGGGATGCATAAAAAAATTAAAAAAAAAAAATCCTTTTCATAATAAATACATAAGCAAAAATTTTTGTTTGAAGTTTAATTTTCAACTCCTTGTAAAATTATATTTTTTTTTTATTAAAATATGTAAAATTGAAAAGAAGATACGAAATTTTCGTATAGAATTTTTTTTATTTCAATTTCTAAATCATGTCTGGGTTGTAATAGAAATTACATTTTTCTTGTTAATTTCAAAAAAAAAAAAAAGGATCATTTTTTAACAACAGAAAAAGTTTTTACCATTTCATAAGAATTTAAATTTGTATTTTTCTATTTTGATGAATTTCAGATATTAGATTTTTCATCTTTTAAAAAATGGTTGACAAAAGGATTTCAAAAAATTCATAAATAAATTTATCTTACTAAAAAACATTAAAAAATTATGTTCTTTAGTAAGATAAATTAAATTTTAAACATTCTTAGCTTTATTAATATTTACATATCGCACATAGACGTAACAATTAATCTTTGGTATTGAGGATAAGGTCTGTGTATGTCATTATAATTTTGGCTTAATACTTTGTAAATTAATGTAATTTAAAATGATTTATATTAAAATTTAAAAGATTTATTCATTTTTAACTTTAAATTATTATTTTTGTGGCGATCTTGAGTAAAAAAAAAAATTAATGTAAAATTTAAAATTTGTTAACAATTTTTTTTTTTATTTTTTGCGAATTTCTTGGAATCTCTCAACAAAAATATTTTCTTAGTAATTTTATCCTTTCAAGTTATGTGGGTGGAATGAAATCTTTGAAATAATTTTCATAGAGTATATCTTAAGGATATTTGTTTCAAGGACTTAAGTGGTTTTGTATATTTAAAGGTTTAATAAGAATTTAGAATTTTAAATTTTACGGTCAATGAACAACAAAAAAAAAAATCTTGTATACATTTTGAATAAATTTAATTACTAAATTTTTAAGGAATTTTTATTTTTTATTATGAAATACTTAGAAAGTATCGAAATTTAATTAATGAAGTTAAATGTAAGGGTATCAATTATAAAGTTTTTGCTTTTGAATGGAGTTGGTTTAAAGTTTCTAGCCCTACTTAATCCGAAGAATATGGTATTAATAAGAGGCGACCGCATAAATTAAAAGTTTAAGTAATGATAGAATACAAAAGTGCTTCAAAATGAAATAATTAGTTACATATTGAACGTGATATGATACCATAAAAAATATTGACAATTTTAAATTTGATTTATAACTAACGTAAAATACACAAGAATTGTAAGAATTGATAAAGTTACAATGCTTTGAAATTGTATTGAGAACATTTATAACAAAAGTAAGAACGTTGAAATATAAGTAAGAATTATAAAGTTCAATTAGCTTACAGTTTTCCTACGTGTTTAACGTTTTTTATGAAAATTTTGATATTTAGTTATAAAAAAAAATGATATTATTTTTATTTTTGTTTTTCAAATAAAAATTCCACAATCATAATTTTCTTTTAATATATATTAATTATGAAATATCGTCGGCTGAGTTGTGAAAAGCCCCATACAATATTTTCACTCTTGTTTACTTATGTATTAATTCTTAACTTTTGAAACTAGCTTATCCTTTTACTGTTATCTAGCGCCTCTGTTCTGCATTTCGAGTGAAAATGAATTCAATATGAATTTGATATAGGTATAATTCATATCTATATGAAATTTATATTGAATTCATTTTCACTCGAAATGCAGAACAGTGGTGTACATTCCACTATATTTTGCGCTGCACAAATATTCAGTGTTAAATTTCCCCATGTCTGCATTTTTATAACTAGCTTAGTTCTAAACAGCCCGTCAATTTTATGGATATGGTTCATTTTTATATGGAATTAAGTGTTAAAAGTGTGGTTTGTTTCTCAAATCATATTAAACATGTGCAAAGCACGTGGATCTAAATATTACAAAAAAATATGTTAATTCTTAATTGACCCACGGATATAAGCACTCCATTTCCATATACATTTAAATTTGACCCACGTGTATGGAAAAAACAATCGGGTACAAAAAAGAAGCATATATGGGTCGTTTAGCAAATATTTTCTGCAATTATCGATAAATTTTGAATTAAAAATTGCAGGTCCTTGAATTTTTGTTATTAAAATCTGATAATAACTTTTTACTAACTGTGAACGTTTAAAGAAAACTGACCGTGTAATTTTTTTTATATCTAAGTTGATGGCGTATGGATCTTTTCAGAACTCAATTGGCAAAAAATATGTCAATTTTTGTTTACGTTTCTTACAAAACCCAAGAACATTTCTTACCATTTTACTTCTCTAACGTTTTTTTATATTTCTACGTTAGTTATAAATTAGACTTTAAAGTAACAAAAGGCAACACGTAAAACAACAAAGTCAAACTCATTTTAAATATAATTTTTCTTAGTTTTTTTTTTATATATATAATTTGTAATAGAAATTTTTATTATACTAATTAAATATGGCGTTCACATATTAAAGTGAATTTATTTAAGATTTTAAATAAATTCCTTTGAAATTATTTTACTTTATATACCCGAAAAAAGGAAGAAAACAATTTATTTCCATAACAATCACAATAAATCAGTTAAATCTGAATACTTTATATTGTTGAGAATATTTAGCTTATCCTAAAATCTTATAAAAAATAAAAAAAACTTACATAATTTTTTTACATATATATCTATAAGATACCAACAATATAGTAAAAACAACATGATTATTTTATGTGCGTAAACAGATAATCTTAAGGGTATTATAATTTATAATATTGCAACCCTAATAATTCTTTTTATGTACATGCTTTAATTTTTTTTTTACGCATATTATAAATAACTTTTCTCTTATCCTGTGTATTTTTTTGTAATTTTATTTTGTCGAAAAGCACCAGGAAAACAAATTAAAGAAAATATTTACTTATACACGCGTGCTCCTAACATTAAATAACGATATAAACATGCATTTGTCTATACTCTGGTAATATCTTAATATTTTTTTTTTATGTATATGTTTTATTGTAAGTATTTGTTAAGTTGAAAATTTCCCTTTAATGATTTCAACCCAAAATATGAAAAAAAAAAAGTTTCACATAACTTTAAGGAAATATGTCGACTGTCTTAAAATATTATATTATTTTCTTATAATATATATAAAGATGTTAACTAATTTTCATGTTCTTAAAAGAAAAGTCTATAAAACAACATTATTATGTATATATGTATGTATAAGGCATATTTATGTTGCCATTTCTGATAGAAAATAAGATGAAGCTAATATTATGTATGTAGAAAATATTAAAAATGAATACTAAGCACGCACAAAAAAAGAAATACTTTCTCATAGAATTTAATAAATAGCTGTTATTATTATTAAATATAAATATACAGTACTGGCCAGATAAAATATATCCACTCTTAATATTTTGTGAAATTGTTGATTTTTTTAATAATTAATAATTTCTTGCTACCGGACAAATTATTATTATACGATATTAATAATTGCAAATTGGAGCTATTAGTTTTCTTTTATGAGAGTATAGAAATAAAAAAATGATAAACGAAATACATGCTGGCCTCTAATAACGAAGCCCCTCGCCAACATGTCAGCAAAATTTTACTGTCGGTCAGCACAACCTGGATGTAGTGAAAAAATTTATATACCTAGGTTTGTATTTGTATGATTGACGGTAAAGGAAACAACATTAGCATGGAGATCAAACGTAGAATAATGATTGCTAACCGGTGTTTCTTTGGGTTAGACCGGCTCATGAGGTCCAAAATACTGGACGACAAAACTAACGTTCAATAAAACTCTCATAGTATTAGTTCAGAGTCCTGAACTATATCCAATTACGATGAGAACCTTCTAAGGTCATTGGAAAGGAAGATTTTACGTAAGATAATCGGTCCAATTGTTTCTAGTGGGGTGTGTAGACAGAGATACAACCAAGAGTTGTATGAGCTCTATGACGACGTGGATGTAGGTAATAATATCAAAATCCAGCGATTACGATGGCTTGGACCCGTCGTCATAATAGAAGAAATTGCTCCAGCATTCAAGGTCTTTGACTCGCAACCGGAAAGCACACGCAAAAGAGGGCGACCTGATGTTCGTTGAAAGGATAGCGTTGAGGCGGAAGAATGCTGAACTTGTCTGAAAGTTGGAGGTTAGCAGCGCAAAACAGAAACCAATGGAGATTAGCTCTATCCTCCGTTCAAACGAATACGTAGTAATGCCGGTGAAGTAAGCAAGTAAAAAATAAAAACTATTTGAACTATGTATATAGAGACGAATTAAAAGGAGCAAAACTTTGATAGAGAATTTTTTCACTTTGGTAATATTCTTCTTCTCCTGCTCCATATATACAAAAAAAAACGAACAACGAAAGAGGAAATAAAGATTTTTTGAAGTAATGTATAATGGATGAAGGATGAGTGCTCACGGTATAATATCCTTTACGCACCTACAAGATATAATTTTGTTTGTTCTGTATTCAGTCGTGTCGTGTCTATAATAGTTTTTAGCAAAGGTTTATATTCGTTAATATTGATGAATTTCAATATATGGCCTCAAAAGTTAACATTTTTCCTAATCTTAAAATCATAAAGTTTGATTATAATTATCTTTAGATATATTCATATCTAAACATTAAGTTTTCGGTTTGTTATCGAACGCTTCTTTGGTACGACTACTAAGCTTTCATTGATGGCCTTTCCATATGGAAAATTTCGTAACTAACTATTCCAATCAAACTAATAACCATTTTATGACATGCTCAAAAATAAAAAAAATAAAAATAACTGAAAACATTTACGAAACATAATTTAATTTTTATATTATTTCCAATAATTTTGCGGGTGGTAGCTTTTATTTGGCTGCTAGGGTATCTTTAAAATACATAAAGGACTAGTTACTTAGTCGCTTGAAACTTTTAATAATACCCAAATATAATAATTATATTTATGATGTATAAAAATATATGAGCACTTTCTGTATAAACAAAAATAATTTGTCTAGTAATACAAAATTTAAAAAATTGGATTAATGTTTTAATTATTATACAAAAGAATATAAAATTTGATTAATATTTTCAGAAAAAAAAAAACAAAATTTGTTAACAAAGAAATCCGCCGCTTGAACTCGTAAGAACATAACTTTTTCGGTTAATCTAATTTTGTCTTAGGCACTTTTACATCTCTATATATAAGAAGTCTATTTGTATGCTCTCTAAATCAATATATAAGAAGTGACTTAGCCACTGGACTGAATATTTTTCTTGTAATGACATGTTTGGGGTCTGGGATATATATAAATTCTTTTGACAGTGTTAAATTGAAATAAAACCAAATTTTTTAATGGTAAAAAAATTTTTCTTTTCATTTTGAACAATATTTCGTTTGTTGGATTACCACGCGGCTACTTCTAAGAAAGCCAATTCTATCAACACAATTTTTGCATACTTTTTTACATAAAACTGGACGAATAACTCGGTCGCTGTTGACATCGAGTGCATCACGTGTTCGTATTTTATCCGCATAAACCAATGACTTAGCATACCCCCACAAAAAATTGTCTAAAGGTGTTAAATCACACGATATTGCTGGCCAATTAATAGGTGAAATAAGCAAATCATTAAACGTTTTTAAACGTTTTTATTTGTATAGCGATCCGTGATGATTTGCATGTCTGTAATGACATATATGTTAAACTTCCCTATCAGATGCAATCCCTACTGACAAATGTATCACAGTTATTGGAAGATCCTTTACAAAAAATATAGTTCTTAGAAAATTCGAAAATAAAGAAGAAAATATGACAGAGTTTAAAAATTTAATATCTTAATTACGTCCCGATTTCAATAAATTACTTTACCAAGTAAATCTTATACATTATTTTATATATATACTCAAAAATTTATTTAAATATTTCATTTTAAAGATACGAAAAAAATACAATGTTAACACTGATTTTCAGTAGATATATTTCTCGGTTTTTTTATATAAATATATGTATTAATAATCTTAAAAAAGGCTCACAATTTCAGTATACAAAACTGGTACTATAATAATAAAAGTTAAGATGGTGTTATTATATCGCAGTTAAGAAATCTTCTGTTATCAAGGACACTGAAAATATAATATTCGGTCTCATTGTTTTGTAATATTTGTAGATAATTTTCTCAAGTAAAAAGCTTATAATAATATTAAAGAATCTAAAAAGACAAAAAAGGATATGGTGTGTATATGTCGTGGAAGTATTTTGAAACATATATACAAAAAATATTATTACTAAATATAAAATGTTCTCAAGAGAAATGTTCTAATTTATCAGTATAAAAATATCATCAAAAAAAAAAAAAATTATTATGAATAATTTGATGTAATAAAATAAAATTATCACAGGAAAAGGAAAAAAAAAAACATAATATACCAAAAAAAAACAACAAAAAATCAATATTTAAAAACATTGTGGTCTAATGTTAGATGCCATTTTGGGTATGGGACTTTGTTTTGGATATAGAAAATTTTATAAAGAATTCAAGTTTTCTAAGACAAAAATATGTATTAAAATTCGAATAATTATATGAAAAATATAATATACATATGTTAAATTTAATGAATTTTGAAATATTTTATTTAAAATAATTTTTTGTGAAGGATCTGTAGTACCGTGTAACTCCACATATTAATAAATTAATATTAAATAATATTATACTACTAAATATTTTTAGATATTAAATTATCGTAAAATCATATACGATTTTTTAAATGCAAGTAAGCAAAATGCGTATATGCTTTGGAAAATGTCATTAAATCGTATTGCAATTAAAAATCGAAAATAAAGATTATTCCTAGGCATTACTTTTTGAACAATATTGCATTTATATTACGACCACACGGCTACATCTGAAAAAGCCAATTCGATCAACTTAATTTTTGCATACTTTTTCATATAAAGCTGGACGAATATCAATAATAAGTAGTTCGATATTGACTTCAAGAACATCAAGTGTTTGTGGTTTATCTGCAAAAACCAATAACTTAGCATACCTCCACAAAATTTAGTCTTAAGGTGTTAAATCACACGATCTTGCTGGTCAATTGATATCGATAGGTCCAAAATGTGAAATAAACTAATCATTAAATTTATCAAGCAATAAATCTATTGTTTAAAGATCAGTATTACATGTAGCACCGCCTTGTTGAAATCACATATTCTAAATAATTTGAATAGTATCAATTTTTAGAACAAAAAAACCATTTAGCCTTGCTCTATATCGAACTCCATTGAAAGTAACGTTATTACCATTTATTAATGTATCCATTCAATCGATTAAATTAACCATAAATAATTTTCGAAGCGCTCTTTGAATTTTAACAATTAAACGCTTTTTTTTATAAAATAATAGAATGATTTTTAAAGTTTTCATTTGTGAACTTTGTTCATAGGTGATGATTTGTATGTCTAATGTAATGAATAAAAAAAAACCACAAACTAACATATTTCAGACATCCCTATCTATTCACACAGCTATTGAAAAACTAGATTGAAAACATATTTCTTTAATAAGTAAATAATAAGTAGCCATAAGAACTAATGTAAATTTTGGATATAAAATAACCAGTAATTGAATAAAGTAATTCACTTTTAATCACAAAATTAAAGTACCTTAAATTGTTTTATTTCCTCTTAGGCTACTATCTAGTAAGAATTGAATAATGTATATGTATATATTAACCAAAATAGGCAGTTTATTAACTACTGGATTGATCATAGGCTTTATAGCTATAGCTAATGTTTCAGCGTAAAATAGTTAATATTATTACATTTTATAAAAACAAAATATTTGATTCTAGGCTCGTTTATCGCAAGCAATTCATCCCGAAGGAATTCATCGCAAGCAATTCATCGTAAGCAATTCATTGTAAGCAATGCATCGCAAGCAATTTATTATTATTTAATTATTTAACTCTGGTTAATATTCAAATAATGATAAAGTAAAAATAAAAATAGAACATATTATTATTACGTGTATACAAAAATAAAAAATAAAATAAAAAAGGTGCGATTAATAGGAATTAAGTTTTTAATTATTGACATCATCATACATTTTTGTGACCCTTCCAATATCAAAATTATGAGCCATGCTTCTCAAGAATATTACTGGTGGCAATTTTTCAAAATTTTCTATTGCGATAAACTTCGCGATGAATATTTCCATGTTTACGATGTATAGCTTGCGATGAATTTTGCAATGAATTTGTTATTGCGATAAACTAGCCGGATACCAAATATTTTCTTCGAATCAGCTTCATTAGTAAATTGAAATGCAAGTCGAATTGGTTATATGAAAATGCAAACAGTTGAAATGATTTCAATTTCACAGGCAAAATTGCGAATTTAATTTACAATTTCACAATTCGTCCTTCATATACATTTTAACCTTGTTATTGACATTTTATTCCGTCCGTTTTTATGTTTCTTTGTGCTTCAAATATAATTGAGCGGTAACTCGAAAATGGTGATTTATATCACTATGGCATAAAAAATTTCAGTTTCCCATACCCGAAATATTAAAATTAATTAAAAAATCCAATAATATCCAACCATATTATATTTAGAAAATTTTATCAGTTAAGGATTTTTTGCTTTTTCAATAAAAAAATGAAAATCTATTTTAAGATTTTTACAGTTTAAATCCTCTAGTCTTTGTTTCTGACGCACTAATTAATTACACAGCTTACAAAATATTTTTTTTTTTATCCCTGAAGCATGTAACGAAATAAATTATCCTGTTTATATTCTCTCTGTAACACTTAAAGTCAACATTTTCACTTTTTCGTTATCAAACATTTTGTTTTTGTTTTAATTCTTATAGCTCTAAACCTAAAGCATTTTATAAATCATTCCTGTTCCTCCTTATTTACGGTTAAATTCATAAAAGGTATAAGATTTAGTTTTTTTTAATAAAATCGAAAATCTTAACATTAAAGTAAAAAAAAATAATGTTCGAGAAAATAAAAGAAAATTATGAACAAAATAATAATTAAACAGTCTGTAAAATTGTTATAATGTTCATACAATTATAATTGTATACTTACAAGGACAACATATTTGTTCCGATTATGTAATAGTTTACATGTGCATTTAACATTTATAACAAAAACTTGTGATAGTAATTAATAAAATTTATTTATCTATAACTATAACTCATTCTGAGATAATCAAAACTATAATATTCGAATATCAAGAAATTTTATCTAGAAAAATATTGATTAGTAAATGCTAATGACATACATATTGTTATATATAAGTAAATTATAATAAAAACTAAATACAATTATGTAATCAATTGTATATATGTATAGAAATTGAATATAGTTTTACATATATGAATAATGTACTATACTTTGTGATAAAATTTAACTACATATATAACATCAACAGAATTCGAAATAAAATTCTATGTAAAAACCTAAGAACTGTAAAACCGAACGTAAAGAAAAAGATTAAATTTCCAAAGACAAAATCGGATTTTACAAATTTTTCCAGTTTTCTGTTCCCTGGGTTTAACTTAACATTTTAATTGACACTTCGATATTGATTGACACAATGACAACAAGGATTTGTATTTCTTAAAAATTACATGCAGGGATGCAGGTTATAATTACAAAATTATATAATTGATTTGTGGTAATAAAAACAATTTAAAGTTTCATCATTTAATTTTACAAAACCATGCTTTGGTTAATAAATTCTAGAATTCAGCTACATTGTTTGAAGAGTACAAAAAAACCATGATAAAACCATGATCAGTCTGGTAACTTAGCGAAATGCAAGGAATGTTCAAAAATATTAAGCGTTTCTGGAGGACCACAGGTGTTCTACATAACAATTTAAGAACAACTATGATATATTTTCTGAAAAGAAATACCTAAATCGATGCAAATGCAATATCTACCACAACAATTAATACAAAACTGACAAAATATTTTAATACTGATTCGTTGTCAGTTGTCATATTCAAATGTCGTCATATTCAAAATGGTAGCAGTTGATGGTTGTAGGAAAAATTCGTCTCTTAAAGAACATTAATTAGAAACGAAATAAATGCGAGTTTCATCATCCTATGGGAAGAAATTCGCCTTTGACGAAGCGAATGTTCCCCCACTCTAGTAAATGGCCGGTAAATTTTTTACAAAAAGTATATGTCGCTTAAACGATACCAGCAATAGCAATGATCGTTATGCTTTTTAATATCTCATTTTAATTTCCGTAAACCCGGTTTTGAATTGTTTGCTAAACTTGCAATCACTAACAACTTCTTGTGATGTCGATAACAAAGCTGTTAGAAGATTTATTTTAATATATTATTAAAATTTTAAATTTTCTGATTAATAATATTTATATATAAGTTACCCGCTTACTCGAGGTCAAAATTAGACATTTATTCTATAAAATAGAAACTTACACAATACTTCGATAATGTTTAGATGTGGGGCATAAGATTTCTGTGATATTTATGTAACTTGACAGGCGTTGTAATAAAACTAAAGTGCGTGCGACATAGATTCGATCGGTTTAGTTTCGATTCGTTCAGTAAAGTTTATATTTATGACGTTTTCATATATTTTGTTTGGGAAATCGATTGAGTGGACACATAGGTCGAATCGGAACGAATCGAATCAAAAGAGTTTGGAACGATTGGAATTTTGCGAATCCAAACTGAAGGAAATCTGAAATGGAATGAAAGTTGACAGTTTTTTTTTAAAAAAAAAAAAGAAAACAAAATAATATGTGATTTATAATCGATCGCAATCGATATCTATATGTTCAGTCTACTTTACCAATCGAGAATCGAATAGAAATTGAACTGAACTGATACAAACTATGTAGAGCAGCCTTAATTCAAAGCTATAATAAATTTTTTTAACTATGAAACTCTCTCCGTACGAGTACTATCATAATATATAAGAACTCGTTATTATACATACTTCAAAAGATTATTACAATTTAAAATAAATTATGAATTTCATCCGCATTTTTAATTTACCTAATTTGTAACGTCTGGCAAATCTTTGTCAAAATAAAAAATTACAAATAATAAAAATAAAAACGAAAATTTATTATTGAGAAATAATTTTTTAACGTTACGTACATTTTACTTTCAATTTTACGTACAAGTAATTCTATGATACGTGTAAAAATTTCTTGATATATTGCCGTATTCAAAAAGTTAAAAAAAAAAACAATTCAATACAACACCACAAAAAGTATCCTTAAATTTAAATATTATATCAAGTTTTGCATTCGCTGGGTATAAAAATAAATTAATATAAAGAAATAAACTTTTGAATACTATCCAGGATATCGTAAATCTCGGAAATATTCTTATTGATTTAGAATTTCTGTAACGTATATTCTTTAAACTTTTGATTGTAAAAGAAATTGGCGTACAAAAATATCTAAAGAACCATAATTCAATACGCTTTATAGTTATAGTATACAAAATGATTTTTTAGATGAATTTTCCACCTACTTTTTGTTTATGTAGTCACGATTTTCAAACCAATTCCGATTATTATCGCTACAGGTGTATAAGAAAATTATTGTTTATTGAAATAAATGTTTTTCATTTTATTTACTGAATTACATTTTCAAATCTGTTAGATATTTATGTATACATTTGGAATTTATATTATTTGAAAAAATTACAACTTCGATTATTATTTTCTAAACTATCCATTCCACAAATTCCGAGTTCTTTACCGAATTTGTAGAGTTATTGTAAATATTTTATTTCTGAATAGTTTATATTATATCAAATATTACTTTTATCTTTTATGACAT
Organism: Rhamphomyia laevipes; assembly: GCA_963920725.1. Taxonomy (NCBI): domain Eukaryota; kingdom Metazoa; phylum Arthropoda; class Insecta; order Diptera; family Empididae; genus Rhamphomyia; species Rhamphomyia laevipes. Next base: position 41,062,543 of record OY987256.1, read on the forward strand.
TTAAGGATTTCTTGAGAGCAAAACAGTTCATCATCGGATTGGAAATCTTTAATGAAATAACTAAATATATTAAACAACATCACAACATTAAATCTATATTCGAATATTAAATCGCTCTGATTAACCTTAAAACCACCATAATCCTAAGAATGTCAAAATGTTATATTCGTTTGGCTTTACACATAAATACTTTTGCATAAAACTTTAGCATAAGATTAAAGATAAGAAAAGTTTTAAATTCATCCTTTTTGGATATTAAAGAAACTACAAACAAATTTTTATGATATAAAAATATATTTATATACGTTTAATTAAAGTTGATCAGAAAATATAGATCTAAAATTTCTAAGCTATTTAATCTGCAGATCTCGATCCAAGAAGGTCATCTCGAAGAAATCTCGAAGAAAAATCATTCATCCTTGAACATTGTGAAGAAAATATAGGATGGAAATAATAGTTGATGATGAAAATATAATTTTAATGAAATGAAAATTTGTCTCACAGTTTTTTGGTATAAAAATCCTTACAATTTCTTTTTTTCATATTAGTGATAATCTAATAATTGTGCTTGACAAATTGTTATTTTCTGTTCTTTTCGATCCTTTTAAAATTTTCATAAAACACATAAAACAAAATCGAGTCATTAAAATCAAGCTTTACTTTTAACCTTCCATTTATATCGAGTTTCATTTTGTTGCAATGAAAGAAAAACCTTCTTTTTTATTACTTTTGCAGTTTTATGTTTCATGTGAATATTTTATATAATATTTCCAGATCATTTCGCATAATTTTCATGTTTACAAATTTTCTTTAGTATATGTACAAAAAACGAAACAAAATATCCTTAATGCATATTCAAAATTGCAAATTTAGTATCTTAAAAAAAATATATTTTTATAATAATAAAATGACATCAAAAATATCACAAAATTTTAAATTTATTTTTATGTTTACAATTTTTCTAATGTATATACATTTTCTATATCTCCTTCGAATCAAATCACTTTATATTTTGTTCGTCTTTATATCCTTTTTTCCATTTCAAAGCACCACAATTTTCATATAATATTATGTTGTTGTTTTTGTTATTTTTTGTTATTTAAATAACGGAGAAACAATACATAAAAATCGTACAATAATGTAAACATTTTTATTTTTGTTTTTTCAAAGAAATACATTAAAAAATAATTTTCAACAAGGACATAAAAAGATTTAACCTATATCAAAGTATTGACAAATTCAATTTGATTATTTTTTTTTACATTATATTGAAGCAGAATAATTCAAGTTTGAATCGTGTTGGGTGTTGGGCATAAATTATTACTCAGACCTTCAGAAAAACAATACGATAAGGCGATTTCCATTCATTTTACATTGATTTGTTTTACAGAATTAGCAATCAAATCAAAATTGGATTCATATCGCCAGTCATGGTTTGCAACTAGTAAAATTCTTTAATTTAGAATTTTGTAAATTGTTAAAAATGCAACGAAAATCGGGAATGTTTCAAAAAATTTATTCTTCATGGTTTTTGAATTAACAAATATTTACAATAGTGCAGAATATAGGAGGTATACGTATCACTATCACACAGTTTTGATATTAATTAATTGGTATTATATAATAATCCATACTCGATTGGTATATAAAAATTCTTCAATTTTTTATAAATTCTTGTACGTTAAATTTAATATAAACATTTTTTATGTTATGTTATAATTGTAAATTCTCCACTTATTTAATATTGAATATTTTTACTGCCCTTACATCATTTTTTTTTTTTTGAAATACATTTAATTATTATTAGGTTCCCGTTCATGAAATATTTTTTAATTAAAACCTGCTTTTAAATTTTTATATTTTTGGAATGTAAACTCTTTTGTATGTTATTCCTTTTTATTATGTAAAAACGATCCGTAGGAAAAAAAAACAGCGGAACAAAGAATTTAATTAAAATTAGCCTTTGGGCGCATATCAGGGCCAAAATTTTATTTATTTCTACAAATAGAAACTCATAGAATCGGAAATATTTAAATATATATTTTTTTTATAAAAAAATAAATAAAAATAAATCAATAAAAAAGAAATAACCAATAAATTTTAATTCAAATTTTTACTATTAGGCATGTTTTGTTAAATGTACTATTGAGAAACGTGATGTTGATTATTATGTTAACGCTTTGTCAGTCTGTCCGCTCGTTTAAGATTTTTTCAAATGATTATTTCACATTAGTAAATGTACGTCTAACTCTTCATAGTCTTGCGTTTTAAAGCTACATTGAGAAAGAAATTTATTCATTCGTTAGCTGGTACGTTAGGTAAGGTTATAGTGGCGACTGAGCCTCTCATAGACGACACTGGGTCCACAGTGCTAATAATTATGTGTTATGTAAGTGTATATGTTGAAAGTTGAGGGTTTGTTTATTTGGTGGAAGCATTTCGTAATTGCAGAAAATTTAAGGAGTTTTCTGGAGATTCGAGACATCATTCAGAGCTGCGTAGTAAGGTTCTCTTTATATGATTTCAGTTTGTCCTATGTATGGGTGCAGTTTCTGCATTGATCACATACGATTATTCCAAAATTAAACGCATGTTGGCATGGAGTAGTATACAGTGGAGAGGCCGATTTTTGTCTTGCAATATGAGAGCGGTAGGATGATTGACACTATCGTTATACGTAACATAGTTTTAGTTACTGACCACGTAAATTGCTATTGTGGCAAGTTCATCCGCTTCTTAATATTATAAAGTACTCTGTACCGGTACCCAGCAGACCTCAACACAGGTTTTGTAGTGCCAACTAACATTCGTACACTGCATTGGATTTGATATAGGCGCGCAGATGTTCAATAATTTTGTTAGATCCTGAGTTGAAAATTCAGTGTTTAGAGAGGGAATGATAAATATCAAAAATGCCAATTGCAATTAAATAATGTACAACAGATCTACTCCGCTGGCCTTGTTTATATATTCTATGCTTATATTATATAACAGAAAGCAAGTATGAAGAGTTCGTAATAAAACAAATTTTTTGAAAGATATTTTTACGTAAATTATTGAACATTAAAAATAAACGAATAATCTCATGGGTATTTATAGTCTGTTATATAATATTATAAATATGTTACGTTACAATATGTATCATTTTCATAAAAATTGTATCATATTCGACATAATTTTAACACAGAAAAATATGGATAATTAAAATGAACTTCGTAACATCATTTTTATAATAAAAATATTGAAAATTGGAATTATAGTTGTAAAAGTGTCGAATTTGGTGTCAAATTCTCAAAGAGTAAAATATAATATAACTTAATTAAGTATCATTTCGTTACGTTTTCGATCCGTTGGTTATATAATGTTTCACGGCAGACACGTACTTAATTTAATATATTTTACTTTATTCACAACTGTTAAGAAAATATGATACTTTTCTATTCATTTAATTACACTAAGCATACGAATATCGATTACAACAAATCTACTAGCAAAATTAACGAGTTCACTAGCCCAAATACCAGTTGCCTGCCTAATTTATATCGTCAAATGAAAATTCCATCGTGGTATATCGTAAAAAATCGTAAATGGATGAATAATGCGAAATGGTAAATATAATCAATATGCGTCTATTCTACTCGTAAAAAGAGTGCAACACTAACAGAAATAAGTTTAAAAAGCTTAATTATACTTAAATATCACCTAAACCTAAACAAAACCGGAACGTCTGATTATAGTGACTGTCAGTTCTGTTAGGATGATGAAGAATATGCGGAAGTTTTTAATTTGATTAAGAAAAATTACATATATTTCAAATACGGCCATGTAATGCTAATGTTCTGAAAATTTTTAGTAACAGAGTCGTATGTGAATTAAATTGTAATAATTTCTTATTTTAAATTTGTTTCCTTTACTTATGTTTTTTGAATGTGCATGTAAAGGAAGAATAAGGCAAATAAACCTAATAACCGGATAAATACAATTACCAACAAGCCAATATTGGAATTGCTCATAATTACTGTGAACCAACATACGACCATGTAATTCTCGACTGACGATATTTGTAATGTACTTGACTTAATTTTACAAATAAATATATTATGTAATTAATGTTGAATGAATATTTTATGGATGACAAACCGGAAAATTTACAATAAAATTATATAATTTTCCTTAATTTATCCTAAAATATATATATATATATGTATATTAATTTACAAACTTAATGGTATCAATTTTCTATTATCTTCAATTTCAATTTGCATTGATTACTTTCCATTAATGAATTTATTTCTTATTTTTTTTAGTGTTCATGAAACTTGAGAGATGATATTTATATATTTGCGTACTTTATCCTTTACTTTATCCTTTCTTATACGTATATTAATATAGTTATTTATATTTGTATTAAATCTTTGGGTAATATTAAGATCATAAATTGCAAATGAAATTCAAATTGGTGTGGCTCCGTATTGTCAAGGGGATATGAAAGTATCGTCATCTTTAAATTTTTCCTCTGAGGATATTACCTTAATAGATTTGGTTGGTAAAATAATAATAATAATAAATAATAAAATGTCAACAATTATTCTTATTTTTGGGTTATCCTTTAATGCTAAGATAATATTTTCAATATTATTTAGTTTTCAAAAGTTTGTGTGGAATATTTTGTGCGGAAAAGTTTGTTAGTAAAATGTAAGAAAATATGATAATCACTTTATTGATTAATTCTATTTTTAAATTTTGTGTCTCAATTAATGATTATGTAATAAAATTGTTGATAGTGAAAATTATATAGATATCAATTTATTATATGATAAATCATATTACGTGTAAGGATAAATCTATAATTTGTACGGATATATTAAGAAAATTCAATTATATTATTAGTTAATTAAAGTTAGTTTTAACAGAAAATTGCGCAAATAGAAATATCCGCACTAGGAAAGAATAAAGGATATATAGGAATTTCCATTTAAGTTCATTTTCCGCGATTCGTTCCTCAAACCAGCTAACCGCTTACACTGATGATACCAAAACGAGTAACCGTAACGGGGAGCAGGCGTTTTTTGTGATGAGGTGAATCTAGAATGATTCTTTCGCCTGGTGGCACAGTCTTCCAAGTAGAGGTGGCAGCGATTACAGAATTATGTAACACCTTCCGTGAAGTTGGTGTTATTGAGAGAGACCTGCAAATCTGTTCCGATAATCAAGCTGCTCTTAGGATGGTGACTTCCTTCACAGCAAAATCTAGGCTTGTTCAAGAATGTAAACACATTCTTGAACATGCAGAGTCACTGTAAAATGTGTACATGGTAATAATGATGAGAAAGCTTCTCAGATCAGGTACACAACTGGAGGTTGTCACAATCACAGTTGGGGTCGCATTGTAATCCCTAAAGATGAACCTTAAAAAATGGACTGATGATACTGATCTCAAACGCAAGCTTGGAAAAAAGGGAAAACAACGAAAACAAAAAATATACCTGGGGCTCACGCTCTTAACAGTACACTCAGTGCTTATAAAATACGGCGGTCTGAAATAAACATGTGTAGAGGATGCAGAAATGAACGTGATACAACTGAACATATTTGTGTCATTGTCCCTGTCTCATGCACCTACGAACTGCATGCACCGGGTGTTCTGGGTTGGGAATGAATTTCCCAATTGTTGTGTTTAACGTGGAGGATACGACGGGTAAAATAGACCTAATTCTGGCCTACCTGCAAGAACCCCTAGCAGGTCCCCTGTAAATCCAATCCAATCCAACCAAGTACAGGTCATTATTTAGTAGAAATATAATTCCTATAAATCTTTTATTCTTTCCTAGTGCAGATTTCTCTGTGTGAGGATTTATATCTTGGCGTAATTTTCTATGCGGAATTTTCATGTGGGAATTTATCCGACCACGAAGATATTATTTATATGTATATAGATCTTGGTTATAAATGCACACTCAACAAGTTTTCTATTTTTTATTGCATTCTGAAAGGCCAAATTTTTAATTATAAATAATGTTACTATAATAATAATGTATTTAAGTATTTTGTCATATATTTGTTAAATAAAAATTTTTAAATAACTTTTTTGATCTAAAATAAAAATCATTTAAAGGGCCGGATAAAAATACGTGACGGACCGCATACGACCTTATGTTGACCATGTCTGGTTTAAATCAATTATACAAAAAATTAAAAGCTATAAAATTTCAAATTTTCATTTAATTTCCAAACTAATAAATTAATTTATATTTATATTCCACTTCATAATTTAACCATATAAATTTTAATTAATATAATATTATTTATGTAATTTATGTAAATTAAATATTAAAAGTGCATTTCGTCATTATAAATAAATTCTTTGATATCATATAAATTTCAAAAAATTGTTAAAAAATAAAATTAATTTAATAGTCAATCAAGGTTCAAAAAAGTCATGTTTTTTTGTCGAAAACTTGTCAACGTGAAAGTAATATTAATTTATGAAAACTATAAATTATTGTTTTCCAACAAAAATATGATGTGTTCAACAGTGGCGTAACTAGGCAAAATGAAGTAAATTCCATTCCGTCTTACATGTAAGCAAAAGTACATTTCTTTCGTTTTTCAATTTCAATTTTATGGTTTGATACGTTTCCAACCCCTACATCTGATATATTAATTAATATTCAATTTTAAATATTACACATCCCTTAATACTACATACAAATTTTGAATTAACAATATTTCGGTTTTAATGTAAAGGTACACGTTTTTGATTTTATTTAATTTATAAATGTATGGAAAAGTAAAATTATTAGCTCAACATGGTAAAAAATTAAAAAATGTTTAATCTCGGCCCTAAAATCATAGTTCGCCACTGATTACATAATTTACAAAAATATAAAGTACATACTTTTTAAAGGTGGTAAAGTTATTTTTAATATTTATAATAAAAGTTATATAATGAAATGATTACTTCATTAAAATTTATTTAAAAATTTTACAATAAAAAATTATGTTACACGTCGGAAAATTTTAAAATTTATAAAAATTAATAAATCTGAAGAAACTATATTCAAATATATAAATTTCCACAAAATAAATAAACTAATATAAATTTTTTTAAATAAAATTGGATTTGAGATTTGACAGTGATATGATACGAAAATTGATTATTATAAGTTAGCTGTCAAACAAATTGCTTTTTGTGGACACATATGCAAAGTTGAAAATATTTTATTCAATTTTTTTTTTATTACTATATTAAATTTTAGAATATAAATTTTCCTATACTCGTTACTTCTTGACATTTTCTTAATTCGAAAACTTCATATATATATTTATGTATGAAATAAGAATTGAAATGTCATTCAAAATAAAGTAAGAAAAACGATTTAAAGTAAAAAAATAAAAAAAGTTTTAAAATAAAATTTGTGAAAAACTTTTCTATTATAATAATAAAAAAAATTTACGGTGTAAAATGTTTAAACTCAAGGAATTTCATTTTTCATTATGACATTTTTAACTCTCTGTCTGTCATATCAGTTAAAAATGAATGAAGACTTAAAACTTTTCGACAATTATTATTGGTAATAAGAAAATTAGTTAAACGGTATAGCAAAAGGCAGTCAATTGCAGAAAACTTAGTTAAATCTCTAATAATATTATAGGATTATTGATTTTGCAGTTTTAATGAAAGTATAATAGAAAAATGGTGAGAATAACAGAATACTGTCATAAAATATGATTATAATGCCCCTTATGATTGAAGTTGACTCGAAATTCGCATCGCATCGACAGACTAAATTTGGTATAATTGAATTGGACTCACTATTAAGCGAGTCGAATTTTAAAAAAACGGCAACATGTTGCTTATTATTTTGTTTCAATGACAAAACTTAAAAAAAAATCGAACTTTTAAATTTTATTTTTAAATGTGTACCTTTTGCCGGCGAGTGTTTTAACAAGATTCATTATTAGTGTCAAAATCGAGGCAGGGCGAATTCAATCATAATGGCCAATGCCGATCCCTTAAAAGTTATATTTAACGAATACCCAGCAAGCATGGCGATTATCGTGAGAAAATTCGCAGATTACCCTTTTTGCGCCTAGTCGCAATGTCGCACCAAATTCGCAAACTTTGTCGCCCGAAATCTTTTGACCACACTTTCGAAAGACTCACTTATATTACAGAGAATATTCTAAGTATTGTAATGAGATAAACTGGCGAATACCAAAAGAGTTTATCGCTAGTTACACTTAAAATACACTTTTGTAAAACTTACTGCGGGGATCTAAAAAATAGCCTGGGGTTAACCTGAAGCGTATCTCGCATTTTTAGTAATGAGATATATCTGAGAGAATACTCTGTAATACTTACGTTTAACTTTTTGCAATACTTACGTTTATCTTTTTGCCAAAGCAAGGTTTCCTTGCGATTATCTTAATCCCTTTACCTTTAGTTTACCTGCCGGATTTCTCATTTAATTTATTTTGTTATAATAATGTAATGTATAATGTATATTAATAATTCGAATGTTCCAAAAACATTAAATATTTGTATATTTATATATTATGTTGTAAAATTGTTTTTGGACCATTGTAATTTGTAATATACATTATATAATACATTATATATAACAAAACAATCAATAAATTGAATTTAAATTATTAGTAAACATTTTAATTTTTTAGTTTTAATTTCAATTTAATCTTTAATTAGTAATTTTAATTTTGATTTTAATTTTTAATTTTAAGTACTTATATAATTCTTTAATTATTTACATTATTGTTATGTATTACATAAAATTCATGTATAACCTACGCATAAAATTCATTACATTAATTTTTATTTTTATTATTTAAAAAACTATACATGTTTTTTTTTTTATTAAATAAATCTATAAAATGAAAACATTTATGATGTTATCGATTTTTGGGTCGATGTAATCGGAACCCTCATTCCAGCTTTTACGTTATGAAACATTTGAGTATTAATTTCTGTTTCAATTTGAGTTTCCTGGCTGTTGTATGATGTATCGATATCTGGAAAAAATGTAATATCATTTATTAGTATATGTTAAGAAACGGAACTGAATTAAAAAATAACCTAAAAATTTATTAAATTCCTGGGTTTCTGTTCTTTTTTTTTGAATAAGGTTGTTGGCACTCCTCCTCAGAATGAGAGAAGTATTGAGAATCTTTTTCCTTTTTTAGAGCATATTTGTATAGAACTATAAAGAATAAAATACATATAGATGTACTATTCTGAAAACACTCATAATAAAAAAAAAAGAAATCAACCTATATTTTTGTGCAGAACTCTACAGGGAAATTGAACCCAATCTTGTCCCTTGTCTTTCCTGAGTCTTTTAGCGGTTAATAATTCGGCTCCCTTCAAATGTTGTGGCGAAAAAAGTATTTTATTGTTAACAACCCAATTACTCGGAACAGCAGAGCACATCTTTTCGCCATTTTCTAAAGTTTCGTCGACTGCAAACATTCTGAAGTAAAAGAAAGAATTTTTTTTTTTTAATGTTTAATATTATATGTTATTATGTTTTTTTTTAGACCGTGACAGGTAATTACCAGTTACAGGTGTAGCAGTTACAATTGGTAACAAGACCCTGATGAATTCACCTTCTAAAAGTTTTTCTGGAACAGCCCCATTTATTTTTAAACTCAGACATTTTAATGGAACTGATTCAATTTAATTAGTTGAACTGGTTTGATAGACCGTATTTACCTTGAAATGGTACGAATTATTAAGTGCATTGTTTTTTATTTTTCATTTTTATGATATAACATAACTTTATCGCAATGCGATCAACATATCATATCATTGAGATGCTCTCAATGAGATCATATGCTGATAACCTTATCGCAATGCGATCAACATTATGATCGCATTGCGATAATGTTATATTATATCATAAAAAAAATATATGTAATATTATATAAAAGTGAAAAAAATCATATGTGCGAACTAAATGCACATAATAATTGCCGTTATTTTTCTGTTCATGTCTGTACATGATTGTGTTCATATATTTTGTTATTGTTCCGTATATATATATATATTACATTATTATATTATAAATAAAATTATTACTTACATGAGGGCTGAGGACTACGTTTATTTTTTTCACACAATTTCCACAATTTTTTTTTTTAATAATTTTTTTTTTAATTCTTCAACTCTGCATCCGCACTTCACAAAAACCAAACCAAAACTGTACTGAAAATAATTTATTTATTATAGTTTTCAATAACAATACTCTTGGCACGCACCCCACTCCTCTCTTTTAATATTATTGTAAAAAATTAGAATATCATACCATAACATCGCATTGCGTTAACCTTATGATCTCATTGAGTTCATCTACGTAGATCTATTACCGCAATGCGATAACTTTAAGATATCATTGAGATCACAAGAACATCTTTTGAAATATTATCGATATGCGATAAGCTTGCGAATTCATTGAGTACACATATTTTTAAGTCGTACCTCAACGCAATGCGATATATTTATGATCTTATTGGGAGCATTTTTTGTAATCTTACCGCAGTGATTATCCGCTTACGATCTCACTGAGTTATCTTCGAATTTTTATCGCAATACGTTTACTTTTATAACTTATTGCGAACAAAATGTCGCATTTTGGCTTATCGTAGACATGTCGCATAAAGTGTGTTATCGCAAAACTCTTGCTGGGATACTAATTAAATTTTATCGCTACAAATAAGTATCAAAATTATTGTAATTTTCTTTTTAAATGTGGACCTTTCGCCAGCGAGTGTTTTAACAAGTTTCATCATTACCGAAGTGACAAAATCGAGGCGAGTCGAATGCAATCATAGGGGCCAATGATCCCTTAAGAGCTATATTTTACGGATGCTAGTTACATTTTATCGCTACAAATACAAATATAAAATTATTGTAATACAGACCATTTATGTATGGGGAATGAAAATCGGATATAATTTGGCGTAATGAAGCGAATAGTATTGTAGAATTTACTTAAATTTAAAAAAAACAGCATTTCTTATTACTGATAAGCATGTCGGAATTATTGACTTATAAAAAAAATATATTGCTAAGAAATCATAAATATCGTATCATATACACATGTTAAACATGATATTTATATAATGTTTCCTTAATGATGCATGTACGTATTTACATTAAAATGTATAGTTGCATTTAGTATTGTTATATTAATCAAATTTAGTTTAAACAAAAGATTTAAACAAATTAGTTAGCCAAAAGGCAAATGTAATAATACAAATTCAAAGTTATTCAACTAATTGAAATTATTTAGTTCAAGTTGTGTTTAAATATGTAATTAGTAGCTAAAATAATTAAATTAATCTATGAATACATAAATATACAAATTTTAGGTATAAAACTATTTAATTATACTTTGAACATGACTTTTCATAATAATTATACTAATTATTATTATTATAAATTTAATTAATTGAAATTATTTTCTTACCTTTTCTTTTATTTAACATAATAATATAATTATATACGTTGAAGAGTTGAAGTGCAACAAGAAATTCTGAAAAAAAATAGTCATGAAAAAGAAATTAAAATTAATTTTAATTATATACATAATATTAAAAAGAGCATAGAAAGAAATTAATAAAGTTTTATTTTTCTTAGTTTACAAGAAAAGCATAAAAAGATATAAAAAAAAACTTGAAAATTATGAAATATTTAATTTATATTTAAATACATATATTATTATGCTGATGAGGCTTGTTAATGTGAAAAGGAAAGTTTAAATGCCTTTATAAAGTAATGTCTAAATAGCGATATTGGATGTATGAAATTTGCTATTAAAATTATGAAATTCGCAATAACTTCATCAACGAAAAGAGTGGCCATTTTACCATGATATAGAGGATAATAAAATGGTTTCAAAATATTACAGTGCCCTGGGGGGAGGGGTGGCTCTCATCTTCTCCAAAAGAAAATTCTCATTATAGAACGAACCAGGAAATTATTTATACTTAATTTTTTAACTTAGTCCTAATTTTAACATCAGTAACAAATAAAAAGTTTTTAAATAACAGGAAGAACTTTTCTAACAACTCAAAAATACACTCTACTAAATTAGTAACAATTTAGTTTATATAAATAAATTTAAATATATAAAATAATTATTCCCATTTAAGCAATTATAGAAGAATGATTATAAATTTAATTTATTACTAGATGGAATGGTGGAAAACGCTGTGGTATTTAATGTTAAAATAAATATTTATGTTCTCTATAAATTTTATAAAAGAAAATAAGGCAAAATATTTTAGCTATGATTTCATTATTTAAATATTATTATCTTTTCCAAGCATATAATTTTTTTTTTTTTTGTAGAATTGCTTGTATTCATATCTGATTTTATGATGCTTTTTCATCCATCAGCCTATATAAAAAATGCTGATTACAATAATAATGAAATTTATTTAAGAAGAGAAATTTTGCCATTTTTTTTTTTTAATTTTATAAATATAATTTTGGTTTTAATTAAAATAAAATTATTTATTCAAATTTTTATAAAAAAAAAAAAAAAAATATATCTTCGATTCAAATTTATGTAAATCTCTTGCGTTAATTAAAATTCCCTTCAGACAGTGGGATTTTTACAAAAATTCTAATTATACATAGTTTTTTTTTTGGTATTAGGTTCGTGTTGTTTTTACTATGGCTTTTTGAAATTTGTTTTGAAGATATAAATAAATAAAATGAAAAATATATAAAAAAGAAAAACATTATTTTTTTTTGAAAATGTTGAAAAAGGAAAAGTAGAAAATGTTTACAAAGTAAATTTGTTTACAGAGAATACGTGCCAAAAAAATAATTATAATTTATATTAAGACAAAATAATTTATATTAAGACAAAATAAGATTTAAAAGTAACTCATTTTTATAATTACTAAAGTAGAATTTCTTACATTATTGATATCATTACAAAGTTTAATATTTCTTCCGACTGCACTACTTAATTATGACAAACTAAAATAAAAATTTAAAAAAATAATTATCATTTATTTACCCAGCAAGAGCGCGGAATATCGTGCGAAAATACTCCGACTATTCGTCCAGCGAATACTCGCTATAACTATAAAGTGTATATTTCTCAAAGCTTATCGCTAATATACTTTTGTCTAGCTGTTGTTTGATAAACTCATTTATTAAAACTAGTTATAATTCAGGTTGTCATGAGGTAATACTCATGAGTCATGAGTGATGAGTCCGGGATTTTAAGACCTGTTCCCGCAAAAAAAAAACTGTATTTGTATTATTATACAGTGGTTAAGCATAAACGAATCGAATTCACGATCGTCGATTTTAATGTATACAGTATGGATTATTTAGAAATTTATTGTTAATTCGCACAGTTAACTATAAATGAAGCGACAAGCTTTGTATCTCTTTGACATAAATTACAATAATATCGCAACGCGATATTTTTATGATCTAATTGAGTACATTTTCTAAAATCTTACCGCAATGCATTTACTTTGACCTCTTAATGCTGACACTATATTGCAGAAAGGTTACTTTTTAATCTTAATGCGAATATAGCTTATGGCATTTGCGTAAATAGCAGATATTAAGTTTTCGCAAAAATGTTGCTGGGTTAAAGTATAAAAATCCATTTAACTAAATGAAAGCGAATTCAAAAAACAATTTTTAATTGTATAAAAAAAAACTGCTGCTACTGACGACCGAGTCAATTATGCAGTTTAATAATTATATAATAAACAATCTCGAGTAGGGTCATACTTCCGACAAGAATGCGTTTAATCAGATAATTTTTCATATGGAAAATTTATGTAAACGCCCAAACTTGTAAAGACGGTTATAATTTTAAATTTTTCCAATATTTCTGCAATAAAATATAGAATTATGAATTGTGTAACTTTGTGACAGAACCAAAAACAAAAAAATCCATTAAAAAACATTTCAATGTTTAAATAAATAATAAAATTAAAATATATAAAATTAAAACAACTCAAATAAAAGTCATTTTTTACAAAATTCACATTTAGAATAACAAATTAATGAATAAACCTCAAATTCTTAGGATAATAAAAAATATTTTTGGGGCATATTGTCTCAGGTACTTGAAGAAAATTTTGTGTAAAATGCTCGAATTTGAAATAATATTAAATATTTATTTTACTTTTGGTTTGGTATGGTACGTTTACCGTCTTGCATAATTTAATATAATTTTTAAATGTAATTTACAAAAATTTGTATATGAAAATAATATAATGGGATATAAAATTAATATAAATTTGAAATTTGATGTTTTGAAATTCATAAGTTATGTTTTGACATAAGCTACGAAAAATATTTTCTACAATTTCCGATTATTTTGTTTATATTTGATTTATATTGTACAAAAACTTACAATTACATAACGTAAGGATTGAATAAAACAATAATATTCATAATGCGATACTACGACGAAAGAACATGGAGACGAGATAATACACTAATTCATTCAGGATGTCGTACCTATTACACTTATTTAAATGGTGTTAACTTGCGATGGCCTTATACCCGCCGTAAAATGAAATAGCATCACTTTACCTTGCCTTTAAAATAAAGAACACCAAAAAAGTAAAGTTCAAAGTGAACCAATATATCGCGTTAATCTAGGGTTACCTATATTAATTATATTAATTCAAATATTAAAGAAAATAATCTATTCAAAAATTCTTCAAGTTAGCTATTTTTATTTCTATGCAGATATTTCCATTCTTTTTCCTTGTGAAATTACCGCCGTAAGAATGGAATATTTATTTTATCGTGAACGGTATCTACCCAGGTAGATAATGCACATTTCCCTATAAAACCAACATTTTTCCTAATAATAGAAAAACTTATAATAGAAAATTTTCCATGTTTTGAAAATTATATGGAAAATTTATGGAAATAAATCGAAAATTTAATTATTCTGAAACTGGTTCGAGTCGATATTAAGATTAGATAAAACTTTACTATATTATTAAGAAAATAAAATTGATATACTGAGTATCTACCTAAAATCCCGAATAGAAAATGTTCGTGTGAAGGTTAAGAAAATTATTTTACCATAAGTAAACATAATATTTTTCTTATTATTTTCATGTGAAAAGTTTTTCTATTAAACTTCCTACTGTAAATGAACACAAAAACTAAAACGAATGAATAAAGAAAATTTATTTTTATATGACGACAATTACACTATTAGAAATTTAGTTTATTTTTAGCAAAAGTTAAATATTTTAAGATAAACTGGCTAAAAACACAAAAATTCACTTTGGCAAAAATTAGATAGTTTTGTTTTCTTAAGATAAATTTAAGTTTATGTAGTTTATACAATTTCCGGAATTGGCTGGAACTTGCAAATATTTGACTTGGTAAAATTTGTAGGGAAAATTTAATTTTAAAATTAAATATTTACCAAATAAAATATATCCTAAAAAATGAAATTGAGATAATACTACTTTAGTATTTAATTTTTCGAGATATATTTTTTACACTAAACGAATTAGATTTATAGCTATATGAAAATAATAGAATAGCTTATGTCGAAAAATGAAAATGTTCAGGAATTAATAAACAAAAATAAAAAATCAAACATTCTCTGCAAAAAAATATTCATGTAAAATTAACGAACTTTTGAATAAAAAAATTATGAAAAACCTTAGAAACATAGTTTAACTAGGAAAAAAGTAATTAAGGTGCTTGAAAACTAAATTAAAAGACTTAAGATAATTTACCAAAATAATAATACCCAATTATAAATTTAATGTATTTATTAAAATAACTTAAATCACTTAAGCTACTTTACAAAATAAAAAATAACATTAATAAATAGGCGAATTATGTAGCTGCACTTTAATTTAATATTTGGTAACAACATCTTATGTGGAGTTTTTTTTTGAAAAATATTATAAATCATTAATTTTTTACTTAAGATGTTATTACAAGTAATTTTTTAACCTTATCTGCGAACACAAGATATTATATTGACATAAGCTAATATTACAAGTGAATGACTATTTAAAAATTACTTAAGTTATTATGTATTTTTTGAATAAAACCGAATATACAAAACCTATTAACTTTGTAACTAACAGTAAAAAAAAGTGTAAGAAAGAGAAGAAAAGTACAATCGTAAAATGGAAAAATTTTAGTTTTCGGTTATATCGACTTAAGCTATTATTACATCTAACCACAGAAATATTCACAGATACTGCAATTGTATATACATAAATTTGTGTATTAAAAGTTTGTAAAATGCTGGTAGATTGAAGCCAAATTTCAATAGTGTTAGTTCCTTTCTTATGATCCACATAATAATATTCTTAAATAATGATTAAATAATTTAAATCAACGATAAATATTACAAAATATAATATTGTATATCCATGTAAACTTCTGTTTATTAAAATAATAAATTTCCATTACTACTACTTACAATATTGTTTTCACTTTATTTTGTAAAGTTTATTTAAAAAGTTTAAATTAAATCAAAAATTTCGTATATTTATTATTTTATTAAATCCCGTATTTTATGAATTTTACTATATATACGTAAACAAATTTCGTTAAATATAAATAAAGTAATCCCACAAAATTGAGAACTTCTAAACAATAAAATCAAAACCAATAAAAAAATCATAATTTTAAAATTATTAACAAATTAAATTTATAACAGAAAATTTTAATTACTTTCATTTATTATAATTATTATGGTAACCAAAAATAATCATAATAAAATGAAAGAAAATAGCAATTATGTCAAAGTCTATTATAAAGATTGACAGTCATAAATTTTCTACCCTTAAAATTAAATATATAAATATAAATTATATATATATAAATAGTCTAGATAGAGGCAATTTTTTTTTTAGAATGTTCTATGGAAAATTAAAATCAAAATTTTATCCATTTAGTATTTATTTACAGTATTATTTTATAGGATAAAGAAAAAGAAATATAGAGAAGGACCCCCAAGCCCCCAAGTTCAATGTTCATCATTATAATTTAATTTCATAAAATATTTTGCAAAATTTATAATAATTTTTTTTTTTTCGCTTATATTTCTCATCTTTTCAGAGTTCAATACTGTAAGCTTATAAGGGTGTAAATTTTTTGGATATAAATGAACATTTTATATTTAAAATATTAACATACCAAAATGTAATTTTCGGTTGATAGAGGGGTCTTCCAATTAGTTTTTTTATTATCATAATATATTAATTTTTGGTAACTATAATGTACGGAAAGTGATAGCATTAAAAAGTTGTTAAGGCGACAAAATTTATAAGAT
Source organism: Rhamphomyia laevipes (assembly GCA_963920725.1). Lineage (NCBI taxonomy): Eukaryota > Metazoa > Arthropoda > Insecta > Diptera > Empididae > Rhamphomyia > Rhamphomyia laevipes. Next base: position 41,079,870 of record OY987256.1, read on the forward strand.
TTTTTGTCATTCCGAATAATCCGAATTTTTATAACCTAAAAAATAATTTGAAAACTTTCAATATTTTTTAATAGAAATGAAATTATTATTAACTAATTTAAACAGCGACAAGTTTTTCTCGGAGACCATCACTATTTTTTCCATAGTCCTACTATAATTTATAAAAGCCGTTCATCCCTTTTAAGCGCACATACGATTTTTTTAGGATCCTGTTTGGCGAAAAAAAAGTCATTACATCTTTTAAAAAAAAGTTGAATGGAGAACCCCTTAAGGCCTTTTATTCAATATAATAATTTTTCACATTTAATTGGTGAAAATTCCTTTTTTTTCGGAAACAATATTGTATACACAGATAATACGAGGACGAGCGTTAAAAATATACATTTTTTTTTTTCAATAACAAGGATGAGTTTTTTAATGACGATTTATAAATTTTCTGTATAAAATATTATTCCTTTTATTGATATAATCCTGTCAGGAAATTACATTATTTTACAGTCATATTACCCATAAAATAATATTTTGATGCTGCGCGTATTCAAAATTTATATTTTTTTTTAGAGACCAAAAGAAAATTAAGGAAATTTTATTACCATTTATTATAATAATTTTATATATAATTTTCTTTTTTGTTGTTATTGTGTTTAGTCATCCTCTTAACTTTAATTTTGGTGTAATAAAATTAATGGATAAGAATATAAAAGGACGATCAGAACCTTATTATTATTATTATTAGGCTAAAAGCATATCAAGCCGAATATATAGGAATGGTTGGAGGGGGGTAAAATGTTTGGTTAATTTAAGCTAATCATAAAATATTTATAATAAACCTAGTGGCCAACTAAATGTTACGAATTATGGCGTGTTAATTCAACGCTGATATATAATTTATGGACATCACTAAATCGTTCTCACAATTTCTCGGTCCGTATTAACTTCCGATGCATTGATTCAGTTGAGTTTTTTAATTAAAAAAAAAATATAAAAATTACTTAATATATAATTTTTATTTGGCCGTTACTGTATTATTATAAATTGAAAATTTTTGTTTGTACTGTAGATGCATAAATTTCTAAGGAAAAAAAAATAATTTTAATAATAATATTAATTTTTATTATTATTATTATTAAAACCTTATATAATATTGTATTATCCTTGTATTACTTGTAATAATATTACCTTAGAAAGGTAAATATTATACCTTACTTTCGCGGAAAATTTCTTCTTAAACAAAAAATATTAGATATTAAATTATATATAATGTTAGAAAATTATAAAATCTTTATCCTTTCTATGTGTTTTTCTTCTTTTTTTCTTTTAACCCGTGTATTGATCAAGTTTTTTTCAATTTCCTTTTAAGAAATTTGCTATCAATAGCAAAAATGAAGGAAAAATTTTATGAAAGAAATAAAATGAAATTTATGACCTTGTGGTATCCTTTGGTATTATGTGTTCTTCTCAGCTACTGATAATATCTTTGGAAATTTATTGATGAGTAAAAAATGTTTCAATTGCATAAAATTTGGTAGAAAAATTAAGGGGCTGAACAGTTTGTGATCTATTTAGTACAAATCTTATAATTTTGATTAGCCCGTACGATCAGATGTGTGTCTATAGCCTCCCTATGTCTAATAATACCAGGATTACTGACATTTTGTAATTTCAACCTGTTTATTTTTATATGAATTTGAATTTTGAGTTTTTTTATAGTAAGGAATTTTAATTACAGCAATATAAATTCTTTAATATCGGCTAATGGTCTCAAAACTTTAGCATGTACATAGCTTTCACTTATGGGAATCCGTGTTTTATTCTAATGCATCACAGCACATTATCACTTCGACACCGCTAATACCGATCACATTTAGTAAAAATAAATATCACAGTTTTGATGAATGTGCAATAAATGTCATTGTCGTGTAAATGTCATTAGATGTCATTAGATTTGGTGCAGTGCATTATTAACGTCCGAAATCCATTCGGGCGTTAATTCTAACCCATAAGGGTCATAACGCCTTTCAGCGTTATTTCCCTTTACACGAATACGAATAATCAAAAACATAACCATCCCAGTTTTCAATATCATTATTACTATTATTTTGACCCTGCCGTCTTATGTGTATTGACTATCTTTCTACAGCAGAAATGAAAACAATTGAATTTTAAGACTGTAGTAAATTTGTAGTTGGCAATTTTTGTAAAAGGGCCCATTTAAGTGGGTATTATCACACAAATAAAATTTGGTCGTGAGAATTAACGCACGATTGGGTTTCAGGCCCAATCAGGCCACGATTGTTTACCCCTTACAAAACATTTTCCTTCAATAATAAAATTTCTGTTAAAAGATTTTTCCTTTCGTATTTCTAAATATTTTAAGTAATTTACCTTAAATAGAAAACATGTATAAAAATATATGTTAGATAGTTTATGTTGGACAAATTGGAATTATCCTGTGGGAAATTAGTTTTTGTTTTTGTGTGATTGTTTTTGATGATTATAATAACATTAAAAACGAAAAATATTTTTGGAATTTTCATTAAAATGTAATTTAATATATTATAAAAATACTAGAGATTTCAATTTAAATAAACATTACAAATTTTTATATTCCCATGAAATGGAATTATTAAAATATTTAAAATAGTAAAATTGGTTTTATAATTAAAAAATAAAATAACGAATTTAATATTATAATTGTAAAAAGAAAATAAATTTAGAACAAGCAAAATTATACCAATTACAAATTCCTATATTAATAGCTTGAAGTAAAACAGTAGATCATTTACAATTATTGGAATTAAGTTTTGATGCCTTAAAATATATAGGGTAGGAGGGGGTTCATTGTTTTTTTTTAATTATCTTCATTTCCAAGCCAGTCGATCAAATTGAATTTTTACAAACAATTATTAACATACTTTCTGGATATTTAATTTCAGTAAATGCAGAATAATAATAATAAAAATAAAAAGGTTCATAAAATGTGAAATGTGTTCGACACACAAAATAATCAGAATCTAAAATAATGTTTTCACTTGATACCTTAATCCGTTTTGATGATGTTGTCTTACTCAGTCTTTTTTTAATGGCAGATTACGATATGCTTTCAATCTGTTGCGTCATATCTTACATTACCTGCTGCATATTCGCTTCATTTATATCGTGCTAATTAGTTATTTTCTTATATTTTCGGACCATAATTCACATCGCGTGAAATGTTCTCCATAATTCTCCATGTTCTCCATAAGACAGTTTTTGTATAAAAATAGCTTTCAAACTTTAGGTGCAAAAAATTTGACATAAAGCGGAGTTGCCACTTATTTTTGCAAATTTTTATGGTTCTGGAAAATGTAAGCTATGATATGTACCTCACTGTGCAATGTACCCTCTCCTACTCTACTGATATCATATGTAAAATGAATGGATAATTGATACTAGAAAATTTAATTTAATATAATTAAAGTTAACCACATAGTAAAAACTTTATAAATAATTTCCTTTTTTATCTATATTTTATATAACTTGATTAATTTAGAATTTGTATTATATTTATTTTCACTTAAACCAATAAGTTATATAATAAAATTTTCATGGTTAAATTGAAATATTAAATCGTCTGTGTTAAATATTATGTAATTTAAAAACGTTGCTAATATTATAGTAAATCAGATTTTCCACTCAGACAATCATTGATCCGTAAAGTAATAACATTTTCATAAAATATGAAACTTTTGCGGTTATTGCAGTATAATCATATCACCAATTCTACATGAATTTTTTAATGTTCAGCAAATATCACAAAACTCTGATTGGTATAATAATTTGCTAATATAGTTGAAATGTGGTGAAAGAAAAATTATAATATAGATTGAAAATTCTAATAAATATTGAAATTTATTTCCGTACAATGAATCTAAATTATAGTAAAGTTTGATTTCCATTTAAAATTTTCAAAAATTTTATATTAGAATTTATACAATTTTATTAAGGTTCAGTAAGTTTTAATTTTAATGTGGTTAATTCATTTATTAATTGGTTTGCAGATTTGTAGTGGTAAATGGATTTTGTTTTATATATCAAAGAGTATAGTTTTGCTTGGTAATTTAAAAATCACTGAACCTAAAGAAAGAATTCCAATTCCTAAACTCCTGCGTTACCATTTATAAAAAAAATGAACCGCAGAACTAAAAGAATCTCAGTTCTGTAGTAAATTTATTATAAAATTTTATATTATTATTTGTTTGAAAATAATTACTTACTTTAAGAAGGATTCTTGGATTTTAAATGGTTCCGGAAAGTTTTAAATGCATTACACATTTTAATTTTATGTACTTTCCAGAACCCTAAAACTTTGCAAAAAAAAATGTGGCAACTCCGCTTTATGGCAAAGTTTATGCATATAAAGTTTGAAAGCTGCATAATAATCGAAAATAAAGTGAAATGTATTTTACCGGAAAGTTAAAAATATATAAATTATTCCAGCTTAGAGTAATGAAATATTTAAAATACTTTTCTACAAACTTTCTAATTCTACAAACTTTCTAAAAGAAAAGTTAAGCACCGAAACTGCAAAAAAAAAAAATCAAATTGAACTTCAAATATAAAAATTATGTTTCCATTGAAAAATATTCTATTTTAAATAATTCAAAAACGAAAATAAATTTTATTTCGAAGCCTAAGAGCAAAAATTAAAAAAAAGTTAAGTTATTTTTTTCTTGTAGCTATTCCTTTTAAATTTCTTATTAAATTTTTCAACATAATTTTTTTTTATGATTATTTAAAATAATTTGAAGAAAATTAAAATAAAAAAGAATAATTTAAAAATAAAAATTGTATTTTCATTCCAATTTGTTTTAAATAAATCAAATAACCAAAGAAACAAAAGCGGAAATAACTGATTTTTACTTTAAATTAAAGCATAACCTTGAGGCAGAATCTTAAGTATACAATTATTATTAACAGAGAGCATAGAAAAATCATTTACATAAACAAGGACAAAATAAATATGACACAATCACAAAATATAAAAAGAAAATTAATATTAAAAAGTTTTTTTGTTATGGTTTTTATATAGTTATTTGTGGAAAAATCACAAGAAAATCGGAATAAAATGAAAATGTAAAAAAAAATTGTAAATGTTAATCATCGGTAATCGAAATAAGTTTTAAGAAATTTTGTAATTTAAAATTATATTAGACTTAAATATTAAACGTTCTGAAATACGGGGGCATGCATAAATCTTGGATTTATCACGCCGTGATCGCAGATTCTAGTTTTCCGACCCGATGAAATTCCGACACGACGAAAAATTTGGTTTAATTTTATCTGTGTGTGGCCTAATACTTAGTGGTGCATGGCTGAAAAACATCACAAAAGTAAATTGCTTTATAAAATTCGTCACCTGCTTAACATCGCAGTTAATTTCTATAACCTAGATATGACCATACGCTTCACACTTCACTGAGAAACTATATTTGAGTTTGTTTACTCACATTTGGAAACGGTCTGAGTTATAACTGCAACTGGTAAAATATTTGCCCGTCTTTTAGATATTTTAGAAAACGACTTGATGTCTCATTAAATAATTCTTCTGTTGGTCATAAAATTTATAATACTTTCTGATATGCTGGTCTCTGTGACTGGAAATGTAAATACGATCAAGCACCAAAGTCTATTTTTGGTTAACAAATAAATTGTCAAATCGGAATTTTATAAATTCCATTATAAATTTAGATTCTATGACAATTTTTTGTTCTACAATTTACAATAAATTAAATTTATTAAACAAAATTTATGTTTTAGATACCATCTAAAAGAACTAACAACATAAAAAAAAATTTTAATAATTTTTTTTGAATATCTTTTAAATAAAATCTTTAAGAATAATGTGCTCCACTTTTTTTCTTTTGAATTTTACTTTTTTTATCAGAATAATTGAACTTTTATGTTTCTTTCCTTACTGTTTTTTTTTATTGATTTTGTACCGACCTAAATTTTATTAAAACTATATTTCTCTTTTTAATAAGTCGAAATCGCTACTTGACTATTTATACCAGCCGACAAGTACTTAACTATAAAATGTAAAATTAGGGAAAATTGCATCAAAATGTATAAATGAATTCTTGAGATTTCAAGTATTCATTATGACGGATGAGTATAACTAATCTTGCTGATATTTAAGAATATTTACGGATCAATTGCTTTTTGAATTGGATCATTGTGGATTGTAAAGTTTTTGTGCTTTTACTATAACAAAAGTTTGTAATTATTTATGATACGATTTGTAGTATTTGAAAAACATTTAAGGAATAGTTATTAGAAAATTCGTTGTGAATGGATAAATTAGAATTAGAATAAGTGTAATTTACCTTCTGTACGTTATAGAAAATATTAAAAAAAATATTGATTATAATTTTTTTAACGAGCTTAGTTGGAATAGCTACAAAAATAATCATGTTATTATGTAACAAATATTCAAAGAAATTAAATATATTAGTTTAATCAATTTTTTCTATATGGTGCTATAACTATGGGAATGGTGTCCATTTGAACAATAACCAAAATATCAGATATAGAAAAAATTAAGTACATACTAGTTTTACATCAAATTTAATAATATAAATTATCTTCAAACAATTTAATTCCAAATTTAAAATATTTCAGAATTATACGTTTATCGTTGGAAATTTTAAACAAACATCGTGAAAAAGAATAAAAAGCACCGTATTTAGAAAGGTGATTTTTAATCATTAAAGGTTGAAAAACACGGACAGCACGTGATGTGCAAAAATGCACATAGTCAAGTCTTTTTTTGCAATGAAGGCAAGTAGTCTGTAAGGCGCAAACGCTCAACATAAGGCGGGAGATTAAAATTATGCCTCCAAATCATATTCCTTAGAGCTTAGAGCAAAACAAAGAAATCTTTTTTGTACACCTTTAAAACTATATTTGTGTTTTGTGACACCAAATTTGATATGCATACAATTCACGTGACGGAAACTTGGCATACATACAATTCACGAGACTGGTATTTAACAACACCCACCAGCTTTTTTTTAGTTAGATATTAATATGTTCTAGAAAGGAAAGTTTTGTAATCAGACACACAAAGATTAATTGAAGAGCTTGTTCTTTTGTGATTTGTAAAATATTTCTTTTAAAATTATAATTATCATATTTTAACTACTAACGCGTAAAAGTCATTAAAGTCATTTAGCAATGTTTAAGATTAAACGATTAATATGATATCAATTATAAAAGCAATCCAAATCTGATTAATCCAACATTTTTTTAATTTTTAATTATAATTGATAAATCATTCACAAAAACTATGAAAAACAGTGGGTCAATCAAGATGTCGACATTGGCCAGCAGCTCTAAATAGATTAAAATTTTCAGAAATTTTCAGAATTCGTTAAAAATAAATTTAAATTTAAAAAAAATTGGCTTTAAAGAGCCATATCGTTCATATCGTTCTGATAGAAGCCATAGTTAGAAATTTTCTTTAAAGCCAATTTTTTGAACTTTACTATAAGTACCTGGTGTGAGGCCTTATCAAAACCTTTACTGAAATCAGTAAATATACAATCAACACTACTAGGACGTTACTCAAAACTTCTAATGCAGAAATTTGAAAAAGCTATTAAATTGGTAGTAGTACTAGATCTGCCTTTTATAAAGCCGTGCTGTTTCCTTTGCAAAAATAGATTTCATATGACATTAAAAAAAAATTAGTTACAAAAGGTTATAAATAATTCAATTCTAAATAATTCAATTATAAATTCTTAATTTACAAACTTTTAATTTTGCTAATTAAATAATTAATTATAAACGGTATCGTAAATAACAAAACTCAAATAAACAGTAAAATTTATTGACTTCATATATATTTTTTTTTTCAATTAATTTTGTTATAAATTAAATCACTTTTTTGTTTTGGTTTGTAAAATTTACTGTGACGAAGGTTTACCAATTAAACATTTATATAAAACATTTTCTAAATCACAAAATCCATTCATTTTGTTTGTAAAAGTATTTTATATTTTAATTTTAACTTATATATTTAAAATTAATTGTATTATATTATAAAATTAATAATTATTACCCCCCAATTATATAAGCCAATTAAAAATATTTCAAATTTAATTAATGGTTATAAAAAAATTTCATGAAAAAAATTTCAAACTCTTTTCAATTATCCATTTTCCATCAATAAAATGGTATTATTTTATATTTCTCTATAGGCTACACAAAATATAAAAGCTTAGAAAACATTCAACAAATATAATACCGTATCTCATAAAATAAGAAAGAAAAAAACCACCTCAAAAGTTTTTACATAAATACCTTAAGGCCTCCATTTTCACATCAACTATTAAATTCAAAATTAAAATTCTTTCATGCGCTCTTTTGTCTTTATTCAATTTATCAAAGTCATTCAATATAATTTAAATATGTATTTTTATTTCCTTAAAGGAAAAACGGAATAATATATTTTTCATTCGTATATTCTATATAGTTTCATCTTTAACTTACATATAAACAGACCTTCATAAACAGACCATGAAAAACAAGCAAAATAACTAACATGATAAAAAAAAAAAATTTCAAAAGGAAAATTTTCAATTGTGTCAGGAAAATGTATACGCAAGAAAAAATATATATATAAAAAAAGAAGTTGTAAAATTTGCTGATGGAAAAATCTTTCAGTAAAGTTTTCTCAGGTACAACAATAATTTATGATCATTTTCTCTCTTGAAAACATTTCATGTTAGAATTTATGTTAATCGTGTTGTGCCTAACATAATAAAATGAATAAACTTAAATTAGCTTTTTTTAACATAGAGATATGCATCATTGAAGACAGAATAAGTTACAAAATCGATTTGTTTTTGAGTGAAATGCAAGGCTCGCGATCAATACTTTCAAAGATTACTTATTAGTTCTGATTTAGATATTTAGTTTTGATTTTGAGAGTAAGTAAATAGACTCATCGCTAGACGTAGAGGTCGCATATTACCCATCGCTGAAAGAGGTCTCGAATTGTAGCACCAGGATAATCTACAATTTTGCTGCAATTACGAAATCCTTCATACTCAGAGTTAGTTATCATTAAAAGTGGTACCGCTATGGACTTACTGTGGTCTATGCGACACTCTGCCACCACGATTACCTAATCTATATACAGTAATACTTCTGCTATACGGCAGCTCTTTATACGGCTTTTCGTTATAACGACCTTCTTGAATTATGGTACATTTTCGATTTACGTAAAAGAAGCAGAAAGCAAGCCGAGAGAAACAAAGTTGGACCAATTTTTAAACCAAATCAATCCACAAAAGCTGACTGTAAGCAGTAAGCTGTACAGTATATTACAGCTTACCGATTCACCATGTTCATAATCAGATTTAAACCGTTTTTTAACATTTTAATTTATGTTCAGATTATGTTCATATGTAATGAATTTTGTGTTTTGTTAATTTGTCTTTTTTATTACTTTATTATCAATTTTTATTTTATATGCAGAATTTCTAAAATGAATAGACCTGAACTTAATTGGCCAAGCTAAAAAAAATAAGAATTTTCGTCGTATTTCAATTAAAAATCTACATAGATTTATAGCATAAATTAATACATAGATTTATAACTCTGGGTGGAATGTAGCCTCCCTCCTTAGCGCTTTCGTGACACCTTAATTGGCACAATTTTAAATGTCAAATAGAAATGTGTTATTGCTGCAATTCAATCGGGTTTTTTCTGACGCAGAGATTATTTACAGACATACACGACTTTCGGAGCAATATCTTATTTATATGCTTGCATAGCAAATATTATACCTGGTACAAAAATTTATTAAAATGTTTTCTATTATTTCGGATGGAGAATATAAGAAAAAAATGTTTTGTCAAGTCATGATTTTGATGTGTTAAAAGGTAAGAATGATCGTTAGTAAGAGTAAGGAATGACATTTTTAAGTGAACCTTTCATTGTTTATTTTAATTGTACATTCTTGGCAACAAGTTTGTAATTGTCAAGGAAATATTTTTAAGTGTAGTTAATTTTTTGTTAAATATTATATTAATTTTACTTCAAGTTTATTAGCTAATGAGATTATATAGTCTTACAAGAAAATTCTTTACATACATTATTATAAGTGCTATTTGCATTAACCTGTAATTGTATGCATTTATTGCTTTAACACATTGAAGGTAACATTACCATAACAAATTTTCAACAAGAAGAAGTAACAAAATTTCTCTAATATATAAAGTTGGAAAATTATAAATAATTATTATAAAAACATTGATAATTATTTATTTGACACTCAAGATGAAGGTTTATAAAAATAAGAAATTATTTAAGGAAAATCGAATGGTTCAAGTTCTCTAGTTCCAAAGCCATATCAGTAAATTTTGTTAGGAAATTATGTTTTCAACACAGATTGTATATATTTAGCAAGTCTTATTCATTTATAATATTTTGTTCTTTGTATACCGGTTTCCAATAAATGAGAAGGTAACTTATTTCATAAATCATGCTGAAATAATGTTTACCATTAAGCCATCAAGCGAACCTACACCGAAGTAAATAAGAACAATCGACAATTTTGAAACACTGTATGTATACTACTATACTGTAAGATATTTCCAACCCAAGCTGAGAATTTAGACAGTACCACATGAAAACCATTTAACTTTCATAATTTTACTTGCATAATTTAAATATTTATGACCCAACGCAGTGGTAAAAAGCGTAATTATTTCATTTCATTGAATTATTCGAAAACAAATGCTATGGTATTAACTTGTATTTGAAACTGGCATATAATAGGACATTACAAAGCAAAATGTAAAATTGCAATCTATTATGCAGAAAAAACGATAATTTGTTGCCAACGTGAATTGTTGCCATTTTTTCCATTTATATAAATATAATTTGATAAAAATAACCGCAGGTTAATTGTTAATTCTTAAAGGCAAGTTTATGCTATACTAATATAACAATTAAATAATCCTTTTTTTTTGTTTCATTTTGTCCTTAATTATTTCTGAATGTGGGACATTTGAATATTTTGAATTTATATAACTAAAGATATAACTAATATCTAAAGAAAAGTATTTCGAAGCAGATTTACAAAGGTAATTACAGATAAAATATTTATATTTTGAATTCTGTTATGAGCATTTTTTTATATTGATTATGTTGGTAAGTACAATTATTGAAAAAGGTATAAAATTATTAGAATATTTAATTTTATTTCATTTATGATCATATACAAAAGGTAAAGGTACACTACAAAATTTTCATCTGATTGTCGGATCATAACTTTATTATATGTATATAAAATCAATTATTATTGATTTATGATTGAAAAGTTATTGACTATAATTGGATGATTTTACAATTTTTGCAACTATTTATTTTACGAGCCAGTAGAGATTGTTGCAGTCTTTAAAGTATCATCAGCCAAAGCTAATTTATATACCAGAGTTGAAAATATTTTTTTATATATAGAAAATATAATTTGAAAAAAATTAGAAATTGTTATACAACATTTTTCTGGAAATATGAAGCTACTGATAAGGATGTAATACAAGAAACCACAAGCACACCATCGACTTTAATCGTATAATAAATTAGTATTGGGTATTCACAATAGATATTTTATATCACGGTGGTCGCAGGGGAACAATATTTATACTCTAACTCTAATTTTATATTACAAAATTGTGTGACTATAATAAAAGTAGTTTTGATATAGGGTAAGAGGGTTGCACGTTATTTTTTAAATAAGATGCATTTCCAAGCGAATTTTATTTTCGATTATTGCAGCTTTCAAACTTTATCTTCAGAAACTAAATCGAAGTTCCCACATTTTTTTTGAAAATTTTTAGGGTTTCTGAAAAGTGCATAAAATTAAAACTGTGATATGTGCCCACTGTGTAATGTACACCATCCTTCCCTATTTAAAATTAATTTGTATAAGAATGGATTCGCAATTGCTGATATCTTTATTTCAGAATGAATTATGAATGATTTTAAATAATTCTTGCCAAATAATTCAATTTTATTTATTTTTATTGAACATCAAATAAAAATCGTCAGCTTTCTTTTTTTATATCAAATTTATATAATATTTTTACTGTTTTATTGGAAATCTTTTGATATTTACGATTGTATTGCGAAATATTCAGTTTAAAATTCTGAATCAAAAAATTGTATTTTTACTGTAACAATTGACATATTTCAAATAATTTACATAAAAATATGTTGGCAGTATATTTATATTGTCTCTTTGTTTGATGGTTTTATCTACCTCCTGGTAGCTTAAGAGGGAAATCAGTGTAAATTCTTCTTTATTTTTTACATTATATATTTATTTTTATTTATTATTCTTTTTATTAACAGCATTGATGAATCAATCTTTAATCTTTGAAAGCATTACGGAATTTTGAATTGATTGATGAATGAATTTGTAGCATTTTGTTGTTAAAAATTTTGATTTTGGTGAAATTTAAATATTATTAGAAAATTTTTTCATTCTAATAAGGAATTACAAAACGAGAAATTATATTAATGTAAATATAACCTAGATCAGTGGTGCTTATAACCTAGATCATATATAGTAAATATAACCTAGATCATATATAGGTCAACTTGGCAGCTGCGAAAATTAAATATAGTTTGGCGGCCCAAACTACATAATTAATATATAATCGAGTACATACTATAAAATAACTCGTTAACATTACCCTATAAATCCTTTTAATATAATATTCTTGAATCTTGATGAATACCGGGATCAAAAGGCTACTTTTTAGCTATATGTTCAGTGATATGAACTGAAAAGGCATGGAGAAGGTTTTTATAAAAGAAATTCTCAAAAAAAAAAAAAAAAAATTAATATAAATGTGTAATAAACTGGGATAGAACGAAAAGCGATATTTAAATAGCATTGTATTTTTTTACTTACAATTTTCTGTAAATATCCGTATCCATGGGTAAATGAGGTAAATTTTCACATTTTTGGTTTATTATGATATCAAAATTGCTCCATATTTTTAAATTTTTTTAAATTTTATATTAGCTGTTTAATATTGAACTCAAAGTGGTAAAAATTGTATCAAAGTGATCTAATATAATTAAACATTGCTAAACTACTTAAAATGCATTCAGAACTAAAAATTAGTTTGTGACGACAAAATTATTTTTCTCATTTTTTATTCCATTACAAAAATATAATTTGGAAAGAGAATTTTGTAATAATTTCAAAGTACAATTTTATTAAATTGAAATATTTTTCTTAGAGTTTTCATTTGATTATCTACCCTAACAAATTAAATTTTATAAAAGAATTGCAGTTCAAAATAGGATTTGCATATAATATAAAAGTGATAGTCAATATGGGCACGGAAAATCGATAAAAACATTTTTAATGCACAAAAATGGATTATAGATAATAACTTCCTGTTTAACGTTTGGTACAGAAAATTATTATTTCATTATTATTACCTAAAGTTTTTTAATCATTATAAATAAACTTTTGAGCTTGAGTAGTTGTTTTTGGACTTATATATAAAACTATAATAATAACTTATATTTAAAAGTCATGTTATTTTCGTTATTGTATAAAAAATATTTCTTTTTCCGTTTCCTTTCGCATTTCCGGTGAATATAAAATAAAAAATCAACTGCGTTGTTGTGATAAAATAAAAACTTCTGAATTTTTTTTAAAATAATATTATATTTTTTTAGAATACTATTTCTATTTTTTTGAGTTAGTTTCCGTTGAAATTATAATATATTCTGCCAAAAAAAAAAACAATCTTAATAATTTAAATTTGTCCACACATATTAAACTTCAGTAGTCTAAGTATATAAATATCAGGACATTATGAAAAATGTTTCATTCAGTGTGATACAATGTTAAATTGAAATAAAACAAAATTTATGAATAGTAAAAAAGTTTTTTTTATTTTTAACAATATTTTATTCATATGACCACCACGGCTACACCTGAAGAAGCTAATTCGATCAACCAAATTTTTGCACACTTGGACGAATATCATTTATAACTAGTTCGATGTTGACTTCAAGTACATCAAGTGTTCGTGGTTTATCTTCATAAACCAATGACTTAGCATAAACCCACAAAAAATAGTCTAAAGGTGTTAAATCACACGATGTTGATTGCCAATTAATAGGTGAAATAAACAAATCATTAAATTTACCACGCAATAAATTCATTGTTTCACGAATAGTATGATACGTAGCATCGTCATTTGAACCATTCTCATCAATTTTTGAGAAAAAAAATCATTCAGCATTGTTCTATATTGAACTTCATTGACAGAGTAACCTTATTACTAACATCATTTTTGAAAAAAATATGGTCTGATAACACCAACAACATGGATGTAATCAAACTTCAATTCATGTTGATTTTTTTATCTCAAATCGAAAATTTTATGTTTATTTACTTATCCACTTAACCGATTAAATAAGCCATAAATAATTTACGTAGCGCACTTTGAATTTCAACAATTTAAACGCTAATTTTTATAAAATAATAGAACGATTTGTAAACGTTTTTCATTTGTGAACTTTGTTTATAGGTGATGATTTGTATGTTTGTCATGAATAAAAAAAAACACAAATTAACATATTTCAGACATCGTTATCGTACGCAATCCTTATTGACAATCACACCTTTTGAAAGATCATTTATATAGCAATGTACAATTATTAAGTAAAACAAATTTTCAATTAATTTATCTATTTTCGGTTGCTTGCGTTAAATTCATATTTTTCTCAGATTTATTAAGTGAATCCTATTATATACACAATCTTTGGTAGTACGGACAAATGAAAAGCATATTTAATTTATACACACATTGTGAAGAAAGCTTAATTTTTTACAAATGTTTTTCACTTATGTTAATAAATTTTCTATTTTATTATTATTTATATTAATTTCATATACGTATTTATGTTTTACAATTATATTCACTTATTTTTGTTTTGTGATAACATTAACAATCAAATACATACAAATTTCAGATGATGAAAATGAAAATGAAAGAACAAAACAGAAAAACAATACGAAACCACATGCCGCCGCAGTAAACGACATATCTAGTTAATGTAAATAAAATAAAATTATCACGTATGTGTTATTGTGTTACTATCTTTTTCCGTTGTGAAAAATACCAGGAAGATGAATAACAACAAAGATTGAAAAGGAATAGAAACCGTCAAACAAACAACCAATAAAATATATAAATTTTCCATTTAATATTAAACATAAACCCGGAATAATTTAGTGCGTCTGTATGAGACGTAATGTCACGTTTTGCTGCTGTCCAAATCGCACTATTAAACATTTATAGATTATATGCATGAAAGGTCCTTATTATGATTGTTTGTTGTAATTCATAGAATCAGGTTTTTGTAAGGATTTCATTTTTTAATTCTCGATGCCTCACCTACACAAAAAACCAAATTAATAAATTCATAGAAACAAATTCTTTATTCTAATTTGAATTTTAGTATAGTCGTAACAGAGAGCACACCAATCATCAATGATTACAACCCTTCGCTTGTAACATTTGATTTTACCAGAGAGCAATTCGACAATATCAATACGTACAAGAGATGTCATGCCCATTAAAGGACGAACACCAATATCAAAAATCTTGAGTGTGGTATCAGGTCAAAGTATAAAGTATACATATATTGAAATTTCTATCAAGCATTACAATTTCAGTCTGAAGCTTATTCCGACAATTTGCCATTTACCGAATTTTATGGTATTTTGAACGACTTATAAAATAAACAAATCCTTCCTCTAAATTATTCGTAAGAAAATTCTACTTATTTTAGCATTGTGCCAACATTTCTATGAAATCTTCGAATTGAAATTATTTCTACCCATCAAATTAATATTTAAAATAAACATGGCAAGTGGCAACAAAAATTGCAGTAGTGCATCTGAATTGTGATTTTTAATTCAGTTTTATTTTAGCCAGGTATGTTGCAGAAAATATAAAGATAATAAAAAAAATTCTATTTCATATCAGATTATCAAATTTTTTATTAACACTTTTCTAATCCTAAAAGTGGATTAAATTTTAGAGAATGTTTTAATTTTAGATGATATAATTTTAAGAATAATTCAATTTTGCTTGTATTTTTCTATCTTTGAAAAATTTCGTGGTCATGCATAAATTCATACAAAATTAACTGAAATATTTTGATGTTCTTACCCGAAATATTGTTAATTATTCTGCTTAATATTGAGATGAAAACTAAAAGTGTTACCCGGTCGGTCAACTACATATTGTATATCATCCGTGAAAAATAAACTCTTAAATTTTTATGGGATGTTTTCAGTGTTGAGTCGAACAGTTTTTCCGGTTTGCAAAATTTACAGAAAAATGTAAATAAACTAAAGTAAACTTTATTTTACATATACTTCCAAATTTTACTATGCTTTCGAATATAAAGTTTGTGTTCATACTCTACCGAACAACGATTTTCTAACCAGCTTTTGACAAAAAATGCTGGATTTGACTGAACCACCGATTTTACACACGTTTTGATTGTTATCAAATGCGATAAATGAGTTATGGCCAGTCTAGATCTCATTTCAGTCATAGATCATAGTGAACTTATAGTGTCATTGTTTGAGGTTTGTGGTGATAAGTTTTAGCATTGCCATCATTATTCTATTATCTAATAAGTCTTGATTATTTAGTTATTATATTTTGAGGGATATGAATATTTTATGTAATTGAAAAAAGTTTAATAACCTGCTCGAAAATTCATAAAATAATGAACAACGGGTTCATGCGTGCTGGATCGAACCGCCTTTAGCTTATCACTCGATGTTGTCAAACTATGCCAGCTAGTAGATTTATTACAGATCCACTATCTAATTCCAAGTTGTTTTCTATATTTAAAATGCAGGGTCCTGTAAAATAGTTTAAGTGACCATTTACTACGAACGGAGACGCAATAATCGTTAACATAAAAGATTTTCTGTTTGTAATAAATTTGGAAAGCAAATTATTAAAGCTACTAAAAATTCTAGAAGTTTAATTTTTTCAAAATTTTAATTTTATTCATACTAAAAAGTTTTTAATATATTCTATATAGTGAATAACTTAATAGTACAACAAAATTGTTCAAAAACTTATTTAATGATGCATTTATTCCCGAAAATTGTATTCCAAAAAAAAAATCGTAGCATAAAATTTGCACAATTTGTTTTTAGTAAGCTCGACAATATAATTAAATATGAAAATGGAATATTAATAGAACCTTCATTGAAAAATGTTCTTCAGAATTTATTAACATTATATTAAAATTATTTTTTTAATAGTTAAGAATTTTTTTTTTGGGTTTAAGCTGTTGCTTGTCATGAACTTTGTGAAATAATTATAGGTAAAAATATTTTGATTTTAAGACAATTTCCATAAAAATTACAGAAATATTTGTTATTATTACAGATTTTTCATTTATTATTAACAAAATTTCATTTACCAAAAACGAGAAAAATTCAATAAAAATCATTTCTCAAGATTTATATCCTAAATGATTCTTTATTTTTTTTTTTTTTTGCTGTTTATGAAAACTGCTCCTTTAATAACATATTTTCATTCAATTACTCTATATACTCAGCCGCCTATAATATTTGACAAGGACGTGACCTAACCCAAAAATAAAATAATAAATTTTTTTTGTATATTATATTTGTCCACAAAAAAAAATTAATTCAAACATGATGTAAAAACCTTTATTAAAGGTTACGATATCGAAACTGGAAACAAACTGAGAGCAACATTAAAGTTTGCGCAATTTATAAAATTTGTATAAATCTTGAATAATTGTAAATGTTCGAAATACGTTATTCAGCTTAGCATTTATAAAACAGTGCAGTATTTTCAGGAAATTTATAAATTACGCGCATGACTAATAAAATCTATTAAAGTTTTTCATTTTCGAATTTTCGAAATATATAATTTCTTAACATTTTTAGTAAATTTTTATTGAATGACCCCTGAATTAAAGAAAATATGACATTGTATGTATGTATACCTTCGATAAATTCAATTTTCGAATTTCGAAATTAAAGATATACATATAAATTTTATTGAGATATTTTGTTTGTACAATAAAAAAAAAAGTTCTACGTTGACAAATTGTAATTATATAATTATTGTTGGTCTTGTCAAACAGTTTTTGAAATTATAGACTCTAATTTATAATTCTATAGGTAGACTTTATATGGGAAATCAGATATCCAACATTTTTGTAGTCATTTAGTTTAATTACATTAGTTAAAATTTCAGTTGAATATTTTACTCTAAATATAGACAACAAAAAAATGGGTCATAAAAAATAACCATAAAAATTCTTCTAATCACTTTTTAATTAATAAAATAAATAACGAGCAGATTTGACACGATTCCTTAAAAACAAAAAATTTATGTCAACCGGAAAACATTGTTTAATCTACAATATTTCAATTAAGACATAAAATCCATGTACTGGCATAAAATCTATGTATATAAATAAATAATCAGACAAAAAAAAATTTTTATGAACAACGAAATATAAAGGATCTAACTATTAATACTCATACAGTCACCAAATACTGAAATTTTATGTAGTAAAGTGGCTTAATAAAGTGAAATGACTATACAAAATACAACAATCTTTTTGTACCATCATAAAATATTTATTTAGTATTGCTTTAAAACCAACTTTCATAACGCAAAACAACCCCCAAGGATGAATAGTTTTATTACATCATAAATCTAGGATTTGATAATTTTTTTTTTCTATTTTGTTTTTTTGTGGTCCTTTCTCTAGTTGTAGTTAATAATTTTGATATATGCAATTATTATATATAATATACACAAAAATAATTTTAAGGATTATTTTGTTGCTGGGTGCACTTAATATAATCGTCCTAGATTTGGGTGATATACATACGTAGAACTAACTTTATTAAATAAAAAAAACATTCTATTACATTGACGATTTTGTCATATAGAAAAAGGATAAATTCGTTTTTATTAAAAATTATACAAAATAGTTTTGAGGAAAGTTGAAAAATAAATGCAGCTCTGAAATTACATCTGAAGATTACAGAACTTCAGATACAATATTTCAAAAATTAAAAAAAATATAAAATATTTAATGTAATTTACCTGAGATGATAAAAAACTTATTCAAGATGGCCGAATATTACAAAAAAAATCTTTAAATTAAATTTCACAACCGCACTAAAAAAAACTATTAATTTTCACTTTATTAAAAATTATATTTTAATATTAAATTAGAAATATAATATTTTTTATAATTAAAATTACATTTTCATTTTTTTCTAACTTTTCATTAAATAAATTTTTCCGTACCTCAATAAAAAATCACTTATAAGTTTTCAATTTCATTACACGCTTAAGCTTCAATGCACCTTCAAAAAAATGGCAGTAGATAAACTCACCGGAAACATTCACAACGCAAAAATTTGACTTCTAATTTAAAAAGTTTTAAAAGTTAATTTTTTTTTATAGTTTTTATTAAACTTATTCATTAGCAAGGACAAACACGTCTTCTCACACTGGCAATTCAATTTAAACTAAGAAAAAGTGGGCGTAACTTGACTAGAATAATCAAATGGATTAAAAAATTCTGACATTTTATTTAATTTTAGCGCGGGAAATTATAATAACAATTAGAACAATATCCTTACGATTTGACGTTTTAATATTTTAATAAATATATATTATTTGAAGTTATATAATTAAAATAATTAATTAAGAAATAAATGAAGCTCCTGTTTTAATCCCGGGAGGGTAAAAATAGTTTTTCATTCTCAAAGTTTTCTTGAAATGTGTATTTTTTAAATATGTAATTAAAACGTATTTCAAAGGTTATCCTTATATAATCTTATCACTTACAAGGATAGCCTTAACGAGTATGTATCTAATCCTTAATAAATCTCAGACGCCCGGGGCTTAGGAATAAATTATTTGTTTCGATCAGCAAAAAAAGGTTAAATATTATTAATAAGTCCATCAACAAGTTAAGCTTAACCAAATGTTAGTTAATTATATACACAAACTGAAATGGAAAATTAAAAAAAATATAGAACTAAAGTGGTTTTTAAATATGCTCAGTACTACTAGCTGTGTACAAGTCAACACTTCGCTAAGGAAAAACGAGATTGTACCTAGCTCTAGCGTAAAAAAAAAAAAAATAATGAAATTAATACGTTACAACTAAATTTAGGCGTCCCAATTCTGAAAAGAACGATACTATAATTTCCTACACACTACACAAGCTTTTTTATATCGTCTGATTTTTAAGCTACTATATCTTATTTTCTTAGCATTCAAAAAGATATAAACGTAATTTTTTTTTACTTATCAAACAGTTTTGCAATATTTACAACAGGGAGGAATAGATTTATTTTAAAATATATTAAGCAAACCAACGCGCTGCGTAATCTTACTGTTAAAAGGTTTATCTTTAATGTTTTTAAAGTTCAGAGAGAAAGTATATTTAAATACAAAAATTATATATCTTGCAGATAGTTTTATGTTAATACAACATAAAGGAAAATCTAAAGTTTTGCACTCAAAAAGATAGTGGTGACGATGATAAATGATTTATTTTGAAAGTGTGTGTTATTTGTAAAAAAAAATGCAATATCCTTTTAAAATATTTAGACGGTATATAGAAGAGAAGCGTTATTTGAAATTTATGCTTTTTTGCAGTATGATTTTGTATAGTTTATTTAAAAGGGGCATTATAAATATTTAGTGCCCTCGATAATATAAAGAATTTAGTTCACTTTCACAGCTTTCACATTTTGGAATAATTCTAAAAATGATTAAAATTGCTGATGATAATAAATACTTTCCATAACCTTCAGGATTTCAGGATGTTTTTTTTTTATTATTTGAGATAATTTATTCTAACCTTACAAGAAAAATACCTAAATCTCTATTATCATCCAAAATTTAAAAGATATTTTTGTTCAAATAACCAGATTTGTATATCGTTAGAAAGTAATAAAAGTAAAGTTGTACTACAAATTTGGTTTATAAATAATACAACCCCAACAACAACAACAACAAAAAAGGGATTCTATATCCTAAATCAACATCATTTTTACAGGTTGTATAATACATGATGATGATGAATCATCCCAGATATTTTCTATTTTTCTATTTATAATTTTAAATTTTTTTATTAAAATTCATGTTCAAGTTTTGATCCTAACAACATTCATTTTTGTCATTCACATATTTTAATTTGTTACAACTTATATGAAAATAAATAGTTTATATTTTATAAAGAATTTTCATCTACAGTTGGAAAAAAAGGAGTCGTGTACATGCTTTACTCATCCCTAAGCATTTCTAGTTTTGATACAGATCAGTCCTTTTTCATAAAGATTAGATTTAACAAATTAATTTTTATTTTATTTTTTATTTTTTGAGAAAAGATTAATTTTGAATTTTATTTGTTTTGAGAAAATTACATTATTCATGTTAAAAATGTCAATAAATTAAAATTAATTCAGGAAAATATTATATTAAAATTATAATTATAGTAAAATTGTTGGTTTATAGTAAAAATTTAATAATTTTTAGTAAGAGTTTTAAATTGTAATATAAATATAATTTATCATTTACAAATTATGTTGGTTAGCGTTGAGCAGTAATAGGAAATGAATGAAGGAACTTAGAATTTAATGAAAATGTAATTTATAGGTTTTCTATTTTAGAAAATGGTAATGTTTTTTGTCTCCTTACCGAAACCGTCGCTAAATGTATGGAAAGATGTTCCAAGTGTATTCATTTTACAAGGATACATAAAAGTTTTCTACAAATGAAGTTTTCTACAAATGAATATAATAAAAATATGAATTCCACGGTGTCTGAAAACTAAAAATAATTAGAAAATCTAAATATCCCAAATAGTTTAATATTAATACATTTAACCTGTTGTATACAATCTAATTTAATCATTCCTTTACCAACAAATAGTCGAAGGAAATAATATCCTTACATAAGGATATATTTATTTTATTAACGATAACACTTTTGATTTTATAATACACATGATTAAAGAAAGTTAAATTGAATCAAAATTCCTATAAAATGATTCTATAAAATGATTCAATATGCACTGGTCATTGCTTGATCTAAAACATAAATTATTATTGTAAAATTATATTATAAAACCAATCTGGTCGAATGATGATTACTGTGGAAAGCAGCATCGACATAATTCAATGATATCAATCAAAAATGCTTTACTTAGAAATATTAATTACGAAAAAATATCATATATACATACTGATTTGAATGTTTGAACAGTAAGAGATAAAATTGATAGATATAACAAGCTGATATTTATAACAAGTTTCTGGCAAGTACGTTGGGGTGATGATTCAATCTGAAAAAAATTCCTCCTACCAACGTATTTATCAGAAACTTGTTTTAAATATCAACAGAAAGCAGATTAAAAAAATCAACATTGAAGGTTCAACATTGAGCATGCATATAACAGTAGGATTTAGTCATGCACTGATCCCTCTTCACTTAAAGTTTGTTTAAAGAAATTACATTAAAATTAAAATCAATTAATTAAAATTCTTTGCTGCATTATTGTAATTAAATTAACAAAGCTTCAATAATTAAAGTATATTTAAAAAAAAAAATGGAAATCCCTAGATAATCTTAACAATAATTTCCTCACTATTCTAATTACTAGTCCTTTTCCAAATTACTTAAATACGAGTATATACAAATATTAACATATCAATTTACATTGTTTGTGGTAATTGGTTAATTATCAAATTTATTTCAAATCCAAATGAGATGATTTTCATACAAACATTTCCACATTAAATTAGATAAATTTTTACAATATAAATTTTGATCGATAATCAAAAATCATAGCAAATTTATATACATATTATAGCTACATTTATTTGTTCAGTATGGATGGAGGCTAAACATTTTCCTTAAAATGGCAATGTTTACATTTGTTAACTAGTTTAATTTAGATATAAACAATTTTTATGTATTTAATTGATTAGTATAAAAAATATTAATTTTATTTGTTTTGTATTTGTCGAATTGTAAATTGTCTATCCATTTATAATTAACTTTTGATTTAATATGTTTCATAACTAACTTAAATGACCAGATGTCATAGATCACTAATAAATTAATTGTAAACAAATAATTTCATTATTATTATGATAATTAATTGACATAGTAATTAAATACACTAATCTGGAATTTGGTTGGGTCGAACAAAGCATATTAATCAACCAACCCGTAACATAGGCCAGATTAAACTCACATTGAAAATTTAAAACTATTTTTCTAATAAACTACAAATTTTCCGGAAGATTTAAGATGATTACATAAATAATTCTAATAGTACTCTAATTTTATAATTCAGAATAGATTTCAACTTGAAAATTATATTAAATTTACACATTATTAAAGTAATAATTGACAACCAAACTTGTTAAAACGATTCTATAATAAAATTATGTTTTAATAAGCTTAAAAGCTTATACAGAGTATTTATATTAGACGAAATTTATATCATTCTTTTGATTATGATTATATGATTTTTTTACCATACATGTAATTTTCATCTAAATTAAATCCAATTGAAATTTAAATCAAATTAACCTAATTTCATTGTATTTATTTAGCATAGATTTTCATAAAAAATATATAGAAAAAAAAAATAAACAAAGATAAAAATCCATTAAAAAAAATTATTCAAAAAAAAAAATTCTACTAAATTTTTTATTTGTCACGATTTCTTTACACATATATATACACAAATATTAATCAAATCACGCTTCAAAGATATTAAAATCCTTACCAGATTTTTGATTGCTTTTACAGACGCATTTTAGTAGAAAAAATGTATCTTTAAATCTAATTATATTTAAAGCATAATATATAGAAAAAGAAATCTGTGAAAAATCATAATATTATTTTATGATTATTATCATTGTACATGATAAGTGTCAATAATTCTTTATTATATAATTTTTGTTATAATGAAGAATAATAAAATGATTCGGCAAAGTAAATAGTTTCATAAGCGTAGGTTGGTTATCTGAATAGTTATGGAAAGTTTTATACAATATTCTAGAAAAATAAATGCTATATTCTGAATTTATTTATTGAACTAAATTTAATTAAATCATTATAAATTTATTAGAAGACAGAAGAGAAACATAAGAAATATTTTCATATTTTCCCCTGTAATGATTACAGAAATTATTTAGTTATTATTATTGATTAAAACTTTTTAGTTATTATTATAAGTTAATTGACTACATTAGTTATTAGGTAAATCAAAGTGCCGTACACAGCATTCACTGGCACCTTGGAAAAAGCTTCTTAGAACATATGTGAATATACTGATTTCAATATTTAGATTTAAGAAAAGGCTTGGAAGAAAAAACGCATAAAACCACCGCGGTCTAAAAACGTGTTGTATGCCCTGAAGAAATATAGCTCTCTGGCAAACGGTAGTTTGTTGATAAAGCCTAGAACGTTCCTCAGTGGAAGGGATGCAATAATCTTCGGTTTTAGAAACCATTGACCGAATAATCGAGTTCTAATAATGGCACTTTCGCATTCACATAGAATGTTTTCAGAAGTCTTGTCATTCTCATTACATAGTCTACATCGGGATGATTGTGACCTATCTATTTTGTTGAGGTGCTAGTTCAGGCGAAAATATCCCAAGAGAAAAAGTATGTTACTAGTCGCACTTGGTTCTTTGTTAGTTTAAGTAGCTCTATTAATGTCAATATAAATATACTAACCTTAGTGTCAATTTGATGGGATATCAAGCAAAACTAATTACAAACACTCCCAACCTCAAGAAATTACCAAGCATATAGCATTTTTTCAATGAAGGTAAAATAAAAACTAATTTTTACTTTACGTGAATATTATTTTTAATATTTGTGTTGAGTAGAAGTCGCGGTGAACCTCTAAGACATTTGGCCCTTGTTAAGTGCCCAAATTGCGCATATGGTCTATCTGCCACTAATAGGTAAATGAATTATTTAAAATAAATTTATTAAATTGTCCAATTGACTGTGATTTTCCACAAGTTTCCAATAACATAACCAATTTTAATGAACAGTTTGGTAAATTTTATACTACTTAAATCATAATTGCCAAAACTTTTAAAAAAAATCAATTTTTGGTTATGCAACTTTTGCTTGGTATCGTAATTAAGCTCAGTGCTTAGTACACAAGCAGTAAATTATTTGGAAACATAATTAAATTTTGAAATTTCATTAAACCATCCATATTTGAGGTAGGATAAAGTTTTAACTTTATAAACCATAAATTTTACCGAATAAGTTAAAATTGTGGATGGGAACCACTGGTTAGGTTTTGCTTTAGTAAAACTAGTAGGATTTGGTAAATTATGTGCTTTGGTAAAATATATTAAGAATATTTTAGATAAGAACTTTTGTATATGATTGAGTTTATATAGTAATCACCTTAATTTATTTATTAGGGTGATTAAATAAATATAAATCATTCTCTAGGATTTGAAGCTGGGTAGGTTACTTGATGTTAAAATTTTGTATAAAAATGTAATCGTTCAGTAAATTTGTTTCTAAAATTGTTTTTGTCGGAAATTTCTAATTCTTTCTTAGCCAAAATCAAAGTCGTCAATGGTAGGATCAAAATGGCTACAGGAAACTACTATAGCATGATTGGAAGATTTTTAAATTTAATAATTTTATCCATAAATTTAAATTTTAGTAACTTTTATTATTATTAATTATTATTATTATATACTTTGATTTACAGTAAAAAACTTTTTCTTTAAATTTTTCTATTCTCTTTACACTTTATGTAAAATATTATATAACACTTTGAATTTTCTTCGAAACATAAAATTACATAAATCATTAAGTAAGGTACAAATTTATTTTACTATCTATATAAATTTTGTCTTACTATCGAGCTATAAAGTTAACGAATTAAAAATTATTTAAATAAAATTAATATTTATATCGTAAGTATAATGCGGAATCCATATAGAACCATATAATTTCATCACCGCAGTTTATAAGTGTTTATACTGCACTTTTCTGGTTAATAAAATTGATGGCACCACATTTTAATTTATAAAATCTGAAAAAAAAATTATATATGTGGTTGTAAAATTACAAAAAAACAACAATAATTTGAATACAAATATTTTTTTAACCATCCATAGGCAACCAGAATTGCACTGTGTACCATTAAACTATTGCTTGGTTGGTTTAAGTGGCTAACCCCGATGGCAACCCCAATTATCGCGTTATCTCAATTTTGCTACCACTCACGTGACCATCTGACTTAGCTTTAAGACAACTTTAGATCATCGTCGTGACGTTCCGAAACCTTACCATATCTTTAGATTGGTTAACCGATAGATCGTTAAGGTTGTTGAATTTGTAGCTGCTAAAGTGCTTAAGGGCTAGAGATGAAAACTTCTAGGTGAAGTGGGTTATGGCTTCTTTTTCAGTTAGTTAGTCCACAAAAGCCTTATGATTAGTTGAATGGGATACATATAGCCTTCCCGAGAGTTAAACTATTTAATTATATAGTCGTATTCAACCTATAAATCAATAAAGTATTATGCATGGAAATTCGGTGTTCTTAAAAATAATCGAATAAAACACATAAGTATTTAGGTGACGATATTTTTAAAAATCTATATTTTATGTATAATAATTTTAATTATGATTTATTTAGTTTTGTTATTTTGTGTATGGGTTAAAAACATATATTTCTATTAGCTAAAATCATGTTTTAACTATTTAGATAATTTTGAAAAATCAAATAAAATCCAATACTGCGCGGATAAACTTCTGGCGCTTAATTATAAAGTTAAACATTTTTTTTACTTTTTATGGAGTATAAAATACACATAAAATATTATCTATAAAATACAGATATTTAGAATTTGCATATTAGGGATAAGAATATGTATAAACGTACCCGTGTAATATATAGCCAGATAGAATAATGCAAATGCTTTTTTTAAATTTGTGCAAACTTTTTATTAGATATTGTTCACACAGTTTCCAACAAAATACAAAATTTTAATGTTCTTAAACTAAAGTAATAATAAAGAGAACAACAAATAATTCAGGAACCGAGATATTACCCAGGAAAAGTTTCTTTAATTTATGATTGTAAACATAAAATTCAATTAATTTATTATGTTAAAACGTTTCGATATTTAAAATTTATCATGGGAATTTATTTTAAGATTATTGTTTCATGTTTGTGAATCGTATTATCCAAGTTATTTAAAGGAAGAAGATATTTTGTGGTAACATGTTACATTCAAATTGTGTTTTTTTTTTTGTAAAAAGTTAAACAAATTTTGTTACTTAAAATATGTTAAAAATTAGAGCAAGATTTAGCATTTTTTTTGCTTGGCACCATTAAATAATTCTTAAATAATATATTGCACAATTCCTGTTTTCAAAAAACTTCTTGAATCATTCAAACTGAAAATTTCAATTACAATTTGCCGGCATTAAGAGGTTTTTTTTTTTGGATATTAATATATAAAGATGAAACGATTTCAATATAAAGTCGAAATTTCTTATTGATGACTATACAAACTTAGTTTATCTTCTTTTTTGTTTGCAATGACGCTGCAGACGAAATGGAGCTTTGGTGTTCTCAAAGAGATTCCGTGACATTTTATTACAATTTGGACCTACTGAACACTTATTTTCTATGGATTCCGAACCATAAGTTTCTTTATAGTGAAGAAACATTTCAATTGCAACAAAGTAATTGCTTTTCATATCACGTAATGACATATGACTAAGAGAGACAACGTAAACCGGTTGTGGAGGTTGCGCTGAAGTGAACATATTTTATGTCACTGTCCTTTTCTGATTAAAGATTAAAAATGTTCGGTTTTTATTTTGCAGGAGATTTAATAGAATTAAGCATGGAAAAACCTGGTAATCTGACAAACTTTATAAATGATGTGTGATGGCACGATTCGTGGTGAAAATGGGAAAACGTTTCGTATCTAGATCATACGTGGTTTAGACGCTTCCATTCCCCCCCCCCCCCCTTCTCAAACCAACCAATGGCTTTTAATAGTAAGACATTTTGTTGTCATTATCAGCAAATGTTCTCAATCTTAAAATCACAATTATTTATTGCCAAGCTTATTACTGATGGATGATACTCATTTAAAGCTGCTGTTTCAAGTTAGACCCACATCTGGAACAAAATTAGTTCTTGATTTACAAAATCTACTGATTTCAGTAAATAATTTTAGAACAAATACAAAAAAAAATTTGTAATCCCAAACAATTTATTCCTTCCATAAAATATTAACACAAAATAATCTTTTCAATTTCATTTTCACTGTTAAAAGATACGGAAAAATTGTCTTTATATATAGAAAATAAACATATTTTTCATCATAAATTTTATAATTTGTCATTTTATGAAATTTATTACCTCCTTTATATTGATTTTTATTGAAAAACCAAAACTTTTAATACTCAGAATTTGTTCTCTTTGTAATGTATCTTTATAATATTTGTAGTAACAACTTAAATATTTACTTTCAACACATAATTTTTTTCTAATGTTGTATGTAATATTGAAAATCATTCAATATGGCAATCGTTAAATTTTAGGATTTATAATATTTGGTTTCGATAGTAAATTATATTTATGTTGTTTATTTACAAATTTTATTTATTTTTATACTTTGGAGATGATATCTTTTCTTTCTGTTTTTTTTTTTTCATCATCCTTAAAATTTATTATATTTTAGGTTAAGGACTTTATTTTAGTGTATATATTTTTTTTCTATTAAAGATCATGAAAATTTAAAAGCATAAAATTATTTTTTGATTTACCAAAAGTTTTTAAATTTGTAATATGTATTAGAAAAAAAAATATATCTAGAATTTGATTAAATTAGGATGTAAACAGGATAATTGGTTTTTGGTAATATGGTTTCTGACTAGACGATAATTTAATTCATGAACAATTTCTTCTTTTTTTGAATGGTTATAAAGTTTCCTAATACGGTATATAGAATTGTCAGAGATATGAATAGTTATAATCGAAAATTAATGTAAAAATTTAATATATTATTTAAAATTGATTATTTGGGAATAATATTTTGTAATAAATATTAAAATTTTGAGAGACAATGTTCTAAAAATAATAATAATAACTAGTGGCGAACCTTGTAATTAATGAATTGTAATTACTAATATTAGTAATTAATGAATTGTATATTTAAATTTTTGAAAATTATGGCTTATTCCACTGTTGCCAGTCTAGTAGAATCTTATTTTTCCAAGAATACTATATAGAATAGACTATAGAGTATAGAATACTATGGAGGCTGGGTACTAAACAGACGTAATTTAAATTTCAAGTGATTTAAGTAAAGTTTTTATGTGTATATGTTTTAAACATAAAAAATTAGGATTTCTCTACTTCTTGATTAAATGGATTACCTCATATCTTGAAAACAGGAAATACAGCGTTAAATTTAGATATAATCCGTTTGATGCCAATTCTGATGTCTCACAGGTTAGTCATCTGGGTCCATTCCTGTTTATTTTTTCTATCAATGATGGCACATGAGTTATTAAGAATAGTAAACTGGGTATCAATTCAGATGACATGAAAATCTACAAAAAGAACACTATGACTTAGGATGCTAACATACTCCAGGATAATTCTTTTAAATGTAGGTGTAACTTTAACAATATATCATTAAATATTAAATAAATCTGCTTTAATCAGTTATAATCGCCGTACTGCATGAATTATTGTTAATTACACCTTTGACAACTAAACCAATTAATAGACTCATACAATTTAAGGAATTGGGAGAACTTTTTGATGAACTTAAATCGTTATTTTGTATTCCTTAAGAGGCAAAGCTAAGTCATTGTTCAATTTAATTAAGAGATGGTTTAAGGAATTTGATGAAGCATACATCGTTAAAACCTCATTCACATCACTAACGAATGTCAAGTTAGGTCTCTCTTCTACAAGAAACGACCATAACTAGAATTTAATCAGTTCAAAAAATATGCTTTACAAAATTTACATTAGTTAAATGCAAATCCACTAATTTAATTCTTTTGCAAATTAAAACTCTGGAATGAAAGAGATTAGTAGCTGATATATTATTCATACAGGTTCTTAAAGGCTAAATAGTATCATATTATGTAAGAAACAAAGCTAATACGCATCTTAATCGTAAAACAAAGTTTCGGTCGGAAAACATATTTAGAGAAACTTGTCACTACTTGTCAATAGAATGTTTTCTAGTGGTTAATAATCGTTAAAGCCATATTAATCTTTCTCCTTCTTAAGAGATTAACAAAAAATTAATTTTTAAATATGTCATAACATTTGTTGTAAGTTTATATTTTTCGACTATGAAAATTGATTTGTGTAATTTCTTATCAAATTACAACAGAAATATAAATTTAAATTAATTTATTTTATTGACTTAGTTTCACAACTTCTTTTTCAAATCAACATCTTTTAATTTAATAGTGCTTTGAACTTTAAAATTTGTTTTCAACCTTTAAATTATACTTGGATCATATAATATAATATTCAACCAAACATATACAAATATTGTATCAGATCAGAGACAATTTTCCCCTAATCAAATAGTAAAATGAATATTCATTACGCTTCGCTTTTTTCACATCTAATATATTGATTAACACTGCATAAATGTTAATAACCTTATTGTCTACCACATCAACTGACTGAACACTGACTGGATTCCCTAATCATATGACGAAAAACTATGTCGTTTTTTTTGTTCAACAGATGTTCCAAAGCATAAAAATGATTTTATAGAAATTACTTACAGAATTGATAAATATTTGATACAAAAAAATAATAGAAATAACATTTTAAATGTGTGACACTATCTTAATCTGTCTAGAGGATAAAATTAGCTGCAGGAAAATTGTATTAAAAAAAAACTATAATATTTTGTAGTATATTTTGAATCATATAATATTGAAAAAAAAAATATTATCAAATGTCTGGAAAAATGACAGTTTGGTAAAAAATAGAAATAATAAAGTTTTTTTTTCTGAAGATTTTGTTTTTCTTCAAAATTTATAAAAAAAATTATATTTTTCTTGGATTTAGATTTTGGATCTTTTCCAAAATTTTATCACTTTTTTCGTACATGAACACTGATTTTTTTTTTTTTTTTTATATGGAAATTAGTATATGCAACTTAAAATTTATTACTTATTTTTGGAAAGTTAGTGATTTTCTGGCATATCTGACGCATTGCTCTATAAAGATATAAAAAAAATAAAATGTAAAGTAGAATATAAATTAGATAAAAGCTATTTATTTTTATGTATATACAATATTTTAGATTTAAATATGGATAATTTTCTACAATCTTATGACCAGTTTTTCAAGAATGTATAAACTTATAAGCTTTAGTTAGTGTTTAACTTCAGTTTATTTGTTTTTATCCTCTAATTTGTAACTAAGTCTGGAAAAGGTAAACTAAAAAGACTTAGGAAACAAGAGTAAATTTTATTTTGTATTATATAAAACTGATTTCAAATGTTTAATTTAAAAACTAATAAAGATGCTGTGCAAAAAAGTTATAAATTTTATGAAGTTATCAATAAAATTTAACCTGATGCTCAAATGGCTTATGATATTCACTTTATATATAATTTCATTTGATTATTCTGATTGATATTTAACAAATTTATTAATTTATATATTGAATTTAAAATTAGTGTATATCCTTTTTAACATAACTTAAAATTGTAATCTATAAGAACTTAAAATAAATATTTACACTTAAAGTAGATTACATGAAAACCAAACCAAAAAAAATTAATATCTTTCGTAGACAAGTTTAAAAAAAACAGAAACGAACTTGATAAAGAAACTTATAATTTGTGTTTATTCGTAACTGATACAGTCTCAGTTTTGATCAGAATATTAAAAGTTATAAATAACTAATAATTTTAATAGATTTATTTATGATACTTTATTTTAATTTTATGGAAATATGTTTATCTTCTTTAACAAGTTTTATTATTCAATTCATTCAATATTGAGAAAATTATTAAAATTTTATATTAATATAATTTCTCATCGAATTTATAAAAGTTTTAAATACATAATAAAAATGAAGGAAATTTGTAAATATATTTATTATTTAATATGTAAAATATTTATTTCAAAAATTGTTATATAAAATTACAGATGCAAAATTTAAATTGAAACTTTAATTTTTGAATTTGTAATTGTAATTGAAAAATTATTGATTTTTTACTTACAAAAAATTTGTTTAAATCTATTTACTCATCAACAAAATAATTATTTGAGATTGACGACCATTAATGTGACTAAATACAGTGAGTATTATATATTAAGATATATTTTTATAGCATATCAAATTGTTCTAGCATTTAAACCGGAGTCAGTAGTATAATTATGAACTAAAATAATAGTTATTTTAAAACAATATTTTCATAAATTTACATAAATATTAAGTCGGCTGAGTATACTCTTGTAATCAAGTTCGTGAATTAAGAACAATCCGGGATTTACGATTATTTTTAAGTTTCGTCACAATTGGTAACATAAATGGATTTCGACCATTTTAATAGTCAAAATCAAAAACATCAAATTTTCGACCATTTTATTTTCCTTTTTAATTATTTGTCAATATTTCACAATATGTAATAATAACTTCATAATTTATAACAATAATTAATTAAGTTCAATATTTAAATGTGTAATTTTCAATAATTTAGTTTCTTATAGTTTACATAAAGAATTTAGTTTCCGTACTAACAAGTATTAATATAAATAATTTTTATAGTTTTCTTCGGAATCACGTTTTTGAAACTTGGTTTGGTTAAAATTTATTAATTTTGTTATTTTATAGCTATATTTTAATGTAGGAATATCCTTTAAGAAAAGTGGATCATTTTCGCCCCACTCCCTAGGAAGTCAATTCTTCAAACAAGAATTCTTTGTCGTTATGCCTTTAAAGGAACTGATTTAAATTTACCTAAAACGGAAATGTTAGAATAAGAAGATTAGAAAAAAAAAACGAATAGATTTGTATGCATATGTACTACGCTTAGAGCTACCTAAAAACGGTGGAAAGACGTAACGCAAAAATGGTGCTTTATGTACCGCCATTTTCTTTAAGTATACGAACTAATTTTAAAGAAATTTAATTACAATAATTTAACATAATTTTCATTTCACTATTCAAAAAACTTTATTAATAAAGGCGGTTCAGAAGCGGTTCTATTTGGGTTCGTAAAAAGCAAATTCGTATATTTTTTTCTTAAAGGGTAAATTCATAAATAACAGCACGTCTTCTTGAAGTAATTTTCCCGACCAACAGTACACTATTAAAATGTTCTACTATATTTTCTTATTTCAATTTATACATAAAATTGGTACCATAAAATTGAATTGATTCCATTTTTATTAATCATAAATTTTTTTTTGTACATTATTTTTATTGCAATTTTCTCGTGTAACGTTACGAAATGAATTTTCTAATTTGTTAGTTTGTTTATTAGTTTGATTTTATAAACTAAAAAAAGGTATTTTTTATATCGCCATTTTTGTATCTGTTATTAAAAAAAGGATTTTAATATAATAATTTTAATTATAAATTACATTAAAGATAAGAAAACTGATATCTACATACAGTATAATTAAATTGTGTCCAATTTAAAGTTAATAAATGATTCAACAGAATTTTTAGACGCATAATTTAAAAAAAAAAATCTTATTAAAATTTTGTATGTTTAACAATGGAAAATACACAATTCCTTAAAATACTAAACGAATCAATCATTCTAGTCTATCAGATAATAATATTAATCTTTATATTTTTTTTTGTGTGTCAAGGAAAAGGTAAAACTGTCTAACCATTAACAATTTTCTTTTTTGTTTTTTGAATAAATTTTTCTTATTAATTTTTTACATTCTTTTTCAATCAACCCAACAATGTTCCGACAAGATGTTTAATCAATTTATCACTGTGAATATATAAACACGAAAATATTTATCGGAACGATATAATTTGAAAATCAATAATTATTTAATGATTTGCCTTGTTTAGTATGTAAGGCAATTAATAAAACAAATTTTGGTTTTTATAATTTCTAAAATTACACCTTGCGAAACGAAATAATTTGAAGATTTTAAAATTGTTATTAATTTGATTTTAACTGACACAAATTATTCGAATTAAGTATTTAATTATGAAATTAAATCATTTCAATTATAAGAAAGTTGACACATGTTTTCTAAATATTTTTGCTGGTGCAGCCATAAATATTGATCAAGTATCGAAATATACGTTAAAAACTAACGTAATAATGTATTGAACACATGTCGGTATTCGGAATGGAATTTGTAATTTCATTAATTAACGTTCAACATTTAAGTATTTTGGGGATTAGTTAACAAGACCTTTTCAATTTATCGCAGAAATAAATTATGAATTAAAATAAAATAAGCAATTTTTCATTAAATTATTAATTTCATTGAAAATTATAGTTATTTTAAAATTAGAAGCTAATTGCCTCTGGTGTATTACGAAATTCCGTGGTTTTTAGAAACATTTAATTGATACGCAAATTGGCGTGGAAGGAACCACCCGGGGCTAATGTCGAGGTGTTTTTTGTAAGTATGTAATGTTGTAGTCTAAATATATATAGGCTAATTTTTTTTTACACTTTACTTTAATTGTTAAATAATATTATTTTTATACATTTTACTTTACTTATTAACTTTTACTATTTAATTAAGATTAAATACAATTTTTAGCTTTACTTTTTGCTCCATTTCTAACTTTTCCATATATTTTTTTCACTATTATGAACTGGCAATATCAGACACAATGTTGGATTTTGGATATATCCATCCAACATTGCGTCTGATATTGCCAGTTCATAATAGAGCAAAAGTTAAAAATGGAGCTAAAAGTAAAGCTAAAAAATTGTATTTAATCTTAATGAAAAAGTAAATGTTAATAAGTAAAGTAAAATGTTCTTATGAGAAGTTAGTTCTCGAGTCGAAATGGAACTCCTTGAATTGCCAGAATTCTATATTTTGTATATAGAAAAATTGAGACTTTCGTCATCATTGTATTTCTATTAGTTTAAATGTAAATTAGAAGTAAATTGTTGAAAATTGACCTAAATTAGTTAAATACATTGACTGTTGATAATTTAGCCTATAATGCATAATTTATGTTATTACAATAAATTTATTAGACTTTATTAATAATTAATGTTGTCTAATAGAATCTATTAAATAATTTATTATTTAAATATTCTATGTTTCTATGTTTTATATATAAAAAATTCTATGTTTTAAATATAAAACATAGAATTCAGTTGGCTGAATTTTATTTCTGAATTAAGAATTCTTGGATGATGAATGCAGTTCGGCCAGCATCATGAAATATTTTTTATCCACAGGTTCGGCAATTAGAAAAATAACTCCCAGTCCAAAATTAATATATAAATAAATTGAAAAGGGATTTAGGCAAACGGCCTTTAAATATGTTAGATTAAAAAAATGTAAAATCCGGAAAACACATAAGTTTACAAGGAAATGTGCACATGACAATAGCATCATGGGATTTTGATACTGCGATATTTTAATTTATTTGTAAAACGGAGAAATTAAAAATGTAACCAACTTTTTTTTTTGTAAAATATAAATTAAGGTTTGCCATCTGGTATTATTAATTAATGGTCTGTTTAGTTACTAAATGAATAATTATTTTGAAAATTTATTTATCCTAGACAAAATTGGTATAAATTTACAATTAAAAAAGGATGAAATTTGTATAATTAGAGGTTAACATTTTTCAATTCTCATTCAGATGCTAATTATTATTTAATTTTATATATTAATATAATTATAAATTTATATATCGTAACAGATAATTTTAATTATAATAAACTTTTGCGAGTAGTTATATTTAACAATTATACATTAACGTAATACCATCCATAAATATAGAAAATCAGGACTAATTGCAATCAAAGTTTATTATTTACAGAAAATTCAACTTAGAAAATATTTACTCAAATCAGTGCAAAATTATCGGATCAACTTCAGAGTTTTATTATTTTAATTTTGTAAAAGTTGTTCAAAGTTTTGCTTCATATCATATATGAAGCATTGTGGTGGGAAGCAAAAAATAATTAAAAAAAATCTCCACGTTTTCAAGTGGATTCAGAATACACAATAAAAATTTGGTGCCCACAGTATACCGTACAGAAAAATATATAATAAAAAATACTTTTTCAAACGTTTACAAATAGACCATTCCGATTTTTCTGACAATCGCTAGTCGTACCCTCCTACCGACATATCGTTAGTCATAAACAGGAATTTCTACCTTCGATCTATTTTTTTAAAAATACAATGCACCACTGATTTATTTTACAGCTGATGGGAATTAAATTCAAAAAATGAGAAAGTAGTTCGTTACTAATACTATCCTTCATCAGCATTATAAAAATCAGGGTCGTACTTTTGGCCCGAATCTAAAAATTATATATAATAACAAGTATATTTTATAGGTAGATTATTATATTGTATAAAAATCAAGGCACTCCTTTGGTATCCTGTATTTTAAATTGCTGCGAATTTCGAATTTATCAAAATTAATATAAATTCTATATCTCTCTTATAACCGCGAATACAATAACCGCACCTCAAGGTCTTGTAAATTGCTTTGTATTTCAAAACGTAAAAGGATATGTCTAAAAGTGAAATATGTCGGAAATCCTAGATGGATTACAAGGCAGATATGAAGAACTCTTATTGGCAGCTTTTTCAATTATCCTGATACATAAAAATTTGGATTTTATTAATCTCTATAAGGTTTCATAATAAATTGATGTTACTTTTCTTTATTAGACTTTTAAAAATTCATGTAAATTCTTGCAAAAAAAATGAATTTTGGAAATGTTTTATCAATAAGATCAATTCATTTTTATATAAGTCAAAATTCTCCAACTGCCACAAAAATAATATTTGAATTCGTAATATTGCAGAAGCAAAAACATTTTTTAATATGTAATAATTCACACCATCTCATAAGAACTGTGTTGAAAACATTATTCACCTATAATATTTAAATATTTTTTTTTTGGCATCATTTTTTTTTAGTTATCTAATAACACATAAATTTTCAAATTTTTCTGTTACTTTTTTTTATCATAAATTTTCTGCAAAAAAAAAGAAAATAGAAAATGAAAATTTCTGTTGTTGAAATAAATTATGTATAAAATTTTTTTTTGTTGTAGATTTGATATTTTTTATGCATTACTGGAAAATTGAATCTCTGATTTCTTTTATAGTTTTATAAAAATAAGAAAATTTTAACAAATTCAATTACTGTCATACCTTTATCATATTCGTAGAAAATAGTTATTATAGATGATGATGATAAAAAAAAAGTTATAACATAACAAAGATTAATGTTTTCTTTTTAAGGGTTCGGCATTTAAAAGCGAAAATGAATTATTATTAAAAAGATTATGAGTAGTAAATTATTCAGTTTACCAAAAATAATATGGCAGATAACCTTATTTTAACATATACGAAGAAGGAGATATTTTAAAAGAACTTATAAGTTGATTTTGTTTTTTTTTTAACACTTTCATAATTTTGATAAATTTCACAAAGAAACAACTTTAATTTTTGTAACACTGTTATGACGTCATATAAATTATATATAACGTTATTTAGAAAAATTACTTTAATGAAAAAACTTATTAATTTAGACATGTAAGTACTTTTATAATTGGTAATCTTACCATGGTTTTTGCTGTCACAATTAATTCCTTTAACAGTGCTAATCATTAATACTAACAGAACTTTAACTAATTTATCTGACAACATTTAATCAATATTTTAAATAAAACTAACGCGACAATAGCTTTAGGATTATAACATTGTTCCTATATTAACACTAAGAATACTAATCAGACTTACAAATCCCTTCATCCATCTCAAGACAGGGACAATGACTCCCGTTCATC
This sequence comes from Rhamphomyia laevipes, assembly GCA_963920725.1. Taxonomy (NCBI): domain Eukaryota; kingdom Metazoa; phylum Arthropoda; class Insecta; order Diptera; family Empididae; genus Rhamphomyia; species Rhamphomyia laevipes. The sequence goes on from OY987256.1 coordinate 41,118,064, forward strand.
TCCGTATTCTCTACATGTTTATCTCGGATCGCCGTGTTTTATATATATCCATAGTCGTCAAGCTTTCAATATTGACGATAATGGAGCGATTTACATTATGAGGCAAATTCAACCTATGTTTTTTGCAAGACTAATATAAAAACTAAAGTTTTAATCAAACAAGAAAGCCTTTCATTTGATCGAAAAGAGCTTTCAAAAAACTTTGTAAGGGCTATAATGTACCGATCAGTTCAGTTCAGTTTCAATTCGATTCGAGTGGTTAAGTAGATTGAACACATAGCTGTCGAAGGCAATAAATTAATTTTGTTATCATCTTTTTTCTGGTGTTCCTGTAATTTTTATTTTATTTATTATATAATTTCGTATAATTTTTAATATCCTCTATAAAATTTTAAAATGTCAAATTTAATTTCTCTTGACATTTCCTTCAGTTTGGATTAGAAAAATTCCAATCGTTCCAAACTCTTTCGTATCGCACCTATGTGTCTACTCAATCGATTTTCCATACAAAATTATGAAGACATCAAATTTGAACTTTACAAAACGAATCGAAACTGAACTGATCCATAAAACAATGTTCCCAATCCAAGGCTTAAATCTAATGGGACCTGTCGCGGGATGAAAAATTGGTTGATTTGCAAAAAATTTAAAGTATACATTTCGAACAAAAGAAGGAATGATCCTTAAAAGATCCAGGGAAACAAAACTCCTATAAATTAATAATTTAAAATCTATAGACAATCTAAAAATGGCGGACATATAAATTCATTCATTCATGTTATTATGTACATCTATACGGAATATAATTTTTATGTCTCACCTCATTCCACTTATTGAATGGGTGATTTCGTTAACTTCCGGGGCAACCTGCGTAATCTAATGTAAAGTAAAATGTATAATCAAGACAGTAAAACAAAAATATTTTACGTTATAGCTATAGTAAATTATGCTGATCTAATCATTATGTGTATAAGATGAGTTTTCGTATGATTTCTATATAATGTTAATGAATTTCCGGTAAAAAAAATATACTTTTATGCTTACCCCAAAGACTACCACAAAGAAAAAAAAATTATCATAATATTTAAAAGAATAAAAAAAACTGGATTGAAAACCAATGACCATTTTTATTATATTTATATAAAAAAAGGACTAAAATTTACGCTTTGTCACGCTCTATGTAAACGAAGTAATGATAATGGCCATTCTTTATGGTATTTCCTTAAATTTACGCTTTTTATTCGACCTTTTTACAATTTTTATAGTACCAGCCTATAGCATTTCAGTATACAAAATATAAAAATAAAATTTGAAATTTTTATATTTACAATAATAAACACTTTAAATGTGAATTTTGTGGATGTGTATTTGACCAAAAATAAGAAATTGAATCTGATTTTTTTTTTGTAGTTTTTATATTGCTTTGAAAATATTTTTTTGGGCCTTTTTATTAATTCAAAAACTTACAAATCCGAAAATCCGGAAATTAAAACAAACAAGATTATCGATGGATATTTGGAAAATTGTATAGCACAAACAGAACTGGACAGTGAAATAGCAATTTTTACTTAACTATTTAAAGACGAGAACCAAAGATTTAAAAGATTGGGAGTTGATAATGCCACGGAAATTTCATAATTGTCTCATTTGAATTATCTGCAATTTGTATATAAAATAATTCCTTTGAACGTGATTTAATAATATTTATGAGACCTCTGGTAATGAGCATATTTGCCATATAAATTGTATAATTCGTGATTATATTGTAATATAAAAAAATGTCATAAGCTGTCATAAAACTTATATGTTTAAAATTCTAATGCTGGAGTTACAATGCTCGCTTTCATTTCGCTACGCAGTAGGTGTCAAAATAAAGTTGAAATGTATGAAATTGTATGCAGGTAGTTACATTGATGCAAACGTTTCGCTCTCATTTCGCAATTACAGAAAAAATTGTTTAACTTTCAACTTTTTCGCTGTAGTACGCGTTGATGTGTCAAAATAATTTAAACTGTAAACAAAATTCATTTTTTTTTTGTGTTACAATATTAGAAAATTAAATAGAAGAAGTTAAAAAGTATCCAATTTTATAACAATTTTATTATTTAAACTAAAACAGAACTGACATTTAAGAACAAATTAAAATTCTCAATTGTGACTACTCTTTTTCTAGACTGCGTAAATCTGCGAAATGACAGCGAAATGAAAAGACATTGTAATTCCAGCATAAGAAATTTCCAAAAATCCGTTTACAAAATAAAATATAAAATAAAAAAAAATTCTATTACATAGTAATATAAAATATACCAATTTCCTCGTTCAGGAATTCATTTCCCGGAATATTTCCGTTTTTGTAAATATTTTCCGGGAACGTTTTTTTATTTAATCGTTAATTTCTTTTGTACTTTGTGCTGGATATTTAAACCCTAACTATAACCACAAAAACAAATAGAAATACCAAAACTAACTAAGGTATATATAGCCACAACAAATTCTTTGTCAAACACTTTGTAAAGGACATTTTTTCTTTTATTGCGTATCCTGTAAGATATTTTTACTATACAGAATTACTCAATAACTTTTATATTGTTTACACAGGATATTTATTTGTAAGGATATCGTAAAATTTTATTTTATTTTTAAATATATATAAATTAATATTTTTGGTTGGTCATTTAACATTAAAGTTACGAATAAAATCACTTTAAAAATCATTATTTAATGTAATAGCTTGAAGATATGCTTAGTCAAAACACCTTGTAATAAGAAAATTGGTTTACTAATTTTTGTTTGATTTAAAGTTAAGTCTTTAATTAAGTTTTATACATAAATTCGACTATAATGATTTATGTAAATTAATTGGCAAATATAAAATTCATTTAGAAATTTCAATATAATAGAAAATTAAATCAGAATTAATAATCTAATATTTTAGTTAATTAATTATTTTAGAATATTGGAAAGATAAATCTTAATTCAAAGAAGCATTTAAGTATACCAAATTTAATTTGTAATATCAAATCAAATTTGATGTATCATATTTAATTTCACATATTTGTGAGCAACATTTTAAGTAATAATTCACAACTAAAAAATGTCATATTAAAAATTTGAACTGAAAGTTTTGAATATGAATAAAATGTACATTTATGGAAGTATCAATAATGATAATAATTATGTTAATTTTATTATAAAATTTATATTATATAATAAACAAAATTTATTTAATTTCATATAATATTAAATTTAAATTAATTAAAAGTGATAATATTATGAAAATTTATGTACACGTGGCACTATACAATTATTTTTAATTATATTTCATAACTAAAACATTTCAAAATTTGATCTCTGGTGAAATTATGGGCTAACTTTTTGTATAACTATAATTTAATTGTAATTAAATTTCTAATTATATATTGAAAAATCGAATGCACAAATTCTTAAATGTATGAAACATTATAAATGTAACCTAATTGAAATTTTCCAGATGAAATATAATTATGTTTCTGATTGATTTAGTCATGTTAATTTGTATAATTATGTAAATAATAAAATCAGTAAAATATAAAAACATATTTCCAAGAAAATATAATAATTAACACAATAAGATTATTTATGTCTCAGTAAAATAAAAAAATTCAAATTACTTAGTATTTTTTTAATTCTTAGATTCTGTATTAAAAGGACTAATTATCAAATAGCTAAAATATTTTTCAAATTTTAAATATATGATAATTAACTAATAAAATTCACATCATTTTTAAGTAATTAAAGAAAATTTACAACCAATAACAAAAATTGATTGAATTTGAAATAATGTATAATAAAACGATATCCCCGGTCCATACTATTACAACTCAATTTAGATTAAATGGCATCTGTGGTGGTTTTGAGTGCTCAATACTAAGGCGGGCCTTGAAGCCAAATATTGTGAAGCTCTCAGGCTTATAAGAGAATAGATATAGTTCTTTGATTTCTATTCTAACTCATAGCTGAAAAGCTCCAAATATCTTTACTTAATAATTTCTAAAATTTATCATTCTATTACAAATCAATTTACAACATCTAAGCATTATTTGATTTTAAGTTACAGTATTTTAACTCAAATATTGCAAAATAATACTACATTATTATCCTAATTTATGAATTGCAATAAATCAATCTATTTAAAACTTAATGTAAAAATTATGCAATCTTGAGTTGGAAATGATTCACGTTATCATATAGAAGCCCCTAGTGCGAATGGCACTAAATTATATAATTATTTTTATATTTAAAATTATTACTTTATTTGATGCAGAAGAACATTGACTCTACATAGTACATAGGATGTTTAAAATTAAAGTTTTAGACAAAAAGTGGAATATTGAGAAACAAAATTAGAACTTAAAACGTAGAATATATTGAAATAATTAAGAAAAACTTTCTTATATACAGCATTGTCGGTTACCGTGTCACTGTAAGTAGTTTTTCCTTGTCTTGCTGCTTCAACATTTTAATTGCCGTGTAAAATGCGTAAAGGTAGAAGATAACTGCCAACTTTTGGAAATGTTTGGCTTTTTTGATTTATTAATTGATATTGTATATGCAAGAGTTGTTCGGGGCCGCCATTAATATTAAGCATGTGAATCAGTGTTTCATGGGAAAGGCGAGGGTATTTCTTTTACTTAGGTATCCAAAAAGGACTAAAAAATAAACTATTTTTTATTATAATATTCATTACAACACTGCCAGATTCTGCAGTAAAAATCAAATCTTAGGCGTTACGGAAAGGTAGATTAATTGTTTTTTATTTGGAACGTAGTGAAAACGTTTAACTTTTTTTTAACTATATAAACCAAATCTATAATTTCAGTAGAGGAAAAAAATTTTTGGGACCATTTTCTTTTTGTAATTTTGCGGGCTTTTAGTTAGATATCAAAAATCTTTCAAACAGCATTTAATTACTAATCTAATGCTATATAAACCAAATCTATACATTGACCCAATCTGAAGTTATGGTGTTAAGATGCTACTCAGTCTCGGGTTCGGTTTTGTTAACACCGAAAGTGGTCATTTTGAGTAATAATGGTATTGACCGGGGATATCGAAAACTAGTTGCCGTACCGTATAATCCCAGAAATAATATTTTTTTGACAGTATTATTATCTATCCTCCGCCGCCCGTAATTTTCTACATCTTTGAATAAATTCTTTTCTTTTATTTATGTAGATACTTTTTTCCAGTGTATTGTTAACAAATTATTACCAATATGAAAATTCCAATTTTGCTCTGATTTCATCTTTAAATTACTTTCCATTAAAATGTAAAATTATAAAATTACAAATTGTTTTCCGTTCTTGTTTTTTTATTAGCGACAATTTCATATATAGAATTTTTTATAATAATTATTATTGGATTTCATTCTGTGAGCTATTTTCAATTTCAATTATTAATTTCCACAAGAACTTTTCCCACATTTTATTTCAATAAAACTTTAAATTAAAATCAAAAACTTTTTGTTATTGTGTTATTATTTTGTATATATTTTATATGGAAAATTGCAAAAAAAATATATACAAAAATAAAAACAAATTTTAAGTTTAATAGTTTGAATGAACGTAGCTATAGGGTTTATATTGGTCAGTATCGAAAGATTTCAGTTGGACGAAGTCAATTGTTATATGGAACAATAAAAATTTGAAGATTACATTTTTATAGAGATAATTTTAAAAGTTATTATTTGAAATTTTCTTGAATTGAATGAAGTCATTAATTTTACGTAGAAGTTTAAAAAAAAAACTTGGATATAGTTAGTTTTTTATTCCAAAGATTTTTAATTAAAAAACTTTTTCATTATCCGGTAAAGTTAAAAAATAAAAATTCATAGAACTATCAGATATTTTGATCTGAACAATGATTTGAGATGAATGAGTATTCGTATATGCATTCATAAGTTTAAATAAAATTTAGGTTCGTTTTGTATATTCCAAATTTAAATTAAGGTTAAATTAAAAAAATTGCATGACGGAGGCTGCTATTCATTAATCTTTTTAAAAGTTGCAATGAGTTTATCGATTGACAGTATGCAAGCAACTATGGATTCGTATGTGCGATAGCGTTTTGAACGAGTTTTGGCTAACATAGTAATTCCGATAAAAAGTCGCTGACTCCGAAAAAAAGTCGCTGAAAGTCGAAAAAGTTGGTGGCCATCAAATTTTTTATTGTATTATCGTCTTTTATTATGTTAAAAGGCAATATCTATGGTACAAGTTAATTTTAAAAGTGACCCATTTACCTTTTTTCAAGCATGTTGTTTTACATTTTGTAAAGTTATAAGTTTAAAAACAGATTTTCAATACGTATAGTGAAATTATGTAATTGTATTGTCGAAATATTTTAAATTATACCTAGATTTACAATTATTTGAATTATTTTCGATTTATACAGTACCTAATAGATAATGCTTACACAGTAACCTACTCTACAGGCCAGTATAGTAGAGATCTTTTACCCAATTAAAATTACAAGATCAAAATTGGTGCTGTGTTTTAAAGTCATAATGGCGTTATGAACCATCGAGTGAGTTTTAAGGTCATATTCGTCATTTTTACCAATATGGCTTTAATACTCACTCATATAAGTCATAAATTCATTTGGGTTTTAGACTTATTTTAGTGATGGCTTTATGAGCCATTCGAGAGAGTTTTAAGGGCATATCTTTAATATTCATTGGGATGAGTTTTAAAGCCGAATGGCTTCAAATCGCTAATGTTTGAAGCACTTTTTTTGAAATTTCGTATGCTGCAAATAATAGGAAATTTTTAAAAATTGTAGAAACAAAAATTTACGAAAATGTATGCATTATGACTCGACACCTTGACAAATTTAAGGAAAATTATTTGTATATATTAATATTCAAAAATTGATTGGTATCTTTTAGAAAAAAATTTCCCTTTAAAGATGCGTAAATTTTGATTTTATGTAGAGCCGCAGTTTAAATACTTTATGAATATTTTAATTTATTAATTTTATATACATAATTAATTTCTAATAACAAAATAATAAGAAGAAATAAGTTAGCAAATTAGTCAATTATATAATAAAGTGTTATAAAACATCTTGCCATTAGTCACAATATGATAATTTTCAACTTTATATACTTTTCAAATTTATATATATACAGTAAAATTAAGATAAATGAAAATGTTTTTCAAGAGAAATTCGCTGTTAAATAAAGTAAAATCCATCGAAAATATTTAAATTTAAAGTTTGTTTGTTTTTAAAATGCTTAAGAAAGAACAAATTATTATTTCTGAAGCAAATTTTAAAGTGTTTCTTTGCTTTTATTTTTAGTTTGGTTAAAACCGAAAAACTTTATGCAAAAATTTTAATGGTATATAAATTTAAACTTTCCGGGAAATTTTTCAATTAAATATTTTCCCTATAAATTTTCTTTTATATAATTCCATTTTTGAAATGTTTTATATAAAATTTAAAGTTAAATTCTTTCTTATCAGCTTTTAAATAATATAATATTTATCACAACTTTAATTGCTATTGCCTTTTTAATTATTAATTTCAATTTATAATTTATTAATTATCATCATAATGATTTTTAGAAAATTATTAAATTTGATTGGGGCATTTATCACATCAACAACAAATTATACCTTAGATTAGATTTAGTAAAGGCTGGTGAAGAAAGTACTCATAAAACCACCGAACACCGAGAACAAAAAACATATTGTACTGCCCTGAATAATTACATCTCCATAGCAAACGGTTATTTCTTGATAAAGCCTATAGATTGGATGCGATACTCTTGGTTTATAGAAACTATTGACCGAATAGTCAAGTTCAAGTGACGGTAAGACATTTACATTCACATATAAAATGTGTTCAGCAGTCTGCTCATTCACATTACATAGTCTACATTAAGATGACTATGGCCTATCTATTTTGTTGAGGTGATAGTTCAGACAATTATACGTTATACTTATTTAATTCATCCTCACAATCTCTAGAAAAAGAACGACGGAGCTCCTAAACCTCAAAATCTACCAAATCCGTCTAATAACTGGCTTCTTGACATGCCATTTCCTGCTTTACTACCATGAAAATAAGCTGGACAGATTACACCCACTCCACTGCAGAATCTGCTGTGAACCATACGAAACCTCGAAACACTTATTACGTGAATGCCCAGGGCTTCCAGCAGTTAAACAGAGTCCAAAAGTTTAACACGGGATTCCTAAACCCACAGGACATATAAAACACAGCCTCAGGCCCTCAGATTCATCTACAACCTGAACTTTGTTAAAGAGCTATGTAACTCTAATCTCATCTATTTAATAAAGCATTTATTTCATAAATTTAAAATTTTATGTTAACCCTAATTTTAGTATTTTCTCTATGAAATAGAGAGGGCAAATTTATATCAGCTTTTCATATTTTGTAATGCGTATTATTATTATAGTATACGCTGTTACTCAGAATTTCCAATTATTTATTTAAAAGAATTTCCATTTTAAAGATCTGAAAAATATTCTTAAATTTATAAAAATCTATGAATATAAGAAATATTAAAAAATGATTACCGCTTTTTTATAAACGTTTCTCCTTCTACAAAATTGACATAAATATTTTTCCTTCTACTAAATTGTTTTTTATTGTTAATATTTTCCAAAAAAAAAAAATACAATTTAAATGTATGCAAAGAAAATTACCCTCGTTTTTTTATCTTTATTTAATTTTGTTTTATGTGAAATTAAATTATTACAAAAAAGATGACTATTTAAATTTATATTTAAATACATTCAAAAAAAATGGGATCCGACAAATAGTTTCAATTAAAAAGGTACCCACACAACTAATTACATTTTATACTTTAAATATTTTTTGAAAAATAATGCAATGATGTACTAGTAAATAGAAAAAATTACATTTAAGTGAATATAGTGTACTCCTATGCAAAACGGTCCAGTTGTCCAAGGCGAATAGAAAGTTTTGATTTTGGTTCAAAGCAAATGATTTATTAATATGGTAACTAAATATTGGTAGATCGAGAATTTTCCATACATAATTATAATTTAATTTATAATAAACAAAATGATTTACATTAAATCATAATTAATGGCGGCCTTTCAAACATCTATGCTAATTTGTATTTACGTATATTTTCCGGTGGATTCCCGCTCGAATGAAATTTAGATTCAGTATAAAGTTCCAAATTTCCTTTAACGATTGGGGAATATCCTCCATTTTAGCGAATATCAAAAGCGTGAGAGACCACTGCAATCGCGTATTAGGATATTATTATCAACATTTTATACCTCTCCACAAATTCGATTAAAATATAAAATTTGGTCTGTCAATTTACGTGGATGAGGCAAAAAAATTATTTTATTGAAAAGTCAAATTGGCCTAAGGTATAGAATCATGTTAGGATTTGCTGTTGCCATCATTTATATGACATTCTATTTGTACACATTAAAATTACAAACATTTTTGTGGAAAGCCCGGGTAAATTCGTACCCATTTTATTTGGTTCATTTTTTACACCATCGAAAAACAATTTTTTTTTAACTTCGTATCTTCATTCTCTTATTTACTTCCAAAGGACTATGTAAAAATGTATGTAATGTAATGTTATAATAATCTATACAAAAACCTACTTACCCTCAAATACTAATATAAAAAAAAAATCATTTCGTTGACGCCTGGGAAATATGCGGTATCATTTTTATTATTATATACGCTATCACTTTGGGTTCATTTCTTTTTTTTTTTTTTTTGTACAAAATTACATTTAGATCTATCACAAAAAAAATGTTAAGTATTCTCATATTTGTAAAAATAAATAAAATATTAAAAAACATAAATATTCTTTTTTATATATACAACATAAAACATAAATACATTATTTTAATAGAATCATGCTCTTGTACGATGTATGAAACGGGTTTTATCAGCGATAGAAATTTCGAAAAAATCTTGTAAAAAACAAAATTCTTTTAATTTTCATAACATAAAAATATCAGCAGCAAAAATATTCATTTTTAGGGTAAATATAAATAGACAACAATTTTGTGTTTCTCTTATAGATTTTTGGTATTAATTTTTTATTGGGCTTTTAAGGGCATAAAGAGGGTTATAGAAGATGTAGTGAAAGCCTTTACCATAAATATTTCAATTGAGAAATATTATGTAAGAAAGAACCCAAAGGTTTATTTTTAATCGAATAATTTGATATAAGAACTAAATAAAAAAATACTTGGAATTTTTCACGTGGTGAAAGATTATTGAATTATTTAATAATAAAAGATTTCGCAGAATAAATTTTCATAAACAGATTTTCTAGTTAAAGTAAATTCATATGAAATATAAATGTACAATTTTATATACTTAAAATATTTCTTTGTAATTTGTACAGATTTCTAGTTCAGAATAAATTTACGTCGATAATTAATAAAAAATTTCTCAGAAACCGCAAATTTACTGTAGCTTATTCATTATTGTAAAACATATTTTTAAATTGTTTTTCATTTTAATTTGGTGGTACAATATTTGTAAGGAAGTACTTTTAAAATTTTTGTGCTTTTTTCTATTTTAGTTAATCTAAAATTCGGTACCAAGTTCGATCGCCAACCGCGACGAAACTTCACCAAACTTTTGACAAAATTGTATTAGCTTTTCCTCCATCTCAGCTGCGCTTAAAAGTCTAGCTCCATCTAGTAACAACGACGGATTCATCCAATCATTATATCGATGTCCCTGGACTAATTTTCAGAAGATCATAAATAATGTTAAGACTGCAAAAAAAAGGCAATTTAAATGACAATATACATATATAATAAAAAAATTTACTTTAACCAAAAACAACTTTTCTAAAAAAATAATATAGTATGTTCCAAGAAAATATCATTATTACTAAATTACCTGGTTTGAGCTGGCCCAGTTACAACAGGATGGCTTATAGATTTTTTTAAAAACTTCAATATTTACTCTACAAAAAAATTAACAAAATAAATCTCGGTAGTCTTATCCTGCCTTCCTTCATTTGTCCTTTGACCTGATTTTTCCTGTGTTGCTTTTTCTCAACGTGATCAGATGATTTTGGTTTATTTAACTTTGCATAATATTTATTTAATGCTAAGCTCGATGATGGTTGGCTTTGTTTTGAGCCCCAAGATCAACCAAATCGGTATAATAACCGACTTCCTTACATGCCATTGCCGACTTAATTCGATTACCACATAAGTAAGCTGCACAGTTCACATCCACCTTTATGCAGAATGTGCTGCGAACACTATCGTAACAGATTCCAACAGTTTAGCCAGGATATAATATGCAGCCCAGTCAAATACTTACTTAGGTTTATATATAACATGGAGTTCGTAAAAGAGCAAAATACAACGGAATGTCACAATAGGTCAGCAATTACCGCGGTGTCTTATGGGAATACTAACGACGATAATTTCTTCAATTTTTCCAATTTGCTATTTCTAGAAATTCCTATTCCATATTTGAATTTTCACCACATCCAATTAATAATATAATACATAAACTTGAACTACATTAACTTTACAGGCTGTTAATTTGAATTAACATAAACAGAAAAATTACAGAGTTTCTTTTTATTAGAATAACTAATTTTCGTAACCAAATTCAAATTATTTTATTCTACCAATTTTACTAAAGATTTTTTCTAACCATTTGTCATTATTAGTGCATTCGCGTCGGTTATCATAAATCTTAATATATTTTAATTTTAGTAATTAATAATTATAATTTTAAATAAATTAAATGTCTATTAATATTAAAAATTACTATATATTAGTGAGAGAATTAGTGAAAAATTTAAATAAAAAAATGATATAAATTTGATTTTCGTTTTGTGATAAATATAATATAATTATATAATATAAACTATCATTGGCCACCAATATTTTAATTATTTGATATATTATATAATTATGATAGTGGTAATAAAAATACCATAAAATTATTAGGAAACGTAATGATTACGCAACAAAATTTCCGGTTACACTATCTCTTTATTAAATTAATTATATATATTTATTAAAAGATACTCACATTTTTATTAGTTGAATTATTTTTTACCTGGGCTATGGTAAAAGTTGAATATTGAAGTTAACGAATTTACAAAATTTAGTTTATATATTGACTACCTAATTTACATATACATTCTATTTATTAAAATGTCAAATTCTAGTAAATTTTAAATAAAAATGTAAAAATCTGTATTAAACCAAATATGTTAATATCAATTACAATTATTTAATTAAATTTTCGATCGAATAATTACCAATTAAATGAACTTAATTAAATTATAAAACTATTATATGATCTGAAATAATTTATATAAATAAATTAAATTTTTTGTTTAATTTAATTAGTAATTGATAGCAAATTCCTTTATTGAACTAGTTAAATCCATATTATAAGTGAAACTTAATTTCAATAACCAATTACATATTACAGATTGAAAATATATTAAATGTAAAATTTATATTTTTATTTAAATTCTGATATCTACATATGAGGATTCTGTAACCCAGAAAATGTAGCTATAATAAAAAGGATTTTAAAATTTTCGTTTTAATTTCGTTTTTATTTAACTTTAAATAAAATTTTAATTATAATTTTAGTTAAACTTATTTATTACTTACTTAATTACTGAATCCAATAGTAACATAACTAAATTGTCTTAAAACGAAAACATCTGTAGTGTTACAAATACAAATATTATCCTATATCGATGTTCCCGGGCTATTACTATTCCAAGTCAAGTTAGAATACTTGGCATGTATGAGTCCTTCATGCTGAGGCGCACTATCATATTTATATTGTAAATCATCAGATTGTATTGTAACCAGTATTTATGCTTTCCTGAAATTTTCTAATTATGAGTTAGATTACTATTGTCCGTGGACATCGCTATATAGAAGCAATTACATTTCGCTATACTTATTTAGTTTATATATTTAGAGATAAAAATGTAAATTATTTACAATCATTAAATTTCATAATATTATTTAGCTTCAAATTTGAAGTATTTAGTATAATAGTAATTAAATATACAAACAGCCTCAAATTATTTCAGTATTTTAATATTCGGCAGATTGGGTATGGTTGTTTTTGTGGTTTAATATAACAGAAAATTTATAGAAAAAACGTATACACAAAAATCATCCTATACGAAAAAATGTAATACAATTTGCACTCATCTGAACTTTCGAAAGAAGGACAATATCCCAGTAATAAAATAAAAAAAATTAGTAAAAGTTGGTTGAATCAGTTTTGCCAATAAACGTAGGACCTTGTAAACTTTTTTTTAGTAATTTTACTATTATTATATTTACAGAATTTCAAACGGAAATATTTGTCACAAAATTGTTATTTTGTACCATGCCAGCCCATTTAACTCCATTTTCAATACACAACAAACAAAACAGCCTTAAGCAAATAAATTATCATTTCAAAGGCATGTAGTTGTACTCAAATTTATTGACCTGGACCTAAAGCAAAATGAAAATATTTCATGTACATAAAACTAAACTCTTTATTATACAAAATTTTAACTGACCAATTTCGAAAGTACCAAACTTAAATGTATATCAAAAGTTTTTTCACTTTATTGTGTACATAATACTTGGATCCTGCGTATTTATTAATATCGAAAAATATTCCCAAAATTTCAATATTTTAAATGTAGTTATGTTGTGATACAGTTATATGTAGCTAGTCATCATTTTATCCATCCGATTAAATTTCTATGCTAGTTATGTTATCCATATTGAAATTGGAAAATCAAGAAAAGCTTAAAATTGTATTTATCATTTTGATAAGGAAATATCTAAAAATTAAAATTTACATTCCTTCGAATTTCGTATTTAACCGTGAAAACTCATCCGAATTTCTCATTTAATAATTCGAAATAGTAAAACCGGGAAAAATGTAAAATTAAAATTCGCATTTCGAATTTAGTATGTAATTGTAAAGTAATTTTATGTTATCCTTTTCAACATTTATACTAATACCATTATAAATAATACTCCTTTTTTTCGAAAATTTGGTTCTCAACTTTTTGTTGCTGGTTAAGGATAATTTTATTGGTAGGTACAATAAGTTTTTTTTTGTTTTCTAACATTATGTCTTCAGTTGAAATCAAATTGTTGCCAGATGAATGTAATATATTTAAGCGTGGTAAAATGAAAATAATAAGAAAAGTCGTAAAAATTAATAAAATATTATTAAGTAATACATTTAAGTAATATTCTGTGGAAAAGTTTAAGGTATACTTCTGTTAAGGATATTCTAGGATTAATTACATTTAATATAACACGCAATGACACTCAATATATATTTAGAACTAAATAACAATAAAGAAAGACTGAACAAATCAAGGACATGAATTATAAACAAAACCTAAATACAATCATTTTATGTTTACACAAGAATATAGTGATTTTTATAACCACATAAAAAAAGGACAATATAATAATAAAAATAATTTAAAACATAAGAAAATTCCATGAAAATTCCAAGAAAATTTGCCAAGCAAACGATGAAAATTATTGAAATACTTAAAGATATTAAAATATGAAGATTCTTAAATTTCCAGGCAAATTTTATTAACACAACGAACAGCGTACACAGAGAGAGAGAGAGTGAGTTTAGTTGAATATTTTCCAATCTTTTTTGTGAAAATATGATAAAAAATATTTTGTTTTTTTTATTATAATTTATGATATAAAATCTGTAGGATCTGAAGGATTCTTTACATAAATTGTTTTTTTTCTTCTTCTTTATTTTGTGTATTTTGTGATTTGTTTTTTTTTTTTCATTATTTTGTGTATCATCTCATAATTTATAAAATTAATCTGCAATTTATCTGTAAAATTTGCAAATTATAATATTATAAAGGACATAAAAATATTATTGAATTTTTATAGTGATTTAAAGTCAATTTTAAACCTACTTTTTACTGTCTACAGAAAATAAACATTTAAGGTTGTGAAAAAGGATATCAGTGAATTTGTATAGCAAAAATTATTATGAATTTTTCACAGATTTTTTAGTATGAAAAAGAAGCCAGAAATATTAATTTTGTTAAAAAATTTTAATATATATTTGTTTACTGTATTATTAATGGTGTACATTAGATGAAAATGATTAGAGTATAATCGATTTCATTCACACTTCAATGAAACTTTGAAATATTGAGATTAAATTTAGTTAGAAAATTTGACTTATTAATTTTAATTGATATTCGTATGAAATTTTTTGTAAAACACATTTTTTTATAAAGATTAAGATTTAATTATTTAATATAAAAATAAATCTTTTAATATTTATAAAATTTAATTTATTTCGTGTATATAACATAAAAATTTTTTTTTTGAATTTGTAAATTTGTTTTACATGCTCGTTTAACAAGTTTACGAAAAAAAACCAATTCAAATTAAATTTGTTTCAAAAAACTTGCCATCCCTACCACCCTATCTCTCAATATCATAAGTTTACCAAAGCATAACAGATTATATAGTAACTAATTACTATATGAGTATTTAAGAAATGTATACTAAATAAACGTAGCGCCAGAAAGGTTGAAATTACCATTTAATTTTGAAAAAAATCATTGTCCTTAATTGAAATTAATATTTACATTTTTATCAAAATAAATTTATTTACATTAAATGTTAACAAAAAAACAAAAATTGGACAGAAATAAAATTTCGAAAATTAACATAATAACGAAAACGTGTAAATCGTGCTTAACACCGCAAAAAAATAAATGGAACACCAAAAAAAAAAAAAATACAAATCATAAAAAAAAGTGATGATTTTAATATTGAAAATGATTCGAAAAAAAAAGATTGGATATAAGTAAAAGTCTCTACGCAAATAAATGTTTGTACATGATTTTTCCAGCACAATATTTTATTATATCGAATTTATTTTTATACGTTTCGATTTTAATAAATCTTTTTCTTCTTACACTGACACAACAGCTTCAATATTGATCCTAGAGTCCTCGTTTTTCTATTCCTTAAATTTCAATTTAGATCCATAAATTTTATAGTGAAGAAACTTTAATTGCAACAAACTGGCTCTTAATACTCTAATACATTTCAATAAATATCGTATTTTAATATATCCTTTTATTATCCTGCTTAGTATTTAAACTTAACAAATAATTTCCCTTTTCATTTCAATCAATTTTATAGAAAATATTTATCGTACTGAAAAATCTTGTCTGTTATTTCGACATCTAAATAATTATATAAAACAATATATTAATTAGATTTGTTTGCTTTTGATTGACGCTTTAAAAGGACATATTCTAAATATAAGTAAAAAAAATATATATACATATTATCTGAAATTTTCCAAAACGGAAACAACAAAATAATTGAAGGAAAATATTTTTGGTAAACAGTAAACAAGAATCAGGTATATAAAAAAGGAAATATTTAGAATTTTAATAAGGAAAAAAACAATGTTGCTATATAAATATTAGTGAGTATAGTACAATAATTATTATCCCGCTGATTTTATCCTTTGGGGTTTTTGAAATTTTTATGATGTCATCAAAGCAATTAATTTTCAACTGAGTATACTTGATTTAATGAACCAATTTTCTTGATACTTTCTCTCTGTTTGACTTCAAAATGGAATAATAATGAAAATATTGGAATTAAATTTATGAATATTTTATATTGTTGTTTGTTATTTTTGTTTACATTATTGTAAAATTTCACATATTTTTTAGGAATTTGTAATTTATGAATAATTTTTTTTTTTTTTTTTATATTTATTTTTGAAAATTAATTTTTCCCAAATATTTTAATTTATTATTTAAGTAATTTCTTTTGAATTAATTCTGGATGAACTGAAATAATCAATTTGAATTGTCACAATCCTTATGAATTAAATAAATAATTTTTATAGTAAATTGTAAAACATTAAAGAATTATATTTTCCACAAATTAATGCTAACCAGACAATCAATCCAACCTTCAAACCATCAACGGTTTGATGGATATACCATCAAACCGTTGCCAACCGTGAGGGATATACAAAATCAATTTTAAAAAAACATGTCAATCAAACATAATTGTTGGTTGGTTGGTTGGTTTGAGAAGGGGGGAATGGAAGCGACCAAACCACGTACCTAGACCGTACGGTCCGTTGTACCCCCTTACGAAACGTTGACCATTTTCACCACGAATCGTGCCATCCCACTTCTTTCATAAAGTTTGTCAACGTCGCAGGTTTTACACTGCTTAATTCTATTAAATCCCCTATAAAATAGGAACCGAAAAATTTTAACCTTTTATTACACAGATAAGGACAGTGACATAAAAGATGTTCAACTGTCTCGTCATCCTCAAAACAGCCCCTACAAGCTGTTTCAGTTGTCATTCTAAGTCGCCCGGCATGTTTACGTAATAGTAAATGCCCCGTGACCGTTCCTGTGTACAGCCTGAGCATGGGTTTAGTCATGTTCAGAATATTTCTTGATTGTTTAGCATTGGGGTTACTCCAGAACAGTTTGGTGTGAAGACAACTGTTCAGCGCAACCCATTTTAACGTGTTTTGTTCTACAAGCCATAGTTTAAACAGTCTTTTAATCGAGCTGACTGGGTAACCGATCTGGCAGATTGGGATATTGCTATCTGTCGCTCCATTTCTAGCCAATTCATCCGCTTTCTCATTTCCCATTATATCCCTGTGACCGGGAGACCAGATAATAAGCAAATTATTATTATTTGCCTTTACTTGCCTAAGGATAGTACGACATTCAAAAACCAATTTGGAATTGATAGATCTGTTTTCTAGTGCTTTAATAGCTGCTTGGCTATCCGAGCAAATCACAATATTCTTATTACACAGATTAGTTTCTACCATAAGTTCAGCGGCAGCTTTTATAGCTGCAATCTCAGCCTGGAAAATTGAGGCGTGGTTTTCTAATCTGATGCTGACACTCAGATCTAGATCGACAGAAAAAATTCCTGCACCACATCCTGATTCCATTTTGGAACCATCAGTGTAGAGCACAGTGCTATTTAGGGGAATAGGTGAACTGTTCTCCCACTCTCCTCTAGACGGTATTCTTGTTATGATACCCTCATCAAATATTGTCATATTTGGAAGGTAATCATTGGACATATTCAGCTTGTAACCCGACGCTTCAATCACACTAATGATTGTGACATGGGGTGTGGGCGAACCTGATGTTACCATATTATTATTTAGTTTCAACCGCAGAGCTGCGTTAGCAGCCGTATATTTCACAAAGAGGTCTATACTTTGCATACCTAGGAGGGTTTCCATGGCACGCGTCGGTGTACTAGCTGTGGCGCCAGTAATACCTAGGCAACATTGCCGCTGAATTCTTTCTAGAATCTTTAAATTAGATCCAATTTCTAGGGATTTCCACCAGACCAGGGATCCGTAGGTAAGAACCGATCTAATTACACACGTGTAAAGCCAATGTAAACATAATTGTTACTTTTCAGTGTATCCCAGCGGGGACCTTAAAACTTGCATTACGGGGACCCTAAAACTTATTCACTAAATATATTCCCCAAAAGAAAATCTGTTTGTAATCCAAATTTTTCACACAATCATAAACAATTATTAGTATAGAAAAACAAATATCTTTATTAAATCAAAAAGGAAATTTACCTTTTATCTTTTAAGTTGGACAACATAAAAAAACCCGCTCCACTTTAATAAAATAATAAAATTGTTGGAAAAATTATCCTTTAAACCTTTTTTCTCTATTCTAAATTTTCCATTTCATATATCCGTAATTTAATTTTTTTATTTTATTTTTTATAATATCATTTATATTTTCCTCAGAAAAATAAACTTAAATTGAAAATTGTTATCTTAAAAAAATCAACCTTAAATAATGAAAATATTAAAAGAAAAATCATTTCCTCTTATATTTTCTTTTAACATAATCGTTTTTACAACATATATAGTTTATAATACAAAAAAGGTTAAGTATTTATTGGAAAGTTTACTAAAGAAAAGTTCGTTTTCTTTGTCACAAAAAAAAAAATCATTTTTGTTAAAAATTAGTTTATTTTCTAATAATTTTCATTTTTCTTAGTGGAAAAATCAGATTATTAATTTTAATTTGATTATCTTAATTCCTTTTTAAATTTTTGAGTATATTTCAAATAATTTTTGCAAATTTTCGATGAAGAAACTGAAATATTATTTTAAACTTTCTAAAGTTGCATGTAACTTTTTTCAGATTAGTTTAACTTTTTCAACTGCAAGGAATATAATTCCTATTAAATATTTCGATGTCTCCGGTCCATACTATTTCAAGTCTTAGAATAATTGTCATCTCTGGTGTCTTTTAAATGTTCTATACTAAAGCGCACTTTGTGGCAAAACTTTGAAGCTCTCTCTCCGGATTATAAGAGAAATGATTTAGCTCTTTGATTTCTATTCTAATTCAAGGTTGAAAAACGGAAATTATCTTTACTTAATAATTTCTAAAGCTTACAACATTCTATCACAAGTCAAGTTACTTACAACATCTTTGATTATTTGATTTAATGTTTAAGTATTCTAACTCAAATATTGTAAAAAAAAGAAGATAAATGATCGTAAATTGATTTGCAATCGATCAATCTAATTAAAACATAATTTTCACATCTTGGGTATCTTGAGTTGGAAATGATGCACGATATCATATATATATATTGTAAGTCATATTGTAACTCAATCTGATGAAAATTACCTAGTTTTCTTAGTCAAGTTACAAGAAAATAATTTCAGTTTGAAATATGTTACCTTAAGTTACAATACTAATCTAACTAATTTTTTTAAGTTTTTCAATTATAACTAATTATTTTTTTAATTAATATATAATATTTTAATTTGAAATAATCCAGAAATAAATTAAAAAATGGACTTTCAACTAGAACTGAAATGAAACAGTATTCATTCTGTGGTCATTTTGAGTTAGAATAGTATGGATCCGGGGCATCATAATAATATTTACATTTACTATTGTGTTCGTACAAATACGATCAATTTTTACACCTTCAAGGCTGTCCAAAGTAATTTAATAAGTTTTGACAATTTCAAAACAATCGAATACAAAATTCAATCTAATCTAATCTACATTTAACAAATGATTAAAGATTCACATATTCATAGCTTCAGATATTTCACATTTCAATCTTTTCCACTAGCTGTAATTTCATCTCCCACTTTTTGTTATTATTTATATAATGGTGTTCACAATAAATTGCTGTAGAGTAGATAAATTAATTCCAAATCTATCGACATATTATCGTGAAATTAGTCCTTCACAAGATCTATAAAAACTTTAATCTAGGCCAGGGTATCAAATTTCGGTATATATTTCTTTTCTCAAATATTGAATATCCTTTTTCATTATACCGTATAATTTTTTTTTTAATTTAAATTTAAAAAGATAATTTCATAGTTTTTCTTACATTTTTCGATATATATTTTTATTAAGTAATTCTTGTGGTAAAATTTGAATATGTAAATTTATATCCTTTTTATAACAAAATCCCAAAAAAACAAATTACTCTTTAACAGTTTACAGAATATTGTAGTTTTCAGTTTTTCGGGTTTAACTTTTATTTAATATTAAATAAATTCGAATATTTTTTGAGATTTTGAAATTATCCTTGAAAAGATTCATATCTTTATAGGAATTTTATTAAATTTCTATATTTGGCAACAACAGAAAGGAAATTATTCATAAATTTTTTCTTTACCAAACAACATAAAATGTTTGTTAAAGTTTGGTATATGAAAACAAGTTTGTACGGAAAGTTTATTTATTTGTATTTTTTATTTAATAATTAAAAGTTTATAATTAGCTACAAGTTTTGTTAAGAAAAAAACTAAAACTTGTAGAGAGATTAGTGTGTGTTTTACCTATTTATAATACAACAACCCTTTTTAACTAATTACAAATAAAATGAAAAAATACTTCGAATTATAACTGTTTTATATATAAAATATGCTTTTCAGAAGTTAAGTTTTTATAGGACATTGTAGACATTTTTTTTAAATCAATTGTAGTTCAAAATATTTACATTTTGACATCATTTGGTTCTATAACTTAAATTACCTTTCGAACGCACGACTAACTTATCTTTGAAAGTTTTCTATTTACTACTTTAAATTACAAATTTGATTTTAGGCTGGCATTGACATATCTAATGAAAAAATCATTCAAGAAAGGTTTAAAACACACGGATTAGTTACGAATGAATGAATGAACTTTTAGGAACTTTCTGTTTCAGAAAAAAATCGAAATAACTTGACATATAATTATAATAATAAATATAATTTAAAACAATTTTGAAATTATGGCTCTCTATCAAACGATAGAGAACAGGACACAATAAAATATGTACATTTAAAATTCTAAAGTTCAAGTGTAAAAATAAAGGATTAAAAGTAACTTTCAATTCTGCATATTAAAATTTGTGGATGGACAAATTTCATTATCTAAGAATGACAAGGTGGTATATTCGTTTACAGTAGTTTTGAGTTATGAGCAAATTTAAATTTTACTTGCTGATAATTATATTTATTTGCTTTATTCTTGAAAAACTAAAAAAAAAAACCTAGAGTTTCTGTTTAAAATAATGAATTATTGCAGTTTCTTATTTTACATATGACTCTGTTTTACTAAACATTTTTAGAAGATTAGAATTACATGGTCGTATGTATGTAAGCATATTACATACATATTCTACAAATCCAAAACTTGCGAAAATTGTATAAAACCTTTGAGGTTTATATGGTCGTATTATCGTATATAAGAATTTACAAAATTTCTGATATGCTAGTATGAGGATTACATAGTCGTACGTCCTAATTTTTTTAAAAAAATAACTATTTACGACTTTAATAATTCAGCTTTTTCACCCATTTCTGTTAGTGCTGCACTCACTTGACGAGTAGAATTGACGCATAAATTGATTGCACTTACCATTTCATCATTAACTCCATTTCCTTTTTTTTTTTCAACATACGACCATGTAATTGAAGATTGACGATTTATTATTATTATAGGATTTGTAAATTTCTTAAATTATTATTTCAACACCTCGTATAGCATTTTCCGCTTTATTTTTAAGTTTAGGTAATGTTTACTAATTTAAATATTTTATTATAATCTCTTCAAATTTGCACGAGGTACAAATATGCTAAAATTTGTTAAAGAGAAACAAAAAACAAATAGACACAATTTGTGATAAAAGTTTTCAATTCCTTATAAATCTGTAAAATAATCAATAATTTTATAGTTTAGCAGGCAGAAATTAGATTAAATTATTCTAAAAACGAAATACTATATAGTTATATAAAATCTGAAATTTTCTAATTTAATTTATATAATAAAAGATCTAAAGTTCCTTTGGCAATGTATAATAAAATTTCCTCTTATCAATTTAATAGTTATCTAAAAATAATTTTATGTATATACATATATTTATAATGTACAATAAAATTGAACTTTTTTTACATCACATGAAAATATCCAATTTTATTTCATATAATTATAATTTAAAATAAGAATTGAATTACAATTTATTTGTGTCATCGTGAATAAAATTGGTTTTCTATATAGTTAATAATTTCTCTATAAAATTAAATTCATAAAAATTTGTATTCATTACAATCAAATTGAACATAATGTCATACATATACACAACATTATTTTCTTTGTTAGTATTAGTATATTTTATGTTCTATGTATCAATAATTTTCATACACGTCGTATAAGGAAAAACATGAACAATAACCATTAGACACGTTGTTGAAGTACAAATTTTAAAATTGCTTTCTTTACAAAATTTTAAATTACAACCAGCATTGGGAAAACGATTACTAAAATCATAACGTTATAAATAAATAACGTTATGAATAAATATATTTTACAGAAATACCAACGATTTAGGACCGAATGTATAAATTCTTTGCATTGTTGATAGCTTGACTGATGAGGTCATATTTATTTTTATAAAAAACAAATAGAGTCAGTTTAGCGGCGGCCATATTGGATGATGTTACATCTGAAATCGTACATATCAAGTTAACATAACATCACAAAAGCTATGAAACTCATATACCGGGATTATAATGAACGCTTTTCAGACGTACTCTAGACTTAGAAGTTGTCTGAAAGAAGTTACGTGCGCGCAGGGTACACGTAATCTTGGTAAAAGTTAATTAACTTTTAACTTTCTCGTTTAATATATATATAATGATAAAACATAAAATTTACAAATAAATTTGGTACGAAATTATTTACAAATAAATTTGGTACGAAATTACAAATTCAATAATTGTAGACTGTGATCGAAAGCAAATAGAATGTGTAATGAAAGCTACAATGTAACTTAAGCATTAAGTGTACTATTGAGCTATATTATATATAAATAGACTCATATGTCATAAGTATTACTTATTAAAACGAAATCTTCGTCTTAATTTAAATGTGGTTGACCTTGTAAAGTACTTTTGTTTTTGTAGTATACTTTATATTAGTTTTTGTGTTGCTTATGATGATTATGGATGATGATTAGCGGAAGTTGGAAGCTCTTTTGTACTACTATACAATATAAAGAATAGTAATTAATATTTTTAGTAATTAATTTGTTATTTGACACTAACAAAATGGCATTAATTTGACTGATATTTACCACTAAATAAAATCAAATTCAAATTTGGAGAGAAAAAGTGTAGAAAAAATCATTCTACGCATTATTTCATTATGTGTAACATTTTATTTTCAAAATTTCGTTTCGTTATGACGTTACATCATTAAATACAATACACAATTTTCAATCTCTGATTATCAACAAAATCTACGTATCAAATTCATGAAATTTTCATCATTCGTATTCTGACTATAGTTTTTTTTTTTTGGTTCTACTACTTATATTTGATGCTCGCAACCAGGACATTATTTTGTCGCTCTCTCTTGAAAAAAAAAATTATTCCCATAAATTTATAATTTATCGAAACGAAAACAAAACAATGAAATTAAATGTTAAAAAATTTGCCTAACAGCATCACGTTCCTAACATATCTTTTTAAACGACTTCTTTTTATAATGTAACATATTTTTATTCTTTTTGTTGCTATTCTTTCATTTCAATTTACTTGTTAACATTTTCGTGAATGTATGTCAACATTTTTATAATAATATTAAGATAAAATTCTGGGGTGATTGCATTAAAAACGTGACGACTGGTTCATGAAGATGGTAGCCTCCTCAATAGTGATTTGGATTTCGACCATTATTATAGCCGAAAAATGTAAAATTTATGAACGAAACACGTAATTTATAGCTAAACATTTTTTAATAAAATGTGGGAATAACCTTTAAGAAAAGTTGTTCGTTTTCGACCAACGAAATCATTTCTTCATATAAGATTTATTTTTCGTTACGCCTTTAACGGACTGATTAGGGTTGGCAATCCCGTGCTATATTTTCAATCCCGGGATTTCGGGATTGCATTTTCCTAATCCCGGGATCCCGGGATTAGTCCCGGGATTTTTAAATACATGTTCTTGAAATATATTAACATACTATTTTAACCAAATTAATAGAAAAAGAAAGAGATTAATTTTGTTAAAATAATATGTTAATATATTTCAAGAACAGGTATTTAAAAATCCCGTTAATATATTTCAATACTTGGTTAACGTTTTCGATTTTTTTGTTGGTGGTTCATCTGATGTGTTAGCCGA
Organism: Rhamphomyia laevipes; assembly: GCA_963920725.1. Taxonomy (NCBI): domain Eukaryota; kingdom Metazoa; phylum Arthropoda; class Insecta; order Diptera; family Empididae; genus Rhamphomyia; species Rhamphomyia laevipes. Next base: position 41,142,853 of record OY987256.1, read on the forward strand.
AGTAGTAGCTGTTGTGATGTTAATTTTATGGACGGAAAGTAGATGCGTATGGAGACCTTTCGTTGACCCACCCCCAATTTTTAGAATTTTTTTGCAGTCGGTATACTTACACATCGCTGTCTGTCCTTTTTCTTCTCGTAAAAAATGTTTCCAAACAGCAGAATTACTTTTCTTTTCATGGTCTATGTAAGAAGCCATTATATTTTTAAAATTTGTTGTTCAAATAGTGCGAATGATAATTTAATTAAATCTACACTTTTTAAAATAATCAAAAACAATAACACGTGAAAACAATTATTATACTAATTACGTCTGAGCGCCAACAAAAAATTTTAAGAATATAATTACAAATTGAATATTGAAAAAAAAAAGTTCCAAGAATTTCGATTTTTAAAATTTATATATTTTAAGAATTTGAATGCAAAAAAAATTCCAAGTATTTTCTATATGACAAAATTCAAATCTCAACCGAAAAAATTTAAATTTGAAAATGTTCAACCAAAAACGATTGTTTTAAAGAATTTTTAAGGAAACTGTAAGGTATTTTTCCTTTTAGGCTTAAAAAGTCAAATCCCGGGATCAAGTGCTCGATCCCGGGATTTCGGGATTGCTAAAAAATGCGGGATCCCGGGATTTCGGGATCCCGGGATCCCGGGATCCCGGGATTCCGAACCCTAGGACTGATGTAAACGTACCATAAAAGTACGTAATAATTTAACATAATTTTTAATTCACTTTTAATTTTAATTTTAAGGACTTATAATTTTTTTAATATTTTTGATTTATTTAAAAATACAAGTGGCCACTTTCCATTACAACTGTGTGTTTTCAAATGATCATTTTTTGTTATTAAATAAACAAACAGTTCACTAAAAACAAACTAAAAACGCCACATGTGCGACCTCATTTTGCGAAGATAAATTAATAAGTGTTTTTGTGAAAGTGTAGGTGAAAAGGCGTTTCAGAAGCGGTTCTATTTCGATTCGTAAAAAGCCGATTCGTATTTTTTTCTTAAAGGATTTGTTAAAAACGTCAAATTCATAAATTGTATAAGATTGTATAAAACTTTTATGAATATTGGCTTTGGCAACACTATAATGAAAGTTGATTTGTTTTGCAAGCAAAGCTACCACGTCGCGATGGTCATAAAACTTTGGATCGACAAAAAAATTAAAATACGTCACGTTTTTAAGGCTACCACTCCTATTTAAAACATTTATTTTGAATTATAAAAAAAAACATATATGTATAATTAGTTTCTTTACACATACATAAGATGATATTATTTGAATTGTATTAAAAATAAACCTAAAAAATATATATTTACTATTTTCGAAAAAAAAAAAAAGATTTATGGGTCCATATAAAAATTCATCCAACCATAAAAGGGTATACACAAAACATAACCAAAAAAAATTATTATTATTATTATTAAATTTTTAAGGATAAAATTTGATTAAATTAGATTAAGTTGAAAAATTTAATATAAGATTTAATATTATATAAATATTTAAATATTTCAAGAATATAATTTTAATGGTTGGTTTCCGGTTTTATGGGTATCCGGATCAATTCATAGAAAAATAATTTCCTGTGATAGACAAATTCACAAAAACAGAATTATTCGGTTGTTAGTTCGTTGTTTTTGCAAAATAAGGAAAAATTTAATTTCAAATTTTCAATTTCATATATTTTTTAAATCATTAAATTGAATATTAAATTAAATGTAAATTATTATATACCTTAAAATTATAATTATAATATGAAACCTGATACCAAACGAAAATGTATAATGCCGGTATGACATTGTATTGTAAATTTGATATTTTTCAGAAAATATCCATTTAGAGCGAGAGGTAAAATTTCGTATATTACAAAATATATGAGTGCGAGTAACAAGCTATATTGTAAACAAACCATTTCTGTCAAAAAAAAATCCAAAAAAAAACCGAAAAATTTCTATGTCGCTAATGATTTGTCGCTGTGTAGCAGCAACAAAACCATTTCTGTCCGAAAAATTTCTATGTCGCTAATGATTTGCCGCTGTGTAGCAGCAACAAAACCATTTCTGTCCAAAAAAATCCAAAAAATTTTAGATTTTTTTTGACAAATCGAGCAATTTTTAGATTTTATTTATTTTTTTGGTTGCTGTGTTGTGAAAATATAAAAATAAAAATGACAGTTTTAATTGCGGCTACTTATTATTTAAATATTTTCAATTAAAAAATTGTTTTTTCATATGGTTGTAAATATTTTTTGCCGCCATATTATATAAAAATTTAAATTTTGAATCCATAATTTATTTCAAAATAAAAAAAATAAAAAATATCTTTGACAGAATAAAAAAAAAAATATATTTGACAAAATTAATACGATACTATAGTTGTCTATCATTGAAATTATATTTCTGTTTTAGTCGCACAAATAGATATTTTTTGGATTTTTTTGGATTTTTTTAATCCACTGTCATACGGCCATAATGCCGGTATGACATTGTATTGTAAATTTGATATTTTTCAGAAAATATCCATTTAGAGCGAGAGGTAAAATTTCGTATATTACAAAATATATGAGTGCGAGTAACAAGCTATATTGTAAACAAACCATTTCTGTCAAAAAAAAATCCAAAAAAAAACCGAAAAATTTCTATGTCGCTAATGATTTGCCGCTGTGTAGCAGCAACAAAACCATTTCTGTCAGAAAAATTTCTATGTCGCTAATGATTTGCCGCTGTGTAGCAGCAACAAAACCATTTCTGTCCAAAAAAATCCAAAAAATTTTAGATTTTTTTTGACAAATCGAGCAATTTTTAGATTTTATTTATTTTTTTGGTTGCTGTGTTGTGAAAATATAAAAATAAAAATGACAGTTTTAATTGCGGCTACTTATTATTTAAATATTTTCAATTAAAAAATTGTTTTATCATATGGTTGCATATATTTTTTGCCGCCATATTATATAAAAATTTAAATTTTCAATCAATAATTTATTTCAAAATAAAAAAAATAAAAAATATATTTGACAGAATAAAAAAAAATAATATATTTGACAAAATTAATACGATACTATAGTTGTCTATCATTGAAATTATATTTCTGTTTTAGTCGCACAAATAGATATTTTTTGGATTTTTTTTGGATTTTTTTAATCCACTGTCATACGGCCATAAAGAATATTAAAATTTCCAAAAATAAATATTCCTTAAAATATTTATATATAAAATAACTCCTTTTTACGAATCCTTTTATTTTTTATTATTACAATAAAATAAATATTTTCATATAATTTCCAAAGAAACAAATTTAATTAATCGATTGTATAGACTTTACTGGGAACTGGGATACCAATGAAATATTAATAAATATCAATAAAATGTTTTATATCGTTTACCCGCCCGGAAAGGTATAAATATTTATTCACGAACATGAAAAACAGTCAAAATTATTATTTACAATCCAATTGAAATAATCAAAATTTTCAATTACAATTTTACTTTTTTTTTTGTTTTTTCTTGGGAAAATTGATTTTCAATTTTAAAATATTTATCTTATAAGTTTTTTGTTTTATTAAAAACTTTTCCAATTATTTTAGGCATATTTTGTTGTTGTCATATTGTTTAAATTTAACAAATATTGTACCTTGGTGAAATTTTTGTTTACCAGATGGTATAAAAAAAAAGATAAGTGTAATTGAACGATTAAATACAAATAATAAATAATTTATAATTTAATACCAAAGAATTTCGTGAAAATAACTGAAAAATTTAAGGATTTATTTATATTATATTTAATAATTATTTATATATTTAGGGATTTTTAATTAATTGGAACTTATGTAGGCGAAAATAGTAATTATTTGCTGTCAGAAAACAGAATTTATATTGTTGACAGATGAATCGAAATTTCTGTTATTCTGATAATCTTTTACCATAGAAAAATGAAATTACTGAATATTTTCTATAAAATTGCTTTGATGTTGCATATATAATAGGATCAATTTTATCGCCTCGTGTTCCTTGAAGGTAATTTATAATTTCATACATAATCTTAGTTTAATTGGGGAATCTAAATATGCGGATGGTTCATGCAAAGAATACAATTTTCATCGAAATTCTTATTGATAGAAAAAATATTATGAAACAGGATTTAAAGTTATTCTAACAACTTTAGCCCGTCAAACTTTAGTAACTCTTTGATGATTTCGTAGTCGCCTCTTACGTAATTCTACTTAACTTATAAAATTTATATAATATACATACGATTTGAAAAGTAAAAAAAACAGAAGGCAAACGTCGGCGGTAGTGTATAATTGTGTCCTTGATACGTGGAGTTTCTTGTGGTCCTCCATTCAAACCAAATAGTAAAAAAGTACCGAAAATTATACGTTTTATATTTTAAATATTTTTTCGTGGCTCCAATGATCCTTAATTGTTCTTTGTCAAGGGTTTTTCATCCTTATACTATCATACATAAAATCAGTGTTTTTTTATGTGTAATACTGTATAATATTTATTTAGCATTATTTTTTTATAAACATATTTTTGTATGGCTATATAATATTTTAAGGATTTTATGAAGCCGCATTGGATTTTTTTTGTTGTCGTAAGCTTTTTTTTTATTATGTTTATGTATGGATATTCGGTTTAGATGAAAATCAAAATTCAAAACTTTAAAAATGGATTCACATTATCCACACGCATTCTAAGAACTAAGAAGACTAAAAAATGTAAAAAAAAAATGTTTATGATTTTTAACTTTTTTTAAGATATTTTAATGATGAGTTGTTGTCCATATTTTTTTTAAAGATATGCGAAATATATACTGTTTTTAAATTTATTAAAACAATTTTATGTTTATAATATTGGCATGGAAATAAGAAACGTATGCGTATATAATAAAATCGTACATTAGTTTTTCATGTTACATAATTTTTTTGAGATGTACTATAGAAAATAAGGAAACATAGAAAGGAAATGTGTATTTCTAGATTCTTACATATTTTTATTCTTATCTTATGCACCTACGTTAAAATTGTATGTATTTGGAAAAATAGTTGTTTATAAAATTAACTTCCAGATGTGACATACAAAATTAATAGTGTTTGTGGAGGTAGCAAGCATATCATCTATCAAATGCGCAAAGAAAAAATCAAATAAAAATAAAAAAAAGCTGCTAACTAGGGGGAGCAGATAACTCATAGTATGTTGTTTAACAGCGATTTATGTCCAAAAGTTTTTTGTAATTAACATTATCTTTGTAACAAACAGTGGTTTCTTCAAAAATTGCTCATCTTTATTATTTATTGATTTAATTTTATATTTTTATTTGTTTAATAATAAATAATATTATTAAAATAACTATAATAAGTATAAATATGCGTAATCACGAATCCAACCTGTGTACAAAATTTCATTGAAATTGAATAATATTTACCATATGTTCTAGAACATATGAAATATTAATCGGAAATTTTAGCATGGACCCCCTCAGGCTACTAAGTTCTACCTTAGTCTACACATGCGTAATCACGAATCCAACCTGTGTACAAAATTTCATTGAAATTGAATAATATTTACCATATGTTCTAGAACATATGAAATATTAATCGGAAATTTAAGCATGGACCCCCTCAGGCTACTAACTTCTACCTTAGTCTACACATGCGTAATCACGAATCCAACCTGTGTACAAAATTTCATTGAAATTGAATAATATTTACCATATGTTCTAGAACATATGAAATATTAATCGGAAATTTTAGCATGGACCCCCTCAGGCTACTAACTTCTACCTTAGTCTACACATGCGTAATCACGAATCCAACCTGTGTACAAAATTTCATTGAAATTGAATAATATTTACCATATGTTCTAGAACATATGAAATATTAATCGGAAATTTTAGCATGGACCCCCTCAGGCTACCAACTTCTACCTTAGTCTACACATGCGTAATCACGAATCCAACCTGTGTACAAAATTTCATTGAAATTGAATAATATTTACCATATGTTCTAGAACATATGAAATATTAATCGGAAATTTTAGCATGGACCCCCTCAGGCTACTAACTTCTACCTTAGTCTACACATGCGTAATCACGAATCCAACCTGTGTACAAAATTTCATTGAAATTGAATAACATTTACCATATGTTCTAGAACATATGAAATATTAATCGGAAATTTTAGCATGGACCCCCTGAAGGTATTAACTTCTAATATGGCCAAAACATGCATAATCAGAAGGTCTACCTTTGTGCCAAATTTCATTAAAATCAGATAATAATTACATGCTATAAAACACGTAATTATATAAAATTCGGAAACTAAAACTGTTTTCTAGGAACCCCCTGAAGGTCTCCAAATTTCAGGAGAGCCAACTAGATCCCAAAATTAGCCTATATATAAAATATCTTTGAAATCGGTTAACAATTACTATATGCTGTAGAACATATGAAAAAAAAAAAAAAAAAATTAAATCGGAAATTTAACATGGACCCCCTAATCCTACTAACCTGTAATTTGGTCAACCAATGTAGAATCATGAACTCAACCTGTGTACCAAATTTCATTGAAATCGGATAATAATTACAAGCTGTAGAGCATAAAGAAAATATTCTTCGGAAACTAAGTTGCTCATATATTAGTTTCCCATGAACGTACTGTACCTACCAACTACAAATTTGTGGAGTATCAAATAGATAACTAAATGAAACTGTGTGTTCAATATCATTGAAATTGGTTGAAAGGTACGGTAGATATAGATAGTTGAACTTATGAAAAGTAACTACGGATTTTTACATGGACCCACTGAAGTATTGACTTCAAATTTTACAGACACCAAGTAAATACGGAAACTATCATATGTACCAAAATTTATGCTAATTAGATAAAAATTACTATATGCTCTAGAGTATACGAAATTTTAATCGGAAATTTTACCAGGGACCCCCTGAAGTTACAGACCTGTATCTTGGTAGGCTTGTGGACAATCATGATACCAACCTATGTTTTAAATTTCATCCAAATCTGAGACATGAAATTTTTTTTTACATTTTCCCGTAGAACAAAAACACGTAGGTTGCCACATAAATGGGGAAATCTAACATGGTCCCACTGAAAGGATCGATCTCATCTTGTACCGGCACCTGCGCGAGGTATGTTAGAGCCTGTGTGCCAAATTTCATTAAAATCGGACAAGCGGTTCTAGGAGATGTTGCTGCGCACATAAAAAGCGTACGCGTACGCGTACGCGTCCCCCGGACACTTTTTTTTTTTTGCATTTTCGGACTCCCCGACCTCGGAAACGCCTAGAAAAAAATTTTGAGCGAACTTTTTTTTTTGACCATCCAACCCATCACCAGACTTCATAGTATTTCATACTATTCGTAAAAAGGAATCCTAAATGTGCATGTCACACTGGAAGATTAAGCGTAAGCTTAACTAAAAAGATTGTGTGGCTTAAATCTGTAACTTAAACTCACTGGGTTTCTCAATCAAAAAATTTCTAAACTTAGCTAAACCACAAAATGTGAATACTAATTGGAAATAATATTATATTGTGAATGAAAATGAATCATAAAAATTAATATTGCATTGACATTTTTAAGAAACGTTTTTATAACAACGGAAAAGAAACGTAGCATTAATTTTAGTGTTTTTTAATGATTTTTTACTAATAACTTTTAAATGTATATAAATTTATTTTCCATTCCTGCGTATAAACTAATAATAAATAATGTCAAAAGTGAAGCTTAAGTTCTACGGTTCTACCCATCTGCAGCTTAAGTTAAACCTCACTCTAAAGAAGATTAATCTTTAAGCTTCCACTGAGAAACTAGAAAATAAGTTAAACCAAAACTTAATCCTTCACTGTAACTGTATTGTATGAAACAGCAATTATACTGTAAAGACCCTGTGTAAACTTACATATAAGTAATTTTTTGTTTGTTGAAATTTAGTTTACACTTCTGTGAAGAATTTTCCATCATCAAGTAACATTAATTTTAATCAAATTTCATATGATTTCAGTCAAAAATTCCAAAAATAATAACAAAAAAAAAAAAAAAACAATTCCAGCTAAAAATAAATAAATGTTAAATTTTATCTATTTCCATAATAATAATTTGACTCGTTTCATCAATTTAGCTTATTTTTTATGCCATATAACCCGCCAACACAGATAAAAAATAAACACTTTCTGATAATAATCCGAAAGTGAAAATTGTATAAATAAAATAAAAATTTCTACCAAATCAATATAAGAAACATAAACAAATTCATTGTACTTGTCAATTTCGTTAATCTTAACCAATATTCTTAAACCCCATCAACACAAAAACAGAAACCAACAAAATATCGTAAACCTCAAAATTAATCTTGTTATCTTGAGATTTTCTATTATACAATAAATAATAAAATAAAATAGCATAAAAAAAAATAGCACTCAAAATATTCTTTAAAAAAAATAGTGATATAAAAAGATCTACGAATTATTTACACATATCTAACTTTCAAAGGTGGTGGTGTTACTGACAGGAAGGATTAATTGATATTTTTTTTTATGCTGAGCTTCAATTATACAATAGATAAAATACATTTTTTTTTGTTCTTGATTAAATTTATGATGGAGTTTGTTGACACTTTTAGCTACATGAATAGAATAGATAAATAAATATATTACTTAATAGGTTATCTAAATACTGAGGTAGCATTACAACTCAAAATATAATTCAGAAATAGCTAACTTTATACTAAAGTCACAAAAAAAATTACAATCTTGTTTCAAAAAATTGTATAGCCTTCATACAGTTCCAATACCTTCTATAATTTTTATATTTTCTTAATTAGTTAATAGAATCGTGTAAAATATAATCACGAGCTGGATTTGTTAATATATGGTGAAAATGTCACGATGTTCATAAAAGCACAAAGAATACGGTGAACCGGACATGTAGCTCGCATGCCCGAGAACAGAATGCAGAAGAAGTTGCTGAATAGAACACTGGTAGCGAAAAGACATAGAAGAAGACCAAGAACTAGATGGAAAGATACGCTTGAAGAAGATTTAAAGGTCATGAGCATACATAACTGACAATCTACAGCTCATCATGACCTCGTTAAATGGGGAAAAATTGTTGACGAGGCAAAAACTCGAATAGGGCTGTGAAGCCATGAAGAAGAAGAAGAAGTTAATAGAAGAGCTTTTAGAATTGTAATGCTATCTCAGCTTTTTATAACAGAGTTCTAGTAGTTTTGTTTTGTTACTTCGGAATTATGAACTAAATTGGTTAATGTTGATTATGTTGATAAACATATGTTGATAAACATATGTTGATAAACGAATTTGAATTATCCTCATATCAACGGAAGTTTAAAAAAATTTAAATTTAACTAATTGTCGAAATAGATTTAAATTTAATTAACAACAGCCTCGAAAATATGCTAATCAATTATTTCTAGCTATATTTACTTAATTTTCCACTTAACTTGACCATTTTTTGGAATCTTTTATAAATTAATATCTTTTTATTTCTGAATTGGACGCCATCAATACCATAATTTCTATACATAATCATTAAATTTTTTTTTTTTTTTTGGTTTTGATATATCCTTTTTAAGGATTACATAAAGTATTTTATTTATACATATTTATCTTTTATCTTTTTTTTTTTTAAATCATAAAACGTGAATAAAAAAAAAGGATTATTTAACATAAATTAGAAAAACTAAAAAGAAAATTAAAAAAAATTGTTTTTCTATCATAAAATTTTCCATTTCTTTTTATTAATTTTTTTTTTTTTTTCATTCTATTTGAGGTTTTTTGAACCAAAATCCTTGATTTAGTATCATAAATAATAAAAATATTAAAGTTTTATCATAATGGAAAACGTTATAGAACTTAAAAATCATATATAAAAATAGTTAGATTTTTTCTATTTTACCAGAGGCTAAAAACTATTTTGACTTGTTATTTTATGCTTTTCGCATGTTTCATGATAAGCGGATTATTATTTTTTTGTGGCTCCATAGAATTATCCGCGAAAAAATATGCTTCGGTAAAAATATGAAAAAAAAAAAAATTCTATCTGATGATATATTCTGGTTGTTAATACAACAGATTACATCATGTTATTATTATATTTTTGTTATGTTGTTTTTGCGCTGTTGCTCCAAATCGTTTGTGTAATCAAATGCTCATGTTTAAAAGTTTCACCAATGTCTACGAGGGATATTTATAAATATAATATTAATCAAAAATGTATGTAATATTTCCAATATTGATTAATAAACTTTTCTAAATAATAAATAAAACAATTGGAAACTTTCAAAAGTTTATCATACAAAGTTTAAGATTTATATTTGTATTATTTATTAAGTAGGTTATAATAAAGTAGCTTCAAATATAAGTAACTATATTTTCGAGATCAATATTTTTATATTATTTTATTAGTTTTTTTAAATATTTATTTCTCAAATATAAATTGGTCTTTGATTTTTTAAATATATATCAGGAATCTTCACAGTCCACCGTTCATACAGCAAATGTTCGGACTTTAGAAAACGTCTTATAGTATAACAACCCAATTTACATTATAGTATTGTAGATATGAAATATATATGTAATAAATTAGGGTAAATATCAGCAACAGTAATAATTGTCTGTATTAAGAGAACTTAATTTAAATTAATATCATGAAAATTGTTATATATTTTTTCAATTTTTTGATAATTTTATTAATTTCGATCATAAATGTTGTATATATAAAAAAAAAGATGCCAATAATAAATGGTAGAGTGCTTCGTATCCTTTGTAATCCACCTTAGAATTGCCGACATATTTTGGTTTTAGACTTTTAAAATACATTTATGTTTTGATAGACCTTCAATCTACGTTAACTAAATACGAAGAAAGTTACAAGATCCTACTTCAAATATTCGCTATCATGTTCGCGATTTTCTATACAATTTATACTAATTTTGATAAATTTGAATTTCGCAACCTTGTAAAATATAAGAGGCCTTGAATTTTACAGAAGGTATTAGTAAAAATGCATTTTTTTAATTTTTCCAATATAATTCTTATATATAATATAAATCGAAATTCTTTATATACTTTTTATTATACACTCTAAAAACAGGTCGTGATATCACTATTAAAATAATAGTTAATTCATTTAATTTTAGGATAAAAAACACTTTTTCTAAAAGTCATGGAGGTAAATACAATTTTCAGAGAGTTTTTTTGGAAAAAGGAGTGAATACAATCTCTAATTAAAGTAATGAACTTTTTGACGGAAATTCGCTTTGTTTTATGATGTATATCCCTGTATATATATAGTGTTGCACTGTTCTAGTTTTTTAAAGAGAAATTACTTTATTTTTATATTTATATTAAAATTATAAACAAGATCCTATACTCATTAAGATTAATAAATTCCCTAAAAAATATGACGCTATCAAATTTCTCTTAATTTTCAGAAGATTCGTTAAATTTTTCTAGTCATATAAATTCAAATAAAGAGTTTTTTCTCAATGCTCTATTATTATAGTGAATACACTCTTTTGTTAAAGATAATTTCCCACAAAAAAAGGGTTTTTAACATTACTCTTTTATTGAAGTAAAATTCTCTCTTTTTTGAAGGCTATTCACTCTACAATTGAAGTTTTTTGTAAATGCACATTTTATCATGCGAATTAACTAATTTTTTAATGTGATTTTTCTCTATTTAAGAAGTAGTTAGCAAAAAAACGGTTTTCTATATTTTAATTGCGCGCACGAAACGCGCAATGCCAAAACCTTTATTGTTGTTCAGAAATTATTTTGAGAAAGACGCGCGCAGTTGTATTTGTTATTAAAAAATAAAAATTAAAAAAAGTGTATACGGTATTAGTTTTGTAAGCTATTTTTATTTACAATGATAATTTGTACAATTTGCAGTGCAAAATTTAAAAAAAATGATGTGTTAGTGTATAATAAGCATTTATATACACATAAATCAAAGAAAAACGTGTTTTTTGATTGTGTTATAGAAAATTGTATTAAAAAATTTTCAAAGTATGAAAATTACAAAATGCATTGGTTTCGAACACATGCTAATTACAAAACGAGGCTGGTTTCTACCACCCAAAATAATTTTTTGTGTAATATCTTGCACTGCAAATTTAGGTGTGAAAAAGTTAAAAATATTGTGTCTCATTTAAAAAATCATTTAAAATGTAATAAAATTATTTTGTGTCCATTTGAGAATTGTAAAATAAATTTCACAAACGCATCAACTTTAAAAACTCATATTTTTAGAAAGCATTCCTCTACACTAAATAAAGTGGAAACAGAATTAACAGAATCTTCAACTTTTTCTGAAGTGGTTGATTTTTCTACTAATCATGTTGAAGTAGATAATCTGAATTGCTTTAGTGAATTATTTGTTCAACTAAAAACTAAATTTAAATTGACAGAAAAAGGTACAAAGTATATTTGTGAAGAGTTACAGGAAATTTTACGTGCTCAAACTGAAAAACAATTAGCGGATTTAAATATTGTCTGTACGCAGCTTGATTTATCAAATTTTGAAAATAGATTTGCCGATATTATTAAAGAAAATAGTTTACTTCCAAGTCTTACTCCTTTTACTTCCATTTATAAATTTGAAAAACAACTTAGAAATGATTATAAATATATAGCACCACAGAAAATTACTTTGGGAATAGATAATTACTATAACAATTGTTTTTATTATTATATTCCAATATTACGCACACTAGAATCCTTGCTAACAGATAAATTATTCTATAAAATTTTCAATGAAAAAAAGGATTGTACAAAAAATATTTTATTCGATTATAATGATGGTTTGAGGTTTGCAATGCAATAGGTTCCTCTAAAAAGAAGCATAAACTTTTAGGCGTATATATGATGATAGGTAATATTAATAAAAAATACAGATCTACTATTCAAAATATCCAACTTGTCTTACTCTGTAAAGAGCAATATGTTAAAGTGTTTGGTTTTAAAAAAATTTTAAATAGAGTTATAACTGATTTAAAACTATTAGAAACCGAAGGTATACAGCACCAAAATCCTTTTAATGGGAATTTTATTAAGTACTATGGTACTTTAGTAGCCATGTTAGGTGATAATCTTGGAAGTCACCAAATAGGTGGTTTTACAGAAAATTTTAGTCGAACCGAATATATTTGCAGATATTGTCTTTATACCAAAACTATGTTGGACAATTTTGACTTTCGTGCTTGTGAAACTCGAAATGAACAGAATTATGCTGATCATGTAAATACTTTAACTCAATTTGGACATGATTTGGAAAAAGGAGTTAAAAGTAATTCCATCCTAAACGAATTAAATTATTTTCATATATGCAATTCAGGACTTCCACCATGTCTAGGACATGATTTATTTGAAGGTTTTATACCATTTGATTTAATGTTAATTATAAACCATTTTGTTATAAACAACATCATTTCTATAGACTTTTTAAATTTGTTTTTGTCTAAAATTAGGAAACAATTCCATTTGCATTTGTCATTTCCAAAAATTGATAAGAAAATGAAAAAGTTTCCTGGAAAAGCTGATGAAGTTATGAATGCTTTATTTGTCTTGCCATTAGCTTTCATTGAGAAAATCACAAATTATGATGATCCTGTTTGGAAACTTTTCAGCAACTTAATTGAAATGAGCCGCTTCATATGTGCTTCCGAAATTTCAAAGAAACAAACTTATATGTTAACATATCATATAAAAGTTTATTTTGACTATAGAAAAATATCTTTTCCAAATACAAAATTACGACCTAAGCATCATTATTTATGGCATTACCCGGATTTAATAAGAAAGTTAGGACCTTTAAAAAATTTGTGGACTTTACCATTTGAACAAAAACATCAGAATTTTAAACAACGGGCAAAATTTTGTAAAAATTATAAAAATATTTCTTTTACACTTTCAAAAACTCACCAAGAAATGCAAGCATGTCTCTTTGAGGATCGTTTTAGATTTTTAATTGTCTGTGAAGATGTACGCAATTTATCAAAAGATATTTACAACGTTACTATTCCAGACGATTATATTTTTGTTACAAAAAAAATAACATACCTCAATACAATATTTAAAGAAAATGACACTGTATTAATTTCCTGTGATGAATACAATAATATACATGTTTTAAATATTAAAGCTATATTTTTAAATAGATCTTATGAAAAAGCAATATTCTATGGTAGTTTTCTAAAAATGTGGTACAATGAATGCTTAATATCATACGAAAGTTATGAAAATGAAAATAAATATTGTTTATATAATATGTCAAATATTTCAATAAATAAGCCAATTAATATACTTAAATATAAAAACAAATATTATTACTCTCCACTTTCTACACATATTTATAATTTTTGAAAATTGAATTCATATTAGATATTTATATTTTTTTATATACTACATGTTATAATAATTTTTAAACATAAGCTTATGATATTAATAATTAATTTAAAAATTTTGTATTACATTACATAATAAAAATTTAGTTGTAACTCAAATATAATCAACTAATTTAGATTAACAAATTTATTAATAAAAATGTTAAAAAATAAAATAAATAACATTAACTTTGTTCACACCAATAGTTTTAAATAAAATTATCATTAATTTGAAATATTTATAATTTAACATTTAGTTAATAAAAAAATTAAGTAAATTAGAAGTACATTCCTAATTATAAGCAATATGGCAAAATATTTATTTAAAGTTTGGAGTTTTGATAGAAAAATCAAAAAGTCGTTTGTGTCTGCACCTGTTATTGACGAAATATTACAAAAAGGTAAAAGATTTTAAAATTCATAAGAAATTTATTTACATTATTTTGTTTACAGCTCTTAAATATGGTATTGAAGGATCCAAGCTGGTTTTGGAGTCGAATGGAACAGAGATTTGCGAAGATGAAGCACTTGAAATGTATGCTGTTGAAAAAGAAATTTTTATGCTGTTAAAAAATTACGAAGAGTGGCTGCCAGTTGCATCCACATCAAAAGTCAGCAATATTCAGCACGATCTTTCGGAATTTATAACTCCAAATGAGGACAAAGATCATGAATTATCTAAATGTATAACACAACCAATAAAATTAAATTTATTATATGATGAATCAGATGCTTCATTGAGCACAACACTTACTATGAGCAGTACTGCCCTATCAGAAACTTCCAGTATAAATTCTCAAGCAACTAAACTTTTTTCGCAATTTAAAATACCTTGGGAGAAAGTATCATCTGAAATAAATGAATTATTCGAAAGCAACAGTCCACTTCTAGGAAGAATGAATGAGTTTGCTAATACAATTATTTCTGAGTTAAGACAAATTTCATATTACATTCCGATGAATATCATTAGAAATGTCGCTTATGCAGCTGCAGCTAGATATCCAAACTCAATTATTGAAAAAGATGATAACAATATAATGAGTTCGGTACCAGTTGCATTAATCACTAAAATGAAAAATAGAAATAATACTTTGAATCGTGCACCAAAACGGAAACAACCACCTAATGTTGTTCCTTTAAAAGAACGAAAAAAAACTAATATTTTACAACAAACAACTGCTAATTGGCAACCGGAAAAAAATATTTCTACCACTGCAGATATGGTAGAATTTAAAAAAATATTTTTAATAGAAATGCATTCAAAAGATATTATATCAACTGAAGAAAGATGCCAAGTAGAATCTTATATGAAAGAATGTTTTTCTTATCAGCGATTATTTTTAAACAATCGTGAAAATATTCCTGATATGACAGAAATTTCTAACAATTGGCCATATATTTTTGATGAAAGTCTGTTATATATTCATTTTGAGCAATTGATGAATATTAATCCAAATATATTTAAAAATAATTTTGTGCAAAAGAGACAAACTATTATAAATTTTTTGAGAAATATCAAAAACAAAAAAATTAGAGATTACAATAAACTTGATGATGATATGGAAATATTTGAAAATTTTATATTATATTTTAATGAAGATTCCAAATATTTGTTTAAATTATTTGAGGTAAAAACTATGTTTGAATTAATGTTAATTTAAAATTTCTAACAAAATGTTAATTTTTCAGTTTGGAACATCATTAGACGAGATATGTAAAGAAAATCCGACTAATACTCCATGGATTGCATTTTTAAGTATAATTTATAAATTGCTTTTGTTTTATTTGTTACTTATTTAATTTGTATTTTACAGAAACATCATTAGACCCATTAGAAATCAATATAAATGCCTACATTTATATTGAAAAAATGAGGGTAAATGAGTTTCAAAATGCTGATTTTATTAACATACTAACAATAACAATTTGTTATTTTTATGTATTTAATTTAGAATATTGCAAAGAAATTTCGCAGGCAATGGAGTTTTTTGTAAGATTTTTTTTTAAACATTACCCTGATAACCTCAGAGGGCAGAAAAAAAACATAAATAATTTGTCAAAAATAAATTCATTAATTTCAAAATTAAAATAATTTAATTTCAAAATAAATAAAAAAAAAATGAAAATATTTGCTTTTTATTTTTCCCATAGGGCTTTTTAAAGCGAATTTAGCACTTTCTTTACGAGTGGAATCACTATTCTAGTGGAGAATAATTACTTACAACTTGCAATAAATTCACTCACAATTTGTAGTAAATTTAATTTCTTATTCGATTTTTAGAGAATATTTTGTATTTTTTTTAAAGTGAAATTACTTCTTTACAAGTGAAATCACTATTTTAGTGCAGAATAATTACTTATAACTTTAAGTAAGTTCACTCAAAATTTGTAGTAAATTCAATTTCAATTTTATTTTCAGAGAATATTTAGCACCCTTTCTTAAGTGAAATTACTATGTTACTAGAGAAAAATTACAAACAATTAATAGTAAATTCAGTCGTGTCTCCAAGTAATTTCATTTTATTTCCAGAGTGTTATAAAACTACTTTTTTGGAGTGAAAATATGTAAACCTCTCGAATGTGAAATTACTACTATTATAGTAGGTTACCAGTTTCCTACTATAATAGTAGTGATTTTTTGGTAGAGTGTATACTACTTTAAAATTCGTTGTAAAATTGATGGGGGCTTAAAATACGACCCTGATTTTTATAGTGAAGATGAAGGATAGTATTTTTAACAAAGTGCTTACTCTCATTTCGAACATAATTCCTAGATTTAAAATAAATCATACTTTACTGAAGTGGTGCACCGTATTTTAAAAAAATACAACCTCACTTTACTAATTGGAATCCGAGATAGAATTTTTCTCCTGGACCCAAAAAACCACCTTGAGTACTATTTAGATACTAAGTTACAACATTCTACTACAAATAATCAAGATTTTATAACCATTATAAATTTTAAATTTTCCACATTTAAAACCGCATAAAATAGTGGAGTTTGGGTCCACACTTCTCAATTTTTATATCTGAATATCTAAGAAAAATTATTAAAACCCTACAACGGTAAGACGGATTTTTATGTGGGCATTTTCAGCGGTCCCCGAAGTTGTAATTAAAATAAAAACAACATATATATGGAAAGTTCCAGTTCTATTACGCTAGCCCGACCACTTTAGCCAGACGAGATCAAAAGTATGCCAATAATTGCAGCAAAATTGCAGCTAATTGCAGCTGTTTATAAAAAAATTGCAGCTTTAGCCGTTCTCAAGAAAAACGTGTCCAGCTGGTTTAATATTACGCTAGCCGGGCACTCTGATCCTACTAAACGGCTATGTTTACAAAAATAAAAAGTATTGCCAAAATTGCTGCAATTATTGACATTCTTTTGATCTCGTCTGGCTAAAGTGATCGGGCTAGCGTAATAGAGCTGAAAATTCCAACCTTTTTCTACATACTCCCACATTTTCAGAAAATTAATGGTCCTGCTACTATTTGGAAGCGTTTTAAAAAGTAATTTTTATATTTGCGTATGACCCTTATTTGTTTATACATTTTTCTGTACGGCCTTAGCCGGACACGACAACTTTTGTTGTGGATTTTGAATATGTGCCACCCACCACAAAGCTACATTATGATATGAAGTAAAAAAACAATCATGAATTTTAAATGGCATCAGAGAAAAATAACATAAAAATTCGTTTAAACAATTGTAGCATATTTATAATTTTTTCAAATGTTATTATGATGCCAGGCAAATAGAACTGTTTTTTTCTAAATATGTGTATGTGGAACATGGAAAATATAGAACAGATTGAAAATAGATGTCTAAATAATATTACAACAACAAAACTACTATACAACCTTCAAAAATTCCATTGATTTCAAAACTTTCTAATTAAAAAACCACGAATACAATAATTACCTCGAAATTGGAATACGATATATAACATTTATAGTATGACATGTCTACACGTTGAAGAGATTAAAATTTTATTATGTGGCCTAATTTTTAAAATTGGTACAAATAATTTATATAGTGAAAATAATCTGAAAATTTTAATTGAAAAATATATTAATTGCCTCTAAAGAATAAAAAAAACTCAAAATATCAAATGTTAGATACCAGACATTTGATATTTTGAGTTTTTTTTAATAATAATATTTAAGAGAAAATTTACATTAAATAGATATATACAAATAAATACAATATAAAAGAAAAATAAATCATTTTAGAAAATGTAGACTGAGAAAATAATGAAATTTATTTTATTAAGGTACAATCGTAATGTCAGCGTAAATCTATATCGATAGCGCCAATACAAAACTAAGCCACACAGAATACTGGCGGATAAAAATTGTAGATCTGTCAAAATAATTTTGAAAAATTAATAATTTTGTCTGTGTTGTAATCATAGTTTTTGGAATCGATACATGAGAAATTGTAAAAATTATTCAATCAGTTCATATAGATTACGTGGTGTATCAAAAATTTGTAAAACTTAATAAAATTTGATTAAAAATTAACAATATTTTGCCTCCCTACATTTGAACGTAGTAAAAATTGACAAGATATTTAACAATATTTGACTCCTGTATTTAAATCCTCTCTATCTGGCGCTGGCAGTTAAATTCAACATTATTCAATCTCGGCGGTATCTTTTTTTTCTTGACTGTTACCGAGAGCTAGTATAACGCTATCATTTTTCAAAGCTAACATTTTCTTGCACTCACATTACGTTTACGCCTTTATAGGTTTACGAAGAATCTACAGGAATGTTTGAAATATTTTTATGGAATATTTTTTTGTTAATTATGGAATATAGTACGAACAAAATTACTGGAAAAAGCGAATATTTTTTTATTATTTTGTCTTAATGGAGGTGGGCTATTTCTATTGTGCCGGTTTTTTCAGATGTCTTTATTTTCGACATTTTCTCAATCAGTATCAATATTTTAGTCAATATTTTCACCCACGTCGACAGTATATAACTTAAATATAAAAACGGAATTCTTACGAAATTACTTACTACTTAATTAAATTGTTATTATTATTACATATTTTTCTTTTCTATACAAATTTAAATATAATAGATAATTAAATTTTTAAAATATTCAATATTCAATTATTTGAATATTATTATACGTGGCGCAAACATGGAATAGAATTTGAACTTCTATTGGTTACACGTCCTACATCTATTTTTTCTTATCAATAAGAAACAAAACTTGTGAAAACTTCCCAATAAAATAAATTAATAAAATTTAGAAGCTTTCGGAGCTGCGGATGAATGTGCGAGCATACCAAGTCTGTAAGTAAACGGAACCAAGACCAAATACATGGTGGCTAATTCCCTCAGTCGGTGTATAGCTCAAAATATCACCATTGGGGAGTACAACTATTGGGATTGCAGAAGGCAATAACACCAGCCTAGATATCATGTTAAGAATTGTCCTCGCCAATCGCTGTTATTGTGGCTTGAGGAAACTAATGAGATTAAGAGCGCTTTCTGGAAAGACCATAAGATAATATTATATAAGACTCCATTGTACCAGTGCTCCTGTACAGGGTAAAGTCGTGTACAAAATCCAGTACTAATGAACATATCTTATTGTCTTTCGAAAAAAAAAATTCTTCGTTATATCTCTGGCTCCGTAATCGTTTGTGGAGTTTGGAGAATTCACTTTTAATCATGAGCTATATTGAATAATAATAATTATTCTCAATGTTACAATAATTGAACTATTATTTGGCTTACTTGGCGAATATATAACTGTATTAGTAATGTGTAATTATGCTGTAGGTCCCGGGTTCAAGTCCAAACCGAAGCATAAATTTCACTCTAAATTGAATAAGCTTATAAATGAGTGGCATTAATAAAATTGGCAATATATATATAGTTCAGATTTTAAGAATGGGAAAAATGCTAATGGTTGAGAGTTGAGACGATTTTCTGATTAAAACCATTAGCTCGTTGTAAATGAAATGTTTCTTCACTATATAAAGATTTTGGCTGTAGTGCAATTGCAGAGAATTGATATGATTATAGTTGTAAAATATAAAATAATATTATTAAATTATATCTTTTGAAATAAATATTTAGTTTTTTAAATTGTAAGAACCAATTATAAATTATTTATATTCAAAAACTAATTCAAATGCATTCAATTATTTTATTACTATTCTAATGATTTCATTAATAAGAATTTTAATTAAATAAGTAAAACTTTTCTATCGAAAATACGAATTATTTTAATTTATAAAATATTGTATGGAAAATTTTAATATATAAAAATTTGTATTAAAAATGTTATCGTCTCTTTTTCCAATTGTATATTTATAATTATTTAAATTTTAATGAAATTTCTATATTTTATATAATTTACTTTTATTATATTATTTAAATAACTTTTCGAATAATTTCTTAATTCCAAAATTTTAGTGATGGTTTCATATAAATATATTTGAAATTTTCATTATTTTAATAAAATTGTGCTTCAAAAGTTTTAGGAAATGAAATTATAAATACAATACGTTTTTTTAAATTTCATTATAAATATCAGTGGTACGCAAAGTTTTGAGCTCGCGGAACATAATTAAATTTTTAATTATATTTAATATTTAATTTGTTTTTATTTCATTACGTAGTTTTTATTAAATGACATTATAAATTTTATATGTAATGTGAAGCGTGTGGTAGTTTTTCTGTACAAAGAACTTTAAATAATAATTCAATTTTCTTCAAACATCCAACGTCATCAAACTTCTATATATATTTTTATTTAATCTCTGTGAGTGCGAAAAAATCGAATGCTCACATATGAGATATGAGGATCGAAACGGAAGCAACATTTATAATCGTATCAGGACATCGATTTCCTCCAAAATTCTGGTAAACAAAGTTCTATAAAATAGATCATTTCTCAATCCAATGAAATTTTCTAATTTTGGTAAATTCACAGACTCGTTCGTAGTTCGTAGCTCGCGTTATTGAGGTATGTGAATGAATTTTATATTGTTGTAAAGCATCGAGGTGAGGAAAATATTTGGAAAAGCATGTCGAAGTTTTTGAAATTTCTTCTTTATTTGATTAATTATATCATTTTCGATACATGCAAATTACTGAAGAACAATAAATGTTATAATATAATTTAAAATACAAAAATTGTTGAATTTACAGTTTTATCGAGGCACATTTCAATTTGTCTTACCCGTGGCGTGGCACATACTTTCCGTACTACTAAATAAATTAATTCTTACAATAAATTTATTCTTATAAAATCTTTTAGCTTGATATTAAATTGTACCAAAATGCAATTTTATAAATAATATCGCCGTTCAAATATAACTAAAATGTCGAAATACTACAAGCTCGCGGGATCGTATAAGGCAATGATTACAGACATGATTAATATAAATATGCATCAACCAGTAGACGATGTGGAGACTTTAACAACAGATGTCGAAGACGACTTATTGTTAACGCCACCACAGAACGTCGAACAAATGAAGTCCTTCCTTCTTCCCTATCCGCAAAGGAGAAAAAGTCTGCAGCCGAAAAGAAGCTTTCAAAGGACGTTGATAACCAGGGATAATACAAACCAGTTATTGATGAAGCTGCAGAAGCTCTCCGAAAGCTTCAGTTAAGGAAGAATTATGAATACTTTTCTGGTGCATCTAAAAGACGCATTAGAGCTCTGGTATGCCGGCAAAGAGCCAGAATAGCTGAACGTGCTAGGGTATCTCAACTTCAATGTCCAGTTGTTGCTGTTGCATCTGTAAAGATGATATATATTTTATTATCTAAGCAACCGCAATAAAACTATTTATTTAAGACTAAATTTACTAGATGGTTTACTGGAAAATTATTGAATTTTAAATATAAAGTGAACTGCCACATCTACTTTCTAATTTACTGACAATCACTGACACTTAAATAAATTTTATGCTTTTTAACTTTCTTACCAACTCTTACCAATTTTTTTGTGAACTGCATGAATATCTAATACTATCTAAGCCTATAGTTAAAGAAGGTTTAGTTGTACAAGTAAATTATAACGTCACATATTAAAATGGAATCTGAAAATTATTAAATTCATTCTTCCTGGTTTCATTAAAAATTCTTTCATTTATTTTGAGAAATTAAAATATTTTTTTCTTCAGTACAATTTTGAAAATCAAAGAATAACAACAAAAATATCAGTATATTAAATATTTTAATGAAATATTTTCATTTTTGGAAAATCGCAGTCAAGCTCTTTCAAAAACATATACATAATAAAATTATTTCTGTAATTACTTTTCCCATGGAAAAATGAAAACGATAATGATGACGTTGTTAAAGCATGGTATAAATATATTTTTTAATTATTTTCCTGTAGGGGTTTGTTAAAAACAAAATTACGATTAAAGAAACTGATATCATTTTAAGAAGGAGTAAGAGTGGATATTTTTTAAATTTGCTCATAAAAGTATCATAATCAAAATTCGAAGAAAATTCCTCTTCGATCGACTTCATTTTATTTAAAATTTGAAAATGTTTTTTTCTATAACCAAATTTTGACGTATTACCTTTTAAATAAAAGAAAATCTTTTTCTTTTCAAAAGATTAGGTTAGTTTATAGTGGCGGCGGAGCCTCGCATATATCACTAGGTCCATAACGGTAACACTTTAATAGATAACTAACTCAGAGTATTTATTGAGGAATTATCTAGTAAGTCGAAGGATTTCGTAATTGCAGCAAACTTGAAGAGTTTCAAGCTGCTGCAATATGAAACCTCTTTCAGAAATGGATAATAGGCTTTACCTAAAATACTACCCCTACGTTTAAGGAGTGCCATGCAGTGGAATAGGAGGTATTCTAGGGTTTCAATTTTCCCATAATCGTTGCAGTTTCAACATTGATCACTTGCGTTTAGTCCAAGTCTACGCGCATGCTTTCCAATCAAACAGTGTCCACAGTGACGAGGCCGACTGTTGTCTTGCATTGCGAGCGCCGTAGAGTGTTTAGTTCTGTCGTTTTTTTGTTGTTGTAGGTGCCCCACATAGTTTTAATTATTTAGCACGTAGATGACTCTTTCCAGTGCTTTTTTTCCAGCGCTGGCAACTTAAACTTATTAAATTTGTATTTTTCACGAGTCAGTTTTTTAATATTGTAATAAAAATATTGTGTGCAGAATAAATATGATCAAAAAGGACGAAATTTGTGTTATTAAATGTAATTTAAACAAATCTTTTGTTTTAGATTTTTATTTCTTGTACATCGTCCTGTTGAGTTGGGGTTAAATTAATTTATATTTTTTTTTTAATTTTTAATTATTGTTTGGAAAAATATTTTGTGGTAATTTGTTCTTCCATGATTACACAAACACGTCTAGCAAAACCATATACAAATACAATTAAAATTTTAATAGTTTTATTATGAACATTTTTTCTTTCTCTATAGCAGCAACATTTTAATGAACTGATTTTTCACATTACTTTTTAATAAAATAAAAGTGTTAGTTTTATAGAGTAAAGAATTGTGGAAAATTTTATCTTTTATATGCCAAATGATGGAAATAATTACGAATTTTTTGATGCAATTCTATTTGAAAAAAAATGTTTATTTATTTCATATATCTCCATTAATTTTGAATTTAATAAAAGTTTTAAATTATTTGAGAATTATATAACGATTTAGATACACTGTTAGTGCTGTCGTTTTCTTTAATGTTACATTAAAGCAGGGATGTACTTTTTTATGCGGCCAGTTTTACTTCGTTACACATTGTTTTGAGAAGGTAGAATCGATTGTTCCTATAAGAAAAGTTTAAAAAAAATCGATTTTTAATTTCCGAAAATCAATAATTTCCTATTGTGAATTTTTCTATACAAAATGGAACAAAAAAGATATGGTCAATAGGGAAATTGAAGTTTAATGCAAAACAAAATTACTTGATATCGAACTATTTTCGAATCCGTTTTCAGTTGAAATAAATTTAGTAGACGTAAAAATTCAGCTGGAATTGTTAGAACTTCAGATAATAGAAGCAGTTTCCTAAAAATTTACTTAACAGAAAGAATCATTTCTTTATTTGGTACAACGTACGTATAACTGCGAAAGATTCTTTTCGGGGTTAAAATATACAAAAAATTCTTATAGAAGCAGATTAACTGACAACAATTTTAGAAATGAATTAAGAATTTCAAATACGCTATTAGATTATAATTTAAAAGAATTAATTTAAATAAAAAAAAATTGTGTTTTTGTTTTGCGGCCAGTATTTTTATTTTTCGTAAAAATTTGGCCATTCATTCCATGATCTTTGGGAACCCCTGCATTAAAGTGTAACTTAGATATTTTTATTTTAAACATTCCAGTTAATTTTAGCGTAATATTGATCTTTTGAGTAAGATATAATTAAAAATAAAAACATTCTTTTCTTTTTCAGACTTGGTAAACTGGTAAAATCTCATAGAGCTCAATTACAAATCACAATTTTACTAAGCTGGATTTTATATAAATAGGTAAAAAACCACTTTAAATATCACATAGATTTTAAAAGAAAAATTTAATTTAAAATAATGTTTTACTAATTTTAAAACTGTTTCTGAGCAAGGTACATTAATTAAATATTGTTTTTGAATTCACTTATTTTAACTACGTCAATAAAAATTTGCATCTTCTTTTAAGAGCCATCATTATAAATAATTCATATATATACTTACAACATCTTTGAACATAAAATTGTTATAGATACACCCTGTACCTGTATGTAACACAATGTCATCAGTAACAATCTTAAAAATATATCCATTTATTTTTTAACAACATCAGAGACAAAACCATAAACCACCTACAAACAGGCTAAAATATACACCCCTTTTATAAAACAACCACCACACATCATCAAACAACCACCACCAACCAAAATAGACATAATAACAGTTTTGTTATTGCGCCAATTTTTTATTCCAAGGCCATGAACTCATAACTAAAAAATGTTAAGGGTTGAGTTGTGTATTACGATTCCCAACAAACATATATTATTATTATGTATGTTGTGTATCCTTTTAGTATAATATCCTACAGTAAAATTTTAATATTAAAAATAAAAATAATATAGCAAAATCAGAAGCAGCCATTGCTCTTCGATAGACTTTATTTTATTTATTCATTCTATATTATTTATAAAGCCTTTTATATACGAAAAAAAGTAGCAGTCGAAAATATAAACCCTTAGGTCAAAGCAATATTATAAAATTTGTGATTTTCGATTTTTGTATATATTTTGTGTTGACAAAAAAAAAAGAAAAAGAAAAACTCAAATAGAATTATTGATGGTGGTAGTAATTGGAATGAAAATGGAAAATTTGGAAAATATTAAACTGACGTTGGTATTTAATTTGATGATTCGAGAGATTTTTCATAATATTTAAACATATAAAACATTTTTGTGAAAATCAAGTATATTAAAACTTTACAGATCATCGTTTTAGTAGATAAAATTATTGGAGATAATTCACACCTATTCACTGGCCGGAAAAGTTTAGTAATTTTCCTTCATATCATTATATCTAAACTTTGAGGTGGATGGCAACCAAACCAAAAAAAAAAACTGAAATTCAAGAAAATATCAGTCGTCGATCATCTATAAATAGTACGATATCTATCTGCCATTTCTGGATAAGTCACTTCAATTGGACGTTCAGAATGTAGTTCTTCAATTATATTGGTTCGACATTTTTTAAAAAGAGAAAAGTGGTTTTCCACTTACAAACCATTGATTTCAAAGGTGCAGATTCACCATAATATTTATCCAACTTTTCTTTAGATTCCGTTGCTGTTTTCCGTCTCAAAAATTAATGTTTTATCAAGACACGAAATTCGATTATCGATTTTTAAAAATTCCATTATCCATTTTTAAAAATATCAATAGTTAACTAGTTCTGAAGACTGTTACACGGAAACTAATTAACATATTTACTTAAAATTTCATTCACAATCTTGTTAAAGATGTTAGAGGTAAAAGTTACCTAACTTCATACATGTGCTTTATCTGCATCATGGTATTCCACGTAATTATTAGCCCACTCTTATATATAAAAAAAAGGATGGAACTTTCCAAATATGGTTTTTTTTATTAATTAAGCACATTCACATTTAAAATCATTTATTTGAGGGGGTTTTGAAAAAAAATTAAAATAGCTATAATATAGTCGATGTTTGTAGAGAATGTTATTCCAATTAATAGGGTGAACTAATGTAATAATGTGCACCCGTTCAACAACATTTGATTTATATTACAGCAATGAATTATATTGGAAAATTGAGAAAGCCTAGTTCGTTACAAACACTATCCCACATCTTCACTTATTTTGTTAATAAATGTATTTAATTTTTTATAGAAAATCATTTTCAAGTGATGTTTATATCCATTAGATATCACAAAATTCTATTTTTAGTCCGCTTGAACAACAATAAAGATCAATTTCACAAATCGGTTTATCTCTTTTCATAAATTTCATGTAAACTCATAACAATTTTCTTCTGTTAAACAATTCCTGAAAGCATTTTCTTCCTTTATATATATTTCATCCTTCCGGAATTGAGTTTTCCCTTCCTAATGAAAATTTTCATTATAATATATATGACATTTATATTAGATATACCAAAAATATATAAATTGTTATTTTTTTGATATCTTAAATAATATTTTTATTATTTTAAAATATTTTGTATTGGAAATATATTTTCATTAAAATTCAATTTCTAATATTATAAAAGTGAGCAAATGCTAAAAAAAACAATATAAAGATTTAATAAAATAATTTTTTCATGAAAACACGTTCTTCTGTCACAAATTGAATCCATTTATCTAAACATTTTCTTTTGGCGAAAAAAGGCTAATTTTTTTTTATTTACACATAATCTTTTGGATGGTAATGAACAGGCACACTTTTTGGCGAAAGAATGAACCAGCAACATCCTGATTGGACCAGCCCCATTATGTTGTGTCTGCAGCTGTTACTTCAGGACACTACAAAAGAGAAAAACTGTCCAATATCAAGAATTACACTGGAACTTGCGTGAAGGGCTAAGAAAACTCTATTCATCCCAGGACCATCAAGGAAGCGCGCAACAGCTCAAATGAATACGAAGAAAGCCAGAACAATGGTGGGTTTCGTTACAGGTCACTGTAACTTAAAAAAGCACATACACGCAATTAGTCTATCAGTGGTCCGAGTGGTGTAGATTCTGTCAACACGATGATGAAACGACCTAACTTTCACTAAAACGTCTGTATTGTTTTATCAACAGTACGGGCTTGATTAGTGACGAATAATTCGAAGTGATTATGACTGTCTGAAGCCCTTCCTTATCTAAACTTAATACATTTTCTTTAATTCAAAATTTTCTATTTTTTTTTGTGATTTTATAAATAAAATCAGCCCAGCATGTAAAAAAGATAACAAGCCCAGACAGCAAAACCAAATAATTTGTGTGTATTTTTATGCAAGAATTCCCACAAAGTAAACTATTTATAAAAATACTAAAAAAATATCGGTTTTTTATAGTCCGATAAATATTTTAAAAAGTAAAATTTGATGAAGAATTTTTTATTTTTTTGAAGGATAATGTAATTTATTTTTGTTTACCTTACCTAATAAATTTTTACCTTATTTCAAAATGGTAGATTTGTCTTTTAAGGATAAATTTCTGTAGAAAAAAAATTAAATTTATTTGTTGATTAATCATACAAATGTTAATGTAGGTATGTAAATTTTGATATGAACTTTATATAGACTAGAGATTTTTTAAGCTTAAATAAGATTTACGAAAATCCAATAAAAATTTCAACTTTCAAATTGAAATATAATTTGTGTTTTTAAGAAATCATATTTAAATAGAAGCTAATTTTTGTGGGATTTTCTTTTTAATACATAAAATATTTGTATATAGTTAAAATTAATTAAATTACATGATTTTGATTCTGGGTTTATTCCTACAAATAAATACAAAGTAAATATTAAAAATTCAACGTTTCCTCCATCACTAAGCAGACCTAATTCATGGCTTAAGGTTATCGATTAAAATAGCACTCTGCTTAGTTCTTACTTAAGCCAAATGATCCAGCAATATAATGTCATAAAAGTGTAATTGTATTACTGATAATATTGGTATTTTTTTAACTCTGTTACTGCTAAGCTCGCAATTGAAGCATATCGCAAATTTGGAAGGAGTTTTTAATTAATCAAAACAATAATTCAAAGTATAAAAAATAAATTTTAAATTTCAGCTTTTTGCAAGTCATTATTAGGTAATTTTCCTTTTATTCCTTTACTTAAAAAATGATCCTTAATAATCCTCAAAATTGTTTTGTTGTTTCATCAATTTAAATTTCGATTTGCATTACATTTTGTTTCTGATATCTCAAAAATTATTATTGTCAGCAAACCATAATGTAATTACATTGTTAATAAATATTAACTAAAAATATGATCCTGAGCCCTTATTAGCATGCTTTAAATTTTCTTAACATTATTAATAGTATTACTTATATCAATGTCGGATACTATGCAAGTAGGTAGTTAAGAATAGGCTGATTATTAGTTTAGCGAGAAATTATATTGTTAATATAATTATATTGTTAGAATGTTTATGTAAAGGAAACAAATACATATACATATATAAAAAAAGTGAAAAAATATTTGATCCTTAAGCTTGATTTCTTGTACTTTCTCCGCAATGGATTAAGCTCTAATGTTTCCATCACCAAAAACAAACAAATATTATATTAATAAATTCGATACTAACTGGCTTAATACAAACAGTTAAATGAAAATTAAAATCTGATATTTCCAATTATTTTAACTTCTTAGCGCTCTAACTAAATTAGTACCGATTCATTAGAGCTACTTGAATCTGAACACACAAAATTTCCATTTAACACATCATCCACATTTGTTTTTTATGTTTTGAAAAATTACATTTACAAAACAAAAAAATGAAATTTTTACGCATAGTTTCATTCATAAGAAAGCACCAAATACAAAGAACCTCGAGATTATTTTTTTATGAAATTGCTGGGATATTATCGCATAATCTAATTTGTTATTCAATTCCAAATTTTTTCTTAATAAAATAATTTTTATTTATTATATTAAAACTATAGTAATTTCGTTAATATCCTTAAAATTTAATTTTAATATCCTTAAAATTTAAGCAATTTTTATGATTTTTATTTGATTTTGATTTTCTTGCATTGGATAAAAGTTTGGATAAAAAAATTATATTTGAAATAATTTTATGGAGCACATTTGGATATATTGGAAAATATAGATTTAAAATTACATAATAAATATAATTTTATTAATACGTTAATAAATACTTATTTGTTGAACATTGAACAATTTAACCCTTTGTACATGAAATTGTAAACAAATTAATTTAACACTAATTTATTTGAAATATTTTATATTTTAATTTATTATATAATTTTGAAATTGTAATATATTCTTTTAAAAAACACTTTGTTTACTAAAATTTAACTTATATTTTTAATAATATGGCCAAAATAGAATTTGTTTACACTAATTTGCTATTTATATGTGAACATATAATAATTAAGTAAATGATTTTTTTTTATAAATTTTACACAAACACAATCCATTTATATAACAAGATTAAAAAATTACTTGATATTAACTACAAATTTTATCGTATTTTAATAACAAAATAAAAAAAAAAACACTAGTTAAAATTCAAATCTCAATGTACATAGTTAAATTCACATCATCAATTTTCACCTAATAAGCATCATCAGTGATATCATATCAACGATTATAGAATTTTGTCAATCACAAATTCTGAAAAATAAATTGATGCTTTCAATTGTCTAATATTTTTGACATTTTTGGAATATGGTTTTGACATCATGTTTTACTAATAATGTATACACCATTCACTAGGTAACTTTAATATTCTATGTTTATATGATTTATATTTTACGTTTTATATAAGTTTTGATGTTTTCTAATACCAAAACTTATATTTTCGCCAAATACTATCATAAAAAACTATAAAGAATTAATTTTACGAAATCATTTTGCAAACTCATTTATTTTATATATCATTATAATATAAATCAATATAAATTTCTATATTGTTTTCTATAGTATTTTGTCTTACACTAATGTTTACCATTGTATAACATAACTTAGTGAAATATGTTTTAGTGTTTACCTAGCTATAAGATTTTATTTGAACAAATACAGAAAACAGCTTATGTCAACACTTCTTTTATAGATACAATTTTATGGCGAAAAGGATCAAGTAAATATTGCCCACAAAGCAACAGATAATCATTAGGATCAACAGTTTTGTGTTTCTTTCTATATATCTAAAAAAGAAAAATCGATCTTCAAGGAAGAAAAAAACTTATGATTATAATACATTGACAAAATTTCCTTTTATGATATATACATAAAATATTGATTTAATATGATTTTTTCAGTAAATGATGATAGAAAATTGGTTGTACATCGAAATCCAAGCATCCTATAAATAGCTTAGTACATTATTTTTCAATATAATTCATGGTAGTCTCAGCTATTATTATACGCTGTATAAATAAACTCTTTTAAGTCACACTGCTTTCTCAATATTAACTTTAAGTAAATTATTACTAAAAGTAGTAAAAGTATTACTAAAAGTAAAGTATTAAATGTCAATTTTAAACTAGTATAGATTCATAATTTTTATGAAAACAATTATTATAAATTAAATATAAAATTTGTAATTCTTTTTGGAAAATAATTAAAATTTTAATTTTGAATAAGTATTTGTCATCTGGTTAATGTTATACATTTTAATTATAATATTAAATTATTTACATCTGTAAATTTTGTAATTTAGTTATTCAAATTCAAAACACTAGCTATATAAATAAACTGCTTCTTAATTTCAGATATAAATAATTTTCCAACTTTACATTTTTAAATATCCTTTCCCAGTCCTTAATAAACAAGAAAACTTTCTAAACCGAGTTGACTTTAAAAAATTATTTATCTTAATAAAATTGAATTCATTATTAATTCATTTCAGTTTTCTCTATTTAAATTTTGTAATTATTTACTTTGTCATGGTCACTTTTATTTTGTTGTATTAATTAGGAAAAGTATTTTAAATAAAATTTTTAATTTTTTTTTAATATTAAATTAACACGAATTACAAAAAGTTTATACACCAACCAAATTTTACTAAAGAAACTTTCATGATAAAATTTTATGATTCGGGATTAGAAAGTTTATACGAGATATTTTACGTGTTAAAAAGGTTAAATAAAAAAAAAGTTTATGATAGAAATTGAAAAATTGCATCAAGAGATTACAAATTACAGAACTGCTAATTTTTTTTTATAAAAATACTATAAATCTAAAGAAAAACTAAGAAAATACTGAACAACATTTGTTATAATCTAATTATTTAAATATTTCTGGGATTATTGGAAAACGTTACACTAAAGTAACAGAATAACGAAACGATTTTGCAAAATATTGTTTCGAAACTTTTCGATTCCGTTTCATAACGAAAAACAGAACGATATTTTTTTTTATTTTACGTATTGTTTTATCATTAAAAAATTGATTTAAAAAAAATCGATATTTCGTGTCAATCGAAATTTCCAATCAAATTCTGAACGTTTGTCTGCATACAATTTTATGAAATATGGAAGTCAAATCCAAGCCACAGGATTATGAATCATTTGATAATTATAGCTTTGTTTATATGGAAATTATACAAAATGTGTTCAAAATCTGGAAACATAAAAAGGAAATATTTAAGAGAGAAGTTTCAAAGATAATAAGCGAGTCAGGTACCAGTAGAAAGAATATTTTCAATGCTGAAAAGTATAATGTCGGATAAAATAAATAGAATTGATATTAATCTATCAGTTTTTTACATAGGATAACGTTTTAACGTAACTAATTAACGTTATTTTAACGATACTCATAACGTTTCAGAAATTTCAATTCCATTTCATAACGAAACGCGAAACGTTATGAAAATATATTTCCCAACACTGATTTCTAGAATATTAAAAGTGATGGATATGGAATCAAGAAAATTTGATAAGATGTTTTTGAATGAAGAATACTATATGTATTAATATTAATATAGCTC
This sequence comes from Rhamphomyia laevipes, assembly GCA_963920725.1. Taxonomy (NCBI): domain Eukaryota; kingdom Metazoa; phylum Arthropoda; class Insecta; order Diptera; family Empididae; genus Rhamphomyia; species Rhamphomyia laevipes. The sequence goes on from OY987256.1 coordinate 41,175,457, forward strand.
CCACATTTATTACATTTCAATCTAAATTGTTCATTTATTTGTTAACATTTATATTACAAAACAAATAAATATCTTTTAAAATTGAATTTATTTATTTTTTTTAATATTTGACTTGTATTCAAAAAAAATTTACTCCTTCACAATTTTGTGAAACTTTATTACACATTACAAATCTATTTACTTTCATTTATACTTCAAGTTTATGTATTATATCAAACAGGATATTTATGTATGTTTGTAGTATTGACACATTAAATTCACAATTTTTTTTTAATGTAAATTATTAAGTTCTATAAAGATGTGAACGTTTTATGGGTATTGACTTTAAAATAATCTTGCATAGATTAAAAAATTTATACTCGCTGCAATATCTTTATGATTCCTACTATATAAACTAAATATTTTTGTTTTATGCAATTATAAAGAATGGAGAAAATTTGATAAATTTGATATAAATTAATTATATTTTACATAATTTCGTTTTAAGCTTTTAAAAGTGTCTGCAAAAATATACTCTAAAAATTTATTTAAAAACAATATAATAACAACAAATTTGATTTCTAATAAAACTGTCCCACATAAAATTTACATTTTAATCTCAATCTCAATTAATTCTATATTATTTTGGAAATTTACTTTGCCATTTAGAAAATCCATTAAATTTAAGTACTCTGAAGATACTATCTAAAATTTATATTGTCTACTAAAAAGCTCTTAAAATAAAATAAAATAAAAAAAAATTAAAAATTCAAAGAAAATGACAAAATCATATTTCTTTATATAGTGACACACCAGATAACAAAAGTGAAATTTGTCTCTAAATATTATAAAACAAAATCAAACATAATCTTCGACATTTTCTTCAAATATTTTCAATTTTAATTTTTATATAAAATAATCGCTATCTAGACCGGAATAATTTACAATAAGGACAAAACTCATACTACTTCAAAAATACCATATAAATTATTTCTATATATGTATACAAAATACAAATAACAATCAAATTTCTATTTTCAGCTATTTAATTTTAATTTATTGGTGATTTTTATTTTGCATATTTAGACCATAAACATTTAGCATTAAAAGTTTATCTAATAAATTTATTCTTCTAATATAAAAACCGCAATGCTCTTCAGAAAGTCTCTAAATAAATTCGGTATATAATTACAATGACAAGGCGTTTTATAAATCTAACAAAATAAAAATCTATTTGAATAAAAATTACATAATCGTAATAAAATATACCTAATTTTTAAATTTAATCATCATAAAAAATATGGTAAAGGATCTTCTTAAAAAAATGTTAACGAAAATGTTAGTAAAGTCTTTGTTATTAACTATCCATTAGTAAAGGTTAATGTTTGTTCTGTTCGTTAACCATAAATGTATTTATTCATCTTTTTAAATTCATTTTTATGATTTATTAATTTTTACGTAAGAACATTAACACTAAATTAACTAAATTTATTGCAAATAATTTTTTACAATCATAAAATAATTTATACTTACTTAACCGGCATTACAATGTATTCGTTTCAGCCGATGATAGAGCTAATCTCCATTGATTTCTGTTTTGCGCTGCTAACCTCCAACTTCCAGACAGTTTCAGCATTCTGACGCCCGCATCAACGCCATCCTTCCATCGAAGATTAGATCGGCCTCTTCTGCGTGTGTTATCCAGGTGCGAGTCAAAACCCTGTAACACTGGAGCATTTTCTTCCATTCTAATGACCTGCCCAAGCCATCGTAATCGCTAGATTTTGATCTTCTTGACTATATCCACGTTGTATTTTTGTCTCTACACCCCACTAGAAAATACTGAAGATCTTAAGTAGAATCTTTCTTTCGAAGGACCCTAGAAGTTTCTCATCGTAATTGGATATAGTCCTGGATTCTGAACTATATACCAGAACTGGTATGATGAGAGTTCTATAAAGTGTTAGTTTTGTCCTCCTACTCAGTGTTTTGGACCTCATGTGCCTGGCCTAACCCAAAAAAACATCGGTTAGCAATCACTATTCTACGTTTTATCTCTAGACTGATGTTGTTTTCTTTACAACCTAGGTTTTCTTCATTCTTTAAAATAATGCATAGTCCTCGAAAAGGTTATTGTGGAGTGTCGTAATTAAGTCTGTAATTCAGAAACCATTTCCAAGTCTGTAATTCAGAAATCTTTCTATTACTAAATCTTTCTATTACTAATTTAGAAACCTATTCGGATACAATTTGTGAAATTTGTTTTTTGACATACTGGGTTGCCAAAAATCATCCATGATTTAAAAATCTTCTGATATATGCAAGGTCAGAATTACATTGATTAAAATACCAATTTTTTTTAATTAGATGTTTTGTATCCAGTGTGTAGAAACTGAATATATCTGGCAATCACGATCTTAACAGGATACTCAATGCTGAAAGATCATCGTTTTATAATATATCAATCCGAGCTAAATATTTGTGGAGGATGCAGAACGTGAGACAGTTGAATGCTTTTTGTGTCGTACTCTCTATTTCATGCACGTGCGACAGAAATCCTTTGGTTCTTATTTCATGAAGGAATTAGTTTGGAAATCAATTCTGAAATTCGGTCGAGTGCGTTGCTGTCTCAGCCAGTAAAAGAAAATGCGGCATACGAGGGATATAATAGGCTTAATTCTGTCCTATTTGCATAAGCCTTCAGTGGTTCCACTCTTTAATACAATTCAATCAAATTGTAATATTAAATTTTGATATTACGTATTATCTTAAAAATTATATATTTCTTAAAATCTATTGTAATTTTGTAATACACAATTTTGATTTTATTTAAAGTTTTAGTTAGTTTGTTTTATTATAATTTAAAGAACATTTTTATTCTGAAAACAAAATCTTTAATTTGCAGGCAATTTCATTTAGAATTAATATAAAATAAAGTAAAGAAAAAAACATTTGTTCCGAATACAAATTTTAAATATATTTGTATAGAATTTTAAAATTATTTACATGATTTCAATTTACAAATGCCATAAATATTAAATTGTAAAAATATCTCAATCTCATATAAATTTTATTAGCTTTAACGAAACAACACAAAAGAACAGGTCAAATTTTATCACAAATTATATTTTGATCCTTTTAGAAATAAACAACAACACAAAAATTCTGCCTTAAAATATCATATCCAATAAAAAATACACAATTTTTATTTTTTATTTTTCTATACATTTTCTTTTACAAATATATAATTTCTATTTCGCTTTTGTTATTCCAGTAAACAAAAAGCTCAATCATTTTATAATATGTGATCTGAATTTTATATTTTAGAATTGTAAAGCTAATTCAAACTTTGATCCATTTTAATGTAAGTTACAAGCAAAAAAAAAAACAACTTTTCAAATTTACCTTTAACAATAATACCACCAAAGAATTTTGTGTAATCTTATATAATTTATCCGGAGAAAATTTCTATTTATTATCCTTACAAACAATTCTATTTTTCCGAGAAAACATTTATAAAAGACTAAAGTTATTTTCTGACTTGACCATTACGATTACATTGAAAATCAGGGATGTACAAACCAATTTGCTTGTATCCGCCGAATATTTCTGTGAAATTCATAAAATTTTATTGGAATTAGTTTTTTAAGTAAAGTTCACGATCAAATTATGCTGAAATTAAATTTTATCTGCTGGTTAATTGGTAGTTAAATCTAGTGTTAAAAGAAATCATTTCGAATTGGTTAAATAAAATCACGAATTCTTAGGAAACAAAAATTTCTGTTTACCGCCAATCTAATTCATATTTTTATGCGGCTTTTCATTTGGAAATTTTGTTGAAAAACAAAACGAATAGAAAAGTTTTCTTCAAAAATGGAAATGAAATATAGAAATATTTAAATCGAAGACAAACAAACAAAAAAATACTTTCCATGATTGAAGAAATCGACAAGTTTTTTTTTTTATTCATGAAAAATAAGAAATCGGAAACTTTTCACTTTTTGTAAGACTTTTTGTTTAAAGTTTTTCTTCGCCCCCTTGTTTTTTAAGCATTTCATGCCAACTTTTTCTTTTAAAAAAATGAAAATCTTTTTGTTTATATTTGTAATATTTAAATGAAAAGTTGCTGATAATTATGTTGTTATGTATAGAACATTATTTCAAATGTATACTTGTTCTGTACAAAATTTTCTATGGTGATAGAGTGGCCCTATGTATTTCTGATAAAATGTGGCTGATAAAGCTAGCTTCAACCTATACTGTTTACCAAAACTTGTTCTACTTAACCAAACATAATAAAATTTATAATGTCATAAGCTTAGTTGACATTTGACCATCTGACAATACCAGAAATTCAAACATCTATAAATAATTTCATTCTCTATTTTTTACTTTAAAAAATAATTTTATTTACAATTTTAACATAGCTTATCAATGACCCATGTTAGTATAATATTTTAAAAATGTGTTAAACTACAAATAAAAGAGATTGGTTGATTTTAGCATAAATAGTTCTATTCTAATGGAATACCTGTGTAGAATAACAACTAAAATGCATTGTCCAATGTTTTAGTTTTAATAGATTCATCCAAAAATCGTAAACAACATCTAACAAAAATGAAAACATCTGCGATATATAGAAGTTTTATGTGCATTGATGATGAAACATTTACTGATTTTATATATGGATAGCGAAAAAATATGTTTTCATACTTTCACCAAAATTGTAAAAACCTATAAAATTCAGGAGAAATTATATAAAACATTTACATAAAATACAAAATTTTGTGTATATACAAATTATTTTAAACACAAATCTGATATCAATGTCGGAGTGGTCTATTTTATTTGATATATGGTTTTTGGTGTCATATTCATCAAGGTTGAATTTATTTTAATTATGCACAAGCATAAAACTGGGATGTCTAAAATTGGACAATAATGTATTAACAATTTTGTGAATATTAGCAAGAGATTTTCATTGAGTTATTTATGTTATTTATATCATTGTCCTAATCGTTTTATCTATAGATACGGATAAATGAGAACAAGAAAAAAAATATTTTTTAGTCAAAATTACAATATTCATGAGAAGATGTTAAATTAATTGAGATTATATTGTTTATTAGGTCATGGACCAAATATGTATATACAAAATGAAGTAAAATATTTAAAAAAAAAATTGACTTTAAAGTGTAATTTATAGCTAAGTGAATTGAAGCTTTTGTAAATTTTTAAAATTAATAGTTAAGCATAAATAAAAAGTCAAAGTTGGTAACAAAAGTTATAGTAACAGAAATATTACAATTGTTGTTAAACAATATCGACAATACTTTTCAAATGCTTTTATCAATTTTAAAATAACTTAAAAATTTAAAAATATTCATCATATTCGCAAAAAGTTTTAAAAGTTTTGTCAGATTTATGATGCTAAAAATTACCTAATTTTCTAAAAATCTATAAGAGTAAAGTAAAACTATTTAATATAAACGGTGATCAGCTAACTGACTTAATGTTTGCTGACGATATTGCTAGGATTGCAAAAACTGCAGGAAATTCGTTAATAATTATGCATAGGCTTGAGAATTATTGTGAAAAAGTGGTATTGAAAATGAATAGAACTAAAACTAAATTATTATCAAATTCAACAGAACTAAATATAAAAGTAGAAGGCGGAAACTATATTTACTTAGGGAAAACAATATCGTTTAAAAACAAGGAGGAAAAAGAAATAGTTGGAAAAATTCTGGTGAATGAAAAATACTGCACATGGCAGTACTGCTAGTACTAACTTATGGAACTAAATTTGTTGTAATGTCATCGACATTAAATAAAAAAAATCAAGTTAACCAGCGAGCCATGGAGAGGTCATTATTACATATTAGAAGAAAACATAGAGTTCCAAATGATGAAATTATAAGTAGAACAGGTTTCCAGGATGCAGTACAAAAAGCTGAATCTATAAAATGGAAATGGGCTCGTCATGTAGAAAGGTTACAAGACAACAGATTGACCAAAATTACAACTGCATGGATAACTAGAGATTGTTTAAGAAGAGTTGGTCGTCCAGTAAAAAGATGGAGAGATGACCTAAACGCAATGTGATGAGAGATGGGAAAGGAAAGCGTCGGATAGAGCAATTTGGAAGGCATTGGGGGAAGGTTATGTTAATAACTAATGAAGATGAGAAATAGTTAACAAAAATTAATTATTACTAATAATAAATAATATATTTATGTATGACTGTAATTGTATTAAAGTATGTACTTTATAAATTAATTGTTAAATATAATAAAATTTGTTAAATAAATTATAAAATATAATGGAAAAAGGAATATTAAAAGTTAGAAATAATAATAAATTTAATATTATACGAAATATTACTAAATATAATATTTTATCTGTACTGCTGCAGTCGACCGTACATTTGTTATTCATACGATGAATCTAATTCATCAATCATATAATAACATGATATTTTCTACATTGTTATTGTTATAAATCAAATCCTTTTTATATCCTTTTTTTCATATTAATTTTGGCTATTTTATGTATAAAGTTATTAGCTAGTAGATGTTATTACAACTGATTTACATTACCATTGATATCCTTCCTTACCTATAACAATATTATAATCGGTGTTATAAACTTTACCGGATTGCAAATGAATTGGAAAACTTTTTAATTAAACTTTTTAATTATAGCACAGAGAGAGATTGGAAATGTTTCTCCAGGTTTTCATTTAATATTTAGAAATTTATATAAATATGATTTATGAGATTATATCTTAAATGTCAATCAAAATTTATGTTATAATTTATTAAAAGTTTTAGAATAGATTTTAGTAAATTAAATGTGTAAAATATATAATAATATTATTAATAAGTTTCAAAATTCCAAAATTAATTTAATATGAAACTAAAAATAATATATAAATTAAATTAATATAGAAAAAAAATAATTGGAAACTTTTTATAATTAAATAAATACAGAGTTAAGAGTTTTGTAATTGAAGTTTTTAACCACAAGTTATTAATGATTCTCTTATTTGTAATTATGTGATTATATTATTAATTATAATATAAAATTATGTGATTATGTGACTAAAATATTGTTTAGTAATAAGTCGTGAAAAGAATTCGTAATACATTTGAGTAATAACCGAACACAGATTTTTTACTGCTGAATTAACCTAAAACAGGCTATTTTCGGTTGTTCTCGAACACTGCGCGTTGAAAATTTAGATGTAAAAAATACTTTCGCTTTCTCAAAAAGGGGTTTCCACTGGTGGGACAACCGAAAACGGGCTTTCCATTGGTGGAGAACATAAAGAAAAATATCAGTTTTTTGAAAATTTATTTGAAATAAATAATTTCATCATTAATTATAAATTTTTAATAATCACCATTTTGAAGAAATAAAAATCCTTGTTTCTTTGTATGAATTTATTAATTGAATTTTAAAATTTAATAAATTTTCCAAAGTAACTTAAAAAAAAAGAAAACACTTAACATACATATGTATATGTGCATACGTTCATATATTTCTACTGTCAATATCCTTTTAAATTTAAACGGCATCAAGAGAGTCTTTAAGAAGGTATATGAGTTATAAAAAAGTAAAATATTACAACATAAAAGCATCTGAACTGAACAACAAAGGAAGATCAAATTTAAGAAAAAAATGTATTTAGTTTTATGCTTAAGGAAACAATTAACTTTATTTTATAATATCGCTTGTTCTTGACAGAGACAACATAGCTAAAAAATATTCAAAGTAATTAAATAATGTAGAAATATAGAGTAACTAAAGAAAGCGATTATCTAAAATTTTATTTTGCGTCTTGAAAATGTAGATTCTGTTAATAATTATCAATTACTGTAATTTTTAGTAACAGTATGTAAAAGGACATACCAAGGCTTGAAAGGATATAGTTAAATGAAAGAGGGTTTTATATTCAAATCCATTTTATTTGAAAGATAATTATGTTTAACAAAACTAAAATTTCTGATTAGGACTATCTGTGAATGTGGCCCTCCACTTTCAAACATCTTTCACAATTCGCTTGGAATTTTGAGTTTGAAAAGTACCATCCATTTGTCAAAAATATTGAGAAACTTTATTTTAACTGAATTTTGGAAGTGATAACAACAATAATATTGATTAATAAATTTTATAAATATGAAGATGCTTGTCAGGTGACTATTTTAGCAATTTTGGCAGAGAGGGACATCAAAAAAGGACGAATAAATAGTGGGTGAAAGACTGGCTGACGAAGATATCGAAATATATAAACAAGAATTGTTTAAAGGAGATAAGTTAACCGATTACAATAACTTCTTTTTCAACTTCTTTAAAATAACCAATTATTTACTGACATTTAAATTTAAATTTTTTGGTTGGTTAGTTAGTCCACACATCAACTCAAAAACAAATGAGAGTTTATTTGAAAAAAAATTCTAACAATTTTAAAAACTTACGAACTCCGATTGCCAAACCATCAAACACAGTAATCCATTATCAAATTAGTTAGACAACATTAAGGTTTGGCAATCCAGTTTTGTAATGGATAACCTAAATTTAAATTATTTACATTTACTCCATATAGAATTTTTTATATAAAACTACCTAAAAAATTGTTTTATTTTGAATTAAGATGAAAGACTAGCAAATAATTTGACTAATAACTAATTAACTTGTTCATAAAGAATTTATACTTAAATTCATAAAAGAAAGAAACCAAAATTTTCACCTGATTTTTCGTATTTTCGTATTGTTATGTTTATTTTATTAGACGTTTTTTATGGATTTGAATATTTTAAATTTTATGGTATTATTTTTTCTCAATGTTGTAAGAAATAAATAATAATAATCACGATTATAATAATTTTCCAAATATTATTTAAATCTTTTTATGAATATATGATTACATATTTTATGATAAGCTATGTTATAAAATGTCAAATATCAACTTTAAATTTTATTATATAATATAGTAGCTATAGAGCTACCAAATGTATTTACTTTGAATATTTTCGTAGTCATAAGTATAGGCGCAAAGACTTAAGCTCACTGAACATGGAATTGAAAGTTTGGGCATACCTGCGTATCCTAAACGCGTCTTCACATAATAGTTATTCTAGTCATACTTACTAAAAATCTTATTTGTGATCTGGTAGGGTATTAGCTATGTTAATCTGGTTTAATGCATCCTTTACATGCATTTAATATCGTACTAAAATTTCAACTTCAATTGATGTAACTAATGCTTTAGAATCTTTAGATAGTTCCGCCGTCCGCAACTTTGCCGTTGACGGTAACAAATATTGATTCTTGAAATTGATAAACAAATTCAATAAAGTTGAATAATTTATTTTAATTTAAATTAATTAATAAAAACAATTATGCCAAATTTTATTTGTCAATTTGACATTCCGAAACGACAATGGCATGAATAGTTGAAATATAACGAACAAAGTCTCGGACGGCGGCGAGCGTGTCTGCTTTCATATATTTCTATACATTTCAATTTTTTTTCTAATATTCCAAGCCTAAAAGTTCAACGGCAAGACTATTTACAAGGTAAAATCATTAAAACTTTTTTTGAATTTCAGTGTTTTCAATTTCAAGACGATAGCCTGAGAGATCTGATTAGTTAGTTCATATAAGAATCTGACTGTGAAAATAACCAAAGAAAATTCATTTGTTAGCTCTTACCCTATAGTAGACTAAAAAAAATGTTTGTATATTGATTTAAGTAATATTTATTATTAATAAATTATTCATTTATTAATATTATAATAATCGCTTCAACAAATTTGTAATTTCCTTGATGTATAAAATCTTTTATTTTTTTATATAAAATTAAAAATTTATTTTATAATTTAATGAAAGTTTACTGGAGGTAAAGAAATTATTTAAAAAATAAAAATCCGGATTATTATTACTAATAAAACAAAGATTAAGAACCTTTTATATTTCATTATTATTTGCTGTTTTTTGGTTATTTAGCATAAAGTAAAGGAATAACATTTTAAGTAAGATTTTACAAGTTAATAATTCAAACTTAATAATTCATTTGCTGAAATGAAAAATTCACAAAAAGTTTAACATAATTTTCATAAATTTTTTTAATAATGTTTTTTTTGTATTAATTTTTTTTTTTCCACTAATAAACTTGCCGGAAAAGTTGCATTAAAAAAAAAAAATTTTTTTAATTAATAGAAAAATAAAATCCATTTAATTTTATAAATTCGCGTAATAACAAAAGTTTTTAGTTCTAATTGAACATAATTGATAATCCGGTTGTCCAGAGCCAGCCGCTGTGTATTAAAGTGACTTCTCATGTTAATGAAATGCAGCACTATACACTGGAGTAAAATATATATTATGATGATTATCCGTAATTTAACAAAATTTCCATTAAAAAATAAAATAGAAATATATTAGAAATTGGAAATTTGATTTCAAAAGGTATGAAGAAAGAATCGTTTCGAATATTATCATAAAATACAGAATATTATATTAAATTCAACAAACCTTTAAATAGTATTACTCGTAACTAATATTGGTCAACATTGTCAGTTTCTATTAGCGGTGCGTGCCGTACAGCGCTTCAAGAAACTGATTTTTGAAATAGTATTTAATAAATTTATTGCTAATGTTTAAAATACATTATGGCCTTATGTCAAATGGCTTTATTTCACAGAACATATGTACTTTGGACCACTATATTATTGAGTTATATTAATTGAATATTTATGGCCGATTTCACAGTACGATCTTTTTAGCTTAAACTTCGCGCATTAACTTATTTTCAGTGCAAACTTAAAGATAAACAAAGATAAGTCATCCTAGTGAGGTTTAATTTAAGCTGCAGATAGATAGAGCTAAAGCTTCATTTTTGACATTTTTTTATTATTACACAGAAATGAAAAATAAATTAATATACATTTAAAACCTTTATTAAAAATATCAATGTTATATTAATTTTGATGGTACATTTTCAATCACAATAGCCTTATTTCCAATTAGAATTCACAAGAATTCAGCTTATAAAAAATTTTGATTGAACAAGCAGTAAGCTTAAGTTACACAATCGGTTTAGTTAAACTTAAGCTTAATCTTTCACTGTGAAATTATACATTAAACTTTTAATGTGCATCGAAATCTGAAATTGTTATCTCTCAAATTATTTCAAATTATGACATTTTATAATTATGATGTGTTTTTTATCGGTATGTAAATATATGCAAATTTTAAAACAAATTTTTACAAAACTAACAATTATCATTAAAATAGTTTAATGTTCCTTTTGAAATTATGAATGTAGTCGCCATGGGTACTACAACCATAATGTAAAATAAAAAAAAATGTTATACCACGAGATAATTTAAAATTCATAATTTCAAACACAAAAATTATTTAATTCTTGTTTTGATATTTTTTTAAAAAAAAACCAAATTGGTATAATTGCTATTAATTTACATAATATTTAGTAAAATTGTGCATTTATACAGTAAAAATCATAACTTTCTTTTTGAAAAAAAAAAACAAATTAAAATAATAAAAACTATAATTCCCTTGAAAGTTTTCAACAAAAAATCTATGAACTATAACTAGATACCCAGAGAATTATAACTAATTACATAATTTTATATATAACTAAAAGTTTTTTTAAAAAAATATATTTGATCTTTTTATGCTTTCAGAAAATGGACGAAAATACATCATAACAACAACAAGAAGAGAAAGCTTATTATAAATTATGAATGATGTGGTTGGTAACTGGGTAACATTTGAAAAGAAGACTTTAACCAAATAAAACCAATTTGTAAAGGTGTAAATGAAGTAAAAGAAAATTTGAAAATGTTTATATAAATTTAATTTAAATTATAATAAAATTGATTTAAATAGTTAATATTTTAATAATATCATCACTAATAATTAATATAACGAAATTTCTTCATTGATTACTTTGAGCCCACCCCTTCGCATTAAGTAATTTACAAAATAAAATGGACAATAATGTTCCTAATCTTCAAAAAGTTATGAAATATAATGTAGAAAAATATAAAAATAACAACAACAACGAAAAAAATCAATAATCAAAATTACAGGATCAAATATTTATGATTATATGCTTACATATGAAAATGATGATGGAAAACGTTAAGCGTATGTTACTTTTCTAATTATGACAATTTTCTTTTTCATATTTTTTATCTTTAATCAATTATTTTAAATTTATAGTGTTATGATTGATGGGTTTTGACATTTAAGAATTAGATTTTCCATTAAATTTATATTAAATATTAGTTGGGTACGTAATCTTAAAATATGGTAGTATAAAATCTCGTATATTTGTTAAATTTCAGGTTAATTCACTAAAATTCAAGATATACACAAGATTTTAAAATTCGAGGTTATAAATTACGACATTTAAAATTACGTGATTTTGACTTCGAGATTTTGTACTACCAGATTTTGAAATACAAGATTACGTACCCAATCCCTTAAATTTAAATCGGCTATATGGTAAATTATCATTGAATTATTCAAATTTATAATTTCTATAAAAATTATGTCTATAAAATTTATTGAAACATTATATAATTTCCTAAAGGACATGATGAAGTTCTGGTAATGTGGGATACTGTGATTCGTTAGGTCCTGGGTTGAACTAAATATCACTCTAAATTGACTTGTAAAAATGCTAAAGGTTTGATTGTACACAATATGGCCATAAGATTTACATAAATTTGTAATTTAATTTAATTTTTTTTTTTTTAAATATTAAATATCAAACTTGTAAATATGATGTGCTAAATGATTCGAAAAATAAAAATAATGCTAAATGATTCTGTAAATATTAAGAACTGGCCTTTGACACCGAACACTGTACGACTATTCGTGCGAATTAAATTCCTAATTACGAAAATTTGAAACAAGGAAAAATCTTAAATTTTGCATTGTTATAACATATCAATTTCAAAAAACTGTTCAAAGTTTTTTAATAAAAATTATTACATTCAATAAAATTTACATCTTGAACTATCCTTTAGAAAATTTCATATACATAGAAAATTGTTTCCCAATATGTTGGGAAAATACAATCAATTACAAAGAAAATTTCTGTATTGACATTTAATTTCATCAATTCAACAAATAAACCAGTAAACAGAAGAAGAAAAAAAATACTTTTAAAAATATTAATTTTTCTACTGTTTTCATCCACAACAAAAAAAAAATAACAACTAAATAAATAAAATCATTCTATACAAAAATTAAAGTTAACCCCAACCACAAATTGAAAAATAAACGTCCATAAAAATGAAAGACAAAATTGCTGAAAACTGCAAGATCTACAAAATTATCTCTATAATCTTTTTCTTATTTTGTCTATCTATTTTCATCATTTTTATGTACAATAAAATAAAAATAGGACGCACAGTAAGCGAAAGAAAAGAAAAAATCCATTAAAAAGTTTTCAACAAAGCCATTTGCGGCTTGTTGAGTTGGTAGCTTTTTCTCGAAATTTTTCTATTAAATACCAAGTAACGAAGTAGGAGTTAATTTTATATAATAGAAGAGTCAATCCACATTTGAAATATTTTTTACACAGATTTCTTCTTGTATTGGTACCAGAGTTAAAGAATAATCTTGGATAAAGTTTTCAAAGTTAATAGACATTTAATAAAATAAGCTTTGACAAAATTATAAAAATCATTTTGTAATCAATTTATAATTTATTTAATACAAAAGATGAAAGCAGCTTTAAATATAGTTTTCATTTATATATTGGGAGAAAGATTAGTCTTTTATTAATGGTCTACTTACATATATTACAAATTAAGGACTCACAACATCATCGTTTTAAGAGATCTCAATTTTGGAGCTATCAAATATTTCAAAAAAAAATTACAAAATTCTAAAGCTAAATTGTTGGTGGAGGTACACTTAATTTCTAAGGTTTACTTAATTCTTAACCAATTAATTAAAATTCGCCCTTTAACAGGTAGCATCCAGGTTACCACACTTAAGGTTTACTTATAATAAATACATTTTACGATATTGTATCAAGATATTACAATGAAACATTTTATTTTTTCATTAAATTAGAAGTCAGATCGAATTTGCCACCACCACCAGTTACATAACTATTATCCGTAACCGTACTACTTATATAATTTATATGAAAATTAGCTTTTGTTGAATAAAAGAATTTAAAATTAGCATTTTTTTTTCCTTTTCAATTTATTCTGCCGGAAGTAGATTATTATGTGCTAACAAGTTATTTAATTTCATTATCAAGAATTGTGTAAATTCATTATCGGGTATGAGGTATGATGTAGTGTAGTGGGAAAATTAAAAAGAAAATAAGTTCTTAGAAAAAATTTTAATATTTTATTTTTAGAATTTAATTGAAAATTGATCATTTAAAACATTTTATTTTTATAATTCCTTACTATAGCAATGATGTAATGTTTTTAATGCTAATTTTGCTGCCTACACACATAAATCTCATATCTTAAACAGTCAGTTTATAATTTTATATATATTTGGATTACTCAAGTTGCTACGGAAAAGCTAAGTTTAATTTTTCTAGGGACGTTTTCGTTGTTTTTGTCGTTTAACAAATGTACTTTCACGAATAATTTTAAGAACGTAGTTTCTTATTTTATTTAAAACGTAAAATAAATTATTTTATATTACATATTATTTAAATAAATATTATCACTTTAATGCAGAGAGTCAAGGCCAAACGGAACTGAAACCCGTATATAATCGCTATTTTTGATGAACTGTCAACCTAAACTGAAAGGAAATAATAAAATATTTCGTTTCGGTTGGCGTTTTTTTTTAATTAAATAAATAATTGTTTTCGTACATAATATGAAGCGGTTGTACAACGTTTCATTTGATCGCCCCAAATGTCAAAAAATAATGTAGTGTGAAAATAAAAATAGACAGTTGTACGTCATATTGATTTTTCATACAACATGAAAATATGTCAACGAACTTTAAATGTTAATAATATTTATTTAATTATACATTTGGGTTTCGTTATATAATTATTTTATATGTAAACTTTTACAACCGGGTTTGAACTGGGTTAAAACTGAAACCGATACCGAAACGAAAATAAAATATAGAAACCGAAGCTGAGATGGAACGGAAAAATAAAATTAGGAACGTAACGTAAACCGGAATGTAAAAATTTCTCTTCTTTAATGTACATAAAAATAAATAGGTTTTTTTTTTTTTTATTTAACAAATACATTTCTAAAAGAAGAAATAATTCCTTGCGCTGCCATGTTAATACTGTGGTCTTCAAATTCATAGAATAATATTTATTTTTATTTACTAGGCTGCAAAAAATAAATTATTTAATATTTCATAAAAAAATGAACTTCTAATTTCTATTTTTAAGTTTCCTAAAAAAACAGCATACAAATTTTCGAAGGGTAATTTAATTAACAAATTCCAAAATCAAGGTCATGTTAGATTAATTTTATAAGGTAGAGAGTTAGAGTAAGTATACATTAAAAATTGTATTTTATTTGCAGCCCTATTTTGTGGCATTTGCGACATATAAAACGTGCAGTTATAAAACGTACTATATTTTTATCTTCCATTAGTGCATTCGCTACGATGTTTATTTATTTCTGCTACTGCGCCAAATAACCTACGTAGTATACATCTTTCGAAGACTTTTAGAGCATTTTCGTCATAAGGCTCTAAATCAAACATACCACTCACATTATAACAGTTTTATATATAGAGACATCTTAGCGAATCTTGATACATCCTGCATTTTAAGATCGTGGAATTGGGGAAGTAAGAACGATTGCCTGATGCTTGTATTATTTCCTCTATGCAATCAGATAACACATTTTCGTTTTTGAATTGGCTGCCAAAGATTTATTAAAGTATTCAGGTGCATGCAATTGACAATTCCTAAGTTTACGTTCATATGAAATATACAAGATAATGCTGATACTGTAATAATTATTATGTTTGAATCTGAACATCATTTAAAGTAAGTATCAGCTTATAAAATTAAATTAGTTCAAGAACATTTAGGCATACCTGAAAGCTGAAACCGATTATGAATGTCTTATTCGTATTCCAATAGAATTCGAATTTGCTAGAAAATGTCCAGATTTATCACAATTTGGTAAAATCCATTAAATAAGATGTTAAATTTTCAGCATTTGTTATGTTACAAAAGAAAGGATACAAACCGGAAATAAAGACTACCTTGTACATAAGAAATTAGTAAAATCTGAACTGCTAACAAGAAAAACAAAAATTAAAATTTCTAAAGCAATAATACGAGCTAAAATGATTTAAGAATGTGAATCATGAACTTTGACAAGGTTTTGCACCCTGTGTTTTGTACTTGAACAAAAAGGACAATACTTTTTTTTTTATTTTTAAGAAGATATTTTTCTCATTAGAATTTATAACTTTAAGTGTGTTATATTTTATTAATGGATATAAAGCTCCCAAATGTACTTTATCGTTGGTCTCTGTATTTTAAGTATAATATTATTTTTTTTTTAAATACATTCTAGGAATTAAAATAAATGTCAACATGTTAAATTAAAGGTAGGACAAAGAAATTTCATTAAAAGGTAATTGCCTTCATTTTATCGTTTGTACGTGCGTTCCTTTATTTTGTTTGTTTGTTTATTTCTCTTTCTTTTTTTTTTCTTTTTTTGTGAAAATACAATATAATTTTCTTTTACACAAAATTTTCATAAGATTTATATTACTATATTGTTCATATTTTTTTTTGTTAACAGTAGACCTTATGAAAATTGAACAATGTTTATTTAAATTTCCAAAAAGAAATTAGTTTAACAGCAAGTATTTAAAGGCTTATATTTGCTGAAATTACATACAAAATTATGTAGGAAATTATTACAATAAGATTTTATAAATGTCCTTTAAGATTTGGTCCTTGAAATAAATGTGGTTTGGCGTTCTAGCTAAAACTACGCGAATCAAACTTAAAGTAGTTATATAACGCTTCAGTGTGTGCTATAATCTATTAAAAATTTCATGAATACTGACTCTAACTAAATGTAAATGACCTCATAAATGTTGATGCTCATGTTGATATTTAAAAAAAAATATTCAACAAATTGTCAACAGAAGTAAATATAAATTCATTGTCGTAATTACGATCCGACAAAATTAATGAAAATGATGAAAAGTCTACTACAACACAGAAGAGTTGTATACTCAAAATTTCTAACAATTTCTACCGCACTACCCATAAAAACAATTTACGTATAAATTTGTTTGTCTTGTGTGTTTTATAAGATTTATATCCTTTTACACTTTATAGCATTTATAAACAAAAATTGAACTTAAATATTTTGGGAAACTTTTATTTATTATATTACTATATAGTTCTGAGGAAAATGTACCATATACAAATAATTTAAAATAAACATTTTATTATTTTAATTTATCACTGCCGTAGTTAAATTTAATTAATTATTCAATATAAAATACTTTTAATATACAATTTGAATTTTTAGGTATGTGGTGAAATTTGCTTCATTTTCCCTGAAGTATCAAACTAATTTCTAGAATTTTAACAAAAACGTAAGAAAATTTTTAATTTTATTTTCTATAACATTTTTACTTTTATTTTTACAATCAAAATTGAAATAAATTTTGAATTATTATGTTTTTAGATAGAATAGTTTCATCCAAATACAAATATTTATGTAATTTTAATATAATGTAATTCAAATATTAATTTTCAAAACATTTAACATGAAATCTTATATGTCAAACAGATATAAAGGATAAATCAAAATCGACAACAAAATATGAATTATTTTTTCGATTTATCGATTTAACCAATAATTAACAAATTAGATTTCACTTTTTTACAGGTAAAATCAATGCGTACTTCCCAATTTTGACCAAACCTTTGACCGAATATTAAAAATATTTTTGCACAATTTTGTTCATCGTTTCCTGTGAATTTTATATGCCAATACAAAGTTATTAAAGTTTAATTATTTTAATCTTAATTGAAAAATTTCGTAGTAAAAAATGGTTTGAATGACAGTCCTTATAAGTTATCCTCTAAAAAAATGGTTCGTTTTTTAACTAAGTCATTTCTTTATACAATAACTTTTTTTGTTACTCCTTTAGCGACTTGTAAACGTAGTATTGTAAACGTATATTTTAAAATAAGAAGAGTATAGAAAAAACGAAAAAAATTGTACGTATTGGTTTTAGTTCTACGGTGGAAAGGCGATGCAGAAGCAAATCGATTTTTTTCCTTAAAGGAAAATAACATAAAAACATAATTCACATCAATTTATACAAAAATATTGATGAACGCCCCCAACTATTCATTTCCTTCTATATTTTCTTTTGAATCCTTTATGAATTCATTTAATGATGTATTCAAAGGACATATTAAAAGATAAATTAAAATTTTCCTATTTTTTTCATAATATAATCACAAAATCTATAAAAAAAAAAAAAAAAAAATTCATTCACTCTACCAGAGTTTTTTTTTCAATAGTCATTTTCCAGGAAAGTAATTATTAACACCATATTTTTTTAGTGTTCTTTGCAAAATATATATAAAAAAATTAACCCAAATTCTTTATAATATTTTTTGTTGTCGTAAGCTGACAGGTTTCACTTGTTTTCATGCAATTTTCATTCATTCGAAAAGATGGATAGATTATTCATTACATACACCATGGCCAAGCTAAAGATAAGTAATTACTGTACACCTGGTTCTGACATTTTTCCAGTTCAGAGAAAGACTTTTTTTATAAAAAAAAAAAAAAAAATTTGAAAGGGCAACGAATTTCATTTATAAATCATTTTATATTTTCTGCGATTTTCTCCAGCATTGAATAAGAATAGCACATAAAACTGCAACTCTACAGAGTTCTGAAATCTTTATCACTTATTTATATAATGTTTCTGGTTTTTTAAATGTTGGTCAAAAAGCTTGGGCCTTTGTCTTCAAACAAATGATACGTCAGTAATTGATTTTATCCCTAGATAATTAAGCAATTTAATACTGCTGTTATAATAAATTTTGTGGAATTTCTTTGAAAAGTTTCGGGATCTCTGAGAACTGTTAACAAATGTATCACTTCCTATATTTCGGTATGATGATTAGGTTTTTATAAATAAAGTTGTAAGCATCACGGTCGATAAGATTTAAAAGAGCTTTTACATATCATATTCCTAAAGCTGTCCATACATTATAAAACATGTTTATCAACGTGTTGACAACTTGGTTAAGTTGTATCATTTGTAAGCATGTTTACAACCCACTGACAAAGAAATATTCAAATATTTTAATGTATTGTGGACGGGAGCGTTTGTTGACGGTTGTAAATTGTATAGTGGATAAGGCAGTCGTACAACCAAAATGACGTTTCTTCATGTTTTATGTAAAAAAAAAACATATTTTTTATTGATTAAAATATTATTAAATTATAAATATTTTTCACTCAACTTTAGTTAGAGAATTTTGTTTAACGTTTGACACTATCCTAAAAAAAAATGATTGACGGTTGTTATATATATCGGTTTTAAACCAAATTGAAATGTGTGTAGTGAAGATTTACAACATGTTTGACAACCGGATTGAACAATGTATGGGCAGCATAAACATAATCTCTAAACTAATGTTTAACGAAAATCATACCTAGGTAAATTACTAAGAATATATGAAGTTCTCTACCATATGGATGCCAGAATTTTTAATTAGTTTGGTTTGAATTTTGTTGCGTTAATCCAATGAAATTTTCTTACAAAATCGGGTAGAAATTTGGCTTTTTTAACAAATGTATTATAATAATTGTATACAGGTATAACAGATATGAAAAATGTAATTAGAAAAATATTGTAAATAATAAAATAATTGATTGTTGGAAAGAGTATTGAAGTCCATTTAATTATTTTGTGAACATTTTAACGTTTAATATATGTAAATATATTTTATAAATACGCAAATATTTACAAATTGTATCTATAATTGTAAATTTATCATTTTGTAAATTCAATTAAATTAAAATATTAAAAAAAAACTTTTTATAACAAAATTTTTTACAGTAATGAAATACAAAATAATAAAATAATTGAATTAATTTTCAGAAATTTATATAGTATTTATATATTTTAGTCGATCAAGCGAGAATTTAAAAAATAATAAAAAAAATACAGAACCAAAGTCCCTAATTCAGTAAAATTTATGAGTTTTTAATTAAAAACTTTTTGGCAATATTTAAGCTTATCGTTCGTTCCCCATCGTAAAAAAATAAAAATAATATTTAATCCTATTTTATACAAATCCATTTTTATATAGTTAGAACTTGAAAACCGCAAAAAAAAATTATTAATTTATTAATAACAAATTCGAATTAAGAAGAAACAAAAAATACATAAAATCAGATTAATTTTTTTTTAAATCTATTTTTTTTTTTTAAGTATTCATTCAGATTAGCGAGAAAACTTAAGAAAATTTCAATCTAGCAATAATATATCTAAGAAAATAATTACATAAACAAATTTATTAAATATATTTAAAAAAAAAAAAATCATATAAAGCAAAAAAAGAAAATACCGAAAGTATAACAAAATAATTTATTCGTAGGAAAAATATAAAAATGTAATTAATGATAATAGCTTCTTTTAACTTAAATGTATAATTAACGATTATCCTTCTACTATTTAGAACATTTTTATCTTAGAGGATGTAATGGTGAATTTGTAGTGGCTTTTTATAATAAATCTTAAAATTATTTTATATATTTCAATTAAAAGAATTAATAATTTATTATATTAAAAAAATGATTTAATTTATTATTAATTTTATAAATAAAGTTGTAAAAAAATAAGAAAATTTCATGGAATTTTTATAAAACAATTTTTTAAATTTTTTAGGTAAAATATTTTGAATTCTAATAATTTTATAAAATATGTTAAATTATGCTTATTAGATTTGGACCGATGATTTCACAAAAAACATACAAAATTACTAAGAAATATGAGTCATATTGGTGACAGGTAAGATCGATTTATGAGTAAATGCACACAGCTATTGATAACATCGAAATTATATAGAAATTCTCATTGTATATAATCAAATATTTATACATCATTTGTAATTATATATCAAAATTCAAGAACCCACACCTCAAGTACTGAATGATTCAGAAAAAAGTTTTTTATTTCATTAAATATTCAATAGCTTATTCGTCCTAACATATAGAATTAGTTTTGAAATTGATTGATTGGTTTGAAATAAGGGGATAACTAATATGCCTCTTGTAAGCATTTTAGTTATCCCCTTATTTCAACTTATCGCAACGTTCACACTTATCACAACATACTCCAAACTAAAAAGTCTATTGTAATCGTAAATTCCCTATCGATGATTACTTAATTCCTTGTTATTAATATTTCAAGTATATTGAAATCTATTGTTAAAAAATGTATATGGAAAATGACAAAGGAGTTTTGAAAATATGTATGTATTTAACATGTATAATTAATTATTATTCATTGACATATATATCAAATTGTTGTTCGTGGGATTACGTAACATTCAAGGACATTTCATGCAAATTGATTTAATTTTTACAATATTCTTCTTGATTTAATTTTTTACTCAACATTCTTCAGTAAACGCTCTTTAATTTGGAATGGTAGGGGGTAGGTCTTTCCGAATTAAGAAATAAAAAAAAATTACATACTCTAACATTTCAATAACTATAAAATAGAAACCGGCGACTCCCTTTAATTCGGAAAAATCTATCTATTTCGGAATATTTTTTTGTGAATTAACGGGCTTTCCGAATTTAAGAATTCCGAATTAAAGAGGTTTTACTGTATTTCATAGTTAAGCTTCAAACGATTTCTTGGGACTTATTATTGGAAGTGGTAATAGGGGATGCAAAACCAGGATTCCGGGATACAGAAAACTGGAATACGGGAGATTTTTATCCGATATTTAATACAATACTTAAGTGACTCATGTACTCCTTTAATTAACAATAAGTGTGTAAAGTGTCAAATTTTGACTATCCGTCCAATCAGCGTTGAAAACTCAAAACCGGTTGAATCTGAAATGCTTTTTCTGCAGCCGGTGTTTGAAAAAATTTCGATGCAGAATGGATGACAAAAGTTTGGCCGCTCTGTGGTTTAAGAGGACAATTTAAAGGAAGAAAATCTGTCTAAAAAAAAAAAAAAAAATATTCATGAAACTATTCTTTTCTAATGAATTGTGATTTGTATGTTCTTTTATGTTTATTTTATGTATTTTAATATATTGAATAATTTATCACTAGCGGTTTCCCGGTATTATCATTTTACAATACCGAAAACCCGGTATTGAAATTTCCTCCAGTATTGGATTTCGTAATTAGAACTTTATTTAATAAAATTTTAGAAGTTTCAAAATTAATATTATAAAAGATTTTTTTTTAAAATTCATTTTATTTTCAAAATTACAACATCAATTAAATCATCAAAATTTCAATCCTCAAAATATATTTAATTTAAATTAATCGATAAATCATTTAATATTTTGCCAGTTTTTCTGTTTTTATATAAAAAAGGACAATAAAAGTAAAAACAAAATTTGTAATTTTTTACAATATGTACAATATTTATTACATAAATATTTATTTGTATTTGTTTTAAGGTATATATGAATAAATAAAAACATTTGTTTTTGTGGTCACGTTGGTATTAATCAAACATATAACATTAAATAAATCAAATAAATTTAAATATTAACCACAAATACATAATATTTAACACAGTCTGAAAATTAATTTTCATTTATTGGCATTCAATTTTAAATGTTTGTCCTGGTCTGGGAGCTAAATTATTAAATTTATTTGCAATCTTATAAATTTGTTTTTTCCCTGTAATGAAATATAGATCAAATTAGAATAGCTTGGTACCAATTTCGCCCAAATTGAATATGTGACTATAAAAAGTTATGTCGTTCTTAGACGATTCGATACCCAGACTTTGTTTTCTGTTTTGAACATTATTTTTGCGATTTTAATAACTAAATGATATAATTAAAAAATATCCTTAAGAATTTACATCTTAACAAAGTCATTTGTTTTTGTTGAGTACTCATAACCTCTACCATCTAAGATTTTATCATTTTAATTTCATTGTGATTGTGACACCATTAAATAATAAATCTTGTATCTAAATTTATTTATATTAAATAAATCTTTCTTGTTTGAAAAATCTGAAAACTTTGACCTGAATAAGCACTTAAAAAAGAATATATTCATTTATCCTTTTTACACACTCTCTCTAATCACTTTTAGATATTGAATATATATTTTCTTCTGATTGTTTTGTTTGTTAGTGTTGTTAAACCATAAGCTTTATATATTCAAAAGTATTATTTTTTTGAATTGGTTATCCTTTTTTTTTTTAGCATAGCAATAACAAACTTTTTGGTTATTGGTTTTTATATTATGTTATTTATGTGCTTTTTTTTGTAAAATATTTTTAAATAATAATTTATCATAATTTTGGGTCGAGTTTTATGTAAAATAAAAAAAAAATAAACAAAAATCTAAAATGGGAGTTACAATGGATTCGATCCCTTATGGCACGTTTAAATCCAAAATTCAATTTTGGACATCCCTACACAATTTTACATAGCATGCCGGATTAAAAGTCACAGTGAACGTGTCGAAACGAATTCGATCGCAAGGAGATAAAATTGTTTAATCAATTTTAGACGGATTCGTCGACTGTAAATAAATAAATATAAATTAAAATTACAATCGCGTAATCTTAAAAATGAAAGAAATTCAACTTCTAATATATAACTTTATTAAACCATGTTGCACAGGCGATTCGTAAACAGGACATTCGGGTGAATTTAAAAAATCATTCTGAATCCAATTCTTTCTTTTTACATTATTATTTTTTAACTTTTAAGTTTTTTGAATTAAATTATGTGAAATTATCAAATAAATTTTCAAATGACGTGACAGTCGATAACTAGAATTTCGGATAGAATCGGTTCGAACTTGCCGTAAGGTTATCGAATTCATTGTGACTTCTACTTTATAAATTTGATTTTGTATAATATGTCACTGAAAAATAATTAAATTATTAAATTAATTTTCAACTTGACTTACTACCTAGGCCAAATATAAGTCACTTTACATTATGTGAGGATGTGTTTTGGTTAAAAAATTGAAAACTGTCAAATTATTTCGAAATTTAATTTATCCTTTTCAAAAAATTTAAAAAAAAAAAAGAATCCGTCTTTAAATATTTTGATAATTATTTGTTATTTGTTTAACTTTGAGCCACATTTTAATGAGAGTGTTACCGAATTTGTCAGAAATGGAAAGGTAATTGTATTTCTTCTGAATATAATTATAATGGAAATTAGAACAGAAAATTATCATTTGTCACGGATAATTATAATCAAAATGTTTGTGACACATAAAAAGGAAGGACTAAACTTTTAACATATGGTGGAGATATTTTAATTTTTTAAAGCGGTAAAAAATTAGGGACGTTTTTTTAAAAAAAAAATCCGCCGGGTTAATTTTTAAATAAATGGTAAATGTAAAAATATTTTGCTTTATTTCATAAAATAATATATTGCCATCTGCAGCTGTACGACTCATTATAATCAGGCTTTAGAGATTTCCAGTTATATATTTTGTTGTGAGTATCACACACAAAAAGGACAAACCTTTTAACATAAGAGAGTAACATTAGCTAATTTTAAATATTTTAATTTAATTTGTGATAAATGTTGTTAATTGTACAGTTCTGTAAAAGGATTAAAAAATATTTGTATATGTATATATTTTAAGGGTAAAAATGTAATTTTGTAAAATATAGTTTAGTTTAGCATTCGTGTTTAAACATCCCTGAAGGTATTTAAATTAATAAATTATATAGGGATTTTTCGTTACACCTACAATAAAAAATATATAATTCAATTAAATAAAAATTTTACATAAAATAAATGCAATTTTTCAATGTCTACGCCAATTTTTGTCTATTTTATTTCAATTTATTTCAATTTGACGGGATATCCTGTGTTTTAAATTATTTTATATTTTATATAGTTATTTATTATCCTTGATTAAGGATACTAATCAATATTTAATCAATGATATAATAAATTATTATTTTAGATTATTAAACCTAGTTTTAAGTTCATTTATCATTTCACTTTTATACTAGTTTAAATAGCAGTTTTCTTATTTAAACCTATTCTGATTCTCTATCCGAATACTTAACGTACATTTGATTAATTCTTACTTAAAAATTAATAGATTATCCGAAATTTGAATATAAATGGACTTAGAAACAAACTATCATAAATTGATTTAAGTTATTATAGAATTTAGGAAACTTAAAAACTTTGGAAAATTTTATCAAAACTTTCTAAAATACTTAGGTAAATAATTAACAAAACTTCAAAGTCGGTTATAATATGTAGAATTCCATGATTTTGTTTTTATATTAAATAGATTATTTCAATGGTTTATGTAACAACGATTGTGATATTACCATAATTTCGAAGTTTTCTTCGCTCCAGAATGCTCCAGAAAAGTGATCAAAAAGTTTTTAAAAAAATTTCAAAAAATAATCGTGTACATTCATAAAGTTTTGTAAATTACCCTAAAGTCTAATGTAATTGAGTCTTTATACAAACCTTATGACAATATTATTACTTCCAAAAGAAATAACTTCAAATAATTTTACATTTTATTAAAATATTATATTAAACAAAGATTTCTAAAACTCAAAAAAGCAAACTATTTTTCTATTTGGAATAAGCTTTTATTACAAATTTACTTAACTGCTGTGAAAATTCAAGATTATGGACCCAATTTAGTAAGAAATTTATTCATTAGTATTTGTAAGATAGACAAATGGAAAAAAATTCTTGATTTTATTATACTTTTCTTAAGTTTTTCTATAATCTGTTCACTTTTTTTTAATACTTTAAATTTTTAACTTTTATTAGGCTATACGAAATAATGTCTAACGAAATAATATCAAAAACAAACAAATGAAAAAACTTCAATTTTTAAATATTTTGTTTTAATTTAATTTCTTTTTTACTTTATTTCATATTTCATGTTATGATATTTTTAATTGTGAAATAACATCAAAAAATTGCTTAGTCCTTAGTGAAATAAAATCAAAATTAATATTTTTGATATTATTTCATATTCAATGTTTTTGTAATATCATAAATTTTTTGTAAGAATCACGAGTTCTGTATATTTCCTTCAGATCATAATGAAAAATATGAAAAATAATATTTTTCCGATTCAATGGAATTTGGTTTACATTACTTTGGTACATATAACATTTTGGGTCGGCAGTTTCACTAGGTCCCTATCATAAATTCGGATGCTATAAAATACATTATAGCTCTCATAAAAGATGTGAAATTTTTAATAAAGTATTGTTTGTTATAAAATAACAAAACACTGCTCAAAACCTTACTACGAGTTATGTTCTACACCTAATTAGCATTTTTTTTTATATTGTCATTTTCATTTGGAATTTTGTTATTAATTCATTTACCTTTTTACTTTATTTCATCTTAACTTTTTGATTATATTTCAATTATGATACAAGATCAAAAAAGTGGGTTTTGATGTTATTTCGTTTGACATTATTTCTTAGAAACCATTTTTTTTTTTTGGTACTGGAATAGAAGTTTATTTTAATAGTATTAAATTACTTATAATTTTATATAGGTGAGTATTTTGTGAACAAATAAAAGCCAAGAAAGAGGAAGAATTTTAGGAATAATCTAACTAAAATTTTTGTTATCTTCTAATAAATAATCTGTTTGATACTTTTGAATAATAAACAAGACCCAGCATCCACCCACCAAGCATTATATTCAGTCATATCCGGTTATACTACAATAATATATGATGAATTGTATCGTTGGAACCTAAAAATATAATTGTAAGAAAGATATTCTTTCTACTAAATGTTCTTTGGTAATTTAATTATAATAAAAAATTGTATTTACTTTTAATTACCTAGATAAAAAAAAAAGTTACCGTCCCGGTACTAAACTCAGATAAAAACAATTTAGTTTCGTATATATAAAAGTAATTTACATTACAAACTCTTTTTAATAAAATTCCAAGTGTTAATTAACAAATTTTAATTAGTTTTTTTCTACTTATGAAAGCAAATCTTGAATAAAAACTTTCTAAAAGGTAAAATTTTTATGTTCGGATATATTTTTGTACTTTTTAGGTTTAGATTTAGACGAATCCTAAATAAAAAAAAAGTTTTCCAGACTATTTAAATAGTTTTTTATTTTTTTATATAACTTGGTTTGTTTTATGGTTTTCTTTGATGCTTTCTGATTTTATTAATATATTAAGATAAATTAGTTTTCTTATCAAAACTTAAAATTTAGTAATTTTTACTTTATGTCCCTTTCAATTAAACTTTGTTACATAATTCAATTATTGAAAATATATTACAAGATAATTCGATAATCAAAATTTTAAAATTTTCAGTTAATTTAAAAGTTTAAAATAAATTAAAATAAAGTTTAAATTTCGAAATTAATGTACTTTCACAAATAAAATTTGTTTCAAGTATAATTACAAAAAAAAAACTTTTCAAATTAATTGCATCCTTGAATCTGATTTAAATTTATTTTCTATTTATTTTTTCAATAGTAAATTAATACGAAAAGTTTAATTTTCAAGACAAATAATTAAAATTATATTTATATATTTTAACCGAAATACAAAATTCATAATTTAATATTATTATTTTATCATGATAATACAGAATTTCAGAATTATATACTAATATACACTATAATTTAAAATACATCAAATATTAAGAATTATTGAATTAAATGTAAATGAATAATTTTTGAGGTTACCAGTAACAGTAACACAATCTTTATGCAATATCCGAAATTTCTACATATACAGTACTATATAATACCTACACGCCTACACTTCCACTAGACATTACAAATAACTATTAAATTATGCATTAATGACGGGAAATTATTTACATTAAAATTATGCAACAAAAATTATATAAAATGTACGTTTAACACTTGGTAATGTTAAATAACAAACTGCTACTTTTATTTAGCATGCTTTTAAATTTATTTTTTATTTATAAATTTTTAAGCTATCATGAACTGACAGGTGACAGCGGAGGAAAGTAGTAGCGTTCTTTTGTGAAGCCTAAAGCTAGTGGTAACCTGTTAATTTGTGTGTCTTCTTAACGCTGGAATTACAAATTTGTGTGTTTCCTCAGCTTTTTCTATTTTTACTAATTTTTAAATTTTTAAGCATTGAATTAACAGGTGACAGCCGAGGGAAGGAGCAGCGTTCTTGTCAGAACTGCCAAGCCTGAAGCTAGTGGTAACCTGTTAATTTGAGTGTGTTGTAACGCTGAAACTACCTTAGCGAATATTTTTACTAGTACACAGCTAGTAGTATATGTCATACTTTTTTGAACTCATTTAGTTCAAAAACTTAATTGTTCAATTTTTAATGGCTTGAATAAATATGTGGCGACGTACGTATAGGGTAAGAGTTATTTTCAGAACTATAAACCCTTATGTTTGTGGTGGGCTCTTGGTTCAAACTTTAATTTTTTGCTTTCATAATTATTATATTTTTATTTTTAGTCTTTAATTAACATTTGTTTGTGTTCGGTGATGGGTAATATGTTCCTTTCTAGCATAGCCTTATTAACAATATTTCTCATTATACTTGATTTAGTTGACAATTTATATGTCTCTATCCCAGGTACTCATTTTCTTAGTAAACTGAAGATGGGGCTTGTGGAAAAAATTGGACCAGTAAAATATTCTTTAAAATCTGACATATTTAGCAAACACTGTCATTTATTTTGTTAACTGATATTATATTATTCTATCGAAAGTGGAATTAGTCATAAAAGAACAAACTTTATTACACAATGACTTTAATTTAGTGCATCCCAGCTGCAAAAATCAAATATTTTTCAAATAAATATATA
Source organism: Rhamphomyia laevipes (assembly GCA_963920725.1). Lineage (NCBI taxonomy): Eukaryota > Metazoa > Arthropoda > Insecta > Diptera > Empididae > Rhamphomyia > Rhamphomyia laevipes. Next base: position 41,204,509 of record OY987256.1, read on the forward strand.
TTTGCGAAGTTCGGAAAAACTCTTCAGTTTTTTTTGCCGAACTTGTTTTCAGCATAACTATGGGCGCATTTACAAACAGGTAAACTGCATATTTTGGGCGCCATAGAACGCTGGAATTTTCTCCTTTTTTTGTTTCATTTTTGCAAAATTGCATAAAACATAATTTTTTACGAAAATGAAAAGTAAATAAATTTAAGAAATTTATAATTAAATTATGCAATCAAAAATAAACATTAAAAAAAAAATTAATTACTTTTGTAAATTTTTGATTCAAAAAAGTATTTTCAGGGAAAGTATATTAAACACTCCATTAAAAATCTTAAATATTTGTAGGAAAGCTATTCTCAAAGCATTACACCAACTATCCGAAGATGATATTGTAGAACATCAATTAGAAACCAGGCTCAAAATATTTACAAATGAATCGACTTGAATGTATTGTTATGATGACATTTAAAATTACAAGCAATAAAATTTGATTAGTCGATTGTTGTTGAGAAATACAAATTTTTGATTGAATTTGTTGATTAGGGATCAATTTTCTTAAGAATTAAAGAACGTTGCAGTATGCATTGCCTAGGATTGGCAAAAATAGAATTGCGGCACTGACCATCACAATCACAACATAACAATACTTTTTTTGTTCTACATTAAAATACTGGATTCATTAAAAACTTGAGAATTATTAAAAAAATATATATTATTTAAAATTCATATTTAATCAGTTATGAAAATTTATTAAGTAGAAAATTTTTTCAGGTACTTATAATTTTTGTGTAAAATTATATTTTTTATGAGAAAAATACTTAACTGGCCCTTAATCAAAGAAAATTTCAATAAAAATGTACTTGACGAAAAGTTCGTATAACTTTTTTATAAAGCATAATATTAAATAAAATCAATTAATAAAGTTCAAGTGTTTTTTAATAAACTTATATTTTTATTTCTGCAACTCTGATGGGTACTGGTATATTATAGTTTTTATTGTTTGAGTTAAAAGTTAAATTAGATTACATTAGTACTAGGAAGTTGGAAATGAGATGAATGTTTTCGGATTTATGAAAACATTCATCTCAGTTTTTTATTTTTATTTAGGATTTATATAATAGACAAGAAGGTATTAGTTTAATCCTTTAGGTATTAAAGAATTATGAAATAAAATTTAAGCGGATTTTATAAATTTCTGAACTTTAGTTGATTGAATTATTTTTTATTTTAAATTCTTGTTGAAATAATTTATTATCGGATAGGAAATTATTATATACTCGAAGTGACAGAATAATGAAAAAGAATGCTAATTTTACGAATAAGTTAAATAGTGAAATTTGCGGCAATAATTGAAAAAAATATTGACTTTTCGAAATTTAAGTTCAATTACTTATAAATCAGCAAAACCTTAAAATAGTGGCCTTGCAAAAACTATATAAAATGAATAGGAATTATACGTGCTGAACATGAACTTATTACTGTTCAGTATAATTAATTGTAAATTGTAACACGGCAAATTCATAAATAGACCCATGGTAACTTAACTTCACACTAAGTAATTTACTAATGTAGTTAGAGATACAGAAACCGGGATATATATCAGGAAGTTTAATTAATATTTTATTAAAATGTAATTTGTTTTATGTAATAGATCCGATTCCGAATAGTAAATATATATGTTTATATGCTAGTAAAGTATGGAATCGTTATTTCGATGTACACATTTTCGTCGAATTGAATGTATCAAAAAAAAACTTTATTAGGTTCGCATTTCGTCGATTTCCTTGATTAAATCCTTTAGCTTTACCAGCTTATATATTAGTAGATTAAATTTAATTCTTTATTTCAAAGTACCTTAGAGATAAGACATGAAATGGTTGACGTGGTTCTTTTGACTGAAGTATTTGGGTTAAAAATTAGTTCTTTATTTGTATTAAGTCAAACTGAATTTAATCAGAATGTTCGAAACTGATCGCCTAATTATTTAAAGTATACTTTCAGAGAACGACTTTATAGAAAGTTAATAGAATGTTGAGTATTTGCAATAAGAATCAAAATCATATAAGAATTTCAACATCTAATAAAGTTTAAAAGAATTAAATCTTTGCGTTATTGCTTTTTGTTGTAATTTTAATTTATTTTATATTAATTTTTGATAATTTATGACTATGTAAGACTAAGTTATTTTTAGTTTACTTTTAAAATTACTTCTTAATTATAAGTATTGTATTATCTCATTGGCATTTACTATAGTTTATTATAATATTTAGTAGGTATATAAGTTATCATTGACAACACGTTTGAGCTAAACAGAGAATAAATAAATTTTAATATGATTAGTTTGATTACTGATTAAATTGAAAGATTTCATAAATTTATTATTTAAAATTAATCATATTATTTGTAAATTCCATTATTGAAGGTGTTATACCTCAAATTAGACACTGTATTCCTCCAAATAATATTAAAATATGTTAAATGTTAAAACAATATCTACAAAAAATTACTATATAAAAATTATTTGACAGGCTTTGTAAAATTTGTTATCAAAGTAAACACACAATCAACATAATAACTCGTATATAACGTTGTAAAAATTATTTACTTAATTTTATATAAAATAATAAAAGAATTTACATAAATACCATAAGCATAAGGCGCAATAAAGATATTTTCGCGAATTGTAAAACGAAATTTTCTTATTTTCTTTGGCAGACTTAACAGGTGCTAATGTGAACATTTCTATTTCTTGTATAACCTTAAAAATAGTATATTGTTTAAAAAACAATTGAAAAATGGCTTTGTTTAACATTTATTCATGCAGCATGCCACATAGTAAATTATGTTTTTGAAAGGGTGTCTTCATCTCACAAACTACAGGGAATTAAAAATAAAAACATAAGATAATAAAAAAAATTATAAAACATAAATTTAAAAAAAAAGGAAAAGTTTAAAACTAATTTTTTTTTATATACTATTTGCCGTTTAAAGATGGAATTTCGTTGGATTTGATATTGAAAAATGGAAATTGCGTTTTATTTTGTGAATAAAAGTCAAAATTTGGTTTGCCGAATGGCACAAATGAAAATAATGGAAAATTAATGGGAAAATATATAACAAAAATAAATATTAGATACATACCTAAATATATTTATATACCTACAACAAGGTAAAAAATAACACTTTTTTTTATATTTTTATTCAAATTGAAAATATAACATGAAACGATGAAACTTATTTATAGGATTTTGAAGAATGTATATTTATGGAAATTAAAAAATATAATTTTGTAACATTTAAGAATATCATCAGGAGTTTTATGATATTCTGGAAAATAATTTATCTAGAATTTATTGACAAGAGAAATGTATTTTTTTTTTTTTTTTGTTAAATAAAGTTACTTCTTGCAAATTAGTGTAGTAGAAACAAATGATTTTTATAATAAATTAAAAAGAATTATACTAAAACTACTCGAGTTTATGTAATTTTTAAGAATTGTTAATTTTTTAAAGATTAAATATTTTATAAATATTTCTTTTTTTGTATACTAAATTAAATCCTTTATTGGACAACTTATATTTATGAATTTTTTAAGTGCTGTTATGGACTTTGCACATGATACGCGAACTGCAAATTGTGAATATTCCATACAAAAACAAATTTGAGGTTAAAAACGAGCTAATTTTTTATTCGCAAAAATGTGGATTGCAAGTGGATCGCGAATAGTGATTGACAGTCGCGACTAGATATTTCAATTCGCAGAAAAAAAAAATAGTTTATTTTCATAAATTTCATAAAATAATTTAAAAAAATTTGATAACATTATGTGTATTAATTAATTTTAAGCATTTTATTTAAAAAAATTTTATTAAACATGGAATAATTGATTTGTTCGCAATTCGCAGTTCGCGTATCATGTGCAAAGTCCTTTACACTGATTTTACATATTTACAGAAATAAAATATTATATAATATTTATCAAACTCTTTAATTATGGTTTACGGAAAATTCATTGTCTATAGAAAAGTTATCGTAATAAATTAATCCCATATAAAATTCTTCGCAGGTAAAATTCTAGTAAGGAAATTTCATACTATAAAACTAGTTTTAAATGGATAATTAAATCAGGATGTCTAGTACTGGTACAGGGTGTCTGCCGGGAAGGTATACTACTTTGTTTTGCCGCCATTGTGGTAAATGTTAGTCTTGACAGTTCATATTTGGCAGTCGTGAAGTACACACGTGGTAAATTTATTATGGAAAAATATTCGATAAACCAACGTGCCAATAGGATGTTACAGCTCGCCCATGACAACCCCGATTTTCATGAAAAAATCAGAATGAGTGACGAGGCACATTTTCATTTAAATGGATATGTGAACAAACAGAATAGTCGGTTCTGGGCAATGGAAAACCCTCAAATTATTCATCAGTCACCTTTACATCCATTAAAAGTGACAGTCTGGTGGGCAATTTGGTCAGGAGGAATCATTGGACCTTACTTCTTTGAAAATCAAAACGGCGTAACGGTAACTGTGAATGGGGAGCAATATCGTGATATGATTGAAAACTTTTTACCGCCACAACTGCATGCTTTGGGCTTGATTAACATGTGGTATCAACAAGACGGTGCCACATCGCATACAGCCAGGATTACAATGGAATTACTGCGAGACCTCTTTCCACAACAAGTTATTTCAAAAAATGGTGATGTTGATTGGCCTCCACGGTCGCCTGATTTAACTGCTCCGGACTTCTTTTTGTGGGGATATCTAAAAAGCAAGGCTTATGCAAACAAACCAGAAACGCTTGAGCAACTCAAACAAAATATTCGTGATGAAATTAATGAAATACCGCGTGAAATGTGTGAGAATGTAATGAAAAATGTGCTCAAAAGGGCTCGCATTTGTGAGGCTAACAGAGGCGGACATTTATCTGATATTGTATTCCATACATAATTGCCGACATTAAATAAAACATTTATCAATATAAGATCCATTCTCTTTCATTTAATAAAAAATTATAAACAAACAAAGTAGTATACCTTCCCGGCGGACACCCTGTATAATTTGAAATGTTGTGACTTGTGATGGAGAGAAGAATAAAAAAAAATCATTAAAATAGACTTTTTCTACATTTTTTAACTAATAATTTTAAATTTAATGCAATTTGTAACAAAATTTAGTTTCGTGTCTAGTTAGGGCTTCTAAAATATTGGGTTCATCTGGTTCATACTAAAATTTTGGAAATATTATAAAAAGTGTTTTAAATAGTGTACTCGATTACACGATTACTAATCCTTTAAAATTAGAGGTTCATACTTTTTAAAGAATGTTATTTTCTGAAAATTAAATCACGATAATATTTCCTGCTATAATTTATCTTCGATGATTGTTTCTTGCATTGAAATTTCCTGCTATGAATTTCCCATTGCGATGAATTTTATTATTTTCTGTGATGATGAATTTTTGCGTGATAAATTTTTCTGCGATTAATTTTCTGCGATAAATTTTCTTGACCCGCTTAATTATTTATTTTATATTTATTTAAAAATATAAATATTTTATTTGATGGGATTGGAAAAATTTAAAAAATAAACCAGCAATTTCATAAAATTGTTTCAAAAGTTTAAAAATAATTCGGTAGTTTCAGCAAAGGACAAAATTCTTTTTAACCGAACTACCGAATTCTTTTTAAACTTTGGAAACAATTTTATGAAATTGCTGGTTTATTTTTTAAATTTTTCCAATCCGATCAAATAAAATATTTATATTTTTAAATAAATATAAAATAAATAATTAAGCGGGTCAAGAAAATTTATCGCAGAAAATTAATATTGTCATTTTATGACAAAAGGACAAAATTTTATTATTTGAATTTTCTTTCGATCAATTTTATGGCACGTTATATACATGTACATATAACGATGCACCGTTGTAAATACATAGTTAATTGACGGTTATTATAGCAACACCATATTTTTTGGTAGTATGTATACAAAAAAATACTTAAATTACCACTTCCAGTCTTCAGTCTAGATCTAAAGGTATAAGGTAAAACAGTAAATTGATTTTATTCAAAGTGTTTTATGAATTTATAACTAAAACCTACAAACTAACTTTCAATTTGATTGCTTCATTGAGTAAATTTCCAGACGTAACAGAAGATTTAATGTTTCTGAAATAATTTGATGATAAAGCTATTTTTATGTTATAATATATATACATACAATTGTATGGTAACGATAAATTCAAATTGTCAGGTTTTGGCATCCACATCCATGTTCATAAAATTGCAAATGAAAAATTATGAAATGTGATTGGTTTGACATTTGTATAACTTTAGTCTTAGGTTAAATAGTCTAAAATAAAATCCAAAAGAAGAGAATTATGAGGAACAAAATCTCAATTTGAAATAAATGACAATGAAGAAGAAGAAATTCTAAAAATATAGAGAATAAAAAAATCAAAAAAGAAAAATATTAGAATTGACAATAATTAATAAGCTCTAAAAATAATGAAATTTGAGATTTGACAGAAGCAATTAAAAAAAAATTAAATATATCAAAATTTATATTAAAAAATTATTTTACTTTTGATGATAATTATTTTTTAATGAACAATGATTTACCAATTCCCATAGAAAATCCTGAAGACATTTCCAATTCTTAGGTATGTATTCTAAAAATGGAAAACAAAAATAAATTCCGCGTCCAATGTAATGTAATTGTTGTAACCGATTTGAGTGAAATTTGATTGACCTTTTGTACATAATTTAGTTTCCTGATAATTCCAGTTCTTTGGTTCTCCTATAAAATTTAATATCGGTAAATTTAATTGATCCCTATTAAAATTTCGGAATTATGTAAAATACGTTATCATTACACTAGTAGTTTTTCGTAATTAAATGCTTTTTTCTATATATATTTAGTCATTTTTGTATGAACATGAACCAAAAAACAACATAGAATTTAATTAAAATTATAGCCTTTAGTCATACCTGAACTCATAGATTTGTTAGCATTAAAAGTGTATACATTTCGTTGAGTAGTTAATTAAGTTTTTACAAGCATTTTTAAGCTTTTAATAATCGCTTATAAACATTTTTTATATAAAATATTTTACTTAATCTCATGATATATAATCTCACTTTATATATTTTAATAATATTCGATACATAATTTGTATTTTAATACAAGGTAAAATAAATGGATGATTAAATTTTATTGGAATTAATTTGTTATAAATAATAAAGTATTAAATAAAAAATTTATATCATTAGTCAATAAATAAATTACTATTTATATATGCATCATGAAAATATAATTTTATTGGAAATATTAATTATATATTGTTGTTATATAAATATTTATGGTGTCAAAAAGGATATTTAATTGTCTGGAAACAATAATATTGATTAATTATTATTATTACGGAATGTTGACAGTCAATTATTAATTGTAAATTTATAATCTTTTTTGTAGAATTATAAAACTTCTAAATAAAACACAATATTTTTATTTTTTCTTTATTACTCCACCTGGGAGCATATGGCTTCCACTTGACATCTCTATCTCACTCGGTTAATTGCTGCTATTCTTACACTATGCCATGTGAGATTACATTTTCCTAGTTCCAGGAGTACCGATCGTCTCCAGGTGTTCTTGGGACGACCTCTTGATTGTTTACCTTGAGGAGTGGATCCACTTCCATTTGCGTCTCTTAATCTGTTTGACAATTGGTTCTTCTCTTGTAATTTCAGTTGCTGATGGTGTTTGGCCAGAATATTCAAAATATGGTACGGAACGGAGAAATTTGTTGAGAAATACCTGCAATTTCTGTATGATGTTGTTCGAAACTAGCCAGGTTTCGCTACCATACGTCAGTAATGATTTGACACATGAATTGAATATTCTATGTTTCGTCTTTCTGGAAATCTGGGAACTTCTCCAGATAGGTGTTAGTTATCCGAATGCCGATCTTGCCTTTCAAGGTCTGTTCTGTTTCGTTTCGTTACGACGCCTTAAATATACCCGTTTTAGAATTTGTATACTGGACAAATATAGTTGCAAATACAAAATTGAAATTCATCACATAATCTAAGTAAAAACAAAAACGTTTGATTAGTAATTTGATTTTTAGTAAAAGCACCAGCGGCAACAACGTTTTACTATGTAAAATTAAATTATGTCGACTATTTTAGAGTTAAATAATATTTAATATAATAACAGTGATAATTTCTATTCATCAATAAAAAAACGCAGATCACTACGACTATCCACTGTTTAAAGCAATACAAAATTTACCATATACTAAAATATTAAATGATGTTGAATTAAAGGAAATTTTAGAATATATTGACATAGACGCAATTAATCACCAACTAATTCGGAAGAATAAATAACATTAAATAAATATTCCAATTAATTGATATTCCAATAATACTCGGATTCCAATATAACTTGAAGGTTCATACTAGATAATACTACAAATAAAATTAGTTTAAAATCAATATTATTATAAATTTTATGATCCACTAACTAACCAAAAAAATTACAACTTAAATGTTTTACCATAGTATAAAATTAAAAATAATTATAAAATTAAACAACTAAAAATATTAGCTAAAATTAAACAACTAAAAATATTAGCTAATAAATTTAATATATTTTGTGTAGTATCAAATTTTCCATATCTAATTCTTTTTTTCAATTTACATTGATTACTTTCGATTAAAGAATTTATTTCTGTAGATTTCCTGGAAACTTTGGAGGTGAGTGATATCAATACGATATCCATCCTTATATTTATATGATGTATATTGAAATATCTAAACATATAGGGTATCCCAGACTGGCTAGGAAGGGATAGGAGCCGCTGATCAATTTATTCTTGTCCCATTGGCAGTAGTTAAGAAAGAGAATGACAGAATTATGAAGAAGAAGGTAGGGAAAATATGGGTCAATACTAACACCACTGCCAGGTGACCAAATGACTTTGGCCGGAGAAAAATCTTAGTAGAACAGAGATGCTTATATCACAGAATAGGAGCAACCTGAAAATGTCGGTGGGCATAATAACTGGGCACTGTTGGGAAGATTGCCAAGAGAATGGGGCTCACGACGGTGGATTCATGTTAGAGAGTCTTAAGACTTGAGTCGAGCGGAAGATATCAGTCATATGCTGTCTGACTTGCCTGCATTAAACAGGAGTAGATATCGCATTTTAGGTAACTATCAGATGGACTTGAAGAGTTGGTAAGGATCCCGGTCAGGGCTCTGGTAAAGTTTGTTAAGAATGGGGGGTAGGTATCGCAATTTAGTTAACTACCGGTTCGATGGACTTGAGGATTTGGTAGGTTGGTAGGGATCGTCTAAAGTTTGTTAAGAATTCGGGGTGGCTTGAAGAACAGTTGAGGGATAATATTGTTGTTATTCAAGAGGATACCTATGGACCAAATAGTGGCCTTGTATTAGAGATATAATACCCCTTTACTAACTAACTATCCCGAATTACCACAACTGAATTGAATTCATAAAATGTAATGACAATGTACAGTCGTTACAAAATGACAACCATTTTTTTTTTTAGAAAACATTTCAATTTTAAATTGCCTGTTATATTCGGTAATAATATCGGTTATGTGATGTCTGTAGTGAAATTTTGAATTTCGTTGTCCACTATTTATACTAGGACACCTTATTTCCATTATATATTATATTAAACCTTTGGGTATAATATTAAGATCATAAATTCCCAAATGAAATTCAAATTGCGCAAAATTGCTATATATATTTATAAAATGTTTGTCTGTATATTTGTGACGACAACAACAGTTGGGAGTGTTGTCATCTTTAACGTTCCCTTAGGAGATATATAAATACATATATAACAAAATGAAAATGAATGATATTATCTTGATAGATTTTGGTTGGTAAAATAATAATGAAAATAATATATAAATAATTTTTCTTTTTCTTTTTCCAGTTGGTTTTGTTGGAAAACATTTCAATTTTTTTATATTTGAAATGCTTTATGCAGAAAAGTTTTTGTCAGTAATTCATAAGTAATTCGTAAGTAATTATTATTATTTTTGATTAATGAATTAATTTTTAATATTTATTTGATTGTTATTGATTAGTTTGCAGAATTCTTGATTATTAAAATTTCATTATTTTTACCAATATAAATAGCAACATTGTATATCAGACATTTAAATCTTTATTACGTAAACTTAAAGTAGCTATTATATATTATCAACCTATATCAAAGAAATAGATACGTAATCATTAATTTTGGGTTCACATATATTCCAATAAAAATATTTTTTGATAATCTTTTGTTAATTCGCCAAAATTTCAAAAATACATTAAACAAAAATTTCATTCATATACTGATAAAATCTGAATTGATATAAATATATTTTGAAGAAACGAACATAGCAATGCAAAAAATAAAAATAAAAATGAATATAGTAAACCCTGGGCCATTAACATAATTGATTAAAACAAAATTTATTCAATAAAACTTTATCACAAAAAGATGTTTATTTATTTTGTTTTTGTGTTAATATTCATGGAATTTGTGAACGGGAATCCTTCATTTTACTGGGGAGGGTGTAATAATTAAACCACAAAAAACCTATATAACGCGAAATTATTTCCGCACAATAAAAGTTAGTGCGGTATGATGGGTGAAAATGTAAGTGTTTTGTTTGTTCTGCTTTACGATCTGAATCATTTTTTGTTGTATAAAATAGCATAGCAATACATTTTGAAAACAACCGAAATTTTCATGCCTCAAAAATTAAGGATATTTATATTCTTTATATATACAGATATATTATATGTGTGTGTATAGTTATAATATTATATTGGCCTACAAAAATAAAATCGACAATTTTTTGTTGTTTCATTTTTAGAGATTCTTTTATTTTGTAATTTCATCAATTTTTAAAGTTTTTTCAGTTTTGTGAAACCACCAAGAATTTTGTAATGTTCGTTTGGTTGTAGGTTATTTTGACAAATTATCATTCATGAAAGCGGGACGGACATATTAACAACTAACGACTGCATTAACATATTTTTTTTATTTGGTATATTATGTAAATATTATATCCCAGAATGGCAACCTATTTAATTTAAAAACTGTTCATATAACATGGCCGTTGGTTGGTTAGTTTGTTTGAAAGGATGGGGAGAGGATTGATTACACCACGCACGAAGGGTACAAGATGCCAGTTCTCCATACCGATCGCGGCCCCTGAATAGAACTTCAAACTACAGCACGTCGATCTACCCTACTACTTCTTATCAGCCTCCAAAGTTCAGTCAAGAAATGATTGCGAAAATGTTTCAGTCTTCTAATTCTGACCGCCCGGCAATTGTATAGCAGATGCTCCACCCTTTTCTCCTCGTCATCGCAGACTTTACAGGTGGACTCTGCTTATAAACGAAGCTGTGAGACATGCCTCCTCCGCAGAATAATCTACATGATTTTTTATTCAACATTTATGTTTAGTAAAATTACCGTCAAGTGTAGTGTTTTAACAAGTTTGTGTTTGAAAATATTTTATAAAACGTGTTAATACACCAACATAATGATAATACTACGATTAGTGGTTACCGAGAATTTGGCTTTGGGATAGAAAATAATAATTGTATAGAAAATAGTGATTCAATTTTCTTGAATAAGATTACTTCAGAATAGTTATTTTAAACGGCTTAAGATAATCTCAACGCAAGTAATGAAAACCCAAGAATAAGAACGTGCCTTAACGCCATAGTAGGCAGTTTTAAAGTTTCAATAGTGGGTTTGGCACATTTATCACTTATCCCTTTGAGAAAAAAATGCGAATTAGCTTTTAGCGAACCCAAACCATACCGCTTCTGAACTGCCTTTTCACCAACACATTAATAAAAATTTTATTTTATTCTCTACATAAAAACAAGTTCGCTAGCGTGCCGCTTTAAGTTCGCTAAAAACGAACTCGATTTTTTTTTATTTTTAAAGACGGGATGACGTGTCAAATTTCAATAAACAATTTCACAAACACACAAAACAAAGAAAAAAATATGGAAGCTAGAAATTTTATTGAAATTAATAATTAAAGTAAGTTTAAATTAAATAATTAAAGTAACACCAATATAAATATCATAATATAAAAAAATATATAAATATTTTCAATATGCTTTCATTTTTCAGAAAAAAACATTGACTAATTTACCAGATGCATCGCTGGAAAAATACGTGCGAGCCTGCTTAAAGGCAGTGTTAACAGATGCAGCTGCCTGTAGTTGTTCCTGGTTTGGCCACCATGAAAATATACCAGTTGAAACATTCACAGTAATGAATATTATAAAAGGTAAATTAAAATCTTATTTTCAATATAGAAAGATTAAAACATTTAACAAAAAATGATCTACAAAAACTATTTTAAAATCATTCCACTGGAATTCAATCGGAGTTCCCTCATAAATTGATACAATTGCGTAAGAACAATGTAAGTCCCATTTAATGTTCTTCAAAATATTATTTTTATATTTTGGAATTACAGAACTATTCACCATTCCCACATCCACAGAATTACAAACATACATATCCAATTTGCTGGAAGCCAGCCAACTATAAGAATAATTCTCTAAGGAAGTGTACTAGTCCGTGCACTAGTGCTTTAAGTGAAATAAGTGAAGATTTTGTTTTGTAATGTTAGCAAAAATAATTTCTTTTTTATATAAATTTGTAATAATATTTAATGAATAATTAATAAAATAACATTTTCCCAATAAATCAAAAATTATTTCTTTAAATAAATATATATTTATTAATGGAGATGTCCATGGTTGTTATATTAGTAGAAATGGTAGGACAACAATTAAAATTACCTATGCAACAGGAACTAATAAGTTCACAATTAAAATGGTTGGTATAGCATCATAGATAGTTCACTAACAATTAAAATGGTTAAATTATTATTTTACTATTTTGCCTGGTCAAAATAATTATTTTGATATTTCATTAACCATGATGTCGTGATAATTTTACTAGAAAATAGTTCATAAACTTTTTAAATAGTTGATTGACATTTGTAAATGTTAACCAATAATAAAATTAACTATTAAATGATTGGTTAACAAGAAATATTGTTGTTTCTATAAAATGAATACTGAATAGAAATTCAACTATTCCAACTATATTGAATTAACCATGAGTCTTAGTAGACGCATTTTTAATCTAGTTTTGTGGTTGATTTTACCAAGAGAATTGTGAACGGATAGTGTATTGTATTAAATCCATAATATTGCGTTTGGTCATTCAATTATGTGGATGGGACGGCTACATTTTTGGAATAATTAATAAAGATATATTACGAGTAGTTAGAATAACTATGAACTTTTGTGTTGGATTTGATAGTCAAAAAAATGGATTTCGTTCAAACGTTTTTTCTAGGCATTTTCGAGGTTGAAAAGTCCGACAATGCAATAACAAAAAAGGTCGGGCGTACGCGTACGCAATATTTGCATGTGCGAAGTAACATCTCCTAGATCCGCTTGTGATATTTAATGAAACACATGTTCATCCTGATGCTCTTACAAGATGATATCGATACTTTTAGTGAGACCATGTTGAATTTCCCGTTTATGTGGAGAGCTCTTTTAAAAAAAATAATAACTCACATTTGGATGAAATTTGATACATAGGTTGGTATCGTAATTACTCACAAACGTAACCAGATATAGGTCTATAGATTTAGGGGGTTCATGGCAAAATGTACACATATGTTTAAGAGCATTATAATAATTATTATCTAATTTAAATGAAATGATAGCTTCTTTATGTACTTAGTGTCGTCTGTAAAATTTGAAGGTGGTAGGTAGTTCAGTGGGTTCATGTTAAAATTTCCAATTATATTTCATAAGTTCAATGTTCTACATTACACAATAAATTTCACACATAAGATACCTTTAATATTCCGTAAATTTTATAGCCTGTTGCTAGAGTTGAATTGTGGGAAACTAACGTATCGAAAACTAATATAACTTAGTTTTTAATAAAAATTTCATATAATTATTAGTATAATATAGCAATTATTATCCTATTCCAATTAAATTTTACACACAGATTAATTTTATGATCTAGAGTGCACCTGAAATTTGGAGTCTGTACTTTTAGGGGGTTCTTGAACAAGAAGTTTTATTTTCTCAATTTAATATTATTACATGTTTTATAGCGTGTAATTGTTAATTAAAAATTGAATTTTTCAAACATTCGTTTTAAAACAATATATTAAATAAATGTAATTATATTATATTAAATCAAATATTAAAGAATTAAGGAAATGACACTATGTATCAAATTTCATCCAAATCTGAGATATGATTTTTTTGGTATATTTCTTTCTGTTCAAGTTGCTATGTTTCTGGCAATCGGGAAAATTTATGAAATATACGACACGAATCCGGCTTTAAAATTGTATAATATAAATATAAAGTAACAACTCAATATCATTTTTATTCTGAATATACAGTTTACAAAAATTAATAAAATATTTTCATTTGATGTACCTAAAGCTCTTCATATTAGTACACCTCATACAAACTTAGAGATGTCTTTAATATTATTAGATATGGCGGAATATATTTTCTGCGGAATATATTAACGTTATTTAAGTTTTAACTCAATTACCGGAAAATATAAGTCAATGAAAAAGAATTTTTGTAGAAGAAATAAAAATAAAAATTTATTACAATATGAACTTTTGGTTACCCTTTGGTAGAAATGTATTCTGCAGCAACTAACAATACTCTCAAAAATTTTATAGATGACGAAAATTGGTTTATATTTTTGAGAATAAATGTAAATTATTAAGGGGGTGATCAGTTGAAAAAAGAAATAATCTATGTATTGAATGAAATATTAAGATTTTTTCTATATTTAATTTGAAAATGCTTTGCATTTTATTTATAAAAAAATTCTATTTATAATAAAAAATTTGTTTATAAAATTAATTAGAAAATGTAAACCAACATAACAGAACAGCATTATATATATCGTCGGTTGCATTTCACTTGTCCCACAGAACATTTTTGTCAGTTTTAACATTTTAATTGATTCTTTCATTTTTAAATATAAGGAATCCTAAACTTTTTCATTAACTGACCAAAAATTGTGCCAACTGTGCCGATGTTTATTGAATATTTATAATTTGTTATAATTAAAAAATCGTTACCTGTAAAGTATTTAACTTTTAGTAATAATGTAATGCAGCCGACGATATATATACATATAACAGATTTATTTATAAACAGTGCATAAATCACAGTACCGATAATGGAGATTTATCACAATTCGTAGATGTTATATTGCAATTTCTTGAATTGAACGGTAACAATAATTGTTAATTCATTTCGTGTCATGTAATGTCACTTATGTTAGTGATATTTTTGTACTCAGTTAAATGTGAATTGTAAAAATGTGCATTAGTTTCCTCCTAACCAGCACATTTTCTTCGTTTTATCTTTCGAATTTCTAAATAATTTAACCAATTTTAAAAGGAATAAATATAATATTAAATAGTTTATGTTGGTCAAATTGAAATTATCTTAAGGGAAATTAGTTATTTATTTATTTTTGTGATTCCTGGCTGATGACGATGACATTTGAAACTGAAATATATATTCTTTTTTCTTTTTTTTTGAATTTTCTAAATGTTGTTTTTATTAACATCAAGAAAAGATTTCTATTGAATTAAAAACTACAAAATTATTTAACGAATTAAGCTTGGGCTACAATGTAATGATCACTACAGTATCGATTCGTTTATTTAGTAAAGTTCAAATTTAACGAGTTCATATATTTTGTATGGAAAATCAACTGATTCGACATATAATTTGCGATTGAAATTGTATCGGAACGAATCGAATCGAAAAAGTGATTGGACCTTTACGAATCCAATCTGAAGCAAATATCAAGAAAATTTAAAGGTTAAAAAAAATATATTTTACTGGCATCAACAATTAAAGAATAACTTAAATATACTATAGTACACTGTTTGCCAGAAACTTCAATAACCCTAATATTTTTTGTCATATATAATCAAACACTCATCAATAAAATAATGACGGGATATTGTATAATTTGAGCGAAGGACATGCTGCCTTCAGCAGAACGGCATTATATTATTTGAGATGGCAACATTTAAAATAAAGAACACATTTTTAATTTTAATTTGTTTCTAACAGCAATTTAGTATATTGGCATATAAACATTGTTGTCTTCAGAAAATGCTGTTTCATTTAATTATGATTCTCATTTAAGGTTTTTATTGTTTTAAAACTATATTTTCAATTGTTGTTGGTTTTCCAGACCGTATGTGATTTTTTTATAACATAAAAAGGTGATCTTTCCCAACACCATTGCAAAGCTTTGGAAAACCCTTTTCTTTTTGATAAATAATGATACTAGTTTTTTCTAAGCCAGACACACAAAACTAAGGGATAATATTATGAAAATGTAGAAAAAGCACTTTGTGATATGTTGTGTGAAAATTGAATTTCATTAAATAAAATAATGTCAGTTTTCCATTTTCCATGTTCTTGTCGAAGAATGTAATGTAACATGACGAAAATAATTCTACATAATAACATTTAAAATTTTGTGATTATGGAGCATTAAATAAAAGTATAAAGATACTAGTAGTTAGATTTAGATTAGTAATCAAAATTAACTACTGCTTTACATTACAGTACAATCTAAACACGACAAATTATCTCTAACATAACATTACAATATAATGTAATGTGGTATGTACTATCAAAAAGAATATATAGAAAGAGAACAAAATTCGTATAAAAGTTTTTATTTTGGGATATAATTTCAAGATTAGCATAAAGCTTTTTCAAATACACATCCTTGAATAAAACAAAAATGTATTTACCTATACAATACATTATATATCTATATCCAGAGTTGCGTCCATACAAAAACTTTTATATTAGTTTTGATCTCATCCTATATATGCTTTTTGATACTATTAACAAAATTCGTTTTAACAGAAGTTAATATTTAAAATATTAATTCTTGAAAAGTTATATTAAGATCATGATGTACGTATATGAAATGGCACTATATGATCAGTGCTGACAGTGGTGATATAAAAGGAAGGCCACTAATAAACCTTTAATATTAAAAAAACTGTTCCAGTGAAATTATGGTAACAGTCAAAGAGAACATATACTAAAATATTTTCTACTGCTGCAATATTGTAAAGTCTTCTGCATAACTTGGTATATTATTCTATTAAAATAAATACTGAGTATAGTTTAGCTTTACATATTTGTTGGGTTTATGCGAAATAATCTTGTTATACATAATGGTTTCACTACGTCATACATATCGGTTCGAATATATGTATTTATGATTACAAGCCTAAAGGCCCAACCATAATATGCTATGCATATACTGGCTTATGCAAACTCTATGCACGATATGATTATATGTAATTCGTATCATCAAACCATAATGTGCACATGGCAACATTCGTTAACTTTTGCTCTCTGTTTCGTTATAATTTTGATTGTCAAATGTCTGTATGTACTACGATCAGTTTCGTAGTACTACGATCGTTGGATATTTGGTGGAAATCATTTTCGGTTGGCTCAGATACATAAAATGAAGATAATACTTTCCATAAAATGTCACATACTTAATATATTATGCATCGAGATGTTTCTTTTCCAATTTAAAAACACCATGCTAGAACTTGCATAGAAACACCCTGAGACAAATACCTAGAAATAACATTTAATAACAACTTATAAATATTACTTAATGTTTTAATTTACTTACAACAAACACAACGGTAAACTGCATTCTGACTCAATTGGTGTACGAATTGAATTTTTAATTAATTCTGGTTCAATTAAATTTAATAATATTGTAAATCCAGATTTTGTCATTCTTGTATGAATAAAAAATTTTTGGGGATCAATTTCTTTAATTTTCAGAAATGTGACTCTATAATAGCCATGTTCTATAAACTATCCCAATTTATTTCTCTTAACGAACAAGAACGTAATTTTTTCGTGCAATCAATTTCATCCTTTAATTCTTTTAATTCATTCAATAATTCAAATAAATTTTTAATTTGTTTTAATTCTTCGATTCTTCCATTTTAATGTACTTGCAAATGCTATATTTTCTGTGGAAAAAATATAAAGTAAATTTTATTAGAGTAAATTTAATTACTGACCCTCCAAATTAAAATATAATTTACTGTGTCCACTAACTTTTTTAATAATAAATATTTGCAATTTTCACATTTACATTAAATACAAAAATTAAATATAATTGCACTTTTGTTCAGTTTGCTAAAAATTAAATATGTCATTTTCTCAAAAAATGACAAACCGTATGCCTATTATGGTTTGGACGTATGCAGTGCATAGTAAGAATATCTATGCATTCGTTTCGTTTTGACATTTTGCATAGGCTTGCATATGCCTATTATGGTTGGGCCTTTAGTATATGAATATACATCTAGATATAAAATATAAATATATAGCTAAAAATAATTCATACAATGAAAAATGTTAAAAAATTACTTCTGAGACTAAAAATTATGTTGCATGCATTTATAAATCACTATATTTCATTTTATATCAACAAAACTAATTCAAAATATCGAATGATAGAACCAACACTCTTAAATTAGAATATTTCACAATTTTTCGATATATTTTTTTTTTTAAACAAACTTATTAAATCAACAAATTTGTTCAAAGTTTATTTTGCTGTTAAAATATTTAAATACTTATTTAAGCAAAATTCAAAATAAGCTAAGAAAAAAATAAAATTCAATAGCTTAAACTAATTAAATAATTGATAGAATGTTGATTCAGAGCATATTGAAATATTTATATTTGAACAGGTTTTACAATAAAATTATTAGTTATTAGGAGTAACCGAATAACTGAAGAGTTGTGATCGAAAGATCTGTTAAAAATATGGATTATTAGCTCAAATAAATTTTTCTTTATGTTTTTAAAGATGGAGATTGCAAAAATTTCAATATTTTTCATAATAATTATTTGAATCAAATTTGGCACATCACCAGCATAGTTTCGTGATCTACTTAGTGTTCGCATATTTTGATGTCGATAAGTTTAGTGAGGATATATCCATGATATTAGTCTCAAACTAATTTACAAAGTATTTAACAAAATCTTGGTGTCACACGGAATTATATTCGAGATTTGTATCCGTTCTGGTAAGAATTATTTAAAAAATTTGTTTCTATGCCAATTAAATTTTTCTTTTCGTTTTTATTTTGGAGGAGATTTGAAAGTTAACAATATTTTTTTATGTTAAATATTTAAGCAGCTTTAGCATATATTGATTTAATAAATAACAAAGACTTAAAATAAATTATTGTCACATTACTTTTAATATTTTCAATTTATCTTATATTTGACTTTCATAGATTTTACGTATAAAAGTTGAAAAATATTTTAATTTTTTTTAATATATTTCAAGATCTTGAAGAAGCAAGTAATTTCACTAATTATATTTTAAATAAATTTTAATAAATATATTTTTCGTTACAGAATTTAATAATTATACAAAAAATACCTTAAAATGCGTGTACTTTTTTTCGTAATAATAATTTTGGCTTTGGCTGCACCAAGTGTCATGGCATGTATAAATGAGGGTCAGTACTGCAATATCAAGGATAACGATTGCTGTGATGTAGATAAATTTGCATGCGAAAGCAAACCAATATCAGAAAACAATTCAGTCAAACGTTTTATTTGTGTAAAAAGGAAGTAACGGCTTCCATTTTCAAAACTCTTATTTTATTTTAATTTTTAAGAGAAATAACAAATTTGAAAATAAATTACATATAAAAATATAGTGTATTTTAAAATCAAATTATATTTGTATGTAATTAAAATTATATGAAGCCAATAAGGATTTGCTTATTTTATTTCAAATTCAAGTGGCGGATTCTATTATTTGTATGAGAAATTGGAAGGGGAATGAGTTTAAGATTACTCATTTGATTATTATTTCTAAAAATTACTGATTTCGACTGTAAAAGTAAATTTAAAAATATACCAGCTATAAATTAAAACGGATTCTATAATTATGCATTCAAATCTGAAGAATATATACATTACATAAGATATGGACCATTGTTAAATGTCATTTGTAGAAACTATTAGAATAAAATTTATATTTCGTTTCATCTGGTAAAATATCGTCATAATTTGAACGTTATAACAAACACTACATTCGTGCGTGACAAAAAACAAGTCCAGGAGTTTGAAGTTTGCGAGTGATTGTTTATCCAGAATTAATATTAGGTAAAAAATTAATCATTCAGATTCAGGTCAATATTTTTTTTAATAAAATTAAAAATTAAGTATTAAATCAATATAACTTGGGGTCTTTAGTTATGAAATAACTAATTTAGAGAATTTTAATTATGAAATAACAAAGGGTTCTGTAAAAGTGTACCTAAAGTTAATTCGACAATCCTTATTGGATTATGTATATTGTATAGTGTATAAGGATATGAAGCAATCTAGAAACGGTATTCAAATTTAATTTAATTTATATTTTGAATATTGAAAAAGTTCCATTTCTTTTTTTTTTAAGACAAATTAAAAAATATGGCCACCATTAAATATTCCGATTTTTCTTTATTTATAAATTGAAATCAAATTTAATAAAAAATGAAATAACAATTTTAATAATTAAAATTTTTTACGTTTTTTTTATTGATTTTTGTAGATCAATTTCGATATAACGTATAGTTTTATATAAAATAAAAAGAATTTAAATATATTTTATATTGAATTTTTATTTGAATTCCGAACGTAAAAATTGAAGCGATGTGAATGACGCATGTATTTTACTCAATTAATAATATAGTATTAAATAATTAATAAATAAATAAAATAAAAGTGTTTATGAAATTAAAATTCTTCATTTAATTTGAAACATATCAAATTCTTCCAGAAATTTGATTCAAAATTGAAAAGCGGTTCTAGGAGATTTAGTTGTAAACATGCAAATTTTCCTTAACGCTTATAAGCCCTGGATATACAAGCCCGATTTGTTTTACCATAAACTTCAATGTAACACTCAGAGTTATTCAAACTAATTGTAATAGTTGAATATCTTCACACTTCATTTCGCTAGTTATACATAACTTTTAAATTCAATATCTTAAATAATTTAAAAATTAAATTAAATGTTTGTGTAGAAGCAATTATAAATTTGGTTTGTTTATAGTTGCTGCTATTACTCTAGCTTCAAAAAAAAAAAAGAACTATTTTGAAATTCAAATTAAAAAGTTTCTATTAACTGTCAGTTTTCTTTCAATAGAGCAAACAATAATTTAATTTAATAACACTAAAAATTTTAATATATTGACATTTTCAACCCGAAGTCTTCAAGTAGGATTTTTGATCCACGGATACTATAGTTATAGCTCCAATGGCCATTGTTAAAGGTCATATACTATAATATACTATTGATAGGGGTGATTTGAGTGTGTTGACACAGTGTGACTATTATTTTATATAGAAATAGTAAACACCACTTCAAGAATTCTTAATATATCTCTGCCTCTGGCCAACAAAATGTTATGATAGAATTCAAAAAATCAAAAAAAATCTGGAATTTGTACAGAAAATCGAAAAATTTAAAAAAATACAGAATCCATTTACTAAATTTAACATCGATTGGAAATATTGTTATCCTTAAAAAACGAAAAATATTAAATTCTAAAAAAATATGCTCTCATAATTTAAATAATACTGCGTGTTTATGATTAGCGATTTGGATATTTAGTTTATAATTAATGATAATTTATTTTAGAGGAAATAAATAAATTCTTCCATTTCATCGATTTTGTCGATATAATAAAATATTTAATCATGCGAAACAGATTTTCAAAAACAAAAAAAAAATTAATATTTTGCGTAATATAATTTCCGAATGGCATATAATTTAAATATTACCTAATCATTATGTAATAAGTTAAATTATTGAAATTCAATTTCATAAATTTTACATTAAACATAATTTTACTGTTTGAAGAAGAATTTTTATTTTATTTGTTTTATTTTATGTAAAAAATCATTTAAATCATATGTAACAGTATCTATTTAATGTTGAATAAGCAAGCTTAACATTAAATAATAATAAAATGATATATAATCATCGTTATACTATATTTTATAATACTATTTTCACTTTTTAACTCGATGTAATGGATTCTTAACTGCTCTTTCTAAGTGGGTTTTATATCAGCTATTAAAGTCATGTAAATTTTATTTCTACTCATATATTTTACGGTTTCTACTTAATTCACCCTCCACATCATAATTGTAAATTGTAACAGATGTCATTACATACATACATACTTTATTTTAAATAAAGATCACACAAATAAAATCATATTTAAAACATTACTGAAAACGTAGAGAAAAATATTAGTTTTATAAATTTTGTTAAGGAAGTTTTCGGAAAAAATAATCGAAAATAAAACAAGAATCCTTTTTTATATGTCCTGGTTTTTAATTCGCTATTAAGCTAACATTCATCAGCTGATGTTTGATAAGTACTTTAACTCCCACAGGATATTCATATATGTCGATAGCCAAGCTGCTATCAAAGAAGTTGGTTCCTATATATCGAAATTTTTACTCTTTGTGACATGGGTTGCTCAATCAATTGGCACAAGGACATCGGGTGAGATTTACACTGCAGCATTGAAGGTAATGAAAATGCAGATTCGTTTGGTCGGATAGGCGTTGAAAAATCGTGTATAAAGGTTAGCTGTCCAATTCAATCCGTCTATTGACATCGCAGCGTACAAAATAGTCAACGATACTTGGGATATATATTTTCAGCACCGTCAAACCAAATTATATTGCCCGCGACTCTCCAAGAAGAAATCGGAAGTCATCCTCTCCAAGAAGAAATCTGAGGTCATCCTCTCCATGAATAGAACAATCTGAATTAAACTTATCGGCCTCCTTACTGGTCACTGTTAGATCGGTATATATCTGTAGATTACCATGGATAATTTATACCGCTTTGTGGATGAAACTATATATTGGAACATCCAGTGTGCGACTGCGATAGATTTGCTCGTGTCATGTTTAAATACTTGGAGCGTACCGAATTGCTCGGTAGGTCAGCTTTTTCAACATTACCTTTGCGGATAATTGTTTTCTTCATATAGGTAAGTAGAATTTTTGATAAGATTATTGCTTAGTTTTTGAACCTTACATAGAGACGTAGTACGTAAATGCGTTTTTAACATGCACCCTTCTTAACATCTTAACCTAACCTAAGATTACATTCTGGGAACATTTATTTATTGAATATTTACTTTATCAGGTTTGAAAACTATCTCAGATTTAAAAATTTGTAATAAATAAATAAAATTGAAATAAGAAACTTTAATATTTCGGTAATGTTTATCATAAATATCATTTTAATTTGAAAATATAATGAAAGGTTGTAATATTATTTGGAAAAATTTTGTAAATAAAAAAACGTAAAATAATTACCTTCTCAATATTTGATATCATTTTTGGTTGTAAGGGGATTAAATAAAATATATATTTACAGATTTTTTACATTCACATTAAATGTTAAATTCTCTGTAATTCAGATCAAATTCCTTATCTCTTGAAATTAGATCTATAATTTCATGTTCTCCAAACAATTTTTAAGATAAAAAATTTATATTTAAAAATAATTTTCGATTTAATCTACGATTATTTTTTACTGGATTCTTTGATATTTTAATTGCTTTTAAATATACATTAAAAATAAAATTATATCTTTAAATCTAATTATGATTAAATCATAGAATATTTTATAACTTTTATCAGTCTTCATAATTTTTATTGTAATATTTTTGATTTATGTGATATTTAATGAATATCTCTACAAATCCGAATAAACTCTACAGTAGTTTCTTATGCACTAGGAGTTGTTTTTTTTTACAATTTTCAAAAACAAATACTTTTTATTTAATACTCTATAGATTAGTATCCGTCGCAGTTCCAAACGATATGCAGCGCTACTTAGTGAAGTGTAGGCCTGAACCTTCACAATTATGGTTAACTAAAATATTAAATTATTGTTATCATTAATATAAAATTATAAAAACACGTTCAAATAACGCTGCTTACCAAATTTATTTATCTTAAAGCTTGTAGTGAGAAACCAGCAAATAAGTTTAATTTAAGTTTAAACTGTGGCTAAGGTTTAAGTCACACTGTCGCACTGTACCGGCTATTACTGTGCTAAATAACAATATCAAATAGATAGACAATTAGACATACATTATTGATGTAGGAAAATTTTACTGATATAATTAATTATATAAAATACTGAATTGTATAATAAAAAAAATCAGATGATTTGATTAGTTTTGAAAGAATTTATTGAATTTAATAACATTAAAAGAAAAGTTTTAATTGATTTTAATATTATAACTAAATTTTATGTTAATTAATAATATTGAAATAATTTCGAAATTATAATCAACATTTGTAGCTAGTACTAAATTTAAAAGAAAAGTATTTGCTAAATACATTTTATTTCGTTGTTTTTAAGACGATATAATAGGATCCAATAATCTTCATCGAAATGTACCTAAGACATAATTAATTAAAAAGGAAAACCACAATAAATAACGACGAATATGTTGAATGATTTATATTCTTCTGGAGACAGAAATAATACAATGTTTAAATTTATGTTACCATTGAAAATAAAACTTCAATTTTATTATTATTTAGCAACTTTATAAAGATAGAATTAATTTCTTAATTACTTAAATTTGTACTTTTCTCAATATTATTTTGGAATATTGCAGTGCTCTGTAAACAAAATTTATTCTTATCAAGGACAAAAATTAGTTTAGTTTTGAAATTTGGCAAATTAAATCAAACTTGTCATATTTCCTGTAGAGAAGAGATTTAAAGAAAAAATTTTAATAGAAATTATTTATAAATATATAATAAGAATATAAAAAAATAAAAAAACATTTATGGATCACACTATAATATGTTCAAATAACTCGGTCCTTTTTTAAATGGAGCCGCCATTAATTAGGTATTTGTATGTTCTAGAAAATCCCTGAAATATAATTTCCATTTATTTGCCAAATATAAAGTAACTTGATTACTAGTTTTGAGAAAAATCATCAGTAAATGTGTAATCATTAGTAATTAGTCGCAATATTGTCAGATTTTCTTAAAATATGCTTTCCAATGATTAAGTCAAATATAGGTTTTATTGACAACTAATTCTATGCTACTACAAAATAATTTTTGCAGAAGCTATAAAAAAACATAATTTTTCTCATAAATGTAATATTTACTCAATTTTTATTATTATTATATTACAGAAATGATAAAAACTTACAGATAATTTACAGAGATGATAAAAAGTTAGACAATTAAGTGTCCAACTAAATGAATAAAATCCAAATAATAAATTTATTAAAGCTGTTTTTATTATGAAAGTCTTTTTTTAACTCAAACTTTTGATAAAACACAAGGTAGAAAAAGTTTTTCTAAACAATGTAAACTATATCATAACTTTATCATTTGGTTTTTATTTTTTATTTTTGTTTTACTATTAAAACAATTAAATATATACAGAATTAAAGAATTGGGTAAACATTATTTTACAGCCATATATGAGAATTTTCATATTCAAAAATCTTTCATATCAATATTTATTTACAAAAGTTTTGAATGTGACGAAATTATTTTCCTGCATCTATCCAAATAAATTAATGCTAATGAAGGAACGTCATATCGTAAATTCTGCAGAAGCACTACAAAGAAAATATAGTGAAAATATATCAAAAGAATTTTCTCTGCAAACGCTGCACGATGAAATATCAAAAATATAGTCTATACGCGAATTCACTGAACTTTCAATATTAAAATTGTCAACTATAGCTGCATGTGTTTCACAGGTGATAACAGCATTGTTAGTATTACTCATGCTACCTTTTACGCTTACATCAGCTGAACCTTCTTTTTGAGAGCTAAAACCGTTTAAGCGATCTTTCAATACTTTCCATTGAAGCAAAAGCAGCTGATGGAAAAATGGAAATAAAAAGTATCATTAATGATTTTGCCAATATAAAGTGAAGGTGGAAAGATTATAATATTTAAGGTCCATTTTCCCATTCCCTTATTTCCTCCATTATGTTTTATCTTCGTTCTTATATTATTTTAAATTTTATTGTAATATGATATATGAAATAAATAATTATTGATGGAATATTTTATTTTTGATCGGGGGTCCAAATGTTGAAGTTCCGCCATTGGTGCTAACTGAAGATTTAGAACATTACCGGTGGAAGCTTTGTTTTTCCGTGGCAGTATTCGTCCAGCATTGTGCATATTTACATACATTCCGGTACGTTAAAATTTATATAAAATTACCACCATCAGACACCGTACTGTTCACATTTTGCGGCGGTCTTTTGTTCAGTAAAAAATATACTTTAATATAATAAAAAAGTAGCTAAGCTATGTTTCTTTAAATTTTCTTTAAGTACTAAATAACTCATAACTCTAAGGCCAGCATTTACTAAATGTCAATTTCAATCCATCTGAGAGTAAATTTACAAATAATTTAAGGTAGAATCGAAAATGTTTTAATTATTCGGTCACAGTTCCAATTTAACTATTATAAAATGTGGTTCGTGTTTTTTTTTTTTAATGTTTCCAGAACGTAAAAATTTATATATCTTTTTTTTCGTAAATTGTACCATGAAACTTTTAATTAAGGCTCACTTTCCAATTGGGAACAATTTTTACTTACATTTACAAAGTTTTATAAATTTTATAAATTGGAATTTTTTATGTTAAATATATATTTTGGCTACGAAAAAAAAAATTGTGTAAATTAACAAAAACATGACTTCCGAAAGTTTTCTGTAATAAATTTTATTTACACAATTTGAACAAAGCCATGCATTTTTTGTATTTTTTTAAGACATATTTTTTAAAAATTAATTATTATTAGAGGTATACATTTATTACTAGAGTATTTATACAATGGTGCTGAAATATGAAGTTTGAAATTGAAGTTCATCACTTGGTAGAAATAACACAAATATCAATGGAAAAAAAGAATAACAAGATTGAAAAATAGAATTTAGTACGAAAATGTATAAAGCGTAAAAAAGAATTAAATTGATGAATCTAGGAATGACATGTGTGCTACACTAACAAACGTTGACGGAAAATAAAAACTATGAAGATATTGTTAGTCCTCATCTCTCTATATAAAAAAAGAACTATATTGTAATAGAAAGCTTTGAGGCTGTATTTTGCTGAATATAGAACTATCAGCGGAGTAACTAACTTTTTCAGTGCACTGTGCAATATTCTTCTTAGACCCCCTAGAATAAGAATTAATTATTCTTTAACGATATATTATATCATGGAAAGATTGAGTAACGTTATTTTTCTATTACTAACTGCTGGTTGTGGTGTGAGGTTATATTGACTTTACGACTTTCTATTGTTCGCTATATGTTATTGTTTGTGAGGTTATAATTGATCTCAGGGACCTGTGCATGTACACCTAATTACTATTACTAACTACTAACTATAATATAATTTTGTTAGTATTTCCTTAAAACATTAACCAATCTAGTTTAGATTATAAAGGGGTCTTTAAGGCAGAAGTACGAATCTCGGCGTCCCTACAGTGCGACCTAAAGATTTCTATTATGCCAACCCTATTAATATTTGTTCAGTTAATACCCAGACTTCTGTATAGAAGCGTAGAGTTTTTCTGACGGCCTGACATCTGATTTCGAGATGGCTCAGAAATCTCTTACCCAGATGTATCAGCCTTTTTCGGGCAATAGCCTCGCAATCGCAGAGGATGTGTTCCTCAGATTCTTCATCATCCGAACAGAACCGACAGTCACTATAATCAGACTTTCCGATTATGTTTAGTTTAGATAATACCTGAGCGAGCAGTAGCCCGAGAACAGGCGAGTTATTGTACGTAGCTCGGTTTTGTTAAGTGTGAGGACTTCTTAAGCTTTTTTGTTTGAGAAGTCTAGGAATAACTTCCCTCGGCGTATGCCTGGATCAGTGGGTGGATTTCTCTTTATTTTCCAATTCCCTTATTTCCTCCAGATTGTATTCAAACTCCTCGTTGATTGTCACCAAATTTGTATAAAAGCGCGGCAATTTAGAGTAAATATTTCATTATTTTGGTTAAATATTTGTAATTAATAAAATTTACCAAGTCGCAAATTCTACTTTTTGGAAATACTACTAAATTTTACCTTACTCATAAAATAATCTGACACTGTATTTTAACCTTTAATTAACAATAAAATATATTATTTTAAAAGGGCCAAGGCTCATTATATTATACCCAAATATATTGTAGCTTCAACCATTAAAGGGTCACATTTATGAAAAAAAGCAGAAGAAAAAATTGATTATATTTAAATTCTTAGTTAATCTAATAATCAGCAAACATTAAAAATTAATTTTACTTATTATGTAAATTCACGGTTTAACAAAAAAATCTCATTACATTATTCTAATGTACTGCAAAATGTAATCAAGGCAGTTAAAAAAAAAAGGTTTTGCTATGAAAACCCTTATGAAATATATGTTGATTTTTTTTTTATATAATCCTAATGAATATCCTGTAAAGGAAGCAAATGGCGACCAGTAAAAGAGAAATAAATCGTAATGATAATTATGAGAATTTTCGGTTTTTATAATGCAAAAAGATAAAAAAGGACTAAAATTAAAATTTGTTGCATTTACGCTTCGTCACGCACCATATAAATGAAAAATAAGATTCACCAACTTTTTTATTTATTCGTCCTGACAATCTTATATTTAAAAAAAACCTTCGGCATTTTATTAAACACAAATCTATAGAAATAAAACTAATATACTTTTTTCATATAGAGTTTTTTTTTAAATTTCATCTTTGAGATTAATTTTGGGGTTTGGATTTGGTGTAGTTGACCAAAAATATAAAAAAAATATTTGCTTGGGGACTCTGAATATTGTGTAATACATATTTAGATTGTCTGTTCCATTGGGAAAGTTTAAAATTTCGAACTTTTTTATGATCACAAATTAAAAAATCAGGAAATTTAAGAGAGAGAAGCAATTTTTAACTTAGTATAGAACTTTTATTGTGGCTTTTAGGTGGATGAATTTATCGAAAAGATGATTTTTCTATAGGCCGCTAACTTCATTTGAAAGTTATGAAATATTAAATGGAAAATCTTAAGCAGAATAAATAGATAAATAAATAATACATCATTTTTATATTCCAGACCATTTTCCAGTATTTGTTTTAAATTTCCTATTTGCCAATAGTTTTTTAAATACTCGACAATTTTACATATTAAATTTTTCAATTTTTCTTCATTTATGTTTTTTTAAATTTACATACCAAAAATTTATTAAGAAAAAAATATGTTTGCAAATTCTTTTCAACTTAGTAATTATTTTCAAGTTAGTATTTCCCTCCATTTAAATAATCCCAAACAGAAAATAAAAAAATAAAGTAATAAATGTTAATGAAAATATTTGGTAAAAGAAATTTGGAGGAAAATAAAATATGATTTTAAGGCTTCTTTGTCTTTGAAATGCTAAGAAGTTGAAGAAGGCAAAAAAAAAAGGAAAAAAAAACTTAATTTCCATAAAAAATCTGAATCAATCGAATAAACATAAAAAATTGATTTACATGGAATTACATTATAAATTTTCAGTAATGAACTTTAATATATTTTCCGTTTTTCCCTAGTTTTAAACGGAATTTTACTATAGACATAAATATCTTAAGTAAGTAAGTACTCTTAGGAGTTCAGGGTGAAGCTATGAGCAGTGCTGGCACTGGAAACCTTTTATATTTTGGCAATCTGCTTACATATTTAAATGAATGTGTACAACGTAAAGCAAAGCTATTTAGTGAACGAAAGCTAAAAATCACCTGTACAGTTTTCGTGCAAATAACAAATAGACGAATTATGAATTATCTCGAAAGGTTTACACGTCGCAGTTCACAAGTTCGAAGTTTTGTTTTTAAAAAAATTGTGTTTGAAAGTGAAGATTTAATAACATAAGTTTTCAATAGAAATAGGGACCAAAAGATTAAAATTATTGTAGAATTAAAAGAGTAAAGTAATGTAGATTAAAATATGCAACACAAAACAAAACTCTTAGCATAGTTAAAAGCTCTACACTGCACACTCTACACTTTTCTCATACCGTGGAAAAGCACAAATACAGCATAGGACAGACAGATTTAGCTGTTCAGCACAGCTCATGGCGGAACTCTGAACATGCATTTCTTAAAGATTTTTATGATAAGTAAATATATTTTGTGGGTTTTTTCTATCATTATTTTCCAGGTACAATTCATCAGGAATTTAATTTAAAGCAGCTCGCGTTATGACAAAAATTTTGTTTTGAAAAGTCAAAAACCTACACTTATATACACTCTTCTACTCTAAGAAAAGTCACTGTCTTCCAGAAATTGACGACAATTGAAAATTAGAAGCGTGGTTCAAAAGCAATTGGAATAAAGTTTTCCCATTTATTTTGAATTTATTGATTAACTTAAATTCTATACAATGTCGTAATAATAAAATATTAAGTATTTTAATATTAAATTTAAATAAAATTTAAGAGTATATAAAACACTCGTAACCATTACGTAATTAAACAACTCTGGCTTTAAATAATGTTAATTGCAAGTGTGTCCCCTTAATTTAAAAAAAAAGAAAATATTTAAAATATTTTTCATTTTAATTAAATATATAAGATTTCTTTAATTCTCCTTTAAGTCATAAAAATATCCTTAAATTTTTTATTAAAATTATATGAATAAGAAATACTTAAAAGTGACAGAAATTTTAATAAAAGTTTTTGCTTCTAAGAAATTGACATTAATGTTTTCTCATTTCGCTGTCTAATTTATATAACTATACGTATATTTTTTAAATTTTTTAAAAAAATTGCAATTTATTTGTCTGCAAAGAAAATTACCCTGGTTTTTCTTTTCATTTAATTTTGTTTTATATGTCAAATTAAAATATATATAATTTTTTTGACTAAATACAAATTTCTTTTTAAATAAAGTAAGTCCAAAATTAAATAGGGCTTTAACAAAAAGTTTTATTCTGATAGTTTATATGTAATTGAAAACTCATAAATATATTGAAAAAAAAAATTAAAAAAGAAAACTACAATTTATGACAAAAATTAGGGCAGAAACATTCAGTAAAGTCTTGTGGTTAAATTACAATTGAAACAATTGAAACTTTTCATTTTATGTTAGTATTAATTTTTACATAATTTAACTAAGTTTTAGTACAGCTTTTAAAAATTTAATATAAAAATGGCTGTTAATGTATTACGTTAATTATATGAATTATTAATTTTTAATTGGGGGTGTAATGAAGGCCGCCTCCTAGTGGTGAGTCCTGCGTTATGCTAAATGGCTTTTACAAAAGAGACGAAACAATGTATGCAAATGCATTCAAACAAAGGAACTTATCAGACGTAATGCGGAAAGAAGAACTTCTATTAACTTAGAAGCCAGAATATTAAACGACCTATACCATACTCGAAAAAGGCAAATTCCTGTCAACATAATTTTTTATTGCAATTTTTCATTTAAATTTTTTATTAATAAATTAATAATTACAGATAATTTCATAAAGGTTTTATTACATACAAAATAGTAAAGAATAATGTATATTTAGGCTCCTATCTGAGGTAAAGAATTAAACAAAAAACTGTTCCGAATTACCAGTTTCAGGATACGAGAAGTTTTTAAATTTTCTACATTATATTTATAATATACATAAAAAATGTATGGGTATGTGTAGACTGTG
This sequence comes from Rhamphomyia laevipes, assembly GCA_963920725.1. Lineage (NCBI taxonomy): Eukaryota > Metazoa > Arthropoda > Insecta > Diptera > Empididae > Rhamphomyia > Rhamphomyia laevipes. The sequence goes on from OY987256.1 coordinate 41,236,447, forward strand.
TAGAGTATAAAAATCATAATTTTGTAACAAAATCGGAATTCTTTTTGGGGTAAATTTATTATGTATTAACTGATATTCATTAACAAATCAAATGTAACTGCCAGGTTCTGGTAGATATCCCAAAATGCAGTCGGTTTGACCTGATGAATTCGATACGACATATTTGTAAGTATTGCTGAAAAGCTATATTCTGGCTTTGTTACGCTTTTTTATATGTATATATCAATAGTGAGAGAAACAGCTGTAAAACACTGAACTACAACCATTAATTGAAATATTTATCCAAAACAAAAAATATATTAAAATAAATTGAATATAGATTTAAAAAAAATGGTCTGTCTAAATTCAGGGTGTGAGATTTCAAGACTATACTAAAATTGTATTCAAGCTATAGTTTTAGCATATGTAACTAATTTAATCTCCGGATGAGCCTAGCAGACACCTGCCGTCTCTGTCTAAATGACAAAGAAATAATAGAATACAAGTTCTGTCAAGGCGCGTCAGTATCAACGACAAACAAAACTTCTAAGAAAATACTTCCTCACCACCGAAAAACTGACCAATATTGTCCCTCAAACATCATAGGCTTATTTAAGTTTATGTCTATTAGTTGTATGGAAAGGTGCTATATACGCACAATAGATCTGCAATGTAGCCCAATAAAATAATGAATATCTGTACAAAATTTAGTTTAATAATTTTATAAATTATTTTATAGTTTCAGATATTTACAATTTGCCTATAAACAAAATCTAAAAATTCAATTTTATGAAGTTTTTATATTTATTTATTTATTTATTTATTTTTATTATTTTTTACTCCTGTGTTTCACGAAAACATTATTTTGTCGTATTTATACTGAAAAATCCTTAAATTTAAAGAAAAAAATATCATCATATACATAATAAAACATGGGAACGAACAAGCAATGAAGTTAAATGTTAAAAAATTTGCCTAATGGCATCACGTTCCTAACATATCCTTAAACAACTTCTTTTTTTTTTTAATGTATAACATAATTTTTTCCTTTATTCTTGTTCTTTCATTCAATTTACATGTTAACATTTTCTATAATAAGTATAAAGAATATTTAAGGGTATGTTAAAAACAAAACATAAGTTTAAAACTGTCTTTCTGACAAAATATAATTAATTTCTGCAACATTAATGTAAGAATATTATAAATAAATTGTAGGTGTAATATTAAAAATTATGAGTTAAAATAAAAATTCACCCAACCTTTTATAAAGGACGAATAATTTAATAAATTTTAACTATATATTAAATTATTATATTAAATTATTATGGTTAGTTTCCGAAATGGTAAATAATTATACAAAATATTAACATAGAGATTTAATATGAAAATATTGAATCATAAATTTCACTTTTAAATCGCCACCATTAAAGAATCTGCTTAAAATTCTGTGAAAATTCTCTGTATACATATTTAAAAGATCCCGACATAATTTTAAATTAATCTATAATAACTTTTAATAAAATTCTTATTAAAACGTTTCATGAATTGTGAACTTATGTCGGGATCTTTTATATATAAAATATTCTAAGACAATATAAATATTTACATCTAAATAATTTCATCTATATCTAAATTTTTTGCCATATTCATTAATTAATTAATATATAAACAAAATTATATTATTAAAATATAATGGATTATTAAAATAAAAATGTATTTTGTCCTACAGGCTACAGGTATAAATATTATTGAAATGACAATAAGAAATTACAATTTTTTTATTTGTATTATCCTGAAAATACATAATATAAATATTTTATTATGATAATTTGCATAAGCATTAAACAGAAACAAAGCAAGTAGCAAGAACATTTAGCTATGTTATAAAAATAATTGTTGCCAAATATAAATTATTATTAAATGCCTTTTAGAATATTAATGTAAATATTATGGAAGAGGCGGCACGTTAAATGGTGTGTATTCATTCATCTGGTGCGTGGTGAAGCCTTATGAAATGTAAACATAACCGCTTATAATGTCACGTCAAAAGTATTACTATATTAACTATCTATACATAAATAAATATATAAGAAAATGTAAAATTCAAACTGAAGACAAAATTTACTTAACACCACATAGTTCTGAAAAAGCGTGGAAAAACGTGGTGATTAGATGATGAAGCAAGAGTTGGAAAATTAATATTTTTAATAAAATATTTAACTTCATATACATTTTACGTATATAGAGTAGAGCTATTAAATTGAATATGAAGAAATTTTTCGACTGATCAAAATTTCCGCGATAACGTACAGAAAATACAATTTATAGATAAAAATACAATTAAAATTTGGTTTGAAAACTTCTTTTAGTTTTAAACGCATAGTCCAATGATTTTTAAGTTATTTTAATTACTTCCATTTCATATTATACAATTTATTTTACCCTTAAAAATTAATATTAATATTTATTCCGTTGATAGCTTCTGAATTTGATCTAAATCTTTTTCTTGCAAGCTATAACTAGTCAGAAAGGGGCCAAATCAAATAATATAATCACAATAATTTTGCTGTTGCAATTGGAAATTGCGTTGTTATGGTAAAAATTAATGTTGTTGCCTCACCTAAATTTGTACGGAATTCCTTAATTGTATTTATTGTATAGATATAATAATAATTTTGTACGGAATTAATAATAATTAATAACAATTTTGTACGGAATTCCCTAATTGTATTTATTGTATAGAATTGCCGTAAGAAACTCGAATGTTCTTTTATTGCAAGAGTTTGTGGACGAACAACAATTTTCAAATTGTCAAATGTTTTATTCCAAGTATAATTTCAAATAATCAGGTTAAAGTGCCACAAGGATTCATTATCTATAATGAACTAAAACTTCGTAGAACAATTGAATATTATTATCAATAATTTATTGAACCGACCCGCAATTCTTACATAACCGACCCGAACCGAAAAAAACACCTTTTTCATATATTTAGATTCTTTGATATCTGAAACGCAAAACACAGAACATCTCTAAAAATAAAATTTCAAATTTCGAATCTACCAACAAAGCTTCATATTCCAAACAGTAATTTGATAAATCTAAATTGTTTTTTATATTAAATATATTTTAATGAAAAAAAAATTGTCATCATAACTTTTAAATATTATAGTATTTTTGTTTGGTATGAGAAAACGTAAAAAAAAAAAATATACTTCCATTATCAAATTTTATCCTGGCCCTGATGAAATGCGGAGGTAATTGTCCGTAAATTTTGGTTTCTACTAAAAAAAATCTTTCTAATGAAAAATTACAAAATTATGTTTTGATAGCCAGTGGCTTTCGTCATACGTTTTAATTTATCCCTAAAAAAAAATTTTTTTACTAAGAATTTTTTTTTACCATATTTTTCCGACAGATTTTTATTTTATTTTTCAATATAATATTTTTGATTTCTTGATGAATATATTTTTTTTTAATGTTTTCCTTCAGCTTGTTCTCTTTTATTTCAAGTTAATTGCTTAAAAAAGATACGATAAAATTTAAAAAAATTTATTTAATTCAAAAGTATCTGATTAGATGCAGCGTAGAAAAATTGTGAAGTTATTTTTTTAAGAATTAAAATTTAAAATTAAAAAATATATTTATATTTCCTTTTCTAAACTGTTCTCCAGATTTCTTGATTAACTGCGATTACATTTAATTTCATTAGCAAACAAACAGATCCACCTCAAAGTTATCGAAATGGGTTCGTGTTCAAAGTCCAAATTTCGTTTTACCGAAATACTGAATCTCGAACACAATATCCTGATACAAAAAATCCTGAAATAGAAAATACCGAATAATACCGAAAATCCTGAAGAAAATTAAAATAAAAACCGCGCTTTTCATAAAGCAAATTATTTGTAAAAGAACTGTCAAATTATTGACATAAAATGTTCACCAACATTCTAAGATGTATCTTAATTTTTATTAGGCCAAGAATACAAAATTATCTTTAAGAATTGCAAGAAGCGTTTAAATACTCTAAGTTCGAAACCCTACACTGGCTTTTGATGCTATGGCATATATGATCTTATTGATAATATATTCATGGAACATATAAACATAAAGATCCAAATCAAACGCTTATTAAATTATTGTTGGGGGAATAAAGAATAATTGGAAGAAAATAAATTAGGTTTAAACAAATTAGAAGAGCAATTCAAATTTTCTGAAAGAATTAGCGCCTGTTCTATATAATAAAATAGTTCCACCTAATGAATAATTTTCATTTCAATTTCTTAGTGTATAATTCATTGTTTTATATTACAGAATATTTTGTTTCGGGATTTTGTAATTCGCGATTTTTTTATTAGGGATTTCATATTTTTCTGGCTTTCGGGATTTTATGTTTCGGTCTAATATATAGTGATCCCCATCGAAATATTCACTTTATTTTTAATGTTCCAGCTGTTTTTAAAATGTGATTAAATATATTTTAAATATTTCAAAATTTTCTAGAATGATTAAAATTTAATGACGATTTAACAGCCCTGTATGTATCATATGACATGTAATCCATGCACTCTTATTTATATAATTATTAAGTTTATTTCTAATATTAAACGATTTTCGTTAATTAATTATAATAAGAATTTAAATTATAATATAATATTATAATTACACCATAAAATTGTTGTTCAAGAAAATCACTTTTAATTAATTAATTTTCTACTAAATACTTCGGTTTGACTTGAATTATTATATAGTTACATAAAAAATGATAAATTTAATAAAAAAAATTTTTTACTTTCTTAAGAGCACAGGTGTTTATTATACCAGAAAATTATTAATAAAATACGTAGTTTTTATGGTTGAATTTATTTTCTGATGTTTTCATTCCTTTTTATACAGTAAATTTTATTATTTCTCTCAAATTAAGCGTTTTTCACGCACTCAACTTATCAGAAGTTTGCCTTACACAATTACAGCTCACTCATCATTCTAAACAAATAGAATGTGATAAGAATATATTCCACCCCAAACTTTGTTAATATTATGGTTTTTCAGAAAAATGATGAAAATTTATTTATAATATTTACACAACAAGTATTTTATACATTGTATGTATAGATATATATTCATTACTATATTCATCAGTTCCAAAGGCTGTTATAGAATTAATACTACAACATTTTTACTCTTTCTTCGATTTATATTTATTGTAATGTTTCGTTATTTTTCACAACAAATTTACGTTTTTTTTTGTATTTTGTAAATGCCTCGCAACAAAACTGAGTTTTTAGATACAGAAACTTTTGAATTAATATATAGTTCCATTTTCTTAGGGCAAATTTCACAGTGAGAGCTTAAACTCGTTAAACCGAACTTTAAGCGCTAGCAAAGGCTTCAGCTTACACTGTGAAATACGTTAAATTACACATTACTTTTCAGTGATGGCTTATCTTTAAGCTTGCACTGAGAAACCAGAAAATAACCGAAGTTAAAGCTCTTGAAAAGACTTAAGTTTACACTGTGAAATAAGTTAAATCTTAAGTTAAATTACACGTTATTTTTCAGTGATGACTTAAGCTTGCAATGTGAACCCAGAAAACCAGTATAACCGAATTTTAAGCGCTAGCAAAGGCTTAAGCTTACGCTGTGAAATCGGACGCATTATTCTCCGTTTAGGCTAGGTATTTTAACAATTTTGAATTACAGACGAATTTTTAATAAATTTAGTATAAATCTTAAAATTATCGTAAAATTCATTAACACAAAATTTTCGAAGTTTTTTTATCAATAAGTTGAAAATTAATTGTTAAACATTTAAAGTACATATTTATTTATAAACTTTATTAGAATTTTCTCAAACTATATTCCTTATTGCACAAATATAATCACCCAAGTGGAAATGTCAAAATTGATTAGCAGAATTCATACCACATAAAAAGATAATCAAATTATCAAACATCTGGTAATGAACAAAATAAGTGCACTTTTTGAAATGAACATTTTATCTTGAAGACATCTAATCAAACATCCAGTTAAATTAATTGATACTTGCAAAGTACATAAACGTGATGACAACTTATAGATATGAAAGCTAAAATAAAAGTCATCCAAAAATTTAATCGAAATTTTTAAAGTGTATTTCCAAATATTTAACTGAATTGGTTCTTATTGATTTTCTTCGATTTCTTTCATTTATTTTCAATCTAATATTATATATAATGTGTGGGTTGTGACCTCACTTTACTAAATGACATTAATCCAATTACGAAATAGTTTTTTTTTAATCTTCTAACAAAATTTACGATTTTTTACAAATTCAATTTATTAATGCGATATGGAATGCGTACTTAATTTGTATTGTATGGATTCAAGAATATCTATAAAAAATCTTGTCAGCACTTAATTTTTCTTAACGTGTTCTTCTTTGGTAATCGCATAAACTGATTTATTTTCATTAATTAGTATAGTCATTATATATTATATGCTAGAAAATTAACAAGAATTTTCGCAGTACCTCCTAATATTTGTATTCATCTTCGTTAACTTGTTAATTTTAAATTATTTGCAATACGAAATATAATGGGTGCTTTTTTTACTTTTTTAGAACTTGCAAAAGGGTTAACTGTCAAACGAGCTGTCATACACTCAATTTTAAGATCAGTATACTCAGGAAAATGAATAGACTCACGCTTGAACAACACTACCAAATTATCCAAATTTACGTTGAAAATCAATCCTAAATTCGCGTAACTTATAGACGACTTCGTGATTTTTATGGCGCACATAATTATCCATCTGAGCAGGCCATAATAGCAAACTTGCCGCATATGAAGTGACACCAATCCACAAGAGACCGTACAGACTACATTACATCCCCAAAAATGCAACGTTTGGTGCGGTTTATACGCGGGTGGCATCATCGGATCTTATTTATTCAAAAATAAGGGCGGAGTTCGCGTTACGGTCAATGGAGATAATAACCGCACCATGATCAATGATTTGAAAATTTATGTATGACATTGATCTGAAAGAGATGTGGTACCATACGGCATTCGCAATATCGACTTATTAAAAATCAATATTTGGCAATAAGTTGATTTCGAAAAATGGACCTGTCAGTTTCCCTCCACGTTCACCAGCAACAAATGACGCCTTTGAGGCCAGCATTGTTCGTATTATTCGTGACATTAGGTGATAGAAAAACTTGTCCAAAATGGGACGTTCAGAATACGCTTCTTCAAGAACAGCCGCGGTGGCTATCATTTTTCAAATATTAATGCCATGTATTGATTTTTCGAATAAATTAAAAAAAAATGATTATAATTTAATTTTTGTGTTATTTTTCAACATTTTAAGTTCTATCGCTCTTAAAAAACATCCTTTATATACAAAATTTTAATAATTATAATTAGATTTTCAAAAAATTAACTTACAATTTCTTGAAACATTTGTTATTATAACATTTTACTTGACAAAAAAGCATATATATTTTATTACTTGAACATGCATTTTATTAATGAAATTATTTAACTTTCCGATTCTTCAAAAAAACTTTTACACATTAATTTGAATATATAATATACAACATAAAAACAACAAAACATAATATTATGAATTTCGTATTTAATTTGAAAAACACAATTTAATTGTATGCTTGTTAGTTAAATTCTTCCAGTAAATAAAAGTTTGGTATATCTTGATTATTTGATTTAATTTTAATGAATGTTAGCTAGAATACTGAAATTTTATAAAGTTAAATAAGAAATAATGTTTTTAAATAATATATGTAAATTATAATAATGTACATAATATTACATAATTTTTATTGTTGTTATATTTTTCAAGTGACGATCAAATTTTCTGAAATACAAATTTTGTTTTGGTTATAACATTCTAAGATTTAATTAATTAGCATCATCACTTCATTATTTAAAAGTTCTTTGTTTAAAGTCGTACTTATCATAGTTAATATTATTAATTTTAACATATATTTTATCATATCAGAATACAAAGCAACAAAAAAAAACAGAATCCACAAAAATCATATCAAATAGCTAATTTTTTGCATTACTGAAGAAAATATCTACAGGTATCCTTGGTCCAATATTGTACATACTATATACTGACAGCACATGCAGCACATGTATGGCCACATTTGCGAGTGATACTGCAATACTCGCAATCGCCAAATATGTATAGAGATTGCTACAAGAAAACTACAAATCGCCGACGATAAAGTAAAAGATTGGACTAAATTATGGTGCAAAAAGATAACTACACTTCCAATATTTATAAATAATGTAATTGTACCACATACAAACACAGCTAAATAACTGGGAATGAACTTAGGTGCCAAACTAAAATTGAAAGAACACATAAAAAAAAGAAGGAAGAATTAAATATTAAACAAAGAAAACTATAATGGCTACTTGGACGCACATCTGAATTGTCAGAGTAAAATAAGCAGATACTAAACCTGTCTGGACTTACGGCATTCAATTATTGGACAGTACTAAGGAAAAAATTCACAAATTATAATTTCTGAATAAAGTTCTACGTGGAATAGTTACGTACATAAAAAGGATATTCACCGAGACTTGCAAATTGAATTAGTCACGGAAGAGATTAAAAAGTATGTAGTTCACAACGTGGACAGACATATAAATTCGGATATGCAAGCTGTACGCTGTTGGCAATTCTTGACAATAACATTCGGCGACTTCGAATATCTAAGACTTACGAGTTAATATCATAACATACAGGATTTATTATTAATATAATAAATTCTACTGCATTGGTCGATCCTAACTTGATTGGTTATGATAAAGGAAAGGGTTTTTACTGGGTTTGGATCACACAAAACTACGAGATTTAGTGCGCGTTTTCATGTACTGTCTTTCTAGATTTTCACCTACCTATATGTAAATAATATTACATATTATTATTACATGAAGATTACAAAAACATAAAAAATTTCCATAAAAATATGTAGCAAACTAAATTTTGTAAAAAAATTAAATAATCTTTAATTGATCATATTTATTATGGGGTTTGTTGAATGTAAAATTATAAATTATAATATATTAAATTAAATGTGTATACAAGCAATCGATCCAGCAGATTTAGATTCTGAGAGATGTAGTTGCATCACAATTATTGTAATACAATATAAAAGCAAGTTAAAGCAACATTTGTAGCAAAAATAGAGTCTGTATGAAAGCAGTGTACTGGCAAATCAATTTAACGTGTAGTTTCAATAAATACAAAATTTTAAAACATTATTCTTTTTTCTATACTGGTGTATTTACTTAATTTATATGTTAAATGATATATACGAGTACAAAATAATATCCATTTCTTCTGTTTTGGATGCCATCAATAACATAATTTCTATATATGTACTATTATTATTTGCTTATTGCTATATAGCAATTTTTTTAGATATTCTATTATAAATCCCTTTATTTTGGGGTTGTTTCATTTTTTTTTTGTATTATATCATAAATAAAAAAAAGAATTTATCGATTCTATAATCTAAAAAGATTTATAAAAACTGTTTTTATATCAAAATATTTTATTTTTTGGTAAAAATAAATTTTTTTTATTTTCATTCTATTTTAGAATTTTTGTAGTCCATTTTGAATGGGATAGATACAGGAAATAGTTGTTCCATTTAATTCCATAAATAATAAAAACATTGATGTTTTCTATGTGAAAGAGGTTCAAAAGCATATTTCTATATATTATACATATAAGTAATATTTTTCTAGGCTAACTGTCTTATAGGATTATTATTATTTATGTGGTTTTTTGAGATACATAATCTGCTAAAGTATACCGATTATTGATTGTATATAGTGATAAGAGCCATCAAAAAAAATTGTTAAATCTGATATATGGTTTCGTTTTGTTAAACAACAGAATTTAGCCAACAATTTTGTGTATAAACGTCTGTAAGTCCAGACTTTTAAATATTTTTATTATGATTAAAAAGGTTCATACACTCTTCTTAAGGGTCTAAACAAACGGCTTTTCATAATAATCCACAGGTCTCAATATTTAATCTCCACAGTTCTCCATATTTTTAAAGTTATTCAATTTCAATAGCAAAGAAACCAAACTAATCAAATGTCAAAATTTCACGAGTAAAATTTACTTTTGAAAAAGCCATAAAGTTTAGTAATTATTAATCAGAATTTTGACATTTCTTATCGTAAATCAATGGTAATATAAGGCCAGTTAGTCCTTAAATTTTAATTTTTAAATAATTTTAAATCATGCTACGTTTCATACATAAAACACAATTTAAAAAATAATAATTATTGTACAAATTTAATTATAATTTCATTTACCTATCAAAATATAAAATCCAACAAAATAAACAATCAGGTGCAAATGGCATTTTCGAAATATAATTTTAATTATTTAAAATTTGTATAAAATAAATAAACGAAAATTAAAATGAAAATGGAAAGCTATAATAATTAATAATAACGTGTTTTTTAATTGAATTATTTATATAAATAAATTTGAAAAAAACAAAACCTCAAAATTTAAAATTTCCCACATTTATAAAGTTTTTAAAATTAATTTTCCTGGAAAAATTTCAATTAAACTATGCATAAATTGGTAATTTTTCCTAAAATATGCTTTTTTCACTTGAAATAACTTGACTGATTATGTGGGTAAACCTGCTATAACTTAACCGAAATGATTTTGACATCGGTAATTTTCCTTTATTTAAATCAAAAAATAACACTGACCTCTAATTATTAAGAAAAATTTACATTAAATCTTACACTGAGAACGTGAGAACCCCACAAACTATTTAAATCGAAGTTTCAGCTCTGCTCGCTGAATCAAAATATCACGTTTAAAAGCTGGGATATTATAAAAATGATTCGTCAAATCATATAAAAGGTTATCTATATGATCCAAATATGAGTCTCTGCATTACAAATATATCAGCACCTTTTTAACAATACATTAAACTAATTTTCATCAAAAATTTCATCAAAACTCATGCAATATAATCAATTTAAGAGTCTTTTAAACATTTCTTTTTATAACTTCTATGACAAAATGGAAAAACTTAAATTAATAAAGTTTTTGAGACAGAATTCATTTAGAAAGATATTCAATTAAGTAATTTTATTTTATATTTTATCTTCTTTTTACAATATAAATTCAAAATACTTTATTCAAAATGATTGAATCGTAAAATAATTTTATGAAACTTTCATACTATAATAATAATAATAATAAAGAAAAAGTATTTGTAAATTAATATTGCATGCAACTTTGAAAAATTAATTTACTTATGTATGATATAATATTAGTTTTTATTGTAATTTTATTAATATTACATTAAAATTCTTTTAGAATTGATACAACCATTGTGAGTCAGACAGTCAATATTTTAATTTCTGAAATCGATTTTTCTTCTGCGAATAGAAATAGTTACATCTTTACATCAATAATTACATCAAAGTTCATTGGAAATAAATGTTGTTATTATTTTTTTGTTTTTACACATTGGCAGAAGCAGAGAAACGTCAGTGAAGACTCGCAGCTGTGGAAGATTGTGGAAGTATGTTAGCTCTATAAGTAAACGGCCCAAAACCAAATAATGGTTTCATCGAACAACACATTCAGTCAACGTATAGGTGAACAAAATGTTGACATTGTAGAGTAGAACTTTGAGACGCTCAAAGTATTTATATACATCGGTTGTATGGTGACAGCAGAGGGCAATACCAGCCTAGAGATCAAACAATGAATTGTCCTGTCGTGTACAATATCCAGTATACTGATGAGCAGTTCTTACGGTCTTTCTAGAGAAAAATCCTTCGTTGTATCTATGTCCCGGTAACGTTAGTGTGGTTTGGAAAATTCGCTTTAATCACGAGTTATATGAATTTCATCAGGAGGCTGACCTAGTCAAAAAATGCCGCAAACAAAACCTACATTGGCTAGTTCATGTGGTGTGAATGGATGATACATTTCTAGCCAAAACAAGATTAGACTCCAAATCTGAGGGTATAGGCGCAGAAGAGCGCCACCATATCCTTGACACCATACTCAACATTACAGGAAGCTGGAGAAATACTGCGCAATACAGAGTCTTATTGAAAAATTATCTTTCCTCAGCCCTGCCTGACTGTCTAGAGCTATTGTGCCGAGTAAGTAAGTAAATCAGATCATGATAATAACAACACTGTAACTTTTTTTCAACTCAATATAAGAATTAATTTAGTATTGCTTTTAATAATGGCCTCGAAACCAATAAGCATACATCATATAGTTGGACAATTTTACTATGTCTGTGATTAATTTCAGAAAAAATTCAACAGCTGGATAAAATTATACATCGATTTTATAGTAAACAAAAAAAAATCTTGAAAATAAATATTATAAATATTATAGCCTGTAAAAGAAATTCACTGCAAACAAAAATTTTATGAGGATGTATACATAAGGAAGCGACAAATTTAAATATATTCTGGTAGGAATTATTGTTGACCGACCATAGATAATTACGATTTAGCAAAATGTAACATAATATTAAAATTTATATGAAACCAGGCAGTAATTCATTACAAACCAATTTTGAAATACTCTCCATATAAAATAATTTGAGATATTTTGAACTTATTGTAAATTATGTGAATTATATTGAAAAGTTTTGAATAAATATGACTCGATTCCAGTACCAAAACCAAATCATACTTTTTATTAGTACGAATTATGTTAAAAGATACCATAAGATTTATATACAACACCAATACGATAAGTTTAACATATTTTTTGGTTAATAAATTAACTTAATTTCGATATTAAATTTATTTCTGTTATCAACAATATTATATTACCAACCATTATCATAAAAGGGATTTCGTAATGTTTACCGAAAATCTTTAAAAATCAATAAAAAATTATGTGGATGACACTTGATTATATTACCAGACAGAATTTTCGTTTGAAATTTTGAGGTTTAATATTGTATAAAAATAGAAAAATTTAACAAATTTACAAAAAATTAAGATTTATCATTTTCTCTTAAGGAATCAATATTGACACATTATGTAATAATGTTTTATTGATTATTTAGCTTTCATACCATAGCTAAGAAAATAGCTTTAAATAAAATGTAAACAGAATTTTGTAATTGAAAATAAATAAGTTTAATATCACATTGCATTTTGAATACGCAACATAATATTGTGTTAGATTCAGCTGTGATATGATGATAAATAAAAAATAGTTTTTTGTTTTTCACTTCATCGGAATTTGTGAATATTGATCTTTTGACTATGTGCATCAATAAAAAAGTAGTGCCCTCAAAGAAATAAAATTATCAATAATTGAAGTTTATTTTGCAACTAGAAATTTCCTTTTTCAAAAGCAAAAATTATTGCTTTCCGGTGCTATAAATAAAATAAAATGAATGAATAGAAAAAAAAATTCGATCATAATTTTCTTTTTCCAATCATATTTCAGTTAATTTGAAAGTTCATTGACTTTTCGTGATTTTAATTCATTTTTTTTAGCAATAAACAGTGAATAGTCAGATTGCGTAATATTTTACTGCAATTTTAGACCTACTAATTTTATATGGATTCTGAACCTTACATTTCTTTATTCTGATGAAACCAGTTACTAGCAACACACTAATGACTTTTAATAGTGAGAAATTAGTTGTAAGTAAAGGGTCTCAACTCTTAACCATTAGCATCTTTCCAGTTTTAAAATCAACTTAGAGGTTAGAGCTACATAAATTTCTCGGTCTGAGGTTGATTCCGGGACTTATTGCATATTCTATATCACACTATCGCTATATGCCACCGGTTCAATTAAATTTATTGAAAATATTTTTCAATATTTTAAATATTTATAGAGCAATACATAAAATGGCAAAATTATTTATGAGTATAGTTTTATTGTTATGTCCTTTCGGTCCTTTATAATTGAACCAAATTTAGTTTGTTATGTATTTAAAGTTCTATTTCAGTCTTTTAGATTAATCCATCAACTTACAATATCTTCTTAACTTTAACAATATAACAATTAAAATTAGCCGAATCCACACTGTTTCTTCTGGAAAAAATATTATCTAACAATATATAAATTGAAAAAACAAAATAAAATAAATGAAATTCAATCAATATCACAAATTTTTACAATACAACTTATCAGTAACGAAACTGCTACGGAAATTGAACAAAGATGAAAAGTTAAAACACAAAAATAAAAATCATTCTATATAATTTACACACTCGAGTCCGTACTGTACGATATTATTATTATTATTTATTATAAAATGAATAAAACAATATTTCTTTAAGGGAGTTTTTTATTGCATTGGTAAAAATATTAAAAATAACACAAATTATTTGATCAAAGTTCATCAGAGTAAAAAAAAATAACTTTATAAAAAATTAATTTAATATCATTCATCAGTGACCGAAGATGATCTGGAAAATTAAGCTGAAAATTTATTAATTTATTATACAATCATATAAAATATGTGAATGTGATATAGAAAAAGAACCAATTCAGTTTTCTATAGAGTTCAATGAATTTGTATTAACTTTTGCCTGGCTGGAGCTGGATAGATAGAGTGAAGGAATTATTTGTTTTTAAATTAATAAAATATTTATTACTTTTATATATTTTCTTTAAATAATAATTTTTAAGTACTTAATTTTAAATAGAATTTTTCCTTTTTGATTTGCTAACAGTTTCATTAAAACTATTTTTTTTGAAAGTGTTATACAGACGCAAACCGAAAAGCTTACGTAACATTATAGAGCTCCAAAATAATATTAACATATAATTTAAATACGTAACAGTATTTTTTTAATAAAATACCAACTTAATAAAATTTGTGATCCAAATTGTTCAATATAAAATCAAGTAATAAATATATAAAACCAGAAGGTATAAAAAATATTGTATCCTCTCTAATATCTTCCTTCCGGAATTGCATTTTTCCCTCTTAAGAAAATTTCCTTTTATGTATACCAAATTAATATATTTTTCGATGTGTAGGAAATATTGTAAAATTCTAAGAAATATTGAAGTAAAAATTTATATCAAAATTTACCTGTAAAATGAAATTAGAAATATATTTATATAAAAAATTGGAACTCTTTAGGAGGCTAACCAAAAAAAAGGACCTGCTTTATTAGCGTACGAATCTAAATGAAATTTTTTTATATTAATTCAGTGCTGCCAATGAAGTTGTGATTAAAAATCACGAAAAATAAGTAGAAAAACTTAAAAAAAACGTGAACAAAAATTTGGAAACCTTAGGAAAGTTAAAAATGGTAACAAAATTTGAAATATTTAATTTACCTGTTGTGACGAAAAAAAAATTTATTCAAAATGGCTGCATATAATTATAAAAAAGTTTTAATTGTCACAACCGCACTCAAAAAAAAACTACTATTAAAGTTCACTTTCACATTATAATTATATTTTTATATTTTATTATTAAATTGGAAATTATATACATTTTCTATATTACTTATCACTGTATATTTTTATATTTTTTAAATTTTCATTAATAAAATTAACCAGAAAAAAATAATCACCTGTGAATTTTCAATTTCATTTTTATAATGAATTTAAATGCGCGAAAAACTCGAAAAGTTTAATATTTTTTATACCTTTTTTAATCGAAAATGATTTAAAAACGTTTAATTTGTATTTTTATTAAATTGTATTTAAATGAAAATATTTTTTTTAATAATTTGAAGTTTAAATTTCTTTTTTTCCTTAGTAAGTACTAACACGTCCTTTCACACCGGCAATTTAATTTTAACTAAGAAAAAATGGGCGTGACAAATTAAATGGATTAAAAAATTGGCACGAAAATTGACATATTATTGGAGCGCGCATAATTTAAATGTTTGAAAATTGAAAAATAAATATTAAAATTAATAATTATTGATAAAAATTTTTTGATTAATATTTATAATGTATTAATAAATTTCAATTAACGAAATTGTAATTTCACATAAATTTGACTTATAATAAATTATTAATCTGTTTTATTATGTATGAATATGAATTAAATTGTAGGACAGTAGGAGTCGTCTAGTCCTCTAAATGGGAGTCCTTTAGTAGATTACTAGAGTCGTCTAGTATTATTATAATATTGTAGAGATCAATAAGATTTATAATCAAGCTGTATTACGCTAGCCCGACCACTTTAGCCAGCCGAATTCAAAAGTATACAAAAAATTGCAGCTAATTGCAGCTGTTCATTATAAAATTAACAGCTGCAGTTTACTGAAATTTTTGGTATACTTTTTATTATTGTAAATATATCGATTAGTATCACAGTATACATCTAGATTTAATATCACGCCAAACGAATACGTTTATATTGAAAACCGCTAAAGCTGCAGTTTTGTTATAAAGAGCTGTAATTAACTGCAATTTTGCTGATATTTTTGTTAAGTATTATCAGAGTATCAAGCTAGAGTAATATTATATTAAACTTAATATGACAATAGTCGGAAAGTTTTTTTAGGAAACCTGCTAAAAGTGTAATTAGCTGCAGTTTCGCTGTAATCTTTGGGATACTTTTTATTTTTGTAAACAAAAGGGTTCAGCATTCTCAGCAGTATTACTACGAAAAGAACACGATTTTAGCAAAACAGCTTAATCAAATAGAGTTTGATTATAAATGTCATTGATCTTTACAACAGTATAACTATACTAGAAGGACGATTATGGAAATACAGTGTGGGTCATAAGTCACTGAACATTGTATTTTTCATATATTTTTTTTATTTTTTATTGAAGATGAATAATTTTGATTACAAAAGATAGTTTTAATTATGAAGAGTTTTTTAAAAAAAATTAAATTTTAAAAATAAGATCTCACAAGCTGCTACTCTTTGGTGTACCTGGTCCATAACTGAAGCCAGAACTGGTTGATCAATCGCAATAATTTCATTTATTATGTAATTATGTTGTCCCAGTCTTTGCGGTTTATTTGCCTATACACGATCTTTCAAATATGCCCATAAAAAGAAATCTGGTGGTGTTAAGTCGGGTGATCGTGATGGCCAATTAACATCTCCAAATCGTGAAACGATACGTTTACGAAAAACCGTTCGCAGCAAATTCATTGTGTACACTGTACACAGTTTAATTCATATATAATTTCCATAAAACAGACGCGTAATTTATTATAAGTTAAATTTATGTGGAATTACAATTTCATTAATTGAAATTTATTAAAACATTATAAATATTAATAAAATAATTGAACATCAAAAATAGTTATTTTAGTAGTGGTGATAATGAAAACTTTTTTATAATTATATGCAGCCATTTTGTATCAATTTCTTTGGTCATATCAGGTAAACTAATATTAAATATTTAAGATTTTGAGTTTTACCTAAAATTATTAGTGTTTCTACTAAAAAGTTTTTTAATCTTCAAAACCAACTTTCGAAAAGCATTTTTTTTTATTTCCCACGCAATTTTTTTTGTTTTAAAACCAAAATGACGTAAGTCCACTTGTATATTATATTGAATTGACATAATGATTAATGGTTTATTTGTTTTCATAGGTAGTTTTTTTATATTACAATTATAACATTTGTTAAATTGATCATAGTTTTGTTATATTATGGATTATATAAAAATTGATTTATGTATTAAAAATACTGAAACTGGATATTTATTGATTTAAGTTATTTTGTGTTGTTAATTATCCTTATACATAATACATTTATTAAAATTATATTATTTTTGTATAACATGTTTAAATTTTATTCATTTATCTCAAATATTTCCTATAGAATTAATTCATTTTAGTTCCATATGACTTTGTCCTATGTATGTTTTAATACCTGAAATTTAATTTATCTAAGTATATTGTAGTAATCTGTCTAGTTCATATATTCATTATACAGAAAAAAGAATGTTTTCAATATACATTTATATAGATAATTTATCAAACAAGGAAAGTTTTAATGAAAATTACTTTTTAAGTAATTGTCTTAATTTATTTACTTTCTAGTTAAATAACATATTCTTTATTATGAACTTAATTAACAGTTAATTTTTTGTTTTGTAATAATATCATCTTCTTTATTCTATCGTAACATTAAATTATCTTTAGTGATTGATTGATTGATTGTGCTTTGAGTATGTTAATCCTTGTGGGTTTGAAAAATCCTTAATATATAATAAATATATACATTAAAACTCATAAGCATTTTTCCTTGTGACAATATTTATTTTAGGAGATGTTTTTTAGTTAAAATAACTAAATGTTTTATGTAAACTATTTTACTTTAATTTGAATTTAAATTGCTCATTTAGTATAATAAATACTGAAATACTGAAAATCTATTAAAATTCAATTTATTTCTAATATTTGATTTGCATTTATAATTTCACTTTGATGATTTTTTTTTGGAAATTTATTTTACAAATTTATTATCTTTATCTGTAATTTGAGATACCAAAGAGGATATTATATATTTTAACTATATACATACTTTTTTGTACAAATTGACACATTAAGGATACCTATAAAAAATACTCTTAATATATAGAGTCTATCTGTAATATATATTTAATTTTTAAAGGTATTTTCTGAAATAATATTTCTTTAAACGTATTTAAAGATGCTGGGTGTGAATGTCATTTTGAGCATAAAAAGGGGAGTCTATCTTTAACACACATTTTGTTACCTGTATTTACAACAGAGGTAAATGAAAAAATATGATATTTATAGATATGGTGATTATATATAGATTCTTATATGTAATTTATTGATTATTCTATGGAAATAATTTTACTTTTTGTAGAAGTTTACTTTTAATTTACAAATCCATTAAACTTTCAAAATATACTAAGAAGGACAGAAGAAAAGCATATGTACGTAATTTGTTAAAATGATAATTACGTAATATTGTTGACACAACTTCTTACATGAAAATTGAAAATTTTCGGAGTACAATAAATAAATTTTCGGAATACAAAAGAAAAATTATCTCATCAAACAAACAATAAATAAATTCGTCTTCTTAATGTTCCTCTCCTCTTTGGAGGTCATTATCATTTAAATTCCAGCTCTTAATTTCGCACCTTTTAAAAACATCAATATGAAAGCCATTCCTCGACATTCCTAATATTGTAGGATTTTAACCATTCCTTGATATATTTTACTGATTCATGTTTTTCTCCTTCTATACCACAATTTCTTGTTCACAATATTTTTCCTTGAAGAACGTATTGTATACATCTATTTGCTGCCTCTTTGCAGCCAAGAGTTTTGAATTTGATGATATTACTCAGTTTTCTTCGTTTGTTCATTCTAGCTAAAACTTCTTCATTTGTAATATTATCATGCCATGATATTTTTAACATTTTTTCTATATGACCATAACCAAACGCTTCTATTATCCAGATGTCTGTTTTCCACAAGGTCCATGTTTCACCACCATAGACTACACAAAGTATTTTAGCATCTTGGACGTTTGATAAATTACCAAACAGAGTAAATTCAACAATCATCAATCATATCAAACTTTCTTCACATTGTCACTATTTTAAATTTTTCTAGCTACAGACTACTTCGTATGATACCAACGGGTAATGCCGCGCTTAAGGATATATGCACAGAAACAATTTTATAATATATTTAAGGTTAAGCCTTACACAAAAAAATGAAATTTCCTTATTACTTATTATTTTGATCCTTTCACAATTATTTTGATCCTTTAAATTTCACAATTTTTTAATTATATTCTAATAAATAATAAAACCACATTGATTTGTATGTGATCTGAATTTTATATTGTACAATTATTATAAAATTAATTCGAATTCTGAACCATTTCTTTATATTTTATGGATCGAAAAACTTTTCAATTTCATCTTTAACAATCAATTTCTCTACATAACAAAATCAAAAAACATTTTTTTAATGTTTTTCCTTCACAATCTGATTATAAATAAATTTCCATTTTATTATTCTTTCAATAATTCCACTTTTCTGAAAGAAAAATTTATAAATAAGCTAAAAGTATTTTCTGATTTGATCGGTTTGGGTTACCACTAGGTGGGAAAACCATTATTGTAGCACGCAAAAACTCTTTGAATTGTAAACATTCTTTTTATTAATACAAATTTCAGAATTATATTTTTATGTATTTACATTTTAAAGCAACATCCTGCTAAATAATATTTAATCGAAATTAATGTAATTGGATACAAATTACATAGATTTGTTAAATTGTGAATTTTAATATTGAATTTTAATATATAAAAATTCGCAATAAACAAATTTATTAATGACAAAATTGTAAATCGGTAGATGGATATGCAAAATCATATTAAATATTATACTGTCAGATAAAAAAAAAATTATTGCAATTTTCAACATTTTAAATTTTTATTATATTTTCTTTTTTTATGGTTATCTGAAATACTTTTTTTTTTTTTAAATAAATTATTCAATATAATGAAAACCTAAAAATGGTTTGGTTTTACCTTTAAATCGATTTTTATCTGTTTTTATTATATAGCTCATAAATAAATTTGTTTCATTGAAAAAGTCGGTTAAATTTTTTTTATACTGCTTTCTTTTATATCTAAAATGTTCAACTTGTTGCTTAGCTTTTTGTTTTTACTTTCTATTTTCTATATATTATTATATAATACAAATTTCCGAAATATCTCGAATATATACAATTATTTTTTGATATTAATGAGTCACGAAAAAGATATTAAAAATACATAAAACACACCATAAAATACTGAATTATAGAAAGAACAATTTAATAATAATAATAATCAATTAACACTCGTAAATGTTCCTGTTTACATAAACAAAAAAAATTAAATATTAAATTATTATGTTGTTGAAAAATTAAAAAAAAATTAATTTCAATTAAATAAATTTAATTATAGTTTGTTTTATTTGTCGGAATTTATCTATAAGGAAAATTAATAAAATTGTAATTATTTTTCGGATATTAAGGACAATTCATTATTTCTCTATAACAAAATCGATATAGCTTTAATTTTAATTTATAATTTAGATAACTTGAAAAACTGTCAATTTCAAATGACAAAATGAAGAGATAAATCCACAGATCAAGTAAAAAAACCAAACTTTGCTTGAGATAAATCAAACTAAATACATATACAAACAAAAATTTCATATCAAAAATAGCAAGTGAAAAAATAGCGACCCTGTTTTTTGACCGCAGACCTAATCGCACGGGTTTAATTGTTGATATTCATGAGTTAGACGAACTTGTTCATCGCGAACATTTAAATTCGTCAAATTAATGCATTTGAGAATGATTTCTGCCCCCACTTTGAGAATGTTTGCTGCTCCTGGTTATATTCCTCCAGAATGCGTGTCCAATCGATTAACAATGATTTCTCTTGATTTTTATAAATTTTTTATTTATTGGTTTTTTACGGACAATTGCTTCTAATTTTTTACTATGTTCTCGGTGAACATACTCCGCGGTTATTATGCCTATGGTGAATCCCCTACGGCGAAAAGTATGAGTTGAAACGACCTAGCTAGACACAAAATAATGTTCAGAACATTAATTATCAATTTTGGACCCTTATAAAAGGCTCAGATACGATTACTTTTAATAATCTTTAGCAACATTTTCACATTTATCTTTTATCGTAAACGTAATCTTATCGTAAGCCCAAGCTAAATTTTATAGCCAAATCTGAACCAACGTATGGACTTCAACAACCAAATAATTATAAAGTACGGCGGACAAAAACATGCTTTCCATTTTATATTATTTACGATTATCAAAGGTTCATATTTTTATACCCATAATTAAATTAATCTAATTGTTAATTGAAACAAATCGAAATTTTTAATATTATCCCATATTATTAACAAATATTATGACTTTATGATAATCTCGGAATATATTAAAATTCAGTAATAAAGTCCTTTAATTGTTGTATATATACGGTAATCAAAAACAAAAAATCAATAAAATAAATATATTATGTAACCTTTATGAAAAAAATTTTAAAATTCAAAAGTGGTTGGTTATAAAATTTATATAGTACCATAGTTCTCTTTATAACAATATGGTATGAGTATCTGCGTACTGTACCACAAAAAAGAAATTTACAATATAAAAGTTTATCATATATACATAGATAAAATTATATGCATACGTGTGTATCTCTATTTATGTTGTCAATATCCTTTCGATATTAAACGGCATCAAGAGAGTCTTTAGGAAGGTATAAAAGTTTTTAAGTAAAATATTACAACATAAAAAAATTTTTTGCTAAACTGAACAACAACAAAGGAAAAGGCAAGTTAAATAAATTTTTATGCCTGTATCCTTCAGGGAACAATAAAGGTGCTGGAATAATTTCTGTTTTCTTTTTTTTTTTTTGTTATAGAAGTACAGAGCACAATACATAATATAAAACAAATTCAGATAGTAAAAAAAGGACTTAATAAATTACATTGTACCTGTAAAACATTTTCATTATTCTACACTTTTAACTCTTCATTTTACACCGTTTTTTCTTTTTTTGTTTACGTTTTTTGTCCTTTATCTTGGGAAATTTTATTTATTAACGTAGGGATTTTTGAAATTATTTTTTGAAGAAATTCAACTAACAGAATTGTACGTACACTACAGAAATAAATATTGTTTATTTACTGAATCTAATGACAATAATAATATAAATCTGGTTACTATACAATACTACAGACTTATACTTATGTTACTGACAAGGACAAGGTGAATTAATATAAATAAAAAAAATATTTTGAGTATAAGGATTTAATAAAGTACGTAAATTATATACTAACTGAAACACTGTCATAATGTCGATAACGAAATTGACGTTCTCATCAGCATAAAATCTATATAAATATCTAATTTAGTTGTCATATCACAGAATATTCAACAGTTTTTTTATGGCGTAGCAAACGAAATTTATTTATGTCAACAAAAAATGAAAATTTTAGAAATATATTAAGGACCATATGCTGCAGTTTCAGATTAGCCAGAATTATCATATAAAATTAAGATTAGCTTAAATTTCAAGATTTTAAATTCATGTAACATTTTTATTTCATGTGAAATTGTTGACATTTGATGCAGAATTTATAATTTTTGTGGTATTTTTTTTTTAAGTTTCAAGAACTTTTAAAATATATTGGTAATAAAGTTAAATGACAATGTCAAGATTATGATATTTCTACAAGCTTAAATAAAGCTTAAATATCTCCTGAATTACATTGTATGAATGAAGCTGTCGATTGACTATCTCTCCGTATGAATGTTTAATAAACAGATTCATAATGAGACAGAAACAAAGATAATATGATCCGGTCCAGCAGCTACATTAGGTGATTGTGATACTATAATTTATTTAGCTGTTGTACGATGTATGACTTTTAACAAATATTTGTACCAAAATTTTGTATTTATGTAATTCTTTGCATTTGTTTCGACCAAAATTCTGTGAATGTGGTAAAAACATTTTACACATTCCTGAATTAAAAGTCTTATAAGTTATAAAGATATTTTAATACCAAATTTGCAGAATGTTATTTTTATTCTAAATATATATTGTATTTAAATTTTTCATACATACATATATTACTTACCGTCCACCATACTTACAAAAATTTATATTATTATCCTTTTTTTATTATTTTTCTTTACACATAACTGAAGGAGTAGATTTATTGTGAATAAAAATGAAATTCGGGGAATATATACAAAGAAAAGTAAAACATAAAAAGAAATAAAAAAAAAATATAGTAATCGTTATTTATGAAATTGCGTTACCATTAAATTCAATTTCTTTACATCTCCGTAAGGAAATTGCTGGAATTTTATAGAAGAAATCAAAAATAAAAAATAAATAAATAAAATAATGTTGCGTTACGTTTATAATCTATGTATATATGTTGGGTTTATTGTACAATTTCTTTTATGGATTTGAATTTATATGTTTTGAAAGGGAATAGAAACATTATTTCTTTGCCACTTTTCTACTATAATAATAATAATAATAATCACGATTATCATAATTTTGAAAATGTGAAAAAGAAAAAAGTAAAAAAAAATGCAAAAAAAAAATTCCTTTTTGTTTTGTGAATATAAAATGATTAGATATTTTATAACGATAGTTAATGCTGGTGGGAAATTTAAAAATTATAATATGTAAAATATCAATTCTAAATTCAGTATTGAATTTACAACTAAAAATAATTTATTTTATTATCAATTTTTTTTATATATTAAGTGGGAATTCTATTTCAAATTTATGATATTTTGTTTTTGTTTAGCGATATTGATTCTTAAGTGGGAGTCACAATGGTTTCGAATCCGTTTCGACATGTTCCATTCGATTCGTTCCATTCATTTGGAAAAATATGCTAGTCACAATGGGTTTCGTTTCGAAACGTCATTTGGCAAGTTATTTCACATTTAACTTCTCGTGATATTTGATATAATGGATCTGCATACTTGTACCAGTTTTTGTATAATTGTTTTTATAAAATTTTGTATAATTGTAATTTTTTACTTACCATCTATTTTAAATTTAGCATGTAAATCTTTTATTTTTTGTGTCTATATAACCTCTACTCCCTTTATTATATATTTCGGGAATTTCTTTAATTTCTTGGATAAATTCTTCCATATTAATCAATATTAATTTAATTTTATAATGTCATTCAATTTTTTTAGGTTATGACATTCGAGCAATTCAAAAATGATAAAATTATTTCAACATTTGAATTCGTTTCGATTCGCATTCGTTTCGACTACGTTCATTGTGACTTGCAATTCGGCTTGGAGGGCTGTCAAAATTTGAAATTTCGAATCGAACGTGTCGGAACGGATTCGAAACCATTGTGACTCCCACTTAATTTCGAAAGTATTGAATATACAATTTTTAAATTTCAAAACCATTTAAACCGCATCTGTTAACAATATCAGCTCATGGAAATCAATTTTATATAAAATTATTCAGAACAGATAGCCAAAATTTAATTAGTAAGAGGAATTGCTTTAATTGGGAAGAGCCTATTTATCTAACCACATAAGTTTAAGAATATCGAAAAGTATATATAAAAAAAGAGACCAAAACTCATATTAAAGTTTTTATTTTGGGATTTAATCTCAAGATTTAAAGATTGAATCCTACAACCCACAAGCATAAAGTTTTTTCAAGAAATTATACTACTATAGCATAAAAGCAACAATTACTTATATGTATGTATTATATATATAAATCCTTTTTAGTTTAATGGAAGTATGTGTACATGAAAAAAAGTGTTTTCCAGGTTGTGGAATTTAATTTCCAAATTTATGTCCATAAAAAAAACTTTTATATAAGTTTTGATCTCTTTCTATATTAAGCTTTTTTATTTATATTTTTATATTTAGAGGGATTTATTATAGAAAACGATCAAAATTTATATAAAAAATTAATTTATGGACGTAAACTTGTTTTATATTTCCCAACTTCATTAAAATTTCATTTTTGTTACTACAATAAATATATATAACTACTCTAAAACATCAAATAATAATACGAAACTATCATTTAAACCGAAATTAATAATCCGCAAAAGTGATATACCTAAAGTCTCATTTTGCTTTACCAGTTTCTGTTTGCTATATACCAAAGGATAATTAACACAATTTGTACATTATTATTTTATAGACATTGTAAGTGTTAACCATCAGATTAACAATCTTGTAAATTGCAGAAACATTTCAAAATATTCAAGATATAATAATATCACCTAATTTTATATAATTTTATAGATTGTAGGCAAATTATCATGGATTTCAATAATTTTGAAATTTTTTAAACAAATTAGTTTACTATTAATATTTTCTATATACACAATATTTACAGTTGCATATACATAAATGACAAAGTAAAGCAAAATATACATATAAATATATGTATATATATATAATGTATAATTTACATATTTATAATATCATTAAACATAAGTGAACAGTAAAGATATTAAACCTAAGATAAATGTTTATTATAATTATCCAATGGACCATAAAAAACACTTTTGATATTATGAAAATTTAACAACTCTAAAGCTTATTTTTCAGAATCTTGGGATGGGATACTTTTTAAACCAATCGAATGTCATGACTTGTGACTAAGGTGACATGTGATTTTTGAGTCGTTTTGATGTGTGCATCGAAAGCATCAACTGAAAAGCCAACTTAAATATATAATAGTGTATAATATTATTCAGAGAATATATTAAATAGATTTATTACTTCTAATAAATTAGTTAGAAATTTATTATAATTTAGTAGTTAATTAGCAGATTTAGAAGATCTATTTTTAGTATTACAAATATAGCATATAATCGATATCAGCTTACAGAATCATTTAAATTATATTCAATGTAAAATCTAGCTTAATATAATGAATTAATACTTTTTCATTATATCTCAATTTTATTACATGCTCTAAATCTTCTTTAACTGATTATTTCAGTTTGGTTGCAACCATAATATTTAAGAATATATCATCTTAATTCTAAGCTATTTGACTAAGCTATTTTCATAAAATTTTCAGCACCTATAGATTTTGAAAAATTTGTTTTGACCTATACAACATTATTTTAAAATATAATATTTTTGATATTGGGGCACGTTTCGGAGATATTGTAATTTAATTAAATAAAAAAATTACTTCAAACTGAGGTACGGTAGGATGTTAATTCTTAGTAGCTGCTGTAAATTGCTAAATTATTTATTTAAAATAAGTTTTTTATCTATTACTTTTATATAAGAATAATTTTAGAAAATAGCTTAAAGAACAAGTTAACAAAATTATAAATAATTCAACAACGTGTCCATTTTATAATTAAATTTGCTAAGAAGAGTTATATTTTATTCATATAAATTTATCTATAAATTAATATCAACCTTTGAACAAGTTAACAAATTTTCGGGGTTGTGTCTAGATTTTTTAGTGTGTTTTAAACCCAAGACTAACACAATGCAAAAGAATTCGGTATGATAATCTTCTTAAACGCCTATGAATTTGGTTGTGAATTTTATTTATTTAGTTCATCTTTAAGTAAAATGAATGTTTTATCAGTTTGCAAAGATACTTGAGCTACTTTAAATTTTTTGGACATATGCAGTAAATATCATTAACAAAAGTACTTAGTGCATGGAAGATACGAAATGTTTTCGAAAAATACAGAAGTTTTTACATAAAATTAAAAATATTGATCTCTTTAAGTTAATTCAAAATAATAATTTATTAATTTTTATCCGTTTAATTTTTTATGTATAGTACATATATATTCAATTTGTAAAAATAAAAACTTAGAAATTGATAGCGAGGAGTGAGGTTAAGGGAACTTTTAATATTCGTAAAGAAAAAAAATCGTTTTTAATATTATATTTTTATATTTAGGTTTAAGTTTTCTTCTCGCGTTTAATTTTGTTTTTATTCTACATAAAATATAACACAAATGCTGATGCTAACCTGAATGATAAGCGGATAAAAAAAGATTATATCATTTTGCTTTCAGTGTTAAATAGACAAACTGTTAAAGTAAGCAACAATAATTGTATAAAAGAACATTGTTGTCTATAAAGTCTACTATGTACGATACAGAAATTTCAAAATAAACTTCCGTCGAATATACAATGCAGCATTCAAGACTTAATGATCGTACAAATTGGTGTATGGCTGTAATGTAAAAAGCAAAAAAATAAGAAATAATAATCAGCTTAATATAAATACGAGACAAAATTTAATAAAACGACAGGACAACAAAAATGTTATTAGTAATATTATTTAATTTTAAATAACAATTTTATTTAATATCTAAATATTTATACGAAATATATTTATGTCCTGAAATGATCCTTATCTGAAGGAAGAATATAAATTAAAAAAGAAATTCAAGACAAATCTTTTTTATGGTTTTTATATAAAGCTTGGTGGAGTGCAAAAATTATTAAAACTGAAGTAAAAACTTTGTTTACGTATTTCTGTAAGTGCTTCTATAAAATTTTTGATAAGTTTTGATTGTAGAATGAATGTCAATGAATATATGATGGAAAAGACTATAAACAAAAAATATTGAATGTGACGAATAATTAGAAGCGAGATCACAAAAAGCTAAATAGCTGCAGTGATTAGGACTGCCCATATAAAGTTTTGTTTTCTGGTGTAAATATTATTGGATATACAATCCTGTGTTGAATATACAATCCTATAGATTAATTAATGTAAAACAAAATTTCTCTATATATGATTATATTATTATATCCACTTTTCCACAATAATAACCGCAATTTTAGTATAAATTTATGCTACTGCATTTTTCAGTTTATCCAATTTGGTTTTCACATGGTAAATGTTCTAGAAAAAAGTCATGTAAAAAATCGTGTAAAAAAGCCTCCACCTTGGAAAAGCTGATTGCTTGCATATCTTAGAAAAGTCGTGATTTTTTTTTAAAAAAATGGTTTTAACTGAATGTATATACGTTCCCGAATTTTTCAATAAACATATAATTTCATTATGGGGCCCAAGACCAAGAATGAAACTGATTATTCGTTTGGACCAGCAAAAATAAGCTTAAAGAGAGATATATTAGTTAGTAAGTCCATTTACAAAAGAGAAGAACATAATAAAATATAATATCTTTAAACTCTAAGTTTCGATTCTTGCACTCTCTCTCTAAAAATGATAACGCATTTAAATAAATTTCAAAAAGATGAAGTAGAGTGTAGATCTGTAGATGTAGAGTATTAGAAAATTCAAGTTTTTTTTTGTGCGAAGTAGGGTGTGAAAACCTGAAAAGACACTAAGAGAACATGCGTGTGTGTGGGATTTGGACCTACTATTATTACAATAAGACTAATGACCAATTTTGTTATGATTTATATTACTAGTACTTATCTGTTTTTTGCATTAAAACATTCCTCAGTGATGAATATTTACATTACAGTGATCATTTTATAAATTCTATGTAAATCATTCACATGATTTATGAGCCTTTCTTCGTGACTTTTTGTACAATTTTTTAATTTCAATGTTGACAAATTCTATTTCTAGGTCCCTATATGTATATATCACTGTTTCTGATGTGCCATGGTGCTCGGACTATGTTCCTTAGAACTTTGTTTTGAAATCGCTGTATTATTTCTATGTTACTTGGTTTATTGCAACCATAGAGCTGGATACCATAAGATAGCTGTAGCATATTATATGTTGTTAATGTAGAGTACCTTTCCATTCCCATCAGCCAGTATACATTTTTCTGTAAAGTATATCAAGCTCTTCTCTGTTATTTTTGTCGTGTGCTTTCCAACGAACTTTTGAATCTAACGTCATACCAAGTTAATTGGCGGTGTTCGCATACGTATACCTGATTATTTATATTGACAACATTATGTTTAATCTTCTTATGACTTCTTCAGCTTAATCCTTCTTTTTTTAGTCCAACTGTAGATAGGTGAAATAGCTGCTTGTAGCTTCTCAGTAGATTCTATGATATTTTCTCTCTTACAAAATGCTTATTTTATATATACATCTTTATATTTAAATGGTCGGTCCTTTTCACGTTGTCAAAGTAATCACTTACACTGTAAATGGAACCTTTAATTTTGTCGCCATTTTTTTATTCCTTTTATGAATGTCTAATTAAAAACCAACAACAATTTTCTTTTCTATAGACATATTTTAAATTTATATTTATATAAAAAAAATTATATAATTCTATCTTTTTTTCCTTGTTCACATTTTGTCCTTCCGCGCTGTAAAATATTATGCAAAAATTACGTACTATATACAGTAAAAACCATTTTCACTGCCAATAAGAGACAATTAAAAAGGTCTTAACTAGGATAGTAATTTTTAATTATGGGACTGTCCTTTTTTTTTTTAATTCAATGAAAATATGAACTGTAACATTTAATGACAAGGTTTTTTTTTATAAAACTCTGACTTTTTATGAAAATAAATATTTACAGAATTCTTTTATACTTTTAATTGACAATGCAGAAAAATATAAAAATGTTTTTTTTTTTTAATTATATAAGTGGTTTCTACTTTTTAATATGAAACATAAATATGAAAATTTTATAATTATTTGGAAAGTAAATAAAAATATAGTTAAAGTAAAAAACCATATTTTTTATTCATTATAAGTAAAGCAATTGATTTCAAAAGATTTTAATTAAAATGAATGTATAATTTTTAATTGGTATAAAAAGGTTTTTGAAATTAATATAAAACTTTTTAAGAGTTTAATTTTAATAATTTATAAAATATTGATAAAATTTTATGAGATATACTTTACTTTGATTCAATGTAATTCGATACCAGACTTTGAACGCAAAGTATGATTATTTCTATCGGTAAAGAATTCAAATCTTCTTATCTTACAACATTTTAATATGGTTACATATACTACTCGAAAGTGAAGAGCTCATGCTTTACGAATTTCGAACCACTCAAGAGGTAAAAATTTTCTTAGCTACTAGTTCTATAGTAAAAGTCTAATACACAAAAAATGTCTATAAAAAACTTAGTGTCTATAAAAAAACAAGAAGCATGTTTTAAAAGTGCTGAAGGATATACAGATAATTATTGACCGAATTGTTACAAATCCACTTTATAATATTATGGATATGTAAACTTGTTCACCTTACCGAATAACATACCTCGTATAGAGGGAAAAAATTATAGAATATATAAATTATAAATTATATAATAACTATTAAGTTCATGTAATTTATAGATATTATTTATGTTTGATAAATCACTATTCCAAAAATATAAAGGACAAAACATAATAAATAATCACATATAGAAAACATTAGACAACCAAATAATTTTCATAGACTGTATAAACCTCCTTATTTTCAATACTAATGTGTTCCAAATGGTTTAAGTTATCTATATATTAATGTGTTTTAAATTGTTATCCCGGAGGCCGAATCATGTTTTTTTTACAAATGTATCTCCCAACTTCCAACAAAAGGACGTATTTATAAATTTATATGTTATAGACTATAGAGTGCAGTCACTTTTTGTTCATTAATAACAAAAACTGAAATTAACCAAAGATTAAAGCACGCCCGTTTAATTAACCCTCGCGTAATGATAACCAAAAGAACTTCAAGATTAGTGAAAATTTCGAATATTTACCAGATATTGCAATTTTAGAACAAAATTTAGAACAAAAGTTAATTTCGAGGTATATTAATTATCGTTGGCCATAGCTTTACCATTAGAGTTATTGTTGAAATCCGAAATTTTTTGTTTGTATAAGCAAGCAAAAGAACATTTATTTCTTTGGGTCTACTCTATAATCTCTAAAGCACTAAAAACGTATACATATGTATAACTTTTTTGTTTCTTTTTTTACGTATTATTATATTTTGTTAACAGAAACATTGGTTTTAATTAAAATTGTAAAAATATATTTTCTTGATGAAAAATCAAATTCTTGATCAGCTGATAAATCTGTTCCATTTCAATTTCCAAGCATTCCATTGATGCAATTTCTTTCAAGGAAAATTTATCTGACGAGTTTAATCTCAAAAAGTAATTTTACATAGATTTTTTTGATTCTTTAAAATGTACAAGAGTTTTGCATATATTTTACAAAAATATTTTATTTGAGTATTTTTCACTGAAATCTATTAAAATATAATAACAGATGTTAATGACACTTGCAAAAATAAAAATGACACCTCAGTATAAAAGCAGAAGGAAAAAATGATTTTAAGTATGTTTAGTACCTAATCAAAATATATTTTTTTAACCCATAACAGCTCTTGGTTATTGGTTTTAAATGACAACTCATTCAAAGTGCATAGAGCAATTTATAATTCTGTTTTTTCATATGTTACCATATTTTATTTATGTATTTTTTATAAATTTTTTAATCGTCATAATCAAGAAATCAAAACATATAAAAAAAATCCTTTTATGTAAAACTAGATGTCACCGGCATTATGTAAACCAAACAAAAAATTATTAAAAATGTTCATTTTACACATGTTCTTTATTACCATTTAATAAACGAAACAACTTTTTTAAAAGTGGTATGCGAGATAGCACTTTGACCTTAACTATATTGGGAGTTTGTGCGTTGCCAAGTTGGGCTATCGCCATTACCATCCACATAATATAAATAGAATGCCCATATTCTTAAATTCTAATGTTATTGATTTCACTGTTTCTATACTATCCGCTCACAATACATTTCAAAATAAAATCAATTTGCATTGATTTTTGTCATTTTGACATTACACTAATATTATGTTTATATAACGAAACATGTGTTTAGGAATTTTTTCCAGATTTTACTGTAATATTAATGAAATTTTCAATTTTTATATTTGATATATAGTTTTAAGTTCAATTTAATGAAATGCAATTTAACATTTAAATTTAAAATGATAATTTTGATATGAAGAGTGTTAATCGTATGAATAGTTTGTTAGACACGATGCTAAAATATCTTATTCTGCGGTGCAAAGTAATTCAGACAAACGACAATCTTTATATATAAAATGTATTTCACTTTGTTCATGTTGAAAACAAAATCGTTGTTCAATTTATTAATCTATATACATTTGTTATATACCGCCAACATTTAACATTACGAGTAATAAATGGAAAAATAATCACTTGGAATTTCTGTGGTTTTTTGCGAACTTGATTAAAGTGTATGTTATGTTGTTATGAACCAACCTACTATTACTGTACTTCAAATATTAGCTATGTACAAAATAAATTAAATAAAAATTTATATTTTGTTGTGCTGTAAAATGTTAAATTTCAAACATGCTCTATGAAGATGGCATATAAAAATTATTGGATTATTAATGGAAATTTATATAAGAAAAATAAATAATCAGTTAAAAAATAACACTTTCTTTTAAAATATTATTATGCAAATTTATTCATATAATATTTATATATGCATAGATAGATAGATATACACATAAATATCAACATCCTTTTTTGACTTTCCTCAATTCGTTTTTTTTTTACTGCTTCGTGTTTGTCTAACACTTTTGCGCGAAAATAACACCATTATTTCTTTTATCTTTTATGTGTTGTTTTGAAAATTTACTTTGAATATTATAAGTTGTCCATATATAATCCAATTTTGTTGTAGTGCATTAAAATTTAATCGAAATTAATAAAATATTGTTACAATTCTTAACCAAGCCCCACGTAAACCACCATTTAGGATATAACAAACTCTATGTTAGCAAACAATTTAGTACGTACACACACATACCAAATTTTAGATAGTTTTTAGAATTTTTTTTAGTGAGTGTCATGGTAATCCATCTTGCAATTCATGCACCAGTCAGCGTCATAGCCTAAAATCATGCATACCTTGCAAATTCGTCTTTCTTCATTGCTGCGTAAATGAATCGTTGGACCACAAATGCGTTCTAAGATATTTACGCGTGGTTGGGTAAAAAAAATCAGTCGTGATTTTTCATATTTATGTAAATATTTCGGGGAATGGATAGATAATATATTTGGAATACAAAGAATGACGCTCTATAAATAGTTGAGTAAAAAATTAAATAACATTTTGAATAGACGCTTATCAATTAATCCAATTAATTTAGAAGCGTGGTATCCAACTATCTAGCGAGTTCGACTCCAGTACTGCATATCCTTTTTTAGTCCATTAATTTGAATTTGAATGACACGTCAATTGTCTTGCTATTACATTAATACATTATAATTAAATTAATTCTTTTATTTTAATTTGAGTTTATTTTAAAAAAAATGTATTTATATTGGAACACTCTGTAAATAACTGGAAGAAAAAAATATGCAACCCACAAAAAATTTAAAATTATATGTTTATGACAAGACAAACACTAAACATGATGAAACAACAAACTTTTCTATATTTATTTTAACAATAATACATTATTTCAACATTACTTATTTCACTATCTCAGAATTGCTTAAGGTGCCTTTTTATATCTTGTTAGTAAGTCGATATTTTTTATTATATACTTTGTGCACTATAATTTAAATTTAATGTCGAAATACTATACAAAAATATATAATAAAATTGATAAAATTACAAAAGTACATTTACTACTAAAAATTTTCAATGAAATCAATAATTCGATTTAAAATATTTTCGTTATAGTTTGTTTAAGTTTAAAATTTGTGTTGCTTTATTATATCTTATAGAAAATCAATGGGCGGTGCTGACGCTGTGCTATGTTAGAACCTTTTTTATAATACTAGCAATCTGCTTACATATATTATTTAAATAAGTGTGCGCAGAGTGGTTTTTTGAGCAAAAGCTGTTGGTTGGTTTAAGTAGCGAACCACACATCAACTGACATGGAGTCCCAATCAACGCGTTTGCGCCGTTTTGAAACCACTCGCTCCCGTAACCACAGGTATTGTTATTTAGCAATGGTGGTGTAGTTTTTAAATCCACCTCATGGAGTTCAGAAACCGTGTTACCGTCCGCGTTACCGTCTCTTTCGCTCGGCACTTTGCAGTTACGGCATAGGTGGTTGAGCGGGATCCTAAGTCTGGCTGCATGTTTACCAATAGGCCAGTGACCCGTCTACAGAGCTACCATTAGAGATGTCAACAATAGGAAAAGCTATATTTGAGTTGTTTTTTTAAACTCAACGCTACTAAACTCTCCTGTACAGTTTTTGGTGCTTGGCAATAGGAGTTTATTTATTTATTTTATTTGTTTACATCAAACATTTTACAAATATGATATTAACTTAACTTAATTACTTATAAATACGACTCTAAATTAAATTAATTATATTAAGAATATTTAAAATACATAGCCAAACATAACTGAAATTAGATCAATTTAAAATTGAAGGAATTATTTTTCTTTATAATTCTCCAATATTATAACTATTAGTTCTATTCAAATGTTATGACATTAGTATGAAATGTACCCGCTTAATATTTGGTAGCCATCAACATTTTTCTCATGCCGGAAATGCTTACTTAAATTAATATGAAAAATTAATATAATCCACTTATATATAAATAGAAATGAAAACACTATTATTGATTATAAAGATTTTGAATTCGACCATATTAAGTTATGCAAAGCAAACCTGATAACCTGATAATTTTTTTTTGAATAGCTTCGATTCTATCACGGTAATGAGGTGACCACACTTAGTATATTCTAACTAGCATATTCTATAATTGGACGAACAAGAGAAGTGAATAAGAGCTTCAGTATGTATACGGATCATAAAATTCCTTAGACCATCTCTTAATGAAGCCCAACATAGATTTTACTGTATTAATGATAAATGTCTAAATGCAGTCTAAAAGATAATTTGTAATCAAAGAGAGCACCTAAAATTGTTTGAATTCCATAACTCTTTTAATATTATAATCACCAAATTATAGGTGCGGTGCAACGGGTGTAAGTAATTAAAACACCCTTATCAATATTTAACATAAGATTGTTGTTATTAGCCCAGTTCTTAAAGGAGCATAAATCATTCTGAAACAGAATGTCAACAATTGAAGTAATTTTATTATTGATTTTCATATCGCATCTGATTTCATCTATAAATTATATTTTCTTTTTAATGAAGTTGTTCAAATAACAAGTATACGCATTATTGGGAAAGATCCAATTGTGCTTCAACTTAAGTTTTTCCTAGAGTCTAAGACTCACCAAAGAAGTAAACTTACCACAACCGTCTGGCAATTGAAAAAAAGTACGACGAAATTTCTATAGAATTAAAAAACCAAAGTAATGTAGATGCAAATATGCAGCACATATCAAAACTCCACGCGTATAGCTAAAAGCTCTACTCTACACACTCTACGTTTTCTTCATAGCACGACAAAGCATAGCTGTAGCACCGCTCATTACATCACTCTGAACGTAAATTTATATAGAATATAAATATAGGAAGCTTGTAGTAGTGAAGTTGAAATTATGAAGTAAAATATTATATTTTAAAAAACATTTTAAATGTATATACAAATTGACATAAAATAAAATTTGATCCCAATATACCAACAAAAAATAAAACTACAAAGAATTATGTAATTTTCACCATAATAATATTTTGCGTACTATATAAAAATTACATTGTAAACATAAGGCATAATATATTTTGCCATCAAAATCTATTTATTTATAGTCATTTTATCCCGATAATACATAAAACATAAATCATTTTATATTTTCGAGATTTTCTGTTACGTTTCGTTATCATATATCCTGCTATCCTGCAACAAAAAAAAATGGATAAAATGCTTAAAATTCATCTTTTCTTCTGTATAGTATTCTTTTATAGTTTTCAGTTTGTTGTTGAATTTTATTTATTTTTTATATAAATAATGTTTCTTTTAATGCTCACTATGCCAGAAATTTTTAATCTGATCAGTGGTTTTCGTATATAGTTTGATAAAGTGTATAAATTTTAACAAATTCAATTATGCTGTCATACCTCTATCGTATTAATATAACAATTATGATGACGATAACATAAAAAAATTTAAACAAAATAAATATTAACTTTTTGAAAGTGGTCTTGTTACATAATTGATTGTAATACGAAATGATAGAATAATTAATTTATTCAGTTCACTTAAATTATAGGAAATAAGTTAATTTTAACAGATTTATAAGAACGTAATAGATTTACAAGGCATACTCATACATTTAACAAAATAAAAGCAAGTACTTTTATATATTGCTAATAAAGTTATTAACCTTTTCACTTGATAATTTACTCAACATCTCAAAAAATAATATATATTTTATATTAGTAATCGAGTATCTAATCCTCATCAATCTCAAACACAAGATTCATCCTCCTCGTTAACCAAAAAAATACGAACTCGTGAAATAAACCGATTATTTGTTTGGATCAGCGAAAACAAGCATAAGGAGAGATATTATTAATTAACCATTAATTAAATTGCTAGAATTAAAGTAGTTCCAAAACTATAAGTAAAATATAAAAATAAAAATATTTGCTAAGGAAGAACTGAAATAGTGCGCCAGCGTCAAAAACAAAACAAATTAACAGGTTACCACTAGCTTTAGGCTTCGCAATTCTGAAAAGACCGCTAGTGCGTCTCTCCGCTGTTTACCTTAAATACAACTAAATGCCCCGGATAATACAGAATAAGTGGCTCGCTCCTCGCTTATCAAGTATACCTATGAAAAAAGTTCAATTATTTTAGAAGTTATGATTTTGATAATTTTTGTTTGATGACCCTATGTACTTTTTTAAACACCATCACCTTAGAGGTGCTTAATACTCACTGAAACTATTTTTTTCATAAATCAAACTAGAGAATCACCCATAAACTTTTTGCACTTACAAATCTTAATATCGAAGACAGTAATACTAAAGTAACTCTTCTGATGCAAGCAAATAAAAATGTAGGTCACTGCAAATAATTTACACAATTAATCAAACAAAACAAATAAACAAATAAAATCTTCAATTTATTTGAGTTTTCCAAAACAAATAATAGCATCGACAATAAAATACAAAATAAGATAAAGTTAACATAATTGCTACAAAATATCGATGTCCCAGGTCCATAATATTCCAAGTCATGTTAGAAAAGAGGTTAGAACACAATAATTTCAGTATTTGAACTATGTTAGGTTGAGTTACAAGTTACAATACTAATGTAAATAAATTTATTTTTAATTGGAAACGATGCCGAAATAAATTATGTTTCTAATAAATACAAATTTTTGATAGACTTTTAACTCAAAATGAAATAAAGCAGTACCGTATTTATGATTTCTTGAAAAGTGGTTATTTTGAGTTAGATTATAGTATGGACCTATAAATATAAATAAATATCTGCAAATTTGTGTCTACTTCATGTAAATTTGTAAAACACAATTTTTATGATTTTAACAGCGTTTTTGGTCAGAAATTGTCGATAAATACTTCTTAAAAGTAATTCCTTACTACCTAAACATAAAAGTAAAATGTTATGTAACAACAACAAAACAAGAAAGTAAATATTAAAATTTACGGTATGAATTATGAATTTTTAATGGACCAAAAAATATCAAATTTAAATATGTAATACAAAAATTTAATATAAAAAAAAAATTATCAAAAGTTTTAATTTAAATATTTATTTAAAACCATATCACATTTTTTTTTGTAAATGATTATGCGCACTAAAATCGAATTTAACTCGAAATTACAAAAGTTTTTTACATACCTGTCCACGTTACCCAGTTTAACTTATATCCGTATCGTATAGGTTAATTTATCATATCTACTCTCTGTTACCTAAAAAGTGTAATCTTAACATTATTATAAAAATAAATAATTAAGGAATTTTCGAACACGGAAAGCACAGGAACCTAAATTATCATATTTCTTTCGAATTTGGAAATTCTCCTTTAATTTAAAATATATTTATACATAAAATAGGACATTTTTATATTAAATTAATCTCATATATTCGAAATTTTGTGTCCTTGTTCACGTTTCGTTTTATATTTTTAATTTTTATTTTGTTCTATGATAATTTTTTGGTTTTTTATATTGTTTCAGTTGAAATCAAAATGTTAATCTTAATACATTCTGTGATATGGACACGTGCCGTGAAAATTAACAAACTTGATTAAAATAAATTATGTTAAATGTTATAAGTACATAGTAAAAATTATTTTAATTATGACTCAACAAATTTGCATTTTCTTCCTTACTCATATTTCAATTATGTTACCAAATAAAATGAATAATATTTTTTAATAAAAATATTAAAAATATATAAAACTAAAATATCCACAAACAAAAAACATGAAATTTTTGAAATAATACGAATAATTTATGAAATTCCATTAGAATTTTCATAAAAATATTAAAATACTGAGAGTAATACGATAAATTATGGCTCCCTGAATTAGTGTTTAATGAATGTATGACCTAGAATTAGTGTATGACAAAATTTATGACCAAAATATGACAAGGAAAGAATTAGTGTAACATGCAGTAATTGATTTTTAAAATGAATTAGAAATAAATTACGGCTATATTTTCAATATTTTTTTTTTTTTTAATTTTTCCGGCAGTAATTAATAATTTAAGTGATTTTTCAGTGCCATACTTATAAGGTCATAAGTCATAACGCAATAATGATGTTATGAACCATTCATATTCGCTAATTTTACCAATTTGGGTTTAAGACTTTGTTTTAAAGCTAAATGGCTTTAAATCGGTAGTGAAGTTTAAAGCATCAACCATTGCATTACAATTTAAGAATCGTTTGAAATTCATAATTTGCAAAGTATGGCATCGAACCGAACCGCTTTTATATACCAATGGGTTTACATTTTTTAAATTTAGTTCTTAATGCTGACTCATAATCGCTTGGTTGGTTTCAAATTTTAAAAAAATTACCTATTTAATTTAAAAGCATCCGTATAGCAGGTTTCCGATTTTCTGGTCATTAAAATGTTAATGTATGGAAAAAAAAATATAAAATGTATGACAAATAAAATGAACGAAATAAATAAAATGGTAATAATTACATAGAACGGGCGAGGTGCGACTAGCCGGGTAGCGATTCGGTTAATTTGGACAATAGCTACATATGCATAAAAACGACATAATATAAATCTCTAATATTTTACTTACATATTCAGCATGAGCGATGTGTATAATAAGAAGTCTTAAAACCATAAGGGTAAAAATGACGCAAATTGCTTTATTACTCAGCTGGGTCATAAAAAGCCATTATGGCTTTAGGATTAGGACATATGGCTTTACGATACCGCACCGATTATTGAACAAACAATAATTCCAGGACAACTAAAATATTTAAATTTTTATCAAACACAGAAATACATGACGCTAACTAAATTGTTTAATTTTGCAACTATAAATCTCAAGGATCTGATTTTTTTTTATATAACTCAGAGTGTATTTATATATGTATCCTAAGTTTCACATGTTTTGTTAGTTTTGTTAAGGATAAAAATTAAAATGTTTAGGATAATATTAAAATGCATAAAATGTTATTTTTGAAGTTATTTGTAATAAATAAGTATAAATAAAAAACTTCAAAAATCACATTTAGACTTTTTACACTTATATTCATTATTTTATTAATTGTATTTTATGAGTAGCATGAATTAAATATATAAATATTCGCAATTATCCTCAACACAAAAAAATACTATAGCGAAGTATATAAATGTTTTACATTTTGAAGATACCGAAATTAACGTATCGAAAAAAAGTATATTTTAAAGGCTCAAAAACACATATTTATAAATTTTAGTGCAACCCTAAAAAATATCCTTTTTTCTAGCTCTTTACATAAATATTAAAGTTTTTTCCATTTATTATTATATTAATTTCTTTTTAATTCCTCTCTATATTAACTATATATATAATAATATTAGCAAGGATGCTGGAATTTTGTATACAGTTCAGTGAATAAAAAAATTAGATTAATAATTTTTTTTATGTTTTGTTGGAAAATTTGAAAAATGTTACATAATTGCCTATAAATTATATTAAAATTCATAAAAAATGATTTGTTACATTTTAATTTTAAAGGATTATGGAAGTGTACTCTCCATAAGTCTTTTTTTAAAGGTCTTAATGACTTTTTTTCATCACACGAAATGCAAGATACTATAAATCCGTATGTTTGATAAAGACGTATAAATGATATTTAATTTCCGAAACATTTAACATATACACGTACCTGAAACTGTATAACGAAATAAATTTAGCAACTACCGAACATTTTTCTGTTACCGAACATTTTGTACTAGTAAATTTACAGTGAAATAACATAAATAAAATATTTACATAAAATAAGTTTTAATTATATCTACTTTTACTGAGTATGATTAATAATAAATAATAAAGTAAATTATATATAATTTTTATACTTTACACCATCATTACATAGTCCTAACCATTACGTAAATTATGACACGCTGTTTATTTATAAACTCTTGCGTTGTTAACAATTCGGCTAGTGAAGTTGCAGGAGCGTTCATTCAATGATATGAAGCTGCAAAATCGTTCGTTTAATGATGTTATAATATAATATAAATAATGAATGAATATTAATCTCCTTAATATTCGTCCACAAAGTATGCTGGTTGATTTGACCTGTGTGTCATTCGCTTCATTAACCGGGGCAATATCAGGTCAATATTCAATAACTCGCAACAACTTTAAATTTTCCGAAGAATTAGGGCAAATTCTTCTTCTGATTTTGTATTATGATTTGAAAGTAAAACATGATTTTAATAAAGTTCTGAGTATCAGCAAACTTTGATGAATTTAATTAGATCTCAAAACTTAACTGTTAAATGAAAATTTCCCAAAACAATTTTCATTCGATAAAGATTTAATTTGTTAAATTTTCAATTGTTTTGCTAACACGTACTCCTATTTTGAAAATAAAATGTATGTGATCTTACGTTAATTTGTGAAATATTTTATTTGTGGAAATGTTACAGGATATTCATAATAAAAATTAATTTTCTTTAATAAGATTTTTAATATAAAATTTTAGTTAATTTTTATTTATGTTAATTGGTATTTCATTAAGCAACACTCATACAAAACTAAATAGTACACCGAGAAAAATTTCATCGTTGAAATTGATAATATGTTATTATCAAATCCTTTTACTAAATATATCTGTTGAAAAGATAATATTTTAGTTAATTCCATAATAATACTGCCAAATATAAAGAAGACATTATCATTTCCAAAATAAAATTATTGTTAAATTGAAAAATCTAATATGTGTTAATTTGAAAATAATTATTATCTATTTGAAAATAAAACAGTACAATGTACAGATATTACTGTCAAAAGGACAACTACTGATAATCTATTAGATAATAATATTGTCAACTCGTTAGACTTATTTTTATTCTTTAAGTATATTCCATTGGATAATAATATTATCCATTCAAAAACACATTGTTCGATTTTTAATGCGATGCAAATTGAGTAGAATTTATAATATATTGTTATTCATTGTACTAAATTATTTTCGATAATAATTTATATTTATTTGGTCACCTTATCGTTATACGCTATTAATAAATAAACTTATAATAAAAAGGCGACCATACACACTAAAAATAATCGGTATGTAAAATTTTAACAAAAATGGTCCGTTGATATTTTTCAGTTAAAATTTTGTTAATTCTACTTTTATTTCAGCTAAATTGATCCATTTAATAGAAATTTAGAAATTTTGTTCTAAGAGGCGATCGTAAAATTAACATTGCGTTGGAATGTAAAAACTTTAAATAAACAAATACACATTTGGACGTTAACATAACATACCGAACCGTAAATAAATATCAACTATTTGAACAATTTAATGGCTGATCAATTTATTTTTAACCTACAAAAAAAATAATTTAATGTGAATGAAAACATTGAATTTTAAATATTTTTTATTTCATTAAAATATCACTGATGGTTGGGTGGCAATATATAATTATATCTTCGGAACCCTGTCTCCGAGGAACGGGCCCTAAATCAAAAATGTAAAATAAGAATATTTATTTTTGCAGGGCTATATCTCCAAAACTTGGCACCCAAATCAAAAAAGTTAAATAGAAAATATGCGTAATTTTCACCAATCTATAACCTGCCCAAATTTGAACCAAATACCTTCACCCGTTTCCAAAATAAAAAAAATATTTGCAATTTTTTTAAAAAAATTTCAAAGTCCCCAAAATTTCACATTACTTTAACATGAAAATATGAAAACTAAATTTCTAAATGTCTATTTTTTGAACGCCTTATCATACGAATCTGAAATTTGGATCATAAAGAGCTAATCAAAGATGCACCAGATATATGTTTACAAATTTACATTCCTTGCCCCCCTTCCTGAGATATGACCCCATATTAGTGAGATATTGAGATATGTATAAGTGGGAGGGGTGAAGTC
Source organism: Rhamphomyia laevipes (assembly GCA_963920725.1). NCBI lineage: Eukaryota > Metazoa > Arthropoda > Insecta > Diptera > Empididae > Rhamphomyia > Rhamphomyia laevipes. Next base: position 41,279,437 of record OY987256.1, read on the forward strand.
CTATGTAAAAAAGTTGTTCTAACAAACACACTGTTTTTGAGAGATTTGTATATATTAAAAATTTCAATTCCATAACATTTTCCGTTTAGGAACTAAGGGCTTGAGAAAATTTGACATTTTTATTTTTGGAGGGCTATATCTCCGAAACGTGGCACCCAAATTAAAAAAGTTAAATAGAAAATATGCGTAATTTACACCAATCTATAACCTGCCCAAATTTGAACCAAATACCTTCACCCGTTTCCAAAATAGAAAAATATTTGCAATTTTTTTAAAAAAATTTCAAAGTCCCCAAAATTTCACATTACTTTAACATGAAAATATGAAAACTAAATTTCTAAATGTCCATTTTTTGAACGCCTTATCATACGAATCTGAAATTTGGATCATAAAGAGCTAATCAAAGATGCACCAGATATATGTTTACAAATTTACATTCCTTGCCCCCCTTCCTGAGATATGACCCATATTAGTGAGATATTGAGACATCTATAAATGTACGACATTTTCGTACGACATTTTCAATTCTGGCCCCACTCTCGGAGAAATGGCTCTAAAGGTCTAAAGTAATTATATCTTTGGAGGTCATAAATGACAGGAGTGGGGCCTGAGGGCTCCAAATATAACAAATTAAAAATTATCCATTATAAAATTGATAATAATATTATCAACTCAAAACAAAGTGATTTTCAATTTGATAATAATATTATCAATTCAAAAGAAAATGTTTGGAATTGATAATATTATTATCCATTTGATAATATTGTTATGCGTTTGATAATATTTTATTCATTTGATAATAATATTTTCAAGTCGATGTTAAAACACGCTTGTTTTTGTTTTATTCATAAATTTAATCAGTTTATTCTAAAATTTTATGATAGAAAGACGTGATCCTAAAAAAAAAATTAATAAATAATTAAAAAAATTTGTTTTATTTACGGAAATTAATAGTGATTTTTTTATTGTGTAAATGTAAAAATATTGTCCATCCAGTGCTATTATAGTGAAAATTAATATTGTGAAAATTAATATTGTGACAATTAATAAATGGATAAAGAAATTTCTAATTTAATTAAAACATTAAATTTAAGTGATCAAAAAGACTATATGAACAAAATTTTCGATATATTGAATGGTAATTATGATTTTATTTGTGAAGAAAATAAAAATATAAATCAGTTAATATCTAGCAGATAATGACATTAATTTGGAAAAATTAAAGCATCTGACACCAAGGCATCTATCTCTAATTTTGCAAAATGCAAATATACCTATTGCTGAACGTGTAAACTTTGAGATTCAGATAATCATTTGGCAACGTTCTTTGGTATTAAAATACTTTATTTTAACATAGCTATAATATAAAAACGCATTCGATTTCACAGGGTATCCTTAATATATGTCCAAACTGCGCTTCTCCGGCTTATTTTAATAATAGTTTCGACAAATAAAATTTATATTGAAGTTTTCGTTTATATTAGAAATCAAATTTAGTGTAAGAAGTCCTGTATATACTAAAAACTAAAAATGATATGTTTTATATGTAACTTTAGCTGTAATAATATTACAGCATTAATTATACATTTAAAAATTTTTCATTCGTTAGGATCATTTTGCGAATACGAATGTTGTGAAACTAATTGTGCTCAGAAGTTTTCAGATTTTAACTCTTTTAAACGACACTTGCATCGAAAACACTCTAGTGTCTAGTGCACAACCTATCGAAGTGGATGTAAATAATTTAAATATAAATAATCAAAATCTTAAATCTGATAAACAAAACTATCTGATAGTATCTGATTTGCATTCAGTTTGTGACAATGATGTTATTTCATCAGATGGAATAAACTCTGAAACAACCGTTACAGAACATGAATATAATTCTATTTTAAATTGCGATAGTTTAACTACTCCAGAATCTGATGATTCTTTAGAGTATATTACTAAATCTATTATTCAATTTAGTTTGGATTTACATAGCCGCAACAATTTTACTCGGAAAGATATTAATAATATTAACATAGTTTTAATAATCAAAGCAATGAGAAACAAATATATCATATACTACAAGCAGCCCCAGGAATACAGCTACAGCAGACTGATGGCAACTCTGAAACAAATCTTTGTAAAAAATATATGGACATTAAAATGTTGTTTGATAGTTGGGAATGTAGCGAATTCTTGCAAAGTTTTATTGGTATATATAAATATATATTTTGAAACCGCTTTATTATGAAAAACATATATTTTTTTTGCAGATAACGATTTTGATATACGGCTGTTGAAATACATCACTGAAGATTCTTTGTATGAAATTTTGCAAAGTTTTGACGAAATATTACAGCAAAAATTTTTAAAACATTTAAGAATTTGGAGAAGTTCTCTTGGGCAAAAACATTGCAGTACTTGCACTTGCTCCAACACAAACATCATTGGCGAAAGCAGTTCTAAACCACCGTTTCCTAGTACCAGTAATACTTATAGTATAAATGATATATTAAATTCTTCCTCAGAAGGCAATTCTATCATCAACTTTTACAAGAAAAATGGAAGTTTAGTCGAAAATACTCGTAAAACGCTTTTGGAGGTTATTATGAGTGACTTTGTTTTAAATAAAAAGCTTGCTATGACAATACAATACGCAAGTATAATTGCTAAACAAATATGCATATTATTTCCAAAAGAAGTAGAGGTGAGTTTTAGTATAAGTATATTTTAGAACACAAAATTCAATTTGATGTATTTTTATAGGCACTTTATTTCAGTCACATATCAGGAAGTACTCCTAGAGGAAAGATTTATACAAAATATTATAATATATTCGAAAGCTTAGAGCTAATGGTCTTCTTGATAAAAATTAAAATGTAGACAATGCACAACAAAATACTGAAGAGCCTGCAGAAAAAACACATTTAGGTAAATACTACTATCATTCGAAACTTATATTATCTGATAATAAATTCGATAACTTTTTATTATGTATAGATTCAGAGGTTGATTTCCAAAGTCATATTAATTGGATTAAATTTAATAACAATGGATCATGGAATGAAATTGAGGAACATTGGAATGGTTGTAAAAATTTTAGAATAAAAAAATTTGCAGAAGTCACTACCACATCAGAAATTTTCAAAGAATGGCCTCAATATTTAATGCCAATGGGTTTTAAGGTGGTATGTTATAAATTTAAAATTATAAAAACATTTATTATATTTTCTTTATCTTTTTAATAGATTGACATTGATTTCGGTGCGTCACATTCAACAGGAAATAATTTGCTTTCAAATTATGACGATTTTGCGTTGAAAATTGTACCAATTTTGCAAGGAAGACTTAAAGATCCAGGTTGTTGCAAAATATTAAACGATTTAAAAGCTAATCCTGAAAGTTTCTCTGACAGTAAGTTTCATTTATTTTATGTGATTCTTTAAATGACAGCGTAAAAATATAAAACAAAATTAAATAAGTTTAGACTATAATTTTTATTAAACATAGTATAACACCATATCATTGTCTTGTACAAGAATTATTTGCGATTATTGTAGTTGCTAATTATAATGATTTAATGAAAATTATAGTTTAATGAAAATTATAGTCTGAAAATTTAACTTTTTTATTTTTTATACGTGTAAAACTAGAAAGAAAAAAATGTTAATTTTAATTTTTAAAAAACTGAACAAAAATTTAGTTTTTTACAAAACGTTCAGAAATATTTACAGTTTACTTGTTATAAATTTTTATTTAGCATATGTATAATAAAACAAAATATAGTTTATATTTTTAAAATATGTTTCTATCATATTTTTCAATTTTACGAAATGAAACTCAATATTCATTAAAGATTTTGTGTGTCTCTTTTTAGGTGGAAAACAGGCTGCTATATTTTATGCCATACATGGCTACTTAATTCCAACTGTAAGGAAATCAAAACAACAATCAGATGGTAAGCCGCAGATTATAAAATACAGCATCAAAGATTCCCAGCGTTCTTTCTTTTTAAATGCCTCAACTACGGCTGGTGTTGAAGAATTAATATTAAAAATGAAAGAACAGCATACTTCTATTCAGCCCTTTATTATTATTTTAGGCGAAATACGAAATCCTGAAAGCATTTTCGTATATATGGATGATATTAAATATAAAATGTTTTCTATAGTTAAGTCCTTGGACATTTGTTTTAAAATATTCCATGTATTCAATCTTGAGTATCCAGAAGAGTCGGTGGCTGTTTGGAAATTTATACAATTATATTTCTTTAATATTAAAGATAAAGAAAATAAAAAAAAAAGAACTCAATCCTTCGATTACACAGCTTATTGCTGATTTAAGTAATAATTAAATAATTTGATATTATGTATTTAAATATATATATATATATATATATATATATATATAGATATATATAGATTTAAATATTAACATAAAGTTAGAGAACATAATATAAATTGAATTAACATTACTTATTTATGAATTTCAATGTCTAATATATGAGGATATTTTTTAAGTTTTGATTTATTTTAAGAATAAGAAAATTTAATAATTAATTAATAATTTACATTTCTCTAATTTGCATCTGAAAATTAAAAAAAAATTAAAAAAGCTGTCTTGAATAAATATGATTCGAATATACAAATGATTGTAATGAAATATGAAAATAACATTTTTAATTTAATTGTTAAACAATATACATATAAAACTGTTAATTTTGATATTAAAACGTAATATAATAATGTAATTTTTTGTATCTATTGTTGTAGTTAATATATTAGACTATTAACTGAAAATATTTTGTGTTTCATTTGTGATAAACCCAAGTTAAGAAAACAGGTAATTTACAGGTATGTGCATCAAAAGGTGGACTGAATTGGATGAATTGGAATGGAAATTATATATATTATATATCGGAAAATAAAAATAGTTAAATTGATAATAAAGATTATTTTATCGATAATATTATATTTTCCTTTAGAAAATTTTGTCATCCATACTACATAGAATTATTTTAGAATTGATAGAAAAATATTATCAATTAGAAGTTTTTAGTTATCAATTCACCAATATTTACATTTTAATTCAACAGTAAATATTATCAAATGTAAAAAATCTGTTTATCCAAAAGAATGTTAAGATCATTAATTGGATCAAATATAGTTTTCAAATCGAAAATAATATTATCAATTCAAAAGAATTATTGTCAATCTAAAAATTTAAAGTTACTGGTTTGCTATTATCAATATGATAATATTATTGTCAAATAGATAATAATATAATCCAAAGGTAAGAAATCATCAATTTGATAATATTTTTATTTTCAAATTGATAATAATATTACCGGCTGAAAATCACTAACGAAGATTATCAAATCAACTGGGATTTTAGTTGATTTCACTGTTAAATTTTTCTGAGTGTACAAGGGTGCATTTTTACAGATATTTTCACTATATTGATACATCTAAGTTGGTTACTAACTTTTACAGTATTTTAAGCTAAAATTTAAATTTTCATTTTACACTTAAAAACGTACATAATATGTCTTCTCTTAATTTAAGTTAGCTTGTTGTAAAATGTAAATTATTGAAGAGAATTTGTTACTCTAAAAACCATTTAAATATGATGTCAATATTTCGAAAATTTTGTGAATTATTTCTCTAAACTTTCATATAAAATTAATTTATTTTATATTAAAGATTTTCTTTTAATGAAAAAAATATTGTTTATTAAGTATTAGTTATAATTTCACCAAAACGTCAGAGACAAAATAGTTGACTACGTTTTTCTTAGAAATTTTTCTAAGTATAAATTTACCATTAAAGCTTAAGGTTTTATAAAAAAATATATCGCACCACCAATCGAAGACTACCACATCTCAAAATTTCTAGTTAGGTAGGTTTTTCTATTTATATTTTTAGTTATTTCGGAATACAATTTAAGATTTAAATTGTGACAACAAACAATAAGTATTGAAATATAGTAATTCCTGGGTCAGAGAGAAATTTAAATAATTCCTAGATTTTTTACTTTTGCTAAATAACAAATAGATTTCTTTTATATGTGGCAGTGTTCGATTAGGGTTGTCAGGATATGAAATTATATTTATTATATTATGTACATCTTATTTAAATAATTTTGCTTTGCCAAACAACAAACAAAACGCCACAACGAAATTGATAAATTAATGTCAGATTATATTTATATTTGTTCAGCCAGGATGACATTTCACTTTTTTTTCTGTTCTGTATTTAAATTAATTTATGTGTAAATATGAATTTAGATAAAAAAAAGATCTCGGGAATTTGCTAAATATGAATATAAACTTTGGTAAGATTAAATTTTTCACACGACTAGTACTGACTGTACTCTCTATAAACATTTAAAATTTCTGACAAGATTTCATATTTTGATTATTTTCAAATTTTTGAATATTTTACATATAAATACAAGCAATTAATTTTTTTTTTTGGAAAAAAATAATTTTTTACCTTTTCAGATTTGTGAAAATGGAAAATGTAATATTAATATTGAATAAAAAATCAACCCACATCATTGACATTGACAAATATAATAATGAAATTGTTCAAAAAATTATCCTTTAAATTTAAACCTTTTTCTATTCTATACATTTTCCATTTTCACAAATAATCCGTAATTTTTATTTTATCCAAAATAAAAAAAAAAAAAAAGATAATGTATAAAAAAAAACATTTTGTGTGTACAATAAAATAAAATTGAAAATTGTTATCTAAAAGAAAACTCAAATAATGAAAAAAAAAAAAAATTAAAAGAAAAATCATTTTCTATATTATATATTATTTCTTTGAACAAAATCGTTTACTACATTGTATAGCCAAATAGAAAGGTTTTCCTGGTTTTAATAATATTTATGAAAAGGTTTACTAAAGAAAAAAATAAATAAAATTATTCATGAAGGAACCACTTTAAGTAGAATATAATTTTTTTAAGGAAAGTTAAAAGCAAGTTTATACATTTTAACTCAAATATGTTGATCGAAATATTTTTTCTGAACACCATACGATTACAAATCATTTAACAAGTGATATTAAATAATAACATACTAAATCTAATCGAAACTTCTATGTTCAGACAATTCTATACATTTGAGAAAGAGTTTCCAAATTTTGTACTTCCATATAGTGAAAAACTTTTAATTGCAAAAGGCTAATTGTTTTTATTACTGAGACATTTGTTGTCAGCAAATGGGCTCATTATTACATATTGCAAATTTTATTATTCGTACTCATTTAATGCTGAGTCAACTAGAGCTACATCAATATGTAATCGGTCTGGAGTTGAACCCGTAACCTAATGCATCAAAGAATAGTACACTATCACTACGCTACAGCCGCTCATATAAGGTAAATATACATAAGATAAAAAATGCTGAAACTGGAAGTAAACTTATCTAATCAAGAATGTTTTTTTTTAAATTCGTATTCTAAAGGCTAGTTAAGAGTGAAGCTATATGAGCAGTAATGATGCTGTTCTGTGCTGGAAGCCCCTTATTTGTTTAACAATCTGTTCACATATATTTAAATAAGTGTGCACAGTGTTGCAAACAGCTAACCGAAAGCTGTTTTTGAAGCTCAGGATGCTATTAAACTCTACTGTACAGCTTTTGTTGCCGAAGAATATCAGTTTCATAAATATGTTGTTCAAATAAAAAATATACGCATTATCGCAAAAGATTTCGTAATTTTAAAGTTTTTTTAAAAAAAAATTGCGTTTGAAGGTGAAGATGTAATTAGTTTTTTACTAGACTTTATTAATGCGAGCAAAGAAATAAAATTAATACAATCGTCAGCTAATTGATAAACAGTGGGAGGGAATTTATATAGAATTAAAAGACAAAAGTAATGTAGATTAAAATATGTAACAAAAATCAAAACTCTTGACGTACCTAGTTAAAAGCTCTTCTGATGTGCACACTCTACGATTTGCTCATAGCGCGAAAAATCACAGCATAGCACAACTTCAGCACTTCTCATAGATTAACTCTGAACGTATCCTTACACGTATAGAATTATCTTCAACTATATGCGTAAAATAAAACAACTGCTGCGCGATATATGTTTAATATTTTTATTTTTATTTTTTAACTGTTGCCAATATTATAATATTAACATAATATATTTAAATTTATGAATATAAAAGTTTTTTTTATCTTTTGGGGGTTATATAATTTCATTGAACTTCCTATATGTAAATAATTCCAACAGCACTACTACATATAAGCCAACTATGCATAAATTAAATAACATTATAAGAAAATTTTGTATTTATAATAATAACATAAAATGACTGAAAGAATTTGGCGACAACTATTTCAATGTGATTAAATGATAAGCTCCATTTAGTCCCAAACGTTACTTTATATATTTTCATCCAAACCATGCTGTTTGACATAAATATATTTATTATATATTTTTTTTATAAAACAGATTTAAAGACCATCATGTCGTCTATCAAATTTTAGTCTTACGTCTTTTACTGCTTTGCTTTGTGGTCGAGATGAAATTTACAAAAAATTATATTTCCAGCTTTTTTGTTTTATATCCGTTTCAGACATCAGAGAATCCAAGTTAACAAAAAAAAAGTTTTGTTATCCAAGCGTTTATGTTTAGAATATAAAAACTATAGAGATAATTGTAACTTTAATGATATTTGGAGGGTTTATGTTAAACAAGAACGGAACTATTTTTATTAGATGTACCCAATAGAAGCAGAAGGAGGTTGAAAATCACAAATTTTATCATTGGTATCTATATACATAATGATAAATACAAAATTTTTGGACTTAATGCGGGCCTTCTGAACTTTATTATATGAATGGAATAAGTTGAAATTGTTGATAAATATTTGAATTTTTCTTAAAACCAATAATAATTGAGGTAACTTGGACATTAGAAATTATATGTTGGTCTGCTGTAATTGCCATATTTACCTTAGTATAGGGTGAGGAGATGCTTTTGTAAAACGAGCTCTTTAAAAGGGAGATGGTCTTCTTTTATATATTCTAAAGTATTCTTAAAGTATTGTCGAATATTTACAATCTATTTTCTTTTTATCGAACCTTTTTCTTTTGGTTTTATTTATTGTTGTTCTTACAACTTTATATTTCCTACAACTTTAAGATTTTAACCTCATAAGTATCCTTGTACACACTTAAACAAACATAAAAAGAAATAATAATCTTAACTTTGAACTATTCAGAAACTGCTTAGTAACCGACAAAGAAAAAGATTATCAACCATCCCTGGGTTTAATCGATGCAAATGCCTCAAAATATTAAAATATCAAATTTTTGAAATCTCATTAACCTAAGAATGAAGGCTACAATGATTATCATAATTTTGTTTTACTATAGTACATTTTACATTTAATTTTTTATTTATCCTTAGTAAAAGAAAATGATTTGGTTTCGGTACTCTTAATGTATTAAGGATAGTTGATTTATTTAATCTTTAAAATCCTTAATATATTAACAAATTTAATGGAATTATCCTTTTTTTTAAATATTTTTATTATGCTTTCGATATATGAAAGTTAAAGTGAAATTGAAAAGCTGTGGTGATTTCTTGCATATTAACAAAGTTAGGTTAGGTTCGGAGTAGGGCAAGGCCATAGACAATGTTTATCATTGCAGCACTATAGCTTATTGTGATATACCATCTAATTATACGTATAGATTAAGTCCGTATGGTTCATGAAACAATTCAGCTGATTTAGTGACCAACAGCTATACATTTCCGCAAGAGCGATACTATAACTTTCAATGTTTCATCTGGTCCAGTTACAATCCAATTGCGTATAGGGGCTATACTATAAGGGTTCAGTGAGCTATAACGAAGCGTACCATTGTTCGAATTAGTTGAATAAGCTTCCAGTTGCGCTAACCCTTCACACATGTTCCAATGTACTTCTATTAGAGTGGAAAGTTTCCTCATTTTATTATGTCTGCCTCTAGCAATATGAACATTAGCTATGGAAATAAATATAATATCGGAAAATGTATGAAATATACTATCCCTTTCAGACATGCCTCAAATTAAATCCTTAAAGAGAAAAGAAATGTAACTACATGAAAAAGATTTATAGGAAATTAAAATGAAGAATTAAGGAAAAGGGTGCAAGGGAAAATTAAATGACAAGTAATAGTAAAAGGGTTATTATCTGTTCTGACGATCTAATTCGAAATAGATTAAATTATCAGCACCAATTTCTTTGTTAAATAACAATTAGAAAAGTACTACAAAAGTAATAATATTGTCATGAAAAATGTCAGCAGATATTTCGCAATGTATATAAATGTACACCATTAAATTAAAAAGTATCCTGAATATTAGCCTTATAACAAAAGAATCAAACATATTAAAAGCTATTTAAGGATTAGAAATAAAAAAATTCATATCCTTGAAACTAAATTGTTATAAAGTATGACAGGAATATCGAAACTATTATTATATTTCTGTTATAAGAAGTTTTCCATTTTCATAAAATATTATATCATTTTCTATTTTTTTTTTTTTTTTTTTTTTGATAATAATTCATACGTTAGAGAAAAGTTAGAGTTCATACAAAAAAAAAACATGTTATAAAAATAGAGAACATCATCAATAATTTATACGTGATTTGGTTTTACAAAAAAACGGTTATCGTGATAAATTATAATACACAATAAAACATGGCCACAAAATGAAATGAATAAATAATGTTTATTTTTAGTTTCGTTTCGAATATAAAAAGGTCCTTAAAATTAACTTAATAAATAGTTTTTTCTAATAATATATCGTGTATTATTTATAAAATATTTTAAATTCTGATATTTTAAATACGATATTAAACAAAATTTTAAATTCGTTTAACGCACGTATGTGTCAATCTCTAATCTGGCCATTTTGTACTTTTTCAAATATTTAAATTTGGAAATGAAACCAGTCGGTGACCGGCAGTTAATGCCTGCCCATTACCGGTATCATACCAAGCATACAAAGTATTTATTTCACCAAAATGGAATATGGAAAATAGTGAAATTATTCTGTTTAATTTTGAAGACTGAGACATAAAAGCAGTGGCGAAACTAGGTAGTCGCGAACCCCTGCAATGTAGAGAATCGCCACAATTATCAAGATTATAGGGGCGGTCAAATTCCAGCAAAAAAAGTGTATATGTAAACAACAACATTAATTTTTATCGATACGCTTTTCGAGCTATACATTGAAAATATAAATATGTTTTAGATTTTTATTTTAAAAATTTTATTATTAAAGAAATCTCAGAAAAATGTAAAATATTTAAATTATTTTTAATAAGCAAATTCAAATAAATAACCATTTATAAAACAATTTTTAAAATAATCATCGGAACAATCATTTTTAAAATTAAAACAGTTTAAAATATATTTCAAAAACTCAATGACCATCTGAGCTATTTCGATAGAAACAGAAGAAGCTGATAGCTTATTAGCTTCAATTTTTATTTTCCTATAAATTATTTTGTTATGTTGTTATGAGTTATTTTAAGTAACAACTTTTATAAATTTTTAAGTAAAAAATTTCGCTGGAAGGCCCCAAAATTATAGTTTCGCCACTGCTTAAAAGATGAACGGATTATAAGGTCGATAGACCCAATCTGATAATTATCGATTAAAAATTTATATAAATTTATGATAAATATCGATCAAAGAAATGTTTTTTATAATTCAATTATAAATTTAGGCTATACTTTTTTTAATACCACATCAAAAATTTATTCCATTATTTTTCCTGGCAACATTTTTTATGAATTTTCCTCTGAAGTTTGGTTTCATTTGTTGAAATGCTTGAGAAGAAGTGTATATACTTTCAATATTTATAAATAAAAATATAATAAATTATAAATATTTCAAAAAAACATCAATAAAAATTAATAATATTTTGATTATTTTCTTTTCTCTATCACAAAATTTTACTGTACGTCAATACGCCCATAAAATTTATTAATATTAATTTTGTAGTTTTTTTTTTTCTAGATTATCAACACTATAGATATTTGCAAAGCCATCACAAAAATCACTTTTCAGTTGTTTACGGAAAATCTTTCAAATTATAATAAAAATCCTATATGATTAAATTGTCAGACAATTTGATATCTTCTCATCGGAATTGTTATATTTATCATTTTTGTTGTATATTTGGTGTTTGTTTAAGACTCTAAAAATAGATACATTGACAATAAAAAAAAAGCAATCCTCAAAATGAAAACTAATTCACTACTACTGGAATTAAGATTTATTGCTGTCTCTAAGGAGGAAAATTAAGGCGTGATGATGTTCTATTGATGATATTTTTGTATGATAGTTTGAGTTATTAATATGAGCAGTTCTTTAATTTTTGGTCAGAGATTTAAGATTATTAATATTTTATAATATTTGTGACGCAGTTCATTATTTATTATATACATTTCTTTTGAAAGTTACTGTAATAAATTGTGATAAATATTTTGATTAAAATAAAAATATTTTACGAGTAATTATGGCTTAACTATGAAGTGTCGTGTTGTTAGAAGAGATGGTAAAAAAATTCCTTTTTCTAGGCGTTTTCGAGGTTGAGGAGTCCGTCTATGCTAAATTTGCATGTAGGCAGAAACACCTCATAGAACATTCTCAGATTTTAATGAAATTTGGCACACTTGTTCATACAGATTTCATTATGATACTGATCGATACTTTCAGTGAGACCATTCAGAATATTCTCCTTTCATGTGGAGAGCTCTGTGTTTTAGCTTTACTGAAAAGTTAGTAAATAATATCCGATTTCAATGAAATTTGGTGCACACGTTGGATTTGCTAATACGCATGTGTTGACCAAGCTTTAAGTCAGTAGTTTTAGGGGGACTATGCTAAAATTGTCGATTAATATTTCATATGTTCTAGAGATCACATTATCTGATTTTAATTACACATATTAGGTTTGTTATGTAGTTAGTGCCTATAAGATTTAGGGTCAGTAGTTTTAGGGGGTCTCTATCAAAATTACGAATTCTATAAAATACATGATAGATATGAGTAATTTTTAATAAAGTTCTATTTGTTAAAAAGCACACTGTTAATTACAAATCACTGTTGGATACAGATAACTGTTTAAAAACTAAATACGACTTATCTTCTGATACCCCTAATTAGTACCTAAAAAAAATACATGCATTAAAAATACATAAATATTAATGATGTAATAGAAAACTTCATTAATTGAAACTAAAGTCAATGAAATTTGAAAAATTTGCATAGTCACTTCTAGCCAATATATTTAAATTTCATTATAACGATTCTAATGATTTAAGTACTTGACAAGCGTAACAACAGAAAATTATACAAAAAGATCAAAATTTTATAAATCAGGATATACGAAAAATAAACTTTGTCTCGTCATATAAGACCATTTTACGCACCCACAGTATTGTTTTTGTAATTATTTTCAATATGTATAAATTCGCAATATAAATGTGTATGTGAATTATCACTGTTTTATATAATATACCCTCATATGTTCTAATCCCTCTAAGGATATACAAAACTCGTATATATCCAACTGTTATCATAAATCTATAAAGAATTTATTTCCCAAAAGCTTGAAAAACTCATTTATTTTCTACTTTTACTATATATAAATCAATAATTTTAGTATGGTCGTACTATAACTTTGTGTTTGTAATTTATTAAAGAATTTGTTTGCCAAAAAAAGCTTGATTGTATATGGATGTGTGTCCTTTTCCTTTCTCTCTATAATATACGTTATGTATATAGAAAGAAGACAAAAAAAATAACAGAATGACACTTACATTATTACTATGTATTTTATATATTTTTATGACGAAAAGGATCAACTAAATATTGCAAACGAAGCAACAGATTATCATCAGAATCAGGATTAACGTTTTAAACTTTACTTTATACACATACCAAAAAAAATTGTAAATAATCATAAAGAAAATCTTCAAAAGTAATAAATACATTCATTCAACGAACGACTGTAATACTGAATTTGATGTTGTTAATATAATGTTTAATATCACAATTTGATTTAGTATATTTTGGACAATATTCTGTTATTCCAATCAACACCATATTATAAAGTATCAATTATTCTATTAGAAAGTTACTTTATGCAGCAAAAATATTCTCTTTAACCATTAGCAATTATATCGATCCATATCTTACATGAATCTACATCTTATACTGTAAACATGTAAACTGAAAATAGTGTGGTAGAGGTTAAGAATAAGGGTGGGAAATATACAAACACATTTTTCCTCACTAAGTAGGTCCGTACTGTTTTAATAACCCAATGAAGAGGATTGTCTTAGTGACATCCGGCATGTTGGCAGATGCCAAATCAATTCCTCACAACCACATAGTATATGTTCAGCCATTTCGTCCCCGTGTTGGCAGAACCTACAAGCCTGGTCCCGCTGATAGACTAATTGTGTCTAGTTTTTTTATGATAAAATGATCTGTAAGGAAGCCGAACATTGTTCTGGCTATCTACCTTTTCACTAGCTTCGAATTTCTTAGCTTTCACGGTTGTTCCAATGTATTCAAGATATTAAGCAGTGTTTTCCTTTTGTAGCGTCTTGAAATAGTAGCTTGAGCACCACAGACTGGTTCTGGTTCAATGACTATAAGTATGTTACTAGGTTCTTCTTACGCCAAAAAGTCTGCATATTCATTACCTTCAAAACCCACATGGGCTGCTGAAATACAAGACAGTGTTACTCTATTTTCTCTTCCTAGGATTATTAAAGCTTGTAGATAGTCCCAAACCAGCTTTGATTTGACTTGGTATGAATCCAGGGATGAAATATTTCCTCATGGAAGCCCATATATGTTTGTTCGTTAGTTGGTTTGTAAGGAGCAGGATCTGACAACCTCACGAACTAAAGCCACATATAGGCCCAGTGGTACACCCCAGTCGATGATTGAATATAGCACAACAACCCATCCCACCTCCATAATGAATTTGATCAGCTTGGTAGGTCTCTTTTCACCCGCCTCTAACTGGTCTTTCATAGAACATAATATTACAACGTAATCTTCGTTGTTGCACTGTAGGGCAATGACATAGGATATCTTCTAGAGATTCTTCTTCATTTTCACAACCTCTGTATATGTTGCGACCGTAGTCAGCCCCAACCGTACAACATGTTTCCGTAGGAGTATGTGTGCCTTGACAATACCCGTGTATAAAATGGATGTTGCTTTATTGATTGATAAAACCATGTAAATCGAGGGTAAGGTGTTTATTATCCTTCTATTATTTACATCTCTGTAATCGCAGAATTTAGTCGGTGTCAATATTTTATGTTTAGATCTTTCGACTAATAAGAATTAAATTTTTATTTTAATAATTCTTTTAAATTGTACTCTAAAAACTGATTCCAAATTAAATACATACACAGTAAAAGTTATACAAACGTATTTCATCTAACCAAATTTGGTATTAATAAAAAAAAATTGTATACATTTTTGCTCACACTACTTTTCAAGCTATGTGTAGTAATATTCCAGATTTTAACTTGTTCAGCTCTTAAACATTAAGGTAGCTAACAAAATTTTTGAAATTTTTAAGTTAATTATTATTTATAGCCAGAAGCTAAATAAACAAATAAATTATTTGATTAGAAAATATGGAAATTATTAACGTGAATGTTTAAATATTTAAGACGAAAAATAATTGAGAATCTACTAAATATTTATAGTAATATTTAATTACAAAATAATTTTTGCAGGAAATTGAATTAATCAAAATAACGTAAGTAATATTTATATGATTAAATTATTTTTTTTATCCAAAATTCCATAATTATATAAAAAAAACTTTTACTCACATCTTGTAATTGTAATATATATTTTATTTTTACGAGTAGTAAAATACACATAAACGGAAAATGCTAACATGATCGCACTGAAAGTAAAATTTCATATGTTCTAGCTCTAGGGCATTCAATAATTATTAAAATTTTAGGGTCGTTTGTTCAGTGGGTTCATGCTAAAACCCGCAATTACATTTCATAAGTTTAAGGCTCTATAATATAGGGCATTGAACTTGATATCGCAGAGCCAGTATCGTACTGTAATTGTTAGCAAAATTCAATGATATTTCACACACAGGTTGATTTAGTTATTTAGAAACTAAGCTCATCAGTTTGTAGTTGGTACCAATTACCAACCACTTTATGAGCAGTTTAGTTTGAGTTTGCCGAAGAATATATAATTTATATTCTCTAGAATATAGAGCAGGTTGGTTATGAGTTTACGTATGTATCTACTTAGGTAGAGGTCAGTAGCATTAGGGAATATATGCTAAAATTTCCGATTAATATTTCATATGTTCTATATCTATATCATATGCTAATTAATATCCGATTTCAATAACATTTGGTACACTTACACAAATTAGTTTTGTAATCTAATTTGTGTTTATAGAATTGAGGGTCGACATTTTCAGTGGGTGCCTCTCAAAATTTCAAATTTTATAGAATGAAACACTATTTGCTACAAAAGTATTATTAATAATAAGACACTGTTTTGTACATAAATTACTGTTAAATTTTCTAAGTTAACCTACGAATTATCTACTACCCCTAATTAGCAGATTTTTTTATTGTATACCAACGAGGAATATATCACAATTTTTACAACCAAAGTTTATAATGAAAATGTGTAAAAAAGTTTTTTTTTTTCATATTCCATTCAAAAAAAGTGACATAGCAAAGGTAATCGAATAATCGAATGAATAACTCGGAATGAACGTGATCAAGACATTACAATACTTTACAACAACGCAAATCCAACTAAAGTCACTAACCCACTTATATTTATTGAAAGCAAGCTGTTCATTGTTTAAGTTAATTTCATAAACATGACGTCTTTGTGTATCGTACACTGCGAGAGTGCAAAACTTTGAATTACCAATTGTATTTTATCCGACGACACCACAAAATCAAATTGTAAAATATTTAAAAAGTGAAACTTGGTTACAAAATAAAAAAGGAAAGTTTTTTTTTTATTTAATTTCTAAAACTTTTGCATATTTTATGGTTTAAATATTATAATAAATTTCAAACTAGGATACCAAAACCATATACAATATAAAAATTATTATTCCTTGTTTGTCCTTCGATAAACCCACATAAACAAAATGTATATAAACGAATAAAAATAAAAAGAATTCAAGATAAAATAAAAATATAATAATTTTTCATTTAATTTTAGATATTATTCACAGCATGCAAAACAATATTTTTAATATTGTTTATGTAATTTTTATAAGGTAAAAATGTAAAAGTTTCTCGTTTAAATTTAAATTTAAAAGTTAATTCAATTCAATTAGTAACTATAGAATAGGAATGAAAATATAATTTTATCATGAATGTTTTATAGTAAAAAAATTATATAATATGAAAAATTATAGGAAAAATATTTTTAAGAACAATTCTACTAATCACAATTATTTCACTTTTCCACTTGGAAATAATTTAACTTTTTATAGGCAAATGCATTTATTTAGGGTATCTAAAATGGCGCTCGGTTCCCTACCCTAATTGCGTTTGACCATGAAAAGTCAAATTTTCCAAGTTAAATCGTTTACCAGGTAGAATTGTGCAAAGTAGAATTATTGTCCCAGTGGAATTGAGCCTTGTGGAATAGGAAATAATTAATTATTAATGCATCGCAGGATATTTCATCGCAAGGACACTTCATCGCAGAAAACTCATAGCAGAAAATATTATCGTGATTTCATTTACAGAAAATAAAATTCGATAAAAAGTGTGAAACTCTAATTTTAAATGTAGTAATGTTGTGATTAAAGGATCATTTTGCTATAGCTTATTGCTTAGATATATGAAACAATTTATATGTTCCAATATAATGATTTTTTTGAGAATAATTTAACCGGAATGATACTAGGTCCTCAACTGATGCTTTTAAAAAACTGTTTTGGTATCATTTGCTAACAACAAAAATAGCTTACTAACTTTTTGTAAATATAAATTTCTTCAGAATAACGAAACTTGGAATCTATATATAAATTAATAACTTTAAATTTCAATAATTATGTCACGTAACTCTATCAGTTTGTCCATAATGCTTTCAATTGAACGCTTACAAGGAAAACAATTTATTTTTAATAAAAATTAATGAAAATTTCAATATTATTTCCATATGATATAAGATATATTATCATTTTCATATATAAATCAAAAAATTTTGAAAAATAGTGTCAACGCGTCCATTATATTTCTCTATTTATGGAAATATATCTAAAAATTTATTCATGAATTTAAATTTGAATTTCAAATTTTCGTTTTTGTTATGACAAAGTTTAAGCCAATCGTGAGGGCTATCATAGGACCAAACTATAATTTTATGTATACTATCCAAGATGAATTTGCGTGCGTTTTTTTTATTTAAGTATTTAATCAAATTTTAGAGATATACAATTTTGAATATGTTTCCTTTTATAAATTACATATTAAATTATATAAAAATTTCCAATAAAATATTTCAGATAATTCATATAGAAATACCCTTTATCTGATGAAGTGAATAAATATAATCATTAAATTGAAAATTTCGTGGCTTATTTATGGAACAATAAATTCAATTATATAAAATTATAGATAATATAGATAAATATGCTGTTAATGGGGTTATTCAAAGTAAATTTTTTTTATATATACGATATTTAAGGATAATAACATTAATTTATGATAATTCAAAATAATTTACCATTAATATATATTCATATATATAAATAATTTAAGAAAATTATATCATAAATATATGTGACAAATCAAATACAGATACAAAACAGTTCAAATATTTTAATTCTATGGTTTAATAGAGCACATAAGATTATTCAACAAGGCTTTTGCTATATACCAAACAAATATAAATTTGATAAATTGACATTTTCAATCAATTTATAAGTTCCCCTATTATATATGTATATATATTTTACAACAATGCCAATTTGTGCATGTCAAAATGCAGAAAACCACATAAAAATTGATATCGCATTCTCTCAATGCAATGATAATTAAATAACATAGATAGAAGACGAATATATATGACTGTATCTTGTGTAAATAACAGTTGGCTATATGTAATTTAATTATGATGATATTTTTGTTCGGAATTATAAAGTTCTATTGAAAAAAACTTATGTACTCAGCTAAAAATAAATATTGTAATCAATCTGAAAATCCTTTATTAATTATCAGGTTTTCGTTTTAGATTAATTTTATTTTTGTTGTAATAATTTCTGTTAATAAAATCGCATAAAACATAGTGCATTCCGGTCAATTCACAAGAAAACAATTTCCAAAACAGGAATTCAAAAAAATAAACATTTTTGAATCAATTTTAGTTTTTATGTTTTGATTGGGAGTTATTCAATCCTTAGCAAATTCAAATAAAAGGTAACCAAGCATCAATCGTTAAAAAAAGTTTGCATGAAATTTTCTACCGAAAATTTGTATAACCGACGAATTTATCTATCTATATAATATCAAAAAGAATATATATAGGAAGAGATCAAAACTTATACATAAGTGTTATCTTATTATTTTATATTATTAAAATACTTTATTTGCTTTAATATATTTTTATTTAATTCTATTTTACAAGTTTTACTTAATTATTAATTTTACTTTTAGGAAGTCAACTATAGTCAAAACAAGCGTATTGAATAACAAACAATGAAAAACTGGAGAGTAAATCACACAACCATAAAAACTTTTATTCAAATGCACATACTTCCATAAAGCAAAAAGTTTATATAAAATATAAACTTATAAACAATTTTTGGTTTTATGCTAGTATGTGTATTTGAAAAACGTTGATGCTTCTGGGTTGTAGGATTTAATCTTGAGATTAAATCCCACAGTAAAAATTTTAATATGAATTTTCATCTCTTTCTATATAAACACCACACATAATTGTACTTATTTAAAAAGAATTCAAATTTAAGATTTACATTTAAGAAATAATCAAATTATTTTATATAACACAAATAAAATACGTAAAAAGCTACGCGACATACATCGGATACTTTAGGCTTTTCGCGCTTGAAACTTGTTAATAGGCTGTCCAAAACGTGTGTAAATTAAATTAATTTTGCTTACATTTCAATTAAGAAAATGTAAGTATGTAATTGAAATAGATAATATTTAAAATAAAGTTAGTTAAACATTTAACTATTTTTTTTTATATGACCACTAACTGACGGAAACTACAACAGGTCATAAAAAAATCCCAAATTACTAATATTTGTTCTTCTATTATAAGTCATTTCTATTAATATATTGAACTATTTTATTTTTACAAATTAGTTACATTACCATTTAACCAAATCGCTCAACAATCCAAAATTGTCCCTTATATATATGTTAAATCTACAATAAATTGTGTCTGGATATTGAGGATAAAATAAAATAATTGTGAAACAAATCCCAACCCACTTTATGATTAATAATTCCTAGATTCAGGCACAAATTTTTACAAATCGCATATACACACTTACGGAATATGTAGAGAAACATAAATATTATGTATGTATATGTATACAAATGATATTTAATACAGTTAAGAAGCATATCATTATAAAACGTTGAACATAATCGAACCTCAGAGAGATATATATACCGAAATTGTAAATATTTATTATAATTATGCAATTGAAAGCGCATTGGGGCATCATAAACAATTTGGTAGATGGAAGTTTAATAGCTCCAAAAAGATTATAATTTATAAGTAAAGATGAACTTAATACAGAGCAAAATTATAATTTAAATCGAAATATTAATTGTTACTATTACTTAGAAACACTTTAATATTTAAATGAGTTCATGAATTTCGCCTTTATCAATTAACTAAACTAATTATTAAAAATAAATATTTAAAAAATTAAATGAAACCTTTTAAATTAATCAGACCGGCTGAAAGAAATTATTAAAATTTAAAAGTTTAATATGAAAATTTTGCTATGAAATTATAGAACATTTTTTTTTTTTTGTAATATTAATTTATTATTTATAATACATTTTAAACTGAATCCTTTATTTTACCCTGTTTTTGCTTAAAAGCAAAAATCCTTAACAATTAAAATTCCTTACCACGATAATATTCAAAGGTTCAAGAAAAATGAAAGTATTTGGTGTTAAGTAGCTAGCTATGGTTTATATTAGTTACATAAATTTGAATCAAGTGAATTTTTCACAAAAACTTTAAATTATACTAAGGATATACAATTTTATCGCATATCCTTGCTAATTTTTTTGAGTTAACAAAAAAAGAATTCATTTTAATAGTCTGCTTTTATGTTTTTTGTAGTTTTACACTTAATCTTCTGTTAATTTTTTCTTCTTCTTAATGTTCTTCTCCACTGTGGAGGTTGGACATCATTTCGTGCTGCTTTAAAAATCTATACCGCAGACATGTTGAACCAATCTTTCAAATTGTTCATCCAAGATGATTCATAATTTTACCTTGTAGTACTACCTGAAGAATTCTATATTTTTCGCTTCGCATGATGTGTCATAAGAAGCCTAATTTTCGCTTTTTTATAATATTTTTTAATTCGTTGCATTTATTCATCCCTAAGTACTTATTTCGTTCATTACTCGATCTCTCCATGAAATTTTTAGAATTCTGCGATAAGTCCAAAGTTCAATGGCATAAATTTTCTTTATATCTAATTTCCAGCAATGTCCGTGTTTCCGTCCATAAAGAAGCGTAGATCAGATGTAGCATATTAATATTTTTAGATTCAACTTGGTGTTGATTTCACTTGATCCGGATTCAACCCGGATTCCCAAATACTTGTATCTAGTAACTTTTTCAATTTGAAAATTATTTAATTTAAGAGTTTGATACTTGATTTTGCTATGGCTTATTCTTAGACATTGTATTCAGTTATTCTAGCATCCTCTGGAATTTTCCAAAATTATTGAATCATCCGCAAATCTGATGTTTTTCATTATTTTACCATTAATTGTAGTGCCAAATTCTAATTCTTCAATCGCTTATTTAAAAATTTCTTCCAAATTTACGTTGAATAACATTAGTGGCAGTATACAACCTTGCCTTACCTCAAGGATTACATCAGTTGACCCATCTTGTGTCCTCACCTTAACACTTTTATTCCAATATACTCGTAGATATTCAATTATTTTTATGACATTTTTATTTAACTGTTTATTTCTTAGGATATCTATTAGTTTGGAATTTTGTATTGTATCGAAAGCGTTCTCAAAGTCTATAAAATTGATGTTCATTTCATTACTACGTTGTCCCAAAATATTTAGCATACATAATGCTTCTCTTTTACCATGTACGTATCAAAATCCAAACTGCTATTCACTGATGTCTTTTTCAAGTGTTTTTATATGTTCTATTATAAATTATTATCAAAAATTTTTAATCCCTGATTCATCAAGATTATCGTACGATAATCTCCACATTTCGATACATTATGTTTCATTGAAGTTCATAATTAACAATTAGTTTAAATATTTATTTTATTTTGTAATTTAATGAAATTGTTCAACAAAAATATTTCTAAAACCTAAATTTTATCGGTTTAATTTAATATAATTAAAGGAAAGTTTAAGGATCTTTTATCTTTAATATAATTTATATTAAATATTTTCTTTCTTCTTTTAATTATAACCTCAAAAAGTGATAAATAATATACCAATTTTATGGTTGGTTAGTGGTGAGCCCCAGACAGATTGTCTAGGACTCCAAGAAACGCTTCTCCGGCGTTTTACTACCACACATTCTTATGAACCCTAGCATGGATGAGTTTATTTAAGATCCATTTCGTGTCGTTAACGAAATGTACGGTTTCCGTAGGCCGTTTACTTGCTATAGATTATTTAATTCATTGAAATAGCTGAGACAGCTATGTCTGACAACAGTAAAGTGATCAATTGATGCTTTTATTTATATAACATTATTAAAAACATTTATTAACAATATAAATATAAATTTTGACATAACAAAATTTATTAGCCTTCTTTACAATTTTCTCCATTCAAACCTGTTTTAAATTGGTGGATCTCCAACATCGAAATATATAGAATTCTGTCAATCCAAAATGGCATTTTTTTTTGTTATTAAGAAAAGGCAGGCTAACAAAAATATTTTATTTCAGTAAAAGAGCAATTTTATTTTAAAACATCTAAATATTTAATTAATTATGTACGTATATTTGATATCCTGCTGATGATCCTTTTTTTTATTTTTTTGAAGAAGCGTAAAATATATAACAATTAGAAGCAAAATCTTTTCATTATTTTTTATAATATAGAAGGGTGGCCGTCGACTACACAAAATTATTAAACTAAAGTATCCCTAAAGTGTGTCTAATAAAGTGCTAATCATCAACAGATTTGAATTTTGCTGAATTTTATTTTATTGTATATATTGTAATAATATATATAAAAATAAAATATTAAATAAAATTTTTAGAAACGTAGTTTCCTGTGGCAGTGTAGTTTGTTTGTTGGTTGATTGGTTTTTGTTTTTAGAAGGAGGAATGGAAACGGCCAAACCGCGTACCTCGAACATACGGTCCGTTGTACCCCCTTACGAAACGTTGCACATTTTCACCACGAATTGTGCTATCCGACTTCTTGTATAAAGTTTATCAAATTAGCAGGTTTTTCTATGCTTATTTCTATTCCATGCTATATTTTATTACACAGAGAAGGACAGTGACGTAAAAGAGGTTCAATTGTCCCGTCATCTTCAGCAAAGCCTCTACAAACGGTTTTCGTTGTCAGTCATAGTAGCACGGCATGTTTACGTAATAGTAAATGCCCCGTGACTATTCCTGTGTACAGACTGAGCATGGGTTTGTTCATATTCAGAAAACTTCTCGATTGTTTAGCGTTGGGGTTACTCCAGAACAGCTTTGTGTGGAGACAATTGTTCAGCGCGAGCTAATTTGTTCTACTAGCCACACTTTAAGAAGTCTTTTAATCAAGCTGACTGGGTAACCTTCGGAAACTTGGCAGGCGTTAGAGGTGACCCATTTAAATATAAATTTATTAAATTTGACTATAAATTATTATAGAAACAATAAAATGCTTGCAAATATGAAATTTCAGTTTTTATACATTATCTACATTTAGGTAATAGAGAAATGCAACCCTTCATTTGGACCCAATACTTTTTTTTTTAAATATATCTAATTATTTTCTCTGTCGTTTAAATTTTGTCCTTCATAGCAGAAAAAAAGTGATCATAAAATTTAAGTGTTAAACCATTTTCACTGCCAATAAAAGACTATTAAAAAGGTCTTAACTAGGATAGTAATTATTAATTATGAGGGTCCTTTTTTTTTTGAAAATTCAATGAAAATCTGAACTGTAAACTTTAAGGACAACATAATATTACCTTACATATTTATTTTATATTTGTAGAAAAAGGGATAAAAATAACTGAAACTTTATGAAAATTAAATATCTACTTAACAAAAAGAAATCTTTTACAGTTTTTCTTTTTTGGTGATTGACCAGTGCAAAAAGAAAACTGAAAATTGTTAGGTACATTAAAAAGGTTTTAATTGTTTAAGTGGTTTTTTTTATATACTTTTTATTTAAAAAATAATAATAATAATAATTTAATAAAATGAAAAATTTATAATTATATTACAGAAAGAAATGCTTAAAAGAAAATGAGGGAACTTTCTTATTGATATTATAGAAATTTATTTTAAATTATTATATAACAAACAAACTAAAATTATCAGACGTCTATGGATGGGTACTAAATCTAAAATTATATGTAAAAGTGTTATATAATTATAAATTATATAGGAAAATTGAATGTTACCAAAATATTCGATTTGTTTGTTATGCCTGTTTCTAAGCATACTATAATAAAATCTTACGTAATGATTTTAGATAATTATTTTATATTCGTTTGTTTTAGTTACGATTTACTTAATAACTTTTATTATAATATACTTTTGCGAAACAATTACAATTTGATTGATATATAAGAGCCTCTCACGCTTCTAGAGCATATGTGGTGGGGGTGATTGAATGAATCCAACCTATCTATACCTATTGAATTGAATGATACAAGGTATAGGCACTTAGAATTGTTCGGTCCATTGTACCACCTCAACAATCGCAAAAGAAAGGGATCTGAGTCTGTTTTTTCGGTTATAATCTTTGCATAAACATCGTTATCAGTTATCACCATACTCAGTCTTGCAGCATAGTTTTTGAATAGCTTTGTCGGTTATCCTTTTCAGAACTACCGCAGCTAACCAGTTCTTTTTATCCAGCTGATAATTTAAATGGTTGAGTCACTTGGTTTGCAATTTCTAGGATAAGTGGAGTTCGCTGCTATACGGTTCCCTTACGTTCAGAATAAAAATCTGTAGAGTACATGTCAATATTATGCCGGACACTCGCACAAAAAGTGTTTCCCCGATTCATACTCCTCACAGCACAGCATTTTCTACATGTTGGAGATGCAACGACCTCGATTCTTTGGAGCTGCTCAATTAGGGGATAGCCACCATATTTTGTTGCAGAAGAAATCTTGTTCTCTTGTAATTGGGCCCAGCAACAAGCATCTTGGTCTGTCTGCAGCGATCCGTACTTTGTCAGTGCCTTTCAGTGTACTGTGTAAGCTCATTCTGCTTATTAAATTAATATTGTTATACCTATGGATAATAATTAATTTTGAAATTTATAAATGTTTCATCACTCAGAGGGAATTGAAGATATGAGGCTGCTTTTCATGGTGAAGCTTTATAATAGAATTTTGAAAAAAGTAATTTATCAGGTTTTTTTTTACATCACACAAATAGTGTTCATCCCGGTGGCATATATAGAAAGTAATTTATTATTATCTTTCTAACAATCCATACTTCTTTAACTACAATTTTGCTTTTATGAAAAATATAAAACTTCAAATTTCATATTTCATATATATTTCCATTCTGTAAGTATTTACATTTCCGGTCATATCTGCAGTGAAATTTTTCAGTTATATGTTATTATTTGATTCTTACATGTTATAAGGACACAACACCATGCAGATCAGATCCAGACGATATGGGGAAATTGAAAAAAATGACATTATGTTACAAACCAATTTACAGTACAAAACTTAAAGTGCATTTCGACACAAACAATTTTTTGGTATTATTTAATGTGGTTTTGTTCTATTTTATTACTTAAATCGATATTATTATATTTGTTTTTCAAGTAATTTGAATATCTGCAGAATTGATACTTACAAATTTTATATTTTTCTATTATGGAATGAACAATTTTTATTAAGTTTTCTTTATCTGTTTTGTTTTTTAGAAAAATAAAATTTGTTATTTTCAATCTCGATAAATGTTATTTAAAATAATGTTAGTTGTTGTTTTGAAAAATTCAAATTAAAAATTGTATTTGTCATGTCAGTAAATCAATTTTAATGGAAATTACTTTCAGTATATTAAAGAATAATCTTTTTTGTTTATATCTTTTAATAAATCATATTTTTTTAACATAATTATATAAATGTTTTCTTCAATAAAATTGATTTTATATATTTCATTTAGAACACAAAAATGTTAGAACAAAAATATTATTGTTGATCATAAAAGTACATTTAACTCGAACAGGACATGTTCAAGAGTAAAACCTATATAAAACATAAGTTTTAAGGACATAAACATTTTTTTTAATGATTATATTTTTGGTTTCATGTCGCATTGCAGCTGTGGCAGAATTTTAGTTTATATAGTTATGATTTGCATCTTATCTGACTGTCATTTCATCTGGAAGTGTTTAATTTTAGTGTAATAATTACAAAATTCATATATAAAATATAAAAAAAATTATTAATTAAAGGTATTTTACTTTAATTAATGGGGGAAAATTATATTTTGATAAGCTTATTATAGTGATAAGCTTATTATTTCCAAATCTACGTGGCTTCTCTGGTTTCCTTTTCTACCTATACTTTGAGATATTTAATTCGCTTAAACAACTTCGAATAGTTATAGTCCTGCCTAATTCTAATCACAACATAATTATCGAGAGTCTTCTGTTTTTATTAAAGCGTACATAATAGTTTGATATTTTTCAATCAGTTTCTTAAAAATTGTCTTATACTTACTATCATGTCGATAGTAATTAATTCTACAATTACGTGATTCTGATTTAGACATTGTAAATTACGAGTTCCAACATAATAATATTTTAAAACATTTTATTAATTTTAGACAGTTTTTAAAGTTGAAATTCATCTGGTATTTAAAAATGTTAAATTGTGTCCAAAAAAATAAAATTATTTGACAATGACAAATAAATATAATGGAAAATAACGAAAATAAATATACATTAGATAATTATTTAGTACTAAATAGAATTTATTGAAATTATTTATAATATGTAACCTCATCAGCATCAAATTTTATTTTCATTTTATGTTTTTCTAGCATCATTACATTATTTATAACGCCTATATTCACTTCTGTGTGTTGTTTTGAATTTAATATTAATATGTTATAAGTTGTCCGAGCCATTTTTTTTTTCTTCAATATATCTAAAAATGTAATCATAAAATAAAATATATTTATAATTCTTTATGTAACACAGTACGCATCAATATGATCTGTGCCGGCATTTTTAGATTATTTCCATTTTTATGGCTCCTTGTGATCTTTAGTACTATCCAAACAATATTCTCATACGATTCCAAATCATAACTAAATAGTGCAAGGTGCAAGTGTAAAAATAATAAATTGATTTACTTTTTAATTCTAGGACACCCGGTTTTATTAAAAAATTATATGTTAAATGGCAAGAGAAACACTAAATATGATGATGATGAAACAATTTCATTATTCTAGTAGGGTAGGACAGAGCCTTACTCATTTCATCATTTCAAAATTGCTCTAGGTACTTTTTAATATTTGTTAGAATTTAATTTTTAAATATTTTATCAAAATATTCATATAAAACAGAAAAATTATTATAGTTAATTTGAAATAAATCAATTTTAATTTTCAAAAATTTAAAGGATGTTATATCAGGAAATTTGCCACGTCCTTAAATTTTACATAGAAATACAATACAGTACAACTAATTGAGTTACATCTTCTGAAAGCTTATTGCAATGTGATTATTGGAAAGTTACTGCGAACAGCATATCGAATTTACGCGTACCGTAGACATATTGCAAAATTGTAAGTTATAACAAAATTCTCATGTTAAGCCCTATAAAATAGTGCTTTAATATGAAATAGTTTTAAAAAAGCGGCAGTGGCTGTCTATACATGACTTTGAAAAATAATTAAAATCCTACAACGGCAAGGCAGTGGGCATTTATTGGGAGGAATGGCGTCATATGTGGAAAGTTCCATCTTTGTTCTATAAACTACCTAATTTTCAATAAAGTCGAGATAGTCTCACTATTATTTCTAAGCGTTTAAAAAAATCAACTTTAAAAATTCAATTTTTTTACTTAGTTTGAATTATAAATAAATACATCATATAACTATAAATAAAATATTAGGTATTAAAAACTTTATTAGAAAACGGAATTAACGGATAGAAAGCATGAAAATTGTACATAAAGTTTTCGGTTTAGATAAATGCTGCTAAAACTGGACTGTACCTACCAAAACCGTGCCCTCTTAAATTATTTTTTTGTGAGTTATATAATGTCACTATCTTAAATTTTATATGTAAATAATTATACGTAGTAAAATCAATGGGGCGGTTAAACCACCACGAAACCCCACCTCCATATGCTACTGCAACCGTTTATATAATTTTGTTTACGTAATTTATTTATTATTATTTATGCAAACTTTGTATTCAATGCGTGTTTATGATATGGAAATGTAAATATTATTAAAATGAAAGGTTTACCCTCTAGCAATTTCAAAAATGTATAAAATGTAAAATGTCACCAAAATTAATTTTTAAAAAAAAAATATAAAAATATTTATCATCATCATATTTATTATAATAACCAAAAAATAAAATTCACCTTCATATCTTAATTTCACCGCTAACATCACAATTTAAAAGTATGTATTTTATAATTATACATATATCTATAAACATAAAAGTATCTAAATTTGATGGCTCATTAGATTTAGATATCATGAAAGAGCGCAAAAAATTGTATTAGAAAATAATATTATGAATAATTATAAAATTAGTTAATAAATTTTTCTTTTCAATAAAACCAATTAATGATAATTTTCATAAAATGTATACATATAATATATACCCAGCAAGATTTTCGCGATTGTTTACGGTTAGCGTAAAATACAATATGATATTCGGATTAAGATTAGAAAGTAAACTTCTTGCGATATTCTGTTCGCAATAAGTTGTCAAAGTAAATGCATTGCGGTGAGATTTCAGCCGATGAACACTCAATAACCAATGAAATCACAAAAATATCGCATTGCGATATAATTGAAATTATAGTTCACAGTGCGAATTAATAATTGGACGACCAAAATTCGGTTCGTTCATGCTTAACTACTGTACAATAATACAGTTTTTTTTTTTGTTAAATACTTTTGAACTAATCGCGTCAGCAGCTTATCGCTTATCTTATGACAACCTGAAGTATAACTTATTTTAATATAAAAGAGTTTTTCATACAGATATACAAAAGTATACCAGCGATTAGGTTTCCGAAACATACGCGATATTGCGAATAATCCCTGGGCGAATAGTCGGAATATTATCGTACAATATTCCTTGTTCTTGCTGGGATATGATTTCTGATGTATTTAATTATATGTCAATTTGTGTTACAAAATTATATTTAAATATTGATCAAATTTATGAAAATAATTAATTTAAAATGTTAATAAAAAATGGTTTTATGGTAATTTTACCAAATATTATTAAATTTTCATCGAATTTTTTTATTGTTTGGCCTTTAATAAATCAAAAATTATAAAGCTATATTAAATTATTAAAATTAAATTATGTATTACTCGTATTAAATAAATAATTTACATTGGCAAAATTGTTAAAAATTGATTTTCATATTTTTTTGTATATAACTGAGATTAACCAAATTATTTATGGTTGAAATCATTATAATTAGATTGTAACAACGTCATATGACGTATAGATGGTATTGGCTGTCAGGTTAATAAATTTTGAATTTACGAACGTTGAAGTAAACTTTATACTGTTTTATAACTCTTTATCAGGTTTATAATAAACCATGTATAAGTGAAAATTAAAAAAAATATAATTATATTAGTACACGAAAATCTATTACTCTTTAATCTATTTATTAAGTGTCAGTTTAGGTATCATTTGAACAAGATCGAAAAGTCTGAAAGCAGTGACTGTCGATTCTGTTCGCATGTTGAAGAAAGTGTAGAAAACATCCTCTCCAATTACAAGGCTGTAGCCAAAAAACAAGGCTAACACAGCTAAGTAAGGAATTTCTGAGTCCTCACGAAATCAGAGTCTAGCCGTCAGAAAAACCGAAGTTTGAGTAGCAACTGACCAAATACTAATAGGATAGGCCAGACGCCAGAATAGATCTATTTGAGTCGCAGTGTATAGGGAAGTGGTACTTCTGTCTTAACGAACCTATATTTAACTAATCAGTTATAAGTGAATTTCATCACTCAGAAAAATATATATTTATTTAACAATATTTTAAAACTGTCCATTTTGGCAACTCCAATTGTCATATTTTTATAGTTATATTATTTAACTATATTTAAATGAAATATTAATTCTGAAAAAAAAATTACTCAAAATAATTAAAATTCGAATTAGCATTATTTTCTGTAATGTTTCAGAAAATGATTAATTTTTTTGTCCATTATTTTCCTAAATTTAATTCCATAAAATACAAAATATTTAAACAAAACAGAGTTATTCAAAGGTAACGCTAAAACGAAATAACGAAATGAATTATCGTTATTTATCAAAAATACGATACAAAACGTTTTATATATTAAATCGTGTTACAAATAATGGAAAACGTAACATTAACGCAAATAATTTGTTTCGTTTTTCATTACACAATTTTAAAATATCATTGAGCAAAAATCTAATAATTGATGGTACTAAGAATAAATTCACCTTGCAGTAGCTAGTAGCACTGATCTAATTTTAATAGTAAATGTCAAATTTATAATTATGTCAATAATAATTAATTTTATAAAATGAATACTTCGAAGTCACCTTAAAAATTGACGTTTAACATACAGATATCACAAGTTATTTAGTTCCATCATATTAGAATAACGAAACGGAAAAAAATATTATTTTGTTATGTACCGAAATGTGTAACGTTATATTTTATTTTTTTCGTTTGACAGCACTGAAATAAATATTTAAATTTAAATATTTTATTTTTTTTAAAAAACTATAAAGTAGAAGTAATGGTTTAATACAAAAATAACAATTTCATAAAAACAAAATATTGAATCCTATGTAAATTTTGGGATGGTTATTTTTGGTATATATAGATACATTTATATATACTTTTATGTATATATATATATATATATATATATTTTGTTTACCAATTCTTATTGGTAATTTGATTTACTCATAAACCCTTTTCTGCTCAATTTTTATTGACGAACTTTTGACCCTAATTTTACTTGCTTGACTGATTTTGATTTTCTTATTTACAGATATGAAATGTTTATATATAGATTTTATATTATATATATATATTCAATATTTTCGTAAAAAAAAAAGTTTTTTGGTAATAGTATTTATTATATGCTGAATATTTTTTTTTTATATATTTAAATAATATAAAGTTATTTTCTTTAACCATTAATATAAAACTATAACACCAAATTCCCCAGAAATCATAGATTTTTATGTATGCATAAGGTTTTTATGTAATGAAGTTTATTCTTGCATTAAATATTTCATTTGATATGATAATAAATAGTTACGAATTAGAATTACTTATTCAGTTTTTATAAAACATAATATTAGAGGTTTGTTGGATGCCCAAAACAAGCTTATAATTTTCTATTTATGTATTAAAAATTTAGTTTATATAAATTATATTTAAAAAGTGTTTACAGCATTGGCACAATATTAATTGAATTCGAGAGGTTGGGGAATATAATATTAATTTCTTATTAATATGTTGTTATTAATATGTTGCTAAAATTAACTTTTACGAGTTAACTCAGCAGTTCTTAACGTTTTCGAAGTCGCGGAACACATAAAATTATATCAAATTTTCCCGGAACATGATAAAGAATTTGCTACTCTAATTTGCTCTTTAAGATCAGCTAATTTACCTCCTTTTTATGGTTTTATATTAGTTAGTTTCGAGAATTCCATAGATATTAGGTCGAAAACTGCAATAGAAGCATAAGTAACGTTTCGCATATAAATTGTTTTCCTTCTTGGTAAAAAGTCTTCAAAAAAATATTTGTCATTACATACGTATCATTTTCAGGATAATTTCTGTTAACAATGTAATAATTTCTTTTTCTTCGTTTAATGAAATTCATTACTTGATGTATAAAATGTGGCAAATGCATTTCATATCCTGGATTACGGGTACAGATAAATTTTGATTTATCTCAATTTCGCGGTTCATCTAGATCTAGATCAACGGTGGCGGAACAGTGATGTTAACTTATAGACGAATTTAAAATTAATATTATAAAATTCATCCAAAAATTTGATTACCAAAATTGATAAACCAAAAATTGATTTCTAAAAACATTGTTAATTTATTCATTATGTATGCATTTCGTTTTTCAATAGTTCATTAGGTTTCACTAATGAACTAATTAATTTAAAGGACACATGTATTTTTTATGGGATTTTCTTTATAATGTCATAATTATTTTTACTTACATATTTAACATAATTCAATAGAAAAATATTAAATTAATGTCATAAAATATTTTTTTATTATTTTTGATTTTATAGCCAATTTAAATAGAAGTGATAATGAAAATTTCATGTTTTACCATTAAGATACTAAATGAAAATTTGATTATAATTTTATGTCCTTCTATTTTGTTTATAATTTTGAAGTATATTACAATTTAATGATTCTATATTACTGTTATAAACATCAAAACTAAATAATTATTAAACAATACTTATTTATTTTACAGGTAACATAAAATTTTCATATGTAATTCACCCGAAATGTTCCAACAAATGTGACTCACTTCATGTCAAAAAATGTAATATCGTCCTACATTATATCAGAATATTTTCAAAAAAAATGTCAGAAAAGATTTAGACAGTCAGAGTACAAAATAATTACAAAAAGTAATGGAAGTGTTTTTACACCTACGTTAGTTTAGTATAATAATTCTTAAATATTTTGTTTGCGATTAGCACATCATATACCATTAGTATTGTTCTGACGACATGATAGACCTTTATTATACATATATGGATTTTTCATCATTGTGTTTATATGCTGAATGAAATTAGCCAAAATTTGTTCATACAATCTAATGTTAATATTTCAAATGAATGAATTGGTAAATTTAAATGGAATGGTTCGTTATAGAAGTGAATTTAAAATGATGCTTGTATATTACACCCATGATTAGTAAGAACCGAACATACAAAATGATAGAAAATAGTTGTTGAAATCATTTTACAAATTTAATATTGATTATTTTATGATTATTTACTTTCACCAGAATATCAAGTTGGACAAGAAGAATAGGAAAGTTATTTCAGTCCAAATCATCAATCAATTAATTAAAATCTTATATATTTTGAATGTTTCTGATGGATATGATTGAATATTCATCATATTTGATACAATTTCATGTTTTATACAATTTTATTTGTGTATTCGATGATTAATATATACGTTATTTTCAATTGTAAATTAGATTGACTTATAAAAATGTCTTATAAAGAACAAAATATAATGTAGGAGTAATCTTTAATTGAAATCAGAATTTATCAATTTAGTTAGAGTGCTTTGTATCCTTTTTTGTTCCACCTAGCATTTCTGACATATTTCAATTAAAACAAAGTTGTAAATTCTTCAATTTTAGTATTCTTCAATTTCAATTTGTTAGCCAATAAGTTTCGTGTAACCACAATCGGTTTCGTGCAACAACAAACATGAAAAAGAAATTGATTAACAGATAATAAAAAATTGGAAACAATTTCAAGAAACAATTATTTAATATATGTAGCTATTTTACCCGTAACATTATCATGCTCAAACGAGAAGTATCACATCGAAAATGAACCAGAAATTATAGTATATTCAGAGTTTTATGGAATGTTCAATACTTAAAATAAACAGGAGATAAAGGAAAGTAAATACAAAAATAACAGTTAACAAATTTTAAAGATGTAATTGAAAAATCAAAAATTTTAAATTGTAATGAGCTGGACATTTTACCAGATTGGATAGATGGACGAAAATAACTACGGAAATGGATTCCATAGATGGTACGAGAAAAATTGGTTCGGTCAAAATTAGGATAGATTAATAGTAAATTGTTAAGATCATTAGAGGGGAGGAGACCTAATCATCTGAAGAAAATTTTGCACTTATTAATAAATTTACTTAAATAAAATATTTATTACTAACAAAAATTAATTAATTTAAACTGTTCAAAATTAACTAATATTAATTGTAAATGTAAATTGAATTAAAACTAATTATTGTATATACAGTAAAATCCCTTTAATTCATAATACTCGTTAATTCGGAAAAAAAAAATATATATATTATATTTATGCAAAATTATTTAAATGTAATTATGTATGTAATAATTTTATTTTATTTATTTCCTATTAATGACATTTATTATTTTTTTAAATATTTCTGTATATTTACGTTGAAATAATATTACAAACTTTTTCCCTTGGATATGGCCATTTTATTTATCTTACTTTTGTTCATTAGAAATAATTAATTAGGGGTATTTCACAGTTCATTGGCATTTTGCGAAGTCAAATTAAATTAGAAGTTGTTCCAGTTTTAAGTTACATTAAAGTACATCTAATAAATTGAAGTTATTGATTTCAAATGAGTACTTCAAATGAGCCATCAACCAGTACAGTTAAATCGGAACAGTAATTCAAATGAGCCATCGTACAGTAATTTAAGTAAGCTATCTACCAGCACAGTTAAATAAGGAAAAAATAAGAATATCTGGAATCACTTATAAAGAAATTTTAATATATAACTAAATCCCATCTTGTTAATTCGGAAAGACATTCCTCCCTACCATTCCAAATTAAAAAGCTTTCACTGTACTATGATTAATTAAGTTAATAACAATAATAAGGAAGGAATTTAAAATTGGATGAATGTGATATTGAAAGAGCCTAACTAGGAAAGGAATTATGTATTGTACGTATATCATTTGGTATTGGAATAATTTAAAAAAAAAATCATAAAGTAAATGTAGTTCCCTTATTACTTGACCTATACCTACCATATCATCCAAATGTCCAAATATGATTAAATTAAGAAGAAATTTACTAAATCTCTGGTCAGTTCTGAAATTTGAAAATGATTAATCAAAACAAAAATCTTTCAATTTTTCTTATTTATCATTTTTTTACGTTTATTAACATAATTTTCTTTTTCTTCTTGTTTTTTTTTTTTTTATTTATTAGCTATAGTACAAAATTTTTATTTTATATATTTTACTTCTTTGTATTATTTTTTCTTATATTTTGAAAGACTAAAATTCTGAAATGATTTTTTGTTTTAAATTTAAATATATTTTCAATTTCTGCTTTTAAATATTTATTTATATAATAATTTTTGTTAATTTTTTTTTTATAATTTAAAATTCTATTTTTAGATTTTTACTTTTATTTTATTTTATTGATTTGCAATTTTTAATTTTGTCCAGTTTTTTATGTTTTATGAGCTTCTAAATTATTGATTTTTTTTAATTATAAATTATTTTTCCTGTTCTAAAAAATTTAAAATATTTTATTTTTTTGGTTTTAATATTTTGTATTTACAGAATTTTTCTTTTAACCTACGACAAAAAACTAACAAATTTTTTATTAAAAAAAATTAAAATTTTTTATGTTATGGATTTAAAATTGAATTACATTTTTAAAGAAAATTAAATATTTTTAAATTTACATACAATTTCTATATATATATATAATTATGTGTCAGTAAAATGAATTAAAAAGCCCGTCAAGATTTAATAATGAATGCTGTCTTTGCTATTGATATATTTTGAATGAAATCTATGAGTTTGAAAATATTTTATAGGCCGATTTAAAAAATGTAAATTCTATTTATATATAAATATACTTAATTTTAGATAATATAAGTTTATGGAAGTTTTAAGATGCTCAATTCATCTCTAAATAGTGGAAATATTATTTTATAGCGATTTTTTTTTTTAATAATCTTGGTTTGTTTAAAATTAACAGTGTAATTGCCATTTTTGTAGATAACTATTAATAATTTGTTAAACTAAAATAGTTCATAAAATATTAAATTAATTTGAAAAAATGTACGGATTCACTGTGTACATAAAAATATGTAAAATTTACTTGCTATGTATTAAATACATAAAATTCAAAAGTTATTATTATTTTCCACCAGAAAGTGTAGAATAAATTCCATCTTTTTGAGGGAAATAAATGTCATTTTTATGATGGAACGTGTGGAATTAATCCCCTCTGTATGTATCCGTTTTTTCAGAAATTATGGAAAACTATAGGTTTATAAAAAATTTTGAAACAGCGAATAAATTTTTAAAAAGTTTGCATACTTTAATTATTTTTTAAAATAATTCCTAAATATATGTGAACAAAATTAAATTCCCTTGTGGAATTATTACCCATCATACACATTCCACATTTTTTTTAATCTTAACAGGGAAATGAGATAACTCCAACGTAATAAAATAACTTTCAGTGGAATTAATTCCCATTTTCTGTGGGATGTACACATAATACTACTTAAATTGTATGGATTTATTACCCACTTGGAGTGAAGTTATTTCCCTTATTCCATCATACCGAAATTTAGCATGAAAGAAAGCTTTAATTTACAAATGAATTATCCAATTTTCGTTGTTCGACTGGTCGGTTAATCACACTACACTACACTTTACAAAAAAGTACACCTGTAAAATGATACAACTTGTCAAATTGTATAATCGAATTGAATAGTGAGTGTATGGGCAGAATTATATCCTGGTAGTTCAATTAATAATATTAAACAAAATACATTTTCGGATCGCAATTTAAAATTTGTTTTTATTCTGGGGTTTTAAAAAGAATATCAACTGCAATATTAAAATAATATAATCAAAGACAGCTGGTCCCAAAGTCTATTTGGGTTTCCTATAATTTTATTAATTTTTACCAATTATTTTTTATATTTATTTAATTATATAATTTTTATATACTTTTAAGATTTTTAATAAATTTTATTTTGCAGTTTTATAATTAAAATTTTATAGTGAAACAGCATAAAAATAACAAACAAAAAAAATATATTTATTTCATTTTTTAGATTTTTCTCTCTCATTGACCTAAAATATTGAATTTAATTTTTTTTTATTATTTTTAACATTTTTTAATATTTTTAATATATTCTTTTATTTAATTTTATCTATCTAAGAATCTAAAATTATAATTTGTTCAGTTTTGTATTTGTATAGTTTTAATATATTTATATATAATTAATTTATTAATTATTATATTATTTTTTTTAATTAATTTATACATTGAAATTTAAAATATATTTTAAATGTTAAAATAAATTGTATCTAAAATTAAAATATATTAAATTTATTTTGTTGAAGAATTAATTATTTTTGTATATTTTCTGTTCTTTTTTTTACATTTTTCTTTACAGATTTACAATTAATGAATTTTGATTTTATATACAAAATAATAATTATAATTTAATTTACAAAATATTTTCAAGACGATTTTTTTATTAATATTATGTACAATATATTTTTATGAATTAATTAAGTACCATTAAGAAAATGGTTGCCATGTCAGATTGTATCAATTGATCATAGATTTGAGACTAATTATTGTTCATCAGACCGTACACAAATACATTCGATTTATGAATTAAACAATTTGCCATTTAACAAAATCTATCAAATGAAACTTTTACAAATGAATCCTTGATGAAATCTTGATCGTTGTTATTTTTTACAACAAGGCTGATTTTTTTAATTTTAATTTAGCCTTAATAATGACGTATAACAATTTCATTATTAAACCATTTTCTAATTAATATTCATAATTTTTAGAAGGAATTATCAACGTGCCGGGATTTTTGAACTGAACCTATCTAAATTACATCTTCTTTCTATTAATTATAATAATTTATTTTATATTATTTATAGAAATTTTACAAATTTTCTTACTAAGATTTAATAATATATTTACATAAAATAAATTATTTTCATATTCTTTATTATTTATGTTGATTATGGCCTTAAGGCTAATTCAATTTTTATTTATTAAACTAAAGTGAAACAAAATCATTAACTGATTGTAAGCAATCAGATTGTGTTGCTGTTGTGGTAGTACTGGTAGTTATAGTATTTGTTGTTATTGATGATGATGGTACTGATAATGATTGTGACTGTAATTGTTGTGGTGCTGATTGTTTATTATTATTTTGTGTTAAATGTTTACCAAATATTCGTAATGGATTACTTTCATTAAATAATCTTTCATTTTCAATTTTTTCTTCATCTGGTAATGATAATGTTGAATTACCACTAGCTGTAATACGTCTACCCATATTATCATAATTTAAACATGACGGTGGTATTGTTGTGCCTGATGTTTGTAAGCTACTTTGTCTTGATAATGTTATACATTGATTACCACCACCACCACCACTACTACTGCTACTATTATTACAAATTGGTAAAATTGTTGTTTGGGATTGTTGTGATGATAATGTTGGTGTATTAATCATAGTTGTTGTTGTTGTATTTGTTTCATCCTTAGCATAAGATTGTGGTTGTTGTTGTGATTTCATACAATTACATGTTGTTGTACCTGTTGATTTGTTTGTGCTTGTTGTTGTACGTGTTTGATGTTGATGTTGTTGCATATGATGTTGTAAATGAAATTGTTGCTGCTGTTGTTGCTGTTGTTGTTGTTGTGGATCGTGTATATGATGATGTGGCTGACAATATGTTGTATCTAAATTATGATAACTAACAATTTCATCATGTGGATATAAATTTGAATTAATACTTGAATCTTTTTTTAATATACCACGTCTTTGATTTCTTGGTAATGTTGCAAATGATGATACATTAACTGGTAATATTGTTGTTGTATTATTATTACCATTACTATTTGTACAATTATTTGTATCAAGACGTTTTGGTATATTTAATAAATCTGGATATATATTTATATCGGAACTATCTAACATATCTTGTGTAACTGATACTGATATAAATATATTACCATATGCTGGATTTGGTACAATATTTGAACAAAATTCGGGTGGCGGTGGAAATACACCAACATTTAATGGAAATTCTTCTGATATACTATTATTATTATTACTATTATTATTACTATTTGTTAAAATGATACCAGAATTATTACTATTATTACTGCATGATTGATTTTGTTGATTTGCCATTAATACCATTGTATTAGGATTACCACCACTACCAATATTACTATTACATATAATAGATTTACTACCACCACTACCAATAATTGAATTATTACCACTTACATTTACCATACAACTAACTGGACCATTAATTATACCAATTCCATTACCATTATTACTATTACTATTATTATTATTACAATTTTCTATAGTTATTTCAATTGGTTCAAAACCAATTACTGATTCAGTTTTATTCATAGATGATGATTGATTATTATCTATACCACAACTATCACCACGATCATTTGTTGTTGTTATACTTAAATCTAATAATTTCTTTTCTTGATCATTAAAACTAACACTACCTTTAATATTTTTATTTGGATGTCGACGTCTTCTTGTTTGTCTTTTACATAAACATATTATAAATGAAAATATTATTAATAAAAATACAGTACCAAATGTGCCCATTATTAAACCAAAATACCAAAATGTTTCTGGTGTTTTAACTAATACATGCTGTACAATTTCTGATAAATATATACTAATATTTTGACTTGATATACCAACAATATTTTGTGCTGAACATGAATATGTACCAGCATCTAAACTTGTCATATTAAATACAGTTAAATTACTCCATAATTTATCACTTGTTATAATTTCCTGATCAAATAATATATTATCATTATCAAAATTTTTACCATTTAATTCCCATATAATTTCGGGTAATGGATCACCATATATTAAACAACTAAATGTTGTATTTGTACCAATATCAATATTTTGTAAATCATCATTACTAAATATTTCAACTTTTGGTATACAACCAAATTGCATTTCATCAATATTTTCCCAATTTTTTAATTTATGTTGAAATGGTCCCTTACATATTAAACTAATACTATTTAATTTACTTTTAATATACCAATTACGAAAATTACGTAATTTACAATTACATTGCCATGGATTATCATCTAATATTAATGTTTTTAAATTAATCATATGTTGAAATACATATTCTGATAAATTTTCTAATAAATTATTTTTTAAATATAAAAATTCTAATAAATTTAAATTAGCAAATGCTAATGGATCAATATAATTTAATAAACAATTATGTAAATCTAATGTACGTAAATGTGGTAATATTGGAAATTGGTATGATTGTAATTTTTTTAATGGATTACCATTTAAATATAATAAACGTAATCTATCATTACCCATAAATGTATCTTGATCAATTAATTCAATTTTATTATCACTTAAATCAATTTC
The DNA here is from genome assembly GCA_963920725.1 of Rhamphomyia laevipes. Classification (NCBI taxonomy): domain Eukaryota; kingdom Metazoa; phylum Arthropoda; class Insecta; order Diptera; family Empididae; genus Rhamphomyia; species Rhamphomyia laevipes. Next base: position 41,320,367 of record OY987256.1, read on the forward strand.
AACTAAAATTTTTAAATTTTTAAATGTTTCTTTATTTATATATTGTATATTTGATTTTTTTAAATATATTCGTTGTAAATTTAATAAACCTAATGTTATAAATTCTTCACGATTTAAATATGTTATATGATTATCATTTAATACTAATACTTGTAATTCAGTACTTAATGTTGTTGGTATTGTTGTTAATTGTAATGAACTACAAATTGCTGATTTTTTACCATTTGTCCATTTACATGTACAATTAGCTGAACAACTAGCTGACCAATCATCAGCTATTATTGTTGGTGGTAAAATAATTAAAATTGATACAACTGTGAAACAAACAAAAATATTATATATAAATAAAAAAAAAAATGTTTTTTTAAGCATAAATTATGTGGAAAATTTACCTAACAAATAAAAGACAAGAAAAGTTGTTCTCATATTGTAATTATTGACTTTTTTCAGTAAAAGTCTTTCCCACAAATACATATTTTGTTATTTCACACATATCCTTGCGTTTTTATGTGGAAATTTTGTATATATCTGGAAAAATAAAAATGTCATTAATATATTTTATATATAAGTAATTTAAATATATATTTATATAAAAGGTCAAATGTGATTATTTGTACTGCAACAATCAGAATTAATTACTAAAACTAAGTGAATGTCTATCCAAAAAGTATGTACATCAAGATTATCCGCGTCATATACATTTTTTAGAAAAAAATATTAAAAATATTTCAATTTATAGTACCCCATAAATAACGCGTATTAAAATCTCACTAAATATTAAAGTTGAGTTTTCTGTAGGGAATTAAACTACCATTATAAATATCTAAAAAAAATATAGGTCACCGTTGAAAAAATGTAAATATTTACTTTAGATAGAAGATGAAGTGAATTTTATATGCAGAATATTCACATATATTCCATATAATGCATATTTTCTTTAAATATTGAGCATAAAAAATATTGTAAAGCTTCTTGATTTGAAATTTACTCAAAAGAAACCAAATTATAAAGTTTTAGCTAAATACTTCGTTTATGTATTGTGGGGTACTTTTAATTCGAATATAAATAAATATGTGACGTGTATACTCTTGATATATATATTCATTTTGGTCTATCTCTCTCCGTATTATTTCCTTACAAAGAAAATAAGAATTAGAATTCCTGAAAGAACCCGATGATTTGTTTGGATGAGCGAAAACAACTATATAAACAAAGTTATTATTAGTATGGCTATGTTAAATAGGAAACTTATTTATTATTTCCAAGTTAGATTTAACGCTTTTTATCCATAATACTGAGAAAAAATTTACTATCCTTTTATTTATGAAAATATGATGTTTCCTTCATTAAAAACCAAGTTATTTTATAAACTACACATAAGTTTTTGTCGTAATTTGTTCTAAAATGACCAAAACGAAATGTATCAAATTTAACGAGCACTATTTTATGTTTGTATTAATTTTTTTTTCATAACTCCACACAGAGTTTGATGAATTAAAAATAACTCTGTGCAGCTTTACGACGTTTTTTAGATGTATTGGAGGTCAATGAGCTTCAAGTCGTGTAATTGTTATACATGCTGCCAAAAACTATGAATATCAAATAAGAGGCTAATATAAAATCAGTTTTATCTGATATACATGACCAATATCTTACTAAAATTTACAAAATACCCAGATTATGTACTTCGTCGAAAGTATTAGTCCTTGGGGCGTTCTAAACTAGGGATATATCACAATAGGCTAATGGTGGCCGGAGTGATCTAACCTAGTCTATTCTCTGGTAATTCTCTGCTAATATTAATTAGCTTATATTTTTCGACAAATTCTAGACTCGAAATTCGTTGTAAAGTTGGATTGCCAGTGGTGTTATATGCATTACTAGTGAATTTTGTACACATGAGTTTTTAAATGAAAATATACTTTCGGCTTGTCGAAATTATTTTACTGGGAAGACAGTATAGACAGCAATTTAAAAATAGTAGCAATAAATTAAACGAAATTGTTATTTAGGAATCCTTTTATATATCTTATTATTATGGCATAGTTATTCTTTACATATATAGAAAACTGCATTTCTAAAATGTTACATATACAAATTTATGTAAAATTTTCTGTATTTGCTCTATAAATAAGAACATATAAAATGGTTTTACCGAACATATAAATGCGAACATAAATTTATCGAAATGTCAATTGTTATAATTTATGGATGGAGAAAACTGAAAACCATAATAGTAAAAGCAAGAATATTTTGGAATACGTTTAGTGAAATTGTGACTTCACATTTGGAATGTCAATTATATTTATCTGGTAGAAGTGTATTTTAAAATTATTTTAAAATTTAAATATATAATTTTAAATATAAATATGTAATAGGATTTACAAAATCAATACATACAAAGAAGACAATTCTTAAATTAATGATTTTTTGGAAAATTATTATAAAATTTTTAATAAAATTTAAATTATTGAAATATTCAATTATTTTGGATTATCTTAAATCGTTAAATATTGTTATTAGCTGTTATTTATGTTCAATATAATCATATATTTACCAATAATTTATAATTTTAGTTAATGGATTAAATGGAGTTTATTTATTCACGAAATTTTCAAATTTGGATTATGTTTATGGAGCAGTTATGTAATTGAATTAATGTTTTTCTATATAATTCCAAATTATATAAAAAATAAACATAATATTATTTATCAAAAATTATATTTTTTAAAAGCATACTGAATTATGCTAAGGGTAGAGGTGAGCAGGTAGTAGGAGCTGATGGCCAAGTTTTAATGCAATTATGACGAGAAGGTTTAAAACTTTCAATTATCAATTATTGTGACGACTAGAAAATTACCTACAAAAAATGTGCTAGCTATCAAAAATTATTTTGAACAAAGAGTCTCTATAGCAGAAAGTACCTTTACAAGTATTAAAAGTGACAGTATGGAAGTATGTTGCACTATGTTGCCTGGAGGAATCATTAGCTCTTACTTTTTTGAAGATGAACTAGAAATATTTTCTGACACCAGAATTGAAAGTTTTAGGATTGGTTAATATGTGGTGCAACTTTCACATACAATACATTAGAATTCTGTTCCACGACAATTTAACCCAAGAAATGTGCTACCAATTGGCTTCCATGGTCGCAGGATTTTTACTGCACCGGATTTTTTTATTTTGTGGAATAAGTAAAGAGGACACAGCAGAAAGACTTGAGCAACTTAAACAAAACAATCGTGGAAAATATATGAATTTGAAACGATTATAAATATCCAAAGGAATATTTTTTTAAATTACAAGTACTTTTAATAGTCGATTTTGTATAGAATAAATATATTTTATAAAATTTATTTTTTGCTACAGTTAACTTTTACTATAAAATGACATTATCACAAATTTTTAATAGGTTTTGATCCTATAAGAGACATATACCGGTTAAAATACATGAAATTATGATGAAAAATGTGATGAAGAGCCCGTATTTGTGAGGGTAACAGTGGTGGACATTTAACTAACATTTTCTTCCATACATAATTCCCAATATTCAATAAAATATTTATCATTTTGTTTTAATTTTCTGTTATTTATACAAAAATAAATTAGTAAATCTTTTTGATTTAATTATACCTAATGACATTCCATTAAAAAAATACACTTTTATAGTTTCGTATTTATCACAAAAATGAATTAATGCACAAAAAAAAGGATTAAAAGATTAAAATTTTAAAAGTTAGCGTGTACACAATTTTCCACCATATAATATATGTCAGGGAATTTGCAAATAATTAAGTCATTTACATCAGCAATCTGTCAATCTCCATTTCTGTATTTACTACAGATATAGGTCATACTTCAATTTAAATTCTTTTATTATTATTACACATTTGACATAATTCTTAACTTATTAAAAAATAAAATTTAAAATTCGTTGTCATGAATATTTATTTTGTTATGATATTACTTTTGGTTCCTTTGGAATTGTTATTATTATAGCATTTTTCTTTACTGACAAACACAAATAGGATACTCAGTAGAATTGTTATAGTGGAATCGACAAATTACATTTTTTTTTGTATATATTTATTTTTTAAATTAAATCTGAAACATTTAAATTTCCATTTCCGGTTTTTACATATTTTTGCTGATTGAAAATGTATTCTATAAAAAGCAAAGAAAACCCAAAAAAGTATTTTAAACTGTTCCTTGTATTAAATCCTTTAAAGGGTTTTACTTTGTTTCATATTTGTGGAAATAATTCCATTTAAAATATGTATGTATATAATAATATAGAGAAAGAATACATTTTCTGAGAATATAATTTATCGTACAATTATAAATGAAATCGAAATAAAAAAAAAAATTTTATGTACAATAATGGCTGCACGAACTAACTCCCAAAAAAGAATGAACGCCCAAAAATATTCCATACAAATTTGAACTTTATTTATTATCAACTAATGCCCAAAATTTTGGACCTTAGTATATTTTTTTGGGTAATATACATAGTTAATTTTTTTGTTGGAGTTAATTCCTACGAACTAACGCCTAATAATTTTTGGGCTTTAGTTAATTTTTCTTTGGGCTTTAGTTTTTATGAACTAAAACCCAAAAATACTTTTAAAGTAAAACCCCATTTTCTGTTTTTTTGTGCCAACATTTTTTTAAGTTTTGGGTCTTCGATCATTCGTAAACGGAAACTGGATGAAAACAGACCAATCTGCATAAGAATCTTCTCTTGAAGAAAATCTTTGTATTGTTGCCAAATGTATCGGCCAAATATTTTAAACATGCCGTATGAAAATTAGCAGTGAATGTAATTTAAAAATCCATCCACGCATAGAATGTACCAGACAATTTGGATAACTACCTAAAAAAAATTCCCTTTGCCTAAAAATGGAAAAATATAGTTATTTTTTTTTGGTAGGCTATATTCGTACGAATTTACGCCCAAAATCAAAAATTAACTAAAATTTTTGGGCTTTACATCATTTTTAAATTTTGGGCTGAACTAAAACCCAAAAGTTGTATGAAATTTTTTTGGGGCGTTAGTTCCATTGGGAGTTAATTCGTGCAGCTTTATTATTATTAATTATATTTGAAAGTTATATTTTAAATAATTCAACAAAATCAATATTTTATGTTTAAATCTTATATTTCGAAAACTTGAAGATACGACAATATTTTCTACCAGCATATGATTTAGTAGTAATGCATTCCATGGCATAATTAATTTTAAAAAATATTATTATTTTTAAATAAGTTTTTTTTTAGTTACATAACAGCCACGATTTAAAAAAAAATTCAAGAAAATTTATAGATATTTTTTGTCAAATCAAAAATATATAGAATAATTTCTATCTACATACCCTAAGATTTTTTCTTTTCTCTGTTCATGTGGAAAATATATTACAAATTTAAATTAACACAAGACGAAAAAGATGGAAAATTTCTTCGTATTTTAATAAATAAAAAAAAATGTAATTTACATTTGGCAAGAAAATAGCATAAAATAGCGATAAAAGTTCAAATATTCTGTATATAAAAAAAAATCAGAAAACCAGTAAATAGAAAATATAGTCAGTCGAGGCGACACAATTCTGTGACGATATTTCTTGATATTTATATCATTTTCATAGTATAAAATCTCATTGATTTTTTTGTTATCCTTTACTATTTAACTAAAGAATTCTTGGCAAAAATAAAGGACGATGGTAAATTACGTAAAATAAATTTAATAATTTTCATTTGACAACAAAATAGAAAATTATTTTAAGCTATTTCTGGTATTTGAGTTCATTTTCAGACAAAGTTTCTTACGAATTTTCTGTTTTGTTTTTTATTGGAACGAAGCTAAGAGAGTATTTTTCAGGGATCCAGAGTTCCCTGAAATTTTTAGAGCTGTAGACGGATTCATACACCAGATTCTATAGTTCTTTAAGCTTTTCTTTGTAATTTTTCTCAAAATTATTTCAAATATAGTAAAGCCATCGTTTGACAATGAGGGATTTCGGAGAAGTTACAGAATTTTATTGGAAATCAGAAAGAAATTAGTTTCGGAAAAATGTTAGGTGATGGATTTATATTCTTTTTTGTATATTTCGTATATTTTTGATTATATTTCTCAGATCTTGTATCCTTACTTACTCACTTAAATTACTATTTTTCTGTGATGAACTTTCATCATCATTTTTCATTTTCCTGATATAAAATTAAGTTAGGTTAAAAAGGATGTGCAAAGATCAAATAGTACGACAACTTTCAATTTATCCATTGTGGTCCCTCGTTTTATATTCCGTGTTCTCATTCCTAACAATTATTACTTTTCAAAGATTCAGATATTCTTTAAAAATCCAGAACAACCGATAAAGTTTCTTCGGCAAGTGGCGGTAAATCTTAAAGTATTATACCCAACGATTTGTACCTGGACCGTGCAACACATTTTTCTTTTCTTTTCAATTTCATTTTGCGGTTGATGAAGCATAAAAGTGTCAAATTTTTATTGTGGGTTTTAAGATTTTATAATATTCATACAATTATTTCGTTGACTTTTCTTATATTTTTTTTTATTTTACCCAAATGAGAATAATTAAAAACCTTTGCTGTATAGCGTGCCTAAATATTATTCTAACAAAACTTATTTAATTTTTCTTAAATTAAGTTTTATTTATGTAATGGATTTTTGAAGAACAAAACTCTCTTGGGTATGGAAACAAGGACTACAGGCTGAAAATTAATTTGTAAATTGATAACCATAATGAGACAATGTACTGACAAAAACGTAAGATAATATTTAAATTTTATATAATATAATCTTGATAATGAGATTTTTAATAATATAGTAAAAAATGAAAATTTTTAACGTAATTAATTATTACAATATTAATGTAGAAATTAATTTTTAATTAATTAATTCATTGTCACTTTCTATCCCTTTCTTCAGTTAAAATTATATTTTATCAAATTACTTTCAGTAAAGTTTTGATACATAACAACGTGAAAAGTCAATGAACGAATTTTCTTTAATACTTTAACTTCTATGAAATATTATTGAAATAAAATAAATTAATGTATTTGCTTTATAGTTCAAGTTATCAAGCGTAGCGTAGCGTTTATATGTACCTTAATGAGATTTTGTATAGAAAAGTTTAGTATAGAAAAAGTTTTAATGAAAAACAGATCGTTATGCATTTAAATTTAAATTTGAAAAAAAAAACTATAAAGATAAACTTGTATAAATATAAGAAAGTTGTAAAATTTATGTTATAACTTTAAAGTTTAATAAATATTTAATATACTAGAGAATTATTAAACTTTTATTAAGCTGTAGACATGAAATTATTATGTCTTAGCTTTTAATATCCTTTACTATCTAATAAAACTTATAAAAGTACACCTACAAATCTACAGTGCCAGTAAAGCTCTTAAAAATGTACCATTATAGAATATCAACGATTTTAAAATAGTGTAATTTCAAATTTTTATATACATACTTAAATCTAAAAGTAACTTAAATATTGAAGTGAAATATTTTCTAAGTTACCGAATATAAAATTAGTCTTGTTTATTTTGTAAGAAATTAACTTATGGCCTTACATCCAGTTGGTATTAAAACACTCTGTATTATAAAAATTTGCTATACCTTTCTTAATTAATATTCAGCATCTCTGAAGATCACACCTTGAAGTTTATTGAAATTATTTCAACTGCAAAAAATAAAAAAAAATTAAAATGTTATTATAAATGAGGTTAAAGAAATTCTAATTCTAATGTTATTATTCAAATTTATGAAAAAATTACATAAAATTATTATAAATTTTGTTAACACGAAATAAACTACATTATCATTTTGCATATTCATTGTTACTCTTCGGTTCGTCCAGAATTATGCTAGCTTTGTTTTCATTATTATTATTTAATGCCACATTTATTAGGGAAGTAAAAACTGGATTTGGGATGTAATGACATTCCAAAGAAAAGTACAATCTCTAAGGCAAATTTTAATTTCTTTCTTTGCAGTGAGGTTGCAGTTGCAGCCCAAATCGAGACTTGGCCACATCAAGAAGTTTCGTGACATTTTATTACAATTTTGACCTATTAATTTTAAATGGATTCCGAACCATAAGTTTATTTATAGTGAAGATACATTTAATTGCAACAAGCTACTGGCTTTTAATAGTGAGACATTTGTTGTCAGCAAATGGTCACAATCGTTAGTATTTTTTCCAGTCTTAAAATAAAATGTTATTACTTGTCACTCATTTCAAGCTAAGTCAACTTAGAGGGACATCGATGTCTCAGTCTGGAGTTGAACATATGTCGTAATGTATCACAGCATATCACGCTACTCCTACGCTGCCACTACTCTGAAATTTTAATTTATCTATAATTTATCTATACTTGGTCAGTTTGGGCCAGAATTCGCCATATAATTGCTTTCCACTTTTCAGATTTACGGTTTTTTCATTTACTTTATCAAGCTTTGCACAATGAAATTGCATTCTGAGCTATCTTGTAAACCAATATTTCACAATAAAAATCTTTTTGTTACTCAATTATAAACGTTACATTTAATACTATTATAATAATATTTCCTATTGGTTCTGAGAAATAATTCACAAAACTTCATTTCAGAAAGAGGTAAACTTATTGACAAACTAATTCCAAAAGAATTTTCTGTAAATTGGCAACATGTACAAATTATAAGTTATCTATTTTTGGACCAATAAAATGTTATATATAAACTACATGAATTAATTTGTCAAAGTTTATAATATTATTATATAATAAGCCTTTCTTTCATTGTAAAAACGTATACAATAAATTTATTACCATCATAAAATAAATTTCTGTTCTATAATAGGAAATTGTAGTATAAAATAAGAAAAACAAAATTGAAAATTATTATTTCAAATAATTTCTTACAAATTTATTCATTCTAAAATAACTTAATTTAAGTGTTTCCCTTTTGAGATAAAAGAATCAAATTATTTTTTTTTAAATCGAGTTTAGTTGACAGTCTTATTTTTGTTCAAATGTAGCGAAGACCGAATGAGTTAAAGTCTATAATAAAAAATGTATTATGCTTCAGATAGTCTCGCGGCTCGTACCGTTTATGTTGAATGTTTGCAAATACTTCGAATTCGATTCTACTTTACAACGGCACGAGGGCCATCGCTGTCATGATGGCGGTGGGTTTGTCAACTTTCATATAATTCTATTAACTATAGTTTGACATTTCAAACCGTTTCTGAACGGCGAGACTAGTCTACGGGGTTAGTGTTTTCCTAAATCATTTCTGTTGGTATTGTTATAGTTTCATATCTCTAGAACTTCGTAATATAATTTTCGGACTTCCTGTTTTTATTTATTCTTTTTACAAACTGTCTTCGCTATGTTTTATTATTAATCAATATTGAAAAAAAAACTCTTTAATATTTTATAAATATATTTCCAAAAAAAAAAAAAGCTGCTAACTAGGGGGTGCAGATAACTCGTAGTTTGACTCAACAGTATTTTATGTCCAATATAGATTTGTAAATAATATATTATACATATCGACGGTTTTCTAAAAAACACTGCCTTAATAAAAATATCACATCTTTTCAGATACCAATAATTGATAGGTACCCACTGAAACTAACGATCCCCGCTCCCCGCTTATTCAATTAAACTGGTTATGATATAGGAAAACTCGTTTTTATAAATGGTTTAAGATTCTGTTGATTATCAAATCAATTTCACAAAAAAGTAAGAAAAGGGCAACTTTGAATAGTTCCTTTCAACGCGTACAATGTGATTCAAAATTTAAGTTCATCGTCAACAATCGTTGAAGGTGATGGTAGCATTATGAGGCCAACTCCAGCTTAAGATTTTAAGTTTTACTAATGGTAAAATATATATGGTACTCATTATTATGACGTCCAGTTTCCAGGTCCAAATTAAAAATATTGAATTAATGGAAAAATATTAATTTAAGGTATGGGGTTATGCGTATTATCTAATATATCATTTAAAAGAGAATACAAAGCTAATAAATACAGAGATAGTGAATTTATGAATATTTAGCATATTTTTTTGAAAAATTTGAACAAAAGTTAAATTTATTTTACTCATAGTTTAAATATGAAATTTTATAATTGATATTATAATATTAATAAGAAATTCCACTCGAATGGTCTAGTGACTTTCATCTTTGATCTATCTATAGTGAATGCAGAGATTGTGTATACTCAATGAAAAGTACAGTCCACACTCCACATCCTTATTGAATTTTGGAAGTTCTACTTCAGTCATGTGGAAATCGGAAATGATTTTTATATAATAATATGTTAAAATTTAAACTTTAGTAAAATTAAATTGTTAAAAAATAAAATAATTGAAGATACAATTTTGCGTAGTTTTGTATTCGCTCTTTTGACTTGTAATACATTCTATAAAGTGATATATCAACAAACCCCTCGATAGATTTAATCAACAGAATTTTATCAATACTATAACTTAGCTCAGCATAAAAATAACAATCGATTCTACAAATAATTGGACCGCATCTTTAAAAAAGCTATAGGAAGAGATAAAAGATTCGAAAATTTCTTCATATTTTTTATAGAAAATTGCGTTATTTGCAATTTGGATTTTTGTAATTTTTAATACAACAAAAATTTTATTGATCCTGAAAGCTTAATTTTGAGGTTTTGAAATGTTATTTTTGTTGATGTGTTATTTTTTATAGAAGTTGATGATGGAATAAGAATTGGTAAAGATTAACGAAATTGACATGTGAAAAGGATTTGTTTATTTTATTATTACTTATATGAATTTTAGTTATTCAGTTCATTTTTTTATTTCTGTTGACAGGTTGGTATAGTGATATAAAATGATGGTAAGTATTACGCCAAATGCAGGCCATCAATATTATTTTTTATCTGACCCATTACATTGAAAAATTTCTGTTACAAGGACTAAAATAAAATAGATAATTCAGCAATAATTAGGAGGACAATTAATTATTTATATATTACCGAATCCAAAATTATGATGTTTAATTTTCTCCGAGAGACAAGGTGCCACCTTGTTGATAATTGTATTTCACTAAGTTGGCACATAAACTATTAATGAGAAGTTAAATTATGACAATAGAACTGGATAAATATGTAAGCCTTTTTACAGTGGCGGCAGAGTCATAAACAAAACTGGGTTATAGTGGTATCACTTCTAAGAATAACAAATTCTGACTTGGTATTGACGTGCCTTCTATAGTAAGTCAAATGATTTCGTCATATACTTACTAACCTTGTTTTTAAGACTCTTAATTGTTTTATTTTCTGACAGAATTTAATTAAATCTACAAAATAGAATTAAGTAAGCGTCACAATTATTTCGATTACGACACGTTCGAATCGATTTCGCGTTCGTTTTGAAAAAATATTTGACAATTCTATAGAATTTAAATTATTTAACAGAATTATAAAATATAATAACTATTGATAAAGGCACGTATCTTACACCAGGTATTCGGTAACAGACCTTGACATTCGGGTGAAATGAATATTATTCGAAATGTTTTTATACATGTAAAAGAGTTGGATCCAGAATCATTTCACCCGAATGTCAAGGCCTGTTACCGAATACCTGGTGTAAGATACGTGCCGTAACGGATCAAAATCATTGGAACTCCCATTTTAAATAAATTTGGAATCGTTAATCACAATATCAATTCTAAAATAATATTCGATATATAATTATTCCAATCAAGTTAATATTAATTGAAAAACTATTTATATTTTTTAAAAAAAGATATAAATTAAAAACAGCCTCCAAGATTGAAAACGCTTAAAAAATATTCTATATTATAAAAAATCCTTCTTCTTTATAAATTATTTATTCATTTTTATTTTCTGGCTAAAGCTTTATCAATACCGTTTGTATATATATATTTAATAAAGTCAAATCACGTATAAATTATATTGATGATGTTCTGCATTTTATAACATTTTAACATTTTTATGGTATGAATTCTTCCATAACGCATGAAATGTTTAAGAAAATGATGAAAACTTCTTATAAAATAACAATACAATAAAAATTATTTTCGATATTCTTGTCATACTTTAGCAATTTAGTTTCAAGGATATAAAAAATTTGAGATGTAATCCTAGAAAATCTTTCAATATATTTGAATCTTTTGATATATATTAAAAAAAGTATCATGCGACCGACTATTTAATAAAATGGATACTATCAGAAGATATCTTTTAATTTTTATATATTTTGTGTTCGCGACAATGTCTATGTCTATGATGTATATATAATTAAATATTCTTGACTTTGATTTTGTGACAGGATATCAAATACACGAAAGGTACAAATTTTTATGATGTTGATGCTGATGATGGTATGGGTGTCATAAATCAACTTGGCAGCTAATTTATTTATATATCAATTCGAGAAAAAAATTGTATAGTAAAAATTCTTAAGCTCAGTTTACAGCAACAGTTTAAGAAGTAGCTAACTTTTATAATCTTTATAGTGGAGTTAAACTCGACGGACGCAACGGAGTGACGACTGATTGAAATGACAAAAAAAAAGTTAAAATATATGAAAACATATGAAAGTAATTAAACTCGACGGAAAAACAACGCAACGACGGAACCGCCGTATTAAAGTTGATTTAATTTTAATATTTTTATTTTACAAAGGACTAATATGTCATAAGCAGCTGAGATGTGATAAATGTTTTTTTTAATAAGTAATTTTTGTGCATATTTGTGAAATAAAATTATGTAGCACGTAACCAGGGTACAATAAATTTATTTTTAAACTTCGAAAAAGTTAGGTTAGCAAACAGTTCAAAATAAATAGCAACGACGGAAGAACGTATTCAGTTTGCCACCCTCATTTTGGGATTCTAAGTTTTTGACATTTCAATCAATCGTCCGTCCGTTGCGTCCGTCGAGTTTAACTCCACTATTAATATTACTATAATCATAAATTCTAATATATTATTTTCAATATTTAATCGGTGGTGACGTCAAGAGGAGAACCGGATAGTTTATGTATATGGTTCATCAAATTTGCAATTAATAAGGTTATACAAAACACAAAGTGTCTAAATTTCTTGTATTTGCCAGTCTGCCTAAGAAATGTTGATGTCTTAGAACATTTATAAAAGTTTAATTTAAGAAAACTAGAAAAATTATTCGAGGCCACAAGACATTTCAAATAAATAAGTGAAATCAAAAATGCTAAGAAAATATATGCAACAATTTTTTTTAAAAATTCTATTGTAATATGCAACTTTAGTCATTAATTTTACTAAATACAAAAAAACATAACTACAAGTTTTAATTACTTTTAATAATTATAAAATTTTGATTGTTTAAATGAAAAAAGAAGTAGTTTTTTATAAAAAAATTGAAAAAATTGAAAAACTTTAAATTATATAAGAAATTAAATTTGATTTCGTATAGCTTTAATAAAAATCATTAAAATTTAAATTTAAAGACTTGCGAAATTGCATATACCTAAATTTTTATGTTTCTTTAAGTCAAATAATGAAATTACTAATAACATCATTTTCCGCGGTTTTCTCATAGTTTTATAATTTTGTTAATTTTGCATATTATACTTAATATATGATAAATTATGTGACATAAAAAACCACAAATATTTGGATTCCAGATTAGTAATTGCACAATCGACCACTAGCCCCCAATACCGCACTCGATATACTTCAATTTAATTTTTACAATTTTTGACTTTAAATTTCAAATTTTTAACTGTGTACTATTTACTTTGGTATATGAAATTTATAAAAGGAAATAAAATTAATGTCATGTTCTGTTATCCTCTATAAAACTTTCTGCAAACATTTACAACATGACAAAAATTATCAAATAAAAAGCAAAATAAATAAAAGTTTTATTTTTATTTTGAAATTTTCTTATATAATTTGATAAAAATGTGTATTTTAAAATTTAAGTGAATATTGAATGCTTTCTATATAAGGAGCAATTCAGGAGGCATGTGAATCTTTTGTATCTATATATACACTTTTCTACAGGGTATTTTTTAAAAAATTATTCCGTCAGGTACTAACAACTAAATATTCAGTTAAAATTTCTAAACCATTAAACCTAAAGCTCGTTTGATAGATAATTTATTAGCGTTATCAAAATATAATCGATATTTCCTTCCATATGATCTGTTCTGAGTTAGTGGCCTTCAAAAACAAAATCAATGTATATAAGAAAAATTACTTAGTTCCTTTTTTTACATAATATACAATCTTATTTTCACAATTTTTACTATAGACTGTAAAACTTTTGCTATTAAAATTTTCCTTCTTTCGGTTTTTATAGATAAATTATTCGAAAATTTTCCAGAAACATTTCAAAGTAAATTTTTGGTTCTAATTACTAAACTAAAAGCAGAAACTTTAAAATTGGCAACATTTGTTTTTGACATTAATTTCATTTTAATTTTCTTTAAGAATTAATTATATAACAATTTTTTTTTTTTTTTTTTTGGTTTCATCAAAATATAATATCTACCAAATGGCGTTTAAAATAAAGTAATCTGAAAAACGAAAATAAATTTTCAAAAAGAAGAAAATTTTATCCAAAATAATTGTTTCAAGGAACTTAAATGTTTATTAACTTAGTAAATTTTATGGTGGATTTCATGGTGAAGTTAGATTTTAAAAACATAATGTTGAAAGTATTGAATTTCGAAAGTAATAGGACAACTCAACAACAAAATAAATTACGATTATCTATAGATTTATTCCACATTACTGAATCGTTTAGTGGACTTTTAGAAAAAAAAAAAACAAAAAAAAATTAATTTAGAATTAGACAAACTCAACCAAAAATTTATAAAGTCATCCTTAAAGAAACAAAATATTAAAAAAACAGAAAAATTATGTTAATTATCTGTAAATCCGAGTGAATATCAGTTTTTAAATCAAGAGTATACTCAGAATGGAAAATTATACAAAATTCTTTAATTTGTATTACGACATCCTCCATAAAAATTGTTGTCCCTTATTAAATATTGTGAATCCCAAAATTATATAAAAACATATACACTTATATCATGTTGTGTATGTGTAGCATAAATACATGTATATATTTTTTATATAATTTTGGGAGTTAGGAAAAGGTAAAAATTCGTTATTATAATTATAAATTCTGAATTTAAAACTTAATTTTAATCAATTTTGGAATATGTTAATTATGAGGAATTCTTATAAATATCAGAAATATCAGTTTTTTTGGAAAATTTTAACATACTTTCTAATTGAACGTCTATTTTTATAAGCGTATAATTAATTAAACAAGAACATAAAATATAATATTAAAAGCCAATTCGCTGTTCAGATTATGTAATATTAACATATATAAAATTTACCTGAAGATGATAAGCTAAGCTAAAGTAGCGTATTGATTGACCTTAATTCGATGAATATTATATGGTAAATTAAAATTTTATTATATTTTATTTTATTTTGTTTTTTATTTTCATTTCATCTACCGAAAATTGCATTTTTACAGCCTAATTGAATCATAAAGTATCAAATTTAGCAAATTATGTAATAAAAATTATATTGAAAAATTAGTTTTATAGTAAATAATACTTCTTCAATATTTGAACAAAATTAGGTCTATGTATTTAAATTAAAATTAAATGGAATGGAGACCGAATCAAAACATATTATAATTATACACTTTATGAAAGCTTTGTGCAGTCCATACTCCCGAGTAGAACATATTCGGGACCCTAGTCCTAGAGGATTGATTTAAATTATTAAAAATACTATACAAATTTTGAAAATCCTGTTTATTTGAAATTATATCTTTAACAAAAATGTTATACAAACAGCTTTTCCAAGAACTTGTAGAGACTCTAAGCCTAACAAAAGTTGCATCTAAACATTATAAGTCGGAGAAGCAAGAGTATTAAAACGAAAAAATTTCTTTGAACTTTTTCAAGTTAGTTGATATGAATAGCATTTAATATACTCAGAACACCAAACGATCGCTCCATATTGCAAGCTAGAACGAGTTAAATAGTGATATGAAAAGTGGTTTTAATGTAAAAATATCATGGAAATCTTAAGTATTTCTTTAATAAAACCAACCATTTTAAAAGTCTTAGATATAAAATAATCAATATTAACATTGAAACATATTTTATAATCATAAAAAAACATCAAATCTTTCATTACACCAAAATCTTTGAAAAATAAATGTAGGTAAATGAATTTTTAAAATATTTAATATACTTGAAATGCAAGCAATGCTAAGAAAATATTTCGTTTTTATTAAGAAATATCAAAGAAAAAAATATTTTTTTTATCTGTTTCATTATAAATTTTGAGCTACAAAACTTTCTAGAGTTTTCTTTACTAACATTTGATATACTTATGCTTGGATTCAACTAACAAAATTTATGGTAAACCAAAAACTTTTAAAATTCTACGTTATGAATAAAAAATTAAAGTTTTTATATATAAAATTTTATTTTCTTCATTTTTGCAATTTGCTTAAAAACGTAGAAGTTTTTACCTAATAAATTCCATTTTGAGATTTTCCTTGAAAAATTTACTAAAAAATTTCTTTTCATGTTAATTTAAGTGAAAAATTAAAAAAAAAAATTGTTTTTATACTTTTAATATTAAAAATAAATTAAGAAATAATATTATAAAAATAATTGAAAATTATTTATATTTCATTCGTGTGGTATTCAATTTTCGCGTATGGCTTCTGACAACAATTTTTCTGCAGATAATTCCAACGTTAATTAGTTGGTAACGCTAGTTCTTAAAATCAAGCAAGTATGGGATGACCAGTACTATACTTTATAAACTGTGGTAAATTAACAAGACTAGTAAATATCGAGAGAAATTTTAAAAATTTATAAAACTCGCAATTTGCTTACAGAAATTTTTAAATATGCTTTTGTTGAAGTTCAAAATAATTTCAAAAAAAATGTCTAAACCTTTCAGAACTTGTAATTTTTTATATAGTTTATAAAGATGTTGGCGTTCACCAAATTAAATTTTGTAAACCAAATGATCCATTATATTTAGTTTATTTAACGTACTCAAAACTAACTCAAATAGTTATAATTTAATAACCGAAGAATTCGTAAATTTTATTCCTAAACAAACTTACACTATTTCAACGAGAAGTGTCGGAAGTTTGAATTAAATGTTAATAGAAAATTTTAAAAATATAATCAGTGATTGAAACTTAAACTTCTAATAATGACAAATATCTACGCAAATATTACAGGACAATTTTTACAATAAACTTCACGAATATAGACTGCGATGGAAATAAATTAAATCTATATCGTATACAAATTAGGAACCACCAAAATTATATACATACCGTTCGTATCACATTTAAAATATATACAACGTGTAAACCCATAAAAATTACATCTTTAAATCACGTGTATTTCCATTACACAAAACATTATTTTACTTCAACAAGAGTTTCCAAAAATATGGTTACTTGAAAAATATTACCAGCCTGAAAGGAAGGGTACCAAAGTTCGCGGAATTTTGTACACGGTTTTGTGAAATACAAAATTTTAATTCCGTAAGTCCACATCAAGAATATCAAAGATTTTCTGATTCAAATACATTATTAATACACACTTTAAATATTTTTTTACACACAATCTATTATAACTACTCCAAATTTTGGGCTACCTCTGTTTTGTGATTTTCACCCAATATTTTCGCGGTTTTCAATTTTATGGGAAATATGAAAAAAAAAATCTTTATATGGGAGGGTGCAATAAAGTCCAAAGAATTAAAGTTCATGGACTTTAATTCCATATGAAATGGATACGATGTCAGTGGCCATTAAAAAAAAATCAATAACAGTTAAACACTAATTCAATAATTTTATAAAATAAATTAAATTTAAATATTAACCTTATTTTGATCCAGTAATGATAATTAAATTAATTTTCTCATTTGAAAATTTTAGAAACTGGCACTTTATTTTTTATTTAAGTATAAGTTAGTTAAACTCATAACATTAAATTTATTTAAAAGAAAATAAAGAAAAATTCTTTCACATTAAATACAAAATAAAAAATAATTAAAATATTTTCCAGTTAAACAATTTTTTTATTTATATATTTTTAATTTTATATATTTTCTTTTTTTAATTTTTCATAAATTACAATTAATTACAACAGAAAACAGGAACAAATTAAAATAAATTGCGTTAGGATGTTTCCCATAAATCAGGAGTTAAATTTGGCAACATAATTTAAACTGAAATATTTAAACGAAAATTAAAAATATTTTTTTTACTCAATCCGTTTTATTAAAAATTGTAGTGAAACTATTTTCACTATTTCTTTTTTACATAACTTTTACATGACATTTTCAAATTAAATACTAATAAAACTTTTAAATTATTATTTTTTTCAATCACTGTAATCTATCATACTTTAATAATTGATTTGCAAAATAATTACCAAAAACAACCAGAAAATAAGTGAAATAAAATGGAGTAATTTTTTTTTAATATATAAACTTGGTCAGGAAATTTATCCTTTTTTCACATATAGAATTACAAAGAAATCTGTGAAATATTTTCATTAAAGATGTACGAAAATTTGATTCCGGAGAAATTCAGTTCTTTTTTTTTTTGTTATATAGGTTTTTTCACTCACTGGTATCCTTTTTCATAGTAATTTGTATTTTACATAATTTAATTTAAAAACAATTATTTGAGTGGTTTTTACAATCGATCATTTTAAATTACTCTTTAAAAAGCATATAAAAATATCCTTTTTTCTTGTTATTTATATATACTTCATAAATTGGATGTAAAACATGACACCATTACAATAATCAAAGAAAAACATAAAATGTTATCCTTCTTTTCACCAAAACACTTTAATAATAAATAGATCCTTTAAGATTTATTAAAATTATAATAAAAATTACTTATTTTTTTCATATTTCAATAGAAAAATGAAAACCAAAATCCACTAAACTCTCACATTTTACAATAATAATAATTTCCTTTGAAAATTATAAATAATTTTTATTATCTTTTTATTTTCATTTCAATGATTAAATTCGTTTCTATTTATGTTTTTTGAATTCCATTGGTTTTCCAAGTGCTTTTTTGTATATTACTTGGTTAGAAATTCACTATCTTTTATGTGTAAAACATAAATTTATGATTTGTGTAAATATATTTTTGTGAATTATTTTTTTTTTTTTGGTATTTTTAATTGTTATTACATAAAAAAATTAAATTCATAATTTTTTTTAAGTATTATAATAATTGAGATGGATGGTATCCTTTACAATATTTTACGTAAATTGAAATTTGTAATTTTGTTATATTAAAAAAAAGACATTCACAATTTTTTTTTTTTTTTTGTTACATTTACTTTTTTATAATAATATATAATATTGTATAATAAATAAAAGTTATTTTAATTATGTCCTGTAATTTTGTTAGTTTTCACGACACGACAAAGGATTACCGTGTATTCAGTATATTTGGCAACAGTTTGACTTCGACTGAAAACATATAAAAAATTTCTTTATCATACTAAAAGTACGACCAAATTTCCAACACCAAAACATTTATATAAATATTTTCGAAATAAAAAGATTTATTTAATTTCTCTTGTCAAAACCGAAACATAAATTTGATATATAAAAGGAGAATCTTTTAAATTTGATATAAATGTTGTTCCTCCTTTCGAAATTTTGTAAAATTATTATAAATCATTTTCGATTACATTGATATAGTCAACAGTAAGGAAGCAGCTATGTAAAATTAATAACGAAACGGTTAAGAGGGGATGTATAGTCATAGAACAACAAGCATAGCTTATATAAAATTAATTACGAAACGGCTGAGGAGATGTAGTGATACAACAAATTCATTTTCAATTTTTAAAAATGCGCAAAATCAAGAAAAAATGTATAAATAAAAATATAAATAATTTTTTTACGAATTGTTTTGTTACTTATACACCACTTACCACTTACCCCAAATTTAACATTGTAGTTTCGAAATTGAAAATTATAATTTTTCGTATACAATTTTTAGTTTCTTGATCCATTTTTTTTTTTTGTAAGCCACTCTTGTTAATATTGTAAAGGGGAAATCGATGGTAATTTTCACCAAAAATCTTCTCTACATGTATGAAATCATACTATCCTTTACGGTGTAGACAAAAGATTAACAAGCTCAGGTATTTTGGCAAAAAAGGATATATGGAACTTATTCACACTACGGTAAACTTTCATAGTGTATAGATGAATGTAGTATATATGTATGTAATGTACGTAAAAGCTTACCATATAGATATGATGATATTTTACATATTCTTTTTTGATTATTAGTAATTCAATTAATTGGTAATTATAATTAGTAATACATACCTTTTACAACTGAAGATAGAATTTTAAAAATTAGTAGTAGTACAGATTGGCTAGTCCGCATTAGTAGTGGATTTATTTATATTTATTTAAAAGTAGTAGCATTATTTAAATATTTATTGCGTTTGTAACTAATAAGTTTTAATATTGATCTAATTAAATTCAAGAACATGAATGAAATCTATATTAGTTTCGGATGTTAACATAGTGCGAAGTTCTATTGTGCGTGTACAGCCTCTTTCCATCTTACCGTTTAATTGATTTAAAGAAACCTAGGATGTTTGAGGAGGTATAATGCTCAGTTCTTTAGAGGTGAGGAAACCTTTACCCAAGATGTGTATAGTCTACTCCTTGCAAGTTCCTCGCAGTGGCAGAGGATATGTTCTCTCATCTTTTTCATTATGCAAGGTTGTGATTCAGCTAGACCAATTTGGCTGAATTTGTAGTTCAAAGGACTATGTCATATCATGAGGCCTGTTCCACTTTTGTTTTTGTGGTTTTATTAGTTTTTTTGAGATTGAAGACCTGGTAACTTATACCAGTAAATTTAATTTCTTTTTAATACATCTATACGTAAAGCGAGGTTGGAGTATCCGCTTAGTTTACTGTATAACGGTTCTGGTCCAATACATTTTGTGCTTGTCCTCTTAGTTTACTACAGAACGGTTCTGGGCCAGAGGTACGAGAACATTCTATATACCACACATTTGCTTCCTCTTTAAATTCACGTAATGAAGATTGCCAGTCCTTACGTTATTTGATGATAACTTAAAAAGGGAATTCAAAATTATATTAAGCATCTCTGTTTTGTGGTTGTTAAGAATTTTTAGGTGTCCCTTCAATCACCTGAATTCTTTCCTTTTTGGATGCATATAACACCCTTGACAGCCTGCTTTTTAATATAGAGATGCTGCGGTGGGAGATTTTGGAGCATCTTCATTGCATCCGTTGGACAGGTTCTCATATCACTTGTAATGCTAAGACACAAATCTTGTAGCAGAAGGTGTGTTTTTTTTGTAGTGTAGCCTACCATACTGTTAAATGCCGTCGTATTGGTAGGAAGATATTTGTGTAGGTATTCAGTATTGCCTGGATTAATGCTTAAGTTTTTTAATTGATTATAAGTTCTAATGCAGTTTGCAGCCTTTGTGAGACGATTGAGTCATATTTACTACCTCTGTCTGAATCATATTATATTAATGTATCTGAACAGCCTATTTCTCAACACATTCTCAACCACTTATGTTTCGTTTTTCGTAGCGAAGTACATTTGTAATGGAATGTTACCCCAGAGATAGTCTCAACATACGCAACGATAACGCGCTTCAGCGCACTGTCAGAAAAATATTCAACCTATATAAAATAAAATGTATGGGACTAGTTAATCTCAACGCAAACGTTCACAACATCACAACGCAAACGCAGAAGTTCGAAAAACTGAACTTTCTACGCGCGTAAAGTTCACAACGCAGGAATTTGACAATTAATTTCATTATCAAATAATTTCAAAAATTGATAGTGCTACAAATTTTAATAATAAGTAATTATTTAATAATAAATTTTAATAATTTTAATAATAAGTTTTAAAGTATAATGTCGTCATTTGGATTTGATGATAAATTAATAAATTTAGTAAAAGAAAATTCAGTTCTATATGACGAATCATGTAGAAGTTATAAAAATATTAAGAGAAAAGCTGAAATTTTTCACTTTTCAATTCAACAACTGCCAAAAATAATTATTAAATTTTTTCAATAATATAAAACAGCTGATTAAAATCAGCTGTGTTATGTCATTTACGCAATAACTTAACTTTGAGATTATCTGTTACGCCATTGTGAATGTTGCGCTGGAGCGCGTTGTCGTTGCGTATGTTGAGACTATCTTGCGGTTTACACCAGACTTTTTGGTAGACAGAACATATGTTCTGTCTACGAAATGTCAAGTGTAAACCAGACAGGATTTCTGTCCCGACAGAAAAATCACGATTTTTCTCTAGAAAACTTTTCAGATTTTTTTGCAGATTTTTTTTGACATTTGTTAATTTGCAAATGGCGATATTTGATAAAAATGTTAGATTTGCTCCTGAAATTTAAAATTTAATTAGTTTGCGGTGATTATTTGAGAGTAAAAAGTAGTTAACTACTAAATAAATAAAAGATATATATTAATTAAGGTGTGAATAACTATATTATTAAAAATATTTTTATTTTAATATTTTTATAGCTAATTGTTTTCTTGTTGACGACATGATTACAAATGAAATTTTAGACAGAAATGTCTGACATCAAATAGCCAGCGTGTTTTTTTTACCTGTCAAAAAAAAATATCAGATACAAATGTCTAACATTTCTATCAGGAATTTATGGCTAGTGTAACCACAGCGTATCTCTTCTCTACCATTAGTGTTAGTCAAGTATAACCATTGTAGTCCAAGAAAATGTATTTTTAGTGTTTCATTATAAATGGAAATATACTAAAATTATTATGGTTACAGAGAAATATACAATTATGTTGGTAAATAACCGAAATTTATAGCTGACTTTTTAAGATATAATATGAAAATCTAAAAATTTAAATTGGTATACAAGCTCATTATGGAATTATGATAATTCAACTTCAAATTTGTTCCCGGTTTTTGCACTGAAGTTGAAGTATTAACGCCCAAAATGTAAATACATTTTCCAATATTTGTAATTTAAATTTAATTATATCTTTTTTAATATTACTATTTAGCGAATTTAATTTTAATTAAATCAAAACTAAGAAATATAATTAAATCCAAGCATCTTAACAAACGTAATACTCCTTGCCTTACTCGTACGTAATAAAAAGTTAATAATAAATGTTGCATTAATATAATATCTGTGAAATTTAATCAAATGTAATACCAAAACCATTACCATTTCTTTAAATAATTTGTTTTGGAAACAGATGACAAAGTAATTCCATTGTAACATTGTCTTTTCCATTGTCTTTTTGGAACTACATCCAACTCTGGTGTCAGAATATTCGTAAATGAACGCCACGTTCATTTTTAAAAAAAGTAATAGGCAATGATTCCTCGATCAGACCACACAGTACATAGCGCACCATTCTGTCTGTCACTTTTAATGGTTGCAAAAGTGACAAGTCCGCGCTTGTGCTTATCTGCTACAGAGTCTCTTTTTTCAAAATAAGTCACTACTAAACAATAAAAAGTGGGTTTAGATGCACATTATTTGTATGTAATTTTGCTTGTCGTTACAATAATTGATGATTGATGTTGATAATATTTTTACGATTTGTTAGAAAACACCCTGTTTTTTAACACAAATAGTAAACTCTGTATTATTTAGTACTTATAAAAAAAACATATATACACCTATCCCCCGATTTACACGGTACTTTTTTTACACGGTTTCACTTTTACACGGTTTAAAAAAAAAAAAAAAAACGGTAAAAAAAACGGTAACAAAATTTATATATTGTGACATGACTATAAAAATAAAAAAAAACGGGGAATTCCCAAAAATGCAGCATATACATTGAGTTAACATTTCACAATAGCTTTCATATTACATAAGTCTATGGTCGGAAGCAAAAGCGTGCAAATCATTGAGTTTTTTTCTTATAATTTTTCAAAATACTTTTTCAAAATAATTAAATATTAGTTTATTTACACAATCAGTAGTGTTAAAAAAATTATTTTTATTACAATTTTGAAATTTCGAATAATTACTTACATACATATAAGCGTAAGTAATAATTCATAATTTTTGAACTACTTTTATAAATTCGATGTAAACGTTTAATAGGTTTATGATGTTTTAATATTCATTTTTAATTTCCGTTTTAACAAATGATTTTTTCATTTACCATTAAATAAATGAATCATTTTTAATTTCTGTGTAATAAATATCTAAATTATACACATTTGATCGTTTTTTCGATTTACACGGTTTTTCATATTAAAAACAAAAATTTCGATTTACACGGTTTTCTGAAGAACCAATCTTCCGTGTAAATCGGGGGATAGGACATATGTATATTCTTCGCAATTATGATATTTGCAAAACATTATTATTAATTATTAATAATAAATTATTATAATTTAATATAAATTATCTTTATTTTTACTATATTATTATGATTATTTTATTATTCTAAAATAAAGTGATTCAAAACTTTCGAAAACGGAACATGGAATAAAAAATAATGGAATATAAATTTTGGAAAATGGAATTTTTTCGTATACTTTTTTTTTTTGAGTAAAAGAATACTTTTCAATTTTAACAGAAAACGGCAACACTGGCTAAACCAAATACCATAACAAATTTTGTTCATAAAAAAATCGGTTTCGTTTACTAGTAACATTTATACACGTGATGTGTAGGATATTATATTAACGGTTGCTATGCTACAAAGGATAATGTATTTCCTTATAAACAAAACAACATCAAAAATCACCTCCAGTTTAATATTGTCATTTAATCTAACATAAATTTGGAATTATTATTCGTAAAGTGTTTTAGTGTCAAAATATTTTTATTTTATTTTTTTTTGTTTTCTTACTAATAATATTTACAAATTATAATTTTTTATAGAAAAAATAAAAACTAAAAAAAAAAAAATACTTCAAAAAATCCTTAAAATATTTTTTTTTTTTTTTTTGGCTCGCTTTATTCTATTTTTTCCGTATCCTTGTTTAGTGAGGAGTAACTATAAAACGGTTATGTTTATTTATTTTTATCAAGACCAAATATATTTGTAAATTATAAATAATTCAAATATACGAATAACAAAAAAAAAAAAAAACCATAATTTTTTTTTTTTTTTTCAAATTTCAAATTAGACTTTTCGCCAAAAAAAAAATTAATTTAGAAAAATATTATTAAATTAAAATTTTTGATAAAATTTTGATTTTTCATAAAAATAATAATAAAAAAAAAAACTTAAAGAAATATAAATAAAATATTTGACATGAATTTCAAATTCAACCTAATTATTAAATATTTGACGTGTGTGGTGTGAATATATTAAGAAAATATTATTGAATTTACGTTTGTGTTCATTATTTGTATTTAGAAATCCTTTATATACATACATATGTATATATATTTCAAATTTTGTGCCTTTTAAAAATTTCAATCACGGAATATCCATCAAACAACAACAACAATTATTATATATAAATCATAAATGATATTTTATGTTATTTGTACATGCTCCTTCCAAATCTTATATACAAAAAAAAAATCAACAAAATCGATCTAACAAATATTAGTACATCAACATATCATAGCATAAAGATATTATCAAAAATATAAAAAAAAAAAAAATTTTATATTTTTTTTTTTTTTAAACGACAGGATTAGTCAAAAAAAATTATTTGGCCCGCCAGATTTCATAATTTCTTTTACATTTGACATTAGAGTTTTTCAAATTTTACAAACATCATTTATAACAAGAAATAGTATTTAAAAAAACCGAAAACATGAAGAAAATATCAACAAAAGTTAAGACCCAAGAAAAAAATAAAATGTCCGAAATTGATGATCAAATTTTAAAATATTTTGATATAAAAAAAGTAAATTATTTTTTATTAGTTAAATAATTTTTATATTAACATTTTGATTTTTTATATATAGCGACTGGGAAAAGGAGCTTATGGTGTTGTATGGAAAGCTACTGATAGAAAAACAAATAATGTTGTAGCTGTTAAAAAAATCTTTGATGCATTTCGTAATGAAACTGATGCTCAAAGGACATTTCGTGAAATAATGTTCTTAAGAGCATTTCGATCACATCCAAATGTTATTCAATTATTTAGTATTCACAAGTGAGAGATAATTTAAATTTTCTATATATTAATCATAATTTCTTATATTATAATTTATTTATGATTTAAATATGAACCATTCGTTAATTAACAAAAATTTGTGATCAATTTGATAGTATAGAATTAATTTTAGATAAAAGTTATTTAATATTTTAAACGTTAAACAATAATTCCAAATTTATTATTATAAATTAATGAATTCGAAATAATTATACAATTTAAATTATTGAACATTCTTTA
This sequence comes from Rhamphomyia laevipes, assembly GCA_963920725.1. Classification (NCBI taxonomy): domain Eukaryota; kingdom Metazoa; phylum Arthropoda; class Insecta; order Diptera; family Empididae; genus Rhamphomyia; species Rhamphomyia laevipes. The sequence goes on from OY987256.1 coordinate 41,346,868, forward strand.
TCAGTTGCAAATTATTAAAGAAGTACCAATTAAGTAAATTGACAAATTTTTTGGTGTAATTTTGAAATATATATAATAAAATATATTTTATTAACATTTTTTAAAATTCGGTGATACGTTATTGCTGTACGAGTTAAAGAAGAGATCCAAAATGAAGAAATAGTTTACGAATTGTATAAGGTTTCATCAGCATTTTCATTGTTGCTAAGGTGAAATAATCGTCGAAAAAATCGTGATCTTATATAAAGTTCATTACTTTTAATATTACTTTTAATATTACATTAATAATCAAATAATTAGTCTATAAATTAATCAGAGAAATGAATCAAATTCAAATATATTAAATATTTTGCAATAATCGTACAAAAATTTGGACCATCTTCAAATAATTTTAAATTATAAAAATTATATGTTAATCAAAATCAATTTTATTTAATCATTTATTTAATATCGTTATTCATTTTATTTAGAATTTTTTAATCAATAATATTAAATTTATTAATAATTATATTTATTATTATTTCTAAATATTCATATATAATTTATAAAATATGTTTCTAGAGCAACAAATAATCTGGATATATATTTAGCATTTGAATTTATGGAAAGTGATTTACATAATGTTATTAAAAGGGGGACAATTTTAAAGGATATACATAAAAGATATGTTATGTATCAACTATTTAATGCAGTTAAATATATACATTCTGGTAATGTTATCCATAGAGACTTGAAACCTAGCAATGTTTTGATCGATAGTAAATGCAGGTAAATAAAAAAAAAAAAAAAATAGAGTTAAAAAAATGTATAGTAATATCACGAAAATTAATTTAATTTTCAATTTTATTAAAGATGTAAAATAGCTGATTTTGGTCTAGCACGTTCGGTATCAAATCGTCCAACTGGCAATAATAATAATTCAGTTGATCCAACCGAACCAATTTTAACAGATTATGTTGCAACTCGATGGTATCGAGCACCAGAAATTTTAATAGCAAGCAAAAAGTATTACAATAATTTTGACATTTAAATTTTACTAAATATTCTGTACCATTAGATACACAAAGGGCATAGATATGTGGAGTTTGGGTTGTATTCTTGGTGAAATGATACGAGGTAAACCATTATTTCCTGGAAGTAGTACTGTTAATCAGGTTATACAAAAATTTATAATTAAATTTTTATTTTTATTTTAATAAATGTCTATAATTATGTTAAAGATTGAAAAAATTATTGCATCTTTACCAGAAGTTACTGATAAAGATGTTGCTGCCATTGGTTCGGGTTTTGGAACTGTACTTTTAAATCAACAAATAAATTTAAATGGGTAAAAAAATATTATATACAAATAAATTCCAGTCAAAAAATTAAATCAATAATTTTACAATTTAAAGAAACCCAACATTAGATGATTTGTTAACTGGTGCACCAGAAGATGCTAAACAATTAGTTAAAGGTTTATTAGTATTGGATCCAAATAGTCGATTAACTGCCAAAGAAGCTCTTTCACATAAATATATTGAAAAGTAAGATTTTAATATTAAATTTGTAACGCTATAAAACAAATTTGATTAAAGTTTTTAGTTATTGCTTTAAAACTTAATAAAATATGTTAACGTTTTGAATCATGAAATCAAATTTACTTGTTGATAACATATTTTATTTTTTGTATAAAATTTATTTACCAAATAGGTTTCGCCATTCCATATCTGAAGCTGAATTAAATTCAGACGTTTTACCACCATTTCGTGATGATGTACAATTAACAGTACCAGAATATCGATCAAAACTTTATGAAATTATGTATCAGACAGCAGAAAAAGATCAAGTTACTACACTGAAATTAAATCATAGTGCTAAACAGTATAGTATTCGAAAAAAGTAAGTTTTATTTTTATTTTTTGTTTTACTTTGAGGTTAAATATTAAAATATTCCTGACGTTTTACGATTAAGTAAATTTTTAATAATTGACACGATTTTTCTTATAAATAATAAAAGTATATGGTAAATTAAGAAATAGCTAAAAGTTTATCCTAAAATTAAAGTGTTGCGTGTTAAAGAATTTTATAAATAGATTTTTGTTTTTAATGGAATTTATTGAACTCTATGAACTATTAATATCCACCTTTATTTAGCAAGCCATTTACGTTTATATTAAGTAGTCATTCAATATTAAAACATATTAAATAATGCACCCGGTACCAATAAAATTTTGTGTATGATTTTTGATTTCGAATATATATTTTTATAATTATCTAGGGTGAAATTAATTGTAAAATTTTATTTATTTGTAGAATATTAATATTGTATATTGATTAAATATATTTCATATTTTATGTAGCCTCTGAAACATTTATTATGTTATTTACGATAAAGGTTGTAATTTGTAATATAATGTAGAACAAAGATATTAAAAATGTTTTTCCGAATTAGCTTAGTTCACATTGTTCCAACAAAATGTATTACTATTTTCCATAATTTTGCTCAAAATATTTCGTAGATTCAATTTATTCAGATATTTATCAGGAATTGATTGTCATTAAATATAAATTTAGATAGCCTTTAATATGTTATCTGTTGTACTGTGCTCTTGAATATTGCAAATTATATATAGCATTCCTGGTCAAAATAAACATTTTCCATTTCATCCAAATAAAATATTAATTTTTAAATGGCCGCAGTATTTTGACTGTGCGAAGGTAGCATAATCGTTAGTCTTTTAATTGAAGGCTTGTTGAAATGAAATATTAACTATTTCATAAAATTTTTCTTAAAATACGATAAAACCCTTTAGATTTTAATAATTTTAAAATTGTGATTATAAATATTATTTCAATTATAACTTTAATTTTTAGAGCTATTTTATTTGGGATGATATTAAAATTTGTAGAACTTTCAATTGTGATAAAAACAATTATTTATGGTTAATTTATCCATTATTAGTGATTAAAAGTGCATGTTATTTTAGGGGTAACAGCGTAATTTTTTGGAGAGTTCATATCGATAAAAAAAGATTGCGAAATTAAATAGGATAAATTACTTGACATTGAATAACTATACTTTCTCAGATAATAAATATGAAAAATACACTTCCTATTATTGAAGTAGTTGAACCAATTGTTAATACTGTATTTCAGGTATAGTATAAGCATCTTAGTAATAAGAATATTGTCGAGGTATTCCTGGTAATCCTAAGAAGTGTTGCAAAAACAAAGTTCAATGAATTGTAAGATCAAATTGAATTTTTGATGTAAAGTTAGTAATAATTCTTGTATGTTAATTGAGATCATTCTAAAATATCGCAATTTTCTATATTTCTTAATAGTTCATAAGTTCATTATAATTACTATTCATTAGTAATTTTACTGTATAGAATTAATATAGATTTTAAAAGATTTATTTTGAAGTGAACAAAGTTTATTTTAAAGTACAAATCCTATATTATGTCAAATTGGAAAATCAATACTGATTTAGATATAATCCCACGATTTACAATTATTATTTATCCCACAGTTTACATATTTCAAAATGGTTTCAATAAATGCTAAAAACAAATCTAATACAATATATTTTAAATATAATCTATCCCTGAATATACACAATAAAAAATCGATTTAAATCTATATTTTATTATATCTTATCTACTCAAATTTATTTCTAAAATTATTAAATAGCATCAACATTGCAAATATTTTAAATATTTCTCAAAATCAAAATTTTGTTAATTAAACTTATTCTTTCTTAAAATCAATTTTATTCAAAAATTATGAGTATTATTATTATTAAATAATTAAAATTATTTTATAATTTTCCAAATAAAAATGTTTCCATGTCGTCTTTCAATTAGACCAGTGTCAGTGTTAGTAATTAATTGTTGATAAATTTCCTAATAAAAAACAATATTCTTGTTAAAATAATTACTTAAAATTTTTTTTATTTTTTTTTTAATTATTTTAGAGAAATAACACCAACAAATATCAGAAAAACACAATCAATAAATTCGGCAGTATCAATTAATAAACGTATATCACCATTAAAAAATGATGATAAAATAAAACACCACCGTGAATATCAATATTTAAAATATACTGATACGAAGCAACATCAAATTAATAATACTACAGCTCAACATCAACATCATCAATCACTACCTCAAAATACTAATCAAAATAATAATAGTATTATTAATCAAAATAATAACAATCAGAATAATAATGGTTCCTATTTAAATAATAATAATTTACCATCATCTTCATCATCATCATCAACATCAAATAAAACTGCCGGACATTATCAACAAAATCATAATAATATTAAATCAAATAATCATAATCCATGTAAAATAATTAATCAACAAAATTTAAATAATAATAATAATGATACTACTACAAAACAATCAATTATTGGTAGTAAATTAAAATATTGTAAAATATCAACAATTTTACCATCCGATAATAATAATAATAATAATAATAAATATACAAATTTAATAAATACAGAAATATTAACAGACAATCAAAAAATTATTGGTAACACTAACTATCAAAATAAAATTACAATTAAACCTAATATAATTGAAAAAAGGCATTCAATTGATTGTACATTTACAAGTAATAATAACCAACAACAAGGATCAAATGATCAAGCACCACAATCATCATCAGCATCAGTATTACATACAAATCAACATTATAATATATCATCATCATCAGCAGCAATAAAATCAAATAATAATTGTAATCATACTAATTTAAATCAAATAAGTAATCGTAATAATAATTGTAATAATATTAAATATCAATATAAAATTAATAGTCTTAGTAATCATAATAAACAACAACAATATAATAATCATAATGATGAATTATTACTATCATCATCACCAACACCACCACTACCACCAACAACAAAAATTATATCAACAACATTAACAGCATCAACAGCAAATCAAAATAATAATAATAATAAATATAATAATAGAAAAAATAGTTTATCACCACCAAAAGATGGTGAACTAGTGAATCGTTTTAAATTAAAAAAAATTGATGTATTACAAATGTTACCATCAAATAATACAAATGATCAAACAAATTATTATGAAAAACGTTTAAAAAATTTAGAAGATAAAATTAATAAACATAAAATGGATATAAAAGAATTTTTTCATGATAATCAAAAATTACAAAATCTTAAAACAACAACAACAGATAATAATAATATACTTAAATTAAATAAATTACCAATCAATAATGTACAACAAAATAATATAATATCACCATCAACATTAGTAGTACCATCAACAATTCCATTACAACAAAATGATAATAAATTTCTTAGAAATAAAATATCATTAATACGTGAAAAATTTGAAAATAATAATTTTATAAATAATAATAATCATACAAAATTATTAACAAATCAATCAACAAAACAAAATAATCAACAATTTACAACAAAATATCATTCATATCCTGGTGATGGTGATGGTCATATATTAATTAATGGTAAACGTAAAGAATATAGTTTAGTTGTTGGTGGTACAAAACCACATTTAGATATGCGAAAAATTAATGTGATTTCATAATTATATTTGTTGTTGTATTATATAGATCAATATCAAAAAAAAAAAAACAATTTTTTTTTTTTTTTTTTATATTTTAGTTTTTATTTTTTATTTAGTGCATCTTTAAATATAATATTTTATATTCAAAAAAATGTTTCATTTTTTTTTTTTTTTTATTTTTTAAAAATTCCAATATAATTTTTTATATAATTTTCTTTTTTGTATTTTATTTTTTATAATTTGTTTTTCATTTTTTTAACTAATTTTTTTCGTTATATAATTTTTTTGTTTTATATTTTTTTTTTTTTTAGTTAGGAAAATATTAAAATTTTTGTATTAAGAATATTTTGTAATATGTTTTTAATAATTTTATTGTGTATAATTGTAAAATTTAATGTAAATTTAATTTATTTTCATATAATTTTTGTGTCTTTTTTAGTATAACCAAATAACAAATAAATATTGTCGAATTTTTTATATTTATGTAATGTGTGTGTGTTTATATAAAAAACTAGAAAAACAAAAAAAAAAACATGTTTTTAATTTATAATTGTGAGAAAAACATAATAATAATAATAATAAATAAATAATATTTTTAGTAATCTAATTTTTAGGATCACTTTATATACAAATTCCTTAAGATCACTGAATAAAACATATATAAAAAAAGAAAATTTTAATTATTTAATTTTTTTTTTTTTTGTTGTATTTTTGATTATATATAAATAAATTATAATCATTATAATCATTATTTTTAATCATTAATGTCTCGTTGGCCAGATGTCAAAATTGGTAACAACTGAAATTTCTTAATTCATAAAAAGCTAATAGCAAAAAATATGTTTTAATATATCAAATCATGACATATTGAAATTTGTATTAGTAGAAACATCACATATTTCAAATTAACATAAACCAGCAGATTTTTTTAAAAGAATTTCTTTGTGGATGTGATGTAGAAGATTCACGGACATTACAATTACTTTGTTTGGATGCGAAGTCATTGAAATGTGATCATCGAAGTAATGATATGTTAGTCGTTTAGCTGCAAAGATGTTCGTACAAAATTTACATTGAAAATAATTCAAAGTTCATATATTATAGGCAGATATCAAAATATTTACAAATACCATTTGAATTATTTACTATATGTATAAAGAAAGCACTAGTATCTGGTCTGTTATGGATTTTTTCTACTTTCATTCGTAATATTAATTCATATATAAAAGCATTCACAAATGTTTTTATATAAAATTAAAAATAAAACTGATTTTATAAGTATAATCAAATAAACATTTTCCCCTCATTAAATATTTTGTAAGTAAAATAAGTTTTTGTAAATGTTGACGAATTTTTCAGTAACCGGTTAGTAAAATTTAGTATATCCGACCATTAAGTAATTAGTATACGATTATTTTAAAGAAATAACAAATTTCATAATAATAATTACCAAAAATCGGTCACTATATTTAACTTTTGCTTTAGTATCCGTTTTAACTTATTTGATTTTCAGTAGCAGTTATCGCTGAACAATATAATATAAAAATTAAAGAGTACAATAGTATAATTTGTTTGTTAGGCGAATATTCTGTTTTTGCTATATTCACCAAAGAAAATGTTTGTCATCTTATAAATATGTTTTTTTTTTAATGTTTACTATTTAACTATTAAAAATACCTGAAAACGTATAAAATTTAATATATTACATTTAATTTAATATTAACAGGAGACATTTATTCTATTGCTGCATATTCTGAATTGAAAGTTTCAGTTTGCTATGCTTGAAATGTAGCTTGCTACATGTACTTCTTTTAATAAAAAATACAAAATTTATGTTTTATAATTTTATTACCACTTTTTGTATCCCCCATACATTGAAATAAGGTAATATATGAACAAACATGATTTACCCCCTCTATACAAAATAAATTTAAAACTTTAAAATTAAATTAAAAGAAATTTTATCAACATTATTGAATTATTTTAAAAAATTATATTTTATATTATTCATTTTTAACATCTGGAATACCAGCTGATATTTGACTTTCTATTCCACAATGATCGGAACCTCTTAAAATTTTGAAAAAACCATTATTACCCCAATCGGTATTCCACGAATTAGCAATTAACCAATATGGTATTTTATTTTCTTCACCCCATCCTAATATACGAATTGCATGTCCACCTAACATCTTACCTATAACATGTTGATAAACGCCTACAAAAAAATAAACAGAAGTAATTTTAAAAGTAAAATGAAAAATTTAATTTAGTTTTTTACCTGATTTATAATTTATAAGATCTTCGTAAACGGTAAAAGCACCTTCTACTGGACCATTAGTCATAATTTCTCTTTGAATTTTAGATGGATTTCTAGATATGGAATATGATTTTTTACCAAAATGTTTATCCTTTGAATATTCTGTTTTATAGCTAGATTGACAAACATGTTGACATTTAGGTGTTCTACCATTTTCACCATCACATGATGGACGAGTACCATTTACATGATGTTCACATGGTGCAATTTCATATGGCCGACAACCCTATATATATATATAATGCTGTTATCAATGTGTGTTTATTTTTAATAAAGAAATATATTTACAATATTTGAATTATAAGGACCGCCACTGACAAGACCTTTACGTGTCCAATAACTCCATGCTGCTCCAGGGAAACCACCATTACAACCAAAACCACAAGTATGACAGCATGATACTAAATCATCAGCTGAAAATCTGAAATTTAGTTTTCCTTTGGAATGAATACAAACCTAAAAAAGAGAAACAAAAATCATTATATTTTTACGACCTAAAATCGAAAAAAGTTTGCAAAGAATGCATTTTTTCTATAATGTTAAAGAATCAAATATATATTAAGACAATGAAAATAAGTTTCTATATTATTATATGTAATTTAGTACAAATTTAAATTTTCTAATATGTTTAAATTACATTTTCTGATTATTCTTCAACATAATATTGATTTAAATTAATTTATGTTAACCTTATTTCATCATTCAATAAGAATATATTTAAGAATATGTATATATATTTTTATACTTTGGATTATGAAAAGCCTATATATTGTGTCTATTTTCTTCAAATGGCTTCATGCACTTATTTTATATAAGAATAAAGCAGAATCAATAAACATACCAAAAACTAAATTCATATTTGTCATGAAATTCAATAAAACAAAAATCGAAGTGATAAGAAAATCTAAAAGTAAACAAATCTAAAAGAATATAAAAATTTACGTTCTTTGAATGCAAAAAATTAATCATTTTTATTTTTATTGTCAACACATTTTCTATTTATTTTGTTGATGACCTTTCAACCAAAAGTGATAAGAATAAAATAAAATGGAATAAATAAACTGATAATATGCATAGTTTATAATATAACATTATTACAAATATATAAAATTATTTACATACCCTATCTGACATAGCTTCAACAGCACCAAATGCCCAACATGATCCACATGAACCTTGATCACGAATTTCAGTAATTGTTGGACAATTTGACCATTGTATACGCGAATCAAAATCTACTGGTATGTCATCATCCCCAACACTTTCTAAGTCGTCTTCTTTCAATGGCAAAGCAAATTTATGTGAATCGGGATGAACACCCATTAATTGTTTAATATAATTCATTGAAGTTTCTGGATGGAAATTTCTCCCAGGCTAAAAAATATAGACAAAGAAAAATATGAAATTAAATTTATATACGGGTCAATATAAATTTTTGAGTTAATGACATACCTGCCATGTTGTTGCTTTAGATCGAATGATTTCAATAAATTCATCAGATAAAGGATGAATATTATTATCATTAGCTGATGCTATGGCAAAAAAAATGCCCAAAATAAAAAAAACTTTCATTTTTTCTATTAAACGTTATCTAAATTAGTTAATTTTTTATAATTACAGTAAGTTAGTGAAAAAATCAATGTAGTTAGAAAATTAAATAATGTAATTAATATATTATTACCAACTTACCAAACTAATTCTATTATTTTATTTAAACTTTCGAGATGTAAAGTCTTGTTATTCTTATACCTCCAACAAAAATTTCCGATTTAAACAAAGTAATTTTAAAATTGACTTGATGGTGTTGTTGATTTTGCTTTTATAATGTTATAATGCTTTCCTTCCCCTACCACACCCTCCTCAGATAAACTTAATAGGATTGTCGTGCTAAAGTTAATAGAGTACCACTACTACAATTTTGTAAATAATTGTGTATTGGATAAAATATATTTTTCTTTATGCTAGAGATACTCTCGCCGCGCCGCACTCGACGATCAGCCGATTTGAAATTTCAAATGATGGCCGTGATGGTTGTAGAATTTTTGAGTAGATACTCTCAAAGCGGCAGAGCATCACTAAAACATAACCAAACATTTTTATTTTTTTTTATATAAAATGTTATGTTTTATAAATTTGTTATAATAAATTTCATTAGTTTTTACTAATTAATTTTTCTGTAAAACTCATCTTACTTCTTTAACAAAATTTTTTTTTTATGAGATTAACAACATAAAAAACTGACATTCCAAACCATCACCGCGGCAAAAAGTTGAAATTGAACCAACATTGTTGCGGCACCGGCAGCACCAGCGGCAGCCCGGCGGCGAGTTTATCTGCTTTCATATATTTCTATATATCTGAACTTTTATTTGACAGCTCGGAAAAGCGTCATCGCGGCAGCAGCGGCGAGAGTATCTCTAGCATTAGTCTTAAGATTACTTTTCTCATTATATTAGTTTATAAAATTAATATAATATTAATAATATTAAATATATCTGAATTAAAATTGGAATTTCGCATTGTATTTAAATTTAACCCTAAACTGACATTTGTCAATCATATTAACTAATGTTATTTTAAAAAAGGCAATACATTGTAGTTTTCATTGAACTCCACCTTGTAAGTTAACATATACATTATTTTTATTTTTTTTGTTTTGTATGTTTAGTGCATCTTGTGTTAACTATGTATGTCGGGTTTGGTCCCCACCCCATTTTATTCTGTATATCGTATATGTAAGTAGATATGAATCTGTCTAAAAAGATTCTATATTTGGCGCTTATCGTTAATTAAATTGGCACAGTAGGCATTTAGTACCACCTTACAAAGAACACTCCGATTAACTGACATTCACTTGTCAATATTGGAAAAAGGGATAGAATATTTGGACTTTGTTTTGATACATAATTGCTAAGATAGAATCTAGTTAGCTTTTATCTTTTTCACTTTAAAACTTATAACATTAGATAATATCGTCCATTCCTCTTGTTCTAAAAACACTATTGCGCTTTTTGTCAATTATAATTTTGTCAATCAACTCCGATCCAAGAACTATTTATATACGATATAATGTCAACAATAAAATCAATTGATGCTTATTCTTACCAACGCAGTTGATATAATTAAATTTAAATTATTCATTTAAATCTGATTGCATATCCAGGCATTCATCTGATTCTGATTTTATTTTGATATCGTCAGGAATGATCGAATATCCAGGAAACTTTTAAGTACATACGGCATTTTACTATGTACAATGTTAAGTTAAGTTTAACAAATTTTTTCCTAAAGGGATATTGTTTTGACATTTTGAAAACCAACATAATGTAGGTATATATATTTATAATATATATTACAAAAAATATCAATTTTCTAAATTCTGTTAATCCAATCCATATTATTAATTCATTTCATAAGGTGAATTTATTGGATTTAATTTAACTATCTACAACTGCAATAAATATTTAAATAATATGACATCTAGAAATTTAACTGAGGTCTTTGTTATTATGAGAAATAATGCTGTAAAAAATCGCAATATGTGTTCTGATAACAGAGTAATTTCAATTTATAATAAAAATAACATTTACATTGAATATTAATTATTTATTAGAGGGATAGTGATTCTGAGAAATTATTAAAACGTTCTTTACATGATGCAGAAGAAGGATTAGAACTAAGAGATGATTGTGGTTCACCACCTGTTTGGATAGATAAATTAGAAGAAGCTCAATATGCCATGTCAAAGTAATACACACATACATACAATTTAATATCTACTAAATAATATTTAATTTATAGAATAAAACCGAAATTGGATGAATTAGGTTCATTACATGCTCGACATTTATTACGGCCCACTACCTTTGACGAAGATTCTGAAGAAGAACAAATTATTGATACTCTAAGTCAAGAAATATCGAAATTAATTACTTCAACACACAGGCATATTCAGTGTATTCGATCTAGTTTGTGTGCTGGAAACAAAATTGAACAACGTTTAACTAAAAATGTTGTCACATATTTATTATTATCATTACAAGAATTGACATTAAAATATCGCAATAGTCAAAATCAATATTTAAAACAATTAAATTCGCGCGAAGAACGATCTAATAAATTTTTTGAACAAACTGATTTTACAACAATTGATTTAAATGATGACATGAATAAACCAAATAATGTTGAAAGTTTTGATAATTTTTTACAACCAAAATCTAACGATAGCATTGTAAAATCATCAGGTAGTAGCGGATATTATGAAAATGACAATGATCAACAATTAGATGAACATTTCCAAAGACCTGTATCGTCAACACGAATGACACAACAACAATTATTACTTTTTGAGGAAGAAAATACACGATTGGCAGCACATCGTGAAGAAGAAGTATCAAAAATAGTTAAATCTATAATTGATTTAAATGATATTTTCAAAGATTTATCACATATGGTTCAAGAACAAGGTACCGTATTAGATAGAATTGACTATAATGTTGAACAGACACAAACTAGGGTTTCGGATGGTTTAAGGCAATTGCAAAGAGCAGAAATGTATCAACGTAAGAATAGAAAGATGGTAGCAATTATGATGTTAGCCGGTATAACATTATTTATGTTGGTGTTATTAATATTTACTAAATTTTAATTGTATTAATTTATTAAACTTATTTTAATCAAATATATATATATAATATTTATTAATCATAAAGAAATATTTTTACAATTTTTTTTAAATTCATGATTCTTATAGTCTTTCCGAAATTCTATTTGCAACCGAACGTAAATTACCATACACTTTACTTGGTGGTGAACCTAAAATTAAGTTACAAATTGCTCGTCTAGCCAATTGTATATTTTGATAACTGCCTAATATATGAACTTTGCAATCAGCTAGAACTATGCGAGTTTTTGTTACATTTTCAATTGTAAATTTCGTACGACCACCTTTACCAGCTAAACGACCAACAGCACGATTTCTGTGATCGCCTTTTAATGTTTTCACATCTTTAATTTCAAATGTTTCAATAAATAAATCATCTAAACGAAGTAATGCCAGCGAATCATCTACATCAAATCCACAAAGAAATGCTTTTACAAAATCTGCTGCTTTTTGTAAATTTGAAATATCTGGTGTTTCCGGACTAATACGAATTTCAACTTGTCGTGATTTCATGTTAAAACGTACTTGTAATTTCATATGTTCAACAATTGGAGAGAAAATTTTTAACCAATTTTCTTTCAATGATGAATATCTAAAAAAGAATAACAAATTTCATTACATACAAATAAATATTAATAATAATTAATTTTTACCTGTGAGGTGGAACTGATATTTTACGAATTTCGGAATTTTTTTTCTTTTTAAATGCTGGTTTAGTGGATTTTTCTTTACCTTCAATTCCAGACTCTTCATCGATTTGCATCTCGTCAGTGTCATTTGCAGCAGGTCTTTTTTTAGCATTTTGAAGATCTTTTGGTGGCAGAAATTCATCAATTTTAATATTATTAGTTTCCATTTTAAATATTTATTAAGTTTTTTACGTGGTTTTATGAAAATTAATTATAATAATATTAATTATAATAATAAGATTTGTAAACACGTGCAAAAACCAAAAAATAAAAATTAGTGCAAAGGGTGCAAACTGCAAAGCAAAGTTGACAGTTGAAGTTGACATATTGTCAAATTTCTAGCAACATTTTAAATCCGGCGACAAAAATTTCTTTGTACTGTCACCATCCAATTTTAGTTTGTAGTATTTTGTTACGATCCAAAAAACTGGTGATGGCTAAAATTTTATGTCGCCTAAACAACCGTCGGTTTGTCTTATATCGAGTTTTGTCTTATCGAATAACACTATAATCGGCTTTATTAAAAACGATATTTTGAATTTTGGTTTATAATCATAATACATACCTATAAAACTTTTAATCTGCGTGTCATCCTGCTTTTCCAGCTTCTGCGAATGAATTAATTTTATTAAATATGGCTCAAAAAAAAAAATTCTAAAAAAAATTACAATTCTTATTTTTCGAGTTCTATATAAGTGATCAAAAAACAAATATTACTATATCAAGATTACATTTATAGCCAGCAGTTAGTTTCAATGCAAGTTACGCAGATATTCAACCGATATAAAATGTATGGGAGCAGTTTCTGAACATTCACAACGCAACGCAGAAATTTGATAATTTCAATTTCCAACGTTGGCAAATAAATTTGACACACAGTTTTATATATATTTATTGAAGTAATTATGTCTTCCTTTGAAAAAAAAAAATAATAGAAATGGTAAATGAAATCAAAATATTATACGATAAAGTTAGTCGTAGTCGCAGCTTTAAATTAATATTCTAAATATGTAATATATAGCGGAATTTACACGCTTCAAGTAATCATTCAAGTACCACATTCAAGTAGAACGATTTTACACGTTGCGCAAGTCGTGTTTTTTACAGAAACTTGAATGAATAACTTGAACTGTTTAAATTCCGCTTATATGTATATATATCCTGTTACGGTGTTAACAACGCAAATTTTAATTGTTGCGGTTGCATAATAGTCCGAGCAGAATCAACGCAGAATACATAACGCAGTCTACATAAGAAATGCCAAACAACTTAAAATGTATGAAAATATATGAAACCGATTATAACAAACGCAGCCTCGTCGCAGAATCGAGAAAAAAGTTATCCAACTTTTAACTTTTTCCGTAAGCAACGCTGGTAAATTGGGTAAATATCATATTAATATCAGGCAGAAAATTATTGTTAGTGTTAATTGGTACGTAAAAAAATTTCTTCGCAGTAAAACTAATTTTGATTGTGTTCGATAAATATTTTTTCTTACGTTGGCTGCGTATTCCTTATGTATTCTGCGTTGATTCTGCTCGGGCTATAATGCGTTGAGACTAATTCCCATATTAAGATATGAACTAATATTTGTAGATTAAATCGTAAATTTTGTATTCGCGGATACTGCGGTTCCAGCCTTATACCACAAAGTGGAATATGTCGCCTCGCCTGATTTGATAGTAGCTAGAAGTAGAAAGTTGTTAACTTCGCAATTCGCACTATAGTTCTTGAGAAATCTCAAAGTGTTTTGATTTTTATTTTATTCAATTTTATTGTAGAATTTTTTCAAAATAATGGATTCAAACATTGATAATGCTTTAATAAAAAAAGAAATTTTACATCCTGGCAAGAAATATATTCCATTAATATCCGGAACAAGAGTAAATTATTAAATTTGTTATCGTTTTCGACATTCATGTAAAAAAACATCGAATTTATATTTTATAGGTAAAATTTCATTTTCAAACTCGTAAAACCAACGATGGAACTATACTTGATGATAGCCGGAAAATGGGACAACCAATGGAATTGGTATTGGGTAAAAAATTCAAATTAGAAGTATGGGAAGTTATTGTACAAAAAATGGCATTAGATGAAGTTGCTAAATTTACAGTAGATAAACAAGTAAGTTCATAATTTAATTTTTCTTTAAAATTTCAAATTATTGATATTTACCATAGCTTGTTAGTCAATATCCATTCATTTCGAAAACCCTTCGAGATGTTGGTAAAAAGACATCAGAACGTAGGCATTGTTGTGGTATGACAATACAAAATGAAGGAATTGGCTATAAAGACTTGGATGAATTATTTACAAATCCAACAAATTTAGAATTTATTGTAGAATTAATATCTGTTGAATTACCAGAAGATTATGACAAAGAACGTTGGCAAATGTCCGATGATGAAAAAACAATAGCAATTAAAGAGTTACGAGAAAAGGGTAACAAATATTATAAAGAAAATAATATTAAAAAAGCTGAAGAATGTTATATGCAAGCACTTGGCATGATTGAACAATTAATGTTAAAGTAAACACGCAATTTAATGAAAATCGATTAAATCTAATTAAAATTATTTATATATTTTTTCGTTAGGGAAAAACCACACGATACAGAATGGTTAGAATTAGCTGATTTAAAAATACCACTTCTATTAAACTTCTCACAGTGTCGTTTAATGTCTGAAGATTATTATGCGGTTATTGAACATTGTAATGAAGTAATACAATTACAACCAAATAATGTTAAGGCTTTATATCGTCGTGGTAAGGCACATTTTGGTGCATGGAATCCAGATTTGGCTCGCAATGATTTTGAACAATGTGCAAAATTTGATAAAAATTTAAAAACATCTGTAATAAAAGAATTAAATGCAATTGCTGAACAACAAAAATTAAGAGATATTGAAGATAAAATTAAAATGCAGAAATTATTTTAAGTTTTTATACTAATATTTTTTTTTTTTAGCATTTATCCATTTATATAAGTAGTACAATTTGGAAAATATTTAATTTATTTGTAAAAACATATATTAAGATTGATTATTTGTAATTATTTTAGTCCTAGGAAAAGCACATTTTATTTAAAAGAGACACATAAAAAATATACTAATGAACTCAAATATATTTGTGTGCGAGTGTACTTAAATAAATGACAATATTTTGTCGAATTTTATTTGTGAATGGAAAATAACAAAAATTGGTTACTTAGTAATTCCAAATGTAGCACTAGGCATCGATATCACTCTAAGCTCCTCAGTTTTAAATAAGTACCATTATAAAAATTTAAGACTAATAAACATTTGCTGGCAACAAAAATGTGTGATTATTATAGGGGATGGATGTTGCAATTAAAGTTTCTTCACTATTAAGAAACATTGTTCAGAATCCATATAAAATTTGTAGGTCGAAATTGCAAAGCAATGTGACGAAACCTTTATCATCACCATAGATTTGTAATATTAAATTTTACAGCGTATTTTTCAAATTAAAAACCTAAAGGAAAATATATTAACAAATTAAATTTAGTTTTTTTAATATATATTTATTTAAATATTTTTAAAATATATTTAATTTAATTTTTTATTTATGCTTTTTGACTAGACAATTCCATTTAAATTGTTTAAATTGCTTATATTTGCTTTTATAATTTATATTTGTCTTTTTTAAATATATTTTCTAATTTATTTAACATATTGTTTAAAATTTGAAATTGTTTTTCTTTAACTACCATTACTAATCTATATAATAATTTATTTTAATAACGATTTTCAATCAATTTTTAATGACAAAACCATAAAATAAAAAAATTAGTCTCATTTGTAATTATACTAATCTTTAAAAAATGAAATAAAAAATATTTTAAATTATACATATTTCAAAAAGTCTTAATAATTTTAAATATATTATTTTGATATGTCATTTACACCTTTAACAATAAAATTTATATTATCGTCGTCACAATTTTCCTCATTTAATAATAAATTTTGAACTTGTTCATCCGTTAATCCATCTTTATCCGAACTACAAAAATTAAACAGATAATAAAAATGATTTTTAATTGTTTAAATTGAAATTATAATTTACCGAGAAAATGAAAAGAAATCTGTATTAGTATTTTCATTATTAACTTCAGATTCACTATTTCTTCGTTCCAATGATTTACCAACTTTTTGAAAACTACTTGTAAATACATCTTTAACTCGATCACTAGCATCCAATAATAAATCTAAACTTTGTCGACGTCCACCTGTACTTTTAATACTATTTGATCTTGTTATCCAAGATGAAATACCACCACCACTATAAGATTCATTCAATTTTTTATCTATTTCACCACCTCCACCATTAAAAACAGTTGTACATGTGATTTTTTTATTATCGTCTGATGATGATGTATTATTTTCATCATCATCATCATTATTACCACCACAATCATTAATTAATATAGAATCATGATGATGTGGCGAATAACCTGAACTTGTACTTTCTGAATTTGATAAACGTATTTCTGTCCATTGTTCAATATCATCAGTTAAATTTGATAATATTGATGATGATGATGTTGGATCATTTTTTTTATTTTTAAAAATATCATTATCATTGCAATTTTCATAAATATCACCAGTAAAATAACGTGAATTTTCGAAATCATTTAATAAATGTGGACAATCATGTTTATCTAAATTACGTTGTCGTATTGGACTAGATTTAATACTTAATTTTGGTGGTAAATCTAAATATTCATCGCATGTATTAATTTTACTAGAATATTTATTATTACAATTTGTTGTAGTTGCTGTTGATTTCATAAAATTATTAGTAGTAGTAAATATACCATCAGATTCATTATTGGAATGTCGTTGTTGATGTTGATTTTCTAAATAAAAACTAGTACAATTATTTATATTATTGCTTTGTTGTTCAGGACTATTTATATTATTATAATTATTTAAAAGACGTTGTTCTTGACGCATTTTATGTATTTCCTCTGAAATTCTTTCCAAATTTTTTAATGCTTCATTATAGGACATTTTAGCTTCAGATACTTTTGTTTCTAAATTAGTAATTTTCTCTTTTTGATTTTTTAATAAACCATTATAATTCGCCCGAGTTTCATAGTATGGCCTTTAAAATTAAGAAAATATTATATTATAAAAATTACATTTTCACTTAATTTAAAATAAAATATCAAATAAAATATAATGATAATAAAAATAGTGACAAAATAAAGTGTAAGATTTTATAATTTATATTTTTGGTAGTGTTTATTAAGTTAATTTGGAAAATAATAAAATTAATAATAATCCTACTTACAAACATAATAAATCATGTTGATACGCCAATAAATTCATAAAAAGTAGTTTTCGGCGAATGTTGTAACTAAAAATATATATATAAAAAAAAAAAATAGAAATAATAAAATTAAATAAATATAAAAATAATTAATAAAAAAATAAAAAAAGTGTAGATGTTTTTTTAACATGCGGTATAAATATATAAAGACATTAAATTTTAAATTATTAAATCAAAAAATTAAATTTTTATCATTTTTAAATACCTTGACGCTTTAATAGCACTTTTTAATTGAGCTTGCAATTTAACAACACGATTATTTGCAACTTCCTGTTTTAATTCTGATATTTTTAATATATTTCTAGTATCAGAACATTCTAATTGTGATTCATTGACCCGACCTGAAAAGCAAATTTCATTTAACATATTTCATTGTGCATTTCGAAGAAATTATTAATCTTTACTTGCTGCATGGCTTAACATTTCCTGACATGCTGTATCTAATGTGGATTTTTCACCCAATCCTTGTTCAGCCAAAAATACCATTTCTTTGGCAGCAGCATGTACAGATTTAGCTTTTTCATAATTTACAATTGCTTGTTGTGTATCCTTTGACAACTGCCCGTGCATAAAAAAATACAAATAATTACAAAAATTAATTTAAAAATATGAAAAATATTTTTGAATATAATTTACATTTGTAGCATAAAGTCGTGCTTCATAATATGGTTTTGCTGATTGAATTGAATTTCCCAGTTTATGAGCTGATTGTTTAATTCGAACAACACTTTCTTCTAATAATTTTTTAAATTCCAATTTGGCTTCCTGAAAAGATATTGTGTATTTACTTATTAAGTCAACATAATTTTTAGCAAATAGCCAACCAGTCATATAAGTTATTACTAATGCTAGAGATACTCTCGCCGCGCCGCACTCGACGATCAGCCGATTTGAAATTTCAAATGATGGCCGTGATGGTTGTAGAATTTTTGAGTAGATACTCTCAAAGCGGTAGAACGTCACAAAAACATAACCAAACATTTTTTTATTTTTTTTATATAAAATGTTATGTTTTATAAAATTGTTATATTAAATTTCATTAGTTTTTACTAATTAATTTTTCTGTAAAACTCATCTTACTTCTTTAACAAAAATTTTTTTTTATGAGATTAACAATATAAAAAACTGACATTCCAAACCATCACCGCCGCAAAAAGTTGAAATTCAACCAACATTGTTGCGGCACGGGCGGCAATAGCGGCAGCCCGGCGGCGAGTTTATCTGTTTTCATATTTCTATATATCTGAACTTTTATTTGACAGCGCGACAAAGCGTCAGCGCGGCACCAGCGGCGAGAGTATCTCTAGCATAACACAAGAAAAATTTTCTTAATTTGACAGTTTGGCTAAACACCTTGAACTTTATTTATATATTATATTTTTAAATATTACTTAAGAAATTTTGAAATATCAATAATATCGTTATATAATCAAAATCGGCAAAATTTATATAGGAATCAAATTATCACAGTATAATAATCAATTACAAAATTACAAAGTCATTAAATTGTTACCTTGTTTTTATACGTAATCACTTAAAAAAAAATCAATATTTTTAAAATATACTTACATCTAATATTTGTTCATATTTATTAATATGATTTGTGGCGGTATTTAATTTTTCCAATTCAATCTGAAAATGAATTTATTTGTTATTTAAAATTTCGTTTTCTTTAATGGTTTATCATTATATATAATTAATGACATCATTTTTAAAAGATAAATGATGAAAAATATAAAGGAAAAATTCAATTTGGCAAAGAAAAGCTTTTTTCCTATATAGATTTTTTTTTATTATGATAATTTACCTGAACTCTTGGATCAACTGGGGTATAATCTACGGACATTATAATTTTATTTAACTTTTTTTCTTTTTTTTTAAAATAACAATATCTTTAAAAACTATGTCTTAAATTTCACAACATTTTTGTTAAAGATAAAAAAATATTTTATAATTATTAAAAAAAAAGTTTTTTACTCCTCACACTAGTCCGACAATTTTTTTCTTTTAATTACATATAAAATTACAACCTTTCCGTTTCAAAATCATTGACATATGTGAATCTGATCTGAGAAAAATAGTAGTTAAAAAAGTTGAAAAAAATAAAATTGGAGAGCATAAAAAAAGCATAAAATATCTGTCAAATTAAGAAGATAAAAAAAATTACAAAAAATATAAATTTTTATTAATGTGTTGCGCATTTCGAAAGTTTACGAAAGTTTAGGAAAATTTTGTGGTACTAAAAAATAAAAAGCTTATAATATAGGGTGATCATAATTAATATTGTACACCTGAAACTTTGCAACATAAAATAAAGAATAACGTCACCGCTAATTTTGTTTTGGCAGTTTAATTCGGATTTGAATTTGAATCAGAATTTGAAATTCGTTTAAAAAACGTATTGCGTTATTTCCCGTTAATTTGTATATTATATAAAATTTATATTATATGGAAAATAATCTACTCTAATATCAAATAATTATGCATTTAAAATTGAATTAATATCAGACTATTTTTAATTCATTTTAGGTGATGGCTATAAATTGAATCTGGAGAACCTATAAACCAATGCGATTTTCTGCACTCTAATATTAAAAACCACTTTATATTATTAAATTTTTCATAAATATAACTCTATTTATTCGGTATCACAAAACTCTGATGAAAAATGTTAGGAAAATCCATTCAGTCGGAATTTTCATAAAATATTAAGTGTTTTCTGATTAGTGTTTTTTGAACCAATATTTGACTTTTTGACAGAATTGATAGCATATGTTTAATCAAGCCTTTAATTAATAAAGTGTAAACTTGCCTGAATTTGTCTGCAAAAAGCTTCGAAAATTAACGTTGTATTGGTGAATTGCATTAATACTAATGCATTTTACCTGCAAGCCATATGATTTCAATATAACGGTATTGAAATTATATTGCATATGACCGTTTTTGCTGAATTCGAAGAATGAAATCCCATTAAATCGGTGCAAATCCAACGATTGTTTATCATTCAATTCGCTTGCTTCGACTAGTAGACTTTCCCCTACCCAAGGTAAGGAGTTAAATAGGAAAAAATAAATAAAATACACATTCTGAACATTTTCCTCCTACGAAAGGTAAGTAGTAATTGTTCAGTTTGAAGTACAATTTTATTAAGTTTTTCAATTTATAAACTAGTTCATAGGAATAAAATAAATAAAATAAAGTAATAAAAATATTAAATAAACTTTTATTTGATAACATTAATAAAAGATCAATAATAAGATAACATTGGATGCACACGCCCATTTTGGTGGTCTTAGTTAATTTTAAATAATGTAAATGTAAAAACAATCGATTTCATTTTATTTAATTTATGTATCTGACAACACTATAATTTTGACATTTATCACCACAAAACTCTGCGCTCTATTGTGTTGTGGTGAAAATGAAACTGTCAAAAAAAAATTGATTTCGGTAAATATTTTCTCTGCGAATTCTTTTCAGTGTAGTCGATTCCTTCAAACTTGTAAGTTGTAACTGGTTGTCTTCGGTCGCGCTTTTCGACATGATAAATAAATAAATAACTCTAAAAAATATAATAATTTTAAATTAAAATAAAAAACTATTATCAAGTGTTCTTTAACAGTAGTAACATAAAATTTAAATCAACAACAAGCAATAATTTTCGAAAATTCTCATCTTTGATATTACAGTGTTTTGATATTAATAAAAAAAAAATTGTTTTTTTATTATTTTCCAATTAGGTTTTTTTTGTTGTTGTTGCCTGCTTACTGTCAATAAGAAAGTTATTTTTTACTAGTTTCGGGTTGGTTTTTTTGTGGTTCTATTATTTGAATTAAGATTAAAAAAAATTTGGTTTTTGCCAATTTTGATATATATACAAGTGTAAATAAAAATATAATTTTCGAATTTAATATCTTAAGAAGCTAAAATAAATAAAAATCAGTTTATCGATTTTTAATACAAAAATTTGTAAATAATTTTTTTTTTATGGTTAATTTCTTATGTAAAAAAAGCTGTGTATAAATTAATCTATAAAATAAGTAAAATATTACATAAATAAAAAATATTAAAAAAAAACAGTGTATTTATAAAATTACTGTGATTTTTTTTATAATTAATTAATTTATTTACTCAGTGTTTTAAAATTAAAAAAATTACAAATATTTAGTAGATTACATTAAATTAGATTTTTAAATGCTTTAATATAAAATTTATTAAAAAGTTTGTCTGGTGGCACTTCTTGTACATAAAAAATATATATTTCTAGAGATGATTTTCCACTTGTCGTCTCACTGTCTCAAGTTATAGTGTTGTTAACAAAATATTTTTATCATATTATTATTACTTAATTAAAATAAAACCAACACACACAAATAGTAAAAGAGGATATAAAATTTTATTTTTACTACAAATATTATTAATTATTAAATTAAAAAATATAAAATTTAAACATCACAATTAAATATGAAAAGGATTTGTGAATTAAGGAAATAGTCAAAAAGGTAAAAAAAATATCTAATAATTTAATAATTTATTATTTATTTAATTTCCTTGTTCCTTGTTCTCAGTAGTTTAGTTTGCAGAAAAAAAAACTTTGGGTGGAAATTTCTTCTTGTATTCCTTCCTCCTATATTAATATTACCCAAAATTTGCTTTTCCTTATTTTTATAAATTCAGCACAAGAGTAAAATTGTGCTGAATATGTTTTTCAACTGTCAAAATTAAAATTATCTATGATTGTGTTTGTCTGTATCTAGAAAATCCTGTTTTTTATGCTGCCGCTGTAATAGCTGTTGGTTAAATTTATATTGTGTGTATAATTTAGAAGATTTTTATACCTCAAAAGCAATATTTTAACGAAGGTGTGTAATTTGTAAATATTTAATTATTATCGGAGATAATTATGATAAGAATTTACAATAAAGAAATTTATTATTTGTAGTTTCATATTAAAATAATTATGTTTTTAATACTTATTGATTTAATTGAAAATAAGAAAAAATTTAAATTTTGTAAAATTTACGTTATTAATATTATAGTAAAACTTACGCCCCTAGTTTATTACTAGAAAATTTAATTAATTGCATATTGTTAATTATTTTGTATATTATACAAAAGTCTAAGCAATTTATATGAAATATTAAAATTCAAATAATCGTACAACAAAATATTCGTAGAAATTTTACGGACTCAAACATTTTCGTCTACACCACTGTAAAATTAATTCTCATTCAATGTTTTCAATTAAAAACTCCTTCTGATACTGAGTAGTTTTGAAATTCTATACTAGCTTGGTATATATAAGAAAAATAGTAAATTTGATTCTGCATGGTCGTCTAAGGCCCGACAAATGTGTGATTTCACGAATAGTATAACTAAACTTGCAATTGAGATTGAGCTAAGCTAAAGATTTTATTTTCACCACCTTACTTTTCAATAGTTTTGAAATTTTATTGAAGAACTCAATAGTTGATTTCTTCAATAGAAAAAATATTTTTAACGCACATTTCGAACTGTTATAAAATGGCTCGTCGCAGCAGTTTAACACTAGTTTGAAATTATGCAATAATATAGTGAACTCCTATAACTCTAATAATGTTATATTATACTTAGGGAAGGAAAATGACATGATATATGCCATGCTTGTACTTATGGCCTATTTCAAAGTGAGAGCTTAAGCCTTTTTTAGAACTTAAGTTTAACTGATTTTCTGGTTTCTCAGTGGAAGCTTAAAGATAAGCCTTCCTTAAATGGAAACTTACTTAAGATAAACCTTCCTTAAAGATAAGTCGTCCTTAAATGGAACCTTACTTAACATAAGCCTTCCTTAAAGATAAGTCGTCCTTTAATTTCAATATCACAGTAATTTTTATGTTACATTTTCATTCACAATAACATTATTTCTAATTATTATTCCCAATAATTCACATTTTTTTGGTTTACCTAAGCTTTAGAGGTAATTAAGCTATACAATCGGGTTAGTTGAGCTTGACCTTAAGCTCTCACTGTGAAATTAGTATTTTCTACGAGTTTTTTTTAGTATATTTATACTAAGATATTTAATTTAATGTCATTTCAATCCCAAATAAATTTGACTTTTTTAAATTTTCATATTCAAAATATCAGCAGAACATTAAGTTAAAATCATTTAAACTTTTTCAATTTATAATATGCAATTATATGTATAAATTCTACAACAAAAACTTCTATACTGCATTTCCTTAAATTTAATATATATAAGTATATGTAAATCATTATGCTTTTAACCAACAGAGACCATAAATTTTCCCATTCGTCGGAAAGACATAGACAGAAAAAGAATGTCGTATTTTACTAATAAAACAAATTTCCCTTTCGAAATCAAGAAGCATTTTAGTACAGCAACAAAACTTAATCAAATGGTCGCAATTTTAAAATAGAATGTACACAAATGGAAATTATAAGAAAACTATTTTTTTTTTTTATTTTAATGCAAATGGAAATTTATTTTCTTAAGTATTATTATATTTTTTCAACAAATTATAATTATACAAAATAGGAAAAAGTCTAAATCTAAACCATACTTAATTATCAAATCAGATGCTGGTGGTTAAGTGTTAAGGTTGTTTTGGTTTGGTTTTTTGTTTCTCTTATATAATATTATCTCGTAAATAATATTTTTAATGTTTACATGTTGATGACCCTTTTTTTTTTGTCTATATTTACTAAAGGCGTGTAAAAGCATGATTACATAAAAAAAAATGCTTCTCGTTTTTTTTTTTTTAATTTTAATAATTCTCATTGAAAAAATGTTTTTTTTTTTTATGTTGTGGTGTTAAAAAAATTAAAACAAAATATTTTTAGGAATTTTACATAATAATGAATTAACCCATTTAGTACTAGCGACGAAATTTAGGAACATTCTGTGTAGAAATAATAGAAATAGAAAACGGGTGAGTTTTGTTGTGAGCGCAGAACAAGATAAGTTATAAAAGTTTCTGTAGTTTTATTGAAATGCTAATGAAAGTCTCATTTAAGAACTTTTAGATCACATTTTTGTAATGTTATAAACATTTGTGGATATTTTCCTGAAGCATCTTAAATCTTTTTGAGAGCGAATTTGTTTATACATTATTCACTCCGTTTACTAGCCTTCAATAAAGATCGATACATTTTACTCAATGAATATTCATCCCTACAGTTCCCTTTAAAGTTGTATATTTGTTAGATAGGCCAGCCTATTGTAGTACCCTTAAAACTTAGAGCTAACTAATGAAGCTCATACTATTAATGAATTTAAGAATTTTCTTTAGTTGGCTGGATAAGATATTCAAAGGTGTGGGAAACTAGTGACTAGTGACCAATAGATTGAAATGTCTTTAAGGACAGTCCTACACATTCGTAACGATGGTGGAGGCTGTTTTCTCATCAACATTGCATATTCTGCAAGTGGATGACACGGATCTGTCAAATTTACGGAAATGATATTTCAGGTGACAGTGTTCTGTGAGTACATTTGTTAGGAGTCGTAATTGATTTTTCTTGAGAGATACGAGGAGTATTGATATCAATACTTATAAGTACTTATATAACTTGTAAATATGTGCCATCATTTCTCAAAGGGTTAAATAGAAAATAATGCTGGGAATATTTTGTTGATTGATGATTTAATTTTTTTATCTTAAGTATTTTTTTTTTTTTAATTATTAATGAAATATTAATAGAAATTTTATTATACATTAACAATTTTTTTCTTGTTTTTACAAATTGATAAAAAATTATAATTTAAACAATTTTTAATTCATAGAAATTTTGCCTGGTGTAATTTTTAATTCATAAGCAAGTCTCCATAAAAAACATAAATTTTTATATAATATAAATCCCAGGATTTGTAAATAAATTATGAACTTTTATTTCGTAATTTCTCTATAATTTCAAATATTTTTTCAAATCTTATTTTGCTTTTTTCATAATCTCTGCACATTTTAGTCTACAATATTCTATTAAAATTCCGACATTAGCCTATAAATTTAAAAAAAAAAACAATATTAATAAAATTCCCATTTCCTTTACAAATATACAATTTATAAAATCGTTTTTTTTTTTCAAATTCTTTTTCACTTTGCTATATGTATATGGAAATTTAGATAGGGAATAGAAATTCCATTTTTTCATTACTTCAATTTTCATACGATTCTGTTTTTCAATATTTTCCTACAAATTTTAAATCTCTCCCACATTTTACTTTAGTTTTTTTGCTAATTTCAATTTTATATATATTTTAATGAAATCTATTCTAATTTTATACATTTCATTTTTATGTAACACCAAAGTTACAAAAACGCGGTTTCCAGACCATGAAAACATATTATGTGTACAAACAAAATTTGTTAATAGAAATGTAAAATTTTGTATTAATATCTGTCCAATTGTGTCCATGTATATTTTTATTGCAAGTTCTGTGGAAATGTATCTATATAGTATAGAGATCAATGAACTTTTTATGATCACGTTGTTGCACCAGCAGCAGCAGTTGTAATATCACAAAAATGCTAAATTATACATTTTTATTTAACTCACTGTGTAACATATAAAAGATAGTTTAGTATTTTATGTAATGGTAATTTTCCAAAAAAAAATACAATAAAAAAGTTTAACTGCTTCCCGCGAATATACTGTAGTAAAGTAACCTTTTTTTTTATTATTTAAGTACTTAGAGTTTAACTAAATATCTACCAGATTGTATAATTTTCATTCATCGATGATGTAAACAAAATTAATAATATGCTTACATATTAATATTTTACGCTTGGAGCGGTGGGGTATTCTCGGAATGGTGGTATTTTTATGAACAACAAAATTTAATGAAACATTTTATTGTTAAAAGACAATATGAAATTTTAAATTTACAGCTGAGTCATTGAACTAACGATTATTAATCTGACCTACTAGCAAAATTATTATTGTGCACAACTGGAAGGAAAAATAGTATTTTAAAATTTAATATACTTTAGGTATTAAAGCCTTGGCTACACAGTTTCGATGTATTCAGTAAAATTCAAATTTGACGTCTTCATATATTTTGTATGGAAAATCAATTGAGTGGACACATAGGTGCAAATCGGAACGGATACGGATCGAATCAAATCGAAAGAGTTTGGAACGATTGGAATTTTATATTTTATGAAAATTTTATGGAATAAGTAATATTCAAAATTATCCGGCATTATAATAAACAAAATAAAAATTATAGGAACACCAGGGGTCGGATTCTCTGACTAGATATCGAGTATAACGATAATCGAGTAAAAATTTCGATCACGATTCTCAAGAAAAAAAATTCAAATTATGGCAGTCGATTGCAATCGAATCGAAATTTTTAAAAAATCGTAGTAGATTTTACTACAATTTGTAATGTCAAAATGTGAAATTTTCGTAGTTTGAAAGTCGAAAGATAATTTTTTTTTTTTGGATAATAAGGGTTTTCGTTAATTGTGTAAAGTAAAATAAATATAAATAAAAAAAAATAGTTTAGATATGAGTGAGTTATTATTATCATCATCTTCTGATGATAATGAAGCAAGTATTTGCAGAAAGGGTAAGAAGAAGGCAGTTAAGAGATTCCAGCAGTCCAGTCCATTAGCTTTGGATAACAACACTAATTTTTATTTAAAATAAATTTACAAAACAAAATAAATATATTTTAGATTCAAAATGAGATTTCGATTTACAAAAAAAGCATTTATTTATGTGTTAAATAAATTAGATAATCTGTAAGGTTATTTATCATTATCAATGTTGGCAGCTACTTTGTCCGCTTTAGCTAGTGGATGATACCAACATTTCATTTTTTGTTTTTGGTTGATTTTATTGCAATTCGTCCTATAAATAAAACAAGTATATAAAATGACTTTATATTCACCATAACAGTTTGTGTACACCACATTTTTTTTTTTTTTTTTATTAAAATATTATTAATAATAATTGTTTTTTATATTTACTTACATTATTTCTAAAATAATATACTATTTTCCAAAAAAAAAAACATAAAAAAGCGACCACTCGATATCAAAATATGTATCGAATGAAATTATCGTTTAATGCTCGATCAATCGAGTGCTATCATCCCAAATACCACAAATTTCGATATCGTATACTCTATATCTATTCAGAGAATTCGACCCCAGAAAAAAAATGATAACAAAATTTCAAACTTATACAAATTAATCCATTGCAATCGATCGCTATTTGTGTTCAGTCTACTTAACCAGTCGAATCGAATCGAAACTGAACTGATCGGTACATATTGTAGCCCACTCTATGCTTATAACGAAAATTGTAAGTTTTTCAATTTGTGTAATAAATTCCGATTATGAATAATCTAGGTGATGGTAGACTGATCGCACCAAGAAATTGAGCCACTAGAACCTGCTTCACCCAGAGATCTGCAAGCCACTACACAAGGTGACAGTGCGGGTAGATATCGGTGATGCCTAGAAGTATACGAGCTTGATAATTATGAATATGACACCGTAACTGTGGTTCTAGTTTTTCTAATCAGTTGTTTTTCGCTTTCGTCGATGGGAGGTGTACGTTTTCCAAGGACCCTTTCGCATAATTCGAAGAGATTATAGCGAATTATTTGCGATCGAAATTTCCAATTATATGGTAACAAGAAATAAATCTGTTTAAATTATGAATTATAGCAAGGATTCGTTGGTACACAAAAATCTGAAACTTTTATCTTTCGAATTGCATTAGTTTCAAATTTCTATCCCTTGTAGAGAATAAACGATAATAGGCGAACAGTCGGACAAACTTGATGACAATATGAAACATTAGAGCATTTCTAAAAATTAATTTAATTGAATTACTAAATGGAAAGATATTATTAAGATGTTCTCGAGAATAGAATTATCCTAATGCCTAATAAAAAACATCCTATGATATTATATTATCTATTAATAAAGTTCTAATTAATATTTGTTCATTAATTTTATTCTTAGTAAATTAAAACGAACTATATAACACTTTTTGTGAGCATTAATTATTATGACTAATTTTAATATTAAAAGGCAGAATTTCATATATGACATGTGCAGTCTTCAAACTCATTAAATTAATTGTCTTAATATACTTATAAGTATAAGTTAATATTAATTTTTATCACAAATTATTATAAAATATTGAAACAATTAACAATTAATTAATATATATTTGAAGTATGTATTATTAATTAATCATCATTAAAGTATCTAATATCAATAATAATAAATTAATCTTTATGAAATTATTTTTTATATCTTCAACATTAAATTCGAAATTTAACACTGCACTATTATTAAATTTATTTTTAGCTAAATTGTGTTAATAACTATTTTTGAAGATACTAAATTTTTATTAATTTTATGTTATGATCTTTATGCTTTCAAGTTTTCAACCCACATAAAAAAAATTCCATGTTTTTTTTGTACGCTTTTATTGTTTCTGAAAAATGATTATTTAACAGGTTAAATTTTTATGAAAGCGATAAAATCTTTTATTTAATTTTTATGTTTTGGTTTTGAATTTATAGAATATAAAAAGCATTTGCAAATGCATTTAAAGTTAATTTTAAATTTTAAATGATAAGGAATATTAAAATATAAATTAAACCTCTGTTTAATCGTAGAATTTTATTACTTCATCTACTCTAAAATATACTAAACTATAGGTAAGTATATAAATAAATTAATTGCATCGTTATAAAAAGTTAATATATAGGTCTATAAAATTTAAAATAAGTTCTTGACGAAGCGTATTCTGAACTTCCAATTTTGGGCTATTTTTTCGAGCACTGCTGGCCGTATGTCACGAAAAACACGAACAATGTTGGCCTCTAAGGTGTCAATTTATATGTATGACTATTTTCTTATGAGCTTCAGCGCTGAACACAATTTGGCAATACAGCAACGGGTCAGTTGAAAACTTATTTTTTAAAGTAAATTTAGATAATTGGGTTGCGTTGTTCAAGCGTGAGTCTATCTATTCATGATAATTTGCCAGAGTATACTGATCATAAATGTCAAAAAGTGAGCGCAGTATTACAGCTCGTTTTTGGTTTTTTTTTTCTAGTTTTTGTCTCCAAAAACCCTCAAACATTGAAGTATTTTATTACAATTTCTACCTAAGGTGAAAATTACTAACTTCTTGTCAGTATCAATTCATTTGGGGTCACGATATTTGTATTTACGAGTAATGCTACAACAATTCATATATAGTAAAACATTTGCTATCAGCTGTTTAAACCATCTTTCACTGCGTAATACTAACAATGATGTCTCAGTTCGAAATTTCAATTAATGACCAAATGTGTACCATTCACATCATCATAAAAAACCATGCTACCAAATCACTTGATCTATAAAATTTGAAATATTGTAAAATTAATTAACACAATTTAAAATCATTTTTTTTTTAAATACATTTATTAATCTGTGGATTTCTTTGATATATTAATAATTTTTCTTTGGAAAATTTATTAAAATATTTCTTCTTTTTTTTTTTGTTTATGTTTATATAAAAATACACACAATTTTCCTGGATCTCTGCGATGATAAAAAAATCGACCTTATTTAATATACATACGTACAACGAAAAACCAAATATTTTGTTTTTGATATGTTGACATGCCATTTGGGGCGACGACAAAGACTAAGTTTATATGGTATTTAATTTTGTAAATTTGTATAATGAAATTTCACACATTTAACAACGCTATTTTTAGAATTTATCATAACATTCACACATCATCAATTCAACAAAAAATGTGAAAATAGAATTGTAAAAAGATCACTTGAGATTTATGATTTATCTGTAAGATTTTTATAAGGATTTGTTTTTTACTTGTAATTTATTAGAATAAAGAAATAGTGAAGGAGGATAACATAATTTTGATATAAATATCACTTAATTATTTAACTTATAAGTAATGGAAAATTTAAAGGTTTCCCAGTTAACTGGAGTTTTTGGTTCAGGTATAATAAGAACGCAAATGATAACAATTACGATTTAGATTTTTTTTGTAGCTATTTTTTTACTTAAAGGTTTTACTGAGTAAAAAAACGGTTTGAGTTGTTTTGCAAATAAATTTGTAATAAATTAATAAATATGTTTTTTTTTTTCTTCTTCAAATATTTGCATTTCTATATCTGTTCTAAAATGACTGTTTTCTTAAATTGAAAATATAGTCTGACTTAGTCTGACTCTCCCGGTAAAAAGATACATTTACCTCTACCTCATATCTCAAGCCAATTCTAGATGGTTAAACCTAACCACCAAGTGAGTGGTTTCAAAACGGCGCAAACGCCCTAATTGGGACTCCATATCAGCTGGTATGTGGTTCGTCACTTTTACCAACCACAACCAACCCAGTTTAGTATAGCTTGAGTGAAATTAAATTCTAACATAATCTCCAAAGTTCTCCAAATTCTCCGGTAAAATCCCCGTGAAAAAATTATGAAATTTTTTTTGTAGATAAATAAGACAAATTAATTTGATATTTTAATATATCAAATGTTTTTATGTACATTAAAATAGCATTTTATTCTGACCTGACCTGTCATTTATTTTTATAAATTTCTATAAAAAAACCCATAAATTTCAAAATTCCATCGTAGAATACTTTTCAGAACAGGAAAATTTTTCATTTCTCATTTCACAAAATTAAATTTATATGAATATTTCATTTCACTCGAGCTACATACTAAGCTTAAGTAAAAACAAACCACAATTTAATTAAATATATGTCAAGTAGAACAGTTGTCGTCAATATTTTTTTCAAGTTCAATGAAACTATATTTTTTTAAGTTCCTTTATTTGTTCTTTTTCAAGTAATAAACGGAAAATAAAGTTAATAAATAAATATAATAACATAAATTTGAAGTGTATATTTTTTACTTTTAATATCTCAGCCACCAACTCACTGTTTTCTATGTTAAGTTCTTATACTTAAGTTTGACAAGCTTTCCTATAACTTTCTTTCAAATCTTTATTCTGTCATTTTGACCTATAATTATAAATTTACTTATTAAAGTATTTATAATATCCGTTAATTCTGACAGACCAAATTCATACTATATTATATACTTACTTAGTATTACTATTGCTGAGGAGAAAAAAGGGCTCCGATTTAATATTC
Source organism: Rhamphomyia laevipes (assembly GCA_963920725.1). Lineage (NCBI taxonomy): Eukaryota > Metazoa > Arthropoda > Insecta > Diptera > Empididae > Rhamphomyia > Rhamphomyia laevipes. The sequence continues at coordinate 41,379,620 of OY987256.1, forward strand.
CAAAATGGTTTTTGACTTATTAAGCATAAATTATGTTAATTGCATATTATACATATGACGAAGAATACTTGCATGTCCATTATAAATACACTCGGGAATATCTTATTATTTTAAATGTTCACATATCGTACAAATACTTAGATTACTTAAGAACTGAATTATTGAGGATTGTAACTTTCAGTATTTTAATAGGCCACTGTGACTACTAAACTAATTAGATATTAATAGTTTGTTTCTCTTGATTTATATATTTCAGTATTCAGTTATGTTTCTTTATTTGCATTAATGACGGTCATTAAAAATATTTATATATAGTGTTACATAATTTATAGTAAATATTGTTGCACAGATAAGTAATATTTAAAAAAAAAATTCTAAGCACGTTTCATTTTTAAATTGCATTAATAATAGTTAGTATAAAAATAAATTTTCATCGGAAATTTAAGATATTTTTTTAAATTTATACTTATAACTTTCAACAAAACTAAAAAAATTATTATAAATTTTGCTAATTTAATAATTGTGCCAATCGAAATTAGGTTAAAAGTTGAATAAATTAACGTTAATTGCGGCTTTTTCTCCAAAGAGATTGATAAAAAACCAAATAAGTTTTTTGACATTGATTTTTTAAGTATTCGCGCTATTCTCAATTATTGAATTTTCTGTGTTGTAAAAAATTTATAATGTTAATTTCCGGTCCAAAATGAAACATGAAAAATTGGAGTATGTGTAAGATAAATGAATTTATTTCATGAATTTTTTGTGACACAAATCAAATATTTTATATAATGACTTTATAGTCCGTCGTTATTTTAGTAAAAGTATTGGAAAGCTGATTAGTATTAATAATAATACTGCACAACGTGACGATGGAAATTCATAAATCTTTCGATAACAGAATGAGTCGTTATTCATCTGAATCAAAAAATATTTTATAATTATTTTGTATGAATTTGGCTTACAAATTCGTTTTATTATAACTCAATTTCCAGCTTTATAACCCATTCAACATAATTTCTGTTAAGTACTTAAATTCCTAATTCCTATTCAATTTTCTGATGGTTCAATAATTTTAAATTAAATTTATCTTTTGACATACAAATAAAACTGAAATATTTTAAAAATCTATTAAATTACCAAAACTATAAACTGAAATTACCATAAATTAAGTAAATAAAAAATTTGTGAATTACTCAATCCAAAAACACAAAAATAACAATTTTATTGAATTATTGCTATATACGTAATAAAAACTTGTATGATTTATAAAAATTAATCGATTTTCATTCATTATACTGAAACTATATTTAAATTTGTGATGTTGATGAATATATTTTCATAGCACCAAATCACCATAATACAAAACAGCAAAAAAAAACAGCAGGAATCTAATTCGCATCAATTTTTGGGTAAAACAATTAGTTGCCGTAGAATGTGCACCACTTGAATTTTTACATAAAGAGAAAATCCATTTTAAGGTGCAGTTTTATAAAATTAATTGATTATAAAGTAAAAAAAAAATCAAATCATTAATTTTTTTTTGGTTTTGTTAAAATAAAAGCATTCAAAATTAACTCTTACTAACCCAACAGGGGTACAAAATTTTTGGACATTTTGTGTTAAACATTAAAAATTATTAGAAAAACATTATATAATTGAATTGAATGAATGAGAAAATTGGAAAAACATAAAGTTACATGGGCGCGGGTGTTAAACGTGACATGAATGTCAAAACAGAATATTATTATATAAACAATTGAAAGGAAAACAAAAAGTGTAAATGCACGTGCAATGAATATTTATTTACATTTTGATTGTTGAAAGCTATAAATTAAATGGACGGACGAACTGGTATTTTAATACATAATTTTGGTATACTTGATTTTGATATGAATAGCAAAGTGAAAATTGGGGATAACTCAGATTGAAACAGAGGTACTTGAGATACGAGTCTCTGTTATATCCCAACAAAATAATATAAATATCATGATCGGTGTCGGGAAGATGGCCAAGAGACTGGGTCTGAAAATGGTAGATCCCTGTCGAGGATATCAGGACAATACCGATAGAAGAGGAAATAATAAGCCATATGTCTAGGCAAAATCAGGCTAAGAGAGCTTTGGAATATAGCTCTCGAGAATTCCCATAATAGACATTCTTTGATTCGTTGACTGAACTAAATGGTTGCAATGAAAGGGAGCAATGAAAAAATTATAATTTCAAGAACAGTTTGGAATCCTTGTTGTTATAAAAAATAGTTAGTCAGACTTTTAACTTTAACTCAATTCATCTTTTTCTTCTGCAGCTTTTGATTTTTATAGGTGATTTATTTTTAGATTCAAAATGATTTTTCTAATTAGTTTGTTTATATTTGATAGGAACATAAATTCAGAAATCATGCTATATTCATCTATCTCTATAAACTGTCTTGTTAAAATATGAAAAATAGCAATTTGTAAGAACATTTACATAATGACACACAAACGGCATTCAAAAATACAATTTAATTTGGCATTTTTAAGTATATAAGTAATACTAATTTAAATTTTAAAATTATAGTAATATAAGAATTCATGTCGCTATTGATAGTTTATTACGTCATATTTTACATACGCATTCTATAAATAATAATTTTCATGAATTGCTGATTGATTGATATTATAAAGATTCGCAAAAATAACAGATCGTTAATTATATTTATACATAATTGGAATGCATCATTCTAATTCCAATTTTCTTTTTCCAACATAAAATAATTTTTGTTGCATTTTATACTATATATAAAAATGCTTAGTTACTGATGGACCCAAGATGACATTGCTCGCGCGCGTACTGATTGCCATAAATTCCATCATAATAATTCCTTAAATAATGAAGTTTCTTTGTGCTTTTAATATTTCTTGGTAATATACAAACACTTGAGCTTACGCGCGCTTTCATTTAAAAAAATTTACTTCGGTTTTTTGTTATTTTTATTTGTTTCATGTTTTAGGCACGTTTTATTTAGTGTTCATTTAATCATAATGTAATGAAATTTATGTAGTTTATGTTATGGGAAAATTCTAAAATAATTTATATCTAGAAATTATAATAATTTTATTGTGAATCGTTTTCCTTATTGAACTAAGTATATATATAGAAAATCAAATTTTTGTTTAGTCTGATGAGAATATTAAAACTAATGATGGGAAAATTATTAATACTAAAATGTCGAAAAATTAACAAAAGATTCAACAAACTGGCGTCAAAATATGTAAATAAAATTACCTTCCATTTTGTTTTTAAAACGTCAAATGATAATGAAGGAAAAATAAACAAAATAATATCTTTCATTACCTTGGATTGGATTGAATTGATATGGAGGAATTAAAAGGCGATTCATTCACTCACTTAGTCATTGATAAAATGTGCATTACACAATTGCCGCCGCAGCGGTTAACTAAAGCTATTCGTTTTCTCGACCAAATTTCAGGATCGCTTTCGATCTAGTTAACAAGAGGATTAGATTAGGTTAGGTTGAGTAGGTTGTGGAAAATCCAAGTGATTGACCTCTCAAGACAAGATTTTATTTTACGGTAAATACATGGTCCGTTCGCAATATCCTATACTCCGAGTTCCTTCTTTTTTTTCGTAATGTCAAAAGTTCAACAAATTTAAGAATATATATAATCAAATTATAAGTCAATATTGTTTTAAGACTAAAATTGTATTTTACTATTTCCACCAGGCCAGGACACATCATTTTAATGAAAAATGTTGCACTGGAAAGATTAGATAATCTCGTTTTGCGAAGAATTTCTATTTCAGTGATGTCTTACATTGCATAATTAGTACGAAACTTGAATGTTATTTTCCAAATACCGTATTACAAGCCGGCAAACCTGGGCAATAAACGATTTTAATGCGTTAGATTTTTCGATCCTATCTTCCTCTTTACGAACACAACCAATCAACAAAAATTCATATGAAAATTTATAAATTTGACATTTAGTTTTTGACATTTCTAATTTTGATTAAAATTTGTTATTATAATTTTCTGAAATTAATTATTTGCCTGTGACATTTAACAGAAATAAAACATTAAAAATGCAACTAATTTTAATGTGGTGCTACAGAATTTTTTCAATCAATCTAATGTAAAATTTAGGTCAGACAGACTTTTTTTTCTGTTGTTTTTATTTTGTTTATTTGTTAATTTACTTTAGTTTTACTTTTAATTAAAAAAATCACCTTTTTACAATACAAAAAAAAAAATGTAGGTTTTTAATCGGTGCGAAATGAAAATGAATTTTTTAATAGGCGGCAAAAATCTTTTAATAAGCTTATCGTTATTTTTATTTATTACTTCTATATTATTTAATCACTGATAAAGTGGTAAAAATTTCAAGAATTTCAAAATAAAAAAATATTATAAAAAAACTTAATTTGGTTATAATTAGATTTAATAAGGAGATTATGGTATCTGTAACTAAACCGAAGATTAATCACGAGATTTTTTCATAATTATTATTTATATATAATACGTAAAATAATTATTTATATTCTGAAAATAAATAAATTAGCAATTGATTTTGGATTTTATAAAGCCAAATTAATTAATTTTCAATTCAATATTGTATATTTAATATATACCAGACTTAAATATAAAATTAAAATTGGACTTTTTAATGGTGACACAAGTGTTAATTGTAGAGTGCAAATATTGTATTTATTTATAAATTTATTTAATTTTTATTTTTAATTAAGATTGATTGTTACTGGAATAAAAATATTTTTTTTTTAGATACATATTTCTGTAATATAATTAAAGCGAAATGAAAACTGAATTAAATATATTAAAAACAAAATCAAGTTTTTCTTAATTTATTACTACATAATATAATGAATTAGTTAATGAATATCGAAGCTTGTTTGGTCAAGTTAAGAAATATTGTATCAATTTTAATGAAACTGAATAAATTCATAAATCCTTTTCCCTTCTTGGTAGAATTGGGTTAAACATTAACAGATGGGATGTATAGAGCTAATTCTGAAAAGCTTGATGGTAAATGTACCCAGAAATAGTCTACTGTAATAGCATCACTGCTTTCTTCATAATATGTATAAAAAGTGAAAAAGTGAACTAAATGTGAGATTAAAAAAATGTTTGCCCAAATGCACGATTTACGAAGAGCTAAACTCCTCCTATAAGACCAAAGCGTATAGACCTCAGAAATGTGGTCTAGATCTAATTACCCTGGACCTATAACCAAAAGGTGATGAACTTGATTAAAAGAACTAACCGGCTTGGGGAAACTGTAACATATATTCAGTAAGATCTTTGATGGTTTACTACCGGTAAATCAATCTGCCGAAGCACCAGTTACCGATTGGAGAATCAACCGACCTGAACATACAGCGATGATGGCTGTCTAAAGGGCAAACCATCTCAACCACTCATCTGAATGCAACGTTAGATGGTGCACCTTTTGTTGCGCAAACACGTGCAGCTCAGTTTCATTCATTCATTCTTAACAATTTTTTTTAGTGTCTCTAAATATCTATTTCCAATATAATATAATTTCTAGATTAATGTCTTTTACGGTGGTCAATGTCTGATTGTTCTGTTTATTTTATAATCAATTTTCTCCATAACTAATTTAGTGTTTGTTTACATTTTATACACTTCAATTTGTAGATAATTTGAAACTCATAAAATATTAATTATAATTCCAATAATTTTATCTTTAATAATTATTATCTTCCTGTTTTGAAAACCATTTGATAAAGTAACAAAATATGATTAATTATCTACAACATGATGGTAAATGCTAATTTGTATATCGCACTTTCGCACTATCTGACAATAATTGGATTTAATTGATAAGATATGTAAAAATTCTGTTAACACTTTTAATAATCTTGTTATTACTTTATCAATAATTAATTGATTTTAAATGATTAATTATATTAACGTATATTTATAAAATAATTATTTAAATATAACAAAGTGTGACTCGTTATAGATAAAGAGAATTAAGTGAATCAAAACGTGATATTTATAATTGATTTTTATATTCATATTGTAAATATTAATTATCCAACATATTTTGTATAATTAAATGAATTTCTGAGTAATACGATTTATAATATTTGTATTTTAAATTGATAAATTTATTCATGTTAAAAAGCGTAATATAAATTATATAGCCTGAAACATTCTACGTCACTCATAGTTGATATATTTAGTGAATAATAACTTAAGAAAAATGGCGCCATTTCATAAATGGCGCACAAAATATTAACTTATAATTTTCTTATAATTTATAACTTTAGTTTATGAATTTCAACGTCGTCAAATCCAATTTCTTTAAGTGTTGATCTTAAATTGGAAATATTCTTAATTCCGATACACTCAATCGACTACTTATAAAAAAAAATCACCTTTTTTGAAAGTCTTTAGTCCAGGCTTCTAGAAGCTTAGAATATTATCCACACCTGTATGATATCATCCTGAACCCTGGCGTTTAACAAAACTAATTTATATTGTCCATAAATCGTACAAGTATGGTTCAAACTTTATTCCCAAGAAATAACTCTGCTATTATTTTCGGAATCATGTAAATTTTGATTATATAGAAGTTACCATTACATGATTTCGTATCATTGCTTTGTATAATAAAAGGATTTTTGTATAGATATAATAAACACTCCATATATAAATATAAATTATATCCTCATTAGGACGATTAATGATATTTTATAGCTTATATGCTGATGATGAGTATTTGCTTATAAATTACAATTAATATAAATAAAAGGTTTCCAAAAGAAAAATTTACTTACTTAATATTCTTTTGTAAGGCTTACATGTTTTTGTTAAATTCAAGGAATTTTTCAGCTCTAATGATTTTACCCAAAAAAATATTTTCTTTTATTTTTTGTTTGTTTTTATATTTATTTTTATTGGGCTTTAATCCTTGTACATATATATAAAAAACAACAATAAACTCAAGGGACAGTGATTAAATATTATTTTTTATGTGGACATTTTCAAGGATACAAAAATATCAACTCAAATTTCAAAAATCTCCCATTTCATTATATATTTTAAAAAAAAACTGAAAAATATTAGACATTTTAGTTTACTAAGTACAAAGTTCCTTAAAATTTCATCATGTCCGGCTGTCCGTTTATTTGTTATTGATTATTCTACGGGTCTAGATTGGCTAGAAACTTTAAACCGATGTAAAAGCTTAAAAGTCGTATTTGACATTGTCAGATTTTGGTCACCAATCTCTTGGTATTTTTTAGGACCCGACCAAAAAAATCCCTTTGATTAGACCAGGACATTGATTGACATATTAACTGAGATGAAAATCATTTTCGAATTTAAATACTTATCCAAATGCCCAGATTAGAAATTGACCCGTCAATCTAACATTAAATTTAGTTTTGTTATAAAGTAACTTTTCAAAAGGATATAGGAGTTTCCTTGTGTCTTGTTTAGTGTTTTTTTTATTTGTATTATTTATATTTATTTTATTTTATATGTTATTTCGTCCTTATAATCCTCAGATTTTTATTTAACTAATGTTGATATAATTTTATATATAGGATTTTTAGTTGTCTTTCATAAATAATCGATATTTTTATTTTGTTTTGTAATATGGTTTTTGTGTATTAAGATTTTGTGAGGTCACCAAAGGATTTGCAGATAATTTTGATAGTTAATGAAATTCAGTAGAATTGAATGAAGTTAAAATATAAACAAAAAAAATATTTATCATAACATTAAAAATGATTGTTTTAAAATCATTATTGATTTATTATTTCAATTTGTTATATATTTTTACTGAGAGTTCTTAAGTTTTGGCAATTTATCAATTTATGTTTAGTTCGGCATATGCCACAAATTATGATAGACATTTCTTATATATACTAAATGACATTCGTTAACGTTAACTGGCAAATAAAATCTAACCCAAAAGAAAAACGATAACATTGGAAAATGAAATTGAAAAGCAAAGCTGAGAAATGTTGTTAATAAAACAGGGACATTTATATTGTTATACACTGTAAACAGGGGCCAAATGTTTGATATTAGCAGCTTTTGTAAGCAAGTACCCACTTTAAGCTCTTTTCATTGTTTTAACGAACTGGTAAGAGTTTCAACTTTTCAATTCTCTGTTGGTAATTTTTTGGATTATACTGACTTCACTTTATGAATTCGATACATCATTACAAAATTACTAACATTCTATATGGTAAGCACTAAATTACTTTTTTGTAGAATGATCAGACTTATCCTTAATGATCCGCCTAATAATATGGCTTGTTACTTTGGAACATACGATAAAATTGATTATTGTACTTGCAGATAATCGATTATTCCTAATTATACTCTATTTATTTAAAGTATACTTTTTAGTATAGTTTTTTTTATTGTAAATTTTCAATTTTCCACAATTCTTAACCAATGATAAGAAATAAGGAAAATAATTTTCAAAAATATATATATAAAAAAAATGTATTTGCCAAAATAAGGACAAAAAAAATCAAAATCAATAATTGATTTCATTTTGCTTTACATTCATTTTTTCTTGACTAAAAGAACTAACTTTAAATGATTTCCCTTTTATTGTTTAATATCCTTTTTTGCCTTTAGAATTTAACTGTATTCTGATTTATAGATATTTTAAGCTTTAAGTCCTGCCAAGATTTTGTCTTGGCCCAAAAAAATTAAAAACAATAAAATATAACACAAGGTCATTTTGTTGAGAAGATATGCCAAAAAAAAAAGGTCATCACTAATAAAATAAATTTCCTTTATGAATATTTTTTTTTGTTTATTTAATTTTATATACTTAATAATATTAAAATCCTTTACAACACTCAAAAAACATATTTAATGTTCAGCCATCCATAAAGGATATATTTATTAATAGAAGATTTTTCTTTGAGTTTATCATCAACATTTTTTTATTTGGAATACAAAATTTATGTTTATATATGCTTTTATGTAGAAAATATAGAATGTTTTTTAAATAACTCCTTATAATAATCAAAAAGACACAATAAATATAATATTAACTAACATGGGATAAAAATATTTAACGTTGAATAGTGAACAAATAAATAATTACACAAGGATGCGGAAATTGATTGACACTAAGTATATAATATGTAAAAGATTTTTTATTTCGTATAAATAAAAATGAAAATGTTAATATACTGGGTGTGCCATTATCAAACTTCGGTTATATCTGTAAATGCAAATTTTCTAATTATTTTATTTTCCACTTATCGCGGATACCCACTATCTCGATTGAACATTAAAGAAATGGTTTACAACCAACTCTGAATTACTGCTTCATAGAAATCTATACTTTTACTTCGACACACTATATTTATTTTGAATTATCTCCTTTTCAACACTCTATATATGTATTTAAAAAGGATTCATGTTGAAGAGTTGTAAAAATCCCAAAGAATCTTATTCAGAAAAAAAAAATCTCAAACAAAATATGTTAAAGTATATCAGAATTATTGAGTGTTCTTCTGATAGGAAAATGCTATGGAAATTGTTATATAGGGATAAAAAAGAACTACAATTTTTCAAAAAGGAATTTATTTTCTGTTTTCCAGACAATTTTGTGTATGTATATATTTAATATAGAATGAAGAATTGTTTAGGATAATAAATTTAAAGGAATTATTGGTCACGTAAATACACTCCTCTTTAAGTGTAAAACTAATATTTTCTGGTAAAAGGATAATAAGTAAGTAATATTGCCATTTTAAGTTATAGGGTGTCCTGGTGCTGGTAGTAAAAAGCATTAAAATTATATGGTTATAGAAAATTCGATATTATATAATTAAAAAACTAATAATTATAGTGCTCGTAAGAAGTAAAACAGCTGCGGTTTTTAGGATTTTTTTTTACAATTTCCTTGTGTTAATAACTCGGTAATATTTTATCATATTTATAAAACTAGTTAAGTTAATATGCAGCAAAATTGTTGGATATATTCTGTCATTGGAAATTGTAGAACAAAATTGCGGTTAGAATAAATATTCCATAAAATTTAATAATTAATGCATCTGTTGTACAATACTAAAACCTAAGACTAAAAGACTTCTCGCCGGTCATTTTATTATTAGAGCCCAAATTTTTTAAAATTAATTGATTATGTGGTAATTGATTATGAAATTAATTACCACATTATGTGTTCCCTTTGAATTATATAATTTAAATGAGATGAATATGAACCATTCCCTGTTAACCACCGATCCCTTTATCTAATTCCTTTCCATTCCTAAAATCCTAAATTCCCTTCCCTCTCCTCTCCATAGCCAAATCCTGTGTTCACAATTATTTGAATTTTTTATATATTTTTTTTTACCCAATATTATTTTGTAACATTTTTATACAACTTTTATTTATTTAATCCTTTCAAATGGAATCTAATTATATATCCTTTTTCTATTTCAAGGAGAAGACATTATTGTTTATTGAAGTGTATTAACTAAACTAAACACACTTTACCTGGACACGTTTATTTCCAACAAAGTAACAAACAAAAAAATCATATTTAGTCTATTTATAAAAAATTGGATAAACCAGGCAAATAGTGAAGAAACAAGTCAAGTTTTTTAATTCGAATGAAATAATTTGAGATTATAAATTTGAAATAAAATAAATAAATTACATACAAAGTAAATTTATTACGAGTGGAATAAGCTGTCATTAATCTGAAGAGAAAAACAAACTGAAAGAATGAAATTATTTAATAAAATATATTCAGAATTTTCGTAAGTATAAGATTATATTTGTACATAATAAATTTAATTATATTTATATATAAATAATATTCATTGTTTATAAATAAATTCTAAAATTATCTTTAATTAAATATAAATTAAATTAAAGTAAATCTTACCGGTATAAATTAAAGTAAAATCTTATCTAATATTCATATTTGTTATGAGTGATTCATAAAAATTAATTTTTCAAAAATTTTATGTAAATTATATATTAAAATTTAACTATAATGTTATTAAAATATTTAAATTACTATTATGATACGTTATGAATATATTGTTGATTAGATAGTTTAAATTAAAATTGGATTTAAAATTGAGATTTTCATAAAAATTGTGGTTATGTTCAAAATTTAAGTACTCGTATATGTAAGAAATTTTTGGATATTAAATTATTAAATTTTATGAATTTTCTTTTTGATATTTAGTACTCTCATATTTTGGCCTGATATGCGTTAACGTCATCAGTCACTTTGTTTTGTTTCAATAAATTTCAGATCCGTGACAATATAAAGAAATTCTATCCATCTTTTTTAAAAGATTTCACATATACTTAAAAACTCTGGAAGCAATAAAAATATTAACTAAAATTCTATTAATCCGGCAAATTTGCTGTTTCACTATAGTAATTTTTACTCAAATTCTATTTTTCCTCTATAATTTCTTTTCAAATTCTTTTTTTATCCATCACGAGAACGTCCTGTTAGTTTAGGATGGAATGGATCGGTTGGTCTATACCATCCGCCTAGAAGTAAGCCCCATCCATCTCTACAAACAAGCTTGATATGATATAGTGGTGCAACTTTAATATATATTTGACAAGTTTCAAATTCTTTAATTCTTCAAATACTAATTTCGATATGACAGACCGACAAATTGAAAATAATATTCAAAAAAAATTTAATTTCAATATTAATTTATAAATTTTATTCCTTATAAATAATGAATATTAATATTTAATATACTAATTAATAAATTTAAACATTATATCTACAAACTTATATGGAAATTGGCTTTAAAAACTTTATATATTTTTTACGGGAGTTAATAAACCCACATTTATATATACTATAAAACAACCGTCAGTAATCTTAATGGAATACTTATATAGTTAAAATAACATTCATTAAGAATGTTGATGGTTGTAAAGCGCCATTTCTATATGCCATATATAATAACAAAAAAAAAATTAATTTATATGATAATTTAAAATCATAATATACAATTTCACTTTCCACCTATCCACATTACTTACTTATATACAGACTTGTGTATATTTTGCAAATTAACTAACTTTCCGGTTGCTAATTTTAATTATAAATATAAACTAATTTATAAAAACATTAAAATAAAAAAAACGTGCTTGAAATTTCATAATATAACCAGTCAACATCACGGTATGCGAACGGATTTATACTATATAATATGATAATTAAGTATATTTTAATATTGGATTAATTAACTTTATGGAAGATTTTAATACAATTATAGGATAAAATTAGTTAGACACGTTATTTAAAAATTAAAAGTCAATGTTTCCAGTTTTAATCCGTTTTTAGTTGATTAAAAATTTGCGGTTTAGTAATTGATTACGCAAAATTACGTAAGATGATCTCATATCTGTGGGTGGTAAAAATTAGTTTATCAGTATCAAAAAACATACGATAAAAATTGAAAACTATCGCAGATTCAAATTACTATACCCTACATAAATTTAACGTATATGAATCGATGCAAGCAAGAGAATTTGTCGAATAGATTAATTAATTACTATGGGGATTCGCAGGACTAATAAATAATGATAATATATTTTTGAATCCCAATAAAATGAAATTCGAAATTTTATTCAAAGTATAAATTTCATTTTTACAAAATCTGCGGACTGATTCATAAATAAACAAACCCTCATCTATAAAATTATATTTAAACATATTAAATTATTAAATGACCATTACTAGAAAATTTACAAAAAATCTGTATTGTCATGATTTCAAAAAGGATAAATTAAAATAAATGGTTCATAACCATTTACACAGAAATCAATTGGTAGAGGTAGAAATACCCTGGCGCCATCACATACGTATGAAAATAAGCCGGGAAATAATTTGTTAGAAAATCAACTTGCAAATACAATCACTTATTGAAATATGACGCCACAGGGAGTTCGAGGTTCGAGGTAAACGACTGCAAAGCTTAAATGCGATATGCTATTGGCATTAAGTTTAGAAAGTAAAGTTCTTGCGATATGTTGTGCATGCGATAAATTGTCATTGTCAAAATAAAGGCATTGCGGTAAGATTTCAGAAGATGTACGTATACACTCAATGAGATCATAAAAATATCGTATTGCGATGTTATTGTAATTTGTGTCGTACTCAATGAGATCATAAAAATGTCGTTTTGCGTGCGATCGTATTGTAATTTGAGTTCACAGTGCGAATTAATCGCTTATAGTTTACAGTGCGAATTAATAATAAATTGCTTACATAATCCATAAAATATACATTAATATTAGAGGACCGAAATTTCAGTTGGTTCATGCTACCAACTATAAAACAATACAGTTTTTTTTTTGTTAAATAAGTATGGGTAAGGATTTTAATCCCGACCACCTGAGTATTATGAATTTTGACAGCTATACTATAACCCTAAATTTAATGAAGCATTAAGTACAATTTAGGTTAACCCCAGGGCAATCTATACATATAATATAAATATAGTTAGGTTTCCGAAAGGATTTTTGCAGCCTAAATCATGACAACTTTAAGTATTTAAACTTATTTCGCATAAATGAGTTTACCATATACAATTGGGCAAAAGTATACCAGCGGTAAGGTTTGCGAAACATACGTAATATTGCAGGTGTTCGCTGAGTAAATAGTCGGAGTATTATCGAACGATATTCCACGGTCTTGCTGGGTATATTCGTACAAATGATTTTCGGAAAATTTATTTTCAATCAAATTATATGACCCCAAAATAAAACTGCCTATAAAGCCCAAAACATTGAGATAAATATTAATATACGAAAAAAATTTGAATAATTTTGAAAATCTAGCAAAAACTGATTTAAGGCCACAGCTGTTGCCTAATTTGTTTTCATAAATTTCTTTTTCTGCATTTTCTAACATTTAAAGTCGTCAAGAATATATTTTTCAGTACAAGATAATCTCTTTTTTTCTGTCTTGTCACGTATTAATTAATATTTGAAATTTGAAAAAAATATTTAATTTAATTTAAAGAATTAATAAAATAAAAAATGATTTTTATCTATGATTGAATATCGTAATAAATTACATAAATTTTAATATAAACTAGCACATTTAACGTTATAAATATAAGCTCAGTGTCAATCTGATATCTTTCTTGGACCACAAAAAATACATATTTATTTTGAGTGATGTTGACATATAATTGGCAACTGTTTACACTTTTATTTATTTTGATTTTTACCTTAATAATATTTATTTTAATATGTTATGGTTTTTTTTATGGTTGATTGGTAATATAAGAGATGGAAATATTGCAGTCACTGAAACGTGCTAAAAAGAACATAAAATATTTAATATTTTTTTATTTGTGTCTTTAAATATATAAATATTAATTATTAAATCATATATATTTAAGAATTATACTTGATTTTATTTATCAATATTGGGAATTATAGATTTGTTATTAATAATAGTCTAGTCTTGTTTATTGAATTTATTTTAGTTATTACCTATACACTGTAAGAAATTGTTTAGGTAATAGTTTTTTAAATGCTTTTGAATTGTCATCAGCATTGATGAATTGAGAAAGAGTTAAATCAATAACATCAAGTTCAACCATTTTGGTTTAGAATCCTTGTACAATATTTAAATATTACTTTTAATGCCGCACCAAATATTCTCGCCAAAATATATAATCAGCTATAAATGAGCAATATCGTTATAAATAATTTTAAATTACCTAGAACCTAAATTTCCAAAATTTGTTCTGCTGGAGAAACGTAGCTCAATATTTAGGCCATACGACGTGAAAAGTTAAAGCAGTTCGGGTCAAATTATAGCCATCCATGTTATTCTTCTTCTCTGTTATAAAAGATTTCATTTCGACGACATTTACATTTAATGGACACTTCGATTAATTTTATTTTGAAAATAATTTTAAACAACATCGGCACAACCAAATTGGAGTACTTAAATATATTTTAATCTAGCCTTAACGCCCAGATTTGCAACTTAAAACAAGTTTTTGCATCCTCAAGTCGTCTCTATAATTCAACTCTATATTCTGTATCCAGTCTACAAGTTCTCGTATTTAGTATTTTTCTTGGGTCGAATTGTATTTTCCGTATAATTGCATTAGTATTCATTCATTCGTTGTATTTATCCTGCCCAGCGACGGATAATTTTCACATGTTTTGACAGCTTTGGCGCATCATACTATGTTAATAGTTCATGATCATAAATTTCCATATACTATTGTCATTTAACCGGTACGAAAATCTAGCTCGTCTTGTGTTGTCCGTGTTACTGCCCACGCCTCGCAACGTCGCAAGAATGTCAACTTTGACAATATGTGAATTCACAACGATTTCGATAATAAACCGGAGTAATAAATGAAGTTTTTATAGTCGTCTCAGTTTGCCCAAAACAAATTAGTTCGACACTTTTGCTTTGGTTCATATCGCAAGATTTAAGTTTTTAACTGTGTAAAACTGTCATTCAGTTAAAATGTTATAATTAATGTTTAATGTTATGTATAACATTTTCATTAATTGCAATTAGTACAAATTTATAATTTAATTTATATTACATATTTATTATCAAATTTATTTATTTATTTTCAATTTATGCGTGAAAATTAAAAAATTATTGAAACATAATTTTTTTACTTAATCTAGTAATATAAAAAATAATTTTGACATGCGTCATTCCGTTTGTATCGCAGCGTCAGTGAAGTGAATATTATAATAATAATTTTTTGTGAGATGGAAAAACTAATTATAAATGATAATTTTTATTTATATATTAATTGGCAACAAGCTAAATAAAAAAAAATCAAATAAAAAAATATTTTTCATAACTTTTGTGTCCATTTATTTATTGATAATATTACCATTTTCTTTTATTTTCGTTTTTTTTTTATTTACGAAATTTGAATTAAAGTTAGTAAAAATTTTTGGTTTGCTCGAGTGGGACAAACGGGATAGAGAAAATGATGATTTTAACTTTGCTAATTTTGAATGGGAAAAGTTTTTTCAAATAACAAATAAGTACTTTATTTTTTTGTCTTTTTAAGATCATTTTCGTAGATTTTGTTTAACAAATAGTCTTATTAAATTACTTTTCATTGGTAACACAAAACCATAGCAACGAGGTGTGTGATTAGTCATGTGTATCATCCGCAAGTACGAATAACTCCTATTGAAAAATCGAATTTATATTCTTATGTGAAAATTAAATTAGTTTTCCATTTACCGATTTTTTAATTCGTTTTATTTTACATAGAAACGAATTATGATATTATTTTACTTCTTGGTAGGTGGTATAATCTTCGAAAACACTTAAAAAAACCCTACTAGAAGTGTGAGATTTCTACTCACTAAAAACACCTAAATTTTTAGCATTAAAACTAAGTCTAAAGACTAACCATTAATTATTTCCTAATTAATTTAGTGACAAAAATCGTAATAACTCTACAAACTAATTTACTTCAGATATTACACCAGATCAATAGATTTGGTCCTTTTTAGTAATCTAACATTATTTTGATAATTAAGCAAATTTCTGGCTTCCATATTAATTTGTAGCTGGAGACAACTTTCAGGTTTAGCTGCATATCGCCAGATTTCTTAATAATAAATATTATTATTAGCGTACCATGGCGGGTAAACAACTTTATTTTGGAAGGTTTGTATACTGGATTCTATAATAACCATACCGGTTTTAGTATTTGGTTTTATATCAATAATTTGTTTTGTATTGGCACTTTGGAGTTACGACATATTATCCAATATAAATTATGCTATAAATCTAAATATATAAAGCACACGTGATTCCTTTAAAAAATATAATCAATTTTTAGTCTATCAATTTTGGAATTACATATTATATTCTTTTTGTTAAAACAAAAATTTGGAAAAGTGCGCACCAGTACCAATGGACGGACAATCGACAGTGATTTTCTTATAGGCTTCCTCAAAAAGTACTAAGTATTATTCGAAAACGATTGTTTGTGAAGCAGTATAATTAATACATGATTTATACATAATATTTCAGAAAATTCGAAAATATTAAGTCAAGTTTAGTGATGCCAAAACTAGGACAGCGCCGAAATTGTGGCAACATAAATTTCATTAATTATGGATTAGTTCTTATATCTGTGTAGTGTGGTAACTCTACCAGAAGATAATGGAAGTTTTGTTAATCTTAGTATAGCCTGCAAAATTAATCAAACGTTTTTTCCTATAGTTCATTTTGGAAACAAATTTTAAATATTAACAAATCCTTAATTTTCCTAAAACATCATTTTTACGCATAAGAAAATGATGGTAAAAAAATAAAAACTTTTTATATTGTGTCTAAAGTTCTTTTAGTTTCTGCTGACGTAATCGATTGGGAAGTTTTCCTTTTTATATTTTGTTACTATTTATATTAATAAGAAATTAATTTAATTAAGTTTTATTATTACTTTTCCCATCATAATAAAATCTGAATTACGAGTAAATAATTGTATTTAAGTATATTAAGTATGATGTTTTACCAAATGTTTTACTAAGTATAAAAAAAATGAAGGCAATAAAGTTTTAAATTCACAATTTTTTTTTTAATTTTGACATTTTTATAAAAAAAGAAAATTATGAAAATTCGGGAAAATTAAATTAAAATTTCTTTTTATGTTTCGATAATTTTCTTTTTTTTATGTAAATATAAGGAAAAGTTTTTTAAAATATTTTCTCCGGGAGTCTTCAAAAATATTTAATTATATAATGTCCAGAAAATTATTTTTTTCAAGGAATTTTTTTTTTTTGAGTCGTTTGATAATTATCTTTTTGTGACAATGTTTTAGTTAGGGAAATGGAAAATCGATGAAAAAAATGTATTTTTATATGTTTTTTCTAAAGATGACTTTTTGTATGAATCTTGTTAAAGTTATTGGGATTTATGAAACTTTTATAAAAGTCTGCTTGTAAATCTGTTAATTAATTAAAAAAAATTGGACAATTTTGTTACAGAAATTATACGAGCATATAACATTTTTCTTGCCGACCCAAGTCTGATGAATTAATGAAGTTTTTCTGATGAAATGTATCCAAAACTTTATACTTTCAACCACAAATTGTAAGTTTTGCTTCGAATTTTCTAATTTCCTGGTTTTTTATTTCATGTTTCTTAAAAATCGTTCTAAATCAAGTCAAATAATATTTTTATGTTGACAATTAGCTTGGAAATTCTGGGTGGAATGTAGGAGTTTTAGGATTTACGAGAATTTATATTCCGTAGCAAAAAAATATATAAAATTCGTTAAAATGTTGAATGAAAAATGTCGTTAATATTTTGTATTTTCTAATATAATTAATGACTATATAAAATTTTATTGATTTTTGTTTTTTTATTGTAATAATTTTCAAGTACAAAATCAAAGCCAATTTGTCAATTTTAGATTTTGTTTTGTGGTGTCACGTTCTTTTGTAAATTTATAATTAGATTATAAAAGCTTTTTTGTTGATAAAAGTGTGACGCCGCTTCTCTCAGACAATTTACACGTTTATATACTAAATTACGAAAATGGATTTTAAAATAGAGGGCGAAATTGTTTACATTGTTTTTATTATCTTAATTTTTTTTTTTTGAAAAATGGCCGCGCAGACAAATTACAATAAAGTAGTCATCATGTGAATAGGCTGTTCCAATCTTGTTTCTGAAACATTTGTATTGATCAAAATGTTAGAATCAAAATGTTTTTTAATATTTCAAAATATTTCCTATAAGTAAAGCCAATCGGTTGCAAAGTCTTGAATTATATAGCAACTATTTTATTCAAATTGCTTATGGCCGATTTCACAATTGAATCTTAAGTCTTTCTCATAGATAAAGCTTGGATTTAATTTATTTTCTGGTTTCACAGTGCAAGCTTAAAGACAAAACATTCATTAAAGATAAGCCTTCCTTTAATTTCAATGTTACATTAATTTTTATGGTACATTTTCAATCATAATAACATTATGTTCAATTATCATTCACAATAATTCACATTTTTAGTTTAGCTAACTTAGTGCAAACTTTGTTTGAGAAATCCAATGAGCTTAAGTTGCAGACTTAGCTACAAAATTGGTTTAGATAAGCTTAAGCTTCCACTATGATTTCGGCCATTAATCAAATATTTAATCTAATTTGTTATACAATTATTATATTAAATTAAATTTCCAATTTAAAGTTAAAAGACTGACAAACTAAAGTGTAGTGTCGCCGATAGCAAACCAATGTATATAAAAAACCGATTTAAAAATATCTGTCAACACTGACACATCCTAAATTTATAAAACATTTAAAATGTGTATAGTATTAATTATTGCCGTACAAAATTGATTTATTGTTTTATAACATTTTCAAAAGTTTACATAACAAAACCGGACGGACGGACAGTCAAAATGTTTAGTATATAAAAAATTGATTGATTCTAAAAAAAAACGCTAACAAAACACTGCAATTAATATAACGAAGTTTATCAAAACCATTCAAGAAAATCTTATTTAAATATTGATGAACAACTTTTTTTTATAAATATTTTGTTTATTCAGAAAACAGATAGAGAGAGAATTAGTTCAAGATCAGGTCAAATTTATAGATTAATTTTACCTTACTGTACTGTGTAGTGTCATTGATTTTTGTTAATATTATCATTTCTTTAAATAAATTAGATTTATTTTTGGTATACAATTCAAAACTTTTGAGATGATATGAGGCACAGCTGTTGTTGATTAATCAAATTGTCTTTATTTGTTAAGGCAATAACGTCTACTGTTAGGAACACAAATGAATTTATATGCAACTGACTTAATATGCCAACAATTGAACATTTCTATGATATTAAAAATGTCGCCCAGGTGATTTAGATTCAGTTTAATGTGGTAAGTTTCAGTTTAATGTGTAATGGTGTAATATAACTATTAAAAAAAATCCTAAAGAACATTTTTCCTGGGAAATTCTTGTAAAATATTGTGTCCTTAAATTTTTATTTTTAAAACATATTTCCACGTGCAATTTAATTTTTCCAGAAAAATAAAAAACATTATTTTTGTTTTCCATGTTACAGACACAATTTTACAATTTCATTGAAGAATTTTTTTTTTATAATTCCAATTGTTAGAAACTATAAAAACTTCCATTTTCAATATTAGACAAATTAAAATCGTCTCTAAAAACAAGTTTTTTGTTATTGTAGTTTAGTAGATGACATGATATTTAATATAATTTCGTCCTTTTTGTTTATTCCTTCGTCTATCAAAATTCCCAGTCTCATTTTCAAAGGAGTAACAAAACAAATAATGTGAATGTACGACACTATGGCATTTATAATAAACAGAAAATGAATGAAAAATCATTGTCTCCACATTTTTATCTATATCGCAATAATTGGAGGAGTTAACTGTGTATACAACATTTAGAAAATGTCGTCAGGAAAATGGAAAAACAAAAAAAAAAAGATATTCGTATTGTTTTTCTTGGTTATTATTGTCATAGTATCAGTTACACAATTCGTGGTATGCTGACTATGTTGATTTGCATATTACAACGAACTCTTTATTATGGAAATATATATTTTTAGTAATACTTAAAAGAACATTTAAAAAAAGGGTGGAAAATTGCGTGACAAGAATGTGTTACGTATAGGCAGAACAACATTTATATAATAATTTTGATTTTTAAAGGGTTTTCCGAACGTTTACTTATAGTGATATGATGAAAATAGAACTAAATAATATTGACTATTTCAAAACTATTTTTAGATTTATTTGAAACTGATGTAAAAGTAATATAGGAAATGGTCAACAATTTTTATGTTGTTACAATTTTAAAGAATTTGTTTCATAATTTACATAATATTCATTGTTTTTTTTTTTTTTTTTGGCGGCGACCACTGACCTCGTAATTTCTTGCTATTTTTATAATGAAGTTTTTGGGATACCAATTAAATAACAACCAAATTTACTTATAAGAAATGTTGAGGAACATATTCTCTAAATTATGAAATTTGATTCTTTCTTTTCTTTATGTTAAAATGTCAGTTTTGTTCTGCTGGCAACAAAATATGCAGCCAAATTTTATGGTTAGAACCATAAAAATTTTACTATTTGCCAAAATTAGCCGCAAAAATATTGAAAATTATTCCCATTTTTACGTCAATATTTGTGGTTTTTTAAATTCATTATTGACTTGTCCAAATAATTTATATTTTACAATTACATGGAAAGCTTCATTTTTAATGCTTGATGTAATTTTCCAATTTGGAGTTATCAATTTTTGTTGTAATGTAAAATATATAATAAATTAACCCTAATTTTTACACCTAGTTGCTCCGATCCAGCAATGTTTAACGGGGGGTTCATGATATAAAAAAAAAGCAAATGCTAGAAGATTTGTGATTCAAACAACCAACCACAAAATATAAATCTTCTTAGTCTTTCTAATCTAATCTAACCTAACTTATATACAAAATATTTGTCAATTCTATAAATTACGATTATTTCTAGTTGTTATAAATCCTTTTTTTTATGTGGAAATGGTAGTCTTATTGGCAAATGCCATTATATAAATAACCTATAAAATAAAAAAAATACTCTGGTTTTGTTTATCTATATATAATTAGACTTAAACAATATGAAGAAAAACTTGGAAAATTCATTCAATCGAATATAATTTTCATCCATAAATCTTTTTGATGTTATTTACTCTTTTTTTTTTTAAATTTCGATAAAAAATAAAATAAAAATAATAAATATAATTTTCACTTATAATAAATATAAAATTTATTGATTATTTTAACATTAGAAAATATATTGTGGTGTAAATTTCAAAATAATCTTTTTCAATCTGATGAATATAAATTTATTTTTGTTGTTATTTTGCTTATATAAAATTTAAAAGTTATTTGATTCCTCTCTGAATGATTATTATCATCATTATCTCTTGAGGTTCAGGTGAACATTTTAAAATTTCCTTTAGCATAAATATATACCGAAAAAAAAATATTATTAAAAGCAATCATAAATATATAGTTAAAATTGTAACTGGTCGATTCTAATAGAAGAATTCCATTCGGCTACAAAGTTTAAAGTTTATTGTTATCGAATTATATTGAAAATTGTAGTGGCTTCACAAGTTTTTCCGTTTTTTTTTGGAACCATAATTCGAAAATTTATAAGCCTTTATGGAGCAAATAATCATAAATAATTTATACAATGTTGGTACAGCCCAAATCGATCCTTGGCCTCTTGCAAGTGGTTTCATAACATTTTTATTACAATTTGGATCTACTAATTTTAAATGCATTCCGAACCACAAGTTTCTTTATAGAGAAGAAACATTGTAATTGCAACAAGCTAATAGCTTTTTATAATGATATAATCGTTAGCATTTTTTCCAGTCTTATATTCGCAATTACAAATTGCAAATTTTTTATTACTTGTACTCATTTGAAAGCTGCAGCCACATCGAGTTGAAAGCCGGTCCTAATGCATCACAGCATAGGACACTACCACAACGCCACTACGTAATCATAAATAATTATCCAGTGTAACACGCTATAGATTTCTCATCGTACCAGTTCTGGTATACGGTTCAGAGTCCTGGACTATATCCAATTACGATGAGAACATTCTAGGGTCCTTCGAAAGGAAGATTATACGTAAGATATTCGGTCCAGTAGTTTCTAGTGGGGTGTGGAGATAGAGGTACAACCAAGATTTGTATGAGCTCTATGACGACGTGGATATAGTTAAAAAGATTCAAATCCAGCGACTACGATGGCTTGGGGGACGTCATCAGAGCGTCAAAAGTGATCCAGCGTTAAAGGTCTTTGATTCGCACCCGAATGGCGCATGCAGAAGAGGGCGACCTAATCTTCGATGGATGGATGGAGGCAGACCTCAGAATGCTGAACATGTCTAGAAGTTGGAGGGAGGTTAGCGGCGCAAAACCAATGGAGATTAGCTCTATCCATGGCTTAAACGAATACGTTGTAATGCCGCGGTTAATTAAGTAAGTAATTGCGCCCAGTAGAATTGTGCCTCGTGTGGGTTGAAGATGCAATCCGAAGCATTTTTAGCGTACAGTATATTTTACATATTCTGCAATTCTAGTAAATTTTCAGGTCATATAATTATGCCACCTTGAAATTGTTCTAGTGGAATAGTCCTTAAATATGAACTTTAAATATAGGATTATTTTGTTGAATGAATTTAAAAGGTGACCTATTTGACACGTTGAAAAAAGGATATACATAATTCTTAAAATATAATTTCAAGGATTTTTTTTTATTATTATGCAAACGATTTTTCTTGTTAATATTTCAATTTAGATTATTAAATATTATATAATTTTTATCATTAATTATAAATAGAATTTATAAAAATTGAATTATTAAATATGCAATTAATATATTTTTTTATTAGCTAAATAAATTTTTCATTATTTAATAATTCTGATAGACATAAATTCACGTCATTCTATAGTAAAAATACTGAATTATTAAAGAAATATTTATATACATAAATTGAAAATTCAAATAATGATTTGACAACCAATTTAGCATATCAAAACAATGAATTTAATTTTTATTTTATTTTGTAATTTGCGTTGCGTGTTCATCTGAAATTATATGAGTAAAGAAAATTATATAAATATGTATAGGAAATAATTTACCAAATTATTTAGATTTATCAAATCAATGCCTTAAATAAATTATGATTTATTATATAAGTCTATGAAGGTAAGATTTAGTATTAATTTTTTATATAATATTTTTGTATAGTCGAAAGGATTTACTTTTATGGAATGACATTTGTCGGTCTTGGTCAAAATAATTCATATTTTATCGACAGATTTTTTATTAACCTGTACAAGAGTTAAATAATTCATGATAAATACTATTAGTTTCATAGCTTTTATAATTTTTGATTTATAGATTTAACACTTTCTTACCAAGATTTAATAATTGTATTTTGTACAATCTTAACTTCAATTTTGGTCATAAATATCTTTAAATAAAGTTAGTCAACTAAAAAATAGTCTTTTCGCATTTTTTTCACGCCGTTGAAGGCTATTTACGCAGCACATCGATCCATCCCACTTCAGTTACGAACCAAATCACACTGGTCGGCTTCACTATTCCTGTTTCCAATAGATTTTCAGAAAATAAGTATTTAAATCTTTTACAACGCACGGGGACGGAGGGACAGTGGCACAGAATATGTTTCAAGGAATTGTGCTCGTATTTGCAGCCCCTACAGATAAAGATCTTGCGTAAGGCCTAATCTCACAGCGTATTTCATAAGTAAAATATGGCCAGTAGTATTCCGGTTTAAATTCTAGTCATTGCTTGTTTTTTTATGTTTTGGCACATAGTTCATCCTAAAAATATTTTATGTTCTCTACTTTCCGATCCGACCAAGTATGTTATTTCTATATTTAATATAATGCATATCAAATTTATTTTCGTTGTAAAACTTCAAAAAATAAATGATATTCTTCTAAATTTACCATAACATATACTTCAAAGACCAATTGAAATAAATATTTAACAGAGGTTACAGTATAATATTAAATCTATTTAAAGTGATTCGTTACTGTCGGTAAATTCCTTTACCATTAAATACATTAAAATATGTTAAATATTTTCATCCTTTTAACATTAAAATTTCATTGCATAAAATTTCTCGTTATACATCATTAAAATTAATATTGCACTTTTGTCACTATTTATAGTGTCTATTAGTCTATAATTGTGTATGGCATCTCCCTCCCTCGATATTTGCCTATATTGACATATTTCAAATAACACACAATATTGAAATCGGAAAAATGGTTTTCCACAAATATTTTCTTACTTTTCTTATAAATATTTTCCATTTTTAGTATTTTTTTTTATTTTAAATTTGTTTCCATCTTTAAAATAACATACGTAGACGTACGTATCCATAAATAGTTTTTCGTTTACTCAATTCATTTTTTGTTCAATTTACTTTGTTGTTTTGTTTACGACATTTTCCTTTAACAATTTTCCATTTTTTATAAGTAGTATATATAGTCACGTTGTTAAATTGAAAATTGCACGAGATTTTCACAAGTTACTGAATCAAAATGTATAATTTATTTTTTTAAAAAGAAATTGTTTACATTTTTTACAAAATCTTAAACACATAACGCGCCATTTTGTGATTAAAATCACCCTTGATTTTATTTATTTCTTTGTTGTTATGTTTTGCATAATAAACATAAAATTGAAAGAGTTTGCTTTGCAATGAAGTAAAATTATTGACTGATATAAATTATCCGGAAATATCTGTAAAATTATATTTATTTAGTATTAATTTAGTATTTTTAGACTTGGCAGAGCTTATATTTAGACCGACAAAATAGTCGGTCTAAATCTCTAAATATTCCAAAATGGCTAATTTCAAAAAATTTAATATTTCTAATGCTAATAATTTGACAATTAAAGAGAAACTAGAAACTGATTGGGCTTCGTACTGACAACTGTTGGCTTGGTAAACAGAGTATGTAGCTAAGTATTCCTCTTGGTGGCTAATGCTGCTGTGAAAATAGAACCCACACTGGATCATTTACCGTGTTACTGCGATGAACTTGTGCACGTTGTGTTATGTACCGATACTTGGGACGTACCCTACTGTACCAACCTACACTACCTTTCTTGAGAATTGTTCAATAAGGGTAATTTGAGATATGATTAGAGAGCTTATTACATAGGGACCACAATGTAACTTCACGCAACATTCTTAACCTAACCTTACTTAATATTTATATTTTAAAATGGACAAAATAAATATTTTAGAATGGGTGATATATATCAATATGGCCGATATGCGATATAAATAATTCAAAATGGACGATATAAAAGATTCAAAATGGCCGACATAATTAAGTTAAAATTACTAATATTATTATAACTATAATTATTTAGTTTAAAATTCATTAAAAATATAATTTTCCTCAATTCATTTCTGAAGTATTCCCTTTTTAAGCTTGTCAAACAATAATTTTCAAGTGCGATTCACTTACTGTAGCCTTCCTATAATAGTAGAGAGTATGGAGTATGGTTATATAATATATTCTGTTTTCTGTATTGTTATTATTGTTAAACATGACGAGTATTAAAAAAGAATATACTTTTTTTTGAAATTTATGTAATGTGTAATAATAAAAAATTTAATTTTATTAAGCACTAAAAATATCACAAAGTAAATTGGATTAAACCGTTCATTTTTTATATATAATTTTTAATGATTTTTTTTTTATTATATAAAAAAGGATGTTGAAAATTGATGCACAAAGGCTTAAATGCTTAAACTAAGGATTCTATGACATTTTTTTTGTGTAATACATATTTATATTTTTAGGTCGGTTAACATTTTAAATAAAAATGTTATTTTTATGAGTAAAGAATTTTTATCTCATAAAATGTGTTGGTCAATTGATTTGGTAAAGGATTTTGGTTCTTTAAATATATAAAAAATAAAGGAAAAGGAAAATAATTGAATACATATAAGCTGATAAAATTTAAAGAGAAAAATTCAACGAAATGTAAATTTTAGGTTATAAGTTTAGATATATATAATAGGAGAAACCTAACAGCCATACCGCCATTTAAATTGATTAATCGACAACATGTTTAAAGAAAATAATATGTAGAGGATATTTATAAGAAGCTGTTTATTACACCAATAATGCTTCAACATATTAATATATGTTCTGCAAAATTATTTTGATCCTAAAGCCACACGTTATTGATTTGTATTTGGTTCGTTGGTTTTAACAGAGTAAGAAATTCCCATGCATAAGTAGGCCACGAACCCTGCATCCATCCAGTCGAACACTTCATTATGACATAATGTCAAACAATCCCCCTTCTTTAATGAAATGAATGAAATTATTTTGTCCCGCCCCGCTTCACTTTACCAGCGTCTTCAATGTTTTCTATAGAAAAGAAACTAACAATTCTTAAATCTTTTATGTTGGACTGGGCGGCATTGACATAACAAATGTTTCATTGTGTGCTTCTCCGCCATTCATCCACGACATATGGAGGATGGGTTCAGAAAGTGCTAATTTCGCATCAAGCTTCCTAAAGGATACATAGTTTCTATTAGTTCAGTTCGATTCGATTCGTTTCGACTGGTTAAGTAGACTGAGCACATAGTTATCGATTGCAACTGATAAAATCACATATTATAATTTTTTGAAACTGTCAAATTTAATTTCTCTTGAACTTTCCTTCAGTTTGGATTTGCAAAATTCCAATCGTTCCAAACTAATTCGATTCGATTAGTTCGGATTCGACCTATGTGTCCCATATAAAATATATGAACATGTCAAATTTGAACTTTACTGAACGAATCGAAACTATGTAGCCCACACTAAGAATCGTATGTCCCGCGATTTGCATTTCGTACTACATTTAAATAAGTGTTTCCGTATTAATTTGCATTTGCAGTTCTGCAGTTAAAATATTATTTTCAAAAAATACATTCTATATTCAACCAGAAATGAATGAAATCAGCCTATAAATTAAATAGAATTTAAAAGTTTAAAATTCTAATTAAAGCAATTATAAGATATGTCAACATCCGTTGATGAGAAATATACACTTCCACGTTCCAAGTATACTCAACTAAATAATCCACCCTATCATTATTGTCATTATATTGTCTATCATTAATTTATTTCCTGTGTCACCAGAGAGAAGACACAATTTTTTAAACACTTTAGTAAGAAACTTCAAACTGGAAAAATTGCAATTTTTTTTATTTTTTTTTTATTCATAAATCCTGAATTTTTTTATAATACTATTTGGTTCTATATTATCGTTAGTACTTATTAATTTTCCTACTTAAGTAAATTTTATTTGATTTCCTTTACTGTTGAATAAGCATTTTATATCTGGCTTCGGCACAGATGCATTACATTGCATAATGAATACGATAACTTGTGAAAAATGCTTTATTAAAATTACTAAAACATTGAGTAATGATTGCCCTCCTATAATATATCAATATGTGTAATTTTTCACCAATACTTTTGATAATTTTGAATCATTGAGGTCATAATCTATGGTTTTTTTTAAACAATCCTAACGAAGTTTAGCATAAACTTCCTCAACATAAATATCATTGTCGTTTGACAATGTATATAAATAATTTTATAGTTAATAATATTTTTTCATACAATAATTTGCAATAATTATTTTAAATGCTAACTTAATTGCATGCAATATAGAAAGAATAATTACAAAAAAAATATAGCCCATTTTAATGTTTAAATTCATAAAATATTTATAGCTATATGATTATCGGGTCGGTCGTTGGCTTTTTATTGTACACACTGTGGGTTGGTAAATAGCGCAAACACTTGAAAATAATAAATTCTTAATGCAATTTATAACTTTTATGATAGTATATTTACAAAACCAGGAAAAATATAAAAATTTAATACGAATCCTTAGTAGACAGATATGGAGACATAATATCAATCATGCCATTGCCATTGATAATTTATTTGTATACAATAAGAAGTTGCAATTTTACCAAAAATTGAATTTTCCAGAATGAAATTTACAATTGCAAAATTTCAAATGCATTGAATTCTTTTGGGGATAATTAAATTGTAATAAAAATAACAGGCCCAAATGATTGTGGTATTTACGTACTTTTAAGTCTGGAAAATTTATTTTCATTTTCTTTTGATAAACAAATTGGTATTGTGTGTCCAGATAGAAAATAATTCTCTGTCTATAATTGTATAGATTATGGTTCAATAAATCCGAATGACAATTACGAAAATTTATAATTAATGGTTTGGGCTTATTGCTATATAGAAAATTTATAATAAGAAAAATTTAAATTTTGTCTATATTTATATTTGCAGACAAAAATTCGGCATATCATCGATTTCTAAATCAGAATAGAAATGGAAAACATTTTTGAAAATTATCCAAACAATTTAGTCTGATAATTCAAAATTTTACAAAAAAAAAACCTTAGAACAAAATATTTTACTTATAATTTACGTAGAAGCCATAAATTCTTATATATCTAATATATATTTTTACTTCTGTTACCCTATTTTCAATGAAAATATAATTTAGAAATAATTATCTTTATAATACCAAAACCACAAAAACCATATTTAAATAATATATAGTCGCAATCATAGTCGCACTATATAGAAATTATAATAAGAAAACCACAATTTTCCAAAATGCAAAAGAAAAATCAATCACAACAGAAAAAATTATAGGAAATTCAATTTTCTGCAAGCGAATTGATATTTTCAATGTATATTTAATGTTTTTTGTGCGGTTTCCTTAAAACTTATTTAAATTTTTTTTTATCTTTGTATTACAATCTAAAATATCGCTGGCACTGAACATAAAATCTTTCATAAAAACGACTGCATAGCGAAACATATTTTGTTGCAAAATGTCAGATAATAATAAGTATTATAATAATAATTTTTGCTGGTTTTAAAGTAGCTTCCCAGCAATCCACCACCAGTAAAAAAACACATGTCGCCGCTTCTTTTTTTAATAATCATCGAAATTTCAAATAATTATCATGTGAATATTTCCGAGGGTAAATGCATTCTGGTAATGATTATTTTCAAATATTTTACAATCATTTTTGTCTGTGACTTTGAAAATTCATGAGAAATTATTTTCCTATCTGTATAAAAAGCAAGACTGATTTTTTTACTATATTATGCCTGACATATATTTACAGAATTAAACATGCAGACATGCAGCATCGTAAAAAACAATTAGAACTCAAACTCACGGTTTTATATGTAAATACATGGAATTCTGCCGCAAATCATCTCTAATTTTAATTTGACTGTTCAGCGTCAATTTTACTGCAACACAAAACGTTCAGGTTCAGACTGACAAATTCTGCACGAGATTTGAGGCTTTATTATCATAATTGATTAGACATATTATTAGAGATTGCAAAATCTTTTCAAAAAATGATAATCTAAATCGCTGTGTTAAAAGCGGTATTTGATTCAGGAATATAAACACGCTCTTAAGACATCAGTCTCCAACCCAAAATCTGGAGATAGTCTAATCGCTGTCAGCTCTGTGAATTGTCTAAATAATAAAATTATATGGAATCAGTTATCCCGTCGTACTCCATAAAATTTGGATTTATTTCTACTTTGATGGTTTCGTTTCGACGTTAAGGCGCAGTGACTATCTCCAGCATAACCGTATGTCGGTGCACATTGTAATAGCCTTCATAAAAAAAAGGATGAATTAGCTAGAAGGGGGCTCAGCTGTAAAACACAATGATTGTAGTCCGCAAGGAACAGTGTGGATGACTTCCAGGAAATGAGACCTAATCTTAAGACTCAGTCGTAAAAGCTCGGTCACATTATAATAATTTAGAGACAATTATGTGGTGTTTCAATCTATTAGAAAAAACGAAAAAATTTAATTAAAATTAATTTATTGACACTATTTCGAGATATTGTTCTACCCCTAAACTAGATTTTTTTTATGTTTATGTTCATTGCAAATAATAATCTAAATATTTATATATAAATTCCATAAAATAATTAGCCTCTTGTTGAAGTCATTACGTGTGTCTGACAAAAAGTGAAAATGTGGTCCGCATGTTGATGAGAACTGAATTTGTTGTTATAAATTTTATTCTGTATTAAATTTTATGTTAGGGTCTCCTTTTTTTGAGGATAGATCATCTAAATTGTGGGACAAATAGTTTTTGGGGCTAGTAGATTATAATTATTTTTATGTGATAATTCAAATTATTATGAAAATTAATAATAATTTCAGGAAGGCATCTTTTATATAAATGGTTTATATAATTTAAATTTGTTAAAATTTTTATAAAAAATATATGCTATAAATTTTTATTACGATATTTTTTTTTATCATTCAAGAATTTTATTTCACAAAAGTTTCAAATATTATGTAGTAAAATTATTAATATTTATGAACTAAAATTGTTATCATAAAATGAACTGACATTTAAAAACTTTATCCATTTTAACAGCACAATTTCTGTAATGTTCGCTATCTGATTATTTTTCGTCTTACATTAATAATTTTTCCAAATTATCGTAAAAAAAAAAACAATTTTTAAAGATATCCTTTTTTTTTATCTAATAAAAAGAAAATGTTCAAAGGAAAATAATAAAAAAGAGATGAAAACTTTTATAGAAAATTATATATTTAATAAATTTTAATTCATTTTTTTATTAAGCATAATTGGAAAATTCTTTTTTCACCGCCTGAAAAAAAGAACAAAAGATCTTAGAAAATTAACTCTAGTTAGTAAAAGTTATAAATTAATTTCATATTTGTTAATAAAAATATATTTCGTCCAAAATTATTATTAAAATTTTCGCTCATTGTGTTTTTTTACATTAAGTTTGAACTTAAGCTTAGTATGTAGCTCGAGTGAAATGAAATTTTAACGCGATTTTCAAAACTCTTCAAATTCTCGGGTGAAATAGTCGTAAAAAATTGTGAATTTTTCTTTATATAGAAATTAGACAAGTTAATTTGATATTTTAATATTTTGAATTTCAAATGTTTTTCATTTTCATTGTACACTGTTATTATATCCTGTAATTATATTAAAGATAAAGCAGCATTTTATATTGACCTGTCAACTATTTAAATTTTTATAAAACAAAATTATATGTCAAAATTTCATCGTGATATGATTTAGAATCAGTAGAACATTATTTCACGTCAAAAATAATTAGAGACTATTTGCACGCCATCTATTGATGGGAGAACAAAATATCTTCTTTTCATGATTTTTTCACGCGAGCTGCGACAAAATTATAAGTGAAATTTATCATTTCTGATTTCCCGACGTTAAATTTCATTTTACTCGAGCTTAGCTGCATTCTGCATACTAAGCTTTACTTACAAATTATTTAAATTTTTAAATTATGCATTTTTAAATATTTGTTTACGCTAATTTAATTAAACAAACGCAATTTAATAATCTCTGACATATTATGCTTAATTTTAATTATAAGTATATATAGATTTATTTTTTAATTAGTATTAATAAATGCAAATAAAGAAAATTAACATTGTGTTTCTATATAAATTTAACAATTGTCGAAATATGGAATCCACCAGATATCAAAATTATTGAGTAAATTTAGAAACAATTTTTTATTTACAGAAATTCTACCTCATATGAGCTACCTACTTATGAAAACAGGTTAAAATTATTAGATCTAAACACACTGGAATATCGTATAAACATGGCGGAAGCAGTTTTCGCTTTTGATTTAATCAATAATAAAATTGATTGTTGCCAGCTGACCAAGCATCTAGTTTCCATTTTTGTTTTTCAAATGAAATTTACTGATATTGACACTGACATTGATTCAGAAACAATTCTGTACTATAAATTGTTAGTATGTACTCTGTAATTAAAATTAAAAATAACATCTAGTTTAAAAACATTCAGAAAGTTAACAAATTTGTATTATTTAGTTCATTAAATATTTTACTGCGCGATTGTACAAATTATCTCCTTCATCAATCGCACATTTTTAAAATTAAAAGGGGTTAAAAGTTTATGAATAATAATTTCGATTATAATTAATTAATCTAATTACGAATTAGAAATTTTCTGATATAATAATTAAATAAAACAAAAATATAATTTATTTATATATTTTGTATTTCTCCGTCTAATTTCTTTGCGTGTACATAAATAATTTTCATAAATTTTCTATTTGCATAAATAATAAAATCTAAAAGATAATTTAAAACATCAGTATTCAGAAAATTCAAAAATTATTTCTGAATATATTACATATTTTTATAAAATTTTAAAGGTTTCGTGGCAAATTTAAGTAGACATTTCATCTCGCGAACTTTTTCAGAATAAATGCTAAATTTTTCCGAAATTTCTTCTTTTATATGAAAAATATTTAATGTACGATGAAAAGATCCCACGGTGAAATATTCTGAAGAAAATATGCTGAATTCTTTTAAAAAATTTACCAAATGGGAACATACGGACCCCAGTAAGTCTGATTTTTTGTCATCATTTGACTTTGTGAATTATACAAACAAAATCAGTACCAAAATATTATACAATCTATTTCATCGAAGCAACTGCAGTATATAAAGCAACAAAACACTTTAAAAAATCATTATTTTAAGATGTTCTATTTACAGACTCTCTATCAAATTTACTATCGTTTAAAATATAAAAAAAATTAAAATTACTTTCCAACATTAATAAGGAATTACTTATTTGAATTGAAGGAGATAGAAATTTCCTAGATAGAAAGGATATAAAAACAAATGGAATTTTTCAAAATCTTTATTAAAACTACTTTGGCCATTACTAGATCCACCATTTTTAAATGCACAGCTAGATAAGAGAAAATGTATCTTTTCAAGAAAGAGCATCCCTTTTATGCTTTATTTGCAATGCTATCATTGATGTTAAACATGTCCTTGGCGACAGCAAAAATTTTTACATATTTAGAAATTTTGATTTTAACCCAACATATATTTTGCAAAACCTTTTAGATCCGTCAGACAATTCAGAATCGAACTTGTTTAAACTTCTACACAAATAATTAATGTAGCATAGTAATACAGGGTGAACCAGAAATACCTGATCACTGCTATACTACGCTATTCTGTGATTCATTCTGAGCAAAAAATTGTATGGGCGTTTTCACGAAATCCGGCCCACTGGGGCGGTAGCCCCCAATTTATAAATCGATGTTTAAAAAAAAAGTTGAATCATAGTTTGGTTCATAACTTCAGAATGGATCACTGTTGAAGTATGATTCATATGTCATTAGATTGGTAATTAAATAGCGTTTAAAAGAAGCCATAAAAGATTTTTCAGTTACTTGTAGTTTGGGAGCTACAAGCTAACAAAGTTCAAATTTTAAATTTTTTTTGGAAAATTTTGGCAAAGATACCTCTCCCCTGGAAAATTTTTGTTCCAAGTAAAATAAATTTTTTACATAAAAAGTTGCGCCCTTTTATTACCTGTCAAATAAAAAAAAACCCGACCAAGTTACCTGTCTTTCATCATAAAAATTCCGCGATGAAATGTACGAGATAATCTGTCCCATTACCATTTTAATAATTTCTTCAAGCTCTAAAATTTTCATTATGGCTAATTAAAAAATTAAATAAACTTATAATTATGTTACATTTATGTTCTTCTTGCTTATAAAACATTAAATTAGCATAAATAATTTCTTTTACATATTTAATATATTAAAATATATTTGAAATTTACATCGTCGGTTTATAGTTTTTTTTTTATTATTTTAATATCGTGAACTGACATTTAATTGATGACATTAATTTATATGCCAAATATATTTTTGATATTTTTCGTTTGATTAAATATTTGAGAAATTATTTATAATTTGTTGGGTGTTGGAATTTAAATATGGATGTACAATTAGTTTGACAACATTAATAATTTTCGTTTAATTTAAAAAAAAAATTGTAATTCAGAGAAGCTCGTGTGGTAAACTGAAGGTTTAATTATCAGTTTATATTAAAATCTTGAATCAGGTTGTTGACGGGATTTGTTTGATTGACAATTTTGTGTAAACATGAAAGTTAGGTACTATATTTCTTTCAAATTCAATATAAAATAATGATTTTGCTTGCTCGTACGAGACAATTGGTTTAAGCTAATACTAAGGTCCAAGAGTCCAAAAAATATAAGTGTCCTAAAAATAATCTGGCCAAAAAATTTACTCATATTTTATAACCATTACAATAATTGTAACAGCAACCAGTTTAGTTAAGACGAAATTGTTTTAGACAAATAAAATTCATTATAAGCGCAATATTAGTTGGTCCTATTATTGAACGCTTCGTTCACTCTTTTAAGAAAACCTACTTAATGAACTTTAATAATTAATTAACTAAAAATTACGTGTTATAAAGTGTTTTATAGAAATCTGTATGTAACCTGTAAAAAAGTCTGTAAATTATCTGTAAAAAGTCTGTAATATAATCTGAGCTTATCATTTTTATACATTTATAAAATGTCAATGTTGGAAAGGAAATGCAGTACTTTTCAAAACTTTATTTAAATGCAAATAATTGGGTAGAAAATTTTTATCAATTATATTTCGTGTGCAAATAAAACTCTTTCACTTAAATATATATAATTATTATCACACTGACCTAAATTTCAAATATATAAAAACAAATTAACAAATTTTCTAAAATAAATTTTCAAATGTGTTCATTTTAAGTATAATAAGAAAATATCATAAATTTTCATAATTTCATTTCTAACATTGCAACTTGCAACAACTAAAATATTTAATTTTCATTTTTCCTGACAACTGTTTTTCTTTTTAGTGATTATAAAAGGATAGACAACTAGTCGCCGGCATTATTTGTTTTAAAAATGTAATGAGAACTATAAAAATTGTGAAATGTTTTCATAAATTTAATATAAAATTTCAGATTAAATAAAAACAATAGAAAATTATGTTTTTAAAAATTTATAATATATTTTTTAAACTCGAAGGGGAAAAATTTGAAATGAAAACGTTTTACTGATTATATCATTTAAATCAGAGGTCGGCAAACTTTTTTTGAAAGTGGCACATATTTTCGAATATGAATTTAAGATTTAAACACGAAATCGAAATAGTTGATCGACAATATCACGATATTTGTCTTAGTATTCGAAGTAAAAAATGTGTGGACTCTTTTCTGGATTCGATTGCTATTTCGAGTTACAGTCCATATTAATATTCAGTATTTGGAGCCTTAGCTTCAGAATTAGTCAATTGTGGAGTATAGTTCATTATGTAATTAAATCGATAATTAAATGCCTAAACGAGCTATAAAATATTATGGATTTTGAACTTGTTTAAAAGCTATAAGTGAGCAAATTTAAAATAAAAATTGCACACTTTTATTACATGCCAAAAAAACAACCAATCTACCGCACCCGTAACGCCTGCGATTTAATTTTTACTGTAAAGGATTTGAAAACGATTTGAACTTCAGACGCAAATATTATAGCTATACTTTATACATTTCGTATAATTTACGAAAACTAAATTATTCGTACAAGTTTGATTTGTTTTAAAAACCCTCACAAACAAGTAAGAAGGGCCGGATATATCATGCGGGCCGTTGTTTACCTTCTGCTGATTTAGATAACTATCAATTTGCTAGATTCAAATAAAAAAGCTATGCTGTATATAGTTAAAGTTTTATTTCATTGGGTTAACAGACTTAATATAACCTCAATATTTATGCATAAATGCAATTCAAAAGTGCAAAGTTAAATGACATTTTTACTATATATTATTTTCGCTTAATACTAAAATATAATTTTAAAATTTAATAGTTCATTATTATTTTTTTTCAATTATATTATTTGAAATTTATAAATGTTACCCCCCAAACCAATAATGACAATGAAAAATTTTCATAATAAATGACAAAAATAATATTAATTATATATAAAATCTAAAAATAAATTCAAATTTTAGTGCTGAATTTGCACGTAAAAAAATAAACAATATAAAAAAAATCATTTGACAAAAACTCATTAAAATAAAATATTTTAAAAAATATAATAAATATGCAATTTTATTATTTATATTTAATTATTGTACAGGGTAATTTAAAAATTATTAGGGTAATACTAAACGGGCAGTTCCCTAACTGCAAAGAAAACAGCCAGACACCATTTTTTTTAGTCTATGCTGCAATGGCGGTTTTCCCTCAGCTGTAAATCATACATTTTGATGGCGGTTTTCTGTAATTCTGGTGCTACAGTCGCAAAATGACTCTGCGACGATTAAACCTCTTGCTATGTTAGTTAAGTTTGGTAAAATCTCGGGAAACCGCAATCCTATGTAGATGGTGATTCAACGTTATATGATGCATGAGTACATTTTCTTTCGCCTGTCAACCTTGACTGAAAACTCACTTACACAAAATAGGTTATTAGACGTGATTTTCCGAGACTTAATAACTAATATTAGTACGACTTATATATAATTGAACTAATTTTTGACCAATTTACAAGAGTGTTTAAAGTCTTCTATTAAATGAATTTTTAAGCTATAACTTTTTAAATGGGGCAACACTTTAAATTATTAAATTCTATTATTATTGAATACAATAATTTCATTAGGCTACTTACTTCTACATTAAATACATATGGGTAACAAGTTTTTAATTATTCCAAAAAAATCTGCAAATCATTACAGACCTCACATTGTTATTCAGTATTTTAATTAAATGCTGAAACATTCTGCTTATCACTTTACCATAATTCTCTATACAAACACAAAATTTACCTACAAATTTTAAATAAATATATACAAATAGTTTGTTAACTTTGAATGGTCACTTGATAATATAATTTACTTAAATATAAATAAAAAAAATTTACTAGAAAATCTTTAGTGCATATTTACATAAAAAATAAAAGATATTTACATAAAGTGTTTTTTGTAGTACCCACAACGAAACGCCGATGAACAATATCAATTTTTTTCATATTTTATTGTTAATTTTTATTATATATTTATAATAAAAAAAAATGTTATTGAATATAATTTTTTATTATGATTGTTATGCGAACTGGAGCATAAAAAATATCATAAAAACGATTCGACATAAAAAATTATGATTTTTTTAAGAAAATTGTAAAAAAATAAATTTATTTATAATTAACTTTTGAACTGTGCAAGCATAAAAATTCAAATAAATTAATTAAACAGGGAAGGAAACTTTTTTATTTACCATATTTACGACAAATCATTTATACGTTTGTAAAATGTTGTCCATTTACACAAAGTTGGACTATCGGAAGTGTGCAGATTCTGTGTAACCAAAGATGAGACGGTAGAATACATTCTATATAAATTCGAGGTGGTAACAGGAAAAGGACTACGATACCTCCTCGGTAATTACATAATTGCATTCTTTAATTGTTGTACTATTTTATTGTCAGCACGGGTTTTGGCAGTCACACATATTTAGGAAAGGGAAATCACAATAAGCCGGTAGACTACAGTGATTGGTACTCCCTGTAATATCAAATCTAATCCATAATTTTTATAAAATCGGTGATCTTTTTACTTTATCTGATTACAAGTTATATTATCATTAATCAAATCAAGTACAAAAATTGAACCTGTATAATTTCAGTTACAGGTCTATGTTTATGTTTCTATGGATAACAGGTAACACGTGTATAAAATTAATGTCTCTCTCAAACATTTCAAATTAAATATATTTTTGTTACATATAAATAATTAAATTTTTCCGACTGTTATTTTAAATATAATAAAATAAATTATATTATAACAAGAAAATACATAATTTTCCAATGCAAACAATATTTAAATAATAAATTTAACTCAAGAGATAACGAATTTTCTTTACGTATTTTTGCTTTAGGTCTAAATTAAAAAAATTCATTTTTAAATACTAAAACTTTAAAGGTAAAATGAAAGAATTCTCACCCTTGTAATCATCGTGACTAATATAAACTCAATTTTTGAAAATAAAAAATTTTTTTTAAAACATTTTAATTTTAAAGAAAATTCTACTTTCAAAGTAAGAAAGTTATTTTCATTATTACTCGCACGTTTAGTTAATTAGGAACAAAATCATGAAAAAAAATTGTTAGCCATAAACTTAACACTTTACAATTGTTATAATCCAAAAAAACTGACAATTAATGAAAATGATTCAGTATGTTTTGTATTAAAGATACTATTATGTTTTAATGTTGAAGAAAAATGTTAGAAATTAAAATTCAATCACACCAAAAACAGAAATTTTTATTTTGTAAGCTTTCATGACAGATTTTTAATTTGATTTTCCTTCAATTTTTTTTTGTAATGAAAATATTTAATATAATTTACATTATTGTGACTGTAATTTTTATAATAAAATTAAATTTTCCGAGGGGGATTTCAGTCAGGACAATTTTAATTAAATTCTTTTCAAGGTTATAAGGATGTTAGTTTGAAATTCAAGGATTTGTGACATGTTGAGGATATTTATTAGAATGTTTTTATTAGGATTTAATTACGAAAATGTGTGGATTTAGTTAATGGTTATAGATATAATTTCGAAGGACTATTTAATATAAATTTTTTATTTATGTTTTATTAGTTTTATGTAACGAGAAGATAAATTTGTCATTATTGTTCAATACCTTCTTTTATAAAAACAATTGGTAGCAATACCACCCTTGTACAAAACTAAGCTTTTGAGCATAGCTTATACAATTCTTAAAAAAATATTTAAAACATTTTAATTTTAATATTTGATTTATTGCTTTTAAATAAATAGCACTATGACATAGCTGGCGACAGTGCTGCCAATAAGTTAATAGAGACTAGTTAAAGTATGGTATCTGAAATTTGTTAAGGCGTAATACTCAGCAATAAGTTGCATTACTATAAACTTTTACAATTATTCAGTTCTTTGAATGTTTGCATTATTATTAATCTTTATTGAAATTTTCTGTTTCTTTTATTATAATTGAAATTCTGGCTAATTTAATCATATCTTTATGTACTATAAATATGAAATATATGATAGTGAAGCGTTGATATCTAGACAATTTCGACACCTCGAACGCTGTGTACTGTATCGATTGTCCATAAAACACCTATACTGTTTCATCAACAGTAGGGACTTGGTCAGTGATGAATAATTTGAAGAGGATATCACAATAACCCAAATGACTGCAGTTACTAGGTCTACCTGTTATACACCCTTACTCTAAATCTAAATCTAAACTATAAAATTAGAAATGTTTGTATTCGTAATTCTTATTATATCGAAATTTACTTACTTGCAAGATAGAAATGTAGTTCCATCAGGGGACTCTGTTTTGTCCCGCAATTCTCCGGGTTCTTCTTCCATTCGCACGAGGTCTCTGGTATCCGACACTTTTTCACTAGATCAGTATCCTTATATAACTCGTGATTATATATAGATAAATCCCATAAACGCGAAAGATGGAACGAAGAATCACCAAGACTTCATGAACAGCTCATCAGTATTGGATACTGACCACGACTCTACCTGATGCAGCAGCACTGTGATAATTTGTGTCTTGTACAATGTTTGGTATTTTGGGTAAACGATCTTAATCTCGTTAGATAATTCTTTGTATTATCTCGGGGCTGATGTAGTTTTATTGCTGCTGGTCATCATACAACCGTCTTTCACCGTCTTAAAGTTATGTTCCTTCATGGTGATATTTTGACCTATAAGACAGCTGAGGTTGTTATTTGATGAAGCCACCATTTAGTTTGTCTGTCTCGTACGCGTACCGTTTATTTGCAGATTTAACGTACTTGCACATTGTTTCACAGATGCAGATGTAAAGGCTTCACTAATGTTTCTTTGGGTTCTTCCTGTTATATCTAAATTCTATCGAATTCTACCCTCTCAGAAATCTGCCACTTAAAACCTATACCCTTACTAATTAAATTAGTTACTAACAAGCTTAGGATGTTTCTATCTCTTTATGTCCTTTCATATTCTTGGTAAAAATAATATATTAGCAAACTTTCAAACCATCGACTAAATAATTGGATTTTTACACAATATGTAATTAAGTTTAATTTTAATTTACCTTTTTTTTAAGTATACCTTTAATTTAATTAAAATATCCTTTTTCTTTGTTTATATAAATTAAATATATTTAATTAAAACAAAAGTTTACTTTATAAAATTTTCCCTAATTACCAAAAATTATATAATTTTAAATATATATAGTACAATTAAATAAAGTTTATTGATTAAACATTAAATTTTCAAATAATTCATATTCAAGGATAAAATTTCTGCATCAAATATTTTTTTTTAAATATACTTATATAATTAATATATTTATTTTTTATATAAATATAATTTATAGATTTTCTGGGAATTATTCTCAATTTATTAACTAATATAATAATAAATTAATATGAAAAAATTATGACAATTCGCGAGGGAGTTTAATAAT
Source organism: Rhamphomyia laevipes (assembly GCA_963920725.1). NCBI lineage: Eukaryota > Metazoa > Arthropoda > Insecta > Diptera > Empididae > Rhamphomyia > Rhamphomyia laevipes. The sequence goes on from OY987256.1 coordinate 41,420,706, forward strand.
TATAATAAAAAAATATAGTTTTTAATTATATTTATTTTATATAATTAAATTTGGATATTTGACCCAGAATTCCAATGTAAAAATAAATATTTTAAATTTTAATATTTTTAGTTAATTAATAAAATATATAATTTTTTTTGATATTTTAATATTTTCGTAACTTAATTTTCAAATATTTTGTTTCATGATAATATATAATAAATTTATAATTAAGTGGTTTTCGGCGTGACGTGACCCGCTACTAAGTTTTGTTAGAAAAATCATAATTTATGTTTATTTACCTGATTATGCTGAGTTATATCTAAAATGAAAAAAAATTATATCTATATAGTTTTAGTAAGTTTGAAATATTTTCAAGAAGTTCTGCTTGTTTTGCTCATCAAAATTTATGTTATACACTTATACAGGGTTGGTCAGAAGTCATCATTAATTTCATATTTGTTTTTGTTGGTAACGTTAATATTTTAATCATTATGAGTTTTTCGAATTATAACATTTATTTTATGGAAATATATTAATTATTTATACCGAAATTGACCGACATTGCGATAAATCTTGTTCTGATGATGAAGATGTCAAAATAACTGATTCTATATGGCTCCGGGTTTCCGAAATAATATTGATTTTATAAGTTTAACAAGGATTAAAGAAAAATATGATTAAATCAGAGGCGATTTATAACACAACGACTAATTATGGCGCTGTAATTTGTATTTTAATTCGATTTTGTTATAGTTTTGTGTAATTTTGGATAATGGATTTCCCAAGTTTATGTATAATTTAAATCTGAAAAATAAATATACAAAATAGAGGAGGAAACCGCTTTTGAACCGAACTAGAAAACCCTCGAACTAAACCAAGTTTTTGTGAACCAAAACTGAACCAATTTTTAAATTAATCATTTAAACGAAGCCAAAACCATTTTCATTGTATTGGTTCGGTTCGGTAAAAATTAAAAACTGTGGTTATTAGTATACTGAAAATTAAAATTATAACAAAAAATTTAGTAAGAATTTTTTTACTGGGATTGTTTGAGTGTGAATGTTTTTGCAATGAAATTGAAACATAAATAAAATGTAAATTGGCAACTCCGCCACATGTTAACACTATAATATCAAAATTAAAATTGAACCAAAATGGTTTCCACATCTGATACAAAACAAATAAAGTTGTAGTCCACCCTGTATTAGTTTTGATGTTTGATGATGATGTAATCAAAAATATCTACTTAATTTAGTTAAATAATAGAGATTTATAAATCAGAAAAACATATTTTTTTTTAAAGTTCAAGGACACAAATAATTTTGGTTATTTAAAAATATATTTTATTATATAATTGTAAACGAAATGTTCCATTTGTATATTTTGTTTGAGTAACAGGTCAGATTATCATGGATATTTCATTATGCACAATTAATCATAGTTTAACGAACGGACTTAACTTTTCATAAAAAATGTGCGATGTAAAAATGTACGTGATAATCATATTTTGTTGGAATCAATTTTATTTGGAATTGGTTATTGTAATCCAACTTAATTATATATAATTATAACTAGACAGTTTTAATTATATACATTTAAACATGAAATCATAATTTATTTACTTATGATAATCCTATTAAAATATTTCAATATACTTATTATTTATTTTTAATTAAAATTTACACTATGATAATATTGATAACATCATAACTGATTACTATACAAACACTAATATTAGCTGAAGATAATTTATAATCCTTTTATATCTTGGTATCGTCATCTCCTGTAATCTGATCCATTAAATAAACATTAGTTCACAAATTTCAGAAAAAAACTAAACTAAATTTCTTGTTTATCTTGTAAATATTTTCCGCAAAACCATCGAAATATAAATATATTTATAAATTTTAACATTTACATAAATTTTTGATTAATTAAAACCATTAAATTTTAATATTGATTTATTATCTATTTAAAATTTACATTTTTTAGCATATGTTTTAATATAAAATTTATGCATATTTATGATTTTATTTTAAGGGGCTAATATCTTAAAATATAATATTTTATTAAATGGAAATCCAAATGAAAACAATAAATAACGAACCCCTAAATTTGTACTGACGTCATTTTGTATATAGTACATTTAAAATGGACTATATATAAATTTCGATTAAATTAAATTTGTTTGTTAATTAATTTTACATTAGTTGAAATAATATTTTAAAAGGAAAATAAACAATTTTCTTTAAAACATTTGTGAAAGATGTTAAATTTAATGTTAAATTTAAAATTTTTCAAATTATGCCAATAATGTTTCCAGAGTACTTGATAAATTGCCAAAAAATTATTTATTTATATATTTATAAATCAATATTGTCATCCAATAATAATATTTCATTTTGTAGGTTTTGTTTGTTGACAAGCCCATGAAAGCTGACAAGCCACTGATTTGAATAGAAGTTTTGGTTTACGTTAAATTTAGCTTTGAAATTTTATTTAACAATGAATAATTCACTAAGTAATATTAAGTGCTATATTAAAAAATTTATTAGTTTTTCACTGACTCCTAATTTTCCTTCGAGGGAAATCCATTTTTATTAAGGTAATTAAGAAAAAGTTATATATAAACAACTTTAGATGCATTTAAACTTTTAGATATCGTAACAATAAAAAAACTGATTTTCTTAAATCAGAATATGTCAAACTGTGATATGCATACCACTGATGGTATATAACTAACATTGTGTCATGTACAATAATTTTATTGAATTGAAGATGGGAACCGTTGGAGGTTCATGAATTTAGGCTGGGGGTTCATGCACTTAGGCCAGAATTAGACCCATTATTGTACCTTTCTTATCCTTCAATTCAATTTTACGTTTTACCCATGTCGCGTGGTTTCTGACTAACTCATGCGACTGCGTTTTATAATTTCTTTCCAACCTGGCACACTTGCTTCATATGCATTCCGTACATGTAGTAAGTAGTTGTTTCATCTTCGACTCCGCATTCTCTACACGTGTATATCGACATATTTTAAAAGCACGTAGCAATAAGCGTACTCTTAAGAATGGAGTCGCCAGATATAATACTGAGCTTTTGCTATTTTATAAGTAATTCATGGTAACTACTTCCCCGGGATTCTCCTAAATATGTTTCTGGTTCAAAAGAAATTGATGAAAAATTGTAAATTATTGTTGAACTTTTAACATTATAATCTTTTAAACTGAAACTTAATTTCAATTGTTTTAATTTTATGAAGTTTATATTAACTTCATAAAAGAATTGGCCATTCTTAAAATTCATATTTACCATGTTAAAAACAACAATTTACCTGAGGAACGCATAGAATCTCTCAATTTACGTTTGGTGATTCACTATTTTTGTTTGATTGCAGTTTTAGAGCTGCTGGCATAATTATTAGAGAACATTTTATAAAATATCCTGTAAAGTATATAGCTATATACATATAACAAAATATTATCCCTGAAGCATAAAATTAAATTTATGTACTTATAAACTATACCATTTCAATATTTCTACACAGTAGCAAAATGAATAATGGAGGCAATGAAATGCATTTGTAAAATTCAGGTGCATTTTGACCCCCAATTTAATTTATTTGACTTTTATAAATGCCATTTCCCTTCTGTAAAGCTATTTTTAGGATTAAAAAAGTAGAATGATATTTGTAGTAGAGAAATTGAAGAAAGAAATAATGAAAAATTGAATTATAAAAGTTTATAAAAAAAAGCTGAGCTGGTTTGCTTGACTGAATTTACAAGAAGTTAAATAAAAGGATCAAATATCATCATTAGTTTATAAAATAATAGAAAAATTTAATAGGATTTTTTTATTAAGGATTACTATATATATATATATGGTATATAAAGTTTCAGAGTTAAAAGGATTTTAGGATAATTATTATTTATAGAAGAAGTAAGGAAAATTAGATTAACGATTAATTAAAATTAATTTTACATTAAATTAAATTGTTAAAGTTTTAAATAGTTGAGAAATAATTCTTGATTATGTGGACAATTGGCTGTTACTTAAACATATTGTACGAAATAGACTGAATGGAAAGTTTTATTAATCGATTTAAAGAGATTAAGTTGTATATATGAACTAAAATAGGAAAATGAAGTTTATATTAAATGAACCTAAAAATAATAAGACCATATATTTTCTGTAGTGCCCCAAGTTCTAATATTACAAAAGATATGCTAAATTAAGAATGTAATATTGCTTACAGAAATCGCAGCACGATATTTTTTACTGAAGAAGTGTAGAACGGCCACGAAAACATGGTCGTCTTACGAAAAAAATGGAATACCTCCTAAAACTGCCCCGCAAGCACCTAGCCAGAACTACAGCTGTGTATACGGGTCACTGGCCAATCGGTGGCATTCCATCATGCCACATTGTAAAGTATCCATGAAAAAGAGACTATAGTACACTTCATTTGCAAGTGCTCTATGCTGGCCAGAGCCAGATACAACTCTTTCGGCAGTCTTTACCTTAGCGAATTCAACGACCTAGCCACGAAGCAACCCAAAGACACGATACGTTTCTTCAATAGCGAGGTGGGGATCTAAACTGCCTCTTTCTACCGCGTAGCCTAGCCTGGTATCATGAGTATGAGTGGTGGAAAAACGGTGTATATTAGAGTCGCCAGGCGTGTTGCTGGGAATTCGGCACTTAAATCAACCAACCAACCATTATATTACGTTTATACACCTGTCAACTGATCTTATACTTCAGGAGGTATGAAGAGAATGATGGAATCATTGATGCAACTCCTTTGTCACTGTCCGACAACATAACTTTTAAGCATATTATGTTGGTCACTTCTTTTCACTAACATAATGAAGTCTTTTAGGCTGGACAAAAGTGATTACATTTATTGGAGAATGTGCGGGGTGAATAAAATAAACGACGATGGGTGCACAAAGCAACAGATATAAAACCCATACATTTCACAATTTTCGGTATTAAATCAAAATAAATATTTAAAAAAATATGAAATTCGTTTAACAACATTTTCGAAATAATACAAAAATAACTTAAATTAAATACACATTTTTTTTTCATATTAAAACTGAAGTTCAATGTCAGTCAAATTTTATATCTAAATATTTCATTGTATATTTATATATTTACAGATTGATTTATGATGTGAATATTTATGTTGATGCCATGATGAACATATATTTTAATAAAAAAAATTTACCGAGTAACATAACTAATAATAAAATAAAGTTGTTATAGTTATATTTATATGTATTTTAATGAGCCGGTATAGAAAATATTACTGAATCGTAAAATCTGGGGAAATAAAAGTATAGAAAATCAATAAAGAAATAATTTTTTTGTTGATTTATGGACACTGAGAATACCTGGTGTAACAACACTGTATTTGTTTTTGTATTTGAACTTGCAAGATTTTCATATTTTATTTGAATATTATTTCATAAAATAAATAATAATAAACATTTTTATGAAGAATTTGTCGATTTATGCGCGTTAATAAAATATAAAATTTATTTTTGACGTGATTTTATTTGAATTTCTGAAATATTTTTTTTTTATTTGCAATTTATTATAAAATAAAGTTTATTTTATTTCGTAATAAACAAATCCAAATTGAATAAAAAAAAAACTTAGCGAGTTATCCGAAAACTTGGGAGTTTATTAAAACATTGTTTTGTGAAATAAAATTCAGAATTGTATCATTTCAATACAAAGAATTTCTTATATATATGACATCAAATCTTTTGGGTATGAGAAGCATGTGCCAAAAAAACAAACGGTAATAATCTACTTATGAAAAAAACAAAGTCTCAAGTTTATACCAGAATTGCTACTGGCCACATTTTAGTAAATACGCGGTGAGATTATGGCTTACATAAGTCTACTTTTGTAGCGGCTGCGCGAAGAGGAAGACTGTCCCTCCGTGCGTTGTAGAAGACTTAAACACTTAGAATATTATTTTATGACAATTCTGTTGAAAACCAGGTAAAGTTAAGCAGGCCAGTCTAATACGTTACTAAAGGAAGCGAGATGGGCAAATATGTTGTAAGCTTAAGTAGTCTTTGACTAGGCGTACAATGACCCCAAGTATATTTGGTACAATTAGTCACTCCATATACACAAACTATATGCAACCAAGAATTCGAAAATTTTGATAGTAACTCAATGAACTTACATAATATGACTCACTGAACTTTTCTTATATGATACAGCCAACTAGATCTAATCTGTATGCGCCAAATTTCATTGCTTCCAACGACAGCTTCGTATTGCATATTCGGCGAAGTTTTTATTTACATATATTTCAAATCACCAAGTTCGAAAACGTAAAGAAAAATCTATATCAGTGTTTTCCATTTTCCCAACTGATCGTTCCATCACAACACTTCATAGTTATTCCATATAACTATAGTTATAAAAATTGTTGAAATATTTCATTTATTTTTTAATAATTTTGATTTATAGCAAGTTTCTCATAAAATAATAATTGATACAATAACGCCAGTCATTAAATGAAGAAAATTAATTAAAAATGTGTTTATTAATATTAATCTGTGAATGTTTTATAATTGACCACGATTTAACGATAATTGTTAAAAAAAAAAAACCGACAATTTTTTAATTGCATGTGTCGAATAAATCAATTAAAATTAATTAGTTTTCACAAATTGACATTTGAAATGGAAAAATGATATAAATGAAGATTTACACAATTCAATATTTTATGTATAATCTAATGATTTAATGATTAATAAGTTGAGAATCTAATTTTTTTATCAGTATTTTCCAAACTTGGTCCTTCGCTCAGTTTCGATGTTAATTAAAGTTGTTTAAAAATTAACACATTCAGGGCCATCAAATGGGAGTAAATTTGAACTAATGTGGTTAAGTAATAAGTAAAATCATCAGATTTCGACATGATCAATTGAAATCCACAAATACATCAAATTTGAAGGAAAGTTATCCTTTTTTCATCCATTTTTGACATTGTTTCATTCAATCACCCGAAATATCATGTTTTCAGTCGTAGACTTTCGAATTCTCGTGATATCTAGACATATTAAAATCTAATATTTTATTAAATAGTTGGTTTTTATATAAACGAGTTTTATTTGTGGGTTATTCGGACGGAAACTGAAAGTTTATAAAAGCCAAATTTTACTTAAAGAACGGTCAGCAATTAAGACTTCGACCTTTTTTAATAATTTATTACTTCGTATTTTAATTTGCTTGTAATATTGGAAATGTTCAAATTATTCTAGCATTCATGAAACCGCCATTCTGCCAACCAAAAATTCGAAAAATTGTGTAAATGTTCTTTAAATTTTTTTTTTTGTTTTTTAATTCTAAAATATTTAATATTCTGGAATTTATCTGACTCATAAAATTTATTTTACCTTTTCTCATGAACATTTAAAATTCTTTCAAAAAAAAACTCCTTTTTTTAGGATTATTAAAAAAAAATTGTTATTTTTTTGGGAATTCTCTTGATAATTTTCGCTGATTTTAATCCTTCCTTTTCGTAACCGAAACAATTTTGTTTGTTTTATTTAAAATACTTTAACAATTCGTGTGAACAAAAATGTGATCTAATAAAAATGTTGCTGATATTAAACATATTTTTTTTTTTCATTTTAAATGGAATTCTTTTTTCTATATAAAAAAAGGATTAAGTTCGGAAACTTTTCCTTAGGCCAAGTGGAAAGAAATATACGAGGGTGGAAAACTTTGTAGGTGTCACAAGATTTTCTAGTCGGTTATATTTTCTTAGTATATATTCAAGTGGTACAACATCAATTGTTATTTTATTGTTGTTGTTTGTTTGCCTCAAGTGTAAATATCACTTTTCTTTGGTGTTTGCCACAATTAAATTTTATGAAATTATATTTGTGACGCTTATAATTTCTTAGCTGGTGTATTCATATCCGACTTGGTATTTTGTACTCACAACAAAAAAATGTTCTTTTAAATTTGTTGTTGTGTTTTGAGGCGCTGTATCATTTCTAAAGTCTAAGCGGCTTATTTAATTGGTCGAAAATTCATATATTAAAGCTTGTAACTTGATAATTTTTTATAATTTCCAATTAAACAGTTTCCCATTATATAAAATAAACTCAATTTTTATAACAATTATTAATACATTGTTGATTTTTTTTTTTATTATATAAGGAATTAATAAAGGACACTATCACTTGTTAATTCCTAGTGACACCGATGGGAAGTGGTAGTATTTTTTTTCAGAACTGTGAAAAAGATGTAGATGTAGACTATTAATTCAAGTTTTATTATTCTATTTTACTAATTGTTTGTATTAAGCAGCTGTGCCTAATTCCTAACATTTGTTTGTTTTAGGCGATGGGGGCTTATTTGTTTGGATCAGCAAAAAAAAAACAAGTTTAAAGTGGTATATTTATCGTTAGTAGGTCCATTAACCAAAGATAATATCTTTAAATTTTAAACTTGAATTCTTGTACTTTTTCTATATTGGTAAGACATTTTTTACTAACCGCAGTGGATTAAGCTCAGATGTTTCAATCACCGAGAGCCCAACAACAAACAAATGCTTTCGTTTAAAATTCATTAGTATATAAGATAAGATACTCGATTTCTAATTAATAGCTAACTAATTAATATATTCAAAAGTTAAAGTATAAAGACAAATAAATTTTAATTTCTTCTTTTAAATCGAATTGAAACTACAACAGAGAAAATTTCCACTAATTTTAATTTTTTTTTATTTACACCTCTTGGCAAATTCCACGCTTTTGGTGTTTAGTCAATGAGTACTCTATAAAATATAAAATATAAAATATTATATAATTATTATTTAATTAAGTATTTTTCATGGGATCATAATAATTATAAATATGATAATTATTTATTTCTATCATTAAACTTTTTGTTGTAAATAATCTTTCACGCCATAGTTTAGATATTTTTTTACCTACTGCCAACAATATTTAATTAGCTTGTTGGGGGTGTCATTTCAATTAGTTGATAATTTACAATAAATTTTGTTTTCGTTTTGTTGATTACCTTATTAAAAATATATTATTTTCTCACATATCAAATTATTAGTGTAGACGAAATTTCTTAGGAAGTGGGTATACTATCAAATTAATTTGTCATGTTAAGATTATTTGCTCTTTATTAGCTTACTTTATCGATTCATTAAATAAATAGAAATTTTTATGATTAATATGTTATCAATTATAAATTAATATAAATTCTTTAAATAAATATTATTTATATATTTAGAATTTTGTAGGAAATCTGATAAGAATATTAAAAATATTACATAGTTTAGAAAAGTTTAGATTATATGCTGAAATAATTTCCGTGTAATTAAGTTTTATATATGCCAATATTTAACCTCATTTTCGTTTGAACCATACTATTCCAATTTTCATATAGGTGTTCCTGTTCACTATAGTGGATTTTACCGGAAGCAATAAAATGTTATGCTCGTAGCATAATTATCGTCCAATACAATAGCAATATTTTGAATCTTCAGAACGTAAATGAGATTAGAATTTCGTATATTATATCTGTAACAATATGTAAGAGTCGCATAAGTCTAATTAAGTGAAAATGTATATTTTTCCATATTTTCTACGTCTCTTTGTACCCTATTTTTTAAGCTATTTACATTATCAATATTCAGTATACTTTAATAGTTATATTTAAAAGCATTTTAACTTAAGTAAATTTTAACTAGAAATGATTTTAAAGTATCAGCTTTTTCTATGTAATTTCCAAAGTCTCACTTGGGTACAAATGGATTTTTTTTCTCGTAAAAATAGCTTAAGTTAATTATATTTTTGACAGAAATTAAAATCATTTTTAAAACTACTTAAATTAGCTATATAGTATAACAAATTAATATGTACAAATATTTCTCTAAAATATGTTCAGTCTTTTGAGGGGTTTTAATAACTTTTATCGTAGTTATAATTAAATTCCCAATATTTTCCATATACAAAATTTGGTTAATATTGTATATGTATTTATAGTTTTTTAGTAACGATATTTACATATTGTAAATTCAATCCTGAAAATTACACATTTTCGATATAAACCACTTTTACATTTTACGATAGATATAGTCACGTAACGAAAACACAAATCTTACGAGAATTACTGCAAATTATTCTGATGTCCATACTGCAACAAATTTATCAACCAGATTGTACAATGTATGGGCAGCTTAAATATATATAAAATATTGCTGAAAAACTAACCTAACTTTATCTAATTAATTTTATCTTAATCTTTATTACAGAAAAATATCCGGAATTATTATTCAAATTTAATTTACTGAATACAGTACTATAAAAATGATTCTCGGAAATTATAAAATTAATTAGCTTCTTGTCCTTATTTTTAATTTAATGACTAATTAGAATTAATAAATATTTTTTTTCTTAAATTAAATAAATACAATTTAAATTTACCATGTAAATTTTATATTTCTTAATTCTTATTATAAATTTAATTATAAAATTCCTGTTTATAAATGCAAATATTAAAATTGGAATCTGCATAACCCAGTCAAATAAATTAGCGTATAGTGACATTAATAAATTATGTTAATAAATTTAATCTTTTTTACTAATGTCATATAATAATAAATTAAAAACAGCATGTAAAATATTGTTGTAATTTAAATAATTTATAACAATTTATTTTTAAATTATCAATTTCAATTTAAATAATTCTATAAATAATAATTTTGAAAATGCATTAATATAAAAAAAATGCAAAAATTGTTTATGTCAGTAAATTTAAATTGTAAAATTTAAAATGTTTAAAAAATTAAATTGATAAAAAATTCCATTAACCACAATAAAAAAAACCATAATTTTTGTACCAAACACAATGAAATTGTTTGAATTAATGAAACAACAAAAACTAAACATTTTCATTAAAAAACCACATAATTTTTATGTTACAATTAATTATTATTATTATTATTATGAATACAAAAACATATAAAAAAATTAACAATTTTATTATTATTATTATCTCTCAGATATTTTTCCTGCCTCCCATAAAGAAGTCATTGTCCTATCACAACTGATGAAATCATGATTATCTTATGTTCATCTACAACAAAAAATAGCATTGCGTCAATTTGTAATTTTATAATTGTTGGGTTTTTAGAGTATAAACAATAATAAAAATAATATCAGCCAGCCACCGGCAATATGACATCAAGTTGACTACAAAAAAATACTGTCAGGCTAGTGAAATTGTCAGCGACGCCGGCTTGTAATATTTTTTTCCAATAAACTTGAACTAAAAGTTCAATGTTTTTTTGTTATAAATCTTTTTCAAAAGTCAGTTTTTATGTAAAATTGTGCATTGTTTTGTTATCTGGGGAAAATTTATCAGTCGCGGGGTTTTTATTTTATGGGTTTTAGTTGTCATTTGAGGTTTATTTTTTACATGAATTTAATTTTTACTACTTCACTTCTTCATTTTTTGATTGTTTATCAGTGGCGGTTTTCAGTTTTTTTTTTATGTATAGTTTTTCCATTGCTTAGTTTAATGTTGTCTGATGGTAATAATAAAAATATATGCAAATTACTTAAAAGTCAGCAGAAAACTCTGTTTATTTTATTTTACAAGAGAAACTTGAGACTTAAAATTTATATATTATAATGAAAAAAAAAAAATTAATGAGTAATAAAACAATGAAGTCATCATTTTTTTCTGATGTTGATTATAAATTGAAATGACGTAATTTTTAAGGTATATTTTTTATTGTTTATGATATGAAATAATCTATGTTTATAAACCTATGTTGACTTAGTGTATGGATTTATGTTTATGATATGAAATTGAAATTTTTACACACATTTGTTTGTCATAATTGTTGAATAATATTAATTAAGCCGCACTAGATACGACCAGTAAAATATGATCTTTAAAAAGTTGGTCAGGAAAATAGCATATTCGAGATATAATGTCATATCTGCGCGATATTGTGTATACTTTTATTTGCCATATAATATCATCTGGAATATCTTCGCGTCATCGAGTTATAATGTTATCTGAAATACCTGTGCGCCATGTAATGATTTTCAGTTCTGTGATTCATACGATTGAACTGTTTTTCTTCATAGCATAATCCAGCGGATCACTTTTCTTGTTGACTGAATGTGTGGTTTTAGTTCAATTACGTATCGAGCAGAGCTGTTAAATAATGCATTATTTTGGTAATGTATATCAACATCAATATACTCCAGTACTTTACTATAGTTACTTCATTTGAATTACTTTAATGCAGTCCGGTATTTTAATATTGAAAAAATTTAAGTACAAAAATACTCTCTAATACTGAAGTAATGCATTATTTCAATTATATTAAAAGTAATGCATTACTTAATTACTTTACTGCATTCCAGTAATTATTTAAATATAATTTGTGTTTTTTCTTAAAAAAAAAATTGACTTGGTTTACTGCAATTATTTTAGATTCTTATTTATAACAGTATAAACTAGTTCATTACTACATTGAATTGCTTTTGAATTACTAAATATTGTATTAATACTTCAAAATACTTCATTGAAGTACAGTGTAATGCAAAAAATACTTCAAATTAATTACACAATTTAAATAATTACTAGAATGCAGTAAAGCAATGAATTATTTTTAATACGCATAGTTAAAGTAATGCATTACTGCAGTATTAGGAGATAATTTCGTACTTCAAATTTTTCAGTAAACATTACTTTTAAAAAACTAATGCATTAAAAATTTGAATTACTAAAAGTAATTATACTGCATTACTTGACATTATTTAACAACTCTGGATCTGGAATCGAGCAATTTTGGTATCTGAGAGTGTAAGCGATCTACTGCTTATTATCAAGCTGTAGCTGTATTGTCTAGGCACTAGAATAGTCTCAAAGACGTGACACCTAAACATATAAAATTAACATTTCTCTGAAAATTCAACTATAATTTAAAAATATTTAAAAATTCGTCAAAACTTTGGTACAGAAAAAAAGTTTTAAAAGTTTTGAATTTCCTTTTCTCGGTTTTGGAAATGTTCCAATTCCTAACTTAATTTAAAAAAAGATTAAGTATAATGTCATAACATGGATTTTCCCCGCGAAACAATAATTTTTCTGTCTTTGTCATATTTATATTTCAATTACAAATACGACATTTCCTCTTCCTCCAATTATAATCGAGCTATAAAACTCATCTACTACTATACTACATAATTTATAATCTTTTCAAAATAAATACTAAAAAATTTAATGGAAAATAAAATTTACAATTATTATTATTTTATAAAAGAAATTTCCATGAAAAACTTTCAAATATAAATCTGAAAAACAGAATTGTAATAATATTAAAAATATGAAAAAAATTTATTTAGTTACTGATGCTAGCTAGTCTTATTGTAATATTTAACGACTAGACAGACCAATATTATAATAAAAAAAATCTGTGTAACAATTGCAAAAAAAAGTTTAGAGTATCCTTTTTTTGCAGGGTATCATTCCATTTATTAATATTTTTTATCAGTCCTTTTCGTTTTACAAAATTTGCAGACAACATAAAATTTTGCTATATTTAAAAATGTTCAATGAAATTTCCTAGAATATTTTATTTACTACTATATTGTCATCATATCGAATTTGAAGAATTGATTTATAAATAAATATAAATTTTATTTACTTTTGTAAGGATTTCTCTGTTTACTCCTTGAACTGAACTCCTTGAAAAAAAAATAATATTATATCTAAGTATTTTTCTGTTAAGTCTGATGATAAACTGTTGAACAGAGAAATAATAATAAATAAATATAAAAAAAAAGAAAGTCTGTAAAATTTTATATAAAAATATCTTTGGCTTTTCGGTGTTGTATAGAATTATCATTTTTTTATAGGCTCTGTTGGCAGACGAACAAAATTTTTTTTCGTATAAATTTGCATTCATATAAAAGTTTTTTTTCACGTTTTTTCATCACTGAAAAGTTAAAGGAAATGCTTTTTTTTAATAGAATATTACATAAAAATTTACAGAGTGATTTTATTCGGAGACATCATACTAAACAAAATGATTACATAATAAATATTTGACTTGTGGAACTACTCTGAATCTGAGTAAGAACTATCTGTATATATTTGATTTCAATTTAAAGAAGAATTCAATTCAATATACTACAGGGCCAAGGGGATTATTCTCCATGTAAAAAAATAATTAAATTTTAACATAATTGCTGCCAAGGTATATACACCATAACCATAAGTTTAATATTTTATCAAAATACTTATAATGAAAATCTTTCAAAGAAAATTTGGCAACACTAAGAAACAACACTACACTATTATTTCTAAGTGATAGTGCATGGGATAGCGAAATATATGTCTCGGATTAGAAATCGAACCCATATTGTCTTCAAGGGACAGTCCTTAGTTTGAGTAATTTCTTTCATCCTCTTTCCCTTAATTTCCCATTTTCCTATCCCATATGGCCCAAAAGCTTATCTCTTCTATCTCTGAATTTTAAATATATATTTATTATAAATGGCATAAAAATCATTCATTTAGACGCCAACTTCAACTGCAATATTTAAGAGTGTAGTTACAAAGCAATTTCACCATATCGAGAAGAATATGACTCTGATTGAAGGTGTTTAGTGACACTGTGTGCTATACACAGTGCAACATATCATTCATTTGTTCCACTGGTTTTGCAGTTGAAAGTTATTTATGAAATGTTTCAATATGAGAAATTTGCTAGTGCGCTCTTGTACCAGGACAAAATCAGAAAGTATTATTTCCAACATTTTTACACCATTCATGAAGATTGGTGTAAAAAAGACTGTTTCTGTTTTACAGTTTGAAACTGTCTTATTGTATCCCAAAAAAGTATGTCCCTTATTTTTGTCGTTACAACGTAAATTGTAATGCCCTATAATACAATATGGGTTCAATTTCTGTTGCGATACATAGATATTGCTATATAACTCATACAAGATGCAAATGCGTATATGTAGTAAAATTTACATTACTAACAATTTAGTAGGGCATTTACCTATAATAAATATATTTCAATTTCCTTAGGATTGTTGCTGGATAGCAATAAAGAAAGATTTGGATTCTTAATTCTTAAAAAATATTATTGATTCCTCGACACTTGGTCAACGAAAAATGTCAGTTTTTATATATTTTCAAATTAAATAACAAAGAACTTCCGAATATTCTTAGAAACACCCGGTATATAACTACGCCTATGAGAGAGGAACAACGACTGTTAACGATTGTTTAAGAAAATATTTGCTTGAATTTATTAAAATAATAAAATTTCTGTAAATATTTATGTTTATTATTTATAATATATTTTCCAAAGCACCAAATTTATACTTTAAGGTTTACATTTGATTCAATTTAAGAATCACAAATTCAGATTTTCACTATTTTGCTATATTAAAACTTTTTTAATTTATATAATATTTTAATATTAATTTTTTTTTTTTGCAGGACTTTTGGTCCATAAACGACAAATCATTTTGGTTTTATCTCAACTATAAAACTTCTTAAATTAACTATGGACCATGCGGTAAAAGCAACTAAAGGACGACCATGGAATACATTACGTTTTGAAAACGATGAATTAGAATGTTTATATCAACGTTACACATTAAAATTACAACGTTTCTCTGTAATTGGTGTGGTGGCATTAGTTGTTGTCTTATGTGGTGTTATGGCTGCTTTAAGTTTAACATACAATCATAGCCCGACATTGCATGTAAGTATAACAACAAGCAATTTTATATAAAAAAATTATAGAATGGAAATAATTTTCTTTATTTTTTTTTTTCTTTTTGTATTTGTTTTTCAGAATGTTTTCAATTCCGCAATGTGCCTCGTGTTTGCTATTCTTTTAGCTTTGTTGCAATGTCGTGTTATTAAGGATCATCATCTTCCGTTTTTATGCTATGGAATATTATTTTTTACTGCTTGTATTTGTTTTGTTTCAATGCCAACCGTTGGTAATATATTTCCGGTTGATACAAAAGAGGTAAGTTTGATGTCCTTGACAAAGGAATTTTTTTATTTATACTTTAATTTGAAGGACGTGTAAATTTAAAGGCTTTATTTATTTGTTAATATATTTGATTGTAGGTGTTAAAATAAATTTAATTTTTTTCATTATTGGTAAATAAAATGGAAAAGTTTTCTATAATTAAAATATATTTTAAAAAGAATTTATGCAAGTAATTTTTTTTTTTAAGTTATATTAATTTTTCAATTTCATTTTACATATTTTTTTATAAAAATAGTAATTATGTATTTTAAATTAAATTAAATATTCTTGTGCAAAATTAATTAAATTTTCATATTAAATTTAATTATACTATATCCATAAAAGAAATAATTTAATTTAGTATGCTATATTCATCAAAAATATATAATACACTGAGAGAAAATTAGATAAGATTAAATTAAATTTTTACAATTATATTATAAGACTTCGGTGTTCATCAAAAGTGGGTTCATGCTGCGTAAGCCTATATTACGTATCAATTCGATGGCTCACTGTTTTCTAAGTAATATTTACACGGTTTATATATAAAATTAAAAATATCTTGTAATTTTCTATATAGTAAGTACAGATTATTTCAAATAATTATACTGTAGTCCGAAAGCTGACAGAAATTTTACATATTTTTAAGACAATGACAAACCAATAATTGTCAAAATTAAGTAAGTTATATCCAATATCCTCTTTGACGGAAGATTTTGATAGTACTTTATATCTGATATAATAAATATAAAAAATACAGAGCTTTAAATCTACAATTATATAAATTATATAAATAATTCGATCAAAATATGTTTTGCGAAGAAGGTTCGATTCAATATGTATTTATTAATATGTAGAATAATGTTAATGGGGGTCCCACACTTAACCTAATCCTTAATCCGTCATTAGGTGCTTCTACAGATATTAAGGCCCAATTCAATCAAAATGTCATAAAACAAATTTTCATTACCCATAAAAGATCCCAAAGATTTCCTTGAATGAAAAACGTATGGTATTCATTGTACAACTATGTATTGATAATTGTATTATCTGGTATGTTAAATTCAACAATTTATCTCTAATGTTTTATTAGCATTTTTTGAATAATAGTATCTTTTTCATCAGTAAATTTAATTATTTAAATTTTATTTCAGTGTAAAATTTATTTTGTAGGGTCAACCACGCACGATCACTCCTACATAAAATATATTTTAATATCAAATTAAATTTTAACAATTTCGCACAGTTTTTCTCTAATTTTTTTATTTATATAATTTTTTTTTACCATGTTTAATTTACCGAAACGAAAAACTTTTTAATAAATCCATAGAAAATAATAAATAAACTAATTTTCAATAAAATTTTACTTTCTTTTCAGGTCATGGCTGAGGGTGTTTGGCAAATTGTTTTTGTTGTATTCCTAGCATACGCAATGATGCCATTACAAATATGGGAAGCTGTTTGTTTTGGTATAATTTTACCATCTGTTCATATTGGTTTAACAGCATATAAAATTTTTACTGATACATTTCAATATTTGGAATACAATCAGGTCAGTTTAAATTTACTATACTATAAAATATTCATGTGAAAAAAATTGTAAAAAAAAGAATTATCTCCATTATAAATCAAACAAAATGAAAAATTTTCAGAAGTGGAACAAGGTGTCATGTCATAATGATGGCGTCCACCCATTTTTCAGTTAAAAGAATGCAATTTTGAGAAATTCATAATATTTATCACATTTATTATGAAAAAATGAAAATTTTAAATCGTGTGTCCATCACTTATCATTCGTCAGTTTTTTATCTGCCATAATTTACTTAAATTTCTGTTTGCATTCCGTACAATTTTACCCAAATATTAAATATTATTTATTGAAATTAATAAATTCGTATTTTAATTTTGCAAAATGCAACAAATTTGTCCAAACATTTAGTAATTTTCAATATTGCATATTAATCGCATAAAGATATTTAAAGCCAAATGCATTAAAAGTAAATTTAAAATTTTAGCCTTGCTTTTATAATTTATTTTCGGTTTTTCAAATTTACGATTTTTTGAAAATATTCAATTTCAATAAAAAATATATATACTTAAATCTTTGTTATAGTATTGGCGGAAAATATGAAAAATTATTGTTACAAATAAATTTTCTTAATTATACCAAGAATTTGCTAAAATTTAAAATATTGAGAATTTTAAATATATTAATAAATTTACATTTAATGCGTACTTTAACTCTTCCGACACTGAATTTTCAATAGTGATTGACCATAATTATATCAACAGTTATTCAAAAGTCAGCTGAATCTAATACATTTTCCGCACAAATTGACGGATATTTTACAAAATCAAATTTATCATGGTGAATTATATCATATTCAGAATATAAATGTTAAATTTTGAAACTTTCCGACAGTAAACTCTTTAACTCTCGTCAGTCTTTACCTTAGCGACTCAACGACCTTGCCACGAAGCAACCCAGAGGCACGGTATGCTTCCTGAATATCACGTGGTGGATCTAAACTGCCTCTTTCCACCGCGTAGCCTAGCCTGGTTTCATGAGTAATGAGTGGTAGCAAAAAGGTGCATATGCGCTAATTGGATTCGCTAGGCGTGTTGCTGCGGACTCTCTACTTAAACCAACCAACCGAACTTTTTAAAAATTAATAATTTTCCAATTATATCTTTATTAGGACTTTGTCCGTTCATTCGTCCGTTAAATTATACTATACTAAATACCTATCTTAATTATTAATAGCCTCGGGATTTTAATAAAATATTCATTTTGATGGTAAAATGGTTGGTTGGTTTTGGTAGCGAAAATTATATTATTTGCACAACACTTTAATTAGCACTGTAGTATCATTTTAATACCGCTCTCACTCATGAACCATCACCACGTAGCGTTCAGGAAATATAACGTGTTTGTAGGTCGTTTACTAACTAGATAAGATTGTTTATATGTGGTTTCTAAGAGAACAATGTGTGGCCTGCTTTATGAAGTATATAGCACTGGGTTCTATCACAAGACTGGCTAAATTGCATGTCTTGCATACACTCTGGTTATGTCCCTACAGCATAATTTAAGAAAGTTGTTCGTTTTTCTTTTCGCGTACAACTGTAACTTAGAAATGCAAGAATTATTTTCTAGTCTACACTATTCTGTATGTCATCCATCTCTCAGAACCAAAGGTAATAGTAAACTTTAATACTATCTGATGATAAACCTCTTGTTGGATAAGTTATTCCATGTATTTCTACACATTGCATTACAAAATAAATTTATAATGGAAACAAAGATTATAAAATTAAAGATAATTTTATGTTAAACTTCGAATTTAGAAGGTAATGTCCCCAATGGCATTTTTTAATGATTCTCATATTTTTTTCAAAACTATTGCATAACGTGACTTTTATAAACATTTTTAATGTAAATCACCTTTAAAAAATTTAATTTCAAATATTTCAATAAAAAATTCATTTATTTTAATTTATAGTTAATTGCAAATATTGTTATGTTTGCTGGTGTTAATGTTGCCGGTTTAGTTGTTAATATTATGATGGAACGTGCTCAACGTCGTGCATTCTTAGATACACGTAATTGTATAGCATCACGTTTAGAAATACAAGATGAAAATGAAAAATTAGAAAGATTATTATTATCTGTACTACCTCAGCATGTTGCAATGCAAATGAAAAATGATATTTTATCACCAGTTGCTGGTCAATTTCATAGAATTTATATACAAAAACATGAAAATGTTAGGTAAAAATATTGAAAATAAAATAAATTAAATAAAATTATTAAAAATAATTTTTTTATTTTGGTGATTTTATATATTTATAGTATTTTGTTTGCTGATATTGTTGGTTTTACTGTACTAGCATCACAATGTAGCGCACAGGAATTAGTTAGATTGTTAAATGAACTATTTGGACGATTTGATCAATTGGCACATGTAAATAAGAATTAAAATTTTAAATATAATTAAATTAATAATTATTTAATTTGATTTTTATTCTAGGATAATCATTGTTTAAGAATTAAAATTCTTGGTGATTGTTATTATTGTGTATCTGGTTTACCAGAACCAAGAAAGGATCATGCAAAATGTGCAGTTGAAATGGGATTAGATATGATTGATGCGATTGCGTAAGTAAAATTTGTAATGCGTAATATATTTATTATTTATATCTTTTTTTAAAAATTAATGGAAAAAATCAAATTGTATTGACAATACCATTATTTGAACAGGCTAATTACAAGCTGGTATAATTATAATTAAAAGTATGTAATTTTCTGGGTGCATTTCCGGATGATATAAACAGTTTAACAATCCTTGTCGCGATTCCTTAGTAAATTTAAAATCTTAAGACTAATAAGATTTTTGCTGGTATTTTACACTGCATATTTTCGTTATTGAAATGCATAAGGCTTCCATCTGTGATCTTATTGGGTTAATTGCTGATATTTGTTTTCCCAAATGTGAAGTTGTTTCTTCTTAAATCATGGAATCTTAATCTAGCTAGATCGTATTATTGCTACCACTCTAAAATGTGCAATTTTTTTGTAATGCTATTTGATTTTTTTGTTTGAACTGAATGGCTGACCAATTTCTTAAGTTGTACAATGAGTTACTTCTTTCTAATCTCTGAAACATTCATGATCCTATAATTAATATTAATTAAAGTTTTTCCGATATTAAATTACTGCACACTGCACTGCAATAATGTATATGAAAAGTTTTACAATTCGTATTTCAATTTATCATAATTTATTATAATTTATTAGGGAAATGAAGAAAAAGATGATAAATGTAATGGAACATGGAAAATATAATAAGAAATCATCGTCTGATAAATTTTCCAGGTATTTTTCTTTTTGTTTTAGGTATTACATGTTTTAGCCGGAATATTTGTTGGTTTTTACAAAAAATTGTTTTCGACATAATTTTGTACGTAATTTCATTTAAACAATTTCTTCATTTTGTCATTATTACACAATTTCTACATTTTTTACACAATTTCTCCAAATGTTTGTAAAGCTTTTATATAAAAAATTGGACCAGTCCAAATGATTAACATTTATTATGTCTACATTTTAGTTCTACATTTTTTAGTAGTTATACTAATAAAAAATTTTGTTCATCATTTTGTTATTAATTTTCCCATTTCCATAAATATTTTTCTTACAATTTTTTATTTCTTTTTCTTCAAGTACTGTCGTGGAAGCAACTGATGTTATTTTAAATATGCGTGTTGGTATTCATACTGGACGTGTTCTTTGTGGTGTACTTGGTTTACGTAAATGGCAATTTGATGTTTGGTCAAATGATGTAACATTAGCTAATCATATGGAATCTGGTGGTGAACCGGGACGAGTACATGTTACTAGAGCTACTTTAGATTCATTATCTGGTGAATATGAAGTTGAAGCTGGTCATGGTGATCAAAGATCATCATATTTACGTGATCATGGTGTTGATACATATTTTATTGTTCCTCCACCACACCGTAGAAAGGTAAATGAAAATGTTGTTATAAGAAATGAACAATTTTTATTAAATTTTTGATTTATTATTTTCAATTTCCAGCCTCTAATGCTTAACACTTTAGGTGTACGTTCGGCTATTGGTAGCCGACGTAAATTATCATTTCGTAATGTTTCTAATGTTGTTATGCAATTATTACATACTATTAAATTTTCGGAACCAGTACCATTTTCAAATATGGCAACAGGATCATATCCATCAACAGCTGGTAGTACTACAGGTGGAGGTACAACAGCTGAAAAGAATTCCTCAAGAAAGGTAAATAAAATTAAGACTATTTTTAATAAAATATTAATTAAAAAGGATTTGAAAAAACAAATTTTGTGTTCCTTGACTAAAAAAAAAAATACATTTTGGTTTTCTTGTTTCTTAGTTGTAAATAATTTTTTATTTTATTTTTAAGAAACCTATAAAATTTAGTTATAAATTTAATTTAAATATAGTTTAGCTTCCCAATAACAAACACTCTGCATTTAAGCATAATTTTAATTAAAAAAAAAAAGGGATTTTAAAAGGAATTTAGATGAAAAAATGAAATGTCCTTATTAAATTCGGGTAGTTTTTTTTTTGCATGTCCCTTGTTCGTTAAATATTTTTAGTTTCTTTGGCCAATTTCAAAAAATTCGTTTCATTTTATTGTTAATTTTTATTATCCAACAACAAAAAATCAAAATTCAAATTAGAAAAATTAAAAAAATTTGTAAAAAAAAATTAAAAATAATTGAAATTTCAGTTTTTTTTTTATTTTTTTTTGTGAATTTTTTTGATTATTATTTATTATTTTTCTCCTTCTTTTTTTTCTTTTTTAATTTATTCCAGGATGCGGTAAGTCTTGCTTTTATTAGTTTTGTTTCTAAACAAAATTTATATAAAATACTGAATTAAAATAATTTAGAAAAAAATGTTGTTGTCGTTAATTTTTTTTTGGAATTAAAATTAGAGTAGAATTCAATTTAATTTTTTTTTAGAGGTTATAGACATTTTTGTTATAGACAAAATATTTAAATATATAGTAAATTAATTAAGAATTAGTTTATATTTGTTTGAGTTTAAATGAAAGTTATATATTTGAAAATGGCATTTTGGAAATGTAAATAATATTCATTTATTTGTAAGAAAATAGAAGTTGTGGTGGGCTATATTATAATTGGTGTGGTTTGGTTGGTAAGTAAATAATAATTAACAATTGGAAGGTTTTTTTTTAAAGAGGAAATGATTTTGTTATGAAAGATTATTGAAAAAGAAACTAATACCAAAAGGAATATATTGAAAGAGATTAAAACGTATATAAAAGTTTTTAAACGGGCACAAATTGATTTGCAATGGATCCTTTTTTCACAAGAATAAAAGCTTTTTTTCAGTTATGTATACTTTCATACATATATAAAAGTACTTTTTGGTTTTATTCAAGTATGTGAAATCTTGTGATTAAATCCCACAATAAAAACTTTTATATGAGTTTTTTTCTCTTTCTATACATTCTTTTTGCTAATACTTAAGTTGAACAAACACTGCTCGTTACTGGCGCATGAGATATACGAATCTGAAATTCTACGATAATACTCCTACACCTGTACTTAATCCTTTCCCGTCCATTATAGTATAACAGCAATAGTAACATTATAACAGTATAACAGTTTAACAGTGAGAGTAACTGTATAACAGTACGAGTAAAATTTCAAACATAATTTCGATGTAGTTATACAAGATATCGATGTGTTTTGAATATCGTGCTACTTCTTCATTACTTCAATATCTATAGAAAACTGTGGGATAGTAGCCTTAAAAACGTGACATTTGTTTATTTTTTGTTGATTTTAAAGGCGTTACGAGTTACGACCGTCAGTGTGGCAATACTAATGAATTACTATTGCCAAAGAGAAGATTCATAAAGTTTTGAATTTGGCGTTTTTAACACATTTTGTTAAAATATTCAATTTATGTTTATAGAAACACTGTATAGTTAGCAGCAGTAACGGTGATGATAAAATGTTCTTATCATTTAATTTAGTAATGTCAGCTGCATCCAATCATTTATTTGTAGCGTTAGTCTCCGTTTTTATAAAATTCTTATAAGCTATATTTAAAGTTTTATTAGACGATAATCAGTTAACAGAAATCAGTATAATGTTCTCATATAACAATATCAGTTGGAAATATTTTTCTGAATATTATGTATTTAGGCTGCCTAAAGCTGTCGGACAGTTTGTAGCACTAACGATAACAACTTTATAAGATGTCTACAAAAAAACTTAATTATTGATTGTTAATTTAAGACTGTGATGAATTAATTATTAATTTGTATTACTAATTTAATTACATTAAATCAAATTTTCGATATTAAACGGAAAGTTATTAGTTTCTTACGTAACATTTACAAATTAATTTGTGTAAATTTCTAAAATTAGTAAACCATAACAAAATTATTTCCTCTTAATTTGTAAATAACATTAAAAAATAAAAATATTGTTACTAAAAATTAAATTTAATTAATCGAAACAAAAAAACCTTATAAAATATAAAATTATAAAAAAAAATATTGTAGAGCATTTAGCAATTAAGCCAGATAAAAATTGGATTATTTAAATTACAAAAAAAAAAAACACAAGTGTTTAAATTAAAACAATTTTCAAATGAAAATTTTTCTCCTAAATTTATTTGTACTTAATACAGGTGTTGCGGCTACAAAGAATATTACACGCCCCAACAGCTCAGGGTGACAGTGTATCTATAGGATCTTCAAATATCATAACTTCTAATAATAGACAAAAAGTGAGAAGAAAATTATTACAAGTTACAAAAAACAGAAACATAAAAAAAAACTACTTAAAAGAAAAACCATAACAAAAATCACAATTTTATTTTTTAATTTTCATTCAAATTTAATGAAAATTTTGTACTGAAAACAATTTTACATAATTTTAACTCAAATTAGATTTTTCTTAATCCGTTTTTTAATTATTTTTTTTGTGTTTTATGTTTTCAATTTTATTTTATTTTACAATTTTTTTAATTTATAATTTTGTTATTTATTATCCTGTATCTTTCCTACTTTTTAAGAAATTCTCTAATAAATTATTGGCTAGAGTTAAATTTTTAAATTTACTTACATAATTTCTAGTATGCCAATTTAATAAATTAGAACTCAAATTTCAACTCAGTTTCGTAATCAACATCTTGGTACTCAACTCAAATAATTAATCTTAAATAGAGGTTAAACAAGTGCAAAGATTGCCAAGCTCAAAATTATGAATATTCAAATTGTACGAGTATCACAAATATCTTAAATAGAAGCTCAAAATAACACTCAAGTGGAAATAGAGTACCAAGCTCAAAATTAATATTATAACGCTCAAAAAGAATACCAAGCTCAAAATTAATATTATAACGCTCAAAAAGAATACCAAGCTCAAAATTAATGTTATAACGCTCAAAGTACGAGTACAATATTGGTATCAAGAAATTTGAAATTTGAGTTAATATAAATTGTTATATTTTTTGTTACCTTTTCGCTCAAGTAAAATCTACTTTGCTCAACCTTAGTAGGAAAGTAGTTAAAATGACATTTCCAAAATTTTAATTCACTCAATTTAAGTGTAAATTTTTTATAAATTTTATAAATTTTCCAGTCTAAAAAATAATAGTACTCACAATTTTGAAAATATTTCAAATAATTAAACTTTTTTTTTTTTGTACAAAAATGTAAAAATATAATAATTAATTTCATAATTGTGTGGACGAAATCCTTTTTTAGAAAGGATAATTTATGGTTTGTGTGTTATTTGTGTTTTTTTTTTGTATGTATGTTTTGAGAATGCCCTAAATCCATTAACCTTTAACTAAATTTAGCATAATTAAAAGTTATTGTGCATGTAAATGTAAATATATACAGACTTTTAGAACAGAAGCTACATTTTTATATACGGAATGAAAATATTGTGCGTTTTTCGTATTCGGTGTCAAAATAAATTTTTGTGTTATCTTTGGAGAAATTTATGTTAATATATATTTTGTGAGCTTCAATATAGAATATTAAAAATTAATACTCTTTCCCACTTAGAAAGTTCGAAAATTGTGATAAATGGTGGATTAAAAAGTTCCTAAGATTATAAATATATTAACATAATTTATGTAAAATATGTTGAAAGAGTTCATCAGTCAAAAATATTTTTATGTAATGTAATGTAATACATAAGCTAGTGTCGAAGTTAAGCTTTTAAAAAGAATTACAATTATAAATACCAATTTTTTAATTGTTAACTTGCAGAAAATTTAACTTCACAACTTTTTCTATACGGTTTGAATTTAATCTTATTTCTTATATGATTTCATTTTTCGAATTAAATTGAGAATAAAAGAAAAGAACATTGTAAATATTGTAATTTTTTCATGGCGATTATGATAAAGACTTGTGAAGACCCTTAAGCCGATAAGCTAACTTAAGGCAACGTATTCGTATTAAGGCTTTAACCTTAAATTAATTTAATATTACAATAGTAAAACTGTAATTCGTTTAAAAAACTCAACCCCTTCTTATATTCTTATAAAAGACCCAGTTCTTTAATTAACGAAATATTGCTTTTTACTATACTACGTCATTTACTATACCGTGAAACGCTACTCTACATCAAAATTATAAGTAAATTAGATAATGGCTTTTTAATCCAACCTACCATCGAAATATACAATTTTTGAAAATTATAATTTCTAAAATATATTTAAATTTATATGCTATATAATATTATTTTAATAAAATTCATTCCATTATGCTGCGAATAGGTTGCATGAATAAATAATAGCTCATCATCACAACTAAAATATGATTAGCTCAACGCATTAATAAAATTTTGGCATTAAGAAAAATAATTATATATATAAAAAAAAGGTTTTTTCAAAAAAAATTCTAGACTTTTATCTTTTCAAATAATTATTAGTTTATGTTTTTTTGTTTACCAATATAAACTTTAATAAGCTAATGCCGACAAAGTTCACTAAAAGTCAATAATTAGAATAATTTAATAATACGGACATGTTTTTGCAAGACTTCAAACTTTTTATACGCCAATTAGTTATTATTGTAGAAAGAAGTTTTATTTTATTTAATTGCAATCAACTTTTTGATTAATACATTTGTATACAAAAAAAAATATTGTGAAATTAACACATTAGCGGACACTTATTGCAATTCATGTTATTATGATAGAATTCCACAAATATTACAAACCATACTGCAATTACCGGGATAGTTTTTTCTCAAAGGTTTTTACTTTCCTTATTGATTGTAATTGTAACTGCTTACAGCTCAAATCGAGGTTTGACCTCGTATATAGTATAACAATCGAAAATGTTGTAGGTCGTTAAATAAATTATTATGGCTATGTATATAGGCCAGTTTTACTGTATAGTTTTGAGTCTGTTGTACTTTAATTAAAACCATATAAAGTTTAATCAAAATTCTCACATAAACAAGTAATCGTGATACGAAATCTCTTATACCGAATATTTTAATATCGGATTCTGAATAATATTTCAATGGAACGCAAACCAGTTCAGAAGTTGTCCCAACTTTTAAATGAGCAAGTATTTCTAATAACTTTGCATTGCTAGGCATTGTGAATGGAAATATTGTTCATGTATGTTCTAACTTTTTCTGTGTTCCTTTGCATTACGTTGAAATATTATTATGAATCCGATATTAAAGTTGTCTTTTACACCATTCATTGGCAGTGTAAATCTTGCTATGTTCTCTACAGCTATTTTGATTGTGAGTTAGAGAAGCTAACCATATATTTCAACAAAGAAATAATGAATAATACTTGTACCTGATATAAGTTTTGAGTTTCTGAATACCTACGTAGCCACTGAAGTGTTAATATTTATATATATAGGGCATAAGGGCCCAAAAGGTTTTTTCCAGGAGAGGTTAAAATGAAAATTTCAAATTGGGAATTGTCAGAATACACATGTTTCTTCAAAAGTGTCCTGTTTACAACCACCCAAAAATAATTCTGAAAAAATAAATTACAACTTAATCTTCTCTAATGCAAAACGTTTAAGAACGTTTATAAAATATTGTTCTGGCATTTTGTCTATTATATGACGATGAATGACATCCAGTATATTATCAACCACAGTTGATCGCTACCTAGATTTTACCCTGTAAGTAAAGTACTAAATACATCCCCTACTGTACATGACCTCTGGTATCGTATAGTATATATAGGGAATTATTGGAATTAATAAATAGATTTCAAATCAACTTAAGAGTTTATATGAGTGAACAGTTCTATTGAAATTTAGTGAAATTTTGATAGTATTAATTTTAATTAGAAACTTTAAGTCCGTGATGATTTCTCTAAATACTAAAATTTTATAATAAATTTTTTTGAAAAAACTTTTTACATAATTTTTTTTTTTTTTTTTGCATTTAACGTTTTTCCATTAAATCTTTATAATATTTTAACTTTTTAATCGTATTTTCAAATCTTCTTTTACATATGAAAACCGATTAGAAAAATAAACAACAAAAATTTTTCTTTATTTTTTCCTTTTTAAATTTTTCTTATATTTTGTATTATAAAAAAAAAATCCTCCAAATTTTTTTGTGTTTTTTTCTTTTATCCTATTTTCCAGACCAAAGTCACCGATAAATTTAAACGACCATTTCGGAAACGTCATTCAAGTGTTCACAATCAACCAACAAATCGTGTTAATCGATTTTTATCACAAGCAATAAATGCCCGGTCAGTTGATCGTGAAAAATCTGCCCACGTTGACAGGATAACATTACGATTTCGTGAAAGTGATAAAGAACGTGAATATCATAAAGATTTTGATTTAGGTTTTACAACTGCAATGGTCTGTAGTTTATTATTGTTGATATTGGGTGCTGCTTTACAAGTCTCAGCATTACCAAGAACATTAATATTATTATTATTATTTTTAACTGCTTTTATATGGGTCAGTTCAATATTAATGTTATTATTGGCAGTACGTTTAAAATGGATTGGATGGGATTTATCAGAAAGTTTCAGTTTACGTTTAGCCATTACAGTATTTACAATTGTATTGATTTATTCAGTTGGACAAGTAAATGTGGTAAGTTGAAATTGAAATTAATAAGTCACATATAAAAGTAGAAAAATTGATTAGGAAATTGAATAAATATAAATGGAAATTGGATAATTCAAAATAAAAGTATGGAATTTCTTGCTTCAGTTTTCTTGTCAATTTTCGGTTAGCCAAAAATTAAATTTTTTTTACATCTCTATTTTCAGTTTACTTGCGTTTCTGATCATCCATGTTCTAATAATGGTACCATAACAACTGAAATAGATCATGATTTTATTGGTCTTTATAATCATCAAAATTATGCACATCGTAAATGTTCATTACCACAATATGTATCATTGTCAGCAGCATTTGCATTTCTTTCAGTTTCAGTATTTTTAAGGTAAATTCTAGAATAAAAAATACTCCTAAAAAAAAATATTCTATCTGAAATTCATCCACAGATTGCCAATCATCATAAAAACCCTTTTAATTTTGACCATGGGAACAATTTATGCATTGTACATTGAATTATCACATAAAAATATTTTCGAATGTTATGACCACAGAGTTAAGTAAGTTTTTTTTTTATAACTTTAAAAAATAAATATCAATTTTTTATATAAATTAATTTTAAAATAAAATAATAATTTTTTAATATATTTTTTTATTTAAAAAGCTCATCAATTCCCCTACATTTAATATCATTAGCAAGAATTGTTATTTTTATGATTGCAATTTTGGTACATGGACGTTTAGTTGAATGGACAGCAAGATTAGATTTTCTATGGCAATTACAAGCATCACAAGAAAAAAAAGAAATGGATGTTTTACAGGAATCAAATAAAAGGATTTTACATAATTTATTACCAGCTCATGTTGCATCACATTTTCTTGATAATCAATTTCGTAGTAATATGGTGAATATAAAAATTATTTTAAAATCGTTTTTGTGGATTTTAAATTATTTTTTTATGATTTTTTTTATTTTGTAGAAATTTTAATTTTATATAGTCTTTTTTTAATGTCTACATATCTTTTCATTATTTAAAAGTTAAATGATTCAAAGAATTTGGTTTACTAGATGAAGGAAAGATGAAGATTAATATTGTCGGGAAACTTTAAAAGTTATTCAAGGATAAAAATCGATAGTTTTGTACAAATATGGGAAAGAAAGTTTCTAAATTATGTTTAGGAAAAGTTAATTTATAATCATAGTATAAGAAGTATGTAACAATTTTATTATAGTCAAAGTAATGATAATATTTTCGTATAATATAATCTAAATTTGTGGATTATTTTGAGTGTGGTAAGAATATAGAAAATCAGTTTTAAATCAATTTTATGAGGTTTTTTTTTTTAAAAAAAATTAAACTTATGAAATATTGTTAGAATTAAATTGTATATTTAAAAGCATTTTGGTTCCAAAGTTATAATTAAATTATAATTTTATATTAAAACAATAAAAGCATTTATAATCAATCAGGCAGGCAGGACTAACTACAAGTTCTGATATATTATTGATTAGAAATTACATTTTTACATACTAATACAGATAGTACTAAACTCTTGGAAAATACCACTTAAAAAAGTGGTCCGCATCATAAAATATTTTAAAAACTATACGTAATCATCGAATTAACGTAAACATTTTTGAATCATTTAACTATAAATTTTGTCTTTTAAATATTTTTAAACAATTAATACATTTTTTCACAACTAAATTCTTTCTATTTTGTTATTTTCTACACAACTTTTAATCTTATTTTAATCAATTTTTAATCTTACGCAAATAAAAAACATAAGCCTTCAATGAAATGATGAGGTTTTCCAGGACGTTAATCACCGAATCTCCAATACAATATAATTTTTTATTTCCCTTATTGTTTTACAAAAACCCTTCCTTCAAATTATACCTAAATCCTTTAAATCCTTTTCTTTTTTATGTTGTTGTCGATATTACAAATTTTTGATTTTTTTTAGTGCCTGCTTGCTGTTGTGCCTGAACATTCTCTACTACAATATATTTTCACACAAATTTTTCAATCTCTCTATATATATATATAATCTATATGTATGTGTGTGTATATAAATAATATCTATTGTTTCAAAACTAACCCCCCTTAGAAGTTAATTTTTAGAGGTATTGGTTTGCTAATTATTCTAGGGTAACCCCGGACAGGAGTTATACCATCAAAGTTATGCTAAAGTTGGTGTTATATTTGCATCAGTTCCAAATTTTCATGAATTTTATACAGAATTAGATGGGTCAGATCAAGGTTTAGAATGCTTACGTTTATTGAACGAAATCATTGCTGATTTTGATGAGGTAAATTAAAAATTAAACAAAAAATATCATTTGTCAGATTTTAACTAACTATCGGTTATTTTGTTAAATTTTTAAAGTTATTGAAAGAAGATCGTTTTCATGGCATTGATAAAATTAAAACTGTTGGTAGTACTTTTATGGCTGCAGTTGGTTTAATACCAGGTAATTTAAAAAATAAAGAAAATAAAACTTTTAGATCTTTTAATTGTAATTATTTTATTTTATTTAGATTATAAAATGATACCAAATGACCCAAATTCAATTAGACGTCAAATGACTGCATTAATGGAATATGTTAAAGCAATGAGATTTTCATTACAAGAAATCAATGATCATTCATATAATAATTTCTTATTGAGAATTGGTGTAAATGTTGGCCCGGTTGTAGCTGGTGTAATTGGTGCTAGAAAACCACAATATGATATTTGGGGTAATACTGTAAATGTAGCTAGTCGAATGGATTCAACTGGTATACCAGGTTATACACAAGTAACTCAAGATGTTGTTGATAGTTTACAAGGTTCTCATTTCGAATTTAGGTAAATACATTTTCTCAATTTTCTGTCTGCCTTAATTACACCAATTAATCCTTTTTTGTTTTGTTTTATAGATGTCGTGGTCAAATTAAAGTTAAAGGTAAAGGAGATATGATTACGTATTTTCTATGTGAACAACAAAATAATGCTTTAAATGGTGAAGTACGTAATGCAATGTTAGGTAATCGGCCACATCCAAATAATTTTGTACAACAACAACAACAGCAACATTCACAACAACAACCGCCACAACAGCAACAACTTAATTCACAAATGCATCCAGCTGAATATTATCAAAAACAATCACAATTTAATGAAAAAAATTACTTGCCAAATATTAACAATGAAAATTATAATATTAAAAAGGATAATTACAATTATGTAGACAATTCAAATGTTTTTAAACAACAACAACAATTGCCACCACCACCACCTCCATCATCATTACATCCTGATGATCCACGATTAAAATATCAAAAACAAAATTATAATAATCAACAACATAATACACAAAATTATTTTAAACATGATATTTATTCAAATCAATCACAACAATTTGTCAGTCCACCAACACAAATTCAAATGCAAGTATTAAATGGTGTTGGTGTTGTATCTACTGCTACAGCAGCAGCAACAGCAACAGTACAGTCATCATCACAAATGAAACCACAGCATTTGGCGATGCGTGAGAATTTCAATATTACTGAAAATCCAAGTATGACAAATTCAGATAATTATAATATTCGTGAAAATTATGGACATCAAATGCCAAATCATAATAATATAATTCGAAGGGCTGATCATATTAATGTACGGAATCAATTTAATAATAATTATAATAATTGTAGAGAAAATGAACCGTTGTTACATTCAGCACCAGTTGCTAAGGTAAGTTTTGCTAGAGCTTTTTTTATTGGATTCGCTTTATTTAGCTTAAATTCAACATTTGAATATTTATATAAAGTAATCACAAGTCCTTAAAATAATGTTTAAGTTTACTTGATAAAATTGCATATTATTGCTAATGTAAATCTATATTTGTTATGGTTCATTCAGTAATGCGTTGCGACTATTTGATTTTAGAACTCGCAGTTTTGTCTATTACAATATTGAAATTGTTATTTGTTATCAATATTTCACTGTGAGCCATAACACTATTAACATCTCTTATAAGTGTTAATAGAAAAACGTTTGAACAGTAACAGTCTTCGCGAATCTTACTTCTATATAATTTCTGCTATTTTATGCCTCTTTCCTATATTTATAAATTTAATTGTGCACCCTTATCACATTACTCATACTATTGATTTAACTATATGCTTTGTTATTAAAATTAATTTTACTTCAAAACATATTTAAAAATAAGATAATTATAATCAGGTAATGCCACGCCAACAGAATCCACCAAAATATGAACCACCACGCTACACTAGTCCTGCACCAGGAATGTTACAACATCAACAGCATCATCATCAGCTACCATTTTCACAGCAATTACCGCCGTCACAACAAAAACCACAATCAGTTATCGCTAGTATACGTAATAATACACCAGTTTTACGCACATATATGAAACCATTACCGAAATTACCACCAGATATCGAAGAGACACGTGAAATGTCATCAACAGATGATTTAAGTTCACGTGCCCATTCGCCCAGTATGAGTTCATCAGATGAAAGTTATTCAAAAACAACTGAAGGTGAAGGTGATGATAATTCACCACGATTAGTAACTAATAATCATCATGGTCTTAAAACAACAAATCCATTACAATGGTTGTATCCATGTGATATTCAAGTTGATCCAACATCACCAAAATTAAGTCCAGCTGGCGGTGGTGGCAGTATTGATCTTAAAGATTATGAAATTAGTTCAACAACAGAAAGTCAAGGACAAACTGTTACAACACACAATAAAGGTGATTCATGTAATAGTTTTGAATATCATCAAGATCGAATAAATAATGCTATAGTAGGAGGAGGAGGTGGAGGTATAGGAACAAGTAGTAATAGTGGTAGTACTAGTAATGGTCATATAGCAAAATCACCATTTGAACGTGAAATCCAAAGACTTTTAAATGAATCATCACGTACTAAAGATAACTTAAATCATTTTAATAATTCATCAGTAAATCAATCCCAACAACAACAATTAAATAGTCGTAATAATATAGAATTAAGTTATTCAAGTAGCAATAATAAATTAGCATCAGCCAATAATAATAAGACTAATATTAATAAATATGAACTGGAACCAATTGATAAAGGTATATCAAAAATGGCCATTAGTACAAGCTTTATGATTGCTAAACATCCTGTTGGTTTAGAGGCAATCAAAGAAATAACTAGAAATAAAAATCCATCAGAATCAAGTCAAATGTAAGTACATTTATATAGAAAAATTGTTTTTATTATTATTGTGAATTCTTTATAATTAATGAATTTCTTATGTTAAGGCAAACATCTGATACAGAATCATGTGAAATCTTACATGAAAATCGTAATCAAAATAATCATCTACAAATGTTAGATTTGACAGCACTTAAACAAATTAATCATAATAAAAATGATCATCAATTTCAACAGAATAACCGATTACTGAGACGTTGTCAATCAAGTGAATGTGAAAATAGTCGTGATAGTTTGGATGTATTAAATGGTGAACATGATGATACAGAAGATAATTTAGATGATGAATTTGATGAAGATGATATAGCAGTACCAACAACAACAACAGGTCATCATAGAAAACGAAGAAATCTTTCAAGTGGAAAAGTAATGTCGAGAAGAATAAATAGTGCAGCAGAAGATGCTGAAGATGAAGAAGATGATGACGACGAGGAAGAAGATGATGATGATGAAGAAGAAAATGTGATAAATGATGAATTAAAATTCGGTGCTGGTCACCACCATCAGTCCATAGATTCAAATCCCGTAGAAAGTCAATCGGAATGGTCAGATGATGATTGTCGAGAAGAAGCAACAGGTAATCTAAAATGTTTCTTTTCATGTTTATCATAAATTTACTTTTATCGTAAAATTTATTTTTATCGTAAATTAATTTCATCGTGTATATTATTTTTATCGTAAATTTTCTTTATTGAAATTCCTTTTTTTTCATCAATTTATATTTATCGTAATTTTTTTTTATATATTTTTCTTAATGAACTATTCAGGTGGTGCAGAATCAACTGGTTATATTACAGATGAACCTGGTTTAGAAAATATATCTTTATTAAATGAAGCCGGTCTTACAGATGCTGAAGGTGCTCTATCTGATGTAAATTCATTATATAATGCACCTGATGTTGATGATACATCAATATCAAGTCGTGCAAGTTCACGTCTTCTTAGTTTAGATTCATTAAGCGGTTTATATGATTGTGAATTAGATTCAAAACATGAAATGGCTATTGTAAATGTATCACATAAAATAAGCAGTAAATTTGGACCACCAAGTTAAATTAATAATTAATTAAGAATTAAGAATAATTTATAAAAAAAAAAAAACAAAGTCTGTTAAAGTGCACTAGTAGCTGTTAAGAGAGGAAACAAAATGGTGACTTAAGAACTCAAAATTTGGGATTTTTTTTTATCGTATTTAAGCTTTAATAATTTAAAACAAATATTTTAGTTATGATTTTTGCATATAATATTTTATTATTATAGTAAGTGTGAAAATTTATATATTTCACTCTCTTAAAAGTGTTTTTTTTATATATAATTTGTAATAATTTAAGAACTATAAAATTTATTGCAAATAAGTTTATATTAATTTAATTTAATTAATTATAAGAATATTATTTATAACTTTAAGAAAATTGTAAAAGTATTTGTTAAAAAATATTTTATTGAAATAAAATTTATTTCCTTTTTTATTATAGATTAAAACAAAAAGCTTCCAAAAAAAATTATCTTTATTATTATGTTTATTATTTAGAAAATTCCAAAATTAAATTAGATAGGTTAGACTCCAAAATTTAACAAATTTTCATAATTCGTTTATTTTAAATATAGAAGCCGAAAAAATAGACAAGGCAGTTAATTGTATTTATTTAAGGTCTGTAAAGCCTAGCCATTAATCAGAAGTAACAAAAAGAACAGAAATTTAAATTATTTGAAAGCTGCTGGCAAGATGTTAATGGCATACATCGAAATTTGCTTTCAACTTTAATTAAATTTTCCACGGTAAAGTTTATTTTTGTAAATTTTATAAAAATGTAATACAAATTTAGTACACGGAACAATATTGCTATTCTTAGTAAATTCAGAAAACACAAAATATTCGTAACTCTTAAAATACTAGTTTTTCTTAAATGAAATTATATTAATTTTTTTCACATATTTTAAATGCCAAAATTATCAAAATTTATGATTATGTATAAATAAATCCAAATAAAAAAGACTTTAATATTAGATTAAATATCGTTTAATCGCAAATTGATTCGATATATCATTAAACGTTGAATTTTTCAAAGTTATAATAAAACACCTTGCCACAGTTTCAAAGTCTCGAAATCGTTCAAAACAAGTCATCAAATTTAGCAATTAGAACTATTTCGAATATTTTTCATAAATCAACAAAACAATTTGTGTTTTTCCTTGCAAATTTTAATTTGTCATTTCAATTTGTCACATTAAATAAAAACTATATTTTAATGTAAACATTAAATAGTTTAATGTAAAAATTTAATTATTTAAAAAAAAAAAACATGAAAAAAGCTTTATTAAAATTTTAGAATAAATACGATTTAAAAATTAATTGTTGTTACAAAAAATACTTTTTCAAAAATAGTGAAAAAAAAATATAATTTGACTGATTAATAATTTTTAATACATAATTTTTGTTTTTGATTTTATAAACAATTGTAGTTTTAAAATTAAGTTTATAAAAAAGTTGCTTAAATGTGGATTTACTTATGCGACGTTTTCTTACGACGATTGTAAGCGCCATAGTTTCTGACGCGGAATTCAATTTACATATGACTTAACGAAAAAATTTCAGCAACATTTGTTTCTCATTGGTTGAATCGAAAAAAAATCTACTGCAGCGAGAAAAAGTCGTATAAGTAAATCTACCTTTAATATTTTTTAAGCATATTATATAATTTTAAATAAAAATTGTAATAATTAAATGTACTTAGAATTACTATAATATATTTAAAATTAAAAAAATATATACTATTAAATTATAGGGAAAATATCTGAAATAAATACACCGACACATTACAAGAATAATATTTAAAAAATATATAAAAAAAAAACTCAAGTTTATTTAACAAATTAAAATTGTAAAATAAAAATAATAATATTAAAATAAAATTATATATTTTATTACTTTTATGAACTAAAAAAAAAGAAAACTTAAAAAAAAATGCAAGCAGAAATAACAGAATTCCTTTAATTGTCATCATTGTCGTTGTGTCATTTATAAAATGTATAAAAATTTACTAAAAACAATTTACTTAAATATTTTTTAAATGGTAAAATAATTATATAAAAAAAAAAACAGGAAATTATTTAGAAAGAAAGTAAAATTAGATAAACATGGCAATTATTTTTGTTAATTAGAAATAAAAACCAATAAAAAATATAATAAAATTTACACAGAAACTATTTTATAGCACAATTTAAAATTTTGTAATAAACTAAATTCATAACAATTCTTACAATTAAATCTATTTATAATTGCTTTTCCAAATTGTCCTACATAAAACGAAATAAGAAATCAATTTAATTTCTTAATTACGATACGTTTAAAAGAAACTACCGAAAATTAGCTATTCGTGTTTAACCCTTTCAAATTTGTATATTTTTTCGAAGTTAAATTTGTCATGATATATGGTAAAATGCGATTATTGCTACAATATATATTATAGCGGATCGTAAGGGTTAATTCATAATTTAGTTATCAGTTTTACAATATTTTGGTTGTTTCACTGGGTTTGAAATCAATGTCATATCGTGTAAATAGAAATAGCAATCCTACAAACAAAAAAAAATAATAAAAAAAACATCTCAAAATCAAACAAATTAAATGCAACTAAACTTTCAATTAGGTAAAAGATAATTAGAAAAATTACCAAAAACAAATAATAATAATAAAATCTAACTACCACTAACTACCAAAGGGTATAATAAAATATCGTATTATTACTCTTTGATATACTACAAAAATCTAAATTTTATCATTTATACCAATTGTTACCTCATTTCAAAATATCACATTATTAAATTTAAAAAATTATTAATTAAAAATATTCAAAATTTACTCATATAATTATTATTACTGTTCTTTTAACAAGAATTTAAAAGCAGCTCGTTCATAAAAAAAATTAATTAATGTATTTTAAATAAACAAAAATTATATTATTATTATTATTATTCATGTAAGAAAGGAATCATTAAATAAAAAATAAAAACAATAAAAATGTAAAGAAAACTAAATAAATAAGAAATGAAAATTATAAAATAAATAAAATGCAATTTAAAAAATTTGAATTTTTATTAAAAATTATTGATATTATGGCAATAGCATGCTATCATGACTGTCAACTTAACCATCATATCCCTCAAACTAG
The DNA here is from genome assembly GCA_963920725.1 of Rhamphomyia laevipes. Taxonomy (NCBI): domain Eukaryota; kingdom Metazoa; phylum Arthropoda; class Insecta; order Diptera; family Empididae; genus Rhamphomyia; species Rhamphomyia laevipes. The sequence goes on from OY987256.1 coordinate 41,458,831, forward strand.
TTAGTAAATGCTCAGAGGAGCTCGTGTATATTGAGGATCATTAAAATGTTACGCAACTCTTTGTTACTGGTCATAGGAATATTCCGTAAACAAACGATCTTGATTATCTAACCAGCAAACTACATACGGAAATGTTACACTTCCTGGATGGTGAGTTGTATCAAAATGGTTCTATAGAGCAATTAGAATCTTTGTCTTAGACATCATCATTATATTTGTCACAGAATCATCATTATAACCAGCCAGCCATACAATTTCAATTTTACTAGAAATCAACTTATTTTTCAAAAATTGTAAACGAGTTGTATGTGTACTCAAATTACTCGTCGGTTGATCCATGGAAATCGGAGAAAGTAGATTTTTGTACCAATGTATTTGATCTCGATTTTAATGATAATTTCAATTTCCTGGAATATAGTATCATATCCAAATGAAGAGTCTGGTTAACGACTTTTCAAAAATATATATTTTTTTAATTTTTAATCATTAGAACATTGGGCTTACAGATTACAGTGTTCTAAAAATATTTGTTTTCAACATCAAATAGGAGGAAGATCGTGTAATATAATAATCTATGTATATGATGTCTTAAATTGTTGAATTGATAGTTCTGAACTGTTAGAGTTAGGGAGTCTTAATGTTTAGGCAGTCGTTTTCTTTCTGTCCCATTTCATAAGACCAATTATGGTAGATGTGAACCCTAGATGTGATCTCTAGATGTGTAACAAAGGCAATGATTATGTTTAATGCAAATATATGAACTTAATAGATTTCCATCACGATACGGAATTTTGTATAAATAAATTAAAAGACAGTGATTCATTATACGTTATCACTGATTAATTATTTAATCTTTTTTAATAACTAGGTTAGTTTAGGTTAAGAAAGGAGCATGACGATCCGTGATCAATACGCATCATGTGAGATCTCTATTGATCCCTATGTTAGATTCAAAAACTAAGCACTAATCCTATCAAAAATTCTACTGACTTTTATGAAGAGAACAAATCTCCACAAAGGCAGTGTTGAAAGGGCCGACCAACCGAGTAGTATCTCACCAAGTATTGATACCTGACACATGCAAGTCTAACGTAGTCACGCACTAGATGTTCCAGTGTGGGTTCCATAGTTTTGTACCTACAGCGAGACAAGCCATTCATGGGAATCCCTGGATAAGTACCGTGTTTATCTATCAAGCTGTGACCAGTAAGGAGTCCGATTAGTTGTTCTATTCATGGATAGAATAATCTCCGATATCTTCTTGGACAGTTACTAATTTTATTATATTTTGTACATAGTTTCTACACATTAATAATTTAACTATGTTTTATTATACGTATCAATTTAAATTTTAAATTATTACTATGGTTAAATATATATAAAAAATCCTACATCTTAGGAAATTGCAATTAATATGATACAGTAAATTTGGTGGTGACACAGATTATACGCTAATTGTCAATTAGACTTAAATTTGCACAATCAAAAGTAAGTAAATCATTTTAAAATGTATATACCATAGATATCATATCACAAATCTTAGTCTGCTAAACAACATAGAATTAACTAACACAAAATAGATATCTTAATAGGTTTATAGAAATTCATAGTCGGATGGTTGTAGGTTGTAGGTTGTAGGTATACGGCACATCAATTATTAGAATATGTCAGTATTTCCAATATAAAAATTCAGTTTTGCCCTCCAATTTCATAAATGCATTAAATCTTTTACAGTGTTTATTGAATAAAATTTTAAATAAATTTTAAATTTAGCTATTATTAAAGTTAATTATGCCATTAAAAATTTTAGAATAAATTTGAAAAATTTATATGTATACGTCAAATAACTTTCCTCTGTCGTTACAACTTTATATTTTTAGCATTTGTATTTTGCAATACTATATATATATATTTTTATAGATAAAAGAACCCCTTAAACTATCAATATTATTGGAATAAAAAAGTACAATTTTAGTTTAAATAAATAATAATCTAATGGTCGATAGGAAAGTAGCAACAATAAAATTCATACGGCAATTTAAAATCACAGTAATTCTACATATTAAACTTAATATTTTATTTTTACCTATGGTTTCTTTTCACACAATTAAATTATTCAAATAGAAAATTAAAGGTTTGTGGAAATGCAAACTTATCAAATACAATTTAATTTAGCTAAAACTACAGAATTTTACTTTTATTGTAGAAAATAAGTTAAAAAATATGATGATTCAGGATTCAAGTCCAGAAATTAATTTATAACTCGACGTTTATATAACACAATCGTAAAATAACAAATTTTTTTCGAAATAAATCTGTGTGCAGTATTGCATTTGTGTTCTTACCGCCACTAGGCAATGCATACTGAAACTGAATTCTTAAAAAAATTGATGATATAATCAACAAATTCATCAATGATTTTTTGTATTTCTCAACAATAGTCGACAAATCAATTTCTATTGATTGTAATTTGAAATTAGTGGCATTAAACCGCAATCGATCCAAAGTGAATTTATAAAATGTCATCATAAAACCGCATTCGAGTCGATTCATTTGATTGCTAATATTTTTAACTTGGCTTCTAACTTAAGATGATACGGTATCATCTTCTGATAGTTATTGTAATATTGAGTATCAGAAAGATTGTTAATCGAGCACCAATTTAAAGCAATAAAATTTAGGACGCTAAATGTCATCCCTAGGGAATTGCCTACATTTACCTGTTAGTAAATGTGGCCCATGTTTGTGTAACTTATTAACAAAGTTTAATTTATTAGTATATTATGAAATAAAATTGAAATGTAGTAATAATATTAAAATTCTATATTATTTATGATTTTCAATTATTTAAACAATAATTTGGAATATGATGGCATAATTTTAAATTAAATAATTGTTTATTATTTGTCAATTTGGTCGCCTAAACTTAATATTTTGTTATAAGGACTTTAGTTGATATTCGAGACTGCTTCAAGGATAAACTAGAAATGGAAATATTTTTTGTTTTAGTTGTTTTTATAAGATTTTTGGGTTTTGCAAAAATAGCCCATGCTCAAATTCAAAAACCTTCAGTAGAGTCTATTTCAATTGGTAAGAAAGTTCAAATTTTTGATAAGTTATTAATTAAAGACTTAATTAAAAAACTCATTATTTTACATTTTAAAGCATTCATCCTTGACGAATATCAATATGAGATGCCCAATCAAATATCGAAAATGCTCAAAGATATAGAATCCACACAGAAAAATTTAATATTTAAAGATTATTACATAATTTCACAACCACAAAATGTAAACGAAACTATGGAAGAATGTAAAAAATCTGTAGAACAAAAATTATATTTAATTTATTTAATATTTTTCAAAATTTTCAAGTTTGCAGTATTATTTTAAATCAAATATCAATTTTAATTGATCTCACATATACGAAATTTGTTAATGGAATTGAAATTATAAAAATTTTACAAATTCCATATATTCAAATTGACATATCGATTACACCATTCATTCAAGTATTAGAAAATTATCTAATAGCTCGATCTGGACATGATGCTGGTTTTTTATTTACGGATAATAAAAATTTCGAAGAAGCAATTTATTATTTGGTTATTGAACAGCCACAATTACGATTAGGTTTATTTAAAAGTACGGAATTAAATTTTATAAACAGAATTAAGGATTTAAGGCCAACACCATCATATTTTGGTATATTTGCTACTTCGGAAAATATGAATTCAATTTTCAAACAAGTAAAAATCCAAATTTCTCTTCGTATTACATATTAAAATTCGTTTTCATTTTTCCACAGATTTCTCAAACCAATCTAATTAAAAGACCAGATATATGGAATTTAATATTTTTGGATACAAAATATGAAAATTTCCGTAATGAAGAAAATTATGATTTTGAAATAATAAAATTTTATCCAGATAAAAATTATGCTTGTAAATTTTTAAAATCAAATAATAATTGTTTAATACCAGAAACATTTACAGTATTATTACATATTTTATAATTTCTCCAATTATATTAATTAAAAAAAATTATTTTTAGTTTCCTATTGCAACCCTAACAGAAGTAATAATAAATATTCAAAATAAATTGGATATGTTGAATTTAGAATCGAAATCTTTTGATTGCAGTAATTTCAATAATGAAATCGATTTTAATAATTCGAATTTAAATTTATTAGATTTATCGTATCATTTTACTGATAATTCTTTACTTAAAGTAGTTAATAATAATAAAATTTCTTATAATTTGAATATGAATATATCAGTTAACATGACCAAAAGTAATTCAGTTCCAATTGCTGTATGGAATGATGGACAATTTATTAATTTAATAGAAAATATTCAACCAGCAAAACGATTTTTTCGAATAGGCACTACAGAGGTAATACTAATTTACACTAATTAATACAATAAAATAATTTTTTATAATATAAATTTTACACATTTTATTTCTACACAGTCAGTTCCATGGTCAATGATTCGTCGTGATCCTAAAACTTATGAAACAATTTTAAATACTGAAGGCCAACCAATATGGGATGGATATTGTATTGATCTAATAAAGAAAATATCTGAAAAAATGAATTTTGATTATGAAATTTTACCACCAAAACGTGGAACATTTGGTGAACGATTATCAGATGGTAGTTGGGATGGATTAATTGGTGATTTGGTATCTGGTGATATTGATATTGCTTTTGCTGCATTAAAAATGACAGCAGAACGTGAAGAAGTTATTGATTTTATTGCACCATATTTCGAACAAACTGGAATTTCTATTGGTTATATTAATTCTATTGGTTATATTAGTAAAACGTTACTGTTTTTTAATCATTTTTTTTTTTTTTTGTAGTTATACGTAAACCAGTTCGTGAAACATCACTTTTTAAATTTATGACCGTTTTAAGAGTTGAGGTATGGTTAAGTATTATAGCAGCTATTGTTGTAACAGCGATAATGTTATGGTTATTAGATAAATATTCACCGTATAGTGCAATTAATAATAACGATGCATATCTTTATCCAACAAGGTACCATAGTCCATTTAAATAGTTAAAAATATATATATTTTCTTGAATTTAACAACATATAAAATTACCCATAGAGAATTTACATTAAAAGAAAGTTTCTGGTTTGCATTAACTTCATTTACTCCACAAGGTGGTGGTGAAGCACCAAAAGCAATTTCTGGTCGTGTACTTGTTGCAGCATATTGGCTATTTGTTGTACTTATGTTAGCCACATTTACAGCAAATTTAGCTGCGTTTTTAACAGTTGAAAGAATGCAAACCCCTGTGCAATCTTTAGATCAATTGGCTAGACAATCACGTATTAATTATACAGTTGTAGAAAATTCTGATACACATGAATATTTCATAAACATGAAATTTGCTGAGGATACATTGTATAGAATGTGGAAGGAATTAACATTAAATGCAACATCAGATCAGAGAAAATATAGGTAACTATATATATAAATATAAAATTATAAATTTCCGATTGTAAATTGTTTGACAACATTTTAGAATCTGGGATTATCCAATTAAAGAACAATATGGTCATATTTTACTTGCAATAAATTCATCGAATCCTGTTAAAAATGCTATTGAAGGTTTTCGTAATGTAATTGAACATGAAAATGCTGATTATGCTTTTATACATGATTCAGCTGAAATAAAATATGAAATATCAAAAAATTGTAATTTAACACAAGTTGGTGAAATATTTGCTGAACAACCATATGCAATTGCTATTCAACAAGGAAGTCATATTCAGGTATAACATTTCATTTGATTTTTAAATTAGTTGTCACAATTTTAAATTAATTTAAATTATTATCTTTATTATTATATAGGATGAATTAAGTTATACTTTATTGGAATTGCAAAAAAATCGTTATTTCGAAGAATTAACAGCAAAATATTGGAATAATAAAGAATGTTCAGATTCCGATAACGATGAAGGTATAACATTAGAAAGTTTAGGTGGTGTTTTTATTGCTACACTTTTTGGTTTGCTGTTAGCAATGATTACACTAGCCGCTGAAGTTTTTTATTACCGCCGCAAAACAAAGAATATCAAACAAGTTATACCAATAATGGATAAATCTAATGTAGATAAATATTTGCATGAAACTAAAATTTTTGGTAAAAAATCGAATATGAACATAACACCACCGCCTTCATTTAAACATGCTATTCGTAATGCTGATAACAAACGTATTAATAAAATTATATTGGGATCAGAAGAACAATTTAAACCAACGAAATTAAGACGTACTGAATTTATATCAGTTTTACCAAGGAATTCAATAAAAAAGAATTCAATTCCTTATTACGAATAAATTATAATTAAATATTTAAAATTAAATTAATTTTGAAAATATCACTTTTATTACGAATTTTCAATTAAATATGAAAAGTATTTGGAGTAAAATTTATCTGAAACACTAAAGATGTTTTAAAGACCAAGTTTCTAAAGTAGCTGATTGACCAGTAGTAGTTGTAGTTGTTGTTGTTATAGTCTCTTGTTGTGATGATGATTGTGTATCAATAATTTCACCTTCAAAAATATCATGAAAATTTCTGTAAACAATAAAAAATATAGATAACCAATTTATGCAAATGAAATATTACTATTTTTTTTTATTAAATATTTACCCTTGATTATTATTATTTTCTGATTTTAGTAAATTCATAAGAGTAACATTTGTTACATCATTGTTACCATGTTGCTGTCCACCATTACTATTAACATTTGCGCTACCAGATGAAAAATCTAGAAAATTCATAAATTCATCTTCACGAAATTTAATATTTTGACTTTCTTTCATCATTTTATCATATTCTTGATAAATATTATTAAATTCATTAATTTCTGAACGATTTCTAGAAATTATATTATTTTTGAAATAATTATGTATTGATATTAATGAATTTTGTGTCATAGCGAAATATCCTTTTTCTAATGTTAATATATCTAATTTAGGAATTTTGTCAATTCCTTCATTTGTCCGGACATCATTTACTTGAACTAAAAGATTTCTTATAAATTCATCAACAGCATCCGTAAAAGTTATTAAAGCACTATTTGACGCATCTGAGAAAATTAATCACCAAATAAGAAAGTATATATTATGAAGTTTTGCCAGTAATCCATTTTTTTTATCTTTAATAAAATACTTACCAGTAAATCCAACAACTCGTAGCAAACCACAAATAGATTTTCTTATTGATTCTCGACAAATTTCTTTATTCACACAAGGATATTTACGTTTAATACCACGTGAAAAATCTGTTTCTATTGGCGGTATAAACCAAATTGGTTTCGTAAATTTATCATCACTAATTATTTCAGCAGTATTTTCAGGTGGGAAATCAACTTGTGGTATCATTTGACAAGGATTTAGTAAATAATTATTAAAACCCTTTAAAAAAAAAACGAAATAAAATTGTAAAAACTGTATAAATTATTTCAAATCCAGATAATGCTTACAGATTTATTAGCATAGGTATCAATTAATGTTTGTAACATTTCTGTTTGATTCATAACTTCAACTGTTTGTGACACTAAAGGATTTTCCAATTTAATTTCTTCCCTATAAATTTGGAAATTTTGGATTTGTAATTATATATACCGTATAAATAAATTTAGTTAATAATAATTACATTTTTTCTTCAGTTTGTATAACTATTTCTTTAAGTTTTTTTAACTTTTCCATTTTATATCTAGGTGTTATTATATCATCTGCTATTGTTTGTGGAAATTTATCAGATCCATCATCAAATTCACCCCATAATCCATGAGATTGCATTTTAAATATCTTAATAATATAACACTTTTATTTAAATAAAGAATTTTAATTCAACCATTAAATAAATTTATGAAAACAATAATTGTTTGTATACAAAACAAGAATACCGACAATAATCCAAATAAATGTCAATTTTACATTCGGCGATTCAGCGAAACTTTTATGTTGATTGTGGTGAAATTGTGATGTGTTGTGTTAGTGTTTTGGTTGGTGAATTGTAATTCACTGTGGTGAAAGTGGTTTTTTTTGTCATCCAAGACATGATCCATCCCAGCATCAGTCAGGCTTGCAGCTCTGGCTCTGGCACATGGATTTTATAAATTAAAATTATTATAAAAAAATTAACAGCTGTTTACTAGTAGACGATCGAATGTTTGTTTAAAATAAAATATATTACATATTTCATTTAAGATTTAAGTTTATTAACAAAAAAAATCAAGAATTAACATTAATCATAATGCCTGTTATAAAGGAGCCAAATATTCTAATAACTGGTAATTGCATATCAGTTTGTTATTCCATTTATTAATTTTATATTAAATTTTATATGTATAATTTTGTATAGGGACTCCTGGTGTTGGTAAATCCTTGTTATGTGAAAAATTATCTGAAAAATTAAAATTTAAATGGTTGGATATATCAAAATTAGCAAAAGAAAATGATTTTATTGAAGAATATGACGAAGAATATGATTGCCCTGTTTTGGATGAGGAAAAGGTCAGTAAATATGAAAATAATGTTCATTTTAGTCTACTCTAAACTAAACTAGTAAATTTTTTTTAAATTTGTAGTTACTTGATTATTTGGAACCAATTATGATCGAAGGTGGTAACATTTTAGAATATCATGGATGTGATTTCTTTCCTGAAAGATTTTTTGATATTGTTTATGTTGTCCGATGTGATAATACAATTTTATTTGATCGATTAAAAGAACGAAATTATAATGATAAAAAATTAAAATCAAATGTTGAATGTGAAATATTTCAGACAATATTAGAAGAAGCTAAAGATTCATATCCAGTTGATATTGTCATTGAATTAAGAGGTGATAAAATGAGTGATTTGGATGACAATATAAACAAAATCAAAGAATGGTATTCATCATGGAGAAGGAAATAATTAAAAATACTTCTTTTGTTTTTCGAAATTTAAAAAATCAATCTATCAAAGCAATTATAAAAAAATATTATAATTACAATTAATAAATAATTTTATTTCATTGTACGTTGTACGTATTTTCTTAAAATTTCATTGTATTTCTTATTTTTATTTTTATTAAAAAAAATTAAAAACCAGTTGTATTTGTTCGTTTTATAACTTTACCTAACCTTACAAAATCATCTCTAACCTAATTAAATAAAGTTTTTGACATGTTGTCGTTAACTAGAAAGTTACCAGCAGCACTTGCTACATTTGTATATAAATTTCGATTTTTCGCAAAAAATCAATTCCAAAAACATCTTTTAACAATGAATAAAGTATATTTTCGACGGTTACCATCTAATAATCAATTACAAATAAATTTTCGATATAAAAATGATGAATTGAATGTAGATCGCGATTTTAATTTTAATAGAAACTTTAATGAAAAAATTGAAATTTGTTTGGATAGAATCAAAACTAATATAGAAAAAGAAAGTGTTAAAAAAAATAAAAAAAGGAAAAAGGTTAAACAAGTTGAATCAGTAAAAGTAAATCCAAATTCACAAGATAATATTTTTAAAACCATAGAGAATAATTTTCAGATCCAGTCCAAACAGGTAAGAATTTATAACATAAGAATATAACACATAACTAAGCAATCATGTATAAGTAATGTTGTTATTTAATATTATATTTTTCTAACAAGATTGAAGTACAAATATTAAAGAATGATTTACTTGTGCAAAATTCAACATTTTCGGAACTTTTTGGTGAAGAAATTAATTATGGTGGTTCCAATTTAGTTTTGAAAATTCTTGAAGATGATTTCGAAATACTATATAATAAACCATGGGTATCAAATATAAGTTTACCCAGTTGTATATTGTCAGGATATTATGTATACCCAATTAAAATGGAATTAGAATTTGCTAATAAAGAAGATTCATCAGGTTATTGGTATAGAGGTGATATGGTAAAATATTTTTCTTTTTATTATAAATCAATATGATTAACTTATTATTATTATTTTAACTTAGCCAAAATCTAATAAAATAGATGAAATTTTATGGACCAAAATTCATGATGGTTTTACATATCGTACAAGAAATGAAGATGTTGGCAATTACATAAAATTTGAATTGATACCAAAAAGTTTAGATGAATTTGGACCATCAGCTGAAGTTATATCAAAATCTGTGGTACAAGCTGGTCCAGGCAAATGTCCATTCGAAGATCGACATTTATTTACACAAAGAAAATTAAGTGGTGATGAATTTCGTGTAGTTACATATAATATTTTAGCTGATTTATATGCTGATAGTGATTATTCACGTAAAGAATTATTTCCATATTGTCCAGCATATGCACTTAATATAGATTATCGTAAACAATTATTTATTAAAGAAATTATTGGCTATAATAGTGATATTATTTGTTTGCAAGAAGTGGATTGTAAAGTTTTTGATCAAGATTTAGTACCAATATTAGAAACCGATAATTTAAGTGGTGTTATGGAAAAAAAGGGACAATCTGGTGAAGGTGTAGCAATATTTTATCGTAATGATCGTTTTGATTTAATAAAAGAGTATGGAGTTAATATTGGTGAGAATATAACAAAATTAGATATATTTAAGGATTTGGCGGCAAAAATATCTACTAATAAAAAATTGTTGGATAGAATTCAAGAAAGGGCTACAACATTACAAGTAAGATATTCAAAAAATATATTATGTATATAGTTTTTTTTTAAATAAATTCTCTATTAAAAAATGTATTGTTTTGAAGGTTTGTCTTTTACAATTTAAGAATTGTGGAAAATATATAATTTGTGCAAATACACATTTATATTTTCATCCAGATGCAGATCATATTCGTCTATTACAAATGAGTTTTTGTATGTTATTTGTAGAAGATGTTTACAGAAAGACAGTTGAACAATATAAAATATCAGCAGATAATATTTCAGTATTATTTTGTGGTGATTTTAATAGTACACCAGACTGTGGAATTTATAAATTGATGACAAATAAATTTGTTGATGAAAACTGTACTGATTGGCAGAGTAGTAAGCATATTTATTTTAAATCTTCCTATATTTATCTTTGTTATTTTTCTTTAGATAAATCTGAAGCTGTAAGGAATGTGGCTCTGAAACAGAGTTTTAATATTCGGTCTGCTTGTGGTACTCCAAAATATACAAATTATACACATTTATTTTCAGGTTGTTTAGATTATATATTCTATCAAACTGATAACCTTCTAGTAAATCGGGTAATAAAATATTTCTGCTTATCATATTTTTATTTTTTAAATTACTAATATACTTTTATTTAATATTTTTTAAACAGATAACTCCAGTACCAACTGACGATGAACTAGATTCTCATACTGCAATACCTTCTGTTGTTTTTCCCTCAGATCATGTTTCATTAGTAGCTGATCTTAAATGGAAATCATATTTTTTCCCTAAGTAAGGTTATTTAAAAAAATTTATTTAGTGTAATATTGAAATTTATTAAAGTAATTTTTATTTTATTTTTTATATAAGTATGAACAATAAATTTCTAATTAATAAACTTAATATTCAATATTTTCAACTTGTGTGATATCAAAATCTTCGTTATCCCATTGAGAATTATTACTTTTTTCTTGTGTTTCTACAGTATTCCACAATTCATCATCATCATTCGCATCCATTAATGTTTCAGAATTTTTTTTATATGTTGTAGATGTTGATTTTTTTCCTTTTATAATTGAAGAATTTTGGGAATTATTTAAATTTGTAGTTGTGGCACTTGCTTTTGTTGGTTCTTTATTGACCATAATTTTTTGACTTTCTTCAAAATATTGATTTGGATGATTAATACCTTGTTCCAATTTAACATCATGCGAAATTTCAAAATATTTTGTACATGCTAGTTGAAAATGTCCTCGTTGTACAAAACTCATAATATCTTGAACATGAGCTGCTGAAATACCGTAGTTGGATATTTTTAATTTTAATGCTGATTGATCCATATGACGAAATGGACAACCATGTGTATCATTTGGACCAATACTTGGTCTAATAATTGTCAAACATGATTTTGGTGAAAGATTTATCCTTGAACCTTCTTTACCATAATTATGCCGAATATTATATGAATAACTTTTTTCAAATTTTTCTAAATCCATTTTTTTTGTAAATTCGTCACGCCAGAAACGTAATGAATCTTCTAATGTAACACCAATACCTTTCAAAAATAAACCATATTGCTGCCGGCCATCATATTTAAGATGATTATTAATACGTAATGTTTCGTGACACATTCGCATACATAATGGATATGATTTTTTCATTAACTGTTCCAATGATTCAATTGGTACGCCACCAGAAATTCTCGATAATGTATAATCTTTACCTGTATACGAATTAATAAAACTTTTTGTTAAATAATGTAAACGTTCATCAGTTTGAATATCTGGTAAAAGTTTTTGTTGTGTAATCTGTAAACCATATTCAATTTCAGCTTGATGTTTGGCAGCTACAATTGATACAAAATCATGGGTATTGACATAAGCAAAACCATTTTTTAAATAACATTTTCTATTTTTAACCAAATCTAATACTTCAGTGAAATGTACTTTATAGAAATCTAATAATTCAATTTTACTATTACTTTGACCAACAGTACTTTCATAAAGGCCATCTTTAACATCATTTTTTTGTTCCTCTGTTAATGGTATATAATTTATCATTTTATTAATTTCTAAAAATTGTTTTATTTCATTAGTTGTTAATGAAGCAAATTTATAACGAAATATATCCATTTCATGTTTTATGAACCATCTATAATAAAAACAAATTTCTCGTTCAAATTTCTCATAAAAAAATAAATAGAATGCAAGTGTTGTGTTGATAAAAATAACAAATAAATACAATGAAAATTTTAAATTGATATAACAATAAATCAAAATGAAATTCAATGTGATAATGATATTAAATACTTGAATGTGGTTATTGATACAAAATTAAATTTCGGTAATCGTTTAATTAGAGATTGTAAAATACCTGGTTTAAGGAATATACGAAAAAAAAATATTGCGATCGGTTAATATTAATGTGTACAAGAAATACCGTACATTAGTATTACCATATTTTAGTTATTGTTCATCCATGGGAACAAATGAATGAATTACCACAAAGCAAAAGGTACAATATCATTTGAAACTATGTTAAAACATTTAAATCAAATGATCAAATTAAAGATTTAAACATAAAATTTTGTATTTTCTTTTTAAAATTACACTTTGTTACCAACAATATATTTATCAGAAAATTGGAGCTATGTAAGTGGATGCACAACTGACAACCGTATAATTATGAGCTTGAATTTATTTAATTCAGTTCAGCAGTAAATAAATATCATATTTTTTAGAGAAGAAACAATTGTAAAAGTAAAATAATTTTTGAATTTGAGTACATATATAATTTATATTTTTTTTTAGTATTAAAGTTTTGTAAATGTATGTAATGTTTTTTTAATAAACTAATGAATTATTTAAACTTACTATATTATTTTTCTGTGATATTTACCTTTTCAGATCATCTGAACGACAGTACGCTATTCGTAATATAAAATGTGATATATAATCATGATGTCTTGCTTGTAAGTCTATATCTTTTTTAGTACCAGCATGACCATTTAATAAACGAGAATATCCTTTAAGTCCTTCACGATTTAACTCAGCTGTAATATATTCTTTATATTCATCTGATAGAAAACGAATATTTTTTGAACTTGCTTGTTCAAATATTCGCAAAACTTTTAAACGTTCAAGAGCTAAATCTTCGAATTCTTGGAGTTTAATCTCTTGAATTGGTGGTAATCTATATAACATTATATTATGTGGATAAAGTAATTCTAAATTATCAAATTCTGGTTTACGTTCAATTTTAGGACGAACTTTTCGTGTGAAATCCATTTTTCTTTATTTTTATTATTTTTTTGTATTATTTATAGTAGAGTAAAATTGAAAATGAAAATCAAAGTCAATTTTGGCGCCTTTTTTTGACAAGAGAAATTACCTAATAGGGTGCGCTCTGAAATTCTAATTATATTTATACTGCTACACTATTAAAAATATCATTTAATAATGTAAATACATTGGAATATGAATTTAACAAAACGAAAAACAAATTGGTATATTTAATATATATACATTATATATTTTTAGCTATTATCTTCTAATTTCTAATATATTTACTATAAAATCGACGAGAAATTTTAATACATATTTAAATTTTTCGAAATGTCCCAATTTCGCTTCACAAAAATATAATTCATCAATTTTCTGTTCTAGTTACTGGTCCAAAATTAAAGAAATACATTATTTTATAAATTATATTCAAATAAACTGTGTACACTAATAATTAATTTTATAAGAGGCTATCATAAACTTCAGGGACGTCTATAGCGTGGCCTTATATTGTAGCGTCAATTTCAATTTATAGGAATTCGCTTTATGAAATTATATCAAGAAAAAGATAATATTCCTCTACCTACGCTATACCCAATTTTGAAATATTTTTATAACTTACATTTTTTTAAATTTAATCTCAGCAAATATATATCTTTACATAAATATTTTTATGTCGTCCCTCTAATCATCTGCAAAACTTCCAACCCAAAACTCATTAAAAACCGTCTTATATACACAGTTAAACCCAAGAGCAACTCTCGCCGCGCTGATAAGTTATCTTGAAACATATAAAAATATATTGAGAGTAGTACTCGCCGCTTGCGAATTGTTACTTCCAGTTGATATTTTCCGCTCTGGCGGTTTAATTATAATTGTTTATAATAATTTTATAAACAATTTTTTCAAATTTTCAAATTTCAATTTTTTTTAACATTTCAAAGCGGCAATCGCATAATGCAAACGGAAATTTTGAATCTACAAGTAGTGAACGTCTATCGTTTAATTGAAAATCTTAAAGCATAAATCATAATTTAATAAAAAAAAAAAAATTAATTAAATAAACATTTTATCAATTGATTCAGTATTTTATTTTTTGTTTGTTTTAGTTTTTTTTTCTTGTTCTTGTCTATATTTTTTTATTTAACAATATTGTATTTTTAATTTCTTTGTGTAAGTCAAATAAATTTTATATATTTAGTTTTTAAGCTCATCCGAATTTTTTTAAACAAAATTTATTTTTATTTTGTTTATATTTTATTCTTAAAAATAAAAAAAAAGAATATTTTTACATATAATTTTTGTTCTTGTCGTAAGTAAAAAAAAAAGAAAATTTAAATATCGAAATTTTAAAAATTAAAAATATATATATATAAAGTAAATATATATAAATATTTTCGTTGATGATATTTTTGTTTACATACAATAATAATAATAATAAATTTGTTTTACATATTTTAACCAAGGAAGAGCTGTGATATCAAATCAATAAAATAAAAAGTGTGGTTAAGAAAAAAAAGAAAGAAGCAAAAAAAAAAAAAAATAAAATAAAAATTATTAATAAAACAAAAAAAAAATCTTAAAAGTCTTTTTCTTTATAATTTTATCATTCATTTTTATATCATCATTAATAAAACTTTTATATTTTTGAAACTGTGACGTTTTTTATTTTTTAAATTTAAATAAATATTATTTAATTGTATTATTTATAATTTTAATTAATGTAGTTTTCTATTTTCTGCTTGTGAGTGAATTGTAGTTTTTCTGTTTTTTTTTTTTTTGTAATTTAATTTTTAATTTTGTTTTATTCTTTCTATATTTTGTTTAAAATCTTGTTCAGTTTACTTTTTTTTAATCTTAAAATTTTTTTTTCTTCGATTTTTTTTTTATTATTTCTTGTTTTAATTATTTTTTTATTTTTATATTTATTTATTATTATATTTAATTTAAATTTGTATAATAATTAATTAATAATTAATAATAATAATAATAATATAAGATAAATTGGTAATATTTTTTTATATATCACTGAGGTTCAGGAAGTGGTTTAAGCTCTTTTATTTGCTTTATTAGATACGCTTTTTCATCATTAAATTGTTCGTCCTCGGATCGGTCTGTATGGAATTTTGTTAAAAAATCAACCAATAAAGCCTGATTTCGTAATAATATATCCAAAATTGGTTTTGGTTTATTTGGATTTGCAACGAAAACCTTTAAAAAATAATATAAATATTTAGAATTAAAATATTTTAATTTAAATTTATGGTTAAATAAATTATTTTTTCATATAAAATGTATTTAAAATAAATTTGCTGTAATAATTAGAGAGAAAAAAAAAATGTTAATACAAAAAAGCTTTAATAATTGATTTTTTTTGAATTTTTTTTAAATATAATTTAATTTTAGTTTTGTTCTTTTTATATAAATATTCAATTAAATATAAGAAAATTTATATATTTAATTATATTTAAGCTTACTTTAAAAACGTGGAAGGCTTCAAATTGTATATTTCTTGATTTTTCCTTAAGCATAATCATCATAAGCTTTAAATTATCGGGATTCGATATATATTTTGTCATTACCTAAAATATAATAAATAAATTAAAAATTGATAACATAAAAAAAAGTAAATCTCTTCGGGCTTACCGTAAAATTATGTCTGTCTAATAATAATTCGCCCAGCAATTTTAAACTTTGTCTTCTTGTAACATAATTTTCTGAATTTAATAATCGTTGATAATGTGTAAAAACTTTATCATAATTAGCTTCAAGAAATTCAGCACATAAAAGTTTGTGACGTGTTAAAAGTTCCTAAAAAAAATATAACAATTAAATATTTGAATAGGTATAAATTATATTTCAAGATATTTAAAGAATTTTGGAATTACAATTAATCCTAATAACAATTAAAGTTAGGATTTTTTAAATTAAAAATCATTATTCCAAATTTAAGGATTTATTTATAAACACTAAAGGAACTGCCTACACAAGCAATAAAACATATTATGTCATTATTCTTCCCCAACTATATTGCGTTACGAAATTTAATTATATTTATTGAGAATATGAATGAGGATGCACCATTTTTTTTTAATATAGATATAACGAAGTTTCATACAAAGTGGCATCTAGCGGGAAAAATATAATATGTTGCTGTCATTATTTTACAGAAATAGGAAACATCGTCTTTGATTTACTCATAATCATTTGCAATTTTTTAGTAAAATTGTTACGTACGCACTTACACTTTGGCTATAGATATGGACTGCTATAGCACCCAACTTCAGTCGCAAGTCAATATTAGTGACGCTTTTAGGGTCCTACTGGCAAAAAAGAGAACTAAAAGAATTGTCAAAAAATTTAAATTAAATTTTCAATTTAAATTTAATTTTCTTTTTATATATTTAAATTTATACTCATTCGGTTTCTATTTAAAATCAAAGTTTAAATTTAATAGGTTTTAGTACTCTCTTTTGTCAGCAGGACCCTGAAGGTCACTTATGGTGACTACGATTTTTATTTTAAAAATATATAAAAATGACAATTGTTTAGCAGTCCGCATAGTCAAAGCATACGCATATATTAACCAATATGGTTAGTTACCCGCTTATGTAAGCTTATATTCTGGCTATACATATTTACATATAATTTTTTTTAAATGACATAACATTAATATTATGCCTGTGTAGGTAGACCCCCGATAATCATTAAATTTTTATTTAAAAATCCAATAACAATAAATTACCTTAAATGTTGAAAATGCATCTGATGCAATATCAAATGTCGATACCTCAACATAACGAAAGAAATTAAAAAATTCCTCCGAATGTAACATAATTTTGGCAAGTGCTTCATAACGTGCGCATTCCCTTAACATTGTACCACAATTTAATGCAATTTCTTGATGTTCATAACCAGCCATTAATGTAAATAATATTTCAGGTTTGGTGCAAATATATTCAACTGTTGGTGAACGGGTACCAATTTGACGTCGCAGGACATTATTAAAAACTTGTGCCACATCTTTTTTACCTTCAAAATCAATCCGATTTAAGTTCTAAACGATAAAAAAAAGTGAAGAAATTAATTATTAATTTTATTTATAAATTTTGAAAATTTCATTAAAATATGAGTTTATTTTTTAATTACTTCGAATAAATACTTTATCGTTATCTGTTCATATAATGTTAATATTAATTTGAATATTTTTTTTGTTATCACAAGAGATAAGACAAATTATGAATTAAAAATAAAAAAAATATTTTTTAGAGTGTGCGTTTTGCTATAACGCCAGAAAAACAAAAAAAACATTGTGAAATAAAACAGATAGAAAACCATAAAAAAAAACCATATTTTTAAACAAGTTTTATACACGGTATCTTATAACGATGAAGTATGTTGGCGACACCAGCCCAGTACACACATAAATGAAGTGTGGGACAAGGGAGGAACAGGGTAAAACTTAAAAGTTAAAAATAGATTTCGCGATGTTCTATAAAAAGGTCTTTACATATTTTTTTTTTGTTTTGAATTTAGATTAAGAATTAATGTTTATGTAGAGACTGAAAAATGAGAGGTGCTGCTGCTGCTAGGCAAGAACTATGCAAAGACAAGAGAATTTTATATTTAGGGAATTTGAACACTTGTTGAACACTACATACAAAAAAACAGTGTAAATTATGATGCAAACCGAATTAAATTTTGTACAAAAATGATACAAAAAGAAAAAAAAAACGTGTTATATAGACAATTTGTTTTATGTAAGCTATGTGCAAAGCATAAAACGCGATATAAGAGAAGATATTAGAACCAGACTGTTTATAAATAATATATAAAAAAAACTTAGTTGTTGTAACATAATTATATACATAAAGAGCTCATTGTTATTAGATGTTTTATGAAATTTGAACAATGGAAAAGTTTGAACATTATTTTAGGTCTAAAGAAAGTTTTAAATAATTTTAATATTATCTTATTTTTTTTTTTATACAATACAAAACTTTTTAAATTTTAATTCATTATTTTAGGAAATTTCTAAAAGTGTTTGGAGAAATTCTGAGAAAAAATATATGTAAATAATCAAAAAGCATAAATCGGTTTTAATTTAATTGTGCTGACTTACTTCTTATTTAATTAGATTAGATATTATATTCGATTGTTCAAAATTTGGAATATTGGTGTCTAAAATGTTGGTAGAAATTACGTAAATAATACAAACAATTAACAGGTTGTAAATGCAATTTTTGGCAAAGGCCAAAGGTAAATAGAAATAATAAATAAGGTATTAAAATATATCTTGACTTTTGTTTGATGAGGTTTCGTGTGTTTCTAATAATGGATATCTCTAGATTCGTAATTGGATTTGAAGAAAAAGGAAACAAAGTTTCATTATACTTGTACCAGAGCGTTCGTCGAGAAGGGTGGTTACTACTTTATTTTTATATAACTTTATGGCAAATTAAAAGGAAATCATTTAATGTTGATAATTGCTTTATTGAATGTTGCGAATTACGTATGGAAAACAATATCAGTTAAATGTCCGCTTCTATTAGGCCTACAAATACGAGCTCTTATATAATATTTTGTATCATATTTTCACACATTTCAACCTGTACTTCATTAATTTCATCACGATCACGAATGTTTCGTTTAAGTTGCTCAAGTATTTCTGGTTTGTTAGCTCTTTAAACCATGCTCTTTAAATACACCCACAAAAAAAGTCTAGGCTCTGGGGTTGTTAAATTCGGCGAACGTAGAAGTCAATCGATATTATCATTTTATTGATATATTTTCTTGTGGAAACAGTTCTCTACGAAATTCCATTTTATAACGTTGCCTGTAAGAGAGTTGCACCGTCTTGTTGGAACCACATGTTTAACTTTGTTCAAAATCATTCACTAAATGGACACATTTATTTCTACCCAAAATTTCATGTAATTTTCTAGTAATTGATGATTGATTTTGATAAAATGTATATTTACGATTAAATACGTTGGTTTATCTAATATTTATTTAAAATTAATTTTCAATGTCTATAGTTCACGACTGTTAAAAATATTATATGAACTGTCAAAATCCATGTTTATTTTAATAGCGACCAAACAAAGTATTAAACCTTCCTGGCGAATTAATACCAAGATTAGAAAAGGTTATGTAAAATTAGGGTATGGGTTTTTTTCGTGGCAGTGCTTAGATCTGGAAGGATATTAAAATCGTGTCTTGACGTTAACTACTTAATGCATACAATTTTAAGAACAACTCCTCAAAGAATTTACAATAAACTAAATTCTCGTTGTATAATTTTGTACTTAAATCATAATTAAAAATTTTTTATCAAACTCAGGTAAAAAAAATTTATGAAACTAACCTGTATTAACAACAGTAACAAATTACTATTGTAAAGTTCTTGTGACAATTGCGCAACTACATATTCTGTCTGTGGTTCAGCATCTGATGTTCCGTACAGCATATTCTTTATTAACACCTTAAAATAATAATAAAAAAAAGAATTTATTATTATAAATATTTTCAAAAAACAAACACAAAAAAATAATGGAAATTTTACATAAGTGAAACTTTTTACATTTCATAATTATTGAAATTAGATATTTACTTAGACAACGTGGTGTGGATGTGGATTAATTGGTAATTTCCCCAAATCGCCGAAAAAATTTCATAATTATAAATATTTTATAGTAACTGTTATGGTAAAAATTATAAAATTAATCAAAGAATTTCTTGATTGATAAATAATTTTCTATATTATTTTTGTTAATAAAAATTAAATTAATGAAATTAAAATTAAATTTTTAACAATGAAATTCTTTGTAGAATTTATTAATATTATTTATATTTAATTTATTTTATTTAAATAATCAATTTACGATATTTTCAGATGCTTCTGGTGCAGCTGTTATTGACAATTTCGAATTATTGAATTGAAGATTAAGTTTTTACTAAATATATATTTTCATTAAAAATTTTTAAAATTTGACAAAACGCTGGTCTAATCACAATACTTTATTCAATGGAGCATTACAAAAAAGTAAGACTTCTTAAAATCTCCGGGATAAAAGCATATAATGATTATTATTAAACTTGGTACTGTCGCTGTCAGAACTTAACATAATCTTTAATATGTATTGGAAGTAGTCTGCACATTAGTTCACCTAAAAATTGTAATTCGAATTAAAAACAAAATTGTATAAACTTTTATGTCACCATTCCTGGGTACAACATTAAATTATTTTTAATTTTTGAATTATGCACGAAAGTAAATTAAAATTCGAAATATTATTTCCTTAAGCACACCCATAAAATTTTTACATTTTTTATTCGACACAGTACGAAACATACTTTAAAAAATTTCATCTCTCCTACTGACATTTGCAGCAGTAAAACCCGATTGATTTATTATATCTAAACGCAAACCTTTGCAATAAAAGTAATCTTCTGTAAATTTATATCTAGTCCTTTTTCTTAACATCTATCTAACCGGAATATGTCAATTACTTAATAAGGTACTTAGATAAATCAATGTTATTACAACAATATATATATATACATATTTATATTTAATTAATTAAATATATTTTACGTGACTTTTTATTTTGAAATTATAATTAAATTAATCTTTCAATTGATATAACAGTTGACAATTTATTTAAGAAATGTTTAAAAAAAATTAAATTGATGATTTTATATTTGAAAATGAATTTATAATTAATTGGCAAATAAAATAAATATAAATAAATTGTGAAAAATTATGAAGTTATAATTTAATTTTAATAATTTACATGTCAACTGTCTAATATAGTGAAGAAGATTGGAAATGGTCAGCCTAATGGGATTTATAAAATGCTTTACAGTTTGAAAACTAAAACTTTGTAAATTTGTAACCCTGCATAAGTACGTCCTATGCTGGAGTAAAAATGGGGCTACAGAATGAGATAACACAGTACCATCAAAGGTACTGGCAAAGTAAGACTCTAACAGTACAAAATTTCTCCTGGAGCAAAACCGCCGATCATGACTGCCGATCATGTAATGCCTACTAAATGAGCACCTCCATGTAATCGGGGTTATTGCAACCCCAATCTGCAGAAACTGTTGTGAGAGTATGAGTCAGTAGAAAACTTTTTGTGCGATTGTTCGGTATACATGCACACTAGATGTGGCATACTAGGTGTTTTTATTCGGGATATAACAGAGATCGTTTCACTGGATCTGAGTAAGGTGTTGAACTTTATCAAATATCAAAGCGGATTGTTGAAGGTGCACGAGCAAAAGAAATGTATACTTATCCTCTTACTAATTATAATCAATACAGCTATATAATTGGTTTACTCAGAAGCTCTTATTTGACAGTTTCCGATCATAAAAAACCTTTTGTGTTGGATTAATTGTGAATTAGAGTTTCAATTACTATTTGTTTCAAATTAATAAGCTTATTAATAAAAAAATATATAAGAGATATAAGAAATGAACTTAAATAATGTTACTAACTAATTAAAATTACCACATTGTTAAAAGAATATAAATATTTTAATTAAGTATGATCATAAAAAAATGTAATTTAATTTCTATTATTTTACGTTTTATGAGCATATTAAATTGTAGTTGGTGGTAAAATTATATTGATTTTGTTTTAAAATGTTCACATAAATAGATAAATGATTTCGTACATAAATTAATTACCATCAGACATTAAAAATATATAAAATCAAATCATTTAGAAATGTTTTTTATTGAATTTTTATTGAGAAACAAAATTTGTTCTATTGATGATTTACTATATGTTGTAAAATTAATATTTAAGTTAATGCCATACAATAAGAGCGAAAGCCTGACTGGATAATCAGAAGGTCTGATTGTTTCCATAAATATATATATAAATATTACTTATTAAATTGGTTATTAATAAATTCAAGTTCCTGACAATAAACTGCATTGCAATATTTGTTTTTGAAGTGACTTTAAAATATAATTGAAGTATGTATAACCATCAAAAATAAAGTTACAAACCTCGACCTTCGAGTTTAAAATGTAATAAAGATAAAAACAAAATAGAAACAGCGTTATTGCTTCGGTCAAAGTTCTTGTTTCAGAATAATCCATAGCCCGGGAGTTAGTCTCAATGCAAGTTACGCAAAGGTAACAAATAAAACGTGCGTTAACGCCGTATTAGGCAGTCTCAAAGTTTCAATAGTTGATATGATATTTTAGCTTCGAAAAGATTTAAAGTATAATATTTTGTTTTTTGTTTCATCATGTCAATTAACTTTTCTACAAACGCCATAATTACTTTGATAAAAATGTATGAAAAATTTAGTTGTCATCGTGCGTTGGAAATTCAAATTATCGATTTTTGCTTTGAGTTGAGTTTTACTGCTCCTACAGCAGAAGATGTACTAGAACTGCACAGAAGATGTACTAGAACTCTCACGCGAACGATTTTGCTATTTCCCGAGTCTACTTAGTACAACTAGTAGTCATTTTAAGAAACATAATGAAATTGCAAAACACTAAATATATGTCCAAGCTAAAATAGTTAATAAACTTTAAATAGTTGTTTTTCTTAATGCAGAAGCTAAATGTCAGTAAAAACAAAAAACAACGTGTTCGTGTATTAATGCTATACATTTCAAATATATACTTATAATACATACAGTATTATATATAGTATTTAATAGACACAATCAACTGCAGGGAACCGACAAACATAATGAAACGCAACGTATACGACTGCAGTGGACTGGCAAACATAGCATCGCCGAAATTATAAAAAATAAATGACTTAGAGAAATATATGTAGATTGGTAGATTCATATCGGAATTTCCGGTTGGTTTCTTAAAACCGATTTTACGGTTAACAAATTTTCGGTATACTAACTTTTTTTCATTTTAAGATTTAATCAAACTTCATCAATTTTACACTACTATACAATTTTTTTGGAATTTTTCTAGTACTATTACTTATTCATAAATAAAATATATAAATATTTATAAATTTTAATAGTTTATTCAAATTAAGTAAAAAAAAATATTGAGATGTGACAAAAGTTCATAATTTATAATTAAATTTTAAACTAGTATTAAATTATATAATTTGTATTTCCAGAATAGATTAATTCACACATGAACTCATGTTACAAAAATTTGCCTTTTGAATAATCAATGAAAATAATGAAATGAATGAAAATCTTAATGTTTTTTTTTTAAATAAATATTTCAATAATTGATGGAATTTTTAGCATTTTACAATAATGTCTAGACTTTTTATAAAATTGTATATACATATTGATTTTATTTTTGCGAAGGAGGATACTATGGTAGTCGTCGTGGGACAGAATGGTTTTAATGAACGCTTTAAAAAAATTCTATCGAAATTTTATTTTAGAAGAAAATTTTATATTTTTGCTGGCAAAACATTTAAAGAAAGAATTGATTGGTTGGTTGGCTTGAATGGAGTAAGGGTAAAGAACCTCGACGCACCTAGTCAAAGGGTAAAGCACCTCGACGCACGTAATGTCTTATTATATCCTAGTAGAACATCATTTCACTTCACCTCTCTCATGAACGCAATTAGTCTGGACGATCTGAATCTTCCAGTCTCCTCCATGTGATTCAAAAACTGACCCTCGAAGTGTTTAAATCTTTTATATCTTACTGTAGGGCAGTAACATAGAAGGTGTTCTAATGTTTTCTGCTCTTTTCCACATCCACTACACATTGAGGTTGTTTTTTAAACTTAATCTTCTTGCAAAGTTTCCTGAGTAAAATAGGACCAGTGGATATCCCGGTATATAATCATGTCGTGTCATTGATTTATTTATCAGAATCACGTTTTTAGACTTTCGTAACAACCATTATGGTTTGGAGTTCATATTTGCGAAGGATTTCTTAGATGAAACGTTGGTAGCCCATTTATAGGCAATTACTCAGCCTTTTCGTTACCTTTGATCCCATTATGTCCTGGTGATTGATCAAACGATTCTTAGATCGTTGTTCCTTGTTAGTGTACTTATTAAGATTAAATTTACATTTATTCACTGTTTTGGATTTAACCGCTTTTATTTTAAGAGATGTTTGACTATCTGAACAAATTGTGATATTTTTTCTGTTATGTTTTTACTATTTCGGATTTCACCGCTAAAGAAAGAATTAATATCAATTTAATATGAATTCGAAAATAACCAAGAATATTTATGACCAATTTTGTGAAGGTACTTGATATTACATCACAATAAAAGTTAATATGTCAGATGTCTAATAAGGTCGACATTCTACTCTACACTACACCTCCCTTAAACCTAAATCTAATTACTTTATTTACTTTACTTTTATAATTTTACTTTTAGCTGAACAATTCCTTACTTCTAGTATGGGAAAATTGTTCAGAATATTTATTTAATTTATTTTTTTCAATTTGACTCCTTACTACTGGTGTAGGATAGTCAACTAACAACTAGTCAAAGCAAGCGGATTGAATGACAAACAATAATTCGATTTACAGCGTTTTTATGGGATTTTATTCTTGCAATTCACCAAAAACGGCCCTATGCCATATAATTTCAATGCCGTTTTATTGAAATTATATGGACTACAGGTAAAATGCATTAGCTTTAATACAAGTCACCAATGCAACCTTATTATCGAAAGCTTTTTGGAGACAAATGCAGGCAAGTTTAGATTGTAAACATGCCTCAATTTAACAAATACAGATGCTGTTAATATAAATGCTATTTTAAAGTCAGACGCATGGTCAACTTTGTTTCCGAAAATTCGGATAATGCAGTATATTTATACACAAGAAGTGACTTGGCATATACCCACGTTTGCCAAAAAAAAGTTACTCCATAAATTTAGTTAACCTTGAAGTTACTGCACTGTAAATTGAATGGGCACTA
Organism: Rhamphomyia laevipes; assembly: GCA_963920725.1. Taxonomy (NCBI): domain Eukaryota; kingdom Metazoa; phylum Arthropoda; class Insecta; order Diptera; family Empididae; genus Rhamphomyia; species Rhamphomyia laevipes. The sequence continues at coordinate 41,484,670 of OY987256.1, forward strand.
ATTTTCTTGAATTCTTTTACTTTAATTTATGCAATTAATTAAAATTGAAAAATGATAAAATCATAATTTAAAAAAAAAAAAACATAAATCAAAATTAAATTTCCATAATTTCATTATAAATTAATTTTTTGTAATTAAATTAAATTTTTCTTTTAAAAATTAATTTCTTTTTCTGTTTAAATAAATTGACCGTTGAAAGGCGGAAAGTAAATAAAATCAGCATGTGGTCTTATTTTAATTTATCTAAATTTATTAATAGATCACCTTAAATACAAATATAAAATTGTTAATTATCTTAAAATACAAATAAAAAAAAAATGAGACTCCTTATTTTGCAGACTATATTTTTAATTTTCTTGTTTTTATAGACAAATTATTTTGGCGCAATAGTTTTTTTTGGCGACAGTTGACGGCGGGCGTCAATGGCCAAATAATGACAAAATAAAAAAAAATCTTGAAATTTAATTTAAATGTTTTTTTTTTTATATAATATTAATTTAGAAATATATTTATTAATTTAATGAAAATGTTAACTGAAATAGAAATAAATATTTTTGTTTTTTGAAGACGCCAAAAAGAATATCAAAAATTTGAAATTATATTTATAGTAGAATTAGAAAAATTAATTTGAATATTTAATTTGAAAATGCAACAGAGTAAAAAAGTGATTTGTAATTTAACAAAATATAAAATATTTATAATATTAAATATAAGAGAAAATGGGCTACAATCTACTGAAAAATATTTATTATTTAAAGTTTAAGGTTCTAAACAGAATGCCGAGTGACAACTAAATCTAAATACATTTATTGATTGGCAACGTCGCTAATAATTAAGGTTAAGATAATTAACGTTGGGCTGCAAATGTTCGAGTCAAACAAATTAGTATATGACATATAATTATATTTGAACTTTTGGCTATCCTGTGACGCGGTATTGCTTTGAAATGCTTTGAAGGTTGAAATATATAGAAATATATGGGAGTATAGTTAAAGAGGTTCTGCAGAAAAGTTCCTTCGATGTGTAAGTGGCGTTGTACTTCTGATTTTATTACTGGCGTTGTACTTCTGACTCTGTTCGGTTATTATAGCGTTTACTAACAGGTCAAATTATATTGAATTCATCGATCCACAGTATATATATGCTTCTGTTTCTAAACTAACTAGTTAACTAATTAAAATTTAAATGGATATAATATCTAAAAACTTATTCAAAATTTACATAGATTTTATCCAATCATAAATAATTGAAATTAAATCTCTTAATTTCTTTGCAAGTAATTTTGCTATATAAATTTTTTTTTTTACATTCAATTTTACTTATTAAAATGTGGTGATTATTTGGAGATGTGTATATGGTGTTACTAATCAAACAAACTAAACGAAAGCCAAACCGTAAACACTATTTAAATTTACCCCAATTTATCTTAATAAACTCTTACTAATATATTTAAGTACTTTATAAAAAAAAAAACAAGTTACAAAATAAATTATTTCGTTGCTATTTTTAGAAAAATTAAATATATTTCTTTCTTCTTGTCTAAATTTGAAAAATTATATTAAAATTAATATAAATTTTTGTATTGTCAAGGCAAATTATTTAAAAGAAAATTGTTATAATAAAATATAATTTATATTTATTATACATAATATCTTAAGCTATCCTAAAAGGCTAAAAAAGCTATCATATTAACAGCGAAAACCCATTAAATTTATGCCAAATACGATGAGTGACCCATTTTTATTGTTTTAAAGTTTTTTTATTTGCATTACATATATTACAATTCAACAATCATAATTCATACCTCCTCATAAACATATTATACATAAAGTGATAAAAAAAATCATGTAATTTTTCTAAATGATGACACCATGACGACCTTTACCTAATGCAATTTTTACGCGCACTTAAAATAATTTTAAAATAAATATTTATGCTGAGAACTTGAATATGGAAAATTATATAGCCAAGAATTATAATATTAAAATATGACTTTCTTTTAAGATTTATACTAAAAGAAAATAATTTGTAGAAGGAAGTAATTTATTATATTTTTAAGTTTAAGTATTAAATTGTGGGTTTTGTGACGTAAAGAAATTTTCATTAATCGTTGAAGTGACAATTTTTAAATATATTTTATTAGCGTAATATAAATTTATTCAAATTGTAATAATTTCATCTTAAACGATTCGTAAGAATTATTAAAAATTAAATGGACTGATTGTTGCAGGTTTCTCTTTTGTTAATAGAATGGAATATGTGATCGGCCAGTAAGCGTATAATATTTACAATACTGAACTCAAGGTTGGGCCAGTAAGCAAAATATGATAACTGGTATTTTGCATTATTTGCCTTGTAGCGATCTATTTTTAGTTATTAAGTATTTCAAAGTTCGATAATACAATCGATATTTGATAAATTCAACCTGGACTGTTATAATTATATCGTAAATTCTTCCCCATCAATTTTCATTATCAACCATAGTATCTTAAAATAATATATTATCAGGACCAATACAGACAACTCAAATCTCTAGAAACTAATATATGAGTAATCGATACAGAAGCAGATGAAAAGATGAAAGTTGTGTTGGATTGATCGACATAGGTAGAGAATCAAGCTTGATTTACCACATCCGCAGAAAACACGTGCAGATTCTTATCAATTAGTAATCTACGGCGCGATGAAAGTTCGTTCAATTTAAATTCTAATCAATCGGATATCACCGGCGACGCGATATTTCGACACGACGAAAAGTTGGTCCATTATAAAATTTGTTTATAGTTTTATTTTTTTTATGACTGCACGAATTGTCCCAAAAAAATAATAATTTGTGCGTGGATTAAAACCATCAGAAGTGTAAATTGCTTTATAAAAACCGTCACAGAATTTGTCGAGGGTCACCGTTTTTCGGTTTCAGATCGTGTAAAATTCCAAATGATGAACAAGTCATATTCTTTACATCCGGGTAATCATGAGAAGCATACCAATAAACTAAATGAGATATTGATGGACGCTGCAGTGAAAGTTATACTCTTGTAAATCGGAATGAAAAAGGACAGAAATTTGATAAGAATTACTTTAATTTAAATATTATTTTCAATTAAATTAACTAAATAATCTATTAATATACCTAAAAATAACTATAGATAAACCCTAAATAGATTTAGATAATCCATAGAAGAGTTAATATAGTAAAATATTTTTTTTGATGAACCCTTTTTTTTGTATAAAATAAATTCTTTATTTTTATGAAGGTTGGTTTTGTTATGTCAAAAGCACAAAAACTTTTATTTTTATTTTAATTAATGTTTAGAAAAGTTCATTATATTCTAAACATAATAATCATAATAAAATAATCATCATCAGAGATATAAACATATTTTTTTTTTTATATTGTGAGGGTAATTTTTTGTGGTTAACCAGAAAATAATTAAAACTTATATTTTGCTAATGTGGTTAAAATAAAAACCGAACACTAAACACACCTTGTCTGTTTCAGTTGGAAAAATTGTATTTAAATATGTAATTATATAAATGAAGATAATAATAGAGAAAATATAATACTGAATTCTAATGGATTGCACCTAAATAAAAAATTACATATTAAAATTGCCAATTAAAAGTGTCAAATTTGTTTAAGGTTTGTTGGAAATATATTTAATATATATTTTAAATTTTAATTAAATAATTTTTTTTTTCTGGAAACTAAAAGTTGGAATTAAGTTCTAATGTGGAAAGTACAATTTCTGGCAATAAGTCTATATCACACCCGTATTTCGGAAAGGTTTTATATTTTCTAAGCATAGAATGCAAAGCGTTAAGTTGAATTTTTTGATTGTTTTCTTGCTCATCTTTAAAAAGATTGTTTTCTTGCTCATCTTTAAGCATAAGAGGACTGACTGTATGTAATTCTCACTGTAGAATATTTGTCAAGTCCCTATTTAGTACAATCCAGAAGTTTACCTATTAAGTTTTATCAAAATACTATTACCAATTTTCTCGATTTACTATATTAAACATTTCCATAAAGAATAAAATAATTGATTGATTATGCACTGAGGCCAATATCAGGCCCGTTGCTAAGCCAGCAACTCTTTCGACCGAAGCTTAGAATTGGTTTCCAATCAAAAACTCACTCCTGCTTCATGAAGTTTCGTTTTTGTAGCAAAAACCAAATCGTCTAACATTCAAGAGTTTTTAGAAGAACATCAAAATTATTGACTGCAAAATTGTATGTTTACTTATAAAACTGCTGCAAAATTATGGGAGGAGGTTGCTAAAATATTTTATGCGATATAATGTGTTAAAGCTCTTTTCCTTGAAGGTGGAACATATGTGGTTCTAGGCAATTTATTAATGTATTAGCCATTCTTTTATTATAAATAATTAAAAGAATTTTTTGTTAGAAAGTTCAAAATTACTCGATTAATGCGGTATTCGATTTATAAACAGAGATCCACAACGTTCATATGTTGAATATCAAAATTGGCAAACATAATTCCAAATTCCTCTAAACCAGTCATTAACCAGAATTTCAAGAATATCAATTTCCGAAGGTATTCGAATATTTCAGGGGAACTTTTCGAATGAAATTCAAGAATGAGGCTCATGTTAAGAGCGCGGTTGTCATTATACTGAGCTTTTCCTACTTTGCAGGTTAATTCAATAACATTAATTTCATTATTAAAATATTATTTGTGACTTATTTGCATTATAATTTAAGCTCGCAAAAAAGTCTAATATATTTATTTTTAAATGTTTATATAAATAAAATTTAAAAATAATTCACAAAAAATAAATTATGTGTCAATAAATGAAAGCAAATGTGTAAGTTGTTAAGTATATGATAATTTCTATTTTCTATAATGACCCACTATGATTCGAATAAAAAAAAAAATACAATAAGTACAATTTAATTGAATAACTGAAAAAATTAAGAAAAAAAATTGAAAGCAGAAATTTGACACGAGTCACCTAAATTTTGTTTTCTTTTGTGGTGGTCATCGGGCAAGTGAAAATCAAATAAAAGTAGACCGACTAATAGCCAAGATATTTATTCTATATGCATACAAATAAATATTACATAAGTACATAAATACACACACATAAGTTTATCAAAATCGATAAAAAAATATATGTACTGAGCTTTTATTTTTTTGATTTTAAATCAAAATGTTGTGTCAGGCAGCAGATACGAGGGTTTAACAGAAAATTTCGTGTTTACACATATAACAACAATATTTCGTAAAAATATGTTATTTTTATTTTTCGAAGTATTCATGACATTTGGTCATTCGCTCAAACCAATTATTAAAACACTTTTTCAAATTTTCAGGAGACACTGCAGAAATTAAATTATTGTATCCTTTTTTAACTTCTCGGTCGTGTTAAAACGAAATTCACGCATCATATATATTTTATTTCTGGGAAGAGGTCAAAATAACGTGGTGCAAGACTGGACTGTATGGCGGATGACCCATCAAATAAAAATGGTTTTGCTGAACCGTTGCTCCAATTGACTTGTGCTGTTTTTTTAGCCGGTGTTAAGTTATTAGGAATCCAAAGAGCACACACTTTTCTGTCTTTGAAATGATTATGTAAAATCGTTTTTAATTTCATGCTAATTCCCAAGAATGCAAGAATGCAGAAACAAAAACATATGTTACTCGATTATCATCTCCAAACATACGACAAACGGCAGCAACATTTTCTATCAGAAACAGTATTGTTAACGATTAAATTGTACACAAAGTCTTCCAAACATTTTCTTGTTAACCATCTTCTAAAATTGTAGAAAAATAATGCTCGGAATTGTTCTTACAAAATTTCCAACCGTTTGTACATCTAATAATTTTTACAATAGAAAGAAAGTGCTAACTTAAGAAAATGTTATTCTATATTATCCAAATAAAGTTTATAGAATAATAAAACCATTAGAACTATTCCAGGCGCGAACTTTCTCTTTAGCCCTCGTATATTGAAGTAAAACTATTCTAATAATCTTCTTTAAGAAAAGGAAAACCGAAAAAAAATACTATTTACTTACATCCACTAATAGATAAGAAACATTTGCGTTTGCCTTTTTGTAAATTACTACAGTAAGTACTCGATTTAACGAAAAACTTTTAGATAGTGATTCAAGTTTGCATGTATTTTTAGGAAAATTTCAGTATACATATCTTGTAATTAAAGGAAGTGAAATACTAATATGTATTTTTAATACATATATTATGACATAACGGTCAGTACGACAATTAGGAGAAACAATACGACTAACTTTTGGTTAATTTACAATTAAGTAAATACTTGTATAAGTAGAGAATGAACTGAGTATAAAACTCTTTCCTGGTATATCCCATCATTCCAAGCGAACACTTACATATCCATGAAGTGTTACTATATTTAATAGAAGAATTTAGATGGATATTTCTGTGATATACTAATGTTATCGCTGATTTAATGGTTACCTACTACTATAAACAAGAGATAACACTTCTGAATTGTGGCATAAAATTTTTTTGCAGTTTCATGCTCATATTGACAAAATCTATACTAATTCCTTTTAACACCCTGTTAAGCATTAGCATTTAACGTCGATCATGTTTTCTGGTACTCTGTGGATTCCAATTCAAAGCTTTCGGGGTGTCTTGCCAATCCAAACCCACTTTCTAGCATTGATCTCGGTTGCTATTAGTTGTATTATTTTGCAGGGCCACCGGATTTTTTAGATTCTTCCAAGACATTTCAAAATCTATACAATAACGATGTTCCGTCAAGTGTATACATATTAGTTAGCCTGTAGCGCCTTGCTTACATATCGATTTTTTCATACAGAATTCTAAAAGATCTTTATGGATATAATTTTGTTTTGTATTGACTGAAAATAATTCTTTTTAATTTCGGTAATGCGAAAAGATCTTTTATAATATGAACACAGATGGCGCTAATGTTAATATTGAAAAAAATATTGGCATTAATTCATTCAATCAGTATGATTCTCTGGATTAATATAATCTTCTATATATAATTATTTTTTTATGGGAAACAAAATTGTTTTAGTTAATGTTTTCTGTCAAAATATAGCAAAAATAAAAGAATTTTTTTTTTGCCTTTTTCGAATACTTTATTTATGATTAGCAATTTGGAAAAAATCCAATAAACCATAAAAATTGAAAAAAAGAAAATTGGAAAAACCACATAAAACATATATGGAAAATATGTCAATTTTTGTGTTTTTCTAAGAATAATTTTCCTGTATTCTATTTATTTTGTTGTTGTATGTGTTACTGTGTTTTCCGTGAGAGAAAATTTATAAAATCAAATTAAGAACACATTTTTTATATCCGACACGCTCACACACAAAAAAAAAATTCATTCCCATTTTATGAATGAATGACTTATGTCGTTAAATTTGTGGATATTTTATATAGATTTCATGTAGGCAGTCAGGATGTCGTCAATACGTCAATAGATATATTATTTATGTTAAACCAAAACACAACAACAACAAAGAAGCAAATTATTTTACAGTGAAAAAGGGTAATTTATTTTGTAAATAAATTTCTGATTTATTGGGTATTTCTAAATTTTTGAGATAACTTTTAATTAAATTGGAATAATGTTTGTTAATATCAAAATATTGTAAAGAAAAATCGTTTTAACCCTTTCAATTCAAATGGGAAATAATTGATACAATTTTCAAATGAATGGTTTAAGCATAACAAGAAAACGATAAACTTGATATTTATAGCTTCATAATTTGATTCCAAAAATGAGATTTACTTAAAATAATCAACTTTTACTTTACAAGTCATTCTTTAAATATATGATCACATGGAAAATTTATTTCATTTTATTAATGTAATTTGAAATAAAGGTAAATCAATAAAATATAATTTAATGTTAATCGTAATTATACTCCGCCCATTTCTTTCGCTTACAACAATCCACGTGTCCGCCTACATTATTAAAGTCTTTTTATGGGTAATGGGGGGTGGTAACTATTATATTAAAAATAAAACAATGGGTGGTTTTTTAATTTAATGAATTGTTAAAATAAATTTCATTTTATCATTTCACATGCAGATATAATTATATAGACGTTAAATAACTAACCTAAAATTTTCTTATCACGTTTCAAATTCAGTTAGTCATTATAATAGGACTACCATTTATTTTTTTATGGAAATTTTATCCAAATCATGATTTTTTTTTTTTTTTTTATATTTTATATTTTTCATTATATAATATCGAAATTTCTATAGAAAAATGAATTAAAACAAAATAAAAAAAAAGTTAAATTCTGTTATGAATTTTTTGAATAAATTTTTAAAGTGACATAATATTTAAATTTTTATTTATGTAATAAATATGAAATATTGAAAAGTTCTAATTTCCTTTAAATTGTAAAAGAAACAAACATAATAAAAAAAAACTTCTGATTCAGCAAGAAAGAATCATCGTATATTTTGTAAGTCTAGACGTAAACAAATTTTTTATATACTTTGATATTATTTTTAAGAATAAGTATATAAATTTTACTTAATAGTCATCAGAAAATATTAAAATACGATGAATTTCCGTATTAAGTTAGACATTTTGTAGTCATACTCTTTATTAATCAGAGTTTATTAAAATTTATTCAAACATTTTGAAGCATACAAAAAACCTAAGTTTAAAACTTGTCTATTTCCTGTTCTTTGGCTATAGGGTAGCTTCAAATCGCCATTCGAAACTTAAATATCTCTATATCTATTTCATCCTACTAGATTTCACTACAAAATCCTAATTTTTATTATATTCAGAATAAATCCGTTTACCAATAAACAAAAGTGCCAGGATATTAACTCTCGATTTAATATTATAAATTAAAATCGATATTTTACCCAGAAAATTATAAATTAAAATCGTAATTTTACCCCTTGTCATTTATAAATTAAAGAAAACAATTTCTGGGAATTCCTCAATATTTTAAAAAAATAGCTTTTGAATCTGATGGCATTTAATCATATTTAACCTTTAATTCCTCTAAATCCACTTTAACTCGATTTTAAACTTTGAAATTATTTTATTTAATAAATCGTTACAAAAAATTTTAAATTTTAATCACAAAATTTTAATCTAATCAATTTTAGCAGAAATCACATTTCCAGTTAATTTATTTATATTTGATAAATTCAATCGATTATTAAGAATTGTGGTATATTTATATATTTTCTTTGACTTAATTAATTAATGATGTATAATTAATTTAAATGGCTTTAAATGTAAATTAATTGAAAACACGAGATTTTTACAAACAGTATTTTAAATTCACACTCAATTGTTTTGGATTTACGGAATTAGGGAACACGAGATTTCTAGTCATTTCCGGTTTAAACAATATAAAAATGATTAATAATAAATTAAAATAAATAAAAAAACGCAAATTTTAAAAATAATTTTACGCCTCTGTCTTTTTTTTTTATATAAATGAAATTATTTGCTTTCATATTTTTTTTTTATATTTAATATTAATTTTATAATAAACAAATTACTAAAATATTTATAATAGATTTTAAGGAAAATTGAAGGAAAATTTTAATAGAAAAAATAAAAATATGAAACATTCCTAAAATGTAAGACGTCATTAAATATTAAATAAAATTTTATATCTGTTAATAGCAGTTTTCAGTTTTCTTAACAACGTCATAGTACCAATCGAAATACAAAGTGTGCAAGCAGTCACTCGTTTATTTTTTGTTGTTGTTATAAACTTTTGAATCATATAATAAAATCTACAATATAGAAATTCCCGCAAATACCGTAGACTGGTTTCGTCACTAAGAACTGTTTTGTACGATATAAACTAAGAAATCTGACCCAATAACTTAAATTTTAGATATACTTAATATATATTACTCTTAAGTTCTGGAAGTCTCTATATTCTATGGTTTGTTTGTTGGAATACAATCTGTCCTTAAGAAATTCTTCAAAGTATAAAGTCAGGGGATCGTAACTGATATTGATAATCATAAAATTTGGAAATTACTTATGAAGTACAAGTACATTTTTAGTCTGGTAATACCTAATTATTAACAGCTTTCATTTTATGCAACACTTTCCAGAGATATATCTTAAGTAAGTTTGTACAGTGTTCATTCGATATAATCAACTAAGCTGATTTGAAATTTGTAAAAAAAAAGTTGCTTTTGTAAAATTGTTGCTTTTATCGAATTAAGTAGTATAAAATAATTAAATTCAAATAATTAATGGAATTTTCTTATTAGTTCATAATGTATATTTTTTTTTTATTAAAAGTTTAATATAAATGGTAAGATCGTAAAAGTGTTAATGAGAATTTAACTTAATTTTTTCAAATACAGCCTTTTCGCGTATCCTTCTAAGAAGAAGAAGAACTAGTACACGAAAGTTGATACTCTCTGACCACTCGATTGTAAGATTAAAAGGAATCAATTATTAACTGGACTTAATTCTACTTCGTCTTCGTTCTCATTACCAACATCCATAGCTGAATTCAAATCATAAACATGATTGTTTTCATTTACTCCGCCAGCCCAGACCATAATATCAGTTAAGCTTGCACTATTTTTAAGGTAATATTGAGTTTAAACGGTTGCTATTATAGGTAAATCATCATCTTATTTATTTTTGCACCATTTTCAACATATTTTAAAATTTCAATCTTCTGCTGTATTGTCAGCGATTTTCTCTTAATTTTTTCCATTCAAACCAAGTGTACCAAAAGTTTCTAATAACGAAAATATTAAAAATGTTGACTATATCAGGGGTTGCTTATATCGAAAGTTTCTTATATCAAATGTGATTATATCGCTCGAACAGTGTATTAGCTAAGATGATATGCTGGAAGTTTCCATTGAATTTCGCTGGGGAATATTTATAATACAGTATATTATCTTACGAAATAAAATTCGATTCTTATAAATCGATGTTTTGTTGTTGTTCATAATGGATATAACAAGTTTATTTTAAATTTAATACAAGATAATTATAAATAACAAAAACAAATAGGATATTGACTTCTGGTGGAGCACCCAATTCTAAAAAATACGAAAAATTTTAACATAAAAAATAAACATAAATAATATTCAAAAATTTAATCACTTGACTTGTTAAAGACTTCTTCAGAAATTTTGCAAAACAAAAATAAAGAAATTTATTAAATAATTGTGGCTAATATCATAAATTATTAATAATAATTTCTTCAAAAATTAAAATTTATTATAAATCTTTTGTTTTTACATTAATTACACAAAAATTATCGACCAAAAATTTATCATAATTTTAGTGAATAATTTCTAATTAATGAAATAATAATTATAAATTTTATTTGTAGTCCACACGCTTATATATAATTAAATTATTGCATGCAATATAAATTTTTCATTTATTTTATAAATATATTGTTTAAAATATTTAAATAATGAAATTGTTGAAGAAAAACCACAGGTATTTAAACATAAATTTAGGATTTATAAAATATATTATTAAAAGATAATTATTAATTAATTATTTGGCAATAAATATAGAAATTATTTATATAAATATACAATCTGTTCAAATAACTGAACTTGTCTGTTAAATTTATAAGTTATTGTTGTCAATCGCTTTTGTCAAATTTGTAAAACCTATAGCAACAATATTTTTTTTTTCAGTGTGATATATTACTACTACTCCCAGATTCCCAACAATTCATAATATAAAAACATTATTTTTAATTTTGGCAAGCGTATTTCTCTTAAACTCAGAGACTAAATTATTTGAAAATCCTGTATACATAAATTTTCTATCTATAACTATAAATTTTTTAGACTAGACAACATTAAAAAATATGTTTACACTGTAAAAAAACAAACAAAATATTATGTTTGTAGAATAAATTATTTTTTAAAACTTTTAATCTTTATTAGATTTCCTTTCAAACATCTAGGAGTAACGTACTCTTATTGGTAATTTCGAAAATTTCCAAACGTAAGCTAACTTAAGTCCAAATTGCAAGATTTTATTTCAAATTTCTTAGACAACTTTAAAATATTTAAAGATGGACTTTGAATTAAAAAGTTACTCTGGGTTACCTAGCGTCATGGCTGTTGATATATAAACCTCGGCCTGCTATTTCCAATGAATATTCCTATTTAGGCTTACGAATGTTATGCATGGATTTTGTACCATAATTTTCTTTACAGTGAAAACACAATTTTTAAATGGATTTTAAGTCAGGAAATGCTATCAAACCTTTAACATTTTTATACGTCAGAAAATGATATTTTACATATAATTACTTGCATAATATTACTTGCAAAATATTATATATATTTGACAGATATTATCTCAAGAGTATAAGAAGAAGCGAAAAGGAATGACAATAAGTAATGTTAAGAAAATTTGTTTTCCAGTTCAACTTTTTGTCAAAAGCTTTTGACTTAATTTGCATATTTATATGAACTTACTGAAACTCTTGAAATTTCAGATTTTCTGACGTAGAAATACAATAGAATTTCGATATTTTTTACGGTGCATTATGGTCACATTATGTAAAATAAATCTTTGATGTATAAATATTTATTGAAGTGTGAATAATTTTTTTATTTTTTAAAGAATTTTTGTTGCTTTTATTTTTTTTTCATTTAAGATTGGTTGGTTTGGGTATATCGTAAACATGAGAGGTTTCTTTAGATGTTTTTCAGTATAAATACACTTCTACTCTAAATATTTCATTTATTTCGAGAGGAAAAACTTTCCTGACTGATTTTCAACGATTAATTTCACGTGATTATAATTTACATTTCTTTTTATTGCATTATATTTTATTTACTTATACATGAGTGTATATCGTTTTTTATAGAGGTTTCTTTTTACAATTGTTTTTTAAATTTTTTAAAATTAATTTTTTTTTATAGGAATTACAAGTTTGATTTCACAATAAATTCTAATTATTTTATAGTAAATATAGAAGCTGCGATAAGGGTGGCTTCATATATATAAAAAAAATGTACTCTTAGGAAATATTTTTCTGTAAATATAAAGACATTTTAATAGTATATTTTAATTTACTGGGAAATTGAATCATATATGATTGTAGCCTTCTTTGGAACGTGGAAATTCATGACTATTCGTAAGACACGTTATATCCTTTAAATATTGAAATGTATACGCAGAACGAACCAATACGATCGCGTTTAATCGAGGAGCTTTTCTAAAAATGAATGAAGAATGCATTATTTAGAAGCAAATAGGAAGTGCAACCAAACATACATGAAGGATCCATCATTAAGAATATATATACTTACAGATTACAGAATATAACTTTAACGATGCATACCAAATGCATCGTTAGGAATGTAAATAGAGTATAAATTTAGAGATGCATTCTGAATGCATAGGTTACAGAATCTTAATTTAGAGATGCATTCAGAATGCATTATTACAAAATCTCAATGTTAAAAGGATAATTTCACTAGTCAATTTAGTGAATTAGACAAAAAATTAAATATTATATAATATTTTATATAATTTAATAATGTTTCATGCATGACGGGGCACGTAAATCTGACAGTTAAAAGTTTATTGGATTTTAGAAAACTGTTTGGCATTTATCATTGTTTGTGATAGTATAACAAACATACAAAAAAATACGATCTAAGGATTAGTTTTGTTAATAAAGAGCCATCTTTCAAGAAATTATTTCATAGCTAGCTACTATGTATAGTAGTTGGTGCCTGTAAATAAAACGATCACTATAGTAAATATTTCCATTTTTTTACATCTAAGCATTTCTTAGCATAATAAAAATTGTATATGCATAAATCCACCCTACATCAAAAATATTATTTTAAAATTTAAAATATATGATCTCGAGTATTATATTTATTATTCATTATTATTATTTATTGATCATGAGTCCGTAAAAGAATTGTTTCAATGATTTTACAAGCAAAAACAAAAAAAAAACAAATTGCAATTTTCAATTTATAATTCAATTAATAAATTAAATAAATTGAAATTGAATAAATAAATATGTACTACTATAATTATAATTGATTTATTATTAAATAATATCTGGTGTAACAAAAATATAAAATAAAATAATTTTCATTCAAATTATTTTTTTTTGGAAATTTTGTGAAGGGTTTAATTTTACAAGGATATTCAATTTAAAATATGTAATAAAAATTGGAAATCGATTTCGTGATATTTGATAATTTAAAGATGAATATAATAAAATATTGATATTTTACGAATTTGTTAATATACTTTGTCATTCTAATTATAGGATGTTCATTGTAATATGTTGACAAAACAAGGGTTATTTTCAGGAGGTATTTAAATTATGTCCTTTATACTTGTATTAAGAACAATATCCCATATGTAGAGCATTGATTCTAGTTATTTTTATTCATGTCTTCACAATCCTAAACTAATTTTTGCCTCTTGAATATTATTTCCTCCATTTAAGCATCAAAACGGAGCTTAATTTCAAAAATTAAATAAATCCGAAATAAAATTCTTTGAAGCGTTCCGAAAATGTTTAAATACGAAATTCGAATTCCGTTTTTTTGTATTTTCGTCAATATTTGCAATCCCTAATATTTATTTGATGCCTGAATTCTATTAAATATTAGTATAATAATCTTTAAACTCATATATTATGATTTTGAAGCTTTCTGATCACTGTCTTTTACTTACTCCAAATGGTAATGATTGTGTATACAATTTTATTTAATATTTCAATTTTAATCTGTTTTATTTATAGATTTATTATAATATATCACGATTTGACAGTTCATCAACTTAGTAAGTATATGAAAAAAATAATTTAATTTCTGACATAAATCACGAATATTTTTAATGACATATAAAGTAGTTAAGTATATTTAAAATAAAAAGCTAAAGAAAATAAATATAATCATGCAGTTATATTATATTTTCATTGTCAAGGTTCATTTTTATTGATTTTCTTGTCATTACATGTTGTAAGTTGGGAATGATTTAAATATTTTATGCAATTTTGTACACAAAATCAATGTAAAACAAGAAAATGGAATTTTCGTTTTCTTTAATATATTATAATACAAAATTTTCAAATGAAAATACTTAATGGCAAATATAATATATAAATATAAACTAAAAATGAATTTACATTTGTAATAACTTTTAATCAATTTCAATAATGCGATATAAAAAGTTTTTAATGTAATTCATTCGAATTCATTCATATATTTATTATTTTTATTTTTTATGATTTTTTAATCTTTATTTATAAATATTTTTATATTTATTTATTATTTATTATTAACAGATTTTTCGTAATATAAATTATTGAAATAATTTAATTAATTTCTTATGAATACAGTGTAAAGCAACAGAATGCAGAAAATTACAAATTAAATTATTTTTCTTTAAATTGGAAAAGTACGAGTACAAGGAAAAATAATTAGATAAATAAAATTTATAAAAACCTATGTGCAATTGGTATATAAAACTCAATAACATACAGTTCTGAAATGATCGTATCTCCCACACACCGAAAATTCTTTAGATTCCTAAGACGTAGGAAGAATTATTTTGTTAAATTACAATAGTGTAGCCTCATTCTTGTTTACGAGCGAAATATCTTCGGTGAGGATGTGAAACTTCGTAAGTATATTCAAATTTTTCCAAATAAGATTGCGTTTTTGTGCTATTAGTATAATTTAGTTTCTTCCTTCATTTATAAAATTTTTGTTTTTGCTACTTAAGTGGTTTCACATCATCACCAATAAAGACGATATAATGGTTTATGTCTCCATGACTTCAGAAATTCAATCTAATTCACAAATTAAAATTTTAGCTATACAAATTTCTTGATTTTTCTTAAACTATAAAACTAACTATACTTTTCAACTGACATTTTCTAATTAATTTATATAACTGAAAAACAAGTTTAATACTATACACAATAAATTCTGCCTGGCACGTTTCAATCCTAGCATTTTAAATCCTGACACATTTAAAATGTTGGGACATTTCAAGTATCCGATTTATTTTTCCTTGATTCATCGATTTTGTTTTAGCAAAATTACTGATATGACCTCGTACATTTTGTCATGCCCATGAAAACTAACGAAAAAAAACTACGCAATTTATTTATTATAGTGACGAAAATTGTTATATAAATATTTTAATTATACTAAAAGAAAACAAAAAACTTCAATTATTTCCATAACAAAATAAAAAAAAAAGTGGAAAAGTTTAAGTTCAAAGTTTTTAGTAATTTTATAAAACTAACTCGTTAAATTATTTAGTTAAAACTTTATAATTTGAAAATTGTAATTACATTTTACATTTTTATTGGTTACACAAAAAATGTTAGTATTTATGTTAGGCAAACTTAACTAAATGTTTTCACTTTCCAAACTTATATAAAAATAACAAAATTAAAACAATATTTAAAATGCAATTAAGAATTAGTTAATCTTCAGATCACCTACCAGTTTCAAAAATTGACTTAAATACTAATTATAAAATGAACCTAAAATATATAACAATCTTTAGTTTAAGCCCGGATTTTATCTCAAACCGTTCGTAATAGCTAAATCATCGGCCGCAATATTCAACATTTAAAAAAAACTCAACCCTATCAGCCAGTGACTCATTATGCCGCTAAGCTGTAGATGATTTTGAATTGTTGCTTATTTTAAATTATTTGAAATGAAATTTCACTTTATCTCACTTTGAGATAAGTTTTAGTTTTAGTTAGGTCTTATCACCCGTAAATAAATATTTAAAACGTCAAATGAGACTGTGGATCAGAAAGCCTAAGCCAGGAGTAATTAGATGAAGATAAACCTCAACTAAAACTTTCTGTATATATGATTAAAAATATGTGGCCAAAGAAGTCGCAAGTCATGAGAATCAATTGAAAATCAATTTTCAAAGTTTCGTAAAAATAATTATAATATCAATTGGCAGAACAACATCGTACAAATAAACTTTTTTCAGTATCTTCTGTTTCCGAAAAATCAATTAAAAAACTATTTTAAGTTTTTACTTTTTATTGGTTTATTTTTTTTTTCTGGAAACTTCTGATGACATTGCGACAAAACTATTTCAAATAATTCCAAAGAAAAAATTAAATTTGCTTTTTTAAAGTTTTTGACATCAAAGTTTAAGGTTACCACTTAGTACGATTATAATAGTTAGCAGTATATTTAGTTTATGATTTATGAAAATTATTTTCAAAAGAAAAATTGTTTTAGTTTTTCTGAAATTTTCTATAAGTATCTAATTTGTGTTGCGACTTTTTGGTATACAATTTTTATTATATTAGAAGTTTTTTTGTTAGACAAACCTTTAAATAAATAATTTACTAATATTGTGTAATACACTAAAATAGCTTCGACTAATAAAAAAAAAAAATAAAAAATATATTATTTAAAAACTAAAACCAATAAAAATAAATGTTGCAGGTTAAATGGTTAAATAAAAAACAACAATAACTAATGTAAAAAGTCTTGTAGAATTTATGATTTATGAACTTGTACTTTACTTTCATTCAAATTCAAGTATTTTAATATATTCAAGTTCACGTAACTGTGAAATGGATAAAAATAGAATTTTACCTTAAATAATTTATAAATACTGTAAGAGATATGAGAATTAGATGGAAAAGTAAAATTGCATAACGTCAGAATATAAAATATTATATTCTAAAAAAAATTGTATAATTTTTTACTTTTGATATGTTCATGTCATGGAGTTATCAAATTTAATCAATCATACATTGCATAACAATTTTCAAGAAAATGTTGTTCCTAACATTTAAAAAATACCGCCAGCAAAGTCATACTTAGTCATACTTAGAAGGGATGGTCAAAAGGTTTTATTTTTTTTTATATATAAATAAAAGAATGCACCCTGCCCATTTCCTTAACGAATCTTACGATTTCCGTTAATAAATTTTTCGACGAGGTTACCGAATTTGGTATCCACTCAATGGCGAGTGATTTCATATACGACCTTGGAATTTTCTTTATGTATAGTTAAACTGTATGCCGTTTATTGAAATTTTCTGACAAACCATATTTCAAAATTCAAAATGTTATTTGACGCCATTAAAATCAAAATAGATTTATCTTTTATTCGATTCTATGTAGATTCACATATATTTTAAATTTCTTTGACAGTTCACGTATAAATCGAGTTTATCTCCATCATAAACGTTCTTCTATAATTATAGGTTCAGGCAGTTACTCGGAGTATTATGACTGATTTCCTCCACCAATCCAAGAAGTCTTGACATTTTTACTTAATATTTCGCAATCATTTTTGATACAGGTTTACGTTGTAGATTATTATTTATATTATTAGGGAAGACCTATTATTTGTAAGTATAAGTAATATTAGAAAGTAGAAGTTTAATGTAAATTGTATAAAAATTTATCAACCCAAGAGTTTCATATACAAAATACAAAATTTTTAAATGGTTTTTCAACTAATTTTTACTTATATATATAATAATGATTCATAAAATTACCGAGCTGATATGAATTCCTAAAAAAAACACTGATCCCATAGCTATGAGCTTATTTTGGTTATACCATTAAAATATTGTCGAGTGAGTTACTGATTATCCAAACTATTGAAAATTAGACCTATAAATGTGCTACACCCGATGAGGGCTGATCTAAATAATTGTTCAGGTGCTACATTGGACATAGTTGAAGTGGTTCTACTGGTATTGAACAAACGCGGGTATTTCAATTCAATTCAATACTTTCTGACTGAAATTTCAATATTGTGCAATAATTTTTTAATTAAAATTAGACTTTATATAAATTTATTATTCAAACATAATTGCAAGTTATATACTTAAATTCAATTTTTCAATTTAGTTAATTATATATTCAAATATCTTAGACTTAGATAATAAAATTTTTCCATAATACTTACATAAGTAATTTTTTTTTTTGTAAAATCTGTTAACCCTTTGACCTTACATAATAAATTCTATAAAAAGTTTGGCTCTGTAGTTATTCCATCAAAAATAAAAAATGATTTTTGACTTTTGATAAATATATGAATTTTAGTACTATACGAATTTTACCTGCAACAAAGTGTCGACTAAAATGTGCATTATAAAAATATTGATTTGTTGGGCCAATTTTTTGTAGTTTTATGTATTTTTTGGAACAATTCCAATAAATTTTTTATATATATAAAAATTCATGAATATATAAATATATAAGAAGAATTTTTATGTCTATGTCGATATACATTTATATTTAAAAACCTCTGTGAAGAAAATATATTACGTTTTTTTTTCATTTTAAATTTCTCTAGGGAACTTTGACGATACTATGAATGATCAAGAGATAAAATAATATTTTATAATATTAAATAGTAAATATAATATTAAAGGAAATTTATAGAATTTTTCAATTTTTATTTATCATAATATTTTTCTTTAGGCCTAATAAAAATTATTTATGAGCCAAAATAAAAAATAAATAATAATAAGACAAATAAACGTGAACTTAATGCCAACAAGCAAAATTTTGGCAAATGCAATTTTTTAATAAAATATTTTATTATATATATTTGAAGTACTACAGTATTAAAAAATTTCATAATAAAATAATTGACGTGATAACAAAAAAAAAAATGGGAAAATGAAAATATTTATGCAATTAGTTAAAAAAAAAAATACTGCTAACCTAGGGGTAGACCGATACTCGTAGTTTTTTAAAATAGTGCTTTACAAAAAAAAAAATAGGATTTCTATATTTCAGGTCTCGAATTGAATAATAGACTTTTTGAGAGCCACTTAACATACCGACTCTTTGAACACAAGGAATGTATAGAAACACGCTGGTTTGGAATTGGCTTATGAAATTTCCATTTTTTCAATCGATCTTTCCACTACAATACTTCATATTTATTCAATCAGTCCTTGAAATATATACATGTAAGAAAAATTACATAGCAAGTATTTTTTACTTTAGTTATTAGCTAGTTATAAGTAGAAATAATCTAGTTTTGGTCTGTAAATATAAATCAGGCGCCACTAATTTAACTGAATAAATAAATTAACAAAAAAATAAATAAAAAAAAAAAATGAAAACATAAAATTTTTGTTTTAAATTATTTTGCGAAAATATTAACATTTTTTAAGGGATACTTAAACTATAACACAAAAGTTTTGTTTATGAGCTAACTACAAGCCCAAATACGATAGATTTTCCATTACCATAAGAAGAACATAAATAATACTTTTGAGAGTTGACTAAATTTTTTGAATTTTTCGAAATTTGTGAGCTAGAGTTGTTCAGCAAAATTAGAGTTGACTAAATTTCGAAATATCTGAACTAGAACTGTCCAGCAACATGATATATAGATGCAAATAAACTGATAGTTTTTTCTTGTCTTATGGAATTTCGAAACCTAATTATACGTTCTAAATATGACAGATTTGGAAATTTGAAAATCAATGCTGATTGATTGGTTTTATTTTATTTTTTCGGGTTGACCACTACTAACTCTACAATCAGTGCAGCTATACGGATTTCCTTATTATATGTCACTGCCAAAAAAAGACCAATTGATTAGACAGGTGCAACGATTCTGTTTTATGTAAATACCGTAACCGTTTACCCACTAACTTCTCGAATTGTATATATAAATATATTTTGGAATATCTAAAACTTGTACAATTCTAAAAAAAATAACTAACTAATTAAAAAATTATAATTTATTAACTCGTCGGGGTGTATTGAGGAAAAGGATATTATGAAACATTTGTTATGCCATTGCCCATCAGTCCAATGACTTTTATTCCTAATAAAAGATTTAGGAAAATTATTCCTAATAAAACCTTGAAGACGCTGATAAATTAAAATCGACTGGAGGGTCGCCTACGAACATGATAGTCTTGATATTCCTACTCCTTTAAAACCAATCTGTTTCGAAATTCTAATAGAAAATCAATTAATTTTTAAATTTTTAACAAATTATACTTTCATTTTTGAAAAATTATACTTACAAATGCGTCAACGACAACGAATGTGTCAACAACGACGAATGCCAGAAAATAAT
This sequence comes from Rhamphomyia laevipes, assembly GCA_963920725.1. Classification (NCBI taxonomy): domain Eukaryota; kingdom Metazoa; phylum Arthropoda; class Insecta; order Diptera; family Empididae; genus Rhamphomyia; species Rhamphomyia laevipes. The sequence goes on from OY987256.1 coordinate 41,505,766, forward strand.
TAATGTAATAACTTAATAACTAATTTAAAGTAACGAATATTAATATAGTATAGTTAAGTCATATTCGTCGTTATAATGTCATATTCAAATAATAAAGCGAGTTGGAAGTAAACTCTTTAAGTCAAAAGTCGACAATTTGGTTTTATTTAATTTTAGCTTAACACAAATTTTATGTGATATATTTTTGACTCGTACTTTGGGAAGTAATAAAAAAATGTATCTTAAAAGTTTAAGAACATTGAAATTTTCAAATTTAATAAAGAAGATTTTGTCGTTTTTTTTTATATACATATTTGAAAGTATTAAAGACTAAAGATAATTATTTTATTATACATATTCGAATTGGTTTCACGAGTGACTTTTTAAAGTGACAACAGCAAATGTGCATGTGACCATCAAATTGTATTTTATGTATATATGTATAAATATGTTCTTATAAAATTTAAGTAAGATACATTTTTTTTAATATAGTCATTTTTACTTTACTTTATTGTTATCTTACATTATATAAATTGTGATCTTGGACTTCGATTATGTTTGTATATTTTATATTATAGAAGAGATTCAAGAATCAAGATTCTTAATATCTTTCCTGCTCTTCTATTTTTTGTTTGTGGTTTAATTGAGTGGAAAATTTGAAATAATTTATATATTTATACTTTTGTTATAATATAATATTTTATATATATATGAAGAGTAGCAGTCTGTATTAGATATAGATTTATATTATTTATGAAATTTTGCAGTAAAATAGGGTAAAATTTAGCACATACAAAATAATTTTATAAATCATCCTTGAATATAAAGAAACTTGAGAAATAAAATTATATAATGAAGATTATTGGTTTGGGCTTATAACATCGTAAATCAATTTTTTTGTTTGTTTAGAATTACAATAATCAGAAATTTTATTTATAATAAATTTAATGTATTTAATATAAAAAATGACTAATGTTTTGTTAAAAATTTGACAAAATTTAGCAAAGATTTCAAGGTAAATTAGTTAGAATTCTTAGATCGAGGTAATGGATGAAACGAAAAGGAACTAGAGGACAAGAAATAAATAAATCACATCAGGGTTAAAAGAAGTGAGATCAATTAGAAATACAAGTGGAGAAAATAAATGGCATAAGAGTGTAAAATGGAAAGATAAGCTCGAAATGTTCCCAAAATGAAGTGATTGTAGTTGGTTGGTTAGTTAAAGTGGCGAGTCTCTGATATCAATTAGCGCTTTAGCAACATTTTGATACCACTTACACTCTCGTGAACCGTCGAAAGTGATAAGTTACTAGTAATTATTTAGATTCACCTAGTGCCGTTCAGTAAGTGTAACGTTTCCATGAGTAATTTGCTGGTTAGATTTTTAAGATCGTTTAATGATACCTGGCGCTGATGGTAAGCGATGGGCAATTGCTTGCAAATTATGTGATCATCTCTTTTCACTCGGTTTTTTACAGCTACGGTTAAACTTGTTGTACAGAAAGCCTAACATAGCTGCATGAAAGTGATAATGAATAAAGGAAAAACAAAAAACAATTTCAATAATTTTTATAAAATATTGAATTAGGAAAAATTCCTTACTTATTTGAACGAAATCCCAATTATCTCCAATAATTTATATTTTGTACTCGTACGTAAAATTTTTACTTTAACAGGAAATATGTTTACTTTTTAAATTGTACCGAAAGACATGAAAATTATAACGTTTAATAATATAGAAACTTACTTGTTTTTTTTTTACTGGTTATATATTTAAAAATCAAATCTGTAGCATGTCAAAGTATATAAGAATAAAGTATAACAATCAAATTTCGATTGTAATAAATTTCTCTTCCATTTTTTTTCAGCTCTGAAATTGTGAAATTCGTCTATATAATTGTTACCGAAGTGTATCACATTTCTATATATATATTTTTAATTTCGCGTGTGAATTATAATTTATAAATGCCGAAAGAATATATAAAAAAAATGTGTAGCCAAAGTTCAAAATACTGAAAAGTTATGATTTAGAAGAGAACGAAAATATTAACTGAAAAAAAACGAGGCCAATATACTTTATACAGATTAGCACATATAAAAATGATATCAATTATCAAGAGTTTGTTCAGTAGTGTTTTTTTCTGTTTAAGTACGTCAATACACAGAAATAATAGTAAAAACTTTGAGTATATACAGAAGAATATTTTTAGGCACTTTTTACTATGTACAAAATGCCTTAAAATTCAACTTGGTCCTTCTAGACCGGATCTAGAAAAACTAGATAACTAACCACCGCCAAAATTTTAATCAGTGGGTTTCATCTTCTGTGATTTAAATATACTTAAAAGATGTATAGAAGTGCCCATATTTGAATATGACCCGACAATTTAATTTCACATTCTTTTTTAAATGATTCATTTGTCTTAGATATTAAATTAAAAACGATTAAATTATGAATAAAACAAAAAATGTGTGGTTTTTATTTTACAAGTAATATATAATAAACATTTTTTTTGCTCATGTGATCGATTAATGAATGAACTCAATTCCGTCTTGAATGATTTTATTTAATTAGACCACAAGGAATTATTATATTGTAAATTATAAAGTTCAAGTTGTTATTTTTTTTACAATTCTATAATAAACTATATACAAAATTGAATATCCCCAAAAGTAATCAATAAAAATATAAATAAATTAATGATATTTTTTTTCCATATATATATATCAAAAAATTATAACCTCAATTTATGCTACTGAAATTAATATATCAAATTTAAAAAAAAAATACTTTTGATGACTAAATTTTTGGTTTTATGAAATTTGGGTTTTTAATTGTTTTGTTTAGAGTTTTATTTTACAAAACAATCAAAATTTCTAATATGTATAACATTTATAATGCTAGTTTGCCAGGTGACACTTAACAGTAGGTCATAAAATTACCTGCTCAAAACTATATAATATTGAATTTAATGTTCTGTTAAGACTTGAATAGTCACAGAACATTTCCTCTATATAATATTCAGCTGTCGTGACATCTTCTACAAAAGTAAACTGTCGATAAATTTAGCGTTTTGAAGTTTTTCCACAATAATATCATCAGTATACACCAATTTTGAGTCTTAAATTCCACTTGAATAGAGATAATAACACCATCGTGTTCTTAATATAGCTGTAGCCAAAAAAAAAACTTTAGCTACTTGACATATTACCTGTGGTATCTCATCATATCTGATTCACGTGTTATAAGCATAAGCATTGATAACTTTTTAAAATAAAAAATTAAATTTTAAAGTTATATGACTTATACTTATTAACAATTTTCTTAAATTTTTGAAAAACTTAAGTGTGGGCTACATAGTGTCGATCAGCTCAGTTTCGATTCATTCAGTAAAGTTCAAATTTGACGTTTTTTTGTATGGAAAATCGATTGAGTTAACATTGATGAAAGTAAGTGTTTTTGAATGGTAATGGAGAATATTATTTAACTTAGTGATCGATAAACAGATTTTACTTCACCTTGAATTCAAAATCATTTTGTAGATTACACCACTCCTCGCATAAAAAACTCATTACCATTTAAATCTAATATAATTGACATTTAACTTTTGTACCTATTAACTATAGGATATGATAATTTCAAAAATTCTGTTTTTCGGAAATATTTATGTATACTTATTTAAACTTAATATTATTTTTTTTTGCTAATTGCTTAAAGCATTTATTTTTTTAAATCCACTTATTTTAATTGGCCGATTAAAATTATATTAAAAGTTGAGAAAAAAGTATTTATATAAGTAAGTATGACGCCAAGTCTTCTGATATTATACTCTAATTTAATTTATATATAACTGGAATATTCGTAACAAAAATGCAAAAAAAAAGCAAATTTATGATTTTTATATAGTGACACCGGTGCTCATATTTTACCGGAATTAAAATTCTTTGATGAATATTTATCTGACGTATATAAATACATATATATATTTTTTTTAACATATTTATTTTATCTATTTTTAAATTGCAATAATTGAAATATTTTATTTCAAACCTACAAACAAAAAACCACAGCATATGAAAAAGAATTTCGAATATTTTATATTTGTGAATTTATTAATAATTTTTTTTTAATACATAATTTTATAATGTTTTAACGCAAATGTGTGGTCGTCGGGTTAACGATATGTTTAGAAATTTAAATAAATTTAATAAAAAAAAATTATAAAAAAACATTTAATTACAATTTTTTTTAAAAAGAAGAAAATATATTATAATTAGTTAATATACTTAATTGTTATTAGAAATTTTAGTAATAAAGAATGTGTCAATTAATTGTCAGATTTTTAAATATAAGTAATTAAAATTGGACCAATCAAGTAGGTGCAAATTTAATAAAATCCTGAAGAAAATTGTAAAGTTTTCCTCTTGAATTAAAATGCAATTATTCTAAAACTTAATTAATTTTAACTTTCTCATTGTAGAATTATCAATTTCATCTCTTAGTATTTAATTTCTTTCTGATATATTTGTAATACAGCAATTAAACTGTCGAACCAAAATTAATCGTATCTTCAGTATCAGCCCCGAAAACTAAGATATATTACAGATGAGGTACATAATTCGCCCGTAATTGACCAGGGCCAGAAGGAATACATTTGGAAGGTACGAATTTAATAAAATTAACGATATAAGTGAATTACAGATATGGTACGATTTCTGAACGCCACACTATACTTCTAAAGCCATTAATTTAACCAAGCCAGATGTTCACGTGAGTGTTTGCAAAACGGTGCTAATGCGCTGGTTAGTGTCACCGTCGTGTTGTATGGTGACTCTAAAACCAACCAACCAACCAAATATGTTACGATGTGATATTGAATAACTATGAGTACTTAATTTGTGACATTGAATGAAAATGTAAGAAAAATGGAAATTGAGTGACTGCGTCCTATGCCCAGCAATATCATTAGTAATTGTTATCCGTTTTAAATAAATTTTGCGACGTAGATTGATGGCTCGTAATATGTGATATTGGTAATTTATTATAGTAGGTTCGTATTTTAAATTTCCGAATTATATATTTCTGAAAGTTTGTATACAAATTCCTGAATAGTTTACTGCAAGCCTTGCTTCAACAAACTTTTGAGCTAACAGTAGCTTAATAACTTTAGTTTTATTTGATTTGTGACTGGACAAGTGATTATAGCACCGGGAAATTCAAAACAGAGATTATTAGAAATAAAAATTATATTTATCAAAGACTTCAAAGCGATGTAGTGGCATGTGGGACACACGATTATTATAAATTTATGTTGATAACTAAGAAATATTTTCATTGAAATTCAAATTAAATAATTTTAATTCAACTATATATTTCATTTAAATATTTCCTATTTTTATTATTAATTTTTCTTTGATTCTATTTTTATTAAATTTATTACAAATAACAGAAACAAAAAATTAGAATAACTTCCTAACCATAAATTTAAAAATTAATATAAATTTAAATAAAATACAAATAAGTTAATCATAAAATAAAAAGAATTTTGTATTTTTATTATTTTTAATTTTTTGTTATCAATTCGTATTCTTCGTCGTATTCCTCGTCGTGGTTGTCTATAAACACTTTGATAATGACACCAAAGATTCTCTTTTTAGTAAGTAAAGTTATAATACAATTTTTTTATCTTCTTAACCAGAAAACTTTCCTCTACATTAAGTATTTATGTATATTTGTATAAAATGTTTAAATATATATATATATATAAATAATTGCAAAATAATATTATGAATCAGAAAGTACTCAACATTTTTTTAACAAACACAATTAAAATGATTTTAATAAGTAAAAGTATCTCATAACCCAACATTATATTTAAGTATCTTATATAAGTATATAATATTGAATGAATTAATGCCGATGTATAAAACAAAATTTAACGTTTTTTTTTTTATTATTTATTTCATTCAAAAGGCAGGCATAACACCGCAACGGGTGCGATACATAAATGAATCATATTAAAACCAAAAAAAAAAAAATTAAAACCAAAAAATAAATAAAAAAAAGTGGTAAGATACTTAATATATACATACAAAATTGTTTTTTTTTTTTTAGAAACATATATAATTTTTTAATAGGCTTATATAAAACTAATCAAACAATTAGGAAAATCCTTTGAAAATAATCTTAAATTTATAAACAATTTTTAGTAATTTTTGAATTTCGTTTGACACTAATTAATGCTAAATCTTTCAAGACTCCGAATTTCCAATGCAAAGTCTTCCAACAAATTGTTGACATTTATTATGGCGTGATGAATTAGATTTTAAAATTTTGATTTCTATTGTTTTGACAGAAAAGTTAATCCTTCAAAATCTACAAAATCAAAAACTTCGAATTTATTTGAGAAAGTCGAGAGGGCCAACCAACTTTGCAATACAAATCATTTTTTGACCACCACTATTATTAAAAAATGAATTTTCTGCAAATGCGATTTGCTACCGCTTCGAAAGTAGTAAAACAGAAATTTTATACGAGGGTGTACTTATAAATTCGTGGCTTACCTATGATGCAGGTAGTGCACATGTATGCAATAGGTATATTTTACCTCTAACATGCTTAATTAGATTAAGTATATATACATAAAATTTCATGTTAATATTTAAATTAAGTTAACTATTGGAATATTTTAAACAAACAAGTTAACTATATGGATAATACTGAATTTCGTGTGCTGGATAAAACATTATTTCTTGAGTTAGAAAAAAGCAAAAGAAACTAAAGAAAAGTTGTATAAATATTATGGGAAATGTGAATCTTCGAAGGTTTGAAATTGGTTTTGAACATGAATCCATTACTACTCAACGAAAGAACAATTAAACAGTGGGTTTCTACAGATAAAAAAGCTTGAAACAAGATAAACACATTTCACATCAGCTAGCAAGATAGAAACAATAACTATTTACATTTTGCATCATTATGGCGATATTATGGTGTCGTTGTAGGTTTTGTTTCATTATGACAACTAACCAGTTTACAAATCAGCAATTGCAACAAAAAAAATTATTAGAATTGGGCTGCGAATTGGTTTCTCATCCAGCATATTAACATTTTGCACCTTCTGACTTTTTAATTTGTCAAAATTGAAAAAATCGGTTGGATGAAAAGATTTGTTTATCAACGAAACAAATAGCGATTTTGAAAAGTTAAAAAAAAAACGTATTTTACGAATCAAAAAACTTTGAAATTGTTTAACTAATTTGTATCGAGGTAAAAGGAAATTATGTTAAAAAATATAATAAATTTAAGACAAAAAAATATTTCTTTTCTGTGTCAGTTCACTTACTTATGAGTTAACCCTCGTAATTCTATGTTTCTATAGTATAATACTTATATATATATTAAAACAAATTAATAATTTCTTTATGGCATAATAAACAAGAAATAATCAAAATGTTAATAATATATAATACCAGAAATTTTTAGCAGTCAACTTAATTAAATATTTGACGATTTTTGATTAAATAAAGTAACCAATATTTTCTTGGTTAAGTAACTTAAATTATATAATAAAAAATATTAAATATTTGGACTTTTTCGTTCTACGCTATCCGTATCAAATTTCATAAATTATACATATATAAGATATACTTAAATGACAATGTAATTTTATTTTTATTATTTATTAATGATTGCATTTTAATTGATTATTTAACGCCTCTTATTTAATATAATAACCAAAAAATAGTATAACTAATATTTTCAATTTTCCACAAGATTTCTGATATAATGTAATAATATATTCCAATGAATTTATAATAAACTTTATTATATTAAGTATTGATATATATGATATATAAATCGAAACGTGAATCAACCAAAATAACCGGAATATAACAAAAAACTTGATTTGTATTTAAAAGAGAATTTATAATTTTTATGATGCATTTCACGGAATAAGTAATATAAGTATATTTATTTTTTTGGTTAAATAAAATGAGAAAATAACGACACCCAAACAATATTAGCAACAGACTTAAAATAATTATACTACCTAATCAGGTAAAAGAAATATATTTGCATTGACCAAGGCTCTTAAACTAAATTAATGAATCATTTATGAGTTTTTTTTTTTTAAATTATTTGAAATTTAGACAATTATAATAATTCAAATGTTTGTTTATTTATACTTCCGAATTTTATAGAAAAAAAATATATTTTTTTTTGCCGCTCAATTATTTTGAAACGCTTTTAAATTTTAAAGTTTCATGAAGATATTTTAATACTGTTTTAGGATCCCTTGAACCAAAATTAACCTTTTTTTGTGAGTCATGTCTGTACGTATGTCTATGTACATATTAGCGGCTAAAAATTGATTGTATTTAAGGTTATGTTTAGCCTGGCAGGAAGGAACCGTATTGAATAGAAAAATAATCTCGCCTACTTAAAGCATTTATCAAATAATTTATTACATCTTCGATAGAAAATTAAATATTTATGAAATAAAGATTTCCTACAAATATAACTTAATATACCATTAAAAATTCGGAATTTCGAGTGTTGGTCGGTCACATCAGAATTTTAACTTGTATAGTCATATCAACATTTTAACTTGTATAAGTATATAAAATGTAATTTTAAGGTAAATTACTTAATTTTTGAAATGACGTCATTTTTTTATGTGTAGACGAGACACAGATAAATAATCTGGTTGTTAAGGTACATACAAATTAGTAGACTTCATTAGACCAACAATAACAGAATGAAATGAAAAAAATTGATAAACATGAGTAATTTGATGAAAATGTTCATTGAAGAGGACAAGAAAAAATATGCTATACAAATATATGAATAATGTATTTTTAATATAATTTCTAAGTTTCTGAAGAAACTACAGTTCTCAAAACCTTAAAACAAATTAATTCTCAATTTTGTTGATTTCATTTGAATTGTGTTAACTTACCAAATTTTTACTGACATCCTCTTGTGCTTTTTCGGCTTTTTTATCACCTCGTTCTAACGAATTGACAGCTTCTTTAAGTGCCTTTACCAATTCGGCAGGACTTTTTTGTGATTTACCAAATAATGGCATAATTTTTCCTTATTTTACTTTTTGTTTCTTTTTTGTAATCCAAATAATATAAATGTGTGATATAAAAAAAATATAAGATATTTTTCCGAAATTAAAAAATCTATATTTCGAAAAATAAAAACCAAAAAAAAAAAAAAACAATAACACTGAAGTGAAAACTGTGGTAGTTAAAAAGGCAATATTTTTTTTATAAATAAATATTCCTCTAATTTATTATTCACTATAATAATAGAAAAATAATAAAAATGTACAAAAAAAAAAAAAAAAATAGAACAGAAGAAAAATGTATGACGTTTCGAACTTATGCGAAGTATTTTTTTTTTCTCTTTTGACCGCACCAATTTTTAATTTTTCTATTTTTTTTTTTTGTTGGTATATTCGATATTTTGATTACTGGACCTTTTTTTAAACACAATTACAGATGAAATTAAAGTTCTTAAATAAATCTATTGATTATATTTGTTTTTCAATTTTTCTTTATAATATTTTATTTATTAACAAAATGATAAAACAATATTTTTTTTATAATATTTATTCCCGGAATGAAAAACGTCGTCGACTGATTTTGTACGTGTTGCCAGTTTGGAAAGTGTGAAAATATTTTTTTATATTATTATATAACAGAGAAAATATCTTTTTATAGTGAAATTAGTGATACCAATTTGCGAGATTTTTGTTAGCGCTCTTTATTGACGCAAAGGAAATTATTTGAATTTGAAATATTAGAAAACAGTTCAGATAACTTAATTTTTTTTTTTGACCGTCAGCTTGATTTTCTTTATATATTTTTCCCCCTTTAGAGTGACATAAATCAATATGGACCCAGAGTGTTCCATGTGAGTCTTTTGCCTTACTATGCTATATAATATGAATTCATTGTTTTAATTTTTAATTCAATATAATTTATATTTGCGTAGTGGTGTAGTTGAATTATTGTTAAAAAGAGTACTAATCTGAGATTTAAATGGAAAAATTCACTTATTGAACCCTTTAAGCAAGTAGATTCCAAATTGATTCAAATATGACTCAACTATATATGGGATAAGTTCAATTTTGAATCAACTTGTGTGTCAATTTGGAATCAATTTTGATTCAACTGATATTCCATTATGAATTTAATTTAATTATGATACATATTGAATTTAATTATCATACATATCAAAAATTAACTAATTCTGATGCATAAATTAACTAAAATGGAATCCAAATTGAACTATAGCGAATAAATGTATTAATTATTAGTATTCCTATCCTACACTTACGACGACAGCGACTTATTCTGAAACCAACTTATATCCAGGTACAATTTTCATGGTATGGTTTAATTTAATAGATATTTTTAATAATATTTACAATTAATTATTAACCATTTCGACATGTTTTAGCTATTAAGAATATGAATCAAGTAAAGTATAATCATTTTCGAAAGGTTTCCGAAGATATAGGAAAACTTCGCTAATTCAAAATGTGTAAAAACGTTATTCTGATAAAAACAGGTCTTCTATGATTAATTTGTTTATTGGGTATCTTTTGTTTGACGTTTATCACAATCTTTTTTTTGTAAATAATCATTATTTTATATATATATAGATATATATTTGTTATTATTATAATGATTTTATCAATTTGTTTTTAATTCTTGTTTCTCGTATTCGTTTTAAACTTCGATTGCTTATGCTTTCATTCAAAAAAAGTATAACATCAAGCAAAGACAGTGCTTTCGTGCACAAAATTAACACCTTTAACACTAAAATTATAAAAACAAATAAGTTTATTTTTTTTATATTCATTTCTTACAATGAAAAAATCATTTTTCGTTATACTATTTAATATCCAATTAATTGAACTTTTAAGTTTACCTATTAACAATAATAATAATACCAATGAAAATGAAAAACCAATATTAATTGTAATAAGTTACGATGGTTTTAGGAATGAATATTTAAAAAGAAATGTTACAAAAAATTTATTAGAATTTCAGAAAAATGGTGTGCACGCTGATTATATGTTAAATGTTTTTCCAACAAAAACTTTTACAAATCATCATACTATAGGTAAGTGTATGAATACTGATAATTGTATAATTAATATTTTTACTCAAATACTAACCTAAATTAATTCTTTTATAGCTACTGGATATTATCCAGATAAACATGGTATACTTGCAAATTCCTTATATGACAGTGAACAAGGTTTTTTAAATTATAAAAATAATGGATATGAACTTTTTCATTATAATCCTGATATATTACCAATTTGGGTAACTCAATTTAATTTAAATTTATATTATTAACAGAACTTTCTTGCCAACAGAATTTTTTAAAAGTTAAAAAGCTTTTTCTTAAAATTGTTATATAATTTTAAATCTTATAGATTGTCAATCAACAATACAATGGAACATCTGGTTGTATGATGTGGCCCGGCAGTGAATTCGAATATGGTAATAAAACATGTAAATATGTTGAAAAATATAATCCGAAAATTACATTAAAAGATCGTGTTGATACAATTATATCATGGTTAACAAATAATGTAAATCCACCGAATCTCATAATGTTTTATTCAGAACAACCTGATAAACTGGCGCATATGGTTGGGCCAGATTCTTCGAATGTACGTAATTTTATTTTGAAATTATTTATTTTTTATGAAAGTTTTTTTATAAATTTATTTGATTCTAGGTAACTGATATGGTTAAAGAATTAGATTTATTAACAAAATATATACAAGATAAATTGACTGAAAATAATTTAATTAATCGTACAAATGTTATACATTTAAGTGATCATGGTATGGTTGGTGTTCAACCACCAAAATTTATTAATTTAACACAATATTTATTAGAACCAGATAGTGTTAAATTTTATGGTACATCACCAGTTTTACAAATTGTACCTGAAAATATGACAAATTTAAATAATATACACACGCATTTAAAATTAATGGCTGAGAAAAATGGTAATTTTAAAATATATACAAATAATGATATATTGTCAAGATGGCATTGTAAAAATCCTAGAAGATTAGGTCCAATTTTAGCAGTTGCAAATGAAGGTTATGCGTTTCAAGATATGTGGGAAAACGCAGATTCTTATCTTATTTCGAATAATGTACCAAGTAAGTTTGAATATTATTTTATAAGTTTTAAATTGAAATTATTACTCATTTTAACTATTTAATATGTTGAAACTAATGTGTTAAAGTATTTCAATTGTGGGGATCATTTGTTTGTGAAGGGGAAAGATAATTAATGAAAAATGAACCAAAACTTTCATGTTAATCAAGGTTTTTTCTATTTATTAATTAGTTTTTTCTATTTATATAATAATTTTACTTTGCAAATTAATATCAAATGCGAAATTGTTTGTGAGTATAATAATAATAATTCACGGTCATAGAATATCCATGAAACTTAAAAATATTAATTTTGTATTCAAATATTTGTGTCGATAAATTTGATAAAATATTTTTGTGTACTAATTAAAACATGTTTTGAAAAGAAAATTAATTTAGAAGACGTGAGATATTTTATTTTAAATTTATAGAATTTTGTTAATAAATAAAAACACGTCGTTGTTTTTTAATTGTTAAACATTTGCTGTTAATTGATCGAATACAGTTGACCGAATTTACAAGTTGATAGAATCTCAATTTTAAAATGTTATTTTCTTAATTTACATTATGTGAATTCTGTAGTCGTGGAATTATGGTTTCTACTAGATCTTTTTGGTAAACTGTGTATGGTGAATATACGACAAATGTGGTATATTAATTGGATATCAAGAAAATGATACAATGTATAAAATATGAATAAATGCTTAAAAACAAAACTATTTTAAGATAATTATTAACAGATACTAAGATTTATATAAAAATATTAATCATTCTTGAATAAATATACTTTTCCATAAATCTTACTTTAACTTTCTTATCTGATGAATAAAATTTATTATAATATAATAAATCACAAAAAAAAACAACATTTTATTAAATTAATATTTAATTCTTTACACAGTTACAGATAATTCAACTTATGGTGTTCATGGTTATGATAATGATAATGAATTAATGCATTCATATTTTATGGCTAAGGGACCATTATTTAAAACATCTGGTAAAGTTGAACCATTCGAAAGTGTTGATTTATTTAGTTTATTTATACATTTATTACAAATTAATAATAATGATGAAAATCAATTAAGAAATGGTAAATTTGAAAGAGTACAATATCTTCTCGAAAATTATACCCAATATTTCAATTGGACAAGTAAGAAATAATATAAAAAATTGTTGTTTATGTAATAATTTTTTTTTTTATATATAACTTTCCAGAAATTTTAATTGCCGTATGTTTGGGTGCCATAATTGTAGCTGTAGTAGTAATTTATATTGTTCATCAGTATCGTCGGCGACAAAATTATACTGTATCATATTAAATATTATTTTTATATAAATAATTAATTTTGTAAATAAGAATTTTTAGTGGTCTTTGTTTTAATGTTTTTTTTTTTGGTGAATGAATAATAGTTGTAAGTATATAAAAATTGAAATTAAATTTGTTGAAAAAAAAAAAATTATATAAAATGTTATTATAAATTCTTTACAAACACACTGAAAAAGTTTTATTTTTGTTTAATATTTTTTTAAGTAAATATTAATAAAATGATAATTGTTAATTTAATATTCCTCTATAGTCATAAAACTTTTTTTTTTGTTCAAAATTTACATTCTTTATTTTTCCCGGAAAATATTCAAAATTTCAAGGTGAACAAATATAAGAAAGAACGTTATATATATATAAAAAAAAAAACCTAAAAATAAACAATTTTGTTTTTTTTTTTCAATAAAATTTATAGTAAAATATCAAGAAATAATAATAATAAATGAAATATTTCAAACAATTCTCGATCAGTCTGAAATTATAATATATATATATATATTTATACATATATAGTTTTAATAATTACTAATACTATTTTTGTTTTTGCAATTTAATTGTATATTAATTATAATCGCCTATATCGATAAGAAGAACTGTTATTGACTCCATTATTTTGATTGCTTTCAGAATTTCCATTTGTTGTATTAGTAGTAGAATTATTATTATTATTATTTTCAGTTGTATTTCGATTACGATATCGTAACGTATGAATACATGCTAACATTCGTATCATAAAAGCAGCAGGCACTGTTATAGTATCTTTAGTTTCTTCTAACATCACAGCATTTCTGGCCATTAGCTAGAAAAATAATGAAATTGTAGAAATGAAAATGTTTTGTTTTAAAAATATCGGTAGCAACATAAGATTTGTCGAAAATTCAAAATTTCTTACACTATACTGAATAAGCAATGAATTACACTGAATAAGCAATTAAATTTTAATATACTTTGAAGAGAAATGACAAAGAATAACAAATGGAAACATTTTGATTCATACTACTATTAAAATTAGTTATTTTTCCCCGCTGAATAAAAAAATTCATAAATTATTCTGATTTCTTTTTATAAGAATTGTAATTTCAATTCTAGTGTGCCCGATAAAGTACATTTATCAAAAATTTATTTATATATTTTCCTTTTCTACATCTATTTTGTTTCAGGGATAACAATTATATAAAAATATTTCTTGGTGCCAACTAGAATATATATTTTTTTAGCAACATGACGGTTACACAGAACATTTTTAATTTCAGATTGTCAGATGAAATTTAAATTCGAAAACAACTTATTTTTTATATAGTAATTATATAGTCAATTTGGACCAAGAAATAATTTAATCATAATAAGTAAAACCTAAAAACATCTAAACATACTCTGCTACTTCAAATATATCAATAGTTGAAATAGTAATTATATAATAATTTTTTAATTTCATATAAAATATCAACAAAAATACTACGAATACTAAAAATGTGACTATCTGAAAATAAGAACTACAAAAATATGAATTTTTGCTAAATCAATTTAAGTTATTCTTAAAATTTAATTTCGTTTTAATTAAATTTGTTTGACGAACTTACATCATTTGCTAATTTTTCATCAAAATATCCTTCATTCAATAATGGTGCCCAAATTTTGACATTATAATCAATACCAGATGTTGCCAATAATGGTAATGTAGGATGGGGTCTTAAACAATTAACAACATGTTCATCAGCTTGTAATAATTTAACTAATTTGCCAGTTTTACGTTCCCAAATAAATACATAACCACAATCTGAACCAGACATAATATATTCACTACCCCAAAATGTAGCCTCTTTAATCATAGTTCTTGCATTACGATGTCCTTTATATATCATTTTAACATAATCAAATATAAATTGTTTTGCATCAATTTCGATTTTTTCTAATTCTTCTTTTAATGCAACTGCATCTTCATCTTTTTCATCGACAATAGTATCATCACTAGACTGGTTCTGTCTACTATCGGGATCTGATTCTTGTATATTTTCAACATTAATTTTATTATTATCATCATCATCATCATCGTCGTCATCATCATCATCCATATTATTATGTGGTACGGTATGACTTAAAGATGATTGTGAAGTTCCTGGTTGTGGATCAGCTACAAAATAATAAAATTGAAACTAATTTAAGAGAAAACAATTTATTCAATTTATTACTATTTCTTTCAGCATAATTTTCAATTGCCCTTGCAGCTGTATCGAATAAAAGTTGATTATGTTGTGGTAATTCTGGTGCATGACCATTTAAAGCACTTCTAGTTTGTGGATCATTTAACATACGTGACAATACTTCAGTCATACGATGCATTATTGTTCCATGTAATTGTGGTCGTACTTGACCAATATCAACACGACCATAAATATCACGTTCGGGTCGTGCATTTGGTCCAGTATCTGACCAATCACCACGTAAACGTAATTTTCTAACTGGTGGCGGTGATGTATCTAAAAATGATTTTTTTTTACCAAATGTTTTACAATTTGATTGTTGTGGTTGTTGGTCATTAACAGATGCTGGGCATGCTGCTTCTGATGGTGAATTTAATATTCCTGGTTTTGTACAATCAAATAAATATAAATAATCTGATGAATAACTAACAAGTATATCAGTTTCATCAGTACTATATTCAACAGATGTAACACGATATGAACGTTTTGCATTTGTTGGTATTGTAAACGCTTTAAGTGGAACTGTATGACGTTCAGTTGGTGGTGCTGGTGTATTAAAATCAATTAATGATAAATAACGTCGATCATATATACGTATTAAACTATCTGAACTACCAATAGCAATATAACTATTTGATAATGGTGATAAGGTCATAGCGGTTATAGCAGATGGACTAAATATTAATATATTATCTTTACAACATGTTTTATGACAACTGCAAAATAGAAGAAAAAAAATATATAAAAACAAAATGTAAAATAAATATCACTTATATTAAAATTTAAAATAAAAATCGGAAACCAAATTAATTAATTTATATACGTTATTCTAGATGTATGTCGTTATATTATATAATAGTAGTGTATCATTAATTAAAATACGTTAAAGCACAGTAATTTCTTTTTTTAAGACGAATAAAAACCCAGCATAAAAGTTAACATATTCTGTCAGAAAATTTAAATTCAAGAAGTCAAAATATTTCGCATTAAATAACTTTGGAAAAACTTTACAAAATATGATTTGAGGCTAATTGATTAATGTAAATTAACGAAAACTAAATTTACCGATTATAAACCCAATAGGCCCGAGGTAAATTGTACGCAAAAGGCGCCTAAATCAATTTTTTGTATAAATAATTTTGTTTTAATTTAGCATTGTCTAAACCTTATTGTGTTTTCGGTAAATTGTGTAATCGATCAATTTATCATTGATCAATTGTGTATTCTATAAAACGTTTTCGATAAATTAGCCAGCCACTTAAATAAAATATACTTAAAAATAAATTTATTTATTTAGAAAAAACAAAAACAATATTTAATTTGCTATTATTGTTTGCAATAATTTTTTTTTAGCCCACCCTAATTATTATCAAATTAAATGCAAACAATGAATATTTAATTAATATTTTTCTTGCATGCATGACCTAGTTTAACAATTTTTAATTTTAAAAAGCAGATAATTGTGAACTGTCTGACGACGATAAAACGATTATAGAATTTTAATTTATTAAAAAATTGATAAAAAAAAAAAATGATAATTAAAAAAAAAATGTTAATGATATTTTTTCTTACCTAGAAGTTTGTCTTAGATCAAAAAATCTTACTGTACCATCTTCACCACAGCTCATAAATGAATTTGGTTCTGATGGTACTGTCATTACTTCATATGTTGTACCATTATTATGACAATTGAAATAATTTAAATTAGCTTCATTACCAGTAATACCATCACCATTAGTAATACTATTCACATCATTATTTGATGTTAAATTACATGATGTTAATTCTGAATATAATACCATACCATCACCGGAACATGATACAATACCACGATCATTTGATTGTGGTAAAAATCTAGCACTAAATATATTTGAACGATGTGTTGTTTTATATTTGACTAGACATTTTTGTGTATATGGATTTGTAATTGCAATACATTGATCATCTGAACCAGATAATATATATTCACCAGTATCATTCCAACAAACTGTATTAACACAGCCTAAATGTATATTAAGGCGGCATTGTAAATCAAGTCGTTGAACAAAATCTAAACTATCTAAAATATAATAATAATTAATATATAAGTAAATATTATAAACTAATTTTAATAATTATTTTACCTTTGGTACTTCTAATAAGTCTTTGCCTTGCGTCATCTTCACGAAAATTAGTTTGATTGTAAATATCACGAAATACACTTGATCGACAATGATTTGAAGATGATATCATTTTTAAACCAACAAATATTTTTTTATATTATTTCTCTATTTAAGTGTGAAAATTATAATCAATATTGTATTCCACAGTATAACACTATTTTTCTTCAATCTCTGCAATATTTAAACAAAAATATAAAAAAATAAATTATAGTTTGTGTAGGAACGGAAATAGTATATAATACAAAGAGCAGTCAAGATTTAAGAATTAGAGGAAAACAAACAGCTGGTTATACTCTCCCATATTAAAAACAAAAACTCAGGTTTTACATTCCTGGTTTAAAAACACGAGGAGCACCGAACCCACATATCGAATAAGCTATGGAGATATATGTACTTAAATTCGCTCAAATTTGATTAAAAATTTTATCATTCCGCCGTCGACATAATATCAAAACAAAATATAAATAAATATTTGCATGGAAAATATCAAGTGTTTTTTTTTAAATTGTTATATTAATAAAAATATCTTTTACATAATTTAAAATTAGCATTTTATCATTAAAAGTCTAATTTTTAAATAAATATCATAAACTTTAATTAAATTATTGTAAATAAATAATAAATAAATGTGTTAAATTATGAAAATATTATGATAATTAAATAGAAACATAAACAAAAGATAAAATATTATCTGAAATAAAATGTAATAAAAATGTTAAATTTAAAATCTATTAACTGACATTATTTAGTTATTAAAGGTTATTTTAAAGTAGCTAATAATAATTTTCATAATGATGTAAACCAAGAAGTTTTACATTACGCTACGCATTGGGTTCTTTTACATTTTCTAGACATGCAACGTTACATAACGGGTGAATATGTAAAATTATTCAGCCGCTATTTCCAACGAACTATCTAATATCTTTCTCTTGTGACCATTTTTAATGTTACAATAAATTTTAAAGTTTATAATTGAATAAATTTTGCGATGCAGCTCCTCTGGTTTATAGAAAGTTTAATTGTAGTTTTATTAGTTTATATCAGACGATCACAAATCTCCAGAAAGGTGAAGTTATGGATATTCAATTCATGTGTTGAATCCGTTCTGTTGCACGAGTGATCTATGGAGGTTCAACGATATCGATGGAGGTTCTACAAGAATTCGTTAAAGAATGTCTACGAGTATTATGCAGAATATACTGGCCCAGAAGAATCAGGAACATATAAATCTGGAGACAAATATAACCACATCAAGCAGTAAAATTGAATCGTCAAGGCAATAAAGATATAAGACAATCAAGAAATATCTGGAAAACAATACTTAATAAAAGAAATAGAAAAATTTGTGAGTGCAAATAAAAGCAATGACACAAAACCATTATCGTGTCATAAATTATTTATTCTTTATTTTTCAAGGTTAATTAAATTATGATAAAATAAAATTATGATTAATTATGTATCATCAAAAAATTAAATTAATTTATTGAACAAAATTACTGCAACATAAAATTATTGGAAATAAATCAAAATTTTAAAATTGAATAATTAGGAAAAATGGAAGAAAATTACTCGGAACTTTTTTACTTACAGATTATTATTAGATAATTTGTATTAAATTATAATTTCAAGCAAATACTTATTACATATATAAAAATAATTATTTTGTTGCCAAAATTTTTTGTTTAAATGGCAACAAATTCAAATTTATAACAGGTGTAAAAAAAATTATTCTAAATTTAATAATATTAAAATTTAACAAATTTATAAGGAAGATTTGCATCTTTTTTTTTAATGATGACGTCAGAATGCATTGTGTATTTTTAGCTTATATAGATGTAATTATTGACATTGAAAAATTTATTATTTAGATTATAAAATTTAATAAAATTTTATTCATTTGAATTTATTCATATTAAGAATATTATAGCCAAGATTGTATTTAAGAGGTAAATTTGCATTTTAATAAAACAATTGAAAGTCATAAAAATTACTTCAGTTAAGAATTATTTTTACATTACTTAACTGAATATTTTAAATATCGACTTAGTTTCAGGGGTAATCATGGAAGTATTTAAACGAAAAGATTAGGCATTCGTCCAATTACAAATTAATAAATTATTTGAAAATCTTAAAATTGATTAAAATGAAATTTCCTTTATACTCGTAGATAAATCGTATACCTATTTGTTTTAAAAGTACGTTAATTTTTAAATGATTTCAAAAGTATAAATTATTTCTAACAATATAAATAAATAGTAATCTTTGACAGTAATTATGCTTTAAATAAAGCCTATTTTTTGTAAATTAATCGTTAAATTCTTTATAATGAACTTGGAAGTATTGTCAATTAATCACTGCCATAATAAATATATGATTTTAAAAAAATATTCAATCTTATCTTCGATAATTCTAATTGTATCTCCCCCGGTCTCTGTAGTATAAATAGCAATTAAGTACTTGAACTTTGCATTAAATTTGCTCAGAATTTTATTAATATAATTTTTATATATATATATATATATATGCAAAATATTCTAGTGTCTCTCCGCCCGTAATATTATTTGCAAAAATATTTTCAAAAATTATGATGACAAAGAAAATTTTCTTTGTTTTTCATTTTGTGTGCAGAAAAATCCGTTTTTCATTTTTGTAACAACCAAAATACAAATACCTACACCATTAATTTTACAATGTTAAAATATAAAATTTTCTGGATTTATTAAAATTTCTTGTCCAAAAAACCGCCTTAAATATAATATTTCAATCGATAAATAACTTAAATATAGAAAAATGTAGAATGTATTGATTTAATAATGTAATTATTTATATAAGTTTCATATATATATATAAAAAATTGATTATAATTTTTTTTTTTAATTTTCTAAAAATATAATACGAACCAAAAATTATTTGCGTATATAATGTAAAAAATCAAATCAAATTTTTATTTTGCTTTGTTCCCAATTTAATTATTCCAATTTTTTAACCTAGTTTTAACGTGTATTTACTTAAAAAGTATGAAAATTAATTAATTGAAAAATACAACACATTTTTCACCATTGCAATAATTTATCGAATATTTTGATCATAATAACAAATAAATATGGCACGCACTGAAAGTTGAAAGTTCAACTTAATTTAAATCAGTTTTTCGTTGTTTTATTAAAAAATACAAAAAAAAAAATATATATCTAAGAAAAATAAACTTTGACTACCGATTTCTTTTTTTTCGAATATTTTTCTATAAAAATATCTCGACCGAAATTGATTTCATAGAAAAAAATATATTATGAATATTTTTTATTGAAATCAGCTGTTTTTTGACAGTTTCTGTATTTTTTTTTTATTGTGAAAAATAGAAACAAAAAATTATCTAATTGGATTTTGCGATTGGTATTTATTTTCAACAGCGCCATCTATTATAATTACATTGTATTAATTTGTTTTACAGCACTGGTTGGTCATTTTTTCATTTCAATTATAAAAAAAATTATGAGAACATAATTATTATATATGAAAGGTGAACCAATTTAAGGTTTAGGAAAATTCAATGGATCAGTTCATCCATTGAATTTCATCAGCAACTACATTCAAATGTAAAAACCTTTCACTGTGTTCACATTAGATTACACGCAAAAATTATCTCCGATTTCAATTAAATTTAGTACATAGGACATGGTGGTCTATACATGCTGTTCGAATTTAAAGTCAGAATCCTTGTCAAAATTTACGATTAATATAAAATTTACATTCTTGATGTCCTTATATGGAAATTTGAAATTTTATTAAGACATTATTTAATACATTTCCAAAAATCATTTGAAGCGCTATTTTAAAAAACTGCCAGTTTTTGGCTAACCTTTCATCATTAGTGATGTGCGAATTCGTTACTTTCAGGTAATCATCGGTACTCGATACTTTTTTCATAAGTAATCAATACGAAGTATTCGTTACTTTATGATTACTTTTCATTTCAGATGACATTTGAAATTATCCATACATGAAAAGTAATCATATGTGTTTTGTATTGTGGCGTGACGGACTACAACTTCAGTTACACACAATACAATACACGTATGAAGAAACGAAAAATTTACTCAATACTCACACTCATTTTGAGTAATCAGATGAAAAAAGTAATCAAATCATTCCTCGGTCTCGGTACTCATACTCATATGCAATTTTTTTTTCTCGGTAGTATAATGAAAAATGAAATGAATAATTTTCTGTTGGTTTGGAAATTTGGTTAACTACAATACTACAATTTTAATTTGGGTTTCATATTAAATGAAAAGTAATCATTCAAGGATCGAATACTTTTGAGTATAAGTAATCAGTACTCATTCATTCTTCAAGTAACGAATACTTTGGTATTCGGTACTCAATTTTTGCACATCACTATTCATCATATCATAAGGTTAATAGCATTTTGTTCATATATATTTTATCTGTTCCTATTCAGTTAAATTTAATTTAATTAAATTCTTGGGTAGATACACTGAAACCGGTTTTATAAAAAAAATTGGCAGTTAGTACCGAATTTATTAATATTATTAATTTATTTGTTTTTGGTGATTGTAACCGTAACATTAGAGTTAAATCCATTGCGGAGAAAGTGCAACAAATCAACTTAAGGATAAAATATTTTCTCTTTTTTTTATATATTATGTATTTGTTTCCTTAACATAGCCAGCCATACTAACAATCTCTTATTTCTCAATTAAGCATACAAATAATCGGCGTTTTTCTTAACTCCCTATTTGCATGGTATCTGAAATTGATTTTAAAAGAAAATTTAAATGACATTTTTTTTTTATATTATTTGTTTTATATATTTACTAAAATATCATGTAGTATCACTATTTTTTTTTAAATTTCCAAAATAATAAAATAATTATTGTGGACCTTGGTAGCTCAGTTTAACTGTGTTCTACCGACACAGAAATTGTGGGTTCAATTCCGACTGCAAGCACTGGTCTCACATGCTACATATTTAAGCTTTATAACCTTTACATAACACAATTACATTATTAAAAAGAGGACCCATAAAATCAAAAATAGTTGGTGGTTCTTTATAAAAATAAAATACTATTCCTTATTATAGTAAAAGTTAAAAAAAAAAAAACAACTTTATAAATAATTTAAATTTAAATTTTAATTTCATTTATACATATACAATTATTCAATAAATCAATACTTCAAATTTCTAAAATTTCACTTCAATATTCAAAACTATCGAAATAATAAAAATTTTCAAATTCAATATTATTATCTAATATATAACAAAAACGTTTCTAATTCTATATCCTTACCTACCTAAATACACAACTCAATAATGGCCAGAATTTTCAAAACTTATACAACATATCAAATTGATTTCACAAAAAAACAATTATCTGATATTAGAACACCAAAAATTGAACAATCTGATTATGAAGAGATTTTACCACCACTTAAACAACCGCCACAATATGATTTAGAAACAATGTCAAAATTAAAACAAAATATTTATATACCATTTAATTTATTACATCGTCCAAAAGAAATTCTCCATTCAAATCCATATGAACCAATCAAAGAATTGAAAGTTGAAGAGAAAATCTTTGAAGAAAAATTAGCTGTACGTAAAATACGACCACGTGTTATAATTGAACCACAAATAATTATTGATGATATACCAGTTGAAAAAATGTATGGTAAAAATGGTTTAGCTGAATGGATATATTCATCAAATTGGAAGGATGTAAGTAATTATGTTTTAGAAAATTCACCATTATTAAAAAAACAAGATAATAATAATAATGATGAATTAAAATCGACTACTACTGAACCAGTTCATAGTGATCAGGTTAGAAAAGTATTATTAGAAAAACCAACAATGAATATAACACCAGATATTGGTATACCACCATTGGAAAGAAGATTTTTAAGATATGCTAGAGATTGGGAAAGACAACAAAAGAAAGAATATGTTGATAAAAGCCTTAGTTTTTGGGATAAAAATCCTGATAAAGGACTGTAAATTAATTTAAAATTTATTAATTAAAATAATAATTACATTTTTTTATTTTGTTTTAATATTTATATAGATGTAATTTATGTGATCCACAACCAGCAGATAAAGCTGTTACCGATGAAGAAGCTAAATTAATTGAAAAATGTATGGAAGATGATTCATTTCGATTATCTTATACAATATTAAATCCAGCTTATGCTGGTTTTCGTCCAAAAGTTCCATTAGGAATTAGTTATCAAAAGAAATTATTTAAAATTGGTGATCCATATGTAACAACATTAATGTATGATCAAGGTGTTTATCGGAAATGTTAAATATATTTTATATACATTTTTGCTATGGAAAACATAATTGAATAATTGTTAAATAAAAATTTTATTTGTACAAATAAGAAAATAATTTTTTAATTTTGGTGTAGAAAAACTTATCAGCAAGAGGAAGGATTCGATTATTTAAAAATCTTTTTTTTAAACAAAAAATCTGTTATAAGAACAATACGTCATTGGACAAAATTATAATATTTCCTCTGGCTCCTTAAAGGATGCTGGTTTAAAGTTTCTTTAAAAGGCTTGATTTGGATTTTTCAAAATCAGGTATGATAATTTTTCCTAAACAGCTGATACTACTTCAATTGAGAACTCACTGCTTATACCGCCTTTTGATATCACCTTCTGATATTTGTGTAACTTTAAAGTAATATGGAACTGTAAATACTATATTCCAAACCCATAGTATTAGTAATAACCATTGTCGAAGAAACTAACAAAGCAAGTGCAAATTATGTAACAGAAATCAATTTTCTTTTTTGGAAGATTTTCAAAATCAAATAATTTATTATATTAATATTTTTTCTTTAATTATTATTATGTAAAGGAAATGAATAATAACAACTAATATTTTTTCGAAATATTTATAGAATATAAATGCTAACTTTATTTTTAATTTGAATAAATCCTTCTGAAATATTGGTTATTAAGTAACTAAATAATAAACGTATTTAAATGTAATAATTTATATTAAATATGTAAATCTAAACTTTCAAGTGACACATTTATGAATTATGATAAAAATGCAATTTAAATTTTATCAATTTTTACATATAGTGCAGAATAAACATTTACACCTCTAACCTCTAATCTAAGCTATAACTAACTATAAATATGAACATTTTTCATGTAATTTACCTTAAATATTTCATTGCATTTAAATAAATATGCTACTTTTAACCCTTAATTGATGGGCGGAAAAATTGAATTATGTTTGATATTATAATACATAATTAGGGGTATGTTGAAAGAATTCTTGACTGAACACTTATTCAATATCTAAATTTGTACCTAAAGGTTAGGTTAAAAACGGCGCATGAAGAGTTGTGGTTATGACACATCAAAAGATATCTCGATGAATCCGTATATCAGGTTTTAAAAACTAAGCATTAATCTTATCAGAAATTCTAATTTCCATTATGAAGAGAACAAAGGTATTAATGTTGAACAGTGCAGAACACGACGTCCCAAGTATTAGTACACCTTACGTGCTCAATAATATCGCAGTCACACACTAAATGCGGGGTTGTATAGTTGTGGGTGCTATAGAATATCAAGGTAGGTATATCTATTTTAACTAATTATTACAAATAAGCTCATTTCAGAGTTTTAGGTATAACAAGCTAGCATATTTCCGCAATTATAGTATGGTGGTCAGTTTGTTTTAAAGTGTGTAAATAAACTATTAATAATACAAATTTGTAATGATTTGAAAAACTTAACTAGAAATATTCTATTGCAGTTGTAAAAGAATTTTAATCGTGTTCAGTTCATATAATATAATATAATAAAAAATATAATAAAATGAAAATTTATTTTCTTCAACTATTTATATTCATAAATTTCATTATTTTTGGTTATTTTAATAAGAAATGTTCAGCTAAAATATCTGAAATTAGTCCATTTGTTAATAAACTTCCTGACCATATTACAAAAATTTTAAATAAAATTCTTATTGACGTTGAAGCATTACATTTACATTTATACAATTTAAATGATACTCAAAATTCTTATGTTAATTACTTCTTTCAAAATGATGAAAATAGTATCTTTCTAATGAATAGAAATTTTAAATGTCCATCACCCACAAATTCAATAAATATAAATAATAAAATATATAAAAATTATGTAATTACAACAAAAATGAATTTATTACAAAATATCACAGATTGTTATATACATAAAAATGATGGTATTTATTTTATTATAATTACCGATAATAAATATAATGAGAAAATATTAATTAATATTTTAAATTCAATTTGGATATATAAAAAAGTTTATCGAATTTATATTTTATTGGAATTAATTATATTTTCATATAATCCATTTAAAAGGGAGATATTTGAATTATCATTACATTATAATCATAAAGATATTTTTAAAAATTTAAACGGATATCCGTTACGTGTTCAAATGTTTTCATCAGTTTATTGTGTACCGGTTTATGATGAATTACATAATAATATTATTAAATTTCATGGAGCAGATGCAAAGCTTGGTAATTTATTGCAAAAGAAAATGAATTTTACAATGATACAACAGAAACCAAATTATGATGAATTTGGGTAAATAATATTAGTGGTTTAGGATCAGAATTTTATTTGATATTGAAATATTGTAACAGTTGACACTCAAAATGGAATGTTGTGACATGGTTTATCGTGCGACACAATTTTAAATCGCTAAAACAAGAAATAATTTATAGGAAAATTGTTATGGTATGCCTGGCTCTCAATGGTTCATCAGTTTTTCTGGAAATACCAAAAACAAATCTAATTTTTCAGAATATTAGCAGCGGACCGTGATGTTAAAGATCGTGATTTTTATTGTGAATAAATTATTTGATAAAATAGCTTTTTAAAAAATCTTACATGATATAATACTCTTCTATATAAATATAACTGTTGCAATTACAAAACAGGTTCCACAAAAAATAACATGACCTTATTATTATAACGAAATAATAATGTCAAGTGTAGTCTTTTAATGAACTACTCTTAGATGGTTGGCAAGTAGCACGTGTGCGTGCTATGACACAAAATCTTATGAACCATATGACGTGTAACAAAACGTGTTCTATACTTATAAACAATAAATGTTTCGATTGCAGCCAGGTATTATATGGTACTGGCCACATTTTACTCACCCTGCGAGATTTGTTCTCACACAGATCTGCATCTGTAGAGAATGTGAAGAGGAGAACGAATCCTTGGAAGATATTCTGTGCAGAGTATTCTGTGCAGAATAGTAGTTGCAGAAGATTTCGTTGAAGGAGTAAATAGCCTTCAACTACTGGTACAACGGGCCTATGTACGTATTGGTATTTAGTCACTCTTCACACAAATCAACCAACTCTTTTAACGCAGTAATTGTAATTTTAAAGAAAAAAAATTTAATTTGTGGTTCCAAATTTTCTTACAAATTTAATGGTGCGTTTAATCCATTTGTCACCCTTTACCGAACCGTCGCTGTATAAATCAATCGAATTGAATATGACATTCTAATAATATCGTTTTGAATATCAAATAATTCAATATTTAAATATATTCTGATTTAATTCGAAAACTATTTTTTAAATTAACAGAAAATTATTTTTTATTATAGATATAAACTTAAAAATGGTACATTTGTTGGTGGAATTGGTATGCTGACACGTAATGAAACTGATATTATTTTAACTGGTTACTTCATTAAACATTATGACAATCCATATATTGAATTTACTGTTGCTGTTTATACAGATGATTTATGTATTTATTTACGAAAGGCTAGTAAAATTTCACCATCAATTTTACCATTATATGCTTTAGGTTTTGATATATGGATTTTATATATTTTATCGGGATTTATTTTTGGTACAATTTGGTGTATTTTACATTACATCAATTTATGGATAATTAAAAACTATGATCTACAAAATAATTTTCATAATAAAAATTTTATAAAAATAAAAAAATATCAATACCGTCAAATATATATGGATACATGGATTGTATGGATACGTGTTGGTTTACGTCATTTACCAAAATTTACATCTGAAAAATATTTTTTTATTAGTATATCATTTTTGGCATTAATTTATGGTGCAATATTTGATTCAAATTTAGCAACTGTTTATATTAAACCAATTTATCATGATGATATTAATACCTTAGAAGAATTATCAAAAAGTAATTTTAAAATTTTATATAAATATACAGCAATGAAAGATGATTTGTTTCCATTGAATTTAACAAAAACTTATGATAAACTAAATAGCCAAATGATTTATAGTGGTGATACTAATGAATCATTACCAGAATTAATGATAAAATATAAAAATAAAATTGTTGGTATTACAAGAGATTCGTCGTTACGTTTAGAAAATGCTAAATATTTTACAAGAATGCAATTACATAAAATACCAGAAAATCCTAGAAAATATCGTATAGCATATTTAATGCAAAAAAATTCACCATTTTTATCATCTATTAATCAATTACTATTAAGAATACTAACAACTGGTCTAATTCAATATTGGATAAAAGAAATGATTTTTGAGAAAAAATTAGAATCTTTAAAAGAAATTTATAAACCGAGCATATTTTCATTGAAAATATTAAGTTTATTAGATTTACAATTAGCATTTTATGTTTTAATATTTGGTATGTTAATTAGTGGTTTGGTATTGATTGGTGAACGTTATCGTTGGAATAAAATTCAACAATACAAACGTCGGCGAGCAAGATTGGAAAAATGGAAAATAGAATTACAGATTTGAAATATACTACAATAAATACGCGTATTTTTTTTTTTTGGTATTATGTGACCATAAATGCTTTAACATTTGAAAAATGCTTAAGCATTTGAACCTATTTAAAAATTCTAGTTTTTGTTTATATATTGTATTAATATTTTGGATATATTGTTAATATGTCATCCACCATTTATGTTTATATCGGTGTTGGAAAGAAAATTAGTTATGTAATTAATTTAAAATATTTTCAACGAATTTAATTATGTAAATAAATGATTAAAAGCGCACTAGATTTAAGCTAATAATATTTAATTAATATTTAAATGTGTTTGCAATTACATGTTATATTTTCGTAAGCTAAACTATGTCAAATAAAATTCTAGAAAAATAAAATCAAGCTATTTATTTTACAGAGTTCATATAGTACTTTTTAGCAATAGGTAAACGAAATAATTTAAAAAATACTCGATAACGAAGGAAAAAAGCCAGTGGCGCCAAGCTAAAGTCAATAGGATCACAATAGCAAGTGAAAAGGATTCAATGAGTAGATCACGTTCAGCGCCGTATTGCATATACTCAAGTATCTGGAATACGCAATCATGAGTAAAGCAAAGGGCAGAAAACTAGTTTGGAAAGATACGAGAAATTTGGATCGATGCAAATACCGGAATTCCAGAAGCATGCTATACGGATTCAGACTGCATTAGACTGTTATGTGCGGCGAAGTCATATGATTGAATTCTCATTCTATAATTCTGGAGTTTTAAAGTAACTATATACAGACGAACATTTTAGTTAAGGACAATTAGATTTTTCAATATTAAAACTAAATATCACAATATAATAAAATATTAAAAAATTAAATTATGGTATTTATTGATATATTCAGAATTCAGTACTAACTGCATCAAATTTATTTACTTCATATAATTATCTAGTATTGTACTAAATATTTAATTTAATAATTAATTTTAACCTCTAAGTGTAAAACAAATTTTATATACTAAAACAATTTGTTTTATCGAATATGCAATCATAAATTAAATATAATTAACTATAATGAAACTCTTACAAATTATATTAGTTTAGCTTCTAAATATCGCAGTTATGATGATTAAATTACTAACTATTTGTAAATGTTTTTATTATAATTATTAATTATATTTACCTATACAAATTTACTGTGCAAGTTTATAAACATAAATAAGGACTAAAACAGCAATAGTCACGGAATATTTTTGTAAATTTTAAATATATATTAATGATTTGATAATAAATTGTATAAGTCGAAAATTCTATATTTTCTAGTAATACATCCAAAATATACAACATAAAAGTCACAATAATAATTAATCCTTCGTAAAAATATATCTATAGAATTTGATTGTCAGACCTTCCATACGAGCGATATAATGACATTTTTGATAGGTAATTGTGCCACCACGACCCACGATGCACGTTGATGTTGGTACTTAGTACTTGGTACGGAATTTGATGTTCACAATCGATTACCTACTAATAGAAAATTAATAAAATTTACATTTTTGTACTCCAGATCTTCTCATTCTTACCATATTTTTCAAATCCTTATTTGATAACGACATAATTTTTGCGCTACTAAATATGACTATAGTCGTAATGCACTGACCTGACACATATCTATATAATTTACTAATTGCTAAATAATATATTAAAAAAATATTGTAACTAATTGAAAATGGATATGCATCATAATCAATGATGTAATTTTAAAATAAATAATTTCAATTTAAAACTATTTTTTATTGAAAATCGTTGAAAATTCTTGGTAAAAAATTATATATCCATATGAAAAAACAATAATTACTAACAAACATAAAAATTTCTTGATAATTATTTTTTTTTTTATTGAAATAACATTGATCATTATATTTGAAAATTTTATACTATATTTAGTAGACGGGCAACAGCAATTTTTAGTATGAACACGCACTTTTCAAAATTATTCCTATAAAATAATTTAATTTTCGATTCAATTTAGATCAAACATTTTAATTGGAAAATTGTTACAAATTATGTT
The DNA here is from genome assembly GCA_963920725.1 of Rhamphomyia laevipes. Classification (NCBI taxonomy): domain Eukaryota; kingdom Metazoa; phylum Arthropoda; class Insecta; order Diptera; family Empididae; genus Rhamphomyia; species Rhamphomyia laevipes. The sequence goes on from OY987256.1 coordinate 41,536,501, forward strand.
TAATTATAATTTGTCATCTAAACATAAATTTCACATTTGCACGCATATCGTGTTACAGTCCACACTTAAATTGCATATATGAAAAATATTTTATAATTTGTAATATTAAGTAAAACAAATATTTATTTGTAAAAAAGAATATTTTATTAAATAATAACGAAGATTTTGTTCACAACTTAATTTAAATGTATAGTAAAAAAAACTCTTCAATTGAAAGTTTAAGTGGAATCGTAGATCTAATAAAAGTAGATCAATCTCCAATTAGATGATCACATAATAATTTCTAATATTATATTAAAATATTCGATAAATTCAAATTCAAATTAAGTTTATTCGATGAATTTGATTAACTATGAATAAATTAGTAATTTGAATCTTTAAAATGACTGTATTTTTACGAGCATAATGATAATGAATAATCACAAAGGGGGAACCCATGACATGATGTGATGAAGAAGAACACTAGAATACCTCGTCTGTAACTCCTCTATGATATAAAAAAATTATAGTTCCATCACTTGTTTGCATGAGAGGATGAGTTGGAGTGATATGATCTAGTGTAGAATAATCCATCATGCGAAGTGTACAACTGATTCTCGTGGTCTAGATGGTTAGAGGAGTGTTGTTATCCTTCCCTCCCATCAAACCAATCTACCCAATAATCAATTAAAAATCTAATAATAAATCTTAAGCTACTATGGTATCGATCAGTTATTTCAATTTCGGATTAACTCGCACAATAGCCAGACTGGATAAGTTATCGATTACAATCGATTAAATTTTGACTTTTTTTTTGTGTTAATGTAATTTTTATTTTGTTTATTTAGCATTTTACTAATATTTCAATAAAAAGTATTTTTTCTAAATGATAGTGGATAAATTAATGTGAAAACTTGTCTTAGATTGAGTAAATTTTTATATATCTTCAGTTAAGTAAAATTATTTTTATTATTACAAATTTATTTTTATTACAAAATTAAACTACTTTTTCAATTACACAAAATATCAAAAATAAAGTTAAAATTTAACATTTATGTTTTACAATAATCTTGGTCTACGACCTAATTGAATTGGTTTGCATTTATATTCGGAAATTTGCTGATCGGTTGGCAATACTTGCTTCGGTGGCATATTCTCATCCAGCTCCGGTGAAAAGTTGTTGACTTTTTGAAAAGCATCATTCACTACCATTCCAATACATTTCGGACAATCAGAACTGATTACAATTTCAAAGCATTCCTCGCACAAGTAATGATCCTTGTTTCTACATAAGAAAGGAGCTCCTGGTACAAATTTATCACATGCACAACAAACAAAATTCTCTAAATTCTTGATTTCTGCAGTAACTATCTTTTGTACCAAATTACCTGCCCCACGATAGTTACAGTTGTATTCATCAGCTTCGTCGTCGAATTCACCAAAGAAAATCACAACATTTGATGTCATTTTTGATGACAAATATTTCATGTAACTAGCCTGCATATTAAAATCATATTGTTGTGATGTTTCTCCTTGAGATGTGAATGGACCGAGCATCTGTACAGTTCTTGTTAAAAACATTCCCAATTTTATATGATATTTGACTGGTTCCGATGAACCAATAGCAAATATTCCTCTAGAAAAGTATCCTTTTTTCTGTTGTACATTATCGTTTTGAGCAAACCAATATAAACCGTCGTCCGTTGACAACAAGATTGGAGTTTTCCGTCGTATATTTTCAAAAGTTAGCTTGAAGTATGAATCTGGATGAATTTTACGTAAATGACTTGGATGATGATTACGAAAATGTTCTTCAATATCCGTAAAGTGTCCAGACCATTTACAATCTGACATACGGCAATCGGTTGGCAAATATTTAGCGTAATTATGAACTGACATTATTTCGTTTTATTTTTATCACTGTTTATATAATTTAAAAATATTAAATTTTTATTAAATTTGATAATTTTTAAACATTATTTACGCAGGATTTTATGGTTTAATAATTTTAAAATAACTGTTTAAGAAATATTATTGTCGAAGGACTTTATATGCAAAAATATTAATATACCTTCCTATAAGAGGTAATAAATGGAGGACGAAATACTCAAGGTGTATAAAATTACCTGTAATTAAAAATATAAAAATACGTAAAGGTAATATTTTAATTCCCGGATGCTACAGGATTTTGCATCATTTGAGGTCCATTTTCTATGAATCCATTTTGAAATTAATTAATTTTTAGAATATTAATATTGCCGTAAAAAATTTATTTTAAAATCTAAAATATGTCAATGATTAAATTCCAATGGCTGGCAAAATTACAATTTAATTATTTAATAAAAATTTAATTAATTATATATGATGAGATATGAATGATTAATTTTCAACCTCGGTTGATCTCTTTTAGAGGACATATTTATATGAATATGACTAAGTAAATAGAAAATTTTGTATTATTATTATTTGAATGTCAAATAGCTTAAATAAATAATAGTTTTTCAGAAATAACAAAGTTTGTGAGTAGCACATCCAATCTTATTAACAGCAATTTGATTTCGAAATTGTTATGGCATCAATTTCTAAATAAAATAGTATAGAGCTACAAGCAACTACTAAAATACTGTGAAATACTTCAAAGAAAATTGTAAGTTATATAATTTTCAATCAAACCGTAATATATTATTATTACTTTATTATTAGATTAATTATTTAATAATTGAATGTTTTATGCTCTGTTGAATTGTTGTATAAAATGATTAAAATCTTTACCATAAAGAAATACAATTTGGTGTTTTGTCACCAAATAATATTTTGTAAAGTTTATATAGCTTTGCTACAATAGAAATTTCTTTTGGAATTGTTATTAAATTTGTACATCTTAAAATTAAATATTGTTAGACACCAAATTGATTAATAGTCTTAAAATTCAGTTTAGGTTTAGGACATCAGTCGATTTAAAATACGTTCAATATTAATGGTGTCGTAATAAATTTTTATATAAGATTTTAAAAATCCAGTGATTGTTCGTAACAAATTGATTATTAAATTATACAAAAATTGTAAGTCATATCGAAACTATTACTAATGCATGTTCTATAATTTATGTAACATTTCAAAAACTCATGTACCTAAATTTAATGAAATAAGTACAAACTAGGCTGATTAGTTTACATTTACATATAATAATATAAAATCAACATTAAAATTTCAATATAAAATAGTAATTTTCATATTTTTTTTGCTTTTATTTGAAATGCACTTGTAATGCATTACATATGCAATGGCGTTTTGCATTAAGATTTTTAAATTTTATAATTTTATTTGCATAATTTGTCCAATTTGAATTATTCGTGAGCTCAATGTTTTATATTTTCATTTAAAATTTAAACACATTAATTTGTAATTCAAATTTGAAAAAAAAAACTGCTAATTAGGGGTACCTTAGCAGACAACCCGTAGTTATGTTCAACAGTATCTAACAGTGTTTTGTAATTAACAGTATGTTTAAAAATTACTGTATAGAAATCGAAATAATGTATGGAAATCGTAATTTTGATAGGGACCCACTTAAACCACAGGCCCTAACTTTTATAGGCACCAACACAATACAAAACTCGAATATGTGTACCAAATTTAATTGAAATTGAATAATATTTACCATAAAATGTAGAACATATGAAATATTAATAGCAAATTTTATTATAGACTCCGAAAACTACTAAGCTCTACATGCGTAATCACGACTCCAGTCGGTGTACCAGATTTCATTGAAATTATAGATAATAATTTACGTAGAACATAAAACAAATGTTCTTCGGACACTAAGATTCTCATATATTAGTTTCTATTAGTTTGTATCTGAGTGTGCGTGTGCACAATAATGATACCAACTTATGTACCAAATTTCATCCAAATCTGACAACTGACATATAATTTTTTTTTGAAACTTTTCTGTTTCTGGGCAAAAACGCACATGTTTCACATAAATGGGGAAATCTTACATGGCCCACTGTAAGTATCGATCTCATCAGGATACGGGCATCAGGATAAAGTCTGTGTGAATCTGTGTGCTAAATTTCATTAAAATCTGATGACCGGTTCTAGGTGATGTTGATGTGTACATATAACTTTTTTGGACACCTACCTCGGAAACTTTTTTTTATTGTATTTTCGGACTCGCCACATCGAAAACGCCTTAAAAATGTTTCAGCTAAATCTATTTTTTGACCGTGATATCCATCACCACACTACATAGTTATTCCAAAACTACTCGTAATATGGACAAGATACGAATTATTCCATTTTAAAAAAGTTAAATTTTTAAAAGTTTTATATAAAATTAAAAATAAATTGTAATTAATAGAAAATAAAGTAATAAAAAGTGAAAGTAAATGAATTTTCATTAAAAATACATACAAGAAGCTGCTTATTAAGGGTACCTTAGCAGATAACTCGTAGTTATGTTTAACAGGGAATTGTATCGAACAGTGCTTTGTAATTAATAGAATGTTATTTTTGTAACAAACAGTACTTAATTAAAACTTACTCATATTTTAAGATATCTGTAATGTCTGAAAACGCCTAGAAAAAAAAAATTGCAGCGAAATCTATAGTTTGACCATCAAATCCATCACCAGACTTCAAAGTTATTCAATAACTACTCGTAATATGAAATTTATTAAAAATTGTAAAAAAAAAATTTAATGTTCAATATAAGAAAAATTGTTTTAATCTTTATAATTTTCTGGTAAAACAGTAGGAAAATTCATAAATGAAAATTATTAAAAATTTTAATATATTGATGAAGGTAAAATGTATAACCAAAAATAATGTAGAAAGAAAGTAAAATTTATGTGATTTTATATTTTTTCTGCTTTCACACCACAAACCAAAATTTTTATTTATCGGTTCACTGAATATCAATTATGTTATCAATTATCAAATTAAGAAGAAATCAAAAATTTGTGCTACTGTCACAATAATTATAAGAGATAGTGAGGTAAAGGTTTAATTTAATACCGATGTCACAAAATCACTCCTTCTACTTTGGGCCTTTTGTGATATACCATTACGTTACAACTCTACCCCATAAATTTAAAAGATTTTTGAGTGGGTACGACCACAGTTCCACTGGGTATATAACGCCGTGTACAAATTGACCCAGTAAACCAGTTATTTTGCTCATAACACAGAGCTCGCACGTCTTTTGAGATGCGTACATATGTATGAATTGATTAAAAAGTCTGTTATACGTTGTGCAGAGTACTAGTTTTATAAGTTTTGTGAATCATCGATGTTTTTATTTGCAATCAAATAACTCAGATTAAATATAATTGCTGAGATATCCACATATTCTAAAGGATTTACTATAGGGTATCTTAGTTAACTTATAATATACGCAATTTTACTATAGTAATTAAAAGAATTACAATCTGGTCCAGTTAAAGTAATATAAAGTGGTAGCATTGGTATTTTAAATTGGTCGAATTCATAAAAATACCCTGAAAATACAATATCTAAATGTTCGCTTTACAATTACATAATTTATTGTCGAATAGTTTAATATTAGTCGAAAAAAATTTGATATTAATTTAGTTATCTAGTTAGTGCTCCTGAATTAGTCGTTCGGTTTATTGGGTTCATGGGAATCTAATATATGAACAGCTTGGTTTCCGAAGAATATTTGATTTATGTTATGTACTTCATGATATTATTTTTCGATTTCAATAAAATTTAGGACACAAATTAGGTTTGTAATCTAGTTGGTGCCTGCAAAATTTATTGTCGGCAGTTTCAGTGGGTCCCTATCAAAATTACGAGTTCTATAAACAACATTATAGATGTCTAAAACTATGGAAATTTTTTAAGAAAGCAATGTTTGTTACAAAGGTACTTTAAATTACTAAACACTGTTGGATGCAAATCACTATTTTAAAACTAGATACGAGTTATCTGCTAGGTACCCCTAATTAGCAGCTTTATTTCAATTTTAGTAGCCCTGGCACGCGACGGTCTCAAACATTATCAATTTACAATCCACGATTACATGTGGAAATCATAAATAAAACAATTCAGCATCGCGTAATTGTTTATTTCAATGAACTTTAATGCTTATACTTAACGGTGTTATGGTTCATGAATATTTCTTTTATGCAGTCTGAAGCCTGTTTGAATAAATCAATTTTTTGATTTTATTGTTTCTTTTACATATTTTTGTGATGACTTAAACAAAATCAGTTCTGATTCAGTTCGTTGAAACGTGAAAATAATACAAATTAATTAATCATCACATTCAGTTTAGCTTAAATATTTAGAAAATTAAAATTCAATATGCAAAATGTTTATTTATTTTGAAAATTGGTAATAAATTTCAAGAGAAATTTTCAGATAGTAACTTTTTGCTGGTTTTGAAAGTAAAAGTTATAAAGTAGAATTGAAAATTAAAGCCAATATCATAAGCTTTTATTGTGCAGATTGTGCAACATTTCGTAATAAGTAATTTTTTTATTAATATGGAAATAGCTGATAGTTTTCGTCTTCAAATTATATTTTTCTGGATCATCAGGCCAAAATATATGCTTATTAAACTCATTAGTGTTAAATACGAAAAGAATATTTCCTTCCAAAACCACCAGATTTATCACCTTTTATGAATTACCAAAAACACATTTCTATATCTAAATGTAGGCAAATTACCTTAAATTAAAGGTGCAGGTAAACGAGCAGACAAAATGGAATTTTCAAAATTAATTTATTTTTAACGCGGTTTATTAATTTTTCTTTATGTTGCAAATATTGTTGCGTGGGGAGAAGTTTACAAGTTGATTTGTTACTTTTTCGCTATTACAGCGGAATAATTTGTTGTCGTAATCATATACAATTCATTTTTATATTGTGTAAATTTATTTTATATAATAATTTAGAATTAAAATGAAATTAAATGAATACACATAATATTATAACTGTAACACTCCCTAAACAACCGAGATACATTTTTTAACAGAATTACTTTTTTTTACATTATGATATCTTTAAGAAAAAATCTTATGGCAACATTTGCTTTTTATGTGGTTTATTGGAATTAAATATTGAAATCAAATCTTAATTTTATATATTATTTCAAGGACAAATTAATAAATCACTTTTTGAATTTTCAAATTTTCATTCTTTTTCCTTTACATTTTAAATTAAGTTATTTCTGGGCTGGCATGATCGTATCTCCTTCTATTTCAAATCGTATTAGTTTAAATATTAATGTTCGTTCGATTGGATCTGTAGCAAAATGTTTAAAATGCAATTTCATTCCGCCAAAAAAAAACGAGCCAATTACCTAAATGCTACGTACATTTAATATAGTGCTCATTAAGTCCAATTTTAACTATATTAAACTTCAATTTAAAAAGTCCTTAAACAATCAATGAGCTATTTATGAACTTATTTTAATTTGTTTTATTAATTATTTTATTAACGAGTTCATTTTGTCATGATTTAACCAGCATCTATAAATTTTTAAGATTGATTAGGATTAAATACTTGACTAATAAAATGAATCACAAAATTTTAATTGAAATTCAAGAGTTTTAAAAATAAAAAATATAAAAAAAGGAAATTGCAGAACCAATTTTTGAACATTTATGACATAATGGCATTCCCAATTTCGATGTTTACAGTAATAAAACAGTTTACTGCAAACTCAACGATCCTGATTCTTTGGCGAAATCTGACGTTTGTAACTTATCTTATAACCAATTTAATTACTGTAAGATCACAACTATTTAATGAGCTAAAATGAATTAACTCTGTAAAATTTTATTTTTTCCGAGGCCAATAAATTTCCGCAATATATTTTTTGTTTATATATTTGGTGTTTGCGATAATATGATGCCAATACATAATATTGTGTGCAAGGAATTATCAACTTTATATTTTTTGAAAATAACATATTTGAATAGGAAATTGGGAAATTATTTAAATTTATTAATATTGTATTGGCATGTCTACTAAATAAAGTTGCTATATAAGAAGTGGTGGTAGTGCTATAAAACCAATTATATTGAAAGTTCGTTGATCTAATTTTCAGTAATTTCTGATTACGGAAATTGATAAATAAATAAAATAATGTTAGAATAGTTTTTAAATATTTCAATGAAGGACACTGAAAAATGTCTATAGTAGTAACCACGTACAATTTACGTGATTTCTTAATAAATATACAAAAAATGAGATCAAATTTACAAGATAAATCTGTTAATTTTAATTAGTAATTATAAAATAATTGGTAATTAATTGTATTAATAAAATTAAATAAATGGTTTTCTTTATATTCGTTTAGAATTAAATAAATATATTGTTAAGGAGCTCCTGGTACAAATTTATCACACGCACAACAAATGAAATTCTCTAAATTCTTGATTTGTTCTGGATGAATTTTACGTATATGACTTGGATGGATGATTACGCAAATGATGGTTTTCAATATCCGTAAAGTGTTACATGTAATTAAAGGTACAAATATAAGCAAGGTAATATTATAATTCGCTGATGCTAATTGCTTTTACGTCATTTTAGATCGTTTTCTATACTTTTATAATGAATTTTGAAATTAAATAGATTTACAAATTGATTTTTAAAATATTAGTATTTCCATAAAAAAAATATTATGTGTAACAATACTGAAAGTATCATGCACCACGATAACATTTAGTGGATAATTTTCTAATACAGATTTATAAGTAATATAATACTTTATTATAAATATCATTAGTAAATTTTTACTAAAAATTCAATTTTAATTTTCCTGCAAAGTAAATAGCTAAAATTAAATTAGTTATCAACAGTTGTCAAATAAAATTATATTAAAATTGTATAAATTGATTGTAATTATGCCATCAAGAAAATGAATATTATTAAAAATCTTAGAACTATTATAGCCACTTAATAAATAAGGAAATCAAATATTTAATTACAAATTTATGTACATAATTAAAAATATTTAATTAATGCTAAAATTTCTTATCAAGTAATGTGAAATATTAGCGTTAAGAATTATGTGGTAAAAAGTTAATCAATATAATAATATATGTATAAATTTATGTTTCGCCTATATTTTAAAATTACCTAGACATAGTAAAAACAGCATTTAACTTGCATATGGATTATAAAATTTGCACCTGGAGCATTATTTGCCGTCATTAAAGATTTGAATGAATATATAAATTTCAAATCGTGCAATTTAAAAAAAAAAAATTATTTTCCATGAAAAATACAAGAAATTTTCTATATTAAAAAATATGAAAATTTTTCTGGTGTTATTAAAACTTAAAACCCACAAAAGGAGGGGCACAAATTTTATTTATTATTCATTGTATGTAATGCTCTACATTGTTTTGTAAATATTATACCGTTAATGTGGCCCCAAATGCCGAAATGAATACTTTTGCTTTTGTTGGTATGCAAAAGAAAAGATATAATTTTAAATAATTATGTTTACACTCCTCATTGTTATGTTAAATTTGCCGTATACTGCAGGTTTTTATTGAGCTTTAATAAACATGACGTTATTGAAATATTAAAACAATTTTTAGTGAAAAGTATTGTAGTTAACAATTTTGACAAAATTTACATTATAAAACTATAATGCCCAATTTCACAGTGAGAGCTTAAACTTTTGCTACAGCTTAAACTTCAGTTTTATTTTATTTCTAGTTTGGAAGTGATAGCTTAAAGATGGGTAGAGCCTTAGCTTAAGTTATAACTGCGAAATCAAACATAAATCTGAAATAATTCGCAATTACGCATGTGTTGACTAAAGTAGAGGTTAGTAACTTTAGATTTATCAAAAATTCAGGAATGTGTAGAAGTACCTAAAAAATGTAAGTTTTGTTTATTTGGTGTTTCTTAAAAAAAATGTATGAAAACTTTTATTTTTATAACCTTTTATTAATTTCAATTTATTTAACGTTCCAATTTAAATTATTTTAATAAAAGCGCCAATTAGAAAAAAAATGTATTTAGATTTCAATTTAGATATTTTTGGAAAGTCCATTTATTGGGTGAGTATACAAAAAAAGTATTAAAAATTATACATTTTTGAAAACCGCTTCCATTTAAGATCAAATGGAAGACATTCTAACACTACATTATTATAGAATGACAGAATCCTCCAAATATTTATAAAAACTTTCAATATATCATTTTTTTTTATTTACTAGATAATTTAGTCTTTTTGTATTAAAGATTGTAATATAGATTACAAGATCAATATCCATTTCTAACGAAACATTATTTCAGGTAAAACGTTCATCAGAAAACTTAGGTGAGCAGAAAAAGGAAAATTTTACAAGATACCTAGAGTTTTAAGTAAAAGCTATAAAGGTTTAAGAAATATTAAATTTTTTGCAAAAATATTAGGAAAACTTAAGAATGTAAAATATTTAATATAAAAATCTACCTGTTTTGATGGAAAATGCATCCTTTAACAACTTAACTTTAATGTAATTTACACAAAAACTAAAATTTATTACATAATATATAATTTAAATTAATATTTTACTCATATAAAAATCTAACGATTTATTCAAATTTAAATTCAAATTTCGCGCGTTTTTTTCAACAATTTTTTAATCCATTTATAATATTTAGACACACCTCTTTTTCTTAGTTAAAGTTTAATTGTCGGTATGAAAAGACATTTGGATTTCGGTACTTGGTAGTGAACAAATTTAATAAAAATTAATTTAAAAAAAAAACATTCTTAAAAATAAAATATAAATTATAAAATAAATCTTTTTTAATAATTATTAATTAATTACACATATTTTAAAAAATCTCAGTTTTCCAATTTTTTCTGGTACTATAATCATTTTAAAATGTGCATCGAAAATTAAAATTTCATTTTTTTTTTTTGTTTGTGTGTGTGCAAATATTTATTTAATAAAATAACTTAGCGAAAATGAATAGTGAATTTGTTGGTACGGTTGTGAAAATTAGTATGTAAACTAATTTTATTTATATATTAATCAGCCAATTTGCATGAGTTTTTCTTAATCATATCAGTAACAGGTAATTTATATTAAAAATGTTTAATCATATTCTTAAAATTTGCAAATTTACTTTCATTATTTTATTAAGTTCTATTTAAAAAATGTTTGAAACAGTTTTTACATTAATTTTCTTAATTGTCTATACTTTTTTAACTTTGACTTAACTTTATAAGGTAATGTGTTATTAAATATATTATAATTATACATATTACTATATACAATTAGTTCTACGCAATGCATTTTTTTTGTCCTCTTTTAGGGCTGTCATTCAAATATATTTTTCCACAGAACTAATGAAATATATTTTAATTTTAGGGCTAATAATAAATCATTTAATATAAAGTTTAATATTTTATACACACATTTAATATAAAACTGCCTTATATCTATATTATATTGATAGATAGGTCATTGTAAAATTTAAAGGATTCGGTATCGGAGCCATTTTTGATCACAAAGTGGCTTCCATCCACTATCTATCCGATTTTGATAATATAAAATCTTATGTTCTTCGGATTATAATGATTAACATTGGATACCATTAGAAAAAAAATCAGAAGGTTCGAAATTAAATATTAACAAGCAATTTTGTAATTTAAAATTTCAGAATAGTTTAAGAGAAGTATAAAAATGCCTGAAATTTAATAGGAGCACACTAGTTGATCCATTAATATAATCTAAAAATTTTTTAAAATTTTGTATACGATTCTTATTTGTGTACACTTAATATTGAACGTAATTAAAATTCATATTCCAATAAATTTAGGGACACAATAATTATATAATAAATTAATTAGCTGATTCATTTCTATATTCATCATTCAATTTATCATTTATAATTACATATATATCACATTTTTTTCGGTTAAGCTAAAATAAGGGTAAATTTTCATTGTGAAACGAAATTGTAAATGTGGTAACAGGCTGATGAGTTGGAAAGGAAAGAGGTTACGAATGACACATTTACCTTAGTAACTCAGCAAATAGAACACGCATTTTTATGCATTAAATAACCAATATGTATTTGGGCTAAACAATGTAACCTGGAAAGCATAGAACTGTTATCAACACACAAACCTGTTCCAGGAAAAACAAAGAATCTCTAAATTAACAAAGCTTTATCCAGACTAATTAGTGACGCTACATGTTTCGTTCGCATCATTGTCGAATGGGAATAATCTTTAACCTGTTTAATTTTAGGAAATATCACCTGAAATTTTTAACAGTTGTTGAAATTAATAATCAGTTTTCATATTTTTTTTTCTAAATAATTTATTAAAATAAAAAAAAAAATTCTCATAATTTTATTCAAAAATTAATTATACAATTTAATATTGAACAGAAATATACAAATAATAACACAAAAATAAAAATTAAAATTAAAATAAGCTCATCATAATTTTAATTTAGGCTTAATAATAAAATAATTTTAAATTTTCATTTCTTTGCATTAGAAATTTAAATTTTATTAACATTTTAAAAATATTTTTCAAAATTATACAAATATATTTTAAATATATTTTCATAAAAGTGTTTTCATTCATAAATTAATTTTATTTTTATATTATAAATTATAATAAAAATATTAAAACTTAACTTTTATGGCTGATTAAATAAATTTATTTAAATATTAAATCTTATATAATATAAATTATATAATTTTCGAATACTTGAATTTCAAAATTCTATTATAGTAATCACAATATTATTATTATTATTTTTATTTATAAATATTATATTTAATAATTTAATATTTTTGTTTTAAAGAATAAAATATTTTTAATATATATTTACAATATTTTATAACAAATTATAATAATTTTAAATTTTTATGTAACTAAAATGTTAAAATTCTAAATGTAAATTACGTAAATTTTCGAAAAATTTAAGTGCCAAAATTAATTTTTATACTTCTTCTGACAAACAGGACGTTCTAAGGCCAAATGTGATGAAATTGTCTGTTATACAATCTTGACGACATTTATTATGGTGTGACATAGTAACTGGGTATATGTATAATAGGTTAGTTAATGTATTGCTTTTTCATAGTCAAAGTCATATCAAATCATAGTCATAATTGTTCCCATCCCATCAATTGATTCCATTTCCATTGCATGCATTACATCGATTTTGTTGTGCACATTCAGATTCGTTACATATAAATTATAAAAATGGTAAAACATTGGACAAAATGAAGTCTTAAAATGGAAATATTTTATGGATAGTGAACGATTCCAGGGTAAGTGAGCAAAAGTGAATAATTTTACCTTATTATTTAAAAGAATAGAATAAATTTTATTTGTATACTTATTATTTTGATGAAAATAAATTAAATTTTTGATTATACATAATAAAATATTGATAAATATAGAATTTATATAATGAATTATAATTACTAAAATTTATTAGCTAGTTTTATAATTTAGTATATTTAATTGTTTTAAATAATGTCAATCACATTCTTAATATATTTTTTTTTATTTATGTATAAATAGTTGAACAAAAATTTAGTTACTTTTTTAATCACAAAATTATTTACACTAAGGACTTTGAAATCAAATAATCTAATTTGTCCCTCTCTATCACTAACAACTGACGAAATTTCAATTTAGGGAGACCTTGGCCTATTTTGATAATAATTATTATTATTATTACCACCAGATTGTTTATCCTGTTGCTGTTGCTGATAATAATGTTGTTGATGATATTGTGATTGTTGTGGATTTATAAATTCACTATTTGGATTAATTTGAGGATATGGTGGACGGTAATTAACATCAGTGTCCCCTGATAAAGAATGTCCAGGATAAACAGCACCATTATTATTATTATTATTATTTTGTGGTATTCTTTGAGGCTGACGTTGTATTTGACCATTGAAATTGTTCTGTGGTCGTCTCTGTTGATAATATTGTGGATAATAGTGAGATTGTTCGCGATTAGCTATAAACTCAGCATTTGGATTAAGTGGTGGTCTAGGTTTCACATAATTGACATATGTATCATTTATTAAACTCCATGGCCGTTGTTGTTGTTGTTGCTGCTGCTGATATTGTTGAGGTTGTTGTCGATATGGTTGCCGGTACGGTAAAGATTGTTGTTGTATATTTTGTCTATGTTGTTGAGAAATATATTCAGCATTAGGATTAATTGGTGGACGATTTTCTGGTATAAAATTAATGTATGTATCATTTTCTAAACTCCAGATTTTCTGTCGTGCAACTGATTGAAGTGGAGGTGGTGGTGGCGTTTCAACACGATATTGTTCTCTTTCGTTATAATTTCTAGATATAAATTCTGAATTTGGATTAATAGGCGGTCGGGGATTTACATAATTAACGTATGTGTCGTTTTCCAAATTCCATTGTGGTTGAGGTCTAGGTTGTTGATATTCACTTAGTTTATTCTGAATCGCTGCAATATGATTTGTAAATGGTTCATCATAGTACCGACTATTTTGTCTTGGTTGTATAGATCCTACGGCTATAGGTGGTGATTGCTGAGGAGGGCCATAGTAATAACCAGAGAACCGATTTGAATTTGGTTCAATTTTTCGGAATGAGGAATTACGTTGCTTTTTTGTAGGGCGAGTACTAATCTGACTATTGGCACCATTATTGTTTACTTCTTCCAAAACTTGTTTCTCAATTGATATCCATGGTTTTTGTGTTGCGCGTACAGTGTTAGGCGTTGTTATAGATATTCTATTACTATCTTTTCCTTGGCCACCACGTTGGCCAGTACTTGATTCAGATGCCACTGCCGATGATGAATAAAAATCTTGAAATTGTTGTGTAGGATTATAAAGGATTTGTACACGTACTTTATCATCTGGTATTTGTGCTGTTGAAGGTGCATTGTAGTATTTTTGATTTCTTATATCTTTTGTTTTATCTATTTTTACGTATGGTATTGCTTTAAAACCATTTTCATCACCAGCTGGTACACTGTATTTGACCATCGGTTTAAATGGTTCTGTATCAAATTGTGGTGGTTGAGCTAATGGAGCATTGGTTGTGTCATAGGTAAATTGGTAAACTGGTTTGCCTTTAGCTGTACGGGGGATATTATTATTTTGTAGTTGTTCTACATTAAAATATTGTAAAGTTTGACGAATTGCATCAACGTCATGATCAAAATTTTCAATTTGTTTCCTTTTATACGCAGGCTTAGTAACCGACGATACAAAATTATTGCTATTACTTAAAGGAACGTTGTTTGGCCGAACTTCTGGTTTTGGTGTTATATAAACAACATCTTCATAGTTTAAGAGCTGAGGTTGAACAGTAGGATTATTAACACGATTTGGTTGTTGCTGAACTGGAGTTTGATTTGTAGTCGTTTTAACTCTTTGCCTTCGTTTGGATGGACGAGTTGGTCGTGTTGATGAAATGGTTGGAGTAGTGGGTCTTGGTGGCGCAGGTGCTGATGTTGTAAATTGTTCTGAATAATAAACTTGATTTGTTGAAGGAGTTTTTTTAGCTTCGAAATACTCATAATAAATTGGATTTTCTTTGGATAAAGTGTCTTTACCCGAAGAAGATTTTGGGACAAACGATATGATTTCTGGAACTGGCGAAGGATTCGGATATGCTGAAATACTATTTGTTTGCTGAGGATCTGTATAATATTCAATATTATTTTGTGTTTTTACCGGTTGCGTTACAGCATATACGATTTCTTTTTTCGGTTCTAATTGAGTAGGTGGTATTGTAGTTCTTGGTGCGGGTGCACTTTGATGTCTACTTGCAGATGTTGTTTTATAATCAGCTATTTTTGTGAGAATTTGTCGGAATGGAATTTCTTTTCCAGTTTGTTTTTTCTTATCTGAATCATCTTGCAATCGGCTAAATGAATCCGGTGGAGGTGGAAGAACAATACCTGGTACTAAAGGACCAGGTGGTACTCGATTTGAGTAATTACTTTTATATACAAAACTATATGGTGGTGGATAATATAAAGATTGATCATCTGCATCGAAATAATCCGTAGAATTTTCTAAACTACCATTAGCATGATTTAAGAATGTATTATTAACGTCTAACGTGGCCGCGGGCCAAGATATCGGATTGGTTTGTGGGTAGTTGTAGTAACCATTGTGTTTTGTAGTATTTTCGAACGTTCTTTCCCCGGCAAGTATATTCTTTTCGTTATTATTTTCTGTTTCGGATGGCGAGTAGTTTTCATTGCCGCTGGTATATATTGATAACGATTCGTTAACGATCGGATCGATGAACGTGAACTTATTATTTCCGATAAACTGTAACGGCCCGTTTTCTTCAAGTTGGACTGGAAATGGTGGTGGTACTTTGGGATTACTCGGAATTTTAATTTGCCTACCAGCTGATTCATAATCATCTATTGGTGGCCATTCATTTAAATCATCTTTATCATTTAAACCACCACCTTTAATTACAAGTAAATGATCTTCAGCTAACCAAATATCTTCATCATTTAAACCACCATAACTTTTATCATTATCATGTGGAAATTCATCATTCTGTAGATAACTTATAACACCTGGACGTTTTGGTGGTTTTTGAAATATTTCATTTTCAATTAATCCATATTTACCATCTTTAACTTGTTCCGCTAATGTTTTTGTGGGATCATATTTTTTCTTTGACTTAAATTTATCTACTTCTTGTCCAGCACCAGCACTCAGTCTTAATATACCATTGTCCCAATTATCTGGTTCATCATCTAAAAATACCTCATCATCGTTATTAAAATTATTTTCTTCAATTTTTGGTATTGGTGTTGTTGTTATTAATTTTCTTAATACTGTTGTTGATTTTCTACGATTTAACGTTCTATATGATGGGCTGCTGCTCGTGTGATTCAATTTTCTACGAAAATGTCCACGAATTGATGTAGGTGTTGGTGTTGTTGATAATATTAAATCTTCTTCTGTATTTGGTTGTATTGGATATTTTATATGACCACCAATTAGACGTTGAATCATTCGAGGTCTGGAAATAAAAATGACACAATTTAAAGTAGCAATAAATAATCTATAATTAAATTTATTGTATTATTTAATTTGATAATTTTCTTTTTGATTTTACTATATTTTTTATTGTCCAACAGTTTATAAATATCCAAATTATCTTAATCGGTAAAATTACATTAAAATATTGCCTTGCTTTTATATAGAAACTTAATTTATTGATGGAATCTTATATTATATGCATCTATAAAATTTCCTATATTATATTTTGAACTCACGTTTTTGTTGTCTGCTGAGATTGACGGTTTTTACTATTTCGTTGCTGTTGATTATAACGTTCCACTTCATAAAATTTACTATCTGCATTGTTAATATTTATACCATTATTACCATCACCGTCACCGTCGTTGTTGTTATTGCTTATTGCTGTTATATTGAAATTATTTAATCTTCTATGACGATGATGATGATTATTATTATAGTCGTGTGCCGTTCGCGTTTCATCAATTAACACTTGCCCTATGGCATCTTTTGTTACTGATGTTTCTGGTGGCGCTATTGCATCTACTATTGATGATGAATAAAAATTTGTGCTCGAATGATAGTTTAATCCGATAATAAAGAATACTATTAAGTGCAAGGCAAATGATTTCATCTGCAGAAAATATAAAATACAGAAAAATGATTTATTTAAAAAAATAAGTTATTTTGATTTTAATTTTGGTTTAATTAAGACGGAATTGTATAAAAAATACTTAAATATTAATCTAAATTTATGTTATTTTTTTTTAATTTAAAAGCAATCATAATTAAAAAGTAAGTGTAGTAAAATTTAGTAAACTGATCTTATAGTTATTAAAAGTAGTAATGGATGATTTCACAGTGGAAACTTAAGCTTAAGTAAATTGATTGTTTAGTTAAGCATGCAAATTAAGCTCACTGCATTTCTCATTAAACATTTTCCCTAAGCTTAGCTAAACCAAAAAATGTGAATTATTGTGAATGATAATTCGAAATAATGCTATTGTAAATGAAAATGTACCATAAAAATTAATGGAACATTGAAAATTTTATGCTAGTGTGTGTGTAAATTTTATTTTGTGTGTGTGTTTTATATACATATAAAAATGTAAATTTATAATATGGAACGAAAACAAAAGTAGCATTATTTTTAGATTTTTTCTAATAACTTCTAATAATATTACTAAAAAAGTCAAAGGTGAAGCTTAAGTTCAAACCAGAAAATAAGTTAAAGAAGCTTAAGCGTGCTTAAGCTCTAGCAAAGGCTTAAGCTTTCACTATGAAATCGGCCATAAGTGGTCTTTCAGAATTATTTAAATTTGATTCCCAATATCTTTTGCAATGGCCAGCTTTGTCGGGTTAGAATATGGAATAATTCATTGTGAGATTCAAAAATTTATCCACATAATTATTATACAGTTTTTTACTACCATTCTTTCGTAATTTTAAAATGCTTGTCATTTAATTTTCCACTAATATAAATTTTGTGCAACTTTGTGATTAAATTTTAGTATTGTTATAGACAATTCTGTATTGTAACTGTAAACTTAATTAAAACTAAAATTTAATTATACAATTCTTATTTTTTTATTAAAATTAATTTATGTTCTTTTTTGACACTTGAATTGTAATTATTTATCGAGGTTTTTATCTTTTAAAAGCTGATTATTAAACTGACAAAAAATACGTAAAAACTTTAATAAACCATGAAAACGTTTTAATGAACTTTTAATTTTTTGATATTTTACTACATTGAATAAATTATTTAATAATTTTTTATTAAATTCTTTAACAGTAAATATTTTGTAGGTTAAATGTAATATTTTTTTATGGTTTTTTTTTTTTGTATAATTAATTTATGAAATTACTAAAATATTTTCATTCTTCTGTTCATATAGTTATGAAAAATAATTAAGTAATAAATTTTATAAAATATAAATAATCAAAATTCCAACAAAACTTAATTAATTATATTATTTTTTTACTTAAATTTGTAAATCATTATTTCTTGTAAATTTAAATTAATCATTACCACAAAAAAATAAATCAGAATTGCACCTAAACAAGTGCAATCATAATTACATAATAATTATAAGTCTATAAAAAAATGGCCTAAAGAAATTTTCCACCATTTCCAGATTATTTAAGTGCTTCTTTAACGAACCATATTAACAGCATGAAATAATGTGATAGCCACAAACAAAAAAAAATTTCATAATTTTTTTTTAATAATTATCTTTTTTTTTTTATAAATTTTAAACATAAGGAAATAAGCAAAAACATTTTATGGAAAATTATCAAAAATGTTTACAAAAAAAAACATAAAATACATAAAAAGTTTGAAAAATGGAAACCGATTTTGTCATCGTTTACTAATGCAGTGTCAGCCGCAATCAATAAATGTAAATAAAGCTGACGGCTTATAGTTTCGCTATTAATACTTTTGCGGAAATATTACTTAAGTTACTATAATTACGTACGTGATTATGTAACAATTTTGTAGAATTTTTGGAAAGGAAATCAATTTTTTGTTAAATATTTAGGTATAGTGACTGGCAACAATAAAATTATATTTCAAATATATATATTTTTTTTTAATTTTTGGCTCTTGTTCATAATTTTTGGCTACACTCTTCAACTAAACGGCTTTAATATGACCCAAAACTTAAACGGCTATAATATCCCTATCAAAAATATATTTATTTTTTGTACTACTTAAAAATGGTTTAATTTAATATAATTTTTTTTTTTTTGAGTGTATTAAATATATTAAAACTATAATTGGAAATGTATTAAATTTAATGCTTAAATAAATAAATTTTGTATTGAAACTGACATTTACTTTCATTGAGATTTCATACAAATATATAAAAAAAAGTCTTTGACATTTGTAGTGTAGCTGACCTTTTAAATTCTGTTGTTCAACGAACCTTAACATATAATTGATTACAATGACTTTTTCGGCTTCTGTTCAACAAACCAGATAATTTTATATTTGATTTTTTTTATCCATATTTCACATAAAACCATTATAGGGGAAACTTTTAAAATCTTAGTCAAAATATAATCTGTAAACTAGTTAATAAATATGTAATAAAAATAGAAAAAATGAATTGCCAAATTTTATATACTGATATAGATATATTAATTATACTTTTATATCTTCCCGAATGACATTTGAATCAATCATTTAAATAAATATAGCCGTCTATTACATAATTGTATTTCCATAAATATTTTTATTAAGATTTATTTGATATAGTCCAGCAATTTTTTGAATAATTTTAATAGAGGCAATTTCAATCTTTGACACACAAAATCTTGCATAATTTTTGATAGGCTGTAAAAAAGGTTTCTTAATTTATATAGCTTTGCTAATCTGTAATAATATTTATGACAAATTGATAAAGCGTTCTCTTTATAAAAGAAAAGTCGTCTATAATCTACCGAAAACCCAACCTACAAGTACTTTGTAAGCTGAACATTATTGCTTATTGCCATGGATACAGGTTTTTTGTAAAACCTACGTTATTAAACAGGCCAATAGCTTGGCTGAATGTACGTTACTAAACAGGCCAATAGCTTGGTTGAATGTTTGAGCTATTCGATGAGTCTGTACTCCCCCAGTACTATCAGAAACAAAATAGAATGGTACTAACCGAAAGAAGAATTTTTAACACAATGGGCTCATGTCAACTAAATGGCCGTAAAAAAAAGTACATATCCT
This sequence comes from Rhamphomyia laevipes, assembly GCA_963920725.1. NCBI lineage: Eukaryota > Metazoa > Arthropoda > Insecta > Diptera > Empididae > Rhamphomyia > Rhamphomyia laevipes. The sequence continues at coordinate 41,557,223 of OY987256.1, forward strand.
ATCCATAACTTCATAACGATTTATTATTTGCTAATCGTATAGTCTTAACGGGACACACCACATTTCTTAACTGCTTTAACCTAACCTAAGAAATATATAAATTTACTGCATTGGCAGTACTAATTATAACATTTCTGTATGCCTAAGCTTTTCAGAATTGATTTGTTTTCAAAACTAGAATTAATAGATTAGAAAATTACACATTTTTAATTAACAAATCGTTATAGTAACTTAATTATATTTATTCCGGACTACGGAAGACTTCAATGTTACTATTAAAATGACCTTTGAATGCCTGTGAGAACTAATATAATTAAAACAATTTCATAAAACATTTTCTTATATAAATATAAAATATCCACATAAATAAAATCTAGTTCATTAAATATCCTCAAGAAAAAAATATTTTATTATTATTGACATCATATTTTTATAAAAGCATTGAACTTATTTCCAGTTGTAATAAAATATTTCTAACAAAACTTAATTAAAAACTTAATTTATATCTCATTTAATATAAATATTGTAGAGGTATAGAAAGGTATATAATTATTTTGCAAAAAAAAAACTGAAAATTAATTGATATGATACCGCAGGGTAGGTGTTTGACATGGAAAATTAAAATTAAGGTTGGGTTTTTTAATTTTTTTCTTTTTTAATTACATATTTTATATAGATCTAACAATAGAGAGTATTAATACTTAATACTTAATGTTAAAAGTTAAAAATTATCGATCAGGAAGTCAAATTTTTAATTCAAATTTAATTGGTTTTTTTTTTTTTTATTAAATATTTGCATAAGATTTTAATATAAAAAAATATACTGTAACATTTTTTTTCTGTAATGTCTTAAATTGAAAGTTTTAATTAGCGCCACGATGTATAAATATTGATAGTTTTTTGTCTTTGAAATGATTTTGTCCATTAAAAAATGGACTTAAAAACAAAGATTTAAGATAAAACATTTAAAATTTCATGTTTGTGTTTACATTGATTTTTAATTCATAAATAGTTTTTTTTTGTAACATTTATAAAATCTTAATTAAAAAATGTTATAATATTTTAAAGTCTGTTTAAAGTTTAGTAGCTTATAAATTCTTAAATATTTATATCGAATTGAATTCTGAATTCTGTAATCGGTAAGCGCTTGCTTAATCTAAATAGCTAAGCAATGCAAATCTTGCTCAATTATTTAATCAATTTTTCAAATCTGAATAACTTCAATTCTTTAGCAATTATTTTGGGTAAACTTTAACAAATAATATTTAAAATAAAAGTTATAATAATATTTTTAGTAAAAGTTTTTTCTGATTTAAATAGTAAATTTTGAAATTGATACCATTAAATTTATGGTGTATTAATTTGCTTAAGCCGTACAAACAAATTAAAATGCAGTAATTTCAATTTAAAAGGCTTTAATGTATCAAATCTCATCAAATGTATTTTTGTTATTGTCATTTTCAATGCCCATTATCAACATCACTTTTGGTGAACATTTGTTGAAAGTATTTTTGAGATAAGAATTATATTTTTTGAAATTTTTAAGCCTATAGTATCTAAGAATTGAATTTATACTCTTAGTGCACGAACAGAGTGACGCTATGAGCGGTGTATTTTTATATAAAAAGCAACAACAACCACACTACAACACATCTTCCAGCACTGCTCATAGCATCACTATGTTCGTGCACTTAGAGTATGTTGAATAAAACCGATAAAGAGATAATAAGATATAAAACGTTAACATAATAATTGCTTCAAAAAACCTAACTTAAATCATAAATCTTTAAAAAATCTTATTTTGGTTAACAATATATTTTCAGTTTTTTAATTATATTTTTTGTAATTTCAATTCGATTGATCATTAAAAGTAGTTCATTATTCAAAACAGTAGGATTCAGTCTAATTAGTTACACTACCAGCAGAAATTAGATTTAAATTCTATATGGTTTTTTAAATCTTCATTGAATGGATTTGATATAGTTTTTTAAAATTTCTCGTAGTTAGAAAACTTTCGCTAATTATATTTCTAATCTGTTCATTTAAACTTTCATACTTATAATAATTTTTATTTTTTATGTTATTATTTACCGGAAATATGAAATATTTTAAATTTATTTATTAGAACTGGCAAATTTGTTAAATTTTAATATTTTTTACTTACCATTTTTATATCTTTGTTGTGTTATCACAGTTTATGGTTAGATAATTTTAAACACCGAATATTCAAATTTTCTAATTTAAATATTTTTTTTTGTTACTGTGGCTTGTTGTTATCGAAATATTCTTAAAAGCGCCGAATTATTGATTTATATTCTTGTTTAATAAACTATTTTTTTTTTTTAATTGGCGGTTATGAAATTTTTAAAAAGTAGATTCACATGTTGATCTGGAAATAAAACAGGAAATTTAATAAGTTGAAATATAAAAATAGTTTTAGAATTATTGAAATACAATATACTAAAATAAATTATGAAACAAATTCTTAGAAATTTATTTGTGCTCATAAATATTAATAAAATTTTATACCTTTCACTTGAATATTTTCATTTAAATCATAAAATACATAAAATTTAATATTTTTTCAGAAGAAATGTAAAATTCTATATTTATCTAGTTATTAAAATTTAAAAAAAAAATATGAAAAAAATTTATATCGTAAAAAATTAGTTATTTCTTTAGAAAATCAAATTTAACACTATTTTACGGATGAAATTATAAATATTTCTAAAACGTACAATGTAAATCACAATTTTCAAATGAATATACAATTTAATTAAATGAAATTTATATTTTATAGGATCACCACAGAAAATTTATTAATTGCAAAACAAGTGTTCGAACAGTTGCGGATATTTGTTCAGTTTTGTTCAAACTGAAATTATATATTATATAAAAAAAATATTTAAAAATTTAAATTAGAATCCTAAAACAGAGCCCACATAACAAACATTAATAATAATGACATAAGATGAGTAAAAATCTTAAATTAATTATTTCGTTACGTAATTAAATTAATTATATAAAAAATATATACTTTAATTGAATCGTAATTTGTAATTAATTAAAAATTTATAAATGATTAACTATGACACGACTGCGGCAGTTCGGGAGTGAAGAATGTTTTAATTAATTTTGAATAATCTATAAAATTATTAATTTTAATTATAATAAGATTTAATTTGAAAAAAAAAATATATAAATTGTTCTTTTCGTCGTGATTAATTAAATTATTATAAATTAAAAACAATTTAATTGGATAAATATGAAAACTATACAAATTGTAAGTGTAATCCACTTTTTTTTCTACCTTTTCGACATTGTTTTTAAATACCTACATTTTAATGGCTATTAAAATGAAACAAATTATTTAACTATACATATTTGAACACTCCTTATAGCCTAGTTAGCTTCAACGCAAGCAACACAAGCATGGTTCAACGTGCATAATAAAAAAAAAAACCAATGTACAATATGTGGGAGCAGTTAAATTCAACGCGAACAGTCACATGACAACTCACAACGCAAATCAGAAATTCAACAACGCAATATTGAAACTTTGAGATTGCCTACTACGACGTTAAAGCACGTTCTAAGTCTTGCGTCTGCGTTGAGACTAAGTTCCGTGTTAATCTTTGAGCATATTTGTTGTACAAAGTGTATAGCTTACGTACATCAAATTTGGTTGGTACAATTTTTTTTTTGATATTTTCGAATTCTCCTCCCTTTGAAATGTTACATCCTCAATTCAAAATGTGATTGGCTGCAACATTTAAAAATTCTTAAACAATGCACTAAACAATAGTTAAATTTTAACGCTTTTCATATTATCAATTGAAAAATCTAAAGAAACTTATTAACAGAATAAGTTTTCTATTCTGTGATTAATAATCACAAACTTTTTATTAAGAAACCACTCACCACTAATTAAGAAACAGTGATTGACAAAAACAAAGTGGATATGGAAATTGTTTGAGTGAGACATTACCAAAAATATATAATTATATTTTTTATAAAATTTTAGTTAAATTAGATTAAATTTCATTGGTGGAATTTTGGTAGATATAGAATAAGTCATTATAAGATTTTAAAAAACTAATGAAAGGAGCTAAATATAGAAATTATAATAAAAGAGAATTGTTTTAGTACTAATCGTATTATTAATGAATTTTCCGTACTCTGTACGGATAGGACTGACTTCAGTCTCGATTTACTGAGGTTTCGAAAAAGAATTTTAATAAAGTTTTTATCATGAAAGGAGTCGATATTAATAAATTTTCAATAATTATACTTTCACTTTTTGTGTTAATTAAATATTTGTTTTAACTAATTTATTAATTAATATTCTTAACTAATAAGATTACAGCATGAAAATTTTCGCATTTATGAAACTACAACATGAACATTTTCACATAATAATCGTGACTATGCCAATAATAATAAAATAGAGTCTAATATTAAAAAATCTCAAATAAAAATCTTATATTACATACAAATATCAAGTAGAAAAAATTTATATAATTGAGAAAATATGTTAATAATATGTTAAATAATTTGATAATTTATGTTATAACGAAATATAGCAAATTAAATTTGTTGTAAAAGGTGTAAATTATTTCAACATATTTTCAATTTTATTCAATTTTCCATCTAATATTAACCTGATGACTATATTATTAATTGGGAATTAGATTATATTGAATCCAAATGTCCTGAATCACTGCGGCCACTGTTGTACTATGCTGATAGTTAAAACTTCCGTCTATAACCAATTCTTTCAAAGAAGGTCCACAAGATCTTCAAAGCCCAATTCAAGCAAGTGAAGACTAGACACTAGAACGAGCCAGTCCCTCACATTCGCATAAAATAATAATCAAATTATATATAATAAATTGTAAGATTTTCAGAAAAGCGAAATAAAAAAATTTACTATTTCGCAATTTCTTGTAGGAAAACTCTAATTTTGTGGTTAATTAAATAAAATCTAAAAAAAAAAACTCATGGAAAAATTTCAATTTCCTTTCAATTTCAACTTTATTGTTTCTTTATTAATTATGTTAAGAAATCATAACAAACTTTGGTAACAAAATTTCTGATCACAGACTTTGGGTGCTTTGGATAAGAAATTTTTGATTGCAGACTCTAGGGCGAAATAACCAGTTGGCCACTGGGTTTATCGTACAGGAAAGTATAAAGTGAAATTTATTATACTTTTTATATATAAATTATAAAAAAATATGATTGGATAATATTTCATAAAGTTACACCACAAATTTCATTACGTTTATACTGCTTTGATCATGATTTGTTCATGACTAGACAGAGTGTACAGTGCCACTTACATTACATTTTGTTTTACAGTGTTTTCCTGTATTTAATATAAAAAGTTTTTTTTAGATAATTGGAAATTAATGTAAAAACAAAATTCTTACAACTTGTATAAAATTATAAGATATTTTTTTTTTAATGATTTTGTTAAATGAGTAATTTATTTATTTAATTATTACAATTACACGATGTTTATTGAACATTTTAAAGGTGCAGTCTTTTTAAAATATATAACAAAATTATAATTTATATATTGGCAAATAATGTTAATAATTTTTCATACTTGACAATATCATGATTTTATAAATAATTTATAATTGTTTATTTAATATAAAATAAAAATTGAAAATCTCACGCCTACCATATTCAATATTCAATATCAATTTTAAAATATTTTTTATTTTCCTTTTTAAAGGCCCAAACGTAATGTGAGCGCAAACCGATAGCGCCACCTTTGAAAAGTATTTAACATAATCAAAATATTGTTAAATATTTCACTTTTGACTACGTTCTAATGTGGGATGCAAAATATTGTTAATTTTTAATTTAATTTTATTAAGTTTTACAAATTGTTGATATATCTCGAAAACTATATGAACAGTTTGGATAATTTTAATATTCTCTAATTATACATCCATTCCAAAAATTCTGCTTTTACAATACAGATTACTTTTTTTTTCAATAATTATGTTTACATAATATCTACAATTTTCTTCCGCCAGCATTTTATTTAGCTTGGTTATGTCTTGACGAGGAAAAATAAATCTACAGCTAGCGCTATCGGTTTGCGCTCACATTACGATTGGGTCTTAATTTTCACATACATTTCATATAATGGAAAATTAATCAACATAAAATTATTTGCTTCATTAAATAAATTGAATTAAAATTTTGTATTTTATTACTTATATTTTTATGTTCTCAAGAATGATTTATTATAGTTATTCAATTCAAGATTATTCTATATTTATATTATAATAATTTAATAAGAATCATTGGAAAAATAATCATCAAAGCAGATTCAAACTTGAATTTATGCAAAATCATTTGAATAGAAACAAAATCAACAAAATAAATTAATAATTTTATTTATGAATTGCAATATTTTCATTGAAATCAAGTGCATGGTGCATCATTTTAAATTGAAATCTAAATTTAGAATGATTTGTGCATATTGAAAATGTGTTTTTAATGAAAATAATAATTTTTTCAATATAGAAATTTGGAAATTATGCAAAATATTTTGAAATCGCCCACATGAAAGAATAATTATGGAACGGATGTAAATATGATTAAGACATTAGAGTTATTCCGGGTTCATCGAAAAAAGAGTACTGGAAAAACTTTTAGAATTCAGTACGGAAAACAATTTTATGGTTTTTATAGAGTTATATCGAAAGTTAGTAAAAGGTGGCAATTAAGTTAGTAGGAAGATACTAAGTTGGTCATCATTATAGTAAACAGAAACATGATTTGAGTTCTGACAACATCATATTGCCGATTTGTGTTGAAAATATAAGGATAAAAGTTTATTGGAAGACATAAAGCATATTATATAAAGAATGTAAATGCTAATGTCCAGATAATAGTAGAAGAAGACTTAAGATATTAAGGTAAACATTTTAGTTTGATTGCCTAAATAAGTTAGCAGAAATGAAATTCATTTAGAAAACTGGGTGGAACTAATAATTTTCTGGTGTATGGTATTACCTAGCAGCAGGGGATGATACCTCCTTTCGGTACTAGTTAACTAAACTAAAGAAAAGACATGTTAACTAAAGAAAAGACATGTTAATCTGCGACTCTGTCGTAAACATGGAACATATATTTTAAAGGCAATACCTAATACCACGCTTAGCCAATGATATTTAATTATGGAAAATTATAATTAAATATCAATGAACCGATATTATTGTTTAGTGTTTGGGTTGCCTATACTCTTCTTTAAATTTAAAATTAACTATAAGCCTAATGACTATATCAGTCAGTAGTATCATTATAAATTCTAAATTATACTTGTTAAAGTATCCTTAATATTAAACAATAATTTTAATATTATATTATAATTTTGGTATATTTAATATTACTTCGCATGTCATTATATCACGTCACGACACCTTATAAAATAACCTTTTATAGCAAACCTTCAATGCCACAACATTTACTCATTGTAAAACAAAACCAAAAATATTGAAAAAAACAGGTCAAATATAAAAATATAATTTAAAAGCTAATACATATTTCTTATTTTGAACCTCATTTTCAAATATTCTAAAAAACTTATCAAATGCTAAAAATCAGCAGCAGCTTTCTTGAACAGGGAGGGCAAAGCAAAACTGTTACAATTACAATTTTTTTTCGCATAGATTATTATTTATAGTAAAATTTACATTCAGTGGTCTATCACGTTTACTATATAGTACGAGTTATATATTTAATAATCTTGATTTTATACTATGTAGTGTGTGCGCCTTGTTGCCACTGCATATTTTAGCATGGGAAATAAAAATTATGCAAAAATTGAAAAAAAAAAAAAAAAAATATTGGACATGCTGTTATGTTATATGGGTGTGTCAGTCAGATATACAGTTATCTGTTCTTGTTACCTAATAAAATCCAAAAGCATTTTTAACGGTTTTATGAAGAAACCAATAATATTTAATACCTTAACCCCAAAGCATTTAAAAACTATGCAAAAAACAAAATTTGTAAATAAATAATGATTCAGCGCACAGTCCACAAATTTGGAAAGACAACAAAATAATTTATGGTCATACCGTAAATGGTTAAAAATGAATAAAAATTTATGATTTAATAATTTTTATTACGTTATTATGTATAGAACCATCTGCTTTACAATAAAAAATTATGATTTTCATAATAATTACATTTTTCAGTCAAAAATTGAAGATAAACAAAATGACGCCGTGCAGATTTTTCATGATTTATCCAATATCTATAAATGCTAAATGTAGTTGATATTGAATTTCTTCATAGTTTGATATTAGGTCGTTGGGAGGTCTACAGAGCACTGCATATATACGATACGTCCATATGATGTCCATTAATCGATTCAATACCTCACATCTGCATATTATATATTCCACCCAGTTTCATTCTCAAATAGACAGAATTTATATAGTTGGTTCACCGTCTGTCCAATTGTGTGTAGCTGCTTAGTAAGATTACCAATGACCAACATTATAATGGCTTTTTGATGCTCTAGCTATGATTAACTTCGATTACCTCAGCCCTGCACGGATTTTACACCCACCTTTTACGCTTCTACAAGCACTTAGGTTAGAATCTACAAACTTGACAGTTTCAATCAACATTTGTGCTTTTTAGTTTTTTGACAACCTATCAATAATAATTACATAAGTTTACCCAGATTACAACGCTTTAAGGGTGAGGCAACATTTTTGTATTTCTAATATATCAAAACTTGCTACTATAAATTAACATTAATGGCAGTAATAATGTTTCACACTATGACTCCACAGTTCATTTGGTTGTTTTTGTCATTAAATATATAAAAACCATAACCACATTAATTTCTCAATTAAATTTTGTCATAAATACAAAATAAAATTGCAATGTTACAATTTACCAATTACAATTATTATATTTATATTAATATTTATGAACCTTGGAGGCCTTTTTTTTATTATACAAAACAGTATAAATTTATTCATGCACTTGTTCCGCGCCCAATTTAACCCAGAAAAATGATATTTGTAAACATGAATTCTTATTCGGGAATTATTTTTTTTTGTTAAATCAAATTACAAGTGAACCAACCACAAATGTTTTTTTTTATATAAAAGTATGTTTTTTATTTGTGTAATTAATTCAAATTATGCTTTTGGCAACATAAAAATAATGGTGACTTGTACACAACACTAAAAATGTTAGAAAGTCAAAGTCGTACAAGATCAAAATCATAATAAATTTTTTAAATTAAATTAATAATATTCAAGACAGGATTAGTTTTAATTGGACATTAAAGTCACAAATTAAATTTCGTAAAAAAAAAAAAAATACAAAACATTATTTTTTGAAGTGCGTGTAAGAAAAATTGGTAACCTGTTAATAGTAAGGTGTTAGCCATTACTAATTAGATTACTTATAAATATATAGCCTTTAGCAAATATTGTCACAGACTTGTGATTAAAAGTAGTTTTTGGTGATTTTAATATTTTCGGTAGCATATTAAAATAATTCCACAGCCGAAATATCAGATTGAAAATCAGACTATTACATACAAGTCAGCCTTTATACATTTTTATGATTCAGGCCGGAGCTTTATCTAGTAGATAATATGAAATATATGGTCATCTCATATTATTGTACTTTTTATTTTACATTTTAAAATTCAATATAAATTATTAACTGGCTGAAGAATTGTACAATCTAACAATAAAAATTTCAGTCCTTTACTGTGAATTCTACTATCTTTTCAATGCTGACAGTTACTAATAACTTTAGTGGATACTTATTTCGATAAATTAGTTGTTAGTCTTCGTAGTGACCGGTTGATTACAAACACTAGGACATTATCTGGCCTATATGTATCCTCTTAGAATCTGTAACAAATCCTCCAATTTGATGGATCTATAATTTCCTATAAAATTCTATACCTGTTCCTACTTAGCACCGGAGAAGTCACAGAGCATATTACTTTCAATAAATAACAATTAAAAGAAAACGTTATAACACCCGGTCTTATAAGCTGTCAGATATTTTGCCAATGCTTTCATATATAAATCTTTCTGAGAAACGATACCATAAACACTAATAAAATTGTTATGAAATTCCCTACAATTGAATGTAAAATTTACAGAATTTACTTTCAATTGACCAATAATTCTCATACTGTGACTAATACGAAATTTAGATGCGTAACGTCTTTACGGATTTCTATGTTGATTCATTTATGACGTTAATTAAATGCTTATGTCATAATTAATAGATCCGTTTTCAAAATAAATATAAGGTATGAAAATAAATTTCCAGTTCATAATTAAATAGCTTAAATAATTAAAAAGTAATTATGAAATATAGAATAAAGTTATATAATTTTATATTGAATTTGATCTTGCAATTCAAAATAAATTTATTATAATTTGATAATTACAACAGAAATATTTTAAAACTATATAAGAACAACTCCGAGGTAAATATTCCATTTTATAATTAAACAAATTTTTATGACATTCCACGATATTATTATTATAGATTTGAAAGTAAAATATTTAAAATGATTCTATATTCGTTATCCATATAGTCACACAACCAATAGGTAATTAAATACATTGTTGATGCCTCAGAGGGTACAAAAAATTTATTGTAATATTGGGTTTAAATTAGTTGACGATTTAAAATTATATTTACCGAGCAACATTTTAGATGATGGTAGTATGTCTCAGTTCCAAAAAAATTTGGAACATCTGCAAATCTACATTTGCGACTCTATAAGTCTAACGTATTTCTTTACTTTACAGGTTAAATTTATTTCTTGATATTCAGCTAGACAAAATATTAAGTTTAATTTGTAATCTTGCCAGTCGGAAACTTATTTACTTGGCTTAATTATACTTTGAACAACTGGCCGGCAGTAAAAATGTCTTTCATTTCCGTATAGCATTTATCCAATCAAATATGAATTATTAAAAGTTATGATAAATTAAATAATTTAATTGGAAAATTGATTTTACTATTCGAATTTACTAATTAAGTCAGTGATGACGTTTAAATTATATACACTTTAATTATAAATAGCCTGATCTGATCTGAATATTTAGAAATAGAGTTCCGGTTGGAAAGCTTCCAATAGTATTCACTATTGGAAGATTTAAATTATTTTTAAAACCACAAAAGCTTATAAATTAAAATATAAATCATTAAATTTAAAATATTCTGTAAAATGATTAATAACAAAAATAATAAAAATTTAATGTGAATTCTAGAAGTTCACATTCTTGTAATATGAGTAAAGTAATATTTTTAGTTATGTCTTAAATGTTCACAAGTTACATTAAATTCGTCTCATTTAGCTAAGGAATTTCAATTTGTTAACAAAATTTTATATCGGATTTAGTTATATTTTATAGTTTTTATCTGTAAATAATATGACAAAGACAATATTGAAGAAAGTTTAACGTCCTGTTAGCCGACAGCTTCGATCATCTCGGGAAGATAGCGGAAAATGGAAATATTACGATTCATTAATATGCTGGGTCTAGGATTCAAGATACATGTTATTTTATATAAAAATTTAAGAGTTAGGTCAAGTATAGTTTAATTTTTGGTGGTTTGTATCATCTCGCTATCGCTAGACATAGAGGTCTTATTTTAGGAGAACCGTATTACTCAGCTCTGAAAGAGGTCTCGAATTGCAGCCAGCAATTACGAAATCTTTCGACTTACTAGAACTAGACAATTCATCTAGCTAGTTATCCATGAAAGTGGTACCACTGTATGGACCTCATTGCGGCTCTGTCGCAACATAACTTAAACTATTTGTTAGTAAAATCGAAGATAGCAAGTTGAAATTTTGTATCTTATTATGGTAATGGTCCAAAAATATATCAATAAATTTTGTATTCTGTTAATATTAATCAATTTTTAAACAAGTTCTCATAAATAAATTCTAAATGTCAACATTATAATTTAATTTAATTGTATTTTATTTAAATTTCTTTGACTATATAATTTTGTGATGCTAAAAATAGAAAAGTTTTTTTTTTTAAGACAGCCTATAATAACCGAAATAACAACGCCTTTTATAGTTAACAATAAATTCAGTTAACTAATTTATTGATTACATAATTATTACTATACCAATAAATATTTACATAATTTATATTGTGCGCATATTTTTATTATTTATAAATATTTTGTTTATTAAGCTAATTAATTATAATTTTTTTTGATTTTATTAGATAATTTTTATGTTATTTTTGTTTTGAGGTTATAATTTCACAGTGTAAAAATTTGATTTAGTGGTTCATCAGATTAAAATTGATTTATTGATTATTTTTGTTTTTGCTTCGTTTTTTTGTTAGATATTTTAAAATCTGGTTTAGTTTAATTAAATTTGCCTTAAGCGTTTCTAATAGATTGAGTTTATCAGAAAATATGTAAAAATTTAGTGTATTTTTAAATAAAAAGTGTTTGTTTTGTTGGTATTTCCTAAATGTTATAAAACATAAGGAAATGTTATATATATTTTCTTATAAAATATATCAAGTTTCAATATACGCATAAAAATAGTTTATTGATTACTAAAAGCATAATAATAATTGTAGCCTGAAAAGTCTTATGAGAACTGGTAATACTATTTATGACCTTTCTTGATCAATGATCACATTATATTTATCATTTCTGGGTAAAATGTTGTAATATTGTGTAGTTTTTATTCTATTGATTTTTCAATGTTGATTTAGAATCTTTCCTTTTCACATACATTATAACATTAAAATCTACTAAAATGAGTTTTATTGGTCGGTTGCGAAGAGTATTGAGTCCCAGTTAAACTGTCCGCGACTCCTATTAGCGCTTTAACACCGTTTTATTTCTTTACATTTTCGTGAATCCTAGTATGATTGAGATTACTTTAGATCTATTTCGTGCCGTTAAAGAAATCTACTTACAAATGCATTTTCTTTTTCATTGGGAACCATTTAGCTATGACACGTTTGGTTGTTTGGTATGCCTAACCGTGCGACGCTCTCGCTGTTCGGCCATCATCACCATCAGCTGTAACCCTAGCAATATCTCTACGCGATAATTTTAGGAGCTTTTCTGTTTTGTTTTTTCGCGTACAGCTTCTACGTTTTTCTTGTAGTTCTTCAAGTGTTCTAGTACGTTCCCTCCACCTAACAACAGGTAAGAATTAAGAATATGAAGTGAAAGTAAATGTATCACTCAATCATATTTAAACAGGGTCTGCCATTTACACAAAAAGGAGTTTAGAAAGTAATTACATATATAAAACAATAATCTAAATTTATATGACATGCTATAGTCGAAATTATCTTTCCGTCAAGATTGCAAAATAAAATTCTTTCTTTCCGCCAGTTTTGTCCATTAAAATTAAAATTATTTAATCGACAATTCGCAATTCTTTGTTAAAACTTTACATATCTTTCGTATTCGTACATTGTTTCATAGAAATTATATACTAAGTAAGTCATAGAGAAAAAATATTACAAAATAATATCAATTGTTATCATAAAATTAAAATATATAAATATAATTTCAATCAAATTTATTCACACTTCAAGTTTCTGTAAACAATAAACTTTTTTTTTGTAGTATACTACAATTTATATAAAAAAAATCTAGTTCAAGTTTAGATTTATCAGTAACTAACAAGAGATACAAGAGTACTTGAAAAAAATCATAATTTTTCCTCAAAGTTCACAGAAAATTATTCAAAAATAAAAATATTTCTCAGCATTATAATAATTTTGTTTTTTTGTTTTAGTTTATGAAATATGTTTCAACAGATTTAATTTAAAAACAAATAACAAACAAAATCATAATTTAATTATTGTATTTATGTACTGCCATGAATTCGTAGGATTTTTCAAGATTTTGATTTTTTTTTTAAGTAACGTATTAAATATAAAACAAAATTATATTTTCAGGTAGTGTTAATTTATAGAAATATTTTTCTTTAATGAGTTTTTTTTTTTTGCTAAAGTATCATACTTAAAAGTTCAAGGTTAAAAACCCGCCTCACACCACTTTAAAATTAGTGATCGAAATCTTTGACAGTATTTTTTACCAAAAAAAAATATATTTAGATAATTATTATATAATACCAAAGACTTAATAATATTTAATTAAAGATTTTGTAGATTTTTCAGATTGTTGGTGTGATATTTCCGCTTTTACAATCATTTTTTCCGTTGTGTAGAAATTTTAATATATCTTACAATTTTCTGTATCTGCTATGTGGGTGGTTTGAACAGTGGCGGTCCGTATTTATTGGGCAGGTCGTGTGCAAAATTAATTAATAATATATATTTTGTGGATATCTTTTACTTTTATTAGAATTATTTTATTGGAAGCAATAGTAAATATAAGAGGACCTATTGCATATAATACAGCACCTATTTCACCTAAGGAAAGCATGCCGCCCCTGTTTTGGATTATGTTGTGATGACACTGATCATTACATCCAAAAATAATAATATTCTAAGTAAAAGCTTTTAATAAGACATTTTAAATAGGTTAATTTAGATTTAAATCAAATTTATAGATGCAATTGGATTGCTGTTATATGGTGATAATAAAAACAAAAATAAATTTTCTTTAATTTTACATAAAACTTAAATTTATGTTCTAGATTTTACCATATTTTTACTTTAAATTTCATTATTCATTCTCGTTCTATAAATTTTGGTTTTTGAAAAACCAAAAACAGAAAACCTCCAAGTTCGATTTGAGGTTAATACCAGAAATTTAATGATTTATTCAAATATTTGATCTTATTTGGACTCAGAATAATATCAAGTTACACCACAAATAAGCATAGTTATAGAAAATGCTCTAAATTACAATACGGTATAATGTGGTAAATTTATTGGTTTGGTTTTGTTAAAATTCTGAATTAATAAAATTTAATATCCAAAAAATACGCAAACTAATTTTAAATTTTCTTTTAGAGATCTATTAATATTTAATTTTACGTTGCGGTATGACAAATTTTTATAATTCTCAGCTAAATTTATGTAATTCGAACATAAAATAAATAAATTTCAAGCTTATTTAAAAAAAAATCGGTAAATTATGAGAGAATATAAATTGAATTAAATTAAAATTAAAATTTAATTATATATACGACAATTTGATTTAAAGTTCGATGAACTAAAAAGTTTAATTAAATTTTATATTGTTTAGTAAAAAAATTGATTTTCTAAAATTTTTCATTAGTAATTTTCTCGTACTGTAGAATTTTTTTATATAAATAATAAAAAATTTTATTAAATAGATATATAGAAATTTTAAGAAAACTTTAAGTAAATTCATTCCGAAGTTATAGTTATAATAATAAATTATGTGATTATCGATTCAAATAAACCCTCAATGTCAGGTGATTACATTTAGCACTTATGCTATTATTGCATTGGATAAACCTTCAATCACCCTGTGGGTGGCGGTAGCATGGATGTAGTGTTCTATCCTGTGATACGTTAGGTGCCGGCTTCAAATCCAGACCGGCACATCGATGTCAATCGGAGTTGACTCAGTTTTAAATGAGTACCAACAATAAAAATTTGCAATATGTAATTGTCATTTTAAGACTGGAATATCTCTTTGAAGAGGCCAAAGTTAGAGTTGGGCTGAAGAGCTATTTCAAAGAAAAGGAGAAATGTGAGGTTTACTTATAAACAGAATAATATTTAAAATATGGAATTATTTCCGTGATTGGTTTAAACACAAAAATGTATATACATTATGGACGACATATCCTTAAAAAATTGCACCATGGTTCAAAATGGCTACATGGGACAGGACAATATTAAAAATCTTTCACAAAAATTAAAAATTCTACAGTCTAATAAAAATACTTCCTAAGGATTTCAGGAAATAAAACCAAAATTAACATTGTATTCTAACTCTTTAGAATATATTACAATATATAAAAATTAATTCGTAATTGGCATTACTAATTTTGACATTTCTATATCCCACACAAGAATTAAAAATTTCATTTTGATAATAATTTTAATTATAAATCCAAATTCAGTTCAAGTTAATTACGTTTTATTAAAAATTATTACTTACTTTTCCCTCAAAATTATATAGATATAAAATTTTTTGGCTACAGAATTATTGTAGCCAAAAAATTAAAATAAAATATAATAAATTAATAAAATGAGTAATTCATTAAAATAATTTGTTATAAAAATAAATTCTTACTATAGCAATTTATTTACCGACAAAAAAAAATAATTATAATAATTAATTTTGTTTTTAAAGTGCACTGAGACATTTTACTTTTTTAATTTTCTATTTTTATAAATTCATGTGACATTGGCGACATTGGGGACATTAGTGTTCTTAACGATATGGAAAATATATAAAAATCAGTGGTTTTTCTCAGAAAATTTTCTATAAATAAAATATTTATAAGAAAACAACAAATTCGTAAACAAAAATGTGAAAAATTATTAAGAAATTGTGGGATATTTTATTTTATGAATTATCATTTTAAAAATATGAAATTTGTTTTAATTTTAGTTATGCAATCATTAAAATATATTATTGACAATTAGTTCCGCTAAAGTGCGAAATATGATTATGAATTTTATTTTAAAAATTCTTGTTCAATCTACATTTTTTGTTTGTTCATCAGGAAAATTGTTTAACCATCGCTTAAGAATTTTGAAAGTATAGATTTCCGATTTCCTATAAAATAATCAAATAACAAATTTTATTAAAAAAAAAACTTAATTTAAAGAGCAATTAAATGAACATTAATTAATTTTATTATATATATTGTTATGTATCTTTAACATTTATTTTTATTTATTATGTTTCAACAGTTTTTTTCCCACAGCAATAATCATTTATTGACTTAAGAAAAATTGTTAAAACAAATCGTAAAAAACTCTATGTATCAATGGTGCAAAACACTTGTTAAACATTTATTTTTATATTTCATTAAGCCTGGGCTACATTGTTTCGATCGGTTCAGTTTCGATTCGTTTCTCAAAATTCAAATTTGACGTCTCCATATGTTTTATATGGGAAATCGATTGAGTGGACACATAGGTCGGATCAGAACGAATCGAATCGAAAGAATTTGGAACGATAGGAATTTTGCGAATCCAAACTGAAGGAAATGTCAAGAGAAATGAAATTTGACTTTTTTTAAAAATAACAAAAACAAAATATATGTGGTTTAATCGATTGCGATCGGTACTTATGTGTTCAGTCTACTTAACCGTCGAATGAAATCGAATCGAATCGAAACTGAACTGAACTGATAGGAACAATGTAGCCCAGGCTTAACAAAGCTAAAAGTTTTTTAGTATCGATCATACAAATGTCAAAATTGGTGATGCCAATGTAAATAATTTCAAAATATTAACAGATATTATAAGTAATCAACAAAACTTTTCAAAACACATTTACTTAACAACCATATATACAAAAAATTATTAAATAAATTATTTCAACAATTTAAAATATTTAAAATTTCAATTTATCGAGTTTTGTTAAACATTGTTAACACAAATTTAATCTAAAACTTACCATATAACAAGGAAACGAATTACAATCGTAAATAATATTTAGATCCAATTTCATGTAATATAATATTATTAATAAAATTCCTTAATATGTATGAATTTCTGGTTCAAAGTTATTTTATTATTATTATTAAATTGGTAAACCAAAACTAATCAGCTGTTAAACAAATACCCGCACAGCAAACAATTTTTTATATTATAGCAAGTTTTCAAATTGCTGAGCTTCAATTCCAGTTTTGAAATGCTGGTTTTTTACATACATATAAATTCAGTAAACATAAAAATAACTTGCATGATAGTTTAACATTAAAACAAAACTTATTATAACATAATTCACAAATGTATTATGTAAGAATTTAGATAGCCAGTGTTGTTGCAGCTGTTGCAGCACGCAAATATTTTATATATTTACCATGTTTTTAGTTATTAAATTTATAATAATTATTAATAAAAACTATAATTATGAAAAACTTAATTAAATTATTATTATAAATTTTTTCGGAGAATTCAAATTTCACAAAATTTTTATTCACTCACTATATTTAAATTGTTATTTTTATATTTCAAAATTTTTATTTATATTTTTTATATGTTTCTAAGAAAATTTATATTTAGGAAATAATTTCTTAAGTCGTAATATAATGATAAAAAAATTTAAATTTTCAAAACTTTTCTATTTTAATTATAAATAATTAAAATATATGTAACATAAATCATTGAAACTTTACTTAAAAATAAACAAATTCATTAATAATTGATTATTTTTACGAATTTATTAAAGAAATTTTCAACTCCTTTAAGGAATAATTAATAAAATTTTCATTATTATTTGATTTTAAACAAATTTCACTTTTTAAAATTTGAATAATCAAAATTTATACGAAAAAAAACTCACTCTAAACACTTTAAATCAATTTAAAATTTATGATATTTTTTATTTTTATGAAAAATTATAAAATTTAAATTATTTTTTGTTTATTTTAACTATAACTTCCACTATCAACACAATTGAATCAGAACTGATTCCCGTAACCGTCACGCAAATATAAAATCAAATATTTTGTAAATATAAAAATTCATAAAAATAGCTACCGTAAATTTATTTTATTAGAGGTAAATATACTACAAAATTACGTAGACCGTTAAATATATGAAAAACAAAATTGTTAAATAGTTTTTTTTTTTTTATTATTATCCAAATAAGAACATTGCGCATTCGTTGCCAATTGTTTACTGGCTCTGCAATATTTGACTTAAAATCAACTTCAATAAAAATATTTTAAATTTTAGTATCGGCAGCGATACAAAAACAGCAACAACAAAAGCACCAGGGCGCGTACTTTTTTAAAAAGAAATAAATAATTTCTCACCAGCTAAATACATAAATATAATTTAGTGGTGCGATTCCGCCGCCGCTAATAAAGCTCAAGCACACAACAACAAAAAACAAGTACGCGGCTTATGAATTTTATGAACGTCACACTGACTTGTATGCTCTGTTAACTAAACCGACTGTAAACTGAAATACACTTGAATAAATAATTATGCTGAAAAATATGGAAAATGTATATAAAAGATTGAAAAGATTTTATATATTTTTTTTTATATAAGCTTTCCATGCTAAAAAGTATGGCAGAGCATAAAACAGAGAGAGAGAAATATTTCTATTCCAATAGTTGTTTTACAGATACATGTGAGCTATTAGTTTAGATTATGTTGTTTAAGGAAATATAATATTTACAAAGTCTTTCCAATGTTACTGTTGTGCATGTATGAAAGTATGTTGATGACAGTAATAGTTGTTAAGCTATGACAGTTTTTGTATTAAATATTACGATCGTAAAATAGACTTTTCAACCCTAAATCGATCCACAGCAAAAATTAACAGCATATTTTTTATATTTATAACAATTTTGTAGTAGTTGTGTTGTTTTCGGAACTGTGAACCACAAAGTTAGTGGTAGCATGTTTATTCAAGCTTAAATGTTTTGTAACATTGCTTTTAATAAGCAACTGTGTCTAATTACTAACATTTCTTTGTTTTCGGTGATGGAAGGAAACATCAGTGCTTAAGCCACTGTGGATAGTATTTTTTTTTCTCAGCGAAAGTGCAAGAATCCAAGCTTAAAGTTTAAAGACATTATATTTTTCTTCTCTTTTGTAAATAGACCTACTAATTAGGTGTATTCGGTCTAAGACCGATTTGGAGTATCTAACTCGATTAGTAATTTCAAATTTATAACATTGTGAATTTTGACTAAGGAAACCATTTCACAGTCAAATACTTCTACAATTTCAAAAACTTTTAAAATCATAGTTGCAGTTCATTAATTGTATTTAGATCGAGGTCTTTTTTAAGCCATTTTATTATTAGATTTAATATGTTTGCCACTGGGTCGGGATTATAATTAATTACTTAAATCGTAAAAGGAACATTAATGTTCCCAAAATTTTAATCCCATATGTTAACATTTGAACTTAACATTAATCAAAAATTAAATTCAAATATTTAATCTTAATATATGTACATTTTATTAACAACATAAATACCAGAGTTTTGTGGTCTAGCATTTATGTTGAGGGTGTTTTAAGTATATATATACATAAATATTTATTTATAAATATTTTGATTTATTAACAAGGGATTTAGGAAATATGTAAACAGTTTTTTTTGATTTAATCGATTTTGATTACATTTAAAACCGGATTAGAAGTTTGAGTGATTTTTTTAAATGAATATAATAAAATTTGATATGACCATGAAATGACTTTCTGAAATTACTGTTGGGATTATGGAATGTTAGTTAACTATTTCGTATTGGTCCACATAAATTTGTCAATACTTTCTTTTACTACATAGCAAATTATAGTTTTCGGGAAAAATGTGAGTTATTAAATATTTGATAGCTTTGATATTTGATAGCTTTGATAATGTAATGTATCATCCATATATGATGACTCATCACCCACAAAATGCATTAATGAGGTACTAATTAACTGAAGAAAAAAGTCTTAACTGAAGAAAAAAGTTTTTGTTTTACTTTTAGAAGCTTTATTAAAACAATAATTTGACAGATTATTAAGGAATTCAAGACGAAATATAAAAAAAGTATAAAAAATCAATAGTATGGGGGTGAGGTTACCGAGTGCATAATGAGTTAATGAATTTCCTGTAGCACTTTTTGTGGCGACTTTCTCTGTACGCGAATTCGTTTATTTTCAGTTAATCTTACACATAAACTGATATTTTTAATTTGAAATGATTTCGCTTATTTCATTTAGATACTGTCATCTTCATAGATATAAATAAATAACATTAAAAAAAAATTAGCATAATAGCTTCTCAAAAGAATTTAAAATATGAAATGCTATCAGGTAAAATTGTCATATTTGTTACTGCGAAAATTAGCTTTCCTGGCTAAGAATAATTAAATAATTTGTGAAAAAGAATTTTAAAGATTTGTTTATCGAAACCTGATTAATTTGACTTTTGGAATACTTTAATGTAGTTTAGCTAGCGTTCAGGTTTCATACAATCTTAGATCTTACAATCACTTTTTAAGTATAAACTTACGAAAATTAGTAATTATGCAACCCACACACAATCATTAGTTAATTTTCAACCATTCCACATCCTATCATTTCACAAATTATTATTTAAATTTTATTCATTATAAAAATGTTATTTAGTAAAATAAATATTTCCCTTCTGAGAATTTATTTTCAACAATGACGAAGTATGTCATAGATCACTCTCTAGTAAGAGTCATATCCATGTAAAAAGAAAATGATTAAATTCAATCTTTAACAATAAAAACTTTTAAATTATAATTTTATTCAAATTTAAAAGTAAAATTAAAAAGTTTCTTCAGAAGAAAAATTAAAATTAGATCATTGAAACCAATCATTATCATTGAATATAATAATTATGCTTAGTATAAATATATAAATTACATTAATAATGATACCCAACATTAGTGATATATGTTAAATATTTTCTCATTAATTTACCTCATTATCACCACATGAAATATTAGAATGTTTAGATGGAATTTTTTTTTATTATTTCTTCTAATATGATTTTCTTTTTTATAGGTGAAATTTCTTTTTAAATGTGATACATCTTTTGAAATTGTAACTTGAAATTGAACTTCAATTGTAATTCTTTTTTAGTTAAAATGAATTTAATTTATGGAATTATTTCAAATTAATTCCCAAATGCACTAATAAATCATTTTCTTGAAATATTTTTAAACCTTTTTTTTTGTTGTTGTATTCGTTTGTCAATTTAATTTAACAAATTTATGTGAACTGTAACAGTTTTTTAGATAATTTTTATTAAGTAACGCCTAATATAAACGCCTTTATTTTTGTACGTATAGTTCAAGAAACTTTCGAAAAAGCCAAACCTAAAAAATTTCAAGGATAAACTATTCTAAAAGTTATTTTTATTGTTACTAAAAGTATAGAAATATAATAATAAATTATATTAGAATAATGTTCAATTTAGTAATGTTGTATATCAAAAGTGTGACGAATGAAAAATGACTTTCCATTAATTATACATGAACTCCTAGAAAATGCAATTATACGAAGAATTTATGATACCCGGATACTTGAGTATTAAATCTTCAACTGTTTAGGTACTCGTATTTATATTACATTACTTATGCATTTGTAAGGCTAGGTTTGGTTGGTTGGATTAAGTGGCGAGTCTCTGACAACCTGTGCAAGAATCTAGCTGAAGATAATCTCATCGCCGTTATTCCGATTTTACGCCGTCAAAGTAGAAATTATTTCAACTTTTTAAGTGATGACTAATAAGTCTGATTATATATAATTTCATTTTTTTTTCTTTATAGTTTACAGAACTTAGCACAATTTGATACCATTCACACTCGTAAATCATTCCTAGAAAGAATTTAGTTGAGATTGTTTACATCCACATGGCGTTCTGGAAGTGTATCATTTCCATAGGCAGTTTTCAGACTGTAAATAGTTAAGATCGTTTAGTTCATAGTTTCCTTCTACTTCTAAGAAAACAATACCTGGCCCTAGCCATTGCTGTGCACTTGGCATACCTTCATACCAAGTGTGTGATTGTTTATTTTTCGCTATATTCTTTGCAGATACTGTAAGACTCGTTATCGGGAATGCCTAAGCTAGCTGCATGTACAATATACACTGCCGTTACTGTAGCTATGCTCATATACGTGATAGTGTATGAAGGTTGTTTGTTTTTCCTTTCTCGTGCAATGGCCATGTTAATATATAATTTGGTTGGTTGGTTTTGAAAGCGTGTGCTCCACGAAAAACCCTACGCACATAGGCCACAGAAAAGTGTGCTCGTTGTACTCACTGGAACGCTGCATCATTATTACTTCTTTAATGAACGATATCATATTGGTCATCTTCACTCTGGAACGATATCATCATCAGTTTACCTGCGTCTTCAAAAAACTATACCTAAACTTTAATTTGCTAGTTAATTTGTATAATCTTAAAATAATTAGTAATACCAAATATTATCAATATAATATTTAATGATCATTTACCTTAAATTCATTTCACGTTAAACTTTACCACAACAGAGATTAAATTAGGGGCATTAAGGTGGAATATTCGACCTCTACAATGCGAATTAAACGAATTGTTGCTTAATTTTAAAACTTTTACAAACAACATTTTTGAAGGATTAGAAATCTTTCACCTCAGATCGCTCAGTCTCTTATAGGCAATTGTTTGGCAATCACACTGCAATTAGTTCTTCTTTCAAACAAAAATGAGATTCTGTTGTATTTCTGACTTGCCTAGTTTTGTTAATATGATATATATACCAGACAATGGACAGTAAATAAGAACACAAATAATTGAAAGTTGGCTTTACTTTATATTTACCATACCAGTCGCATAATCTCTTTAATTCTCTCTATGAAACCTGACCTGCTCATTACTGATTACTATTTTTTGTGACCCAAAATATACAAAGTGCAGAAATATAATAAAATTTGATATGAAATAAAAACAGGCACGTAAATTTTGATTATAAATTCTTTTAAATTTAATTTTCGAATTTTTTTTTTTTTTTTTATGTTTCATTCATGAAGATAATCAGCGGAACACCTTTTACCTTTACTCAGGTTTTTTTTCTTGTTGTTATTTGAAAAAAATGTAGGTGAATTGTTAAATAATTATATATTATTGAATAAAAAAAAATGTAGAAATTATCTGTTAAACACGATATTAAGTCAATTATTTGAAAATTATTATATATATTTATGGAGCAATAAATAATATTATTCAATTAAGAATTTAATTAATCAATTATGTAATATAAATATGCAATATGCAATTATAATCAATTACTACCTTTAGCTTTTTAATAATAAATTTTCTTTGTTATTCAAAATAATACTTACTACTACTTAGAAGATTATGGTTTTAAAGAAAAGTGAAACCAAAAAATTTGCAATTTCACAAAGGTGTTTATAATTAATAAATTTTATATAATTTTAATGAGTTGAGTGAATTAAATGATTTCTGACATGACCTGAAATTGTGGTGGTTATTAAATTATTATGTAAATTTTTAGATATGAAATATAACAGATTAAAAGGGCAATAGAATAATTAGAATTAAGAGATAATATAAATTTTGAATTAATGGTTTGACTATTAGTTTACGTAATGATCCTGAGGAACAATATGAATCTCGTAGCATTCATAAACCGTAGGTATTTTAAATGCTATACATGATCTCTAGGGTTATGTGCGACTGTCTAGAGTTTTTATTTCTGGACAACGTCACAATTGGTTAAATGGGATACCAATTGGCTCACCAATTGGCCAAAATCCCTATTGATATAGGTATGTCTCTGCTGGACAGCTTCAATAGATTTTCCGTTTTCAATTAATAATAGATAAATAATTTGTTAAAAAACCTTGAAAAAAATAATTTTTAATGATTTTTAATGTCCTTTAATGATTTTTAAATAAGGTTTCTGCCTTAACACTTTTGATTCATATTTTTTTTTGTTCTTTAATGATTCTTCAATAAGGTTTCTGCCTTAACACTTTTGATTCATATGTGAAATCATTTTGTTTATAAATCCTTTTATTGTTTTTGAAGAAATTAATTAATTTTTATTGATAAATAATTGAGAGTTAGAAAATAATTATATTTAAATTCATTGTAATTTGAATCTAATTCATTGTAAAATGAATTAATAAGTCACTATATTCTTAAAATGATGATTGACAACCACAAATAAGAAAGGAAATAACAAATGCATAACTTTTTAATATTTAAAAGTGAAAAACTATTTTTGAGCACAATTAATACATTAATTTTGGACTCGTAGGTATTTATCATTCTTTATTCACCATCAATTGTCAAATACTCAAAAATTAAAAACTTTTCTATTTTGCGAAATTATTTACAATAATTCTCAATTAAAAATATTTAATCCTCCTAAAATTATCAAAACATAATATTTCATTTTCATGGTCTAATTAACGAGTACTATATTAGAATATAACTCTAATCAGTGATAAATCCGACTCAAAATTGAATCGATAGTAATTTAGATATTTCGCTATTACTGAAATCAACTTGTCTCAGCAATAGTGACAATATTTCAATGATGAATTTTCAAAATTTGGTATGAAATTAAAGTATTGTAAAAAAAAAACATATTTATAAAAATAATCTGTATCACTTTCTGTAAAATCATTAAAATTTTATTATAAATATTTTATGTTATGTAATTATTTCATAAGAAATATAATTGCATAACATAAAAATTCAATTATATTTCGATACTTATTTAATATCTGATAATATCGTATTTAATAAAAAAAAAAATCTTTAAAATTTCTATTTCTATTATTATTTATTTAATGTATCTATTATTCTTTTTTTTTTGTGGGTGAAACTCAATGATACTCAAATAATAAGATAAACGCTTTCATTTTGGCGCAAATTGGTTCATTTATATTGAAAGTAAAAATAAACTGATTATTTTTATTTGTTATACTTTGAAGATTGATTGTTTTGTTTAAGATTAAATATTTTAAAGAAAATATTCGAAATTTCTTACAAAATACCAAAAAAATTAAGATTGTTTTACCTTTCTGGCTAATAACTATAATTTTTGAAGTACATTTTATGATTAGCTTTACTGAAGTGTTGTTTAACCTCAATATTTAGAGTTCAGATTTTATTTCTATTGGATAAAGGATAGTGAGTGAACAGTTAAAGTTTTACGGAGTAATATATACTTTGAAAACCAATCATCCCGCAACTTCGAATAACTGAATGAGAAGGAAAGAATATCCTATTACATCTGTAAGTGGACAGTCCTTTCCAGCCTTTGCCAACGCCAGGAAGGACACTTTTGTGTAAAATTCTAACCATTCTAAGGTACAATTAGCTGACACGCGAAATTATAATATTTTTAAATAATTTAATTAATTAATAAATTCAATTACAATTGCATTGAAAAGAAACTTGCTTAATTTACACTTTTGTTAATTAAGTAAACTAAAATATAAAAAACAATAAAAAAAACCTTGATTTTTGTTAGAATGGCTGGCATGGAATTTAATTAATTTGGTTCGAAGAGTTGATTCGTAGCGTTAAAAGTGATCGGTTGATTAGTTAGAAAGTTGTTAATAAATTTAACTGGAATGGTGAAAAAACACCGCGCCAGGATATGATGTGTTAATAATAATATATAAAATGGTTTTAAAATATATAATAGAAAAATAATATAAAAATGTGTTTCATTAAATAAGACAATTTTACAGTACAACAAACACACTAGGCGGGTATAAATTCAACAACCTTAGCTCTAGTCTAGAGGCTAAGAAACCTATTAACTAAAATAACTTTCTTATCCAAGCCATGTCACGTAATATAAATAGACACGTAACATAAATGAGCCGTAAGTTGTAACTTCTTTATATTAAAAGTTGTAATTTTTGATAAGATTATTATAATGTTTAACTTCTTTTAATTCTAATAATTATTCTCTTTATTTCTGAATGAGTAGTATCATTATCAGCTTTCCAATAGAATTACCATAACGACTAACAAGTAGCTTAAAAATGAATTTCCATGTTAATAATACAATGCGAAGTCTAACAATAATTTATGAGGTCAGTTACCTACCCTGTTTATGAATTTTTCAAATAAATTGTATATTTTTGACAAATTAATAATTTCACAAATATTTATTTTGCCCTTACACTTGGCTTGTTTGGTGTGAAAAAATGTATTTTCGTAAATTTTTTTTTTTAAATAAATTTTAAATAAATTTTATAAATAATATATTTTAAGATAACAAATTTTATGGTATGTTACCATAATATAATTACATTACATTGTATCACATTGAAGCAAAATTTCTATATATAAATTATATTTTACTATCAACTTTGATATATTTATTTAGAAAATTTGTTGAAAAGGGAAATTTTTATATATATTATTATATGGAAAATTTTCACACAATTATTTTGCTCCACTTTTTTTTTTCTTTTTGTTATAATACATGAAATTTTATGCTCTTCTCAAGTCATACAATTTTACATACAAATATTATGATAAACAATAAAGTTTAAAAAATGTGATTACAATTTTCTTTAGGTATTTATAATTTTCTATTAAAAATTTTATTTATTAGAGAAAATCTCTCATAAATACTTCATGTAAAACCATAAAGAAATAATAAATAAAATGTGTTAAAAACTATATAAATTAATTTTCCACAATTGAAATAAAATTCAAGCTAAAAGTTTGTGGAAACTAAATTAAATTTGTACTTTCAAACCAATCTAATAAATTTTTCATTTAATTTCTAACATTTTTTGATATATTTATAGTAAAATACTACAGTAAAGTTCAAATATATATTCAACTTTTCAACACTTTTTAAGAATCTGTACGAGCAATTTGGTTTGGAAAGTGATCATATCATAGAATTCGAGCAATTTTATTATATTATAAGAAAAAATTCCAATTTTGGTGTCATTTTTAATTACATATTATTAAAATACATTCAAATCCAATCGATTTAGCTTAATTTAATTTAAAATTTCCTTATAATTCTTTATATATTTTATATTTTTTATATACAAAATGTTGTAATTAAAATTATTTCGAAGGCAAAACCTTCAAAAATTTTATTTTATTTTTTGTATACATATTTATCTAAAAAAAAATTCCAATTAATTTACCTTTTATGATTGATTCATAAATGAAAGGTTCTATACAATTATTTATAGTTAATAAACTAATTTTGAATAAAAATTAATGCAGATTTCTAGATTAGATAAAAGGTGTGTAAAATCTGAGTTTGATTTGAAATAATATTTAAAAGATTTATTTAAATTATATGAATTTTTAACTTGTCATTCAATCCAATTAATTACTTTGTTAAACTGACATTGATATTTAAAAGAAACATGAATTTTTAATTATATAATAAATAAGAAAAAAATTTACTTTTTTATTTTTAATTTTATTTAAATAGAAATTATCCATGAAAAATTCGATTTATTTATAATATAATTTAAGCAAAAAATTTAGGTCAATTAAAAAAGGGAAGAGAAAAAATATTATGAACATTATTTAATAATTTAAATGACGAAAATTGTTAATATTTATATTTGTTTTTAAATTATGTAATTTGATTTTTTTATTTAGACAACAATTATTTTCAAATTCATCAATTGATTGTGATGTAAAATCTACATATTTAAAGTTTAATCAACTCGCTTATTGAGAATCCGGATAAACTTTATATCGTAATTTACTAACTTACTTATATTTCTAATAAACCACTTGGATCCAAGATTTTTTTCCAGCTAGTAGTATCAGTGGTATATACTCTTCTGCTTGCAACTTTATCTTTCCATGGTCTTCCACTTTTCTTTGTTCGATCTTAATTTTATTCGAACACTTTTGTAGCTCGAGCGTTAATGATCATCCTGACAATGTGTTCAAACCATCACAATGTATGGATTCTTATACAACATCAATGACGCCAAAAAGCTGATACTGATCAAAGATAATATTGTAGCTTGTTTTCAAATTCTATTTATGTGGAAGCCACCATAAATCTTCTCAAAAATACTTCTTTCGAAAATTAAGTCCTTTCTCATCTTTATTATGTTTTTGCTCCCAGATGGATGAGATTTTCGTAAAGTTCTACTTAAGTCTTTCTTAAAAGGAGCCGGCATCTTAATTGCTTATTTAAATTAAACTGGTTGTAATTATCGATGTTGATATTTTGCCTTAGTCGATGGTGAAATGAATTTTTATTGCTAAGTAACAGATATTTATTCATTGATATGTTGTAATCCCCCGTTTTTGTGTAATCTTCACAAAACGGACCATGCTTCTGTGGAGTTGCTTATTTACAATTTAAAATAAACATATAATTTCATAGTTTTTTTTTGGCTACCACATACAAATATATTGAGAAAACCCGCAATTTTTAAATACTGAAATCAATTACGATTAACCGGTTAATTTTTATTATGTTAAAAATAATTTGTTATTAAAATTTTCCTGATACATTTAACGTTTTTTTACACATAAATTATAAAAGAAAAGTAAATAATTTGTTTAAAAGTTTCAATTAATAAAAAAAAAAGTTGAAATCTTTCTCTGGCACGTAATTTTATTTGTATAATCTTAATGACAGCCGTTAAACTAAACAATTTCTCACTAAATTAATATACATATTACAAAGTACTATCTACTATCTTTTTGTGATCTTGTCTATCATATAAATTTAATAAAAAAAAACCAATCCTGGACATTGTAATGAAAACAAACATTTGCATTTCTTTCTAAAAAATTGACTCTAAAAACAATTGTTATTTAAAATTAGTTTCACGTAATCCGAAACGAATTGAAGAGTTCAGTGCCAAATTATTGTATTTTGTGAAAATGTTAAGATTGGCAGAAATAATTTTATAAATTGTTATAATAAATTTGTACAAAAATTTGAATTTTTTGATATTTTGTATTCGATTAATCATTTCTGCAAAACTTTCATTTTTGGTTCATTATAGAAAACACAATTTTATATCAAAAATGATAAAAATAGTAATTATTTAGTTTGGATTTGATCCAATTTAATAAATTGCTGTATAAAAATATTTAAATAAATATTTTCGTTACATTCGACAGTGTAGCCCACCCTAACTTTGACTATACAAACTTTTTATGTATATATGGTTAACAGTGGTAACAATTGAAAGAAAAATGTCTACATTAAAATATAAATTCATAAATTTCTTTACATTTTCACATTGTATTTAACAGTCAAACATGAAACTAATTACGAATTACTATATAATTTCTATACAAGTAAATGTTTATATAAACCGGTCGTGTGCCTCTGAAATAAACTTACGGTCACTGGGTCATCTGAGATATATATAGAATAAAAATATAGACAATATTTTTTACATTAATATCTCTTCCTTAACATAATATAAAATATCTTTCAACACAGCTGGGTAATTATATGATTCGATAATATTATGCGTATATTACTTAAGCGAATGCGAATAATTTTCAAAAGCAATGAATAGAAAACTTGTAGTAGCAGAAATTGTTATTATATCTTACATTATTATATGATTCACACGCTTGTTGATATACAATTATTACTAAATGGGGAGACATATAATTTGATATTATGTGAAATAAGATATCGTAAATAAACATTACAAATTTGAAATCGTAAAATATACAAATTATTATAGGTTATATTTGTTGTTGTTATGTCGGAAACCATTAAATATATATGGAAATTACTTAATTTTTTCATATATTTAATTTGTCTAAAACAAATTATGTTTTTTTTTTACTGGTTAGTAGTAAAGATGATGATAGTTAAATTAATGTCAAATCCAAGTCATATTTTAAAATAATTTATAGAAAGTTTGAATGAAAGTGAAATTTAAGTGATATATAAATTTGAAAAGTGTAATTCTATAATTTTTCTGGCTATTAAATTTACCTGGAATTATATAAATAAATAAATTGTTATAATTTTAATATGTAATTATCAGGAGTTATGGAATATGTATGAAGTTTTGGTGATCAAAAGATTGATAGAAAAAATAAAATATTGATTAAATTCAGTTATTCTTATACATATATGTTTTTGATGCCGCAGAAATTTCTCTTATATAGTAATTATTATTGTGTCATGATCTAATTTGAAGTCGGTACATTCAATGGACCATGTTAAAATTTTTGGATTGCATGAAATATGTACATTATTGATGCCACTATAGTGCAACAATCAATTCTTCACAAAGCTATATTTTAACAAATAAGCGCTGTTTTAACTAAAAATAATAAATAAAATTTTGTTGATTGAAAATGACAAAGAACTGCTGCCCCCTCGCTGAAGCCTTATTAAAAAACCCGTCGTACTCTCCAGTAGACCACATTTTTTCTCATTATAACGTGTCGAAGTAACCAACTTCTTTAATTAACTTAATGCTTTTAGATGGAGTTATCGCGCCTTCTACTTTAAGGTATCAACGAAGAAATTTCCCAAATTTCTGAATCTGCTTTGTTGGACCAAGAAAAAGTGCCACAGTAAGTTCTTCACTGATTTTTCCCTTCATCAAATCGTCTGCATGTTTAAGTAGTGGTTAATCTTAACCTTACCACATGCTTTCTGAGAATTGCCTGTCTTGCAGTAACTTCAGAATATAATTTGAATGTGTCTTTGTTCATTTTTAAGAAATTCCTTGTCTTTCTAGGACTTCTGACAACCTGAGAAGGTTACATCATTTATAAAGGTAACATCCGTAGCCCCTTCCTTTGTCAGCTTATCAGCATTTTCAATATTTGATTATTTTTAAAAATTAATATAAATTTAGACAAAATCACCTGCTGTCAATATTTCATAGAATGTAAATACCTTTATATAAACAAACCTATTAAACAATTATGTATTAACAACAAAGTTGTTTGGTAAAATTCATATTCTTTTTACCTTCTATTTAACACAAAAAACTCAACTCAAATCTAACAAATCCATAAATAATTATGTAACCATTTTAAAACCCGCAGAATAAAAAAAACCTAATCAAATAATAATTAAATAAATAAATTCAAGTTGCAATGTTACAATTTCCATTCACAAAATGTAATAATTTTCATATATATCAAAATTACATTTTCGTAAACTTCTAAAAAATAAATTTATTCACCTGTTCCGCACCCAATTTATTTAACCCACAAAAAAAAATCTTGTAAACATAAAACATCTGATCAAAATATCTTTTATGTAATAATATATTTATATGCGTATACAGATACAGTGCCGAGCATATAGTAATGAATGCGTGGAGTTAGTTATTTTTTTGTGGAACACAAGTCCGAATAAATTTAGAAAAAAAAATGACTTAACTAAAAGTAAAAAAATATTTTTAATAGAAAGTCAAAGTCGTTACCGAACAAGATCAAAATCATAATTAATTTAATTATGATTGCATAATATTCGTTAGACTAGGATTATTATTATTATTATTTTTTTAGAAAATTCACAATATTTTAATTGCAAAAGGAATTTTTGTTTAACAGGGTCAAAAGATAATGAACTCACTATTTAATTTGGCGAGACAAATGAGATTAATAAAATAAATGATTAATTAATTAATTATAATTTTTAGTCAATTATGTCAATTAATTTTTGGAGGTGTCGATTTTTTTTCGTATTAATTATATTGGGTTACAAGGTCCCAAAAATTATTATATTAGTTTTGTTTTTGTTTATAGGTTTTGTAGGAATTTAAAACAAAACTCTTAAAATTTTAATTGTTATAGAGAGTTTGTAAAAAATTTAGAGTTTTTCATGCTTTGACTTGCAATATTAATTTGACCATTTGGCATTTAAGATTTTAATGATTGTTTTAGATTTTGTAATACAAATTGAGTTAAAAGATTTTTAGATGATTATTAATGGACTTAAAGTTTTAGTAAATATTTAAAATTATCACAAATAATTTATAATTGCATTAATTAGAAATATTTAAGAATAATTGGTAACGAATTAATTATCAATTTTTAAACAATACTGAAGATGTTCAAATAAGTTAAAAAGTTTGCTGTTATATAATTAAATGGAATTTTGTTGGTCAAAAAATTGGCAAGAAGACTTTATGTATTCCAAATTCTTATTTTAATACAACTCTAAACCTAAACTCTTGAATTCAACCCTAAACCCTGGAAGTTCAAAATATTGATAAACTGTTTTAATTTTTTTTTTGGAAGAGTCCTTTATATCACCTTGAATTTATGTGTAATTACCTATACATTCACACATCCAAAGTAATACGAAAAACTATGTATGAGTTATTAAGTGTTAATGCCGAAAGTCCTAAACCCTGTCATGTCGAAAATAGAAATGTTGATGCAATCATTTCTTATTTTCGTTCAGATTTAGAAAAAGAAAAAAAAAACCTGACCAAAGCGGAATCTTAAAACAAAAAGATATTTATAACAGGAGTGATTTAATGATACGCATCCTGTCGGTATCGGGCATTGTATTTTGGGTTTATCACGGTGGATCTATGTCTGGGGTTCTAAGATACAGGTGTATAAGAATATATCAGTCATTCATGCTCTGTGACTGTCTGGGCTTCTATATGAACAGGTATAGAATCCTCGGAAACTATTTATTCAATGAATTAAGGATCTCAATCATGGACTTGCATAGGTTTGTAAAGAGGCAGGAGTAACGAAGTAATATTGTGTAATATTATTGAGAATATAAGGGTATAGATATGG
Organism: Rhamphomyia laevipes; assembly: GCA_963920725.1. NCBI lineage: Eukaryota > Metazoa > Arthropoda > Insecta > Diptera > Empididae > Rhamphomyia > Rhamphomyia laevipes. The sequence goes on from OY987256.1 coordinate 41,590,648, forward strand.
GCCAGATAATAACCTAGTGATTGTCTGATCCGCCTACTGTTAAGATCCTCCTTTAAACTATTTATGTTATTTATACTTGGTAAACGTAAAATTCGGTACCTTCAATCGGTCTTTTGTAAAGGTCTTTAATTCACGACAAATACCATAAATAAATCATTAATCAATTTATAATTTATATAAATTATGACAACAAATAAATTCTCTGCAGTTATGAAATTTGTATGGATTTTGTATGTCACACCTTATCAATTTAATGAAAATTACTATCATCAAAAAGATTAGTTGATGTCTATGGCATATATTTCATTTTGGTATTGAAATTATTTATTTTTATATAATGTAACGAATTTTTCTAACCGCATTTAACTAATTTATCATCTACTGAACTTTTAATATAATTTTTAAATAATTATTGATTTGTTATTTTTATTTCTTTTCAAAAAAAAAATATGCTTAACAATTCAAAAACATATAAAAATGTATAATCGCAACAAAATCTTAAAACATATCTCTATTTTGATGGCTTCATTAATATTTAAATTAAATAAATATTAAATGTAAAAAAAATATGTAGATATACCAGAATGCAAGGCAATCGATTATTCTGTGATTTATATTATTTTTATATTTTATGTTGAAATATTTATCAATTTCGTGTGATCACCATTACTCACGATCTTCACACAATTCATATTGATATGTCACTGGTATCATTGAAATATTATTTTTATTTTTTTTTGTATTTATTATGTAAATTTTGTTGTCCAAGAAAATATTAATATAAATATTTAAGTAAAAGCCATAATTTTACAAATATTGTTAATTGTAATTATGATTATATTATGGATAAATATTTACTTGGTAAATTCCAAAATGAATAATTATTTTGTTAATATAAATCAAGATCGAGATCCTTTATATGTTAATTAATTTCTGGAAATCTATATAATTTTAATAAGTTTTTTACAAAACAGTATTTTAACATATAATTTCTTACTCAGTATTTCCATTTTACTGAATTTTGAACTATCATTTCATTTTATTTCCATACTTACATTTCTAATTGATTGTATTTATTAATATAGGATTTTTCCGCATGCATTACAATTTTGTTATTGTAACAAAATTAACCTGAATATTATATTAATTCCCATATTTTGGATGCCATTTTCCATACGTAGTTTGAAATATATTAAAAATTTCCTATATCTCAACAGTTGCAATCAAGATTAATTTGACAGCGTTACATTTATATTTAGTAAGCCAATAACAGCGTACACCCGACATATTAATTATTGTGGATACATTGCATATAGAATATTGCAGCTTAATTAAAAAATATTAAGCATAATAAGGCAACCCTGACGGTTGAGTCTATAAATACATTCTATTCAAAAGATTTCCATTAATTTAACATACTACATTGCTCTATAAAAAACATTGATTTATCCAAAATTTTGCTATCCTACATTGGTGGTTAGTTTGTTTTAAGGGAAATTGGAATAATTTCCACCACGCACTGAAACCTTATTAGAAGACCATTTTCCTCTCCATTTACCACCTTTTTCTCATTGGAGCGTGTCAAACTAATCCTAATTTCTAATGAACTTAATTATTCCGCCTGCTATAGTAAGTATTGTAAATATGTATATAACTAATGTTTTTTATTACCATGTAAATAAAATATATGATATTTCAAGAACATTTCCATTTCACCATTACCATCCAAATATTTAGTAGAATTACCATATTCTTTATTATGGATTTCCTCCAAGTTATCCAGCAATAATTTAAAATATATAACAATTTGGTCAACATAAGAATTGGAAACATAAACAAATTAAAAAAAAATAATATTACCACATTTCCGAGTTTGTTAAAAACCTTTCTCTTAAAAAAAAATATCAATGTCATTGGAAACCAAATACCAAAATTAATTTTGCAACAAAAATATGTTTTTTTTTTTTTTTTTTTTGTGAAAACCAGGAAAATTATTATACTAACACGTGCTGATTAAAACTCTTACGAAAGATAGTAAAAATAAATTGAATTAACATGTTTTTTAGTATATTGTAATTTTTAATAAAATTCATTGTTGTAATTGTTATAAAGTAAATTTGAAAATGTTCATTCATTCAATGATTTTGCAGAATTTAAAACATGCAATTTTTCCACTTGGAACACATTTAATATGGAAAAATTGGTAAAAAAATGTTTACGACATAATTATGAAATATTTATTTAATGATAATTATTTTTATATTACATATCCTAGAAGAACTCCGGAAGTATTGCTTTAAATATGAAAAATCTTATAATTTTTTTCTAAGAAATATGTCGGCCAAAATATAAAGTATAGTAATTTGATATATTCAAGAGTTCTTAGCTGATTAACTGAAAATAATTGAATCAATGCACAATTGACCCAATTTAAATTTGACGCAGATAATTTCACCGAATATTGAGGATTGGATGGATGGATTATGGATAGAAAAAGGAAAGTTTCGTGAAAGATTCACGCATTAATCAATTATACCACTTCAAAACCGCGGATGTTGATTATGCCACTAAACTTTATAGCAATAAAATGTTTTCCTTAGTATCAACATTATTATATTTTTGTTTACGTTAAATTTGTTCATGTACTGCCGTAGGGACCTTTTAATTACTTGAAATTATTTTCATCAAAATCATTTAATTAAACCAGTTAAAAGACAAAATAACTGAAAATTCACGTGCTTCAAGGTGTGGCACTAAACGGTTTACTTGGAATTTAAACTTGTTTTGTTCACATATTATACGGAAATATTTGTAACTTCAAATTATGCGAAAATAAACCAATTTCGTAATTGAAGGCTTAACACTTTGCAGTTAACTTATTATATGACATTGTCCTAGTAGGATACAAACATTGTTGCTTGGCTAATTGGAAATACTTACTTTTTTTTATATTAATTACTTGAAAAATGCAATTTTGCATAATCGGAAATTTTAATTTCATTGTGTTTCATATTTCAATTAAAAAAATTATAAGTTTTCTATTCAACATATTGTACATTTCTACAAATAGCGAAATATGATAATTGTATAAGGATAGGACTAATAATTAAATTATTAGCTGATTAACACTACAAATTATTATTTTTACCCTACAAATTATTAAGTCGACTAAAAAGTTTTCTTCCAAAAACTTTCGTATTTCCCAGCTTGTCTCCAACATTAAATGATAACAAATAATTTTCCATAATAACTAAATAATATAAAAATTTTATGCTTCATATTTTTAAAGTTTATATTATAATTTTTATCAGTCACCAATTCCAGATTGTGAAATATGAAAACAAAGATTATTTTTTTTTATAAAAAAAAAACTTTCTGTTATAGATGAAAACGATTATAACAAAAAAGTTTACCATCAAAGATTTATGATATTAATCAAAGTGAAACTACAATTATTCAAAATAATTATGTATATAATGTTCACAAGTAAAACAATGATTTCCCAGAATTGTTTCAATCTATCGAGGGTTAGAAATTAGTAGATATACTAAAATTAAATTAAATACTTTTTATTATTGTTCAAATTTTAATTTCTATTTTCTATTGTTAAAGTTCCACTTTTTTTTATTTCTCTTTTGATTACCAGAATATTTGAATTTGAACCTATAATCTCATTTTTATGCGGTGGCTTCTTTATCCTAATAATTATTCGTACATAAAGTAAAAATATTTTACATAAATATTTTCAATAAAAGTAGAACAATATTTTCTGCCAAGGTAAAAAATTCACTTTTGATTTTTAATCTTGCCGGAAAATTTTGCTTTCATCGTTTTATTTATTAACACGAACATTTAATATTTTCAGAATTTAAATTGAATTTGAATCACTTTTAAACAACTGAAATAGAATTAATAAAATTGTAAAAAATGAATGTCTGATGAGGCCTTTCCCTGACCATACCTTAATTTTCTATTATTACTACCTCTCTTCACACAAAACAAACTATATTTTTACAATAATACCAAGGCTACAAGCTACAAGAGTAATACCATGAGTAAACCATAAAATTCCATAATCAATTCAAATCAATTTAGCTCTTAATACATTTTTTACTGTAGAATTCGTGAAATATTTGATTTACTCAAATTCAAAGTTTTGAGTGGCGGCTAAAAGTAGATAATAGCAATAGCCAGCCCCAGCAGATTCACTCATCTACAATCTACATACTTTTCCTTCTTAAATTTTATAACCATAAAATATTAAAGTTTCCGGTGAGAATCCAAAAATTCGCGCAATATAATTTTAAAATTTGTTTGCGTGTGGTGCCATCTTACGGGAATAAATATAAATGATATCAGGTTTTAATATTCACTAACAAAACTAATCGAAAGTAAACATTAATTAAATGAATTGTTGAGGATTTGGTTCTGATTTCTGATCGAAAAGCTCATAATCAAAATTCTATTACTGAAATGATAAGTTTTCCGATTTAAGAAAATTCCAATTAAAGCATTTATCTTATAAATACATATTATCTAATTCGGATAATGTTTCTGTTTCTATCTATATATTTTCATAAATTAACAGATTTTTTAGTAAAAATTAAATTAAGGCTCTTGCCGGTTGTACCATTTATTATCCTACACTATATGATAAAAGAAATAAAAGCAAGGAAAATGGTAAACCACAAAACACCAACATAACAAGAGCGTTTAAATAACACTAACATAACAAGAGGTTCAAATAATGAATAACAAATTGATTCACTTCTAAAATGAACCAAAATAAAGTCAGTAGTATTAGTAAAGTTTGGAATTTTGTTCAGGGGCCTTCAGTTCATAAAACCAAAAAAATATGTATTATATTCAAATTTTCATAATTATATAGTTTTTACGAATAGTATGAAATACTATGAAGTCTGGTGATGGGTTGGATGGTCAAAAAAAAAAGTTCGCTCAAAATTTTTTTCTAGGCGTTTCCGAGGTCGGGGAGTCCGAAAATGCAAAAAAAAAAAAGTGTCCGGGGGACGCGTACGCGTACGCGTACGCGTACGCGTACGCTTTTTATGTGCGCAGCAACATCTCCTAGAACCGCTTGTCCGATTTTAATGAAATTTGGCACACAGGCTCTAACATACCTCGCGCAGGTGCCGGTACAAGATGAGATCGATCCTTTCAGTGGGACCATGTTAGATTTCCCCATTTATGTGGCAACCTACGTGTTTTTGTTCTACGGGAAAATGTAAAAAAAAATTTCATGTCTCAGATTTGGATGAAATTTAAAACATAGGTTGGTATCATGATTGTCCACAAGCCTACCAAGATACAGGTCTGTAACTTCAGGGGGTCCCTGGTAAAATTTCCGATTAAAATTTCGTATACTCTAGAGCATATAGTAATTTTTATCTAATTAGCATAAATTTTGGTACATATGATAGTTTCCGTATGTACTTGGTGTCTGTAAAATTTGAAGTCAATACTTCAGTGGGTCCATGTAAAAATCCGTAATTACTTTTCATAAGTTCAACTATCTATATCTACCGTACCTTTCACCCAATTTCAATGATATTGAATACACAGTTTCATTTAGTTATCTATTTGATACTCCACAAATTTGTAGTTGGTAGGTACAGTACGTTCATGGGAAACTAATATATGAGCAACTTAGTTTCCGAAGAATATTTTCTTTATGCTCTACAGCTTGTAATTATTATCCGATTTCAATGAAATTTGGTACACAGGTTGAGTTCATGATTCTACATTGGTTGACCAAATTACAGGTTAGTAGGATTAGGGGGTCCATGTTAAATTTCCGATTTAATTTTTTTTTTTTTTTTTTCATATGTTCTACAGCATATAGTAATTGTTAACCGATTTCAAAGATATTTTATATATAGGCTAATTTTGGGATCTAGTTGGCTCTCCTGAAATTTGGAGACCTTCAGGGGGTTCCTAGAAAACAGTTTTAGTTTCCGAATTTTATATAATTACGTGTTTTATGGCATGTAATTATTATCTGATTTTAATGAAATTTGGCACAAAGGTAGACCTTCTGATTATGCATGTGTTGGCCATGTTAGAAGTTAATACCTTCAGGGGGTCCATGCTAAAATTTCCGATTAATATTTCATATGTTCTAGAACATATGGTAAATATTATTCAATTTCAATGAAATTTTGTACACAGGTTGGATTCGTGATTACGCATATGTAGACTAAGGTAGAAGTTAGTAGCCTGAGGGGGTCCATGCTAAAATTTCCGATTAATATTTCATATGTTCTAGAACATATGGTAAATATTATTCAATTTCAATGAAATTTTGTACACAGGTTGGATTCGTGATTACGCATGTGTAGACTAAGGTAGAAGTTAGTAGCCTGAGGGGGTCCATGCTAAAATTTCCGATTAATATTTCATATGTTCTAGAACATATGGTAAATATTATTCAATTTCAATGAAATTTTGTACACAGGTTGGATTCGTGATTACGCATGTGTAGACTAAGGTAGAAGTTAGTAGCCTGAGGGGGTCCATGCTTAAATTTCCGATTAATATTTCATATGTTCTAGAACATATGGTAAATATTATTCAATTTCAATGAAATTTTGTACACAGGTTGGATTCGTGATTACGCATGTGTAGACTAAGGTAGAAGTTAGTAGCCTGAGGGGGTCCATGCTAAAATTTCCGATTAATATTTCATATGTTCTAGAACATATGGTAAATATTATTCAATTTCAATGAAATTTTGTACACAGGTTGGATTCGTGATTACGCATGTGTAGACTAAGGTAGAAGTTAGTAGCCTGAGGGGGTCCATGCTTAAATTTCCGATTAATATTTCATATGTTCTAGAACATATGGTAAATATTATTCAATTTCAATGAAATTTTGTACACAGGTTGGATTCGTGATTACGCATATTTATACTTATTATAGTTATTTTAATAATATTATTTATTATTAAACAAATAAAAATAATAAAGATGAGCAATTTTTGAAGAAACCATTGTTTGTTACAAAGATAATGTTAATTACAAAAAACTTTTGGACATAAATCGCTGTTAAACAACATACTATGAGTTATCTGCTCCCCCTAGTTAGCAGCTTTTTTTATTAAAATACTTGATTTAAACTTTTACAATAAATTCTGCATAAAATCTTTAAATGAATATAAAAAAAAACCAAAAGATCTTCTTCATTATAAAAGTGTTAATGAATTTTTATTATAATGTGTAGACTTTGTACCTCATCAATTTATTATTTATGCATTTTGCATTCAAGATTTAATCGTGGTTAGTGCACTTTTTCAATGTTTTTTTTTCATATTAGCTAACAAATTTTTATGTATTTTGTTATTGTTAAACTTTATTATGTAATGAAATGCAAAAAAATTAGTTTAATGATTATTTTATTCATACGTAAAAAATGTGTTTATTTTTTTATTAAGAAAATTGCATTTTGCATCCCTAATTTAGATTTAAATTCCATTGTTAATAAAATGTTAATTTGAATATTTAAATGTTATTTTTAATTTTTATTGAGTATTGTTATTTTTTACATTTATTTATAAATTCGTAATGAAATGTGTCAATGTTTTAAAATTTAGTAATTATAATTATTTGATTTATAAGAAATATAATTATAAATTTTTGTAACCAAAAGAAGAAATAGAAAATTGTAGTAAGTAAAATTAAATTATTAAAACAAATATATTTTTTTTAAAAAAATAGTAAATTGTATTACGAGGAGTAAATCTATTAAATTTATAATATGATCACTAGAACTATTGATATTAAACAGTCTGAAGACTATAAATTTTTTAAATATGAAATATTTTTATCAGGCAGAGAAATGGCAAGAATTACCTGATTAATTTTATGATGACAATGAATTCTAATATTTGTCAGACAGCCGTTTTGTAATACATATAACTTTTGTAGGTCAGCATTAAATTAAATTACTGGTGAATCTTAAACAAAACTTCTGCATTATTTAATATTCGTTTTATTACTACACATCAATCAAAAAACTTACCACTAAAATTGATAAAATAGCAATGCGATACAAATGTTTTATTAAGTTATTCCAAATACTGAAAAATATTGAAAATTTTATCAAACTTATAGATAACAAATAAAAATGAAATCTATTCAATATTTTATGCAAAAAATAAATAAATGATTAAATTTCATAGATAGCATATCTTTTAATGTAAAAAAAATAATAATAATATAAATAAAATATAAATTATTATAAAAAAATTTCAATTTTCATAATAAATATCATAGTATTTAATTTTGTCATGTTCAGTTTAAAATTATTACTTAAATTATTCTGTTCATAAAAATAAAAATTCTAAAATAATGAAACAAATTACAATTTTTTTATCATCATTTTTATGTACCAATCTGGTTTGTGGTCATATGGTAAGTTACTGAAATATGTAATTTCATTAAATTAAATAATATTTTTGAATTCTACTTTATAAAGTTTGATCCAATTGTTGTTGTACATGGTGGTGCTGGTGATATACCCGATTCTTCAGTACAAAATAAAATAAAAGGTGTAAAATTGGCAGTACGTCTTGGCTACAAGAAATTACAACAAACTGGTAATGTATTAGATGCTGTTGAAGAATCAGTACGTAGTATGGAATTAGATGATTTTTTTAATGCTGGTTATGGATCTGTATTAACATGGAATGGTGATGTTGAAATGGACGCATCAATAATGAATGGATATAATTTAGAAGCTGGTTGTGTATCAATTGTACAAAATATTCTACATCCAATTACATTGGCACGTAAAGTTATGGATAAAACTGAACATAATTATTTAGCTGGTAATGGTGTTATTGATTTTGCTAAAGAACAAGGTTTTAATATATTACCAAATGGATCATTGGTTACAAAGAGATCATTACAAGCATTGGAAGATTATAAAAAATGTCATAATAAAACTAATTTAATGACAGCCAATAAAAGTAAGAAATTGAAATGTCAAACACTTGAATTTGGTGAACCTGGTACAGTTGGTGCTGTAGCAATTGATTGGAATGGTAACATTGCAGCAGCAACATCAACTGGTGGTATGACTGGTAAATTACCAGGTCGTATTGGTGATTCATCAATATTAGGTTCTGGTACATATGCTGATAATAAATTAGGTGGTATTTCGGCAACTGGTTATGGTGAAATGATTATGAGATATAATGTTGCACAGAAAATTTTACAATTAATTGAACATAAATCAATGAATATCCAGGATGCTGCTGAAAAAGTTTTGGAAGATATGTATAAACGTTTGAATGGTACCGCTGGTGTTATATCAATTGATGCTAGACATAATATTGGTATATATTTTACATCTAAAAAAATGGCATGGGCATATCAAAAAGGTAATAGTATTCATTATGGTATGAAGAAAGGTGATGATTTTGTTGATAAAATATCAAATTAAGTAAATTTTTGTGAATTTTATTGATTCATTTTTTTTTTAAAACCAAAAGTGTTAAATTTTATTTGAAAATATATTCAATTAATTATTTTTATAATTTAAAATGTTTGTTTTATTAAAAATTCTAGATATTAATTACTAAAAATATCAATAATTATTAATTGTATATTTTAAAATTAATATTTTATCGTTATCATTCGTTATTCTACTGAAGTTGTAAACGTCATAACTTTACTTATATCATCGTCACTATTAAAATAAATTCTATGAATCTCAGTTTAAGATTTTATAATTTCAAATAAACCCGATAAAATTTATAAATAATAGTCCGTACGCCAATGGAGGACGATTACTCACGATATTATAATGATATTGTAATTTTAAATTACTTCTAGGAAATAAAAATATTGATAATTTAAAGGTTATTAAATTTGCTCTAATAGTGAATATTACTATGATCTTACATTTATAAACAAAATAATAAAATTATACCTGCTTCATAATTCTTCCAGCAAGATATCAAAAGAGAAATAGTATTAATCTAATGTAATATTAAAATATACTATTTCAAATACAGTTTTGTAAGCAAAACAGGTAAATTTTATTGTTGTTTCATCATTTCGTCCTTTTCACACCACATTTTATCTATTTGTAATAATTTTGCGTTAAAATATCCTTCGTGAATATTTTCGTAATTAGTTATTTTTAAGATATTTAACTATCAACAGTGATTCGAAAGTATTCCGATTGTGTACAAAATGATGTCAATTATGGCAAAACATCGTCCAATACCTTGCCGTATACCAGATTGTGATTGGAGAGATCATTTTTCTAATCTTTACGATCATTTTTATGATGATCACTATCAGCAGTTACGTAACATTAAATCGGATACATATTTCCAGTTGACTTTTGATGATCTTCGAAATCCTGATCCAATACTGTTAAGTTCAGACGAAGGAGTATATTGGTTTATTCAAAACGATGATGAGCCACAAGAAGGACATTTTTCTATCGGATTATTTGAAGCTGGTGCATCTAGACCAGTCGAATATCATATTAAATTAGGATTGTTTGCAACAAGATTTGTACAGATACTCGGACCATTTCAATCTCAAGAAGATAAATCAAATAAATATGATTTTATTATGAAATTTAAATATTTGAAATATTTATCATCGGTGATGTCTTCTAATGTAGTGATTTTTTTTGGTGACTTCCATTTAGATGAAGATGAATATCATTCTAAATATGGACCACTTTGTAAATTGAATATGTATCGACCAGAGAATTTTGTTTGTTATGCTTGCAATTGTAAGGTACGCATCTTAAGTGATCCTAGATCTTGTGAAAATCAACATTTCTTATGCGACAAGTGCTTTAAACTTGTAAATGAATCTGGTTGCTCATTGTGTGTGAAGATTGCAAATAATGAACCTGAGCAGTTATTTCGTCAGTTAGATGGATTGAAAATTTAATATAATTTCATATAAATACACAGAGAAATTATCAATTTTTAGATTTTAACCATAAATTAATCATTAAAATTGATGATAAGAAAAATTTCAATATAAATATTATAACTTTCTAATACAAAATTTATGCATTTATGTAAAGCTAGATAGCAAGTAATGATAAGCAATAAATAGCTATCTGAAAATAAAGCTACTATCTAAACGATTTTATTTTATATTTTTGTTATAAGTAAAGTGAATTCATATCAATTATGTTTAATGTAACTTGTAATAATTTTTTAATATCATATCAATAAAATATAATTAATTTTACTTTAATTTCATTTTGCTTTCTAATTTCGGCGAGTTTTACTATATCGATAACATGAACTATCGTCTTCTAAACTTATGAAGATTTTTCTGCAAACCAAATAAATTCAGGAATCGATTTTAAAAAAAGTGAATGACGAAAAAAGGCAACAATGTAATCAAGAAGTGATTATTATCCAAAGTTTTTTAACAAACCAATATCAGAAAATTTGAAGGTTTTTTATTGAGCTGATTTTAATTATTTTTAGGAGTACTTTTGTAGCTTCAAAAATTGAATTTATATTGTAAATTGTAACTAAATTACGAAAATTGATTTAGGATATTTTTCTTGGATCATAAAATTATGAAATATTACTGAAATCTTACATTAGTATTTGAATATGGAATATAATATTCCACAAACTATAATAAGTTTTTGGATATAATTCTAATTATTAAACATTTAATTTAATTTTAAAAATAGTTTTGAAATTATTAATATCAATATGATTATGTAATCACAAACCAGAGAGTGTCGGCTGTCACTGAAGCAGTCGTAATGATAGTTACAACAGTGCGAACATAGTCAATTACGTATAATTAAAAGTGATATCATAATAAACCATATTATTGCAGAGTTCAGGGCTGAATATGGCCTTTCCTTACTCTAAACCTAACCAAACTAAGCCTCAGAGATGGATGTGTGTTTTTAGAAATCAAATTTCTTTATTTTAAGACAATATGAAACACGAAATATCAATTTTTGAGAAATTTAAATCACAACCTCCTGTTTATTAATACTAATTTAAATCTTAAAATAGTAACATGGTTTCTTAAAGTTTGTACGTTTATATTTAAATCAATTTTATTTTATGACGAAATCTATAAAAAAAAAACAATTAAAATTTATTAACCATTTCGCGACCACTTCAGTAAAGCAATTTTAAATATAAATTGTGAATAACAAGAAGAATTATTAATAATAATAATTTATTTATGTAATAATGATTTATGATCAAAATTAACAGACAATTTAATTGAATAGAACTTTATTAAAATCGTGAAAAGTTACTTAAATATTTAGTCTACCAATTTGTATATGTATGTATTAATAATTATTTTAATGTCCGTGCTAATTTTAAGTGGAAAGAACATCATGATTTACAATTTATAATAAAAAAATGTGATTATTTAATATCTCAGGTGTTTCATTAAAATTCATAATGCATTCAACATTTTAATTTTAATTTTGACTTATATTTTCAATCAGAATAATTTATATAATTGAAGATGCCCATCAATCAAATCATATAGTTTAGAAATAATCATGTTCTATCTAAACAAATTAATAATCAATATTTGTTAGGCACATTATTACATATTCAATTCTAAATATATTCTTTACTGATAGTTTTCTGGTGTTTAGAGAAAAAAATGTTAATTTGTTTATACACATATTTATAGTAGGATGGCGGTTTGCGTAGTGGTAATGTGCTATGCTGTTATGCATTAGATCTCGTGTTTAATTCCAAACAGAAACATAGATGTCGCTCTAAGTTGATTTAGCTTTCAATGAGTACCAGTAATAAAATTGCAATATGTAATTATGATTTTAAAACTTGGAAAAATACCAAAGGTTGGAACCAACTGCTGACAACAAATGTCTGACTATTAAAAGATATTATCCGGTAGCAAATTAAATGTTTCTTCACTACAAAAGAAACTTATAGGTCAGTCTAAATTAGAATAAAATGTTACGAAACCTCTTTGAGCAAACCAATTTCGATTTGTGCGGTATCGCCAATTCAATGAAAGAATATTTCTTATTAAACTGTATTTCAATTTGAGGAAATATGAAATTTGAATCCTAATAAATTACAATTACCACCGATATTTTGAATCCGCAGAAGAATTTATGGATGTAAATGAAATTTGTGATCGCTACACTACGACATTTTTAAAGCTCATCAGCAGTTTTAATATTTTAAATTCGCAGTTCTTTAATTTCGTAGAACCTACGAGAACGGCGAACTTTTGCTTAAAACTCTCATAATCATCAAAATTTAAACTAATAATATATGGAAACAAATAAAAATGTTGTATTTTATTCTATTTTGTGGCTGATTGTCTAGTTTCTAGTATACAGTATTTTACTGCAATTTCTGCTAATTACTTAGGGCATACTTGTAAAGTAGATTTTACTGTTTAACTGCCAAATAAAACTTTAGATTTCTTTCTGTTTAACTTCTGAGGAAATCCGTGTTCAGAATGAGAGATTCATTGAGACATTTGTTGTCTGTAAAATATTAAAACTTACTTTACAAGAATTACCTAAGTAGTAAGCAGAAGTACCAGCAAAAAAATGTACAGGCATTTCTTTCAGTATTTTCTAGCTAGACGATCAGGTCAGATAAGATAAGTAAGCACAGGATTGGTGACATGACCAACTTAAATACCCAAGGTAACCCTCTAGAGAGGTAAGAAATAACAACATTGGCGCAGTGATCAGTTAAATTTCCTAGAAATTTATTCCCACTTCTGGTATGAATTTTAAATTTGTTACAAATTAATTAATAAATTTTTGTTTAAACATTATTTACTATTATGAATTCATTATATTAAATTATTATATATAAAAATATCATCGAAAATTTAAAATAAAACCAATTTAAAATTGTAAATATTCTTAGCATGTTCTTAATTAAATTAAAATATGTGTTAATTTTCAACTAATTTAATAAATATTTAGAAACTAAAACAAAAAGTTTCTGTAATACACAATATTAATTACAACTTAAATAAAGGGGTCAAAAATTTAAAATTAGTGCTAACAATTTGAAAGAACCGGTATACAAATGTTAATGACCGCTCCTCCGGTGTTTAAGTTACATATCCATAAGAATATATTAATTTAATTAGTTTTTTTTTGAATATAAATACGATATTTTTTGATATTTTGCAATCAGTAACATTGACAGATTTCAAGATGCAAACAATTCTTTTCACTTTGTTTATATTTATTGTGACTGTGTCGTCAGCTCCAATTGAACCAGAGGAACAAGATTTCATTATTGGTACTCGATTTAAAAGGAGCTTTGGTGAAACCAATAATAATTTACGAAATAATGGTTGGAACGAAGGTTTACCAAGTCAAACAAATGGTAGATTTTTAGGAGATAGTGAAAATTCAAATGGATGGAATGGTGATTCTGGTGATAATTATGAGGTTCCTATAATTCAAATTTTCAAATATGCCGGCGAACCAAATGAAAATGAATCGAGATTACTAGGTGGGAATAATAATAATGGAGGCAGATGGCATAGCAAAGGATGGAAAAATTCAGCAGCCTGGAGAAGCAATAGTGCTTGGCAACATAGCGGATCATGGTAAATTGTAATCATAAACAATATTTTTTTGTGTCAATGTTCAATAAAGATTTTTAAACAAAATTATCACATAATTATACGTTTTTTTTTTTGTTAAGGATAATTTGTCTATCTCAAAGTAAAATTTGCTAAAATTCTTGGTAAATGAAATAATTGTAGGTTTTTTAGAAATTTAAAACATTAATTTATAAATGCATTATAAAATTTTATTAAAATAACTTGTTAATTTATATTTACAAATTTAATATTTTTATAAAAGTGCAAAACAAATGGCAGAATTCAGTTTTGCTTATATATCGATAGTTGTGAATTTATCTACCTAACCGGACCATCCATGTCCTCCTTGAGATTTCCCCCATCCATTTGATGATCCACCTTGTTGGCCCCAACCACCACTTCCTCCACCTTGTTGCTTAGCCCATCCACCTGAACCACTTTGCTGGCTCCAACCTCCATTTCCACCCCCTTGCTGTTTAGCCCATCCACCATTTGATCCACCTTGTTGACCCCAACCACCACTTCCACCACCTTGCTGTTTAGCCCATCCACCAGATGATCCACCTTGTTGGCCCCAACCTCCATTTCCACCTCCTTGTTGACTCCATCCACCGCTACCACCTTGTTTAGCCCATCCACTATTTCCACCACCCTGTGAACCACCACCGCCTTGTTGCCATCCATTTGATCCACCGCCTCCTCCACCTTGTTTCCAACCATTTGATCCACCTCCACCACCTTGTTGCCATCCACTTGATCCGCCACCTCTACCACCTTGTTGCCATCCATTTGATCCGCCACCTCCACCGCCTTGTTGCCATCCACCTGCACCTCCACCACCACCACCACCACCACCACTACGTTTCCAACCACCACCACCTCCATTTTGTCCTTGCCAGCCACCAATACCATTTTGTCCGCCGCCACTTTGTTGTCCCCAACCGCCACTGGAACCACCACTGGCACCACCACCATTATGCCATCCTGCTGCAGCTACTGCTGCCAAAGCCAATAAACAAATGAAGATTTTCATAATTTATAAAATTTTATTGTAAGTTTTATATTTATTATAATAATATAATTAATTCTGACTGAATGATATTTATTCTAAGACTGACGCTTTTCACAATTTATAATCGGTTATTTATACTAAATTTTTAGTAGCTTGTAAATTATATGAATTTTCTATATATATGTGGAAAAGTCTTCTTTTTTTTCTGAAGTATAAGAATTTAAAAAGAAACAATTACTAAGACAAAGTGGTATTAACTAAAGATAGTCAGTAAAGTACTTCAAAAACACTTCATTTACATTATTACGATATTATTGTGTATAAAAATTATATTTGCCAATATAAAAAAATATAAATTTAATGTTTATTAAAATTGATATAAAATTTTAAAGATGGACAAATTTTTTTGAAAAAAAAATGCAAACTAATTAATTATTAAGTTAGGTATCATTGTTAACAATATGGAAGGGTTTGTTAGAATGTAATTTTTTAACTAAAACATTTTATAATAATCTTTTAATTAAGTTAGCTACACAATATCATGAAGAATGTGCAAATGTAAATAATTTTTCACTTTAAAAAGTTAGCAACGTTATGTAAAAAATATATTTTTACTTCAGGTAAATTCCCTTCCACCTTTGCTAACATCACTTTTTTAACAGATTTAATGTTTTCTGGTCTTCTATTTAAACATTTTTGGCAGGACATGTTTGTGTCTAAATAGGGCAATAAAATTAGTCTGGAGTCTGGACTTAAGATTATAATTTCACTAGCAAAAAACGTATTGAAAAATAGTCTTCTTCTTCTTCAGTGCTATATTCCGTTATTGACATTGGCTTCCTTCACTACTCACATCCAACTTTCTTCCACATTTTTCTAGGACGTCCTGCGACTATATTTCCTCTAGTTTCTCATCTAAATATTTTTGGTCATTCGATTTCCATCCATTCTTTGCACATCATCCATCAATTTAATTCATTGTGCCTTTATGAATCTTACAATATCTTCAATTGTAATATGATCAGTTTAGTTCACTGTTTGATTAGTTCATTCTCCATTCATTTTCAGATATTTGTATTTTGACCGAAGACTTTTGTTAGTATTATACGTTCAAAAATTCTTAGTTAATTATTATCTTTTATGCTTTACGGCATTCAGAATTATACGTTACTATTGGTCTTAAAAATGTTTTGTATATTCATAATTTTGTGTTCGCTTTAAATAATTTAATGTTATCAAAAAATTGCTTCTATTTCCAGTTTGTATTCCATATACATTTACTAATCGCATTATTGTTAATTAAATATTGTTAGAATATTTTACAATTTTTATGCAAAGACTACTTTTAATAAGGGTTTGGTTAGCGTTGCTAAATATTGGATAAATTTTAATTTAAATATAAAATTTATAACTAATATAACAGACAGTAAATTAAAAATTATTCAATTTCTAACTATCATTAAAATATGCTAAAAAAACATATGAAAGGATTATTAAGCTTTGATGGTTATGGAAGCTTTGATGGTTATGGATGACATAAACTAAGACCTAATTTTTTATATATTTATTATTTTACGAAATAATTAATAGTTTTTTTTTTTATTACTATTGTATATTTATGTTGATAGTTTTATGATTTTTCAAATTCATGGTAAAATTGTTTTGAACGTTTATATAGAGAGGGATATACACTTCAGGTGCACTTAATATTAAATAATTCAAATTAATTGTAGTATAATTTATAAAGTTGGCATATTAAAAACTATATAAGTTTTATCGATTCGTGATCATTTAAAATATGATTTCCTTATATAAAATTTATTTGAATACAAAATAAAATATGTTTTGTTAAATAATGCGTTATTCGTGTATGATGTAATAATAAATTTACACAAATAAAATTAATTTAGTTTAATTTATATATTTTTGATTGAATGCCAGAATAATATGGTCGACAGGTGTTGAATGTAATTTACGAAAAAGAATCATCATCAGTTATTTTTAAAATTGCAATTTATCAATTAACTATTATGAAGAATATTCTGAAGAAAAAATAATTTCAAAAAAATTATTTATTAAATATTAGAATGTAAGTAATAATTTAATTTAATTTTTGAATATTTGAAAATGTTATTTCATTGTGAATTAAATGTAATCATGGAAACACGGTAATTAAGCATAGATTTGTAAATTTTATTAATCTTTCCATATTTCAAATTTAATTTTATAGTGAAGATTTAAGAATAGTTGGATGAAGTTATTTTACCTAAGAAAAATAGTGCATGAAATGTGTTTGAATTTTTTTTTTTAATATATTAATTAATTGTATTTTAGTTAATTAAAGTTTTTATTTATTTTTAAAAAGGATAAATTAATGAAGATTTTGTTAAAAAACTTAATAAAATATTTTTATAATTACAATTCTTGCACAATGAAACTAAAACTGATGACAATATTGTCAATTAAAATTGAATTAAATCAAAAGTGTTAAGCGACAAACTCGTTTTTAATTAGACTCAAAAATAAAGTTAATTCTATAAAGTGTGATCTTACCAAAAAAGTATTAAATAATGTAAAAAATAATGTTCTAAAATTACATTAAGTCGTAATTTACAAATAATTTAAATAAATACAATCTAGTTAATTAAATTTAACTAAAGATTCATATAAAAAAATTGATTATTTTCATAATTTTGCTCTTAAAATTAATTAATTTCTATTCATTAATTTATTTATTTATTTCTCTAATAGTCTTTAAAATTTCCAAATATTTTCACACTATAAATATTGAAACATTTCAGAATTATGCTTAATTGTTGTATTTCCTTTAGGGTGGAATAGTTTAACTTAAAAAAGTGTTTATTTAAATTTAATTTCATGAACAATTTAAAATGAAATTATTTTTAATAATTTTTTTCGCTATAATTTGTATGGCAACAGCACAATTTGGCGGTGGCGGTAGAGGACATGGCAGAAGAGGTGGTGGTTTAGGACGTGGTAGGGGTGGTTCTGGTTTTGGTGGAAACCAAGGATTCGGAGATGGAGATTTTGGTGGAAGAGGATTTGGTGGTGAAGGTTTTGGTGGTGGAGGATTTGGTGGAAGAAGAGGTTTTGGTGGTGGACAAGATTATGGTGGTGGTGGAGCATTTGGAGGAATAGCACCATGTTTTTGCAGATAAATTTAAATATTTTTATGTTGCAATCAAAAATGTAATTCAATTAAATTATTCAATATTTTTGAAAATGTAAAATAATAATAAATTCAAAATTTCGTATAAATGCACAAAAATACCACGAAAATAAAACAGTTAATTATTTTTCCTTAGTAAAATCTATGAAATCATAAATTTTCAACTATAAAAATTTCTTTAGATTTTGCTCAGCTCAATTTAACATAACTTTATTTATTTATGGAGTTACAACGAGTATACAGAAAATTATAAAGGGTTATTAAATTAACATATTTTCATCATTGCTTTACTTTAATAATTACATAAAATATTACTAGTTCTACTAAAAATATTAATAGCAAAACTATCTTGTATTAAAAAGTATTAAAAACCTTGACTTTCTCAATCAATTTTGAGAGCATAATTGAAATTGAAAGTGGTTACTTTTTTATATCTTAATTTTTTATAACTATTTAAATATAATTTTGTTAAGAATTTTTGATTAAAAATAAATGATTTGCAAAATATTATCACTTTTTAAATACATATAAGAAATACCCAAAAAAAATTAGTTTTGATGACTGAGTAAGCAAAAATTATATTTTTGTTACCGGGTGTGATATTTTAAAATTGTGCTAAAAAATTGATTTTATGTTAAGTTAAAACCTTTAAATTTAAATCTGAAATTTGAATTTAAAATTCTATAATATGTTAAAAGATTTAAAAAATGGTTAAATTAGGAAATAACCAAAAAAGATTTAAAAAATGGTTAATTCAACAATAAATTTGAAAAACTGAAAATTACTTGGAAATTTTTATGCTAATAATATCTAAAAGTTTAAAATTATTTCCAGCACTAAATATAAAATAGGCTTCTGCAAAAGTTTTCTAATCAAATTTTTTGTTACTATTTATCATATTAGAACAATTACATTTTAAAGTACAATATTGAGGTACAGCTCTAAAGGTCGATATTTTCTAAACGATATTTTTACAGTCGCCACTTCTCGTTAAAATATGAATAAACTGACACAACTTGTAAATAATAACATATAAATCAAATATTTCAACAAGTCTATTTAATATATAATTTTTTTTATAATTTTTTTTTCCTATAATAAGAACCAAATCATAAAAAACCTGTAATTTCATAAATTTCAAACTGCTTATTAACAATAATTTGATTATTTCAATATTTTTATATTGCACCTTTACAAAAAAAAAATCCAACTTCTATTTTTGAGGTTTTTAATTAAAAATCAATGAATTACATCATCAGTTACAACTCAATCCTTGTATATCAACTCAAAACTATTTCAAATACATAATTTTTCAACGTGGTATTTTGGTTATGGCATAAAGCCAAATTGTATGGTAATGTTATGCTACAATATGTATTTATATAAATCGTTAAATCGATATTATAATAAGTTTTTAGTAAGAGACACAAAAAAAATTAAATTAATACAACACTTAATAATGGGGTAAAAAAAATATAACTGACATGTCATGTTCATCGGGGTTTTATTTATCAAGGTCATGATTATACCAAGGATCTGACCATATCTAATAGTGAAGGGGAGGTGCAAACAATCTATTATTATATTAACTAACAATAATTTTGTATATTGTACATTTAAGATACAATTTTAGTAAGAGGAACTGATGAAATTTAAATATATACTTTTAGTTTCCTATGATTTGGTAATATTTTTTGGTAATATTATTTTCTGATAATCTAATTTAAGTAAACAACGTTTCGACATAATAAAAGTTATAATTTAATAGAAATGTATACCATAAAATTTACTGGTTCGATTTATTTAAATGTGTAGTAGAATTTAAATGATTTTAACACTAATGTTTGAAGTCATTTTCTAAAAAATAAAATATGATAGTAATAGTTCTAATTTCTTCTGGCTATAATGAATCGCTTTTGCATTTAAAACCTTTACAGCCAAAAAAAATT
This sequence comes from Rhamphomyia laevipes, assembly GCA_963920725.1. Classification (NCBI taxonomy): domain Eukaryota; kingdom Metazoa; phylum Arthropoda; class Insecta; order Diptera; family Empididae; genus Rhamphomyia; species Rhamphomyia laevipes. The sequence goes on from OY987256.1 coordinate 41,611,405, forward strand.
GAGCAGGGTTAGTTCAGTAATGATAATAATACTAATTGGAATTACAAATAAGAAGAAATCATAGCTTCAGAATTAAAAATATATGTCAGCATAACAGTTTAATAAAAATTAATATATTGACACTTATATAGGTACGGCCTTTAAATTTGTCTAAATAATTAAATTTCCGTTGATTTTCTTGTACTATTGAGTTCCACAATTTTTTATTTTTTATGAAAATTATAATAAAATTACCACATCTTAAGTTTAATTCTATGGATTTATGTTATGAAGATGTTATTTTCATAAAATAGAAAATGAAATCATTGAAATTTAATTGAGTGTTAAAAAAAAACTTTAAATTAATGCAGCATTGCTAGACAATAGAAAAATTAACTTTAACATAAAGTACAATTAATTTAATTTTTAAGGTACTTCAAAAGTTTTTTTCTTTAAAGGAGGAGGAAAACTCTTTGAATTTGTTATAGGCTAATTAGGCTATTTATGTGGTAAATATAATTATGATTCTGTAGTTATTTTTAGGTTCGATGGAAAATAGAAACAAGTTGGTCTTGTGTTGTTATATAAATAGGAAGGTGTAATGAATAATTAGTATCAGTACGAATTCTAAAATCGTTAAGTCAAAATGAAATTATTTATTGGAATATTGGCGTTGATTGCAACAGTATCAGCCGGATTTATAGGAGGTGGTGGATGGTCATCTGGCGGATGGCCAAGCAGTGGCGGATGGTCTAGTGGTGGTGGTGGTTGGTCAGGAAGAAGTGGTGGAGGTGGTTGGTCTGGTGGTAATGGTGGTGGTGCTGGATGGAGATCTGGCGGAGGCTGGAATGGTGGCGGATGGAAATCCGGGGGTGGATGGGGTGGTAGCGGCCTACAATCTAGTGGTGGATGGAATGGTGGCGGATGGAATGGCGGCGGTTCACCACAAATTAAAGTAATTAAAGTTATATCAGGTGGTGGTGGTGGCGGAGGATGGTCTTCTGGTGGAAATGGATGGAACAATGGCGGTGGTGGCGGTTGGTGGTAATGACATCATTATTTGTTAAGTGGAAAAATTATTTTGTTTAAAATAATAAATTTTCTGTATGGATTTAAAATGAATTGATATAATTTTATTTATATTCCTTAGAATTGTATAAATAGATTATTTAACTAACAAAATAAAATTTTGTTGAATAAATAAAAATGCTGTAAAATTTATTAATAGAATTTAAAATATAAATAATCATAATTATTTATGTGTTTAGATATAAAAAAAAAGTTTACCGGATCTGAAAATTTAACCTGGATGAACACTTTAAAAATAAGTATAATTAAAATTAAATGGTAGTCATGACGGGGCATTTTATGTTTTACATTTACATATGGTTTACTTCCCACACAAATTATGTGAAGATGATAAATATAATTATTAATTTTACAAAGTAAGATGTAAAATATTTAAATTAAAATTGATTTGTAGGTTTTTTTCTATTTTTTTAAATATTTAATTCACTATTTACTTTGTTTCGTAATTTCGTAAAATAAATTTATGAATAATTCAGAATTGATAAGGTAATGTCCCGGTCCGCAATGTGAAGTTGTTATTATTGTAAATTAATTTATTATTACAATCTTTATTACTTATTTCACCCGTTTTAACATTAGCTATTAAAATCAGTATTAATAATAGTATAACAAGTTGATATAATTAATTTATTTAATTTAGAATGACATAATTAATTTATTTAATTTAGAAATTAATTTTCATTTAATATTTTAGCAAATTTTCCTCAATTACCTTGGGCATGAGCCTACCCCGTAATCTTGAAATTACTTTTATCATATGTTTCGCATTGTTTTTAAAATGTTTTAAATCGTATCTCCAACTCTTAGTTTGACATTGAACTTTTATTGATCAATCGCTTCGTGTTCATTCTGTCAGTCGTCTGCTCCATTGGTTGTCATCTTTACGGATGATGTCACCAGCCCATTTCATTTCCATTTTAGTGATTTTATTTTATGTATTACATCTTTGGAATTGATTCTCTATCTAATTTCTTTGTTGGTTATCCGTTATATTCTAGATACTTCGCAAAATAATCTCTCCACACTTACTTCAGCCAGCTTACTTTTAATACATTTGAGCTCCAGATGATATTACGAGTAATATTGCCATATCATGAAAAAAAATTCTATTGTTGTTGCTAATGTTTGCATTCCAAAATTGTTTAAAAACTATTGGCACCTCTCCTATCAGTTTCCTTCTCATGTTTTTGTTTAAATGACATGAGTTGTCCTAGGTAAACGTAATATTCACAATATTCTAAATTTTCATTTACAAGTTTTATTTCATGTTGTCATAAATTATGTTGATCATAATTTTTGATATTGTTCATTTCTAGTCCTACATTTTAGCAGCCGCCTGGCTCCGATAGTAGGACTAGGTCTACATTTCTAAATACTACTTCTTAAGCTGCGGAGTAAAGTGCAGATGAAAATTGGTCATCTTGCCTCACTCCTATTTTAATATGAAACTTTATGCTAGCATATTCAGTGGTTACTTCAGCTTCGTATAACGTTCGTATATTTTCTTGATGATTGGATTGGATTATATTTTTAACTAAATCCTTGATTATTTAACGCTTCCCAGATTTTTATGTGATCTATAGTATCAAATGCTTTGTAAAAATCTAAGCTTATTTAACGCTTCCCAAATTTTTTATATTCTATTGTTTTCTTGAATAATTGATTGATTGTGTGCAGATGGTCTATTGTTGAAAATCCAGATCCAAATCCTGCTTGTTCTACTGGTTGGTTGTTGATAAGCGTTTCGCAAGTACTGAAGATATTTTTCATAGAATATTGGCCCCATATTTATTTAAAACATTGGTATTGCCTTTATTTTATATGAGAGTGATTGTTGATTCTTTACATTGCCTCGAAATGCAAATGATTTAAATAGTATTAAATTAAAGATTTTAACTTGTTGCACAATAAAAATTATTGTTTTATTATTGGACAACTTTAAGTTGTTAGCATTGATTATCTTTGACTAGAAGAATTTCAATAATATAAAAGCCGAAAATAATTTCTTAACAGCATCAGTTCGACAATTCAATTTTCCGAGATTTAAAGCATTATTTAAAAAAATCAAAAAATTAAAATGAAAATTATTCTTTTATTACTTGTAATTGTAACAGTAGCATCTGCTGGTTATCTTGGAGGATATAGTGGAGGAAATGCTGGTGGATATGCTAGTAACTATGGCATTGGATACAGTGGAGGAAATGGCAAAGGTTGGTCTAATGGATTGTTGCCTACCAAAAGAGTTGCAGTAGTTCGTGTTGTACCAAGTTATAGTGGCTGGAACAATGCAGGATGGAATAATGTTGGATCAGGATTGAACAATGGTGGTTGGAATTATGCCAGTTTGAATAATGGGGGTTGGAATAATGGAGGATGGACAAATGGTGGATCTGGATGGAATAATGTTGGATCTCGATTGAACAATGGTGGTTGGAATTATGCCAGTTTGAACAATGGAGGATGGAAAAATGGTGGATCTGGATGGAATAATATTGGGTCTGGATTAAACAATGGTGGTTGGAACTATGCCAGTTTGAACAATGGAGGTTGGAATAATGGTTGGTGATAATTTTCAAGTTGTATAATGAATTAAGGATATTATGATGGTGGTTGTTTTGAATAAATTGTTGTATAAATTATTTTATTTTATATATTACCGAATAAAAAATTTGAATTAAATTTAATTTTACAATTTTTTTTATAAATATTCATTTAAGAAAATTCAAATTTAAACTGAACTCACAAGTCCCTATAATCTAAAAAACAAATTTCAACCTACAAAATATTATTATATTATTTTTTACCACTTTTTATATTAAAGAGTTTTTCCTGTTGTTATTAAAATCCAATATCGTTTGTTTAACAAGGTAAATTACATAAAAATAATAATTTAAATATTATTTATTTAAAATTAAATTACCCATAACACCAAAAACTCATTATTAAATTTCCCATTCACAATATTTTTAATTCACCAAAAAAATTGCAATGCCAAAAACATTAAATTAACTGCATTTGTGGCACTGCAACTGCAACGGATCATTTAAAACCAATCATTTTATTTATTTACTTTATCATTTCCCTGATTATTAAAGAGTTATTTTTATGAATTTTGAATCACTGAGTTTTTCAATGTTAATTATATTATGATTTCAACTTGGGTAAACAAAATTTTATTTAATTTTATAAAATATTTTGGAGATCTTAAATTAAATTTGTCATTTTTAATAGTTTTAAACTTAAGTTATTATTAAGATAATTGTTGTAGGAATGAAATTAGTTTACCATAATTATGGCTTTCTGAAAGAAAAAGCTAATAACAATTACTCTGTAGTTTAAATTTATAACATATTATGACTGACGTTACAAAAATTTATAATTCTACTAATGAAAATAAATAACTAGTCGGACTCATCAAATGAAGTTTTGAAATGTTGATGATTTAAAATGCAATGAATTAAATGGATCAGCTTCTAGGCAGTTAGGATCATACCTAAAAATTATAATTTGCGTATCTTGAATCATTGACCAACTATAAGAGTTTTTTAATACACCTTACCTTAAAGTTATTGCTATATTTAAGCTTGCAATACTCAATTAAAAAAAAGCTATTTTTTACAATCCTATTGTAGTATAATTGAATAAGATTTAATTGAATCTTTCACACCGTCTGTGAAAGATTTGTTAAAATAGAACAGGAAGCTCCTCATTTAGATTTCAAAATAAATGAGGATAAAATAAAGTATATGCTTTTAACTAACAACCCTTTCTTAATTAATCAGCATGCTCAGAACACTACTACTGGCATACATAATTTTAAAGTAATGAACGAATTTATTTACCTCTATTCATGGTAAATCACACGAACGATATCAGTGCAGAAATCCACCACAGTAAAATGTTTACAATACTTACGATCCAATAAGCTTCCAAGGAAAATGAAAACTTTGTTATATAAAAGACCCTTTCTGCTTTATGGATCAGAATCATGTATGTTGGCTAAAATGAAGAAACAAGTCTTGAGTATAAGCAACCCTTTAACAGTAAAATCTGTTAAGACAGTATTTGTAGAAGGAGACTAAATGCAGAGTTGTATAAACTATTCAAAGATGTCGATATTATCCAGCGAATAGAAATCAAGCGCCTTCCATTGCTAGGACATGTGCCAAAAATATCGAAAAATGCTTCAATCAAAATAGTTTTTGATTTAAATCCTGATAATCGCTGCAAAAGTTGGAAAGATAGAGTAGTGTAGAAACGAATATGAACCTGGCGTAAGTACATAGCGTACTGTGGAACCAGCAAAGCAAGTAATTATTTAAACTTTTTTGTTTCCTCTACGTTAACAATAATGTGCAGTGTAAACTGCTCTTCCCTTTTTGTATTTTTTCCCTTTTAAACGCAATTTGTTAAACATTATATCCTTTTAACTCTACTCCAATCTACATTTTTATGTTTTAAGATTAAGGATTGCCTATATAGCTAAAGTCCTAAAGTTCATGATTTTGACAATATCCTATATTCTGAAATTACTATTTAAATTTAAACTGAAATAGTTATTAGAAAATTCATATCAATAAATCAACAATCAATTACTCGATTAATCAATTCATATTAAAGTATTCCCTATAATTTTGTCCTTCATAAAACGATTTACATTTGACAAATGATCACAATTCACCAAAAATTTAATTAATTTTATTTATACCAATAAGAATTGTCCACTTGATCGAAAATATTTAAATAAAAATTCAAGGTGTTGACATTTACATATATTTTGAAGTTGTAAACTATTTTATATAAATTAATATTTTTATGATTATTAGCTTTAAAATTGTGCAACTTTTAGTTGTTAGCATTGATTCTATTTTATTGCAATAATGGAACAATTCCAATAATATAAAAGCCCAAAACAATTTGTTCACAGCATCAGTTCGACAATTCAATTTTTCGAGATTAAAACATTTTTTTTAAAGAAAAAATTAAAATGAAAATTATTCTTTTATTACTTGTAATTGTAACAGTAGCATCTGCTGGTTATCTTGGAGGATATGGTGGTGGATATAGTGGAGGATACAGTAGTGGATATGGTAGAAATTATGGTAGTGGATACAGTGGAGGATATGGTCAAGGTTGGTCAAATGGATGGTTGCCTTCCAAAAGAGTTGCAGTAGTTCGTGTTGTGCCAAGTTATAGTGGTTGGAATAATGGTGGATGGAATAATGGTGGATGGAGCAATGGTGGATTGAACAATGGTGGTTGGAATTATGCCAGTTTGAACAATGGAGGAGGTTGGAATAATGGTTGGTGAGAATTCTGCAGTCGAATCATTATTTAATATTATGATGGTGGATGTTTTTAATAATTTATTTTTTAATTTTTTTATTGTATAATGTTACTCAATAAACAAACAGAATAAAATTTTATTTTATATAATAAATTAAATTGACATTCTTAATCGACAAGGTAAAGCTTGCCTAAAATTTTAATTATCATCTTTAATTAAACATCAGGATTGCAGAGCTATCAGAAAAATTATTTAATGAACTACTTAATAATACAAGAAAATTCATTATAATATTCACTCCGCCTAAATATATGCAAAATATATTTATCAATCTATTAATAGCAATACAAAAATTATATTAATTTAAATATTAAAAATTTGAAAATCTTTCAAAAGAATTTATCATAATTTTATAATACTACTCACAACCAAGAATTTATTTCGTAATAGCAACAAATCAGACAAAGTTTGTAATTGCTAGTACCAATGAAAGAGTTATTTCCAACACTGTGTAGTTAATGACAAAATATTACGTTAATTATTGCAAAAAAAAATAGTATTAGCTAATACTAAAATTTTTACTGTGGTTGACAAATTAAGTTGAATTTTTTTCATTAAACATATTTATTTGTTTGTTTTTAATTTTTACTTAATAAACCATAATCTGTTATAATAAATTTTTACTAAAGAAGATACAAATGTTTACAGTTTACCAATGCTATGCTCCAATGACTGTGTAATCTATATTTTTACGAATTTTATTTAAAATACTAATGAATATAAAAAAATTATCAGTTAAATAATTTAATGAATTATTCTATAATTGCACAAGCAAATTAAGGCATTGAATAACAAATTTATTAATTAATAATTTATGCAATTTTGGTGTTCGTTCATTGTCAAAAAACTTGTGGTAAATTATCATTTAATTAATATGGAAATAAAATAAAATAAATTTAAATAATCAAACTCTCACCGATGTAATATAAGTTGTCAATTGCTTAGAGACGATTAGTGATTAGAGATTCACAAACATGTTCTAAAATCAAATCTCAATCTATCAATACAAGACCAGATATTTTTCATTTATTTTATGCTGATGACTTAAAATTATATTATGCTATTATTGCCTTCCCCAATCGTACATATAGTTCTTGCAATCTAAGCTAGTTGTCATAGATGAATGGCATATTTAAAATAAACTTCATCTCCATATTTCGAATTGTCACATAATTACTTTATCACGAAAGAAAAAATAATGTTTACATAATTATATAATTGACAATTTGGGGCTGATCCGTATGAACAAAGTCACATTATTAACTGTCATTCTATATAATACCCACAAATCTTTAGGGTTTATTATAAGAAAGGCTTATTCGTTAAATCCTTGAATATGCAAGTACATTGTGTATTAAAAAGAATCGATACAGAAACAATTTCGTATCTTTCTTGTAACAAACTTTCACAATCCATTGATAATAGTATGTATAAATGCTGGAACATTTACTCTTGTCCATCACCAGATTATCAAATCAAATCATGAACTAATATGCAACACATCAGATCTATAATATGTATTGTCTATTAATAATTGGAATAACAACTTAACTTGTATTATCAAAACATTATCTACTTCTGCCTTAAACTATAATTACTTTTAATATCCAATTAATAATATTATACTTACGCCTACAAAATGTAATTTTCAAATTACAATTTCCTGAACTGAAAACAAAAACTAATTTTAATAATTTGCATGTTTACTAACTGTCAGTATACAAAAAAAATATTATGTAATAAAATAGCCTATAATCAAAATTTTTGATTAGTTACAAAATCGCAATCAAGTTTTACCGCAAAAGTGAATTTGTTCCTTCACTTTAATTCAACTAATAAATCAACAAAAAACCAAAAGATACAAAATAAATTTTAACATGTAATTTTCGTTCACCTAGTGAATTTATTGCTTCCTGAAAATATATTTAATATTGCAGGATTTCGATTAGGTCAACTTTTATATCCGAATTGTTAATTGGAAAATTATTATTTAATAATCCGGTTTTCCAGAGTGTGACGTAGATAATCTGGGAGAATTTTTCAATATATCGAGGTAATTGGATGAAAATAATATTGTAAAAGTGAATTTTGTCAGTGAAAAGTAATTTTTTTTATTACAGTTTCTTTATCCACTTTTTATGTTCAGATATAAAAATTTTAATCAAGACACAAAATATGTGTACACTAGAAGAAAACTTTTAAATGTTAATATTAGTAGTTGCAATTAGTTCAAATAAATTACATAAATAAGCTGATATTTTTATATATCCAGTTCATTTGTAGCATGAATGTGACAAGTCTAAAAAATTTACATGACTAAATTGTATTTATAATTTTACTTTGACGTTTATAATAGAAAATCTAGACAAAGTAGCCAGACAAAACAATATTATCATTTACAGCCTTAAACAATTGGTAAATGAAAGTCCAACAAATCATTAGCGTTTATTAAAATTTAATTAAATTCTATCAAGCAAACAAATATTTTTCCTAGTGTATAAATCAAAAGAGAGTTTCTGTTGCTTATAATTTTCAAGTATTTTAAATATTTTGTTTAAATGATAAAGACTTTTAAATGAATGATATTTTAAGATCTCAATTGGTTCCGTAGAGATTCATATATCTTCATTTGAGTGCCGAGTTAACTATTCAGATAAGTTCAATCACGAAAACATATGTCATATTCCTCGAGTGCTGAATCAGAGATATGTCTAAAATATTTTGAGTGTTAAGTTGCGAATATGAAAATTCTTTACAGCAAATATTACCATTTATATACATAATTATATAATTTAATATATATATTTTACCATCATTTTTTTGAACCCTTTTGACTACTTCATCAATATTTCCTCTAATAAAACCAATAATTATTTCATCCACTCAAGCGAAAATCAAATATTATATTATTTTGTTAACTAATTTCAAAGAAAGTTAGAAATTAAAGAAACTGAAATGTTGTAATAAAATCTAGTTTTTATCCTCATCATTCAATGGTAACATTAATTATATAGATAGACATTGATTACCAGAGGAGGGATGACATATCGGAATCTCTCTTATAAAAAAAATAATTATTGGAAGTCTATAATAAAAAAGTTATATTATCTCTAATTTTTTGATTATTTTTCCATATAATACGTAATATTATGTTATAATAAAAAAAAAAGTTTAATTATTATTATACATATAAAATTAATTCCCTCAAATAAAATAAAAATTTCATATAAAAGCAAATTTTTATATTAAATAAAATATCAGTTGGTTAACAAAATTGTCGGTTTACACACTACATAAGGATTACAAAAAAAAATCAAAAAAAGAAAAATGTTTAATTTCCGGAAAATATTTATATTTATTTTTATTATAAATGTTGTATCGGCTGGTTATAGTTTACCATCATTTGGTAATGGCGGTGTTTATAGTGCTGGTTTAATTGGTAATTATGCTGGTGGGTTAGGAGCTGGACTTGCTATTGATAAAATTCCAAGTAATTATGGATTAAATAGTGGAATTGGAAGTGGTGGTCATAGTGGAATTGGTGGAGAACATCAAGGATTTGGTCATCAGCAATTTAGCTCATCAGAATTAGGACAATTTGGACATAGCAGTAGTTTTGGTGAAAGTTATGGTAGTAATTTTGGTGATGTAAAGTCACATTTTTCGGAAGCTAATAATGCTCCTATTCATGATGTATCCACATTTGATAGTGGTGATCTTGGTAGTGCTAGAAAATTCGAAGATTTAGGAAGTCATAGTTTTGGTGGTGGTGATTTTGGTCAACATCAACAAGAACAATTAGGTGGTGGTGAAATAACACATTTTGGTGGTCAAGATTTAAGTAGTTTAAGTGGTGGCTATGATGTTGGAGCTCAACAATCTGGACATTCTTTTGGTGGTCATAGTGATGGTAGTTTATTTCAACCAATCCAACCACATGAAGATCATAGTGGTATATTTCAAAATGATGCAGGTCATGAACGTTCATTAGAAGCTTCTGATAATCATGATTTTAATTTGAGTGTAAATGATGGTAATTTTGGAAGTGGTCAACATGGCGGTGAATTTACAAGTGGATATGAAATGTTTGTGACACATAATAGTCATAATCATGGTCATCATAATTTAAAATCATAAAGAAGTCATATTTAGTTTTAATAAATATGTTTTGTTTTAATATAATTCGTAATTTAAGTTTTTATAAAATTGTAATTTTATATAATTGTTTTTATGTAATTTTATGCCGAATTCTTATGAATTAGTTCGTAATGTGGCATTCTTATGTGATAGAATTTTAAATTAGTTTTGGAATTTTTAATACTATTTCAATAAAAATAAATAATTTAAATATAAAATTTTTGTATTTTACCTAAAAAATTATATGCAGTTTTAATTATTTTTATAGAAAATATTATTTGTGATGAAGTAATTTTCGGAAATCGGACGATAAGACTTGCTAATTTCTAGTAATTTTCACAATACTTAGCATAACATGGAAAATTAGTTAGTACTTTGCATAACGACCAACTTCTTAACATCTGTAATTCTTTGGAAGAAAATAAATAAATTACCCATAAATTCTGAATCAGTGTAAAAAAATTTTTATCTTCCATTAGAAAGTTTGAAAAATGGAAATTACATTTAATTTTAGGAAGTAATTAATCTGAACACTTTCCGTTGCTATGTAATTGCTTCAATATTACATGAATAATTTGGTTCAATCTCACGTTTTCTCATTCTATACAATTTTACGACGAGCTTGTTATGTTTCATATACGATAATTGTGTAAATATTTTTTTTTATTTTGTGGTAAATGTTAAGACTTTTAGCTCACCAGCTTATGGATCAAATGTACATAGATATTTAAGTTGTATCGAGTGATGTTTACAACATGGCGATGCTTTGTTTTTTGAAATAGTTTTATTATAAGTAGTCAAAATGTGACCGCAAACTTATTGCCATTATATGAAGATATCGTAAAAAAAACATTAACGACATTTTATGTGATTATTTGATTAGTTTACAAATATTAAGCTACTATTCTCGTTCATCCTTTAATTATTTTCAAACCAACTTATACCTTTATTAATTGATCCTGATCCATATCGTATCCGTATACTCTGTGATGCAACTTTTTTCAAACAATCTGGGAAATCTGAAATAACAACGACCAGAAGTAAGTCATTAATTGATGAAATTATAATAACGTGTTCAAGGATGGAGGTTATATAAACTTTTGCAGCACGGTTTATATCCTTTTGTAAATCATAAATTTAATTCTTATAACTTTGATTAAATATCAAAATACTAATTTTTACTTATTACATAAATTGTTAGCTTTAAGATCTCTTTTATACTGATCCATAAATAAACAAAATTTTATCTTTTAACTCATATTTTCTATAAAGTTTCTTCATCTACTCCTACTATTTGGATATACAAAATTTAAATTATTGACCCATTATATATAATTTCAGATTCAATATTTTATTTCCCCGCTTCATTGAACATTTGAATCCTTTGTTTTTGATTAATTCTCCACTCCCATTTTCAATATGATCCAAGTGCTAAATTATACAAATTTCTAGTGTAGTTTAAATTAAATATATACTTAATTATTTTAATATGATATTATGAAATCTACAAAAAAATAAAAAAAAATTAATTGGTAAATTATAATAACTTGTAATTTTCAAAATTAGGTTTCTTTCAACTCACTTCAAATATTTTATTAAGGGCAATTTCTTTAATTATGTACTTACCATGGTCACTATATGCAATTTTTAATAGTTTTTTCATTTTTTCAATATCTTAAATAGACTGTAAAATATTTTGTTTATGTTTTTTTTAAGAGGTTTTACTAGCAAATAGAAATATTACATTACATTTTTAAATTACTCTAAATAAAACCTTGTAACATAAATTAATTATGATTTTTTTTTTATATTCATTTCGGCTTCCACAAATAATTTGTCATTTAAGAGTTTGTCCCAATCGAAAATATGCTTCGGAAATAGTTGAGTAATTAATGTAATAGTCAAAATGAAAGGAAAAGTAATGTCGTAAATAAATCACTCCGCGGTGAATAAACTTTCTTTTGGTTTTTGAGACCATTTTGTTATAAATTCGCGGAATTAACAAAATTTTATTTTTTCTATGATAAATACAATTAAATATTAAATATTACATAAGAAATTTAACATGACTCTTAAAGCATGACTTTAAATAATAAGTAGTTTAAAAAAAAAGACTGTTTAATTTAAAAAAAAAAAAATTATTACCGGCGGCTAGTAGCAAAATGAAATATTATGAATTTTTATATAAAATTGGAATTACAATGATTATATCGAGATCTATGTAATTTACCATGGGTAAAATTTTAATTGAATTCATTTTACCGAAAATATTAAAAACTAAATTAGTAAAAGTAATTTTAGCAAATCGAAGAGTTTGTTAAGAAAACTCATTCGATTACTTACATATTTAATTTACATACATCTTATCTCAACTGCTGAACCTTTCTATGAATTAATCGTTGAACTAAATTTATTAGGGTCAACATATCTCAGATTTCGTATTTGAAGAGATACTTACGAATTTCGTTGAAATGGAATTCCTAGTTGATCTGGTATCTTGTTGAATGTGAATCGTTGACGTGCAATTTCACGATCCTTGAGTATCGAATCCGAATTCTTGCACTGAATATGATTTTGTGCAAATATATTTGAATTATAGATGTATATTACATGAACTGTTCTACCCAGCTCACACTCAAAATGAAAGATTATAAACTTTTTAAATTTGCTCCAAAACATTCGATTTACTCGTAAACACACAAATTTTAACACAGACTTGTGATACATCTATGTGGTATCACTATGGATTCAAGATATTCTACTTCAGGTTTTTCCCTTAACTTGATCTAACCTAAATAAATGAGTCAATTTAATCAGTCTATCCAATATCTTAGACAATATATATGTAGAGGCTGCAGTGAGGAGGACGAAACGATGGAACATCTGCTATGGAGGTGTCGGTGGTCAGAATTAGAAGACTGAAACATTAGGGTAACCATTTCTTGACTGATCTTCCTGAGGCTAGTGGGTGATCTCTTTATGAAAGAAGTAGGGTGAGTCGACGAGCTTGAAGGTGAAATTGTGTTCATCCGCCGATGGCGGTGTGTAACTGGTCACTCTTAGCCTTGGTGCGGAGTCGAATCAATCCTCCTCTCCTTGTCAAATTAACTAACTAACCATTTTCTATCCACTTACATTTCCATAACTATCACGACGAACCAAATTATCGGGCACATTTTAAATTTTATATTCAAGATTTAATGCCAATAGATGTTTCTAACTAATTACGTTACACCTTCTTATTGCTTCAATTATTGATGAATCAGAAAACCTCGTAGATTTTACCTAAAGGTTTAATTTATCTCTTGTTTTGATACATTTTTATTATGATTGCATTGCAATTTTTTTTTAAATTTTAATTTTGAATTTTGGTTTTTGGGTCAACCTTTCAAAAAAAAAAAAAAAATCGGTTATTGTATATAATTTCCATGATTTTGTTACTTTTTGCAATTTAATGAATTTTTTTTTTTTTTTTTTTGGTTGCAAGATTTGTTTTCGCATCAAGTTTTTATGATTCGTTAAAAACCCCTACTTTATAAAAAAAAAAAAAACTTTTGGCCATTTACAATTTTGATGTACTTTTACCAAAAATCATTACGCTTTGTATGTATATAGGAGGATTTAATAGATCCGAAAAATTAAAAATTGCATTTTCATTTAAAGTTTTACGAAAGTTTAAAATAATATACCAACAACAATAACCCAACAACAAAATATAATTAAAATTTATATGTAGTCTAAAAAAAAGCATTAAATTTTCTGTTCATTGCCAAAATCTGTAGACTATAAATATATTGGACTGGTCAGCTGAATAAATCATCAGTATTGTTTCATTCAACATAGATTCAACAACAAATTATTATAGAACATAAAATGAAATTCTTTATTTGTTTATTAAGTTTGGTAGCTGTTTCATCAGCAGGATATCTTGGTGGCGGTAGTGCTATTGGTGCATATGGTGGCGGTCATGGTGGTGGACTAGGCGGTGGATTAGGCGGTGGTCATGGATTGGGTGGTGGTGGCGGTGGATTTGGTGGTGGTCATGGTGGTGGATTTGGTGGCGGTCATGGATTAGGCGGAGGATATGGTGGAGGAATTATTAGTGGCGGAGGACATGGATTAGGCGGTGGATTTGGTGGTGGTCATGGAGGAATTATTAGTAGTGGAGGTCATGGATTAGGTGGAGGATATGGTGGCGGTCATGGTGGAATTATTAGTGGTGGAGGACATGGATTAGGTGGCGGATTTGGTGGTGGTCATGGAGGAATTATTAGCGGTGGAGGACATGGATTAGGTGGAGGATATGGAGGTGGTCATGGAATTATTAGTGGTGGACATGGATTAGGCGGTGGATTCGGAGGTGGTCATGGATTAGGAGGTGGATTCGGTGGTGGTCATGGATTAGGTGGCGGATTAGGCGGTGGTCATGTTACAAGAATTGTTAAAGTTATTCCTGCTGGTCATGGAATTGGTGGTGGATTAGGTGGTGGACATGGTCTTGGTGGCGGTTATGGAGGTGGTCTTGGTGGTGGATATGGTGGTGGTCATGGTATTGGTGGTGGTATTGGTGGTGGAATTGGTGGCGGTCATGGATTAGGAGGTGGATATGCAAGCGGTTGGTGGTAAATACTGTGATTATATTAAAATTTATATAAATTAAAAAAATTTAAAACAAATGTTAATTAAAATAAATTCATTATAGTTGTAAATAAATTTTTTAAATCAATTTGTAATAAACCAAAACAAAAAATTTTGTTATTAATTTTATGCCTTCTTATTTATTCATAAATTTGAAAAACTACTAAATTTACTAAAAACATAAAAAAAAACACAATCCCATTATTAATTATAATTGAAATTTTTTGATGATCTTCCTTGATTTTGTCTAGGACGATTTACTTTATTGTAACCTTCTCTATTTCGATTATTATATCCTTGTTGGTGATTACTACTTCCACTATTTTCTGCTGAACTATCAAAACTTCCTTCACCAAGTTTTCTAATTCCTCCATTAATATCAGAGCTAAATGGACTCTGTCCTTGTTCATTAATATCATAATAATTATTCTGATTTTTATTATTATTTTGTCCAACATAACCAAATCCGTTTTGTGAATGATTATGTACATTTTCATATCCCAAATCAAATCTACCATTATATCCAATTTCCTGTTGTCTAAGATATTGATTATCATTTCCTATACGTCTTCTTTGTTCTTGTTGTAGTGGTAATAAATTTTTAACAAATTTATTAATTTGTTGTGAACGTCCATATGAATTTTGACGATCACCATTTAAACCAATTCCATAATTATATCCAAGATTTTGTTTTTCTTGAATTAAAAAATCACCACGATTTTTATATTGTTGTCGGAAACTTTGACGACCATCTGATAATGATGTTTCAGAATTTAAAAATTGATTTTCTTGTTTTTGGAAAATACCACCAGCAAATACAGCTGATATTATAATACTGATGAGAATAACAAATTTCTGCATATTTACTATAAAATTTAACTTGTTGGTGACAATTGGAAAATGAAACTAAACATTTTCCAAACTAAATACTTATTTATATAAGAAATGTTAAATTTTCTTTCAAATTCTATTTTACGATTTCCCGATTTTTCTTGAAATGGAAAACATTGTGGAAATAGTTTATATTTTTTTTTTTTAATTATTTAAATAAAATTGTTTTATTGAATTTACAATTTAATTATTATTACGATTTTTGTCAAGATATTTACCATTGTTTTAAGACATGCGAAATATATAAAATAGTGTAAAAAATTTAAGGCAACATTATAATATCATTAATTGTGTTCATTTCCGTTTCGCTATTTTTCAAAGCCTTTAAAATATATCACATAAAAACTATTGTGATAAATTTTGATAATATTTTACTAAAAATGAGAACGAATTGTATTAATTTTTGTTTTGTACTTTCAATTTTAACCTAATGCCCAAATTCATAAATCGATTTTAGCTACGGAATTGTATTAAGAGTTTTTTATTTCAATTCTTAACTTAATATGTGAAACGATATTATTTGTAATTGGTTTTTTGGATGTATTTTTCTTAATAATAAAAATGTCAATTTAGATTTGAAAGTATAATAAATTACACTTTGAAATTAATTTTTTTTAAAAAAAAATTTGCATAACGTTTAAGTTGGCGCATGTAGTTAATCAGCTAAGAAGGTAAGTTGCATCTATGATTTTTTTGTAGTATCTTCATAAATGACATTTGAAGACAACTCTACAACAATGATCAGTATGTAGATTTACGGAGATTGATGTTGTAAAACGTATTAAGATCCAAGATTAAACATTAATGCTATATGTAGGAAAGTTTATGAAGCCAGTACAGATGGAACAAGGAAGCGTTGAAAATCATCCATCCGGTGGAAATGTGGAGCTACAAGCAACATGAAAACACTCAACATACATAACTGAAGAGTAGATGCCAATGATAGAACACGGTGACAAAGAATCTTGCAGTGGGCTCCAGAACCTAGTGGTCTGTAAGTAAGTACAATATTAAATAAAATTAATTATTTGAGATAATTTTGTTGTCAGAAAATGGTCTGAACCGAATTAAATAATTTTACTATTATTGGAATTCATTTAAAGATGAATCAATGTTAAACAGTCTCTGTCTGGAATAGAATGGAATCCATTACAGCATATCATCCTACAACTATGTTACCGTCACTATAATAATTTTAAGTAAATTTTTAAATATAATTGGTAAATCTGGTATTTTGTTATATAATTAGATTACTCAAAAATTTCAAATTCATTTATTTTAAATTAAATTAAAATCTTTAACGATAAATTAATAAATTTGTATAGTAAATTGATAGTAATGTGAATTATATCAAACAATATTTAAAGTTAATTGTTCAGTCTCACAAATATAAATAAATAAAATATTGAAAATTCACATTTAATAATTATAGCAAATAAAATATAGATTATTTAATAATTTATAAGTATTTCACTAATAATAATATGAATAGTTAGAACAATTTTGATTCACTATGCATGCCTTTATTAATTTACAATTTCATCATTTTGATTTTTATCTTCATGGTGATTATTATATTTTTGTGATCTATAGTCTGGCCATTCACCACCAGAATTATTATTTAACAAATCAGGTTTCTCTTTTTCAATTTCCTCAAGTTTTTCTGTAGATTCCTCACAATTATTTTTAACAATTTTATCAAGATTTGAATCAACATTATTATTGATATTAGAATTTTTTATGGATGTATCAGCATTATTAGGTAGACCAGAATTTGTTGGCTTAATTAGATTAAAACTATACCAAGGATACCCATAATTAAAATATAATGGACGGATTTGGTCACCCAAATAAAATGGATGTTGATGATATGAGCCATCTGGTTTATTATAATTTAATGGGTTTGGTATTAAGTTTATTGGACAAATACAACTAACTGCATAGGTTTTAAATTTATATTGATCCGGTAAGTTTTGTGGTCTACGAAATTCCTTAGCGAGCATTTGTCCAGTATTAACTTTTCCTTCAAAATATCGGAAAAAATCAGGTGCAATTAAAGTTGAAGAGATTATTACAATTTTTATTACTGTGAGAATATAAAAAACTAAATATTTTATTTAAATTATTATTAATATAACTTTGTGTTTTCTTACATGTTGTAAAAATGGAAGTGTTAAATTTCATGATTTCTTTTTAGTATTGGATAAGTTGCTCGGAATCGAAACAAATTTACTATTTACATTAAAAACTTCTTCAGCACTGATTAGATCTACAGACTAAATTTAGTTTTTATACAAGAATTTTTCCAAAGATTTGCATTTTAATTAAAAAAAACAAACAATCTTAATGTAATCGTATAAAAATAGGATTGCTTTTATAATCCTATAAAAATTGATAAAATATTCAAATACATCAAATCTTTATTATTGTCAAAAGCAGGTTAAGAAACCTTTTTCATAATTCTTCGTTTATTATATCTTTATGAGAAATATTTGCTTTCAGTATTTTAATACTAAATTAAAGTGTTATTAATATCGAATTGATTATTGAAAATAATCCATTTAACTCTACTATCTTAATTACTGATATCGTTACGATATACAGGGTACTTCAGAAAATATAGCAAGAATGCACAATGTATTTCTTACTTGGAACAAAAATTTGTGTATGAACTAGCTAGAGAAACTATGTTAATATTTTGAGCAAGAATTTCTTGGTTGACATATTTTTGTATGAAGAATAAATTCTCGGAGTATGTTATTCAATTTACAGGTCATTGAACGCTTCTGGAATTGATTGAAAAAATGAAGCTATAGCTTCTTAAAAGGAACTTTAAATAAATTTCTATTAAAGCAATATCACAGAATCACGTTCTTCAAATCTGTCTGCCAACATATTGACTATCTTCAATACCCAATACTTCTGGCTAAAAGGAATAAAATAATCTTAATGGCCCAGAACTGTTGTACAGTAAACCGAGGTAAAACATTCCAACATCCTCTTACACAGAACAAGCGCACAATAACCACTGGGATAGACTACCAGATTTCTCAATCTGAAAATAATTAATAAAACCAAAACAAATAGAAGTGGAAGCAATAATAATGAACATCAGAACACTAACAGGCCTCATGATGGCATGGCATACAGTACTTTGAACTACCCATGTTAATAAAATGGGTCTAGTTTAAACAGAAATGGGTCTAGCTGAAATATAACATTCTCTATAGTCCCAAGCAGAAGATAATATCATATGGGAAAAGGTTTCTTCAACTTCAACACTCTTCAAACATCCTAAACTTCTTTAATTCTATTAAGTTGTGGTAGGTAAAGGGGGTATAAACACAAAATAATCGATAAGGTTGCAGTACTCTCTTGCGTTCCCCATTAAGAAAAAAAACTATTAAATATGCTATCAAATATTGTCATTCAACCTGTCAAATAATCATTTACATTATATTTTTATTATAATCATCATTCAACTCCATATCGAATGAACGAAAATAGCTACATCTTTAAAAAATTCTCGAAATTCTTAATTTTAAAACAATTGGGAAGTTATAAATGAAATGTTGATTGTATGTGACCACAACAAGATAACTTAAAAAGTATGAAAAACTTCTATGATGTTCACAATTAACCGACAAAGATAATATCTAATATAAAATTTAAACAAATTTATTTATGTTCTACGTGAGTAAACGTGAGAAATGAAAATAAGAAAAATAAAGGTACAAATATTTATTTATAATTTGAATTAAATTATACTAAAAATATGAATAACTAATTTATTCACAAAATTTCAATGTCTCCGTAAAGTTATAAAAATAAAAATATTTAAAAAAAAATTAGAAGAAATAATAAAATTAATTAAGTTATATTTAAAATTGCTACATAATAATTAAATGGAATACTAACCACTGTAATTTCGAATTAAGATAGTAATGATTTAAAAAAAAAAAAATTTGATGATTAATTTTGTGGATATATAGTATAATTGTAAAAAGATTGGAAGCATATTTTCCTTCAGCGAAATTAGCTTAAATTAAAATATCTATTACAAGAAAAACGTAGCCGCAATACGCGAAAAAACAGAAGAGAAAAGCTCCTAAAATTATCGTGAAGGGATATAGTTAGGGCTACAGCTTGTGCATACAGGGCACTGGTTTATTAGCAAGCAAGCCGAATCCCAACGAAAAAGAAATTATTGAGTACTTTATTTTCAGCTGTCCGGTTCTAACAACGCATTGCTCTCTTGGTAACTGCTAACTTAACGAATTAAATGATCCTGCCTATGGAAACCGTAAATTTCTTAACTCCACAAGATGGATCTAAAATAACCTCATCGAATGCTAAGGGTTTACGAGACTTTATGGTAACAAAACTGCTATACTCCAAAGCTCAACTTGAAGTACTGGAAATAGTATTTGCGGTTTGACACTCGAAACAACTAAACAACCAAAGTATCTAAACTGAAAAGTCGACAAATTTTTAAAATTCAAGAAAATTACTATTTTATATGCTCAAAAGACCATAATCAAATCAATGTTAATACAAAATTCTTTAAACTATAATCATCAAATATTAATGAAATTAAAAGTGAATTTACCTGATGACTTATACCGGCAAAATATTTTGTTTTACACCTCTTTCTATGTCTGTAAAATACCAAAAAGGTCAACGGTAAAAAAACGATTTTACAAATAATAATAATAATAAAAAGGAAGATCAAAACAACATAAAACATAAAACTGGAATATCTGGTTTTATTTTTAATGTTTTCTTGGTTGCATAATATTTGTTTTGTATATATTTTATAACTCATCCAATATTATTTTTAACAGTATTGCCAATTACACATTATTGAAATAAAAACTAAAATTCTTGTAGTACAAATTTAGTAGCTGTTATTTGTAGAGCTGTATCCCGATTATAATAATTAATTCAATTATTTAATAAAATTTATCAATAATTGAATTTTTCAGAACATAAGTAAATAACTGCTAAGTTTTATGTAATTTTTTAGAATTATGATCTTACACAGTAAAGTAGGTCATAAAGAATACGAAGGGCAAATTATTTAACTTAAAAAAGTAAAAGGAATTCTTGAAAAACGCAAATATGATAGTATAAAATCAGATTGTATTTTTTATATGGGAAAATAATTTTGACCGTAAGGTCAATGATGACAACGAAAACAAACATATTTTTTTGTTGAAAAACAAAACTTGCAGCAACTAATTAAATGAAGATATAAATTTAGTGGTTCATTCAAAAAGCTGATTTTATGAATTGTAAATATGCAATAAAAAAATTACTTACGTTTTCAATTTTTAATATTTATAAATCCAATTAACAATTACCATTACTTATTATGAAAGTAATACTTATAAATCTTTAATATGGTATATTTTGGCAGTGACAAGAAAAATATGTTGGCTTAGTCTTCAGGTCGGCATATTTCTAAAAAAAAAACTCTATTAATATTCAAATGGGCAAAAATTGACTGTCTTTAAATATTAATTATGAACTAAATATGTTTTCAGAATATTGAAATATTTATGTAATATTGACGCTATTATAATTTATACAACCATAAAAAATTATGATTAATTGTTTTGTGTTCTAGATTTATCTTTGAAACAACAAATTAAAACTATTTTCTTTAAATTCGTAAATTTTCTAGTTTTTCTTGTAATTTTTATTTTAATTTGAATTTTATTTTTACTTTTCTTAAAGTTTATTTACAACGTGACTGAGATAATCTTAATTGTCAACATAGAATACTATTTTTTTTCGGGATGATGAAGTATATATAAAAGATGAAATTTCTTTCTATTGTCAGTAATAGTCTAAGTTCTTATTTACATATTACTCCCCAAAAAAATAGAATCTAATTTATCAAATTTTTTAAAATGAAATTTATAATATTCTTTATTGCAATTATTATTGTTATAACTATTGCAACACCAATCCAACCAAATGGTGGATGGTCCTCGAATGGTGGTTGGAATTCTGAAAATAATAATGTTGCATTGTATAATAATGGTTGGAATAATGGTCAAAATAGTAAATGGTGGCCGTCACAAAATAATATTATAGTTCGGAAATATATTCAAGAATCACCCGGATGGAATGGTTATGGAGGAGCTGTATGGAATAATAATGGCGGCTGGACAAATGGTGGTTGGACTAATGGAAGATGGAAAGATAATACTGGATATGGTAATGGATGGCAATATAATACAGGAAATCATGGCTTGAATAATGGTTGGAAAAATAATTATAATAGCTGGTGCTAAAAAACACAATCAATGTTAGTTTTTATAATCACACTACAAATTATTATATTTTATTTACAATAAAGTTTTAAGTGCAATTAATTTTTTTATAATTTTTTAAGTTTATTTTAGAGAGTAAAATTTTCTAGTTTTTCTATATTATATAAATTCAAGTGTTTCGGTAACATTATATTATTGTCTGCATATCTGGCTAATTGATCAAAAAAAAATTGAACGTTAGCGTATTCATAATAGAAAACATAATTGACCAATTATAAATATATTGAGCAAAAAGACAATTGGCCGGACACAGAACTAATCGATGTCCTAATTAAAAAATCCATGGTTTACCCGTACTTAATTAAAATTTGCCAAATACAAAAATTTAAATTAATACTTCTCTCAATTAAATATACCTTCGGTCAATTGTGCATTCTGTAAATTGTTTTCGGTCAATTACTCGCAAATCATTATAGTCATCTTAAATACAATACAAATAAGAAATTTCCAATACATAAAACCGAAATTACATCCATTTAACAACTAAAAGGGAAATAAAAATTATTATTTTATAATTTCAGGTTTGTCGCTTAACACTTTTGTTAAGTCTTTTAAGCACAAATTATTTTATCAAAATGATGTTCCAGATTTTAAATTCGAATACTTTTATATTGAAATAAATAATAAATTTACAAATAAATGAAGTTATTGATTTAATTTCTAAACAACACTAATCGTAATTTCTACTTCATAATTCCAAGTTCAAATTAACCACTCCTTGTCTATACATTTGATTACATAATTTTTATGTTGTTATCGATACTTTTAAAAAGCATAGCAAAGATTGACCACACATTATAATTACACAATTTTTTTTTTCTTAGTTTAACAAGCTTGTTTCTATTTTATGTATTTACATGTGTCATAAATGATGCAGCAAAATATTTCTCAATAAGTTGATTTGTTTGTTCAGTTTTTTTTTTATGTTCACAAAAATTCATTCATAATTTTAAGTCAACTTTTTTTTTTTTTTATTTATTTATTCTTCTACTAATAATTATTAATTTCATGATTTTGTTTATATTTACGATTTTAAAAATTAATAAAATTTTGTATTCAACAAAAATTTATTTGCATTTTCAATAACGAAAAACATTAATTTCGATTGCGATTAAAAGGGAAAACCTTATTTTTAAAGCAGCATACAAAAAAAAAATCAATAAATTTTGGAGCTTTAAATTTACTAGAAAAAAAAATGTTGGTGCTAAAATCTAAAAATATAAATCAATATTATGGATGATGAATATTTAGAGATGATTAGCAAGTTTAAATTATTTAAATTTATAGTTTGCTGACAGGGTGAACATATTAACAATTACAAAATTTTGGGTAATTTTATTATATACAATTTTTCAAGTACAAATTGTTTAAATTAAATAAACGAATTTTGACAACAAGAATCGTGGCTAAAAATCCTCAAAATATATTGTCTCACTAATGTGAAAGTGTGGAGCCGATAAGTCCCCAGATAATTTTATCTACTGGCTCTATAAATCTACAGAGAATTTTGTCAATAATTGTCTAAATTTTGAAGCTGCAACTCTTCAGAGAATTTTGTCAAGTGTCTCTTTGAAGGCACCTTCAGTTCAGTTACCGTAACTTTTATACTAATATAATAATTACATAACTGTTATACTACAACAACATTTATAGTAACTGTTATACAATTACCATTATGTTATACTAGCATAAATCTCCAACTCATTTTGTCAACTGGCTCTATAATTCTACAAGAATATTGATTGATTGATTGAATTGTCAAGAAGTTTCTAACTTGGAAGATTTTTATTCTCCTAAGAATTTTATCAAATGTGTAAGTTCAGAGGTTTATGAATTTTCAGGGATATCCGCAAAGAGTTTAGACATATTTCTAAGTTTCTAGACGACAATTTATGATAGTTATATAGCAACAATATTAATTTTACAATACCTTGTACACAATTTGTATTTAATGATTCCGATTTAATAATGTACACTCATGAATATTGGTTAAATTTTTTATACTTTAAACTTAAACACTAAAGTAAATAACAAAAAAAAAATGATATTTATTTATGATTTGTTGCTGTGTTACTGTGATTGATTTTAATAATAAAAAAGTTAAAGTAAATAAGAATTTGTAAATATAGATAATTTTAAAATTATCACGAAAGTTTACATCCTGATTCTTACAAATTAAAAAAAATTAGAAAAAAATATGGAAAATGATTGAAATTATTTTAGTATTATAGTTTATCAAAAAAAAACGATGATTTTTAAAAACGACTTTTTTTTATTCATTTAACGAACGTGTAGAATACTTCAGATCTCTTAAGACATCAAATTATTATTTTTCACTATCAAGTCCGTCACAACATTCCATAGTTATTCAATTACGTAAAAAATTTGTAAAATAATCACACATTTTACTAACATTAAATTTCGTCCAAGAATAATTTTCAATTTTTTTTAATATTATATTTGATTCTGTATCGTGTTCTGACACAAAATGTGTTTAGAATTTTAAAATTATTCAATTTATAAAATACTCGTGCAAAAACATAAAAAAACAAACAAAATTTTGAAATCAGCAATTCTTCGTATGTTAAGTAACAAATGTAAACAAAAATTTTAAGACTGTATACGAATAAAATTTGATCATTTTAGTTGTCAAAGTTAACATTTTGGGTAGGTTTTTATGTATTTAATTATTTAAGTTGTAATAATGTTTATATAAAATTATGAAAACATGATTTCAGTTAATATAAATATTATAATTCCAAAATAGTATAGAGAAGAATGAAGATTATTTTTGTTGTTATTGTTGTTGATAATATTTGAAATTGAAAAACCCGCCCAAACGATTTTCTGTATAACCGCGTTTTTTTTTTTAAGAAGATCACGTCTTCCACTTTTGATTTTAATTATTATTATGGTTAAATTTCATGTTAAAAGTATGAATTTATTAAATAAATAAAATATAAGGTCGCAATGTATATATTTACAATCGCAATGGACATCTTAACTTTTTTTGTATGCTTTTTAAAGGCGTTTAAAAAAGTGAATTTTCAGGGTTCCGTTTCTATTAATGGCGTAACTGCTTGTTTGGAGGAAATGCTCAGGAAGTAAAGTTCTAACAAAAACCTTATCAAGAAATAACCGATTTTCTTAGACGTTATACTAAGTAAAAACCTAGCCACTCTCAAGAAGATGCGTGAAGAGCTGATACTGTAAGATGCGTGAAGAGCTGATACATACCTGGACCATCGAAAAAGCGAGCAACAGAACTCCTTCAAATAAACAGGAAAAAAGTCAGAACTATGTCGTCTCTGTAACCTTCAACGGACCATTTACGTAGGTTCTTAAGACGAAATGGCAGGACATATAAAATATAGCTCTGAAGCGTTAATGTCTTAACTGTTTCGAAAATTCGAAAGCTACATTATCACCCCTATCGATACATGGCGACTGTCATTGAATCAGCTACAAGCTGTATTGCTTAGTTAATAACGTATAATTAAAAGAGATATAACAATAAGCCTTATTGCTCCGGGCTGTCTGCGGCCCTCCCTCACTCTGAACTTAACCTAACCTAATAAAAATCCTGCAATATTTTCGTACAAATTCAGTGCCAAGGATAATATTTTAATCTTGTGAACAATGTATCGAGTACCTATAAAGATCACCAGATTATTTTTAGTTTATTTTAAAATTACGACCAAGATTTATCTCTCTAACCTACATCGACGCAATTCTGTTCTTTTAGGATCAGTTTATATTCGTATCTTGATGAAATAAACGTTCGACTATAATCGGATAAGTGGGTTTTATTTATAAATTATTGTAAATTACGTAAACTGAGATTTATTTTTAAGAATAAAATCAAATTTTGAACAAATTTCGATTTATTAAAGAACGCAGAGTTTAGCGTTGATCAGATATCATGCCTCTATAATTACTTCGGTATTGTAAAAGGTCACATGGAAATTAATGAAAATTAAATTTTGATTTGCCATTTAATAATTTATTTAATTACATTTTATTTCTATGTTTCATAATTCAATTATATTAGATTCGGACAATTTTTAAAAATAATTAATTTAATTATTTACAAATTTTAACAACAAAAAAGAAGGTTAATTATCTTAATTGATTTTGTCATGGAAAATAATTTATGGAACCCTACATAATTATAAAAATATAACTCAGAAAGTGTAAGTTAAGAGTTTATAATATTTATTTTATAATCGTTGGACAAGCAATACGAGTGCAGATTTTTGAACACTATATATAAAAATACTTCACATGATGCTAATCGACATTATATCTATATATGAGTGCGTATGGTTAAATCTGTTCCTAGGTCACATTGTGTGAAAAACTTTTTTTTTCTGGGTATTTCACAAATTTTTATTATTAACATAAATGGAACATCATTTGTTGTTATTTCTTATTCCCCCTTAAACAAATAGAATAAAGTTATATTATTATTAAGCTCTATCTATAGATTTTCATGTTTCAAAGATTATGTCACAGCAAAGATTTGAAAAAAAAAATAATGTTAATAAAATAAATACTAAGCATATTAGTTAGTAATATTTGATTATTGACATATTTCGGGGTAACAAACAATATTAACAATTGTGTGGTGTGGCATTATAGCAATTCATATAAATTCAAGTGATACTCGTGTTAATGATATCAGTTTCGATCCTTCAGTCTAAATCATAGCATCGCCTAAACAAAAGTGAAAAAATATAAATTTAAAAAAAATGAAAATTCTAATATTTTTAATGGCATTTTGTTGTGCCGCTACTTCAGCAACATTTCTTAAATTAAAAGGCGGTCTTGGCGGTCTAGGTGGCTCCAGTGGCGGTGGTTATGGTGGTGGTGGTGGTGGCTATGGAGGTGGCGGTTATGGAGGTGGTGGTTACGGAGGTGGTGGTTATGGAGGAAGTGGTTGGAATCAAGGATATAGCGGTGGCTGGAATCAAGGATATAGTGGTGGTGGAGGTGGAGGTTATGGCGGTGGCTATGGTGGTGGGCAAGTAAAAGTTATTAAAGTTATTGTCCAACCAGTTGCAACAACTGGAGGCTATGGCGGAGGTTATGGTGGAGGATATACAGGTGGCTATACCGGTGGATATACAGGCGGTAATGTTGGATGGACTGGAGGAAATGTTGGTTATACTGGTGGATATGGAACTGGCGGATATGGTACCGGATACGGAACTGGAATTAGCACCGGTTATGGTATTGGCACCGGTTATACAGCTGTTAATACTGGATATGGCGGTGGTTACCCAACTGGTGGATATGGTGGTGGCGGTTACACAACCGGTGGTTATGCTGGTACCGGTTACGGAACTGGTGGTTATGGCGGTGGTAGTTACGGAACTGGAGGTTATGGCGGTGGTAGTTACGGAACTGGAGGTTATGGTGGTGGAAGCTATGGAACTGGTGGTTATGGTGGTGGCAGCTACGGAACTGGTGGTTATGGTGGTGGCGGCTACGGATCTGGTGGTTATGGAGGTGGCGGTTACGGAAGTAGTGGTGGCAAACTTGGTGAAATTCTTGCATGGAAAAAGAGTTTACTGCAAATATAATCAATTAGGTTAATCTAGGAATTCAAAAAAAAAAAAATTATTATATTTAAATCATGTTTTACCAAAATGTAAATATATTTTTAAAGATATTTTACCTGTGGTATTATTATTATTTTTGTTATTGTTATGAAAAAAAATTAATTAAAAAAAAAAAAATCTTTTGATTTATATTTTTTATTAATGTAAAAAAAAAAAAAATCAAACCAATAAATCGAATAATAAAGAAATAAAAAAAATTAAAATAATTTGATGTTAATAACAATTTTATGAATTGTTGAAGGATTTCTTAATATTTATTTTTAAATACTGACGAACATGAATTCATCACTTTTAATTAAACTAATTTCCTTAAACAATTATATTAATGAAATTATAACATGTTGTTTCTAATTATCACTAATTATCACAGTTTTTAAATTTAATTCAAATAATTTAATAAAGAAATATACTATAAAACAGAAAAGTACAAGGTTTTGATTTCTGTTCAAAATGTATGTGAACAAAAGCCTTAATTTTATAATCAGGTTAGATTTTATCGAAAGCATTTTATCATTATGGAGTCGAAGTCGTTAAAGAGAGAGCCTGTTTAATTGTACCTCAATCAATCCCAACTTAAGAAATTGAACCATTTTATAAAATCTTACTGCTTCAACAATCCTATATTTTGTCAAAATGTAGTTATTATGTTTCTAAATTTTTTGATAGAATGGAATTTCTGTAGCTGAATCACGTGGAATTTCTGGAGCTGAATGGTTAATCAAAATCTAGCCATAATTAAAGGAGTTGAAGAAGTTAAATAAAACAGTTTCATATTTTCATTATAAGCAAAAAATCATAGCAATACCACTTATCACAGAACAAAAAAGAAACAAATCCATAAAAATTAGGGAAATAGCGCTACAACCATTCGAAGAAAAAAATCCAAGAACCGAATGGCTCCGAATATATACGGTTGGCCTCAACAGTTATAGAGCAAGTGAGCAAGTGCAGTCATCCACTGCCACTGCGAAAAGAAAAGTTACATCACTACTAATTTTGAAATATCAGTATTCGAAGGAGATAACTCAATTTCCGATTACAGGTGTTATTGCCACAATAAAACAAAGCCATCAAAAATTCATATTACATTATTACAACTTACAACACAACCAAAAAAAGTTTTCGTTTAATAAAAATTGAATCTTCGGACTTATGATTTGCATACATTTAGGTGTCTAGTAATTTCATCAATTTAGAATCGATTACTAAATTTCTACCATAAGTAAAAAATAAATTATGAATGCCATAATATTGCACCGTTCAACCCTTTGACTATATACAATGAATATGAGTCAAAAAAAAAGAACTCATTCGTTTCGATAGCTCATTTCGATTCTCGAAATACCAGCTGATTTATATGTCAAAAATAATAACAAAAAACAAAATAGTGGGCACTTTTATACATAATATATATACATAGTGGGTATAGTTAGTAAATAATAATGGATTTATCTCTAAATAAAAAATTTGATGGATTTAAATATATTTCTCAAGAAAAATTACAAGCAATTTTATGTTCGATACCATTACAAAAAGATTTAATAATTGAACCAGCCTTAATAAAACCATTAGAACACGTTTGTTCAGCATCCTGGCTTAGGTAATATTATGTTAATGTAATAACTGGTAACAAAAATTTTCAAAAATTATTTTATAGATCAAAAGGAATTAAAAAGATTTATAAATTTGATCAGAAGAATGCACCAAAATTTGAAGGATTTACTCGAATATATTTCATTAGTGCTAACATTTTATTATTTAAATTTGTATTAGATCAAATAAATGCAACTGAAAATGATTCTCCCACAATAAATCATAGTGGATTAAAAAAATATCATATAATTATTTTTCCCGATGTTTATCCATGTTTACAAAATTTACTGGAAGAAGAAGGTCTTTATGGTGTTTGTGAACTATATCGTTTCAATTGGAATTTCATAAAA
Organism: Rhamphomyia laevipes; assembly: GCA_963920725.1. NCBI lineage: Eukaryota > Metazoa > Arthropoda > Insecta > Diptera > Empididae > Rhamphomyia > Rhamphomyia laevipes. Next base: position 41,641,394 of record OY987256.1, read on the forward strand.
TTAGATGATCATTTATTAAGTCTTGAAATACCATCAATTTTTAATGAGATCTTTATACGTCATGACACATCATTATTAAGTTCAATAGCACATAGTTTACGTACATTAAATATACTAGTTGGTATGCCAAAATTGATTTTAAGCTGGGGACAAAATTCATTGAAAATACTGGAAATGTTATCAAAATTTGAAAAATCAAAATCATTACAAAAATCTAATGATATACCAACAATATTAATTGTTGATCGCTCTGAAGATTATCCATCGTGCCTCATGACACCAGCTACATATTCTGGTCTACTTAATGAAGTTTTTAAATGTAATACCGGTGAATTGGAAATTCATTTAAATTCCAATAAAATTTCAAATGAAAAACCAGAAATTTTTAAACTTGATCAACCACAACCGACAAAATCAACATTACCACAAAAGGTTTCAATTAAAATGAATACAGAATTGGATAGTATATATGGTGAAAACCGATTTTTACATTTTTCTGATGCTAGCCGAAGGATACAGCAACAGGCCAAAGCATTGGGTGTAGAAGTACAAAATTTACAACAAATGAAATTAGATGAAATACAAGATTATGTAACCAAAAAATTACCTAAACTAACAGTTATGAAAAATAAAATACTGAAACATATGAGTGTTTGTGAAATAATTATAAAAGAATTAGCAGGAAATTTTCAAAAACAACAAATACTCGAAGAAGATATACTAAATGGTACGAATCGTAAACAAATTTTAGCTAAAATTAATGAAATTTTAACTATTGATAGTCATAAATATAATACAATTCGATTATTATGTTTGGTACATCAATCGATAAAATTAAATAATGATGAATTAACAACATTTATACAAAGTTATTGTAATATTTTTGGTTATAAATATTTAATAATTTTCAATGCATTAGCTAAAGCAAAATTATTACCAGAAATTGAAATTGATTTACAAACAACATTAATAAAAACTGGTAAAATTTTAGGTAATTTGCCAATACCAAAATTTCAACAAACTGAATTTCAAGCAAATGCTAATCGTTTAAAATTGCTAACATCAGCAACACAACAACCAACATCACAATCGTCTGCTGGAAACTCTACAGATACTTCAGTATCAAATGAATCAATGAAATTATGTCCAAGTTATGTTTTTAATGGTATTTATATACCATTAATTGCTCAGTTAGCTTCATTACTTATAAAAGCTACCAATGTTGATGATTTAAGTATAAAATTAGGCAGTGCGATTGAAAAATTACATTGTTTATTACCAGAAAATCAAATAGATTTAATGTCATCGGTTAATTTAAAACGAATTCAACAGTCTGTGAAAAAGGGTGAGTTGCCAGATGTATTTCCAATTAAAAGGACATTATTGATATTTGTAATTGGGGGTGTTAGTTATGCTGAAATATCAGCATGCGATATGATATCAAAAATAACTGGATCAAGAATTTTATTAGCATCAAATTGTATAATAAGTGGCTGTGATTTAATTACTGCTGCTGGTTTATAAAGTTCTATAGTTCGGGAGGTCTATTAAATTGTAATAAAGATTGTAGAATGTCAATTGGTTATTAAAGTCTGATATGAAAAAAATAATGCCTTGAATACACAAATTATGAATAGATTTAAGAAAAAAATTAAATTTGTTGCTTCATAATAATTATAATATTTTTGTAATTATGTACATTCAAAATTTATGTATGTGATGACTGATGAGTCTCATCTTAATAAAAAATCATATATTATAAAAAAATATTAACTAAATAAATTATGTTATCATCTTAAAAAATTTCTTTATTTATATTTCTTAGTGGCAACAACGATCAATAAACTGCTAAACTAAAAATAGTTTAAAAATAGTTATTAGTTGACTATATATAATAAGTTTATTGAAAAAGAAATTACAGTGGACCACAAATATTCATCAATTTAAATGGATTATTACCACTTAAATATTGTAATTCTTTATCAAAACCAGATTCGACATTTTGTATCCATTTTCTATCCAAATAATAATTAATACAATTCCTCATTTCTTTTTCATCATATTTATCTACACGTATTGGTACAAATGGATCAACATGTTCAAATCCATTTTTGCCTAATAAATATCGTGGTAAATATGAATCCATATGATCATCTGTTAATGCTAGTCTATCAGCTGTTAATATACAAATTCCATTACACCAATCATAATTTGTTATATCCAAAAATGGTTGGGTAATTGTAATTTTATCAGGTGTCATTTTTACTTTACTATCAGAAACAATACGTGTTTTTGGATAGAAAAATGCGTTATAACCATCAATTGCAACCAAAATTTTACAACGATTTCCTATAGCACCTTGTTTTAATTCACTAATTAACGCTGCAACAGTATCTGATGCAAATTTTACTCTAGCAATTCCATGTTCAATCAATTCAATTAATGTAGAACCCATTGGTGTAGTTTCACGTTTACTCCATACATAATCACGGCTCGTTTTTAAATCTAATTTACTTAATATTGGTGAATTTTGTGTTTTAAAATGTATTAACCAAGCAGCAGCATCAAATGGTAAATCAATTGAATCTTCATGTGTTGATGAATTAGCAATTTCTTTTGGTTTTTTAAACCAATTCGGTACCCATGGTACATGTACTAGTATAAATTCATTTTGTAAGCCGTAATGAAGTAAATGTGCAATTGTTAATGATTTTCCAACACCATCTTCTCCATATAGCACATAACGTACTGTCGGATTTTTTAGATTTGAATTTTTTATACAATTCATTATTTCAATGGCCGGTTTACGTATCATAATAGCAGTTTCACCAAAAGTTTTTATTTGTTTTTCAAATGATTTCGGTAATCCACCATGAGTAAAAATTTGTTTTCTTTCTGCTGGTGTAATGCAATAATACCGACCAATGTGTTTACTTGAATGCTGATCAGTATTAATTTCATTTGTTCGAAAATCTTCATGTTTTTGAATTGTTAGTGGCTCTGCAGCAATAGAACTAAATCGTGCACAATTTCTATGTATTTTAAGTAGTCGAGAATTTAGCATCGTTATATTTGTTAACTTCACCAGGTTTTAGTTTAAATTAAATTTTAGAAATAGAATATGCAAAATGTACGAAACAGAAGATAATGTGTTATAAGATTTTTAAATGTCAAAATCAAATGTGCTGAACAAAACAGCTGTTTCCCATGAAACAAAATTTAAACTTTTCTTATTTGCATTTCTAGAATTTTACGAAAAATATCAGAAATATATTTTAAGGATTTTATTATTAAAATACAATTTAACACACAATTTGGAAAAGAAAAATATGTGTTGTCAGCATGATTTAAAGTTTTCATGTACGATGTACATAATTTATACCTACTACCTTCTGAATTTAGATTTATTTTAGTTCATTATTGCTATCTTCATTACGCATTACGTGCTTTGTGGTTCACATATCACATATCATATCTGATCTCTCAAATATAATAGTTATACATATATGGAATTATGTGCAATAGTGCAATACATAATACGGTACCATTATTTTTAAATCCACTCATAATAATACTCATTGATTGTACCTTAAAGAGATTTTAATATTTCTCATTTCTGGCTAATTTCGGTTCAATCATATTAAGAATTGTATTATGTTCGTATAATCTAAAAAAATATTAATAGATTTATGTGGTTGATATAATAAAATACGCATATTTTACATATTTATAAAAAACTGTAATTTATTAGATTGATGAAAAAAATACAACTCTAATATTACAAGAATCAGGTCTCACTTTTGTAAAATTTAAACTTTACGAAAATTTATAAACTTAATATTGAAATTAAAAAATATTTATAATCTAAGGATAAAGTTCTCAAATACATAATGATTTTCAATCTTCATCAGAATTAATGTATTCAATTGGCTTTGAAGTATTTCTTCTATATATTTTTTGTTTAGAACAATCCACTGTGGCACTGTTTAAAATAAAATAATATAATATATTTCTATTTTCATTAATATGTTTCTATAATTTACCATTTGTTGGGATATTCAGGAACACCAAGAAATACTTTTTTATTTGGTTTATCAGAAGTTTCTCTTTGTTCTTCTGATAAATAAGAACTATTATTTGGTATTTTGGTATTTGCTCTGAAATTTAAATATAATTCTAAAAAATTATAATTTTTCTATTATAGAAATATTTTTACGTGGTTTTTTTTTGGTATGTTTTTGATCGACTTGCTATTCTAGATACATTTCGATTATTTCTAATATTTAATTGATTTTTATTTGGTACACTTGTATAAATTCTACTGGTTTGTTTATAATATTCATGTTTTAAATATGTATAAAATATTCTTTTTAGTAAAATACTTACTTTTGACTATTTTTGGTTTGGTGTGTTTGGTTAGAAGTATTATTCGCACTAGATTTTTGTTTTGTATTATTCAAATTCAGTTTAATATCAGGTACATGAACCGTTGTTTCCTTAATACTACTGTTAAATAAGATTATTTAATAATAATAAAAAAAACAGAAATATTAAATTATAAAATGTGCTGCCTCTCACCTATTTACTAATAATTTTCTATGTTTTTCTTTTGGAATATGATATTTTTCATCATAATTTCTTTTCGACCCAATTCTAGGTGAAATTATTTTTCGTGTATTTTCTTGAACGTTAGTCGATTCTGGTGTCACATGATAATTATTTTCCTGCTCGTGTCTTACTTTTCCATATAAATACTCATTTTCTAGTAAAGATTTAGATATATCTGATTTATCACTATTAAATATTGCAACATCATTTACATTTTTATGTAAATGTTCATTACAATAATTATCGCCAACATTATCACAATCTGCAAATTCATCAAATAATTCTCTTATAATATTTTTTGCAACCAATTTTGGACATGGTTTAATAAATTCCTTCTCACTTATATTTTTAATTTTTATCTTATTGTGTTTTTGAATTTCTATTTTATTTCTGAAAATATGTTCATTTTGATTAAGATTATTAATATAATTAGAATTATTATTTAATTGCATATCAATTTCTTGTTTTCTTGGTGTTAAAAATTTAATAGCATTATTTATTTTATTTTCTAATGGATCTGTTTTATAATCGTTTTTTGTAGTAGTTTCACTTATATTATCATTTTTATCATCTTTTTCTGCACGCCAAAGTAAACTGGCTTCTTTAAGTAATTTTGGCACATTAGAAAATTCTTGATATATTTCACGAATATATTTTGGTTGAAAAAATGCAATTAATGCAAATATTTCAAATTTCGTTATATGTGGTGAATAATGTATTTGATATAATCCAAAATGTTCAAAATTTTGGGGTACTACCTCTTTATCGTATTCAACTATTCGTACTGTAATACCATGTTTCTTTGTATAACGCCTATGTAAATATATGTAACGAAATTGAAAATTAATAAAAATAATATAACAAAAATCTAAATCATTAAATAAAAAAAGGCTGAAATAGTTCGATCTATAGAGCAACTAACATTTCATACAAAATTTTAACTCAGGATTAATTCTAAAATTTTATCAATTGTTTTATATAACTACTAAAGTTTTTTTAAACAAAAAATATAAAATATTCACCTCTTTACTTACTCTTTAATACAATCCATATCAACTATATCCTTACGGATAATTAATTGTGCATCTTTGATAGTATTTACTAAATAACTATCAAATCTTAAATGTGTTAAAATATCTTTTTGATGTATTCCAATAAATATTTTGAATTGATGTTTTACCAATAGATTTACTAACAAATCTTCATAGCCATAATTTGGAAGACTAATAATAATCTTGTAATTTGGGTGTAACCTAAAATATATTTAATAAGTAAATTTTAATCAAAATAGATTTATTAAAAGATGATATTTTTTCTGACTGACTTCATAATTTGTTTCAATCTTATTCCAATTTCATTAACAGACGAAATATATTCTGCATTAGATCTTGTATTATCTAAATAAAGATAATCAATTCCAGCATTATTTAAATCAAAACATAATTGATTTTTAAATAATCCGTATATATTACGAAAGTGTCCACAATAAAATAATGTTGTTTTACTATCTAAATAAATGCAATTGAATAAGAATTTCATATTTTGTTTATGATTTATAGATTTATACTTTCAAAATGAAAAGAAATATTATTGGTATACTGATCACCTTCAAATAAAGTAACATTAACATTTTGTCCATTGAACAATTGAATTTTAGTGGTGTGATTAGGTTGTAAAATACTGAAAACATTTAATGGAATTTTCTGAAAATAATATAAAATAAAGTTACCAAGTTCAAATTTGAAAATTTCAAAATAATTTAAAAATTTCAATGGTTAATTACTTTATGTCTATATAAAATTCTTGCTATATTCTTTGATGTATAAATTTTTGAAGTAAATCCTGTTTCAGTGAAAAATCTATTTTCACAGTGTGTCAAAAAATGAGTATATTTTTTCTAAAGGCACAAAAACAATATAATAATAAGTCACAATTTTTTAAATATATATCCTTTTTAAATAAATTTTATTTATCCATACTTCATTTATAATTTCATCTATCACTATTAAATCGCTAATTTCAGTTAAAAACATAATTATTCAATATTTAATTTACTAAATTAATAAGTTTGTTATTTTTAGCTAATTGAATTTTAAATTTTGAATAAAAATACAAAATCTAAAAATAAATAAACATTTAACAAAAAAATGTATGACGGAAATTTACTATTTTTGTTGTCGACTGAAAATAAATTTATTATTTCGATTCGACAGTCAAAACGTCAGTAAACTATTTTTTTTAGTTTATCATTCTGAAATAGTTATAAATAATTTTTAAATTTTAATATACAAAGTGAAAAATATTATTCGAAACACCTAAAAATATGCAAATGCAATGTGAATGCGTAAATATAGATGGCTTAAGTAAAATTGGCTGTGTATTACATTATTCGAGCATTATATTCTCATTATTCATAACTCATTTTTTATGTACTAAACTTGTAACTATGTATAAGAATTTCATTTTTAAATATTGCACTCCATCCATCCAGGGAGTCTCCAGAAAAACCTCAAATTAGATGATATACTAATTTTCATTTTGAAAATTTATAATTCTTTTCTACAAAATTATATTAAAAATACTTATTGTGGTAATTTTGTTTTTGGATCTTTGGCGGTGCCATCGCCTGTAAAAGCTTTAGATTCATTAGATTAGATAACGTTAAAATAATGTAAATTAATTATTAAAATTAATATTTATCCTTTTCCTAGCATCTCGAAGTTGTTGCTAGATTCCGAAGTTGTCGAAAGTATTATTTTTTTTCGGACATCATATAATTTCTACGCTGTCATTATTTATGTTAAATAAAGGAAAGCTACTCGTTTCGATCCACTGATTGAATTTTTAATTATGAAATAAATGATTTGGTATGTTTATTGCCTTACTCTAATTCAAAAATTTTGTAATTTTTCACATATATATGAGTCCCGAAAATCGCATGCATTGGTTTAGTTTAGGGGATTCTTAAATTTAATTTAATTTATTGTTATATTAATTATAACAACAACAAAATCAAACATTAAACTACTCAAGGTCGAAATGTGGTTATTAATCTACAGGCGTTACATGGGTTAAGTATGAATTGTGAATTCACAATAATTTGTTTTTTGACGTGTATGCCAGCCAAAACGTCAATATTTTATGTCAAATTATGTCAAATTTTGAGAATTTTTTTTATGTTTGGTTTTTTCCTTCTCATCGTTTTTATAAAGTCGTTTTCTTAAGTGTTTTTAATTAAAAGCAATTCAAAAATTTTAAATAATTTTTATAAATTTTGTAATGTTTATTTACGATTAGTTATTTCCGAAATTCTAAAAAAATTATTACCAAAAAAATAAAGAAACATGGTAGAATGGGACATTTATGATGACATGAATCTGTAACTAAAAAAAATCTTTAAATATTATAATTTAATAAAAATTAATTTCAAATATTATTTTATTAGCTATATATCCTCAGAGAATTTCATTATTGAACCAATTGGAAAATCTGAAATTTTAATAATAGATCGTCACTTTGGCGAAGTGAAAGTTCAAGGTAAGTTATCCAATTAACTATTTTTCTTATTAAATCACTATCAACTACTTTATCAACACAACAGAAATTCTTATGACATCATCAAAACGTATTATTCTATACTTTTATGTTATTTTGTTTCATTCACAGTTAAAACACATCAAATTCAAAATCAAATACCAACACGTCGAATATGTGGTATTTTAGGTACAATTAAATTAATAGCCGGCCAATATTTTATTGTTGCAACACATAGAATATTTGTTGGTATTATAAATGGACAAGTTATATGGCGTTTAGCTGGTTATGATATTATTCCATACATTCCGTCAACAATGCATTTAACACAAATTCAACGTGAACAAAATGATATTTATTTAACGATGATTAGAAAAACATTGGATACACCGTTTTTCTATTTTTCATATTCATATGATTTAACTCATACTCTACAACGTTTACATTCATGTCCACCAGATTTTCTAAAGGTGATAATAAATTGTAAAGCCTAAAATATCAGATTTTAATTTTATACTTATTAGAATGGATTATTTGAACGTGCTGATCCTAGATTTGTATGGAATGGTTATATTTTACGTAATTTTCAATGTTATGATATGAATAAATTTGCATTGCCTTTAATACAAGGATGTAAGTAGTACGAATGCATTGAATTTTGTAAAAAATAATTGTAATATTTTATATATTTCCAAGTTATATCAATTAATAAAGCATATGTTAATGGAGCTCAATTTTCTTGGATCATTATATCGCGACGTTCAATTCAAAACGCTGGTACACGGTTGTTACGTCGTGGTCTTAATGAATTTGGTCAATGTGCCAATTATATTGAAACAGAACAAATTGTTGAATATAATTTACAAAAAATATCATATGTTCAAGTAAGTTAAAAAAAAATGCTTCATTAAATAACAATTTCTTTAAAATTTTATTTTTTATAATATTTTTGCTTCCATTGAAATTTCCAGATACGTGGTAGTATACCATTATTTTGGCGACAAACACCAAATTTAAAATATAAACCAGTACCAGAAATATTATTAGGAAAAGATCATTTAAGTGCATGTTCTAAACATTTTGATGCACAACTTATGCATTATGGTCGACAAATTATAATTAATTTGGTATATTATTAACACGAAACAAAAATTGTACAATTTTCTATAATAAATATTTTTAGATTGATCAAAAATATCCCGAAATTGAACTAGAAGTGGCCTATAGAAATTTAATTACATCAATGGGAAATCCATCTGTACGTTATGAAGCATTTGATTTTCATAAGGAATGTAAAAAAATGCGATGGGATCGTTTGAATATATTAATTGATCGATTAGCACATGAACAAGATGAATTTTCATTTTTTCATTTACGTGACGATGGAATGTTATTATCATCACAAGATGGTATTTTTCGAACAAATTGTATTGATAATTTAGATCGTACAAATGTTGTTCAAAGTATGTTAGCGAGACGTTCATTAAATCAAGTATTAACTAGATTGGATATATTACAAAATGGACAAAAATTTGATACAACATCATCATCATTTGAAATGTTATTCAAAGCGGTGAGTTTTATATTTTGTTTGCATAATTTTTCTATTTTAAAATCGAATAATTCTTTTCTAGGTTTGGGCTGATAATGCTGATATGATATCTATTCAATATTCTGGTACAGGAGCTTTAAAAACTGATTTTACTAGAACCGGTAAACGAACAAATTCTGGATTAATTAAAGATGGTATCAATTCATTGACACGTTATTTTCTCAATAATTTTAGAGATGGCTTTCGACAAGTAAATTTAATTTTTATTTTAAATATATTTACTTATGATAATTTACTTATTTATTTTTTCGAATTAAGGATGGCATAGATTTATTCCTGGGTAATTATATCATAAAAGATAATGAAGGAAGTATTATACAATCACCATTGAGTGCAGCACAAAAAGGATGGAAATATGGAACAGTAAGAAATTTATATTATTTATATTTTCTTTTTAAAATTAATCTATAATAACTTGTAAATTATTTTTATTGCAGTTTCCATCAGTTCTTATGTTTGCTCTATCAATGTTTTTTGCTTCGGTTATATTTCCGCATGAATATCAAACAGAAAATTTATTATTTTTATTATTTTGGGGCGCAATGGTTGGTGTCGTTACATATGGAATTTTTAAATTTGGCACTGAATTTGTTGATTGGCCTAAATTATTGCCACCAATAAAAATGATAGAACCTTAATTAATATAAAATAATTTTTGTTTCTTTGATTTTGTTGTACAGATAGATGATCATTAAATTTATTGCTGAAATGTATACCAGTGGATAAAAACTATTACTAAATAAAAAATTTGGTAAATCCCCTGGAATATTTATCTGCACGTAATTTTTTGATTATTCTGATAATCTATTTTAAATTATACACTTAAATATGTTAAATAGTTTTTATTTTAAGAGGATTTTTTTTTTTTTTTTTTTTGTAGAACAGTTTTATTTATTTTGTTATAATTTGTTCTTTTAAAAATGTGGTAACAAAATAAAAAAAAATAAACAGAAAATAGTAGGTGATAATTGATAATCATGTGTATTTTAGGGAATTACAGCAAGTTTTTTAGTCGAAATTGTTTTGTAAAATTTTAATACTTTTTAAAATAATAATTAATTATCAATAAATTTTTAAATCAAAATAGAAGAAAAAAAATTTGTGTTTGTATTTTATTTTTAATATTTTTGTTATCTCTAAAATGTATATCTTTATTATAGTTGTTTAAGATGCAAATATTTTCTCTTATCATTTGCATACAAAGCATTAACAAAAATTATTTCAAAAAATATAAATAAGTACCTACAGTTTCCAGTATAATGTAGAACAAAATTATTTTAGTAATTACTGATTTCAGTTCTTTTGAAATTGTTAATAAACAATTTTAATTATTTTATTGTTATCTATTATTACCATTCATAATTTATGCCATAAAATATTAAATTTATGTTAAACCCCTAAAGATGCATTTGCAATTTACGTTATATTTTATAAACTTTTAAATAAATTATCAATTAGAAGTGTAATATTTATTATAATAGGAAATTGAAGCCTATCGAATTGAATAAATATACCACTGAATGAAATATATGTCAATGAATGCTAAACAATGTGGAAAAATTATTTTTCCGGAGAAAATATTTCCAAATTCTTGTATATGTACTTGTACAATATTTTCTTCCGTACCTTAAAGTTATTTTATTTTCAGTTTCTCTTACAATTTTATACAACATATTTTTAGGCGCATTTGTTTCTATTGTGGTTTTGCTATTATTGATTTTGCAACGTGTGTATAACCAGATAACTTACTCTGTAAAAATTGATATCGAATATATAGTATCAACATTATAAAGATGCACATTAGATTGTCCTCTCATAAATATAAATGGTATACATCGAAATTTAAAGAACCTAATAAACCAATTTTTATGAATTACCAATATTCAATCACTACAGGTTGATTGGCGGTAGTCGGTAGATGACGGAAAAGGTATTTGTATTTGGTGTTAGTATTATTCTGAGCAAAACAACTATGGGGTGGGGACTTTTCTGATTGGTATTCTTCTTTTCGGCTAAAATTAATTTCCTGGATCGATCTCAATAAAAGAATTAAATTTCATTTTTGGATCCATAACAACTACAGGAGAATCATGACTCGGACTCAATGAACAAAGCTTATTCTAAAATATTTTTTCTTATATATGACAAAAACATATTTTAATCAATAAAAATACAAATGATTAATAATAACTTTAAAAATGAAAAAAAAAAAGAAGGAAATACTTTATTCATAAAAGTAAATATAATAATTAAAAAAAAATTATTTAATTTTTTTTTATACACAATAAAATTTACATACAAAATACATTTTAATAAAAAAAAATTTAAATAGCAAAAAAAACTTAGCCGAAAATTTTACATTAAATATAATAAATTTTTATAAAATATGACAAGAAAAATTGAACAATTTTTTTTTATTTAAACAAAATGAAGAACAAATTAATTTATTACAATTTAAAACTCCAAAAAAAAATCCTAGAATTAAGTTATTTTTGTAGTCCAAATTGTTGAAATTAAGATACCAAATATTAATATATAAATTTTTATTTTATTATATTATTTTAATCCATTTTTTATCAATGAAATTAATATTTTTTATATATACTTTAATATCATTTCATTAATTTTGACTCATAATAAAATTGGCTCTCTATAAGTACTTAGGCTAATCAGGGAATTGCATTTTCTTGAACTCTTTTTGCACTTAAATTTTCTATTTCATTGTTTTTATATAATTATAATAATTATTTGGATTATTCAAGGATTTTTATATTTTGTGTTTATTTTCTTTTAAATTTTACAAATTTTTTAATTTATGTTTTTCTGTGTGTGGTTTATAAATCACGTACACCAGTTCCATAATTAGCACCACCAGCCCGATTTAATGCATCACGGAAAACTTCAATATCCAATTCAGCATCAGTTCCTGCTTGTAATTCTACAGCAAAATTCTATAAAATATTTTTAAAAAAATTTGTAATTTTATTGAGCTTAATTGTGTATATTTAAAGAAAATTCTTACATTAAGGACATCCTTAATAATAGCTTTATCAGTAGACATTTTTGCTCTTTGAATAACTCCAACTTCTGGTCCAATCCATGTTAAAAATAAAAACTTTTTCCTTTTGGACATTTCATCACCCATTTGTACACTAATATAACCAAATGCTCGTTCATTATCTTTAAAATGATTTTTGAATTTTTCAAAACCATGTCCCCTTGCCGCACAAATAATTTGTGAACCATCAAATTTAAATACAGACCTAATAAATATAATAAAATTTATGTTAATTTTATTTTATATATGTATGATAAAATAAAACATTTTTTTTATGGCTCTTACCATTCTGTTTCGGTACCATCAGATCTGACATCTTCGTATGCTTCCCGAATTGACTCCTTATCAAGTGATGTAGCCATTGGTAACTGAAAATATTAAGTTTTTAATGAAATGAACCAGTATTTTTAATGTGATTAATATGTTAAATATAGTTTTATGTAAAGCCACCTACTCCGATGCTTTACATAAAACTATAGTTAATTTAGAAAATGGACAAAACATTTATTCATATCAGCCAAAACTCAAAAAATTATGTAATTATGTAATTCAATTGCTAAAACTAAATAAAAAATTAAAATATTTTCTCCAATTTTATCATAGCATATAAAATTTGAATAGAAATTTAATCAATTCACCTTGAATTTTATAGATTTAACCTACTTGGAAAGTAGCCAATTTCTTAATTACTTTATTAAATTCTCAGCTTAAAAATTGTTTTCCTATTATTATTTCAAGTATTTTTAATTTATTGTAAATAAAATTAATTGATTTGTAAATATTAAGTATAAAGTTCTTTCCATCCTTTATAAAATTACATAATCCGGAATAGTTACAAAATATAACTTGTAGCCTAACTATTTTATAATCCAATATTAAGTAACATAAATTTTAAAGCATTTTCGAGTATATTTTTCAATTGAATATTTTCGAAATACAAAATTATGAGCAGAAATTTTACCTGGCTGAAGGTTAACCCTGTAAATTAATGGCTAAAATATACACAGTACTTGAGATAACTTTTAAGTAGATATAAATAATAATTTTCAATAATATAGATTATAAAATTGTAAGTTAAATAAGCATAAAAATTTGTATTTTTAATTAAAATTTTTATAAAAATAAATAATATTAATTGGTATCATAAGTCCACAAATTAAAGAACACAAATTTTTGTACAAATTTATTAAATATTGTTTTTTGGATTGGGGTGTAAGTAAAAACTTCAGATTAAATTTATATTTTTGTAACGAGAATTGATAATGGCTTCTGTATTTTATCAATGATAAAAAAAAATTATGAAATTCTCAGAAAAAATTTATATTTTTAAATAAATTTTACGAAATTTTTATTTCTTATCAGTTGTCGGTAGTTATTTAATTTGTTTATCTATTAATTGTCCTGTGCTGATATCATTTGTCGTTCTCTTAAATCAAGTTGTCCAGCTCTATACTTTTGGATTATTTATTCTAAAAATTTTAAAAACTTGATTGACGGATTATTGATAGTCATTGAACCGACCATTAAACTGTCAAATTCATAATCAAGCTCCTGCAAACCAGGGAAGAAAGGATGGGATTTCTAACAGTCTTCACCCTCAAACGGGTTCCAGGCCATATTCACCACCCCGGAAACGAAAAAGCCGACGAGCTAGCCAGAACAGATGCGCAACTGGTGGTTGTTTCAACCACAATCAGGGTCGCACTGCGACATAAAAGGCGGAGTTATTTTATATATATATAAGAAATATATTGATGATACTCATCTCCAACGCTGGAAAACTTGTATGTAGTTAAATGCTTTAGAAATTGTGTATGTGGAGTTTCGAGCGAAGTAGTCTACCAAGTAATATCTACAAAGCACCAAAAACTAAGCCGATCCGAATTAAATATACTTATGTAGAGGATGCGGAGTTGGAGGCGAACGCGAGACAATTGAACACTTCCTGTATCACTGTCCCTGTGTCATGCGTCTGGGACGCAAATATTTTGATTTTGTAGGAACTACGTAACCGAACTCCATGGAAATCCCATAATCAATATAATCAATCAATAAGAACTGTAAGTGCTACCTGAAATATAGGATAATCTCTAACTTATATCCTGCATCACGTCATGACCCTGAATTTTATAATTCATATTTTAATTGGCTGTTTGTATAGTCTATATTTGTACAGAATATATAAAATTTATTAATAATTAAATTATAGCCTATAGAAATTAAATTATATTTATTTTGCAGTAATTTTGTATATTAATGAAAATCAGTTTTAATTACTGAAAAAAATATGTATAATTATTAATATTTTTTAACCTATTAAAATTGTTTCTATAATATAATAATTTCGTTTTTTATTTTTTTAATATTTTTGTAAAGAAAATTTTCCACTTGAACATTGACGTTATTGATATATTATATATGATCAAAAATATTCATTCATCACTAATACAAAATTAACCGAGCCATAGCAGCTTCCCGATAGGAAATTACAACGTATATAAAAACCAGACATAAAATTTTCAAAATATCTTATGTTCAATGAACTTATGTGTTATTAGTATCTATAAAATGTAGAATTTATTTTTAGAGATCCCCACTTTGTATAGGAAATTAAATATAGAATTTTAACTAATTTTATAAATTTTTTTTTTATATACTATATATAAAATAAATTGATTTCTACATAAAATATTTGGGATTGAAAATTAAATAAATTTGATTATATTATATATAAATTGAAATTTATAAATGATTAAAAATAAACAATTTCCATAAATTTATCAAAAATATTATAATTAATTTAATTCAAATTAGGGATTGGTATTACTTCGAAAGATTGAGCCAGATAAATAGGTTTTTAGTGGTTTGCATATGAACTAGAAAAAAATATTGAAAAAAATTGTATTTGAATAATAATTTTAGAACTTTCTTATCCTTCAGATAATCTTCTTCGGGTTCAAAATTAACTAATAATACAAACGAATAAAAACAAATATTGCTGAAAAATTGAAAATTATTCAAAAATAGTAAAGTACAGGTTACAAACAGTACAGTTTTTGAAGATGTTAGAAAAAGGAAAAACGATTTAGATAACTTAATTGGTTGGCTCAAGTAGCAGCTCGATACAGACTGTTCTGGACTCCAAGTAATGCTTTAACATTATTTTTATACCACACATTCTTGAATGGTTGAGGTTAATTTAAATCCAGTAGTCTTTGACTCGATAGATCATTTATATGTTTAAGAAGCTAATAGTTACCAAGGACCAATACCTGACCCTAGACTAGCACCGTGTACTTGTTTCTTTTTAATTGGAATCCATAAAGCTATCACGTATCACATGATTAGTTGGTCCGAAAACTATGACATAATTGGTTTTGCAATATGCTCCCCAATCTTAGCTATGTCCCTACGTGATAGTTTTGTGAGGTTTTCTGTTTTAATTTTCGCGTACAGCGACCACGTTTTCCAACATAGTAAAAGTAGATAATTCAATCTTTTGAAAATCCAAAACAAATTGATAACCGCGAGCTTCTTTTAGACGGCCAGTAATTGAAATAACATCAATTAATTTTTATATAAAATACAACATTAATAATTTATTATACATTTTAAATGCAAATATACAATCAAAAACAACTGTACAAATATTACTAATTTTAAAATTATTATTATAAATTTATTATGGAATAAATTTAATTAACACATTTTACTGTATTTTTATTTTTTGCTATATATTTCTATAATGAAATTCATCAAATCCCCAGGTAAGTTTCTTAATATAGTAATTTTAATATGTTTTAATATAAATAAAATTTGCGCGCGCAAAAAATATTTTTTATAAATTATTCAAAATTGGAGATGAAAGTCGGAATTTCCATAACAAAATAAAAAAAAAAAAAGATTATAAATCAAATCTTTTCTATATTCATGAATTATGCTGTGACCATTTTAATTTTTGGACTGTATTTTTTTAAATAAATTGTAGTTATTTTAAATTTCTTTATTTTGATGTTTTTTATGCTTTTCGATTATTTTGCTGTATATTCATAGCTCTACAAATTTTCTATATTATATTTTAATAATACAATTTAATTTAAACTAATTTAATCGTTAAAAATCACGAGAATGATCCAAAATAAAACCAAACAAAAAGTCGTACTTATGAGATGGCTAATAAAAATTTGTTATTCATCACAATATTTATGAATTTGTTGAACGATATTTGGGTTTTTATATACATATGTATATCATTTTTTTTTTCGGTAAAGTGTATAGATCATTAAAGTATAATGAACCCACTAAATTGGATCAAATGACACAATGAAAATGGACAGTAAAAATATATAATTTATATTTTTTGTGAGTAGGTTGAAAGTACATATAAATATAAAAATATGCGAGCATAAATATTTTAAATATATTGTTATTAACATAGACGCATTTAACCGGAAATTAAAGTTAATATATAACAAACGTCAGCAAAAAATTTTAGTAAAATTTAGTAATTTTCTAGTTTAGAGTATGGAAATAAGAAACTAAATTTATTAATGTTTTTTTTTTTTTGGTAAACGAAAACTCACTGTTTTTAATTCGGAGAAATTCATAAGTTATGGTTCAGGTTTTATGGATTTTTTTTTTGCGGTTCTTTATATATTTTTTTAAAATACTAATAATTTTAAGGTTTCATTTAATTAAATATGTTTTTATATTTAACATTATATAAATTTTAGCATATTAATTTCTTAGAATTTATTTAAATGTAATTTGTTATAGTTACGTAATATGAATTTAGGTGTATAATGAGAAAATACCCTACACCTCAACGCAAATTTTATATTAACCTTATATGATATGAATTATAATTTATTTAATCATCATGAATGATTCATGATTTGAATTCTGCCAAATCAGGAGAAAATGGTATGAAATTATGGTTTCAGGATAATTTAATTATCATTTACACTGGTGACAAGGACAGTGAGAGAAATTGGTCAATAGACTTACTTAAATACAATAGATCTTAACACGAGTGTTGTAATATATAATCATATATATCATTCACCTATTTAGTTGACTATCTGATTCCTATTAAGACCAAAAATTGTCAGTCAGAAGGTAGTTAACCGATTTAGATTCATAAAGTAAACCGGTTGGTTCCAGCATTATTAGTTTAATATTAATATAAAGTGAGACAATGCGCAAAATAGAGGTCTAGTATTGGTAAACTAAACGTTTACATTCATTTTTTTCCTAAATGTGGAACACAAGAGAGCACTTCGATCTTCCCGAGGAATTGTTGGTTTATAGCCCCTTTCCCTTCCAAAACTTAATAGTTAAAGAAGCAAGGATGTTTCAGGAAGCCTTTTTCTAGTGGTCAAGAAGACTTCTTATAAGATGTTGTTTTCTCATTGCTGGCAGAAAATACCTTCTGTCGTTTCGTTGTAATTTAGCTAGAGATGGAAATTTCAGCTAGACCAATTTTATTGAAATGGTAGTTTAAAGGACTGTGTTCTGAATGAAGACTTTTGCTGAGTTTAAATATTTTTTTAATTTTTTTTTTTTTTTTTTTTGGTTTTATTAGTTTTTTTTTAAAATTGAAAGTCCTGGCAGCATATTGCAGTAAATCTTGTGCTCGTGTTCAATTTATAACAAGTTGGAGTGTTCTCTTGGACTACCGCAAAAAGACTGTGGTCCAATGAATTTTGTACTTGAACCAGTTTTTGTAAGGTGGTCTATGTCATCATTTCTTTCAATTCCTATATAAAATCTTGAAACCCACATTGACATTACTTTATCCGTTTTAATCAGACATATTAGGTTTTGAAGATATTCCCAAACTTGTTATGAACCCTATTAAATAGAATATACAATTGTTTTATTATGATGAGCTCTCCTAATGTTTTCCTGAATAAATCGCTCCATCGCAACCATTTCAGCTTACAATATTGGTTAAGATACCAAGGTGCCTTCAGAGGGACGAGAGCCACCTCTATATAAGATGGTTGCTCCCTTTTGTAATATGGATTACCAGTCCTTCCATTATCTGATTATAACTTTGAAAAGGAATTCAAACTTATACTTTGTCGTTATAAAATCCGATAAAACTGAGGTAATTTTTGGGTTGTATATAATTTTTAGGTGTCCTTTAAAGGGTCCTGAAGCATACTTCAGGTTTAGCTAGTAATTATCAACCAACTACAACAATATATTATATTAATTTGATAAATTACTCTTAAAGTTACCGCTTCGTAAGAGTACAATAATAAATTTTCCCCAAGGATACACAAGCATATAAATATAAAAATCAAAACCTTGCAAAAAAAATATTAAACTTTTATTAACAAATTCATTATTAATAAACATTTTATCATACTATCGTTAATATGTCTATCATAATTATGTCCAACTTTAAACCCACAATCAATATTTGTTATCTTTATTATTTTCTTGATTATTATTTTGCCTGTAATAAAAGCTTGCGAAAAAAAATGTGTGTAATTAACTAATTTATAATATAATTAAAGAAAATTTTAACCTACCCTCTTAAAGTAAACTTATAACATTTAAGTCGTAAAAGAAACGCTGCTGCGTAAATTCTTTATACGTACATACATATACAAAAAATAAAAAATCTAATATAATAAATAAAAAAAAGGAAACTCCCTGTAACCTAAATTTACTTAGGAAAACCTAAAAAAAAAAATCATTTTATCCTTGAGGTAAAATAATATTTAAATAATTTTTTTTGTGGTACACCACAAAAATAGTATTTTTTTTAGTTTTAGTCTTTTGGGAATGTCAAACCTACAAAAACTTAACTAATTTACTAATTCAATAATAAACTATTGTGTATGAAGAGTTGGAAGTATAAAATAAGTAGATAGTTTAGGAAGGTGGTCTTATATTTGGGATGTCCGCTAAATAGTTTACTTCTAATATTAATGAATGAATATAAATGTATATTTAAGGAGCGGCACTGACAGCATATTTGGAAAATTTTTAAGTTTTTTTTTTTTTTTTGTTTTTAATGGAATTGTTTTGGCCTTGTTGTTGGATCGATTAAGTCATAGCTACTTCATTATATAATACAATTTTAATTCGTTAATTATATAAATATTAAATTATTTAAATTATTCCTGAATTTTTTACCAAAAATAATATTTGTATAAGCTAAAAATATTTATAAAAATCAATAAAATCCTTTATTTATTCAAGTCTCTTCGCAAAATACAAACCGAAAAAAAATCAATAAACCAGAAAAGTCATGTATTTTATACATAAATATTAAATTCAAATATATCATATTATAATTGCTAAAACATATGCGTAAATACTCAAAGGAAAAATATATAATTTCATATTTTATACGTTTTTAATACAAAAAAAAAAATCACATATCCTTGAAAAATATATCCACAAGAAAAATATTTCCCAACAACTCCATGGAATTTTTTTTTCTTATTTAAGAGGGCGCAAAGACACTTCACTATGTCAATTTGTCTGAAAGCTAAATAAAAAATCATAAAATAAAGGAAATGCATTCCCCTTATTTTGTTGCTTTGGCTCATGAACCCCAACTCTTAGAGTTTGTCCATACAATTTTAAAGATGTTTTTTTGGAAAACTTTCCCATATCGAAAATAAACAATACAAAATTGTATACCTAAATATTATGGTGGTGTTGGTGTTAAATGACCGAATCTCGTTTACCCGAAACACCAAATCCCGAACACGATATCCCGAAACATAAAATCCCGATTCAAATAATACCGAATAATAATCAAAAACCCGAAAAAATGTTTTCAAGCAATAAGAACTGCCAAAAATATACCGGTAATAAATGGCCCAACATATTCACTAACGTTCTGGTAAGTGTCAGAATTTTTAGTATAGAGTATAGACAGACTTCTAAGAACCCAAAATTATGTTTGTGCAATTTAAATACTCTAATATCAAAACCCCACTTTCGCCCTTATAGTCTTATAGATAATATGGAAGACATTGAAATTTTTTTTGAATTTATCTAAGCTTACAATACAATTAATGATTTCGTTAATAGATGTTCAAATGTGTCATGGTTGGTATAGAATTGTGTGATTCATTAAGACTTTCTAAGACATAATTTTTCCAAAACCATTAATTTTTTTAAATTAATTAAAGTTGTAAATTTCGCATATTTATTATTATTATGGTTATACAGTTTAACTTGAAAGTGATATGTGTTTTTGCTAATCATAAAGAAAACTGCACCTTGTTCGATGCTCACAGTGTATTTTAATACAATTTATTTGTGGTGCCTGCTTTATCACGCTATCATAAAATAATTTATATTTATATCAATTGGCTATGATTATAATTGAAATTATCAAAGTATATTTTATATGAATGCAGATTAAAAGAATTTAAAAATAAATAAGAGGGAATATTGGAAAATAACATCAAAAGCAAATCATTTTAATTAGTTTTCACCATAATTTCTAATCATATTTGCAAATATATTCATCAATATTTCTTCTGCAATATTTTACATTTATAAAGTTATTAAATAAATTTTTGTAATATATTTTGTAATACTGGAATAATTCAATAATTTATAAATTTTTATTTCCTTCATTCTTTATGGATTTTATAAAACTGTTATTGGAAATAATATACTAAAACTTGGAAATGAAAAATATTTCAAAAGAAAATTGTATTTTGAAAAATAAATAAGATGATTTGTAATCATCGGAAAATTATATAAGGTAAATGATTAAATACAGCCCAAATAAAATAGACTAAAATATTTTTAGATTTGTATTCAATCGGAAATTTATAGCTCAACAGTTCAATCAGTTGGGATATGAAGTTAAGTGAATTTATAGAAATTGCTTTGTCATTTATGACAACTATTACCTGCACTTACCTTAATTTCATTAACAAAATATATTATCAATTTATTGACTACAAATTATGAAATTATATAGAATTAATACAATTACTAATAATACAATTTAAATTCCAATCAATATTTCTGTTAAAAAATTAAATTTTATTATTTATTATTAAAGCCATAAAGATTATTAGACTTATCGATAAATTAATTGTTATAAAGTACTTAAAACTAATTCATTCTAGCGTTACTAATTATATTACTTTATGAAATAAAAAAAATATAAAAATATTAAATTTATATTTTGTTTTATTAAGTACAGAAAATATCGATATGTTAAGTACAGAAAAAAACTAATCTTATCTGCAAAATTTCACAAAAAAAAAACAAGTAAATATCGAAAATTCAGCATTTTTTTATATCAAAATTTTTTTTTATTTTTTATTAATATTTGCACATAAAAGGAAATTTTCGTGTGCACTTTACATATTAAAAAAAAATCAAATAATATAGGGGTAGGCCAAAACTAGGAGGAATAATGTACAAAATTTAGAGGTATTCGATTTAGCACAGAATTTCTGAAATTTATTACAAAATTCTTCTTTGGTTGGTAGGATGGTTTTAAGTGATTTGAATTAGGGGGTACTTTTCAACACGCACTGAAGTCTTATTTAAAGGCTGGTTTGGTTATACTCTCTAGTCTACCACCTTATTTCTAATTGGAACGGGTTGAATTACCCTATTTATATGAATTTTACAAATTTGACATTCCCGCTTTTTATACAGGAAAAAATTTACAAAAATCTTAAAAATTCTTGTTGGACGAAGGAACAAGGACTTTTCCTATTCTGCTGCATGTTTAGGAAGTGTTTAATCATAACTTTGCAGTATGATTTCTGAAAATTGTGTAATCCGTAACAACTTAAGTTCATTTTTAAGAAATGCCATCTCTTTCTAGAATTTGGAGTCGCCCCCCAAACAACTTTGGGTGTTGACAACCGTTCTGTGACACCCAACTTAGGAGGTAACATCGTTTAGCCCAAATATTTTTTATTCTTTGATATCAAGAATATATATTTTATATAATTCTGTAATTTCGGTAATATATAAATCTTACAGAACGCGTTCTTTCTATCACAACACTTCGAATTATATTCAGCGTAAAAAATTACTGAAAATTTCTTATTAAATAAAATGGCAATGGTTTTTTTTTTTAATTTTTAAATCGTAAAAAAACTTTTTTTTTTTGTTGATTTTGGAAATTTAAAAAAATCCCCAACAAAATTAATAATTTTTTCAATATTATTCACGTGGTGGGTGCAGTGTGGCTTTTTTTGGATTTTAGTATTTTGCATATAAATGCTTTTTATATAAATTGAAAATACTTTTAACACGTTTGCACAAAAAAAAACTGTTTTCATACTTTGAATGCTACACCAAACTACCTTGAACCAACAATTACTTAGTGATATGAATCCAAAGCATATTTAATTTAATGTTACTAAGTAAATGCGGGAAATATTATAAAAAAAAATACATAAAAATTTAAATTTTGTAAAAAGAAAATTTCACTTTCATTTTAATTTAAAAGTGTTAAAAAACACGTAATATTATTAGCAAATATAAAAAAAGTACTTATTTTAAAATTAGAAATATAATTATAGATATTAATTTTTGGATAATTTTATTATTAATTTTGTTGTTTGATAATTTTATTAACATTTATATTGTAAATAATAAATTTAAAAATAAAATTAATAGAAAATGTTTTAGAACAATTTCTAGAAACAACTTTTATGCTTTCGGTTGTAAACTGTTATTAAATTAACATATTGAATCATTGAATGTCCACCGTCCATTAATGGCAGGTAGTTAAAGTTCTGAATCGCTAAGCTGTTGAAATCCTAAATGTTGAATTAGGTAATGGAGATTTTTATTTTGTGGTAGTTTTTATATCAAAACAGTCCAAGTCATATTAATAAAAAATAAATATATTCATTCTTGGCAAATTTGAAATATAAGGAAGCCAATAGAAAAATATCAATGGTTTATTTTACATTTCTACCCATGTGACTTTAATTTTATCGTTTTTAATTCTATATTCCATGCGGTGTAACTAAAAGTCTGTCCATTCAATCTCTATAAAATTTCGAATTAAGCAATCATATATTAAATTATGATCTTGAAAATTAGTTTTCAAATAGGTGCAGAATATAATACTGTAAGATGTTAAGTAAGTGAGTGGTTCATTATTTGTGTAAATTGATCCATTCAAATATTCAGGAATAATGCATACGACAGGAAACTGTAAATACAGTGTGGCTTCTTAAACTGGAACAAAACTAGATAACAAACTTATTTTTTTGGATGCAATCCGACATGATATCAGAGTGCAAAGATAGATTAAAACAATTTAAAATTTGGGAGAACAGAAATATGATGAATTAACTAAATGAAAATGGTACCATTTTATATAACCATATATAGTCAAGAAAATGTAAAGATTTTAATATGAATGTCCAATCTTCCTTTTCTACCTTATCTTTATTTAAATATAAAAAAAAAACTTATCAATTTCGTTGCCTTTTTTTATTTATTTTTGGTTCGTTTTGATTCTTCATGCATCCGTGCCAAAATATTACATAAAAATTTAAAATCGTTTTATATGCACATACATTTTTGATTTTTTTTTAGATACTTTTGTGTTATTACAGTTTTATTTATATATTTACATATATATTTTAAAAAATTATAATGTTCTGTTCTGAATATAATCTGCATATATGTTTGCCCTTTTCCATTACATATTTATATTACATAAAAAAAACATAAGAATATATGATAATTTTTTAAACTCTTTAAAATTTACTTATATTTATATTCTTTTTGTTATGTTCTTATATAAATATATATATGTGTGGACTATATGCTATATATAGATACATAATTTCCTATGTTGTGATGCCCAAAACTTTATATCTATCTATAAGATACTTTACATTATACTATTTTATATTATTTATAGTTTTGATTATGTTGTTATTGTTGTTAGCATAATATAGATAAAATAATTGAGGGACACATTTTAAAATCATTTTAAAATCGACTGGTGTTGACTGTACAAACAACTGAAAAAACAACAGCATAAAAATTAAGAAGGATACAAAATACAACTAATAAAAAAAAATATGAAGAATATTTTTTATAAGATCAATTTTTTGTTTTCTTGTTTTTCTTATGATTTTTATTTCCAAAAATATAATTTTGATAATATGACGTATCACCAATTTATATTTCAGGGATTTTTATATTATCCATGTCTTTTTTACTTTGTCAGTTCATATGGATTTTTGTGTAAAATTTTCTGCTATTTTTACTATATATGAAATACATACATTTGAAAATTAAATGACTCACAATTCTTGGCATTATTTTTGTGATAAATGTTCACCACATATACGAACATTATAAGGATGAGTCAGTGTCCTAATTTTAGAATAATGATAAAAAAAAATCCAATATTCCATTATGTATAAAGTAGAAATTTTCCATGTATAAAATTATCTTTAAATATAATTTTTACATATATAAATCAATAAAATAAAAAAAATGAAAATTTTTGATTTCACTTTTTATATTATCAAACATCAAAAAATGTATTAAAATAAGAAAAACATATATTAAAACTTGAAATTTATACACCCACAGACCATGACCATTAACTGGATAAAAATATACAAATTCAATTGCCCACATAAAATATGAATCCCAAAAATAACAAATAAATAAAAAACACTGACTAAATGCATTAATAATAATTATTTATATATTATTAATAATTTATTTTAATCTTCAATTTCAGTTTCTTTAAATTTGTTTGTTAATGAAATTCCTATAAATAATTTTTTTTTTTTTCATTTATTTAATTTAAATACACGCACAAATCTTAATAATGATAATCATAAACCCACGACCTACGTCCCAAAAAAAAAAAAATCTTTCTGAAGGAAATCGTAACTCTGAGTAATTTCAGTTATAATAACAATAATTTTGTGGAAAAAATCATGTGTAATAATATTTTTTTTGAGTTAATAGGTCTATTTTTATTTTGCATTTATTTCATTATAAATCTTAAAATAATCCTTTACAATTTCTTACCAGATTTAGGGTAATGGTAATAAATAGAGAGTTCTCTATGAGGCAGAATATTTACATATGCATATTACATTCAGAATATAGGTTTGAGTTCATCTGTATGCTAAAAGCATAACATCTAAATGTATACACCGGATAAGTCAAGGTGGCAAACTTTTTATTTATAGTACTTACTCAGCTTTGCATATATCTGATAAGGAAGATTTAAAACAATTTCGAGTATTCGGTGAGGTACTATCCAATTAATATCGATTTCTTTATGAGATATATTATTTTCTTAAATTTTGAACTTGTTGCAGTTAAAACTTCATCAATATAAATAATCTAATATAAATGTATTAACGTATAATTAAAAAACTTGAATATCAATAACTAAAATATTCAGTCATAGACTATTATTATATATGAATATGGCACTGTAATCCATTTTATCATCCTATAACAGTTTTAATAGCGGCTAAAAATTAGTCATATAAAATATATTTATGAAAATATTTAATCAAAATTTTATTATTTACACAAAACATTTAAAAACCATTTGTTATTTATTGCAAAAATCAACAAATTAAATAATAAATTATTGAGTAATTCCTTTAAATATATATAAGAACATAAAAATTATTTGTATTATTATCTGGTCTTTTTCGAAAACAGTTTTCTAAAAGCTACTGAAAACGATGTGAAATTTTGTATTTTCAGATTTTGTAATTTCATAAATAATAAAACTTTTCACTCCAATTTAAAAACAAAAATATATTGAATAAATATCCAAGTCGAACTGATAAGAAAAGTAATTTTATTTAAACTTTTATCGATTTATACAAAAAAATGGTAACTTTAAATCCTTGAGTTGATGTCATCAGCTAATTGTAGTTAAGTCTTTAATTTACATAGTAACTTAAATGTATGTATTATAATCAGAGAATACTAAACTAATAATCGAAAATTTTCTTAAATTATCCTTAAATTTCTTATTTTAGTTTATTTCGGTTCAATATTTCCACAATTTACCCTATTTTTTTACACAAAAATATTACTCACTTTTCTGATGGGTTTGGTATTATTGGTTTCCACAATAATTTGTTGTTGTTCAATTTCAATTCCGTCTGACATATTTATGTTTAGATATATATTAATATGTATAATTTATATATATATATATATAAATAGATTATGTATGTATGTATAATTATTTAATTTTATTTTAATCCTTCGATGGGATTTTATATGTTAAAGTTTTATTCACAATTGGCTTAGCTTCGTAAATAAGGTAAATGCTCTTAATCAGCTAAGCACAATCAGATTATCGCTATTTTTTTAGACTATTTATATATATTATAATAATTTGAAATTACAGAATAATGAACTCGTAATTACCACTTTAAATGTAAAACCGGGAAGAAGGAAATATTAAAAAAAAAATTATTTTTATTTTAATTAATTTCTTTACAAAATGCGTAATTTCAAATTAACCGAACCATAGACAAATTAATAATTAAAAATAAAAAATCAAATTTTAATAACCACGTAAGATACGATTTTTTTATATTGTATATTATTAATTATAAAATTTAATGTTAAAACAAAAAAAATTTGAACTTTCAGTTTTAATTTTAAACTTTTTTTTATTTTCTGGAAAATACCGGCTCGACTTTTTAAACTGAACTGAATGCTATTTTCGAACAGAATGACTAGCTATGCAATTTTTTTTCCTTCATATTTTTTGTGTTTGATATAAATTTTTTGGGAGCAGCTACATTGAATTATTTTGAGCCGGTAGTCGCTTTATTATATCGCTACACAATAAAATTATTATTAACTACAAGTTCATTTCATAAAAAAATAAAAATTTTATGTTCCGGAGAGAGAGCTACAAAAAAAAAAAAAAAACATAAAAAAAAAACATTTATGAATTAACCATTTTTATCCATGGATATTTGAAAAAAGTTTGGGTGGAACGAGTTTGACAAGTTGAAAGTGGTCTTGAAAATGAAAATTTACGTGTTTTTTTTTTTTTTTGGTTCAATGATGAAATGAAGAATTAGCATCGTAGCAACACAACATCCGAGAGCAACGAAAATAATGAACGAGAGCATAAAAAAAAAATTGTATCTTCCTCACTATAAATAACATCAGAAAAATGGACTTTAAAAAATTTATACAAGAATGGTTTAAAGATTTTTTTTTATGTATTTTGGGTTTCCTTTAGGATTTTCTTTATACATAAAGATACTTTTTTGTGCACTTGCTAAAAACTTTATTTTTTTTTCTTATTTAGATGCAAAGAATTAAAAATTTTTATGTATGTAATAAAATTATAACCGGCTTTAACATAATTTTGTTTGTATTTGTTAGTAAGTATATAAATGTGTTCCCCCGAAGATTATATATAAATAATTATATATCATGATATAAATTTTCATTATTGCTAGTTGGTTGTACATATAATATATAAATGGTAAAATGTCATAGCCTTTTGAATAATTTAGTTTAATATGCGACGAGGTTATTTATAATATATATTTTATGTGGAGTGAAAATGATTGCATTGGAAAATGATGGGCATGTTTTTCATTTTGTTTTTCATTAATTTTAGAATGAACTAAACAGAAAGATTATGTAAGAATATAAAAAAATTCATTTATTTCACATATGTAATATATTTAGGACAAAAATATACAATAATAATTATAGCTTCTACAAAGTGTTTTACTTTGTATTTTAATGTGTTTTAATATAATTGGAATTTCCTATTTAGATGAATGACAATTGTTGTTTAATCGTTTTCTTTAACCGTTTAGTTACTAGCAGATACATTAGACCACTCTGTTTGGTAACCATATTATTTGAGAGTTTATAAATATTTAATTATAGAAATGTAAACAGGTAATTTATAATTATTTATTTTATACATTTTAAACAGCCTCACATATACCACAATAGATCAACATATAAATACATGAATCAATATCTAATTATTTCTGAAAGATTATCCTATTGTTGAATAGAGTTCAATAACATTTAAATGTGGTATTCGTTGCAAATTTAAATAGTTCTATTGTGATGCAATTTCGAGAATTATAAGATATTAGAAGATTGAAAATATTGGTTTATATAGACTTGTGGTCAACGTATCGCAATTATTTTAGAATTATGAAAAGTTAAGAAATTTATAATCTAATTATACTTAAACTTATTTTTCAATTAAACGCCTTTTAGAGGAAATCATTAATTTTAGATATTTGGATTTAAAAATGTAATATTTTTTCTTTACAAAATGCGTTTAAGAGTTTTTCCATTATCCTATCTACAATATGAATTATAATTTTAGTTAATTCTATACAATCAATCTTAATCATTTATTTTTAATATTATATAGTAATTCTTTGTACATATATTTTCTATTTTTAATCTTCTTTAATTATATACTTTGCACCTGGAGATATTTTGTGAAATTGAAAGTGCATTCAGGTTCTTTATATATATATGTATACTAAATATATAAATTTTCTTTGATTTTGTTTTTCTATTTTCCCTATTTTTTACATATACGATATACATATATTACATATTATATATTACTACCGTTAAATATTATAAAACATATAAAAATATCTCTCAGATACAAATTAGAAAATATAATTTTATTTCTCTCTGGGCATGACAGAAACAATTCTCTTTGTTGTAGCCGGCCGTCTCGTTATATTTGCATTTTAATTTTGATCATGTTTTTTTTATTTCTATTTTATATAATGAAAAGCTTTTGAAAAAAAAACTTTTGAAAACTTAAATATAGACGAAAATAATGCAGACTAAACCCAGACAGAAATCATGTATACAAAACTATGTTATAGTAGTATGTTTACACTCATTTTTTTTATATAGATTTTTGTGTATCTATCTGGGCAATTAATACATCAACATATCAAACATTTGTATGATGGTAATGGCAATTAGGATGGAGTGAAAGTTTTCAGAACTATGAGGTGGTCGAAAGTTCATAGTCTTTACTTTACGACCATGATTAAATATTATAATATATCGAAAGAATTTTTGAAATAAACAAATGTTATTGTCATATCAAGACAATTACATTAAATTTCCATATAATACAAAAGTAGGTTTCAAGTTCTTCTTTATATTAACCATTAATCCAGGAACTAAATTTTATATGAAATATGATTTTATAGTGAAAATATGTATAACTGATTTATTGTAAGTAGTGATGGATAGTGTAGTTTTTTAAATTAAAGATTAGTATTATAGATATTTCAGTTTTATAGAAAAGAAAAAAAATCAATTTTTGTTGATTATGTATGAATGCCAGATAACTCCTTTATATTCCTTCGCTGTTACCATTGAATGCAGCTCGTTTTTTTAATGATTCTCCAGATCCTCGGTACTCCAAACTACCCGAATCGATAATTACCTAGGTCCTAGGATATTTATTCCGCTTCTCTTAAGACTTGAACAGTTAATAATATATATATACAACTATTTAAATGTTTGCTGGTATCCTTGTTGTATCTTGAGCCGTTTTAAATACAATTTACATACATTTCATAACAAATTCCACAGTTGTGAGATTCTGCCTGTTTTTATCCAATCAAAAAAAAAACTGCAAATCAGCAAATTAAATTTTATTCTACAACTTCAAAAATTTTAAATAATTTTAAAAAGCTTTAATATAAAAATCTGTATATTTTCTATAATAAATCAAGCACCTAAAAGTATGCTTCGTTTATTTTGAATACATATTACTAATTTATTTTATTGATTTTCGTATACGTAATAAAAATAAAAATTATTTTATATGTAAATTTACTATGACTTTTTCTTTTTACTCTCTATATTTAAAAATCAAATAAATCACATCTTATTCTGCCCATACATTATACAACATGTTTATCAAAGTGTTGACAACTGGGTCAGGTTGTATCATTTGTGGGATGGACAAATTTACAATACGTTGACAACCATTTTGACGGTTGACGAATCGGTTGAAGAAATATTGAAATATGTGGTGATTGTAAGTTATACAATCAAAATGACATTTCTTTACGTTTTATATCAAAAAACATACTATGTTTCTATATGTGTTAATATTATCAATATTTTTTATTAATTGAAATAATATTAAATTTTAATTATTTTTCACCCAATTTTTCTTACAGATTTTTTTTTAATATTTGACACTATCCCGAAAAAAATAAATAAAATTCAAATGTTTTTTTTTACAAAACGGTTGTAAACCAAGTTAAAATGTGTGTAGTGAAAATTTGCAATCAGCTTGACAAACAGGTTGTATTGTGTATAGACAGCATAAAGTAAATATTTAATTATAGATGGATGTGTAATTAAATATACACGAATTATAATTATATTTTCATTAACATTTTATAATTACATATTTATATAATATTATATCATTTAAAAACTAATATAATTTTATATCTGCAGGTTGTAAAATTATAAACAATTTAATATTATAAATATACAAATTTGTTTATTACTAAAAAAAAACTATCAATTTTAAATTTTACAATTTTAAATAGGCACAACAAAAAAAAAAACTATTTATTAAGTTAATTAGTTTGCATTTAACAGATAAAAACATAAGTCAATAACAAACCGGAATGAATACATAACTGATTTAAAATTTCAAATTCCAAAAATATCTGAAAGATTAAATTAAAAGATTATTGAAAAAAAAAATTGATTTGTTGTTGTTGAGATGAAAAAGAAAGTAGAAATATTTATAAAATCGAGAAAAAAGTTTTAAATTTTTATTTTGATTTTTTTTTTTTTTAAATTAAAATTATTGGCTCTAAAATCGCGTTTTTGTTTTGGTTTTTTTGTGAGTAGGATAATGAATTAGTGTGAAAATTTGAATTTGTCGTTTTTTTTAAAAAATTTTTTATTATGTCCATCAACGGAGATTATTAGTTAATTTGTAAATGATACTAAATTCATATTAGTTTTATTAGATTTTAGCTTTTAATTTAGTTTACCATTTTAGCAATTTTTTTATAGTAATTTTTTACATTTCAATTTTTTACATTATTAAATTATATGTGATTTAAGGCCAACGAACAGTCCTGATCCTGATAACAACCTCTGTCCAAGACTCCAAGTTTAACACTACTTTGAAACTATTCTACTCACAATTGTGAACCCTTGCTAGAAATTGAAGTTGTTTTAGAACAGCCACATGGCGCGGCCAGCAAGTGTAATGTTTGCAATTGTTCTGCGCTTCCAAAGACCAGTGATACCTGGCCTTGGGCAGCGCAGAACAATTACATACGATATGTGTGAATGTATATTTTCGCCCGGTACTTTGCAGTTACGGTTAAACTGGTTATACGGAATGCCTAATCTAACTACATGTTCGCCAATGTACCGTATACACTGGCGTTCCAGTCTTGCAGTCTGATCATAGCGACATAGAAAGCAATTAGCAAACCGACAACTTGGATGGAAGATGTCGAAGTGCACATCAGAAAAAACTATCGCTCTGTCCTCGGTTTATTGATTATGCAAAAAAGTGTGATAATTATTGGTTAATGACAAACAGGTTTGTTTATCTGTTAATATAAAGAATCTGATGGAATATTACCTCATTGGTAATATCCAACAGGCAAGTTGTCACGATGCTATAGATATTTTTAGAAGATTCCAATGCCAATAATTTTCTGTGTCTGTCAAATTCTTAACCGAAGAAAGACTAAGTCTCCTATCAATAATTATCAATTTACACAAATTCGAATTCAGATATGCAGATATTCAATCCTTAACCGATTGGGGACATATGACATATGATTAGGCATTCCATATAATTAGTTTTGCGGTAACTGCAAAGTACTGAGCGAAAAATACCCACATTTACTATATAAACAAGCAAATATTGATACTATTGCTGGGACAATATTAAATAAATTTACATTTTAGACTATGTTGGCATTCATAGTAAAGAATTCTGTCCGTTTCCAATATTATTTTATAACAGTGTAAATTATATAATGAAATTTTCGAAAACTTTATTGTAATTCAGAAAATTATTATATCTTTAATAAAATAATTAGTTAATTAGTGAATACCAATTTAAAATTAGTATTTTTTAAACAAATTTTTATAACTATATAATCATTTTATTTATTCTATTCAACAAATTTCTTGTCAATAATTAATTGTCTTGATTTCATTTCAAAATATCATAGATCTTAATTAAATGGCACAGTTCATTCCAACAATTTTCTCTTGTATATACTATATAAAAGTAATTTGTTAAGTTTTGAAATTTAGTATCACGAATCAAGTGACCTAAGACAGTGAATTTTTTTCCAAAATGACAGTAAGTTTATATTTTAATTAAGATTTTATGATTTCCAAACATTTCTTTTAATAAATTTCAGAAATTTTGTATGTTATTTATCATGCTGATAATTTCTGTAAATTATTGTTCAGCAGGATTCCCATTTAGACAAATTCCACAACGTCGGTTTAATGAACTTTATTATATACCATCAATTATAGATGATCCTGATGCTTTACCAAATGGTATACTTTTAAGATTATTTGAAGATCATTTTGGTAAAAGATTTCAAATAACAAATCAATATGGTACATCAAGAGAACTGCCATTAAATCAACTTCCATCTGGTTATATAGATGATCAGGCCCAGAGTAATCTGCCTAAATATAATAATGGTAAACCACAACAAAATCATTTTAGAAAACCAAATCCAAAACATGGTCGGAAATTTTTAGAAATTATACATGAAAATTCTCCAAGTGATTTAGATGAAAATATTATTAATAATGAAATATTACGATATTTTTCATTAGCAAATTTTGGACCACTTGATGATGATATTTTCTCATTTAAATAAGAAACTAGGGAGTATCGTATAAGGATTAAATTTTCAACAATATTACAAGCCAATATTTGGTTCATTTCATTGTATCATTATTAAAATTAAAAATATTTAAAAAGAATAGAAAAATAAAACTTTTACAAAAAACGCAAATCGTTGATTTTTAAATAATAAATTTATCTAATCACATAAATTTATGATAATACACAGTTCATTTTTAATACTAATAACTTAAAATAATATTTGTAATAAATTAATTCATTACTATAAACTAAATAAAATTTTCATACATATTATTTACCCCAACTTGGTGGACCTGAAGAAGCTTGGAAACCACCTTCTGTTGGACCTGATTCATTTATTAATTGAATAGTTTTTTCAGCTGCACCATTTGAATATTGTCCTGCTTGATTATAATCACCCAAATTTCCTGAATTTTCATGAATAAATTGAATAGTTTTTATATCTTCTTGTCCACCACCATTCGAAGATGCTTGATAACCATTATTACCTTGAGTAGCAAGTCCAGAAGAATAAATTGGATTAGAATTTCCTCCTTCATGTAGAATTTGTAAAGTTTTAACATCTTCACCACCTAAAACTCCATTACCAGATGAATATCTTGTATCTAAATTGCCCCCTGTATATCCACCATTTCCTTCATGAATAATTTGTAATGTTTTTACTTGTCCACCAACGGATCCACTCTGATAATTACCACCAGAGAAACCGCCAGAAGATTGCCCATTTTCATTTAGAATTTGAAGAGTTTTCACATTATCACCACCAAAACCAATTTGATTTCCTGAAAATCCTCCACCTAATTGAGAATTATAACCACCAGCCGCCGAATTACTATTTTCATGTAAGATTTGTAAAGTTTTAACTAAATTACTATCAGAATTTCCAGCTAATGAATTATCACCAAATCTACCATCATTTAGTTGATTACCTTCTCGAACTATATGTAAAGTTTTAATTGATTGGGTGTTATCAATATTTCCTACACCGTTATTGTAACCACTGCCACCGAAATTACCACTGTCACGAACAATTTGATAATTTTTAAAACCACCGCCAATATTACCGCCAAAACCACCAGCAGAGTATCCACTACCATCACGAATAATTTTTATTGTTTTAATATTGCCATTACTGCCACTATATCCACCAGAGAGTCCTCCACCAGAATTTACACCTTCATGAATTATTTTTAAAGTTTTTACATTGCCTTCAAATCCTCCGTTTTGTATACTATTAATGTGCTGCCCACCATATCCTCCATAACCCGGAGCTCCTTTACGATATAATTGAAATGATTTTACATGACCACCTGGTCCACCTTGAAATATATTAGGACCACCATGTCCACCAAATTGACCTCCATGTCCACCAGGACCACCTCTATAACCAGAAGGGCCAAATCCATTTCCCGGTCCACCATTAAATCCGCCTGGTCCTCCATGACCACCATTAGTTTGTCCATTGCCGTTGCCACCGCCACCAGCAAAACTTGTCAGAAAACTCAATAGTCCTCCGTGGGCCATTGTCACAAAAGCCAATACGCAAATTATTACCTATAAGAAGTAGAAAATTAATTATAATCCTTAAAATTTCTAAAATTGCAAATGAATAATCCAATTTGGTTTGAGATATCCCGAATAATTTACCTTCATTTTTTTATAATTTTTATATTTATCGTTTATTGTATATGATTAGGTTTTCTATGAAATGGAGGAACTGTGGTGATTTCGAAATTGTGAAATGCTTTTATACTAATATTGGTTACATCGATAACATAATTTCTGTTTTTTTTTTTTGCTAATGAAAGTTTGTTAACTTTAGTTTTTCATTTCTTCTGTTGTTGTTTCTTTTTGTTTTTAGTTAGTTTTGTTATGAAATGTAAATCATAAATTTTAAATAATTTTTTTTAAAATAATATGATAATAAATATAATATGCAAAATGAAAAATAAAAAACATATCTTCTCCCCAAAAATATGCGGAATATGTGACAGACATATTATTATGAATAGAAATTCCATATTTGAAATTGATTTTAACTGGTCATTTAAATTAGATTTTTATGCTTTGCCAGTTAGTAAATTTACCATAAATTGCAATTTTAAACATCTGGTCAAAAAAAATTATTAAGGCCCGGATATGTTGCTAATTATTTATTATTATTCAAATTTATTATAATAGCTTAATTCGGTTAACGCTATAGATTGTAGAAGAGAGGATATCATGTTTTAAAGATTGTAATTTTGGTAAGCAATTGGTATAATTTGCAATTGAATTATATAATTATTAGAAACTACTTGATGTGATTGTGGTTTGAGTAAAACCATATAGTATACAAGCAAAGCACCTGAAATCATCCAGCAATAGAATAATAGTTTTAAAAATATGAAATATTCAACATTAAGTTAGTATGGAACTATTGCCTTGCGTAATCGCTGTATTAACAGCCATATTATTCTTGAGATCTCAGGGAAAGTAAACTTTAAGAATTGTACTCTAGTTCTAGGTCCATTCACATTATGTTAATAAAAAGTTCATACATTGAAAAAAAAAAAGTTCATACTCTTTTTTTTGTTATACCAAAATAATTAACTGTAGTTTTATCATTAAACTTTTATATTTTCACAATTAATTTTCTACTCATGTCTAAAGTTTTCATCCAATTTTCGGTTATCTCAATTATTTTATAAATGAATAAATTTTTTATTCTGGGTCTAATTTTGCATCGCAGCAAATTAGAAGATTTTTAGTTTGATTGGTTAGTTGTTTTTAAATGTGTGGGAATTTCGAAACACAGTATGTGTCCTACGTCGACTCATCTAAGCGACAACTGATCTACATTATCATAAAGTGGTGATCCATCACTTTGTCAGCCTTCAGATTACCTGGGCCTTCAAGATTTTTTAGAAAGAAACTACAAAATTTCCTAAACCTTTTATGTTTCTAATTGCATAATAAATGTTTCATTGTCACCTCCTCCCTCATACACCCTCGAATAGTCGTAATCTCATTACTTCCTTCCTTAAAAATCTAATTTCTCCTGGTATATAATACTGGCCGTTGTCTTGTTCATTTCCAAAAGTATTTTGGTCTTTTTATGGTTAGGAATGGCCTTAAAGCATATTTGTATACATCCGTTCTGATTATTTTATTTTAAAGTGCTATTTCTATTGGCTCAATTACTTACTAAGCTTTTTAATTTGTACCGAGGGGTAATATATCTTGTAGACATCTAAATAGACATCAGTAGCAGTTTTTTGTGCTAGTTTATCAAATAATGAACAGCTGACCAGAGATGTTTTACGTTATTACGGATTGCTAATAGGTTAAGATTATTTTTACATATATTTACTAATCTTGAGTATGTGGAATATCTCCACAATGATTTTAAGGCCACTTGGCTATCTGAACATTTATACTTATTTTAGTAGAATCATCAACACTTAATTTAGTTTGCTCATCGTTGTTTCCTTAAATCGAATTTGTTAGTATACAGTTTCAAGATATTCGAAAATTTCTCGGAAATACATTTAGAATTTACTTAATTTTATTTTGACAGTTTCTCAATATATTATAAATAATATTAATAACTTAATCAAAAATTTATAAAAATTAAAAAATTTAATTACAATAAACAAAATTTAATTTAATTATTTTCAAAAAATTTCATTGTTAGCCTATCATTATCATCACAATGTTGTAGTAATTAAAGTAATCTTTTAAAATCCATTTGCATATCTCATTGATGTTCATTTTATAAATTGATAGTTTAAGATTAAAAATGATTGTGTAAGAAAAATTTCTATTTATTATTCCTAAAAATAATTAATTTTATGCATTTTCTTTTTTATATTTATTTTGGAATAATCGTTGTAATAAATAAATTAATTATAAATGGAAAATAGTAAATATAAAATTTATCACTGAAATTTATCACTCTATATAATTTACACTGCAAAAAAAAAAAACATATTTATATTGTATTAACTTATGTTATTTAATCAGGGGCTTACTCAAAGATCAGTGCATCATCATATTTCAAACTAATATTATAAGTTGACTTAAAAATTTCTGGGTTTGTTGGTTTTAAAGGTTAAGGAGCTACTTTCTTCCATGCATTGAGGCCTTCTACTCTCCTGTTGCCTGGTGATCACCTTTTACTTCTATAATGAACTTTATCTTACTTAACTACTTCTATAATGAACTTAATATAGCTTAATTCTTTAATGAACTTGATCTTCACATCAAAATATATAATTGTGCTAAATCTTACGTAGCCCTTCGTCACGGCAGAGAATTTAAATGAATATTATTTTTCTCAGTGTACAATTTATTTGTTTTAAAATATTCACAATGTCATTAATCAGTTTTTTAAGCTATTACATTCGTTTATTTAATGTAAATTATATTATTTTTATGATTGATATGTTGAAGTTCAGAAAGATTGAATTGAACATTAAATAAAGCCGTAATGTAAATATATTTAAATTCCCATTTCTTTTACTTAAAATATGAGTAAAGTTAGAAATATTTTGGAAACAGTTTGAAATAAAATTGTATTACTTGCAATCATAAATTTAAGGTGTTTCTGTTTTATGATAATAAACCTTTTACTGCCCATGTACTATCCAATTTGGTTGTACAACTTGTTTTGGAAAGTTGTACCGTTTGTGGTTATGGTTAATGGTTGGTTGTAAGTTGTAAGGTGTATAGTGTATAGGGAAATTGTACAACCAAGATTTTATTAAAACACTTTTTTGACAGTTGGCCTGAAAATTTAAAAAAAAATCAAAATTTGATGGTACAGCATTAGCATGTGGCGTGGTTTAACTACCAGTCGTACAACTAACATGGACAGTGTATGTGCATCATTATAATTAATATTCATTTATTAAAAAAAAAAAATTAATAACATATTTTAATATATTTTCTAAACATAAGTAGTTTCTAAATTATTATATTGAAATTAATATTACATTATTTTGTTTTATAAAATAACTTGATAAGTATTAGCTCGTCGA
Organism: Rhamphomyia laevipes; assembly: GCA_963920725.1. Classification (NCBI taxonomy): domain Eukaryota; kingdom Metazoa; phylum Arthropoda; class Insecta; order Diptera; family Empididae; genus Rhamphomyia; species Rhamphomyia laevipes. Next base: position 41,680,153 of record OY987256.1, read on the forward strand.
TTGCCAATTTTAGGCTGTTTAAATGTTCTTGCTGGTGTAAATAATTCCAAATTACTTGGTAATTGATCAATATTTTCAATTAATCTAATTAAATCCTGATCACTAATTGGATTGTTATTATGATTATAATTATTTAATTTCCTATTAGGACCCTTTAAATTAGATAAACTTTGTCCTCTCTGTTGGTATGGACTATGATCCGAAATAATTTTAAATGTTTGGATTGGTTTGCTTCTTGGTGGTGTAGGAAAAAATTGGAAATTTTCATTTGCTAGCTGAAATTTATTATGTTGTTGATGATATTGTTGGGGATATGGCTGCTGATTTTGTTGTTGATATACTTGTTGATATTCTTCTTGATATTGTTGAGGATATTGTTGAATAGTTTGAGATATTTTAATTGGTTTTTGGATTATTTGTTCTATTGGCTGGCTATTATAATTACGGAAATTATTGAAATTTTCATTTATTTTAGGATTAATATTTAAAACTTTTATTTCATATCCTGCCGGAGGGAATGATGATAATATTGGTATATCTTTAATTGAATTTTTAACATGATATTTTGGATAATGGATTCCAGCTAAATTTGACTGTGCATTATTTTCATCAAGAAGAAATTGAATATTTTCTAAGTGTTGGTTAAGGGAAGATTGTGCCCTTGAAGGTGTACGCAATTGAAATCTTCCATTTATATCAATCGGCAATGTTGGATTAGTTCTAATAGTTTCAATAATTTGTTTTGTATCTGATTTGGGTGGATTGTATTCATTTGAAAAATTATTATTGCTGTCTTTTAAAATCGATGTTATACGTGGTGATTTTAATAAAATATCTTTTGGTGTATCGTCAGATTGCAGTATTCTTTTTAGGATAGTTCTTTTTCGTTCTCCAATTATTGTTGTACCTGTTAAATTTCTTATATTTCCACCAGAAATTTTTATTAGTTTTGTTATATTTGGACGATTTTCAATATCGTCACTAAATTTCTTATCGTTACTGGTATTATCATTTAATGTTAATTCTCCTGAACAAGAAATTATTATAACTAGAATCAAAATGAGAATCTGTTTCAAAAAGAAATTTTAATTAAATTTATTATAAATTAATTTAATATTTATATTAAAAAAAATTACTTTCATGGTTCATCGACCATTAAACTGGTGCCGAAAATTTTCAAATATTACTGATCAGAGCTTTTACTATAACGAATGTTTTTATACTAAAAACTCTTTAGTTTTCGTTTCGTTATGAGATGATACCAAAATGAAAACGAAAGTGATGGAATTTTTGAAAAAAAAATATTATTCATTTATTGAAATCATTAATTTAATATGAAAAGAGAAATGTGAATAGTTATCAGAGATACAAAATTTATATGTTAATCACACCTAAAGATTTTAAAAGATTAATATTTTATATTAGTTGATAATACAATTTTGTTTTTTATCGAAATAAAGATTTTTTTGCTGATTTAAAAAAAAAATGTCTATAAAAATATTTTTGAAATGGTTTGCCATTATCCAATTTATTTTAGGTTTTCATATATAAAATTTAAATTAATTACTTGAATAAATGAATTAAATTAAATTTTTATGTTTGTTATAATTCGCATATCTGACTGAGCATAATTAAACTGATCATTTACGGTCGCATTTGATTGTTAAAGACATCAATGTTAATTTACCTAGCAAATGTAATCCAATCAAAATATTAAAAAAATGTTGATTTTATTCAGTGTAAATTAATAGAGAAATTTATTATGTTCGATAAGAATACTTATTTGTATTATATGATAATTGTTTCGTCGGCTGATTACTTGTTGATTTCATAAGTTTAATTTGTTGTTGAAATTATAGCGTTAATAATAATATATTGTGTGATTGTGTCCGATAAAAATACTATATTTGTACTATATAGAATGAAACATGATCAAATTATTATTTCAACTGACTTAATAGCGCCAGCTCTTGCACCAGTAATATCTTATAGTAACTATGATATTAAAATTCAAATTGTCAAACAGGTATTGATTGACCGATTGATGCAAGTTCTATAGTTGATTAATTAGTTCAATCAAATTCACGTTTCCTATCAAATTCACGAATTATAAAATGCATTCTTCATATTATAGCGATGTAATTTATTGACATTCAAATTGGATCTAAACTGGATTATGCTATTATTATGGAAATATAATACACTCTGATGCAAAAAAAAAATTATAATCTAAGTAGGTTCACAGTTAAAAAGCACACTGGTTGCTTCGTTAAAGTGTCGAGTCCCGAACAAGACTCTAATTAGCGCTTTGGCATCATTTTGATACCACTCACAATCGAGAATCGTCACTACAACTAAGTTAATTGAAGTTATTTATAAGCACCTAGTGGCGTTCATGAAGGGTAAGTCTCCATAGGTCATTTACAGGCTAAATCTGACCTGCTCCTGGTCAGCGGTGGGCACTTGCATGCGAAATATGTGTTTGTCTCTTTTTCGCTCATTTTTTTGCAGCTACGGCAATACTGGTTATACGAGACGAGATGCCTAATCACAGTCAAAAAAAGTGAAATGTTTATAATAATTACCATAAAAAAATTATAAAGTTATTAAATTTTGGTATACATTTAACAATTGCCAAGATATATTTCTTCAATTGCCTAGTGTAGGAAATATATAATGTAGGATTAATGATTTATTGGTGGACATAATATAAGGCAAATACAATTGTAGTCCATAACTTACAATTTTCACAGAATACAATAATTATTTTATATTCTTCAAAAAAGACTCACATCAATCCTAGGATTACAAATTAAATTGAAAATGTACACCTAATTTTATTATGAAAAACTCATTTGATAAAATTTGTAAACCAATTTTTGAACTATTTACTTTTTAAGATTTTTGTGGAGAAACTTATAAAGTTTAATGAGCAACATATAAAAGTAAAAATAAACTGTAGGTTTTTGTTGTTTAAAATGTCCAAAGAATAACTATCAAAATCATCATCAACGAGATGGCTAATTATATATTACTATTAAAAGCACATTAAATATGAATATAAATAAACTCAAAACGATTAATTATAAAAATAATATATATTTATAAGTAAAAATATTAAAAATAAAAACAAAACATAAAAATTGTAAAACAATTTACAGCATCACGGAACTTTGGTAAAACTTATTATATTACTGCTCTTAACATTAATTATCGTATCATTAATGTTTACTAATAATCCTAATCAGTTTACTGTGACCATCATGATCTGAATGATGACCTCCTTCATTTATAATTCGTACAGTTTTTACATCACCATGATGGCTATGACTATGACTTTGAACATGTGAAGATGGTCCTTCTTGGATAATTCTTAAAGTTTTGACTTCTTGGTGTATAGGAGAATGCACCTCATGATGTTCCTGTTCATGGTGCTGGGGTCCAACTTGAACAATTCTTATAGTTTTAATATGTGGTTGTTGGTCATGATGAATATGATCATGTGAATTGTCTACATGTGATTGGGTAGATTCTTTAATTATTCGTAATGTTTTGACATGTCCTTGCGTATGATGTGAAACTGGAACATGATCGTGATTATTTTCGTTAATAATTCTTAATGTTTTAACATTACTGGCACCATTTTGTGGTGGCAAATAATCTAAGTTCGGTTCTTGAATATGTTGATGTGATTCAATGGGACCAGATGGTTGTTGTGATGGCAGATAATCTAAGCTAGGTTGTTGAATATGTTGTGCATGATCTAGATGAGACTGAGCACCAATACCATTTGAATGTAATCCACCAATATTTTGAGGTGGCAGATAATCAGAGTTAGGTTCCTGAATATGTTGAACATTTCCATGTTGGGACTGGCCAATTCCATGGATATGCGATCCACCGAAATTCTGTGGTGGTAAATAATCGGAGTTAGGTTGCTGAATATGTTGAGCATTTCCATGTTGGGACTGGCCAATTCCATGGTTATGCGATCCACCGAAATTCTGTGGTGGTAAATAATCGGAGTTAGGTTGCTGAATATGTTGAGCATTTCCATGTTGGGACTGGCCAATTCCATGGATATGCGATCCACCGAAATTTAGTGGTGGTAAATAATCGGAGTTAGGTTGCTGAATATGTTGAGCCCTTCCACGCTGGGACTGGCCTATTCCATGAACATGCGATCCGCCAAAATTCTGTGGTGGTAAATAATCGGAGTTAGGTTGCTGAACATGTTGAGCATTTACATGTTGAGACTGGCCAATTCCATGGATATGCGATCCACCAAAATTTAGTGGTGGTAAATAATCGGAGTTAGGTTGCTGAATATGTTGAGCCCTTCCACGCTGGGACTGGCCTATTCCATGAACATGCGATCCGCCAAAATTCTGTGGTGGTAAATAATCGGAGTTAGGTTGCTGAACATGTTGTAAAGAACCTTGGTTTACTGGACCAATTATTGATCCTGTTTCTTGAATAACGCGAAAAGTTTGTACATGTCCTTGTGTTCCAATGTGATTTGCTGGCGGTATATAATCGGAGTTAGGTTGTTGAACATGTTGTAAAGAACCTTGGTGTGATGGCCCAATTCTAGGACCTGATTCTTGAATAACTCGAACAGTTTGTACATGTCCTTGTGATCCAATGTGATTATCTGGCGGTATATAATCGGAGTTAGGTTGTTGAACATGTTGTAAAGAACCTTGATGCGATGGACCTGATTCTTGAATAACCTGAATAGTTTGTACATGACCTTGTGATCCAGCGTTATTCTCTGGCGGTATATAATCAGAACTAGGTTGCTGAACATTTTGAAAAGAACCTTGATGCGATGGACTAATTCTTGGACCTCCCTCTTGAATAATCCGAAGTGTTTGCACTTGTTCATGGTGGTGCGCTCCAATATTATTTTGATGTGATTGGCCGATTCCATTGACTTGCGATCCACCGAAATTCTGTGGCGGTAAATAATCTACATTTGGTTGTTGTAAATGTGATTCTTGAATAACTCTAAGTGTTTGCACATGACCATGGGATCCTATATTGTTTTGTGGCGGCAGATAATCCAAATTAGGTTGTTGAATGTGTTGAATATTACCATGATGTGATTGACCATTGATGTGATCTTGTTCTGGAAGAGGTAAAGGCGCATCAAAGAATTGTTCTGGTTGATTGAAAGACTGAGGAACAGGTAATGGTGGCGGAATATAATCTTGTGTTGGTTGACTAATAGATTGTTGTTGTGGTGCTAAATATTGTTGTGACGGACCTTCTTGAATAATTCGTAATGTTTTAACCTCATTATGTGATACCGAATCTGGTGGAATATATTCTTGTGATGGCTGCTGACTATAAGCTTGCGTTTGACTAAATCTATGATCATGTACTGGTCCAGTTTCTTGAATAATTCTTAAAGTTTTAATATTACCACTACCGCCGCCATTTACACTAATATCTTGATTTACATTATGATGACCAATATCACCTCCTAATAATCCAGCTGTTACGGTTCCGATAACAGCCAAAATACAAATTATTATCTAAAATTATATAAAAAAGAAATAATGAAGTAATCCGTAAATTAGTAATCCATTATGCAATTTATCCAAAATCGTTTTTTATATAATCCATCAAAAATGCTTTATTTTTTTGTCCGTTTCTTACCTTCATATTTAGTTTATTTGAGTTTAAAGAAGATTTCATTTAACTGGCAGTTAAAATCAAACTGACTGTTGTTGTCCAAGAAACACTTTCTTTTATATGATAAATTTTGCGCAAAAAATTTATAATATCAAAATATGCTAATGTCTATATTATTCATAGTATTCGTTTGTATTTTTATATGCATTTATATGACATAACATAAAATAGTTAATAATTTTTGATTGAAATTTAAACGAAAACCCTACAAAAAAAAATAAAAAAACCAAATTTATTAAATTGATTTTATAATTAGTCTGTGAAAATATTAATTTACGAACAATAATGGTGAAAATTATGAATTCAAATATTACATTGGGAGCATTATAATAAACAACATAAAAAATACATTATTTTGTGAGAAATTATGTAAATTTATAGCGCCCTTCCTTTATGTTAATGGTCTGTTTAAAAATTATAATAAAAAATTTATTTTTACTATATGAAATAAAAATCTCTTTTTTTTAAAAAAAAAAAATAAAGTCCAATAGTTAAAAATATTTGTTGCACATTGCATTTTTATTTATGTATTATTTATTAATGTATCTATCAAATATTTAACATATTATTTTAATTAATGTTCACTCGATTACAAAGGTCAAAATAAATTTTTATGTTTTACAATACATACTTCATTATTCAAATATTTGAAATTGCAATAATTTTAATATTTGGATTTTGGATTTTTTTTTAAATATTTTGAATATGAATCATATAAAGTAGCATTGCACTTTTAAGTATGATCCCTGAATTCTAAATTGCAAGATGAGAGCACGAGAATATTTTTAGTATTTCCTTTTGCAATTCACAATGCTACATATGTAAAGTATTTTGAAATATGTCAATTGTTGCCTTACAGTACCAGTTCGATTATTTAATGCAGCATTTTATTAAATACTTATTTTCTGTACAGCATAAAAAAAACTGTAGAAATTAGAATAATATTACATAAAAAATATCCTATAAATGCATCTTAGCAGCATTATAGCTTTGATCATATAAAATTACACAGATAATAAATTTGAAATATGGAATGCGTCAATTCTTACACTTCAAAATTTCTAAATAGCATGACATTTATTATTAACATTATTTTTGTTATATCTTTTTAACTAATTAAACACTGGTGTAATAAATGTTAATATTAAAATAATATAGCTCATCTGTAAGAGAAGCTATACACGCTACTACATTATGTAATATCGTGGATATTTTATATTTCCAAATAAAATTGATACTATAATCTCTTTAACAGTCCCTTAATTTGAATTATTAGTAAGATTAGTAATAAAATAATGTTGACACAAAAAAAACACATCAAAAGCGAGAGCCTTTCCAAATGTTTAACATTGAAATTATAATAAAATATTTCAATATAAATATTTGAATTATTTTATAACATTTAATCACAATTAATAAAAGTTAGTAAATTAAATTATATTTTAAATAATTTCCACGAGTAAAAAAAATCACTTTTTTTTTTAAACAAAACTTTAATTTATTAACACCTAATATAAAATTTATTTCTCCTAAATTAAAATATTTGATTAACCTCCACGATTGTAGGAATAACCCTGATCCCCACCTCTATTATGTGATGGTGGTGAATACGAATATCCTTGATCTGTAGGACCTGAATTAAGTAAAGAAGCTGGCGCTGAACTAATTAAAGGAGCTATATCAGCTGGTCCTAAAGGACCTTTACCTAAAAGACCTTGTCCTAATGAAATTTGTCCTACTGGAGCTGATGGCCCTATTGGTCCAATATTATTTAAATTATTTAGTGCTGGTCTCTGTGGTACTCCTCTAGCGGCCGGTAAATGTTGACTTAAAATATTTGCATTCTCGTGAATAATTCTAATTACTCTAGGTGAATTCAAATACGGATTTATTTGTCCATTTAATTGCGAATTTTCATGTATTATTCTAATAACTGTAACTGGACCGACATTATTTACAGCTGGTTGATTATTTAATAATCCTGATTGTCCATTATTCAATAATCCTACTTGTCCGCCATTCACTAAACCTGCTTGTCCGTTATTCAGTAAACCTGCATGTGCATTACTCAAGCCTGCTTGTCCGTTATTAACTAAACCTGAATGACCATTACTCAAGCCTGCATGTCCGTTATTCAGTGAATCTGATGGTCCACTACCCCAGCCTGCTTGTCCGCCATTCACTAATCCTGCTTGTCCATTATTTAGTAAACCTGATTGCCCGCTATTATGTAAACCTAATTGTCCATTATTTCCTAAGCTAATACCACCATTATTCAATTGGCTTGATGGTCCAAGATTAACTAAATGTCGTGATGGTTCATCAGAAACAATTTTCACTAAATGACGGTGAGGTGGTGGTGGTGGTGGCGGACTTGGTGGACTATGTGGAACTTCTTGTGTTTGTGATCCCCCTAGTAATCCACCAAGTAATCCACCTTCTCCACCTCCAAGAAAAAATCCTGAACTACAGGAAATAAGTGCAAAAATTGACAGGAATACCTAAAAGAAATTTAAAAAAAATAATTGGATATATAAAGCAATTTAAAAATTTTGTATTAGAAACTCACTTTCATCATGACGTCTTGCTGGATATCGATTTAATACCAGATTTTTTACAAATGCAAACGTTTTTATAGGCCTTCATTGGATTACGCCCATTATATATATTTAGTTAAGTTCAAATTCATATATAATTTTTATCGATAATTATAAATTCCTAATTTGATTATATAACCTTGCATATCCAATTGTTATTAACAGATGCATTATCTATTTTACTATGCATTTTTTGATATTTTAAATAACAATAAACAGAGCCGACTAATTTTCAAATTTTATATACAACGGTATGATAATTTATTTTGCATTTTTATTAAAAATAAAATTTCTATTTTACAAAACGCATAAGATATGATCATAAAGATAAACTTGTTTTGATTGTGTAATATTGGAATTACCCTAGTCATTTACTATCTGGTACTGTGGGAACAAATATGTCCAAAAACCTACCGTATCAATTACATTTCGATTTTCAATAGGAATTTCATTAATCAATCAATTTATTAATTTAATCGCACTAAAAAGAAATTGAAAGTAAAATAAGTCACGAAAATTTGATTAGAAATTTAAAGTATGCATTCCGAGGCTACAAAAAATCATTTAGAAAAGATGTATAATTTTCATAAAATGAATATTTGTATATCAAAAACTAAATCTATCTATCATAATCTTATCATAATTTCTAAATCAACAAAGTATAAGAAAAAATTATATATGTTTATTTAATATAATTAATATCCAGATGTATAGAAAGATTAGTGACAAATAGAAACTGAATTACACTAATAAGCTATGTGTAATAAACGATACAACAGAATCATGAGAAACATCTAACCAAAATAATCGAAGATTTTAAATTGCTGAATGAGAATATGGACTTATCATTAAATATTAACACACTATTATCTTATAACTATAAGGAGAACCCTCCTATTTGTTACATATAATACTATTTGTCAATATTACTCCTATCTGGACACTACACTACTCCTATCGATGGGTATGCGCTTATGTCGACTAATCATAAGTGATCAAAACAGAAACTGCAGCTGAAGCGGATACTTTAGAATGTCTTCTGTGTCACTGCATAATTCTCGCTAGACCTATAGAGGTCTTGTTCCTATGAGAACCTTAATTTACCCAGTAATCAGAGCTCGAATTGCAGCACCCAGGAAACTTCTCAAGTTTGTTAAAATTACGAAATCCTTCCACTTATTAAAATACATATGTACTCAGAGTTATTTTATCCATGAAAGTGTTAAGGCTATGGACACAGTGTGGTCTATGACAGTATCTGCCGCCAGTATAACCTAACCTATAACCTAAACTAATCAATGAGTTATAAATTATAATAACTATATATATGTAAAATAATTTTATGGAGTCTTGTTCTATTGATATAATCAAGATTCAAGAATATAATAAATAATAATATAATAAATAATAAATAAATAATAATAATAAAGATGAAGCAAACATTCTATAAGTTCATACATTGCCAAATCATTCTTCAATTTTTGAAAATGAAGAAGCTGATAAATTAATAAAATCAACTTTAAATATACCATTTATAGACTACCTTCCAAATGGCTTAAATTCATATACAAAACGAATTAGTGATAAAACATCAGAACAACAATCAACAAAATGGTCAAGTTCTACAAGTTTAGTAAGAGATAATTGGCCAAAAATAAATCCACCGCCTTTACATCAACATCTAAATCGACACCAATCCGTCATTCTGATAAGTCTAAGACTTGGACATTGTTTGTTCAATAAAGAATATTTATTTAAAAAAGAAATTCAACCAAAATTTACAACTTCTGATGCAATCATAATCATAAGTGATTTATTGATAGATTGGAATAAATACAAAAAGGCTTGGGATAAATTGGAATTCAATAATTCAAGAACGTTCGAAAATCTTTTAAATCCAAATTAACATGGAAAATCTATCTTATTTCAATTTATAATAATTAATATTATTAAAAATATATAATAATAAATGTATTTTCTAACTTAATTTAGTTTATAACAATATCATCCCAAATCAAATTGAATTATAAAATAATCACTAATATTGAATAATACAATAATCCAGTTAGTATAATTAACAACATTTTAAATCATTAACTATCAATAAAAATCAACTCATACAAAACCCGGTAATCGTTTCACTTCAATATTTTTAATCCATTTTTCTTCAACTCTTCAAAATCTATAGCTTCTGAGAATATTATGATTAATGGTTGAATTAAAGTTTTGGTTTAAATAAATCGTCAAAAACTCACATTTTCTTATCATCTGATCTATATTTAACTATATAAAAAGTGGTATCATAAATTATAACTTGTTTTGTTTCTCATATTAAATCATATCTATTTGATCTTTATCTCAAAAACCCCACGCCACACAATAATACATATTTGTGATCTCTAAAACATAACTAATAGCTTCTAACTGCCTACCATTTAAACCAGCTTCTAATATAGCCCATCATTTAAATACTGAGTCTTAAAGTCTCGCAGAAGAATGAAAAGTAAAAGTAAATTTAAGCACAATGAATAAATTAATTTTTAAACCCAAATTAGATCATAGACTCTGAATATTTATTATATTATGATTATATTTCTCTTATATATTAAAAGTGTATAAAATGCTTAATTATAAAATTAATAAAAATGACATAATTATTTAAATTAGTTTCCGTTGTTATAATTTCTTTTCACTTTGGCGGGGGAAACGAAAATATAGTGACTTTGGCGGGGGAAACAAAAATAGTGGCTATAGTGGATAATATTATAAAAACAAAATGATTATAAGTATTTCGTTTCAATTTCCATTTAAATGATATATCAATTTCAAATTGTTACCATCACTGATTCAGAAACAAAATAATGACAATTATTGGATAATAATTAAATTAATCATTTTAAACAAGTGTAATCTATCATTTAATTTTAAACTATCAAAAATTTAAATGCGAATTAATTTATATAATAAACTAAATATTACGTTACAATTTCTACAAATAGAAAATAATTTCATTATTAATACAAGATTGTGACACTCACAATCATTATTTTGGTACGTTGACTACGTGGGTTACTTACAATTTCAAATTGCAACATTTTATAAACTATATTGTGTAGGTACTTTGTATACATACATAAAAACCAAATTGAAAAAAAAGAATAAAATTATTAGAACAAAATTAAAGGACTAACACATTCGAAGTTATTCATTCCTGGATCATCAAAAAAGCGAGCAACATAACTCTTTCAAATTAATACGAAGAAAGTCAGAACAATGGTAGGCACACTTACAGGACACTGTAACGTGTAACCTTAAAAATGACTTAAACACAATCGGACTGTTAGCGGACAAAGTGTGTAGATTCACGAGGACGAACTGGGATATGATATCTTGAGAGTTACACATGTGTTCCGGGTTTTTTCTATCTGTATTATCCGACTTACCAAATATGTTCAAAGTATATATCTCAAATAAACACCAGTGATCTGGGAATTGAAGTGGTTTAACTTTTATTGCCCATTTCGCATTACTTAAAATGTTAATCTAAAAAATAATTAATAAATATTTTTTTTTATAAATTTTCTTTTTTATTTCTTTGTATTTTTATATTTAAGCTATAAATTCTAATTTTCATAATTATATAATTTTTTATATATATTTATAAATAATAAATTATTATCTAAAAAAAAAGATAAAAACTATAAAACATAATAATTTTCTCATATTTGTAATTAAATATAAAATATAAAATTGTGGTATTTTTATTAATTGTAATTTCTGTACAAAAATTTCATTATCTAAATAATTTTAGAGCAATATTTTATTTAGAGCTCATCCATTTCATAAACTATAACAATTTTCATTATTCAATTTTGTATATAGATTTATCCAAAAAAAAAAACATAACTCCGAATTTTTACTAGCAAAAAACTAAAATAAATATATAAATTCCAATAAGGAAGATAATCAAAAAAAAAAAATTGAAATGAAACGATAATTTTGTACCATTTTCCATTCCAATACTAAAATATCACAGACAATATAGATGGCGCTTTACCATTGTCTGTAGTACTAAAAAAAATGAAGGAAAAGAATTTAATTAAAATAATCAATTTCGAATCTTTTAAAATTGTAATCTAAAGTAATAATTACAAAAAAAATTCATAAATTTTCCTTTAATTTTTTTTAACCAAAATTTTTAATTTTTCAATTATAAAAAAAATTACAAATTGAATACTGACTAAAAAACAAAAAAAAAAGTTTTTCTGTACTATTCAAGTGTTGCATTTGGATTTGTATAAGAGAATCCTTGAAATTGTGCCTGATCCATTGATTGTAAAATATCCTTATCAATTGGTGTTAAACGTACACGTTCACGTGTAAATGTCTTATCAAAATATTGTGTATCTAAAGGATGTTTCTGTAAACAAACAAAAAAATAGTTTTGGAAATAATAATTTTTTTTTTATTTTTATGTTTTTACCACTTGTGGTTTAAATGGTGGTTCAATTTGTCGTTTCTCTAAACGATCCCATTCAATTTGATTGAAAAATGGATGTGAATAAATATCACCAGCTGGACTATACTGAGATCCTATACGTTTATTTGAATCTTTTTCCAATAACTGATAAAATAATTAAAAAATTATTTAAAAGTTTCTTAAAATTTCAAAAATTAAACTTACAGCTTTTAATAAACTAGTTGATTCTTGTGATAACATTAATGGATAAAGTGGCATTTCATTACAAATTGACCAAAATAAATATTCTTCATCACAACCACTAAATGGTGATTGACCAATTAACATTTCATATAATAATACACCAAATGACCACCAATCAACATTTTGATTATAATTGTCACCCTAAATATAATAATTATAAAAAAAATTATATAATTTCTTAAAATATTTTTAATAAATTGTAAATTTATAATTACTTTAATTATTTCAGGCGCCATATAATCTGGTGTACCACAAAAACTATCTGCAGTTTTATCTAAATATATTTGTAATTTACACATACCAAAATCAGCTATTCTAACATGTCCATCAAAATCAAGTAAAACATTATCTAATTTCAAATCCCTAGATAAAAATAAAATCGTTTTAAATAAAATTTATTATTAAAAAAAAATTAAATTAAATTTTTACCTATAAATAATGCCTTTTTTATGTAAAAATTTTAATCCTGATATTATTTCAGCAGCATAAAATCTTGCTCTTGGTTCTGGAAATCGTCCACTTTGTTGTATATGAAACATAAGATCTCCACCATTCAGGTACTCCATTACAAAGAATAAATGACTCTAAAAATTATAAATATATTTATATAGAAATATTAAATTTAAATTCACAAAAAATTGAATAAATCAATTGGTAAAAATTCACTTTGTAATCAAATTAATTATAATTTTTCCTTATTTCTTAAATTTTTCATGCTCTACATTTTTATAAAAACAAAAATTGGCAAAAACAACGATGCCAACCTCTAACAGAGTCTATTAATCAAAACTTTATAAATTATATGATAAAGCCACGACGACGAAGGAAAAAATCAAAACTATCAGGTTGTACACCCTGAACTAGAAATACTTAAATTTAGAATTTAAAAATCGATTTAGACAGGTGTGTAACATTAATTGCCATAACATTTTTAAATGCCTCTTTAAAAACAACAAAATTTATGAAATAAAAACTATTATTTTTATTATTGATGAATATTCGACGAGTGTGCCTAAAATTGATGTTGCCAAATGGCATGAAAAATTTTAATTTAGCAAAATTTTGCCAAAATAACAAAAAAATAGGATATATATATAAATCATGACGTCATCATTATAACAATCGTAATTAATTGGTAAAATTTATTTTTAAAAAATACACGTGATAATTATATGAATTTTTAGTTGTTAATTTGTTAAAAAAATGAAGTTAACCACAAAATGTTCCTGGTTAATTGGAATTTTGAAGCATTTTTTGTATTTCGTTTACTCCTGCTAAATATAATCTTTAGTTTAAGGACAGTTTCCACCTTTTCCTTTATATAAAATTATTAATTTGTCAATATTTTACTTGAAGATGGTGGCGTTTTGTGGAATCCATATAAAATGAAAAGGTGACTATCTTATCAAGAATAATTTGAAATAAAATTTTTGAGTACGCACTCTATCAATTGTCTACTTAATCTACATTATATTTAAATTCAAATCGGATTTTTCGATTCCATTTTCTCATTTTCAACTACTTAAATAACAGTTTGAAAAAAAATTTCAACCGTGGAACAGAGAAATTTATATAAATTAAATCCTTGATAAGGAAATAAATATTCATTTGTAAAAGCCCAGCTCTGACCAGTGCCAGAAGAGAAACTCTAAGGTAGTCACCATATTCAAAAACCCTAGCGATTAGTTAAGCGACTTATGAACATGGTACTGAGATGGATCCTAAATTATAACCTAACTAAACTGGTGGACCGTGTGAGTGGTAGCAAAACGATTCTAACACCTTAATTTTGGTCTTGATCATGTTGGTCACAGGCCACTTAAACCAACCAAATGAATAAGCATACAAATTTGATATAAAGACTTTGAAAAAAAAAAACTTAAAAAATCATATCAAAAATGCAAATTTTTCTGTTAACTTGAAATAATTTGATAAAATAAAAAGTTAAATCATGAAATTTTATGTGTTGTCTAAATAAATTTCTTAAAATCAAAACCGCATAGCGAATTTGGCAGACATTTACGGACATGGTTTATATATAAATTACAAATAAAAATTAGGCTAATTGTTTAAAAAATAAAAATTGTTTTTACCAGATAATATTTTCTACCTCATAAAATCATATTTTTTTTTTTTTAATTAATATTTTCCCATTCATTACAGCATCATTTCAGGAAATATATTTATTTTAAGTGACATTTTAAATTAAGGCCACTGTCAATATTAGAAAAATTACTTTATGCTAATCGGAGCAGAGAACTTAATTTTCCATTCACAGATTAATCATCTTTTTACGAAAAATAAACTATTAATTAAAAATAATTTTTAATAGAAATTTTCTCTAAAATTAGTTTTATTTTTATGCTTTTCAGATATCAACGAATCTAAATTCAGAAAAAACTTAATGCCGTCATCTGCACTTACTATAAAAATTAAATTTTTTCAAATAATTCGAAATACTATGATGGTTATTTAAAGTAGGAATAGGACTAATATTTATTTGTTATCCTTTCCCAATTTATTTGAATGAAAACCACCATGGAAGTTGACTAAAAATTATAAAAAAAAATTTGAACTATAGACGTTTCCAATTATGTATGAAAAGCAAATGAAGACGCAGGGCGCAGTCCAAACAAACTTAAGCTTAGTATCGAATGACATTTCATTCAAATTTAAGATTGTGTAATTAGAAGTGAAAAATCTGATTTCACTCTAGTGGTATCGAGTTCATCGTGATAAAGTTGTGAAATTCGTAGCTTCTGTTCATCTTAAAAAGTTTTAATTAAAATTGGATATTATAATATGTATGAAAATTTCACATCACAACGATCTCGAACTAAGCTTAATTTTGTTTGGCCTGCGGCTTTAAAAAGAATGATTTTATTTGTCAAAAAAATGTTTGGTAAAAAGTTCTATTCTGAATTTTTGAATACTACTTTCACAAAATAACACTTTTTATATTACTTTAATTACCTCAGTTTGAAATGTACAAAATAAATGACATAAATATGGATGTTTAGTTCCCAATGCTAAAACTTTTCTTTCAATTAAGGTACATTCAACGTCATCATCTTCAAGGACAACATCTTTTTTTAAACATTTCACAGCATAATAATAATCGGTATTTCGTAATTCAGCTAACAGAACCTACAAAACATAAAATCAAAAATATTAATTGAAAATTTACGAAAATAAAAATTATTCTAAATTTATACCTTGCCAAAGCTTCCTTTACCAAGAACTGTTAGGAAATGAAAGTCTTCAACTGAATATTTCTTAAATCTAGGAATATTTGTAGCTGGCGCAGTTATTCGTCCAGATTTTTGGAATTGTGCATATGTATATGATGTTTCTAAATTTGTGATAGAAAGAGAAAGGAAAAAAAATTAGAATTAAAAATAATAACGCTGTAAATGTTTAAATAAACAAGCAAGCATAAAGCAATTAAATTGTTTAATTAAAAATTTAAATAAACATTTACATATAGTTGAAAAATTAAATATTGTAGATTATTTGAGTTAAATATAATAAATATTTATTTAATTAAGTAAGTGATTTTGTAAATTTTAATTTCATTGATTTAATTTGGAAATAAAAACAATTTGTCAGTTGGTGGTCCCAAAACGATTTTTTTAAGGAAATAAGAAATTGTTTGTTTCCTGTATATAAATACTGAGAAAAATGTCAAAATTAAGATAAGAAATGATGTACACAGGCAGTGACGCATTTGTATTTTTGCAAAGAAATAAAAAAAATTCATTCGCCCAATTTTCAATAGCGTCCCTAGGCAATTGCCAACATTTTCCTGCAATTAAACGACAAACTTGTTATCTGTAATAAATCATCTGAAGAAAGTTATCTTTCTTTTAGTAGCTTCCTGAAAACAGCCTCAATCGAATTATTCTAAATAACCTATAAAATAATTGAATTGAAAGTTATGACAACTTAAAGTTCGGACAATGAGGATGAGGATAGGCAAAATACCCATATGAAAATCGTCCAGTTTTCTCAGTATTAATATCAAAAATTACTAACTAACATTACATAATAATTACAAAAGATTTTCCAACGATTTTAATTAATTTTTAAATATACACTAAATTATTTTAAATTAAATTATAAATAAAATAAAAATACCATCATAATCATCATTATTAGATTCAATTTTATATGCTGGGTTATAGCTTGGCGGTGTGCTTGGTGAATCTCGAGCATCAGCACCTAAAAAACAGAATATTTCGATGGTATTTTGTGTGTCACAAAAAAGTTGATTTCATATCAAAAAACGTGAAAATTTGTTGTCTTCTTTACAATGTTTATTTATTTTGTAGATTTTATATATTATTTACCTAATTACACACATTTTTAAATTTGTTACATGGTTAATCAAAAATACAAATTTTATTTTCAAATAATTTTACACAATTGTTATTTTTTATAGTACAATAATTTCAAATTGTTTATTTTTAAAATGATTTTTTATTTTTATAATTATTTTTTTGGCACAAACGCTTATCAATCATTAAATATTTTGTATAATATACTTTGGTCCGATGGTGAATATCATTTTTAATTGCGACAAGGGAAAGACAACGCCGACGATGATGATAAACGCCTACGGAAATTTTATCAAAACAAATTGTGATTTGTCTAATAAAAATTGTATTTTTTTTTTTTTTAGTAAAATGCGATGTTTCAGAAAACATAATAGCAAAATTTTCTTTTCTATAATATGTTCTTGATCTTCAGATACAAAAATATTTAAGTTTTGATTTATATTTACGTATTTTACTAAGATTACGTAAAATTAAAAAAAAAAATATGAAAAACATTGTTTTTAAAAGAATACTAAAATTATAAATGTTATAAAATTATATTTTGCAAAAAAAAAAAAAAAAAATTAGCTAAAATAAAAGATTTATACATTCGCAAAATTCTCATAAATATAATTTAATATATTTCAAGTTTAAATTTTAGCTGGGACGAAAAAATATATTTGAACTTGAAATTGGGATTAAATTTGTGATAGAATTATTAATAATATTTTATTTAAAATTAATTAAATGAAAACTTTTAAATAGATTTTGTATTTAAAATAGATTTCATCGCCTAACAAGAAGATTAAATTTAAAAATAAAAAAGAACATTTAAGGTAAGGGTCTACATACATCTCCAATGCATATAGAAAACCTATTATATCAGTACAAATTTTACTGGATTGTAAAAACAGAAATATATAAAAATTCCATAAATACGATATAAGAGTAGGAAATCCCAATTTATTAGTAATATTAAGGAAATTTAAGGGTTTTAAGGAAATATTTGAGAAATCATTTTCTGTGTAATATCGGTCAAAAGAGGAATGGTAGAATGCAACATTACAGTAATTAACCGGAAAACACTGATACACTTTGATAATGAATCTCTTAACAAAGGCAACAATATAGTCTTAAGGATTCAGTGTATAGAATCCACAATTTCTTCATTTAAAAACAGTTTAAAAACTTGAATTATTGGATATTGTTTATCAGACTTTTTCTAATTTGAATTCACATTTAATCACTAATTAATTACTAGTAAAATTAACCAAGTTATAAATGACAAGTCGAAAAAATATTATTAAATTAATTCGATAATAAATAATTTAGAAGAACTAAATATGTGCAATAGATCTTTTACCCTCCTTCGGATATCCAACAATTTGATCCAACAATTTATTACCCAAAGAATTTAATATTCTGATCTTTTCCACTATAATAAAATAGGTTCCTGGCAAGTACACTTTAATTTTGAATTCACCTTTAAAACATATATATTTAATATCTTTTTTAATTTTCGTTGGTTAAATGTCAAAATATCGTTAATTGTATTTTCAAACCGAAATTCTCAAAAATAAAAATCCAATTTCATGGCTAATCTAAACTGTACCGCAATAAAAATAATAATTTCTATTTCATTTTTAAATTAAAAAAAAAAAACATAAGAAAATCAATTATTATCTTAAGAACTATAATAAATTTTAAAAGAAATATTCAAAAACTAAAACGGTTGAAAAGCGCCAAAAATAAAAAGAAATTATTTTCTTTAAGTTCTTAAAAGAAAATAATAAATAATTTTGTTTATGTTATATTTCCAATTTCCTTTTGACAAAAAATTACATATACATTTAATTACAGAATCTCTGCACTGTGACTGCAAATTTATTTATAAATACAATTTTATTTAGTCACAAAATTTAAATTACCCTACATTATATTTTTTCAAAAAAAGACAGTAATTTGTATGTTAAACATCACATAATAAAGGCTAATACTGAATGAAGAAGTCGATTAACATTGTATTTGACGCGTCGATATCATCAAAATGTTGGAGACAATGTATTTTTTAACAATTAACATGCAACTTAATAAAAGTCAACTTATTTTTAAGCTTGACTCATAGTACAATCGTCACAGTCGACTGTATTTTAGATTGCGGTGTAAAATACGAGGCTTAAGTGTGGGTTTCGATTCGTTCAGTAAAGTTCAAATTTGACGTCTTCATATATTTTATATGGGAAATTAATTGAGTGGACACATAGGTCGAATCGAATTAATTGAATTTTGCGAATCCAAACAGAAACTATGTAGCCCAGCCTTTATTAGCTAAGCAAATTCAATGCTCACAAATACGTATTTGCCGCGTTGGTAAAAATGTAGTGAAACACTTTATTTTAATTTATTTTCATGTTAGAGATAAACTTCACGGCATTTATAGGGCGTTCATGCTGTGTAAACGGTCAAAAATATTTATCTATATAGAATCGGATAAACTCATCGAAATAGAACGGCGTTAAATAACATTTTGAATTTTAAAATCCTATGTTTTTGAAATCTGGTTTGTCACAGATTTAAAATTATTTTTATAATTATTTATTATTATGATATGATACATATTTATAAATTATTATATTTATGAACGTTTTAATGTCAGAAAATGACAATGAACGGGGTCCAGTTTAACAACATCGTCGTCGAATTTATTTCCAACAAAAAAATATGGAATCTGTAACTTTGAAAAGTTTCTTTCAACGTGTATAATATAATTTAAAATTAAAAGTCACCAGCAACTCTTATTGATGGTAACTGTGACGGTGGCACTATGATTCCAGATTTAATATAAAATCGTTTTGATATTTTCCATTTCATTACTAATATCATTTTAAACAGAGGTGACCATCTCTCATATACTTACAAAATAATTAATGATATGCAATTTTTACAGTCTAATTAGTACAAATTAATTGTAACAATTTTAATCTTAAAATGTGTGTAATTAAATTTCTATAATTAATTATATTTTTTTTTTATTTCACATTGTATAATTTAAATTTTTCACTTTTTTTCCTGTAATTTCCATACCTCGTCGTACTGACAATAATGCTTCAACAATTAATTTTTGATTTACACCACAAAGATTTGCTGTAAGTTTTTCACATTTTTTATGGCAATTTACGTCACAGTCTAAAACAGAAAATGAACACCAACAAATTTACCGCCACAATAAAATAAATAAATAAAATTAAAACAATAAATTTAAAAATTAAGAATGAAAAAAAAGAGATTTTTTTTTTAAATCTACGCAATCTAAAATCCTAGAAATTTTCATATTTATTTACGCAAAATAAAAAAAAAAATCTTGTTTTAATTTTCTCTCAAATTTTCTTACAATTATTAAAAATGTTCAATGAAAATTCGACAAATTTTTTTTTTCAGAAGAAAATTTCTGATAAGTTTTTCTTTCAGTCTTTTTTTTTATTGACGTATAAACGTTTTTGCAATTTTTTTTTTCGTGTTTTCCACCGTCGAAAATGTTAAGTTATTGTTATAGTGTTTTTTTTAATTCATCGGAAAATTCTCGCCTTGTTTTTGATTTAATGAAATTTTATTTATATTTTTTGTTTTTATTCTTAAATACCTGGAATTTTCAAATATTTTTAATGTGTTAATATAAATTTATTTTTAATTTGCTTCCTAGATGTCTGGAAAATTTGAAAAATTATTCTCATATTTCAAAGAAAATGTCAACGTTTCATTTGATTTATATTTAAAGGAAAGTGCTTTAAAATTTATTTAATTTTAGAAATGCACTTTTAACAGATGTTTTTCTTAAATCAAAAATTCGGTAAATTTAAAAAGAAAATATGCAAATTTTAAATAATTTTTCCAAGAAGAGTACACAAAAGAATTAATTCTGGGGGAAACCATATTTTTCATTAAAATTTTATGGTTTCAATTATGTAGCCATGAGTCATTGAATGGAAAATTGATATACAAAATAATAATACTGATTTTCATGTGAAAGATTCATTTATTGAATCAAATATAGACAATAATCAGGAAAATTGTCAATTTTGTTGCCAGAGCTTTTTACCTCTTAGACAATTCTGTGAAATTTTCTTTAATTAAGGTATACCTAATGGTGGGTTAAAGTGGCAAGTCTCGGATAACCTGTCCAAGGCACCAATTAGTGTTTTACCTTATTACGATTTTCATATCCACTCATACTCGTGAACCGTCGCGAGAAATGAGTTAATTGGGATTGTTTAGAGTTCTAAAAACCACCTCGTGGCGTTCTAAAAACGTTCCCGTATACCTTTTACTAGCTAGATCATTTAGTTCATATGGTTACCAAGATAACAATACCTGGCTTGGCCAACACTTGTCACTTGTATGTGAAATGGGCTCAGTTCTTTGCAGCTACGACAATACTGGTTAGGATTTCCTAAAGTTGCCGCGCGTTCCCCGATTGGTCATGTTATAATCGAGACAAATAATTACTCGAAAAGATTAAGAATATATATTTCGGTGCCATAGTAATTAATTATCAGAATTATAATACGTACAACGCCTAACGTGTTTCTTAATTTTGTTGTGTGACTAAATGGCAATTTAATGTATAACTTGGTAAGCATGAGTAGAATAATGTATATTTGTTAGATATTTTGCAAGAATTATCATCTTTATAAACATTTTACTGATATATGTTTTGGCGATCAATTAAGTTTGTATTCTTTTACTAAATATTACTAAAAACTAGAACTTATTACCTCAGTTCGACATAATTTCTTAAATTTTCAACACTACAGAAACGATAAATATTTCAGCAGTTCACAAAATGTTTCTAAAGATTTTGCAATACAAAAATGTATTATAAATTTTTGTTTGCTAAATGTTTCGTTTAAAACATTTTATTATTTTTTACGAAATTCGTTAAAAATATAATATATTATTAAAAAAAAAATCTTGTGGGCGGAAATAGAAAATCTCAGGTTATTTTTTTTAAAAAAAAGACCAAATAAATTTTTCTGAAATAAAATATTTTCGAAAAATTGCGTTCTTTTGTATTCAAAGTTCATTAACGAAAAAATTTAAATTAATAACGAAAATTCTTAATATTAAATTACTAAAATTTATTACTTTAATTTCCAATTAAAAAAGAAAATGAGGAAAAATATTGCCACATTAAAGATAATTTACAAAAAAAATTGAACTGAAACCATTTCAAAATTTATTATGTAATTTTAAATTATTATGTAGTTTTAACGAAAAATATGTTGACTAACAACCCTCAGCAAAACTATCTTCTTCATGTTGTGATCTGTTTAATTTTTTTTTGGAAAATATTTTCAAACCATTAAAATTTATTAGCAAATATTTTTAGTATAGTAAGTTAGAATAAAAAATATTTTATTGCAATGAATTTCTATAAGTTAATATTTATACATAAATAAATATAAAAACATATAAAGAAAAAACATGGAAAATTAAGTAATAAATTTTGTTAGAAAACGAATTTTTTTAAAGAAGATTTATTTAAAATTTGTTCAATTAAAAGAATTTTTATTTCTGTTATGCTAAATACCAGAATTTTGTTTTGGAATAAAAATAGAAATTATTATTGAAAAAGTATTTTGTGGGAGACATATATTAATTAAATTTATTTCTTTATGCAGAGTTTAAGTTGCGGAAATCTTTGTTATTTAAAAGATTTTCATCTGAACTTTGGTCACCTTTCAGAATTAGAACGATAAAAAGAAGGATGCCAACATAACAAGTAATTGTGTACCTATTGTACTATATTTAAATCTTTCTTGTATTATAATTAACCTACTCAGTTCATACTTTCCTAATCACACGTCATGCGTGCTTCAAAAATATCATTTAGTAATCATTACATGGTTCCGAAGAGAACTGTTAGTGATCATTGTTAGAACACAGCTCCTTCAGATCTCCTGCAACTGAACTCTTTCAAATGAATAGGAATAAAGCCAGAACAATGGTAGGCTTCCTTACAGGGCACTTTAACCACAAAAAGCACCTACACATAATTGGCCAGTCAGCGGACAAGGTATGTAGGTTACGAGGACGAAACAGAGGAACATATACTATGTGGTGGTGATACTATGATATGATGTCTAGACAACTTTGACTCCTCGAAAGCTGTTTTGTAGGTTCTTAATAAATTTGGCGGCTGTAACTAAAGTAGCTGTAGTGTTTCGTCAATGGTACGGGCTTGGTAACTGACAAATAACTAGAACGTATATCATAATAAGCCAAATAATTGCAGTTATTACTAGGAATGTCTCTGGCCCATCCTTAATCTAAACAAAAACCTTAACCTACTGGTGATAACTGCAATAAGATTGGAAGACTTAGGAAATCAAAATAAAGGATCAATAAGGAAATCTTTAAATTAGAAAATTGTAATTTGTTTGTTTTTACTAAAATTCAATTAAAATTTCTTTAATCTATAAATTTTATTACCATCTTAAATTTTATTATACAATAAATAATAATTTCCCATATAATAAATTTAAATTACATAATAAAAATTAATTTTTCAGTTTATCAATAAAAATTTGTATTTATTTTTAATAATAATAAATGTGGGCAGTGAAAAATAAATCTTCATTTTCACACAAAACGAAATATAAAAATTGTACAATAATTTTGCATTTCCATATAATTTAAAATTATATCAATTTTTGGCGTATTTTATTTTAATAAATTTACAAAATGAAAAAAAAAATATTAACTTTTAATTAATTATATGAAAATAATTTTATTGCAATTTCATTTATATTTATGAAATATTTGTAGTAACGAAAAGAAAGTTCAAAAATTCAAATTGTAAGCCATTCAAATAATTACGTTGAGTACGAAATTTATAAAATTAATTTATTTATGTCTAAAAATTATATATTTTTATTAAAAATACAATTTTAAATTTTATTAAATTATAATTTCTAATCTCTTTTAATAATTTAATTTTAAATCTCTGTGTCAATTTTTTATAAAATCTTAAATTAATATTTAATTTGATGGTTGCAAGTGCTTTTTATTTAGTGCAAAATATTTAAATAAATATATATTTTATTTAATTAATATATTTATATTTAAAATTATTTCATGATACGTAAATATATAATAATTATTAAGAATAATATTTAGTTAAATTTATTAGTAACATTTGTAATTATATATTTTTAAAAATGCAACTAATGAAAATTAAATTTCCTATAGGGGAATAAATAAAATGTCAATTTTCTAAAGGGGAAATAATAATGAATGCAGTTTTTATAGGATTTTTGATTAGAATTTGTTTACGTAACTAAATTTTAAAGTATTCAGACTATCCAATAGTTAAGTTTTCAACATAAATGCTTCAATTTAGAGATGAATAAGAGAAAGCCCAAATGTACTGTACATGCTACTATTTAAAAATCTAAGAACTTAGTCTAGTTGCTTTCTGTTAAGTCCCAAATTGAGTAATAATGATTTAGCACAAATAATCCGAATATTGAAAAATTTTATTGATTTTTTTGATTTTATTGTATGAAATAAGTGCCAATATTTTCAATGCTTCAATATTCTGTGGAATTAATGAATTTCAAATTGGCAAGTTTTGACCAAATAAAGATTTACAAAAAATTTTTATAGAAGTGAACGATTTAAGAAATAATTTATATATTTCTTTTCCTGGTAAGAACAAAACACATTAATTTCAATTTAACTTAACTTTGTCTGAATTAATATGAAATTCCTAGAAAACTATAAATTACAAAACATCCGAAAATAATTAGTAAATAAACTAAATTATCTCGAAAAATACATTTTAGACATAATTACACGATGCCAACTAATTAAACAATAAATTTATCTATTTTCGACTTCCCTAACTACTTAACAATTATATTACCTTGACATTTAAACCTATAAAATTATTTTAGGAATTCTGAATGTCCGCATTACAAAATAATAAATAGTACAAACAAAATATCTAAAAAAGGTTCGGTATTTAGTCGAACAATTTGCAGTGAAGGATTATTTGTATGGACTTAAATTAAGGCTACAACCTTACCATTGCCATACATAATTTTTGTTCCGAGCTGTATAACTAGCTCCATTGGTTTAAACAGCTGTGCATCATATGGTAAAAATAACCTCCATTTTATTCAAATTTTGTCTTTTATATTAATTTTATTTAAATAAAATGTTATAATTTTGCTAAAAAAAATAAACAACGCAAATTATCCAATTTTCATTAAAAAATGTTTAATTTTTTTGTATATATTAAAAGAAAATAAACAATTAAATGGATATAAAAATAAAATCTACCAGAATTTTATAAAAAAAAATAAACCACAAACGAATAATAATAAAAATCATCTGAAAAGTAAGCTGCCAAAAAATTTAGAATATGCACAGCACCACCGAAAAGTACTCACTAACATCTAGAAAAATTTTACCATAAAAAAAAAAAAGAATTAAAATAGAAAATGATAAAAAAAATAGAATTTACCTAATCAAAAATTAAAAATAACTTATAAAAATTAAAAGATTTAAATAAAATTCAATGTCAATGGCGTCGTGAAAATTATATCTCTACTATAATACTAAAATATTTGCGCGCTCAGACATATGTCAAGGACATAACCGCAATTATTTTTCAACTCAACTACATACACAAAATGGCTTTTCCACTTAAACATTAAAACTGATCATTTCTATATTAAAATGACAATATACAATAAAAAATTTACAAATAAAATAATCATCAATTTTCATCAACATGAAGTTTTAATTTAATTTGGGAAATATTTTTCATTTATTATAAATGTTCTGTTTTTGGACCCAACACCCAAACCATATGACAAATGATTTTGACAAATTTCATAATTCATTTTCTAATATTTTTCTAATTTTGACTATAAGCAGTTAAATTAGTGATAGTTGACCTCCCTCCCCGATCATTTTTTACCAATACCATTTCGTCTACAATATAATATCATTCATTTCGAGCAGTGCTTTTCATCCTATAAACAATTTTTTTTTTCATAAACTTTTTCGTACAAATACTTCGTCCAAAATCCAATTAGACAAAATTTCTTGAACTAAATGTTTTTGAAATGGCACTTAACATGGATTAAATATTTGTAAAGGGCACGTAGAAAACCTCTTTTTTGCAATATAGCCAAAAGCCTTAAAACTTATGCAAATCAAATTTTTGATCAATCTGATCCATTTTAAACTTACCAAGCATTTTTTTAGGACTAGATGGTGCTGTGCCACCTTCAAATCCAGAATCATTACTACATGTACTCATTCTAATAATAGCACTTTTATTAGGATTTAATTCATCATCTAATTCATCATCTGTTGATGATCCAGATGATGTTGAACATTCATTATCACTACCACCACCATCATTATTATCATTATCACTATTATCTGTATCACTATCATCATCATCATCATCATCTGTATCTGATTCTGGTATTATAAATTTTTCTGGTTTCCATAATGGACGTGGTGTTGCAATTAATGGATATGGTGGTGCTTCATCTTTAACATAACATTTTTTTGTATGATCTAATTTAACTTTATTACGATTAAATTGTTTTTCTTCTTTTTGTTGATGTTTATGTTTATTCTTTTTATCTTTACGTTTCATACTTTCACTTAAATCTTTATTATTATTATCACTTGAATAACTACTATAATTATCTTCACTATCTGAATTATTGTTTTCTTCAATTATATCTTCAATATCCGCATCAACGTCTAATAAGCACTGATTCAAATTATTAACTGTAGCAAATTTCATAAGAACATTTTTACAAGAGAGCTGATGTTCAAAATGTTGTTGATTTTCTTCATTATTTTCTTCATTATGCTGCTTTTCATTTTCATTTTCTTTTGGTTTTTGTTGTTGCTGTTGATGATTTTCTATTTCTTTAATTTTATTATTATTTCCTTTAATTTTATTCGTAATATTCTCTTCAATTTTATCAATTGAATTTGCGTCATTACAGATGTTTTTATTATCAGGAATTTTGCCAATTTTTTCATCCAATTTTATATTACTAGTCGGCGGTTTTTTATTTTTATTATCAATTTTTGTTGGCGTTGTCGTTGTTGTTGAAGATATTTTTGTATCAGTAGATGATAATTTATCAAGTGCTGGTGACTGTGGTGTTTTTAATGTTGTCGGAGGAGAAATTTTCTTTTGTTGTTTATTATCAGTGATATTGGCAGGTGCTTGTGGTGATGATGTCGTCGACGTTGTTATTAATTTTTGTAATGAAACATTTTCTTTAGACTCATGTTGTTCAGCAACCTCAGCTACAATTGTTGCTGGTGATCCATATTCATTTTTACTTATATCATGATTCAAATCATTATTAAGAACTGAATCATTAGAAGTTTTCTTAATTTTAATTTGTTCATCTTTATTTTTATTATTATCTTTTTTTTTTTTTAATCCACTTGATGGCAAATTATTTGTTTCTACTATTGTTGTTGTTGGTGTTTTTGGTGTTGGCACAACAATTGTACCAGCAACATTAGATTTAATTGTAGACACAGACGTTTCAAATTCTGGCGAAGGTGGTGCGGATTTTTGTGGGTCTAATTTATTTATATTTAAGTCAATTTCTTTACTTTTTATTTCAGGTGACTTGGCATTTAGCCTAGTTTCTATTTTTGGGATATTTGCTGTTGTATTTTTTTGGTTTTGTTCTGGTATTTTTGTTGTTGTAGATGCTGCTGCTGCTGTTGTTGTATTTGATTTTTCAGAATATGTAGGTGTCGTTGTAAATGATTGGTTAAGTTTTTTATACGTTTCATTAGAATCAGGAATTTTTTTAGGAATTTCTTTTGATTTTATTTGATGATTTTTTTTGTTAATTTCATTTTCATTTAATATATTTAATGATAATTTTTCCAAATTCTTATTTTCAGTATTGTCAACTTCTTTTTGTAAAATGTTTTTGGATTTATCCTCTTCTAAAGAATCCTCATGTTCTTTTTTAACAAGTCCTTTTTTCTTAGCACATAATGCTGATTCATTTGAATGAGCTCTTTTACCCAATTCAACTGAACCATTTTGTTCATCAGCTTGTTTTAATGCTTCATTTTTTTGGTCATGAACTTTTGTTTTAATTTCTTGTAAATTTTTAACATCATCAATAGTTTGATTATCTAAAAGTGTTTCACGTTTTTCCCATTGTGATTCAATAACATTTCTTTTACGCTTACTCATATATAATGTTTCACGAGATCCAATTTGTGTCCAGAAATCTTCACCACTATCAGATCTCTGTATTTTACCTATAATTGGTTTCGGTTTGGCTACTGAAACTCCTGATTCATTGGCTAGTGGTGAAATTAGATGTTCACGAGTTTTGGGTTTGTCAACTAAAACTTTTGGTGATTCAGTTTTCTTATTATCAATAGCTAGAGGTGATATTAACTGTTCACTACTACCAATTTCTGTCCAGAAATCAGTACTATCTGATTTTTGTATTTTACCTCTATTTGTTTTTGGTATATCGACTGAAACTTCTAGTGATTCATTTTTCATATGATCAATTGCTAGTGGTGATATTGGATGTTTAGCAGATCTTTGAATTATTGGACTTTGTTTTTCGGTTTCTTTAATAGAATCTTCATCAAATTTAAAATGTTCTGGTGTTATTTGTGACCTAATATCAGATTTTGTAATATTTAAAGGAGATGATATTTTTTTTATGGGTGATTTTGTAGATGGCGAAACTGTTTTATTTTCGTCACTTTTTTTCAATTTTAGTATTTCCAAAGGTTTTGGTGTAATGGGTTTCTTTTTTATTATAGGAGTTTTAGGCGTCAGAATTCCCGAATCCTTATTATCTTTTTTGTCACTTATTTTATCTGATTTAGTATCAATTAATGTTAATTTTTCTGCTGTAATAGTTTCAGTTGGTTTAGATTTTAGGTCTGTAACTATTTCAGAAATTTTATCGTTAATTTTCTCAATAGTTTCCGATCCTTTTGAATTTTCTTCTTTAAATTCGGTTGTCCTTTTTTTCGGTGAACTCTTTACACCCTTAATTGGATCAGTTTTTTTCGTAATTTTAATTTTTTTTGGTGAATTTTTGATGCCTTTTTTTAATTCAATTTTCTCTAAACTTTTATTATTTTGTTCGTCAACTTTTTCTTCTTCTTGAATTTCTGTTGATATTTCAATTGATTTTTTCTTAGGTAATTTGAATATTTGATGAATTGTATGATTCTCTTCAATTTCATCTACATTAAATGTAAATTTTGGTTTGACAGTTTTTGTTGGCACTAAATTTACATTATCTTCATCAAAACTTTCTTGAATAATTGGTGTCAATGTAGGATTTTGAACATCAACTGTTGCTGTAATTTTATGACGTACTTTTTTTGGTTTTTTTGTTAATGATTTACGTTTCGTTGATTTACGATTACCATTATCAGTAGTTAAATCTGAGCCACTTTCATTACGTTCCAAATGTATTAATTGAAAAGATCCGGATGCAGATTTTTGTAACTGATTGAATAATTCAATTTCTTGTTCTTGAATCAGTGAAGCACGTCTCCTTAAATCACCAGCATTCAAATCATCATCAATTTTATCAGATGATATATCTTCACAAAAATCTTGAAAGTCTGGACATTTTGGTATACTTAAACGACGAATTGCCGATTGCATGAATGGATCTAATTCAATCATAATTTCACTATTTGAATCAGTTTTTTCAATTTCATTCTGTATATCTGCTGGCGGTGTTACATTAATCGAATTTACAAAAACTTCATCTTTATTATATTTCGATGGTATAATATATCTTTCCAATAATAATTCACCCGGTGATTTTTTAATAACACCGAACGGTTTTGGTGCTAAATCATCACCGAATTTGTCACGCCAAGAAGTTGATGAATTATTCTCAATTGATTCATTTGCTTTTTCTTCTGAATTCATTAATTTCGACGATTCAATTTTTGGTTTCTTATGATCATTTACATCTTTTTCAGTTTCAACCATTTTTGAGGATCGTGGAATTGATCGATCACGAATACTTTTTGATCGTAGAGTCGATAAACGTACAACAGCACGATTTCTTTTAATAGTAGATCGATTTAAATCTGGAGTTGGATCAGTACCATCAGCTCGTGGCATATACGGTGAGGTAGCACTTTGTTGACATTGTTTTGGTAATTCTTGTTCTGCCGATGATGTTGATACCTGAATTGTAGGTGTTGATGTTGGTGAAGATTCATTAGCTTGTTTAATCGTTGATGATGCTGTTGATTTGGGAGATGATTTCGGTGATTTTAAATCACGTCTTCGATATCGCGATGCTGATACATCAATATCAGCTGTATTAATATTAATCGGACGAGGCGGTATATATTTTGACGGTGTATGATGATGATGATAACTTGACGATGATGTAGTATTAATAATTTTTGGTGAATTCAAACGGGTCAATGGTATAAGACCTCGTGAACCTAACGGAGTTTCTGTAATTGTTGATAGCTTCGGTTGATACCGAGATGATGTTGATGATGAATAACTAGTTAGTGACGGTATAGAATATGGGCGGCCATAACTACTTCCACCAACATAAGGACTAGATGTAGTATAATATGGAGCAGAGTATGGAGTAGAATAAACCCCACTAGAACTGCCTGTACTATAATAATATCCTGCAGGGTCACTGTATAGTGGCATTTTAAATGATTTATCTTTTTTAATAATTTATTTATATTTTTTTAGTTAAATTTTTTTTTCTGATTTTTTAACTTTGCGAAATAACCAAATATTTTTTTTAAAAAAAAAATAAAAAAATATATTTTTATATTCTTGGTTGTATTTTTTTAAGCACACGTCACAATCACATAATTACACAAGTTGGACTAAAAAAATTTCATTTTCACCTTATGTAATCATTGAGAATACATAAAAAAAATTATTGCGAATAAATATTTTCATTAATTTACTTATTCTAAAAAAATTATTCTTTTAAGAATTTCAAACAAATTTTAATTTATAAATTAATTTCAATATTTCTTTTAATTATTTTTTTTTTTTTCAATTTCTATAATTATTTTTTAATATTTTTCCAAAATTTCAAGTTATTTCTCAACAAAAAAAAAATTAATTATTTAATCTATTTAAAAAAAAAAATTATCCAATTAATAACCGCAAATATTCGAATTCGTTTTAAGACGTTTTTAGGTAGTTTTTCTTAAAATAAGACTTTTACCTTTCACCGATGTTCTTAAACTAAATTTAAGAAAATTTTCATTTAGCCTAAAAACTCTTTCGATTATTAGGAGAAAATCTTCTTGTTTTTCAATTTCTTCGTCAAGGAAAGAGGAAATACAAATTTTCATATTGATCTTCTGCACAAGGCGAATGAATCAGGGTTGGCACGGCTGGTACTTTAGTACCAAATTTGATACTATTCAATTAGGTTCCGTACCATGGTACGGTTTTGCAAAAAATCTAATTTTTTGATACTATTTATAGAATAAAGATTTATTTTTCTAATTACATATATCAAAAGTTCAAATTTATTCAGAAATTAGTTGTACTAAGATTTCCGTAAGTACTATTTAATCGTTTATGCAGGGGCAGGCAGACTATGCAATCATTACGCTTACTGGGATTTAATTCACCCAAAGTGATACTGATTAAAAGTTCCTTTAAATATTATTTTTATTTCTAATGTTGAATTTCTTTGACCAAAAAAAATCAATCTTTTTTCAAAAAAATCAATTTTTTTTTTTTTTTTATCTAGATAAATTTTTAAATTTCTTTGACCAGAAAAATCATTTTTTTTTTATCTAGATCAATTTTAGCAAGATTTTCCGCCCATTTACCAATACCAATATACTTTTTCAATTGACAGGTAATTAGAAATTTCAATTGTCAGCTGGTAAAGTAAAAAAAAAAACTAAATTCATTTTGAAATTAGTTTTTGTCCAGAAAAGTATTGAATATTAAATTATAAATTAACTAATAAAGTTATGGAATATGCAGTAACTTAAATATTTGCATCTTCTTTAACTTAAATTCAACTGTCAAACTTCAACTTTAAATTGAGCTGTCCAACTACACATACAAACAAAAAAAAAATCAATCTCGTCGCAATTTTCTTTGAATACATAAAATCTCAATTTTTTTGATTTGGTCAAAGAAATTTTAACATAAAATTCCTGTAAAATAAATTTACTATATTCTATTTTTTAATGTTAAGGTTTAATTTAATATTTCTATGTTTTATATTTTATTTAAAGTTATTAATACATATTACAATTTTAATAAATAAGTTTTGTAATACAAGTTAATTTGGTTTACTGTTATTATTTATTTTTTGGTACTATTTTTGAGATTTTGGTACGAATTTTTATCAGGTTGTGGTACATTTTCAAATATGCTCATGCCAACACTGGAATGAATATCAAAATTTTCTCTATACGTACCACAAAAGAATTTGTGATAATTTTAGGAAAATTCTCTTTAATTCTAAAAATTATTTTCTAAAAATTTTCTGCACAAATTTTTAATGTAGGCATATACAAAATTGTTCTCTTAAATTTGAATTTTTTGAAAATATTTTTTTTTGCAATTCATTTAATGTTTTTATTTTTCTGAAATTTTGAAAATTATTAATTTTCTCTTATTTTTGAATGAAAATTGAAAATATTCTGAGAATTTCTGTAAAGTAATTTTTAATAAATTTTCGTCAAAATGTCAAATATTCTCTTTTCCATTAAAAAATAATAATAAAAATTAAAAATATTTTATAATTATTTTTTTTTTTTTTTTAATTTGGGTTTCTGTTGTGAATTTTCAATTTGAATAAAAATTTTCAACTTGAATAAGAAAAGTTTATTTTTGAATATTTTGAAGTATTTTTGGCACCCGAATGATTTGTGTGATGAAAATATTTTAGACATTTTTGTTGTGCACAATATTAAAAATATTAATGAAAACGATAAAAACAATAATTTTGAAAAGAAAGAATTTTTATTTAATTTTCTATTTGGGAGGGTGTGAAATATTGAAATAAAAAATAGTTTATAGTTAATTAGGAAGTTAAGAAAAGATAAAATTCTGTATCTGTTGGGTATATAATACTAAAGTTCTTTGCCTAAATCATAAATACACAAACAGATAGAAATAAAATGTACCTCTTACACACAGGTTTCACTCTGCAGTGGTTCATTTATGTTGAGTATTCCTATATACATTGAATCAATAGAATATTAGTTGATTAATTGATTAGACAAGGGAATTGCTAGAAGTTAATTTATTTCATAATTTATTTAAACCAGAATTAGACCCATTACATTTAGACCATAATTAGACTGAGCCATCAACTTTTTCGGCCGATACTTAGAATTGGTTTCCAACCCAAAATTCCTAATTCATGTAGTTCGTACATGTAGAAAGTATCAATGCATGAGGCATCGTTTCCCAATCATCTCCGCATCCTCTTCAATCGTTTCGCACTTGTCTCCGCATCCTCTCCTCTATACATATTTACCTCGAATCGCCGTATCTTAAAGAACTAGAAGCATAATAAATTCTGAGATTGTGGCAAGGAACCCGAATTTGTTACGAAAACGCATTTGGTTCAGTAATAGAAATGGGGTTGAAAGTTGTCATTGTTATATCTGTTGATGAATTTAAGCAACTTATTAATTATTTTGTGCTACTTGTCAACAGCAAAACTTGAATTTATAAATAACTAATAGACTGAGTGCTGCCGAAATCTAGTCAAAAATAGTAGTGCTGCCGAAATCTAGTGCCAAAACTATTGACTTTGTTTCAAGAGACTTTGGTTTTCAAAGAAACTATTATGTAATTTAAATAACTATAATATCGTCCAGCTTTCGATTGAATCTCTTAATTGGGTCTAAAGATCTATAAATTAAGAGTCTAATAATTGTTTATTAACTAAATTATCAATTAAATATATAAATATAATTAAATTTAAATTAATTAATAATATTATTATTAAAAAATTATTAAGTTTTCTGAAAATATGATAAATTTAAATTAATTTTAAATAGAATTCTAATAAATTGTAATATAATGTTTATTTAAATTTATATGAATTTAATAATCTGATTTTTTTTTTCCATTGAATAAAAAACCACTTGTACGATTTGCGATCAATTGATAGAATGCTCGAATCGAATTTAAAATTGACTGAATTCACAATAGAACTATTCTTTATTTACAGATTATAAATTGACTGAAAATGCTTCATTTCCCAACTGTACAATAGGCTGAAGGCTCAAATACCGAATATAAAATGGCTATGTATAAATTTAAATGCAGCTAATATTTTTCATACAGTTGAAAAGTATTGAGCAATTATATACACACTTCCGATCAATTTACTTATTGGTCAATTGTGTATCTGTTGTATTGTTTTCGGTCAATTTATTGGATACGCATTTGCACTTATATATTTTATAGTAAAATAACAAAAAAAAAATATTGTTTTTTTACCTTAGCACTTCGGACTTTGTGTCTGTTTCAATCAATTTGGAAGTTTATTTTTGGGATATGTAATAAGGCTAAATATTTCAACACCACATGGTAACTCATAAGCAAATATGTTTTAAATTGTGTCTATTCGAAAACTATCAAAAAATTATTATGTATAAATTTTATGCGAAATGTTTATGAATAAAAATACAATTATAATATTATTATATTTAAAAAGAAAATGAAAACAGAATTTTCCAGGCCAATGAACTTTGCATAAAATTTTAATTATTGTTGAAAGATTTTCGTATTTTATTTATTTATTTATTTCTTTATATTTTAATAAAACTTATTATCATTTTTATGTGTCTCACAATTTTGGTATGCAAAATTTTTTTTGAATTAAAAATAATTTAAATTTATAAAAAATATTTTTTTGGGGTTAAATTTTAAGTAGAGAGGTGGACAAATTATAATTGTGTATCAATATTGATATAATTAGGTAATTAAAACTTAGATAATAATTTAAAAAAAGAGCTTAATTAATTATTCAGATTCTAATACAAAAAAAAAACTAATTAAAATCAGCTCACATATAACCAAGGTTAATGGGATCACATATAATTAGCCATATTAATCAACAAGACGCTAAATGGTCACCTTTAAAATTAAAATTAAATTATCTCAAATTAAAATTAAATTATCTCAAGAATATGCTATGAAATTTTTGAACATTTTGCTAATGATGGTTTCTTTACAGGTATTTAAAAAAGTTAAAAGACGAAATTTGAATTATGTAGGTACGTGAAATAAGGAATACGTTTTTTTTTTCATTCGATAATTCTTTCGTAACAAATTATATTTTTTACAGGAACTCGAGGACACCACTCTCATCTCTAGTGATGCCCAGTGCCCAGACCTCGTTCGAAGAACCACTATTCAACATAATTACTTCTTCT
The DNA here is from genome assembly GCA_963920725.1 of Rhamphomyia laevipes. Lineage (NCBI taxonomy): Eukaryota > Metazoa > Arthropoda > Insecta > Diptera > Empididae > Rhamphomyia > Rhamphomyia laevipes. The sequence goes on from OY987256.1 coordinate 41,715,972, forward strand.
TTATATTATAAAATTATATTTGATAGAAGCATACAATCAAAAATAAGAAAATTATGAGATAAGAATGAAAATATTTTGATAACTTTTAACTAATTTAAAAGAATTTATAAAAAAAAAGGATAGTTCAATAGCCAGTAGGTTAAAAACTAGGATACAAGCAGCGTTTATCTAACTGGTATTAGTTAATTAATTAAGTATATCTTATCCATTTATTTAATCTCTACAATTCAATTCCAATAAAACTGATTGTATATTTATATAATATCCATAATTAAAAGAATTTTCAAAACCAAATAAAAAAAAATGAAAATGAAAACTATTTAATATTAAAATAAATATTTTTAAAATATATTTTTTAGGCACAACATTTTCATCAACAATAAATTCTGTTTTACAAAAATAAATTTTAGTAGATTATTTTTGTATTTTTCTTGAAACACAATAATATTAATAAGAAACGTAATAAATAAATAAAATATTGAAATCTAAAAATAGTAACAAAAAAATTATTATGAAGATCAAATAATAAATTTTTGACATGAAACTGTCATTTCGGTACTGATGAAATGCTAACTGAAAGACATATTTAGAACACGAAATATGAGGCAACCGATTAAATATTATTTATTATTTAAATTATAATTATAAATATTTATTTATATATTTATAATTTTAATTTATCTAATATAGTAAAATTGTAAATTTCATTATAAAACCTGCAAAATATTAACAATTTATAGAACCAAAATAAAATTATCTTTATTACGATATTCAAATAAAATTTGCAATTTTTACAAGGACATTAAAATTTTGATCTTCTAATATATTTTCATAATTCCTTCCTCAAAAACGACTATTAACAATATTGTAAAAACGATTAAATATTTTTATTGGTGGGTTTTCTTTTATTTTAAGTTTCAATATTTAAAATTTATGTATATTTACATAAATGACGTTAAACATTTGAACAAATTGCGTCATGTTATAAAATATTGCCAAATAAATTTTCCGTTGAAGACAACTAAACATTTTTTTTAGTAATAATTTATTTTCTGATTAAATCGAAATTTATGGCATTTTATAAATTATAAAAAAATCTAAATTAAAACTATAAAAAGATTATTTTAATTTTGTTGACTTTATGCAATTCTGTAACCAAACAAAATTGAAATGATATTAAATAACGTTTGTAATAATTTTATCTGTTTTAGTAGATCCATTACCAGATCAAATTAAAAAAATTAACTTTAGAAATCTGCCAAATAATTTTAAAATTATAAATGAAAATTTGTAATTTAAATTTGTTCGCAGAAAGTGTTTATGTCGTTGCTAAATTAATAATTATAGGTTTTGCACTTTACTAAAAAAATTTAATTATTTACCTATTCATTAATAGATGGCGTTAATAGTAAAAGAAAATTTTAAATTCAAATTAAGTAAAATTATGAAGAATCGAAACAAACGATACACTTACGATTTACGAATCAAACGATGAATTTTCCAAGCCAGGCTTACAAAATAACAGAGTCAACAATTGGCTTCTTAAAAAGTTAACTTCATTAATTATTATAGTTTAAGTGATTAAGAGACTATTTCTTGTCGAAAGTTTCATTGAACATTTTTTCTTCTTAGTTTAGTAACATGTTTATTTATTAAAAATAATATTTATTTTTTGTAATTTACCTTCACATTTAACACCTTGTTTAAAAAATCCATATAACATTGTGCCACAATGATCACAAAATGTTGGTGACATAAATGTGTATGACTTAAATCTATGTGGAACGTCTATTTTGAATCTTTCTCGCAAATACTAAACAAAATAAATATCGAATTTTTAATTAATTATATATACGGTATATATATAATAATAATAATATGTATAAATGTAAAAAATATATAACTAAAAAAATTAATTTACTTACTATTGTACTTGCAGAATTAAAACTTGAACCAGAACATTTGCCCAGTAATTTATCATGACATTTTTTATGTACAGCAATTTGACATGCTATAAAAAATTTTAATTAAAAATCGAAGAGAATTAATAATTTTTAATTCAAATAATTTTAATTTATACTTAATTAAAAAAAAACTATTAAACTAGGTGGTCCAATAGTCAATTTCCTAATTAGTTTTTGTAATAACCGCAGATTTCAAAATAAACGTTGGAAATTTAGTATCAGTAAACTATACACAACATACACAATGATCTAACAGAATTAAATTCTACATCATAAGTAAAATTTTGGGAAAATTTTGACCTGGTACCACCATGAACCCAGTGTGATATATGTGTGGTCATTGACGCCACTATAACCTTACCTAACCTAAATCTTAAAAGTATAATGTAGTTTCATATGGTGATGTAAGTAGCACCCATAATTCAATGCAGTTACATCAAAAACCACTGTACATGCATCATAACAAAATAAGATAGAATTAAAATTAAAAGTTGAATGTATTATTAAGCTCATAATAAAATAAATTGACTCAAAGACGACTACAGTGATTTAAATCTCTTCTCAATCATCTTACTGGTACTCGGAATGTAAGTCAGCAGTCCGCATCCTCATTGTTTGATCGGCAAGCATACGGTTCAGCTTGAATCTTTCGCGAAGCAAGTGATTAACGCAGAAATTACAGCAATCTAGACTACATTGAAACCCTGAAACATCTACTATGCTAACCGGCACTCGACACGTAGATTGGTTTCATTTCCTAAGAGAACCGTATTACTCCAGTTCTGAATTGCAGTACTATAAAAACTCCTCAAGTTTCCTGCAATTATGAAATCCTTCGACTTACTAGAAATCACCTCAATAGTCAATACCTAATCAGAGCACAGTTGGTTATCCATAAAAGTGGTCCCATAATGGAGGCTTTGCCGCCACTAAATCCTAACCTAAATCGCTTCTAGTTCATGATTCGTCATTGCAGTTAGTTTTTACAATTAACTGCAAACAATTTGTATAGATATTCAGAAATTCATAATTTGAACTACAAAATTAAGGAAAATTCCTGATAGTTCGAAAGATATTTAAGATTTATATTATAATTCGATGCTATATTATATCCTTTTGAGATGAGTGAGAACTTTATATCGATTTGAAATACATTTTTCATCTTTTATCAAAACAATCCTTTATTCATTTTTCATTTAATTTACAACTTTGTCATAGTTGAAAAAGATACAAGAAAAGTGTTTGAATGCGATTCCCTGTTTTATCCTATAAGCTTCCACGCAAAATTTAAATCGAAAAACGTCTCACTATTTCAAATTTGAAAGTGACTATTGGCTATATACATTAAAGAATCATATTGAGATATTACGAAAAGAATTTTTTTTTTTTTTTGGAAATTATAAAAATTTATGAATTGGAAGAAGTGCGAACATTTAAAAACTTACTTACATATACATTGATATCCTTGTTTACCAAAACCCCATAAAAATAAATTACAAAATGCACAAAATGTTGGTTGACGGAAAAATTTGGCTACAAATCTATGTCCATTAATTTCATGTATTCTAAATAAAAAACATATTAAAAATTCAAATTTATTTATTCAAAAAATATCAAAATTTATTATTTACTTTTGATGTTTAATTGCATCTCTTCGACTTGTTATATTTCTTGGTCGTGTCCTTTTTATATGATATTCAGGCGTTGTATTTATATAATTATTATTACCATGTCTATAAAATATATAATCATTTAAATGATGTCCTGATGGCTGTTGTCGATTACTATTTGATAAAAGTTGCTGCCGTGACTACAAAATATATAAATTTGAATGAAAATTCGATTTTATAATATAATTAAATATTTGTAAATACATCATGTCCATGATTTCGATAATGTTTATTAGATCTTTGGGATTGTTGTGATCCAGATTGTCCACTACCACCGGCCCATTTACGACCATGGGCACCAGTAAACATCATCTTTAAGCAATATTATATATGTAGTTTTGTTAATGATGTAATATGTACGATTACTATGACTTTTTTAAAAATATTATAATTTTAATTATAAAATCCTTAATTGAATATTCCATCATTGTAACTATAAAATTATTGTATTAGATGATCTGTAAATAAAAAGATATTTTGAATAATTTAATTTATATACTATTAAAACTGGAACAAAATATTTTATTGATTTTGTGCGGCGCATTTTATTGAAAAAATTGCAATGGAAAATTTATAATTTTTATGTGAAAATGATCAGATAAAAATATTTTTATTATATACTTTGATGTTTAATAAAAATTAGGTTGAATATAAGATAATTCATTGTAAAACATTAAAATATTTCATTAAATTTTATCTTAATCTTTTAATTTAGGTTTTAGAATTTTTATTTGATATAAAAGTTTTATTTAAATTATATTCTGACCTATTTTGACAGTATAAATAGCAGGTTTTTCTAGATTTTAAATTTGGAAGAATTAAATTGAATCACTGCATATATTTTGGAATATTGAATTCTTGAAGAATACAAGTTTCGCCTTTCCAATATAATTGTAATAACATTTTATAAGAAATTTTCAAGTTGGATCCCTAAATTGAAAGGAAACGAAAACGATATAAGCTAAACTGCTTTATAAAACTCAACAATGGTCAATCGTAGAATTTCAGAATATAATAAGTCTTATTCTATGTGAAATTGGTCATTGCTTTCTGAGCAGACTGCTTCAAATAGTCTTTAGAAATTGAAAAAAATTAGCTAACCACTAAAACACTCTTAATCCACTCTCATCCATTCAAATATTATTTTCTAAATTTAATAAGAATAACCCATTTATTTATTAAAGAATTACTAAAAATATAAAATAAAAAAATGTTTTATTTAATTGAAGAGCACGCGATTTTCCATCTAAAAATAGAAAATCAACAATTAGTTTTCATTTCCGAAATTTTTCATTTAATTTTTCTGTGAGGAGAAAGGAAACAAATCATTTTTTTTTTTTGTTAAATTTGTAAAATCAAAATAAATAAATTGTCAGAGTAAATTAATATAATAATTTAAAAGAATTTCGGCAATGGCTCGACCTTATAGCAAAAAAAAAATAACGTAAATTAAAATTATTACGAATTTATTATGATGAGTCAAATATGATTTTCGATTTTCTATTTACTATTAGTTTAAAAATAACATAAATAATATTTATATTAATTTATTTATGATTGTTTTCGCCATTTTCACGAAATAATCATAACAAAGTTTTTAATTCAAGATATTCGTTATTACATGCAAGATGTTGCCAACAAATTGTATCAAATGATATCAAAGCTTGCTTGTAAATTTGGTTGGGTAGGATATACCCTTAGAAAATACCGTGAAGAATGTTGAAGATAAGAGTCCTAGAGTAGTATTCGTAGTATTTCTACGATGTCACCCAAAAAACTATGTAGAAATGGAAATGAACATTTAACTCCAAAATTTCCAATACATGACAAAAATATGGAATGAAGTTAAAATTTAATATCATCGACAAAGAACCGCACAGATTGGAAACGTTTCACTGAAGCCCTATTATAATTTGCAATAATTAATCACCCATTGATTTATGTAGCTGTTTAGTAATTTTTAAGTAACAATAATTGTTAATACAGCAAAAGCATATATTTTGCGATAGGGCATTTCGAATTATGTGAAACAGATGATATCCAGACAAGTTTAAGTCTTTTTTTCAAGGATAACTTAAATCGATGAAAAGCTGGTTTAACCTATAGTAGCCCCAAACAAAGAGAAATCAATAAAAATACTACTAACCTAGGGGGTTCCCTAAAATAATTGCCAAATTTCATTCAAATCCGAATAACTACTATGATATATTGGCGCAGATGCAGATTCCTGTTCATATTTTTGGAATCTCCAACCTCGATTTAAGCAATTTTGAACTGATTTTTCCACTATACAAAAGTTCATACTTTTTACATAGCACTAATCGTGGGGTTTTGAACCGTGATATAGTTTATAGTTGTACAAACAAATGTATGACAATTATTGTACTTTAGCTATTGGTAGTTTTATCGATGAATACGTTGCCATTAATTGAATTTTCTTGATAATGGTTAATAAAAATATTTCGAAAGATTTATAAACTTGATGAAATATCGTATGTAAATCCGTTGCCAACCACCTAATTAATTATGGTTAATTATAGAAATTTAAAGCTTTTTTTACGTACACTCATTACTATCTGGAAAAGCTGATTTAAATACCAAAATCTCATAATAATTTTAATTAAACGCTTGTATATTCAATTTTAATGTATTTAAAAGCTGTCCTAACTTTCAATAACATATCATCGCTAATGTTAATAGATACAAACAAGTTTTAATACCTTTCATCGAGTAAATTAGTTATCGAAGAAATGAAAAAGTAAATTTAGATTTAGAATACGGTATATAAAAAAATATAATTCATAAGTGTGAAAAAAAAATGTATCTGTCGGATTTCGAACAATAAATTTTAATTAATACAACTATAAAAACGTTAAATTTTGCAATAAATTTATATATACACTCATATAAATACAAGAAATACATTCAAAATAAACTTTCAATCAAAAATACAAAATTTTGTTAAATATATAATCTAAAAATAAAAATATAAAACGGAACAAAACTTCATAGAACATGAAATGTGGTCCTTCGAAAAGTGTCAATCTTTGAGGTTTGAAAAGTGAAAAAATCGAAAATATGTTTAGACATTGATTAAATACATTTAATTGAGAAATGAAAGTTCAAATTGTCAAGTTTAATTGAGTATAAAATATATTTTAATCTAGATTATTACAATTTTAAACTATATGCATTTTTATAGCTACGAAACAATTTATTTGTATAAGAAAAATTATTTTGTAAATCCGAAACATGCTAATTGCTAACTGTCACGCTAGCACAAACAATAAACAACTTGAAAATCATAAAAATGATCTTAAACTGATTTGGAAACTAAATATGCGCTGAATTATATTGTATAATAAATTCTTAATTTTAATATTACTTAATGGGTGCCAAAGCCGTAAGTGTAATTTGTGCTATATTGTTATGCATTAAGTTGAGACCTGAACTAAACTTAAACTGCAGACGGAGGCATCTATGGCGTTCTAAGTTTATACAGATTTAAATAAGTACCAGTAATACAAATTTTGCAATATATAATTGTGATTGTAAGACTGAGAAAAATGATAAAGATTGAGACCAAACGCTGACAAAAATTTTAAAGGCCATTATCTTGTTGTAATTAAAAGTTTCTTCTATATAAAAATACTTATAGTCCGGAATCCATATACAAATTTGTCCAAATTCCAATAAAATGTCACAAAAACTTTATCATTGATAGAGGAGGCGAAGGCACGATTTGGGCTGTAGGACAATTGTAAAATCAATTCACATATTTTGCGACAATACAATTTATTGTATTTTCTTACCTCTGCCAAAGGCGACAACTATTCATTATCATGACACATTTTTATATATTTCGATCCAATATTAATCAAATTTAATAAAATAATTTTATGACTCATTTATTATTGCATTTAATTGCACAATTTATTTGTCAATTCTATTTTTGAATATAAATTTTGATCGTAAAAAAAATTCGTTTAAGATAAATACTATTAAACATGAAGTAGAAATATTTAAGTCAATTTATAAGGAACGTTCTATTTACATAACTTCTCACTTCTACTTGAACGTATACATACTTAGAACTTTTTTTGTCTTTTAATTGTATAGATAAGTTGCTATTCGGTGCACTAAATTACCAAAATCACCGATCTGAAGAATTACAGAGCTAGTGGTGAATCATTTTATATAGCATGAAGCTCGGCAAAACCGATAATTTATCTTTCATGCATAGGGCTTTCATATGCTCATGTGAACAAAATTGTAAAGTCAGAAAGTATTGACACTCGTTTCTGCTCATGTGAAGAAGACAAAGTAGCATAACATATTCCTTGGGAATGGAAAGATTTTGCCTGAAAAAATAGCGATACTGAATTCTAATTTCTTTTTTCTTTTGCAATTTTTTTGCAACCATAAATCAAAACTTTGCTCTATCAATGATAGAGGTTCGTGATATTTTACTGCAATTTAGGTAGAGTATTTTTCACTAATTAAGAGGTTTGAACATTGACCGACTCGAAATCTAAACTAGTGTATAACACGAAAGAAATTTATTGAGTCACAGAAAAATAATCTCGTAAATTAAATTGCATTGGAAACCAAAAATTAAATGAAAAATGAAAATTTATAATAAAAATACATAAAACAGATTTCATTTTCATGAATTCTTGTATCCAAAATATTTTACCTTCTAAAAGCACTAAAAAAACACAAATTTTACACTTACATATTAAAAATATACAATCCAAAAAAAAAAAAAAATTATCCATATTTTATTTCTGGAACCATTGACGAAATTTTTGTATAAATTTTAATTTGACCGCCAAAAATTTCAAAAAATTTCACTCTTGTTCTGACAATTAATACTGGCGGGACGATTGGATTCACTTGCGTTTTATTTTGTCAAATTAAAAAAAAAAAAAACTGTTTACAAGAACATGTGAAAAAGTTTTTCTATTTTATTTTTTACAATTTTCTATTTTCTTTTTTACAATTTTTAACTTTTTTTTTAACTTTTTGAATCAAAATAAATTTTACATATGCAAAAATTTATTTTTATTTTTATATTTTGAATTTTCTTTTCAAAAATAAATTAATAATGGTAATTTTCAAATATATATAAATAAATAATTTTTATTTATGTTTTTTTTTTCATATTTTTATAATAATATTTTTCATAATTTTTTTCTTAAATATTTCTTAACAAACACAAATGGAAAATAATTTTAGTGTTTTTTTTTTTGTACTTTTAATAATATAATAAATTTCAAAGCTCACACAAATACAATTACAAATCAAAAATTTTCCAAATAAAAAATCACATATACAAACATACATACACAAATACTATAAAATTAATAAATTTGAATTTTCATTTAAAAAAAAAAAAAAAATCTTATAAAATTTATTATTGCATTAATACAAATAAACAAAGAAAATCACTTTTTTAATTTTGTATGTTTGCGTGTTTTGAGGGAAAATATATTATTATTCTTAATAAAGGAAATCATTTTTTCCAAAAAAAATTTTTAATAATTTTTCTTAAAACTTTTACACAATTTTCTTTTTTATTATTTTAATTTTCCAAAAATTAATTTCACTTCCGAAACACTTTTAAATTTCCGAAATATTATTTAATTAGATTAAAAATTTTGTACTTAAAATAAATGGGAATTTCCATTTTTATAATTAAAAATTATTAATATAGGAAAAAGGAACTTGAATTTTCATTTTTTTTATTATTATTATTTATTTATTAAATAGACCGTAATGAAAATGTTTTTATGTTTGGCAAAGTAGTTTATTGAGTAAAACAATACAACGAACTGAAAAATGAAAATTCGAAATTTAAAATTTTGTAGAATTTCTTTTTTGTTTGTACAATTTTCAATAAAAGAAAACTTTACTCATTTCAAAAAAAAATTAAAAAAAAAAAAAATTTTATTTGTAAATTTTTGGTGAGTAAATTTTTAAAAATGAAAATTTTGTATAAATATTGTTTTAATAAAAAAAATTGTTAGTCTAATGCTCTAATGGTTTGTCAGTCAGAAATTTATGAATGTTAGTCAGAAATATATTATTTGCATGGCCAGACCCACGCATAACATGGTTAGTTACTGGGGACACATACCATGGGTACCGGATGAAATTTTGAAAACTTATACCCAACAAACTCTCCAAGTGATAAAAAAAATATAGTGTGTTAAAATTTATTAGGATTCGGAGTAAAATAGTAAATGGATCGCCAATTTATGGGGGCTACCAGCAATTCCATGTAAATATAAATAAGGAATCTTCTAGAAATCGTTCAGTTAGTAACGATAATATAAAATTATCTGAGAATAAACCATTTTTTAAATTGTTTACTTGTAAGGTATTGCAAATATTTGAAACTGCTTGCTGAACAACATGAAATTTCAACAATATTTTGCTGCAGTGTACGATTAGGAAATTTTAAAACTCTTGTCCTTCTATTCTTTACAGCAGATTAGAGAACTTGGCATGCCACTTTTTGCATAACTAGATGAAAATAAATAAAATAATGTCAGCCAATTTCAGTTAGGTCATTAGAAAAGTAAGATGGTTTTACTTCAACTACAAACAATAGTCGTTCGCTGTTAGATGGTTGGTTGACCTGTTGAAACAGTGTTTGATAAATTTTATATCAATGCTGAAATCAATCTTAAAAATAATTAATTAGATTATTCTGTCATTTCGAAACAATTATATTCTATTTACGAAACTTGTTAATAAATTACAAACTCCTTGATTTCATAAAATTAATTCTCAATTTTTATATATATTTAAAAATATATATTTATATTTTAAATATATTTTCTGCGCACATTTTCCAATAAATTTTGTTGTCGTCGGATACGCACATTACGACGATAGAGCGAAAATAAATAATTTATTTTTTTCGAAATTAACAATATAAAAACAAATTGCGCAAAAGCAAAAGAATTTTCCGAAAAATTTGTAATGAAAAAAAAAAAAAAAAAAAATATATTTCCCAAAATATTTTCATTTATCATCAGGCGAAATTCCTGGAGAGTAAATTTATGAAATTGGAATTTTAATTTCAAGGTAAATTTTATAAATTTTATGTTATTTTTTTTATTTATGTAATTTTCTATGAATTTTTAATAAATCGTTTTTTTTTTATGTTTCCATTTCAATTTTCACAAAAATATAAAAGTTTGTTGAGCTGAGATAGATAAATAAACTAGTAAATTTATTATTATATCAATTTTAATATAGAATATTTTATTTTTAATTATTTCATTATTAGATTTTTTTTATATAAATATACTAGAATAAAATAATTTTCTAATGAGAATTTATATGTGAATAGTTTTTGTGGAATTCCATTTATTTTCAAAATACGTAAAACGAAACTTAATTTTTGTTTATATTGGGAAAGTTGTAATCATATTAGAATTGATTATTAAATAAAATTTAATTATAACTTTGTACAGATTACTCAGCTGAGTAACTTTTTAACATGAAATTTTGAATCTTGTTGTAAGAAAAATCAATTTATTAATAATAATTTTTGTCATCATATTTTTGTCATCTGAATTTCCCACATTTTCAGAAAATATATATAAATATATTTTAAAGTTTATGATTATTACATAAAATATAAATAAATTCTAGTCATACAAAATTAATATAGTTAAATAAAATTGTGATTTGCAAAGATTGTACATTCATAAATACTACAATAGGTAGAAAGCGTTTAAAAATTAATTGTAGCTATTAGAAAAGATATAAAAAAGCTAACATATTTAATGCAAAACTTGGAAAAATGTATTTGATTTATTTGAAATTGAGCAGAAAATGAAAACGACACAAACAAGTTAAGAATTATTCGAGAAATAATCCAATAAATTTGATGGTACAGGGCTTTGGACAGAGCGATATTTACACCTTTAAGGTGCAACCCATCATCCATCATCAATCAATCAAAAACTAAACAAGCAGCCAAAAGACTAGCCGTTCTGGTGGGGTGGAGCATATTATAGTGCAGATTTGTTGATTCGGTTCAAATTTATATTATTTTCCAATTCTTTTCCGATATATGGATTGAAGGAGCGAAATCCACAAGGTAACCATTAAGCACTGTAATAATTATAATACCGATAAAATAATAATGATAAGACGGTTGCCTGAACCACTCACCTATGGCGACTGAACCTCTGGGTCGGTTTCCATCCCTGAACTCCTCTAGTATCATGTAACTTATTCATGAAATAGGAACCGAAACACCTTAAACTGAAAGTTCATGATCATTTTGCATTCCCCTCCACAATATCTACAAAAAATATTAACTTAGTTCTATAGATTAAAAATGAAATAAATTTTAACCATAATTATTAATTTAATTTTAATTTTAACTGTAGAAATAATTTATATTAAAAGTATTTTGTACAATTAAATTTGATCACAAATCAATAAAGCATTTAATTTATTTACAGATTAACGAGTTGGTTCCGATCCGATATACAATAAATATTTATAAATAATATCGTATTTTTGTACATCGTATATATTAAAATTTCAAGAGCAGCTATGGTAAATAAATTGTTCGCGTGCCATAATTTTACACATGACAGAATTTCGACGATTCATTTAATTATTTAATTTGAAATTTATTACGTATTATCTTTTGAAATAGCTATACATTGAATTGATCGTCAAATCAATTTAAGAGAACCACTAGGATTCATGCACTTAGGCCAAATTGTGCAGTTCGTTCATGTAGTATGAACCAAAACATCTGTATCGAAGTTGCGTGAAATAGCGACAGTGAAATAAAAAGTGTTCAAACGTCTCACTCTCTTGTTCATTTCCGCATCCTCTACATATATTTTATTTGGCATTATCGCATGGAGATTATCGCATGAAGCGCGGTCGCTACACATACTAAACTTTTGCTAGTTTGTAATTATTTCTTGGTGACTACTGACTACTTCTTTCGGGATCACTATAAATTCTTTGTAACTTTCACTTTGTTTCAAGATTGCTAGCCTTGCAGGTTGTAGATGAGTATCATTAATTCATTTATTTAGGTTCGATTTTTATAAATAGTGGCACTGTTCCTAAACTGACCATATTGAATGGGTGTAGCTACCAAATAATCCAATATTGAATGGGTGTAGCTAATAATATATTTATTTCCCTTGAGAAATTCCAACGAAAATTATAATGTTAGATTCAAATTTACTGAAATAATCCAATCCTGATTTAGTATGTTTGCAAAGTAGTAATATTTTTATATTCGGCATTGTAATAATATATTCTTTATTATGTAGAAACCAATTTTCCATTTAGATTCGTAATAATAAATATGCAATTCATTTAACGATCTCAAAAAACCAAACTGAAATAATGTCTTACAAAGTAGGTTTTCAGTCCCTGATCATCAGTTTAGTTTTTAGTAACAACATTTTTCAACAGTGTACTAACAACAATTTTGAAATTCTTTAATTTAAATAGATGAAATTTAATAAATTATATTAAAATTTTGAAGACAAATTCAATTTAAAATGCATATAAATTTTTCCTATACAAATTATATTTGAAATTATTCGAAAATAAATAAAATAAAAATTTTGTGAATCAACAAAATTTTATTATGAATGAATTTTAAGAAATTTTATATTTTTATATAAATAATTTGTTGTTTTTTTTTCTAAAATATTTTTATAAATATAAATATTTTATTATATATATTTCTTTATAATTAAATCTATTTTAATATTTGTTGTAAAAAACTTTTGATACAACTTTTTTTCATAATAAAATAATTAAATGTGTCACTATTTTTATATTTAGTTCCTGTCCTGTGTATATTTTACATAAGGAATCACCTCGACAAAAAATAAATAAATAATAACAAGTGACGAAATGATTTGTGATATTCAACATGTTAAACATAAGAGAAAAAAAAAACTTTACATAAAAAATTAGAATGACATCAATGAAAAAATAAATAAATAAATCAAACAATTATAAAAATTTAAAAAACATGGAGAAAAAAAGAAGTAATAAATTGAAAATATTAAAATACATAATTTATTGCGTTTAATTTTTATGCTATATTTTTGGATAAATTAGAAATTATATTAGAAAAATTTACATAAATATAAAAAAGTTTATAAAGATTTGATGTCTAATTTTATGTAGTTTACAAAAACCATTCTTAAAATGGAAAAAAATGTCCCATAATTCTTATAATTCTTAAATGAATCTATGAACTTTATTAAATAAGAAATTTTTATAAAATTTACATCAGTTTTATAAAAAATCATTAAAATAACGATGTAAATTTAATAGCATATTTTTAGGCGATCGATTAATAAATCTTGAATAAAAGAAATGGTGGACATTTACTAAATCTTTATGAAACAATTCTACTGGTAAATTTGTGCAATATTCTTATCTTGATAACATAAAGTCATCTACTGATATTTCTATAGTGCTGTTGTGATTCTTTCTGATGATATGATTTTATTTCATTCTGTCATTTGTTATAGCATCGTACTCGTACTAAATAGTCAATATCTTCAGTATCGTCAAACTAAATTATGTTGGCGGCGACTCTCTAAGAAGAAATCGTAATTAATTCTGTCCATGAACAGAATAATCTCTAGGAAACTGTTCGGCCTTCGTATCGGTCACTGTTAGATCGGTAAATACGTTATCTACCATTCCCATAGATAGCTAATGCTGCTAACATGAATTTCTAGTGAGTAATTGCGATGGACTTGCGCACTTCAAGTTCCAATAACTTTGATAGGATTAATTCATGACATAAGGACCACAATGGATCCAACTAGAACTCTCGTGATGCGTGAGTACTACGGATCTTCACTCAGCCTTTTCTTAACCCAACCTAACTTCTAGAAGTATGAGATTCTGCTGATATTTAATATATTATGAAATAAAATTATAGAATTTAATATATAATATAGAAATTAAATGATATTTACATATAAAAGCCATATTATTCGGTTGAGGCGAGTAAATTAGCAACCCCTCCAGAAGCTATTTATATATATATCTATTATTAATATTTATAATTTTATTATTAAAATTTCATTATCTATCATTTTACAGCGATTTTTCTTTGTTTAAATTATCAATCATCTGATATTTTATTACACAATAAAATGCAACCGTTTTTTTTTTTCAAATCTATTTACTTTATGTACTGTTTTAGATAAATATTTCAAGATAAATAAAAATTTATATGAAATGCAATTTAACTAATTAATTTTCTATTTTGAACTAAAATAAAATCTCACCATCACAGCACTTAAGAAGTCCATTAAAACAAAAACCGAAAAAAGTAATTAATTTTGATTATGAAAATTTTGATAAGAAATATTTCATAAAACATGATAAAGATTTAATAAATATTCGCTTAATTCTAACTTTATCTTATCAGCTTTATCTAAATGAACAACTTTATCAGGATTTCAATTAAACATAATATAATTTCAAAAACACTAGTAAATTATTTTGCAGTTTTCATTAAATCGTCCACAAAGTCAGACAAAATTTCTATACTTAAGTAATTTTATAAATTTTTGGTAATTTACATAAAAATTTTGAATTACGTATATGAAAATTATTAAATTAAAAGATCGTAATTCAATTAATTTTGGAAAACTATTAAACAAAAATTAGTGATAAATAATGAAAATGGTTGGAATTATACCACGTTTCGGGAATTGGTTATCCGAAGTTGGACCTAGATTAGTAGGTAAATTTTAATAGGTTTATTTTTAATATATAAATATAGAAATGAATCATTCAAGTATTTATTCAAAAGATAAGGAAATTCAATATAACTTTAAATGTACAATAACTACAGATAAATTTAATCTAAAACAATTTTTGCTGATATCGTAAAATTAGTCGAAACTTATTGTAATTGTCTACATAAAAAAAAAGAAAAGTGAAAGTTAATTTTTGGCTTTCGGGTTACTGGGTCAATGAATTTATTTTTATAATTCTGATGCTTTTTCCAACGATATTTAACTGCGTATAGTCAAAAGTATATATAGAAAAAGATCAAAACTTATAAAAAAGTTTTTGTATGAACGCAAATTTGGAGATTAAATTCCACAAACATGAAAGCTTTTGTTCAAATACTCATGGTGCCATATAAAACCTAAAAATGTTTATATATATGTGTACTTTTTGATTCTATGTAAATGTTTGCTTATGGGTTGTGGGATTTATTAATTCCTACAATAAATTCTTTTATATGAGTTTTGATCTATTTTTACATATACTTTTTACTATAATGTAACAGAAAACATATCCATTTTTTAAAAATAATTTTGGTTCCAATTCTTGGTATAATATATTAGAATAAAATACCAACTGCCGAAATCTCTGTAACATTAAATTTCAACTAGTTAATTGGCATAGGACATGCTAAAAATTAAGTACGTACACGAATTACTCGAAAATTTAATGAATTTTGAGTAATTGTTATGAACCCAATTTCATCAGAATAAAATACAACATTCAGCATGATAAATTATATTAATCATTTGTCATATTTATTATATAAAATTAGGTTTATATTCCCATAAAGCTGTATCTAAGGTGACGACGTCTATATCGTGTCATTTCTTCACATTCGCACCAAATATATTCATTTGATTCCCCTTCGTAATTCGTACATTCTGTATTTACATGTTTTTTGGAGCTAATCCACTTTTATGTTCAGGTGTCTTCAGGTTACAGTGTCTTGTAAGTAACCCCGTTATTGATTGTACTCTAAAGCTGCTCATATCAAGGAGCTCGCGCATCTGTTGAGTTGAGTAAATAGGTATGAGTTGTTTTAAATCCTCTGTTACCGTGAGTTCCAGTATTTTTATTATTTGTAAATTCACCCATTTCCAATTCTGCCGTGACTCGTGAATGGTATCGGCTTGATTTGGTTGATGAATACTTGTTCTGATCTTTTTTTTTTTGCTTTATGATATTAAAATTTATTTCATGGTTATAATTAAGTTTAAATAATGTCTGGTAATTATAATAATAATAATTGAGTATTTGTTGACAATTCTGATATTTTTAACCATATATTAAAACTACCGCCAATAATTAAAATAATATAAATTAAATTCCTGGTAAGATAAGAATTACGATGAAATCAATTTATGATAAATAATTAGAAATTTAATTTCGTCACACATCTCTCTAAAAATAACTTAACCTAAACTGATAATTAGAATTTAAACGGAACTTTTATAACATAAATGATAAATCTACCAAAATATATTATGTAACATATTTTTTTTTTTCTAAAATTTTAGCCGGTCTTACGTTTCTACCATGTGGACTTTTAATGGGTTATACACTATCATCTTTTATATTGAGAAAAACCGAATTCATACATTATGGACCATTAATTATAGGAATATTATCAGCATTCTTAACATCCTCAGTTTTATGTATATTAAAAGTTGTCAAAAATAAAATAATATTTTGTCATTTTGATATATTATTAGCTGCTGCAGTCATCAATATTATCGGAAGTATATTATTTTTCATTGATAAGCTAGGTAACACCAACAATTTTATATTATATGCAATAAAACTAAAAATATTTAATAATTTATTTTAAAAAAATTATAAACTTTTAGATCATATTGGCGCGTTTATATCCTATTTAGCGTATGGAATGACATTTATATCAGCTACAAGTTATTTAAATATTATTTCAGGTAAAAATACACGATCAATATTTTTATCATCATGTTTTGTATGGTATATAATTGGTTTATCATCAGCGGTATCATTAATTGGACATTCATTTCAAACTGTTGTAACATCTACAACAGCCAACAAATTAATAGAACCAATACAAAATTCTACAATAAATAATATAAAATTATCATTTCTTAATACCGAACGTTTTATATATTCCAAAGATCAAATATTACCAGAAAATTTAAATGGAATTTATACAAATTTTGGTGGTGTCTATTTAGGTGTTACATTGGTTATAACAATTTGTATTATTTTAATAAAAGTTTTTCATTTTATGAGTAATTTAAATTATAAAGAAAGTTTTGATAAGAATTTACATGTTGCCAATTCAAATGGTTCAATATTTGATAAACGTGATGAAATTCTTAAAAAAATACAATTTTTTTATGTTACCAAGAGTAAACAGTGGTTAATATCATTTATATTATTATTTTGTGATGCAATACATTTTTCATTATTTATATATTTCTTAAGTTGGTTCAGTTTAAATAATGACATCCGGTTAACTAAAGATACTAGCTTTGATTTAATATTATGGATTGTATTTTTGGGTTCTTTGACAATTTTAATTATATTAATATTTTTTAGTATTAAAGTTATATTTATAACATCAACAATATTACAAATATTTTTTGCATGTCTTGGTATGATTATTTATATACCAAATGATTCAGTTCGATTAATACCATTTTGGTTAGTATTATTTTTATATGGTATTAATTTTTCTAATATAAAAGTATCAATTTTAGAAACATCACATTTTAAATATTCAGAATTATTAGTATGTATATCATGTAGCACGAAAATTTTAGCAATTGCTATTATTAATGAATTTTTTATATCAAATTCAAAAATATCATTATTTTATAGTGATGGTCAGGGTACATTAGTGGCACATGGTTTAGCATTTATAGTAATCAGTGCATTAATAACAATTATTGTTAGTATTCAAGTACCAAAAACATTTAAAACATCATTATTTGATATACAATATAATTTATTGGGTATGATATTTAAGGAACACGAAATTGAACAATTAAATGATAAATGGCTTAAAGATGGCACAATACCAACAGTTACTCGAAATGTTGAGACTTGTTAAATGCTTTTGGTTGTTGGGTTCAAAGAAAAATTATTATTGTAAAAAAAAAATTCTATTTTATTTTGTAAACTTTTAATACTAAATAAAATTTATATTATATAAAAAAATCAATTATATTTTTGTTAATCTATTATATTTTATTAATAAAATTATTTTTTATTATATTGTGTTGTGTGATTATTGCCCTGCCAGAAATAAACTGCCATTTTACTCCACTTTAGTCCCTTGGTCTTGAATTATAGGCGATTTAGCATAGCACCATTTGCATACGAAATATGCGTATTGTTGCATTTTTTGTTTGGTTCTTAACAGCTATGGAAAGACTGGTTATACTATACGGAATGCCTAACTTGGCCACAAGTTCCCCAATCGATCAATGACCCATTTACACTGCCGTTACTTGAACTACAAGATAGCTAGCTTAAAAAATATGTTGCTTTTCCTTTCGCGTACAGTTTAATCTGGCAGTTTTTTTTATGTGGTTATATCTATTCATTTTAAATTGGCCACAGATAGCAGGTGGATGTAAATTACTAAAGTAATGTAATTAATATATTAATAAAAATGATTTCACGTTTATAAATATCCCGATTAATGATTATATTTACAAATTTATCGGTTTACCATAGAAAAAACTAAATTTCAACAAAAATATAACTTATTCTCGAAAATCAAAATTAAATTGTTTTAGTAATTTACCAAAAATTAGTAAGTAAATGATAAAAAAGTATTAATAAAAAAAATATATTTTATTGAATAAATTTATTTAATATTTATAATTGTTTAACAAGTAATTAAATTTTTCCAATACATTTTTCAATACAATTATTAACATATCCAATTTTCAGTATGGTCATATGAGCCAGAAAAATGTTGTAAGCAGTGATTAAAATTATGTATGGTTGTATCTTCAATTGATATCAGCCACATTTGAAGGGAAATGTTACTTCAAGTGAAACAATTTCTTATAAATGTATTAAAATTTAAAAGACAATACAAAATAAATCCAACTAAAAAATATACTGAAAATCGTATCGGTTGAAGGCACATTTTAAAGAACCGCAACTGATAAGTCCTTTCTACTGAAAATCAAACTTTATTCCAACTGTAGTGAAATTGTAAATTATATTTATTTTTTAATTAAATTTTATTTTATTTTTAATAATGAATTTGATATTGATTAATTTCAGTAGAATTATTATTTCCATGTTGATTTCGTCTTAAAAACCAATTACTATACCAAACTTTTGATGTTGGTGTAAAATTACCTCTTCTTAAACCAATCAATAAATTACGAATTTCAATTAAACTTTTCGATTTTGGTAAATATAATTGTATTAAAATAATACATATTAATGATATTATTACAAATATAATTATTTCAATTAATATTAAATACCAAATTTCATCATTTGAATTTAATGGTTTCTTTAATTCATATTTTAATAATTCTATAAAGAACATTTCACAACAATAACCAAATGAAAATATCATTTCAGTATATTTAAATGGTGATATTTCTAATAAACCTTGTAATGTTATACTAGATATAATACCTAATGTTATAAAATATATCCAAAAAAATATTGCCATATTTTCTAATTTATCTAAATTAAATGTACCCAAAATACCAATTACAGATGAAATTTTTATTAAACCAAATACTAAATATATTAATTTTGAACGAAACCATAATAATAAAAATGAACCAAATAATGAACCACATCCAAGTAATATTAAATTTAAATTAATATTAATATTTTTTTTAAGTGTAGCTTTTTCCGATAATATTAATAATATAAAACTGAAAATCATAATTCTACCAAAAATTGTTAAAAATATCCCAATTACACTTGTTTTCAATTTACTTTTAGCAATTAAAAATTGTCCAAAATTATTATTACTACGTTGATAATATTCCAATATTTTATGTTGATTTAAAAATAATAATTTTAATATATTATTTTGATTCCATTCATTGTCACGACTCTTTTTATAATTATAACCATGTGTTAATTGCATTATTTCATTGACTGCTAATCCAATTGCTAAAATTATAGTGGTACCAATTAATGTCCAACTAGAATCATTTGTATTTTGAAAATATCCAGACCATGTTTCAATATAAAGTATATTATAACCAGTTGCAATTCCAATAAAATAAATTGAATTTGCTAATGCAATTCGTGCTGGACGATATCCACTTTTTGAACTACGAATACTAATATATGTATAACACGGAGTTACAACAATTCCACAACCAGCAAATCCAAAGAAAAATGAATTTTCTATAAATTGTATAACAAAAATTTAATTAATTTGAATAATTTTTGCATATTTTTAATACAAAAATTAGTCATTAAAAAAAAGGATGTTATGTACGCCATCTATATTTTCTACATGAAATTAAAGCAATACTTTTAAATAACAAAATCCTTTGGATTATTTAAAAAAAAAAATCTAATATATTCTTGTATTTCATGTATTAAATACAAATATCAAATACAAAGAAAAATCGGAAATTTCCACATAAAATTAATATGTATTATTTAAAAAAAAAGAAAATAACTTACGAAAATCACTTTTCCATAAAAATATTCCACTAACAAAGAAACATATCAAACCATGAAACATAATATAAAAATGATCAAATCGATATAACTGATCCTTAGATTTTTTAACAGTCATAAATATTGCAAAAAATATTGAACATATAATTCCAGTTAATGCATACCAATGAAACCATAACGAATTTGGAAAATATAATATAATTTTCAAATAATATCCATAAATTAGACCACTTGGAAAAAGAAATGTCATCGCTATTAAAATAAACAATATAAAATTAAAGAGAATTATAAATAAATTTTAATTTAATTCAATATTTTACCTAAAATATCTGGAAAATATTGCATTTTTATATAAATATGTACGTCTAAGGTCTAACTATATCAATTCAATTTTTTTTTTAAACGCTATTAATGATTGACGAAATCCAACTAATTGAATTTATACTTACGACTTTCAATTAATTTGTAATTTAAGTTTTTATGTACATTTTTACAGATAAGATTAGATAAAATTTAATTACATATTTTCTTTTATTAAAAAGAGAAAACAGAGTAACACTATTATGGATTCGCCCCATGTATGTGTTTCGAAGGCAATGAAGATGATTGGCGAAAGAAGGAGCAAGACGTAACCTTATTGGACCAGAACAATTTAGTGGTATCTGAATCTGCTACTTCAAGACGCTGGAAATGAAAAAAAAAACCGCCCAATTTCAAGAACTACATTGGAACAAGCTAGAAGAACTAAAACACTCGAAGCTATTCGTTACTGGACTATCAAAAAACCGAGCAATGGAACTACTTCAAATTAATAGGAAGAAAGCCAGAACAATGGAAGTCTTTCTTACATAGGTAATTGTAAGCTTAAAAAGCATCTACACAGAATCGGACTGTGAGAGGAACAAGTTTGTAGGTTCTGTCAACATGAGGATGAAATGGTTGACTGTGAACCGTTGAAGTCTAAACGACTTCAGTATCTTGAAGGCTATATTGTCGCTCCGTCGGGAATACTGTGACTAAAGCAGCTGTACTGGTTATTAACAATACAGACTTTGTCAGTGATGATTAATTACAAGGGATATCACAATAATCCAAATGGCTCAAAGACTTGGACTGTCTGTAGCCCACCCTTACTCTAAACCTAAAACCTATTTTTAATGAAAATGTATTACATAATATTTCAGAGTAAAAAAATGTATGTTGGTAATATCTTCAGACATTACACTCTATTCTTAAGAGCTCTCTTGCAGACACACATCCCACACGAATCGGACCGTATACTTAAATTAAATCCGATAACAGTCACGAAAAGAGTAATGTGAATTTGTCATGCTTCCAGAATTTGAACAAAAAATTTAGCTGCTACCTCAAATTTAACCATTTCTGGAATCTCTGCAAGAACGTATAATTAAATATCATAAACACGCACATTGATATGGTCATCTTAAAAAATAGTTTACTTTAAACTGCAGAAAATATATGTCAACCCCTGATTTATGTGCTAATCCCCTGATATTAACACAATCATTAATTTTTAATTATAACAATTTTTTTTCATTAACTATTATCACAAACAATTAATACTCAGATTTCGTCTCGCGAACAAAACTCTGTAGTCAAAATTCAATTTTTCAATCCGCAGCAAATTTTTGTAATCCGCAGGAGCTTAATTTCGATCTAAACAGCTTTACGATAAAAAATAATAAGATATGGACAAGGTATTTTTTTGTTATAAAGCTTTAAAGCTAATAATATTTGTTGTATGCATATTTTAATGAAGAAATTTCGAAGTGAAAATGCACGTATTAATATGATTATGTGCTGCCATCTGTTACTAAATTTTCATTATAAAAATCTTCAGTTAAAAGAAAATTATTTCAAATATTTTCTTTGCGCACGTACAAACAAATCGGGTATTATGTATGTCTATACACATGTGGTTAAATCAGTGAAAAAAGGATAATTTAATATAATAATTCATTCTTTTTCATTCTTTCATTCGTTAACCACAAAAGCATTGACATTTCCCTAAAATATAAATAGAACTTTCTTCTTTCATTTCATACCATCACATAATTTTTATTTTTTATAAAATTAATTTATATTATTTTTTATTAATAATATATTAAAATTCATCTTATACTAAAAAAATTGTTTTCAATAAACCAAAAAATTAAAAAAGTGTTGTGAATCTAAAAAATTTCGTTATATTTTTATGAAACTAACATAAAACTATAAAAAAAAGGATAAGAAAATGTTTATAAATTGGTATACAAATTTAAGTAATCGAACAATTTTGATTACATTACTAATTTGTATATCGTTATTATATTTTTCGTATACTTTTCATTCTTGTCTAATATCAAATATAAATAAAACATTTAAAAAGGTAAAATTAATTGATTTGATTTATTACTATTGAATAATTGAATTCAAAATTATAAATATATAGAGCACAATTCGTAATATTACATCACCAAATACAACCACCGACAAGGACAACAAATCACCATCAATTATACGTATTATACCATTAACATATAATTATAATAATGAATCAGATGGTTCACCAAAATATAGATTTTTAAGACAACAGGGTTTACATTTATCACGTCATTTACCTGGTGCATTAATAATTGGTGTTAAAAAAAGTGGTACCAGAGCATTATTAGAATTTATACGATTACATCCTGATGTTAGGGCAGCTGGTTGTGAAGTACATTTTTTTGATCGACATTATTCAAAAGGTTTAAATTGGTATCGTCATCATATGCCATATACAATTGAAGGTCAATTAACAATGGAAAAATCACCAAGTTATTTTGTTACTAAAGATGTACCAAAACGAATTCAACAAATGAATTTAAATACAAAGTAAGATTATTATATAGGAAAATTTAATAACTTATGAATTTATGTATTTTATTATATTTATTTATTATAGACTTTTGGTTGTGGTTCGTGATCCAGTAACAAGAGCTATTTCTGATTATACACAAGCAGCTAGTAAAAAATTTGATATGAAAAAATTTGAAGAATTAGCTTTTGTGAATGGTTCATATGAAGTTGTTGATACATCATGGGGACCAATTAAAATTGGTGCTTATGCACGTCATTTAGAAAAATGGTTAGAATATTTTCCATTATCACAATTGTTATTTATTAGTGGTGAACGTTTAATAGTTGATCCAGCATTTGAATTAGGTCGTGTTCAGGTATATATAATTACTATATATAAAATACAAACATATTTTTTTTTACCTTTTAATTATATATACACAGGATTTCTTAGGACTAAAACGTATTGTTACAGAAAAACATTTTTATTTTAATTCAACTAAAGGTTTTCCATGCCTTTTCAAATCTGAAGCACGATCAACACCACATTGTCTTGGTAAAACTAAAGGACGTAATCATCCATATATTGATCCTGCTGCAATTCAAAGACTTCGTGAATTTTATAAACCATTTAATAATAAATTTTATCAAATAACTGGTATTAATTTTGGTTGGCCATAAAAAAAATGTATGTTTAAAATCCAAAGAATATTTTAGTAGTTGTAAGTAAGTAGTAAGTACCATAGAAATTTATATTTATTTTATATACAATTTATTTTAAAATTATACAATTATTATATATAGAATTTCCAGTATTATATATTATACAAGAATATTACACTTTTATTGTAGTACTAAAAATATACATTAGATGTTAAAAATATTTTAAATTTTAAAAAAAAATATATACAAAATATAAATTTTATTTTGTATATATTTTAGTTGTAAAAAATTAAGTTCCTTTTTTGCACTGATAGAATATAATAAATATATTTAATGTGAATCCAAATTTGCGCTGTCAGCCACCTTTAAATGATTAAATAAAATCTATTTATACATAATTATTTAAATATAATTATTTAATCAATAAAAAAAAATATGATATATAAATATATAGCTTTAAAAAAAAATATTATAATAATATTTATATATTATATTAATAAAAAATCAATTATAATTATTTGTTAAAATTTTGTAGAATTATTTAATTCAAAATTATAATATATAGTTAAAAATAAAAAATATATTTCAATATTTGAAAAAGAAAAATGTTTAGATCTTCAAAAGATAATCAAGATTATTAGATTAATTGAAAATATTTATTAAATAATTAATTTAAAGGACTTTATAAGTTCGTTTTAGGCAAATAGAATATTTTAATTTCAATAATAATTGATAAGAAAATACAGGCAAAAATCATTAAAACAAATAATTAAATCAAAAATTAAATATATTTGTATAATGATATTTTTAAATGTAAATTTAAGATTATTAAAAAGCTTGGACAGATTATTTGTCTTCTTATGCAATATAAATTTATCTTATTCCACCAATTTATATCTTGTATAATAATTATGTATCACATAGCATAGTTCACGTGGACTATGATAGTAAATTTAGAAAAAAAAAATTATAAAAAAATAGTAATTTAAATAGTGTACACACTATCATATTTAGAAATTAAAAGACTCTAAAGTATTAATATCAAACTTTTAAGGTTGTTCAATGCAAGAATATACTTATTTCTTGGTTCAAAATGAATTTAATATTAGTAATCCAGCTATTTAATCTAATTGCCTAAATTAATAATGCATAATGCATTAATAATGCTACATAAAATTAATCGCAACTAAATAGGAGAAAATTTGTTAATAAAAATATGTTTTAGAACTCAAAATATATAAAATATGTTAATTAATCTAGTAAAATAAAAAATATTTAATTAATTTATAGCTTAAAATAATTTCAAATATTTTCATAAAAGTACAAATCTATTCCAAAAAGTCAGTAAAAATAAAAAAATGTATAATAAAAATTAAATATTATATACCCAGACAGGTTTTACTGTCAACATTTTACTTCAATACTAATATGAAAATTTGAATATTTTTATTAAACATTCAGTTACTAAAATAAACTAAATATTCATAAAAATATAAGATAATTATAATAGCAATTACACATTTTATAAATTTAAATAAAATCTACAAAAAAACGAATCAAATTTAAAAATAATTAAAATACAAATTTACAACACCGATAATTTCCTGTTTTACATATGATTTAAATGTAATTTATTTATTTAATTTTTAAGAATATTTCATATGAAGGTAAAATATTTAAAACCATAATAAAAATTAAATTACTAATAAAATATTATTTTTTATTTAACATTAAATAATGGTATGTAAACTAATATATTTTATCCAAGATGATCTCTAGCTTCCATTACTGCATAGAGAGGAGTCTACAAATTAGCTAACAAATTCCTAATTAAGTGCTCTAATTTTTCTTTTCTACATGCCATCGTACATTTTTCTACTTTATTAATATCACAGTTTTATTACTAATATATTACCCATTTTATTCTGTAGCATCCCTCAAATATGCTCTGCCACCTTAAACATTTAGTAATCCTCCCATGACATTCGGTTCTACGTTCTACGCACCGGAGGGACCCTGGTGTTTATTATTTATATTACTGAGAATACTATAATCTCGTTCAAATTTACAATAAATTAAAATAAAAATGTACTTTAAAATCATAATTACATTTATTACTTAAAATTACAATTTTTTGATAAATTAGATAATTATTACATTAATTTGCAGT
The DNA here is from genome assembly GCA_963920725.1 of Rhamphomyia laevipes. NCBI lineage: Eukaryota > Metazoa > Arthropoda > Insecta > Diptera > Empididae > Rhamphomyia > Rhamphomyia laevipes. The sequence continues at coordinate 41,742,758 of OY987256.1, forward strand.
ATGTAATGTATAATATAAACTTATATAGAGTATAATACAACCTATTAACATTCGATATTTCAATCTATGGTATAATCAAAACGAAACTTATTCCTCCCTTTTGTATTAGTAACAGTAGCAATTGTTTGGTTTTGATAAATTTGATATACGTATCAATTTGATAATTTTATTTGGTCCATGATACTTTAGGAATATCAAAGTGTTCAGTAAGACTATCCAAATGTTCATTAAATTTTTCAACACGTTGTTTATGAGTCATTGATGCTTTATCTAGGATTCGTTTCTTTTGCTGTAAATTTTATATAAATATTAATGATTAAAATGTCAGAATATATTTTTAATATTTAATATTTACCATTTTTTCTTGCATTTGTTTGAATGATAATTCAGCCTTTGTTAATTCACGATATCGTTTGTTAGAAAATGTTGACGATTCCTCCTCGCTTTTTGTTGTTGTTGATGTATTTTGTTTCTGCTCATTTTCTTGGATTGCCTGTCTTATTTTTTCCTTTTCTTTTGATTTCTTCTTTTTACTTTTCTTTGTAATATCAGAATCATTTTTTAATTTTAATTTTCCTTTTGCAACAACAGCATATTCATCAGCCATTTTAGATTTTATTTCCAACAATAATAAACTACGCTTGAAATAAAAACTTTTATTATTTCCGAATTGTTGAAATTGGATTGGATTGGATTGGATTTTGGATATAAATATATAAATAATAAAAATGTAAACTCTATACTGTCAAATTAAATATGAGCTAATAGCTGCTAGCTAGAACTACGAAAATTAAAAGGTTATGCCGTTGCCTAAAGGGCAAGCTACATTACAGTCCTGTTTCGATCTTTTTCCATTCGACTTGTTAAATAGACTAAACACATAGTTACCGATTTCAATCGATTAAATCACATATTATTTTGTTTTTGTTTTTTGAAACTGTCAAATTTCATACCTTTTCACATTTACTTAAGTTTGAATTCGCAAAATTCCAAACTTTTTCGATTCGTTTCGATTAGATTTCTATCGCACATGTGTCCACTCACTAATCGATTTTCCATATAAAATATATGAAGATGTCAAATTTGAACTTTACTGAACGAATTGATACCATGTACCCCATACTTTAACAATGCTTCCGTGATATATTAATTTAGTAGTGCTACTTATATATAGGTGTTTCAAAATAAATTAAATTAATCGAAAATCTACATTTATATCGAATGCTTTTATATAACTTGTATACCTATCGTTTTTACTTTCTTTAATGTATATTGTATAATTTTTACCTTGCTTTTCTATTTAAATTTACTTCACAAAAAATTCATCATTTTAAATATAATAAAAATAACTCGTTACACTTTGGAATAAATTTGAACTTTATTTAACGAATAATGTATTAATAAAAATAACTTAGAACATAATTTTATACATAATTAATTCTAAATTCACAAAATTATGAAATAAACGATTCCGCTTCATCACAAACGAACGATTAGGTAAGTATAGGCGCTATAGTTACTGCTTTATTCAACAGCAACCGAACGATTAACAGAGTTATTTATTAGCTATATTTGTCATTTTTCCAAAATTATAGTATTAGTTCTACATATTATGTGAGTTTTTCTGACTCACATTGCTTCCTATCCCATTAAATCAAGGTTTTTCTACTCACATATTAGGTATTTATTTTTCAAAAATTTTTAATAATTAAATTAATTAAAATGTTTACATTTACAACGAACGACAGAATAGAATTTCTACGAATTTTGGCGTTGAAAAGTGCCATCTATTAGTAAATAGAAAACACTACATTTAAATGGAGTTAAAAAAATGATATGCCAATGATGACAACATTTCTGATTGTATATGTATTTATATTTTATAAAATTTAATTTAGAAGAAACGTCAAGAAAAGCGTGTTTATACAAAAATTATTACATTTAATTAACATTTTTAAATATTAGCATAAAAAATCTTAATAAATTTTCAATGAAATTAATTGATAAATTTATAATATCATAAAAGTGTTAAACATATTATCTTATAATATAATTCGAATAATAAAATAACAAAATTTAATATTAAAAATTATGGCATGGAGGCTTGGAAAAAGATTAGGTTTTCGTCAAAGAGGTAAACATCTTTAATGTTTTACATAAGCTCGTAAATTATAGAAAATAAATTAATAAATTAATTTTTATGATTTGTGCAATATTGAAATATGAATTCAGTTTTAATGAAAGAAAAGAAATATATTGCAAAATGTTAATTTGTACATAATATATTATATATATATATGCAAAATGTATATTTATTTTCAGTTATATCAACGACTGTCATTAATTACGCGTATGGCGTATAAAATATTTAAAAAAAATATTTATTAGTAAATTTTGCGTAAATAATTTTTTTTTTATTTGTTTAGATTTTTATTATTAAATACACAATTTATTTTTCACTAATATAACAATTATTATATAAATTTTATAGTATTAAAACAAAACACACTATTCATGCATAAACGTTTAATTATTATTTTTTATTTTAATATACCTATATTTTTTTTAAAAATAGTAATTAGGAAAACTTATAATTTTAATGATATCACGCTAATTGCTCGAAAATAATTCATGGAACGTAAATTTCCCGATACACTATTAACCGAAAATATAAAAATACAATTGACAATCGATGGTAAATTAAAATTAAAAAAAAAACAATGTATATTTTGTTGAAAACATGTATAATTAACGAAAATGAAAAATTTAATTCAGACTGATTTAAGTTTAATACTTGACAATTTATATTGCGGAAATTATGTGTTCGGCCCATTGTGTAATCGGTAAATTTACATGTCGTAAATTATTATTCGTAAAATTCAATTATTTCAATTGTGAATTCGGTCAATAACTTTCGGTCAATTGCCGAAACATTAGTTTTGAAAATATAAAAAACAAGGATGACATCATAAAACAGAGTAAGCTTTTTCGTTTATAAGTAATAAGTACTAAAAAAAAACCACAAAATGTGAAAATAACAAAAACAATGCCCGGGTAATTATGAGAAGAAAAAAATATTACAAATACATTTTAATAGGTAGTTTATATATATTATTATTACTTTGCGAATTCACCTTTCCGCATTTCAAGAAAAACATACAAACTAGTCTTAAAATGTTTTTTCCTGTATATGACCGGAATTGTGAATTGATTGGGATATTAAAACAAAAACACAAATAAAATATACAAAAAAAATTACAAATTAATAGAAAACATTTTAATATTTCCATATTTTTTTTATATTTCAGATGTTATTGCACCTGAAGATTATTATCGTTTAGATTTGAAAAAAACACCATCTGAAAATGCATATGAAATTTACGTATTACTTTGTTCAAAAGATATTACCGATAATAAAAGATTACATTTATTAAATGGATTCGCAACACTATTTCAACAAAATAATAATACAATTCTTGGTTTTACAACTGAGGAATTTTTATATTGGTAACTATTTTATATTGTCAATTTGGATTTTAATTTTAAATTTTAATATTTTTTTTTTTAGTATAAGTACATCATTAATACATACATTTACACAAGTTAGAGCAGCTGCATTACGTGCAATTCGTTATTTATTAGATAAACCAAAAGATATACAAATATTTAATGGTTTACAATTACAAAATTTAGTTTGTCGTAGTATTGATGTATTATTAAAAAATGATGATGAGCGTGTACAAGCACTTAAATTGGTAAAATACAAAAAAAAATATTATACAACATATTTTGAAAATATAAATAAAATTTTGATTTTGTAGGTTCGTAAAATGTTATCAATTTCACCAGAATATATTAGTCCTGTATTGGTACGTTGTTTAGTATCATTAGGTGATAGTGGTATTGAAGAAAAAGATCGTATGTTACGTGCTTGTTTAGCAACATTATGTGAATTTGGTGTATTAAATCCAACATTATTAATTATTTGTGGTGGTGTTGGATCAATAACACATAATGTATTAGAATGTCATAGTCCACGTATAGCAGAAAGTTTATGTGGTGTATTATTACATTTATTAGAATGGCCACAGACACGTAATATAGCTGGTGTACGTTTAGATTGTTTGGCAGCACCATATTGTGATTTTACATACCGTTTAGGAATTATGGATAAAAATAAGTAAAAATAAAATTTTAAAATTTTTTTTTAAAGAATTTCTTAACTTTTGTACATTTTTATTGTAGAGATGCTAGAGAATTAAGGTATACGAGTAGTCGCTTAGCTTTATTATCAGTTTTAAGAAGTTGGGCTGGTACTATTGAATTTTGTGATCCAAATAAACCATCTGGTTTAAAAGCGATAGTTGATGTTTTATATTTGAATCAATTAGAAGTTAGAGTAAGTAATTTTAATATAATATTTTAAGTTGATAGTATTTTTGATATAGAATTCTTTTTTTTTTACTAAATATATGTTTTTATTGGTTTCTAGAAAGCTATACTTGATTTATTTTATGAATTACTGGGATTACCGCAACCAATTTGGACTGATGAATATTCTGTTGCTTTAGCAGCTGTCGATCCATCAGATTTTCAAGTAAATAACTAAAATAATTATGTAAAAAATAAAGTAATTTTTTTTTTATTTTTTAGGATGCATGGTTATTAACAAATGGTTTTGTTGCTATGGAAGGACGAAGTATATTGCCTAGTTTAGCTAATCGTGTGCCAAATATATGTGAACAACATTTAGCCTTATTATTGTATTGTTTTCTAGAAACTGGATTAATAAATGCACTTGTCGAAGTTATTGTTACAAGTGATACATTTATATCTGTTAGAGCAACTATTTTAGTTGGTGAGTATTTTATTTTATAGTTATTAATTTACAAAAACAAAATAAAAAAAATATTTATGCTTTTTTTTTTTAAGGTAAACTATTACATTTAATGCATACTCATTTACCAGCTGATATATGTAGTACAAGTCCAGCATTACCAACATTAATATCACATGCAACACTTGGTAATAATCAAGCTCATGCTGCAATATCAGCATTGCAAAATTTTCATCAAATGTTAAAAAATCGACCAGCATCATGTAGTTTATTTTTGGATAATATTATTCAAAGTGGAAGTATGTCATAAAAATTTGTATAATAATAACAAATTATTACATTTTTTTGTTTTTAGCACTTATTAATACACGTTTATTTAAAAGAGAAATTAATATAAACAATATGGATAATCAAAATATTATTTTATCACCAACAATTAATCAACAATCTACATTAGATAGATCTCGATTAGATTCAGTTTCATCAAGTATTAGTGGTGGTGGAGGCGGTGGTAATACAAATGATGATATAACATCATTGCCATTAAACAATCATCAACAATATACATCAACATCATTACCAACAGCAACATTAAAACATCGATCTAGTTTTCGTATTAAACGGAAAAAAATTACACAATTTTTTGAAAATTTACGTGAAAATGACCGATTATTGAAAGATTCGAATGTATTAACACATGCTGATGGTAATGCTTGGGATTGGGAAATTGTAATAACTATTTTAAGGGTAAATATTTAGATTGTGTTTATTTAATAAATTAATATTTTTTTTTTTTTTACTATTTAGTCTGATGCTATTGGGAAATTAGATGATACTAAATGTAAATTTCTTAAACTATTGGTCCATTATTTTAAGCCAAGTAGTAATAGATTTTCACATCAAGATTTATCACATGGTCGTAGTATACCATCATATGTAACAGCTGCTTTAGATTTAATTGATTGGCTATTACAAAGTACAGAGGTAAAACGAAATTTATATAATTATTTTTGCAATTTTATAAAATTCTATTATAATTTTTTTAGCTGGAATGTATACGTATGCTGACTGATTTATTTTCGGATATTAATAAACAATTATTAGCTATTTGTACATCAAGTCGTGCACACGATTGTTTATTTAGTCCACAACATATGAGCAGTACAATGTGTCAACAGTATTTTTTATTTATTGGCCGAATGTGTCGTTATGAAAAAGGTTTAAAAATTTTAACAAATACGGCAGTGTTTGAACAGTAAGTTTATTAAATAATTTTTTTTGTCAAGTTTTATTATTACATATTATATATTTTTAGATTAATAAGTCTTGTTTCAAAAACGGATCATGTTTGTTATGTAAAACTTATTGTCTCTGGATTAGATTATAGTTTAGAATCGGATGCAAGAAAAACTTTAGGTAATTTTTTGTATATTTTTAACAATCCTAATTTCATAAATATGTATTTATTTATTTATTTTAACAAATTATAGAAAAAGCCTTAACATCAGCTAAAACACGAAGTGGACGATTATATGCAACACAATTTATGCTTGTTTTATTACGTGCTAAAATACCAAATTTTGAATTATGGGGCATTCGAATACTTGTTAATCAAACAAGAGATCCAGAAAGATGTGTTGCATTAGCAGCTTTAGAAATACTTGATGAAGCATGCCACGAAAAAGTAATATTTATTTTTCATTACATTTGTTTTTTTAAATTTAGTTGTTTTTATTTTTTTAGGCTTATCTTGAAGAGTTAGTTAGTATTTGGCCAAATTTCAAACCATTAGGTGATGTCGGAAAACTATTAATGTCACGGTATTATTCAATTTTACGAGGGTTAAATCATATAAATGCTAAAATAAAAGATGAAATTGAAATCTGGAAAAATGGTTACAATAAAACGTAAATTGTTATTTCTTTTTTTTTTGTTCATTATAATTATTACAGTTCTAAAATTTATTATATTTTTTAATTTTTTTATTATGTAGGTATGTTTTATTAGTTGAAGCTGATACACATGCTAGTCTAACATTGCACATAAAAAATGAAGATGGTTTATATAGTCGTCGTAATTGTTCATCCCGACCAAATATAATACCATCAAATATTCAACCACATTTATATGGTCAATTAATACAAACTGAAAGGGGTTTTGATGAATTAAAAAAATATGCAGATATTGGAAAATATATTGATATATTAACTAAAGGAAAATGTTCCGATGAAAATGAAAGTATTGAATTAAAATCAGCTTTATGGGTATTAGGACATTTATCAACAAATGGTGATGGTATTGAATATTTAAATGATTTATTCAATAGGTAATTTCATAATATATATAGATATTAATTAATTAATTTCAATCATTTTTATCTTTTAGGGTATACGATAAAATTATATATTTAGCAAAATTTTGCTCAGTTTATTCAATACGTTCAACTGCATTTCATGTACTTGGTTTAGTTGGTAGCACTGTGGCTGGAGCAAATGTTTTATTTAAATTAGGTAAGATAAATAAAAAAATATTTATTCAAATGAAATTAAATTCTGTTTTTTCTTTAGATTGGTTTTGTGTTCGACATGATCGTAATACACTTTGGCCGGTTTATCAACCAGAAGAATGGACACCAAATAATTTAACACCTGTGCGACATCAATACGAACCAGTACCACCATATAATTATACTGGTATTGATGAACAAATAATTGGTTTCAATACAAGCAGTGACTCTAATTCATTTTTTATTGATTCTACTGAAAATCAAGATAATAAATTAACGCCAATTAATGACGAAGTAAAATTTTATTATTGTATATAAAATTTTAAATTATAAAAAAAAAATTTTATTTTAGTGTGATGGTGAAATTATAACTGATTTAACAACATCAAATGCAGTTAGATCTAAAACATTACCAGATGGTAATAATTCATCACGTTTAATTAAACATACTAGATCATTATCTGAATCAAAGACTACTGATGTTTTGAGTATAATTGGTGGTGGCGCAAATCCTGGTTATAATGTTCCAAATACTCGTATACGATTTAATTCTGGTACCGATTCAAATACATCAGGTGTTAGTAGCTGTGATTCTGTTTATAATCGTAATATAATTGGGTAATTCTTTTAAAAACAAATTAATAATTTTTTAAGTATAATTTTACCTCTTATATTTTTTTTTTTTTTTTGTAGGGAATTCAACCAAATGCCACTCAGTCCAATACCAAGTACATCAGATTTAGAAATACCATCAGGACGAAATAATTTTCGCCGGATATCATTAGTTGGTACATCATTTCGTGAAGCATCAATTAGTCCATTAGATATTGATGGTTATAATAAATTTCGTTTTTTACGTCGACACTGTCGTCCAGTATTATCAGAATCGGCTGCTGATGAATTAGCTGATATTATTGATCATTATGATAATATTGTACCAATAACACGACCCCGTAAATTATCAATTGGCAGTAATATGGATTCGCAACGTAAAATTAAAGTTAGAAGTTTAGATCGCCGATCCACAACACAATTACTAATTCCGTAAATATTACAGACATAAACAATTTATAATAAATTTATCAAAAACTATATTTTTCAGGAGATTAAATTCTGAAGAATTTCAAGTTCCTTTGCCAACGCTTACAACTCCAAAGTTCCTGTTACATAATGAATCCAAAGGTCCATGCTATTCTGGTAAGATATTAATTGACTTAATTTAATAACAAAACTTTTGAATGAATTAATTTATATTTTATTTTTTGATCAGGTATTTGTCTTCCTAAAAATATATTAGATTTATTTCCACCACGTAATCTCACACGTACATATATCTCACAAGATATTCAAGATACAGATTTAATGGATATTAATTTATTAACTGCTAAACAACAATATTTAAATGATTCATTAAATGAAAATGATGTTATAAATAATTATAATAATATTGGCGGAGGCGGTGGTGAAAGTTCTGTAAGCAGTTTATCAGATGTATCGTCAGTTAGTAAACGTACAACAACTACAAAATGGATGAGTAAACATAACCGTTTACATTGTTTACATTGTTCACGATATCGTCCAAATCGTTATTTAAATCGACGTAATATTAATAATATTGATGATAATAATAGTGATTTATATAAATCACGTAAATCAAATCAGAGTTCATCAATACAATTATCAGATATATCATTTAATTCACCAGAGAGTATTTTGAGTGAAGAAAATATGCCAGATCGTTTAACAATAAATATATTACAAAATGTTCAACGTATGTCAAATCCAGTTAGTAGTAAACAAGCAAAATCTGCATTATTAGAATTAAAACAAAAACATCCAATATCATTTCAAGATATTTGTTTATATTCCGAAGTATGTAAAGCATTAGGTCGTACAACATATCGTATGAATGCAAGGCGTTTTCTACAAGAATTATTTCTTGATTTAAATTTTGATAGTTTTTATATTGAACCAAATGAAATAATTATCCGAAAGGATAAAGAAACAAATAGTAGTAGTGTTTGTAGTAGTCGTGCTGATGATGATGACTTAGTATGTCGTGAATTAGATGGAAATTTCAATATTGGTGGTGGTAATAATTATCAATATGGCAGTTACAGTGGTGATGGACAACTCTCAGCGTTATCAATAACAACGAATCCAAATCAACAACAGCAACAACAATTGCATATGCATCAGCAGTTTACAGTAGGTACCATTATTACAACACCAACAATACATTCAAATCAAACACAACCACAACAACAATCTCCATCATTATCAACCCCTCAATCTACTAGTAGTAATTATTCAGTATATAAATCACATCATTTAAAATCTCAACCATTAGAAAGTGTTTATGAATCAAGTTATGAAAATTTAAGTGAACAATTATTAAAATCAACAAATAATTGTACACCATTATTAGATAAATTACAAAAATCATCAATAATTGATAAAAATAATTGTAATAATAATAATAATAGTATTAATAATAGTAATAATAATAATAGTAGTAGTAGTATTAGTAGTCGTATACAAATTCGTAATAGACATTATGTAAATAATTTAAATCAATTTGATTTTATTGATGGTAATATTAAATGGCGTAAATCATTAGAACATAATCAACAACATGAGAATGAAAATAAAAAATATACACGCGGTCGATTTAATACACTAGAATTAGATTTAAGTTGTACAAAAAATAAATTTCCAATTACAGATCGTACTATAAAAAAAGATTATCAATCACCAACATCACCATTATTGTCACTACAATTACCAGTTACAGCAGCAGTAGAAACAACAATTATTGAAACAAAATTATTAAAAAATACTACAAATATATCAACAACTACTACTGTTTTAACAACTACTACAAATAATATCACAACAATAACAACACCAACAACAACAACTCATTCATTTTATATGTATCAACCAATATTATTTGGTAAAAGTTTATCATCATCATTAACTAAACCAATTGGTAGCTTATATTGTGAAAAACGTTTACAATCTTCAAAATCAGAGGCTGTACTTTCAAAAACGAAACAAAATTAATTGATACAAAAAATAAACACATAATTTTAAGTATAATTTTTTTTTTTGTGAATTTATTTTTAATTTATTTATTTTTTAATTGTTTATTTTTTTTTTTAAATAATTTTTTAATAAATTGTATATATAATAAGAATAAAAAAAGAAGATATTAATTGAAAATACTTTTTAAAACTAATAATTCTTGTCTTAATTATTATTATTTTTAATCATTAATTTTAAAATAATCTAACAAGAAAAGAGTTAAAAATATTAATATAATGTATGCTTTAAAAAGAAACAAATGATATACAAAATTTAATATATGAATTTGAAGTTTTTCTAACCTCGATAAGTATTTAATTAAATATAAAATAAATAAAATTAATATATAAAAATCATTTTTCACAAATCACATTTTTTGTATTACTTATTTAGTTGTAACCAACGCAATCCAGAAACTATGGAAATGAAAAATGTGAAAACATGACTGATGAGATATGGTGTCTAGTAATCCAGAATATCCAAGTGTTAATTCATGTTCATGTGCAGAAACCCAAAAGCCCTAAACAGACCTAGGCTACGAAAAAATTGCCAATATGAGCGGTTAATGCTGTTTTTTACATACAAAAAGATTGGTAGCATAGCACAGCGTCAGCAACGAATGCTATGGCGTCGATCTGCACGTTTGTCAATGTTTGGCCTAAATAAAATTTTAGATCCAAATTCCAGTAAATAAATATAACTATTATCTCCACCATTTTAGGGTTAAATAAACATATTATAATATAAATTATATTGTCTTGTATCGTGGACTAGGGGAAATCCGATATCGGGCAACGGTTTGGTTTCCACTAAGTCCAGTAATGTTAGGCTAATTCAATAAGTTAATTTGGTACTAGTGAAATTGTATATTTCTTATTTAGACGAAACAATAATACTTTAAAAAAAACAATCAATTAGCGAATACTTTCATGGTTTATTTAATTTTCTGAGAATATATAATTTTACATAAATTAAGTACATAATTAATGAAATTTTGGTTTCACACAACTTAATAAAAATCTAGATTATTTTAGTTTAAAATTAAAACATTTATAAAATATTCAACACAACCATAACATGTTCGGTATGTAAAGAAATTATATATAAATAAAACAAAAATTAATTAACAAAAAAAACTATGTTTATTTTATTTGGCACTTGTATAACAAAAAATAATCGAACAAAAACAAAAATATTAAGTATAATAAGTTTTAGGAATGTTTTAATATCTGGGAATTATAAATATTGATATTGTTATAAAATTGGTAAAGAGAAAATAATTAAAATTAATATTTTCTTTAGCTACCACCGTTACATACACATTAAAATTTTAATTCAATAAACATAAAAAAATATTTACGCGTAATTAACTTACTAATAAAACACAATTCTAGAAAAGGTGCTTTTTAGTGAAATTTTTATAATTTTTTATCTATTACTATAACTAATGCTTTTAAAAAAGGCACAACATTTTAATTGCTCAGTTTGTAAATATATATATATATATATATATATATATATATATATATATATATATATATATATATATATATATATATATATATATATATATAAATTCTGAGTTTAGAAACAATGTTTTAATTTTTATATTAAAAAGCTTCATTCTTTAACGTTAGAATCTTATTAGTTTTTCACAAAGAATCTATTAAATTTGCTTTTAAATATTTGTTTATTTCACGATATTAAAATAAAATATTTAAAAATTTTATTTTATGTCATTATTATATTTTTTAAAAAAAAATCTTTTCTGCTTATATCAATTTAAAAGTAAAATGCTAAATATATAATTTAGAATATGATTAACTATAATTAAATATTTATAAATATCAGTTTTAATTTGATTTTTTTATATATTATATTACTTTGGTTTCATGTCGTGGGTATATGTTTATAAAATAGGATTATTTGTTATACATATATGTTTTGCGATTACAAAATACACAATTGCCTGAATTCAAAATTGATTGAATGCACACTTTTCAAAGTTAAATTAACCATTTTTTTTTTTTTTACAAAACGAACTTGCCCCAAAATGTCTGCATAAAGTGATTTAACTAAAATTTATTTTAATCTATTTAAGAATGCCGAGTTTTTTTATTAATTTATATTTGTTGAATTATACATTCAGACAATTTTGTGTCGGTTCAGTTAAGGATTTGGATTTTTCCTGTTAATTTACATTCAATAAATTTTGCATTCAGTCAATCATGGTATCGTCATTTAGAATTCAATTTTATTTTTTCTAATTATATATAACTTAAAATTATTATAGTTTATTTAAAATTTAGCAAATAAAATTGAATGTATTTTACGGATTAAAGGAAATGCCTCGCTTCCATTATGATTTCTTAATTTATTTTTCTTTTTTATAGATTTTTTATTTGTCCGACAATATAAACCAAAATCATCTGTATTTAATGAGAATACCATTGCACCACCAAAATTATTATTCATTATATATTTTGTTTTACATTCTAAACTTTCCTCATTATCAAATGACATCCATTCTAAACCAGAATATAAATATGGTGAACATGTTGTTTTATCAAATTTTATATTTATATAAATATTATTTTTTAAAAACCAACAAATTTCGGAATATGAAACAAAACCTAATTCACCAATACTACCAATATCATCAGCAGGACTACCAATACCATTATTAAATGGATTAACTAATCTATAAAAAAAATGTAGAAATTCTAGTTTTATTTTATATTTATGAAATTATAAAAATTACCGAAATGTATGACCATATGTTGGTAGACCAATTATCAATTTGCTTTTATCTAAACCATTTAAATACCAATAATATGCTGTGTAATTAATATTTAAAGTACTGAGTATAGATTGTTCAGAATATCGAGGATATAATGGTGCATTTAAACCTATAATTAAATATAATAATATATTGGTAAATTTAATTTTAAATGTGCAGTATTAAAAATACATACCTGTAAATGGTGTACCACTTGTATAAAAATGAAAATCATATGTCATAATATTAACATAATCACAATAATTTTGTATTTCTCTAATATCATATGCAAAATATGAAATACCTTCTGGTGCTGCAACAGCAACACTTAATAAATATTTACGATGTTCACGTTCATATTCCCGACGTATTTCATGTAATAATTGTGAAAAATGTTGTCGTTCTTTATTATATGCACTCGGAAATTCCCAATCTAAATCAATACCATCTAATTGATACGTTTGTAATATTGATTTTAATGATTGTATAAAAATTTTACGTGATGCATGATTTATAACCATTTCCGTAAAACCACCTGCATTAGCACCACCAGCCGTAATTAAAATTTTTAAATTAGGATTTTTTTCTCGTAATATTTTCATATCCATGAATGTTATTTTTAAATTTTGTGTTATATGTAAACGATTATCAACAATGTTAACCATACCAATATTTATATGTGTACATAAATATGGATCAATATTTTTAAATTCTAAATATGTAAAATTATTAGTTTTATTACCATGTACAATATAATAACAAATTAATTTTTTTCTATCAATTTTTGAATTATAGTTGTCGTATTTTGAATATATGGTTTCATCATTGTCATAATTTATTTGTTCTTTATTTGTTAATTGATTTATATTATTTGTACTGGAATTATGAAGTTTTTCAGGATTATTATTATAATATCTTGTATACTCTGCATAAATATCAGCTCGCTGGTACCACCAAATTGGTACATCTAAGCAAATATATATTAAAATTAATTTTGATGATTAACCCATATAAATATACCTATTAGTTTTGGAGGAATATGTATTGTTTGTCGATAAATGGCATTCCATGTTGAAAATACTAATAATGTTGAAGCTGTACATAATGATACCAATATTGTTAAACGACACCATGTAAAGTTGTTGCTAAAAATTTTATCAATAATTATTGATAAAAATAATGAAAATAAATTAGGGGTCATAAACAATCTTAATTACAATATTTCTTTGTTGTTATAACTTATAAATTAACCAGATAAAATAAATTATTAATGCGTAAAAAATATGTCTATTTCTAATTAATTACCTAATAAAAGTATCACCTTCTTTTAAAAGTTCGTATTTAGCTTGATGATTGGTCATTTTAATTCCAATCAAATCATTTATTGTAATTTAATTAATTTGAAAATGCAAACAATTTAATTATTGAAGCAATTGAAAATTTTGTTTGTTTTTCTTCGGTCTTAGAATTTTTGTTGTCTAGACACCTCACCTCACAGTAGAACTCAACCTCAGTGTAGAAGTAGAAGTATAGACACAAAAATCAACCCCAGAGGAAGTATGTCAAAAGAAAATGAAAATATTGACAGGTATATAGTTGTTGTTTTTTTTTAACATTTCTTTAATTAAAGAGGGAGAGGGTGCGTTTTGTGTGTCGAAATTTTGAATGTTTTTATCGTATTCATTTTATTTTTATAATAATATTTTGGCGTTGCTCTTTCTTTCCAATTGAAATTAATACTATACTTATCACACTTCTTTCCAATTTTAATTTATATTTTCTAAACTCTTTAAATTCGGCTACGATGGCTTACAACTAACTACACTACATGATTACATTATATTTGTTAGTTTCTGAACTGCATAGATTGGAGTTGGTATTCAAATATCTTTGAAAGTTTGGTATTTCAATCATTACGCCGTCACTCAAATGCCAAAAATCGCGATTATGGTTTTATGTCTCATTTAAGTAGGTATAGAGCCTTTATTTTATGGCCATATGTCGTATGGGGTTATGTCATTGCACATACTTCTTTCTCTAGTTTCTAATATATAAATAAAAACCATATATAAATAAAATCAATTAGTAAAAACATCACTGTCTTTTTACATTTCAATTAAAAACAATTTCTTTTTTATTTGAAAACAAGAAAATAATAAACAATAAATTATTAATTATTATTGTTAATTAAAATTATAACGAATTACACAAAAATATTTTTTAATGAATAGAACAAAAAATTGAAAAAAAAAAACTAATTATTATAATATTTTCTTATATATTTTCCAAGAATTATTGTGTTTATATATATTTATATAATAGCCTAAATTAATTATTTCGCGCAATGTAATTTGTTGCTAAAAATTTCGATTTTGATAATTTAACAAATATATATATTATTATTCAAATTGTTATTTTATAGTAATTATTTAATTAAATACTTTTTTTTTAATTAATTGTGAACTTTTCCTTTTTTTTATAAATAATGTCGTTTTTGAAAATTTATTATATTTTTTTTTTTTTTTATGTGTATTATATAAGTAATAATTTCTCTTCTTAGGTTTATTGTTAATTGATAAATTAAAGAATGAAAATATAAAATTAAAATATAAAGCAAATTAACAAAATTTGATAAAAAAAATATATAAACTTTTGGTTTTTTCTGCGAATTGATGTTTTTTTAGTATGATCTATATTTTTTATATTTTAAATAATAATATTTTAAATCATTGATTTAATTATACTTTTTATCTTTGTGTGTGTGTGTGTGTGTGTAAATGAGTGTGAATATCATTTTTAATTTTTTCTTTGTTAGGTGAATTTTTGTTTATCCATAAATGAAGAATTTTGGTCAACGTCAATTTAATGATGGTATCCGTGTATCTAACCAATTGACTTCAATATTAGGCCATTTCGTTTGTAAACATGTTAACATTGGATTTGACATACTACACATTAATTTCAAATCACTTTCTAACATAATAGCTGAGCCTTTATAGTATTTTACCTGCAATAATAAATTATATATTGATTAATAAATAATTATATAGTGTTTTTTTGACAAAGAAAATATCCAAACAAACGTATAAATGATTTTAATTTGATTATTCGATTTTTTTAATAATTTCATGTTAAATTTGCGACAAATGCATAACAGCCAATAGTTCTAAAATGAATGACAACAATATCTATAAACGGAATACACTGACCAAAGGAATATATAACGAGTACGACTCACTCAAAATGTCATGTACATGTTAAAAGAAATTTCATACGAAATCACAGCTGCTGCTCATATGACTACGATGAACGCATACCATTTTTATTGAATCGATTTCAGCTTTCGTAATTGATGGCAGTTATTTATTACATTAGATATTTTTTTAAAAACAGTAAATCTATAGGAAAAATATATATTGTATACTACAATTTATATTCATATAAATAAATTAAAGAGAAGCTGAACAAGTAACTTGCAAATATATTATTCAAAAAATGTTAGAAAAATAACATTCAGTTCAGTGTCCGACATTTCCTAACGAGTAATTGGGAATTGAAAGTCCTAATTACAAAAAAGAACCTACCTTATTTCCTATATTTGAACCTGGTATCCCATTATAATGTAATAAATCAAATGTATCTGGCATTGAACGTTGATCTTCTGGAAAAAATTCATCCATAAATGCATTAAGTAATATAATACCAAGATTTTCAGCATCCAATTTCCTTTGCATAATATCAACACTAAAATATTTAAAAATAAAAAATAATTACAATAAATATAATAATATTTTTATTATTAACTTACTATTCTGGTTCACTGACAAGATCCAAAGCACATAAAACATCTTGTAAAACTGGTGTGGGAATAAAATTATTACCATCGGGATCATATGATTTAAATACTCTACGTGCTATTTCACTTGGTGTTTCAGGTGATACAAGCCGTTTTTCATTACTAAATAAAACTAAAATCAAAAATATAAACAATGTAAATTAATTATATTAACAAAAAAAAAAAAAATTATTATACCACTTAAATGGGTTTCTGATCCCATTACCCAAACTGGATTTTTTGGATTTTTAAAAAATGATCCAACCGTACAATATCGCATTTGTTCCATTAGTGTAATAAAACCAATATCAGCTTGTTGAGTAATACCACGAAGTTCTAATTAAATTGTAATATTAAATATTAAATTTAAATCGTAAGCTATCAGAATTATACATAAAGAAAAAACTTAATTTTCCAGACTCACTTAAACCACCAACATCTTGATCATTATCCCAAACATGTGCTACCGCCTGACCAGTTAACATTAAATTAATTAAACCCTGTGATCCATAGCCATATGTATTATGAATTAATGGTTCTGATGTATCTGATAATTCTGCATTAACATTTTCTATACCCTAAGATATTAAAAAAATTAAAATATAAATAAATTATTTAAAAATTATAATTAAATTTTTCACCTTTGTAAGTATAATTGAATACATAAATAATAGTACACCATAATTTCCTGTTAAAATATGAAATTGATCTTGAAAATATTTTTCTACATTTTCAATTCTTTCTAAATGAATAACTGATAAACGGTCATGAAATTCGTCTGGAGACCATTCTGGTTGATCTAAATTAAGCTAGAAATATAATAATACAAAAACAAATTATTTACATTACTGAAATTCGAAATTAAAATCATAAAATTGTACATTTCCGTATGGACAAAATATAAAATTTTGGAAATAATTTTAAAATGTATTTTGTCATACATGATATGAACTTATAAAAATATGAAGTTCACAAATTAATACTGATTCTTCAATATCTCTTTCTGTACTTACAATATTATCAGGTTTATTTATTATTCCTTGAATTTCACCCAGTTGATCTAAATTGCCTTCACTATCTTCTTTTACACCAGCATTTGATAATGATAATGTTTCTTTGGCTTCTGTACAAATTTCAGGTAATACAACAATACGATATTTTTTATCTTTACATTTCATTAGCATATTACAAAGAGCTTGTATTAATAATCTATTACATTTATCAGGTGTTAGCTATAAAAAAGAAAATTTTTTTTTTTTTTTTGGTAATTGTTAAAATTAAATCTCCTATATAATTAATATAAATTAATTACATCAGTTAAATTATGACCAGGTGTTTCCATTAAAAGAATTTTTAATAGATATGCTTGTACCGGTGCTATCACAGCGCATGGACCACCTTGTTTTTGTACTAAGGCAGATGGTTCAATATCAGAAAATTCAAAACCTATAAAGCATATAAAAATAAATGATTAAATTTTTTTATATAATATTTAATTTATTTTGTATATAAATTATTTAAAAAGTATATTATTAGTACATAAATTTTTTGATATATGGGGTGTAGTCATCGCAATTTTTATTAGGTCATCGTTATGGATGATTTATACATAACTTTATTTCATAATCCTTGTGTAAATAATCTATTATATATATAGTGATAATTATTATAAATTATATAAAATATTTTTGAAATTTCTTTTTTAATTTTAAACTTTTCTAAAAATCTTTTTAAAAAATTCTAAAATGTTTCATTCTTATTTCCACGAAAAATAATTTAATATTAATAATACATATAACAAATTTTGAGAAATATAATGTAAAATTATTGCACAATTTGTTTGTAAACAAATAAATGTCAATTTTTATATTAATTCCAATTATAAAATTTAATTCCAATTAGAACACAATTATTTTATTATATTATAATGTAAATTATTTAACAATAATAAATAAAACTCTTTTAACGAAATAGTAAATATGAAATAATTATTGTGATCTTGGACTAAAGTAGAATTTATAAATAATATACACAATTACCCTGTGACCATCTTCGGAACACATCCAATTTACTATTTTGGCCCCATAATAAATTTCTAATTTCTTTTAATTCATGTTCATCATTTGATCTTGAATGTTCACCCATTTTATATTATTTATTAAATAATCTACAATAGTTTTAAAGGTTTAAAATAATTTGCTTTTTTTTTTATAGCATCCAAACAAAAATTAATGACAGCACTTTAGTGTCGAAATTTTTTTTGACATTTCAAAGAAAAATATTAATATTTTTTGCGACTGCAGTGCTACTAGTGTTAAGATTATAAACTATAAGTTAATTTCAATTAAGGGATGAAATGAATAGCGAAGTATGTAACAAAATATACGTAATAATTGTCAATTTTAGTAATTTTCTATTTTTTTTTTTTTTTTGGTTTACCAAAACAATAATTTCTATATTATACTAAATAGTATGAGCAAAGAATATATAATAATCTAAGAAGTTGTAACACAAATTAATTGTATGCTTAAGCACCATTATTACAGTATAACCCGCCCTCGCTAAAAGGGTTTTTAAAAAGAGAGTATGATGGATAATAGTCATAATACTCACAATATGTAATTAATCTTTTGGTTATTTTTTGCTTTTTCCATTTTCTGTTAGTATTAGCAGAATAAGATTAGATACGTGTTAGTTTAAGGAACTGTTATAAAAGTTAAATGGCAGGATGTCACCACGAAGGTAATCTGTTCCAGCCGCATCACTCTCGATCCATCTATATAAACAACCATTTCTCTTCCGGTGGTGTATATTATGGCAAAGAGCAATAAAATAATTTTACGTAATATAACTGCTATACCACAACCATTTAATATTCTTCTCCAAATCCTTTCTGTTTTACTTACAAAATATATTTCCTTCTGCTATTCTGTAATTTGGACGCGAAAGGGTTAAACTAAATGTTTATTTAAAAAAATGCAAAATAATATTATTGAATATTTTTCATTAATTCTTTTATTTGTTTGTAAGCCTCCTTTTTCTAAAGTTTTCAGGATATTCTATATTATTGTAATTTGGATGAACTAAATAAAGATAGCTTTATTGCAACAATTTAATGGCTTATCTTATACTGAGACATTATTTGTTGTTAACAAATAATCTGAACCATTTATGTTTTTCCCAGTCTTAAAAATACAATTATGTAGCATATTATTAATTTTATTTCAGGTAATACTATCCATTTGAAACTACACCTCTAAACCTTTTAAAGCAATTTAGCAAAAAAATATAATTTTGTAATTTATGCAATTGTGTAAACATAACAAATGACATTTTTCAACAAAATAAATAAATAAAATAAAAATTCTGTATTCACGAGGGAAATTTAAAAGCCACTTTACACTAATTTTAATGATATGTACTACAATATTTTAACCGAGAATGGAACGGAATACGACTAACTAATTAGTATAATAAGAATAACTTTTGTTATAATAGCTTATTTATATGTACTATAATTTGATTAATATACCTACCTACATTCCAATACATAATAAAAACTTTATGTGATATATATGTTTTATGTTGTAAATATTGATATACAACTAAAAGTAGTTTTATTACTGTGTATAAATTACTTTTACTTACTGTTTATTATTATATACTGGTATCAGTTAATGATAAAACACACTTTCAATTCTTTATTGATATTATAAAAATAAACTAAAAAGTTAATTAGATTTTTATAAGAGAAGTCAACACCAATACAACAATAAAATTACCTCTTAATTTAATATCCGAAACGAAATGCAAGTATACAAAATATTGCCAGATAAAAATTGTATTATTATTTTGTTATACGGTAAGATTTTAATTTATAATTGAAAATTTATATAATTTGTATTTAGTATTAAAAATTATATATTCTTTATAAAAATAGTATATGAATAAGAATTAGTTATCCTATAAATACTTTCACTGGAATATCGTCAACCGAATTCTGAAAAGCTCTATACGCCATTTCAAAATTACGTATGTTATCCATATTCAGCTATATATTTTACTGTTGAAAAGTTATTCAGTGTTACATTGTCTCATATCAGTTTTTTATAACTTTTTAGTTATTGGTTTTTATTTATTTATTAAATATACGTATATGGGTAATTTTTATATGGAATTTAAATTTAGTGTTAAACAATGTTTATTTCTGAAATGTTCCATATTCATGTATGCGCATTACACGCGGAACTACATATAACGAAAACCATTTGAATTTTTAACCATTGAGAATTTTATTTAAGTGGTAAACTGCTACATTTACAAGGAAATTTGACCCATAAATACCAATTGTATGGAAAAAACTGGTTCAAAAAAGTACAAATGCTTCGTTTGGAAATTAATTTTTGCAGCCAAATTTATCGATAACTTTTGAATTAGACGGTGTATATTCTTGATTTTTTGTAATTAAAAGCTGATAAAAACCCAGTACTAATTGTAAAAGTTAAAAAATCAATTTTAATTTGAATACAATTTTATTCGAAACTGAGTTCAAGTCATATGCATCATTTCAGAACTCATCCGACGATATAATTCATTAATTCATATTATCTTTTGTCCACCATTGCATTTTGTGATACGGGTATAGTGCCGCAATTTATTTATGCCAGTAGATTTTTCGGCCCTTTTTTATTTACAGTTTTTGATGAGGTTACTATATATTTTGTACTTATTTTACATTTTCTAATTAGTGAAAATGAATAATAATTTTAAAAACATTATGAATAGGTTGCCTTCAAAAAATTTCAAATCTGGCAAGGCCGTATAACTTTTAAATGCTGGTGGTTGGTTCGTTATACGATATCAATTTTTATATATACATATTCCACAGGTGTTTTTCAACATATACACAGCTTTGTATTGGGAGCAGGTTATTCAGAATTCAGATACTATAGATATATAACTACGTTAAGAGAACCTAGAGAGGATTTTTTTTTTGTTAATAATAATAACAGATACTGAACCAAAAAGAGCCGCAGTTTCAATTAAATTATCAGTCTGTTAAGTTGTCTCTAAAAATATAATTAGTGGTAAGTGAGGTGTTTTTAATAAAAGTCTATAAAAAAAATCATTTAAATTCTATGTATATCGACAATTTTTTAATTTACGTGATTTATTTATGTTTTGGTGATTTTTTTTTCTTATAAACGTGTGAAGGTTTCAATAAAGTTTTTTTTAATTTATGTTGTGATTTCCGAATTTTGATAAAATGTGCATTATAAAAATATTGTAGATTTTCAAAAAAAAAAAAATATAATACAAAATTATAAAAAGTTTTGTTGTGATGAATTTTATTTATTTACGTAGATAAAATTTCGATTGAATTATAAAAAGCACATCACAATAACTTGTTTCAATAATTACAAAAAAAAAAACAGCAAAAAATTGTAGATAATTTAAAAAATTTTGTTTCGGTTTATGTTAATTTGATTTTGAAAAATAAATTTTATTAAATTTTTTTTTCAAATTATTTAGTTTTAAATAAAATAAACAAAAAATTGGCAACTATAAAAAATTGTGAAATGTGAAATTCCATAATAATTTTAATTTGTCTGAGACTATGTAATAATAAAATTAACTTAAAACTTGATTTTGGGCGTTTTCAATTATTATTGTATATTTTTTTTTTAAAAGTAATTAGCAAATATTTTCACGTGTAATTTTTACAAAGAAATATTCAAGAAATATTGAAAAATACAAAATTGTTTATTTCATATTAAAAATATATATAACAGACAACAGAAAATCAGTTAAAAAGTGTATGAAAAATATTATTTAATTATATGATTCATCTAGAAAATTGATAAGACAAAAACATATTATAAAAGCTTAAGAAGAGACATTGACAGAAATTGACAGAAGTTAAAAAAATAAACGAGAAATAATAATAATAATAATAATAAATAAATAAAAATTAATCGAATTAAATTAATTTCAAATTAACCATGAAATAAAAATAAATGTGGTTTTTAATAAAAACAAAAAATGTTGTAAAGAATTTCCATAAAATAAACAAAATAATATAAAAAAAAAAACTTTTATAATGAAATTCGACTCACAATTAAATTGAAGAAATTATTTTTTTTGGAGATATTTAAAGTTAATAACCAAATTTCAATATTTTTATATCTTAAATTTATTCAACTTTTTTAATGTAATTTTATCAGTAAAATTATGGAATAAATTATAATTGTTAGATAAACCAATAAGTATATTTTATTCATCCATACTTTAATGTTTAACCATACCTACAACATTTAAAATCGACCGGTTGGAGTGTTGGAGACTTCAACAAAATAAAACATTTTTCTAATTGAACGATTCTGTCACAATTTATTTAGTACTCTATTCACTATTTCCATTTCATCACATTTTTTCTTACACTTAATTTAGCTAGCATAATAAATTTGACTTTCAGCACATAAATTTAGACATACAATTTTGCATATTTAGTCTGTTAATACGAAATATGTAAGGATATTTTATGGAATTTTCGATACCTATATCGAAAGTATTTGTAAGAAATTGTTATAAAAATTGCTAAATAACTTAAAATTTTATGTAATAAATTCAAATTACAGAATTAATATTCGAAATTATTTTTATCATATAATATAATTTCAACTTTTTGATGCCAATTTCTATTTGGAGTATTCAAAAAAGTTTTATGTTAATTCTCCTAAATGTTCAGCCTAAGAACATGCTTGCTAAAACCCCCTTTACATTATCATAAATCGCGAATGCGATGTCCAAAAAGTTTGTTGAGAAATCTTATGAAAATGCATTCGGTCACATTTCATCACATTTTTTCTTAAATCGCATGCGAATTGTTTTTTTTTACATTTACACTGTACGATTTTTTATCTTACAAAAAATGGCATTAAATGTTTATGAAAAACCTGATTTGTAAAGGAGCTTTAAACGATCAGCGTTCGCTTCCTTAGACACAATGCGTAAATATATATGGGTTCGTAAAGGTACTTTAGTTCATATATGTGTTTATTTCATTACGATTAATCTACTATGCCGGCGGGCAGGACTTGAATTACTACATTTCAATATGTTAATTTAATAATATTCCATATGTTGCCATGAAAGTTCCAAAATTCTCCAAAATCTTAAATCGCAAGATTTCTACTTAAAATTCCTATGGATATTTTAAGAAGCATAAATCTTACGAATTGGCAGCTTAACCTATCGAGTTTGATCTATCTAAAATTTAAGCTATGGGTTCTAGGTTCGACAAATAATTATTTAAATAAACATTTCATTTTCATATACTTTTATTGTTGTCTATTTATGTAAAATAGTTTTCAATCAATTAAATATCATAAAAAATTAATTGAAAACTAATGATTGATTTCTTGGAGTAAATACATATAATTATGTTGACTATATAAATAGTTTACTCGTCCTTATTTTATAGTAGTTAGCCCATTCTAGTAGAGTACTACGAAAAAACTTTTAAAACTCCATAAAAAATGTATATTTTCATTGAATAATAAGTAGTGATATTAAAAAAAAATTAATGTCTAATCAATAAAAATTATATATTTCTAAAAACTACTTTATTTCTTTGCCTTCCGTGACCCAAAAATATTATAATTTTAAACTTAGTAATTGATTTTTTATTTTATTTTTTGTTTTTGGAAAGGAGTAAAAACATTAACCTAGTAAAATAACTGAATTATATAAAAACTACTAAAATTAGGTGTAACCCGAAATTCGTAGATAATCCGAAATTCTTTAAAAAATATCAGCATTGCATCACTTCAGGAATGTGTACAAAATTTCAGACTCTAGAACATTAAGAATGTATTTAAAATAATTTGGATATTTTGGGCCCATTGCGAAATGAATCCATTATAATAAATTTAATTGAAATCGGATAACAATTACAATTTCTGCGAATATTTTAGGAATATCAACCCTTAAAAACGTATAGAACATTTCGATTTGAGCAATTTCCATTATAATACTTTATAGTCATTGCATCATTCCTCGTAAAAAATCCATCGTTGACGACAAAACCTGCGCATTTGAAATATTTTTGAAAGTTTTTTTAGTAACATAATTTTCAACTAAAATGGAATTTTGTCGTTTAGTTAGTTAAAGCAAGTTTTAATTAGAAAAAATACACTTAATTAAAAATGAAGAAAATTATAATTAAAAAATAATTTAATAATGCGTAATATTTTAATTTTAAATCAAATATTAATTATTAGAATTTTTATGTTGTTATATCTACTAAATGTTTTTAATCTTTTTCGAAATTATATTTATAAATTTCAAAGTTAGAAATTGTTTGTTAATTTGTAATAATTATATTTTTTTTTTATCTTGAAATTATTTGAAACGATTTTATTTATTTACTTTCAATTTTATAATTACAATTATTTTAAGTTTTTAAGTGATAAAAATTAGTGATATTTCAATAAATACATTTTTGTGGGACAAAAATGTAATCGATTTTAATCTGAATTTCTCAATAAAAAATTTGTTAAGAATTCAATTCTTCTTTCCGATATTTATTAATCTTATCTGTTTTTATTTTTAAAAAAAATAATTGATTAATTAAAACAGTTTTGATAAAACCTTTAAAAAATGTTGAAAATATCGTATTTAATCATAATAAAATTATTTGTCTTATTCATGAAATTAAATCCAGGTTTAATTAGAAATGGAAAATATTGAAATTTATGAATTGGTTTTAATGTACTTAAAATATCTCTAAAATAATTGTTAACAGGGCAGACAGTCGCGCACATTTAATTGCACTTGTTTTATAATTTACATTTCATCGCAAAATTCATTGCCCAGAACAATTCATAATCGTAATGAAATATTTAATGTTGGAAAAACTGTTCTGTTTTCGGATATTTCCAGAAAATTTTTAAATAATTTATATTTTCCGCATTTTCCATTTTGACAAAATTTGCATGTGCATGATAAAAAGTTCTTACAATGAAATCTGCACCAAAACAAGGGTACCATGAAATGTGCGCGATGATTTTAAATTTGGTATTTAACTAATTTTATTATCGATGTTGAACAATAATTAATTATAACTAATTAATCATAACTAAATTATTTATTACATTAATTGCAAATCTAATCGAAAAATTGTATACTTTAAAAAATATTTCTTCAAAAAAAGATAATTTTAATTCAACTAACAAATTTGTATTTAAAATTTTATTGTTATATACTTTAACCAGCAGGAGGAGGAGCACTTTAGTATTTATTTATAACGGATAATAAAAATAAAAATAATATATTAAATTTATAATAATGAAGTCATCAACAATAAATGTTGGATTGTACTATGTATCCATTTTTACAATAATAAATATAGTGAATACCCAAGAAATTGGTCCAAAATATTTATATAATAAAAGATTTGGTAACGATTCACCACATGAAATTTTATTTCCTAAGGAACATCCAAACGATGTAGAAGAAAATTTAAATGATGTAAGTAAACTTAAAAATAAATAATTAAATATTGTGATAAAGAAAATAATATAAAAAAAAAATAGTAGTTCACACTTTATAATAAAAACATACAAAAAAATTGTAAGAAATATTTAAGAATTCTGGAATGAATTAGAAGATATTATTATCCCACTCATAGATAGCTTTTGAATAATGTTTTCTTGATAAACTCTTTATATTTTTATATTTGATTTTTAAAGAGAAGCCACTACTAGCTGTAATCACTGCAGCTTATTGTCATTTGCCTTTCGTAATTATGTTGACTGCCCAGACCAGACTGTCTATAAAACAGTACATCTGCTACAGGGAGCATGATTCTGATTCTGAGAGTACAATTGTGTAACTACCGAGGAGGTTTCGTAGTTATTTTCCAGCTGGGGCCACGTCTTCACATAATCTGCACAATTCCGATAGTCCATGTTATAGACTTCTGACAGTCCATGTCTGTGTAGATGTTTTAAACTTAATGGTTTTACAATAGTCCGAGTCTGATAAGCCCTTATACAAAAATGTTGTTTTAGTCTCCGATTCTCTACCATATTTTTCAAAAAAATTATAGTTAAAGAAGTTCTGACAACCACGAAATTTATTAATGTTAAAACTTGAGACAACCAGAATTCGGCTGCAATATTTCCAAAAACATTTTCTGTATATATAATTATACATTGCCTCAAACCTCAAAGAAAATTTCAAGTAGTTCACACTTGATATAAGTCGCAAAATTTAGTAGGATTAACAATATTATAGCTTGCAATCAATTTTGAATTGCTGAATTCCTGTTTAACTACAAATTACATTACAATAGTAATTGATTGCAGCAAAATATAATTATGTATATATTTAGCTTCACTGTACCTTTAACAATTAATTTTCATAATTTCCTGCAATTGACACATTAATAATTGATGTTAATATGAATCTATACTTTAATAAATATTAATTTTTACCTATATCAGAAAAAAATGTTAATAAATTTACTAAAATAAAGTTAGTTTTCTTTCTTAAAAATCCTTTCCCGGCGTAATGACAGTCGTATCTCCTATATATAATTGAACTTATACTGTCATGTGATAGATAAAATTTAGTAAATATATTTAAGAATATATAAAACAAACAGTTCAAGGTCATAAAAATAATTATAAACTGTAATTAAATTTTTGATTTTTTTAGTACAAAAAATTCGTTCTAATGTAATTACGTAATCAGCTTTTTTTTTAAATTGTATATTTGAAATATTGTTTCTCATTACTAAATAGTTTTATAAAATAGGAATCTAAAATAATTACATTAAATTTATTTAAACAGATTACCAAATTTATCTTTACGCCCTTTTTCAGGTGTTATTTGACATTGTACCTTTCTTATCATCATAATTATTTTATTATCAAACTAACAATGTTTTAAAGATTCTATAACAAATTTTTTTTATATGTAATTTTTTTATGATTCATTCGATATTTGTTCACAAGTACACAATATTTTAGTATATATATTCATAATGTAAATTAATAACATTTTAAGTTAACGTCATTTCGTATATGATAATTAATTTAATATTTCGAGATAAATCAAAATTATATTAGTCCAACTAAAAGATCGCGGGCCCTCCGTAAAATCACTGTCCGTTTTTTATTTTTACATTAATTTATAAATATTGAACAATAGCCAACTTACAACTTTGTAAGTTGGCCATAGCGCCTCTCTGTTGAACCAATTTTTAAAATATGAAATTGACAGTTGTATATTTTTATCATAAGGTTTAGTAATGATAAATTATTTAAATGTATTAAAATATAGTTAAATTATACAGATTATTTTTACGTCTTAGTTTAAATTTCAAAAAAATATCATTATTAATGGGAAGTATAGCATAAGAGTAGTTTATCAGTCAATCTGGCGATTATATGTTGCAACACTACGCTACGAAAGTGTTTACATTGGTTAGTTTTAGTTTATCCTCTGACTATTTTTGAAAAACGCTACACTTCACTAAGCACCACACCACGTGAACGAATTATAAGCATAACGCCGTAGTAGGCAGTTTCAAAGTTTCAACTAGAGTTATCGTATAATGGTATAATATTGTGTTTTTTCACCATTTTAATTAATTTTTCTTCAAACGAAGACTTAATTACTTTGATAATAATTTATAAATTTGTATTTCAAATTTAGTCTTGTCAAATTTAGATGTCAACGCGCTTAATTATTTAATTTCTACTTTGCGTTATGAATGTTCGCGTTGAGTTAAACTGTTCCCATACATTTTATATTTGTTCATTTAATAGTCTCATTAATCTAAACCAGTTGAATAGAAAAATTATGGCTCGCAAGTGTATTTTGAATTATGGCCCGTCTCCGGAAAAAGTTTTGAGCATTTTAGCTGCGAAACAAATATTTTAAAATCTTGGGAAAATTTCTGTATAAAATTATTATTCAATCGAATTTAAATTTTATTTAGATATTCTACTTTGGTTCATGATATACAAATAGGAAGTTGGATATAATAATCCTTATTATAATATTCTTTTATATCCTTTAAAAAATTATAATTTCTTTCTGAGTGTTTCACAGCCAATATTGTGTGAATAGAAGTAGGAAAAGGATATATATAGAAAGTGTAAAGAAGCCGATTATTTAGAGCGTAAAAATTTAACCTATAAAACGGAAATGATAAAAAAAAACGAAATATTTTTTCCCAGATTCTGCATAAATTTAATTAAGCAAGAATTTTAGGATTAAAAAAATATTTTGATTTTTTAGCTATTTTTGTGAAATTAATTTTATCGTTTTCCTATTTGCATTGAAATAATTAAAAAATAATCACCAAAAGGATAAATAAAACACAGTTTTTTGTTAATTACGAGCTGGAATTTATTAACTGGGGAGAAATTAACATTTGTTTTACAGTAAACAGGAAATGTTTATTTATTATTTGTTAATAAATTAGATAAAGATAAAATTAATTATAGATATCCAAAAATTTATATGCGCTTTTTAAGTAAATTTCCATTTTTACAAACTATGTAAACTTGTATAATCTGAAAAATTATTATCTTTATGAATCATTATCATTGCTGAAAATCTTTATTAAATTTAAAATTACATATAAGAATTTATTGCTTTGAATATGAATAAATGTTTCATCAACTGCTGGCTAACTAATATTTTAATTACAAATATATCAATATATTTGAATTTTCCTAATATGTATTATTAAAATCTATAGATTTCTACACAAATTCTATGAATATGTAACTTAGTTAATGTAAACGTGAATTTTACTATTGGGAATTGCTTGCAACCACAACTACTCTGACTTTCTATTATATCTAAGTACGTTCAAGTTAATAAGCAAATCCGGAATTCTTTTTCAATAATAATTACCTTTTGATATATTGGAAACCTCACGAATAAAGGTTGTGTCTCACAGATTGTGTTGTAGCTGTTACTAATCATTTTTTTAAAAAAACATATAACAGCAACAGCTAACGTTGTAATATTGTGCTATGCTGTGATTCATTGGGTCACGGATTTAACTTAAGACAGACATCGATATCATTCTAAGTTGACTCAACTTTAAGTGAGTACTATAAACTATAGCAATACAAATTTGAAATACATTTGTAAATGTGATTTAAAGACTGGGAAAATATTAACGATTGAAACCATTTGGTTGACGTCAAACGTTTCACTATTAAAAGCCATTATTTGGTTGCTATTAAACAAGTTTCTTCACTATAAATAAACTTATAATTTGCAATATTGAAATCCATATAAAATTAGTAGGTTTAAACTTCAATAAAATGTCACGAAAAGTGTATCATTGAGTTCGAAGTCAATTCGGGTTGCAGATCCATTGAAATGAAACACTTACAGCCGACAAGCAAGAGACTCTACGATAAAAGTACTTAAAAAGTAACTTTGATTATAAAAATCCCTCTAATTCAGGTATTTATTTCACCGCCGAAAAATTTCGTAAACATTTTCCTATCTCGTAATTGTGTAAATGTGTAAATTAAAACAAAACTGTTTATCTTCGGATTATTTAAATTACTGATTAAATTTCTTTAATTTCGTAACATAAAAAAGTATTTTCAAAAACACAAAATTTTTAATTAAGTATATAAACAAATTTTATTCTTTATAAATATTAAATTACACATAATCATATTAAATTAATAAATAATTTACAAAATAAAATATAGATAAAAATTTATTGAACTAACTCGACTCTCAACAGTATTCAAGTTCATGTTCATTCAAAAATAGCTTTAATAAAAATATAAAAATTCCTATAGTAAAACGTCATTTATATTAGAGTGCAACAGGTTCCAAGTTCCAAGTTGACCTATTTTTCTTATATTATATTAAAATAACATTTTTATATAATATCAAAATTTATATTTAAAAAACAAATAATCATTAAATTTATTTATTAATTCAAGAAAAATATTCCTACAAAATTAATGATTTTATCGTAAAAAGTTCTATATCTACAGGGTGGGTTCTTTATATTGAATAACATTTTTGTTTATTAATTGATTTTATGTTATTTTTCGGGATTTTTTTAATATAACCTTAGGTTAGATACACCAAAATACAAAATTTAATTAACCAGTAGGTGACACAAATATTGTAGAATTTTACTTTTCAAATAGTCGATAAATATTGTTAAATTAAAGATCGTACCAAAATGATGACTAACGAAGCGCGTTACTATCTTAATGGCTATATACGAATACATGATTGTGGGGTACTGCAAACCCGCGAGTTCCTCGCCAGCATTCACTAATGCCCAATTTGGGATTTACATCAGAAAATATAATCGAGCCGTACTTTTTTATAAATGTTGTTGGTAATGCAGTGACGGTGAATGGAATGGAGACAGGTATGCAAAATAATTTTGTACGGCCTGTGACAGACAACATTTGGTTCAATTAATAAACAAAAAATATAAATTTTTTACACACATGCGTGACTTCTAGCCCACCCTGTAGAACTTCGTAAAATAATTTTGATTATTTTTGTATTTGTTAATCTATATTAATTTGTAAATTTAATTTTTCTTAAAACTCTCATTTAAGAGAAATAAAATTTAAGAGCTAAAACGAAAATTAATTTAGAAATAAATTTAAAATAACCTGTTATAATATTGTTAAAATCTGTTATACAGTGCAGACCCTGACAATGACTGGGTTGTTTTTAACAATCTTGAATCTTAATTCTTGAAACTTAAAGAATTGCATATTTCAATGAAAACTGTCAAGGACGTTAAACTGTTATTGTTTTGATGTATGTATGTATATCTATTGTTTGGAACTAAAAAATATTAATAAAATGTCATGCAATGCTAAGTAGACGAGTAAAGCATATTTTTATTTGTAAAAAAGAAAAACGAATTGTCGGTCTCTACAGCTTTTTATGTATTACTTTACTACTGTCTGTCTAATATCAATTTTATTAAATACCACTGATTAAGCCTGTATTTCTGTAAGATGTTACATGATTCCAAGATAGGTAAATATCCATAAGATGTCATAGTCATTAATATATCAATATATCATAGTCATTAATATATCATTTATATTCACAAAATCTACACATACATAATCCCGTCAATTTAGTAACCAATTATATTCTAGTTTTCTGACAATTTTTTTAATAAATTAATTAATATGTAGATGTATGTAGCTTAGATTGTAGCACCAGCATTCTGTATTCTGTATGTACACAAAAACGTTCTGGAACATTCCTAAGCATAAAAAGTTCACTTCATTATTGAAAGTAAACAAGACACCTGCCAGATTATATACTGGAATTGTCACGGGACATAGGCCCTAATAAATTACTAATAAATTGTTGTATGAAGTATGATTATTTATTTGAAATTAAAGTTGGTTTGGCGTGGGGAAATTTTGTTTTACATTCAAATTATTGAATTGACAAATTTTAAACTGGATAAATAGGTTTAGTAACAAAAAAAAAGAAAATATGAAAAACTTTATTTATTTTCTATAGGAAAGTCCCTATTATTATATTACCTCTATTTATATATTAACCCTAAAAACAGAAAGAATGTTTTATTATATATTACTTTTTTGATAAATCAAAAACTGTTCAAATTTTGTTTAGCCCGGGCTCTCAAACTAGTGAAGGCGGCTATATGGACCAACTCCATACTCCATTTTTCTGGGGTTTATGCAGAAGGAGGAGACAATGAAACATTTGATATACTATTGCGCCTCAGTCCAACAAAAAAGGTTTTTTGGTCAATGTGATAAAAGAATGAAATGTGCTGTGTTTATGATGCAGCCTTCAATTATGTAGAGTACAGCGGCTTACTAATATTTCAACTATGTGCTTGGTATTGTCGAACTGGCCACTACTTTAAAACCAATCAACCAACCAACACCCAGTATTCAAGCTTTCCGTCCAATAGAATTCAAAAACCTCTTTGTTGTTGGTCCCAGGATTGTAAATTTGTATAGTCCTGCAAAGACAACAAAATTAATTTCCACATAATTTTATTACATATTAAAAAATATTCATTATGAAAATATCTTTGCATTGATTTATTTCAATTATCAGAAATTTACATTTTTATTGTTGGTCTCGTAATTGTGAATTAATTCAACAATATCAACAAAATTCAACACATGAACCATTCCACATTTATTTATCGAATTACATATTTAAACCATAAATAAAGTCATGTTTCTAACAATCTTGTGAGCCTACTATAACCCACGTGCCTATCGCTGTTCATTTAAAATATATTTCTAAATAAAAATGTAAACAAAAAATTTACATGCGGAAGGAAATTTTTAATGTATACATTAGGGGAGAAAAAGTCATTGTCCTTTCTCGAATAGATAAGCTCCCTGCAATAAAGTTAATATACAAAGTGGATTCACTACAGAATTTATTTTAGAACAAATTTATTATTCAAATTCCTAACCAAGTGACAAAATATCCTAAATAGCTAAATGTTTAAACGTATAATTTATGATGTGGTTAATAATATGGAAATTAATTTAACTAAGTGATTTTCAAACGGGGTGTGGAAGACAACATAATTTCGGATCACTGGAACACGAAAAATAATTAACATTATCTATGGTGTTCTTGACTTTTAATTCTTTTAAGTACAAATGTACCCGGACCTGTCAATCTAATATGATATTTTCTGCTAATATTTTCTGTTCAATAAACTGTTTTTCTAATTATGTACAATAATATTAAATATAATGTCAAATAAATTTGAAGAAATGAAGATGAAAGTGGTAAAAAATGATATATCAGTTTTTTTTTAAAATAATTATTACTTGTTACAAAAAAACCTGTAACTAAATATAAGATTTTAGCTAACTAGAAATGGAAATTATTCAACCAACAGTTTTATAAAACTTGTCTGTGACGACAAATTTGGTATGCGAATGATTCATAATCTACTCAGTTAAAACGACCGTTTTCTGTAGATTTTATAGAATGTGTGAAATTCGTGAATGAAAATAACTATAAAAAAAAGTTATAATTTTGCAGGTTTTAAATGCATTAAGGCGCCAATAAAAATTATCTCTGAAATACCACACAATCGTAGTCGTAGTCGTCGTCAATTTGGTAAATATATATATGGAAATTGCTTTTCAACATTGAACTGAATTTTTTATTGTCTTGACTTGATGACTCAAGAATTATAAATTTATGCCATAATTTATTGGTTTGCGGGATACTAAATAGATAATAATAGTAATATACTAAATGTAACTTATAATAAAAAGTATTTGTATGTAATGTACTTGAATGTTAAAGTTATTAACCCCAGAATGCGATTTATGAATTTTTATTTTTGAATAAATTTAAACTTTTTGGAGCTAAATTAAATTTTTCCTATAATTAGGTTTGCAAGTGTACAAAATATAAGATTAATGAAAATCAAAATAAATCAATTAGCATAAATTAAATTTTAATTTAACATATCTCATTATGTGTATAATATATTGAAAAAGAATGTGGTTTTAATAAATATTTAAAATTAGGGTGTAAATTTCTACATTAATAACAATTTTAAATATTATAGTAAAGTGATCTAGTAAAATAATTGGAAGCTATTAAACCTAAGAGGTAGCTCAAAACTGGTTATTTGCTAAATAAAATACAAAATTTCAGATCTCTTAGGGCACCTATAGCAATATTTTATAATTAGAAAACTTTTTCTAGTGTACTCGCTGAACTTACCGAGCTCAAATAGAAACAAAGCTGTGAACAGAAAATCAATTAAAACCGGATGAAAAATACTATGAGAAATTGCGATGTTTCCTTAGTTTTTTTTTACATATTTGGAATCTATATTCAAAGTCTAATATAAAAAGCACAAGTGGAAGTCTGCTGTATTAGACTGGGATGTGTTTCTTATATTATTATGGTTGAACCTATTTGGGCGTCGGAAGCTAAGAAAAAGATAAAAGATCCTCAGCAAAAATTCTAAAAAAATATGTTGTTAATAATTTTAACTCCACAAGGCGCAAGCACGCTTCCAACAGGGGCGAGAAATTCGCGAAAACTATAAATATAGATTTATTGCTGCAACAAATTGAAAATCTTTGAATATGAATCAGAAAAACTTGTATAATTAATTATATGTTAATCATTTTAATTACTGATTTTAATATATGTATCACTTTTTTTCGTAATAAATCAATGACGATGTTTCTTATGTTATTCAAATTCGAACCATATAGAAAGTCTTATGTATTTTCCGATAAGATAAAATAATTTATATATTTTTACTTCCTTAACAAACAAGGACTAACAATTAAAAATCTTTGAAATAAACGTTTTTCTTCTATTTAACAATTGGAAAATAAACTCAATCATTTTGTAAGACATTTAAAGACACTTACTTAGTTGCATCGAATTACATTCCCCACTTACCCACTTGTTAGAGGCTTTTGAGATTTATATTTATCAGATTGAATCAATTTAATTTTATTAATACATTTCATTCCGATAATCTTTAAACTAATAATATGAAATATATTATGACGATATAGAATTACACCAACTTTCTTTTTTAAGATATAATATTCATTTCTCAAATTATTTTGTGCAAAATTGTAATCTAAATTATTTATAAAGATAACATAATCTTTCTTTGGCAAGAGTTTTATACATTACATTTCTCAAATCCATAAATCATAAATTTATTTACATTTTATTATCATAATTTGTATATTATTAAACATTTATCAAAATCTTAATATTTTTCCAGATACCAATAGAAATCATAGAAGATCTACAAAATATTAGTAGTGCAGATGATTTTATAAAAAAATATGTTGACAAAAATTTACAAGATGAATCAGACGAATTAAGTAGTAAGTAAATATTATTATTACATTTTGATTTTATGAATTTATTTCCCTATTGGTGTGAAATTATTTTTCACTTGGAATTATTTTCTCTGGAGTTCTTACAATGCACCGGACCGGATATGTTTAAGTTATCTTTATAAAATTTTATGAAAATGAGACATAATGTTGACAAGTATATGATATGCAACACTACAACCTGTCCGCTGATGACATTATAAAGAAAGTACAAGTACGCTCACACTTGTTGAGCCGGCGGAAAAGAAAACTCGAAATAGAACAATTCATTTTATTTTTAAATTAATATATTTGTTAATTTGGTATTTTCTTAACTATTAAAATTTGATATAGTACAAAAAATTATAAAGAAATATGACAAATAAAATTGATCGAAATCGAATCATCTGCTAAAATAATACAATTTGAACCTGTTGAAATTATCAACCTTTTTAAAAATTATAACCATAAAGTAACAAATGCATAATTACATGTTATTAAATAAACTTTTGTGCAAAAATATTATTTCCAGCTATGTAATTTAAAAAGAATCGTACTATGACGATATTAATATTATTACAGAACCAAAGTTCATTTATCTTAAAAATATTCGACAGAAATTAACATTTTAGTTGCTTCACCTATAAAATTTCTATTGAAATATTTGGTTTTTCAATTTTCTAACTTCTACTACTGGCTTTATTCGATATATGTATTTTCGGAAAATTGTTAGTTTGAAGTAACTCCCCTATTATCAGTACTGGGTAAGGTCCGTCGGTAATCTATGTGTAGCATTAGGTCGCTGCTCGAACTTAACATAATCTAAATGTTTAAAAATGTTATTTGAATTAACATTGATATTTAATTTAAAACTGATCACCGAAATTTTATTTAAATAATTTACATTATAATGTAAACTAAATTGAATATTATTCAAAAACTAATAATAGCTTATATTGTTGAGGTTTCAAAAAATCGCCAAACCGTAAAGAAGTTTGAAAGAATTGTTATCTAAAATTTAATTTATATTTATATATATATATAAAAACCTATTTAAAGGTGGAAATTTTCATTTCAAAATTTCATGTTCTAATTTTAATTTATATAATGTAAAAGTTAATGAGGTCACAAATAAAATACTCTACTTTTTGCTATATAAGAATTGAAAAGTATCTGTTAAATATCGAAAAAAAGGGATTGTCGCTGTGTAAAATATTTTTTTGTAAATCAAATAATTACTTATCACTTTATTATTATGCAATCCGTAAATCATGGTTGAAGAATAATAAATAACAAAAATATTAATAAGTATAATTGAAAATAATTAAATTAGATCATAAAAACTAATCTTAAATATAATTAAATTTATCCTGAACTAATGATTCAATTAATTATACACAGAGGACGAAATTATATTACATTCGGCAGCCAAAACTGTTCTGATTATTTAACAATTTAACAGAACTAAAATCAACTTAAATTATATTTATTTAAGATTTTCTCTATAGTCATTAATTATACTAAAAGGTAGATTTTATTGTTTTGAACATGCAAACTTCACCACCAGCTTTTGTAACCTAACAATTTTAGGTAACGTTATTTATTTTGTTACACGGATTGTATCAAATCGTATACAATATTTTTATATATTTAAATTTCCTTTTCTTAAACCTAAGACCTCTTATATTTTTCATATTATATTTTTGTTTTCCAGGTAGCGTTTAGATTATATTAGGATCTTGAAGAATGAGAATCACATGTAACATACAACAAGCCTTACTATATTTTATAATACTACCCACTAAATGTTAAAAAAACTATTAACAACAGTGATTTTCATTTAAAATTCTATTAAATATACTTTTGGATTATCATATTTATTAAGAAATAGTTAATCTTTCAAGTCTTCCTACTAGAATTGTAGCTAAGCTGGCAGCATATATATAATATTTATCTTAAAAAGCGAACGACATTTCAAACAGAATATTACGTTAAATATATCTTAAAAATTAAAGATTATTTGTTACAACTATGCTCAGAACCAAATCCTTCTGCGGCATTTCCAAAAGGCAGTCAATTAAGAAAATAAAGGGATTGGAAAAATGCTTGAAATCCACTTAATGAAACAACATCCCAGCCATACGGCAAGGAAAGCGATTTTTAGATATCCCAAAAATAAGTCTAAAGAGATCCTAACCTAACACTTAGCAAAACCGAGCTACATTATAAAAATTGGACTGTTGACAGGTTACTGCCCGTTTTGGTATTACTTGAACATGATCGGTAAATATGAAATTAGTGTCACTATTGTTCGGACGACGAAGAAATTACAGATCGGAACCTCTCTAAGATGCTACAGAATCTTTGGTATTAGCTAACCAAATACTAGTAGAGTATGTACAATCGATCTATTCAGATCGCACTGTAGGGAGGCGGATATACTTATTCTGTCTTAACGACTCCATATTTATCTAATCAAATCTACAAATTATGCTATTTAGAAGTTTTGGAATTTATTAGTATATAGTCAAGTAACGTTACCTTAAAATCATATTATAAAATTTCGTTATTTTGGTATTTAACATTTTACTTTACCCAATACTGGAGATTAGTCAAGGTTATTGTTTTGTATAAAATAGCATATAACATGCTTGACGACAACAATGAAAAATAATAAAAATAATTTTGTAAATTATTATTTAATAAAACGTTTATAGACTAGAAAACCATACCAAAAAATTTTTTAACTGCAAAAATATTGCTGATTTCTCACCTATGGCTGCTAAAATTATAATTTTCATAAAATATAGTTTTATTTAATATCCTGTCGTAATTGTAAATTTCAAAAACAAAACCAAATTAATAGTAAAAATCTATCTAATAATAAATAAATTGCGGCAGTATAATAATATTTTCATAATGTATTCATTAATATGCAGAAATTGTACAAACAAGTATATTTAAAGCTGACTAAGAGAATTCGTTACTAGAATTTTAAATTTTTATAGTAAAGTACTTCCCCATATAAATTCATTCTTTACCTTTACCTTAACCTGAATTTATGACGATTCATATTTTTGTATTTTTTTTAAAAATACATTTTCTTAATTTTACTATATATACAAAACATAAATAAATGTAAATTATAAATTATTATTTGTATAAATTATTGCAATGATAGTAAAAATGTTTTTTTTTATTATTTATTTCCAGATGATTTTCATGGTGTTGACGTAGCAAGACGTAAAAATTCAATATTCAACATTTTTTAATTTTTGTTTAGTTTTAAAATAATTTTTTTACAGGTGCAAGTATGGTGCCACAACAAGCTGTTTGTAAACCAATTGATACTGTTGTAGAACTTAAACCAAATAATGGATCAACAGACTTTTTATATTTCCCAACATGTACAATAATGAAAAGATGTGCTGGATGCTGTGCATCATCAGTATTTGAATGTCAGCCAACGGAAACTCAAATGTTAAATTTTGAAGTAAATACGCTTTAATAATT
Source organism: Rhamphomyia laevipes (assembly GCA_963920725.1). NCBI lineage: Eukaryota > Metazoa > Arthropoda > Insecta > Diptera > Empididae > Rhamphomyia > Rhamphomyia laevipes. Next base: position 41,782,235 of record OY987256.1, read on the forward strand.
GGCCAATTATTAAAAATAATGTATAAAAAATTTATAATTATAATTACAATCACAATACGAAGTACGAAAATTTAGTTTTCGCCTAAGGATATGCAAATTTTTGGGTTTAAGGTCTCCTGAATTCTTTCAGTTTTAATTCTTATTGGTTATGACTGGAATAATCGATTAAGTAAGGAAGCATTCGTTAATGTTTACTTAATCGATCATTATTATAACCGTCCGTATTTCGGTATATCTTCTTTTTCTGTACATTTGTCTGTCCGAATTGTTCAATCTGAATTTTCAGAAATGCAATTATTAAATTTTTATGATACCATGAAGAGCTATTCTAACCATCAATATTTGGTTTCATATGAAACATATTACTTTCGGGGCAGTTTAAAAATTATAAAAGTTAGTTCATCCAAGGTCTAGGCTAAATGTGTCTATCAATAGTCAATGTAATAGCGATAAAAGAGTGGGTAATATAAAACAGAACAACTGCGACGATAACATAATAAAATGTTTTCTGACTCAGTATATTTGGTGACCGTGCTCTTAATAGGACTCGCAATGCTCAAAGCTGTAAAATTATGCTTAATGTGGTCATGCGAAATAAACGTTTGGAAATTACAGAGACGATTAAACACGTTTTCGGTGTTTCACTGTGGTTTTTTCATTCATCATGCACCTGCGATGTAGAGGCTTCGGTGCTTACTACATGAAAAAACTGCATGTATCAGGAGTTCTGTGTTGGAAACCAATTCTAAACTTCGGTCGAAAAAGTTGCTGGCCTAAATACATGAACCCCTAAATTCATGTCAGATATAAATATAGCTTTAGATTATTATTAAAACTTTATAATAAATATAATTTAAAAAATATTTTTATTTTATAGATTTTTAAGACTTCAGCATTTCGAAATGGTAAATTCGAAAAAATGACTAAAGAAATTGTTACCAAAGAGCAACACGACAAATGTGCATGTCAATGTCGAATTAAAGAGGAGGTAAATTTATCTACTGAAATTAGACTCTAATAATGATTTTAAGTTTTTTTTTAATTACTATCTCATTATTAGCATTGTAACAAATATCAAGAATATGATCCAAAAAATTGTCAGTGCAATTGTGTAAATTATGATGCACAAAGAAAATGCAATTCGGTAAATAATCACAAAAAAAAATAAGAAATTTAAATATATTTACGAAAAATATTGGTTTTTATAAATAGGAACACAATAAAATTTGGATGCCCCAAAATTGTACGTGCAGTTGTCGAAAATATGAGGATTGCACAACAGGCTTGTATTTTAATCCAAATGAATGTAGATGTGTCAAGGTAAAACATTTAATGGTATAAAATACAAATTTTTTTTTGATAATAATTAATTCTATATCAAAAAAAAAAATGTTCTTGTTATTATATAATTCTAGTTTTACATGTAGGAAAAAAAATATATTTATGTGGTAATTCATTTTTTCTTTTACATAAAATCTATTAATTATTTTATTTTATCTTTTCCAAAATTGTCGAATATATTTTGAATAAATTATTTTGTAAAAATGTTGTTAGTGTCAGTGTAGTGTAATTTTAGTATAATTTTAGATTACAAGTTGTAATCTTAAATTTCAAATTATATATTATATTTTAGATAGTATATTAATTTATATATTTAAGCACACACTAAATAAAAGTTGCGTAGCTTTGATTTAGATTTTGGTAGTTAGGAGGACATGTTAAAATTATCTTTCATATGTTTTTTGAGATTTCTGGAGATAGTATCTGGGAAATAATGTCTATATCTGTTATAGAAATGTTGCTGAGTGGTCGAATGGCGGTTGGTTGGTTAGTTAGAAAGGAGGAGAGGTAACAAACCCTTCACGCACCTAGACCTCGACCTCGAGGGTTCATTATACTCTCCGTATAATTACTTATAATTACTCCGTATGAGTAAATGATTAAAATTCATCTGTCTCATCAACATAATTAGTCTGGATTCTCTGAAACTGCCCGCTTCCTCCAATTTTTTATACTGCCATAACACAGATGTTCTAGTGTTTTCTACTCTTGCAAGTATTTCTTAGTGGTTGCTAGTGGCAGTCCTTCTTGGTACATCGGAACGAAATTGATGGTACCGCCATATCTTTCCAATTTGGTACAATCAATCCCACTATGTATTGGTCACCAAAAGATTCGTAGATCGTCTTTCCTTGCTAGTGTATTAAGTTAAATTTACATTTATTCACTAGGTTGAGGACAGCCGGTTTGTTCTGAAGTGTATTAAAAGCTACTTGACTATCCGAATAGATTGAAATTTCGTAATGTGTTATTCAATACTCATATTTAGTGATAGATCTAGATTCTAGAAACTACCTGCATCACAGCCTTTGTTTTTAATCCGTCAGTGTGTAAATAACTAGAAAGATCATATAAGAATTGGTGTTCCGTTTGCCTATTTCCTCTCGTTAGGACTCTTACTTTAACTGTTGTAGGTTAATCTTAAGAACCAATTTAAGCACATGCGCCTTACGGAATAGTAGATTAAAATTGGTTCTTATGGTTCAAAAGTTTTTGGTTAAATGTAATAACTCTTTCCGACTTCTTTTTTTTTTTTTAATTTTATTGAATTACATATATTGAAAAGCAAATCACAGTATATAATAAATTATAAATTGTTATCCTAAACCAAGGGATGTTAAATTATACTGACATAATATTATTGTTAAAGTTGGTTGCAGTTTTGGCAACCTGTCTTGACTCCAATAAGCGCTTTAGAATCATTTTGAAACAAGTCGTAGACCGTCGCTAGACATGAATTAATTGGGGTGGTTTAGTTTAGATACATCTCGAGACGTTCAGAAAGAGTAACGTTTCCAATGTTACGTATCGCTAAGATTGCTTAGTTCATAGTTTGCAACAGAACAGTACTAAAGAATACATAATATTTAAGTTTGATGATCAATTTTCAATATCGGATATTCCTTATTCAAAAAACAGATAGGTATATATTTTAATTATAATTTTATAAAAATTCAAAATTGTTAAAATTAGCTATAATTGCGATAAAATTTGAATTTACATTTTATATAATCTTTAAATTTGATTATAAGAATTTCTGTCATATTATACTTTGAAAATTCTAAGTACTTTTCATATCAATTCACCACAATTTCATTAATTTATTTTATATTTAATATAATTGGTTTTGTTATAGATAATATATAATTAACTACAAATTTTATTTATATTTTTCTTTTTTTTTTTTTTTGTAGATAGACAACTTCTTCTAAACATAAATAAATATTACACTTTAATTATATCTTTATTTATATAAAAAAAAAATAAGAAATATACTAAAATACACAAAAAGCCATGATGCAATTAAATATTTACATATTTTAATTATAATTTTTTTTTAATTATTTATTTTCAATTTAATATGGGAATTTATAATATTTAAAAAATATTTTTTTTTTTAATTTTTATAAAAAAAGGCCATGTGTGAGTATAATTTTAATTAGTTGCAACAACAAAAAAAAATGTGTAGAATAAAACTTTACTAATCTCAAAATTAATGTTTATAATTGCATGCAATTTTTCTTCTATACAAATATTTCGGTTAATTCAAAAAGAAACTATCTTTTATTTATTAAATTTAATTAATTTATTAACATGGCCTTTGGTATTTTTGTTTTTATAACTCATAAATTTCATCTTCAAAATTTGATATAGCATGTAATAATATCGTAATATAAAATTTAATAGATTTATAATATAAATTTCAATATCGTCAGTCTGATTCTTTTGTGTTCAGTGCCATCCATGCCTAAATTTTTTGGAAAATTTAAAGTTCAGTACCAATAAGTTTTACATATTTCGCATAATTTCTGAAAGTTTTTATAAATGTCCATAATTAATGATAACAAAACTATTTAAAAGTTAATACGAGATTTTCTTATGATATATTAAACAAGTTGTTAAAAAAAATGGATTATTGAACACTTAACACTGGAGTGACGATATCTTATAATATCTTATAATATTAATTTATGTTTTTCATTTTTGATGATATAATATGTATAAATTTTAATTATTATTCTTTTTATTTTATTTTCATTAAAGAGTGCTACAACACAATTAACACCAATTGTATCGGATGTTGTTAATCGGCGACAATTTATTGTAAGACCAATTTTAATAGATCCTGATAGCAATACCAATTATAATACAGCAGGACAATAAAAATAAAAATAGAAAAAAAACGGCTTTAAAATTATATACATCATAATTTTAATTTAAACAAAAATAAAAATTATATCTTTTTAGTTTTATTGTTAAATTTTAAGTTTAATAAAATATAATTTTGAAAAAGAAAACAAAAAAAAAAGAACATCACAATTTAAATAAATGTGATAAGTAAAATTTTGAAAAAAAAAAAACCGTAGTATTTTAATTATTTCAGTTAGATTAAGGAATAAAACATAAAACATTTATAAGTATTAGAGTTCAGAGTTTTGGTGCTGCTATAAGGGAATAAGTAAGCATTAAAAATAATAAGATTCAAAAATAATTCTTCTTAGTAAATTTTGAATGTTTCATTTGGTTTTAATAGAAATCTTATATCAATCTGTAGATCTCACATTCAAAAGTATATAATTATAATGTGTAATAAAAACTGATTTAAATAATTATAAAATACGTAAAATTTTTAAAATTGGTTTACTATTTTAATAAAATTTAGGATTATTCTTTAATGCCAGTAGTGTGCACGTCGGAGTTAGATTAGAAGTTCTGTTATACAAAATACAACCAAATTTTAAAGTATTATAAGAGCCGTCAGTCAACATTCAAAAACATTTGAGAATATAAGTTTTAAGGTTCTCGCACAACAGATTCTGCAACTAATTTTGAAATGGGTTATGTAAAATTACGTATAAAGTATAAATGTTAAATTCATACCGAATAAACATACAGTGTAAAATCCAATGAACGTTACCATAAAAATAGTCAAATCATATATATTTCAATTTTAGAAAAAAAATATAATTAAATGATAAAATATTTTTAAAATAAAATTTCATAAATTTGCGATAATTGATGATATAAATGAAGATGAGATGATAAATGTTGAACAATTACTATTTCTGATTACAGAACACAGAGGCTATTGTACAGATTTTGAATAATACATATAAGAAACCAAAAGAAAGCTAAAATTATAAAAAAAAATATTATAATAATTAATAACAAATCAACTTTTTAAATATTATTTCATTTCAACTAATTCCTTTTATTACATTTCTGAATATTTATGCTATGGTTAATGTTTTAATTTTTAATAGATTTATTTCTTAATTCATGATTTACTGTGATTAGCAATAAATACTTTTCATTCAAATTTACTTACCAACAAGAACAAAACTTACAAAAATTAAAGCAAACTTTTCTTTATTTCAAAAATTACAATAAACACATATACACAAAATTAAATCTTTTGTACAAAAAAAAAATTAAATTCTAAATTAAAAATAATAAAAAAAATTAATAATAAAAAATCCAGAAGTCAAAATTTTAAGCACACTATTTAGGCTCAGGCTGCATTATTTTGGATAAAATTATTTTTTTCTCAATAATTAAGATGACAGTTGGTAATTTTAAAAAAAAAAAACATATTTCAAATATTTCTTAAGAGTTGCTTTATTTTATATTTTATTTTTATTTCTAATTTGCTTACTTACAAAAAAAAATTTTATATTTATATAATTTTTATTTATATTTACATTCTTCACTTCCGAGTAAAACAAAATAAAACAATAAATTATTTATTTTACATATTTTGTAAGCTTAAAAAAAAGTAATAACAAAACAATTAAAATAACCTTAGTAACCGTTTTAAAGGTTTTTTACGTTTCAATTCCGGTGGAATATTTTGTTCTTTTCTAATATGTAATAATGTCTCTTTTTTATCATTTAATTCATTTTTACTATCTTTTGTAGTATCATCAAATTCGGATAAAAGATTACGTTTTGTAGTTGCTTTTCGGGTTATATGTTCATATATAATTAATGCAAATTCAATTTCTTTATCTAATAGTCGAATACGATATGATATTTTCAATTTAGTATCTCGATCCCAATATGATGATGCACTATTATTTAAATCTGTATAATTAGTTCCTGTATAATTTAAATTATTTGATGTTGTTGGTGTATGTACACCGCGATGTTTAATACGATTTAACATTCTTAATATTCCATTTACTTCTAAATACATTAAAGGACTATATTGCTGATTATCTTCATTATTACTTTTGGTTCGTATTAAATTATTACTTGAACAATTACTTTGCATATTATTTTTATTGTCCATATCATCAGTATTTGATGCTTCTAAAACATCATCAATGTTAAGTAATTTATTATCCATACAATTGGAATGTTTAGCGATTTTAATTGGTGGCTCATCAATATTTAATTGTAATGATTGTGGTGGTGGTGTTGTACTATCACGAATTGTTGATAGACCAAGTTCACTAAGTTCTTCGTCATCATTATCCCGTAAAAATCTTAAACCACGATTTAATTTTGGTAATTTTGGCGAAATAATACCAAATTGTATTGGTGTACTATTTGTACTAATATTTTTTATTGATGTGTTTGCCTCATGTAACTTGTCGTCATTTGCAATTTCTTTTCTACATTAGAAACAATCAATTAAAATTTAATGCAATTTGTTTATATTATTTTTAAATCTTACGTTTCTAAATGGGTGGGTCGATTTTCTATAGGTTCACAAGAATGGGCATCATAAAAATTATGTTCATATTGTTGACATAAATCATACCTAAAAAATCGAAGTAAACTAATATTTTCATGAAAAATGTTAAATTTAGAATTACCTAAAGAAATGGTAAATTTTATGTCTACCACGCATTGTTCTACCAAACCATTCTAAAATCGCATTGTTTGCTAAACTATATTGTAAAAATCCAGATCTGCTATTACAGAATTCAATATATTGTTTGAGTACTTCATTTGGCTCCATAGTTTTTTGAATAACAATTTTTGTAATGCGAAAATACAAAATACACAAAAATATTTATATAAATTTTTTTTTTCAGCAAAATAAAATAATAGAAACTAAATACAATACAAACTATTAAAAAAATGAATAGAATAAATCAATTGAAACATAAAAATTAAAATATAATTAAAAAAATATTAAAGATTTATCATTTATTTAAAAAATAATATTTGTAATGGCGTGGTAAATAAAACCTTTGTTACTTTGTTTGAAGTTTGACAAATCACCAGCTGACAGCTGGTTTTCTAGACTGAAAATTTTAATATCCTGCATGCATTCTAACTGAACGCCTCCTATTACTGCTGTAACTCGTTCTGAAGTTGCTAGCGCTGATAAATATATAATCGAACGGTTAAGCGGAATTTACACAGTTCAAGTTATTCATTCAAGTTTCTGTAAAAATTAACTTCGGTTTCTATTCAAATGGAAATTGAATAAATTTTTATATATTTACACGTAATTTTTTTTTTTAATATTGGGAACAATATATTGAAATGTTTAAGTTGGCAGCAAATGATTGGAAAAAAATATCGAAAGTGTCAAAATTGTCAAATCGCAAAAAAAAAACCATTTGTATGCATAAACAAAATTCTATTGTAGTGTGTATTTTATTTATATGTAGTGCCGTTCAAGTTGGAAAAAAATAGAAAGCATTCCTATTTTTATTTTGTGGGATTCAAGTAGATATAAAAAAGACGAATTGCACATCGTGTTAAAACGTTCTACTTGAATGTGGTACTTGAACGATTACTGGAAGCGTATAAATTCCGCTTTAGTTAATAGATTCTCTCTCCAATTGTAACCCCACTAAACGCAGTAATTTAAAAAACGACCTGAGCCTCAATCGACTCAAGAAGGTTAGGAAGTTGCTAAAGAAGCTACATATTTCTTGAAAAAATATACAGTTAATGATTCGGGTCATGATAGCAGCACACTGTCTTTTTGTAAAATGTTTAGTGATCTATGTCAAGCATATTAGGAAATTGGAGAGATTAGTGTATTCTACTTTCTAATCAAATTATCCAATATATATATATCTTGTTCACATGGTGCGGAGTGGAGTGGACTGGATTTATAAATCCACCACGTGAACACCGAAAAATATACTAAAGGAATGGTTTATCAACTCCGCTCAAAATGTGAGGTGTGATGTGTAGTGGATTTGCAAATCCGTACCACGTGAACACTAGCGTAGTGGAGTAGAGTGTATTTTGACATTATTTGTTTTATTTTGTTTCAAATTGAAATTGCAAACCAACAGCACAAAAACGATTTTTTGATAAAAAAATACTTCACAAAAACGATGTTTTTTAAAAAAATACTTCATAAAAACGATTTTTTAATTAATTTAAACAATTTCAGAAAAAAAGGATATGTCAAAAAAATAGTTCAACATGTCTTCACTAGATGCGTTATGGTAGATTTACTACGATCCACACCCAGGTGAACAGTCATACTACGACCAGATTTACAAATTCAGTCATAATTATTTCTTTATTTCTTTCTTGCATTTGTTTCTTATTTCATCTCCATAGACGACATAGATTATTTACTTAATTTTCTATTTTTCATTTTATTGTTATTTACTATTGCAGAGTAGTTATTTATAAATTATATCTTAGTCTAAGAAAGTGTATATGCTTGGATGACAAACAAATAAATAAATTAATAAAAAAAAATTATTATAAGCCCTCATTCACACCAAGATTTTCTTTGTTAAAATTAACAAAACTATCGCTGTTCATGTAGTAGTAAATTTTTGAGCATGTATTAGTAATATATTTGAAATTTCTGTCAATAATGTCAAAACAAAATTTGAAATGTATAACTTTATTGAGATATTAAAATATTAAATAAATTTTCATTGAAAAAAAATATCTGAAATTTCAATTGAATATATTTTAATAGTTTTTTAATTTTACAAACAGTCAAATTTAAACTTCTGTTTAAATTTTCTCCTCTTTTTGTCATAATCGCAAATTTTTTTTTCCTCAAACTCAAAATAACAAATAATATTATGTAAATATTAAAATAATTATTTGATTATTGATTTTAATTTGATATCATACTTCAAAATATCAGCTGGTATAAAATTTCCTTTGGGAAATTCATTTTTTGCAGGGTTGGTACACAAAAACATTGTAAATAACAAAGCAAAATATGTATGCTCGACAACTTTTCATTGTTATAATAACTTTGTTAATTTTATAGTGTGCGTAAATTTTTTTTGTGTTTATACACAATAATTTTTATGTAGTAGTATGATTTTATACTATCCGTGTGAGATGTCGAAATAGTTTTGTTAATTTTAACAAAACAAAGTCCGGTGAGAACCTAGACTAAATAAAAATATATGATTCGTTAATATCTAAGATAAAGTGCTTAAAGTACTACATACTTCTGGACGACACAATTAATTTTACTGGATATTAATGTCGTGCAGTTGGCAGCCTGTATATTTTTTGATTTTTGTAAATTTTCAATTTAATTTCAAATATATAATATTAATTTTATAGCGTTCGTTTTCGTTGTTTGGTTGAGCAAAACAATAAGCGACATACTTGTTTCTCGTTATCGATAATCGTTGATTTATATATTATTTTATTTTGTAATTGTAATTATATATTTTTTTGTTAATCATTAGTTGTAAATTTTATTGATGTATATTTTCTAAAAGAATTAGAAAAAGAAAAACAAAACGCACAACAACGCAATTATAATAAAAAAAAAGTTGTGTGTAAAATGGCAGACATTGATACAGTTAGAGTAGCAGTCCGTATTCGTCCCTTAATTAAAAATGAAATCGAAAAAGGTTGCCAAAACATTGTTAAGAAAATAAATGGTACACAACAAATTACTTTACGAAATACAGATTCATATACATTTAATCATGTGTTTGATCAATTTGAATCCCAGGAGTTATTGTATAGTTCCGCTGTGAAAGATATGCTACCAAAACTAATGAAAGGTTTGGAAAATTTTATTTATTATAATTTATAATAATACAATAAATATTATATTTCTTTTATAGGATATAATGTGACAATTCTGGCATATGGACAAACTGGTTCGGGGAAAACACATACAATGGGAACCACATTTAATGGAATAAAAGATTGTGAAATGGGTGTAATACCACGTGCATTGTATGATATATTTGAAAATGTTAATGCAATGGCTGATAATCATAAATTTACTGTAAGTTGCTCATTTATGGAATTGTATCAAGAACAACTATATGACTTGTTAAGTACACAATCACGTGAACAATCAATTGTGGATATACGAGAGGATGGTAACAAAGGTATCATTATACCTGGGTTAACAGAAACAATTGTAAAAACAGCTGGAGAAACAGTATTATGTCTAATAAAAGGTTCATCAGGTAGAGCAGTAGGTGCAACCGCAATGAATCAAGAATCAAGTAGATCACATGCAATTTTCACTCTTAATATTCAGATGATGAAAAATAATGATTCGTAAGATTATAAATTTAACATGTTTTATAGTAAATATAATTTTTTAATTTTTCTAGTCAAACTTCGACAAGTTCAAAATTTCATTTGGTCGATTTAGCAGGATCTGAAAGATCGAAGAAAACTAAAGCAACTGGAGATCGTTTTAAAGAAGGTGTAAAAATTAATCAAGGTTTATTGGCGTTAGGGAATGTAATATCAGCCCTTGGAAGTAAGTAGAAGTTTCAATTTATTAGTAGAAGTTTCATTTTATTAGCGAAGTTAATTTTTGTAATACCCAGAATAATATCCTAATAGTTGATTAAATTTGTTCATTTTCGATAAACTGTATATTAGTTAAATATTTTATTCGATCAATTTATATTTTAAATTTCAATTGTGAAATCGGTTTATTATTCGTTTGGTGAATATGATTCGGAGTATACAATGCATTTTAAAGTTTGATACATCGAAATCAGACCTACCATAGATAAAATACAAGTATCAACAAAAAAAAAAAACATTTTTTTTTTTTAATATTCAAATTTAGATTGCCTCATAGATTGAAGCTCTCAAAATTTATTGTTTCTAAAAAATGCACTCTATTTAGAGAAAGAAAATATAACTATAAAGAGAGTATAGGAATGTAATAAAACAGAAAACTCATATTTTATATGATTTCTTCTCAGCAAAATTGGAAAATATAATCTTCAAGAAATGCTTATATTTTTGTATTACTAACATTATTACTATTTAAATTTTTCTTTTCTGCTTTTGCTGAGAAGAACTCATATATATATATATATATATATATATATATATGAGTATGAGTATTTGGATATTGAAATTCAAAATAGGACTATGTAAATGTTGGACCTAGATACAGATAATTTTGTTTAATTCATTATAAAGTTTGAACCTTTTCTTTTTTAAATTAAATTTTGCTATATAAATAAGATTTTAGTAAAATTTCGACTGATTTTTAAATTAATTTATTGTATTAAATATTATAAAAGTGGCTTTTATTTATTAAAATTTACAATTATAAATTACTAATTTATTTTTTATTTTTTTAGCAGCTGGTCAGGGAAATGGTTATGTAGGATACCGCGATTCAAAGCTAACCAGACTTTTACAAGATTCACTCGGTGGTAATTCGGTTACTTTAATGATAGCTTGTGTTAGTCCAGCTGACTATAACATGGATGAAACGTTAAGCACCTTAAGATATGCAGATCGCGCAAGAAAAATCAAAAATAAACCGATTGTGAATCAAGATCCTCATATAGCTGAAATTAATCGTTTAAATAGTATAATTCAAAAATTACGTTTAGAATTACTTAATGTTGGTAGCGGCAATGGTTCTAACACAATTACAACTCAATCTGATATTGAAAATATGCGCAAACAATTAAATTTAGTAATGGAAAAAAATCATAATCTACAGAAACAACTTCAAGGTACACTTCAAGATGTTGCTGAATTAGAAATGAGAGTAGTTGTTTCTGAAACTGCTCATGATAAATTACAAAATAAATTTGATGAATTTCATAAAATGTTTATTGATTTAAACGATAATTTCAACGTGCAGAATTGTTCAATTGATGCTGGAAAAGTTGATAATATACGCAAAATTATTGATGAAATTCATGGTATAATTCGTACAAACAAAGTTGAAATACTAAATCAAAAATTAACAGAATCGTGTAATAGTATACAAGAAACTGATTTACTAAATTCAGTAAGTGAGGATGTTCAACAAAAACTAGATGATTTTACAACAAAACAAATTGATTTTAATAATGAATTGAAACGAATAAATCGTGAATTAAATTTAAAAGAAGAACATCAACAAAAAGTCGCTGGTAATTTATCAAAATTTTGTATATATGAAGGTGATAATAGTGAAACAAATATCCGAGAATGTGAATCAAAAATACAAATTTTAGAAAATGAAAAAAGTGATTTATTAGATAAACTAAAATGTATTAAAGATAATGCATCAGCAAAAATTGCTGAAGAACGCCGTAAACGATTACAACAGCTTGAAGTTGAACTTTATGATTTAAGACGTAAAAATTTACAACAATCGAAACTATTAAAAGTACGTGAAAAAGAATCGCAAAAAATATTGAATTTAAGTTCAGAAATTCAATTAATGAAATCAGCTAAAGTAAAACTTATACGTCAAATGAAAGCTGAAAGTGAAAACTTTAGACAATGGAAATTAAATCGTGAAAAACAATTAACACAATTAAAAGAAAAAGATCGTAAACGACAAAACGAATTGGTTCGTATGGAAAGTTTACATAATAAACAAAAAAATGTTTTGAAACGTAAAGTAGAAGAAGCAATGGCAATTAATAAAAGGTAAATATTTTTATATAATTTTCATGCAACATAGATTTTATAATTTGTTTTGTATTTTTTTTTTGTTAGACTTAAAGACGCTTTAGATAAACAAAAAGTAGCACAAAATATGAGAAAAATTGGTGGTACCCAGGCTGGTAAAGTTGATCAAGTTTTAACATCAATTGATCATGAATTAGAAATAGTTATGTCTGTAATAGATGCACAATATTCATTAGAGCAATTAATAGAAGATCGTGCTGTTATTACTAATCGTTTAAAAGGTTTAAAACAATTGGAACCAAATAATATTAACGAAATAAATACTGTTACTGAGGATCTAGAAATGCGCAATGCCCAAATTGATGATTTACAACAGAAAATTTGTTCTACTGATATTGAAAAAAAAATGAAAATTGTTTGTGAAGGTATTCAAAGTATGCCAGAAGCTAAAGCAGCCTTAAAACACTTATTTAATGCTATTACTGAATTACGTCGAGAATATAATAAAGTTGACGAATTTAAAACAGCATGTGAAGTTGCTGATGAGAAAGTAATATTATTACAGAAAAAATATAATATTTCGGAAAATAAATTCCGCAAACAAATATCAAATATTGAAAAAAATTATGAAGATAAAATAACAGTTCTATTAAGAGAATTAAACAATATACCACAACAAATTTCTGATGAAAATGTTATGACGCCAGGAATGTCAGAACGCTTAAAAATTCAACAAGAAACATTAGATAAATTGGATCTATTACGTGAACAATTATCTGAATATAAGCTAAAATGTGCTGAATATGAAGAAATTATGAGGCATAGAAAAGAAAGATCTAATTTCAAATCCATGAATCCAAAATTACAAACACTGATGGTAAAGTATATTTTAAGATGTCTTCGTTTACTTATTTAATTTGAATATGCATGTTACTTATATTTATATATATTTAATTATTTTATTTATACAATGTTAATTGTTTTATAATAGAATTAAAAATTATGAAATATAAATTTGTGTTTCATACTGTAAAATGTTGTAATAATTTATTATTCATAATAATTTTTTTTTATATTTATAAAAATAGGACCAAGAAATCGGAACGGACAGTAGTGATATTTCTATGGAAGAAGATGATTATAATAAAGATCCTGATTGGAAGGTTAAAAGTTATCCTAAGCGCAAAACTAGTGATGAATTAAGCGTAAGTTTTTGAATTAAGCGTGTTTTTTACTAAAATTTATGTTCTTATTTAATACTATAGAGAATATCAAACACTTCTGAAAAACAAATTTCAATTAGCAATGTCGATTCAAAAATAAATGCTATTAAACGTAATTCAGATGGATCATTAGTGCGATGTAATTGTAGTAAAATGCCATGTAATACAAAAAGATGTAAATGTCGCGCAAATCAAATGGCTTGTTCGGATAAATGTGGCTGTAGTGATAGCTGTATTAATAAGGACAAACATAACAATAATGGATCGAATATAACTGAACTGGTAGATAATAAGGAAAATAATAGTACTGAAATTAATAATGATAGTGCAGACATTATTGAAGAATATCTTACGCAAACTATTAATCGTACACCAACCAGTACACCACAAAATAAAAAATTCAAGTAATATAAAAAAAAAAACGAATAAATTTGCAAAAAAAAAAAAAAATTATATTTAAAATTGTATTTTAGGCATTCGGTTGGAGCAGAGAATAATGAATTTGATGTAACGACTCCATTATATCCATTCCACTTGAAAAAAAGGCAGCCATTTTATGAGCCATATGATTAAATTTTATTAGTTACTTTTAATTTAATTAAAAAAATAGACTATTTATTAACATTTTTAAATCAACATAATTTCTTAGAAATATATTTTTCATTTGATTATTTCAAACAAACTTTATAATTATTCTTTATAAGTAACATTATCTAATATAATATAAATGTCATAAAATAATTATATTTTGGTATTATTTATTTTATTTCTTATGATATACAAGTTTTTTTTGTTATATAATTGACAGGATTTTAAATTATTTCTCACTCATTGGGGTAAATAACAAATTATTTAGTTCAAGGATAATGAGAAAAATTAGTAGCTACAACTACTACAAAGGATTACACGAAAAAAGATAGAGAAAGTGCTATTGTAAAAAAGCTAATGGAAAATTTTACAATTACAATTAACTTTTAATCCTTAAGAATATCTTTAAATATTAGGCGATGTTTATAATGATGTTTTTTTCAACAAAACTGCCTTACAAATAGCTTTTTCATAAATTAAATCTTAAATTTCAGCGTGTGATTTCTGGAGCTGTCCATATAAAAATTATTTATTGTTCTCATCTCTATATAGAATCTTTTGATATTTTATACTCATCTAACATATTTTATCTATTTTCCAATAAACTTCTCAATATATACGATAAAAAAGTACAAAAATTAAAAGTATTGAATAAAATTTTATATTTATTTAACAATCGGAATTTCTTTAATATTCAACGCAAATGTAATAATTTACATTTAAAAAATAATATTTAATGTAAATCTAGTAATTTTTATATATAAATATATCATTTTCTATTTTTCAAATTCTCCGAATTCACATTACAAAATACATTACCATTTCCTATGGTTTGTGATCAAAAATATTTTTTTAAAAAAATAATTATTTTATTTATTCAGTTTTAAATTTGAATTTTATACATACATATAACATTAAATACATTGATTATATCATTATATATATAAACATTAAATACTTAAATATTATATAAACTTTTAATGGAAATTATAAATCGATACGTAATTTTAATTTTTGTTTTTCTTTTAGTACTTTTAAACAAGGTAATCAGTAGGTACAAAACTTCTTTTAATATTAACATCAAATCGTTCACGCCAAATATTAACCTTAATATAAAATAAAAAAATGTTTTGAAAAAGGTTATTTAATTAAAAAATAAATTTAAATTACCTGATTTTCATCGACATTATCACAGAAACTCAAATCAAATAACTTCAATTTTTTGCATTTAACCAAAATTCTTGAAAATAAAAAATACAAAAATATATTTTTTTATGTTCGTATATATTTTTAATTTAAAATTGTATATTTTTCAACAAATTTCTTATATTTAAAAATTCGAAACACAGAAAACTAATGAGACCTTTCCACATATATATTCTTGTATCTAATTAACACACTATTTAAAAGTTGCGAGAATATATGTATTTGCGGAAAGGCTGTTAATTCAATTAATAAAGCACATTATATATTAATTGTATTAATTAAAAAAAAAAATATTTACTTACTCGAAACAACCTTCAGTTGATATACTTAGAACTCCCATTAAATCTAATTGTTCCAAATTTGGGCATAAATTTGCTATATTTTCAATATCACGATCTTTAATGCCACGTATAGCGGCTAAAAATAATTTTTTTAATTTAGGACAATTTGTTAATAAGGATTTTAAACTGTCGCCAGGTGATGCTTCTTCACGCAAACTAATAAAATCAAATATAAATTGCATGTTTATATTAATTTAATGAAATATATATACATATATGTATATGTAATTGCTTTTGAATTAAAATTTACCACCATCCAAAATCAACTTCTTCTAAATCATGACAAACTGATAATGCATTTAAACCTGTTGATGACAATGATGGTGATTTCCACATATCTATTGATACTAGATTTCTATTATATTTTGAGATTTGTATTGCAATTTCATCCATATTAACACCAATTCCACAAAAGGCTGTTTTTATAAATAAATTAATTTTATTTATTATTGTTTAAATAAAGTGTTTTTTGTTTTGGATTTATTTTTGAAGAAAATTTACCTAAATTTAAATGTTTTAATTTTTGATTACTTTCTAACATTGTTAATAATAAATCTGTTTCAATAAATGTACGAAATAAGTCAAGCCTCTCTAAATTTTTTAAATTTCCTAAACATGAGAAATTCAATATCGGTGGTTCAGTGGAATAATTCCTTAAAGAAAGTTCTGTAATACATATATACAAAAAATACGAAGAAATATTGAATTAAAATTTCATTAAATTTATAAATTAATACTAATTTACCTTTAAGATTATCACAGACAATTCCAACAGTTTCCATGCAACTAGCATTTAAAAATTTACAAGAATTTAATCTTAAATTAGTCAAATTATCTCCTCTTTGTTGTATAAACCTAAATGCATAAATTAATTTATTCGATTTTAATGACTTATTAATTATTATCAAAAATAAAAAAATAAATTGCTACTTTTTAAATTCTATTGGTAATATTGATCCAAATAAACCACACCATGATAAATCTAATTTTTTCATAAATGTAGATCGTTTTGCTAGTGTACATAATAGTTCTGATGTTGTTAAATGCCAATAAGGTTTTAAGTTAATTTCGCTATAGAGTAATTTATGTGTTGAGACATTGTACATTAATTTTGATACTTTACCAACACGAAATAATGATATCAAATCCAAATATGAAAAGATTTTTAATAAAATTTCAAACTAAAATGAAAATATTGCATTAAAAACAATTACTATAAATTTAAAATATATTACTGGCATTTCTTTTAAATTTAATTGAGTATTATTGTCTTTTTCAGTGCTTATAGAACTATCATCACTGGGGAGTTCTTGAATAAATTTTTCTAAATCATTTCCTAAGAATTCCATGAAATTATCTTGAGTACAATCTTTTATACAAGGACGAAATTTAATACTTTCAAGCTTCCTTAAAATAGGTCCTGAAAAATATTTTAATATATTATTTGTACTAAAATTATTTTATTGTATAAACCTTTTTTTAGTCTTTTTTTACATTTATTTAAATATTCCGATGGATTATAAAAATTACATTTTCTGCCAATTAATGTTATTCCATCAATTTCAGTAAAATAATCCAAATATGTATGATTAAATTCAAGTCTTATTGTACTGAAAAATTATAAAAATATATAAATAAGACGATTTGAAATTTTAATTTTAATATACTTTGTTGGAAATTTGATTTTTTTTAACGGTGGTGAAAAGGTACGTGATACATTTATTTTGTATTTATGTGGTTGACCTTCCCACAAACAAAACCATTTACCAGTTATACTATATGCCCAAATACGTATTAAAGCACCCGGATTATAAGTTTCAAAAATTTTTATTTTTTCTGGTATTACGAATTGTTCAAAAATTACAACAATAAAATCATTTGCAAAAATATTTAATTGATTTTGTGGTTTAATTTCATCTAATTTAGATGGTGCATGTTCCCACCATTCACCATATGTTCGCTGAAAAAAAAAGTATGAATTAAAATAAAAACTATGTATTTTTATTATATTTACCATTGCAAATGTTTCTGGAAAATCACCATAATCTGGGTATTTTGATGGTCTACCAGTAATATTTAATGCTGTATATGATATGCTATAATGACTACCATATTGTGAACTGAAATCAATAACATCTTGTGCAAATTGTTCTATAATAATATCTGTACAAATCGATTCTTCCATTTCTAGGGCATCCAATATATCCGGAAGGTCAGTAGAACTAGTTGTAAATTCATCTGTCGATGTTGTTGACAAAGACCAAATTGGATCAATGTTTTGATTCATATTATACTATTATTATTGAATTGAACAAATATAATATTTTATTTTAAAATAATAATTCATAAACATAAATAATGAAATTTTTAAAATTATTTGGATAATGTATTATGTTTCGATTTCTTAATTAGATTAAAAATGGTTTAATTTTGACATGACTTATTATTTTTTTCTGAAAATTTTATGTTGATGTTGACTGTCAACAATAATTTCCCATTTCGAAATAATTTTTTTGCAACCGTACCCAATAAACGAGAATTATTTCATTATACCAGCTCAGAAAATTGTGAATATGTATATGATGCATTTTTAATTATAAAATTTTCAATAGAGACTATAGTAAATTACATCAAATATAATTTTTCATGAATATATGTAGAGTTGTAATTGATGATCTTGATAAGCTAATTTATTGATAAAAATATCTCTATATGAAATATGAAACTTCATTGGAAAGAATTTTTTTGTCTATTCAGGAACGAAACAATATGAACATCACAAAGGAAAGAATATTATATCCCCGAAGATACTGTTCTGATGGCAGAAAATTTGTTAAACGAGTTGAATAAATATTGTCTGGAATATGGTTTGGAGATGAATGTAAAGAACACCAAATACTTGATAATGGCACACGACGATACTTCAAAAATACATTTAGTGCTCAATGGTGAAAGTATTAAGGTTATTCGTACCCAAATGTAGGGAAATTTAATTTAGATAGCGCTTAGGAATGAACAAGCAGGGAAAATGTTTGTGAACATGAGAGCAGTGTTTGACAAAAGGGAGCTAACTTTGAACCTAAATATTAGGCTATGGAAATGTTATTGAAAAGGGTATCTAGGACACATATTAAGCGGCGAAAAATATAGAACTTTGCAATTGATTCTCCAACGACGAAGGCAAGACAGAGCAAAGATATCGTATATGCTCTGGAAAGCGGGTAAAAATTGTAGTTGATGATAACCCAAAATTACATTACATAGGTTTTGCAAAAAAAAATACATATCCACTCTGAGTGATCTGGTATAACATCGAAATCAAAGCGCTAGCTAATCAAAACATTCGGTTTTCATAAAAAATATAGGGCTAAAATTTCTGATGGGTATTCATAATGACACATAAACTTCCCTTAATTTGGCGCATTTCGGTGTCACATTGTATAGTGATGCTAAACTTTTAAAATATTTCCGTCAGAAATAAATTTTCAATAAATTATGCAGTTATATATTATAATAGAAATTATTCTATTTTACTACATTTTACAGCAAAATTTAATTTAAACACATTTTAATTTCTAATTTCGTTGGAAATAATATTAAAATCTTAACTTTATTTTCATATTCCTACCCAGCCCCACACAATAATTTAATTTATATTATATCATAAAAATAGAAAAGGTATTTTTTTCACAACATGGGATTTTATTATTTTTTAGTGCTACTGTCACTGGCGACGTAATATGACTTTTTTTTATTGAAAAGAAAATAAAAACGAGTGTCTGTAAAAAATAAGTTGGTTTTCGTCGTTTATTAATATTTTTTATAATTATTATTATAAATTGTACTTAAAAATTACATTAAATTTATGTAAAATAATATTATAATTCAATTTTAATATAAAGGAGATTAAATTCAAGTAATAATAATAGTTTTTTCTGTATGTAATTTTTTTTTCATAATTTTTGTCTGTCTACCTGTCGCATTTTTGGTTACCTAAAAATTTTTTTATTTCCATTTTATCAAATTACAATAATTCAGGATTTAAATAAAATTAAAATTATTTGAAAATTAATTATCCAATTTCCCTTATATTAATTTAATTAACATGTGTAATATTTGAAAAGTAAGAAAATAAATTTTCCTTCTGGTTCATTCTTTGCAACGAGAAATTTTTTTTTTTTCGTGGTGATAATAACCTGTTTTGATGGTGGTCGACAAAAATGTTATGGTGTTCTAAATAATTTGTAGAATTTCACGAATAATTCTGAAAAATGATCATGAATTTATATATAATAAAGATTGTGTTATTTAATTTAAATTTAAAATGGTTTGAAAAATGTGAAAAATGTTAAATCATTTAAAAATTTTGTTAATTTTTTTACATGAAGGAACCTCAAAATATTTTATTTTTTTATAAAATTCAAATTTATTTATTGGGTTCATTGCTGTCATCCAGACATTTTTGTTATAATTACGAAAAAATTAGAAATTTTTAATTTTATTGTTGTTTTTTGTAATATATAAAATATTAATTATAATTTTTCTATTTATTTTTATGTTCTGTTTTTTTAGGATCTCCAAAAATAATTTTAGTTAAATAAAAAAACAGTGTAATTTTTCTTGGATATTTTGAATTAAAAAAAACATGTTATTATATTTGAAATGTGTATTTCATCAAATTGAAAAATATTGACAATATCGAAAAATATAGAAAAGTGGTGAACAGATAAAATTAAGGAAAGAAGTTAATCAACGAAATCATTCAACTAAAATATTTTTTTTTGTTGTACGTGTATGTGTTTTGATTAAATGCCAAAGTGTCACAGTTACAATATAGAACATTACCACAGCAGCAACACACAGCACCTGTTGTTGTTGGGTTTGTGTCGTATGGTGGTGCACTTTCCCATTTAAAGAATAATATAAAATTAATAATTATAAATAAAATTAAAAAAGTAAAAAAAATATCTTAAATTTCGAACAAGATAAAAATTTACAAAATTGATTTCGAAAATTTATAATGGATTCGTCAGATAATGATAGAGGGGGTGGTGAATGGTCGTCATCAACACATATTGAATCTGGCTTAGCTGTAGCTAGACGAATTATGTTAAAGGGTAAAAAAGAAGCTAGTGCATATATAAATGCTGAATGTTGTCAAGGTGGTCCAACACCAGAATTAGATCAACTTATGGATTATTTATTTGAACCAGATCAACCAATTGATAATACAGTTAGTATTGAATGGATTAGATGGTTAATAGCTGGCGGTAGGACACCAGAAGATTTTCAAAAAATTGGTAAGTACAGAGTATTTTTTGCGAGTAGGTAATTTAAATATACTTTATGGTTTAGAATTTAATAATTAGAAATTTTTATCTCTAATATTTGTAGCACACATATAAAACGTGTCACGCTAAGTTTATAATGATAAATCTTCTTAATCGATTTTTCGTGTCGTAACTCTTTGAATATTACTCGTAAGAAATTTTATATTTTTGAAGGTTTCTGGCAGATTAGTAGAAATCGGTAGTTTCGACGTTTAAAGCTACAGCCAATTATCTGAGTTTTAAAAGATTTGAAGTTATTTTAAAATATGTATTCGTACATTTAATTAACAGCGTAAAAAAGAATGGCTTTTAATTTAATTATTTATATTTTTAAATGTTTGAAATATTATGATTTATTGAAAGTATGTTAAAAAAAAATCTATTTATCTATCTAACAATCGATTGATAAAAAGATATTCCCATTGTACACTCTATAAATCCCTTCAACGATGAACTAAATTACCTGCTTCCTCTACCTAACCACAATAATTAACGTAATCATATCTATAAAAAAAAATTTAAATTTCTATTTTATACATTATTTATTTCTATATTAATTCATGAGCAGTTTTTATGAACTGCACGCAAAAAAAGTTCTATATAAAAAAGATAAATAAATAAAACAAAAATGGTAACACAAGAAAATCAATTAAATGTGCTTTAATGAAACCCACCTTAATTTATTTACAAAGTGTTTATAATTCAAATATTATATCTATATAATAATATACAATAAAACTCTGTTTTGATGTATATTTTTTCTTTCTAATCCTGATTTTTTTATATTTGATGAACACAATAACGAAAAGCTCTGATTTCTTACCTAAAGGTAAAATATATAAATGCATTTTGCACGTGTTTAATATATATGTGTATTGTATGTGTTTCTTCAATATATATATATACAATTATTATCATATGCTGCGGCTACGACGTACAAGTTTTGTTTTGGTCTGTGGTACTACTTCTTTTATCACAATTCTCAGTCTTCAGTATATATTTATATATATAGAAAATTGTGGAGATCATTGAACTTTTTTTGAGTGTATGTATATAAAAATCGACAAAACTACATAAAAAAAAATGTTACCGGTCTTACCAATTTTTTCATGATTCTTAAAAAATAAATATCTTCCTCATGTGTTCTTACTCTTTGCTATGTGCTGCAAGATTTGTTGCTTCTTCCTCTTGATAGGTTGGTTTTTTTTTCTTTTCTTTTTTTTTTTGGATTTCTAATAATGATTTTTTGGATTATTATTTTTGTGTTTTCAAAGTTTTTTTTTTATTTATTTATACCTAAAAATAAAATACATAATTGCATATTTCCATTATTTTTAAAGTTTTTTTTTATGTTTGGAGGTGTCCTGATATGGTTCTGACAATTTTAATCAGGGTTCGTGTGTACGTACGTACGGCCTGTAAAAGCGATATCCTCTAAACACAGTAGTGTTCTGGCTTGTTCTGTCAAGAAAGTCTATTAATAATTAATGATAATCTATATACAAGGAATATATTTGCTTGACTTGAGCCGATAATGTTATAATTCATCCTAGCTGCAATTCTGAATGAAAGTTGGAATAATGACTACAATAATTATCCACAATTTTGTTTCAGTAAATAATTATAAAATATTTTACAAAACCATTTATCATCAGAGTAATGTAGTACAATGGGCGTCGTGGTCTGGCATCTCAATTAATATCAAATGAATCATTGTTTCAGCCCTTCCAGATATGGAAAATAAGCGATAATTATATATATATATATATATATATATATATATATATATATAGTAGAAAAATGATTAAAAAAAGATAGGATTAATTAACTACTAATATCCACTAAATTTCCTAGTCAAATGTAAATTTTAAATTTCTTAACTTCCCAAATATTTATTTTTTCATTATTGAGGACTTTGTGATTATTGGTAAAAAATTTCAGGTAATCAATCAATACTTATTAAATTTATAAATTTATTTCATTTCCTTTATTTTATTGTATTGTGTATAAAAACATCTGCTGGCATAAGGATATTAAATTACCAAAAACTTTTTTAACATAAGAAAGAAAAATCTATTTTAAGTATGAAATTTGATTGACATCGGATGACCACCGTTTTTTTTAAACTATTATGATACCTTATTATTAAAATTTACAACTTAAGTGCAGGTAGTAGGAGTTTTGTCCTTTTTAAAAGAAATGTTAAATGAAACCATCTAAATATGTAAATAATTAAAATAACTTACATATATAAGAAATATCAAATTACCTATTTTTTAGGAAAAACATTAACTAACGCCTAGCAAGTATTTCTATGATTTTTAGTCTTTTTTTTTTAGATATAAAATAGAATATTTTGTTTAAACTCTTTTATTGGTTAAAATATTTATACATAGTTATTTATAAATTTAATTTTCAAAATTAATATGAGTCATTATTTTATGAGAATTTTTTTCAGTTCTTATATTTTCAAGAGGTATTTATAGTCATTGCAGTTTTTTTTTACGTGAAATGTTTAATTTTATAAAATATATCTTTAAATGGACAGTCAAACTGACCTTTGTAGAAAAACAAGTTATTAATGAAGGCTATATTCATCATTAATTTGATTAAATTGTATAATCGAATCAATTTTGATATTTCTTTAGTACGCAATTCATTTGTCATTTTATCTATTTAAGTATCTTTTTTTTTTTTTTTTTTTAATTATAAATTAAAATATATATGTCATAAACATTATATTGAATTTAATTTTGTGGAAATATAATCAAATGTGTATAAAATTTTAGATCTCTTGAACATAAGGAATGTATTTTATATAATTTTGATTCTACCTAATATTTTACGGACATATAAAAGGGTTTCAATTAAATTAAACACTTTGTATAACTTTGATTTGGCCACGCAGTAAAATTCTCCTACTGTACACTTCTTTGTCTTCTTCAAAGTCGATGCAGTGTTTGTATATCTTACTCCCTAAATACACATATTAGATTTTATAGAATTAATCTTGATCTTTTCTATTATATTCTATTTTTCATTATATTTACAACTTGAGGTCTATTATAAATTTTGGTCAATATATTTACTATTTTAAATTGTAATTTTTGTTACAATTAATAGTTAATTAATTTGGTTAATTAAATATATACGGTTAAAGTGTGAACCTTCTTCGCTAATGTCCTCCAACATTATCACTGATTTTAATTCTTCCAACTTTTCTAACTGGTAGTAATTTTAGCAAAAATTTAAATAGTAGATATATTAATTTTCGTTAAATCAAAAAGTACTAAAGGCAAAAATAAAATTATCACAAAAAATCTTATTCAAGAATGAAAGACTTATTTTATAACAACAATTCTTGCTGCATGTTTTGAATGAAAAATTTATTCTTTTTTGCACGATATATATATATAGTATGTCGAGAATTTTAAACCAAAGTATATATATTATTTTATTTATTTTTTAAATTAAATGAGAAAAGAAAGCTCAATGAATCCGATTTGATATTGATATACAAACTAAGAGCTAAAACTATACTTATGCACGCATATTCTTAACTTCTGAATCAATATGAAAAATGAAAAATTAGTACATATATATTTATAAGATATATAATAAAAAAATTCCTTATAAAAACAATATAAAATGGTCAGTGATCGGTATTCAGTAGTTGTCAGTAACCATCATCGTTAAATGGAGAAAATTTGTAGTGACTTAAAACAAAAATATCGCTTTGTATAGTGTATATAAGACATGCGTCACAATTAATTCATTCCAAACTTTTTACTTTTCGAATTCTGAAGTAAGGAAAATATTGTTACCCTCTATTTTTTGAAAGATTTTCATAGTTTCCCCTTAAACCTTTAACCTTTTTTCTATTTCTTAAAAGTTTTGGATGTTTAATTTACTATTATGGTATTAATATAGATAAGGGTAAATTGGAAAGTTCAGTTTTAGTCACATCAGATTTTCGGATTTGTATCAGAGATATTTCATGATCCATCTTATAAAATTCGGGACTACTTCCACTGGCATACAATTTAAATAAACAAATATAAATGTTAATTATTGAGTTTTAGACTTTGAAAGATAAGGGACAATCAAGAGTGATAAAAGAATCAAGCTAAATTTTAATTATTCTATATTATATCATAAATATTATCTACAATTATATTTATAGTGCTAATAATATAAATACCAATTTACTTGGAAAGATTGTCAATGCTTTGAAATATTATGATCTTTATAGATAAAATACAATCGAAGAAGAAACGCAATATCATTCTCATTCTTGTGAAACCGATCGTGGTTTCAAATGCATTGTAATTCCAATGAAGTTTATTGACCGCATAAAAATATCAATAAGAATGTCGATAATCTTACAACTTCAGTACTTGTACACTGAGTTACTTACTTATATACAGGGTGAACAAAAATATCCGGTATACCTATTGACAGTATTTCTTGATTAATTCGGAGTAACAGTTTTATTTGGTTCATAACTTCAGAATACCTCACGTAATTTTTAAATTCAATTTCTGAAAACTAAGCAATTTAGAAACTAAAAGCTTTTAAAATAGAAATTTAGAAATTTTTTTTTTTGAGAATAAATCAAGTAATATTATTGTGGTGTATATTAGGTAATTTCCAATCACCCCTTGTATTGAAATAAAATATAAATTTATATTTTTCGTTTGTATATTTCCAGATAAAAATTGCAAAAAATAAATAAAAAATTCTGTTCTTAAATTACAAAATTCAATAAATTTGTTTTATTTGACCGTCATGGTCAATTAATTTAACTAAATGTGATACTTTAACCATTCATTACTTTGACCTAACGCCGTATAACATTTTTAACAATTTTGTTTAATTGATCGTTTTAGCTTCCTGTCCATAATACACATTTCAATTGTATGATTAGTTTATAGAAAATATAATTTATCTATAACTAAATACGGAAAAGCATTAAACGCAAAGCTAATTTATTGTCCTAAGCAGCATTTATTTTGGATTCTAAGTCGTATTTTTTTTTAGATGTCACATCATCCCATTTCTTATATATGTTAGTTTTAAACAGCATTAAACATCATTTATTGTGATTGTATAGGTAATTTTTTAATTAAATTTAGTTGGTGATTTTTGAAAAGTAAAATTGCGTATGAGGATTTCTAAAAATCATTTGTCGATATAAAAGTCCATGTATTGTAATGCTACAAATTTTATTTTATAAAATATTAATTTCTAACAATTCTAAAGTATATTCAATTAATTTATTCCGGTTATCAAAACCAAAATTGTGTCACATAAGAAATTAAATTTTCTTAGCAAAAATATTAAAATATATTTTAGACTGAAAACTAAAACTAGTTAAAAAAAAATCAACTAAAACTAGTTAATAAAATTAATAATTCAGATATTATATATTTATATATCTTTGGCCTCTTTAATAATTAATTTGCATAATTGATAAATGATAAGATTTTCTTTTGTATTCTCAATGTTATTTCACGTACATATTTCCTAATTTGCATCACAATTATACTTTAAACAGACTCCTACTTTTATTAATTTTTCGAAATTCATTTAATAAATTATAACACTAAAAAATTGAGAGTCTCTTCCAATTCTTCTTATTATTAAAAATAAATATTACGATTTTTCTTAGAGTTTAATTAAGATTTATTTTCTGTCAGATGTATATAAAGAATAATGGCAAAAAAAAAAATCTTATAGAGAAATGGCAAAAAGCCAAAAACACATCGCGTGAGAATATGTAATTTCTGGTTACTAATATTTCGCGTGCAACCCAAATTTTGAAATCCATTTCTTTCAAATGATCAAAACAAACTAACAAGAATTTTCTTTAAAACAAAATTATATCAAAGTTTATATAATTATTTTAAAATATTATTTAAAATCTACAAATATTATTATTTAAAATTATGTATATAATAAATATAATTCTAATATTTTTTTTTTTCAGTCCGAAGCTATAATAAAAATGCAAACTGTGGTCTCGTTTGGTTGCCTCAAACGGTTGCATATCGATGTCGTAGCTGTGGTATATCACCATGCATGTCAATATGTCGTGATTGTTTTAAAAAGGGCAATCATTCTAATCATGATTTTAATATGTTTCTATCACAAGCTGGCGGCGCTTGTGATTGTGGTGATGAATCAGTTATGAAAGCTGAAGGTTTTTGTAGTGATCATGGTATTAATGATAGTGCTAATAAAGAACCAGTACCAAATAATTTATTACCTGTTACAAAGGCAATTATGCCAAAATTATTATTCAGATTATTACATCATTTTCGTGAATATAGTAGTACATTAAATGAATCTAGACATTCATATGGTACAGCAGCATATAAATGTGAAGAATTTGGTAATATGTTAATGGATTTAAATAATATGGGTGATTTAATGCGTCGTGTTATGACAAGAGCACTGATTAATCCAGATGTAAGATTGAATTATATAATTTAATAATTTATGTAGGATTAAATTTCTGTTTTTTTTAGGTATATAAAAAATTTTCTGAACAACCTTTTCCAGATACAAAACAAGGATTATTTTTAAAATCTAGTAGAAAAAAATATGAAGATTCAGTAAATGAATTTCCAAGGTAAATTTAAATAAAATAATATATATTTTCAGAAAAATAATTCTTGAAATAATTCGCACGGTTAAAAATGAAGAGAACTAAAATACTATAAAGATTTACTGTCAGCAAAATGTAAAAAAGCTGCAAATTTGTAAAAGTGTTTAATATACAGATTTGTGAGATATCAGTAGTGTCTTAAAAAATAAGGGGGGCTGCGATCTATAGGGCTTACAAGAAATAAGTACTTTTAATATACCATTTCTATCGATAATATACTGGCGAGTTTATATACAATTTATATTAATGTTGATAAATTCGAAATTCGCATCCTTGTGAAATAGAGGGGACTGGATGAACGATCTTGATTTTTCTAGTGAAGATGTAGGATAATTTCCACCCAGAATATTCAAGGTAAAATAATTGGCAAAAGTGGTAAAGGTAGAAAACGAAAATCATGGCTTAAAAATATTGAAGAATTGTATAATATGTCAACTTTAAACATTCTAAGAGCAGTAATTTCAAAAGTAAAAATTTATTCAAAGCCGTAAAAATCTCTGTATCTTAAGCAGTTTAAAAACTAAACACCATCAAAATATCAAGTTAGGGCAGCCCACATTTTTTTTTAATATATCGCAATTCAGATTATAAATTTTCAAGAATAAAATTACAAAAATATTATTAAATAAATTGAGAAACAAAAATAAATTTTTATCTCGTGTATAATATATTAATCAGCAATGTTTTGAAGACACAGGTATTACATTATAAAAAATTGTTTTATTAAATAAACGACATTTTAACCGGCACAATGAAAACAATGTTCGATGTCAATTTTTAACTGTACTTATATTTAATAATCAAAAACATAAAAATGTCTTTATAATTTAAAAAAAAAAAAAATTATTTTATCTAATTTACAGACCGGAACCACCTGACGAATATAAACATTTGCCAGCTTTAGGTGAAACTTTACATCATTCAACACTTTTAGAAGAATTTATTTTTTGGACATTTAAATTTGAGTTTCCCCAAAATTTAGTATGTTTTCTATTAAATATGTTGCCTGATCAAGATTATAAAGTAAGTTCAAATTAGTGGGGGGATTTAAAAAAAAAAAATTAATTATTAAATTTTTTTCGCAATTCTCTTGTATAGGAACATTTAACACGAACATTTGTTATGCACTACAGTCGAATACCAAGTGTTTTAGAAATGTCTTCAGATCCCGATACGTTAAGTAATCGTGTTGTACACATGAGTGTTCAATTATTTTCAAATGAACGTTTAGCATTGAAAATGGTAGAAGAATTAAGTTTATTACATGTTATGATAATAAGTTTAAAATTAATGATGTCAAAAATCCTTATTCAAAATACGCTACACAGTAAGTTTTTAAAAAAGCAAAAAAAAAAAATCTATTTATTGTTGGAAAACTTTTTAATTAATTATTTATTATTATTTTATAGCTCCCGATAAAAATTTTCATTTTGTCATTGATTGTGCTAAACGCGTAATGAAAGAACATTGTTATTGGCCATTAGTATCGGATTTTAATAATGTTTTATCACATGAATCTGTAGCATTAGTATTCTTACGTGATGATAATCTAATTGATATGTGGTTTCAATTTTTATCAATGCTACAAGGTATGAATGTAAATATACGTGAAACAGCAAGTCACGTTGAATTTGAGCCAAGCTCATATTATGCAGCATTCTCATGCGAATTAGAAGCAAGTGCTTATCCAATGTGGTCAATAATATCACATTTAAAAGATGGCACTCATGCACAATTAGCTAAAAAAATTTTAACATTTTGTGTTAATTCATTACAAGAATGGTTAGATGCAATTTATTTTATGGAACCAAAATTAGAAAAGGTACTTTTTACAAAAAATATTTTAATTAATATATAATTAATAATTTTGTATTTTTTTTAGAGTGAAATGATGACTGCATCTTTTCATTTTCCATTACATCGATATTTAGCTGCATTTACTTGTCAAGCTGTAACAACAATGGGAATGTCATTAAGTGAAATACTACCATCGCCTGATTTATTAACATTATTGATGATTCATCCATTAAGAGTTCAAGTAAGTTTTAATTTTAATGAACAAGCGATGTCAGGTTTATTGAATTTGTGATTGTCATTTAATGTGATAATTATATAATTACACTTTCTTCTCTATTTTCAATTTTATAATTCCTAATAAACGATCAAATAGTTAAACCTGTATTGAAACAGTTTTCAGTTTAGTCATAAGAAAACAATCGCTCTTCCGTTAATAATATTTTAGCTTTCTTGTATTAAATCTAGAAGCTTCTCTACGAAGGAGTTTCTATTTGCAACGAAAAAAAACTTTTTTTTCAATGAATCCGGAATAACGACGTTCTAATAGTTCACACCCGTTCAACGGTTCAACTATTGAAACGAACAACCTACCGCTTTTATAGCTCCCATTTTCGTTGCATCCCCTAATGATAATCAGATTACAATTGAAAGAAAATATATTTTACAAGACGTTAAGCGATAAAATTTGTCGGTTAATTTTTAAATTTTAACAATTGTTCGTTATATTTTTTATGAATTTGTTAATTATTTAGCTTTGTTAAACAATAAAACAAAAGAATGCAAAAATATTACTTCGACTACTAATAAAATATTTTCATTTCAAAAAGCTTACGGAAAAGTTTAACTCGAAAACTTTATTCTATTAATATGGAGCTTAACAAATTGAATGTAAAAGTCTATTTAGTTCTAATTGTATAATAAATTGGGTATTTTTTCATTAAATATATTCTTATATAATTACAATTTTGATTAATATTATCGATAATAAATTATTAAATTAATTAAGAAATAAAATCTGTGGTTCCTTAAAAACTGAAAGATTATTTATTAAATTTTTCAAAATTTACACATTACCAAAAAAAAATAATACACAAAACATTTTGTAATTTATAAAAAAAATATTTTTAATACAAAACCAAAAATTTTTTTTTTTGGATCGAAACTAAAGTAATGAGAAAAAATTTATATAATTGATGATTTCTTTTTATTATTAATTACTGACTATCTAATGGCGATTTAATATATGATGAAAAATCAAATGTTATTAATTTCGGTGCTATAAAACCACCATAATGTTTTCTACCCTTATGATAAATACCAGCGCCAGTCAATGGTACTGGTGGATTAGACACAACATCTTGAATATCTATAAATGGTACAGTACTTTGTGCTGCATCTCTATCAATATCACTATTAGTAAATTCAATAAATTGGTTATGTGTTGATGTTGGTAATGATTTGACTGCACTCCGTATTGGAATATCTGGGTTTGTTAAACTAATTGAAGTTCTACAACAGAAAAATAGAAAAACAATCAAATTAATTTATCAAAATTTATATATATTTATAATTATACCTTCGAACTCCACTCATATCTGTATTATCATTTGATTTCCAGTAACTAGTTGTAATGGGATCAACTAATTTACCACTTTCAAAATTATAATCAGTAAATTGTGCTTCTAAATTTAAATGTGTACCGACTACACGTAATCGTATACCAGTAACAACCTGTGTCTTTTCATCAGCCGTAATATCATCTAAATCAATAGCACGATTATCCCATGCTAACGTATGATAATCAATTTTTGATTTAACACTACGATCAAATATTTGATAATCTTCTACTGGTTTCCAATTTATTGTATCTAATTTAATGTTACCATTTGGTAATAATTCACCTTGTTGGATTTGTATATGAAATATTCGTTTATGTTTAACAAAACGTAAACCAGTTACGACCCTTTTAATTAAATCAAATTAAAAAAAATAGTTGACTTTAGTTATATATTTATATTTAAAAAATACTTACATATTTAATTGAAGGTCTGAAACAGTTTGTCTCAAATTAAAATATCTGTCAGATTTTGTTCCTTGTTCATCGCAAAGACAAAAACAATAACTACAATGCCAGAATAACCAGCGCCACCATGATTCAACCTTAAATTTGATTGTAATTTAATTATTATTATTTTTATTATTATCATTATTTTAATTTGTGTTACTTTAGTTTGCCCTCGTACACATTTTCCTTTTGTACCCAAAGTTCGACCACTTTCATATTCAATATAATCATAACGTCTTGTACTGTTATACGGCTATAAATTATAGAATTTGATATTTAAAAAAAAAAAAAAAATATTTGAAATATATAAATAAATATTTACCGACTGACATATCCACATATCTGAATCAACATATTGACAATTTAATAATTTGCCTGTACAACGTGGTTGTCTTGAACAATATAAATCCTGATAGCATCCATGATTTTTTGATATTTGATAGTAACCACAATTTTCACGACATGTACCATCCGTATTTAAATCAACTTCATTTTCAATATATCCTTGTAATAAACGTGTAACTTCTTCATATGTTTCACCTTTAATATGTACAGCTGGATCACATTTCCATACAATTCGATCAGCCCGTTCCATTACATTACGTAAAAGTTTTTGTGTATTCTCTGTACGTTTTTCGAAATTTTCTCGCATTAAACGTGATTCTTCGGTGAAATTGCCTATATAATAATATAAATATTAAAAATTATTCATCATTTAATAAGAGCTCTCTATAATATTTGAAGTGAAAAACAGTTTAAATTTTTTGGTGAAATATATAAATGACATCATTTTTTTCAATTATAATTATTAGTACTTTGTCAACTTTTGGTCCAAGGTTAATTTTTTTTTTACTTCCGTTTCGGATTTATTGTATTACTAATAATATTTTGATTGTGCTAAATTCAAATTATATTCACCTTTTCCATAAATTCGAAGCATCATATATGAAAATTGAACCATTGTGTATCCTTTAAGTTCAGTGAGTGCAATATCACTGTAAAGTGAAAATAAAAATTGTTGAGCCGATTGATTAGTAGCACATAATTGTTCACGTCCATCCTTAAAAAACAATAAAATTTCTATAAATTATTCAATTTTAAAATTATTGATAATTTAGTTTAATCACACAACATTTTTAAAATGCAAATAATTATAGGTACTGCAAATATGTATGTTTAAAAGTGATTAAGACTTTTTTTGTTAATTAAATTTACAATTTTTTTTATTATTTTATCAAACATTTTTTTGCTGAAGAATTTGTTTATAATTTCATATATTTTTTTTATAAAAAAAAATATTTAGATTAAGTTCAAACACGATTTAAAAATTATGAAGAATATTAAAACAAATATTTTATCAAATAGTTTTAATTTGAATCTATTTTTGCATATTAATTAAATTATTTATTTTTTATTTTCAAGAAAATATTTCTGGTTATATTCATATTGAAAAAATGTTATCTTAACCAATTAATTTATTTGTACTTTTTGTACTTATTTTTTCGCAAAAATAACTATAAAAAAATGAAGAAATACAATTGTAAATATTTTTAAAAATGTAATATTTTGACGATTACTTAAAATCAGAATGTGACGTTGTTTTATAAAAATATTATTTTTTTTTAAATTATTTACATTGCGAATAAATTTTTATTACATTAATTTTAAATTTGTAATTTGATTTATTTTTATAATTTTGATATTAAATGATATAAGAAATATTTATTTTTTTAAATAATATTTCTATACATTAGCACTTCGCAACCAAAGTAATATTATCATAATAACAAGATAAATTTTATTTTATCCAATTAATATGATTTTGAGCATTGCCTAAATTTCGGATTCGGTAGGATAAAGCTCAGTGAAGGGATGACACCATGGATCTATCCAGATCTCTCGTGTATGAAATAATCGCTCGGTTATTTTACATCCTTAAACTTAAAGTAACCTAACCCAAGATTAGATTATTAACTTTTTTTTAAATATTAATTTGTCAATTTGCTGGGTTGGATACCATTTCTTATAGATATGATTCACAACTTAAAATATTTAATTTTTTTGCTACTTTTTGTAAATTATATCCACAAAAAAAAATAAACAAAAATTGCATGTTTGATAAGATAATTAAAAAAAAACATAATTGAAATGTAAATTATTTTCTCATATTTAAAAAAAAAAAAAAAAAAAAAAAAAATCTAATTATAGTATAATTTAATAATAATTAAATAGTTATATAAAACAAAATTTACCCACCAACATAGCACGATAATATAATGTTTGTTTAACCATAATATTTTCAATTCTATCTAATATATCATGTATTGAAAATTTCCGATCTTTTAATATTGAATCAGTAAAATCTAATGCAGCCCTTTCATCATATTCCATACCATTATATTTTTTTAAAAATGATCGATAATAACCAAAATAACCATTAATTTCAATTAAATCTTTTTCTAATAAATTCCATTCATAATTTGTATTTAATGGAAAATATTTATCAAAATTATAATCATTTATTAATGTATAATCATCATTAATAAATTGATTATGATTATCATAAACTTTACGTAATTGTCCAAATTGATCTGATGTTTTACGTTCATCTAAATAATTCCATAATGCTTTTTCTAAACTAATATAACGAATACGTAAATCATCAATTTTTGCTACTCCATTTGATTTTGCTGCTAAAATCAATTGATGATTACAACAAATTAATAATAATATTAATGTTGTTAAATTTATTGTAATATTTGACAGCAACATTATTTTAAACAAAATAAAAAAATATGTTTTAATCAGAAATTGTATCAAAATTTATTTTGAAATTTTTATGGAATTTATCATTACATTATAATCTGAGCTTCTGTGGTATAACAAGAAAATTTACCGCCAGTTCAGATTTTTTTTTTTTTATTTTATTTAAAATTATTTCTGATTATGAATTTGATTATAATTCTATTTTTACGGCCTTCAAAAACAGAAAAACACTACTGATTTATCTCGGGATTGTGTATGAACAAAAACAACAAGTTTTGAATTTTATAATTTTATATTATTTTTTGTATTGTTTTAAGAATTTTGCAAAATTTATAATAAAAAATACTGTGAACTTTGATAAAACACGATAAATTTCTTGGAATTTTCGAACTTCTTTATTTTTTTTTTTAAGAGAATTTACTTTCGTATAACAAAGAATTGAAAATTATCATAAAGTTTTGGTTTTAAGAATTATATAAAAGTTATTTTTTCTAATTTATTTAAAAAATCAATAAAAAATCACATAATTCACTGAACTGAGCCCTGGCAATTGAATAAAATAAAGATTTTAAGTCGCAAATGCTTTAAATAACACTTTTTTAAATATAAGTTTTTATCATTTTTTTATTATTTAATTATTTATATAATTTAATATTAAAAATGTTATCAAATAAATATTATAAATATTTTGTTTTGCTGTTTTAAAGAAGAACAAACAAATCAAATTCACTTTTTCTCCATGAAAAGTTTTTTTTTTATATATTTAAATTTTTAATAAACCGAACTTGTTTAGACAACGACAATTTAATTTCTGTATACTCTACTAAAAAAAAAACTGCTTTGAAACTTTTTTATTATTAAAAACGAGATTGTATTTGTTAACATAGCACTCGCAATTTGATTACCAGGGTTGGTTGTAAAATAAATTAGCTTGACGAAAATTAGGGCCATTTTTTACATAAGAGTTACGATAAATATAACTGATATTCAGGATTCAGTTAACTAATTATCAGGACGTTTAACAGAGAAACTTTGAAATGTTTGACTTGGAAACTTTGAATTTGTTCTTGGTGAAATGTTTGCCTTTTACATTCATTATTAATAGTTAACTTTAATCCAACAACTCCAATTTAAATTTGAACTATAAACTCAAATTTCTATTTTTAACCAATACTTTAACTACTGTGAGTGCTTGATGGAAACATTATCTGTACTATGTGAAAAAACTGATCCTTATTCAATCTAATTAACATAATTTGATTGATTCATAATTTTAATTGATTTTTAAATTTTTATATATATATTCTATAAATATGCCAAAATTAGATAATTTTCAGATTATTCATAATTCGCTGTATAATTTTTGTTATTTTAAAGAAATCATTTTTTTGGAGCGAAATAAAAATTCACGCTTATATTCGTCCAGTGACTATAGGCAAATTTGTGCTCGCCAAATCTCGACCTATATATTCGCTCCAATGGATATAATCGTGAATTTGTCGCTCCAAAAATTTGAACTTTAATAAGCAAATTGCACAGCGAACTTCAAATTTATACTTCCATTTCCATTTTTGATTGCTGTCTGTCTACAACCCTGATTAACAATTTTTTTTAAAAAAAAATATTTATTTCTTTATTTGTTTCTCAACTGAGATATAACTTCGGTTCGGGTTTTCGAATATAGGAAGCATAATTACATATTTAATTTTTATTTAGAGAATATAATTTTATTTTCTCATTTTGAATTCTTTGTATAAAGTAGTAGAGTAGACCCTCCGCCCCCTGATTATATTTTTTATTAATATTGATTATTATATTATTTTTTTATATACATATAGCTACCTCCAGCCAGTATGTTAAAATTTCAGTTATATATTAATATTAAATCCAAATAGAGAATTCATAAAACATTTTGTGATGATACAACATTAAACATTTTGTATTTTTCTATTGTCATAACAATGAAATTTTAAAGAGAAAATATATATTAAAATATTAAATAAAAGTAATGTACAAAGTGCTATGTTATTGGATATAATGACGCACTTGTAATGCCATCCACATAAATGTCAGGTTTTGTTATTGTTGGACTATTAACATATTATTTATTTACATATATTTTATTTAAAATAATCTTTATAGAACAACATAACTTTAATGTTCCATTTTTTACTTTGTTCATTAATATGGACTGTGTCTAAAGTTAAAAATTAGCTTATTTAAATTATTTATTAATAATTTACAAATGTTACCAGATATATTTGAAAAAAAAAATTACAATATATATAGTTTTAATTTTGTTTTACATTTTACAGAAAATAATTATATTATTAAATTGTAGGTTCATTTTTTTTCTTTAACCTTCTTTGTTAGCACAGCGAATTTCTATCATCAGCTAATTTTAATATAACACAAGAAAGAGCGAATACCTAAAAGCGATCAAATATTACCGAATTTAGCATGTAAAGTATTTGTACCATTTCTAAGGAATTGTTAGAAACCACCTTATGTTGAAGGTATGAAAGTATCGATGTTTCATACTTTTAATTTTGCTATTTTTTGCACTTACATTTCGGTCTTTTTATTTTCGCTATTACAGAATGATACAATTTATTGTTGTGTGGTAGTGAACTGTAGGTTGATACAATTTATTGTTTAAAAGTAACAACTAATGTAAATCCAGAAATAATTAGTGGTCTGGCGACCGCGCTCTCAACAGGACACTCCATGTTAAGGGATCATGCTTTTAAGATACGGCGATCCGAATTAAATATATTTAGAGGATACGGCGATGAACGCCAGACGATTAAACACTTTCTGTACCTATCACTGTTTAGGTCCTACTACGTGAACGAACTGTATGAAGCAGGATTTTTGTGTTAGAAACTAATTTTCTGGTTCGGTTGAAAAAATTGTTGTTGGCTTAGCCAACCCTACGGCATGACGGTTTCGAGGGGTACAAGTGCATGAAGTGCATGGTCTAAGTGCATGAAACCTATAGAGAGGTTACCCTCATAGAATCATCCAATCAATCAATAGAATTGTGGCTATTAGCTTATATTATGGCACTTTAAAAAGTTTTGTTATCCCTGAATTAGATAACATATTATAATGAATCAATAAAATATACGGAAATGAAAATTCTTTTATTATCTTAGATCAAATAGAAAGCGTTTTCGCTAAATTATATAATTATATTTTATGGCATTTTCATTAACTTTAATCAAATGAAATTATTATTTAAATTCAGTAAATTATTGTACAGCAAAATATAAATTGAATTATATTTTTATTCATAAAATATTCTACAGACTTATAGGCAAGGCACCTCAATTGTAACTACATAAGTCCTAAAAATTTGCACACATATTTCAAATAAAAATTCAAAATCAATCATTGAACTTGACCTAAAATAACCTCTTTATGTCTATATATTTTGGTATAATAAATATTTAATAATTTTCTATGATTTCATTTGAAGGAATAGGTCAGTATAAATAAATCCGAAGGTTTAGTGACTTCAAAAATATGTTTCTTATCGTAACTCGTAACCACATAAAATATAAATCGTTTCTAAATTTACATTACACAAATTCAATATAATTTTATCAATTTTGTATACTACATTACAGAATTTTATAAATCATCTTGTTATTCTGTTTGCGATGAAGCTGTGTGCTATAGGGGATTATTCGTCATAATTTTATCAGAAATTTTTATTTAATATATAAACCGGAAAATACAGTTAATATCAAATACATATATACAAAAAAAATTATCATTCTTCTTTTTTGCTTTTAACTGGGCTCTGATCCACAAAAATTTACACAAACTTTTGTGGTTTTTATTATGATGACTCATCACCCCCTCACTATATAGTTTTACTGTGAATTAAGTATTTAAATTTTAAAATCAATATTTTAACAATTTTTTTTTTTTTTTTGGAAAGTATATAATTTAGATTTCTAAGAAATTTAATAAAAATATTTTTATTGTCCAATTATATTTTTTGGGTTAAAAGAAGCGATTTTAGAACATTTTTATGGGCAATAGGTAAATATAATATGAATTGTGAAAATTCTGAATTTCGCACCTCTCTCAAAATAATAGCCAGGGGATTTACAGATACAAATTTGTTTGGTTTTCATGGTTGAAGAAGTTACAAATAATATTTTTGGAGACAATTCTGTTTTGGGGATTCTTGCACTAAACTTTTTCCATTATTATGGTCCACCTTTCTTTGACCTTGCCAAGTAAATTATATACTAAATTATTTTTAACAAACATGTTCATCAAATACTTTTCCGAGTAATTTATATTTATACTATGAAAAATTTATTTTAAATTGAATTAAAAGATCATAAATCATTCATAAAAACTGTGGAAAAATATAAAAATTTATTTTATATATATAATATTTAAATTTACCTCTAAACTTGTTGATAGCATTGTTAAAAGATTTTGTGGTTGTGATCTAGCTTCTTCAGAACCAACTAATATTAAATGTAATCTACTTAATAATTGATTAATTGAATATTGATTTGGTTGAACAGTCCATTCTGAAAATTGTACAATTGTTTGTACTTCTAATTGATCACGATTCTTTTCATAATTTTCCATTTCTTTTAAACGTAATTGAATCCGATTCATAATATCAACAATTTCATGTAAATCCGTATCTAAACGATTATTAATTTTTGTAAAACTATTTATTGTTTCAATTGTCCAACTTGCGGTATTTGCATACTGTCAAAAAATAAATAAATTAAATTTAAGTAAATTTATAAAATATTAAATTTGTAGTGATAAAGAATGAAAATGCATTTCTAAAGTAAAATCTTTATAATCCGCTTTTGTAGATAGATTACCTAATTTAGATGGCTAGTCTATAATTGTAGCCAATCAGTCTTAGTTATCGTGGTTTAGTCTAGGTAGTTAACATAAGTAATTTAATTTTTCAATACTAATGGCTACAACTAATTACCATCATTAAGCAAAACGTGTCATAAAAAAAAATATTAACGTTTCAACTTATTAGTTCATTTAGTTCATGTTTTTAATAAAAAAAATTATTGAATTTTTAATGAATATTTTCTGTACTATTATAAATTTTGTTAAAATTTCTTATGAAACTTTTGAAATTAGTATGTATATAAAATTGATTTTCTTGCTTTTATGACAAAAATTGATATAATAATTATAGTCATCATTAAAGTTAAGTTCTTTCAGTTTAGGTATCATATATTAGTCATTATATACATATGTATTATTGTTATTGGAGCCAGCATATTTATGAAATCTCAGCATAAAATATTCATAAACAAAAAGAAAATAGAGTTTATAAAATAAAAATGCTGACTAAACAACTTTTTTTTTTGAATCAATTAATTTACAAGTATTATAAATAAATAAGATTATATTTTGGTTGTTAAACATATTAAAAAATAGTTTGAAATTTAATTTACTTGATTTATTTAATATAATAATTTATTATAATTAAAATTACCCTTTCTTCGCTTAAATCAATTTTTCGTGATAATTCTTTTAATCTTCTTAAAACTTTTTTCTGTTTTTCACGTGTTATTGGCAATTCAATATTTTCACCTAAACTTGTTTGTTCAACAATATCCCATGCTTTTAATATACCTTGGGTTATTTCTTTAGTAACATGTAGAATATCTAATGCATCTTCTATTAATCCTTCAGATTTTTTTATATTTAACACTAACACAATAATGATTATTGGTGAAATTAATAATTTTATTAAATTCACCATTTTTTTTTTATGTTGCAAAACTTTATTTTATGGGGAAATATCACAATTTTCTTTTTTGATTTTCGTTATTTTACAAAAATATTAATTGGAAATATTATAAAAAATAATAATTTATTTTATATTATTTTTTCTTGTCTCTAGAAAACATTTTACTATAGACAAATATGTTGTTTTGTGTAAAGAAATTTCAATTTAAAAATGTTAAGATTTAATTTTGCCTATGTCTGTTCGAATTAATCGCAACAGAAAGACTGAGGAGGTTTAAACGATTTGACGAAATAACTCTCTATATAACTTCAAATCTGATATATTTGAAATTGAATGAAAATTTTATATTTTTTCTTTGTAATAACACGCGACTACAACTACAACAACTAAATCCAACGTCAACTTTTGTTTGGCAAATACATTTTTTTTTTTGTAAATGGTGGAATTGGAAATTGGAATATAATAACAAATAAGAATAAAAGAATTAAAAACATATTTACAATAAAAAATATTCTTATTAATTTAGTTTTGTTGGTTTGTCTGTGAAATCGGAAGAAATATATAAGAATTCGTACCAGCCAAGTGTATCATTTGCAGTTGAAATATGAAGCAGTACACTTGCAGCTTGCAGGTGAAGTTTGCTATATAGCTTCTTTCTCATTTTGTTCTCCGCAAGTATGACATGATTTGTTGAATGTGATATCTAGTCTGGCCGCATGTGTCCGATGTATACAGCTCATGATCTGGATATGTAACTTCGGAATAGCATTGTCTAAGCCTCCCTAAAATCTTGAGAAAATCTTACGCGGGAAGTTAATGTTGCGCCTGCAAGTTACGCAGGCGCAACAATTAAAGCGTACGTTAACGCCATAGAAGTCAGTCTTAAATAGTGCGTTTGACATATATATGACATATGTGAAATATTAGTTTATAGCTCCGACTAGATTTATCGTATAATATTTTGTTATCGTTCACCATTTCTATTAATTTTTCTTCAAACGAAGACATAATTACTTCGATAAAAATTTATAAATTTGTCTGTCAAATTTGATTACGTTGGAAATGCAATTGCACTGTGATTGTTCACGTTGAGTTGAACAGCTCCTATACATTTCATATTAGTTTAATTTTTTTTGACGCACGATAAACTGTGTCTGCGTTATTTGTTTTTAAACTAACTGGGCTATTACGTCTGAGAGAAAATTGAATATGTTTGGCCCGCATTATCTTTTAAGAATAAGAAGATATTAAATGTATGCTAAGAAGGTATTGAATGAAATAATATACGTACACAATAAATTAATCCCGGATAAAAAAATATTTGTATACACTCTAATTAATTATATATATAAACTTTTAACAAATCCCCAGTTTTCGTTGTTAGAATAATTTTTCTCTCAACACTAAAAATCAAGTTTTTCCCTCTTTTATAATTTTACACTCTAAAAAATTTACATAAATTGAGTGTTTATGTTTATGCTAGCTAAGCTGACTGGACTGAGACAGACTGTCTATCTACTTATGTTTTAAGATTGTTGCGATGTCGATAATTTTTGTTTCTGCCATTACCTCTATGTGGTGTCCACGTCCAGCATTATTTAAATGAAATAGGGTCGAATTAATTGGTGGTGGGGTGTGTGTTTATTGAGATTCAACAAAATTTATATTTATAATAA
The DNA here is from genome assembly GCA_963920725.1 of Rhamphomyia laevipes. NCBI lineage: Eukaryota > Metazoa > Arthropoda > Insecta > Diptera > Empididae > Rhamphomyia > Rhamphomyia laevipes. Next base: position 41,824,534 of record OY987256.1, read on the forward strand.
ATAAACAAAAACTGACGAAAATTAATACAATTAAACCATGGAGAGATAATAGAGTTATTAATTTATGTTTCAAATAATATCTCTCACAGTCACAGAAGTAAATTTAAATTATATATGAAATTTGATTATTTTTAAATAAATGAACTCTGATAAATGATAATTTAAGTATAATAAAAAAATATGCAATTGTGCATTTCAGTGTTGCCAGACTTTAATAATTTATAATTAATAAAATTTTAATATTATTTACAAATATAAATATTACTAATACACAATCAATTAATTAATTGATTTTATTAGTTGTTTGTCAGTCGAAGCTCGGAGTCGGTGGACTGTTTTACCAATTGTTAAAGGTATTTTCAGACACTATTCACTATTAAAAGTGTGATTAGCATGTTACAATCAATCTAAAATAAGTAGTTCCAAATCCAAAATGTAAACTATTTTTCGAATCCATTTTATCATTAGAAAGAAGAAGCTAATGTTCACATTCACTATTCACACCATATATAAATTCGTAGACCGCTAATAGATAGTCGTGCGTGATACTTGAAAAAACTAGATAACGTGTCACTACCCCACAATTATATTACTACACGGATCTATAATATCTGGATTATTATGGTGGATGCACAATATCAATGCATGAAAGAGTTACAAATTATAAACTATTAACAGTTGGCATTATACAGATTTGTATATGCAAGTAAAAAATCAGTGAGGCCAAGATCCATTGGGTACCGTGCGTAGAGTAAGCAACAAACTATATTTTAAATTATATGCAAATAATCCCAAACTTCAACTTGGTTATAATAAAGATGAGTCATCTGCATAATATTTTAAAATATATTTTGTTAATGAATAAAATTAACTTCCTTAATAAAATAAAAATAAAAATACTGGATTTTTGAATAAAATATGATTTTATTTTGTGAATTGGCAACTTGTCAACTTACTGATAATTTTAATTTCTTCCAGTTCCAGTTAAACGAATTAATAAAGTTCAAAGAGTTAATTTTATTAGATTGTATAAATGATTATTCTTCAGTCTTTTAAACCTAATTCAAAAATTGTCTTTTTTGTTTTGATATTTGTATTATAATATAATTATTCTTACCAATAACAAAGTAATAATTTTAAAATATTTAAATTATTTTTGGGTGATTCCCCGTTTTGAATGTGAATGGAAATATATTCAATATTAAAATTAATCAATTAATTAAATTCGTTGAATAAATATGTTCTTGATAACTTATTTATTCTATTTTTTTTTATATATATTTTCAGAGTTTCTTTTATGAGATTTTAGCTGGTATTTGGGTACGAAATGGACTTCAAATAAAAGGCCAAGCAATGACTTATATACAAGCAAACTTTTGTAATTCAATGGTCGATATGGATTTATTTTTTTTACAAATTTGTGCTACACAATTGCCAGCAAATGTATTTTTAACAACAACAATAGAATTATTTGGTGTATCAGATTGGTTGGGTATGGCTCCATTAACATCACCACAAGAAATGGAACAGGATTCAATGTTAGAAGGCTTTTTAACATTTTTAGCAACATTGGCAACATCACGTACAAATTTGGGTAATGACGAACCAACACAATGTATTATTGAAATAAGTGCATTATTAGCTACGGAAAATAAAACCCATTCACAATTATTAGAATTAATGCCCGAACGATCTGGGAATGTGCATACAAAAAATTTTGAAAAATTTTTAAAAAAATTATCTGTTTATAAAGCACCAACACCACATTCAGAAAATTTAGAACAAGGTTTATTTACACCAATTGATGATGTATGGGAACAATATTATGATCCATTACATGTATTATTACGTGCCGTTCATAGACGTGATTTTCAAAGTTCAATGGATCGTTTTGGTAATTATTGTAAAGAAAAAAATAAAATGCCAAAAAGTGGTAATTTATGGCCACCATTTCGTTTACCAAAAACCGTTGGTAAAGCATTTACAGATCCGTGTTGTATATTAAATTCACGGGTATTTCATTCAACAATATTAGCAATATTTTATCGTGCTGTTAATTCACATAATGTTACTGAACATTTATTAGCATTAGCTGTATATTTATTAGAAATTTCAGTTGATATTAATGATAAATTTGTACGTGATGGTGATATTTGTATAGCTGAATGTGATAAATCACATCAACAGCAACACCATCAACAACAACAGCAACATCATCATTCACATCAAATTGGTATGAATTATTTTTCAAGATCATGTCGTGGTGATGCTCCCGAATTATTACAATGTTATCCAACTGATAATTTATTTGAAAATTTATGTTATAATATTAAAAAAATATCATTAAAACCACAAGAACCTCAAGTAACACCAGCTAGTTATAATACAACAAATTTTGATTCAGATTTAGAATGGGATGTATCAGAAAGTGATACATTACCAATGATTGTTGGTGGTGGTGGTAATGGTAATATTATTAATAATGAACATAATATTATTGGTGGTGGTAGCGGTGATGAAACAAATTCATTAGCAATGATACCATTAATTAGTAATAGTAGTAGTGGTATGGAAGTAGCGTTACCACAAGATTTATCTATAGTACCAGAACAATCATTGGTAATAAGACGTAATAATAGTCAAGATGATGATGATATTAGTGAAGAAACAGCTGGTATTGTTGTACCAATATCAACAACAGTTGGACGTCACATTGATGATCATCATCACCATCATCATATTGTATCTGCTGGACAAACAGCAGCTATTACAGCTGCTGCTGCAGTTGCTGCTGGTGATTCAATGGCATTACAAACAATTGCATCACGATATGCTTTACAATCGATTGCATTACGTGAAAGTGGAATGGAAGTAGCTATTCGAAGAGATTTAGGTTTAGCAACAAATAATCATCATCATCGTGGTCAACAAGCCCAACAACATCATCATCATCAACAACAAAATGAAATGTTTTCACCAACATCGGGTAATGTTAATGGTATGCTATTGCCATTTCAACGTGTTCAACCAGTTGCAGTGCCAAGTCGTAATTTAGATGTTGTACCATCGTTAGCTGATCCACGTCGTCATATAGCTGGCGGTGGTGTTGGTATTAATAGTGGTAGTGGTAGTAGTAGTGGTGGTGGTGGAATTGGTTTAGGATGTTCACGTAAACGTGCTGTCGACAATGCAATTAGCTTAGATTCAGATACAGTTTTAATAGATGAAAGTATATTGTCATTATTATTAAAATTACATTCACAATTAAGTGGAACTTTAGATAGTTTTTCGTTAGAAGATCAAAATGAAATTGATGATCAACATCAATGTATTAAAAACGATGATATTGATGACAATAGTGATGATGATGATGATGATGATAATGATAATAATGTTGAGGACACTAATTTTATGGATATAGATTTTGACATAGCTGGTCCATCATCAAATTACGTTAGTGATGATACAGCTAAAAATTTAGATAATCAAAATATTTCTTCAACTAGTCATTTACGTAATAGTAATAATAAAAATAGTAATAATAATAATAATAATAACAATAGTAATAAGAATAATAAAAATCGTCGTATTAGAATATCTGATTCACGGATTGGTGATGGTCCATTTTTTATTGGTAATTTATTACGTAAAATAGCTAAACGTAATTTATCTTGTGCTGAAAATATTAATCAAATACGTCAACATTTATGGCCACACCAAAGAGAAAAACAAGCTGAACAAAAAGCCCGTGAAGCTAAAGAAAAAGAGGAACGTAGTAAACGGGCACGTGAACGACAACAAAAATTAATGCAAGAATTTGCTAATAAACAAAAGAAATTTATGGAAATGGCAGCTAATGAAAATATGGAATGCGGTGGCATTGGTAGTGCTGGTGGTGGTGGTAATATAAATGATAATAAATTAGATACTGATGATGATGATGATGATGAAATTGAACAACCACATGAAAAAGAATATGATTGTATTATATGTAATCGGACTAGTTCATCTACTGAAGCAAATCCAATTGGTTTAGTTGTATTAGTTGAATCAAGTGGTGTTGTTGGCCATCGGCGTATATCAATTGAACGTTTAAATTTACCACTTTGTAATGATGATGCTGATATATTAGAACATAATACCCGATTAGCTATTGAATTTAATCGACGTACGGAAATATTAAGTATGAAATTTGGTGAAGAATCATGGTATTTATCAAATAATTTAGCATATGAATCTGGAGTACATGTACAATCATGTGGCCATCATGTACATTTAACATGTTTAGATGCTTATTTAAAATCATTATATCCAGCACAACGACAAAACATTCATGTTGAACGTGGTGAATTTTATTGTCCCGTTTGCCGGCAATTATCAAATTCTGTATTACCATTAAGTCCACAATTAGATCGTTTAACACCAATTATTAGATCTGGTCAGCATTCATTTGAAACACTAGTCAGCGAATTAACAAATTTAATTAAAGAAAATGAAAAACCACCGGTAATTATTATTTATAATAAATTTATAAAAATTGGAATCGGTTCAAAATTATTGACAGCCGTCGCTATAGTTCATAGAATTCCGACACATCACAGATTTCTAACATGCGGGAATTATGGTGTGTCGGGATTTTACCTATCAGTATTGTGACTATCGGGATTTTGAACTGGTCTTAGAAAATCAAAATTGTTTTATAAATTTCGTATAAATAATTAAACTATTTTTTATTTTGTAGACTTCAACGAAACTTTCTGAAGCTATGGGTCGAGCTATGGAAGATATGACAAATATAACACATCGTAAATCAAAACGAATACCACCAACATTTCGAAGTTTATTTTTATTTGTTACTTCAATAGCGAGAACAAATTTAGAAGCTGAAACAATTCAACGTGGTGGTTCATTGTGTTCTAATAATATTGTACGATATAAACCAAAACGAGAATGCATAGGTAAAATTTCGGTAGCATTAAATAACATTTATAAATTTATATTCAAATTCTTTGTTTTGTAGTTCCTTTATTGCATGTTTTATCCGTACATGTAAGAGTTTTAGTTGAATGGCCATTATGGCGGTCATGGGCCTCTCTGGCTGGTCTTCCAATTACAGATTCAGCAGCACCAGTGCCTTCACATTGTAAAGAGTTTATACCTAGTCTACTGGCAGATCCAACAGCACTTTTAATTAAATTTATACTATTAGCACCTTTACATTTAGATCAAGGTTTGTGTTTATTACTATTTAATTTAATGACAATAATTTTTACTAATTTTTTTTTTTTTTTTTTTAGTATATTTTACTTGTATTGTAAAAGTTATGTATAATTTACTTTATTATCAAGTAATTGTACAATTATGTACAACATTGACTGATTTAGAATGTGATGAAATTATTGGAAAATATTCAAATCTGCCGGATTGTCCAAATAATGGTGTACAAAATTTAGGTGCCGCATTATCATATATATTATTAAATACAAATCGTTGTCGACATTTAAGACGTGAATGTGTACCAATGGAAGCACCACCCTCACCATCACGATCATCTGTACATTTAAGTGCAATGGAACAATATTTACAACGTTTATGTTTACCATTTTTACGTATTGCATCATTATTGCGACACCATTTATATCATCAAGAGTTACCAGAAATATCAACAACACAATTAGAATTTGTGCGTTTAGTTTATTATTTAGAATTGGTAACAGAAAGTATGGATTGGGAATGTTTTAATGCAGCTAAAGGGCTTTGTTTTATTAATGGTACTGAAAAAACATTACCAAAATTTTGGTGTGAACAATTAATGGATATAAGACCACCAACCGATCCAATACGTGATCTAATTATGACTCAACATTTTACATGGCAACAACCAAAATTATTAAATTTGCCTAAAGAATACGAAAGATTATTTACAGTATGTTAAAATTTAAATTCTTTTTCTTAATGATATTAATTTTTATTTTTTATTTTTCAGTATTATCATGAGAGTCCATGTTTAAATTGCGGCAAAGTTCCAAAAGAAAGTTCAATTTGTTTATTATGCGGTACAATAGTCTGTTTGAAACAGAATTGTTGTGTTGAAAATGATTGTTGTGAAGCTGTTAGGGTAAATATATATTTGAAAAAAAAAATAGTATAATTAAGGGCCGTTATAAATATGTTGTTAAATATTAATATTTTACATGAAAGTTTCTTATAACTTATAATGTAATTGTTTCAATTATATTAAAATGAATCTCCATTTTAAGCATCGCTTTTTAACTGGGTAACGATATATAAAGTGTCAAACATTAATTTTGATTTTGCTTTTTGCATAATAAATAGTTTTAAATTGACAAACACATTACCGATATATTTCAATTGGCTATAGCTTTATTATGAAATACGAAAGTTTAAACATTTCATTTATTATATATTAATATTTAAAAGCCTAAAATCTTTATACAAGGCACTTAAGTGACAAATTTGTATTTAAAAATATACTATATATCTATTTTTCTTGTTAGCATGCTGTTACTTGTGGCGGTGGTATTGGTATATTCTTAGTTGTTACATCAACATACGTTATTGTTATTCGAGGCAGGCGTGCTTGCTTATGGGGATCATTATATTTAGATGATTTTGATGAAGAAGATCGTGATTTAAAGTAAGGCTATAATAATTAATTATATAATTTTTATTTTTAATTAATAACATTATTTTATTGTAGACGTGGAAAACCATTATATCTTAGTATGGATCGTTTTAATTTACTTGAATCTCAATGGTTATCACATCGATTTGCTCATACAAAACATACTTGGGTATTTCATCGTGATTTATTGTAAATAAATATTAATACAAAATTTAAATTAATACATAAATATTAAAAAAAATAGTAACTATTTTTTTTTTATTTTCTTGTAAATTTATGTAAACTCTGCAAAAGTAAAAAAGATAAATTTATTTTGAAAAATTAATATTATTAGAAAATCCAAAATTATATAAAATATATATATATATATATTATTTGATTTGTTTTCAATTTATATATACAATATTTAAAAAAAAAAATAATAAATCTAAAAATGAACTCAAGTATATTTTTAAGCTAAAAAAAATTAATTAACAAAAATCTATTCAATATAACAATATTTTTATTAAATTTCTCTGGTTTATATTATATTTAAATAATTTTGACAAAAACAAAAATTCATTAATAATTAAATTTATAATATGATAATTTACTTTGTGTGATATTCTAATTTAATAGACTTAAATAAATATCGCTATTATTATTATTAGCTCACAAAATATATAAAGAAATGCTTTATATAACAAACAAATTGAATTAAAATATATATATAATGAAAAAATAAATATACAAATTTAAAAATATTAAAATTTTAAATAAAATAAAATTTCTGTTTATTAATTTTTTTTTTTTTTTTTAATTTTGAAATTATCAATTAATATTTAACTTAACTTTTAGTATAAACAATATTTAACTTAATTATATATATAAAAAAAAAGATTTATTATATAAAACAAAGTAATAAATTAATACGTACTTGTGTATATGAGAATTATAATAAATATTTTGAATTTGATTAAAATTTTATAAATTATAAAATATATATATATATTTTTTTTACGGAGAAATATAAAAAATTCAATTATATATAATATGTTGTTGATTTGAATGAAATTAATGTAAAAAAAAAAAAAATATGAATACAGGAAAGTGGGTAGATGGTCCCGGTAATTTACTTAATTAATTTTGTACTTCATTTAAATATTTTTACAATTATAAAATTTAATATTTGCAGCTAATTAACTACAAAACAAAACATAGTTTAGCGTAATGTTCAATTATTGAATGAATGTTAATTTACTGGATGAACAATTTACCGAAAATAACTTCGAGGTTTTTTCTTCATTCGAGCCATTATGGTAACAAGTCCTCAATCTTTGACTATGTATTTGGCAAATTTGTAAATTGTGCACTCCGTAGATTGTAAATTCGATCAATTGTTTTATATTAATTCAGTTAAATTATATTTTAATTAATAAGTTTTTTTTAAATAATATCCAATATTGGAGAATATAAATTTTGAATCTTATAATAATTTGACAAAAGTTATAGACTAAATTTAAAACAGAAAATAAAAATCTTATACCCAAACCTACCAGCCTGTAGAAAAGTATATTATATATAAATATATTGTGAGATTTATGAATAAAATATTGTGATGTTTTCTATGATATTAACAAAAAAAAATATTTTAATATGAATAATTTATTCATAATTTTATTTACTTTATAATATACTCTTTCCTTTTTATTATTATTTACTTTCATCGCTTTTAGAATAACAAAAATATATTTAACTAATTATTAAATAATGATTACACAACAAAATATAAATCAATAATTATAGAAATTGTAAAGGACAAAAAAAAAATTGAAAATTATATTACATACTCATAAAAATAATCATTAAACACAAAAATAAAGAATAAAATAAAAGAAAACTCGTTATATGCTTTGAAATAATTTTAAAGATTTTTCATTATTTATGTGATATTTTTTTATAAAATTTGATTTTACGATGAATTTCTATTTTTATCGGGTTCAGTTAAATTTTATTTAAACAAGGTTTGAATTTCAATTCATTTATGCTTATATATATGATTTATATACTTAAAAATATTGGCAGCCTATTATATCGGATCCGAGTATGATCCATGAATTTCAGTTTTCGAATTAATATCAATCGATTTCGCAAAATTGGTTAAATTCTGTTAGAGTAAATATCCTGTATTAGCAACTCTGTAAGTTTTCAAAACTAGAGCGAGATTGTATTTAAAAGAAGATAATTTATTAAGTTAAGTTTAAGATTCCAATTAATCACTGTTTTCATGATTTGTGGCGAACCTAATGATAAAATAAAGATATTATGTTACCTGATTTGGTCATGAGATAAGATAACCTTTACAAATAATATTAAAATTAAAATACTGAAATTAATCTTTCATTTTTTATTTAAGTCTTCTTAATACAATAAAATACAATATTATAGAAATTACGTACAGAGTAAGTATGTAGGTAAAAAAAACAATTGTTGCTCCTTGACTTTAAATAATGTTTAAATTTTATTTTGCATGTGTGTAAAAGTTACACACCATTAGAGTGTTACGAAATATCTAACAATTTCATAATACAATCAATAGTATCTTTTTCAAAATTGATTTTCTTAAATTCATATAACATTCTTAAATAATTCACCTTACCAGTTAGATCTACTAAATTCAATGAATTTAATTGTATATCAAAATATTGAATAATTATTACAATTTTTTGTAAACATTCTATTGACATTGTACAACTAAATTCAATATTTGGTTTTGAAATAAATTCTTTAAGACATTCTTTATAAATATCTCGCCAATTTTCTATAATTTCTTTAAAGTTTTTCATTATTGAACCTAAAATCTCTTTACTAATTAATAAATCATCTTGTTTCAATTGTTGATAAGCATTTATAATTTTAAATTGCCAAACATTTTGACTATTTGGATTTGATTTAATTTGTTCGAGAACCTAGAAATGAAATAAGTTATATATAATTAATCAAATAAATCAAATATTTTATACTTACATTTAAAAGTGATAAATAAATTGGTAAAGCATGCATTTTATCTTTTGTTAAACAATTGTAAAATAATATTACAAGTAATTGTGATTTTTCCAATTCAAATTTATTTCCGTTATCTTTTTTATTATTTCGAAGATTTAAAAATTTATCAATAAATTCAACAACTTGTGAATCATTTGAAAATGCCAACAAAGATTTTGTATCAATTTTCCAGCAACGAAATTGTTCTGTAGTTAAAGTTTGTGCCAAAAGACTTTTTAAACGATCTGGATCCTCTAAATGTGATAAACAACCGGCACGTTTTTTAATATCAATACAACCGCAATTACTTAATACTTGCCTTAAAAACAAAAATATTATATTAAATAAAATTAATTTATTCATGAATTATTTTTGTATACATACTCCAATTGATCCCAATTTCTACCACGTTCAAAACAAACTGGCCAATAATTTGAATCATTTACAGTTATACTTTTTAAAGAACTAAGTTCTGGTAGCATACATGGTGCCATTGGTAATTTTTTTATATCATTACTATCAATTTCAATACAAGTAATCTGACATAAACATAATTTACCAGTATCAATATCTCTGGGTAAAAATAATCTTGGTTCAACAGCAAGAACATATAAATGACGAAATGCTTGCAAATGATATCTGAAAAATCATAATTATTATTGAAATTACTTAATGAGTGTAAGTATATTTGAACTATAATTTAATTACCTATTGTCATTACTGTGATTTGGAAATTTCGGAAATAATGCACAAATTAATGCTGCTATTGATTCTGGTGTTCGAGAAATTGAATAACGACCAGCGCCCAAAAATAAAAATCCTAATGACATATGTATACCCATTTGAGAACCATATGTAACCTGTGAATGTGATGTGCCAATTCTTGAACGTAAGAATCTGATAATACGTAAAATTTCTAAATTTCCAGTACCAGCAAAAATTAACGACAATGAAATCACAACCAATATTAAACTACTTTCAACTGTTGCTTTACAAGCAAATTCACCAACATATTGTCCTGTCCAAGATAAAATTAATTTTATTGTTTTACGTAATGCCTTAAAAGCTATTGGATTTTCGGTACCAGCATATTTAAGACCAATACAAAATGCTGCTCCAGCAATTATATTACAGTATGCTTGTCTAAAAAGTTATATTTATAATTGTAATTATATTATTAAAAAAAAAAAAAAATTACGCATTAGCTTCATGGTCAATGTCACTTCCATTATTTTCAGGACCACGTTTCAAGTCAAATTCTAATTTTGATGGAAACTGATCAAAAAGCCATACATAATCTGGTCGTATATCATTCCAAAGAATTAAACCTAAAAAAAATTAGCTCTTGTTATTTTTTGTAAATTATTTAATTATTATTCGTTCCAAAACCTTTAGAAATAATACGCAATAATAATAAATCTGGTCGTATTAAATCAAGTAAATAACTTGTATCTGGTGGCATCATCCATTGAGCTACTGCTTTATTACCAGTATTAAAAAACATTAATCCTAGAGCTAAAGTAGCACCCGGGGCTGTAACATCAATATTAACAGTATCACCTTCGCGAACTTGAAATGATGATAATTTATATTTTTCTTTTTGTGAACCTGTGAAGTAAAATTATTGTAATTCTTTGGTTTAACAAAAAAACTCAAGTTTTTTTTACCAGTTAAGGGGCGTTTATTACCACCCACCATATAATAATGTAATGTATCGGGTAATTGTAAATCCCGAAGACCTGCAGGAGATTCACCTTGACCTAATGTAACTAAACCTAAAGCTAAACCTGCTGTTAAAGCATATGATTCTCTTTCTACACTATTCTCCATTTCTGGACCAGGCGGACGACCTTAAAAACGAATAAATTTTATTTAATTAAATAATGCAAATCTTAATGTAAAAGTATTTTTTTTACCAATTTCTTGGAGCAAAACTTCTGCGATATGACGTTTAGCTGTTCCTTGATATATTAAACCGATTCCCATTAAGGAAGCAACTTGTATATTTTGTGGTATATCTAATTCTAATGCTGTTGCTGGTAAAAGAGCTTCAATATGAACACTTAACAGTTTTGTTGTAGTATTATCCATAGTTCCTATAAAAAAATAGTTTTGTATATTTTTAATATATTTTCAAATATTTTACTACAAACCTCTATGCGTTCCTGCTATACCTAATAATAAACCAACACTTGTCATTTCATCACATTTAACTAAATATTCATATATACTCATAAATGATAAATTTTTCAAATGACCATTTAAACCCAATGCCATTAAAAAACCAGCATGTTCTGTTGGTACTTCTGTTGAATTTTTTGGTTTATTATAAACAATCCATGTTGAATCAATATCTTTAGCATTTGGTGAAATTTTTAAACCAGCAGCTACACCATTATGAAATGTTGGCCATAAACTCATATTTGGTGGAAATTCAATTTGTTGCATTTCAATTGTTGCCCCTTTAATTGGTTCTTTACCTGATAAACATAATTTTGGTATTGGCATTGATTCAGTTGGTGCTGGTATTGAAGTACGCAGTGTAAACATACCACGTCCCATTGGTAATGTCATTGTTCGAGTACATAGTGCATATAATTGTTTTTCTTGTTCTTCAATAAACTCATGATCTGACACACCTGGTGATTGTGTTATATCAATTAAAACTGGTTCAGAACTATTTAATAATCGTCGAACTTCATTTGTACGTAAATCATCCGGGAAACGTAAGCTTAATAATTTTGTATCAATATTTTCCATACCGTCTTCATCATTTGTAGTTGTTACATCAGATGATTTTGTTAATATTGTTGGATTTGTATTGTTCGATGATAAAGAATGCTCTTTTCTCAAATTCGATTTATTAGCTATTGATGAACGACTATTAGATGAGCATTTTGTATTACGTGTATGTGCTACTAATTCGGGACGTAAAAGTAATTCATAAGCACGTGACGAACAACCAATTGGTGGCGATAGACGACAATGTTCAAGAGCTTCAGCAATTATAAAATTAACAGCGGATGGTAAACGTTCAATATCTTTTCTAGTCCAATCTAAAAACCCAATTTTATTCCATTTCAGTCATTAAAATTTCACAAATATTTTAAATTATTTTTTACCCATGTTAATTAACATTTGTATTATTTGAACATATCGTGTTACATTAACAGAAATTAATCGTTTTGGCATTTTTGTAACATCTGCCGATGGTGTACCCGGAAATTCAATATTTGTTATCCAATTTTTAATTTTCATATGGCCATGGAAAGTAACTGACATCAGCTATAAGATTAAGTACAAAATATACACATATAACTCAAAAATAAAAAATAAAAACCTAAACTTACTTGTAAAACATTTTTACTTATTGTATTCACATTTAAAATACAAGAATATTTAATTATTTCACGTCCTTTTATTATGTCTAAAATTTGTCGAAATATATTCGGAACTGGTTCCAATAAAATTTGTTTATTTTGCATTTTTTGGCCATCTTCTTCCGTAAAAAGATTTTTTGTCCGTGTCAAATTTTTCAAATACGGAAAATCCAAAAAATAATGTAAACAATATGCATTTAATTGCATATCTGTTGCTAATTGATATAAAAACTGTATAGGAAGAAAGACAATTATAACGAAATATATATGTATATATATATATATATAATATAAATAATTGAAAATATGTACCTCTGCTAAATAACATAAGTAACTTGTTAATGTTGTTTCTAATTTCATTTCTTCATATAATATATGTAATGTATAGAATACGATAGGAATTTGTGGAAATAATGGTGCACTATAATCATTATGTTGAATTGAATTTGAATTAATTGAATATTCTTGACTTTTTGTATTCATTATTGTAAGTAAATAATCCCAATCGGAATCATTACCACAAATACTATCATCACTTTCATCTTTACGACGTTTTTTCGGTTCCTCATTATTGGAATTATTTGAATTCAATTCATTTGAGGAAATTGAACGACCAAGAAGTTCTTAAAACAATATTTCAATTTATTACAAAAAATATCAATAAAAATAAATAAATAATAAAGTATATAACTTTATGATAAATACCAGAAAGAACATTTTTGAAAGTTTCCCATTCCTGTTCAATACTAAAATCTTGTGATCCTGGTGCATTTCGTGCACTGTACCACTTAATAAGCAATTGAATTGATAAATCCTTTTTTAGAACTTGTCGCAATGCATGAATACATTTTGTTATAAAATGATTATCATTTAGCAATGGTAATGTTATACGAAACATTTTATCACATGAATAAACTAATGTTAATCGATTACCAGCTGGATCTCGTAAACTAAGGCAACTATTTTGATTATTTCTATATGCAAAAGTAATATAGTAAAAAAATTTAATATACCGTATTTATAAAATATTATAAAATGATGAAATAAATATTTCCTTTGTCATACACAAAATATAGTAATGAGAATATAAAATATACCTATTTGGAAATTGAGGTTGCAATGGATGGACTGGTGATAATAAATGTAATTCATCATCAAATTGTGTTTCATTTTGATGTACAATAGTTGGCAATAAGCTACTTCGTCTGTTTAAATTATATAACAAAAAAACATTTGAATTTTTATACAATTATTTTATCACATCATACAATCACCTTGGAAAATTTGGTGATAGTGAATTTCGTAAATTTTGTGTTGCAACAGTTGGTAAAACTCCACAAGATATATGTACTTTTGAAACTAATATTGGACCAGTATATAATATTAAAACACCACTTTGATCTAATACAGCAATCATTTTCATTTCCTAATAAATAAAAATATAAATATAAAAAAAAAAATATAAAAACATTAATTTGATTGCACACATTTAATACAATAGCATCTTTAGCTGGTATAGTTGAAATGATTCCAAAAATTTGTGTACATGGTGAATTAGTTTTCTCTAATCTAGCCAAATGTAATTTACCAGAACGTGGTAATAAAAAGCATAAATAAATTTGACCAATTAAATCAGTATGCATAAAAGCAGTTGAAGCAACTTCACAGAAATCTCTAAAACAAAAAAAAAAACAAAAAAATTTAAAATTAATATTTTTTAAAATATTGAAAATATTTAATAAGAATTTACTTTCCAATTAAACTTTCTGTCCAAATATGTTCTAAACAATATTCTGGCACGATTGGCTTAGACGGTTGAGTTTGTCCAATTTTTCTAATATCTTGAATTGACATTGAATGACCACCTATTGAAGATTGAAATCTTGCTATTGGTGATTGATTAGATCGACTATAACAAAAAAAATATATATTTTCAACAATTTAGTTATTGTTAAATTTATTAAAATTATTTTCTTTTTACTTTAAATTACTATTCGGACTTTGAAAAGATCGTGAATTCCCTGTAGTACATAATAATTTTCCAATTAGTGAATTTTGTGCAGGATTACTTATATTATTACGAGGAGCCATCATTGCAGTACCATTTTTAACTAATCCTATTTATCGTTTGTATTAATTAAATTTGTATAAATTCGTTAATTTTTTTATTACCTGATAATTTTGGTGAATTATGTGAGAAACTATTAACTGGTCTATTTGAATTCATAAATGCACTAGCATTACTATCGTTGGCACCTAAAATTAATAAAAAAAATGGATTATAAAAGATTAAACTAAAGTAAAAAAATACTTACAACCAACAAAATGAATTTCATCATCAGTTGCTTTACGTAATTTCGCAACAAAATGTTTACCATTTTTATTATCAAACAATAATATTAAATCATTTTCAGGAGTTGAAAATAATATGCGAAAATCAGATTCAGTTAAATAACCAATTTGACCATTTGTAGATTTATTTATTATTGGACACATTTCATCCAACGGATGTGATAATGAGAAAAATCGTGGCATTGATATTAAATGTGTTTGTATTATAGCATTAGATGCTTCTTTTTCCAATATTATACCATATTTTGTTTTCCAAACATTTGATACTGGAAATTCTAAATTTGTTATATAGTCCTCACCATTATTACAATATACACGAATACATGTTGAATCTATCAAACATATAGAAGATAATTTTTCATTATTTGTAATCGAATTATTTGAATCCTTTAAGTTTTCTGTTCCCGGTAAATTTTGTTGTGATGAAGACACAAAATTATCATGACAAAAAAATGCAAATTTAATTTTTGTGTCACATGTGAAACAAATTCTGGGTAAAACATTCCCATCTCCGCCAATACCTTTAATAATAATATGAAAAATACAATATCAAAAAGAAATAGTAAATGGAATTAAATTTCTTTAAATATTTGATTGTCGTGTTTACCTTTTGTCCAAACCGCTGTGTTACCTTTAACATATATTTCTTCTTCAGAATTAGTGTAATAATCAATCATATAAGTTGGACTTCCTGATCTACTAATATTTTCTTGTTGTTGTTTTTGTGGATAATTTGCTCTTAATTTTTTATTACTTTCTTCAAATTTTTCATAAATACTTCGTACAGACCAAAACTCTTTAGGATTTTCATCAGATGAGATATTCACATTTTGCATACGATGTAATAACATATGTTCACTTGGTATATTTAATTGTTGTTTTATTATTTGGGGCCCCGGGTGCTCATCTACCGCCTGGCGGCCCCGAGGAACAAATTCCTTAAAATAACAATAAAAATAAAATAATGTTCTTTACAACATTCATATATAATTTATAAAGAAATATTAAAAATCATTCACCAGAGGCTCTGAGGCGGCAATCATAACTTCACTAGTTTCATCCAGATTTGCAAGAAAAAAACAAAGATATTAATTTTGAAGAAAATTAAAAAATGTTTGGATTTTTGGAAACTTTTTGCCGGTAAAGATTTTTGTTATTATGACAGCTCGCAGCAATTATATTATTCACCTTTTATAGCGATTATATTCACCATAAACCAATAAATAAAAGAAAAAAAAAACAATTAAAGTTATGCAACTGCTTAATAGGTGGCGCTCAAAACAGTAAAAATGTACTATTTTATTCCCTCCGATTTTTCTAATGATTTTGTTATTTTAAAAATTACGAACTCAAATCACAGAATTACGAACTCAAATCTTTGATCTTTGATCTGAGGTTACGAAGTACTGAAATTAGCTAGCTCTATGTAACTAACGTTCTGGATTATTATAACTTTCATAGCAAAAATATTTTTTTTTTTAATTTATACGAAAAGTTTAATATCTCGATTTCACACAATACCACATTTACTGCAAAATGAGTATCGATGAGGGGATTTTGATACAGTATGATAGTCAAGACAACTGGAACATTTTTTTGTAGTGTTGTATTCCGAACACATAAAAAGTTGAATGTTTTTATGTTGTCTCAATTCTTTTACAAGTTTAAGACCAGGAACCAGGACTTCTAATATAACCACGGATAGGACAAATATAGCTTTGTTTCGCGTTTCCATAAAATACTGTTACAAGTTTTGCACCTCTGACTAATTTTTCATCAATTATTTTTAAAAAATATAAGATTTAAAACAATAACTGATTAAAATGTAATATAATTTAAGATAAATAGATTGAAAAAACAATTGTAAAAATTAATAATATACTATTTAGAGTGTTCCAAAAGAGGACCATTAAAGATAAGTCTAATTTTAAGATATATGTATCTCCACTTTATTAGATTAAGATTGTAATAATATAAATATAAAGAAAATGAATAAAGTAAAATTGCAAATCTAAAAATAAATCATCAATTATTTTTCGTAAAGTATTTTTACCACGAATTATGTTTATGCATCAAATTAAAATCGCGCGATTCGTTTTTAGGAATAAATTTTCATGGTGGCTGTAGGATCATTAGTAATACTTCTCACGGCAGCAACAAACAACCGCCGTTGTTTCTTATTCGATTCTTTTTTTTTCCTTTGATGAATAATACCGAACAAGCAATACCATCGGTTGAAATTATTTTAAATTTCAAGTTTCTAGGTAATTTTAAATAATACTTCCAGTTTACTGAAGCTGTAAAATCTGTGTAACTTTGATTGATTTCTTTAGAGTGTGTGCTTAGGACACTTTCCAACTGAACAGAACAAATTATAAAAAACTACAGCCCCGTATCAAAATGCTTCATACCACATTTAAAAGTTGGAAAGAGTTCAAAAATTTTAAAAACAAACAATCAACGTTATGCTACTGCTTAATAGGTGGCAGTATCAAAACAATAAAAATTTACAATTTTATATAAAATAAATTAGCTCAATGTACATCATTTTCCGTTTATTGTTTAAAATATTAAAAATTCGATTTTGGAAACGATTATTTAAAATGTACTTTTAATAAATAAATTTATATTTATATATGTAATTGAAAATCATCGAGAAATTGAGTAATGTATTATGAATATTTATAATTCATAAAACTTACATATTTTTATAAATCCACATAAATGGCAATTCGGAAGTACTTTATAAATAAAACAAGTAATTATTTTAAAATATATATGAATAATATATATATATTTATTGTAGATAGATACAAATTTTACAATATTTAGTACAATAATGTCTTTATCAAGAGTATAGTGTATAGTTATTACAAATTACAAAATTCCAATATTGTTACTTTTAAAATGATAAACTTTTTACATTTATGATCAATCGGAAATTATTTTATAAAACTTTTCTTGCAAAATGATTAAAGCAATGACTAGTCAACACACATTTATAATTGTTTTTAATTAATTAAATATTTTTAGAGTATTTCATTATATATTAAAAAATAATATTTCCATAAGTATAATAATTAAAATTCACACATCTATTCTTGTAATTCAATGGTCGTGATTTCTTTAAGCATATAAATTTTAATTATATTACTTTAACTTAAAATTAAAAATGTCTTTATTATTCGAAAGAAAAATTAAATTAAATAAAAACTAAAATATATATAAAAAAATATATTTGTTTATTTTTTGGTATAATTAAAAGGAAATTCTTTATTCTGTGGGTAGACTATTATTATATAGTATATAATAATTATAAATACAATTTACGGCGATCATCATCACAAAATGTTTATATAATATATGTATATATATGTATGCAATCAAAATAAATTATTTTATATTTGAATTGGCTTTAATATTTGGTTTTAGTTGTCGTATTTCTGGGAACAGTTCAATCATTAATATTTCTATAAATTCCTATAAAGAGTATATTAAATTCTATAAAATTTCTATAAAAAGTATATTAAAATATTTATAAAAGTAAAGAAAAAATAAATCTTATCTGCCATTACATATTTAATACTTACGTATAGCAATTGCTTACTGAATATATTATTTTGTAAAGCTTCAAAAACTTTCATAGTACCATGTTTTGTAGTTTGTGCGCCAATTAAATTACTTAAAACTTCTGGAATATTATCAACCAATAATGCTTTTGCAGCGATCGTTGTCATTTCTTTCATATCATCAGAACGTACTGGATAATTTGATGCTAATACACCACCAGGCCAAAATGATTTTAATGCAGTTGATGCATAATAATGTAGCATTGATTCTTCAAATAAATAGGAAATAGAATCACGAATTTGTCTATAAATAAAATATTTTTTTTCGTAAATGAATTAACTAAAGTTAGGTAATTTTTTTTATTTAATTCCAACTAAAAAAAATTTACCACTAAAAATTTACCTATTAATCGTTCTGCCATACGTTATTTGCACAAAAGATATTAAGCTTTTACGTATCCATTTAAACACACCACCCATATCAAAAATTTCACCCATCAGGGCATACAATGGTTCAGCAATTGAATCTTTACTATCAATTTCAATATGAAGCTTAGAATCGTTATCATTACCTTGTAAGTACATTGATATATCATCATCTTCTCGGTTACTTGTTAATCCCCAAAATGGATCAGTTTTATTTATATCTGAATCACTTTTAAATAATGTTGATAATGAAAACTTCGACTTTTTAGGTGATGGTGTAGACTGTTTTAAATGTTCTGATGATGGACTGAGAAATGTATAAATAACTTCGCTTTGATTTAAATGATCATTTTCTAATATAAACTAAAGAAAGTACAAAATAATTTTATAAGCGAATTTAAATAAATATTTAAGATCATATTTTACATTTAAATATTTTTGGATTTGTCCTTTGGCTTTTTCAAGTGCATTTTTATCAGATTTTAAAAAAAACATTTTAAATGTGGTTGGCAAATCAAATGATTTCAATTCCTGGCATAATGGTCGTAATTTTCGATGAATTTCCTAAAAAGACAATTACAATTAATTTAATTTATATTAATTCAATTTTCTAAATAAACAAGTCTTACATGAAATTGTGTTAATGACCGTAAAACTACCCAACCACTTGATATGTTTTCAGGTTCTGGTGTACCATCTTTGGTTCCATTCACTGTATTATTGATATCTTCATCAACATGAACTAAAATCATAAACTGTGGTATTTCTTTATCATCTGAAAGCTAATATAATTTGAGTTTTTATTAATAAGAAATAAATTTTATTAAAATAAAAAATATTTTATTACATCTACACTTTGTATGTCTGCTTTCCATTTACCCAAATGTTCACTCCAAATTTCCGTACGCAATAAGTGTGCTTCAATTTGGCGTTTTTCACCCCGTAACCATTCAACTTCTTTTTCTAATATTGATAAAACTTTTGATTCTGGTTTTACAGATGATTTTAATGCATCCAATGCTTGATTTTTATTATCTAATCTTTCTTGTATTTGTTCTAATTTATTTTTAGCATAAGTTGAATGATTTGTAAAATCCATAGCTTGTGAATCTAATAAATTACTACCATTGGTTAAATCATCTTGATTTTCATTAATTGTTGGTAATAAATTTAATGTAATATCTTTAAAATCATCTGTTGTTAATGAATCTTTAAGTAATCGAAACTGTTCACTTGATAAAAATGATTGATAATATTTCTCATCTAACGTTTTAAGTATATTTTTTTGTATATCATAAAATACATCTGGACCATTATCACCCAATAAAAATGTTTCAATTTTCTTCCGATCAGTCTTATCAATTTTAATTTCTGGCATTCGAATATAAGTATAAAATATTTCAGCACCAAATTGATGCCAAGATGATTTTGGTGAATGTTTAAGTTCTTCAACAGCTGAATAATAACCAACTAAAGCACTTGCTTTTAATGGCTCTAAGAATAATGTTAAAAAACGTCGACCAATAACTGTTGACAAAATATCAAGTAATGACAAATTCTATAAAAAAAAAAAATTTAAATAAATTATAACAATATTTTGTTAAACAAATTATTAACAACCAAATCATTTGTAAAATGACCTTCCCATCCGAATTTTATTAAATTCTTTTCACATTGATTTTTGGCAAATGTTAATTGTTGTATGTAACGTTTTAGGCGTTGTACAGCTGATTGTTCAGATTTTGTTAAACAATTGTCTTCAGTGTCCAGATCTAGACCTAGAAATTAAATATATATTTAGTAATGGAATTTTTATTATAATTTTCTTATTGAATTTACCTTTAGCTCTTTGTAGGTTTTGCATAGCTGTTGCATGCATTAAATCATTAATAATACTTGTACGAATTATGAGAAGTTCTTCCTTATTATTGGCACTATTTATAATTTTTAATATTTCTTCAAAACTTGCAGCATATTCGTAACTTCTTTTATAAATAGCAGCTGCAGCTAAACGAGTTTCAATATTTTGTACAATTTTTTGATTAATATAATCCGGTGAGGTAATCATTTTAATGAGGGGAAAGAATACTAGGTATGTATATAAAAAGATGAAACAAAAGCTTACAATAAAATTAGATTATATAATGTATTTATAATAATTACTTTTATATGAAAGCGTTTCGCTTAATAGGATCTTAAGTGGTGATAGTGAATATCCTCTAGGTAATAAAAATATAATAATAATTTCACTTAATTTACGTAAAAATTCTAATTCACGATCTTCATTTACTAAATAGGAATGTGTTGAAAATACTGGCGTAGTTCCTGTTTCAGCTCTGAACGTGAATATAACAATAAAAAAAATATTAAATATTTGTATATTCTATTTTCGAGATAATAAGTTTTATAATAACTATTGGATGTTAAACAATATACAGGGTGCCTCATAAATTTATTTCTTAAGGCTTATGTTACACAACGAATTATTTCAATACCAATTCAAATCAAATATATATTCGTTCTGAATTTTTAAAAATATGCACTGAAAGTCCTAATGTTAGGTAAAATTTGAAATTTTTTTTTTCTCAACTTTTTTTTTATCTACCCTGCATTCATTTAAATTTAACATTTCTAATTGGTTATTTAAAATCCGATAAATAATTTAAATTTTATAAATATATATTTCGTATTAAACATTACAATTTAAACTTACGCTCTTGCACCAGCTATTCGTATTTTTTCAAGATGTACAGTAATTCGATTTACCATATCAACAGCAATTATTTTAGCTGCATCAATTTTAATTGCTCGTTCTCGTAATTTTATTATAGCATTCCACATATCCTCTCGTAAAACATCAGTTAAATTTTTTGGTTTTGTAACAACATGTCTGCAAACCAAATGTCATATTTTACAGTAATTTCATAAATAATAAATAATATATTTTACCCCAGCCATGGTGAAATAAAATCTCTTAATGTATATTCAATAATTTGTAATAATTGTAAATCAACAGTACGACCAAATATTAATGGTAAATTAGATGGACTAATTGGATTTGGTGGATCGAAAATATGCGATCTAAAAAAAAAAAAAATAGAAATGTAATATGTAATAAACAAGGTTTCTTAAACTTGAAAATTTAAAGTTCAATTTCAATATAATAAAAACATGAAGAAAATCAATAATATTCTCATATATACTTAGTTGCATTGTATAAAATATTTAATGGCTGATGATTAATTTGGGGTGGTGGTTTTGATGTAACTATATATTGAATATAAATTGTTCCAGTTATAGCTGAAAAAAAAGAAATATCAAAAATAATTTAATTCTATTTATTTTTCACTATTTAATATATATAATAAAAATGATTGTCTACACTGGTCACTGCACCATTGACCTTATTGATTATTATTATATTTTTTTTAGAGATTAGAGACATCTTTTAGTTAAATTAATATAAAAACACTTACCGCCACAAATCAAAATAATTGAATATAACGCAAATAAGAATATGTAGAAAAATGTTGGATAATAATAAATTATAGCAATTAAGGCTGCGAAACTACCGCCAAGCCAATATGTTAAATTCATTATTGTCTTCTTTGGTATGCTTTTTTTTTACATTTATAATTTTAAACTTTTGAATTTTATTTCTTCTATAAATTGCGACATAATTTAGGATCATTTCTTTAATTACATTTTACAAATTTTAATTTTAATACCTCATTTATTTAATATTAATAATTATATTTCTTATAGAATGTTATGTTTTTTCTGTACTAGTAAAATAAATTATGAAGATAGATTGACAGCAAGCAATAAAATATATATATTGTTGATTTTACTTTACCCAAACAGATTTTTTAATAGTTGGCAGGGTTGGAAAACTAAATTGTTCTTAAAAAAGTTTAAAGAATATGGAACTAATCAATTAATTTTGAATAAATTTTTTCAGAATTGCTATTCAATGAGTGATTGAAGTTTTTTTCTTATTCTGATGCTTTTAGAAAAAATAGTATAATTCAGAATTTAATTAGTTTCACTGATGATCAATAATTACTGCGGAAAGAATCCAAGAACATTTGATTGCATATTATTACGTATCTGGCACATTTCAACGAAGATAATTTTATTAGCATTTAGTGAGTAAATAATAATTATATTGCTTAGAAACTTTATTAAATTTTAAAGTGAAATAATTTGAATTTAATATAAACAATTACACAAATACACAAAACATTTTTTGAAATTGACTCGCCATTCGCCTCACTATTCGCACTTCGACTTGACGGACGAATAGCCCTTCGAAATTTGGTATCATTGAAGTGTTATAAACACATTATTATAAAATTGTGTTAGAAAAAATATGAAAAATAATTTTTTAAGACCAAATTTTTTATAAAAAACATCTAATCTCACTTTAAAAATAATATTTAATTTTATCACCAAATGTTTTATAAAAATTATAAAATCTCACTTTAAAAAATTCGCTAAATCTCGCCGGAGAGTGTTTGGACGGATTCAACCATTCCATAATCCGTACTGTCAACATAGTTAAAGCCAGGGCTACATTGTTTCGATCGGTTCAGTTTCGATTCGTTTCGAAAAGTTCAAATTTGAACTCTCCATATATTTTATATGGGAAATCGATTGAGTGGACACATAGGTCGAATCGGAACGAACCGAATCGAAAGAGTTTGGAACGATTTGAATTTTGCGAATCCAAACTGAAGGAAATGTCAAGAGAAATGAAATTTGACTGTTTCAAAAATAACAAAAACAACATATATGTGGTTTAATCGATTGCGATCGGTACCTATGTGTTCAGTCTACTTAAGTCTACTTAAATTCCAATCGTTCCAAACTCTTTCGATTCAATTCGTTCCGATTCGACCTATGTGTCCACTCAATCGATTTCCCATATAAAATATATGGAGACGTCAAATTTGAATTTTTCGAAACGAATCGAAACTGAACCATCGAAACAATGTAGTGCTGGCTTAGGGTTAAAAAAAATTAATCCGGCGACGATGCAATATATGCAAACAATTTTACTGTCAAAATTATCGTATAAAATTTGAAAACTCCTTGACATTCACATTGACAGACGAAACAACCTATCAACCACTTTTTTTATAACAAAAAGCGCCGGTCCTCGTTCTTTTTAATTATTTCTCTTTAAACGAATTTTAAATTCATTAAATTATAAAATGTCTGAAAATTCGGATTGGGCTAAAAAAGCAGAAGATCAAGAGATTTCCAATTTAGTTGACAAATTAGATTTAGAGCGCAAAGATGAAAAAGAATCAACAACAGCAACAACAACCAATGAAGTGAAAGAAATTGATAAATCTTCAGCAGGTGCAGATGGTGAAATAGCTGCAACTGCAACCCCAACAGCTGGAGCAAGTGGTGGCGAGGAACAACAATTAAAAGGAGATTATGAGAATTTAGCAGATACAAGTTTACTTATGAAAATTATACGAAAAGGTTTAGTAGAAACTAAATTAGATTTAGAAATTCAAAGAAAAGATCCAACATCGCCATTATATTCGGTTAAAACATTTGAAGCATTACATTTAAAACCAGATTTATTAAAAGGTGTTTATGCGATGGGCTTTAATACACCATCAAAAATTCAAGAAACTGCTTTACCAACTTTATTAGCTGATCCACCACAAAATATGATTGCACAAAGTCAATCGGGTACTGGTAAAACAGCTGCTTTTGTATTAGCTATGTTAAGTCGTGTTGATACAGCTAATAATTATCCACAAGTTGTTTGTTTATCACCCACATATGAATTAGCTATACAAACTGGTGAAGTTGCCGCTAGAATGGCACAATTCTGTCCTGATATTAAATTAAAATTTGCTGTACGTGGTGAAGAACTATCACAAGGGACAAAATTATCTGAACATATTATTATTGGTACACCGGGTAAAATAATGGATTGGGGTTTAAAGTTCCGATCATTTGATTTAAAAAAGATACGAGTATTTGTGTTGGATGAAGCTGATGTTATGATTGCTACACAAGGGCACCATGATCAATGTATACGAATCCATAAACAATTATCAAAAAATACATGTCAAATGATGTTCTTTTCAGCTACATATGAAAAAGAAGTTATGGATTTTGCTCAATATATTGTACCAAATCCAATTATAATACGTTTGAAACGTGAACAAGAATCTTTAGATAATATTAAACAATATTATGTTAAATGTAAAAATCAAGATGAAAAATATTCAGCAATACAAAATATTTATGGTGGTATTACTGTTGGGCAAGCAATAATATTTTGTCATACTAGGAAAACAGCTGGTTGGTTAGCTGGTAAAATGTCGTCAGATGGTCATTCTGTTGCTGTATTATCTGGTGATTTAACTGTTGAACAACGTTTAGCAGTATTAGATCGTTTTCGTGCTGGTTTAGAAAAAGTTCTAATAACAACAAATGTTTTGTCACGTGGCATTGATGTTGAACAAGTAACAATTGTTGTTAATTTTGATTTACCAATGGATGGTAATGGTAAAGCTGACTGTGAAACATATCTACATAGAATTGGTCGAACTGGTCGATTTGGTAAAAATGGTATTGCTATTAATTTAGTTGATACTGATAAATCAATGAATATTTGTCGTACCATTGAAAGTCATTTTCAAAAGAAAATTAATTTATTGGATGCCGAAAATTCAGATGAAATTGAAAAAATCGGTACTTAAAAAAAAAAATTTCAATATATAATAATTATTAATAAATATACAGTTTTTTAAATTTACATGTTACAAAATTTAAGATTTTTTATGTATAATTATTATTGTATTTTTGTATTAATTTTTATTTTTGATAAGTTTAAATGTGTTATATTTTCTTTTATATATATACGCTTGACAGAAATCATACTACAAATTTTTTCCATTTAATTGTAATTTTATAAATTGTAAACAGAAAAATAAAATAAAATTGTTTCTAATCAAACTAAGATTATTGTAAACGGCCTTAATGCCTCTTTAAAATTTAATCAGTTTAGTTTTTTTTCTTGTGGTTAATGAGTTATAGTTTGTTCGTAAGTTAATGGCAAATTTTAAAACTTTACAATGAAAAGAAACATAATATAAAAACATTATATTATTATTATTAATTCATATTTTATTACTTAAATCACAGCTTCTAAAATAAGATCCAGGTGTGATAGGATCTACGGAATGTTATTTACTAATGTTTTTTTTTTAATTATTTGAGGTTAAAATCAACTTTTATGGCAAGTTTACATACGGTTTGTAGAAGGGATATACATATATTAATTTAAAAAAAGCTGAACATGAACAAGTATTTAGCAAATTTGAAGAATTTTGCTAATTTTAACTATAATTTTAGAAGCTTCTGTTTAATTTAAAATTCAAAATAATGAAATATTGCAATGATTTAATTTAAGTGTAGGTACAATGATATGCACACATTTAAATATTTTAAAAATCGTAATCCGTGTCCTTTTTTGAATTTACCGATTTATCCCTGTCTAAAAGTAGTGTAAAATGTTTTAACTTAAATAAAGTTGGTGTTCTGGTGATTCCTAGTTGTTGTAAACGTAAGTATAAATTAAAAGATCCTTGTGTAGCTTCACAATTTTATTACAAGTTTATTTGCCACATATCACAACATAACTGATAGGTAGATTAATAAGAAAACAATTTACTATCAATAATTTAAACTTTTTACTAAAGTTCGCTTTATATATATATATATAATTAATATTTGATATTTTTAAACTATAATTATCGCGCGCTAAAATAAAATGTCACTTTTCGTACCAATTTTTTTTATCCATTTAATTGTCTTGTCTCCTTTTATAAGTTAACATTTTATTTAATTGCCAGTGTATAAAGATATTTCGGTACTTTTAGAAGTGAAAAAAATAATTATGTTTATGATAATAAAATAAACATTTTGACTCCTTCCTTAAATGTTAATAAATAAATATATATACAAATACAAGATTTTTAAATAATTTCTAATTTCAATTAAAAAAAAGATCAAATATCTTAACTTTTGTAAGTTTTTAGATTTAAAAAATATGAAAATGTAGGGTTATTAATTATAAAAAAAATATTTTCTATTTAAATAAAATATAATTTTATATGGAAATCAAAACTAAAGTGGTTTTTTTAGTGCGGTTGTGATTGTGATAATTATTTTGAAGACTTTTATTCATATTCATTCAGCCATTTTGAATTAGTAGGTAAATCATCGTTATATTAAAATTTTACTTATTTTTTTTAAATTGCCTTAAGATTACCTCGAATCTCACCTCCTTATACTAAAGAGCTCTAGTGCAAACTTCAGGTAACTTATATATTAGTCAGTATATATTTTAAAATTTAATTTTAAACTACGTTATTCGTCAAATAACAACCACCATCAAATTTATAGGTTAACATGTTTTACTATTCTTAGTCTACCTTTTAACTTTACTGGAAGTACTAGTGCTAATCGCACTAACTTAGTGTTTTTTTCAAGATCAAATTATGTATATTTATTTTTCTAAATATATTTTGTACAAGTTCAAGTTTTCGGTAAAATCTGGAAAAATCTGCTGATATAATAACATGATTGCTTTATTCTGATACGCTTGTTTTTATACGTGTAAAAATTAATTATAATTAAATATAACAAATTCAATAATTATTTTTCATGCTAAAATTTTAGGAGTAATTAGTTTAATATTATTAAAATGTAATAAAATATTAAGTAAATTAAATATATCAAAACAATTTCAATATAATGTTCTACTTAAGTCAGAATATTTTTTTATAATAAATATGATATCGTTTATTTGAATTTAGAAAACGAAATGATCAGAAAACTCATTCTGGTTTTTAATCTTGAACAGATCGTTTAAAAAAAAAATGTCGTACATAATATTTTAAAATTAAATAAAATATAAATAAAAAAATCGTTTTATTGTTTCAATTTGCTTAAACTAAGTTAATTAATTAAAATAAACCATATTACATAAAAATATTTATGTAACCAAAATCAATATTCTTTTCTTAAATTTATTTATCAGAATCTACACCGGCATCAAGAAAATCATGAAGAACTAAATTTGCTTTTTTGGGAAATAATTTTTGAACACGATCTACATATAGAAAATGTTTTGGCACAGAACATTCTTCAATTCCACGTCTTTGTGAACTGATAATTGTATCGGCAGCTTCTTCAGGTGTTACTAATTTCATAAGTTTTGGAAAACGCATACGTGGTTTTTTACAAAGTCCAGTATCTACCATATATGGATATATTGTAGTTAATTTAATCTAGAAAATAATTAAAATACAAAAAATATAAAATTCAATCCAAAATATAGGAATATTGGAATTTTTACATTTGATAAATCTCTGGTATCTGATCTAAGTTCTTCAGCTAAAGATTGCATAATGCCACGTACTGCAAATTTTGTACCACAATAAGGAACTATATTTCTTATACCAAAAATACCGGCACAAGATGATAACGCTACTATATTACCTTTTCTCTTTTCAATCATATCTGGTAGGAAACATTGAATTAACTATGAAAATAAGAACAATGTTTTAAATAAGTTTTAGAAAAACTAAAATTTTTAAATTCATACCCAAAAATGTGCCATAACATTTATTTCAAACATAAGTCTTATTTCAGTTTCTGTATGTTGGAGCAATGGATGACAAGGCATAATACCAGCATTATTAATTAATATACTAACACTACCAATATCATTTTTAACCTTATCAGCTACTTCTATAATATTTTCTCGTTTCGTAACATCACAACTGAAAAAATATATGAAAATATAAATAATTTTGTTTTTAATCTTTTTATCCCAATTAAAGTAAATGTTAATTTTCCAATTTTGAACGATTTCGAACAATTTTTTGGAGAGTGTAGTTAGTTATTCGAGTAGTTTAATTTGATTAATCATTATATGTTAATAAATCATTTTGTGTAATAGAATTAGTAACAAAATAATTAATTACATATCCTTTTTAGTTTGAATTTATTGTGTTATTTCGTTCTGCACTAAAAACTATTTAATGAAAATTCACAAATTCGAATTTTAGTTACTTGCACTAAAAAGATTTTTAGTTTTCAATAAACGTTTTTATTTCGAAAGACAGATTAGTAAAAAATGTGAAATAATTTCCTAGCTTAACAAATTGAAATTTCAAAGATTTCGAATCCAACTAAAAAGTGAATGGAAATCATTTTGTAAAAAATCTTCTTTGCCAAAAAATACCATATATGTATGTATGTAAATATAAAAAAAAAGTTTTCTGTTCCGTATGCGTAAATAGGTATGAAAAACGTATGAAAACTGCGGATATAACCGAAATTGTTGTAAATGAAATCGCAACCGGAAATGATTTATTAATTACGGTCTTATTCTTTGAAGGAAAATAATAAAACTTCTTACATATAATGATATGCTTTTCCTCCTTCATTATTAATTTGCTCAACAGTTTCTAAATTTCCTTTTTCATTGATATCCCAACATACCACTTTAGCACCAAGCCGACCATATTTTAAGGCAGTTTCTTTACCAATACCATGAGCTGTACCAGTTATCTAAAAAGTAAATAAAATCATATAGTAAACTTTTTTTTTTGAAAAATAATTAAAAATATAAATTTTGTGAAATTTTTGACTAACCAAAACGATATCATTCTTAACATCTGCTTCCTCTTGTGTTAGGAATAAATTAATTATTTGCTCGAATGTATAATACCAAAATTTAATATGTACTAAAACAATATCAATTAATAATATAAATAAATTATATAAACGAACAGTAATATTTGGTTCATCATCTTCATTTTGATTTAATTGATTTCTGTAAAAGATAAATAAATAAAAATACATTAAATTAATTTTAATAAGTATAGCTGTAAACAGATAACTTTTTTTAGTATCATTGCCAGGACCGTTTTAACAAATTTAAGCGCCCTGTCCTAAACAAAGTTAAAACGTTTCTCAATTTATAATTGCAGTGTGATATGCTGCAATGCATTAAGTTTCGCATTAATTTTATTCATATAAAAATTAGTAAGTCGAAATTTCAATAAAAATTTCATGAAACCTTTATCATTGTTATTGAGGCTCTATATGTTGCCAAATAGGGTGAACATAAAAACTTAAAATGGTAAATCTAATTAACCCAAGTTTAAAATTAAAAAAAAATATACTAACATTTTTTATTTCAAATATATAACCACACAAAAATCAACATTACTTGGTTTTTTAGGCGACTTCGGAACGATGGCAAGGGCTGTAGCTGTAGCCCATTTAGTTGAATGGATACGGAGGATCTAATCATTGCCCTGAAAACCGTCATGGAATTGAAACTAGGATAATTTTATCCTTTCTCTGTTTCATATTTCTTTGACGAAGTATTAATTTACTCTCTAGCTTTGACTGTTACGAATCAGGGGATCAGGGCATGGTTGTTTGATATTATGGTTATTGTTTTTATGATTATGAACATACCTCAAATAAATAAGAGAAAAACAATATAAATATTTATGAATTTCTATAAAATTTAATATGCGCTTTAAGTTAATCTTTTTTAATCTTATATTTTTGAAGTCAAAGTCGAGGCCATAGTTTAAAAAGCTTTACTGATGTACTCTGATGCCTTTGTTAAAAATAGTTTATTTATTTTAAAGAATTCTATAAATATATGAACATTTAGTCTACTTTATTCATAATTTTCGGTAATACATACAATGTTTCAAGTTGCAAATTGTGACCTTATAAAATTAATTGTTTTTTACCTTATCAGTAAAATGAATGAATAACTTTGTACTTTTGATAATACCTGTAATAATTTTATTGGAATTTTACAAAATAAATCATAAGTAAATAAATTGATAAAATAATTAGAATTAGTTTAAATATTTGAAAATTAATACATAAATAAAAACAATTTATCTAAAAACTATACAATTACAAATAATGGAATTTTTTTTCAGATTCATATTTTTTTATTTTGTAATTTAGTTTTTTTGATGATAAAGAAAATGGTTCAGTAGATCAGTAGAACTGTTCAATTAACAATTAAAGTTAAAGTATACTTTTGTGGAATGTATAACAATTATTTTTTTCTAAAGTATTGTAGTTGTAGAGTATTCAGTTGTCAATATTACATTATGGTTTTAAAATAATGAAAATTTTAAGACACCCACGTACATAGGCCAAAGATTAGTGAACTCGATCAATCTGCAGTCGAAGGGCGCACCAGGCACCACCGCTATAGCGTGTCCACCGTTTTCATTTCTTTAAAGATTGAAATTAACTTTTCCGGTTTTAGTTTACCCGCGTTTTCAAGGTTTTCTAGAACAAAATTACCAAATTTCATAAATATTTTATGTTAGACTAATTTTATGTTAGACTAATGGAATAACAAATAGAGTAAAACTTCTCCTAGTACAAACGAGCAAACAACTCAGAAATATAGTGGCGATCGTGACGGGATACTGTCCACTGAATGAACACCTACATAGTATAGGAGTAGTTACGGCTTCTACATACAAGAAATGATGCGAAGAGTATATGAATCGGTTGTGGCTGAGCATCATGCTCATACCAAAACCCGAAAACTAGGGGTATACGCTCTGGATACTATCGAACTAATGACCCTAGAACTACCCAAAAGATGATGAACTTTATTAAAAGAACTAACAGGATTTGTGAAAGTGTAACAGAGGTTCGATATATCTCATCCAGCCAACTTAAGAAAATTATCAAATTCATAAACAGTTTTAGCTTCTCTAGTGAGCTCTAAAATTTAAGGGTACTACAATAGGCCTATCATTGCTCGCAGTGGTATTTGGGTCTTCTTGTCTAACCCTTATATGTTTCTAATTCTAATTCTCTAAGATATAGCAACAGCTACCGACTGCGGAACCATCCGAGCTAAATAAAGAGATTATACGTTTGGTCGTTTCTTTGGTCTGTCATGTCAGGAAACCAAGTCAAACAGCCTCATCTGAATGCTACGTAAGGTGGTACAATAGGCCGAAAGGACCAAGTGTCTATAAACCTCTTCTGCGTGGACACACGCATTCAGTTTTTTTCATTATAATTGATATATGTATTAATTGATTTTAACATTTTAATTTTTTTTTTCTTAAATTATGATATGATATAAATTGAGAAAATTTATTAAATTTTGTTATTTATTACACTTTTGCTTTTATTTTGATTTTCTAAATTTTTTAATCCTGAAAGTTTATGGAAATCCTTTTTGTTATATAAGAAAGCAAATCTTATAAACTTTGATATTAATTTCCATAAAAAAAAAAATATTTTTTTCCAAAATAATTAATAAAATTTATATTTTTATACTTTCTTATTATAATTTCAAAATTTAACAAGAATTTGTCCAAAAATTAATTGTAAATTGTAAATGTCTTCACTGATAAATATTTAAAAAAAAAAAACATATTTATTAATTTATTTATGTGGATTAAAATATGTATAAACATATTTATTATCAAATATTTATATGAGTAATAAACATTTTTTTTTGTATTTAAAGATTAAAAATTTCATATAAATTCAAAAATATTATTACTTTTTAAAAAAACTATGTGAATATTAACAAATATAATAATTTTCCAAGTTTTTACAATCAGTTTATAAATGGCAATAACATTAAATATAACTTTAACTTTGACCTTTAATTTATCATTATTATAATTTAATTCATATTTTATATATAAATTAATTGCAAACTAAATTAAAGACACAATTTAATTTGAAATTTAATTTAATGCAAATAATTATATCAATGTAATTCAAACAAGTTTTAAATAATTATTTTTTTATCGATTTAAATAATTTATATAATATTTATTATTAAATAAATAATAAATAGTATAAATATTTAATTTATTTGAAAGAAAAGTCTAGAAATTAAATAAAAATTTAAGATATAAAATTATAATTATTTGACTTGTAATTAATTGCAATAAAATCTAATTAATTTTTATGTATATTTTCAGAGAAAGAATTAAGAAACGTTTTTTTTTGTTAAATTAAATTAATTAATATACAATTTATTTATAATTTTGATTTTAACGAGCTATGTATGTGTGCATGGAGAGCCGAGGTATAGATAAATTTAGGTCTATTCTATACCACCGTAGGCCACATATTAGTGTGGTCGATGTATCCTCTAGTCGAAGGCTGCACAGTGCGTCGAGCCATATAATTTTTTTAATTTCTTTAATGACTTTGTCAGGTTTCTTCAAGGTTTTATAGTGAAGTTTAACGGATGATATCGTATAACATTCGCCCAGTTGTTTATCACCCAATTAGCTAGTTAGGATTCCGTTGCTGGGGTCCTAGACTAGCTTAATCAGTCCTCTCAAGCCGATGGTTTGATCTTTCAATAAAGTTCAATACGTTAGCTAGGTCTAGTGTGTGTTATTTTCAAATTAATTCAAAACGTTGATTTTATGTTAAATTTTATCCAACTGTCGTTTAACGATAAATCGTAATTTAACTATTTTTTTTTGTGATATTTCACCAATTTCATTTAAAGTTTTTATTTCCAATTCGAATTGTTCCCAGCTATTGACCATATGTTTAAACTTAAATGGTCATCTGTTTATAATTAACCTTGGTTATTTATTGATTTTAATCATGGTTATATATGGCACTCTATATTAGCACAGTTTGAAAACTATTTGATTTGATTTCTTATTTTAATTTAATTTGAAAAACGACTTTAAAAAATTCTTTATTATGAAACATTGAGAAATTATTTATTAAAAAAAAAAAAAAAAAATGTTGATTGTAAATTTCATGAATCCAAATTTTCAAAAATTTATATAATTTTAATGAATATTGTAAAAATGGAAAATTAATATTAAAAAAAATAATTCCAAATAGAAAAATGTATTTTTCCATATGAAAGTGAAAATTTTATTGTATAAATATTTACGGAGAATAAAAATATTATTCAGAGGGTTTTCACTTTCAATATTCCAGGTTTAGAGTAACACGGGTCACAGTCTAAATCAATGCAGCCATATGGCTTATTGTGATATCCCTTCTAATTATACGTAATTTACTAATAAATAGATGGACGACAGCCCACTGTTACAGTGACAGCCCACATCTTTTGAAAGGGGCGATAATATAGCTTTTGATATGTCGAAGCCGTTTAGTTGTCATATTCACACAGCCACATAGTATACAGTTAGGTTGTCATGTTCACAGAACATATACTCTTGGTCAGCACCTACACAATTGTGTCTTTTTATGATTGTAGTGACCTATGAGGAAGTCTCATTGCATTGTTGTGGCTTTCTTTATGTTCATTTGACAAGATTTTTTTTAGTAAAATACAAAATATTAAAAAAAAAATCGCAATTCACTATTATATTTTATTTGAATTAATTAATCAATTCAATTTATTAAAAACATATTATTTATCATATTATATGAACTTCAACTATAAAACATTATTATTAATTTATTATTTTAAACCCACACAATATTTAATTATAAATCATAAATAATTCCATTTAATAATGAAACAAAATTTAATTTTAATTACGCATGTTTAACAAAACAAAATATAATTTTATTATAACTAATTATTATATTTTTCTAAAATTTATAATAACGAAAACTTACACTCGATTAGCAGACATGATGAATTTGCATCAAAGTTCTTAACAAGACTGAAAAATGAATTTTGAAAATTGTAAAAAATATATAAATCTATATATATAAGTAATAAAAATATAATTATAACAAAACTAAAGATAATCTGGTTATTATCTTGTAAATATAAAATATACAAATAAAATATAAAAAATAATGTTTAAATGTGTAATTGTTTATACACGATAATAATATTTTTATTGATTAATATATAAAACAAAAAACAAAAAGTTAATCTTAAAAATATAATTTTAATGTTTTTAAAGCTACTATACTTTTATAAATATTAATTTTTATATTTAAACAGTTTTCACTCGCTTTTGTCGACAGTTTTCAAAATTTAACATTGGAAAATATTATATTAGCTGGCAAATTCATTCATAGTACATAATAATAATTTAAATTAATATCTACAGGAGAGACAAATATATTAATAAATATATATACTTTATTTACATACATTTAAAATTATATATCGTCACCTTGATACTTATGAGAAATCAAGATGAACTATAGATGAACACGAAAATGTGCAACTGATGTCTCTTTAAGAGGTCTACAAATTATGTTACCCCCGATACAAATTAAAAAATCAAAAAGTTATTGGCCCAATAGCAATAGATATATACCTAACACTTTGAAATGGAATGACCAAAACGGTTGTATTTATAATAATAACTTTTTGGGGAATTCCTTCCGATAGAAACTCCAAGTTAATTTTGAAAACCAACAAGGCACGGCCAGGTTATATACGGGAATTGGAATGGTACATGCGATTCTTAAATTAATTTGCTGAAGAGCGTAGGTGTTGACACAAAATACATACTTTTATTCAGAAAATCTATGAATTTTTCAATTGGTAATCAGAGGACAATTATTTGAAAGTTAAAGGCAACATTGTTACACCTAAAATATTAAATAACTCAAATTCATCTACTGGTAATAATTAATAATATTGGAGTAATGAATCATTCGTAGTAGTATAAATCATAATTCAAATATAACTATACTAATGGATATATGGTTTGTTGGTTTTAAAGGACAGGTAATTTCGAGACTTCCACCCACATATTATAGTGAGCCCGTTGTACTCGCTAGTGCTAGTCGAACGATGCATCATTATCTATTGGATAAAAATAAATAAAGCATTTTCAAATTTAACTGACGGTTATAATAAAATTTAAAGTATAATATAATTTGTTTAGTATTACTGCCTATCCTGAATGTTGACAAGCACATAACAAGTTTACTGAATATTTGCGATGGTATTAACGTACTCTTATCTACATCTTTCTACATTTACAATTCTCCTATAGTCTTTGAAACATGAAATTTGTTTTCAACTTTGAATATTACTCAGCATGACATTTGTTTTCTACGAATCCAACATTCAATTAGTTGGAGTAATAAATAATTTGGCGTATGATGGGTCCAACTTAGTACGTTTTAGAGCTAACAACAACCAAGATATTTGGATACACGTTCGATTACCTTGTATAAAAAACCGATTTCTTTGATCAGTCGTCCTTTTCAAATCAACCGGAACTATTTTCTAACTTATAAAACTTTAATTTATTATTATATCCGATTCATAATATTATAATTAATTTAAATATGATTTAACAGTATTATAAATTTGTGCATTACAACAAATAAGAACTGATGTGACGATATGTCAAATTGTAAAGCAAAAATTTATAAATTTGTTCTATAGTTGCATGTGTTTTTTTTTTATAATATTTACAATGCCATATGCCGGGTATCTTTCTATCTAATAGACTCTCTCTATATGTACAATTATATACAATTAAACATTAGAATAACTAATGATGAAGTTCATGAGTATAGTAACTTATTATCTTTTATAAAATATATTAATTTGTTTTTGTTTTTAATTAAAGATAAAGACTTAGAAAAATTTAATCTATTTTTAACTGACTTAAATAGAATTTATATTTCCAAAATTTGTGAGATTATTATTAGAAGTTTTATGTTCTAAATTTTTATTTTTTTAAATTTTATAATTATGTGTACAAAAATAGAATATTTTTGTAAATGAAAAAAATACCATAAATGTTTAGAAAATTTTATTTGTAAAAATTTGATCTAATTTTTATTATAGAGATTATTATTTTATATTGTATCAAATGAATGAATAAAATTATGAGCTGTGTGTCGCGCTTACAGTTTTAGGCACTTAGGTTCTTAGCATTCAGATGACGCTGGTTGAGATAGTTTGATGTTTTAACAGACTGGTTCCCCAGTCGGTAGCTGGTGTTTGCGATCGGTTCACAGACACTGAATCTTCTTAGATATTACTGAACCTCTGTTACACTTTACCCAAGCCGTTTAGTTATTTTATTAAAGTTCATCATCTTGGCTAGGTTGTAGGGTCATTAGTTCAGTAGTATCTAGAGCGTATGGTCCTAGTGTAAGAATTCTGGTTTGAGCACAAACCGGATATTCACACAAGTAGTGTTCAATCTAGTCTTACTCTTCGCAGCATTTCTTGCATGTAGAAAACATAAAAACTCCTTCATGTGGCGATGTTCGTTCAGTGGACAGCAACCAGTCACGATCGCCACCACATTTCTGAGGTCTTTGGTGAGGAGCAGTTTTGCTCTTGGAAAAACATTTATATTGTGTCAAATTTATAGCAAAATTTAGAGCAACTTTTTTGTCTTTACTTAAATATATATTAATTCATGATGGAACAGTGTAATTTCGATGTAGGCAATTGTTAATTTTGTAACGTTAATATTACACCTTACAAATAAAATAATTTTTAAAATTGAAATATGATATTGATCTATATTAATTTTTATAATGTAATAAGGTTGTTGGTATTATATGCATTTCAAGATTTTCATAAAACTGAACTACATATTATTTACATATTAATTACATATTAAACTTAAAATGTTTACAGGAAACAGTTCCTAAAATATATTAAATCGTATTTATCTAATAGAAAATATATTTTATTGTTTAGATCAGTAATAATAATCATCATCATTTGTAGCTAATTCTGCTGTGTAGACTTCTTGGTACCTTCCATGTGATCTATATAATTAAATGCAGATGATATGAAATCTATAAAAAAAATAACCTCTTCAAATGAATCATATGTCCTACAGGAAAATTTAAATAAATTTTCTATATGTTGCCAGTAAATTTTCTCAAACTTAATGTTGGGAAGTTAAGATATAACAGTTGAGAAAGCTGAATCATTTAAAAATTTAGGAGTTTTTTTTAAAAACTTAATATCAAACTACACTACAATTACATTAGAAATAAAACAAGCTTGATACTAGGATTAAAAAAAAAGGTGGTCATTAAAAAAAAAGTGTGTGCACTTTTTCTTTTAGATCATTTTAATTATTACAATCAATTTAACTCGAAACTGAGTTGATGTCGTATGGATCTTCTATGCAGAACTCAACTGACGAAATTTTTTGTCAAAATAACTAGTCGATGATTTTTTTATCAGGGTCGGATCTTTTTTTATTTATTCTATTAATTTTTATAAAGACAAAAATAAATAATTAAATAAAATTTAAAAAACTGTAATTATTTTAATATTTCCCAGAGTTCGTGTTTCAGAAACATGATTAGGGCAGACAATAAAGGACATCTGCAGTTTGTGTTCCAAAAAATAAGTATTTTATATATTTTTATATGTAATATTATCTAGAAAAGAGGTAACCTAATTTTCGTTAAATTAATTTTTATTTCTTTGTGATGAGAAATATATGGTAGTTCTTCTTTCACTTAACTCGTTTCTATTATTCTATAATTTGAATTTTGTTTTTATTTTATATTGTTGAGTTGAGGTACACATTTGATACATCTTTAGTTATTAATTTAAATATCAAAAGGGAAGACGTATGTTAATATTTTTCTACTAATAAAATTCATTATTTTTTAACTTATTTTTTTCAAAAGGTTTAACATAGTAAATATAAATGATTTTATAATTTTACAGCAAGTCCGGACTAAAATAAATACCTAGTCCGTCACTTACTAATTTATAAATTTTGACGGTTTGGCGAGCTAAAAACGAAATTTTTTTTAAGTTTATGCTCCTTCCATATAATTCTAATTCGTTGGTTCCTAAAGAAGAAGCTTCTTTAAATTTCGAAACCATTTCCAAAATAATATAATGTGAACAATTATGACTTTGAAATTAGTTCGTTATGAAAAATATGAATTATATTTTGCTAG
Organism: Rhamphomyia laevipes; assembly: GCA_963920725.1. NCBI lineage: Eukaryota > Metazoa > Arthropoda > Insecta > Diptera > Empididae > Rhamphomyia > Rhamphomyia laevipes. Next base: position 41,863,881 of record OY987256.1, read on the forward strand.
AAATTATATTATTTATATTTTTCTAGAATAAATAATACATATAATAATAATTATACATTAAAAAATATCAAATTTCGATGTTAATGAACAAAAAAAGAATTAAATTACATATAATTTACATACTTATACCTACGCAGCATAACTTACATACAGCATATGACAGCATATACATAATTTATATTTATAAGGTTAATATAAAAAAAATCAAGATCTATATGAAAAGTTGTAATTGTACATATTATAATAAAATTGTAAAAAATTTAATTCATTTTATATAGCAAATGATTTTGAATTTGTAATAAAAAAATCGTAATCGATTTTTATGGAGACAAATGAGATATAATTTTACAAACAATCTAGAGTTGCATAATCTGCGATTCTAGTTTTTAAAGTTGTTGTCATTTAGTTCTGGTAAGTATTGAAATATGTAATTTTAGTTATATAATTTTGCAATATAATTAAAATTATATGTAAATTTATAATTATAATTTATAATTTAATTCATATAATTATTAATGAATTTATGGAGTTTATATCGTTATAGTTATTTATTATCTTGGTTAATAATTATTTTTTATCAGTAATTTATAAAGTCTAAATCTAAAGGTTAGTTTACGAACGCATTAAATATAAAATAAAGTAAAATATAATCACAATATTTATAACAATATTTTTGTTATAATCACGTTTGCCGCCTTATCATCATCATGAAGTGATTCATAGAATAATTCTATTAAAGCAGATTATAATTAATTATTTTTCTAAGAAAATTTTGGAAATTTATTTGGAATAGTATATATATATACTAATCCATAATTGACATATAATATATACTAGACCAGTGATCTCAAACCTTGCGTGATATTTTTTAGAAACTTGCAATAAAATAATTATTGATGGAAAATGGTTTTTGTTTTTGTGATGTAATGGAATTACACAATTACCGTTACCCATTAAATATAAATTTTCCCGCTAAACCCTTGGGTTCCATGGAAGACAGTAATTAAAATTGATAAAACTAAAAATATGACATCTTTAGTTAGTATATTATCTTAAGTTGATGACGATGAGACAATATAAATTTGGTTAGGTTGGTTGGTTTTGGTTTTAAGGAGTAACAAAAACCTTCATGCACTTACACCTCGAGGGATAGCGATCAATAAATAATTTTAATTCACCTTTTTCATGAACGCATTTAGTCTAGAAGACAGTAACAATCTCTCAGCTTTCTCCAGGTCGGTCAAAAAATTATGTTCCAAGTGTTTAAATCTTTTATATATTACCACAGGGAAGTAACAGATATACGATGTAGTCTAGTATTTTCTCCTCTTCCCACACTTAAACATAATTTTCATTCAGAATATGACTAATATGTGTAACCTATCAGACGTAACAAATACTATGGCAACACCGAGCATTGTTCAGTATTCGAGCAATACCTTATAATAAAACTTAAAAAAATTATTTCAAAATATTTCTTTTTTGTCCAAACACTAAGATCTCTGGCTCTGGTCAATAATTTTCAGAACATAATTATTTTTAATTTCAGTAATATTATTTATTTTCTTAACTTTTTTAATTAACTACATACAACTGTAAAATTGTTAGATATATATATAAATATATTTTTAGATAATTTTATGAATTTGCATTATATATTTTCAAATATTTATTACATTAAGCGTGTAATGTTGAAAAAAATGAAATTGTAGCCATTTCTGATGGTAAACATTGTCCAAATGCTTCAATTAAAAGTGGCTCAGCTAATACAGTTTTTGAATAATCTTCATAAGAAACCTAAATGCAAAAGAAAAATGGCAGAATTTAATTTTTATAATTATATTTATATAGTTGTTACTTTTCCATCCTTATCCAAATCAAATTTTTTCAAAATTATTTCAACCAAATCCTTAACACCTTCATCTGGATCCTCATCTTGTGGCTGTTTAATTAAACAATTTCTTAATAATGTAAACATTTCATCTTTTGTTATAAAACCATCAGCATTTAAATCATAAACCCGAAAACAAAATGCTGTTTTTTCAGTTACAGTTCCACGTAAAAATACTGATAATCCAATCAAGAAACCTTCTAAACGTATTGGTAAACCTTCATGTGCTTTATCCCAACTACAAAATATCCTTTCCATTAAAATTTCCTCGGTAATAATATCAAATGTACTGTGCAATAATTCTCTGAAAACAATACGATCGATTCCCTTAAATATATAGAAAATATTAAATTTATTTTAAGTATTATTTGAGTTGAGTGAATTAGTGAACCTAACAAATCTAACAATTCGTTCCCTGTTTCTTATGTATAAATGTAAATAAATGTTTGAGTTATAAACAGTGGTGGGTGGTGGGACTGGATTATGGTAAATGGCCTGGTTAGGATACATACTAGTATTTTATTTAGTATATGCCATATTCATATCAATTTTTAAGTGTTTATTGCTATATAGAAAATTTAAAGGCTCAGTTTCTATCAAGAACAATTTTATTTAGCTATAAGGCTCTAACCCTTTAACTTTTAAAAATAATTTTTACTGAATTTTATAAATTTATTGCTTTTTACATTTATGTGTAGTACTAAAAGTTATGCAAATTCTTGATATTTTTTTTGTAATAGTAATAAATAATATATTTTATTTGAAGCAAATTACAAAAATTATTCGAAGTTTAACAAATTAACATGTTTGCGTGTTACAAATTAGAAATAAATTGCTTAATAATAATTTATATATAAAAACTATATTTTTTGTATAAATAAAAAGTTAATAACTCTTTAAGTAAAATGTTTTTTATAGAGGGTTACAGAATAAATAAATAATTTTGGTATGGTATATAATCGAATTCCTATATAAAAGTATTATGTTGAATATAATTGTACTAGGACTTTCCAGTTTGAATCCTGGGTTTCTCCTTAAAGTATAGATTTTCCGCTTCCCATTAAAAATTACATTTTTATTTGAATTCACTATTTAAGAACAAATTCAAATGATGAAACTGATTATAACAGTGGCATAACTATGATCATTTTGCGACCCTCTTGAGCGAACAAAATTTTAAACGAAACAGGTATCAAATACCAATGACATTAACTATTAACATTATTATTCTTAAGTTTGCAATTTAGCTTCTTGCGATACGTGATGGGGCACAGGGTTTCATCTTCGAAATTGTTAAGGTATACATTAAAATTTATTGCGAATGTTACGAATACCGGAATTACTGATCATGACCACTCTGAAAGGATCTATAAATTTTATAATTAACTCTGAATTAGTACGAATGCCCAGACCATTAGTACGAATGTACCCTGTGACTCTAAGCAACGAATTTACAGTTATTCAATAATTGTAAAGATTCTTGTTATGAATTTGCGATCTTATCAGGATTTTTTATTTCACTTATAGTTATAGAGTTACGCCACTGGATTTTAATGTAATTTAATAAGTTTAAAATAATATACATCCGAAGTTCTTCTCTTTTACACATATGAAAAATCCATTTTATATTCATTATCTGCTAAAAATTTGTATTTTTATTGATGGATTTAGAAAGTGTAGAAAATATACCTGCGCTATATCTTTCATATTTCGACCAGTTTAAGTACCCATTTCTTTTTAGACCGAAATAAATTAAAACTGGGATGGGGACGGCTAATTAAATAAAAAGAACTCCTAGAACTTGAGTTAAACTTAATCTAATAATTATAATCTGAATTTTGACAAGATTTGGCAATAATTATGTTTTATCAATTCTTAAGGAAACATTCAAATATAAAGATATTATATGCTTTGCAGGTCGATTTAACTTGATACACCGAAGCCTTAGACTTTAGAGTTTAGACAGAACCTGTTATTACAATCCTATACTATACGAATACTGTCGAATACCATAAATCAATCAGCCTCAAAATGAATTGAATTGAATTATTGTCTTCTTCTTTAGTTTTAAGGTTAAAAGGATACATAGTCCTTTATAACCTAAAAAGTGAATATAATAAATTAAATTTCAGAAAAGCCTATGACAAACAATTTTCATTATAATATTTTTGGAAAATGATAAATTCAATATTCTGTTCTCCGCATGACGTTTATATTATTATCCATAATATAAATTTATTTATTCGTTTGATATTTTACCATAAAAAAAATATACTATTTTTATATGTCGTATATGTTTAAAAAAAATGCACATATAAATTTATGAAAAATTATTTTACATATGTCATTCATATTGCATGTCCTGTTTACATAAAATACACAATTTTTTCCCAGGTATAACAAACTGAGCAAATTTACAATATTTTAATATTAAAGTTTATCTTTTGTGCCAGTTTGTTCATTTCACTATCTATAATTTATTTTTCATATATTTTATTAGAAGTAAGAGACAAATCAACTTATTAATTTAAATTACATAAAATAAACTCATTTTAAATATTTCTGATACAAAATTTTATAGAATTTGTTGTTAATTGAAATTGTCTAGTGCTGAATTAAGTTTAATTAATAAAATCAGCTATAGGGGCAGTGTTGTAAATACATATATACAATTAATTTGCACCACTCTTGAACTAACGATATTTTTCAAAGACATCTGGCAATTCACATCACATATTTTAGATGTGATGATATGCTGGTAACATCAGAGTATTGCGTCTAATTTAAAGATAAAAAATCATAATCTCACTTTTAAAATTTTTATGTTTTCAATGTGGGAGGCACAGTATTCAATAAATGGATTTTGAGGGATTAATATTTTCAACACTGAGATTGAGAAAATCTGAGAGGATTTTTTAAATACTGGTTTCCATAAAAGTTTCAGGTAGTAACTTTAAAACTTTTTATGCTACTCAAGGATCTGCGGAACACGGATGGAAGAACACTGCGTCTACAAATAATGGTTTTTATTTTAATGATTCAGTAATTTAATAGGTAAAATTCATGTTTGGACTTTACGACCTCAGCAGCATTTGCTTATTTCAGCTATACCTAGTTATGCCACTGAGGCTATATGGGACAACAAATTTAAAGTATGATTAAACAAAAAAAAAAAAAAAAAAATTATGAATAAATTCACAAATAAATTTCATATTTTTATAAGTAATTAAAAATTCAAATATTCTTTCCCATTTTGCCCACAACCCAAACAAATTTTCAAATAAATGTTTTTTTTTTGTAATTTACACTAATTTACACTATAGTTTTTATAGTTCACTTTCAATTAAATTTAAATTTTTTTTAAAATCTACAATTTATAATAGTGCAATAACATAAATTGAATTTAATTAATTTTTCATATATATACCTCAACTGTAGCATGTGGTTTTGCTATTACAGCACTTTGTGCATTCGTAATTAATGCTCGTGAAGTATTTTGACAATTTGCAACTAATTTCTTATAAATCTTGCACAAAGACTCAATTTCATCTCTAAATTATACGACATTAGTAAAATATATTTTTAATTTAATTAAAAATAATTAATTAAATTAAAATTTAAAAAACAATAAAAGAAAATTTACAAAAAATAAAAAAAAACACTCACTTTGAAAATTTAGTTCGTTTCTTTAACATTTCCATCGTTTTTGGATTTGGTTTACTACTAATATCTTCCATTTTTCTATTACGTTTATCAGAATTTGGTTGTTTATCCTTTGAAAGACGTTGTATACTAGAAATTCGTCTACCACTTGTTAAAAACATGGTAACACTTTTTAAAATTATATGGCCCGTTGTTGGGTCGAATGTAACCGTATTAGGCCTGGCGCCAGCGCCATCAAAACGTTTAGAATTCATGTTTATATATGTATATATAAATTTTGTATATATAAATATATGTAGAAATATATAGAAATATTTTGTTTGTTATTTTTCCGATTTTATTCCAAAAATAATGTAACCAAGGATAAAGTTGAACGCCTGAAATTGGAAATATAATTTTCAATTATCACACAATTTTATTAAGCACTTTCTTTTTATTTTATTTAAATGGTGACGACATTTATTATAAAAATATTGGTATAATAGGAAATTTCAAAAACGAAAAAATTAATTTGAAAATTATATGATTATTTATAATATATTATAATTATTGATAATTCTACACTGTTAAAATATTTAAAAATAATTTAAGATTGAAAAATAATTTTTCGATTTAAGTGTTCTGCTATCAAGTTCAAGTCGCTTTCTGATGGCCGATTTCTTTATTGTCGTCTAACATATCACTTGTCTGTTATGCCTGTATGTAAACGAATTAGAGTCGTAATTCTTATCAGAACGAAGTTTTTCTTATCATGAAAAATGGTATATATTTTTTTTGGAAATAAATAACTATTGAATTGTATTTGAATGCTCTGTTTACAGCATAAATCTATATGTCCAAAGATGACTCTAAATGTCATATATGTATGCAAAATTAAAGCTATTTACGAAAAACTCGGGGAATTTAAGTTTAGTGGCTGCAAATTGCTTTATCTTTGAATATAGTTGGACAAAACAGCTTCACTATTATTTCAACTCAATGTCTTATTGCCACTTTCAATTCAGTGTAAAGAAATTTATGATTCGAATAAAATAGTTATACAAATGGAATAAGAAGTTTAAACGTTGAACATTATTATAGAAAACGTGTGCTGGTGGGTACTTTTACATTTGAAAACTTGGTTGGGTATTTAAATAAATATTGTATTTTAAATATTTAATTTAAATATGTATATATATTTTTAACAGTGAATCAAAATAAATTTAATGTTTTTTATAGACAAAGCATATCATCACATCTAAAATATACTTTTATTTTACAAGTTTAGTCGATTATTTTGTTTATTTTTATAATATTTATTGTCATAAATAGAATATGTATAAACAAATGATTCATTTCTAAATTAAATTTAAGTTAATGGAAAATTTATGACTTGTAAAATTTTTTTTTTTATGGTTTTAACTTATTAACATAATGGCTTATGTCCCTGTGGAGATGCAACTATAGAACGAGAACCCACACGAGAAAATTAGCAGGCTTTAATTAGTTTTAATTTCAATATGGAAGTTACTCGAACTTAATCATATTAACAGAAACCGAAAAGTATGTTATGGTTATTTACTTTAGCTACTTTTTTATGCACAATAATAATAATGTATAAAAATTAAAATAGTTTCATAAGTAATTAATATCAGGGTTTTAAAATAATGCATTAAAAAAGTACATTTGAGCATTGAGAATGACATTCTGCACTAGTTGGTCGGTCCATTCAATGTTACCTCTGTGGAGAATTGTTATCTTCATAAGAATAAGCAGAATTTTTGATAAGATTAGTGTTTTTAAAACTGGACATAGGAACCATAATGAATCTCTCTCTTCAACCCTAAATTGCAGGAATATCTACAAAAAAGCATACAAATTTTCTAAACGCTGTTGTTTCCTATTACTAATTAACAAGTTTTATTTCTGATAAAATACATACTTAACATTTTTTATTAATATTTAATTCAAAAAACATAAAAAATATTAGAACTAGTATGCCCTCTTAATTCATTCATTTCATTAGGTTGAAGTTTAGTTTGAGATTAATATGTTATTTTAGTTCAAGTACAAAGCAATATTTTATTTTTCTTATGGCTCTACAACTCTGGATAAGCTATGGCTTTCTTGTATCTAAATTTCACCACCTTCGGCCGTTGTTTACTAATTTATTATTATCTTTAATTTTGTGGTATCACTTTCTATGTTATATTTCCATTTTGTACTGGGTGTTCGTCTGTTTCGATTTAATGTATATTTCGCCTGTAAAATTTTATTCGGTTGTTTATTTTCTATATCACTATGAGTAAATGACTTGCCCTACTTAACCCTGTGTTTTACTAAAACCAAAACGTTACATTTTATTAGTATACCACAGCGTTTGAGTATCTTTATTTGTTATTAATGTATAATATTTATTTCTATAATCTCCATTTTCCATTTTACATAGTACTTTTAAGTTCAAATAATACAAAGCTTTATTGCAATCATATATTAAATTTTTCTGTATATAACTCAATTTAACTTTACCAGTTAGCTATATAGAAAATAAATAAAACAAATTGAATGGTTCATCATATTATGGTTCTATATGTCATTTTCCTATTATATAGCAGTATATAGTAACAACCTACTCATTGATTAGAAGCAAGCATTCGGTATAGTAAATAATAAAAAGTTTTATCTAAATAATAAATAGCATGAAAGAAAATATAGGTTCATGTTTGATAAAAACTTTAAAATAATTTTAAATATTATTACAATTTATTGTTCTATTTTACATGATTGAATTCCATATAAAATTGAATAAATATTTAAATTGTAAAAATGATGTGAAAATTGTGATATAATTTATTTGAACTATACACTATTTAAAATTAATGGTCGGATTAATGATTCACCAGTGTCAGTGTGGGGGCATCAGCATAAAAATAACGTCTGTTTAAAATTTAATAAAGAAAAATTGAAGTAATATAATACCAGTAGCATTTTAGATGGTTTTAAAAGCAAACCCTTACTCCATATTGCAAAGATATTACTATTTTATTTTGCCAATTTTTTGATTATTAACTTACTAATTTCGGTTATTGTTATTAATTTTAATTAAAATCTTTTTTATATATATATATATATATATAATATATATATATAAATTTTCTACGTCTCAGAAAATTATTGGAACTACACAATTTTTTGAATTTTAGTAGGACACAGCCTGGCCATCCAAATTTAAATAAGGCCCTGGTAAGATGTAAAAATTAGTTATGCATTTACTTAATTATTATTTTTGTTATTCATTTATTTAATTATTATTTTTGTTATGCTTTTGGATCGATAATTTAAAAATTTATTATATTTTACTAAATCTGAGTATATTTCAATAAAAACTTTTTAGTTTATAAAATGACATTATCGAAAATATTTTAGTTAATATAATAATCAATATTGCAATATAAGTATTATTTTCTCATAATCCATGTTAATTTTAAATAATATAGTCAGCAATCCATCACAATATACACAAATGTATATACTTATTAACTCATCATAGTAAATTAAATTTGTTGAGCTTTTTTTTTATTACCTTTTTTAAATTGTTTTCACAAAGTAGAAATAATCGAATCACTTTTTAAGCACAATTCTTTATTCCAATTTACAAAAAACTACTAAAAACAATTAAAGTTTTCACGATAATTAAAGTTTTTATTTTATTTTTAAATCAAGATTTTAAACTTTTGCACGATAATTTAGATTTGTTTGGTTTCGTCACACTTTTTAAACTTTTCATTATTTTCAAAAATTGAAATTGGCAAAAAAAAATTAAAAAAATATGAAAACTGAGAATAAAATGGAAAAAAAAAATGTATAAATGTAAACAAGATGGTGATTACAGGTAAAGTTGCTAAGCAAAATAATAAAAATTATGTTAATTCAATAAAAAATAAATTCAAAATTTATTGATTTGCCATAAAGACAATTCGAGAATGGTACAATTAAAAATTATATCTCTGAAAACTTGTTGAAATGGAAAATAGTTTTACTTTAATAATATGAATATGACTTTTTAGACTTTTTATATTCATAAACACATTTATGTAAAAATGTTAAATAAAATTATTTTAGTATTATCAATAAATAAATTATTATAGATGTAGAACATTTTACATATATTCAAAATTCTTGAAAAATTATGCTACATTTTATATCGCCTGTTGAATTGTGGAATCAATAATACTGCTTTATTTAATAGTTTCAGCCATTTTCCAACTTTGATCATCTTCTTAAATATTACTTATATCGTTTTTTTTTTAAATTTAGAAAACTAGTAAAAAATTTAATATACAATATTGGGAATTAATAGATAAATTAAGTCCAGTATTATCTATTGTCTTCAAGTGGACGTCTTGTAAAACATTTTGCAATGTATGTAAACATAATATTTAACTCTGCAATGTATGTACTCATAAAATTTAACAAATTGTAAGAACTTTTGTAAATATTTTATACTTGCACTTCATTCGAAGTCTTTGATATAAACATTTTAATTAAAAAAATTAAAAAATTTATATAATTTTATATTTATTTTACATTTTCATAATCTACCATCAACATTTTTGTGGTGGGACAACAATTTTATGGAATTTTTGACTAGTTTTTAATACATTTACTGTACTTGCGTTAAGAAAATGTACATTTCCTGCTATGTTCATCAATGTTACATTTACAAATTTGCTGTTCTTTCAAACATAGTGTACTGTGTACTATGCCACTGCTTCTCATTGTTAATTAGTATTGTTAGCTATAGTTTTTTTTCTTCAAATATTTTAATCCTCACAGTGCCAGTTGTTGTTGGTTCTGGTCAATAAGAGTGAATTACCAATTATTTCAATCATAACTAGGTGTCTGAGGCTCTAACAAGAAGTCCTATTATGAAATTTACTTTCAAATCGTTGAAATTGTTTTCCTCTTTTTAATTTCGTTCTTATTTTGGATTATATTATACACCTTTTAACAATTATCTAAAAAAAATTAAATGTGGGAAAACGAATAGATTCTAACCGAAAATTTATATATATGTACCTAAGTATTTGCATTTAAATAATTTATAAAACTGACTTTATATTTTTTTCTTATTATTTTTATTAAAATTTCATTAAATTTTACATTACATTTTCGAAAATAATAGACTTTTTCTTATTGTATTTCATTTTTAAAAAATTTTGTTTCATTTTTATTATGATTTTTCTTTTATTTGACTGAATGTCTAAAATTTAATATTCCAATAAAAAAATGTTAAAATACAACATAATTTTTAAGTTTTTTTTTACTTGATTTTTGTTCATATTTTTGACTATATGTTTAAAAAAATTGTTCACACTCTACTAAATAATTTATAACTATAATTATTATTTTCAAACATTTTTGTTTATTAATTTTTTTTCATTCTCATTTAATTTTTTTTTTTGTTTTTAAAATTTAAAATATTTTATGTTTTGGGCAAATTTTATAATTTAATAATTTTTCATTCGGTTTTTTTTTTATTTATTACTATTTTCTATTTAAATATATTTTTTTTCTGTTTTTGTTGAAATTCTTAAGAGTATACACATTTTTGAAATTGTTATTATTTAATTATTATTACAATATTATTTATTAATTATTTATATATATATATTTATATATATATATTAAACAGTTTCGAATTTAAACTTAAAAAGGAAACAAACAATTATTATTATTTTTATTGTACTTATTTAAATAAATAATATTATTAATTCTTTATAATAATGAACAATTATTTCTTTAAATCATTTTAAAATAGGAAGACAAAAAAAAATAATATTATTCATAATTATAAAAAAAAATAAAAATAAAAAAAGTGAGGTCGAAAAAAAATATATTAATTATTCGAAAATGAAAATTTAAATACAAATTAAACAAGAAAAGAAAAGAAAAATTATTTAAAAAACACAAAAAAAAACCTTTCTTAAAGGAAAAGTTAAAATTAAATTTACATTAAAAAAAATGTTTACCAATTTTTTTATTATTATTATTATGCAAAAACAAATTGAAATAAAAAAATATATAAATCTAATAAAAAAAATAATAAATTTAATAACATTATTTCATTAAAAATATTTTCTGATTTTTTTTTTTTTATTATTAAAATTCATGTTTTTTTTTACTCTTTATTTTATTTTGTATTGTTTTTTTTATATATATATATATTTTTGATGTATATATTTATAAATATAAATATATATATATTTATATTTTTTATTATTATTATTATTATTAAATATTTAAATCTTAATTAAAAACCGATATTATAATTCCATATCTCTGGCTTCATCTTCACTAAAATCAGACATACTTGATTCACTATCTGAACTGTCACGTTCTTGTTGGGCAGCCCGTAATGCTTCTTCGGTAGCAAAACGTTGTACATAATCGGCTACTTTTTTTTTATATTCTTCTGGTTCATGCAAATATAATGCAGCTGCATCACGATTTAATGGATCTACTGGATTTGGATATGTTAATAATTGTGGTAAAAATGATTCAAATATATTTGATAAATCATATAATGGTGTCCACGATTGATTAATAACATCTAAACAAACAGTACCAGATGATTCGTCAATATTTGGATGATATATTTTATTAACAAATCCTATACTTGGCGATTTAAATGGATAATTATCGGGTAAATATACACGTACTTTCCATACACCACCTTCATATGGTGTACCATGTGGACCAAAAAATTTAACATGAAATTCATTTAAACCACCCAATATTGTTACTTCATGTTTACTTTCAATTAATTTAATGACATCATTGTCCATCCGCCTTTTACCAGCACTTGGTGACGACATTTCTTTAGAAATACAAAAAAAAAGAATATTTTTTTTATATAAATTTTTAATAAACTAAAATTGTAATTTTAAAATATAAGTAAAATTTATAAAAACTACATAATTTAATTATAAATTTTATTAAAAATTGTTAATATTATTGGAGGATTTTGATATTCAGTAGTGTATTTAAGAAATAAATAATTAGATTAAAGAGGAAATCTATTCTTCGGTAAATTGTATATTGGTTAAATTGCGTTCACTGGAATACAATTTTATGTATGAGTGAATTAAATTTGGTTGAAATATTTATTATTTTACTAATGTAGGGTGGTTTCCACATTCGAATCATAAGGGTTTATGTTGTAATTAAATTTCTAATTCCCTAATATAAAAATTATTGAAATATTCTATTAAAATATTAACGTCTGTTAAAAATTTAATGAAATATTCAATATTAGTATATTTAAATATATAATATATGATATTTTGTACATTAAATTAGTACATATTACTAAATTATGAATTTTAATTAAATTTGAAAAATGAGATAGGCTTTTAAACTTTTAAAAAATATATTTCTTTTATATTATTTTTCAGCTGGCATTAAAATGGGCATTTCAAAATATGTTAATGCTAATTTTCTAATGTTTTCAAAAATTGTGTATTGTAATTATATAGATGTAAAATATTAAATTTTCTTTTTATTAAAGTCTGAAATATAGAAGAAACGTTGACAGTAACTTAATATATGTGTTTTGTATGATGGTCTTTCTATACCAGCTAAATAAAAACCAAAAGCTTTATGAATTTTAAAAACGTTAAAGCCTAATTAAATTATATTATATATTTTTTGAATATTAAATACTAATTTTCGTATGAGGACTACAAAAAAAAGTATTCGTATAGCATTGATTTAAATGAGTTTATCAAAATAAAGAAATGATTATAATTTCTCTATTTTGATAAAATAATATATATTTGTTTTTGAATAATTAGTAGAAATCTGTTGATATATGTCAAAAATTTCAATTAATTTAATTTAAAACTTATAGTTTGTTTTTAAATTATTAAAATTAGTAATTTATAAACAATTGATTTGGTTTTATTTATCAAATTGATTAATTTGTTAGTGAAAATTAATAATATAATTTAATAACTCATTTTATCATTTAATAATTTTCCATTTACACGCAGCGAAAATCATTCAGTGACTGTTTATCAATTATAAATATATTTTAAATATGTTTACTTTTTGGTATTTTTTTATTTTTTACATTTTTGTAAATACTATACATGTATTAATATTGCGCACATTTTTGTCAAGATTTAAGTTAATTTTGAATTATCAAAAAATTTACTAAATAATATACTTTTAATATAAAAGTAATAATGCTATTTTATCTATGAAATTTATTTGTATATATTTATATATTTTTTGATGATGATCACAATCACTAAAACAACAATATTAGAATATAGAAATAATACAAAAATATATTTAAACCACCTACAAAATAATATATAACCAACTAGAAGTTGCACTTTCAAGGGCTTTTTATTTAGTTAGTTTATATTATATTTTATATATATACATATATATTTATATATATATTACATTATATATCTATATTAATATTAATATTATATATATTCACATATATATATATATATATATATACATAAATATGTATATATAAATAGATATATATATATATATAATATATTTCTGGTGTAACACAATAGACTTGAAAAGTTTTCGCTTTTTTCCTTGAAAATTCTCTTACTTAATAAATATTGTAATAATGGCTGGAATTATATTTCTCTTGATTTTTGATATTATATTTTAATTGTTCATTCAAATATTGAAAAATTTGCCATGAAAAATCAATTTTTTGATATAAAAATTTGTATTTCCTTGTATATTTTAAATTGTTCTTTAATTGTTAAACATCGTATCTTCTTTATATTTATACACTATATAAAATTTTTCCAATCCAAACATATATTTTTGACAATAACGACAACGACGAACACAACATTTTTCATTGTCTCGCTGCTGATTTTGACATTAATTTCGTTATTCTACACACAATTTTTTAATTTTTTTTTATTACTTTTTTGATGTTGCGTTTTTATTTCTATTCTCTTGATTGATAGATGTTTTCAAATTATCAAAACTATTTCTTTTTTTTTTTGGATTAATTATGAGAAATCAAAATTAATATTTATTTTAAATAAAAAATTAGTGTATTAATTAAATATAAATAATTTACAAAGAAATTTTGTCTTACTTTATTTATTTATTTGTAAAACTCTGATCACTTTTTTTATTATTTTATTTTCTTTGTTTTACTCTGTTTTGTGTATAATTTGACAGCTGGAAAAATGACAATTTAAATAATGACAGCTTTATATTAAAAAAAAAATACGATAAAAAAATACCCGAAATCAGCTGTCGAATAGGGAAATTATAAATATACTTTTTGTTCTTCTACTCTTGGGGTTTTGTACATGATAACGATTCGTTATAATGGTTCAAGTCAGGGATAAAACCTTTGAAAAGTTGATGTAAACTACAAAATACAAAATAGATACATTGTGGTATTGGTTGTGGTTTTGCGGTTGAACTTGTCGGTGCTACCAATTAACGGAAATTAAATGATTATTAGAGTTGAAAATTTTAATAACGACATATTGTATTTTCAAATTTAAAATTTCACCGTTTGTGTCAAAAATTCTTAGAAGTTATTAGGGAGAATTACTGTATAATTTTGATGTGTAAAATTGTAACGTCACATTATTCGTCAATTTATGTTCAGAATGTATAAACTAAAACTTGTTTTTTTCAAACTAAAAGAAGCAATTAAATTTTTGGATAGTATTAATAAAAATTGATTTATTATTGTAGTAAATAATTATTAATTATTACAGAAAGTATTTTGATAAAATAAATGTAGTTCAATTAATTACAGCATCAACAACTACATCAGGAGCAGCTGGATCTACTCATTGGATAATGCGAGATGTATAGAATTTTATCTTCTTTGTTTTATTTTTAATGTTGTACTCGTTGATCCTATCGTGTAATAAGCTATGGTCAACTTTAGGTTATGTTAAGTTATAGTGGTGGCGGAGCCATACTGGGTCCATAGCGATACCATTTTCTTAAATGAGCTACACAATGTACCACACTGGGTCAATAGCGGTACCATTTTGAATTTTCATGGATTAATAACTCTGGGTATGTGTTGAGGTACTATCTAGTAAGTCGAAGGATTTCGTAATTGCAGCATTTCGTAATTCGTAATTGCATTTTTTAGAGCTGCGTAGTAAGGTTCTCTTACAATAAGACCTCTACTTCTAGCGGGTGCTGGGTGTTAGTTTTTCTAGGGTATCAGCTTGTCCTGGATCCCTGCAATTTCATTAATGAATTTTTTTAATTAAATGAACTGGTAAACCTAATACTAAGTGCTCATATTTCGTGTTAGGTTTACCATTTTATTAATTAATAAATTTGTTTTATTTGATATGCTATAAAAATTAAATTTAATTCTCATATTTCGACATTTTCACTTGAATTATTGAGTTCATAAATTTGATATAATATGTATACATATCTTAAAATAGTTTTCACTCAATTTCTTTTAGTTATGTAATTCTATATTTTATTTCTCAGTAATGGCAGCACAGTTCATCACCACACTTTTTTGACTTTTTCGAAAAATTTTGAGTTATTAATTTAAGAGAGTATCTTTTTATATCATTTGTGTTTTTTAATTTGTACCTGTAATAATTATTAATTATTACAGAAAGTATTTTGATAAAATAAATGTAGTTCAATTAATTACAGCATCAACAACTACATCAGGAGCAGCTGGATCTACTCATTGGATAATGCGAGATGTATAGAATTTTATCTTCTTTGTTTTATTTTTAATGTTGTACTCGTTGATCCTATCGTGTAATAAGCTATGGTCAACTTTAGGTTATGTTAAGTTATAGTGGTGGCGGAGCCATACTGGGTCCATAGCGATACCATTTTCTTAAATGAGCTACACAATGTACCACACTGGGTCAATAGCGGTACCATTTTGAATTTTCATGGATTAATAACTCTGGGTATGTGTTGAGGTACTATCTAGTAAGTCGAAGGATTTCGTAATTGCAGCATTTCGTAATTCGTAATTGCATTTTTTAGAGCTGCGTAGTAAGGTTCTCTTACAATAAGACCTCTACTTCTAGCGGGTGCTGGGTGTTAGTTTTTCTAGGGTATCAGCTTGTCCTGGATCCCTGCAATTTCATTAATGAATTTTTTTAATTAAATGAACTGGTAAACCTAATACTAAGTGCTCATATTTCGTGTTAGGTTTACCATTTTATTAATTAATAAATTTGTTTTATTTGATATGCTATAAAAATTAAATTTAATTCTCATATTTCGACATTTTCACTTGAATTATTGAGTTCATAAATTTGATATAATATGTATACATATCTTAAAATAGTTTTCACTCAATTTCTTTTAGTTATGTAATTCTATATTTTATTTCTCAGTAATGGCAGCACAGTTCATCACCACTTTTTTGACTTTTTCGAAAAATTTTGAGTTATTAATTTAAGAGAGTATCTTTTTATATCATTTGTGTTTTTTAATTTGTACCTGCGCGATGTTAACTTTATTTGTTCTTCTGTAAATTTTTATTTTTTACCTGTGCTAGCTACTATTAAAAAATGCTACGTAAATATTTTTGTTTAGAAAATTTTAATATTTGTTATTTGTTTTCCATTGAATAAACATTGTGTTAAATTTACATTGATAAATAAAACTACCTAGTAAAAATTATATATACAAAAATTTGAAAATATAAAAAATTTTTGTTAAGTAAATTTTAATTTTTCTATCATTTTAAAGAAAAAATCAATATTAAAAGTTCTGTGATTAAGAATTTTGCAATTTGTTTTTCTTATTAAGAATATTGAAAAAAAAAACCATAATTCACAAATAAAAAAAAAAAATTATTAAATAATTTAAAATGAAAAGTTGTTAATAAAATTAATAACAAAATTGATTTGTGGTGATTTTCTGAAAGTTAATTAAAAATAAATATGTTTTATTTCTACAGTATAAAAAAAATTGTTGTTAAATATAAAATATTTATTCGATAAATTCGTGTTTTTCTTTGCCAATAAGACAAAGACAATTTTTTTTCATGTTTTGGTCTTTTAAAGGTAAATGACACCTGCGACATCTGGTTAACAGGGAAAACAGGATAATTTTCTGTTTCTACTAACAACAAAACAAGGAATTAAACGTTACTACAGGTAAACAAAAACATAAATGTTTTTTCAATATTTTTATTTTTCCGTTTTATTAATATAGTTAGCTTCAATTTATCATATTATAGTTAATTTTTAAAAAAAATATAAATTCTATAAAAAGAAAATTTAATTTATCTGCTAATTAATAAATTAAATTTTCTTTTTATAGAATTCCTAATTTCTTTTATATATTCATAATTATTTGGTATTCATAATTATTATGTAGTATTCATAATTATTTGGAGTAACGTGTAAGATAACTCAGTATAGTTATAGGATTTTCAGCAAACCTTCATGAAAATTTGAAAGAATTTAATGTTAATTACTTTTGAACAGTCAATGACAAAAATTCTTTTAATTTTTCATGAAGGTTTGACGAAGAAGCCTTTAACTTGGTTTGTAAAAAAGGGAACATTTAAACTCAGTACATTTAATAAGGTTTTAATGGCAAATTCAACTTTCTTATCGATCGTTATTTCGAAATACTAATCTATTATTTATTCCTTTCATGAGCGAAATAAATTTAGCGGTTTTCCACTTAATTTTACCTGTTTCCATAAGTTTATAGTCTAAATTGCTATATTACTGATTACACAGTTATACCCCTGCCCTAGGGCCTAGGCCTTGGTTTGGCAGTTCTCCAATCTACATGTTTAGAGGTTAGTTAAGCTGTTATTGTAGTAATCATATATATTTTTCCTGAATAACTGGTCGCCTATCTTAGCCTGGCATGTAATTTACTATCCTGGTTAGTTTCTATAATGATATAATGACAATCATAACCTAATCTAATAATTCTGATTATGTAAAATAAAATTTTGAAATTGTTTTGTCTGTTACTTTAAATTTTTTTTTATCAAAAAAAGTGTTTATAATTATCGGTAATTGATTTTAACTATTTGTTATTATGTTATATTTGTTATGCTAAATATTGAAGGTTATATTTGGCATTTTCTAATTTACTGAAATATATATTTAAAAAAATCTTATACAACATATACATATATTTTTAATTTTTGATACATAATATGTTTTAATTTATTTAATCAGAATTATAATTTTGATTAAACTTTTCATTATTTCTGATTTATATACTTATATATGAGCTTGTGATTTGCATAATTTTATGATATAAATAACTTTTTTTTTGTTATTATTTGACCTAGTGAATGAGAACAAAATTAAAACTAAAAATTTATATAAGTTAAAATCTTAATGATTTTTTTTTTTAAAAAAAACTTCTTGACACGCAATTAAAGTTGTTTATATTTTCGTTGTTCGGGCTTGGAAAATAAGCAATTAACTAAATTAACAAAGCAAAACGTTTTACATTTCATTTATAAAACATCAACTTAATTTTAAAACTGTCTTTAAGAAAGAACATGTAAACAACTAACTAATTAAGGTAATTTATACTAAGTAATTGTAAAATTTTGAGTTGTAAGAGTATCTAATAAGTGATTTAAGTACAACGTTGCAAATTAAATTATTATGATTAATTCGTGCAGATGACCCTTAATTACAAATACAAAGTCTTATCCTTAAAGTTCCGCAACTGATACATTGTCTATATATCACGGGTGGCCTTAACGCGGTTCTGGCACATAATTATTGTGGCTCTTGACGCGGAATGTAAAAATAAACCAATGTTATCAATATCAATTCACCTGCTACTAATCTAATGTAAAAGCTGTGAGATATCAAAATAAAAAAAATGTTAAAGTGAATTTATTTTGTAATTTTGTTTACATAAATTTGTGAATTAAATTTATATCTTTTCAAAAACCATTTGCAAAATTTTTTAAATTTTGTAATTATAATTTATGTCTGCTGGATCATATTTAACGCTCGCTGTAAATAAAACAATAAATAAAAATAAAACAATTGAAAAGATTTAAAACCGTCGTATCATATTGCTTTGTCTTTGATTTTAGTTGCGTTGATATCATTATGAATCCGGAGTTAATTCTATATGTATTGCTGTTAAAGATAAATAAATGGTTCTTTCAAATATTCGTTTTTGAAATGTGGACCTCAGGTATTATAAATAGTATATGCTTCCTGGTTCTAATATATTTATATTAGAATTTTAATTTTGGATTCAAAGTTTGTTTATACCAAGTTATTAGTTAATTATCGCAGTTGATTTTCATAATTTTCTTTTGAAAAATATTATTTACATTTTAAATTTCCTAAACTTCTTAAACCAACGATTTTTTTTTTGAACTAGTACAAAATTCCTTAAGGTTTTCAAAATGTTATGGTATTTTATGAATTTTTCATTTTCAGAATAAATGGTCGTACTGAAAGTTTTTTATAGTAATACAAAAGTGCCTAGATTATAGATTGACTCGTCAATCTAAACTCAAATTTTATAATTTAACTTTTGCTTAACCTTATATTTAACTACTTTGATTATTGGCATTATTTTAATATGTATAAACATTAAACATTTTAATTTGCTAATTAAATTAACAAGTATTAAATCATCAAAAATTATTGAAATTTTATATATTCTTTAAAATTATATTTGTCAATATATAAATAGCTTTTAAAAAATAATATATACGTATTAAAGAATGAAAACCATTGAGAATGAAAAACATGATTTTGAAATTTTTAAATTGATTTTGTAAACTATGTTTTTTTCAGTATTTTAAATATATAGTAAAGTCAATTATAGTAGCCATTTAGTTAACAATAATAAGATATACAATTTCATTAATTTAAAACATCAAAAGTCGCATTTAATTATTTAATTTTTTTTTGTATATTGTCACATTCATAATACTATCTTTAATTTACAAAATTTATATAGTATGATAATGATACTCTTACATAAATGAAAAAATGTGAAATATTAAATAATTCATGCTCTGAACTGAACTGCACCCATTTTCAGTTATTAAAGTTTATTATATATGAAAAAACAAATAATTTATAAATACTATTCCGTTGGGATAATAAAAATTTCAATCCGCAATTTAGTTTTACATAATTTTGTCAATTAGATTCAAACATAATTAGGGAATATATTTGAAATAATTTTAGGTTATATTCTGTTTTTTTTAGTATACTATGAGTT
Organism: Rhamphomyia laevipes; assembly: GCA_963920725.1. Classification (NCBI taxonomy): domain Eukaryota; kingdom Metazoa; phylum Arthropoda; class Insecta; order Diptera; family Empididae; genus Rhamphomyia; species Rhamphomyia laevipes. Next base: position 41,884,678 of record OY987256.1, read on the forward strand.
ATGAAAACGAAAATTATAATTTTATTTATATTTGTTTATTTTTCCAATTACATTTTTTTTTTGTATGACATAATACGTAATATTAGTTTTTATACAAGACAAAATATATTTTAGTATTTCATTAAATGGACTCTACTTTATCAAAATTTGACGAAATTCGTTCAAAGTTGTAAAGCCGAAATCATAGTAAGTTTATTTAACAGTTCGAATCGAGAATTTCTATAATGTGTTAATGGTGTTATGGATGTTGAAAAGCAGTTCTGTTTCTCGGTATATTATGTGTAGCCCAGAAGTTCTCTAGAACTTAATTGCTTGAGATCTTACCAGTTCTTTTACACATTTCCATAAAATTTATTTTTATTAAATTATATTATTGATTTACTAAATATTGCCTTATTGAATCATAAGTTTTTAAAGTTTATAAATTTATATTATAAAATTATTCGAAAATCTCCACAAAAATATGTTTTAATTTTAAAGTTTATAAGTATAGTGTTGGGGTGGGCCAATTTAAACTGACTGTTTTTAAAATTTTGTAACTTTTGCATTTTTTTTTTTTTGCAATTTATAACAAAAATTATAATGTCTAAATTACATACTCAGTGCAGAGCAGTGCAAGAACGTATTATTGAATTTTATTATATTTGCCGACTTAAAAAAGATATCGTAAGCATTTTAATATTGCACACTTCCATTTAAATAGTTACGGAAATTAACACAACTGTCGAATTTGAGGTACGGATAATCCGAAAGCGTTACATCAAAGTCTACTACAACCTGTTAAATGTAGTATTTGGTGTGTAATTTAGGTTTAATAAACTCATAAATTTTTACGAAGATGGGGATGAATATTTACAAACCATCTTTGGGGTATTTACTAACCATCTTTGGGACCATGGCAGAGATTTTTTACTTTCGACAGTTCCGCATAACCCTACTGCTAGAGTCACAGCGCATACTGCGAAAGCGACAATGGATATTCTTTAAAAACTTTTTGGTATAACCAAATTATTTCGAAAAATTCACATATCGCTTAGCTTCCCCGTTCCCCAACTTTGACCGTACCTGTTTTCGTTTTGTGGGTCTACTTAAACGGACAGCAGCGATATATGCACCCTGTATATTTGAGTTTTGAATATAATTAATGAATGAATGAATTTCTAAGATTTAATGTTGTTAAGAAGACCGTAAAATTTTATGATATGCACACATAAACTTTAAAATTCATTTATGTATAAAAATGTAATTTTGTTTACAATTATAGCGGAAATTTTTGTACAAAATTAACTAAACTTCAATTACAGCAAAAATTATGGGGGTAAGTTAATTTCATAAGAAATTTAAGATATTTAACTAAATAATTATTTTTTATCAATATCAATACTCTGTAATGTATAAAACTAAAAAAGTTGAATATTCTCTGCTTCAATTGATGTGCAAATATAAAAATATTAAGTTTTTGAGAAATTAAAAATTAGTTAGACTTCAATCAAAATTTTAAATATGTGTATATTATTTACTTAATTATAAATTAAAATTTCGATTTGTATATAATCATTTAGTGTTTACATCCCATAATACTTGCTAAAGTAGGGAAATTCATTATTCAATATTCAGGGCTAACACTACCAATTTTTATACCATAAAGAATTTGAATATTCCCGTCAAATCTTACAACAACATTTAAATTTTATAATCCTAATTTATAGTTTATTAATTATTTACTAATCACTATTGTGAGAAACAGATTTTGAAATTTATCGTCTTGTAATGGTTTTGACAATTTTAAATTTATTTGGATTATTTTAATATACAAACTGTTCACACAGTTAAAAAATAGTAATTCAATATTTTTAAACTAAATATAAAACACATAATTTTTATTATAATATATATTAAATTTCACACTTTTAAATTTTAATGACAAACGTTTGTTGATTACAAATCCGTATAAGTCAACATAAAATTGTCGACTTATTCGGTTGAAAACTTTGCGTAAATTTTATTTATTTATTTTAATATTATATATACAAATAATAATGAAAGAAGACTATAATAATAAAACATTTCGAGTTTTATGATATTATTTAATTATTTTATGTTTCACCTTTTTTTTTATTGAAGCCTTCTTTACACAACATGGTTTTTTTTTTGCATTTGTAGAGCTTGTTTCGTTATATGATGTTTTGATAATCAGAAACATAAACTATTTTATCGTAAATGCACTTTTGGTATCACATAACAAGTTTTATATTACAATTTATAATTTGTTTCTAAGATGAGTTAAACATTTAAATAAATAATGTTTTAAACTGTATATTTATTTTATTTATGTGAAAATATATTTATATAATATATTTTATTAATGTAATTGGTTGTTACAAATTGTTTTTACAGAAAGTTAAGAAAGAAATTTTAATAATTAATATTTTCTTAGTCGAATTTATATTTTTGTTTTCTATATTTGAATATTTCATGGTAATAACCTGTCAATAAATCATATTCGTAATTGCGAAATCTGACCATAATATTCTTTATATATTACTTATAATAATGTATTTCATTTATTTAATAAAATCTGTGGGATATTTGGCAATTATATTTCAGTTTGTATTTTTGAAAATTTTGAAAATTATAATGAAGAAAGACCAAACAATCTTTCACATAATTGTAAGCTCAATTAAAAGTAAATTAGTCAAAGATTCAACAATAATTAGGATTTTTTTTATATATTTTCAATATTAATTTCATTGGTTACGTTTAGTAATGCTAAATGGTAACATTAAGTGATATTCTAAAGCTAAACGTTTAAGTGTCTTAATTGAAGTGACTTTTTATAGCATTGGGAAATCAATAATTTTTGAAAATAGAGGTTGTCAAGAAAATCAAACGATCGATACTAAACAAATTATACACAATTTGTCCGCTATTTTTTTGCAGCATAATACCTCCATATGGGTAATAGCTCCACCAAGTGGATAATTCCGCAGATAATCAAAGTGTTTAAGAATAAAAGTGGAATTATTCCACAGCATATTTTATATGGCAAAAAAAAGCGAATATAAATCAAATTTCTTCCAAGTAAGTGGTAATAATGCAAACTGTGGAAAAGTCTGAGCTTTTGCTTATTCTTTTAAATAAATTCCTATGGTTATTTCCTAATCATATATCATACACATTTTTTTTGTTAGTAAGAAATTACTTCACTTTTTTTAACTTTCCCATAGTGTAATTACTTCATCAAATTTTGGTTTAATTACTCCATCAAACTTTCTGTATGGGGAATAAATTAACTTATTATTGCTCAACAGACCCTTGGAAAATATTTTTTAAATATAATGATGACAAAAAACCATTGAAATTTTAAATCGGATTAGCTTAAAAGTTATTTTTATATAAATATCATTTAATTTTGTTTTATAATTATTTTAAAATTCTAAACCTGAAAAGGTTTGTTAATTAAGACTATTTTATTATTTATGTTATGACCATGAAAAATTATAATTCGTATATGGTAAAAACAACCCCTAAACATGTAATACCCACCCATTTTTTTATTTTGAAATTTTATTTTATTGACACTTAGAGCACTAATAAAAACTTATATGACTTCATTATATCATAGTTTAGCCAGAAAAAAAATACAACAATAAAATTATATTTATAGATGACCTTAAATGGCTTCCTTGATGGTTCAATGTAAATAAATATTGATGATACCGAAAAATTGTTTAAATTTATTAATCATAAAAGGAAAAACATAATTTTTGTTAATTTATGAAAAATTATGAAATGTAAAATCATCATTTTTTATTCATAAATATTTCTCGTTTCTATGTAATTTATAATAAATGTAATTAAAAACAAAAATGAAGTTCAAGTTTTCTTTGATGAAAAGTGTAATAACAAAAAAATAGTTTTTAATAATTGCGCAAAAATTTGTAAATTTACTTTTAAATAAAAAACTGATTAAATTTCTGTATCTTCTTTCATCGAAAAGAAGTTGTACAAGTAGCTTCGTATTTTGTACAAGGTAATTTTGCTGATGGGTAAATTTAATAAATTTTAATAAATGTAAAAAAAAAAAATTATTGTTGATAAAATAAAATCTACTTTAACAGCAAGACAAAAGTGTACATAAGAAAAAATCTTGTATATTTTGATTGTAATTAAGATAAATGGAATTTGAATTGAAGTCTTAATTAGTGTTTAAGTTGTTGTTCTATGACACAAGGTCAAAAATTCAAGTTTGTGTACTTCAAAATTATATGTATATAGGTAGCGATATAATCAATTTGTAATTTAAACTTAAGGAAATATATGTTATCGTAATTTTATATATATGAAAAGAGAATTCCTTTCTATTCATATTCATACCACAGAAAACTTTCTAGGAATAGGCCATCCGCAGCACCAGCTATAACATTATGTTACGTAATATTATATGATAGAATACTTAGATGAACAGCATTGGTTGGTTAAAATTAATCAACATATTTCGGATTGTTCTAGTTGCTAAGAAAAGCTGTACTTATGCAGACTAAATGCAGTCTCACTTGGTTGAAGATGTGAGAATGTACAATTTTTTCTAAATAACCTAATGGAAGCAGTAAGCACAAGAAATTAAAGCATCTACGAAAGTGTACAACTAGCCAGTCATAAGTTATATACATTGAAAGAATGATGGTAAAAACTAGACAAAGATCTACATCGAAAAAAAAGTTTTATTTAGTTATGATCCTATAGATTTTTAAATTGGTGTAAGCTAATTTTTTAATTTCGAACTATTTTTTACTAAAGATAAACAGTGTTTTGAGTGTCCTACTTTTATTTACCATTGAAGATTAAGCTTCCACTGTGAAATCAACCATAAATATTCAAAACTGTCATCACTCCATTAACAAGCGAATACCTATGAAGACATTTTGGAAAAATTACATAAAAAAAAAACAAGTTTAACTAAAATAATTTTATAATTATAAATAGTATTAAGGCGTGTAACATAAAAACCAGTACAAAATTTCATTTTATATTTTAATATACCTTTTCATAATGTAAAATTTTTATTAATCATTGTTTATACTAGTTAATGATTCACTATTTATTTAACGATTTACGTAAATTGAACTATTACAAAATACAAACTAAATTATAACAAAGATTAGATAACTATCGTAAATATATTTAACATTTTCACTCAATTAATTAAGCAGTGCTGGACTAGCATATTTTGATTTGTATGATCCCAAAAATGGACTATTTAAATAGTTTTTTTTAACGAATATTATTCGTAATTAAAGTTGATGTATTCCTATGAGATGCCTATATGACTTTCATCTGTGTTGACGTAATTGTCCTTTATCCGTACCAGAGTGAATCATCTGTAATAAATTTATATTAAAAATTAAATAAATCTGTATTTCCTATTAAATAGCATAATAAATAACAAAAATATCAAAAAATTTGTAAAAAAAAAATACTTTTATTATTATAGAATAATTAAAATTACCACATTTTATTATCTGGTAAATTTTTCTACGTTATTTTGTTTTGTTTGCATATGACAACTAAATGAGTCATTCTGTGAGTGACTCGACTCTACAAAACTAAAAATATTTTAAGAAAAATGAATTTTTATAGCTGGTTGTGTTTCAAATCAGAAAAACAAATATTTAACTCAGACCAGAAATATGAAATATAGTAAAATATTGAATTTGAAAGTGTACAGTCGAAATTGGATAAAAACGCATTGCTAATGTAATTAAAATATTTTTTTTTCTACCATGTATTTCTTATGCATGATTAATATCAGATTAATGATACTGCAACGCAACGCAATACAAAGCAAACTTTTGAGTTTTCACGTATTTTGTTAAATTTTTGCAAAAACAATAAAAATAAATATATTAATGTTGCTGTTGTATTTGTATAGTATATAATTAATTAGAAATTAGTTTTTAATCTTAATATTTAAATATATTGCTAATGAAATATACTAAATATTTAGCTAGACAGTTCGATAAATATTAAATCAATTTAGCTTTTGCACATAATTAAGAGCGATCATAAAAATCTTATGAAACTTAACCTCAATTTAAAAATGAGGTATTCTTAAAAACTTCTCATAAGGTCATAAGTAGTGTTAATTTAAAGTTAATCAAAGTATTTATCTTAAAGTATACCGACAGCTTAGCAAGATATCCTTTTGACACATACATAATATCGGAATAGCTAATTACTCTCTTCACTCCCGTTCGGTATTTTTATGGTATCCAAATTAATTATAAATATTTACTTTTTTCCTTATTTGGAAATATCTCTGTCGTGATTCCAGGAACAGGACATTGCGGACATAAAGAATTTACGTCACTTATGTTATGGAACTGTACAAGTTTTATGAGAAGCATAATATTAAGATTGATACGAAATAATAGGTTTGAGGAATATAGTTGCATATTAATTATATGTGGTTTAGTTGAGGTTGATTTTTTATCTTTATTAGAGCTAAAAGCTCTAAGTCTAGGTATAGCGTAAAAATGGCTAATCATTGCAGCCATTTGACTTATTGTGATATCCATAATGTATGTTCTGCGTTTCATCCTCGTGTTGAAATAACCTACACGTACACACTTGGTACTCTGACAGCTACAATGACCTACCTCTCAGGAAGTTTACAATTATGCTTTCTTTTTCCTATTTATTTTAAAGAGTGTTGTTGTTCGCTTTTTTGATAGTCTAGGAATAAATAGGTTCGAGTGTCCTTCAAGCCAGTCCCAGTGTTTTATTGGAATTTTATAAAAAATATACTTATGGTTCAAATACCTTTCTAACAAACTACTTAAATATTTAATCTAGAAGTATGTAGTTTAAACAAATAAACTGTATGTTTTCGTTATGCACTCTCCAGGTTAATGTAAATATCAATCTTAGTTGTCAAAAATTAATAAATTACAGTTTTTTTTTTTGCAAATTATTATCTTTCTTTTATAACAAAAACAAAATCTTTTTATTCTTTGAATGACAGCTTTAAAAATTGTGGTTCTTTCTTGGGTACTATTAGATTTCTTTATTGTCTGGTATTCTCTGCTGACTAATTGGGATTAATAACAAAAACAAACTAAAAAATTGAATAATTTTTATATGATTTAATAAAATTGTTAAAAATTTATAAACAAAAAAAGAAATATAATTTCAAACGCAAAATTCTTAAAGTGGAAAATATCGTGATTTAATAGAAATTATAATCGTGATATTACGAGGTTGAAGACCTTACTTCAAAAAATAAAATTGAAATAAAACTAATGATATGTAAAATAGAAAAGTTAAAAAATTAAACAGCAAATTGAAATTAAATACAAAAATAAAAAATTTACAAAAAATCAACAAAAATATTAATGGAAATTATAATGCTAATCAAAAAAAAATTTCCGATGGTATCATTGAAATCGTGGATTCAGTATTTTTGATACAAATTAATTTGATTTTTAACAATTTTATAGCAATTTTTTAATAAAATTAACAAATTGATGTCAAAAAAGCAAATTAAATGAAATTTTTATTTGTTTGTGAATTATGAACAAAAAAAAAAAATCATAGAAATTTTTTTATGCTATTTTAGTACATAAATTCCTTGACCTGTTTAGCATGTATTGATTTTTGTTGCTGTTTGTTGTGTTTCATTAAAAATAACAATTTATTATTATTATTTTTATTATTTAAAGGTAACATTTATTAAACTCAATTAAATATAATGTTTTATTATGGACATTTGATATATTGCTGTTTTTTTGTTTTGTTGATTCAAACCTAATTTGGTAACCAATTTCGTCGGACCCTGGCTACACAAAAATCATAAATATAAGTTTAATCAAAAATTAAACATCTGTAATTATCTGATCTAATACAAAATTTGTTGATGTTTACCTGATAGTTGAAAATATAATAACATTTATGATAAATTCATGTTTTATTTTAAAAAAAGGCATATTTTTAATTATTTTCCTTTAAAATGGTAAAAAATAATTAATTTCGAAAATATCAAAATTTATTATCTTTATTGAGGTTAATCACTTATAAAGAAACTAGAATTAAATACTAAAATTATTTGCATGATTTGAAAAGCAAGTCTCAAAAAAGATTAATTAACTATTAAAATACAGTTTGGAATTTTAATGTAAAACTCTAAAAAAAATATAAACTAATATTGAACTGAATGTAAAATAGTAAAATGTGAAGATTAGGTTGGGACGGGTCATTTATAATCGTTGTATTTGCTCTAAATATTCGATTTTTCTTATCTCAGTGACTGTCAGTTTTAGGACCCATTATAAGCACACACGTTTTTATTTCGTTCGTAAAATGCAGCTTGTAAAATACAAAGAATAATTGTGGTAGGTAACCAAATAGTTTTAGCTTTTGAATGGTATTAGTTTGAACTTTCTAATAAAGTTCATTGCTCGCTAATGATGGTATTATACAATTTCAAATTTTTATTTACTAAAATACCGCATAAATTTTAAATTATGACTTCTATTACAGCTAATTTCTTCGTCTATTTATTTATCTAATTTTGATTTAAGAATAATTAATTACATACTTTACTCACTTTAAAATTTATTAAAAATTGTATTATTACAAATATAATTTATAAAAAATTATTATTACATATGATAATAATTTTTTGTAAAATATAATTTCTAACGTTTTTCCGGACTAATTAAGTAATTAACAGGTAAAATATTATTAAGAATTTTATGTTATTAGTTCATTTTTAACCTAAATTTTATTTTATATATGTTATAAAAACTGTTTATATGCACTGGTAGATATACAAAAAATAAGTGAATTAGAAAATGTAACGTGCAGGTGTTTTCAAAATCTAATCTTATACAGAATTTAGAGCAGATAGTAAAGTAAAATTTTATTGATTAAAAGATTGTGCAATAAATAATAATTATGTAAATTTAAATTTTGAGAAGCTTGTATTTCAGAATAAATATTATTATTATGTTACGTACTCAAATAATCGCTTTTAACCCCTCGCATGAAACTCGAAGCTTTGCATTCCTGGATCCTCAAAAAAACGAACAACACAGCTAATTCAAATGAAAAGAAAGAAAACGAGGTCTCGTTAATCTCAAAAGCACCTAAACACAATTAGACATTCAGCGGATAAAGTATGTAGGTTGTGTCCACCTAGGACGAAACGGATGTGAGGTGTTGGTATCTAGATGAATTCGAAACTTTGAAGTCTATATATGTTTTCGAAACTTCAGAAATCTGACGGCTTTACTGTTTCTTCAAGAGTACGAGCTTGATCTGTATCCAATAATTAGAAGAGATATAACAATAAGTTAAATGGAAAAAGTGATTAGGACTGTCTTCCAAGCTGTTTCGAAAAACTCATTTGGGAAATTATTAATAATTTATTTGCTGAGTGTGGTCTATTTATCACCTTGTTGTTTATTATACTTAACTTATGAAAAAGTAAAGATAATATTTTTTTTATTTCCAATTAACAACTATAGTAAATATTGAAATATATTACGAGCATCAACCAAATACTTTTAGCTTTCGAATAGTGTTGGTTTGAAATTTCATATAGAAAACTAAAAAAAATATTTATCAAAACTGTCATTGTCAATGACATGTTACATTTCAGAGACTGGCTGAATCAGTAACTTTATCAATAGTGTAAACATTTATTATATTTATAAATAATATGTAATTTAATTTTCAGCATTGGGATGTTCTTTTTGCACTAAAAATTATTTGATTGATTGGAAAAAAAAAAAAAAACAAAGTTATGCTGAAATCAACAACATAAAAGTTTCGGTCTGTTTAAATTTTATTGATTTATCGTCGCGAACACTCTAAAAATAACTTTTAGTTAATAATTAATAATGTTGTTTTGTTGTTATTATTAAATTCATAATTAACAAAAATTTAATTTTGTACAAAATCGATTTATGATCTCAATTACAGTAATTAATATAAAAATTATAGACACAGGGCCATTATTATAATTCAATAAATGATGAATGAAGCAGAACGCGCCAATTTAAATTTTGTTAATCTCTGTATAATTTTATAATTTCTACATTAACAAGTTCATTTTTTATATTTAATTTGATCAATAATTATAAAATACAAATTATAAGTATAGAAATTAACTAAAATGTTATTCGAAAAAATGTATTTAATTAGAAATTAAATGGAATTTATTCAAGTGATTATACAATATTTCTCAATTTAGTATAAATACAAAACTCTTTAAAATTAATAATGATGTTGTATCTTTAGAATGTTAATCAGAAATACTTAGCTAAATCAATAAAATATGGTCTTATTCAAATATTATCTAGAAAAATTCATAATGTTTTCATTAAAATATAAATATTTTTTCATTTATAAAAATAATGTTTTTTAAAAGAAATTTAACAGTAAAAATATTGGATTTTTTTTTATGACTAGACGATTTATCAATAAATTTTTGAAAAAAAAAACCAAAATATGTTGGTTTAATGAATTATGAATAAATTAATTGCCAAACTACTAATAATATTTAATATACCGAGGCATTTATACATGGGGTCCGGATTCTCGAGTTATTGCGGTCGCAATTTGAGTTTCGATATGGATCTATGTTTGGATTGGATACTAGTAATAAACTTACTATAATTACGATTAATGTACATGTACACGATTCTTTAATAATTTCGTATAGTGAAATTTCGAAATATTTTCGAAAGTAGTGCAAAGGATAAAACGTAAAATTATATAGTTTTGACGTTTGATGTTTTCCAAGTTAATATAAAACAAACTCACAAGTTGGACTAAAATGTTGCCGTAATTTATTACAGTATTGAAATTTCTGGAAGTTTCGGAATTGTACACGTAACTCGAACATTATGAAAATCCGGCCCATAAATTTCTTATTGCTTATTAATTTTTTACGATGCTTTGTATACGTAATAAATTATATATTTGCTGTCACATTGAATGACTGCAAGATTATATCTTATTAAGTTCAATTCAAAAAATAGTTGCTCTTGTTCGAAGCGAACCCACATGATTCAACTTATTTGAAATGACTGTCAATTCGATTGTCGATTTCTTGGACGTCAATAGGTTATGCTGTTTTATTCTAAAACTCTGAAATAATCATTTTTATTATAGTCTTCTACACTTTATCTCATTTTATACTGTCAAAAAGCATTTTTTTTCCATATTTTTATATAAACCCCAGCCACTGGTAAAAATCACCCTCCGTCTCTTAAAACCTATATTATATATAAAATTTAATTAGCATGTGTATATAAATTGTTCTAAATAAATAAATCAATATTTTTGTTTTGTTCAAGTGTTTTTTAATTGGTTTTTTTAATTAAATTTGCTCTGTTTAATTTTTCCATTAAAGAAAAAAACATTGAAAACCATTTTGAATAACGTACTTAATGCAAATATGAAATATATCTTACAAGTTTTCTGTTTTTAAGTATTTTTTTTTGTAAAAGTGGTTCTTTTTTTTTATAGCTTAAGCTACTAATTAAGATTTTAAAATTATACCTTGAAAGCGAAAATAAATACGCATGCTACACGTTTTCAAATTGAATTGCATTTTTACAAAATTTTATATATTTTATATTATATTGTATAAATCGCGTGAAATCAATATATTTACTTGTACAAAGCTTACAATTATAATAACGAACTATAAAAATATATAATATCATGTTTTATTAAGTGAATATGTAATATAATATCAGATTTTGTTGACCCATCATGTCATGTTTAAGATTTTGTACTCTCACTTTTTCTATAACTTTTAATCATTTTCTTTTAGGTTTATTAATATTATTTTTTCTTTTTTTCGAAATTTAATGTATTATTTGTGGTTTATATTTCAAGTATTTTGAGGAAATAATTAACATTTTTATATTTTATATGTATATGAAATTTGTATTGTGTATTCAATTATTATTTCAAAATACATAATAATAACAACAAGTAGCAACTCTCGTGTCACCTTATCTATTTATAAATTTGTTTTGCCATCACGGAATGATGACAAAGTGATGACTGATTTAAATTTTATTTGACTAAAGAGTTGACTAAACCGAAAGTTCAATGATTTCATAAAAATTTTGTTGTTTTTTTTTTGTTGTGGTTCGTTAGATTTACATTTTGATGAGGTGCTTTAATGATTATACACATAGATTTGCTATAATTATTTGTTAATATGTTATTTAATATTCTTATTATTTCATGACATTTTGTATTTTTTAATTATAAATGATTGACAGAAAGAACTTCATTATTATTTAGAATCTGAATTGTTTATAAGAGATGAATTCAGCTTCAATCGAAGTTTTGCAGCAATGAGATATGATGCATTAAGCAAATTAGAACTATAAAATTGAATATTAAAGTTATATTATTGACAAATTAAGGTCTATTCAAATTCATAGTGGACTCCGTCAAATTGAAAAATTTAGTATACGAGACTGTACCAGCAAAAGTATGTAATGCGATAAATATTTTCAAACGGACAAAACTTTGACGAATCTTTGGCCAAAAGGGGAAAACAAACAAGAAGCGAAGAAAACTCAATCACGAGTTATATGATTTATATCAGGATCGAATTTATCAAAAAACTACAATGTACGGGTCACATTTAGCGTACATGCCAGATATATGATTGACAAAAAAAAAACCGCCATAATGCGTCATTAAGGACAGAACCTACATAGCATCTACACACTCCACTCAGTCCAATTGTATGAACAGGTGCCAATTGTATGAACAGACAGTCCAATTGTATGAACAGGCGCTTTTTAAGTGATCTCTCTGTAAGTAGCCTAACATTTTTTGCTATTCATTTGAAAGAGATCTGTTGTTGGCTTTTTGATGGTTCTGGAATGAATAGCAATCCGTCACGATTTTTGTCACAATATATGACATATTTATCATATTTTAAAGGTGAATATCATCGCTCAAAGTCCATTCACCATAAAATTTAATGCATCAGCGCTAGAAAGAAATTCTGCTATTTATTAATATATATTGAGTATTATTGTAGCTCGTCTCTGCTCCTTATCAGTAATTGGAGCTGTAAATAACGTAATAATAATTGTACAGGGTGAAAAATTTATCGTCATTGGTTATAATAGATCTAAACAAACAAAACAATATTAAATTGTAATTTACAAATGACTGCAATTACCTAAATAAAGACACTTTGAAATAACCAATTACTTGTAATTATGGATTATAATAACTGAAATGTCAAGGTTTATTTTCTTTTAAATATTACATAAGATTTTGTTTGTAAATTATTAATAAATGCTAATTTAAATTTTCATTTCTTGAAACAAAACCTTCTGTTAACATAAAATTCACATCAATTTTTTGCTTGTTTTTCAATTTCGTCTTAAAAAATCGTGACTAAACTTATAAAAATATTTAAATCACAAAAATTGTATAGATTTAATAGAATTAAATGAAGTTAATTAACGTTTTATTATTTCCTTTACAATAATTTTGTTTATCTAAAATTGAAAGATTTCTCAAAACCCAGGATAAATTTGTTTACTCTTCATGGTACTATCGTTTTTTCGTTGTTTTCATGAAATCATGATTTTGTTTTTATTTCCGTACTGAATTTTTGAAGTGAAAAATTGATGCTCCCTAAACACGAAATTATTTATTATTACATCAAGGTAAATAATTCTTCCTTATTATTTTGTTGGGTTATTTATTTCAGACAAAGAATTTATTATATAAAATTTATAAGGTGAAATATATTTTTGCATAAAAATGTAATGGTTTTATGAATTTATGTTTAATGAAATAATATACAAAAAACTGTTCAAATGAATAAACACAACTCAAAATTTTTGGTGTTTTTTGGGAATACTTTATTACCATTAAAATTTATATTTTTTATGCTTTTTAATGTTTTTTAAAAGCATAGATTTTGAATATTTATAACAATCTTAAAAAAACATCAGACTTACAATTTCCTAAATCTAAGTATTAATTGTACTGGCTTTTATAGAGACAATCTCGATAATCTTTAAAGTGTTTTAATACTTTTGTAATCAACTAGTAATCAAATATGACTACAAAGGCCAGTTTTCAAATTTAGAAAATTATTTCGCTGGTTGCATAATATTTCATGCAGAACTTTATATTTTAGAGATGTACAGTATAGGGACATATCCTGGACAGTTGTTCCGGATAACATTTTCAAAGTTGCTTGTCCTTCAGAACATTTATTACATTGAATTATAGTTTCTATATATTGTGATCTGTAAGAGTTGATCATATTATAGAATTAGAAATATCACAGAATTAAATGCATTAATAAAAATGAAGATTTATTACGTTTTAGTAAAGCACAGAAAAGTTTGAGGTGGGCAGATAATGTAGTCAGAATAATGGAAAATAGACAACCGAATAAAATTTTACTGGCGAGACCTATACATTAAATTGAAATAGATGAATACCATAAGAACAAAATGAAAATAATACCAGAAACATGGAAATACAAAATTGGAAAACTATACGGCGACAGATCGAGAAATATGGAAGCGTTAAGAAGGCAATAGCTTACCCACTGCCTGTAAAATCATAACAACATCAAAAATAGCTGATACCTGATACTAAATGAAATCTGACATTATTTAAAGTTCATTGAATTAAAGTTGTTTCTAAAATCATTTTAATTATTTATTGTCATAATAATTTGTGGCTGTTAAATATAATAGGAAAATATTCCATCAAAATTGTAATTGTAGTGTCTATTTTCAATTATAATTCTTGGAAAATTTTTGTATAATTTACAATATTAAATGTACAACAACAGGGAAAAATGTAAAATTACAAATTGAAAATTCACAAATCAACAAACCATACACAATAGAAACATTATTTATTTCTATATTCAGTTGTAAAATTGATAATAATTCACTTCATTTATTTACTTAGTAAGTTGTACATTTGCTATCCAAATTAATTTTTTTTATATTATTTAACAAACTAAAAAAATATTTATATTTTCCCATTGTACGCTATTGTTTATTTATTGTTCCGATGTGCCATTTTCATCACATCCGGCCAGCAAATACTAATAGAAAATTAAAACCAACTAAAAAATTTTAACATCCGTACAAGAGTTTTATTTTTTGTATTTTTTTTAAAAAAAATAATTAAATCAAACTCCGATTTTTGAAACTCTTATAATATTGTTTGAAACGGAAGGGTCGTGAAGATATGTAGTTATTACGCACCACTGGAGATCTCGATGCATTCATTGTGATCACAAAACTCTAATCTTATCAAAAATTCAGATTTACCCTTTTTAGGAGACAGAAATGTAATGATGAATGTTGAAACTGTCGACCAACCATGCAATAGGTTACGTCCCAAGTATTGGTGCAAATAATAATTTTGTTTGTTAATCAACATTTATTTATTGTTGATCTAGATTGTTGATCTAGATCAAAGTTGGTCTAATCATTTTTAATCAAAATTCATTTAAAGTTCATGCTAATATCAATAATTTTATACACCGTGATTAGAGAAACTAAAATCTTCATAGACACCAATTAACTAGATAAGATAAAAATAATTGCTTTATTACAATTGCTATCATACTCAGTATTCAACTGTAGATTTTCAAATTTAAAACTTTAACGAAATGTTGAAATTTTTGGTTTATATTTAGTGATTAGTGTATACACTAAAATTAGTAAAATTATCATATGCAAATACGAAATAGTTAAAATTACAGTGCACGACCGACCACAAATCAAGAGATTTTCTAATCAAGTGGTTTTCCATTTTTAACTATAGTAGAGATTTAAATGTTTTTGAGTTTATTTTAATAACAAAATCTAATTTTAAAATAAATATTTACACACGGTATTATTGTATAGAAACTCTTTTAATAGCAAAATAATTGTCTATTATTCGAAGTCATTTTTATTAATTTTTCATTATTATCTTTGAAATGTAATAATTTAATTTTGCATAAAAATAAAAATATTAAAAAATCTAATTTTTATTTAAACACGTTTTCCAAAATCATAAAACCAAACGATAAAATTTTGTTATATAATTTTTTTTTTACAAATTTATTTAGTACTATGCAATTCAATTTCGTTAGTATAATGGGTCAACAACAGAGTTGTATTTTTTGTTTTTCAATTT
The DNA here is from genome assembly GCA_963920725.1 of Rhamphomyia laevipes. NCBI lineage: Eukaryota > Metazoa > Arthropoda > Insecta > Diptera > Empididae > Rhamphomyia > Rhamphomyia laevipes. The sequence continues at coordinate 41,900,893 of OY987256.1, forward strand.
CCTTGATTAACTATAATAGAGGATAGAGGAGAACAGCTTGATATTAATGCCCGAATTAGGCCCATTTGTACTTTGGTATATTGAATTTTTAATTTTAATAGGCCATTTTGTAAATGTCACTTACCATTAATTATTTATCTTTAATTTTAATAGGCCATTTTGTAAACAATTTTCAAAAAAAATAATTGTTATCTTCGAATATAAAAACCTTTAAAATCTTAATTTAAGTTTTTCACATTTTCCCCCATTCATAAAGCCGTTTCTGCATATAAACTGTAAAATGTATATACAAAATTTATATATTTATTATACACGATTTATGTATAACATATTTTGTATGTTAAACATTTATTGTTTGAGAAAATTCATTAAGCGTAACATAATTTTTTATATGAGCTAAGTAATTAATTGAATTAATAATGTTGCGCATAAATGTAAATAAAATACGGTTCCGCAATAATGTCGCGTTTTTATAAATAAAATACGGAATTCGAAATAATTATAATAAAAAATAACAATTAAAGTTACGGAATTGTATAAAAAATTGAAATGGAAGTTTTTCCTCAAAGTTAGCAATGAGTAAATTTTATTTAGGTAATGAAAATATATTTTTGGCCCTATAAACTGTCATACTCATACCAAATTCAGGAAAAACTACAGATACTACCAAAATTGTGCATGAAATAACCGAAATTATTCACTTAATGACTCATTTTAATTTGAGTAGAACAGGTAGAATGGTCATAACTTTCGTTCTATTGATCATAACTATCGTTTAAGTCCTTCACTACCACTAGGATAGTTAATGTTAAGAAGGGTGCACCACGCATCACAAATGATGTCGATGGATCTATTATGGTGCCTATATGTCAGGTTTTATAAACTAAGCACTGATCCTATCAAAAATTCATCTCACTCTGGTATCTGACACTATAAATTCCTCTATGCTTAACACCTGCGTAAAGAAGATTCAATTTCTAAAATGTACAATTTTCTTTTATATAATATTCCAGATTATAATAAAAATGAAATTTTCATTGTTTTTCATTAAATTGAGAAATTTAATTTTAACTTTGATAATGCATTTCCCATGTTCTAATCTACAAAAAAAAAGTATATTATATACAAGATTTTTAGTTTCATCATTTTGCCTTTTCGATGTTTATTTACTTTCCATAATTAAATTTTGTTTTAATTTTTTTAGATATTAAAGGCAAGTCAATATATTTTTTTAAGTTAATGTATCAAATTCAAAAACAAAGTAGAACTTATTTAATTTAATTGTAAATTATTGAAGTACGTCAACAAAAAAAAGATGAAAATAAAATATTTGTTAAATTATCTATAAAAATTTAATTAATTTTGGCAAATTTTCAGATTTATATTGATTTGGAAAACTGATTTGGAAAGGGTGTAGGCGAAAACCGAAAAAATATAATTAATTTAATTTTAAATAGAAAATTCCAGTATTCTACGTGCGTGTTATGCGATTAAGAAATCCGATGTCCATTGAGAATACAAAAACCTTCGGTAAATTTTTCACACAATATGGTGAATACTAAAATACATAATCCTATCAGAATTCCAAATATTACAATTATGTTGTTCCCTGTTTATCAAAGGACCATCTAAATGTAACTTGAACCGAACCGGCTGAGGTACTTAAATAATTAATAACTTTTTGGTTATTAAATTATGATTAAAAACATTATAGTGATACAAGAATGTTTTAAGGTCGATGTAAGTTCAAATAATCATTCAAATAAAGTTCAAATATCATTCTGATTCTTCTTTAATACTTTCGGGATCGGCCCTCCTAGTCCTAAGGTACCAAGAACATATATCTTGGCTTGCTATTTACTGTACTTAAGAATGCTGATGCTGGTTGTCTATAGCTGGTACTGGGATACTTAACGTTTTATTTACGATGTGTTTATCAGGTTTTCTCATAACGCGTCCGTACCACTTTAGTCTCTTTTCGCATAGTTTTTCTCGGATATCAGAAATTGTAAAAGTGCCTCTTAGGTGATCGTTTCGTACCGGTTCATTTACCGTTATGGTTTTTCCAATGCTTCAGATACGAGTGTAATTTTGTCTGCATATATGCACGTCCAAGGTGTTTCATGCGTGAGATAATCCAAAGCTGCCATTAAAAGTGGCGGATTTAAAGCCGATCCTTGGTAGAAACTGACTTTCGTTTCAAATAAGTCTTTTCAGTTTTATAATAAATTGTTTGAATTTTATTTTTAATCAAATTTAAAGAAATATTTCACTTTTCAATATTTTATTGAAATAATAAATTTTTCAGTTTTACAAATATTTAAATAGCAAATGTTTACACATCTGAAATTTGATCAATTTATATATTTTTTTTTGTGTTGTATTGTAAAATAATATTTCAAAAAAAATAATTGAATTTTCATCATAGTTTTATCTACAGATCCATGCTGAGTCTAAAAAATATGTTTTACAATCAATTTGAAAACTTACAATATCATAAATGCAATTCATTTCATTATTAATTATAAAATATTGCAAAGTGGAAAAGTTACAAAAACATTAATTTTTTTAACCATTTTTAAAATCAAATTTATGGAGTAATCAATTTCTTCTTTTAAAATACAATAATTTTATTACACAAAATTAATTTAATCAAAAATTTAACTTATAACAAAATTATATTTATATTTCAATTAAATTTTCATTTAAATTTTACTTATTAATTTACTTTTTAATTGAATTACATATTTCTATCAAACATGAAACAATAAATTCCGCAGTGTTATAAAATAACCAAATTCAGGCGATACAATTAGCCTGATACTGGCCTAAGTGAATGAATCTTTAACGGATTTCCCTCTTCCTTTTTACCTTTACTTTGACTGATTTAATAAATTTAAAACTTTTTAAACTAAATAAAAATAATTTTTATAGGGTAATTTAAAAATCAACTTTTGTTTTATTAATAAAAGCGACGAAAGTTGTAATTATTATTTAATACTTTTTGACTTTCTTTTACTTGACAAATTATTATTTAATAAGCGAACTTGTTTGATTAAAACTTTTACTTTGTTAAAATTAATTTCCGCCTAAATAAAATTGTTAATTTTATATAAATAAAATTAAAAATGTTAACAATTTGTCGACGGCGATGACCTTGAATGTTAAAAGAGTTAATTTAAAATATGTTTTAGTTAGCAACATAATTTAATTTATTACAATTTTTTTTATATTATGTAAACAACTTTTGTACACTTTATACCCAAATTTTCAGGTTTGTTTGTCTATCAACGAATTGTGAGAATAAAAAACTGGGAAATATAGAATAGAGATATTAAAGGTTTGGCAGCACTTATAAATATAATGACCAACAAACCATAAAATTTATGGAAATTAAAAAAAAAACCTTCAGATATTGCCAATATACTTGATATTCGGAATATAATTTTTATAAAACGTTATATGTTTACTCATTTTATGATATTTTATGTCTACATTAGTTAGTCATGCCTTTATCTCAACAATATTACGCTCTTTATTTATTCCAACCACATCGCGCTTAGAAGATCCATGATTAAGATTCCTACAAAATCCTGTAATTCGTTGAAAACTATAATTAAGTCTCCCGGCCATTTTGACGATAATATAGCTTCTGATAAAAGATAGAAGTATGATTAAATGACACATATTTCCCGTATCTACTTTGCTGTTATTCTGTTAATTTTGTTAGCTAATTAAACATCTCTATTGAACCTTTCCATGCTAGATCGTTAGCCTCCTCGTTTACATATATTAATTCATTATAATTTAACACTTATTATCAATTAGCTTTCCGGCCAGGCCACAAATCTCAGTTCAAACGACGAAGTTGTTTCATTTAAGTTACATATCTTTTCAAAAATAATTAAAATGGTTAAGACATGACATGATGACGCTTGAGACTATAGAAACTCATGAGAGATTAAATGTTGCCTGAAAAATAACAATTTTCTGTAAAGTTCGGACAGTAAATGTTTATTGGGAATGTGTATAAAAGATAATTTCTGGAAAATATTAATTTACATTATCTTTTAATTACATAATTGCCTAATGTAAAATTAATTAAATTTTTTTCGGATTTTAGTAGGTAATAAAAAAAATTAATTGATTTAATCTTAGATTTAGTCTTACATTTAAATTATTATGAAATCTTTAATGTTTATGAATATTTTCGATTGAAGAGACTTGAAATTTTTAGTTAATTAAAATTTTAATAATTTTTTTAATTAAATGGAGAAACATAGAGAAATGAATTGATTTCCTACAAATTAAAAAAATACTATATAGAATCGATTAAAATTTTATAGATTTTACGATATTTTTTCAATACTAAAAATTTTCTGTTAACTTTGATTAATGGTTTGAATTATACTAAATTTATATGACATGTTAGTGGTACATTTGCATGTTATTGGTGGTAATGAATACAACACTTTTAATTATATTTTGAATAATTTGATCACTTATTTATGAGAATCGATGAATCTGAATTATTACCATAGAATATCATGCTATAATCCAATAGAAACTGATTAACCAAAAACACCAATATAAAATCAATATCATATCGCAAGATTTATTGTGCAATTGCTCCTCAGTCCAACTTAAAAGATTTAGCAAACTTCCAATTTTGTTATACTATCAATAGATTGTAAGAAGCACTCATAACACTAGAGATCTGGTTGGAGCCATTACTGTCCATTCATAATATCATACACTTTGAGATTAAATTCCGCGATTATCAACAAACCTTTTACTATGACACTACTCAGGTACTTGTGCGAGGCGGTCACTTACAACAAATGCTACGGTAATTTAATTGGTTTACTATAGTCGATAATTTATATAGCGATATATTCCAATTCCAATTCCGGAAAAAAATTTAATTACAATTTTATTGCGATGCGTTTCATTAATTTTACTAAATAAAAAATACTAATAAAAATTCTAATTTGATTACCGGAAAAACCTTGTATTTAACACTGCACTTTTTTGTTATACTATAAAAAAAAAATTGCTTTTCCTTTTAGTCTGATGAAGAGGTTTGACAAAAAGATTTATTCACTTTCATTTTTTCACACAACAAACTATCACGATTTTATCTTTAGTCCATTTTAGTGTTACAGAAAGAGATACTGATGCAAAATAGAACTATGTAAATTTCCTGAATTACTTTCACCTTTTGAATATAATTACTGAAATTAAATCGTATGTAAATACAAAAGAAAATTCTTTTTATTTTAAACACTTTTCCACATAAAATATGTTAATTTAAAAAGTTTTCTATTTTATTTAAATTAAAAGTTTATTTTATTTCATTTTTGTTATTTTGGATTAAACATTTCCAAGTATTTCCATAGATTTTTAATCTTACTAATGGTTTTTATGGTTTGCTCATGATTCAAAATATTAAAAGTATTTTAATATAAATAATTCTGAAGATAAATGAAAATTTTATGTGGGTTAATATAAATGGATAATTTCACTTTTTTAATACCATAAAAATCATAATGAAATCATTGCCTACGGCTGGGAATACTAATGAGCTTATAAAATTAGGGCTAAATTTTTAATTCTGCCAATTTTTTATAAGTTTAGTTTTTTTTTCGGAATTAAGTTTACTTTTGCATATCGGTTCAAGTTGATGAATCACAACTAAATAAAAATTATTTAAAAATCCATCAATGAAATCATCATTTGTTGTTCCATCATAAAAGACAAAATTTTTGTATTTGATTATCAATTTGATATTTTATTATATACTTTAATAATACGTAACGACAGTAAAATCTTTAAAAAAAAAATTAGTCAGAAATATAATAAAAGACAATCTTGTAAGTTTAATCGTTTTGCTCCACTAAATTTTATTATTTTTTATTTATTTTTAATTGTATAATATTATAATTTTATGCTTTTCTGATTTTTACCCTTTGATAATTCGTCAAATTTATGTTTTATATTGTTTTATACAAAAAAAAAATGTAATATTTTAATGAATGAAATACAAATTTGAATTGTATAAAGGTTTCCTTTAGTTTTGTATTATTATCCTTCAAAATCAGTGACTTCTTGTGGTACTAAAAGGGTACTTATAGCATTATTTATCATATTGAAAAGATATGGATTAAATTTGTTTAAACCCAGTAGAATACTTGTGGAAATGTTCTATATAAAATAATTTCTTTGGTAAGATTTGGAAATTGTCTTTCATTTTACCTCTCCACAAAAATGGTACTAAAGTAATTTTTTTTATTTTGACAAATCTGAAAAGAATAAGTTATGATCTCGGCGTTAGTCTTCTTGACACAAAACTTTCTTTTGTAGAACATATTAGCATTCATTGTTGGGCTTTGTTTAGCGTCAGTATCATGAATTGTATGATCCACTTTTTTTAATAATCTTTTTCCGTCTTATATACTTACTAGAACTAGAGTATGCACGTCAAAATGTACTGAAATGATTTCTTCGTTTCGTTCTAATGAACATAAATTCTCACTTTACATCGAACGCTTGCGCCTCTTAGATTTGCCGTCATTGACTGACTATCTGACCTTTAGTTTAATGTATAAATTATAATCGGCGGTATACATTCAAGTTTTTTATCATCTAAGGTTAAATTTAGAACTCCATCACGTGCTGTTCGTATTTTTCCACCTTTAAGATTAAAAATCATCTGTCTAACTATGGTGCTCTTTGTTCTTTTTCACGTATATGTTCAAAATAAATTGTTTAAATATAAGTTATATTATTCAATTTAATTTAGTAAATAATATTATATAATAATAAAATAAATTATAATTATGACGAAAATTATACAAAGCTTTCTTCTATATTATTTTTAATTTTATAGTTCACATCTCTACTTGACGTACAGAGCAAAAAAAATCTCCTAAAATAGATTTATCAATTGAGTTGAAGAAATTATAAAAATTATATTTTCATCATGACTTGGTATTGTTGGAATCATTGGTTCTGGATAACAGGTTGGTTAACTACTGGTAACAAATAAAAAATAATCATCACAAAATTCTTAATAAAGGTTCTTTTTTTTATATATATTTCTAGGAATTTTTGTATTAACATTTTGTTCGGTTTGTTCGTATCCTATAAGTCCAATTGAAGAAATCAAAGAGTACAATAATAAAGAATTACCATTAAAATATCCAATAAATTTACCATCAAATGATGATCATGATATTGATGATATTTATATGGGACAACAAAATATTCCATTATTATCAGAAGATAATTTAAAAGAAATTATAATTGAACAAAATAAAAATCAATTAATTGAAAAAAATGATGAAATATTGAAAAAACATAATAATAAAACAATTGAAGATAATTTAATATTAAATAAAAATCAAAGTAATAATAGTAATTTAAATAATATTAGTAATGTGATAAAATTGGTTCCTGATACTACCACTAATCTCAATGATAAATTGAAAATTATTAATAATGAAAATGTATCAGAAAATATTAATCAAAGTAATGTGAAAGAAATAGAAACAGAAAATCTTAATTTAAAAAATGATAGTAACTTTAGTATTGTAAGGTAAGTGAAAGAAAGGAAATTTTTGTATTTTTAAATTTCAGTTCATTTTATTAGTAAATCAGCTCATTTGATAGTTTATAATATTAATTCATTTCGTTTTACAAGATTTAGTAAGTAAACATCTTGATCTTACTTTGGTAGGTTTTATTACTAATTTTGGTAGGTTATATAATTAATTCAGCTCACTTAGTTAAATTCTATTAATAATTCGCCTCCGTTTCGGAATATTTTTGTTAGGTTCTACATATTAGTAATTTAGCTAACTTTACTAGATTGTATTAGTAATTTAGCTCAGTTTAGTAGGTTATAAAATTGATTTAGCTGGTTTTACTAGATTTTGTTTGTAAACTAGTTTCTGTATATTTTTGTAATTTTCAATTAGTAGTTCTGCTCACTTTAATTAATTTTATTAGTTACTCACCTGACGTTGAGAGGTTACATTATTAATTCACCTTGGTTATTCAGCTTCATGTTTTATTACTAATTTAGCTCACTTTTCTAGATTCAATCAATACTCAGCTCAGTTTGGTAGGCCATATCACTAAATAAGCTTGATTTGTTATTTTTTTAATTAATTTTGAATTAAGTCTACGAAACGAATAATTTTTTTTTTTTTTGTATTTTTAATTGACTAAATATTATAGCATAAGAGATAAGTCAAACTTTTATATGAAGTAAATATCTTGTAACACTTCATTTCAGTTGTCAGTGCTAATGAAAGAAACTCTTATTAATTCTCATTTTTATGCTTGAGTACAGATTTGATCTTTAATGTTAATGATGATGAAAAAAAAAATCATCAATATTTATTATTACAGGCTATTTTATGGTTCATGAATCATTAATAACATTATTTTTTTGGTTTTTCTTTTTTTACAGTACAAATAATAATAAAACATTACAAAATATTCAGCTAAATGAATCAGCAGATTCAACTCAATCTAATATTATGCAAATTAAAAAAAATATAAATTCAACTATTTTGCCACCACCATCATCACAACCACCGTCATTACAATCACAACAAATTTTCGTGGAAAATAATAACGAATCATCAACAACAACTACAGCAATAATTTTTGATAGTACAGCTTCTAATTATAGTGACGATAATGATGATGATGAAATTGGAAATATTACCAAATTAGATTTAGTTATAACGACAATTAATTCGACAATCGATAATTCAACAGAATCAAACGACAAAATTTCTACAAAATTAGAAAATGTTACGAAAATGATTAACGATTCTTATGATAATAATGGTAACATTAATGAACCAGAATATATACGTAAATCTAAAGGTTTATTATCATCTGAATATCGAGATGGTTCAAGATCAATTAATTTTCCAACTGAATCAAAAAATTTATTAACACGTTCAGCTGTTTCATCTGATTTACAATTAATTTCTAATGAACAACAACAACATGAAGATGGAGGAAATGTGTCATCTGAAGCTCTACAAATTACGGTATATATTTTAAAAATATTATTAACCTTTCGAAGCTGGAACTTTTTGCATGTGATTCAGCTATAGCTGAAACAATAAATCATGTGATCAGCGGGACATATAAGTCCCATCAAGTCTCGAAAGGGTTCAATTATTATTCAAAAAAAAATTATTATTATTTTTTTAATGTAGGGAGTAATGGATGCTGGTACAATTTCTGGTATATGTTTTTCTGTATTTGCATTATGTATTGGTGTTTCAATGTTTGGTATAATTATATATCGGCGACGTTTTTTAAATAAACCACAAACACTTAATGAACCGGATTCAAGTGTTTACATAGATGATAGTACAATAAGAGTAAATATTTTAAAAATATAAACAATTTAAATAAAAATTAATTTGTTTTTATATTTTGTAGGATAATTCTGATGAAATGTACAGTTTAGATAATGATTCATTTTTGAATTCTTTGGAAGCAATGACAATTCAAAATTATTGGACCGATACAGTCAAACATACAAAGCTTTAAAATATGTTACGTTTTTTTTTTTTGGAAAATTTACAAGATTAGCTTTAGCTTATACTAAAATTAAGCAAAATTTTGTTAACATATAAAATATTGTAAATTTAAATGAAAAAGACAAAATGTAGTAAAATAACAATTTTCATATCCTATCCAAAATTTTATTTTAAAATTAATTTCATGTGATAAATTTAAACATAAAAATGACAAAAAAAAAAAACAACAAAAAATTCAATTTAATTGTAAAAATAAAAAATATTATATTAAAATTATATTTTAAATTTTTTATTGTTAATAATTTAATTATTTTTGTGTTTGTATACTGTACAGGCCACCATTTATTTTGGTAACATTCACAAATTAAAGCTAAAAAAAGTTTTTAATGTAATATTATTGTATTGTCTGTTAATTTTAATTATATAACTTAACTACACCGAAGTACTTCGAACTATTGTTAACTAATGGCAAGTGTAGTATGCACTAATTTAGCTGGAAGTGATTTCGTTATGACAAATTTAGACATAGAAAATATGAATGTCTAATATTTTGTTATTTAATTCACATCATGATCACTACCCCTATTGCTATTAACTATATTAGTAAAGTTCCATTTACTAATTACCTTTTAAAATTGATTGTTCATGTTAATTGTAAATAGATCACATCACAGCTTATTTTAAACGCATATTTTGGAAATCTGGCTTTTAACAGGATTTGAAAACGATATTTAAAGTTAAAAAATATTTTCCATTTTTATAAAATTGATATTTTAAAAACATCGTTAATTTTATATTGGTAGTTAACTATGAGATGCTGGGAAGAAAAGAGATTCCAAAAAAACAACAAAAAATATTACGAGTACAATATCATAGTAATTGTTATCCGATTTCAATAACATTTGGGAATTTTCCTGATCTAGTTCATCCCCAATTTAAACTATTGCTAATTTCAATTCAGTCAGTTCCTATACAATATAAACTACATTCTTTTTGTACTAGAATATCGATGCCTATTATTGTGTTATCAAATAAAGTTCCCAAAAAAATATTATTCGATTTCTTTATAAATTTTTCATTAATATTTTGTTTTTAACGCAATAACATTATAATAAAAATAATGGTTTAAATTGAAAGTAACGTTATTACCTAGTTAAAATATTTAAGAAATTATCCACTCTACGATAAAATTCCTGCCCATAACGAATTGCAGCCTGTATAGTGTTAAAATTAATTTTAATCAAATTAATTATTTAGATAATAAAATTGAATGACCTTTGATATATTAAGGAAAATTATATATTAAGATAAAATCAAATAAAAATATATCGTAGCATTAATAGAATATAAGAAAAAATCCTATATTTATAAATTAACTGAGTAAAAACTCCTGCAATTAAAAAACGTCCTCTAGACTAATTAAAGTTTATATAGATAAAAAAAAACAAGAAAACAAATCATAATATTAATTAGATTTATTTATAATTAATTATAAATTATGCTGGCACATCAATAAAAATGTATAAAATTTGAAAAATAAAAATAAAATTTTTTGAAATTGTTCATCACAAAACCAAAGAAATTTAAATATTTTTGCTTTTTAATATTAAAATGTAGCAAAACTGACGCACAATTGTCTATATTTTATTAAGGCAATTAACAAGAAATCAATTTTCCAAATTACATAAAAGTTAGACTTGACGTATATTACTGCAACTACGGTAGTGTATGACCATATAGAAATCACTCATTTCAAATTAACCCCTGTATAATTTAAATTTTAAACTCTTATGTGTCATCATGCTGTATTGTAACGATTACAGAGCTTAATTTCTCAATAAAGTTTATAAAAATGGATATTTCTTACCATGTAAATTTTTGGGAATGAAAAAAGTTTAAAACGTATTCTTAATTTTATTTTATTTTTAGAATAAATTTGATTTGAAATATAATTTCGTAAAACAGGTTTAAATTTAACTAAATTTTACAACTTGTTTACTTGATTTTCGAAGAATAACTCTACCAAGTGGTTCTCCAAATCCTTTATATTTCTCAAAAACATGAAATCCTCGAATTACAGTATTATAAACAACACCTTTTAGTTTCATGTTCATATAAGGATTTGACTAAATATTTAAAATATATATAAAAAAAAAAATTAAATTTAAATTACATAAAAAAAAATGAATATCTTACCTTATTTTGAAAATAAATTATATCTGGTGTTATATTGAATTCCTCATCTGGATCCCAAACACAAAAATCTGCATCATATCCTATTTCTATTTTACCTTTAAACTGATCAATTCCCAATAATTTAGCTGGATTTTCACAAAAAAGTCTACAAATATCATTCAAACCTAAACCATATTTTTGGCATTCCGTCCAAAATATTGATAATCCTTGAATAACAATAATTTTTTTATTTATACTTTTTGTATATTATGTAAATTAAAACATTTTCTTATCTAACCAAATTGTAGTGATGATATTCCCGACCAAGCTTTAATAAAATCACCTCTATCTCTTCCATATGTTAATTTTTTCATACCTGGTGTAGTTGGTGAATGATTTGATGATATTAAATCAATACAGCCATTTTTTATAGCTTTCCATAAATTTTCCGTATTTAATTTATCACGTATTGGTGGAATACATTTAAATTCTGTCCTAGTATCAGCAATATCATCTGATGAAAATGTTAAATAATGTGGACATGTTTCTACAGATAAATTTCCACCATTCTTTTTACAATTTTCGATTAATGGAATTGCTGTAGCTGAGCTTAAATTCATAATGTGCATTGTAATACTAAAATTAAGAATTTTTTATATTAAAATTTAATATCTTTATGAATATTTTACTTTTTATTCTGTTCTGATAGTTTTGTTATTATATCAATTGCATCGATTTCCATGGTTTCGGGGCGAGTTCTTAAAAAAGATTCATATTTTTTGGGTTCGTCTAAAAAAGCAATTCGAATTCGATTATTTGAAATTTTTTTTTAGATTGTTTTGAATTTCTCACTTTCATTTGGACGAATTATTGTTGGTGGCATCAGTTCAGCATGAAACTAAAACAATTGCATAATTTTAGGCTAAACAATATTCAGATTTTTTTAACAAAAATATTGCTCTACCTTACCGCTAATACACTGCCAGCATTTTCAACATGCTTTAAAATACTCTCAATATCAGCTTTACTAACTTCTGGAAATTCAGGAACTTGACTCGGACATAGGCTACAATATAAACCAATTGCACCATTTCGTAATAATGCATTTACATATGAAATGCTAGTGTTTTGTGGTGTTATTCCGCCCCATAAACCAATATCCACATAAATTTTACCTCTTGCTGTCATTGCTTTTGCTTTAAAACTATCACCATTTAGAGTTGGTGGTATTGAATATCTGGGGAGGAAAATAAAATTATATTTGATATAGAACTTTTTTATTTTTATTATTGGAACTTACACGGGCATATCTGTAATAAAAGTATAACCACCAGCAGCTGCTGCTTTAGTACCAGTTACAAAACCTTCCCAATCGTTTCGACCTGGTTCATTAATATGAACATTTGAATCAATTAATCCAGGCATAAGAACTTTATCTTCAAAATCTATTATCTATATAATTAAAAAGAAGTATAAACACTTTTAGAAATTAAATTTTTGAGTTGTTTTTCTTGAAAGTCATAATATTAAACTATCATTAAGCTACAAAATCAGAAAAAAACTCCTACAAATCGCGTAATTATCAAAAAAAATCACAATCAACTAATGAAATATTTATCACATTTACCGATTCTGCTTCATTATTGTATATAAATGAATTTACTTCTTCAGTATTTTTTAGAATTCTTCTTATTTTCCCTTCATTTGTCACAAGAATTCCACCATTAATTAAATTATTTTCATCATTACCGCCGATGAAAATTCTTTGACTCAAAAATAGAATATCCATTACAATAACTAAAAATTAATTATTAATTTTTAATAGTAATTTATATAAATTTATATAAATTTCAATAGAAATTCCAAGAAAATATTATAAAACCGATTGGATTGACTTTTGGTAAACTATTTTTAGACCCGGTGCAATTATATATTTATATCATATAGCCGAGCTGTTAGACAAACTGAAACTGAAAATAAATATTTATTGTAGTCTTAGTAGTATTTTTAGTATAATTTTCTGAAACAAATTTAAGAGAATTATTTAATTTACTTCTATTAATTCATTATCATTTGTAGTATTCAAATATGTATAAATATTTGTTTTGGGTGGTATAAGTTTACGTTCCACCATAGTAAACAGGAAAAACGTGACCGCTGTACGCAAAAAATAAAACAGAAAACCTTGTAAAATTATCGCGCAACGATATAGCTAGGGCACTGTATAAGTCGATTGGCAGCATGTCGCCTGGCTAGGCATCCCATACAATTAATCATGCCATAGTTGCATATGATACCAACGAAAAAGAAAAAATTGAGCACTTAATTTGCAAGTGCCCGGCGTTATCCAAGGCCATAAATAGTATCTTGGCAATTATTACCTTAAAGAACTAAACTCAAACCAACCAACTACTCGAACTAACCAACCGACCAACCATAGTAAACGAAATTTCTAAATATATAAAAGCCATCCATCCATAATTGAAAATTTTAGAAAATAATAAATATATTGGTACATCCCAGCAATAACCTAAACCTATATCTATAATTAATGGCATATATGGCATAGATTTCTTCTTTGGATGTGGTCAAGAATTCAGCTGCTGCGCAACTTATGTAGCTAGAAAATTGAAAAGCAGCCAGTATGCATAAATACACGGTAACGAATTCAGGCGCAGTGAAAGCTGCAAATGCTGCGTTAGTATTCTGAACTTAAATCCGATAATTTGCGCTACTTTTGGTTCAAATCTAAATTAAATGACCGATTAACTGCGACAATTAGTAATTTTCGCTACCATTAGTAATTTAGTAATTAGTAATTTTCGCATGCACTTATCTTATTTATGGACACTCATCGATTTTAGAGCTACAAACAATTATTAAAAAAATTTATTGTACAAATGTTGCTAACAATAAATTGCATAATAATTCATAATATAAAAACATATTTCGTTATAAATCACTTAAAACTTAAAAGGTTTTCTGTTTGAAATATCTTTCATATGAAAGATGTTTTAAATATCATAAAAAATCAATTTTATGCTTAACTTAGTTGAAACATTTAGCCATTCATGCCACTATAAAAAATAGACTTTCCTGAATCTTTGGTCAACTATATATAAAATCAAAATTATACTAAATTTTTTGGTAAGTATAAAAATATTATATTTATTATTTAATTTGGTTTTATAATATTTTATTAAATATATAATTATACAAAATTTGATATGAAAAAGATATCATGGAAGTACTACTCGTGAAGATCTTAATGATACCGCAGAATTTCTTCTTAGTATTTTATCTTCTATTGCTTGTTCATTAAATTTTTTACATGATTGAAATACTTGTAATATTCTTGGTATTTTTGATTTTTTTAATACTTTAATTATGTTTACTAGAATTTCACGTAGGCGTTCTAATTTCTCTTGGGATACTAATGTTTGACAGATTAATTGATATCCCAATATTTCCCATGCTTTATTTTTACATATAAGAGCTTCTATATATAAAAAATTAATAAAATATAATTAAAATTTATTTTTGTATATTTATATTATTAAAAATAAAAACCGGCAATTGTTTTATTGGCCATAATAATACACATATCATTTTTAGATTGTTTCAAATGACTAACAGCAATTTCATGATAAAAATAACATCTTTCAATTGGAAAAGTTGCAAAACGTAAACGCTTTTCAAGAAGATTTAATCGAATACTAAATTAAATATTTAATATATATTAATATTAATTAAATATTTGGTTTTAATAAATATATATAACTAAAATATAATTAATTCAATTAGACCTGTAATTAATAAAACCAATATCCTTTGCTTCAGGATCTGTAAAAGTTGATTTATCACCAAAAACAAATTCAAAATATTCTTTTTCTTTTATAACTGGTACATGTAAAAGTAACCGAATTCTTTTAACACGATCACGAACTTCTAATATATTTTCGGGTACTTTTAATCGATCAACATATGTCAATGCTAAAATATTACAAACTTCATTGATGAATTCAAATTTTCTGGGCATAACTTTATATGTTTTTAGAATTACATATTCTCTAATAGTATGATCCACAACTTTGGATAGTTCCTAAATGGCGAAGTAAAATTAAATTAAAAAGAAAAAATTTAAAATGTTAATTATATTTATTACCTCTAATTTTCCTTGGGACCTTAAATAATTTATTTTCTTTAAAATATTAAACATATCTCGTCTAGTCTGATACTGAAGACGAAAAATATGACATTCTTTTAATTGTGCAGCTAATAATTGATCACGTTTTGTTCTAAATTTTTGTGAATAAACCGGACCTCTTGCTTGAAGCATTTTCTATATATATATTCAATAATTTAAATTATTAATATTTATTACGAACGATGCGTTTAAATGAACAATATGGTATGAGTATTAGGCAGGGGTTACAGACCTTCCATTGAAACGGTACCAATTTCAATTATCGTTACAGTATTAATAATTTAAGAAATATGGTTCAATAGACGGCTTTAAAATTATCTGTCAGAAACCGAGTTCGTTGTGAAGTGATATTTTCATACAAATTTAAGATAGCATGCAATTAGAAGTAAAAAATTCTGCTTCTGATTTCACTCTAGTGGTATCGAGTTTAACTTGAAAAATTTGCGAAATTGGTAGTTTCTGGGTTATTTTGAAAAAATTAATTAATAGTGGATATTATAATTGTTTTTTGAATTAATTAAAGGTGAATTTTAATTGCAATATAACTTTGAAATTATTTGTCAAAGTTTTAATTAAATTTTATAAGAATTTCACTTCACAACTATCTCGATACTAAGCTAAAGTTTGCATGGCATGTACTGCAGCTTTCATAAAATTTCTTGTTGGAAAAGTCTATTCAAAAATATATTGTAATAACGTTTTCGCTTATTTTTTCAGATAACCGTGTGTAGTTTAAATTTAAACATAAAAGCGAGTAATTAAATAACTAGATTGAGTTACTGAATTAAATGCAAAAATCTGCATAATTTAAATATTTAACTATCGCAAGATTGATTTTTGATACATATATAATCGAATTGGTATTGCCTTTAAAATGAACTATAATTAAAATATTCTTACCAAAAACTTAAAAGCTACATTATATTTTTCATTTGTTAAGGTTTTCAATTTTTTTGTACTCTTTCTGGTTTGTGGCAATAGAAATGTATGATCATTACGTAAATCAGCCAGAAATTGCAAATCTTTAGCACCTTTGTGTAAAAAAAGTTGTGTAAAATTTTTATAACATAATTTTCGTCGTTCAATTTCTCTTGGATGTAATAATTCTTGTTCTTTTTCTACAATACTAACAACATCACATTTTTCTTGTTCCTTTAATAATTTCCAAAGTGGTTTATCACTAACAGCAAGCGCTTTTAAATCTTCAGCAATCTTAACAATATTACTCTCCTGAGCAAATACTGCATACTGATCCCCAAGACTGGAGGTATAATTTTCATGAATCTATATATAAATAAAAGTATATATATAAAAATATTAAAATTTTCAAATGTCTAACTATGTCTAAACGATTTTCAAACTGTTTCCGATAAAGTTTATCATATTTTCTGGCATTATTATGTAGTTCGATTTTACTATTTTCAAAATCATTTGAATCAAATAAGGCATCAGGAACTTGTAAATTAATATCAAGCCTATGTGG
Source organism: Rhamphomyia laevipes (assembly GCA_963920725.1). Taxonomy (NCBI): domain Eukaryota; kingdom Metazoa; phylum Arthropoda; class Insecta; order Diptera; family Empididae; genus Rhamphomyia; species Rhamphomyia laevipes. Next base: position 41,918,330 of record OY987256.1, read on the forward strand.
TGAAAGATCTTTAAAAAATTAATATATATTATTTTCTAATTAAATTTGAAATCGTTTTTAAAATATAATACCTAAAGCGTTCCTCGCAAATATTACAGCCTCTTCACTTTTAGCAAAATCGCAAAGGCATATACTTTTACGATATAAAGCTTGTGCATCTTTGTCCTTAAAATTTAATTAAAACAATTTTATCTTAATATCATAATAAAAATAATTATTTTTTTTTACAAAAATTTCCAAACATTTTGTATAATAAACATTAGCTTCTTTAAATAGATCCTTTTTTGTCAAAAAATCACCCCATGATCGATACAATCTCTGATTTTGTTCATCGATTATTTCCTCCATTTATAAATATTGTTATTTTTTTTATTATTTATTATTTTTATATTTTTTTTATAATTTTTTTTAATATTTAAATTATATAATAGAATAGATAGGTATAAAAATATAAAATAATAATTAATTAATTATCATTTTTAATTAAAGTGTATTTTGGGTAACTTTGTTTTATATATTTTTTATAATTATTATTTGTTTTATATCACACAGAAATGAAACTATAAAACTGGTCGTAAGGGCCAACCCAGTTATGTTTTATCGAATCTTACTTAATCTATGTTTTGTAGGTTTTAGAATGTTCGTTAATCATCTAAAAGTAAACCTGTTGTGTAAATAGATAATGGTTCGTCTGTTTATTAGGAAAAGGTTTACTTCGAGGGCGATTCGGTGCTACATTAGATCAAGCGATGCTACATCAGAATTTTTTTTTAGTAAAGTATAAGAAATTTTATTATTTAACAGTATATCTTGATATGGATAAATAACATTTACATAAGCTATTAAGGGAGAAACAGTGAATTTTTAAAAATTGCGAAATATTAATATATAGTTGACTAGTTGAGTTCCCCCTACTCAAAGGTAAGGAGTCAAATAGGAAAAGTAAAATTAAAAGAAGTAATTAAAGTAAAATTAAAAGTAAATAGTTAAAGTAAAATTAAAAGTAATAATTAAATAAAAGTTGTAAAATAGAATTAAATAAAGATATATTAAAGCAAATAAAGTATTTTAATATGTAATATAAAATATTAAGATAACAAACAACCTGTTTGACAACGTTGACAACGTTTGACAACCTAGTTGTAAAATGTATGTGTTGGTTACTTTAACGACTTTAGGAGCAATACATAAGATCTTCTATTAGAATAGCTTTCTGAAATTATTCTTACAAAATATGAAAATCTCATCATTACTACCATAAAGATATGTACATATATAAAAATATTTAAATAACAAATTATAGGAAAGTGGAATTACCACACCTACTCCAAGTAAATGATTTATAAGTTAGATTTAATAGTCAGTGGCGTAGTAGTTCATACAATTCTTTCAATTTTTAGGGGAGTTAGTTTACCCAACACAGCTATTTCTTTAAGGTTATGTTTTATTTTCAAATCAGCAAATGATTTATTATTATATGCGAATTAATTTAAAGTTTTCACATAATTACAGTCACTAATACACTAATTATTGATTAAGCGATTGCTTTCATTTGACATTTATACTTGCTTATTCATGAACTCTTCATCCATCATTTTCTCAATAATCAGTACAACAGTTCAGGTGGGAATATATATGGTTAAATAACAAACAATATACTATAAATGTATATATTTATATTATAAATATATACAAATAGATTCACCATGCCAAAAAGTATGACTAAGTCACTGGATAATAAATAATATCTAAATTAGATTAGTCAAGTTTGAAAAAAGAACTACATTTTAATATAGTAATAAAAAAGATTTTAGTTATTTATAAATCAAATATTTTCACTTATTCGAAATGATAGTGAAGTAGTATCATTATTTTCAGAACTGTGAAGCCTGAAGTTAGTGGTAATCTTGTTAATGTGATTGTTTTTTCCTTTTCTTTTTTTCCTTTTCTTTTCTGTCATACTTTAAAACTTCTTTAGTTCTAAATGTTTTGTTATTTTCAATTTCTATATATGTATATATATTTTAATTTTGATGTAACTTCTTCTATTAAGAAGCTGTGTCTAATTAATAACATGTGTTTGTTTTCAGTGATGGAAACATCAGATATTAATGCACGCATGTTAAGCAAGAGCAAGAGTCAACATTGCTCAAGCATGTTGAGCAAGAGCTAGAGATAATTTATTTATATAAAGTTTAAATATTATTTAAATATAATAATGGACCTACCTATTAACAATATCTCTCTTTAAGCTTGTTTTAGCTAATCTATATAAATAATCAGTTTAATTCTTAAATCCTCATTTTCTTGGCAACGGGAAGATGGTGCTTGTGTTTCAGATTGATTAGGATTGCATAATCGATTACTAATAATATTAATCTATCCAGATGGTGGAGGACTTTAAACTATTGTAACCGCTATAAGGCTGGTCTTGCTTATAGTAAATAAAATATCAAAGCAAAAGAACTTCGACTTGAAAAGGGGTAATTATTCCATTTATTATAAAATTTTGCTATAGGTGGTTCGGAAACAATCAATAAAACTCAAGATATACCAACTATATACATGGTAAAAACTATTTTGTGATCATCCACGTTGAATTAACCAGGTTCGACTAATAGCAGTGCTGCTGAAGCTGAATACAAACTAATATTAATTACAAATATAATAACTTATTAAGACAATTTTTTTTTCTTAAATATAATATGTTATTAAATATAATTTATATAAAATATTATGTTATAAATGTTATAAATTATAATTTATATTTACAAAATATATTATTTACTAAATCTGACTCTCATATATGATGCTTTTGGTATGTTTTTTTGACGTTTTAACTGTTGTACAATTAGTTTGCTGCATAATTTAAATAATTTATAAATTTTAAATATTTTTAATTTTTTTACTATTACAGCTATTGCATTAACAGCTTCATTAAGTCGTTGTAATCTCAATTGAAGTGCTAAAGTTTTACAAATTAAATGATATCCCAAAATTATCCATGCTTGATTATTGCAGCATTTTGCTTCTACATTATAAATATAAATATATTGTTTTATATTATAAATATATATATATTTAAGTTATATAATAAATAATTAATATAATTATTTATTAAATATTAAACCTGTAATCATTTTATTGGCTACTGTAATACACATATCATATTTGCATTGTTTCAAATTAGCAATACCAATTTCATGATAAAAATATGATTTTTCAATGGGAAATCTTGCAAAACGTAAACGATGTTCAAGCATATTTAATCGCTTCCTAGATTAAAAATGTATTTTTATATTAATATTATTATAATTTTATTATAAACAATAATTATTAAATAACACAGACTTGTATTGAATGTAATCTAAATCTTTAGCTTCTGGATCTTTAAAAGTTGATTTATCACCAAAAACAAATTTCAAATATTCTTTTTCTTTTATAACTGGTGCATTAAGAAGATACTGTATTTGTTGCATTGGATCATTAACCGACATTATATCATCTGGAATTTTTAGTTGATCAATATATGCCAATGCTAAAATATTACAAACTTCATTGATGAACTCAAATTTTCGTGGCATAACTTTATAAGTTTTTATAATCACATATTCTCTAATTGTATGATCCACAATTTTGGATAGTTCCTGAATTGTGCAAGTAAATATTAAAATTAATTGAAATACTATATAATTTATTAGTTTCGTTCTTGTTACATCTAATTTTCCTTGGGACCTCATAAAATTAAGTTTCTTTAAAATATCAAACATATCTCGTCTATTTTGGTATTGAAAACGTAACATGTGATTTTCCTTTTCTCGGGTAGCTAATAATGCATCACGACCAGTTTTATATTTTTGTGTATAAACTGGACCTCTTGCTTGAAGCATTTTCTATTTATAATTTAAATTAAATTAAAGAATAGATAAACGATTTAATATGAAAAGAAAATCGTTAATATATCAAATATTTCGTATTATATACATAACAGCCTATAATATTTCAAAATCCTTACCAGAAACTTATTAGTTGTGTCGTAATTTTCATTTACCAATTTCCTTAATTTTTTTGTACTCTTTGTAGTTTGTGGCAAAAGTAAGACTTTATTATTACGTAACATTTCCAAAAATTCTAAATCTTTAGCTCCTTTGTGTAAGAAAAGTTGTGTAAAATTTCTATAACACAATTGTCGTCGTTCAATTTCTCTTGGATGTAAAAATTCCTGTTCTTTTTCTATAATACTAACAACATCACATTTTTCCTGTTCCTTTAATAATTTCCAGAGTGGTTTATTACTAACAGCAACCGCTTTTAAATCTTCTGCAATCTTAACAATATTGTTATTTTGTGCAAATACTCCATACTGATCACCAAGACTGTGCGAATAGTTTTCATTAATCTATATATTTATATGTATATGTATATATGTATATTTAAATTTTACTGTATATTTAAAATAAAAGTATCTTAACTATGTCTAAACGATTTTCAAACGGTTTCCCATAAATCTTATCATATTTTCTGGCATTATTATGTAGTTCGATCTTACTATTTTCAAAATCATTTAAATCAAATAAAGCATCAGGAACTTGCAAATTAATATCAAGTCTATGTGGGGAAATATCTTGAAAAATTTAAATATTTAAATATATATTAGCACAAATTAGTTTTAAAAATTTGAAATAATTATGGAATTTTTACGTAAGGCTGCCTTAGCATCTTTTACAGCATCTTCAGTTCTAGCAATACCGCAATAGCATGTACTTCTATGATAAAGTGTCTTAGCATCGTTATTCTAAATATATTTGGAATTTATATATAAATATTTATTTTACTTGAGCAAATCATATCATTTATATTACATCATTTTCCAAATATTTGGAGTAATAAATATTAGCTTCTTTAAATAGATCCTTTTTTGTTAAAAAATCACCCCATGATCGATACAATCTCTGATTTTCCTCATCACTATTTTCAAAATACCGATCCAGTATTCCCATATTGTAATATTAATGTATATTTATATTTGTTTATAAGTTTTATTTAAATCTTGTTTTAAAACTTTTTGAATTATTTACAAATCCAAAATAGATTGCTTATTTTTAAATTGATAAAACTTCAATTAAAATGAAGTTTTTTTTAATGATTTTTATTATCCATTAATCTATTTACAGTTTATACTCCAAAGTTTATTGCTTTTGCTAATTTTTATTGTATTCTCATTTCTTATTGTATGTGTTTTAATATAATTATTTGTCATCAGGATTCGAATAAGAAACCACACTAAAATAGATACAGTACATAATGTTGTTTCATAGGGAACCTAAGAATGGATACGCATACAATATACTTACTTTTACACTAAGAGGATTTAGATACTATATGAAATTAAGACAAGGAATATTGATCATAATTAGGAACTGCTTTCTCCAAAATGTAATAGCTCCTAATGTCTTTACTTACTTGATAAAATTATTATTAATGACGCAGATTTTCAGCATTTTCAGTATATCTTATTTAATTCAAAAAAATGTATACATAAAAAGTTTAAATTAATAAAAATAATCTAAAAAAAATATTGTTTTAAGCTTTTAATAAATAAATAAACGACAGTTTAATAAAGTTTAAATTAAATTTTTAGAGCTACATTTTAAAACTGGTCTAATATATACGTAAATTGCACGGTTTACATGTACTGACGTCATTTGTTGCAAACGTACATTTGTTGAATTACGTCATATATTCAAGGTCGAATGTTAAAAAATATATCTATAATCTTAAATTAAAATTATTTTATTAGCTAAAAAAATCAGTATATATGCTTATTAACATTAAATAATATTTATTTATACTGTGTCAAAATTAAAAACTGATGACGCCATAACATAAATTATTTGTAATGAATTGTGTTGTATGTGGAAATGGAAATATTATAGTCTTTCGTACAGTTTACTGGGTATTAAACCTATAAACATTTTTATTACACATCACTGATTGAATTCAGTTTTATATATTTTCAAATTCGTATATAGTCTTTGCTCGATAAATCCAGGTCGTTCCGTTTTACGTTTGTTGTAGAACAGAACTTCTGTTGAATCAAGGTTGTTCCGTTTATGAATTGTATCTGAATCCAATATCTGAAGTTTTCCCACCTCCAACAAAATATGGAATTGATAATTATTTGGGATAAGATTTAGATATTTATTTAATCTAAATCTCTACTTCAATTTTTACAAATGTATACTGCGGTGAGACCCAGCCATCAGGTCATCAAGAAGTTTATATTCCTCTTATTAAGCAAAAATAGCTCCATTGTATTCCTTCCTAATATTAAGCTGTGGTTAAAGGCGTAGAGGGTTGTAGCTACATGATTGCCATTAGCCAACTGTAGCACTCACTATATTTAAAAAGTTCTTAGTTTTAGAAATATGGACAGTTGAAAAATTGTAATAACGGAAGAACCAAAAATATTAGAAATGTGGACGGAATTGAACGATATTTATAAATTTAATTTAAAAATGTTGTCCGAGTTTACATATCATGTATACAATATTTATGCGTGATACATTTGATAATTTATATAATAATATTAAATCCCGTCAATTTTCATAAAATACGGTTTTCGTTACTTTGTGTATAGGTAATTTTTTTTTTGGTACTTTTTTGTGTGCAGGCAGAAGTGTAGTGAAATCTCGAAAACGAAATATCTTTAAAAAATATGAAAATATGTCAAATTTTCAAATTCAGTGGGCAGAGAGAGTGTACATATTAAATAAAAATTATATTTTACAAATATAAATTTTTATTTAATTTATTTTGTTATGAATATTTTAATCTAGTATCGCGTTTATCGGTTTTCTATCAATCATTGATACCCAGGTGCTTTTACTGTTAGTTAAATAGTTAAATATAATTATGAAAATTGTATTCCTAATGGAAAATTATAAATAAACATAAAAGTGTTGACATTTACATTTTTCGTAAATACACTACTCACACATAAAAATAAATACGAATTTTTGTTGTACATATACAATTGATATTGAGGCAGTGTGCATTTTGTATTCAATTTTTTTTTAAAAAAAAGTTTTCGATTTTTGACGTGGCTAGCAGCTTTTGTAACAAAATAAAAAATCAAATTTTGTGCTGTAATAATTTTTTATTGAACAAACTCTAAACTCTACACTATGATGAAAATTTTCACAGCTATATAAAAATATTTATTACGTCGCGTTTGTTGTGTCAAATTTGTCATTTTTTCAATATTATCGAAAAAAGTAGTTCGAACCAAAAAATAACAAAAATAAACTTTTCTCGTTAATGTGAATAAAATATTTTAAAAAAAATAATATTAAATTTTGTTGACTAGCTTAAAAAAACACATTTTAAATGTGAAAACTTGTGATTAGTAAAAAAAAATTAAAATTGATTTTGAATGAATAAATTGCAATAATTTTGTGTCATTCAAATAACAAAAATTCAATGATCAAAGGACTATTTTTATTGTAAAGGTTTCTTTGCAAAATAGGTGATTTTTTGGGCATTTTATTCTAAATATTTTATTTAAATAATTAAAAAAAACTAAAAGAATTGCAATTGTAAATTTGCTTACTAAAATTTGAGTTCTACAATAGTGATATAAAGAATAAAGTTAAAAAAAATTGTTATAAATATAGATTTTGTGATAATTTTTATTTTAGTAGGAAAATTTTATACATTGTAATTTGTAATTGAAATGTTAGTTTCCTAATTAATTAATTTTAATAAGAACTGGCCTTTAATATTTAAATTAATTAGCTTCCGGTTTTTCATAAGCCCATAATTTGATATTTAAGTGATATTTAAAGATTAGGACTTGTCGTCCAATGTCCATATGTTGTAACTTAAGAATATAAATGCACATGAAAGTGGTAGTTCATTTCTGATGCCCATATTAATAGCTATTTAATACAAAAAAGTATTCCGTTTGGTTTTGCTAGGAAATGCTGGAAACGGAATATAATTTTATATAATTATTGTATAGTAATTGGTTCGGTTTGGGTCACTGTTACAGTACCAATTTAAAAAAAAAATATTCGGGAACATCACTAATTTACCTAGACCTAGACTAAGGGTTTTAAGAATTTTCCGACAATTACTAATTTTTAAATTTACCGACAATTTACATTTTTATTTTTACAATTGCAAATCCGGTCCGGAGGACTCAATCTAGATTCCCAATAGTATAATAGCGAATGCATTATTAATAAAATAATTTAACTACGTTAATACGTATGTATATATATAATATTTCTAATTTTGTAACAAATGACACTACTATATGGTGCCGTTTTTAAAAAGTTACATATAATAAAATTCACCACATAAATGGTGAATTTTGGAAGTGACGTTTACTTACACTACACAATTGTGGTGGTTTTTGTGTTTATTGTATTATTATTTTTTGGTTTCGCGATTCATAATATTAAATAAATTTTAATCGCGCCCAAATTTTACTCCGTTTTTAATTAAATTTATTTCATTATAGTTATCGATCGGAAGCTAAAACAAAAAATAACAAAAATTAAATTAAAGTGTTTTTTTAGAGGTAATAAACAAAATTAGTCCCAATACACGAATCTCGAAAAAACTACTTTGTATGTAGAAGCTGAGTGACATTTTTTGACATTTTGTTTATAACCAACTTATAATTGTGATGTCATACAAAATCATACTTTTCCATATTTTCATCATTCATAATAAATAATATTTTTTTTTTACTAATAAAGAAAGAAGAAGAAGACACAAAATTTTTAGATAACAAAAATTATTTTTTTTTAAGAAAAAAACTTCAAAATATTGGAAAAAATATTTATTATAAAAATATAAAGTTTATTGTTGTCATAATAATGAATTTATTCTGGTGGTAAAGTTAGTTTAAAAAAAGAAGTGAGAAAAATAAATGCATGACGTCATCAATATAATAGTCGACACAAAACATAAGAAATAAAAAAATATTTAAAAACTTATTAGATTAGGTATAATTTTTCGTTTATTTGAAAGCGCTAAATAAATAAATAATATTTTGGAATAATTTTTATTACAATGTATAAATTTATTGTAATTTATTGTGTAAATCTAATTTAAAATATTTATTTTGAATATGTATTATTGTAATTTTAATTTCATATTATAATTTATATATATATTTACGATATATAAGAAATATTTATTAACCGCATTTATAAATTTCAACATATATTGTTGTACAAATGTTTATTTTAAAATATTTAAATCATTTATTAAATATTATATTTATTGTTTAAAATGTTTATAATTATTTTCTTGTTTTTAGGAAACTATCAAACATCTCAAGTGCATACAATTCTTAAATTGTTGTTTTGATATTTACAATCCTACAAATATTATTTTTTCTTCATAATTAATCATTGGATATAACAAGGCAGAAAAAGTGGCGGTTTTGCTAAAATATAAAATGGATAGTTTAGTTGAGGAAAATGGTAATACAGCATTAGATCCATTAGGTGATAATGGACAACATAATGAAAATAATTGTCAAAATTCTGGTACAGTTCTAACATCTGGAGCAAATCTTGTACAATTTATACCAACGTCTAGTATACAGGTAAATTTTGAAAAATATTAAATATACTTAATAATTTAGTAATATTAGAACATTCCATTTAGTATATGTATGTTTTTTTACTATTCAAAATCTGTCAAATAATTCCTTAGAATTATGTAATAAATCTTTTGTGTTTATTATTTTTTTTTTCTACACTTAAAATATCTAAGAAATTTTATTTTTAAAATCGTTATAAAATATTACAAGGCCTGCTTCTCTAAGCGTTGAAATATCGGATTTTGACAATCGTGACAAAACAACTTGAAGAGTTCCCACACTTTTAAATGAATTCGGCAGCTCACTCGAAATTCAAAAATTTTTACTGTTGAGAATAGGGCAAATTAATTCAGACACTTGTTGATTACAATTAATAAATTAATTTTTGATCATATTAACTAATTAAATTGTTTTTCTTTTATAGACTCAATCTGTTATACAGCCAAACCAATCAGTCATACAAAACGCTACAGCAACAAATCTTCATCCAATCACATTACAAAAAGGAGTTTTATATGTTAATAAACCAAATACAGTTATTCAAACCACAACTGGCAATACAGTACAAATACAAGTAAATAAAAAAAATCATAATTTATTTAATATAACAGAGAAAATTATATAAATTTAATATAACAGATTAAACCCGAACCAAATCAACATCAAATGCTCGATACAAACAGTGACGAAAGTTTATCTGATGACGACTCACCTAGGAGGCGACGAGAATTAACACGACGGCCATCCTATCATAAAATATTTAAAGATATTAGTGGACCTGACATGACCGGTAAGAAATAAATTAATTTGAATATTATTTTATTAATTATAAAACTTTGTTTAATATTTTTTTTTTGTTGAGTTAATAATTTATTTCTTTAATCTATATTTGTATATTTTCCATTTTCTTATTCATTTCTTATTTACTTCATTTATTTTATTTATTTTTTTTGTTTAAAAAATTTGTGTTAATTTTTTCATTTTGTACCTAAAATAAAGTACCGCCACCAAAAAAAAATAATCCATTAACATTTTTCAAATATCTTTTTTTTGTACAAACTTTATACTAATTTAGCTGAAAATAATATTAATTATGTTATTGTATGGTATATAAATTACATGAATTACTAGCAAGTTATCAAATATGAAAACGATTATAGAAATATTTGATTTTTATAATTTACGAATTTTCAAATATATTATTTGAATTTATTTCGCAATTTTTATAATTTACGAAATAGTAAAAACAAATTTACAATTGTGTGGCAGCTATAAATTTGTAGATGCTCTACTAAAAGAACATTTTAAGAGAATTACTTATTTCAATATTAGATGTTATTTACGAAATAAAAATTCAAATTTGACAATATTTAAGTCACATTTAATTTTAATATATTAATAAATTTCGATAATAATAATAATTTACTATTAATATTAATATTAAGACAATTTTTAAACAATATTATTTTTAAATTTATGCCTGTTGGTCTGTTTTAAGTCTTCATACTTGTATTATAAATTTCATTGAGATTTAATTTTGTCCATATTATTAAATTCATTCCTAAACATTTTCGAATCTTCGACATAAGGTACTCTTACATGTTTAACCACAGAACTCTGTTTAATAAAAAATATGTTTTTTTATAGTTGATAGTAGAAAACTCGTATATAAAATCCATATGCATCAATTACAGTTAAAGTATTTTAATGTCGTTTACAAATTGGATAAAATAATATATTTATGTATAACATTTCATTATTCTGTATCAATAGTTATTTAATTTACATTTTAAAATCCACTTATTGTCGCCACCGCCGTACTTCATTTTATCGTCAGCTTTTTTTTAACATTCTAATCATAAATAATTATTGTTAATTTGATTTTATTGATTTTTGAAATGGATAAATTCTAAATTAAAAATATATAAAAATAATTTTCAGAAAGAAATTCAATAAAATCAAAAAAAAAAAAAATCTCATTTTAATATCTACTCAGCTTAGCGTGTGTAAATAATTTTTTTTGTATGAATGATTAATAAATAATCACAAATATTCATGCTTATTGCACCAAAATATCATTTATTTTTCATATATACATAATATTCAAAATCTCATTAAAGGATATTGCTCCTCCTTTCATTTGTAATAATATTTGAAATAAAAAAAATTAAAAATATAAAAACGAACAAAATCCAAGAAAAACAAAACAACAACTTTTTTACAGGTCAACTACCTTTACAAATCAGCGATAGTAGTGGTGGTATTTCTGCAATTGCACCCGCTGGTACTGGTACAATTATTTGTCAGGATACTTCTTCATATTATATACCTAGTAAGCAAATTAATTATCAAAAAAAAAAATCTAAAACTAAAAACTAAATCAAAGAAATATTAGTAAAAAAAAGTTTTGCTCTTCTTTATAAATTTTATTTATATTTTTTTTTTTTATATATATTTTTTATTTAACAATAATTTTATTTAAATTTAGTTTTATTAAATTTAATTACAAAAATATTACTTTTTTTTTGTTTCAAAATAAATCACAATTTTTTTATTGTAGATAACAACACAGCTGAAGATCAGACACGTAAACGTGAAATACGATTACTTAAAAATCGTGAAGCAGCACGTGAATGTCGGCGCAAAAAAAAAGAATATATTAAGTGCCTAGAAAATCGTGTTGCTGTTTTAGAAAATCAAAATAAAGCTCTTATCGATGAACTAAAATCGTTAAAAGAATTATATTGTCAGACACAAAATGATTGAGATTTAGCTAATAAACCAGATTGAATAATTTTTTAAATAAATAAATTTTACAACAGAACATAAATAAATAATAAAAAAAAGTTCATACAACTTTTTTTTTTTTGTAAAAAAAAAAAATAACTGAAAAAAGTTTTTCTTTTTCAATTATAAAAAAATAAAATTTTAACATTTTCAATGTAAGTTGTGCAAAAAAAAAAATTAAATTTTTTCATGAAAAGCACGGAGACAAGACACATTTTAATGATTAAATTGTATTTAAATAAATTATTTTACAATTAACATAAAAACAAAATGTTGTTATTAAAATAATAAATAAATATAATTAAGATCAAATAGTTTCACTTTAAAACAGAATAAACATTAACAAAATAATTGTTTAAAAGAAAACTATGTAATTTTTAAAGTAAATTTGGTGGAAAACAATTTATATATTTTAAATTATTTTGCACATTATCAGATGTGTGCGCGCGGCATATAACAAAAATTTGATAAATTTGTATATAGCATTTTTGTATATGCTATTAAGATAAAAAAATAATTATTTAAAAATTAAAATAAAAAATAAAAACACATATTTACAAAAATATTAAAAACTCATGTTAATTTTTAATTTAATTTTAATGAAATGTTTTAGTTATCTACTTTTTTAATATATTTTCAACTATACGCATATAAATATATTTGAATTAATAAAATATTATATTTGTTCTTTTTTTTTTTGGTATGGAAATTTATAAAATTTCACTTATCTATATTTTTTTTTGCTTACTTAATAATTATCTTGGAATTGAAAAATTTTCTGTTTTAAATAAATTTGTCTGTACTGGTAAAATTTCAAAATTTTAATAGACGAAATTATAAAAAAAAAAATACAGAATATTAAATATTAATAGTATTTTATTGGTAAACTAATTGTTGGTCAATATATACAATTCCCGGAAAAACATTTTATGATTTCTGTTTTATGCGATTTTACCGAAAAAAAGAATTTAATTTATCGTAAAGGCATTGTAATATCACAAGATAAACAGAGCTTTAAATCTGTTATTCTGTGAATTACTTTTCTATAAATTTGACCAGACATTGAATATGTAAATTGATCAAAAACAATAATTTAATTGAAATTTGTTTTGGATTATTTCCCATGTTTATTATATGCCTGAAATAAATATATACCTAAGATTCATTTTTATTAAATTATTGTGTTAAAAATAAAAATTATTAAAAATAATTTAATTTTTTATTTTGTTTTAGTTAAACTATAAAATAAATTATAAAAATCCAATGATTTTTTTATTAAATATTTTTTGTTGTATTTTGTAAATAGTGTGGATATTGATGGCCTATAGGTGAAAAAGTAATTTACATTTATATAATATAATTATTAATTCATTAGTTTAATCCTTATTAAGTAATATTTTTTTTTTTATTTTTTTTAAATTATCAAAAAACAAAAAAATAAGTCAAAAATAAAATTCATTAAAAATAAATGAAAGCTTTCTTTAATATAATTAAAATTGTACTTACTTCATTATATAGTTTTTGATGTAATATTACATTGTGAAAATTATAAAGCTCATAAAATTTATAAAAAAATATTTCGAATATTCTTTATCGAAAATAAAATTATTTTTTATTATTTCATATATTATTATTTAAATTCCATTTTATTTTTATTTTTCTTTAAATAAAAATAGCTCGACACTTCATAGAAAATATACACTATAAAAGTTATATTTACTATTTAAAGAAAAAAACAATTCAAGAATTTACTAAGTATAACCACAATCTTACAAATCACGAGAAAATTGATACATATTTAATAAATTGTAAAATCTTAATTTTTAAATTTGACTTCAAATTAAATTTCAATATTATTTTTGTAATAATTATTACTAAACTTTTTAAAAAATGTTAAATTTTTAATAATGTGGTATGTTAAACTAAATTTATTTTAACAACCAACAATTAGAATGAACTATAAAAATATCAATTATATAAAAACAATGTACAAGACAAATTCCGTGCATTAAAAAAAAAAAATATTTTTAAATATTAAAATAAATAATTTCAATTTTAATAATATGTTTTCGTTGTACATTTTTATTCTTTTTTAAAAAAATGAAATTTTACATTTTGAAAAAGAAATTATATACCAAAAATGTTTGGTATAAAAATCTTAACATTTTGTGTTTATAACAAAATAATTTTTTGCTAATAAAACTGGTAAATAGAAAAATAAAAAAAAAATCTTAAGAAGCTACTTTTTAATTATAAATATATATACAAAATTATTACTAAAACTGTAAATAATAAAAATATAATTATGTATAAATATATTTTAAAAAGAAACTTATCAAAATAAAAATGTAATTTAAATTTATATAAAAGAAGAAAATATAATGATTAATTACGAGTATAATAATATAAATATATATTTTTAATATGTATAATTAAAATTGAAAAAAAGAATTGTTTTAGTTGAAAATATTATAATTTCTTTAAATTATAACTATAAGAACTATTATTATACTTTAACTTTGCAAATAAAAAAAAAAAACAAATTTATAATAGTACATAATAATATATATGGTGTAAAACTCACTTAAAACTTTTAATAAATAATACAAAATAAAAATTGTTAAAACTATGTAAAAAAAAAAATCAAAAAAAAAAAAAAAAAACTACATTATATGTGGATAAATAAAATGTTGCATTATTTTAAAAATATGATATATTTAATTATTAAACTTGTACTTATAAAAATATATTCCCTATCGAGGATTTAAATATTTCTACAATTTCGAAGTAAATTACGTCATCGAAATTAGAAATTGTAGAAGTAATATAATTTTAACACACGATATTTTTATATTTTGTTGGCTTTATTTTCGATAGATTATTATTATTATTATATAGTCATATTTAATGTCATATTTAATCATAAAATTTTTAATTTTGCATAGGAAGAGATATAGTTTTTATTTAACAAAATATGATGGGCTAGGTAAAGTACTACTTATGATAAGTTTACAACTTCATGGCTTAATGTTTACTTTTTTAAATTTTCAAATTTATTTTATTTTCATTTAATTTATTTAAATTTTCATTTCATTCGTCCTTTGTATATGGTTAATTTAATTAACTATATCCATAGGAGATAAATTTGAATATTCTTACCTTTACTCAGTACAAGTTATAAGCTCATATTAAAAATCCGTTACAAGATATCAACAACCTCTTTTATATATTATCAATTTTTTATTTTTAGTACCAAATTTATGTACAATATTTAAATCCTCAATCTCAATCGTTTGCAAGGCTTCTTGCCTGGAAAACTACTGCGTCAGAGCCATATCAAGGAGCGTATATCAAGAAATCATGATCATGATACAAATTGTATCATGAGAGTATATATGTATATATATATATATACTCTCATGATACAATTTGTGGGGTTGACGTTGTTGTTGAGAGGTAATACCTCAACAACATCAACCGCACCGAAATTATAGCAGCTTTTTATATCTAGCCACTTTCAAATTCGACCACAGAAGTGTGTTTCTTATATTGTAGCGAAACCGGTGAAACCACAAATTTTTTTTTAAGGTGCAGCTTTATTATTATAATCAATTATTTATTCATTACAAAAAATTCTTAAAGCTAAGAAAATATTATAAGGTTTTTTATCTATATTTTATCTAATTTATGATTTTTATTAGTTTTAGCTATTAAATTTATTTTATTTCGAAAATTTTTATTATATTTGATAGAAAAAAGATTTATTTTTTAAATTTAAATTTTGGATTAAAAATTTCTCAAAAACTCCAATTATATATAATACTATATATTTATGTTAAAACTTACAAAACTAGGAACCTATAACTACAATAAAATGAACAAACATAAACCTTTATATTTACATAATTTATTATGTATTTTCTTTCCATCAATATTTATTTAATTATTTTGTAATTTGTATCTTTTTCTGTTATTTTTTCTAGATTGTATTTTAAATTATTATAACTTATGTTATTAGGCTGATATACAAATTTTAAGTCTGTTGCACTTGCGCGTCTATTTATATAATATAAATTTGGCAATCCATTTTCATTTTGAATATAACTGTCAAGATATATAATTCCCTCTGGAGGTGGAGGTATAAGTCCATTTATCATTGTTTGGTCAAAATATAAATTATTTGGGTAATATGCTTGATAAATTAATTCATTGTTTGTAATTTCTTTTTTTTTTGTTGAAGTAGTTTCACACTATTTTTAACATAAAATTATCAATTCTCTCTATTTTTGCCGTGTTGTAAATGAATTTTGTTTTGTAATATTTTACATAATTAGATTCTGGTGTTCTGTGTTTATTAGTACATGCTCTTATCATTTGTCTTTAAATTTTTCGTATTTTTTCCATATTACTTGCACTAATGTTATACCAAATTGGACAACCATAAGTTATGTTTTGTCTCACTAAAGCTTTGTATGCGATGATTTTTGTTTTTTTCTGATATATATTTATTATAAAAAAGATTTTTTGTTGAAACCACAAATGTTTTAAATTTAAATAGTTTGACATGGTAGTACCGTTTTGTTTTGGTGCGCTAAAATATTATGTGCAGTGTTTTTTGTTTCGGTTCAAGAAACGGTTTAGGGTTTACATCTCTGATTTTTAAAGATTTGTGGTTTTATCGGTCTCGCTACATAATATACTTTTGAGGTCGGATTTAAAAATTGTTAGGTATAAAAAGTTGATAACTTATCAAGCAAATGTATATTTGATTATAAGCATAAGAGATAAATGCTTAATTTGAATTAATAATTAAATCATTTTTATAATATATATTATTTTTAATAATAACACTAAGATATAATAATATTTACTAATTTTATGTAATATGTGACTGCAATTAAAATAATAGTTGAAAATGTCGGAAAAGTTGCCTGTGTTACATATAATTGTAGTTGGTTTTCATCATAAAAAAGGATGTCAGGTAAACTGGGTAAACTAAACAAGCCGCCACGCAAAGCAATATAAATACATATGTATTTACATTTTTATATTTTGTTCAATGATCGTCTTATATAATTATAGTTTTACTTTAATATTTGATCTAATATTAATTTATTATTATATTTTAGGTTGAATTTTCCTATCCTCCACTTGTGTATGGTACAGAGGGTAAAAATGAATGCCCATCAGGATGGAAATATTTACCAACATTAGCATTACCCGACGGTTCACATAATTTCACCGAAGATACAGTATTTTTTAATTTGCCTAGTCTTTATGATCAGACCGAAAGTATTTACGGTGTTTCCTGTTATCGTCAGATACCAGTAGAAGTATACCTACTTTAATTACTATAATCCTATTGGATAAAAACATATATTTTTTTTAGAAATTAAAAATTCGTACAGCTGATGTTACCCGAAGTACTGTACAAAAATCTGTTTGTGTTCTTGCTAGCTTGCCAATTTATGGTTATATCGAAGTAAAATTATCATTAATTGCTGCAGCATTTTTTGATCAAGGTGATTTTTCATGTACAAAAATTCTAGTCAACGCTTATGATCAATTAAATGCATGTCTTTTAAATGAACCAACTCCAATGCGTCATCTTGATGTTGGTTTACAATTACGTGAAATTGTATTGAAATGGCGACATAAAACATTATTACTATACAAATTAATGTTATTGCAAAAACGTGTAGTTTGTTTTAGTTCACCGGTACGGTCAATGTGCACTCTAATAATGGGTATAACATCACTTTATCCACGACTAATTGAGAAAGGATTTAAAGAAGTTGCATGCGTTCAAACATCACGACCTATGTCACCGATGCCCAATTTTGCAACAGAATCCAATGTTGCATCAAATATAACAGCTGTAGAAACTTATATACAAGAGAAAGATGAAACTGGTGATAAATTGAATGATACAAGTGAAAACAGTTCTGATGAAAAACTATTTGATAAGGAATCATCATCGGCTGAAGAAGCTGATGAAGAGCAAAATACAATTATTGATGATGATGTATTAAATAAATCTGAACGAAATGGTAAAGAAATACGGGATTTAATACGTGCTAATTCTACAGATTTGGGTAAAAGACCATTGGATCATTTACAACGTGATGCAAGTGTTGATACATTGGCATGTAAGTATACGAAATATATAAATTCTTATTTACAATTGAAATTATGAATCAGAAAAAAAAATTAATTATCTAAGCATTTTTTAAATTTCTGTGGTTTTTTTTATTAATTTTATCACGGTTTAAAATTACGACTCATATTAAATTACAAATAAAAATCTTATTTCTTTATAGTATTTTATCAATTTTAATGATTAGTTATTTATAAAGTTTGCTTCGTTTGGTTATTTATAAAATTTGCTTCAACATAGTGATAATTAAAATTAAGAGATATTAAGATTTTATTTACAAAAAAATATAGTATATAACTTATTTTGTATATTTTGGGAATATATTTTATGTTTTTGTAATTAAATATGATTAAACATTATTTTATTTTATATATTATTTTATAGCTGCTTTATTTCCCTTGGCTTCAATAAATCCAGATTCATATCGTGCACCGTTGCCAATATTTTCAAATGGTCATTTATGTTTACCATATTTATCATTACCATATATGGATTTATTAACAGATCCATCTGTACTTAGTTACATAATTGGTACATCAAATGTTTTATTCCAACAAAAGAAAAATTTATCCGATATTCAAATTGATATTGATAATGCAACAATGGAAACAAATGATCAAGAATTACGACGACAATTAATATTAACAACTGAAGATTTACGTTTTGTTGATTTTATATTACGTCATGTACAAAATCCAAAAGAAGATGCTGAGGGTAGTGAACATTGGATACGTGAACAATTTCAAGGATATATTTTGGCTTTAATTAAAACAACTGTTATGCCTGGTAAATATAATTTTATAAACTTTGTATGTACAAAAAAACAATCAATATATATTATTTTTTTTGTTAGATTCTCCAAAAGACTGTGAACATTTTAATGGACAATTTATAGCTGCATTTAAGAAAACTCAGTGTTATCAAGATTGGTATAATATTCGACCAGATGATGGTTTTTTTGAAGCAATACCATCTGGTCATCCATTTTCTGGAACACTATCAGTTGCTGATATGAAATTGAAAATTTCTCAGTAAGTTAAATTGTATTCATAAAGGGGAATGATCCATAAATTACATCTCGCAGTAAAAGGCAATTAAAAAACTTAAACCTTATTGGAAAAAACTGCTTTATATTGTGTGGCGTAATTTATAGATAGACAGACATACATTAATTGATAAATCATATACTCAGATATATATATATATATTTTTAGGACAATGCATAATAGCGAAAGTGGGCGAAAAATAAATCAGGCTGTGAATACAACAAGTCGTGCTGTCGGTTCGTAAAAAAACTGTAGAACATAAAACTTAATTTTTAAATAATTTTCGTTTATTGTAGGGGGTGCAATTTCTCAAGCAAAAGGAGCATTTTCAAATTGGTGGTCTTCAATGACAACACCACCATCAGTTTCATCAATACAATCATCTAACGAAGATAGTGATGAAAAACTGAATGCATTCCAAAATTTAAAAAATGATAATAGTGAAGCTGAAGATGATGATATTATTAATTGTAGCCTGAGTGAAAGTGATTCAATAACAGATAATAGAAATTGTTTTAATAATATGGAAAAAATTGAATCTTGTCAGGAAATTTCGGAAGAAAATGCTGTAAAAAACCGAAAAAGTATTGAAAAGTTTAGTGAAGGAATTGTTGAAATCGCTAAAGAAGCTGAACTATTAGATTCAAAACGGAAAAATGGGGAGATATTTACGGTTTAATCAAAAGATAGATTAAAACACAAAAAGATTTTAAAGAAGTGATTCTTGTACCCACTGTTAAAAATAAATGCTTTATCATTTATTTATATTAAAAAAGTAATATATTAAAAAGTATTTATATAATTTTTAAATTTTGATTTTGTTCTTGTAGAAACTATAAAATATATTATGCGAGTGATGACAATTATTTTTATTTGATATCAAGATTTTTTTTTTATTTCTTATAATTATTACAACTGTGGACGGTCTACAAAAGATATTTATGAAGCTTTAAAAGGTTTTTTGTATTTCAAATTTATTTTATTAGATAAATTTCCAGTAATAGTTTATATTTATTTGTTGATTTGTGATTATATATATTTAAAAAAATATATTTTCATTTTTTTGTATATTTTTGCCATAATAATTTAAAATTTTATTACTATATTGTATTTAATATTTTGTGTGTTTTCGTGAGTGCAATTTTGTTAGTTAAGAAGTAGAAACACAGTTTTTTTTTATATAATTTTAAAATAAAATAATTGCATTTAAATCAACATAATTTACCATTTATTTAAATATATATTATAAATATAAATGTAAATAAGACTATGTTTTTTATTTTTAAAAGACTAAGAAAGTGATTAATATAAGATGCACAAAGTGTATACTTGAAAGAATCAAAAGCTAATTTTTTTTTAGCTTTTTGAACCACAATCATTCTCAATTGATTACATTTTCCTAGTACAAAAACCTAAAAGTTTTTTTTTTGTTTTTCATAAGCAACAAATTTATCCTAACTAACATCTGAGGGATTTTTAGCGCTAAATTTCGCTGAAATTCATAATATTTGTTCTTCTAATATAATTCATTTTCCATTTAATGACTCATTTTTCTACCTTCTTAGTCGGTTCGATTTTAATTCAAGTTCTATTGAATTTAGTTATAGTTTTCTGAGGAAGCTGATTTCATATGAAATCTTTTAAGGGTTTGTATCTAGAAAGCTAGACGCTGTGGTATACTCGTGGTAGATTTTTTTATTCCTGAGAGATCGCATTAGAAGATACCGTCAAAACATATTTAAAATTTGAAGAATAGCTAAAAAAATTTAACAGCTACATGAAGATAAATTTACTACTACTTTGATATTAAATAATAAAAAAATATATATTAGATATATTATAATCTTATAATTTTCAGATTGAATTAAACATTTTTCAGATTAAATTAGTTAAATATGATTAAAATATTTTGAAAAACGATCAATTCAATTTGAAAAATGATTAAAATATTTCGAAAAACGACTAATTTAATTTGAAAATGGTATATATAAAATACATTGCAATTACACACACAATATAAATCATATAAAATATTCTGATAAAATCATAAAATTTATAAAAAAAACAACCCTATTTTTATAGGATATGTTCGATTTGTACTTCCAACTTCCAGGCTACTATAATCACAGTAAGTTCTGGCTAACTTTTTTTTCTTTTTTGACATTTACCTGCGTTGCAAATTGAAAAATGTAGAAAGTTGAACAGCTTTTTCTTTGCGGTGCGTTTAGTTATGTAATATCAATGAGAATGGAAATATTATTTCATATATTTTATGCTAGAGATACTCTCGCCGCTGGTGCCGCGCTGACGCTTTGTCGCGCTGTCAAATAAAAGTTCAGATATATAGAAATATATGAAAACAGATAAACTCGCCGCCGGGCTGCCGCTATTGCCGCCCGTGCCGCAACAATGTTGGTTGAATTTCAACTTTTTGCGGCGGTGATGGTTTGGAATGTCAGTTTTTTATATTGTTAATCTCATAAAAAAAAATGTTGTTAAAGAAGTAAGATAAGTTTTACAGAAAAATTAATTAGTAAAAACTAATGAAATTTAATATAACAATTTTATAAAACATAACATTTTATATAAAAAAAAATAAAAATGTTTGGTTATGTTTTTGTGACGTTCTACCGCTTTGAGAGTATCTACTCAAAAATTCTACAACCATCACGGCCATCATTTGAAATTTCAAATCGGCTGATCGTCGAGTGCGGCGCGGCGAGAGTATATCTAGCATTAACTTTCAACTTTACATTGCGCTAACTTTACTTTACGTGACTTTTCTTATTGTGAATCCAGCTTTAGGGTTTAGTTCAATTCCAATTCCAATATTCCACAAATCCAATCTAAAAATATCTTCAGTCAACCAACTTTCGAAACAACCTCTCATACTCATTCTCAATATTTATTAATATAGAGTTTTATATTATAGTATAGATAGCATAGCCTTAGTCAGAGTCAGTACAGTATAGTCAATTTTCTATCGTCTATTACAAGAGTTGTGTGGTTGTGGTTGATACAGATACTGTAACTTAAAAATAATTTAATATTTATTTTTGTAATATACTAAAATAGTTACAAAGTAAGTAAAATCTATAGTGAATTAAAGTAATTGTGGCAAATAAAAGAAAAACTAAAAAAATAATTTGAAATATTATTTATTATTAATATTATTTCTGAAGAAAATTTAATCTTTACTCATTAGATTTAGTGACTCATTAAAGTACCAGTGTTATTTTTTGTCAAAATAAAAAAAAAAAAATCTACATAAACCTTATTTTAGTTTATATTACGTCATCTCATCATTATACATTAAGAAAAGAAGTTAAAAATAACTTAATAATAATATTAACAACAAAATAATTTTACACACTACACAGGGGTGTTTTGTAATTTAAATTGGTTCGTGCCGGCAAATAATATTAAATAAAATTATTACAAAAAAAAAATTCCATATATCTTCTTATAAGAAAAGTAAATTTAAAATGAATTATATTATTAGTCTTATTAATCTCAATCTATTTCGAAATTAAATATAAATAAATATTCGAATTTATCGGTTACACTATATATTATTTATTACATACTAATTCAATCAATCTTCTTAAAAACCCTGATATTTTTTTCATACCAAATTGTATTTTATATAGTATTTTTGTTATAGTGAAAAACTCTCGGGAATTTTATTATTCTTATCTGAGCAGATAGACATAAAAAATTAAGAAAAATTCATAAGAAATTTTCATAAATTTATTTGTTTACAACAATTCAGCAAATTCCATTGAAAAGATTATTACTAACTCTAGTTAATTAAAGTAATGCAGTATTTTATTTATTAATGTTTTTGGATTGTTGCCAATTTTTTTTTTTTTTTTGAATATAGAAAATTTCTAAATAAAATGGAAGAACTTTCTCTTTTCATTTGAAAATTCTCATGATATCAACTAAAATTGCTGACATAACAACTTGTTGCTTCACAATATGTGAACTTGTTGCTTCAATAATAAATTATATTATTACAAAAAGGTATACAGAAATATACCTATAATTAAAATTCTGGCCACGTTTCAATTTAACTGATATCTCTTTTTAATTTCTCTATATACTCTATTTATGTAAAAATTTTTACAATTGATTGATTGATTGATTATAATACAAAACTGATGTAAACTTAGAAATAGATAAAAAAAAAACTATATAATTTGTCATTCAAAATACATATTAAATTATTATTTATAAATTCATAAAAATAACAATAATATTATAGTATATATTGACATTTTTATGTTTCAATTAAATTCAGAATTTTAACCCAAACTTTTATATGTACAAATGTTGCTGAATAGTTTAAAAGTAAACAAATATAATTTAAAATTGGTAAGAAAATATTTGCAAAGAAAAAAAAAATGTAGACAATTTTATAGTAGAATTTTTAATTATCTATAACGCCTAAAATATATATTCAAAAAACTATATTGGAAATATTATTATCATCATAATTCGATGGAAAATCTCATTTTCCTAAAAATTTATCATCTTAAAAAAATCGTTATTAGTTTAAAAAAAAATCGTATGCTACGGAATAACCTAGTAGCGAGCGGCGATGACTGTTCAAGAATTTAAATCCTCGCCCACATATCTGTCACTGGTCACTGGTACAATACTGTAATTCAGCTTAAAGTATTTGTAATAATATATTTATACTGAAATGACTTACGTACGAATTACGACACAATAAACAAAAATTTACTAAATATAATTCATATTGTTGCAATTAAACAGTTTCTGTAGAAAAATCAAGTATATCTATTAGGTACATATATTTATGTTTCAAAAATTGCAATGTTTCGAAACCTTTTTAAACTTTCTATTATTAGAAAATAGAAACTAAAACTCACCGTTTTGGGCTATGCTATAGCACTTATTGCATATGAAATATATGTCAACAATTAATTTTAGAGACTACTTTTAAGTAGACTATCTTTTATCTACGTCATAAATTATTTATTCGGAAACACAATTTAAAATAAGAATAGCGGCTTGCTTTTCTTTTGACAAATAAACATTCATGTAAATAATTTATAGATAGATATCATATATGTATGTAAATAATACATATATTTTTGTTTATCAAAAATATAATAAAGGTTTTCTGTTTACTTAATTTAATAATTGTAAAACTTTTTCAAAAACTGATAAGAAAAATGAAATGAAATGATAAGAATTAATAGAAATTTGAGGAAAGATTTTCCAATAAAGAATTTTAATTGTTGTTTTTTTTATGATTTATAATACAAAAAAAAATTCTTTGTGTCGTCTAATCATGTGAATAAAATATATAAGAAATTAATTCATACATAACTTTTTTTTATATACATATATGTACGTACATACTTACAAAATATTCCTGTACATAAATTAGTACGCAATATACTTAGGAAAAAGACTATTTTTTGTAGTTTATTTGATTAATATTGAACAATTTGTTTGTAAACACTACTACACATTCTATCATACAAAATATACATTCAAATTATAATGACGATTATTGTTATTTAAATTAAAAGAGTTTCATAAAACGAGAGAAAAATTCAATTAAATCATCAGCTACGAAATATGTATGTATATACATTTTGCAACTCAGCATACTTCTATACTATACAATTTAAATTTATATACAGGGTGTTCTGGATCTATATCTAAGTATCTCAGAATAATAGAGTATTCACGATATTGGTAAAAGTATACTGATAATAGAATTTAAGGACTTTCGTGGTGGTAGTCGAACTAATGAAATGTATAACTATAATTAAGATGAACCACCTAACGAAATTTTTATTTTTTACTATAGCTCAATAAGAAGAAGCAAACTATATCCCAATTAAACTTTCAGATTATGTGTCTGCTTTGCTCTGTATTTTGTGCATATCCCAATGTTATTTGCCCAGAAGTGGTTTATATCTTAATTAATATTAAAATAATATCTTAATATTAATATCTTACACTGAAAATAGCCAATTTTAGGTTCGATCTGCTAAAAAAGTAACCTCAAATTTCATCTTTTTATTAGAATATCGTGAAATATGTTTTCTAATATAGATAACGAACGTCCTCTGTATAAGGTGTTAATTATTAGATATATTTTGTATAAACAACTGCTTGGTATTGAAGTTTTATTTTATTTATATAGTCTGGTATATCTTACTTTAGTATAAATATGTTTTCTTAGTTTTATCTCAACATTTTAGTCGGAGTAACATAAATTTTCTGATCATTTTCTGTTTAATTTTTTTTTAATACAACTACAACTACAAATAAAAATAATATTATTAAAGTATACAATTATGAAATTATATATTATTTTGTAGAATTTTATAGAAAAACTAATTCATATTAAATTAGTGTTTTTAGTATAGTAAAAATTAAACTTAAAAATAATTTTTATCATTAAATGTAATTACAATAATTTAATAAATTATCTTTTATTTTCAGATATAAATTTTTTTTTATTTCAAAAAACAAAATCAGAAAACTAAATTATTTAATCATGTATCCGTATGTAAGTATATCAGCATGAAATTTTTATTTTCAATATATTTTTACTTACCCTGCTGGTTTCGTTATTTACTAATTATAATTAATATAATTTTATATTGTTTATTTAACTAAAAAAGTAAAATCACATAAATTATTTAGTATGATGTTTTTTGTTATTAGAAAAGTAATTTTTTTCACAAATTTTGTTAGTAGAAATTAATATCGTGTATATTGTTGTAAATTAGTTGTATATACAATACTAATTTATAAACCAGAAAATGTTAGGGCAAAAATTCTATTTTTTAGAATAATTTTCTTTTTTTTGGACAATATTGTACAAAATATAAATAATTTATGTAAATAATGGCACAAATTGCTTACCGTTTCTAAAAAACAAATATTTGGAACAATATCCAAAAATGAAATAATATATTTTGTAGGGCTCGGGAATGCCAAATCAACATAATCAACAACAAATGCCGCCAAATAATGCACCACGTGCACCATTTGGTGCTGGATTTTGGGTTCCACCAAATCAATCACAATATCCATCAAATAATTCAGCCCCATCTACAGGCAGCTCATATCCTAGTGGTAATTCAGCACCATATCCTGGTGGTAATTCAGCAAATTCAACACCGTATCCTGGTGCAAATTCAGCACCATATCCTGGTGCTAATTCAGCATCATATCCTGGTGGTAATTCAGCACCTTATCCTGGTGGTAATTCAGCGCCTTATCCTGGTGCTAATTCAGCACCGTATCCTGGTGCTAATTCTGCACCATATCCTGGAGCTAATTCTGCGCCATATCCTGGTGCTAATTCTGCACCATATCCTGGTGCTAATTCTGCACCATATCCTGGTGCTAATTCTGCACCATATCCTGGTGCTAATTCAGCACCGTATCCTGGTGCTAATTCAGCACCATATCCTGGTGCTAATCAAACACCATATCCAAGTGGTAATCAACAACGGCCAACAACACCTTATCAACAACAAGCCCCATTCGGTGCGAATCAATCGCAATCAGGCTATCCTTCTAGTCATCATAATCAATCATCCCATCCATCTGCAGCTTATCCTGCAGCTGCATATCCTCATAATTCATCATCATCACCACATCCCCCGAGCTCTACAACTGCGCCATATCCTTCACAATCATCTGCAGCAGCAACAGGATATTCACATTCAACACCAAGTCAAGGATATCCTCAAAATAATACAAATACAAATGTTTATGCTGCAACAAATATGGCACAATGCTTCAATGAAATGAAAAGCCAATCGAATAGCTCTTATCAAAGTCCGATTAAAAAGGTTTGTTTTTGATTAATTTATGGTTACAAAAATTAAATTTTGTATTTTGCTGTTGTTTATAATTATGTGTGCTTTATTTGTCGTCTTTTGTTGTCTCTATATTATAATAATAATAATTTTCATATATAAATTATTTTACTAGAGTTATTATTATTTTGGTATTAATTTGGCAAGAATTTACAAATCTCGATTAAAATTCCAATAGAAATATTTGTAAATGACTTTAAAGAATAATATATAAAGAAGCGAAAATTTATCATATTTTTAATGTGCTAAATTTTATAACACAATATAATTTTATTAACAGGGTGTGGAGTTTAATGACATTGAAGACAGTCTAGACAAAAATACAATTAAACATTACTAGTACATACTTCAATTGCATGAGAAAATTCCGGAAAAATCTACAAAATTGTTTAACTTATCATTTTAATAATAATTATAATTTAACTTTCAACTTGACTTTATATTAAACAGAAGCAATTTCCTTTTTTTATCTGCAAGTTTTAAAAATTCTATTTTTTTTTTTCAAATTTTGTAATTTTTAATATTTAGCTAATTTTTTACTAATTATTCAATAAATTTGAAATTCATTTTTTTTTCTTATTTGTAGGGAACTCCAACTGTTACACCAGATCCGAACTTCGATGCTGTTAAAGATGCTCATGCATTACGAAAAGCAATGAAAGGTTTTGGCACCGATGAGGATACCTTAATTAATATTATATGTCGGCGTAGTAATGAACAACGGCAAGAGATCCAACGTCAATATAAAACGCATTTTGGTAAAGATTTAATTGAAGATATTAAATCAGAGACAAGTGGAAATTTTGAAAATTTACTTGTTGGTTTGTTGAGACCAATTGTTGATTTTTATTGTACACAATTAAACAGTGCAATGGCTGGTATTGGTACTGATGAAGATGTACTCATTGAAATTCTATGCACGTTGTCAAATTCAGAAATACATACAATTAAAAATGCATATTTAAGAAGTAAATTTAAATATATATTAATTATATTTTAGTAATTTTTATTAAATCGTAATTATTTTCATTTAATTGTTTTTGTAGTGTATGGCGCACATTTAGAATCCGAATTAAAATCTGAAACTTCTGGTAATTTTAAACGACTTTTAGTATCACTTTGTTGTGCTGCTAGAGATGAAAATGGTCGTATTGATCCAGTTGCTGCACAACAGGATGCTAGAGAATTATTAAATGCTGGTGAATTACGTGTTGGTACAGATGAAAGTATGTTTAATATGGTTTTATGTCAAAGAAATTATCAACAATTAAAATTGGTAAATTATAAAAATATAATGTATATTATCATATAATTTATTATTGTAAAATTTAGATTTTGGATGAATATGCAAATATAACTGGACATTCATTGGAAAAAGCAATTAAACGTGAATTTTCTGGTGATATTCAAGAAGGTTTATTGGCAATTTGTAAATGTGTTACTAATAAAGCTGAATATTTTGCTAGTCGTTTACATAAAAGTATGGCTGGAATTGGTACTAATGATCAACAATTGATTCGTGTTATTATTACGAGATGTGAAGTAATTTGAATTAATAATAATATTTAAATAATATATTAATTATAAAATAAAATAATTTACAAATTTTATTTTATTATAGATTGATATGCAAGATATTAAAACTGCTTTTGAAAGAATTTATGGAAAAAGCTTAAAAAGCTGGGTTAAGGGAGATACATCTGGTCATTACAAACATGCATTATATGCTCTAATTGGAGAACAAAGATCATCGTAGGAATTCATAATAAAACCTCGATTTAAATGAACACTCAAATTTCTAGAACATATAAAAAAAAAAACTAATTATAAATTTTATATGTCATTATTACATTTAAATTTTTTTTATTATACATATAAAACCTTCGTTTTTACTACTATTATGAAATGTTATTATTCTCACTTTTTTAATCTAAATATTGTTATGGATATATAGTTTTTTTTAAATGAAAAATAATTAAATTTAAATTACTATAATATTGTCGTTTAATGAATTTTATTATATTATACATACCAATTAATTTCTATGTCTACAAATTTATGAAAAATTAAAATTTTAAGGAATATTTTTATTAATCAATAAAATTTAATGTAACTAAACTTAATGACAACCACAACTTTTAACAATCATATTTTTATATTTACGCATATTAACCGATTCTTCACTTAAATGATATAAAATTGGTAAAAATCCCAATTTAGTTGGAGCACAACATGGTTTTGGTATTTTATTTCTACGATCCATTAAATTAGCTAAAGCTTGTACAATAGCATGATTTGTGGCATTCATATGAGCATTTAATGGAAAACTACAATCTCCACTACAATAAAATGCACTATATCCAGCTGGGCCAATTATCCAATCCTAAATACATGGAATGAAATAAATTCAAATTTATTATAAAATAATATATTATTTAAAAAAAAATAATTACATCCCAATCTAAATCTTTAAAGTTCACATAAAGAATATGCTTTTTACAGCTGTAATTTGAGCCATGATGACGATTATGATCTGATGCTGGATTTAAAAATTCTGAACCATACATTTTTCTAGACGTTTGTCGTTTCGTTCTTGATTTTTGATTTATTTTAATTAACTATATTTAGTTATAAAAAAATATTGAAAGAAAATATTTTTTATAAAAATAATAATATATTATATAATCCAAGTATACTTCTGGCCCATTAAAAAATCCAATCATAAATGGTTGATATTTATCATCTCCTCGTACATTTACCAAACCGATATCATCAAGTTTTATTTCATGTTCAGGTCTATCTGTTGTATGAGCACCAATATAAAGTCCTTTATTCTCCGTGTGCGATGATATTAACCATTTTGACAGTCCTTCAGTAACATTCATTTCTAACCAACCATGATAACTGGCCGTTGTATTAACTGATGAAAGAACTTCCAAATCTTTTTGTCCATCAGCCGACTTAATAATTGAATATACTGTAATAACGAATTCCTTATCTTTGTCCTTACTTAACCATTTTCCAATTAAAGGATTTTGGTAAATTCTTAATTCAGCCATCATTAAAATGGCATCTTTTGGTACTTTAGATACATCAAAATAAAAACGTTGACCATGTTCATGTCTTAACTGTGATACATGAGAGTCTAAAATGTTGATAAAGTGTTATTTCTTCATTTTATCTCACTGAGACAGAAGTAATCTCAATCTATTTAAATTACTTACTGCTTAACAGGAAAGTCATTATAATATCGTATTGTTCGATGGCTATTTTATCTAAATCAGTTATAAAGTTATTACTCTCCACGACATTTCTTTTAGACCTTACAGATGTTCTAAGATCTTCATTAGCTTCTTTGCTTAAAATTTCATAAGCATCTAATATAAATTTAGGAGCTGAATATCTGTTAAGATTAAAGTAAAATTATATTTCCACATTTTAAAATTTCCGTATTTTTCTATTTAGTTCTCGCAAATTTTTGCTAATCGTTAGTAACTAAAAAACTAAAATTTATGAACCAGGGGCGTAGTGAAAGTATTCATATTAAAAAGCAGTAAAAAATATCATTGAACGTGATACATTTTGGAAATAATAAATTTATAGAAAATACTAAAACTAGTGGACTCGAAAAGTTGAATCTTCAGGAAATCATCTCACTTGCCACTTGCGCATTATCATTTGTTACATATTGTCGGTGCAAAATAGTAAGCTTTTTAAAATTGTCTTACTTATGTTTTGTCTACTGTCTACTGATTGTCTACTGACGCTGTAAACTTATTAAATTTTCTAGTATAAATGCTTCGTAATAAATGGAATTTAGTCTTTAGTGATTTCAAATATCGTCGGTGTATTTTACTGATATTGTTATCTTCACACATCAACAAATTTAA
This sequence comes from Rhamphomyia laevipes, assembly GCA_963920725.1. Lineage (NCBI taxonomy): Eukaryota > Metazoa > Arthropoda > Insecta > Diptera > Empididae > Rhamphomyia > Rhamphomyia laevipes. The sequence continues at coordinate 41,949,715 of OY987256.1, forward strand.
AAAATATAGTTAACCTATCTGCACTCCCACTACCTACACCCATGAAATTAAAACTATATAAAATATGAACTATTAACACCCGGTATGCAAATAAATAAATAAATAAAAATATAAAAATATTTGAATTCATATTTCAAGGATTTCAAGTATTTTGATTTGATTTCTTCACAACATGTTCTTATAAAAAAAAAAAAAAAAAAATTTAACATAATTTAGATAAATATTTGTAAATTTCTAGTTTTTCAAATAAACTTTTTTTTTTTTTTTATATTAGATGAATTTATTAGATTCTCGATATATTTTATCAAAAACATTTGATTCGCAAAATATTTTATCGCAAAGATAATATTTAAATCGTCGACTTTGGCTTAACACTTTTGCTTAGCAATGATCTTTTTGGTGTTCCAAGGAAAGTTAATTCGGGTATGAATGAATGTAAGATTATCGCTCATTTTTGTGTACCTTCGTTTTAATTCTTATATTTAGCTTAGTAATGGAAGTTACTAAGATCAATATCTGCAGTATGTAATAATGTAATTTTGGGAATTTGTCTGCTGTACAGCGTTAATTCGCCATTCACATATATATATACATAACATATGTACAACATACTTGCGATAAAAAAGATTTGCGATAAAGTGCTTTTAAATATTTTAAAGATTTTCGATAATGCATGTGGTGCCTCGGATTATAATTATTTGTTTTTAAAAATTCTTTTATAAATAATAATGCATTTAAAAGATAATTTATTTGAATTTTGCGGTGTTAATAATATTTATATATGTATTTAGTACTATTTACTTATATTTATTATTATATATACAAATATTGTGAATATTTATTAGTACAAAAACAGCTAAGTTGTTTAGACATTGTGTCGCCATAATTTTTTATATTATATTTGTTTATAAAATTTATAATTATCCAACTTTTTTTTTTTTACTTACTTTATTGAAAAATTCATATATTTTTGTTTAATTTGTGGTCGATTTTTTAATCCAAAAAAATTAAGTAAATCATTTTTTAAATATAATTTATCTGATTCATCAAAAATTTTCTGCACTATAGTTTTATCAATACCATTATCAATATATACTCCAGATGGACTACACAAAACAGAAATATTAAAAATAATTACATTTAATATTGTTATATATAATAAATTATTTATGTAGTGCAACATATTTTTTTTTTATTATTTAATCACTAGATAAAAACTATATTTAATTTTATAAATTGTTAAAATTTCTCTATAATAATTTTAAGTAAATGTATTTTAAATATTTTTTTACTCAAATTTCGTGAATGTTAAATATAAGACGAATTCTATATGTAATTAAAAACCGCCTGTACTTTTTAAAATTCCAGATAAACTGAATTTAAAATATTGATGCAATTGAATAAAGTAAAATAATTTTTAATTTTTCTTGTTTTTCAAACTATGTGAATCTGTACTCCTTATAAACACTCGCCCCACTTGATTGTAGTAATTATAGCTATAATAATCTATGTACAATGTACATATATATAGCTACAGATGATTTTAATTTCCTCAATTAATGATAAATCAGAGAAATATAAATTAAATTTATAATTAATATTAGTAGAATTGTATTAAGAGAGTTTTGTATAGTATTATATAAAATTGTACGAAAAAAGAGACCCGAAGTAATTATATTAAAATTTGAATAAATACTTAAGAGATATTAAGGAGTTTGTTAAAACTTACAAGTAATAAGTAAATTATATGTTCATGTGGTAGTTTGTGTTAATATTTGGAGGCGTAGTAGAGTAGATTTTGAACTACACAATCCACTTCATAGATCTTATCTTAGTTTAGTTTTGACAGATATTCGGCATATTGACAGAGATAAATTGGTCTTAATTAATGCTACTTTAATAGCATTAATTAATTAATATTAATACTTAATTAATGCTCTATAAGACATTATAAGTATATACTCTGGATAAATTAACATTATTTTAATAAATCTAAAAAAAATAGTGTCACTAAACCTTATGATAAAACAAAAATATACAACAACTGTCAATTATATATAGTTTTAAAATTTCTTCAGCGAAATCGCTATGGTCGACTTACAATATTGTGTGTCCCCCATATTACCACATAAACAAGATATTAATGAAGTGAAAGTGATCATAATAAATCTTATTCCGCATTTGATTGAAATTAAATTTTAATATACGTCCGTTTTAAGAAAATTACTGAAATTACAATTACTGAAGATGTAAAAGATCCAATACCCTCTCATGTTCAACATGAGGCCACATGCTTATACAGTGGTCAGGCATCTTTATATATTACACACACCTCGATTAACACGATACTCGTTTTGTAAGGTTTCGATTTAATATGAATATGGAAGTGAGGAAAAATTCCATCTACACCATACTAGTTTAAAGTTTAACACGGTTTCAATATAAGATGTGGATTCATATTCCACGATTGCGATTCACACGGTTCTTTTGGAGTAGCAACTATATCTTACCATATAAAGTACCGTGGACCGTGGACGTAGTGATTATAATGGCGGCTATGATCTGATATTCAATATTATTTTCATAAAACATTAAATAATATTATAATCCAAAATAAATTCGTTCAATTAATTAATATTATTTATTATGGCTTTTCCACATTTCATCAAATTTATGAATTCATTAATTCATTTCATTATTATATTGCTATGATGAATTTCAAACAACTTCTTTCTATAACAAATAATTTCAAAAAAGCACTATAAATCTTTCGGTGTGATACTTTTTATATTTATGCTTAAATATTTAATCTATATAATGCTGATTATTCAAAATCAGTTCATTGGAATATTTTTATATAATAAAACACAACATTTTTTTAAGTCTTCATTTTTAATGGCAACCACAACTCTTTACAACCATATTTTTATATTTTTTTAAATTGACATTTTCTTCATTTAAATGATAAAGTACTGGTAAAGTACCCAATGTAGTTGGAGCACAACATGGTTTTGGCACCTTACTTGGGTACATTAAATGCACTAATGTCTGAACTATTGCATGATTTGTAGCATTCATATGTGCATTTAATGGAAAACTACATTCTCCGCTACAATAGAATGCACTATAACCTTCAGGAGCAATAATCCAATCCTATATATTATATTAAATAAAAAATTATTAAATATTTAAAATTTATAATTGTATATACCGTATATAATAAATAAATATAAATACATACATGCCATCTTAAATCTTTAAAATTAATATATAATGTTTGTATTTGACAACTTCTTGTACGATTTATATCTGATGGACGATTATCAAGTAAAGGATTTCGTGATTCAGATTTTAATCTTCGTCTAGGTGGTGTATTACGTTTAGTCCTTTTTGATTTTTTTAATATTGGTGCTTTGACAATCTAAATTTTATGTAATAAATTTGTTAAAAATGATTTAAAGAACTATGTTTTTTTATATGTATATATAAATTAACCTCTGGCCCTTTAAAAAATCCAATCATAAATGGTTGATATTCATCATCTCCTCGTACATTTACCAAACCAATGTCATCAAGTTTTATTTCATGTTCAGGTCTATCTGTTGTATGAGCACCAATATAAAGTCCTTTATTCTCCGTATGAGATGATATTAACCATTTTGACAGTCCTTCAGTAACATTCATTTCCAACCAACCATGATAACTGGCCGTTGTATTAACTGATGAAAGAACTTCCAATTCTTTTTGTCCATCAGCCTTAACAATTGAATATACTGTAATAACGAATTCCTTATCTTTGTCCTTACTTAACCATTTTCCAATTAAAGGATTTTGGTAAATTCTTAATTCAGCCATCATTAATAATGCATCTTTAGTTACTTCGGATACATCAAACCACAGACGGCGCCCATGTTCATGGCGTACCTCGGATACATGGTGGTCTTAAGCGCCATTATTTATAATGTAAAAATAAAGGGAAGTTTTTTTTTTTTATAATAAAAAATATTTTTCTTTAAGGTATTTTATTTCGGTATTATGAGTATTAAAGTTGTTGGAATTTCTCAGGTAGAATTTTATTTATTTGATGATTCATTTTGTACGTTTCCTTTTCGGTCTTTAAAATTATTTTTTAGTGAGATTATTTATATATTCGATTTGTGTTAATAAGTCTCGAAGGTCGATTTGTCTGATATTTTTTTTGTCAATTCTTATTGATTTTAAGGACTTTTTCGATTCGCACAAATATAGAAAATTAGTTTATTTACTATAATTTCTTAAAAACTTTGTAAAATTTAATCATCTTAAACGATGACTTCAAAATTTTATAATATAGAATGAAAATGAACTAATTTTCATTATTAATATTCCAACAATCCCCAAAATTTCAGATTTTAAATTAATTTCTTTTTTTATATAATAATATAGACTTACTTTTATTTAGGAATGTCATAATTATGTCGGACTGATCAATCCCTCTTTTATCCAAATCGGTAATGAAGTTATCATCATCATCTTCTATACTTCGTGTAGATCTAGTTAATATACCACTTTCATCATGTTCTTCTTTACTTAACCGATAATAAGCGTCTAATAAAAATTGGGGAGCAGATTTCCTAAAAAATATATTGTACAAATTTTATTTGTTTTTCTGTCGTTTAGAATGAAAATATTTTAATAAGATTATTTATTAAAATACATTTAAATAACATAAAATTGATTATTTTCAAGATATATATTTTTTAGCCCACACAAGTTACAATTTAAATTTAAATCAATACATTTATCTGTATCTGCTCCCGCCTGCGATAATTATTATTAAAAAATCAGTTTTATGCGGTAAAAGAATTTAATGATATTTTTTTATGTAGAAAAATTCAAATTTTATCTTAATCCTTTTAAGCAGAAAGAAACTTTTTATATAATTTTTATTCTAATTCAATAAATTTGATATTTTATGTAAATCCAAGCAAATTGCTGTATTAATAGATTTTTGTTAATTGAGTAATATTTTAGATAATATCGTGTATATGAATCTGAATCATGACTTCAACATCAACTCAATGGTTTCATAAAAAAAACTCTATTAAGACCCAATAGAAGGGGGGCGCAAAAAACCTAGCTTATAGGCAAATAGCCCTAGTTTTAATAGCATTTCTGCTGGCGGAAGAAAATTGTAGATCTGTCAAATTAATTTTTGAAAGCAAAATTAGTAAATTTTATCTATGTTGGTAGCTTTTTTTCTTGGCGGTGAAAGCAAGCATTGTATTTGCTGTTATTGATTTCCATATTTTGAACATTTTTCAAAGTTAGTGCTATCGGTTTGCGCTGACATTATTTCGTTTGGGCCTTAAGGATTTCGATTGAATTTAAATATAATTTCATTATATTGATTTGAACTATATAATAAGAAATGTTAATTATTATTAATTTAAATATTACATTTTCTCAGAATACTTTGGGTGTTTTAAATTCCCAAGATGATCATACCTTATTCAATGGATTCAATTAATGGATTTAAATCGGACATTAAATACTTGATAGATCAATCCATCGATGTACCTACTTTTCAATTAATTCAATTATAATTATAAAGAACCTTATCCCGAAGACTTTCTTCTAATAGATTGTCTAGAAACGATAACATTTTTTATAGTTATTCTTATAATAATAATTACTTTATAATAATTACTACTATGGTATGATCATAGATAAAATTATATATCGTTTCATTAATTAAATTTTATATAGAAAAACTAATGAAATGTAATTACGTCTTAAAATGGAAAGTAATTTTCCAATAATAAATATTTTCAAATAAATTTCTATGAATTTTTTGTTTTCCTTTGAATTGTTTATTAAAATTTAGACAAATTTTTACCTAAAATTATAAATTTTCAATTAATTGGAATTCGTAATTTTGTATTGCTCTTTAGAGTGCTACTGCAAATTGTTTGAAAAACAACTTAGTATATATACATCAATTAAAACTAGTATGAGGTATGACTTTATTATTATAAAACTAATCAACATATTTAGACTATTACTAATATATAAAAAGTTTTTTTTATTTTTTTTTTAAATGAAAATATTTTGCATATTGGATACATTTAATCAGACAATATGGCGCCGAATTAATTAATATATTATTGGATATGTAAAAAATATACCGAAAAATTAATTTGAAGAAAATTTGAATAAAAAATATTATCAATTAAATTAACAAAAAAATTAGAATTCCATAATTATTTAATTTAATTGTAATAAAAAAAAACTTACTTCATTGATAAATGTCCACCATGTTTACGTTTTGGTCGATCTGGTATACCAAGAAAATGTAAAATTTCATGTTCAACTTCACGTTTATCATTATCATCTAATATACGATGCATTATAGTTCTATCAATACCATTATCAATATAAACACCAGATATACTGGCCAAAACTGTATTATATTTTATAAAACAACAATTATTAATTATTAAAAATATTAATGTTAAATTAATTATTGATTTTATAATATTACAATTATTATTATAATAAGTTATTTTATTTATTTTATTCATTTTTTTTTATTTTTATTTTCACAATTATTTCATTCCTTTTTGTAAATGATATTTATATGATGGGTTAAAAATGATATACAATAATTAATATATATATAAATAAATTTATATACTGTAGTTTAAATAGCACACAAAAATGCTTCACTTTAATTATTTACTGAAATTACTTCTTATATTTTCAATAAATTAAATATTATTTATATTTAAATAATAAAAATTTTACATTTATTATTTTTTGTTAAAAAGAAATTAAATCTCGTTTAAATTGTATATTTTTATGGCAAACTTGATCAGATCAGTCTCTTTAAAAACACAGACTTTCCAAAAAAAAAAATTTAAAAAAAAAAAATTATATTATGTTCCGCATGTTTTCAAGTTCCAGAAATAACTAAAAACAACGAAAAGAAAAAGAAATATTATACCAAAAATATAATTATTAATTCAAAACTTTTTATTTTGTTGAGAACATCTTTTTCTTGTCTGTCAACAACATCTAAATTTCAAATTACAGCCCCGTCGCCGCCGCCAAAGTCACTGTTTTTTTGAACTTCTCTTTAAAAAATATTTTTTTTATAGCCGTCGACTTTATAACGAATAAGTCACGACGACCTCTTATATAAATATATATATACAAATATATATAAACAATGAAATATCTATATATTTTAGAGTTCCAACAATTACACCTTTTTCTAAATTATTATGCTCAGATACATGAGATACTTTTATGCTCAGATACAATTTATATTAGAGGCCAAGGAGAATTTTATTATTATATTTTAATTTAGGTATTTTCATTGTTTGAGTAAAAAATAGTCTTTATATATAAGAATTTCCAGTAATATTTTACAATATGTAATTATATGATTATGAAAAAGATACTATATCTTTTTTAATTATTTTAAGTATGTAGTAGTATAAAATATCCATGGGAAAATGAGTATATTAAAAAGATCATAAATAAAATACAGAAAAATAAAAATATTAAAAAAGAGAATATTTATTTAAATTTAACCGGAGACATTTAATTAATTTAATTTTCATAATTGTTATAAAGTTTTTATGAGATTTAAATTAATTCAACTTTAAGTTGGTAATTAAATTTAAAAAAAATATATTTATTTTCATTTATGTATTATATAAAAAATATGGTTAAAATAGATTTTTTCATGTAAGAAGTTTATAGATTTACAAAGAATAAAAGATACAAAAAAAAAAACGTTTTTGATATTCTCTTTAATGCAATAAGTCAAAGTTTTCAACAATAAAACTGGTTTAGCAGGTTGATTTTTATTTGTGAATATAAGATGTTTTTTTAAAGATATATTATTATGGTATCTCTGTTTCTGTCTGATTAATTTGGAGGGTATAGCCGAGTATAGCTAACATTTAATAAGAATAGGTTTACATTACATCAAATAAATATTAGAATTAGAACAAATTCACATGATGGATTTTGAGAAGTACTATTTCACGATGATCATTGGAATATTATTAGATTAGATTTGATTTTATAAGGGGGATCACTAGTAGCCCTAATCACTGCAGGCATACGGCTTATTTATTGCGATTTCCCATTTAAAATTACGCGTCAGTTCTAAGACTCGCACTGTCGATAAAACTATAAACTATACAGCTAGTTGACTGATATGGACTATGATTCTGACGGTGTAACTATGTAACTACCGAGGTGAGCGTTTCCTCGGTAGTGCTTCACATTCAAGCAGTATGTGTTCTGCGGTCTCATGTTCGCATTCGCAGAATGGATTGATGGATTTGACATATTTTCTTTTCAAGTTTTCACGTATGCACAAATCCAGGGCATATATTTCTGCTTGATGGAAGATTTTTAATATTATGCCCATCTGTTTGTGCTAAGTTCGATCAGTTTCCTTAGCCAGTTATGCGGGTTCATTATGAAAGTAGTAGTATGGTATTTATACAACAAAATTACAAAATTTCGTAAAACATATATTGCTTTTATTTGATGGCAAAATATAAAAACAAACTATTTTAATAAATCATCATAATTTTAACAAAATAAATTAACTGCTTGTGCATAGAAGGCATAAATATATCACAATAATAATTTTAATTTAATATAAGCAAATCGTATTTTCTGCATAAGTTAATGTTTTTTTTTAAGTAGAATTTTGCTGAGGTCATTATCAAAAACAAAAATCCCAAGTCCATCACCACATAATTTAATTCGTGCTATAAAATCAGCAAGTTCCTTAATAGATTCAACTTGATGTTGTAAAAATTCAGAATCTAAGAAATCACAAAAATTTGGATCATCTTCTTTACTACCCATTGCATGCATATCAAGAATACTCTTAAATAGAAATTATTTAAATAATATATGTATTATAAAATATAATATAAAAAAAAATATTTAAATTTACTGCATTGACAATTTTCTCTAAATTTAGTGCCAATGTCATTGCTTGTTCAACAGAAGGACATTTCAATTCAGGTGGACTTTTAATATCAGTTAATTCAATTTTTCCACCACGTTGATTTTGGTATGTCATAAATTTTAAAGCATGATCCCGTTCCTCAACTGAACTTTCTTCAAAAAAATCTCTTACACCCCTAAGAGCTATGTCACTTCGATCAAAATGCTGGGACTAAAATATATAGTAAAAATGATAGAAAATTGATAATTATGCATATTATGGTTATACCTTTTAGTATTACATACCATAGATAAATATGCATAACTTGCATATAGTTCCATATTGATTTGATCATTTATTTTTTTTTCAATTACTTTTGAAAATCTTTGTGTAACTAATAAACACATATTTCTAATTTGTGACCGCTGAAATAAAAAGGCCATAATAATAAATTATTATTATTTAATATGTATTTATATTTAAAATTGATTGTTTTATAATAGAAGTTAAAAGTAACTTTTTAAAGCAATTTTAGGAAAAATTGAAAATTGTATATAATTAACGATATAACATAACAACAAAATTTTGACAAACGTTGTGTACGTATATATATTTTACAATGCGCATGATATTAAAATAGTACACCGTAATTGCCGTAACTCTGGTGTGGTGAATAATACTATGGAGATTATTGAAGCAAACTGAAACTAACCTGTACATTTTAAAAGATTCTATGAAAAAATCATGAATAGGTTATTAGAGTTATTCCTATTTACTTTTAAAAAAAACCCTTATTTATTTTAATTTACTTTTTAAAACCCTGCATTGGTTGTCTCCACCCCTAAATATCTATCTCGTGCAGTACGTTCTCAAAGAAGAAACCATATCATTTATCAGACAGGTCCATAGGACAGAGACAATGGCAAAGGGTTTGATCGTCCAGTCTAACATTCATTTCCACAACCTCAGTTAACAGATATTTTATCTCGCTCGGGATATCGCCGTATTTTAAAGGCGTCCCGTCACGTAGTGTTAACTGTCAAATGGTTGCGTTGCGGTTGCTGTCTATATAGCATATATTATCAAAATATGATATATGTAATTGATAAGCAATATTGATCTCTGCGATCTTTGTAAACTAAAAGATAAATTTAAAATTGTGGAGGCTAAATTATTTGAAATTACATGATACGATTTCATCTTGACAAATGAATAAAAGGCGCGTTGCAAAAGGATTACGATATTCATATGAAAATTTTGAATTTCTCATCCACCAAGAAATTAATTTCAGTTAAAAAAATTGATAGTAAGTATACTGGGCTATTACATTAATTTCTTCTCTTTTTCGATTATCATGTTATTCGGAAATCTTCATAGGATATCAAAAAATAATATTAAACTTATTTTAATTTTATATAAAGTTTGAACGACAGTTTCTTATAGTTAACAATGTAACGGTGCAAGTGCAAATTACCGATGAGCATCAAAACTAAATTTGGCATGGCAGCCGATTTGCGACATATTGGTTTCGCGAAAATTACCCAAACCCAAACCTATAATTTTTAAAAATGTATAATTCATAAAATGACAAATGACAGTTAAAACCGCCGGCAGATGTCTTTTTATTATCTCAGGCTCAGCTGATAATCGAAAACAACAAAAATTTAAAGCATTTTTGGAAAGAAATAATGTAAATAAAAATAATTTGTTTATAAAAATGACTAGAATACTTCTTCTGACGATTTGTATTTTAAATATTTTTTCCATATTGGCAATAAATCATTGGGCTCTTGAAAATGGAAAAATATCTCAAAAGGTGTGTTTTTCATAAAATATATAATACAACAACCGATTATTAAAATTGTAATTTTTATATATTGATCATTTTTTATTTCTATGTGCAGATTGATTCACCATTTTATCTCCGTGAACCAAATAATTTAATTGTTTTTCTTGAACAAATTAAACATAATGATATTGTCGAAACAACTTATATGAATTTGTTAAGGCAACGTGAAAAAATGGTTGATCAAATAAATCATTCCATTAAATTTGGTATGGAAGTTATTGAACAAGCTAAATGTGCATTAGATTTTTATAAAATAGAAAGTGCCATGACATATACTAAAATTACTAAAGATTATTTAAAACGAATTAGTATAAAAAATAAAAATAATATTATTAATATTGGTAATACATTACCATATTGTGGTCAATATATACCATTAAAATCTGGTATTTGTTGTTATGATCATTTAGAAAGTTTAACACAAACACAACAAATTCATATTGAACCAGAAGATGAATTAAATATTAATGAATTGGAAATCAATTCTAAATATTTTTTATCAAATCTATTATCTGGTTTAGAGGAAAATCCAAATTCATGGAAATATCATACATTAGGATCTTATTATTGGCGTATGAAAGGTAATGCTCATGAAGCTATAGAATGTGCTAGACGTGGTATTATGTTAGCTCCACGTAAATTTCGTGATATACCATTATTAAGTTTAGGTTTAATATTATGGCGTGCAGAAAAATTACGTGATGCTGAAGTAATATTTACAGCAGCTGTTGATCATGCACCCGATATACCAGAAAATCATTTTGCATTAGGTACAACATTAGTTATGTTGTATGATTTTAATCGTTCTACAACACATTTTGAATTGGCTGAAAAACTAAATGATAATTATTCACCAAGAACACAACATTTAAAAAATTTTGTATCATGTATTAAAAATTTAAATACAAAAACAGCAAAAATGTACAAGTTAGTAGAATTATTATTCTTATATCCAATTTTTTTTTAAACATTTTATTTTTGTTACAGAAATGTTGAATTTATCAAAGAAGAAGTGAATGGTCTAAAAGATATGAAAAATATTATAACTGCAAGTCATGAAAAACTAATTCAACAACAGGTAAATGAAATAATTACTTACTACTTTTAATTATTAACAATCCCAATTTCTATTTATAATTAGGTACCATTAGGTGCTCGTTATTTTGATGTAGAAAATTCTAATAAAGAATTATTACATCGTGGACAATATTGTAGTACAAGAACATCATCTGGTAATGATGAACCGGTATTATTTTGCGATTTTTATTCAGAATTACAAATGCGACTTGAAAGTAAGGAAGTAGATATTGATGAATTAGAAAGAGAAATAAATGCTAATAGTGAAGCTATACTAAAAAAATTATCAATTGATATAAATTCACAATTTGGATTTGATAAAAAAATGGATAAATGAACTAAGAAATGATATCATATCGTACAAAATATTATCTTTTTGAGACTATATAAAGAGACATGTAATATTAAACCAAAAATGATTAAATTCAAAATAAATTATTTTAATCTATATTTTAATAAATATGAAATTAAGTTTTACAATATAATTTGATATGATATTGTTTATTTTTGTTGTTGTTACCATTTAATATCATTATTTTCCAATGTATTAAGCATATTTACAATACTTCCAAAAACATGTTCTTTATTAACATTTGGATTTGTTAATATAATTTCATCATTTGGATCAGCTATTAATATACTTGACCAACCTGCATTAATTGCTGCCATATAATCTAATTCTAATGATGTGCCTATATGTAATGCTTCACTACTAATACAATCACCACTTAATTCCAATGCCTTTTTAAACATTTTTTCATTTGGTTTTAAATAGCCAATTTCAAATGACGTTATGATAAAATCAAAATCTGGTAATTTTAAATTATGTACAATTTGATGTAATCTTTGATCAAAATTTGATATAATTGCAATTTTTTTATTTATTTCTTTAATTTTACTAATTAATTGATCAACACCATCAATTTTTTTCCAACATGAATCAGTTCCATATAATATAATTAATATATCTGATATTTTTTTTAAATCTGTTGTTGGTATATTACCACCAGCATCTATGAATATATTATAATTTAATTGTCGCCACCATTCTCGCCAGTCTAAATTTGTATGTTTTCCAAAATTTGGATGACTTTTAAACATTTCATTATACTGTGAACGAAAACTAGATGATAGTTTGGATTCATCACATTTATAACCAAATATATCAGCAATTTTATTATATTGTGTTGGCGGTGGAATTGAATATTTTAACAGAGTATCTTTAGCATCAAATGTAATTAAACGAAACTTATTTAAATTTTGTATTATTTTTGTTTTTGTTGCACTACTATTCATATTTTATTTTTTTATATATTATAAATTAATTTTTGTCAAAAATACAAAAATATTACTGATTCCAGTTGAATTTTTTTTAGCATAATTGAATTAATCGAAACGAAATTGCAAAGCAATATTGATTATATCAAATAATATAATTTAGGAAACACACGTACCGTATATATAATTTATAAAAAATACTACGGAACGGAAACATGCATTTTAGATAAATCAAGGAACGAACATTTTTTTAGATGCATGGGAAATTAGCGATTAAGAAGTTGTTTATATATTATATTTATTAATTGTATTGATAAAAATAAAATATATTAAGTAAATAAAAATCTATGTGGAGCTACAATAATTTTTTGTACAATTTATATCAATGCTAAGTTATTATAATGGTGTTATATTCAATATTTACTTTAGTACAAGTTCATATAAATAAATTCAATTAAAATACCCGGCGAATACAGATATCAAATTTTAGTAAAATTAAAACTGTAAAATTAATAAGGGGATAAAATAAAAAATTTCTAGCAATAAACGCTTTAAAGTTAATTTTTCTTAATTTTATTTCATAAATATATTTTGTATATGTTTCATAAAAATCGTTATGAATTAAATATTGCTATGACTATTAAACACATGTACTCGATATTTAATCACCATTTAATTTCATTCTTTTCTAATGTTTGAAGTACATGTTGAAGACTATTGAAAACATGATCCTTATTAACCATTGTATTATTTTCTACTGACACATGACTAGTATCATTTGGATCTATTATAAGTAAACTTGACCAACCAGCGTTCAATGCTCCTAAATAATCGAGTTCTAACGAATTACCAATATGTAATGCTTCATCACTTTTTGTACAATTGCCACTTAACTCTAATGCTCTTTCAAATATATCTCTTTTTGGTTTCGCAACACCAACTTCATATGATGTTAAAATAAAATTAAATTTTGGAAATTTCATAAATCCGATAACGTCATGGAGACTTGGATCAAAATTAGATATTATACCAATATTTTTATTTAATTCTTTAACTTTATTTACCAAATCGTCTGCCCCATTAGTTTTAATCCAACAATCACCTGTTTCAGTTCGATATAGATTAATTAATTCATTAGCTAATTTCTCCAACTTGTTTTTATCACGGACTGCTCCAGTATTTGAAAATATATTAAAAATTAATAGTCGCCACCAATCTCGCCAATTTAGATTTGAGTTTTTTCCGAAATTTGGATAATTTTTAAACATGTCTTTAAATTCAGTACGGAAAATATTATTAATTTCATTTTCATTAACATTGTAGCCATATTTATATGCAGTTTCTTTATATTGAATTGCAGGCGGTAATCGAAATTTTAATAAAGTATCTGTAACATCAAAAGTTATTAAACGAAACCTACTTAAATTTTTATATAATTTCGATGTAGTTGCATTCATATTTTTTTTCTCTTTTATTATATCTTTGGTCAATCAATCACAATTAAATTTAAAAGATTACAGATTAGATAGAGATCATAATCCAGAATTTCAAAACAAATAAAATTAAATAAAATTCGATATTAAATCAGCTGATCAATATGACGTTTAAATTTCGAAAAATAGTTTACAATAGTTAGGTTAATAAAATTCGAAAATACTTTTTTTTGCAGTTCTATAACAAATATCTTTGAGTGGTAATCTTGTTACGAAAACGTCAAATAAATTTTGTGGAGACATAAAACTTATTTGAATAGATGTAGGTATTTAAGTAAAAATGGCCGCGGTCGGTGAATGTTTTTCGATTGGAAGTTTTGTTGCTTGTAAAACATGTTTTGAAGAGACCGTGGAAGGCGAAGTTTTAGCTTTTGATCAAAATACTAAAATGCTAATTTTGAGTATCCTTTTAACAAAAATTATATGTAATATTTCAATTAAATATTTGACATTTTTTCTGAGATGCTTTCGTCGAATATGCCAAACCTTAGATTTCACATCCAACAAAATTATGATTATCCGTCAAAAAAAAAAAAAAAATAGAACAAATACAAAATTATTTATAAATTAAAATAAAATACTAAATATTTCAATTGAAAATATTTTGTAAATTATACATAATTAATTACAAACACTTTATATTTAAATAACATAAACAGGATATACTTTTACCTATCCACAATCTACAACACAAAGGATAAAACTTATTATTTATATTAAAAAATTTATTTGGTTTTCTGAAAGAAACTATTAATTCCTTTGTTTAATTTTAATTAGTAATTCTATAATTTAATTGATTAGTAATATTATATAATTTGTAAATTTAATTATTACATTTTATTTTCAGAAAAATTAGTAGGTTTTCCACTATAAAATTATTTTTAATAATTATTTAGTAAATAATGTTTAGAAAAATATTTCCTTAACACAAGATTAATTATTCTACTAAAATTTAAGAATGCCGATCAAAAAATTCAGAAAAATTAAATGATGTATCGATTTTGAATCTACAATTTTGTAGTGATGTACAAGTTATTAATGAAGCTAGTGCTAATACAGAATCACCACAGCCTCTTAATTTAAATCGGGTATTTTTTCTAAATTAATAATAATTCAAATTTATTTTAACTAATAAAACATTTATTTTTTAGCTTAAAACAAGATTGCGTAATTCGGTTGATCAACGTCAACGATGGATAACATCTAGAAATGCTGGAGTTAGTGTCGAAGGACAAAATTTATTTATGGCTATTGGTAAAACTTTGGATCAACATGTCTCTTGGGATGGACATAATATAATAGTATTCAATGAAGTAACTATAACGCCACCATATAAAAAAGATAATGTATCGGCTGATAATCCACAAAAGATACATTCTGTTAATTACATTAAAAAATTGGTGAGTGATAAATAATATTTTTATTTGGACACGAAATTTAGTTGTTGAAAATACTGAATAATTACATTTTAATTCTACATTTTTATTATCCTTTTCAAAAGATTCTTTCGTTAACAATATTAATATGTATACATTTAAATTTACCTACGTTAATAAAAAATATAAGTAATATTGTAATAATAAACAACAGTTTGAAAGAAAAGAATTTTATATTTTAGCTAAAAATCAATGGTATTCAAAAATTGGTTTCTTTCATAGACAAAATATAATTTTTCTTTAAATAAAAATTAAACCAGAGTACAAATTTTATTGTAGTTTCCATTTCAATTTTATCAATGGATATAGTTATTTTTAAGCATATAATTTTCATTTATTTTCTTTCGGTTTTTTTACATGAATTTTATGTCCTTACAATATTATTTTCTTAACTTAAAATATAATCAAAAAAATATTAATATTAATCTCAATTTTTGGATAAAAAAAAAAAGTGCACTATCATTAAACGATAAAATGTTTCTAATTAATCTAAAGTAATAATTCAATATAATTTTTCAAGCTGTCTAAAATATAAATTGTATTTTATTGTAGATCGATCAAAATAATAAAATCTCACAAGGTAATAATGCTACGGAGCCGTCATCTTTATCGTCATCGTCGTCTTCTTCAATATCAGGATCAACAAATAATGCAATAACATCATCGACAAATAATGTAGGAACATCATCATCACCAGTTCCAGCTAACTGAAATTGAAAAAAAAAAAAAACAAAAAAAAAAAAAAATATAAAAAATAAAAAAAAAATTTAAAAAAAAACTTAAAATTTTTTTTTTTCAAATTTATTTTTTGTTTTAATATAATTTGTTAAATAGGTTAAAGTATATAATATATTTTTTTTCTTTCTTTTTTATAGTAGATTAATTTTCCCAAACATTTTTGTTACTTATTTAAAATATTATATTTTTCCTAATTCTTATTTTGTTCTCGTCCCCACTATTAAAATTATGTTTTATAAATATACTTGTTTCCCATTCCTCATTTTATTTACATAATATTTCGTTTTATTAGAAAAGCAAAAGAATTATATCGATAAATAAAATTTATTTATATTTGAATAGAGAATATACAAGATTTAAATTTTTTTTTATTCAATTTCATTATATTTTTTTGTTAAAACATAAAAATATTATTCATATTATCAGAAATCCAAAATATCATTAAATTTTTTAAGCATTTAGTTTTCAGGAATAATTGATTTTTTGTGCTTAACCGATATTTGTATACCATCAATATTTGAAATTTTCGTATTTTCGAAATTCGAAATTGAGACGGACCAAAAAACTAGATTATATACTCGAACTTATTAACAAATTTTTCGTAGTGCTTTAATCAGGGTCATACATATAATAAAGACTTTATAGAAAATTTTTTATTGATCTTATTTCATATTTTTTTAAAATAACAAAAATAATAATATATGCATATAAATAATTTCTCTTTATATTTTTCTTTTTATTTAATTAAAATTTCCTTCGTTTTAAAATATCTGGCCGCCAATTAATTGGATGTGTTTCCTCTGAAGCTTCATCATCTTCTTTATAAATTTTAATTGTTTTATCAGCTTCCGCTGTTATTAAACGTGAACCAGATTGATCAAAATTCATTGCAAATATACCAGCTTCACTATCCATTGAACCTGGCTGTACAGGTGCTTGAAATCTTTGGAAATTATATCCAGTACGCCAATCCCAAAAAAACATTGTACCATTATCACCACCAGATACTAATACACCATCTGGATTAATTGCCATACAATTAACAATTGCATTATGACCTGATATATTTTGTATAAAATTTCCTTCAGGACAACGCCATTGTTTTAAATTATCTGGTGAAGCTGATGCAAACATATATAAATTTGGATGTAATACAATTGATCGTACACTTTTCTTATGATTAGTTAATGTACAAACACTTTTACCAGCTGCTAAATCCCATAAACGTATTGTTGAATCATGACTACCAGTTATTATTTGTGGATTAGCTGATTGTGCAACTACACTAGCTACAGTATTAGTATGTCCAGTAAATGTATGGATATTTGCTTTTGTTCTCATATCCCAAATACGTGCTGTTGAATCACGTCCAGCTGATGCTAAAACATCAATAGTTGGATGTAATGCTAATGAATAAACAGCTGATAAATGTCCATGATAATGTCTTATAACTTTATTATATTCTAAATCCCAACATTTAACTTGTCTATCTTCACCACAACTAAATAAATATGGATGTTTTGAACTAACTGCTAGTCCACGTACTGTACTCACATGACCAGTTAACGATAATTTTAATTTACCACTGGCTAAATCCCATATTTTAATAACACGATCACCAGCACCAGTTGCAAACCATTCATTACCTGGTTCAACAGCTATACAACGAACCCAACCTAAATGGCCTGCAATATATAATATATAGAGTAAAATTTATTATGACATTAAATATCTTAATATTTTACCTGAAATAACTCTAGAAAGTTTCCATGGTGCATGCCATTTTGGTTTTGGAATTGTTGGTGCTTTTTTTGGGAATAATTGAATTTGATTAGATGTGACACCACCAGTACCACCAGTAAAATTTGTATTTGATACAATTGTTGATGATGATGATGATGACTGTGGATTTGATGTAGATGGAACTATTGGTTGCAAAGCTAATTTATTAGCATTATCTATATTATCATTTGAAATAACTGAATTATTAGATTGCTCTGCATGCGAACCATTTGTAATTGCTGGTAAATCATTTGAATCTATATTATATTGTTGTTGTTGTTTTAATTCTTGTGATTTTGCTATTCTTTTGAAAATCAAGCCATAAGAATCCCGTGCTTTAATTGATTTTTTAATATTTTCACTGCAAACATATTAATATAATAATATAAATTATAATGTTAAAATTTCAGTACAAAATATCTTACAGTTTTTCATCAATTTCAGGAAGTTGAGCTTGATTTGATACAAACATATCATGTGTCCTTTTCAATGATCGAAATACTAAAGTATGTACGCTGTGTCTTTGTACTTCTTCCATAATGTCCTTATTAATTTTTATTACGATTTAATTGAAATAAAATTATTATTTGTTATATATTTTATTAATTTTTTCACTTCTTGTATTGTTGTCTACTGGAAAAACTAAATGGCGATTTTGTCGGCTGTCAACTGTCACTAACAGCCTCTAATAGCAACAGCAGAGAGGTGCAGAAGTAGTGGTGAGATTTGCCCGGTTTGCCAACCCAAATCAATTTGAGATTTTTCTTAGCATATATCTTTTGTTAATTGATTAAATAAAATTTTAATTATTGTGAATTTATTGTGGAAACACAAATAGCTATATGTAGCAAGCATATGATGATATCTCATAATTCGCAATGCTGATGTTATATATTCTAATGTAGTATGTAAATCAAATCTACAAATAGTAATTCATAATGTATTTATTATATATATATATATATCTATATATATATAAGATTTTACCAGAAATATAATCAAAATTAACGCCGCTGTTTGTATTTTGATAATAATTTGTTATATCAGTTGTGTTTATATGTTTTTAGGTTGAACCGTTGAACTATATGAAAAGCATACCTTTAGGCGTTCATTGTAAAAGCTGCGCAGTTACGTTAAATTATGTATATTAAATAAGTTTTTCAAAATTTTTATTATGCGGTTGTAAAAATAAAGCTATCAACAAAACTTTGTACCAATTTTTTTTATTATATAATTTGGTATTTATTAATATTATATAATTTTTTAATTAAATTTCTATAATTATAATAAATAAAAATAAATTATTAATATATTGTATATAAAGATATATATTAAGCAAGTTCGCTTCAAATACCCCTGAACACACAGTTCGCTTCAAATACCCCTGAACACACAATAAACTCAATAAAATTAATGTAATTTACTTATTTATATTGTAAAACTTGTGGGTCTTTAATTAAAAAAAAACAACATATTTTTTGAAATTTTAATATTTTATTTGTATAATAAAAATTAAAATATATATATTTAATATAATATTATGTATTGAGATTAGAGGTCATCATCATTTATCGTGCAATTAGTTTTTTCGATCCTTATGGGCAAATTTTTTCTCTAGGAATTCATTTAATGTTGATGTCACTTGTTCAGTATTTGTTTTAATTAAATTTCCTGTGTTTTTATATGCATTAGTATCTCGTAAATCTGTTAGTTTATCTCTAGCAATGCATGTATAATTGGCCATATAATATTTTAATGTTAATTGGTCGTCTTTTTTTCCTTTACAATCAGCAACAACTCTTTCACATGTAAACAATAAGTTAGACATTTTTAATGAAAACCAATTAATTGTTGAATTAAAAATATTCTTCAAAATCCATTTATCACCAGGAAACGTTTTTTGACTATGTTGAAATCTAACTAAATAATATTTTGGTATCATTTTTGTATTTCAATAATAATTAAATTTTATGAATATATTATTTGTTATAATTTTTTTTTTTAAAAAAAATCTATAGAAGAAAATAAACAAATTTGGAGAAAAATAAAATTTAATAAACAAAGCCAACTAAGAAAAATATTTATATTTTTTTTTTATGTAATTATAAAAACAAAATATTTTACTGCGTTATTTTGTTGTTTAGACGTTAGTAAATTGTTTGGTCAAAATTAAACAACTACCACCAGTTACTCTCACTATACGCAACGACAACGCACCATTGACAATGGCGTTATGGGCACTCTTATAGTTGTGTGTTTAATCAGATGTTTTATAATATTAAAAAAAAAATATTGTAAATGATTATTTGGCGGATGCTCCTAATATTCCAGCAATTTCTTTCCATATGTTTTTTAAAATTATTTTTATAACTTCTACAAAACTTATCATATAATTTAGCAAATTGTTGTTATATTTTGCATGTACTTTTTGAATTTTAGTTGTCAATTTCCGCGTTGTAAATGTTTGCGTTAAATATTTTAAGTTTTCGAACTTTCTGCATTGTGAATGTTTGCGTTGAGTTTATCTTATGGGTTGAACTTTTACAGCACCCAGCACGTTGTAGCTTGTAGCGCGTTGCCGTTGTATATGTAGAGAGAGAGTTGAGAATAACTGGGGTATTAAGCTGATTTGGTATTAAAATTATTGTTATTATGTGATCCACCCATCATTGTCGTTCGTTATACACCTACCACCTAGGATTATTGTTATGTGATCTATGTGATCCAACAAAATTTTCGTTATTTTCATACTCATACTCCATACTCATACTCACTTTATCTACAAACAAATATTAAATCAATGTAATACAACTAGCCCTAATTATTTCAACCAAAGTGATTAGGGCTAGTAAAGTCCTTCTATATATTTCCATCCGTATTGCCACTTTTGTTTACGATATACGAAATAATTACGTTATCATTCCCCTATGGCCTATGCCGTATAGTACAATAATTTTTCAAACAATCAAAAATGGAAAATCTCTTTCGAGTTTATTATATATATATTTTGGGTGGGAGTCATCATAAGTAAAAGAAAAGTAAAACACCTACATAAGAATTGTCAAAAAAGTTAAAATGTATGAAAATATATGAAACATTATAACAAAAGCAGCCTACGTATCCTCGTCACAGAATCGAGAAAAAAGTTAACCAACTTTTAACTTTTTCTGTAAGCAACGTTGGTGAATATTGTTAGTATTAATTAATCGAAATTTATTTTTGGTGAATGAAGATTGTTCGTTAAAAAGTGTTAATAAATATTAATTGTATGAGTTTTATGTTTGACAAATATTTGTCAAACTTATTTCAACGCAGCAAAACTACTTTTGATTGTGTTCGAGAAATATTTTTTCTTACGTTTGGCTGCGTATTCCTTATGTATTCTGCGTTGATTCTGTTCGGGGTATAAAAGTGTGACCGCGAAAGTGTTAAACAAAGTTGAATTGATTTAGAAGTAAACAAAAATTAACACAATCACAGTCGTCATCTAAAAAATACAAAATAATTTTCATAACATAATTTTTAAATTTATTAATTTTTAATTTTTTTTAACAGTATTATAGATTTCTTTGCAAAAACAAAAAAAAAAAAATATAAAAATTATATAACAGTTTGCCAAAGTCATTAAATATTTTTAAATTTAAAAGAAATGTTATTTAAAAATAGATTTATAGTTAAATTATTGTGATATATATTTTTTTTGTTAGAATTGAATTATTAAATAGCAATTATTATATTGCTAAATAAATATATATGAAAAAGAAAGAATGATATTTAAGTTAAAATTGTAATAAATTATAAAATATAATATGAAAGCAAATTATAATTTGGTTGTATTCTACTATGGAAAAGAATATATTTTTTTTATATAATTAGCTGAAGTTGTTTTCAACCGCCACCTTGCTTTGATTTTGAAATCTCCTTTTCAACAGCTTCGTCAGATAATTTCTCTTCCAAAAAATTACTGATTTTAGATGATGCATTATTTATATTAGTTTTGATTTTTTCTTCAGTATTTTTAACATTATCTTGCTCTCTAATATCCTTAATTTTATTTCTAGCTGATATTGTTGCTTGAGCTATTTTAGTTTTAATATCATCTTTATCACCTTCTTTTTTAACACTTTCACAATAACATAATAGATCTGATATTTTCTCATTACTCCAATTTGCAGTTGATTCTAAACATTTTTTAAGTACCCACTTATCATCTGGATAACTCCTTTTTTGTTTACTTGTTACAAAAAAAATATTGTTCATTACTTTTAATAAATTGTTTGAATTTTTAGTGACAAGAATATTCATTTTCACGGTTTTTTTTTTGTTTTTTTTTTTAATTATTAAAAATAATGATGTTGTTAATTATAAATATAAATTTAGTTACAAAAATTCCAAAAATATATCAAAAACTGATTTACGAAAATTTTAAATTTTAAATGATAAAACTGTAATTTTGTTTTTATTTACGTCAGAAATGTAAATTTAAAATTAAAGTAGTTTTTTTTTATATATATTTATGTCATATTTATTATTTTGTGTGTCATTACTTTACTATTTATTTCATTCAAGTTAAATCTATTAAAATGCAGTGGCGTGCAATATTGTAGTCGAAATTGTGATCATTTGTTCAGTCACAATTATTAAATATATATGGGTTCAATCAGGTTCAATCTCAATATATTTGAGTACAGGATAGTACATGACTATAAAATTTATATATATATCATTATCAGATCTGATATCGTTGCAACCTTAAGAAAATGAGTTGAACGTTCTCTGCTTAATGACAAAGAAACGACAAAAACATATTCTTTATCACTGCGAGGCAGTCGCAAAAAGAAGTCTACATCTTCTGGGAAAAGATTTCCTGAACACACATAGAAGAACTGGTCAATATTTTAGGTTGTAGTATGAAAATGGGCTATAAACACTCACTAGATCGTTAAGCTCGCAATGATCACTGGCGTTCCTAATTTAGGTGGAATTTAGGGGAAGGTAACAGGCCGAGATAGTATCTTATAAGTGAATAGTATTTTATAAGTGAATAAAAGTCTCCAGAGCCAGCTTTCGTGTAAAATACGTGCATATCAAGGTTAGTAGATTCATATGGTAAAACATGAAGCTAATTTAATATTGTATTTGATTGCCATTCCAGTTCTGACTTCAACAAAGCAATTAGTTCTGACTTCGACAATCAATATGACATGAATTTGATAATTTGGAGAGTATATACATATGTTATCGAAGATTCTCCTATAACAGATATACTTAGATTACCGAAGAAAACTACTTAAATACATTATAATAAAGGGAAACCTATGAACTAAAGATTGGTGATGATGGTACCATTCATTTCTAATTAGTGAAAATTGATTTCGTAATAAATTAAAATTAATATAAAAATTTAAACAAATTATGATTATTTTTAGTACAGCTTTATTTAAAAATCATTATGAATTGAATTTTTATGTGTTTAAAATGGCAAATAATAGTTTAACATTTATTATGTACAAAAATAAATAAATTACAATATAATTTAAAAATTAAAATATTCTTATGATTAAATAAATTATACGTTAAATTTAAATTTTTATTTAACCAGCTAATTAATTATACCAATTTACAAATATTCATTTTATTTAATGTGATTTTATTTTAGTAGTTAATATTATTATTTAGTTATAGATTATAGTAAACTTTATTAATATGTGTATTTAAATAGTGATTATTTTTATTAAAAATATTCGTTCTGGTAATGAGAATATTTTCATTATGAAAATATTGTGATTAATAAAAATGTTTTGTTATTTATATTGAAAAAATAATTAGTACACAACCAAATCAGTTTTCTTTTTGTAATATTTTCTATTTTTTGATTCATATTTTCTCATAAAATAAAATTCAATAAAAATAAAATAATAATTTAAATCACATTTTTTAAATATTGTACATTTCTAAAATTATAAAATGACCTCTCAAAAGTTAGGATGAGTTGATTTTATTATAAAAAATTTGTATTTTTTTATTAATTTTTAATATTAAAACAGAGATCAGTTTGAAAGCTTTTGATTTTTATAATATTACATTATTTTTTTTTTATATATAATTTAATTTTATTTATAATAATTTATATATTAGAAACATTTAATTACTTTATAGGTATTTTATTTTTGTTACATTATTATTTAAATTAATTCTTGTTTTGTTTTGAATTATAAAATTCTTTACATTCTACTTTTGGATCATTAGAATTCCGGATCGTTGATTTTCCGATTTTTAGACTTACGGATCTTTCCACTTCTTTGCATACCACTTCCGGATCAATTGACAGTTGTTTTTCATTTTCGGATCTTTCCACCTCCGAATGTTTCCATTTCCGGATCTTTCTACATGACTTCCGGATAAATTGGTAGGTAATTTTCGGATTATTCGACTTATGAAACAATCGATTTCCCTACAATGCCGACCATCTAAATTATGTTCGGTAAATGGCCCAGGCTTCTCTTTATATTTCTGACTACTGAGGAATTCTATATCAAAAAACAAAAGTATTTCTAAATTTCCTGGGACATTTTGAATTATTAATACTGATGAATATTATTTGTAATTATTTTGTTTGTTATAATTATTTGTAAATATTTTAAATTGAATAGTTGTTAATAATAGCGAACAGAAGTAAATACTCAGAACGAAATACTCTAATCCGTGATATAGAAATCAAAAAATTAAAAATATTTTACGAGTAATTTAAAACATATTTTTTATAAATAGTTATACAATTAATAAAAATAGGAAAATTGACTAAAATTTAATTAAAATAGAAATATTATTAGTTTATTCATTAGTTAAATTGAAATGAATTTTATTTTTAGTTAAATATTTATTTTTTTCTTAATTATTTTAAATACTATGTTCCCATCCATCTGTCTATATGACGTCACATTTTCAAGTTTAGTCTCCTGAATTTAAATTAATAAATCATATTTGCTCTGATAATTTTAATTAGTAGTAGCTTTAATTACTTATTCAAAACTTAATATTAAATTTTACTTAATCATTAAATTTAAAATTTGCATATTTATTATTTATTTTTCAATCTAATAAATTAATTAATATTATATTTAAAAAAAAAACTAGAATTAATACATTATTATCTACCATCATTTTATAAGACAAACCACGAAATAAATTATGGTTTTTTAAAGGTATTTCCTGTCTTAATGTCTTAAATGATTTTAAAAGTTTTTTTTAAGTACTTTTGCCGCATTTGAAAAATTGTCGACCTTCTTTTTTTGGTCACAATTTAATTTATATAATTTTTTTTGTGGTTTTTACATTTTATATTAAGCTTATAGGCTACAATGTATCGATCAGTTCAGATTCGATTCGATTTGTATACGTAGTAGCCAATCGACTGGTTAAATATAATGAACACATAGTTATCGATTGCAAACGATTAAATTAGAAATTAGTATTATTTTTTGAAACTATTAAATTTCATTTCACGTAACAGTTGCATCAGTTTGGATTTGAAAAAGTTCAATCGTTTTAAACTCTTTCGATTCGAATCGTTCCGATGCGATTTAAATCGCACCTATAAATGTCCACTCAATCGATTTTCCATACAAAATGTTTGAAGACAACAAATTTTACCTTTACTGAATGAATCGTTCGTTACTGAACTGATCGATACACGTGGCCCAAACTTAAGATAACATTAACTTTTTTTGAGCATATTTTTATTGGTAATATTTCTTACCCATTATATTATATTTATAATTTAATTGAAGTCACCATTTAAGGTTTTCGTTATTGGTATTTAAAAGAAAAAACAAAAAAACAAAAATTTTGTCGGTAATATTTTAGGGACATCATATAAAAACATTTACATACTAGGAGCACCATATGATGATGCATCACTAATACGACGATTTAATGTTGTTGTTGATTTTTTATTTAATGTACCACCATACATTTGATTACCATTACGTTGATGTGGATGCATATTTAATGGTGCAATATTTGGATTTTCAATACGGATTGGTGATGATACTAATGGTCTGGGTGAGCTTCTTGATAATGTACCAATAACTTCATGTGGTTCTTGATAACCAGAATCTAAATCATCATGATATGAATCCATTAATGGTGTTGGATCTTCATAATCATAATCAATAAAACCACTATTATCGAATGACTAAATCAAATACTTTTATTAGAAATATTTTTATTCTTTTTTGTCTTTATTTATTTTTATATTTATTACCTTAATTGGTGTCCTTTTAATTGTATTTTCTCGACCAGTTGCTGATTGTGTTTTAGTTTTATAATCAACAACTTCATAATTACCATCTTGTGGTATTGGGAAATCTGTAACAAAATGCCGAGTACCATGTGGTGTTAATGTTGCCCATAATAAACGATTATCATTTGTTAATTGTTGTTGAATTGTATCACGATTTGTTGCACATGGATATAGCATACCACCAGATAAAAATGGATTTGATTTTGATGGTTCACCCAAAGCAGACATTGATGTTTGTTTCATATTTGTCTCTTGATATGAATAATTATAACTACATATATAGTAAATAATAAATTGAATTATAATAAATGTTTATTAAATAATTTTTTTTCACTTACTCTCGACATTTCATTAATATTACAGCTAATAATGCACCTAATATTAAAACACCAACACACGATGATATCAATATAAATAACCATGTATTTTCTATACCCATTGATCCTTTACCCATTTCAATATATTCAATGCCACTCTCACGTGGCCGGGGATTTGGTTCACACATAAATGCAGCAAAACATGGTTGACTATCATTAACACCAGATAATGCTACAATAGCACTTGGCGATAAAAGGAATGATGGTAATGGTGGCGGTGGCATTGATAATATCATATCTGGTGGTGGACCAACAGCACCACAATCTCCAATACAAGCAGACATTATTTTTATAATTTTGGTAATTGTTAGTTTTTTTTTGTATTTTTAGTTTTAAATCTGGAAATTAGGAAGAACATATTTTAATTTAGTATTTAAATTTTGGAGTATCTACTAATTAAATTATTTAGCTAAATGTATACATATATATATGACTACACAGGAAAATTCGATGACTATATAATGCAAGATAATTGTTTTATAAGTAAAATTGTTAAACGGTTTGCAATATATTCTCTCTGTAACTCTTCAACTTTTATAGGAAGAAAACTCAAGATTTAGGGTAATCATCAGATTTGACATTCCAATTATCGAATTTGTTATTGTCTCGGATAGGGTATTGTATTGTGTAAAGGGTACAGGATAGGGTAAAGGGTATATCTCTTTATTATTTTGAAAATTTATTAAAATATCAATGGGAAAATTAGTGGCTAGTTTTGGTATATCTATCATAACTATTAGCGAGAGGAGTGCGTTTTCTAAACAATTAACCAAATACAATTTCTAATATAAAACTCCACTCACAACTATGCAATAGAAAAGAATGTTCCGAAACATTAGCTTAGAGACACAGTCTATAATGCTCACTTTTAGAATGTTAAGCCATTTAAATTTTTAAACATATTTTATTTAATAATAAAATAATTATCAATAATTGTTAGACCAATAGTTAGACCAAGTTAAAATATATATTGAACCATTATTTATCGAGTCCATTAAATGACAAGTTTTTCACATCTTATTTAATGAGTCCGTTAAAAGAGAAGACATAACTCTTTCCATTGTTTAATAAATAATTTTATTAAAATCAAATCAGTTTAAAAAATTGTTGCTAAATTTTTTGAAATGAAAAATATGAATAAACTTTAATTTTTAAAATAATTTCCCAAAAAAAAAAATTAAATTTTAATTATCCTTTTTGATAAATAAGTTATTTGGAATATTTTAGATTATACTCTCAAGTATATATGTACATATACCAAAAATACTCTTAATGTTATGTTGAAAAATCAATATTTATATATTAGATCCTTAAAATGGCAGGTAATGTATACAGTTCCATATAAATTATGTCCTCAAATATGACAAAAAAAAAAGGTAAAATCAAATTTTATTATTTTCTTTTTGTTTATAGAAAATATGGAAAATAAACGGCGCACAACAAATAAACTCATCTATAATAAAGGCACACAAAACAATTTTCACTAAAAACAACCACCCCAAAAATGTTAAATGCAAGAAAATTTATTGATTTTTCACAAGTTTTTACACTTTTCTATGTTTTTGGATATCACGAATTGTTTTTCCCTAAAAATTACATAAATAAATTATTTCAAATCTATTTTTTTTATAACTAAAAACATTTATTTA
The DNA here is from genome assembly GCA_963920725.1 of Rhamphomyia laevipes. Taxonomy (NCBI): domain Eukaryota; kingdom Metazoa; phylum Arthropoda; class Insecta; order Diptera; family Empididae; genus Rhamphomyia; species Rhamphomyia laevipes. The sequence continues at coordinate 41,978,661 of OY987256.1, forward strand.
TTCAAAAAATTTGTTATTAATATTTTGTTATTTAATATTATTTCAATTATTCAAATTATATTTTTTTACCAATTAAATTTATTTTTTATATAATTTTATTTAGTAATTCTGACTCCTAACACTGTGTCGTTTCAATTTTGTACTAAAATAATAAAAATTGGTTACAAAGTTGCTAGTGAACTATGTGTTATAAAAATTTTAAAAAATATTTATAACTCTTAAAAAAGTATACCATAAAATCATAGTACATAAAAGAGAATTTCAAAGATTCTTCAACTTTTTTTAGGGTGAAAATTCAAAGATTCTTCAACTTTTTTTTAGGGTGAAAATTCAAAAAGAATGTTTAGGTGTTGATTTTTTCTGGAGGATGTAATCCTTGCACCGCCATATGGTGTATGAAAAGTAAAAAATTACACAGCAATTTACCTTATCAACGGTGACTCCTTATCTTTACTTACCATACAAAAATGCTTGAATTACTACGTTTTTAGCATATAATAACATTATTTAGGTACATTCTGCAACGCCACCTTGTGGTAGAAACATGTATTATTATTAGAACTATTTTATTCTAATTTGTATTACCATTATCACTCAAACTGAAGAGCCTAATGTAAAATTTCGTTAAAAATAAGTTTCAGGTAAATAGTACGTTCAGTAAAAGGAACTAAAAAATTAGTAATCTTTGACAGAGACAGCTGATTATAAATTTTATAAATGAACATTTTACTAAGGTAAGTAAACAATTTGAGATATTTTAACAAGCAACAGATAAACGAAAAGCGTTAAATTTCTGTCTTGAAAATGTATTTCTTCCATATGTCCTTTCTATTCAAAACAATTGAAGAAACACTGTAAAATATAAATAAATTTGTACTTCCACCCACCCTAAAATTCTCTCAATTTCACAAATTCAGAGATATGCTATAAAATATTACGCGCATGCGAATTCATTCACTTGATTCGAATGCAATTTAAATATATTAGAGGGTGCCAATTATTTACAATGCTATATATATACAACTATTGATCCCTTAGAAATGTTAAATTGCACGATTTTTTTAAATGGAATTTCCATCCCCTAAAAAAAGAATATTTATATATAATATCCATAAAGTGTGACATATTATGTTTTTGCTATTATATATATATTTGGTATCGTGTGTGTGCAAAATACTGTGAATAATATTATAATAGTAGCATATGTATGGCAATTAAGCGTCGGTTAAAGAAGTGTATGATGGGTGAAAGAATTGAAGGTGTGATTTTTTATTAAAACATTTATGATTTTTAACACTTATGTTAAGAATTCTTTACTATGAAAAGATTATTTTTAATGATTTTATTGATTATTAACCGGCAATAAAAGATTTATTGTTGTTGAGAAAAGTCCTTTTGTTTTTAAGATGGTGGGAAATGAGTTTTAGTAAGAGAACTTCAAAGATTTTTAAATAAAGTGTTTACGAAGTAATCAAAAAAATACTATTCAAGTGGAAATTGGGGAGTAGGGGGTCATTTAGTAAAAATTTTACTTAAATTTAATTTGGGTGTTATTATTATTTCTACTAATTGAATCGATTATTTTGGCAGTACTCTGCTGGTTAGTTCTTTTACTTAATTAACCAATTATTAATTTTGAACCAAGACTATGATTTTACATTCTGTGACTTGGTTACAATTCACAATAATATTCAGTAGATTTTTCCCACTATATATAGGCAAGGTATATCGATTGCCAAATAAATAATACAAAGTTCTAAGTTCACTGAATAATATATAGAGTTCTTATAGATTTCTTACTGATTAATATCGAACCCATGAGGAAAATAATCAGCGAAAGCCATATTTTACTTAATCAGAAACGGAACTATAATTATTATTTGTGCGACTTGCTTCAAATTCCTAATATTATTCAGTACCGAGTTAAGTATAAATACATTTTTCTCACTATAGACATGTAATATCGATTGGTTGATTTAAGTGGTGAGTCACATACAATACGACGGAGACCCCAATTAATGTGAAAATTAAGAAAATAAAAATGTAAAATAATAATTTGTAAAATGTTAAATCATAGATATAATGGATGGTAATTTTATATAGTAATTTTATATAGTCGCTTTGACTGCGGCATTGTTAAAATATCAAAATTGTAAATGTAAAGCTCGTATAATAACAAAAGACAGTGATTTTTTTAGTTATTTTTACATATTTTTTAAAATAAAAATCATCTGTACTGTATATGTAGTTAAAAAATAATAATTTTTCCATGAACTTGTTTTCAATGAACTTGCATTCATTGAACTTGTTTTCGATGAACTTGCATTCGATGATCTCAGAGCCGTCCCAACATAATTGGGACCTCTATGCTATTCTTTTCTTGGCGCCCCTTAAAAAAATTGATATTGCATTTTACATGTATGTTTATTTATTTCAAAATCAATACAAAATAAAATAGATTTTTTTTAATATTTTATATATGTATTTCTCAATCTAATTCAGTCGATAAAAAATAAATAAATAAAAAATATATTAAATTATAAAAACTAATAACATAAAAAACATTTGGTAAAGGAACATAAAATTAAAAAATCTTTTTTTCCTCGAGATATTGCTTCAGCATAATTAATTTTATCAAACTGATTTGATTCAATTACCAAATTCGATTAATTGATGTAAAGAATCGCTTAAGTCTTATAAGAGATAATATGGAGAATATATCTTTGCGATTTATATAAAATTTTCACGAAATATTAATTTCCTAAAATCTTAAAAAAAAATCCAAATGATTAAAAAATTGTTTATTTGGCGCCCAGCACAGTTAGCACATTGGTTGGGACAGCTCTGGATGAACTCAATTTCGATGAACTGGTTTGCAATGAAATCGGCAGGAATTGTCAGAAACCGTACGATATCTGAAGGTCGGTTAGCCGCTAGTTTGCTATGGTTGTTGAATTCATTCCTGCCAAGTGTACTCATTCTGGCCCTGACCAAAAGTGGGTACTTGAAGTTGAAGTGTCCTATAGTTTCTTTCTCATTCTGTTGTCCTCAAGTCTAACGTAATCTAAATAAAATGGAACCCAAAGGAGAGATATTTAGGTACATAAAGAAAAATATTAGGTTCTTTAAATCTTAGGGAATTGCTTCTAGACAAGATCTGTAATAGCATTTCCAAAATGAAGTTACTGAGTTATATACAAAATAAAAAAATATTAAATTAAAATGTAGAATAAAATGTTATTAATGAACCGAGCCTCGAAGAAAATGTTGTACTGTATCTGTATGCGACCACGGACCACGACCATAAATTTGTTTTCATATATGTTCTAGTAAACTAATTATAAAATATGAATTAGAAATGATAAAAATACATAATAACAAAACAACAAGTTCTTTTTTTGTAAGCTATTTATTCAATATCAAAAAATTTACATAAAAATATTATAATTTCGATTGACCTTTTTAAAAACACGCAACAAATGATTTAATATTATTTCATATTCATATAGTTTGTAATTAAAAATATGAAATTCTATTTTATAAATATTTAAATTTCGGTAAGTCTTGTAAAAATCGTTAATGTAAATAATAATGTAACATTAAAAATATTACATAAATTAGTATAGAAAAATATAAAATAAAAAAGGATCAATAAAAAACAGGCTTTAAAAAAAAAACTCGTGTCTTAAATCGTGACACGTTTTAATGTTAAAAGAGTTTTTTTCTGTTTTTTTTTTTTTTTTTTGACAACTTACAATAATGTCACTTCACGTTGCAATTTCTACTTTCTGTAAGGTTTATAAACCAAATCTATTCACAAAATTATATAAAAAACAACATCTTTAAAAATTTATAAATATAATCCACTAGGGGATAGTCCATAACTATGAGTTTGTTAAAACAAAAATTTCAGAAAGATGTGTACAAAATTTCAGGTCTTTCTAGGACAGCAAAAATGTATTTTATAACATTTGGACATAATATTGGTAAGAATATCACTGACTTTATGTTAGGATAAGGAAATCGTAAATTTTGTGGACAATCTATTATAGATCCTGAAACTAAAATGTGTACTATAAATTTCATTTAATTGAATAATTATGAGATATTTCCGAGAACAGGATGAGCGATGGTGTGCTGTGATCGATTAACTTCAGGGTTCAATTTCAGACCGAGGCTTCTATATCACTTTAAGTTGACTCAGCTTGAAATGAGTACCAGTAATAACAATTTGCATTATGTAATTGTGATTTTAGTATACTGAGAAAAATACTACCGACCATTACCAGACAACAAATGCCTCACAATTAAAAGTTATTAAGATTAGTCCCATTAAAAAAGTCTCTTCATTATTATTCTGAACCCATATGAAATAGGTAGATACAAATTGCAATAAAAAAGAACAAGGTTAACTGAAATTACTGAGCTTATGAAAACTAAACTTTTTTTTCGATATTTTGGAATCTCCAAACGTTAAAGAAAAATTGATAGTGAGTAATTTTCATTATTTCAATCATCTTTCTATTACAACACTTCATGTGTATATAATTATTTTATAACTCATCGTCAATAAATAAATTATAGAAAAGTGTTTGATTTTTTTTTGTGTACTATGGAAAAATCCTACGCAATACATTTTTTATATCCTTTTATTCACAAATATGAACATGACTTTTATAAGCATCCGACTAACCATCATTGACGTCATTCTATGTGATTCTATATAATTTTCTTTTACCCCCCCAAAAAAAAACCTTAATATTGAATGAATTTTTCCTTTTTTGGTGGAAAGTTTTGTTTTAAAAGCTTTGAAATTACGTTGTTAATTCATATATGTATACCAAAACATCAAAACATATTAAATTTAATATTAAAAAGCTTATATTTTTAGCTTTAACATAAAATACTGAATAATTTATCTATAAAGATGAGATCCTTTTTTATATATTATAATAAAATTTAATTAATATTCTATGGACACATTTTTATATTTCAAAATAATATAAATTTTCCTTCTTCTTTTCTTCTCTGACATAAAATTTAATCCATTTTTATTATAATATAATTTAAAATAAAATTATTTGAGAAAACTATTAGAATGGGAATTTTAAAGAAAATTATTTTTAGATTTTCTAAATTTAAGTGAAAATAAGTATCTACGAATTTATGATAATGAATTTTTAATTTAAAAAATTATAATACTACGATGGGAATTTGTTGTAATTCCCCAAACAAGAAATTAGGGGAAATGTGATAAATTTATGATATTTTCATTAATTGTTGAAGAGTAATTTCACTTGAATTTCTTCTTTTTTTGAAGCAATTTTGATGGATATTGTACACATATTATTCTACAAGTATAATAAAGCCATCAAAAATTTGATAAGAGGTTGTACGTCCTCATTGTAACACTTTATGAAAAAATTTGAAAAAACCTGTGGTATCATTTAAGTAAAACTACTAATCTTAACAATATATGTAATAAAGAAATAGTATTTTTAATGTAGCACGCCCGCTGGATAACCATAGGGAAAGGATATTAAGGTTAGGTAGGTTCAGTTTAGCGAATAATAGGAGTATACAAAATGATTGAGCAAAATATGTAATAAATGAAGCCTAAATAATAGTTTGTTTTTATATGTGTTTCCGTTGACCAACCGCCCCATAAAATAAACATGTTCCAACAACCTGTAAACGATGCACCACACAGGTACCAGTTTTCTCAACAACTGGTTTTTGGAAAGATATTTGTAATCAAATTATCAAATATTTTAAAATTATACTAAAATTTAGTTTTGTTTAGAAAATCATGTTTTCATTACCATAATATTTTTTAAAAACTTTTAAAATTTGAATTCTACTGACAATTTACTGACATTTCTATTAAAAACTTTGACTTAAATAATAACTATATTTTAAACCTATATTTATATTTTGATATTCGTTTATTTCTTTTCACATATTTTTGATGATTTATTTTCATATCCTTTTACTCATACATAAATAATACTTTTAGTCTTATGTTTATGTTTGTGTACATTATCACATAATTTCAATAAAAAAAAAGAAGAAATCTCAATGTTAAAATGTAATTTATTATCACTGTTGAAGTACTTTATATTAGTCTTAAATCAAATAAGTACGTGTCTTATAATTTTCTGCATAATATCTTATCTAAAAGAAGTTTATTTATATTCTATCTAAGCTCTACAATATTCGGTCCAAATAATTTTTTAGTGTGTAAATTATTATTAATCCAAAATAATGTACGAAATATGTTTTCATCAAAATGAATATAAAATAAATTTTCGCTATTAAAATTTGTGTACTACAGAGAGAGTTTGTTTGGATTTAAAATATGAATTTACTTTAAGAAATTATATAAAAAGTTTTATTCAAATTATAGGTTTATATATTTCAAAGTCCTGAGTGAACCCTAGCTTACTCAACTATTTTCTGCCATACCACAATGACCTATTTTTGTTTCCCATTGTTGTCTCCTTATTTTGTTAATTAAAACTTTCTATTTCATAAATGATAAATTCATAGTTTTTTGATTTATTCTGGTTTCTTTATCTGTTAAGTTCAATTCAATTATAACAATTGTAATTGCTCCTACTGAAACCATGTAATCTTCTTCACGAAATTGTGGCTATCCATTATTGGCAATTTTACTATCTCCTTCAAATTATCGAATTGATATAATATTTTTGATTCCTTAGTCTGGTTCTATTAAGATATGGACCCACATAAAACATATCTTCTATATCTATATAACTTCAACTACCGCAATATATTAAGTAACTTCTACAAATTTTGGCACATAATTTACCACAAACCGATTTTGTGTAATAGCACACGCTGATACTTTCCAACAATCTAAGTGGTACTGCTTTACAACCACCAATTAGACTTACTTGAGGGGCCAGTTGTAGCCCCTCCCTCACATCTGATCCTAATCTAATTATAATCCTACTTGAATTAATTCATTATATTTTCCATTTTGTTTGTCGAAAACAAAAGCTCGACAGACACTAATCCAATTTTAGTCAAATAAATATGCTAATAATAGCTATCCACATCCGGATATTGTGGTCTTTCATATGACCAATCTTTATAAATGAAGTAATTTCCGGTAAAATTTTATTAAAATATTAAAATTCTTATAACGATTCAATATAAATGTTATTTATATATCTTTAAGATAATTCACCAATATATTAATATTAAAAATTTTACGTACATATTAATATAGATTAATATTAGTAAGAAAATATGAAAATTAAATTACCACACATCATCATAAAAATCCAAAAGATATTTTTTATGTTCTAATAGAAATAATGAAAATCTTTTTTTAATAATACTTTTAATTCATAAAAGAATTTCTATATAAGAATAAAAGTAAATTTATCTAGAAATATTGTACGAGATGACATAAACATGGACAGTCTCAGCGGTCCTTATGGCGTCTTTCAGCTATTTTATGTGATGTCGTGCAGCCATTGAAATTTTATTGTTTATTTGTGTAAATGATTGTCATCTTTTGAAAATTTTATTGGCAACAGTGCGGAAATAAATTTAATTTTAGGTATTATTTAGATTTATTAATTTTTTTTTTATATATTTGTAATTGGTTTTTGACAACTTTTTAATGATTAACAACAACTTTTTTCTATACACATAATTTGTTTGTGAATATATGAAATGATTTTTAATGATTGGTTTATGTATAATTTGATTTTCAGTTTTTAAATGAATTAAAAAACACCAAAAATTATTTATATCAGTATACAGAAAATTAACATTAATTTTATACTAATTTATTAAATAATGGAATATGAAAATAATATAAAATTGTAACATTATTAAATTATATATATGTATATAAATAAATAAATAATTGAAATGAAAATAAATGTTGTTACAATTATAATCATTTTTTGATCATTTACTTAATTATAGTACATATTTTATATAGGGAAGATATGGACAAAGAGACAAAATATAATTTTAAATTCAATATATAACAAATTTAAGTTAGATTAAGTTCAAGGGAAGTCATAGACTTTGTTATATGTTTACTAATCTAAAAGATAGTTTATTGCCACCAGCTTTTTCGAATTATTTTTAATTAATTGAAAATTGAATTATATACTTAAAATTTTAAAGTGGATTTCAATGGTGTATAAATTTCATCTTCAAATATACATAATATGTCTGTAATTATAGTTCAAATGATACGTATAGCCAGCGAAGGTCCTTAATGGTAGTGCTAATGGAGAGCTATGAATGCCTGGTTAAAGTATTCGTCGAGTAATCCAAAATTGCTCAAATGATTGCGTGCTGATTGTGATTCCCGGAATATCTTTGAGTTTACAGAAGAACGTTGCACAAAGTAGTGCGTTGTTCTTCTGTTAAGCTGTGAGAGTTGCTCAAAAATTTCTTCTTGACTATCTGTTTTTTGCAGTTTCTGCATATATTGTTAATTGTCAATACCAGCCTCATCACATGCTTACCAATAAGCAGTGTCCGATGATGATATCGATGATACCAACTGCGTGTAAGTTCCTGGGTTATGTGCAAGTTAATGACATCACAATGTACTAGCGTTTTTCTCGTTACATGTGGCTTACATTACCTTCGTGATTTGGAGTGAACTATAGAGCCTTGCTGTCCAAGATATTGTTGAGTAATTGTAGCATACCAGGAAAATTAACCAGAATTGAAGAAGAAAGGGAACACGATTGAAATGAGCTGTTTTGCAATGATTTTTGTTTCGGAGAGTTTAACGTATTCCAGCCATTTGTAACTGTGCTGAGCTACTATTGTCTATTCTATATAGTACTTTTGTATAAGTAATTTTATTATTAATCTCAAAAAACTTTCAATTCTATATAATCTTGTATAGATTTTATATATTTTTTCCTGAAATATTATGACTGCAGATGTTCAAATATTAGATACATATATTTATATGAATTCTGTATATTTAAAATACGCCGAAAAAATCTTAAAATGCTGTTTAACTTGTCTTTTATATATGATATCTAAATACAAATTCAATATTATATATTTTATGACTATAAAAATGAAGAAATCAAAATATCTATTTAAATAAAGTCTCAATTAATGAAATCCTACAGGTTCACCGAACAGTATTAAATTTTAGCGCCGCATTTATACTAATAATTAAAGAAAATTATATTATGAGTTAAAACAATTTCTAATTATATATTCTATATATAAAAAAGGAATAGTTTCCTAGCATTTTCATAAAATTTGCATTTTTTTTATTTAAATTTATAAAAACATAAAATAATTCCCATTAGTATATAAGTTTCCCCTATAATAATACACAAAAATAATCTATCTAATATCAAAATAATAATAATAATAAAAAAAAAATAATGTAAATAATATTATTTTATGTTAGTTATAAAAACTTTTTTTTTACTATAACCTATGTTAATGAAAAATTGCTTGGATATTTTTATGTGTAAAGGGAATTTATCTAAAAGTACCAATTTTCTCCCGCATGCTCTAAGTTCATTTTCATTATATATTTTCATTTCATATACTGTTTTTTTTATATAAACATGAAAATATAAATAGTATTTGTATATAGGATTTTCATTTTATATATCATACAAAACATATATTTAAAGCTTTATACAAAAAAATACAACAAATGCTCCGGTATTCTCAGTTAAAATTATGATTTTGAACCGAATAGTTCGTTTATATATGTAAATATAGAAATTTTTTCTAATAAATTATAAATCGGAATAAAATATAATAAAAATAAAAACAAATATAAATACAGAAAAAAAAGAAATACTTTAAATTTGGGTTACCTACATTTTATTTAAATTTTATTCAAAATTTTGTATCTTATAGATTGTTCTATGTTGTATGTTTTGATTTGAATGGCAATTTAATAAATAATATATAAATTTACCTGGAAAAACATTAAAATAATTCTGTAAAATAAAACAAATGTGATTGTTGCGCCGGTTCTTACTAATAATATAAATTAATTTTTCATAAAAACATATTAGAAAATTGATATAAATAACAAAAAAAAATGTATAATTTTATATAGTGTAAATTTTTTGTTATCTATTGGAAATAAAATACATTAATTAAAAAGATAATTATACAAAAAAAAAAAAAACATATAAATTTTATCAAATAATAAAATATTTTAAAAAATATGTAAATTTTATTATATTACTTTTACTGATTGTCGTTACAAGTTGAAATTTTTAATAAATGCATTAAAATTTTTAGTGCGTTCTGTAATTTTTATGTAATTTTCTATTGAAATCATAGAATTTGTTCATATAATTATCAAAATAAAAATAACTTTTTATATATATATTTTTTTTTGTCTGTTTTTGGCATTTTATCCAAGCTATTTTTATTATTTTGATATTTAATTAAATAATTATTCACACATAAATTGGATAGATTTGAGGCTGAGACGACGACAACGAATTTTTAAAATAGAAATAATTATTCTTTTAAATTAAAAAGAGAGGATATACGTAATTAATTAAAAACATTTTATTTTTTTAATTTAGAAAATCTAATAAATATAAAAAAGGTAATTAATAGAAATTTATATTATATTTTTTAAAATAATTTATAATTTGCTATTAACACAGTAAATTAATTAAAAATTTCTATGTTTCGATAAAAAAATGTAATAAGAAGAGTTTTATGTGGAGTTAGTAATAGGGTAAAAATAAAATATCTTAAAAAATGTATATAATAATTCAATTTCAAGACAGTAATATGATTTATTGTTAGAAAAATCTTAAGGGAAATGGTACGAGTACTTTTGGGATTATATTTATATAGTCTTGGGAAATATAGGGAAAATGGATTAAAGAAGTATTTTAGATTTGATAGAAGTTTATTAGTTAAATAACGACTTGAATGTTGAAAATTAATAATTATATTAAAAATTATTTTGTATAATATGAAAAATATAGTAATATTTTCTGAAATTTTTGATAAACAGCTGTAATGTTCAATCTTTGTAGAATGATTAATTTATGATTAAATTTTTTTTAACACTATGACCGAAAACTAGTGGGAACAGTCGATACACTGTAATAATGATGTATCGTTCGACTAGACCTAATGCTACAATGGACTCACCAATATGTTGCTTACGTGCGTAGGTGTTTTATTTCCACTCTTTAAAACCAACTATTACCAAAAGCTAGGCAAAATCTTAGCTTTAAGAATAAATTTTAATTCAGAGCCTGCAGAAATCTAATGACTCCGACTTCATCGTAATAAATTGGATTTTGCTATAACCGGATACAATTATTTAGCGCCACCATATGTTTCGACTTTATATCTTTAGATATTTCTTTAATTTTAATAATCTTTACGTACTGAGATAATTTCTATAATGTCCACAAATATCTACCATTCTTAACTACTATGAAAAAGAGACAAAGTACAAACATTGCTTGCTCCAATCAGTTTAATAATCTATTTCTGAATTCTTTATTATGGACATAACAACTTGCTGTTGCTGTTGATGACCAAATTATTAAAACTCTTCCTTTATTATTGTTCTACATGTTTCGAATTGAACTTGTCGATAGAATGATCTTGAACTTCAAATTTTTGTATAGACTGAAAAATGTCACGCAAGTAAAATATATTCAAAAATTAAAATAGAGCATATTTCAAACTGTCATTCATATATATTACTCATCATTATTTTACTATAATTAATTCATTAAATTTAATTTTATTATAACTTTAAACGCATGAAAGCGTTCTAATTTATTTATGCTTTACAATTTTCATAAAGCTAAAAATAAATTCGTCATAGAACATAAAACTCTCATATTATGATATATTTAAACAAGGATACATTTTTGCATTGTCTCATGAAATTATTTCAAGGCAATTTAATATCAAAGGACACAACAAAATTAATTCATATACAACAAAAAAAACATCTCATTAAAGCTGAAAATTCTGAAAATATTTCTGCTTTATGCAAAAAAATTATACTTAAAAAATAATAATTCTCATCATCATACTCGTAATATGTCGAAATAATAATTGCTTTACATTTTAAAGAATGAACTTTATTCGAAAGCATACAAAAAACAAAAGCAATTAGTCAAAATTTTTGAATTATTAATAGACAATTAATTTGAATTTTTTCGCAGATGAATTAACATTTATAAATTTTAGCTATTGAATAAATTTTTAAAATAGAATGTTTTTGACAGTACACAATAATAATGTCAGAATCTGTTAAGATCGTTTTTAGCTATTCAAGCTAGTAATATTCTAAGAGGGTTGAAAATTTTGATGACGTCAACAAATTAATTCAGAAATCCGTTAATTATTGCTAACAAAATCTTAATTATTATAATAATTTTAGATCCACGAAATTAAATGAATTATTGTGTCCAAAAACAGTAATCAGTTACAGGGAGCATGATATGATGATATGACACGTAACAAATGTTTAATCAATAATTTTTGTAATTATTAGATGAGGTGTGATTATTACTGGATTTTTGACTTACTTAGCAGGATCTCTATTTTTAATTTACAACGAATTGACAGGAGACAGCACAGGGAATTAGTAGCGTTTTATTTAGAATTATTAAGCATTATTAAGCAGTAGTAACCTGTTAAGTTTATTGATTTTTCTTTTCTTTTTATTATTTCCAATTATCTAATCAAAAGGCACATCTTAAATTTAAATAAGCAAATCTAGAAATTGATATTACCTTGAATTCAAGAAAATATTTTCTTATGTTTGGTTTGACGTTGAAATTACTATCTGTAACGATTCTTTTGATATGAAATTCTGAATTTTACTTATAATTTCGGTAACCCCTATTTTGTGTATAGGAACTATATCTAAAATACCCGTAATTTTAATATACTCAAAAACTGGTAGTTTTCACATAGCATGTGTGCGTTGTGAGTAGAGAATTTCTAATGGTTTCAATTAACATGTGAAAACGGAGGGAAGTGATAGCGTTTTTAGAACCCTTATATGTAAGTGGTAACCTGTTAATGCAAGCTATAATCAAAAACTATTATAACTACGTATAGAGACGAGTTAACAAGGAACAAACAAAAATCGTTTTGTTAGTGCCTACGAAAAATATTCCGTAGGCACCATCTCTCACACAAGCCTCAATATTTTATAAAAAAAAGTAATTAAGTATATCAAAACAAATTAGGTAGTTATTTTATTAATGACTAAGTATACCTCATATTACAGCTCATGAATGAATTTATCAAAAAAAATGCTATTTGTGGAATTTATACTAAATATTTAATAGCTAGATGAAGGTGATAAAAAATTTCCAAATTTATATTGCTAATTCCTATACCTATACCTCTACCTAAAATTTCATTGTTATGTATGTATATATTAGAAATTTTGCATATGAATCAGAAAATAAATAAATAAAAAAAAACATTTTTTTAAAATACTTTCCTTTATAAATAGTAATATGGGACTAAAAACTAATAAATAATACTAAAATTATATAATCTTTCATTATTGTATCTAGAGTTTCAGTAATGGTCAATTGTAGTAGGGTTAACTGCAATCGTACTAGATTAGAGATTCAGTTAAGGTAAAGTATAGTAAAAGAAAAGTAGACCCCTTATAAATATCATTCTGATAAATTCTATTAATTCTCATAATTAATTTTGATCAGTTATACTTCCATTTATAAGGGGTCTACTTCCCTTTTACTATACTTTACCTTAACTGAATCTCTAATCTAGTACGATTGCAGTTAACCCTACTACAATTGACCATTATTGAAACTCTAGATACAAGAATGAAAGATTATATAATTTTAGTATTATTTATTAGTTTTTAGTCCCATATTACTATTTATAAAGGAAAGTATTTTAAAAAAATGTTTTTTTTTATTTATTTATTATTTCATACCTTTTAGTCGGTCAAATATTTTAAGTTTTACACAATATATTTGTTCGACTAAAAATTGTAGAATTTTTATATTGTTTATATATTTTTACTATAATATAACATATTATAGTAAAAAATATATATTTGAGCGGTTAATAATAAATAGCTCTAACTCATGTTTCGCGAAAAGTCACTTGCAAAATTAACGGCTCATATATATATATTTTTATATATACATATGTATATTTTTTTATTTTTTGGCCCCGTACGGCGCTCTTTACCTGAAACATTACCCAACGAGATGTACTCATCGAGACCTTTAATTTCATACCCCACATGATTTTTTGGGCCCCATTTTCCAGGCCCCCACATGGTTCTTGTTGCCCCAAATACTACAATTACTTGCCCCAAAAATATCTGTTCTTCCAGACCTTTAATTTGATGCCCATATGATTTTTTTTCATTTTTGACCCCATTTTTTGGGGGCCTACTTGGTCCCAGTTACCCGAAACATTACCCAACGTAATGTACTCATCAATACCCTTAATTTGATACCTCACATGACTTCTTTAAAAATAGGCCCCATTTTTTGGGAACCCCACATGGTCCTAGTTACCCGAAACACTACCCATCGAGATGTACTCATCAAGACCTTTAATTTGATACCCCACATGACTTTTTTGAAAATAGGTCCAACCCACCGCCCCCTCGCCGGGCCCTGAAAATTATGTGGCACCGACTGGGTAAACGCTGGAGCTTAAGTTCCAAATTTGCGTTAAATCGGTTAAGCCGTTTTGGAGCTATGCCCAGGTGAGGAAAATATGAATTGTACATTTAATAAAAGGAAATTAATAATAATTTTAGGCCCCACATGACCCGCGTTGCCCCCAAACACTTCCTTTACTTACCCCAAAGATATCTACTCTTCCAGACCTTTAATTTGATACCTTTCATGATTTTTTTTCATTTTGGGCCCCATTTTTGGGGGGCCCCACTAGGTCCTAGTTGCCCGAAACACTACCCAACGAGATGTACTCATCAAGACCTTTAATTTGATACCCCACATGACTTTTTACAAAATAGGCCCAACCCCCCGCCCCCTCGAAGGGCCATAAAAGTTATTAAAGTACCGAGTGATTAATAACACGAGCTTAAGTTTCAAATTTGAGTTAAATCGGTAAAGCCGTTTAGGAGCTATGCCCAGGTGAGGAAAACATGAATTGTGAATTCAATAAAAGGAAAGTAAAAAAGATATATCTTTATTGTAAATCTAAAAATTACATATTTTTTGCATTTTAAAAAAATATAATAATCCAAAATTAGAAAATATTTACTAAAATATTTCCATATTCAATAATTTGAAATAATTTAAAATATGTATATATTACAGTTAAAGTGTACACAGCGACAGCAGTCAATGTGTACACTGAATTATATTCAAACCTTTCCCATATAAAATTTCCACCTTTTCCAATATAATTTATTAAATATTCAAACCTTTTACTAGTTAATGCATGAATTGACTGCTGTGTACACTTTAACTGTAACATATATACATATTTTCCTTCTTTCGTTATTCATTATCGTTAACCAACGAACGTTACTTCGTTATCGAGAAATAAAAAAATAAAAAATATAATATCTCTCTCAAAATTCTATGGGGTTCCAATGTTAAAACATTGGAACCCCAGAAAAATGTACATTTTTTTTCCTCCTGTAAACTCGTCTTTATACGTAGTTATAATTGTTTTTTGCTGTAATGTTTATTTTTCTGAATAATTATATATTTTTATGTAACTGCTTGTATTAAGTATAGTTGTGATCATTTTTTCTCAGCTGTGGAAAAAGTGCAAAAAACCAAATTTAAATTTTAAAGGTATCTTATTTTAATTGTTTGTTCTTGTCTTTTGATGAACCTACTAAAAATATTTCTCTAAATTTTTTTTTTTTGATCATTCAAACAAATAACCAGTTCATTCTTCAATCACCATTTTTTTGACAGCGAAAAAGTTGTGCTTGGGTCTACAAAAGTGATTACGATTAGATACTAAATTACTAATTTGGGTATAATTTTCAAAAATGGTAGTTTTTGAATGGTTGTAAAAAGTTAATCACATCATCCATACTATCTGTCACTGATTACTGCTTGTGCTTATAATTAATTATTTTTTTTCTGGCATTCTAGTCTGTCGTGCGTGGTACACCACTTTGAAAAAAACTCTGACTTCCTGAATATGAACGACTTTAAAAAATTGTTTGTATATTATATGAAAATATTATTTTTAGTTGATTTATTAATATTAATTTTATAATTATTTTTTGTTTTCATTTAACACGACAAAATTTAAAAAATAAATATTTAGAAATATTATTTTTCAGTGACATATTAAATATAAAATTTTATCAGTTCATTAAATTTTATAGAATATAAATCTAAAAATTTTAATTTACCATAAAAAATGTATAATATTTTGCTTTTAATTAGCAAAAAATTTAATTGTAATGTCATTTTTTTGGATTTATATTAATAAATTTAATTATTAAATTATTTTAATAATTATATTAAATGTTAATTTTAAAATAGAAATGGTAATAATTGGTTAATAAATTTGTTTAGGCATTCGTTTTTGTTTATTTTCCAATACTTATATCCTAGTGTGCTTTATTGACTTACATTGACAAAGATGACACTTGCCCTACCTCCATAAAAATATGGTCTAACTAAATGTATTTAACTTTAGCTGATGCTAGGTGGAGGGAACTTACTTTGTTCAGAACGTAAAGAAAAAAGTAGCTCCTGTATACGCAGAAAAAATAACAGAAAACTACTTGAAATTATCGTTAGAGGTACAGCTGTGTATACGGTGCAATTGCTGGTGCAGCAAAGTTTGCCGCATGACTAGACATCGTATGCACATCGTATATCATATCGTAATTGTATGGATCGAAATGAAAAAGAGATAATTTGCTAGTGCCCGACATCGTATTTCTCTTTTGGTAGCTCTTAAAGAATTAAACTATCTAGACTAGATAGTACATTTCGTTATGACAATGTGTGATAGAAAAATTAAGTATAACTTGGAGTCCTGGAAAGTCGTCTATCTGAACCATCCAATTAAAAGAATTTCAAGGAAGTATAAAAGTGTCTGAATTAGAATTTAACCTGTCAATTTAATTTCACATTTTTTATAATTGTCTTCATTATGTCATAATAAATTTTGCTATGTCAGTACAATTTTAATTTATATCATTTAAATTATTATTTTAGTTAGTTGGGTTTTTTAATATTAATAACTTTATAAAAAATATTTTAGATATAATCATGAAAATTTTAAATTACATGAAAACACTTTTAAAATTATTAAAAATTTATAGCATTAATTAGTACACCTGTGTTGTGCCATGAATTCTTTTCTAATTATTATATAGAATTTAAATTATTTTATTCCATCAGTTAAATAAGATTAAATGTTATTAAGCAATTTTTTGAAATGATCGAGGTTTGGGGAAATGTGTAATTGGTAATACGATCTGCTTTGATGTATTAAGTAGATTCGATTCCTGACCAAAAAATCCCTTGATACCAATAGTAGTTTCTTTACTAATGAAGAATTTTGTATCATTACCAAGAAGATGTAGCTTGTAAGTGCTGTTGAAAAAAGAAGGTGAATTCAAAGTTCTACTCTAATAAGAACTACAAAATATATTTAAATTTTAAGTTAGAATTTAGTGGTTGTGCGAAGCAGTAATCTCGTGTAGGTGTCACCCTTTATCTAACTAGAATTTACTATCCACGTATAAGGACAAATTATATAAAATCTTTCTTCTCATGTATACAGGACGTATATATACTTGAGAAGATTACGGTAAATTTCACCTTTAAAGTTGTCATGACAATTAATATAATGAAAATTTAAATATTTTAATATTAATTTCTTTTATTGTACTATTGCATGATTTTAAATTCTTTAGAAAAATTTTATATTCATTTTTACATAACTATTTTCATTCGTATTTGTTTGGTTTTTTATTTAATCGTATGGAAAAACTTTAATAATTTGCTAATCTTGGCAGCCAGTGTTTGAAAATCTCTTGATTAATTATTTATATTAAGGTTTGTAAGAAACCATCTACACATCATCAATTGCTTCTTGATTGACTGAAAATATCTTTTCAAAAGTTTTAGGAATAGATGGTAGTCAGGTGATGTTGGTCAAGTAATTCGTACTTAAATTTGTTGTTTTTTGCCATAGTGTAAACACTTTTGTGAACTGGTTACATGGTCTTGATGACAGGTTCATTGTCTTCCCCTTTATTTTTTCAATTAATTGATCCAACAAGCTTGTATAATATTTTTAATTAATTGTTTTACGTTTTAGAAAGATAATCAATCAACAAACTCGTTCTGTTGAGATGGACTTGGTTGGAAATGAGGGAGCAGATTCCTTTAATACTTTTACCATATTCGTATGAATATCAAATTAAGGATTTTTTCCATTTTAAAAATCAATGTGAAATTGCTATTCAGAAAGATATAAATCATAATAATTATATGTCTCAGTACAAGAAAATTTGAATTTATTCTTCATAACATGAAAAAATGGTTCAATTATTTATTTATGTTTTTATATTCAATTATTTATTTATGTTTTTATAGTGAAATTGATTTGGTCATAAATTCATCAGAAAATCTATAACAAAATGAAATAATATAAATAATATTTACACTAATTACACTTTCATCTAATATTTATTTGTTTATATTTACGAGTATATGTATATTAATTTATTTCCATAATTGAATTTTTAATGTTCATAATAATTTACATAAATCTCACAACAAAAAAAAAACATTGTATTTTTATAATCTGTACTTACTAATCAATGTATTAATAATATTTATTTTTCTGGGAATCATTAAAGTAACACCAACTTTTATATAAATACGGTCATATTTATATGTAATACCATTTGTTAAATGTGTTTTACGGAATTTATTTTATAAAAAAATACTTTAATTAGTATAGTATAGAATTGATCTATCATGGATAATCCATATACCAATCTTCACTTTGCAACAAACGAAAGTTCTATGCATTTGTGGTTCATCGTATCTGAGTACAATCATCGGAAGTTGTATATGTATTGTCATACGATATTCGACTCATTAGATTAGATATATATTTCTAGTCGGAAATTGTTGTCCCTTAATACCGCATTATGATCTGTTCAAGACACGACATTATCAATATGCTTTGACGATTGCGAGTTAGTCAGAAGAACATCACTGGCTGAACAGATAGACTACTTTATCAACAAGGTAAAAATTTACATGCACCCAATGGCGGACTGGGGCGGCGGGACAACTGGAAATTTCCCGGTGGGCCGGTCTAAAACGTCCGATGAAAGGCAGGAGAAAATAAATATATATATATATATGTATATAAAAACTATAAAAGAAAATTGAAATAATCAAAAACCGATTAAGAAGCTTATTGAGTCAGGAAAACTATTTATTTCATTTAACTAAATTATTTTACTATTATATGAGTATCTAGTTATTTTTTCTGTTATTTGGATTTTTTACTAAACCGGTTTAAATCGATTGCCAGGGCAAATTAGTCAGTTTGCCAGGGCCGATCAAATCAGCCAGTCCGCTACTGCATGCACCTCATATTTATGGTCAATTTAAGATAGATAGATATAACATTTAAAACCACCATGAAAATATGGTCGTTGTACGAGAAAGGAAAAATCCAATAGACAGAGTAACGAACGATAGTGTTTACGGGACATTAGTCCATCGGAGAATCGGTTTATTCCTAGCTGTAAAGTACTGGTAGAAAAAGAGGCAATCACATAATTCTTATGCAATCGTTGGCCACGGCCAGGTATTATTCTCTTGGAAACCAATAACAAAACAATCTAAATAATCTAGCCAGTAAACGCCCTACGAAAATGTTAGATACAAGTTGTAGCTAAAAATGCTAAAGTAACTCATTTCCAGTAACTCAGTTGTAGCTAAAAATGCTAAAGTAACTCATTTCACCGGCATGTATACAAACTAGATATCCTACCTTAAATAATGATCTCAAAGGTATCAAAAAAATGTATGGAAGGTCAAATTTTGTTTGATAAAAAATTATAATAAAAACTTTGTCATTTTACTTTTTATGTTCGATAAAAACGAAATTGATTGCTTTTAATTAGTTTTCGTGTAACTTTTAATTAATTCAATTAAATCACATATTGGGGAATTTTTAGATTAGGTATGTTTAGAGAAAAATCAGTTCAAACTTTTTAATTAAATCTGTTTTCAAAGGAAAACTAAAATTTGCATAAATCTGAAAGTATTCAAAAAGTAATTATTAGATTTTCATCAAGAAAATTAGTGTTTTTGTTGTTGTTTTTTTTAAAGAAAATAATTTAAATAATTATTAAAAATAAATTAAATTTTATTTAATCAAATTTTTATTTAATTTCAGAATGCTATTAGGTGCATGGCCATTAGGTGGTAAAAATTCATTACCACCACAAAAAAATAGTAAATGGAGATTTTTAATATTATGCGGTGGTTATACAGTTTTTTTAATAATTGGTGCTGCTGTATTTTCTGCTATTGAAGCACCACAAATTGAAGAAATTACCAAGAAAATTGACATATTACGGAATAAATTTCTAAATAACAATTTATGCTTAAATGGTAAGTGCGACACACTATAAATTATATAAAATAAAATATAAAAATCATAACCATTTTTTTTTTTGTTATCAAAATAGTGTGGTTAAATTATTCATAAAATGTATTGATTACAAATAAATCAATATATTTTCATTCTTAATTTACAATTTTTATAAACATTTATCACAATCATGGAGGTTCGAGCATATTTTAGGCGACTTTCCATGGATTCCCTCCAATACCAAACCATAATTTTTAATTATATAGCCAATTACATATCATAGTATGGAATTACTACTTTAGGGCCTACCATTTTCCCAATCTGAAAATATTAATTTTATTACTAGGTAGGGGATTACAATTATTCGACAGTATTAATAAACCGAATTCTCGGTTGTAAGTTAGTCACTGCAGCCATTTTATTTATTGTGAGATCTTTTCTAATTATTCGTTAGCTTTAGTAACCAAGCTCGTATACTGTTGAGGAAATAGTACAGCTGATTTGGTGATAGCCGCCACGTTTCCGAAGGAGTAACAGCATAACCTCTTACTTAGTGACATAGTATATGTCTTCTTTCATATACTTTCTTTCTATTCATTCATTTTGTTATAGTCCCCAGGAATGCTTCGAGTGTCTCTTTACTCATGTTCCAATGTAATTCCTGAGTGTTTGACACACTACATAATGGTACTAGTACAATAAAATTCCTGCTTTTATTCGCTAAAATGCATGTCTGTTCATTTCGTTCGAAAATATGGTTTACCCTGCTTCCTCGTCTTAAGATTATTAAAACTTGCTTGCAGACAATTTCGTACTAGTTTTGACAACATAAATTTTACTATTTACATTTTTTTTCTGTGTATACAACAACTTTCAGTGTATAATTTTGAAGTGTGTACATGTGTATTCTGTCGTGTACTAATCTTGAAATTAAGAATACAGATTAGTCAGCTAAAATATTTTTCCTGCTTTTCATAGATTCAGCAGAGTAATCATATTTAACATAAAAAAATTTATATGATTTCAAAAATAAATTATAATTTGAACATTTAAGCTTTATTTTCTGACGGCTTGCAAAAAAAAAAAAAAAAATTACACATATTTTATTTATTTAATGGCATATATTAATTTCAGTTTATTTGTAGCTTTACAAATGCATCAGTCGTTTTTTATTATGTTGAAATAGTGAATTAACTTAGAAACTTTAGATATTTTAAAGAATATATTTATGTAAATATGTAATTAATTGATAAGAAATTGCAGTTTTTTATATGATCTAATTTGATTAAAATAATTTATTATTTGGATTATAATAATTTTAAAAATTAACACAACACAATTTATAATAAAACTAAACAATTTTAAAATTTAAATGATAAATTAAAATGGTGATAAATGCTGTAAAATTTAATTTTGTGATTATTATCTATATTAATTAATTTGTGTAAAATAGAAAATTTTAATTAGTGATTTCCTTAATTTAGAAACAAAAAAAAAAAAAAAATAACATCAAAGCAGTTTATTTATAATGATAATCATTTAAAGTTAATTTAATGTGTAGTTACTAAGGTTTCTTCAAGCATTACAGAAATAAATTTGCATATACATTTTAATGTTTTGATATTCCGAAAAGATATTTAAAATTTAGATTTCTATTTTAGTTAATTTTTATTTTGGATTTAATTGTTTTGATTTATACTATATTTATTATAATTATTGTAGATATATTTGTTGGAAATTTTTATATAAATCTTAAATAAAATGTACCTATACATAATTCTATAATTAAGCCTAAATTGATGATTATCAAATAAGGGATAACAAGACTTATAAATCGTTTACATATAAATACGATTTCATCCAAAGGATATCTACCAACTATTATAATTTGTGCTATGTTCCTCCTTTGCTGTACAGTCGATAGATTAGTTTGGTCTTTATGATTTTTGCCTCGACATAAGTTTGTCCAATGCCAACTGTTTAT
Organism: Rhamphomyia laevipes; assembly: GCA_963920725.1. NCBI lineage: Eukaryota > Metazoa > Arthropoda > Insecta > Diptera > Empididae > Rhamphomyia > Rhamphomyia laevipes. Next base: position 42,001,273 of record OY987256.1, read on the forward strand.
AGTTCATAATATGTAACTCATTCATGAAATGGTTGATATTCTTGATCTATCAAACTCTAGGTTTTCCAATTTCCAATACCTTATGGATTCATGATATATCAAAACACTGTTATGACCAGCATTGTTTTTGACTCATCCATTCATTTCATATGATATATCATCTTTATGAAATCCATGGATGTATTCATCATTAGTTTGTAAGCCTAAAGCAACCATCATCTAATTTCACTGGACCAATAATTTTTGTTAATAATAAAATTCATGTTTCTATACTTATATAAGTAACCTAAAATTTTAGTTAATATTTTCTATAGAGGTTGTGAGACGTTATGGCATTAATTTGATGCAACTTATATTTATTACAAATTAAATTAACGAATAGTGCTAAGAAATAGTTCAGAGTTTGTAATCAATCCTAAAATTCGGTCATGCTGCGTAAATACATCATCTTTCCCAGGTCCACTACTGTAAAATTCATTTCATTCTAATCTATCTCAATTTGAATTCCACAAACCTACTTAGATCATCGGTTCTTATGTGCTGATTAATAAACTTTTCCTCAATTATGTGATTTTCAATTAAGTTTTCCAAAACTATCACAAATTTAATTGGTCATTTACACCAGCATGGACAGCAAAGTGTTAATAATATTAAGTATTTTTTTAGGTTTTTCAAAATAACACTAGAAATAAGTATAAAAGTGAAATCTTGACCTGATATGCACAGTTTTTATATGATAATTTTTTTAATTATATGTATATTTTAATCTTTAAATATTTTTAAATATTTTACAATTTAAATATTTTAAGCTCTCCATTTAAAACCAATTAAATTGAAAATTTATAAAAAATCAAAAACTTCCTAATTAAAATTAGTAATTTTAACTTGGAAATTCAAAAAAAATAAAACTAATTTAACATGTCTACAAGTGACATGGATAATTATTTAATTGATAATGATAAAAGTAATAAATCAATAAAGTCAAATATCAAATCAAATTTAATTTCGAAATTATTAAGTATTGGTAAAAAACGTAATCAATATGAAGATCTTGATAACGATATTCAAAAGAATCATAATGAAAATGAATTAGAAAATTTTTCACCATCATCATCAACAAATAATACATTACCAGCAACTACTAATCATTTTGATAATTCTACTAAATGGCATAAAAACCGAAATATTTTATTAATATTGTATTTGTCATTTTATGCTGGATATTTAATATTAGGTAGTGTGATATTTCAAATAGTTGAATTACCATTAGAATTGGAAATCAAGAAATCTATTCAAATTAAAAAATCCAATTTTATACAGAAATATCCACAAATTACAGGTAAAAAGGATTAACATTTTTTTTTTTGTAAATAACAGATTTTGATGGAAAATTAATTATGTAGACTGTAAAAAAAAAACTGTTTAATTTTGGACTTTACAATAAAAATTTAACCTTTAACTATTTGTTTCAAGATATAATTCCTTAATCACTAATTTATTCTCTATTTCCATATTAACAAATCGTTGTTACCAGTCATTACATTAAACGATTAAATATACAAATAATTTTTCAACTCATTTTTTATAATACTTTTCCCAACATATATTATCAACTGAGAATTTTCCTTCTGGTCGGCTGGTTCAACCCTGAAACTAGAAATTATCTTTCACAGAGCCAACTAATTACCTACATAATACAGAACCATATAAATAACCAATATAATAATTAATGTTTTTTTTAAATATTTCTTTTTACAGACAATGATTTGGAAGAATTTTTAACAGATGTAATACGTGCCAATGACAGAGGAATTTCACCATTACGTAATGTTTCGAATGAATTAAATTGGGGATTTGGTCAGGCATTATTTTTTTCAACCACTGTTATTACAACTATTGGTATATACATATTATAAATATAAAAAATAATTGAGAAAATATAATTCTTTAGGTTATGGACATGTGACACCATTAAGTCAAACTGGAAAAATCTTTTGTATGTTATATGCAACAATTGGTATACCATTAACATTGGTATTATTAACAGCAGTTGTTGAACGTCTTTTAATACCAGCTAATTGGTTATTGGGTACATTAAATTCAAAATTGGGTCATTTATATCAACCATTTAATATCCGTTTAATGCATTTATCAATTATTGGTATAATTATTAATTTTGAAATATCATCAAATTAACATTTTTATTTCAATATTAATATTTTTTAGGTGTTCTTGTTGCTATACTTTTCTTTGCCATTCCAACAGCTATTTTTGATTATTTAGAATCAGATTGGGATACTTTAGATGCATTTTATTATTGTTTTATATCATTGACAACAGTTGGTCTTGGTGATTATGTACCTGGTGATGGTGTTAATCCTGATAATCGATCATTATATAAAATTTTAATAACAATATATTTAATTTGTGGTTAGTAAATATTATATTAATTTAATAATATTTTAATTAAAACTTTAAAATTAATTGAATATTAAATTGATTTTCTTTGTTAAGGTTTAATGGCAATGATGTTAGCTTTAACAATTTTTTATGATATACCACAATTAAATTTGGGACAATTATTTACGGAAAATTCAACTGGTGAAACTGAAAAATTAAGATTATCTGGTAATAGTGCACCATGTTATTCTGGACCATCTGGTCTATATATAACACAACGTGATGAAGATATGAGAAGAATTCGTGTACGTCCACATGGTGATGATTCACCAAGTCCAGATGAACAACCACAAACAAATATATCATCATCAACTAGTGCAATTGTTGGATCATCTACTAAAGATATACGTGTACCATAAATATCTATATACATATATATAATAAATAATAAAAGATTAATTAAATATATTTAATTAATTATATATTTTTATGTTTGATATAAATCACAAAAATTCTATTACAGAAAGAATTATTATTTTTTAAATTTCTTATTATAAGTTTGCGCACATTTTTGAAAAATTATTATCTTATTATAAGTTTGGGCACATTTTTCTTTTTGAAACAAATAAATAAAAAATATAGCTAAAATATTAATAGAACCAAAAATAAAACAATATTATAAAATATAACTCCAAAAATATATTAAAAATAAATTAAGTACCTAACTATATAAATAATATATTTATCTTAAAATAATATAGAATAAATCAATGTCTAAGAAAAATTAAATTATTTACACACAAAAAAATACTTAAATATACAAATAAATAAAAATTATATATAAAATAATATATTAAATGTTAAAACATAAAAAAAGACATATCTTAAAGATATCAGAAACATTTGCTTTTTGTTAATAATTTAATTTTGTCAAAATTTTCAAGGATTTTTGATATTTTAAGAGTCACTTTCCTAAATATTATATTAGATTTCATATTTAAATAATGGAGTTTGATATGCGGTTAATTGATCGAATACACACTTGTTCCAATGAACAATTGCCCGAACTCTCAATTGAAACGTATATAAATTTGTAGAATAGTGCACAATTTATCGACGTTTAGTTTACCAGAAAAACGTATAAATTAGATTTTTACTTTTAGTGAATTTGGTTTCAGTTTTTTTGATTTACCATAGATTAATTTAACATTATTTTCGGTTATTGGTCATTCATTCAATTAGCCGGATAACAAAGATTTGATTTAGTATATTTTAATTTTGATAAAGAAAATTATTACCTAAGTCTTATAATTACAAGACGTAGGTAATAAATAATTCTCAATTATGTACCCAAAAGTTATTTCAAATGAGCTTGGCTTAAATATGCGATGGCTATTATTTATTTGAATAACTATTGTGTTTTTATTGAAATTGTGACAAACTTTTAAACTCTTAAAATGAATTATTTATTTAAATTGATTATAATGAGTTATACTGAGAGTGTATCATTTTAGAGTTTTTACTCTTAGCAAGAGGTATGACATTTTTTTAACTATGTTTGTGATATATGAATAAAAGACAAAATTGAAATATGAATAAAAGACAAAATAAATGTAAATAAATTATTCTCAATTCAAATATATAGAATTTTTTGACTTTTTAAAAAATGAAAAACTTAGAAATTCTTCTTTTTTTAGTATATATTCCATATTCCTTAAAAAAAGAAATTATATTTTACACAATTTTATGTTTATAAAATATTTAAATATAAATAAATATATAATAAATGATACAAAATCAAAAAAAAAAAAACTATTATTATTTCATAATGAACTTACTTATAAAATTAAATATTCTTTGTTTATAAAATTAAATTATTGTGGAACTACAAGATGTGAAATACCATAAATACAGTTGCAGACTTATACATATTTAATGTATAAACATTTTCGTTTTGCTAATGATCATTAACTAAAATCTAAAATATTACCGAACGAATGATTTCAACACTTTTCACTGTGCATTAAAATATTATCAGTTCTTTATGTTATAATGTAATTCGAAACACAGGCTTCAGATGGGAAAAAGCTAGTACAACATTTTCGAAGAATATACTATCATGAATACGGGTATACAGTCAAGCGACTATTTCTGCAGCATCTAGAATATGGATTGTTACGGCTCCTACATGCAAGAAATCTGCGAAGAGTATTAATCGTCTGATCTCTGATCACTACTTATGCTAATGTCCGGTTTATGCTCAAACCAGAATTCAAATACTAGCGGCATAGGCTCTAGATTAGATACTACCGAACTAATGACCCTGAATCTATCCAACGTGATAAACTTTATTAAAACAACTAACCGGATTGGCGAAAGTAAGATCTAAAAAGGCTCAGCGCCGATGACCAAATCGGAAGCACCCGCTACCGACTCAACAACCAATCGAACTAAATAAATAAATGACGTGTGTGTTGCCCATCTGAATGCTGCGTGAGGTGGTATAATGTGCCGAAATAATAGCGTATGCACCTCTGCGGGCACGCGCAGCTAAATTTCGTTAATTCATCCTGTAAATTGATTTTTTTTAAATTAAGAAAATATTTGTAAAATTGATTTGCTGCCACTTGAAACACAAAAGAACAAAATATTAATTACACTTTATTATAAGTTGCTGAAATACTGCCAATCGACTAATTTCTGTATTAGTAATCTCAATCTGTAATGATACTGTACTGTAACGATAACGAGGTACAACAATTACCTCGTTACAGTACAGTAATGTCAACAATTTGTAATCGATTTTTTTTAAAGACAAACGATTCCTCCTTCTATAAATTTTCGAAAGTAGTTAGAAAGACTTTACGAGAAGGAATCAATTGAAAATAAGAAAAAATAAATTGTGCTAAAAGAAAAACTCGATTTTTTTTGTAAGTAAAACACATCATTTTTATTACTTTCAAAATGGTTTTTTTTTACTCTGTGAAACATTCTTATTATTAATAAATATTTTCTCTTTTATAATTAATATTTTTTTTTTGTAATAATTTTTAAATCATTTTCGAAACAAATCCTATATCATTTTTTTTTTTAGATTTCCATTAAAATGAAAAAAAAAAAAATTAAATTATCTTTTTCATTTGTTCGAGATATAATATATAATTAATATTTCCTAAATAATTTCCAATTTTTTATTAAAAAAAAAGAGGTTTTTTTTTAAATTCATGCAAATCTTTTTTTTTTTTTTTGTTATTTAATTTTCATTTAAAATTATCTTCACTTTTTAATAATAAGAATTTCTTTAAAGCCTAAACTATTAAAAAGTACATTTTTATTCTTTATAATATTTTAATAATTATAATAATAATTGTTTAATTTGAGTTCTTAATATTTCTTCAGAAAAGAATTTAATTTTTATTTTTGTTTATATTATTATTTGCCTTTCCGTAATTTTGTATTTTTTTTTTTAAAAAATATTTTTGTTTTGTACATGATTCAAAAATGTACAAATTTATTAAAAATGTGTATATTTGTTCTGTTTTTTTTTTTTTTTTTAGCTTAAAATAACAATTTTAATTAAATTCATTTTTTTTTTTGCGGGCAATCTAAAATTAATGTTATTATATATAATTATATACTTTAAATTATTTCCTTAATTTTGAGAATAAAATTGTTAATTGTGTCAGATTTAAAAGCAAAAAAATTGTTTTTTTTTTTTTTTTTTACATAATTGTTTTATTTACTCTTATAGTTTACTATTTATCATTACATTTATTAATAATTTTTGTTTTTTTTTTTGTCTATATATTGATATAATTTTAATATTTATAATATATTTATGTATAATTATTATTAATTAGCAAAAGAAATTAAACAATACATAATTTTTTAATAATTATATTTATTAAAAAAAACATAATATCTTTTTAGTTTATCAAAACAGAAGTTATTTATAATTAATTAAAAAAAAAAGAAAAAACAAATATTATTTTACTTATTTTAAATCATATTCATTTATAATAAAAAGTTACTTTGATATACATATATATTTTTTTTTAAAAAAAAAAATTGAACAAAAAATAATAATTAATAAACAAACATTTTTTATTTTATTTTCGCTATAATACTTAAACTTTTATTTGTTTTTTTTTTTTTTTGTAGTGATTTTAACTTTCTTTTTATTTATTATGTATTTATTTTAATTATTATTATTTTGTTTTAAAATTAATTATTTACCTCCAAAATGCTACAAAATAAAAATCCTTAAGTGCTCCATTATTTACTATGGTGTATTTTTGTATTTTGTTTGTGAGTGTGTGTAAAATTTAATGTTAATATAATTTTATTTCTTTTTGAGAGAAAAAAAAAAATAATTTTTTTAAAAAATTATGTGATTTTTTAAAATGTATAATGAATTTTTTATTTATTTTTTATTTTCATTTTCGACTTCGTGTTGGTCTACCACTTGTATTTGACGATGATGATGAGGTTGGTGTTGTTGTGATACTGGTGGACGTTTTCTCAGGTGTAGGATTTGATGATGATAAGATTTTTTTACCTATAGCAGCTGAAGAATTAGAAACAGAAGTTTTAGATGTACTACTAAATGGTTTTGCATTTAATTCTGGAGATTCTTTTTTTGCTGGTGAAATTAGTGGTTCATCATCATCTTCACCTAGAGAGAATTAAATAAAAAAAAAAAAAAAAATTATTATATAAAAAATTTATAATTTTTAATGGGTAAGAATTAAAGGTACGACAAAATAGGCAGTGAAGATATAAATGTCGACTAATATATAAATAACGCAGTATAATTTCTAAATGATATAATGTTATCCAACCAAAAAATATGTAGTATATTCGGCACAACAAATTATGTCATTATAGCGACAAAAAAATGATTGAATGGCGACAGATGATAATTAAAATACAAATATTATACTTGAAAAAGTACACGTAAGATCAAATCAATCTTCAACGTAGTTGCATTTGTACACATTATTTTTGTACTATAATTCTCCATAGTAAATCAGAAGCATAAATATTAAAAATGTTTTCTGCAAATCACTGTGTAAATAAGTCAGTCATTAACGTTATTTAATAATTGGTTGTTAGTTGAATAATAAATGTTGGTTTTTAACCCATATATTAATTTATAAAATATGTATTGGAAAAAAAAACCTACTACTTTTTGTTTTGGAAGTTCCTGAAGTTTTATGTGAAGCTCCTCTTTTCTGGTGACCAGCAATTGGTTGTGTTAAAGTTTTTTTTGTTGGTGTTGTTTCTTCAATAATAATACTTGTATCTGTTGCTCTTCGTTTTGCACGATCATTTCTACTAGTTGCCATTTTTGTCAAATCATCAGATTTTGTTAAGTTCTATAAAACAAAAAACATTTAGAAATAAAATAAAATTAATAAATCAATTTTTATTAATATTTATAGTTTACCTTTGGAGGCACTATTGACTTTGATATTTGTTGTTCTTGTTGCTGTTGATTTTTTATTGTTATTGGCGAAGCAGCTCTTGCTTTTGCCAATGGAGATCTTTGTGCCCTTACTTTAATTGCTAATTGTTGGGCAACTGGTGTTTTCTTTTTTTGACTTGGTTTATATTCTTCTTCTTCGGTTTCTTCATCTGATTCATATTCTGGATCATCTTCTGGATCATTATCATTATTCTTTTCATTTATTTCACTATCAGTTATTGATTTTTTAGATGATTTTTTTTGTAATTTTTTCTTTTTTTTTGGTGTCTTAGTAGATCTTAATGGCAAACTGCGTTTTGGTGATTTACTAGCAGCACGTCGTTTTTTAGATGATGATGCTGATAATGAAGATTTCTTTTCAATTTGAGATTCATTTTTGTAGAGTGAAATATCCACTAAAAAATATTGAAAATATTTATAATTTTTTTTTTTGAAATAGTAAAAATATAGTAACAAAATCGGGGATCGTTGACCCGAATGCTTAATTGATCGAATACACAATTTACCAAATACACAATTGATCAAATACATAAACACAAATGACGGATGGTAAATTTTGCTGAAAACATCACTGATTTAATACAAATTAAACGATATGAGTGCAAATTGATCGAATGCATAATTTACCAAAAATAAACAGAAATGACCGAAGGCATATTCACGGTCAATTGTGTATTAGATCAATTATTTATCGATTAACTATTCATTCGGATACAGCTTTTTTATATCAAAAATATTATAATTGAATACTTACAACCATCTGGATTTTCTTCTGTAACATCTGGTCGTGGTAAAATACCTTTTTCAACATCAATTGCTTTTTTTAATATATTTTCAATACGTTCTTTTTCAGCTTGTGGTAATTTTAAACGTTCTTTATTTACTTTATTTAATTCAACTGTTGTTAATACACATTCAATATCGGTATGATCATAAAAATCCGGAATGTAAACATTTGTATCCTTTTTCTCTTCTGATAACCATCGTATACGGATTTTTGGTGATGTTTTATAAACATTTTGCATTGTTTGACATAAAAAGAAACCCCCATCAGCATTACGTACAGCTAAAAATTCATTTTTATAAAATACAATCAATTTATCTTCATTCGATTGACTTGGTTTGGGTGAATTTGATGCTTCACTAGCTGATAATTTTGTAATAAATGCCAATTCTGGTAATGGACTTTGATATAAAATTGTTTTTAAGCGATGTCTTTTAGTACGACCATCAGTTTTATCATTTGGTGTTTCTGGTGTTGTTGGTGTTGATACAACTGTACTAATACCACAATCCAAACTTGTTACTGCTGTTGTAGATGGTGTTGATGTTGGATTTTTTGGTGTTGTTGTTTGACGTAATCTAGAAGGCGATTCTTTAGTAGCGGCAACAGGAGGAGTAGAAGATGTATTTGTTTTATTTTTTTTATTTTCAGGTTTCTCATTTTTTGTAGATTCTGATGTGGCATTAGTTTTCTTTTTTTGCCGACTACTGCTGCTGTTGCTACTACTACTTGAAGCTACTAGTGTTGGTGATGTAATTGATTTTATTGGTGATTTTTCTTTTGGACTTTTAATCAGTTTGTCAATTTTGTTGTTTGACGATTTTATCGTTGGTACAACATCAGAAGATATTTTTTCATTTGAAACTTTCAAATCAGAAGAAGGAGTTGAGTTAGACTGATTAGATGTCATTATTATTGTTGTTTCACTAGTTTTTGTATTATTTGCAATTGTAGATAATTTTTCAATATTTGGTGAATTTACTGTGATATTATTTGATGTTGAATCTTTTTTATCAGAAATATTTTTATCTGTAGTATTATTTTCAACATTTTTCTGTTGATTACTATTATTTATTTCTACTGTTGTATCAATTTTTGTTTCAGCAATTTCACATTTTCCTTCTGTTAATATCAATTCAGTTTTTTTCAAATCATTTGTTAATTTTTTATCAGTTTTATTATCCTCTTTTGTAATTAATTTACCGGTATTTTTATTATCATTAGATTTACTAGAATTTTCAATAGCATTCATAATATTTGGTTTTGGTACGTCAGTTTTATCTTGACTTGTAGCATTATTAATTGGTTCTTTTGTTATATCTTCCTTTTTAGATTGTTGCTGCTGTGTTGCCGGTATTGACGGGGTCACAGCAACAGAGACAGCATCAGTACTAGTAGTAATTGATACAGCTGGAACAACTGATGGTACTGGAATTATTGATAAACTAGTTGGTGGTGTGGGCGATGATATTGTTGATATAATTGGTGCTGGTATGGTGGCAACATTTGATAATATTGATGATGTTGTGGCTGGATTATTAACGGAAGGTATTTTATTTTGTATTGTCACTGAAGATTTAGATGGTTGTGGACTTATTTTAGCATTTTCATTGTTCGTACCTAAATTATTAGGTACTGTAGCTGTTACTGCTGGTGTTGCGGCCACAATTTGTTTTGGTTGACTTGTAACAGTATTTAATGATTGTATATTAGAACCTTTTGGTGATTGGATATTTGATGATAAAATATTGCCTTTAGCTGGTGAACTAGTTGCCACAGTTGGTTTTGTTAATGGTACTGCGGTTATTTGTGTTGGTGGTGGTAATTTTGATGACACCGACTGATGTTTTATATTCGCCATAGAATTTTGTTGATTTAAAGTATTTTTTTGATGTAAATGAAGAGCAGAACTTGCAATTGATGATATTGGGGAAATTGCTGAACGATTGCCAAGTATTGGAGATTTTGTTAAACTACTGCTACCACCGCCACCACTAACAATTCCTGTTGTTGTTGGTGTAATTGATACAGTGGAACTCAGCGTGTTAATTTGTCTAGAAGATGTTGTCGATAATTGTGATTGTTGTTGACTTTGTTTTGTTTGATTTTTATTTGTTGAAAAATTATTATTTGATTGCTGTTGTTGTACTGTAGTTGCCACTGATGGTGATGGTATTGGTGTAATTTGTGTTGCAGCTGGTAAATTTGGTGGTTTTATTTGTCCACCAATAGATGGAGTTGTTTTTGATGAAACAGAAGTTGCTGGTAAAATTTTCTGTTGGGGCTGTTGATAATTTGTTTGTTGTGAATATTGTTGAACATGATGTGGTTGATTCTGTTGTTGTACATTTGTTACACCACTAGATGGTAAATTTTGTTGTTGATTTTGAAATTGCTGTTGTGTTGGTAATCGATTCGATTGATATTGTTGATGTTGTTGTGATTGTTGATGCTGTTGTTGTTGTTGAGCCATTTGATGATGATATGCTTGAAGTTGTTGCATAATATTAGCTGGATTTTGTGCAAGTGCTTGTAATTGTTGTTGAATTTGTTGTGCTTGTGCAGCTGTCGCTGCTACTGTCGAAGCACTATTTATACCACCAATATTATTTCCATTAGCTTGTTGCTGTTGCTGAATAGTTTTATTAAGTAATTCAGCTGCAGCTGGTGTACGTGTTAAAGCTAATGGTTCTTTACCACCACCACTAGCACCACTACCGCCACCACCACCACCTCCTCCACCAACACTACCAATATTTTGATGTTGCTGCTGAATTTGTTGTTGAAATTGTTGAACTAATTGTGGATTTGACAAATATAATTGTTGTTGTTTAATTATTGATTCGAAATGTTGATTATGTTGTTGTTGTTGCTGACGTAACGCCATAAATGCATTTAAATTTGCAGCTGCTGCTGGTGATCCTTGGCCAGCTGCACTTTGTCCATGTACTAAATTTTGCATTTGTTGTTGTATACCAGCAATACCAGCTAATACTTTAGCTGTTTGTTGTTGATTATTTGTTTGGCTAGGACCACCACCAGCACCACCACCAGAATTACCTTGCTGCTTTGGCGTATAACTCATTTTTTCTGGTGAATATTGAATTTATTATTGTACAATATTCTTTAAATATTAATTTTATTGCGTTCTGTTGGATAAGAAAAACAAAACATATATAAATATATATTAATGAATAATATAAATAATAATTTAATTATATATATATTTTTAATCCTCAGTCACAAACACAAATAATTCTTGTGCATACTTTTAGCGATAGTACCAAAAATACTAACGAAACTATTTTTTAAAGTTTATATTTATAAAATTAATGATATTAAATAATTTGAAATTAAATTAATAATAATTAAGATAAAAATGTAAATGTATACTATTTCCATTTCTCTAATAAACCTTTTCTTCAAATATGGTCCAAAGTTACCTAATTAAAATTATATACTTTTTTTCACTCTAAACTAATGACCACTAAATAATTTATAATTTTAATATCTAATAAGAAATTTATAAAATTAAAATTCTTTTTATAATTATTCTACACATATTTATTTTTCTCACCGCCAAAAAAACTTGAATTAATAAAATTATTGAAATATAAAATATTATTTTTATATTGGGACCTTAACATAATTATATATACATATATATCTACATAATATCATCTTTGATATCTTAAACCCAAAAGAGGTATGAAAAATTCTAATCAAATTTACTATACTTCGATTAGATGATTATTTATACAAACTCTACAATTTATTATTTATTATTTTGTAAGTATGTATACCGACAATATATTCAAAATAAAACACCAACACGAAATATAAAATATGAAGAGCATAAATGGTCAAAATCATTGTGGTGGTGGTTGGTTAACATTTAAACTTTTTGCCGAAATTTTAAAGCTTAAACGCACACACGATATATATACATAAATTATTTTGTAATGGAATCGACAAATGAAAAAAATATCTATAAAATAAAAAAAAAACAACAGCTAGTTAAATACACCTGCAAAATAATCATGAAAAATTTGGAAAATCTAAAATATTTTTTAATATCTCGCGCGTAGTCACTATTTTTAAGATTAATTATTAACCAAGTAAACTAACTTGTGTTTCTACTTATTTTTTATACATAAATGAGAGGTTTTTTTTATAACCGCGAACTGGAATTGTAAATTTTCAGTTTCTTCACACCTTATCTGGATTTTTTTTTATGATGATGTATGAAAGGAAAACTTGTCGTCGTTCATTATTCACCCTCCGTCTAAAATTATTTCTGAAGAAAAATACCAATCATATTTACCTTTAGGCTTTTTGTAAAATTAAGTTGATTTTTTTTACGAAAATACAAAAATGTAAAGAGTAAGTGTCCACTAAAAAACAATATTTCCTAATCACAAAAACCCGATGCCAACGTAGTAATTTTGAATACTTTTTTTGGAAAACTTTTTATTTTTGTACGTAAAATTTTACTACTCTAGCAAAGCAAAATTAAATTTTCTTTTTTTGGATTTCTATTATTTTATTTTCGGAGGGAAATTATTATCAATTTTTTTTTTTTTAATTTGTATATATTTGAAGTTTTTCACGATGGTGGAAATACTTATTTTTATATATATGTATATTATGGCCTACATCACCGACCGATCATCAACCATATATGCAAGAGAGGCCAAAATACCAGCAAAAATGAATTATGAAATGAAATTTACTTTTTCAATTCTATTTTTTTGTACAATTTTATTGAAAACTCACTTTTCTTTTACTTAAAATTATTTAGAACACTTTTGTTTTCCATGTGATTATATTTTCCGGTTATTAATTATAATTTTAACTTTAGCAAATTAAGGTTTTTTTTCTCACTTTTCATTTAAAAAAAAATATTGTGAATCAAATAAAAAATCTTCGCGTCTATTTTTATTACGCATGCATGGCATAGCAGGGAGTTTGGATAGTAGTAGTTTCAGTAGTTTTAGTAGTAGTATTGTAGAACACTTTAAATACAGCGGGTTTTTTTGTATCATCGCCTCTATCGTCGCGACGTTTAAAAAAGTGAAGGCGCCAATTTATTTTACGGCCAAATTTATTTTATTTCGCTCTTTTGCTTTTAATTGACAAAATTGACAATAGTAAACAGCTGTGTTTCGGTAAATTTATTTAAAAAAAATCAAAATCAATGTAAATTTTTTTTGTAGTCAGCGGCGCGATCTGCATAGTTTTTTTTTCGTATAATTTACGTTTTTAAATATATATAAAAATGGAAAAAGGTGAAAGTTTTAAGCCACCAGAAACCGAATTGGATTGGATACAATTAAGAAAAGATTATGGCTCTAATTTACCAGAAACAACACAAGAAAAAATGGCACGTAAAATAAAAGAAAATCCTTTAGTTCCAATTGGTAAGAATTGAGTGGTTATAAAAATTGTCTGCTATTAATTAATTAATAAAGTAATGATAAGACAAGAAGTAAACTAATTAAAAAATTAGTTTTCTGGTATAGAAGTTTATTAAATAAATTTGATAAAAATAACTATCCTTTAGTCATTATCATTATATAAGAAAAGTATAATATTAATATAGAATGTTTTGTTAATATTTTTGAAATTAAGGATGCTTGGCAACAGCTGCTGCACTTTCGTATGGTTTATGGAATTTTCGACAAGGAGATCGTAGAATGTCACAATTAATGATGAGAGCTCGAATAGCTGCACAAGGATTTACTGTTTTAGCTTTAATTGCTGGTGTTGCATTCTCTTATGGTAAAAAAGAATGATATATTTTTTATTAAAATTATTTGAGTATTTGTTGTTAAGCTATAGAATTGAACTTTTTCAATAAAGTATAATTTTATAACAACAAACATATTTTATTTACGACATTATGGAAAAGGATAATTTTAATACAAGTAGGTATATACGCTGCAGCATTAAACCTTTATTAATTTTTACAAAATTCCATTATATTTATGTAAAGGATTTTTATATATAATTAATTTAACAGGAAACTCAAATCCGAGTCTGGTGTAAATTCTTTAGCTTCGCAACCACTATATAAAAATTATATAAATTTATTATATAATTATATAAATTTAATTGTAACACTTACGGTTTGAAATATTTCGCATTTTTTAATCCCAGTAAAGTAATTTTATTATCCTGTACAAATAAGCTAGTACCCTCTCTTAAACCCAAAACTGGCAATTTATTATATTCCATAAATTCATTTAATCTTTGATCCCTTGTTTCACCTTTATGTATTGAATTCTGCTCGGTATCGACATAATGTGGATTAATATTAAATGGAATCAGATTTAATGCATCAAATGACTGTGGATATACAATTGGCATATCATTTGTAGTATGTATTGATCTTGTTGCAACATTAGTACCAGCACTACTACCTAAATATGGGATTCCATGTTCAAGTACTTGTTCACGTATTGTATTTATTAAATTATTATCATAAAGTGTTTTAAGTAATAAAAAAGTATTTCCACCACCAATAAAAATTGCTTCTGCACATTTTAGAGCATCAATTTGATTAGTTTTTGTATGTAGACCTTCAATATGATATCCCCATTTTTCAAATGGCACTGACATTGTTTTTGTATATTCATCGTAATTTTTTTGTGCAAATGGTACAAAAAGTATGTTTTTAACATTACTTATTTGAAGAATTTCATCAATATCATTTTTGGCATGTTCTAGCAATTCATATCCATGAAGTCTGGATGAAGACATTAAAAGTAATTTTCTTGTAGTACTCATATTTTTTTTCTATAAAGTACAGGAAAATAAATCCATTATTGAAATAAAAAATAATATAAAAATAAATAAAACTAAAAATACTAAAATAAAAACCAACAATTTTATAAAAAAGTTTTGCAACTCGGATTTAGTAAAACACACTAAATGCTAAAAGTAGAATATTATAACTTGAAATTAATCTTATCCATTTGAAAATGTTTCTATCTAATCGGATAATTTATATACTTATCTATCTATACATGTATAGTTTTTTAAAATTTTAAACTGACGAAAAGCTCTATTGAATATACATATTTTAAGAAGCATTTTTAGAATGCATAATATATAAAAAAAACGATTTAAACTATAAATCCATTGTTTTATTAACAATTATCTAAATTAAGACACGATTGTTTGAAAATTTAAAGATATTTTATTAATTTCTGGTCATTCCTGGAACTCGAAATAAAAATTCTCCATCATAATCATAATAACAATCTTGAACTTTATATGTTGCACCTCGTTTCCACAGTTTTCGTGGTATATGAATTCGTTCCTTAACAGGTGTTACATTAAATTTTTTCATATCAGCTTCTGATATAACAACTTCATTTGAATCATATTTTTTTATATTGAAATTCATATCATTTTCAATATTACTATTGTCTGCAAGAGATTCAGTTTTACCATTATCAGAATCTTGATATAATGTATTATCATCAATAGCTTGATCATCTTTGCTATTTCCTTCAATATATAAATTTTTCTTTTTTATTACATCTTGAAATCGTAATGGTTTTTTATCTGTTACTTTTTCAGTTATATATGTTTCATCATCTACTACTTGTCTAAACTTTGCACTATCATCACCATTTCTTACAAATGGATTTTTAGAGTTATTCACATTAATTGTTTCACTATTTACAATATTTTTTTCAGAAACTGTTAATAATTTCGTATCATTTTGAATTTGTTGTTTACAACTAGTAATTATACTAAGAAATTCATTATTTTTTGGTTTTGGTAATAGTGGACGAACATCCCAATCTATTTTTAAATTTTTTAAATCTTCCTTTGTTCTATTCGTAAATTTTTGGATATGTTCTACCAAATCAGGATGAAGTACTGGTAATTTACCAATTTTTAATAATTTCCAATTTTCTATTACACGTTCGTCATGTAGAATAATTCGTTTCTCTGATTTTGGTATCCATTTAGCTTTAACAATTTTTTTAATTGTTTGTATATCGGTTGGAAAACTTTCTGATAATTTTTCTATTGTCCATTCATTTGGATCACGATTGTGTAATAATTTGATTTGTTCCTTTTCTGCGTACGTTAAAAAATTAGGCTGTTTTTGTTTGAAATATTTTTGTTTAATTATCTTCTTTTGAATCATTTCATGATGTTGACGTATTTCTTGTTCATATTGTTTGTGTGTTTGGTGAGCATCCATAAAATCTGTTTCAATATCACCAAATCCTTCGGCATCATCGATAAATTGTTGTGGTAGATTTTCTTTTAAGACTTTTAATTGTTGATTCATACCAGGATTTGCTCCACGCGGCGGTGCATAATTTCGGGTTATTAGTATTTTACTGTAACCATAAAATCTATTGGTTTTCGACGAGAACATATCGCGAAAGTATACCAAGCTTTTCTTATTATGGATGAGGAGAAATGAAATGGAAACCAAATAAAAACCAAACGTGGATGGTAATTTTGTTTTAAAATAATTTACCCGGGATTTAGTAAATCCTCCTACTAATTGAACAATGAATAAATAATTCTGGTGGTGCGTATGTAAACTATATTATTTATTTTATTATATGCGATAGTGGTAGATTGTAGAAATGTAGAATATAATATAGTGAGTGAAACGAGATAGCAATCAAGCAACGAGCAAGTAAAAATTTTAAAATATCAGCTGTAGAGTTGCAGCTGACGCAGACTGACACTTCCATTCACAGGGGTGTGTAATTGCAAGACGATAGGTTACGTCACGTCACGTAAAATTTTTAGACAATTCATAATTATACATATAACTACAGTAAATAAGTACAAATTGGCTGCAATCTTAGAGTACCTAGTTTAATTAACACTACATAATGATAATAGCTATTGTTAAATAAATATCATATTCATATATATATGAATATTATATTTATTTAATAAACAATAGCTATATCTATTATCATTATGTAGTGTAATATATATTACAATAATGTAGTACATACTCATTTTCTGCTGCTACATCGTTACTTTTGGGTATTTTGTAAATACAAATCGAATTATATCGATAGAATGATTATACAAGCATGCTTATTAAAACTATTTTAGAATAAATATTTGAATTATTTTATTCCAAATTTAGTATTGTATTGTTTATAAAAATAAAATTAAGGCCAAAATATAATAGAACAATCTGTGGAATGAATGATTTATTTTTTTCCAGATTTACAAAATTTATCACTTATATAAAAAGATATTATTTAAAAAAATAGTATTTAAGAATGTATTTTTTTTTATAGACATATTTAGTCAATGAGATATGGACTATCTAATGCACCAAGACCAGCTGCTACGCCACCCTCATTAGCAGTTGATAATTTAGTCCGTAACATATGACCGGCCATATAATTAGCATAAATTTTTTTCGAATCAGCAATAATAACACCGAAAATTCCTAATTCAGAAACTAAATCAACAATTGGTGGTGGTATAACTCCATCGGGACGAATCATATAACCTTTTGTAATTGGTGGATGAATTCTATCCATAAGTATCCATGCAGTTCGATCTTCAACACTCATTTTCTTTAATAAATTTGATATTAGATTAGAAAACAAAATATATTATTTATATTTACCTCAAGTGCATCGGGAATATCATCTCCATATATATTGTTACCACCACCCTCTCGTTGTGGTTTCAAAACAAATCTTAATAAATAAACAAAATATAATTATATAATTTTTCAAAATTAATTTAAATAAATCTACCTTTCCGGATCACATATAGCCATTTCAAAGGCAGCATTACCTTCTGGACTGTTATCTAAAGGATAAAGTCCTGTAAAAATTCGCCTAATTGCTTTAATCTAAAATATATATTATTGTTATTTTATAATGTTATTGTGATTAATTTCCATACCTTCGAAGGATCACTTATGAAACTTTCAAGCGTTCCAGGTGTAGTTAAAGCTTGTTGAACTTTTTTAGTACCAGCTAAATGATAATTTATTGTAGGTGATTTTATTGCTGTTGATAATTCAATTAAAAGTCTAGCATCCCATTCTTTATTTGATGGATAATGATCAGGTTCATAACCAGCACGGAAATAAACTACGCTCACAACTTGTTCACCACTATAAAAAAATAATTGTTTGCAATAAAATTTTGAATTTGAAATTTCATTGTATCGTAAATGACAAATTAATTTTTCTGTATAACTTACATCATTAATTCGTTATTGGGACCATGTTTTGCTTCTCTACTAATCTCTGTTAATGTTTTACGAAGTACTCGAATTTCTGGTTTCATTTTTCGAATTTCAAATTCATGAAATCTCTGTCAACACGAATATATTATTAGTTACATACATATAATATTTTATACTTATATTACCTGGTCACAAATATTATACGAAACATCCTCAATTATAAATAATATAACTCCTTTTGGATTATTAAATAATTCCCATGCTTTAATCATACCATCACAAAGACCAAATAAAGCTTTATTTTCAGGTAACTAAATAGAATACGAATTCAAATATTTTATTCCAAAATTTACATAATCTTTATAATTTTTATTAACATACATCTTTAAGTTTTTCATTCTGATCCAATTCTTCTAAAACATAACTGAAATAAATTTAGAAAAATTAATTTAGATTTTTAGGTAGTTATATATAATCTAAGCAAAATAACTATTTTAAGCAAAAATTTAAAAAATAAATAAATAATAATTAAATAAAAGTATATTATTAAAATTTAATTAATGCAGTCAAAATTATATTCATAAAATTATAACATTGAAAAAGATTGAATTAGTATTAGCGCAAAACAATTATAAAATTAGTAAACAATTAAAATATATAATTTTTACATGCATTTTCTTTTTATGTAAATTTATTTATCCGATTACAGAAAAAAAAAAAATAATAAAATAATAATATAAATTTTTTAAATTAAATATAATATAGAAAAAAAATAGTTTAAAAAATAATATAAAGTAAAAATCAAATATTTTTTTTTTATTTTGATCAACTTTATATTTCAATACCTCTGCAGAGGTCTCATATGAGTAGATATGCCACCAAAACTAGATGCAATCGTGTTGATTTCCACCTGTTTTATAGCATTTTCTTCATGACTATGTGCCAAGTAGTCGGATCTAAAGAGGCCAACAGAAATTGTATCCTGAAATAATATATAATTTTTGTGTTGTTCTCGATTTTTTTTTTTAGATTTTGTAAAGTCATTTTTTTAGGTTTTAATTATTTATTAATAATGTGTTTTAAAGGGCCGAATTTTTTTATTTGAACTAATAAATAAAATTTGAATTTAAAAAAATCTTTAAAATCTACGAAATTTACAAATTTTAATGGGAATAATTAAATATGAATTAAAATGCATAATTATCTGCATAATAAAACAAAATAAATATAATTATTAATGAAATGATTTATCTGATGATTAATTTTGTAAAAATTGTTGGCCATCAATTAATTAATATTTCACAGAAATTAATAAATTAACATCGCCTTCGTTTCAAAATATTCTTGACGCAGCTACCGTTAACGTTAAAATGTAATTTTATACCACAAACGCTAATTTTTCAAAGCTTCAAACAAAGAGAACAAAACTCAGTTTTTATTGTGGGATTTAATCTCAAGATTTCAAGATTAAATCCCACAACTCACAAGCATGAAGTTTTTTGAAATTTACAAACTTGAATAAAATCAAAAAGTACTTATAATGTTCATATGTATATACTTTTTAGTTTTATAAAAGTATGTATATTTGAAAAAAAACCTATCATTCTTGTTGGGTTTAATAAATCTTCAAATTTGCATAAATACAATTTTTTTTTTTATGTTTTGATCTTTTCCTATTTATGCTTTTTGATTCAACCCAACATTGAAAAATAATAAACTTGATTTTCATTAATTTTATTTATAATAATCAATAATTTTAGTTATTTATTCCATTATTTTATTCACATCTCAATCTCAAATAATAACATTTACAAGGGTAAAATAGTTCTACATCTTTTCCATAAAAAAACACTCTGTTTCATTTCACAGGGTGTTGTTTTTTGTCAACTGTTTATGTGTACCTACTTTAATATGAATATAACTTAGCTAGTTAAGTGTAGCTAGCTACACTCTAACTAACTCTATTACAGAATATATTTTTTTTTTTTATATTTTTAAGCTGGATTTAAATGAATGGCTCTTAAGGTGATGAAATAAAGTAATTGTTGTTTCTATTGATTTTCTTTTATGGAAATTCTACTATTTCCTTGTGTAATTTACAATTTAAATGCATTTGCTGGGACAGAAAGGTTGTGGTAATTTTATGATGTTAATGGTTTAAGAAAAATATATTATGTCATGACACCAAAAAGACAAACGGCACAAAAAACATAACAATAGTAAATATGGTCTTAAAACAAAAAGGTAAGTAAAATAAAGAAAATATTTTGATTAAAAAAAAAACACAAATACAGAACATAAGAATACGAAACCATAAATTAAGGACTATAAAACAAGCAAAACCAAAAAACAAACTAAACAAAAAAAAAAATTTACTACAAAAAGAAACATGCTGAAAAGCAAATAGAAATAGCAGAAAATTAAATCAATTTTAATTTAATTACAAATATGTTAACTAAAAAATTTATGATTTGTTAATAAAATATAAATAAAATAATATAAAATTTATCTTTTTTTAATGTGTTTTTATTTTTGTACTGGCACCTCTGTATATCTTTACTAATGGGTCCCAAATGGCCAAAACCAGAGGCAATTGTATTTAGTTCAACTTGTTTCCAACAACAATATTCACTCTTTTCATGTAGATTTTTTTGTTCATTATCAAGACATCTAGATTCCAGCATCATATCTGATCGTACTAGTCCCAACGAAATTGGCTTTAAATTGTTTAAGTTTTTTTTTTTTTTTGATAAAATCGATTTAAATTTTTTTTGTCAAATTTTTTTGTTGGAAGGAAAATGATTTTATATTAATTAAAAGTAAAAAAAATATTTAAAATTTAATAAAAAAAAAATTAAGAAATTAAATTTTAAACAAAATAACAAAAGTAAAATTCAATTGTTATTATTGCTGTAGCAAGTATAATTGAATATTTATTTATATTAAAAGAAAAGAAAAAGCTAATTCCAGCCGGCTTTGTGAGGCCACAATAAATTTATGATGTGTTGTAAATTTTATTAATGTTTTTTTTAAAAAAAAAAAAAAAAAGCGGTATTTAAAATAAAATCTAAATGTCCAGTGATTGTAAAAAACTATATGAAATAATACATATTTCATGAAATAAATTTCTAACTTCTACAATTTAATTATTATTAATTTTAACGGATTCGTTTTAATAAATTGGAATTCAAGTTAAAAAATAGAAAAGTAATAAATACTTTTATCTTTAAATTTATACTACGATTGACATTAAAGGTGGATTTACTTATGCAACTTTTTTCGATTCAATCAATAAGAAACAATTGTTGTAGCAATTTTTCGTCAGTCACAGAGCTGAAGGGACTTCAGATTTTTCGTCGCAATCCTCACAAATCCATGTTTAATTGTGTATATGATATGAATTATGTGTTTTGAAATAAAAAAAATTTCTATCGAATTTTTAATTAATTTAATCAAATTTTAACTATTATTAATACTGTTGTATTGACACAAATATAATTATAATATTGACATAATAAATAAATATCAAATCTTTTAAGTTAAGTACGTTAAGTCACATATGTAAATTGAATTCCACTAAAATCTGTGGTAGGATCTCTGCCACAGACAGTCGCGGTAAGAAAACATCGTATAAGTAAATCCCCTTAAGTGAGTATTTTTTTAATTACGTTTTTATAAATATATATACATATATCAATTAAAAAATTATTAATCCAAAAATAAAATAAATTTAGAAATTACATAGTGGAATATTAGAATAAAGTAGTCACAAATCTAATTAGTTTCAAAAAAATCGTATTAATTTAGATACTCAAAAAATATAATTATTAATAGGATAATCTACTGTTAAATTAATTTAAATAATTACTTTATCAATCTAACTCAAATATAATTTGAACATTTTTATATTCTAAATTTAAAAAAAAAGAAACAGTATAGTGCAGTCCCGCTTTGTCTTTTCAGTGTTTCATATATGTTAGGTGCATACTTATATTACTTATAAAAATTACAATATTTCCATAAATTTTTCGTGTACATTTAGGAAGTAAAAAAAAAAACTAGTTCAGCGAACTAGAATTAATTAAATTAATTACTAAACAAAAATTTGTTAACAATTTTGTGATTTTTATGGTAGTTATGTCATGTGAAGTCAAGTTCACATTACAAAATATTGTGAAAGAAATAATATTAGTTCAAATAATATAAAATACTATTTCACTCTAAAATTGTCTGCGTAATTTGTACCATTAATTTTTTTTTATATATAATTGTATATTTGAAATGAGTTAAAAGCTTAAACAAACCATAAATTTGTTTATTTTACTAATTATTTATCATATAAAAATAAATAAATTTCTGTTTAAACATATTTTCTAAAACTTTAATAATAATCTAATATTATATTTATTTATAATACTTAGGCCCATTAAAATGCTGTTGATATGAATTAATATTATTAAAAAAAAATCTACAATTAATTAAGGTATGAAATATATTTCCTAAAAATAAATATATATATGTAGTTTATTAAGTGTGAGCATAACTTTAGTTTTAATATTGTGAAATTCTTAATATTTATGTAATTTATATAAATATTCACAAAATTATTTTCTTTTATGACGAAAAAAAAATGAAGATTAAATTACAAAATGTCGTGTAAACAAATATATATATATATGTATATAATAAGTATGAATTTAATGTTGTATGAAACCTTGTTTATTAAACCTTGATTTATATTTATCATGATAAAATTCTGTATTTGTGAAATTTTCGCAAGCATGTATATATATATTTTCTGTTTTTTACTTACAATTTTATATTGAAACCCAATAATCCAAATTTATATTTTATTTAAAATATATATATTTCAACACCTTCTGAGCCATTAAACATTTTCCAAAATTTCAAGATTTATAATTTATTTATTAAAGAATTTTGTGTAAATTATACTTGCCACAGCCTTGGCTCTCAAATCTTGTAAATTATATATATTTCATGTGTGTTGAATATTTACCTGAATTGATCCACTTTTTAAAACCTTTTCATATATTTTAAAGAGACTTCCAGTAAATTCATCAACCTTAATTGTTTCAGATAATGTTTTACGTAAAAATTGTTCATCGTTAGCAACGGAATGCATTAATTCATTTAAAAGTGGTTGTAATTCAATAGCATTTACAAATTCTTTACGTGGAAATGATGATGGGGTTAGAATGAATGGTGCAAACTATAGTGGTTTTAATGTTGTTTTTTTTTTTAAGTAAAAATAAATTATTACATAATTTTTATAGATGATTAAAAACTTACATTCAAACAATCTGCACTGAAATTTGTTTTAGATCTCATACCAGCTCCATGCATTAATGCCCAATCTTTAGCCTTTAATATAGTTTCTGTTAAAGTTTTTTCATCAATTGGTATATCGATGCATGATTTCAAAACTGGATTTGAATAAACCATATTTAAAATAATATTAAACAAAAAAAAAATTAACTTTAAACAAAATAAAAATAAATACTGATTTGTAATTTAAATATTAAAATTTGAATTTTAAGAAACAATGAAACGCAACAGTTTTATCTTGTGGATAAAAAATAATTTGAGTAATAATTTAAAGCTATTTTTATTTTCTTGCTAGTGTTTTGCTAGCGTTAGCTTTGTGGAAATCGAAAAATAAAATTTAAAATTACTGAACTTGAACTTGACAATTGACATTTGGTAAAAAATACGCTATCAGCTGTGCCGTGAAGCAGTGATGGAATTTGGGAAATTTTTTGTGTACTACGAATGCTATAAAAATTGTGCCAAATCCGAGCCGAATGTGCCACATTCCAAATCAACGTTTTTTCAAAGATAAAGCCTGGGCTACATTTTGTTTCGATCGTTTCGCAAAGTTCAAATTTGACGTCTCCATATATTTTATATGGGAAATCGACTGAGTGGACACATAGGTCGAATCGGAACGAAAAGATTTGGAAGGATTGGAATGTTGTAAATCCAAACTGAAGGAAATGTCCAGAGAAATGAAATTCGACTGTTTCAAAAATAACAAAAACAAAAGTTAAGTTGACTGAACACAGTTACCAATCGCAATCGATTAAACCACATATGGTTTAATCGATTGCGATTGGTAACCGTGTTAAGTCAACTTAACTGTCGACTCAAATCGAATCGATTCGAAAGTGAACTGAACTGATCGAAACAATGTAGCCCAGGCTTAAACACATAAATTGTAATAATAAATTTTTAATTTAAATGCCCAAACAGAATCAAAGATACGATTAACTAAAATACAAAATACATTTGTAAGGTAGATTTATTTATACCACGCAAAGCTTCTGCCGCAGATTTTAATGGAATTACTTACATGTATGTCATTTTTCTTCTAGCACGTTTAACGCATAAAGATTTAATATTTATATACATATTATGTTAATATTATAAATAAATAATTATATTTAATATTTGTGTCGAATAAAACAATATAAATAATAGTGAAAACATAATTAAATTAATTAAAAAACCAATATACATAATTCAATTATTTATCAATTATATCGATGGCCCCGAATACAACTATAGTAAGTCAAAAACTGCGTTTTTCAGGAGAGCTAAATTACTTTCTGAAATCCTTAATACTGGAGCTAGGCTCTTGAAATAAAAAGCATAATTTGCCGAATTTAATTTCACATTGTTGCCCGAAAAAAAAAAAAAAAAAAAATTATGGTGCTTAAAAAAATAATTTTGTACTTACAAAATTTCAAAATTGCAACACAACTATTGTAACTCAACTTGCCGTTTACTAAAATTACGCGATTATTATGTGTTATATTATTACAATAATTGTAATTTCCAAAATTTAATGTAAGTAGACATACAATCATTGTATTTTTAGGGCCTATTATGATATGTTAAATTGCCATATTTGTTTTTTATTCGATAAACATTGTAAGTATAGTTACATAAATGTTTTTAAAATTTCAATAATTACTAGTATTATTGTAAGTCAAATTGCAATAGTTAATATTTTTGAATTTTTATTGTAGCTACTTCTAGTATGCTTAATGTTGTAACTATTCTTAACATATTTGTCTTCCCAACCAAATTATAGTAATTCAAAATACAATACATATTTGGCTTCTAATTTTACATTATACCATATAAAACAACGGGAAACTTAAGAACTACGTGGAATAATACTACTTTATGTGTTTGTGCGTATGGCTTATGCGGGTCTGTAGTAGCAGGGAAATTTTTTTTATTGTAACTTGCGGTTTACACTAGACTTTTTCTTAGACAGAACATATATTCTGTCTACGAAATGTCAAGTGTAAACCAGACAGGATTTCTGTCCCGACAAAAAAAATCACGATTTTTCTCTAGACAACTTTTCAGATTTTTTTGTAGATTTTTTTTGACATTTGTTAATTTGCAAATGGCGATATTTGATAATAATGTAATATTTGATCCTGAAATTTAAAATTTAATAACTTTGGGGTGATTATTTGGCGGAAAAAAATAGTTTACTACTAAATAAATAAAAGATACATATTATTGAGGTGTGAACAACTATATTATTAAAAATATTTTTATTTTAATATTTTTATAGCTAATTGTTTTCTTGGTGACGACATGATTAAAATGAAATGTTAGACAGAAATATCTGACATCAAATAGCCAGCGTGTTTTTTTACCTGTCAAAAAAAAAATATCAGATAGAAATGTCTAACATTTCTATCAGGAATTTATGGCTAGTGTAATCACAGCGTAAGTCGACATATGGTAGTTGTATTCGGCGCCATCGATATATGTCAATTTTTACATATCATATTATACACAGGATTGCGACGAAAGAGATAAACTTCGTTCAGCTCTGTGACAATGACGAAAAATTGTCGCAACCATTGTTTCTGATTAAGCGTTAATGACTAGCGACAAAAATTGAATCATCAAACTAAATAATGTTAAAAATATTTAATTTTGAGTATTTTATAGCTCATTTTTTAAATATTATACTTTCTAGTATAAAAAAAACTACGGACATTGAAATAATTTTTTTTAAGACACTTCTTTTCCTTTATTACATTTGATTTTTAACATATTTTTCTACCTCTATGTCCAAAATAATTGGAATTTGTATTACATGATTTTAAACTTATGTGATTATACAAAAATTTCAAACGTATAAAAATATGTATCCTTGGCTCTTCTGATTGCATTTCTAAATTTATGCAGTTAAAATTTTTCAGAATGTAATCCAAAAATAAGCAATTTCTCTACTTTTATGACAGAAGCATTCAAATTCAAATACTAGTCAACTACAAACTAATTTTCAATTTTAATGCCAACAAAAAATAGCAACAAACATATTCAACAATGATTAATGTATAGTTAGCGCTGCAATGAAATTTGCTACTAGTAAAATTAAAATATTAGGCGTCTTCACGCACGACCTAGATATTTTTTTTAAATTTGGATATTTGGAAATTTTATAGAATAAGGAGTTTTGATTGGTTGAAAAAAATATCTAAAATATCCAGATAGTGTCAAAAAAAAATATTCAAAAATACACGCCGCCCGGCATGTATTTTTGAATATTTTTTGACACTATCTGGATATTTTAGATATTTGATATATCTGTCAAAATAAGAGTACAAACAATTATTTTATTATTGTTTTAAATTAAAAATTAATATTTGTATTAAGAAATAAGTAAAATTGAACTTCTAACTCTATCCCCTGTTGAATTAGACCAATGAAATGATCTAAAATTGCTATGGTTTCATAATTTGACCATTTCTTCGTAGGCATTTTATCTTTGTTAATAACATCCATATTATCTTAACTATTTCTTTTTTCAATTTTTAAAAACTATTTTACTTTTTTTTTTTCAAAAATTTCACTTATTTTTACGAAGAGTCGGTAAAATGTAACCTAAAATTTTTTTTTTATATTATATTTATAGAGAACCACCAATCATTTTTGATTTTATGGGTCCTCTTTTTAATAATGTAAAATTATTAAAATATTTTATGTAAATAATATAAAATTTATAAGTACATAAATATGAAAATTAATATCCAAATATCTAAAAATAGGTTGTCACAAAAAAATATCCAAATAAATAAAAAAAATATCTAGAGGCCTATAATGAATTTTGAACATTGTAATTATGGCTTTATGTAGTTATACTCGCCGCATTGAAGTGCAATAGATCATATAATTGAAAAGTCATTATATTTCAAAAAAATATATTATTAATTTTCATAAATAATTTCAAAATAATATATTTGTCAATCAAAATAATATTTCATAATATTATATTTGCCAATTCGTCATTAGAAAATGGTAACGACTTCATAAGTTGTAATCGATTGAACTTTACAATGGCCGTGCCGTGCGGCATGTTTTTCACTTGTCATATATTTCTATTTCAATTTTTGTTTAGAATTCCAAACCTTCAATGCAAACACTCTGCGAAGTGTATGACTGTCAAAAGTTCGAAATGGTCATTTTATTTCGATATACTTACTCAAGAGATAGTCTCGCATCTCGCCGTTGAAGACACATAAACGTGCATCACAAACTAAAATCCCTCCCACGACGTTCGCTTTTACACATCGGAGGGACCCTGGTGTTAATCAAAACGACGAACACCAGGCCAAGTAACGTCCACTGACACTGACCACTGAAAATGTTCGCTATCGAAATATTTAATTTCTAATATTTCAGAATGATAAAATTACGCAGTTATTAAATTTCATACAAACAAAAAAGAGAAACCGTCAACCAAAACTTCATTTAAGTTTCACTGTCACTGCCAGTCATGTTAAATGTCAAAGTTACCTTGCTTGGAAGTGTTTTTCTTTTTTCAACAAAAAAAGGAAATAGAAAAATAATGTAAATTCTAATATCTATCCAATCTAAATAATATTCTTAAAAATAAATTTAAAGAATTATATTTATATTATTGGGTAAGTTAATAAAGTTTTCACTTAATTTACAAATTATTACATTAATTTCTAATACATCGTAAAGTTGTTTATTTTTTATTCTGTAATTAATATTTATTTTTATCATTTTTAGTTTAATATAAGTTTTTTATCATTAATTATTTATTATTATCTTGATTTATAGGTAAATAGATCAAATACGAAAATATTATTCACTCGTCGATATATTTTTACGAAATGGACGTAATGGATGTTAATGCTTCATCACCAGAATCAGAACGTTTAGATATAACCGATCCAGAAGTAGAAAATGGTGATCAATCAAGTCAAGAATCAAGTTTAGTTGAGGTATTAAAATGATATATTAAATTCACTAAAACTCTGTTAATTTTGTTTTTCTACTTTTCATATAAATATATCCAAATTCATCTACGCAAAAAATATTGTAGATGAATAATTCTGAAAGTGTTTTACATAAAATTGCTAATTTATATGCTGAACAATTGATGTCTGATATATGTTTAGTTGTTGGTAATAATCGATATCCAGCACATCGTGTTATATTATGTGCGAGTAGTGAAGTATTTCAAGTAATGCTTATGAATCCTGAATGGAATGAATGTCGTAAAAGTGTTATTGAATTAAAAGAAGAACCAAGTTGTTCATTGGTATTTCCTCAATTTTTAAAATATTTATATGTGGGACAAATAAGTATATCATTACAAACTGTAATGCCAATGTTATCATTAGCTGATAAATATAATATTAAAGATTTAGTACAATTATGTGTTGCATATATGTTAAAGCATATCGCTAAAGCTGCAATGCAAGGTTATTTAATATCATGGTTACAATATACAATAGCACTTAGTCCATATCATCAAGAAGTAACCGAATCATTAAAAAATTTCTTAAAATATAATTTAGAAACGGTTTCAGATTCAAAAGATTTTATTGAATTAGATACACAAATATTAATATTATTATTACAACAAAATGATATTGTTGTTCGTAATGAATATACATTATTTAATATATTAAAAAAATGGTTATTAAATAAAAAAGAACAATTAGATAGTGAAGCAAATGCTTCAGATGAAGATAAAAATTCAATATTTATACAATTAATTGAATCAACTGTAGTACATATTAGATTTGCAATGATGTCACCAAGAGAATTAGCATGTTTATTATTAAATCCAATTGTTAGTTATCATAAAGAATTTTTAGTACAACGTATGGCAATTGGTATGAGTTATCATTCAGGTATAAAATTTATATTAATTTGATATAAAATTTGAAATTAATTTATTTGGTTTATAATTTATAATCTTGTTTTGTAGGACAAGATGAACATGTTTCGGAGATATTTAATACTGAACAGGGTTGTTTGCAATTTACACCAAGACTTTATTCAAATGATGTTGGTAGTATTAATTTATTTGTACAGGAATTTGAAAAAGTTGAAAAATATAAAAATTATGTAGCATGTTTTTTTTCACAAAGAAATTTAGCAGAACGAGAAGACGGTAAATATTGTCTATATTAATAATAATGTTAACTTTTCCTAAACTTCTGAAATTACAATTACGAGTGATAAATATCACAAGTAACGCAGACAACGAAAATCTCGACATATTTTAAATGTTTTGTAAACAATATTTCGAATGTCTGAGATTTTCACGATCTGAATTATGAATGAATTGTTTGTAATCAACTCGTCGAAAATTATCGCGAATCTATTTATGAATTCGATTTTCGATAATAACTTTAGGAACTGCTATTTATTTCTGTTTTTCATCCAATATAAATTTTAATAAAATTAAATAAATTTCTTATTATTATTTATTTTTTATACAAATAGATCAAAATATTACTTGGGAAATTGAATTTTTTCCTCGTGGTGTTAAATATCATAAAGCTAAAATGGTTTGGGGTGAAGATATACCAGAATTTGTTTTACGTACTGTTAGATTAAGAGTTACTTGTAAAGAAAATTTTACTGGAGAGGAAAGATATAAGGTAAAAGATTACACATAAATATATTAAAGAAAATTCTTATAAATATATATCAATATTTACTATATTTTTTTTTATAGATTGCTGTATTAATAAAAGGTGTGCAAAATAAAATTCCACATATTTTAACTGTACACGAAAGAACTGAATATTTTTCTGATTCCTATCAAGTTGTAAATATTGATGGTTTATTACCATATGATGAATTAGCATTATCCTCAGTTAAATTAAGTCCGCATTTAATTGGTACCGACAGAAATAGTATACATATACAAGTAATAATTATTCCAATGGGTCCGTATACTTGTCGTGATGTACCACCGTTTGATTTCAAATAATTTTATATTATATATAAAAAATAAATTAGTAGTCACTTAATTATTTGTTGATTTTGTTAAAATATAATTGCCATTATAATATTTATTATTGAAATAAGCTCAATAAAACGATTAAAGTAAATTGAAATAATTATAATCTGTTCCAAAATATTTCATTCATTTTGAAATACTAAATAGCTTGTATTACTTTATCACATAGTAAAAAAACAAGAACATTTTATAGACTTTTTGTTATTAAAAATGTTGTTTCTTTTAAAATGTAATGGTGTTATATTTCCAAAATTATGATTCTTAAGTTCTTATAAATTTTTCAGACAAAACTAATTAAGAATTATAATTTTATTTGAATACTTACTGGTTTTTAATATAATTTTTGAATTGACTTGAAAAAAGCGGCACATTTTATTAGGTTAAGAGTTTTAATGGAAATTTGTAAATAAAAATATTTATTATTGCAAAGTGATAACCTTAAAGTTATATTCATATATAGATAAGATTGCCTTGAATATATTATATGTATAATGTAAAAATATCTATAAGGAAATTTACAATTTTGATTCTGTTTAGAATTGAAAATAATAATAAATCCATAAAGATAAATTTAATAAAATCTTGAGGCTGATAGCTGCCTGAAATAGAAATAGTTGAATAGTTGGTGTTATATCACGAAAGTGTGGTTGGTGCTTGGTAATACCACTAAGAAAACATGTACATTTTCCAGGCTATTTCATTTATGTCACATCGCGCTATAGTCAAATTTAGGATTCGATTTCGCTATCTAAAAACAATCTCAACTATATCACACTTTAATACCTATACTAACTATACTATATAGTATATATTCCATAAAGTAATCGAATGGAGTTATGGAATAAAAAGCAGAGATGCAAAACAAAAGAGTTTTCGGAATATAGTTCAATTTGGATTCAATGAAAAATTAGGTTTCAAAATTTCTTAAAATTGGTTTGGGTTCAACAAATTTTATTTTAAATGCATTGCATTACAAAAGTTTGAAGAGTAAGTGGAATTTCAATTTTGCATTTAAAGTACTACAATATTCTAAATTACAGATAGAGAAAATATTTAAAAAAATTCAATTCGACATTTTGATTTGAACTTTTCGTTCTCTATAAACAATGGGTCCGTGTTCGTAAATTGTTCTTCAAAACATTCGATTTCAACTACTAGTTAAGTTAAAATAAAATAAAAAAAGAACAGGAATCGAATCATTATTCAACCGCACCACAAGATATTGGTTTATTGTTCAGATAGCATCTATTTTTATTGGAGATGGTTTGGAAATGGTTTGGTTCGCCGAATTAGTTTTAAAAGTGATTTAGTTTTGTTTTGGTGGTTCCCCAAAATATGATAGGTTCAAGAACCGGTTTGCATCTATGATAAATAGTAAATTAAATTATAAATTCTAGAAAATTATTAATGTTATTATTTTGCAAAAAGTGTTTGGTTTACCAAAAGAAAAAAATTGCATAATTTCAGGCATTAAATAATTTTATGTTTTATCTACCGATGACTAATAAAATACTGGGCTTATAGACAGTTAGTTATTTTAGTTATTTATTCAAAAAATTAATTTGAATGAATTATTTTAATAAAACATCTAAAAGTTTAAATTTGAAGGCTTCGTAATCGTAATATTGCAAAGAAGGTTTCGTAAAAATTCAAGAACCAATAAGTATAGCTTGGTTATAATTTAAATACCTAATCAATAATAGTAAATTTAGCTGAATATGCCACCCCTAACTTATGAATTAACGCAAAAATCAAAGAAGGCACCAACCTCTAACCGGGAAAGTAACTATACATTTATTATTCCCAGTATGTATACAAATTATTATATTTCTAAATACGGTTGGTTGATATTTTCAAAATATTCAATATAAATAATAAAATAAATTTTAATATTTATCTATACAGTGATAGAAATTACAATATAAGTATATAGACTTTAAATAATATTTAAAGTTATATTCAAACATAAATGTAAATAAAACGCAAATGATAAACGATATTCAATTTTTTTTTATTATTAGATTAGATTAGATTAGATTAGGTTTTGGTAGGTACCGGTGTCCCACTGTAGACCTATTGTGATATAACATACATATACCAAGGGTTGCCTGATTTTCTCCACGACAAACCGCAACATATTTTTCTACAGTTTGTTATGGCAGATGGCACTAATAGATTTCGTTCCACTGAAGTTCAATAAGTGAAAATATATTTTCCACATTTGCATTATGTGAAGAATTAATTACTAAAAATATCGAATTATTGCTCCGAAATTTCTGTTTCCATTAAAAAATATGTTTAGACGATTCTTCTTTATATTTGCACATTCTCCATACGTTGTACATTCTCCATAGTGTAATTTTATGAAGGTGTTTCTTCAGGTTGCAGTGCCTAGTAAGTACCACGTAATTTCTCGTATTCTTATACTCTAAATCTGCTCATATTTATTAGTTACATAACATTTATTAAACTAAAATTTCTTACTTATTCATCTTCAATGGCTTTACATGAAATTTATAATTATTTTTTGAAATTGTTTTCAAATTTAATAAGAACTGTAGTCATAACTTAATATATTATTATTAAAATGAAACACCCAGTCAAAAGTTGTATTTCTTAATCTTATTTCATTTATTATTATTAGAATTATATTTAAGCTAAGAAAGCAAATTCATTCTTAGTATAAAATTTATCGGTTCAAGTTCATTATTTTATATTTCGTCAATAATTTTTAAAATGGTCAAAATTATTTTAGTTTTACTTGTTTTGGTTTATTCAATCTGTGTATTATCATCGGTTTTGGATAAAAATAACTTACAAATAAATAATGGAATAATTGAAAAAAATATTGAGATTTTAAATGGCAATGACCAAATTGAACAAGAAGCTGTAACTCAGACATTACGATATACTATTGGTCATAGAACAGCTTGTAAATTATATTTTTATAAATAATTATTGATGAAAAAAACTTATAAATTGCATTTTTCAGCTGACAAATTAATTGCCCAAGGAACTGATAGTTATAAATATCCAATTCTTCAAAATATTATATTGACTTTGAGTTATCCAAGCTCTGGAATTGGTAAAATTGTAACATCCTGTGAAATTATAGTTGATCAGAGTTCGAATCAGGGATTTGGTTATGTTGTGTCTGGTGGAATCGGTCAGAGGCATATTAGTATTATGATTGAAGCAAATTCAACAATGTTTTTGGCATATAAAGCTTATTTTTATGGATACTAGAAATTTATTTGTAATTACTATTTTTATTATTTGACTCTATTTAACTCTTGTTAAGAAATTGCTTTCTCTCATAAAAATAAAGTTAAGTGTAATTATTTATATGAATTAAAATTCATTTGCAAATTTTATTTGAAGAATATTTCAGTTTTGATATAATTTTTTATAATCTTAGCTTAGCATTGTGCAGTGTAAGGTATAATCCAATGCAATAGTTTTGAAATACATTCAATAATTCAATATAATAATTTTAAAATACAAATAGGTTTTAAGAGATTTCAATTAACACTAAGGCTTTGTTAAATTTTACTTTTAATAGAAACATGAAGTTGTAAGTATATTTTAAATGTCGCCTGTAATTGGGAAGCATATTTTCATTACAATTATTTTTATGAAACAATAACTTCTTTTTTGTAGCTCAATGACTCCAACTATTCTAATTAATAAAATGTGATAGTAAATAATAAATTAATAATTTACCAATTTTCAATTTTAGTTTATTATCAATATGCGGATGGATGAGGTTCGGTTTGGTTATATAGAAGACAATACGGAGTTCATATTATAGTGTTATGGTAAAATAAATATAGAGGGGCTTTCCAGTAAGTGGAAGGATTTCATAATTGCAGCAAACCTGCAATCTGTAAATTGCAATATTAGAGTTTTCTAGTACTGAAATTAGAGACCATTTTTAGGTTTTCCTAGAATGAGACACTTCTACTTCTAGCGAGTGTAGGCAAGGTACGTAGGAGGTGTTCCAGGGCTTGAGTTTGCTCTGATCATTTGCGGTTTCTGCATTGATCATTTGAGATATATATCAAATAAAGTTTGTGTTATTGTACACCTGGATAAATCCTTCAAATGCTTTTTGATTTACTAGAGCCGAAGCTTGCTGCTCGAAGTTTCTTACCATTCTGGTAAGGTTATCCACATTGCCCTTAATGTTACAGTGTCCCGGTACCCTGAAAAGCTTTACATTTATATTTATACATAGGTTTTGTAGCGCTAAGTAAAATTTGTGCATTGCTTTGATGGCATAATGACAGTCTGGTTATCTATCAATATGTTAATGTTGATTATTTCTATAGAGTGTAAACAATTTCTGCTGTTTTCGGATTTTGGATGTATAAAATGGAAAAACTGTCGTTTTTAAAATATGATAGTGAAAATTGCAGAATTTAAATATTAATTTTCATTTTATAATTTTTGAAATATTTTTATTAATAAATCAAATTTAAATAATGTTTTGTATGTATTATTAATTAATATATTATATTGAATTACATAAATATCATAAATAGTCGTAAACGTTTTGTTTTGCATTTCAAAATATATATAATCTAAAATCAATAACAAAAATTTGATTATTAAATCTGAAAATCTGCTAAGGTTCACAATAAATATGATAAATTATTGCATTTTGCTGAATCAACGATATTCCAATTATGTATGAATGTAAATAATAAATAATTTATTTTAGTTTCCGGTTTTCAATTATTCTTATTGTTGTACAAGGTGAAATTATTTCTTATAAGAAAAAGTCATACAATTTGGATAAAATTATAATCCAATATGAAACCATTAAATTATTGTAATCTATGGCTAACAAATATTATAAGTAAAATTCACATTCATAATGAGTTTAAACCTTATCTATTGAAATTCATATTTTGGAAATTATATATTTATTAAAAATGTTAGGTTTATCAATAGCCTTCCTTTGATTCATTTATGCTGCGTACCATTATCGGATTTTAATCAAAATTCCGTAGAAATAAATTATATTAAACAAAAAATTGGAAACTTATGTGGCAATGAATTCGCATTGAAAAAAACTGATATTTGTATATACTACCGGAGGAAGGAAAAGGGTGAGTTCAATTTTTCCAATGTATCAATTGCATTTTAATTGATTTCAGTGTACAGACAAATTAATTACTGAAAACATCAAATCTATAAATGGTCATACCCCAACATAATAAATTACAATTATATTGGTTGTGGTAAAATTACATACAGTGAAATATTAATATTAGTTGATCAAAGTTTTGATCTGATGTGAACTGTTTATGTTGTTTCATGAGATTTTGCTTTTAAGAAAATTTTTAATGTTATTGAAGCAAATTCAACAAAGTTTTTGTCATACAGAGCTAGCAGGTATTGTTTTTTTTTAAAAAAAAAATGTGCTCATAAATTTGTTAAATTATAAACATAAGTTTTAAACTTATTAATAATTAATTGATTAATTAAAATACATTTTATGTATTTATTCCAAAAAATTTCGATGTTTTGTATTAAAAATTTAACATTTTAGGTAAGATATGTCATTAAATTAATTATAATTTACTTTATTATCAAATAAAAATTATTATATTAAAGTTATTTGTTATAATTGTTTTAGATAATAATATTTAAAAGAAAAATATGAAAGGTTTTAATGGAATATTACAAATCGGAGGTCATAATGTCTTCAATTCAACTATATGCAGGGTGTAGTAATACTTCAGAAACAATAAATAAAATTATACTGTATCGTAATACAAAAGCTAACTATATGTACAATTATGATTGGTACTTTTATAATTTGTTTCTTATTTTTGGATGAATAATACATCAAATAATTAAATAAAACTATTCAATTTAATTAAATATAGAAATAGATTACTAATCAGGTATGCACAATATATTTTCACCATACCGGAAAACATTAAAATATTAATACATTTTCTTAATTTTCAATTAATTATTAATTATTTTCCATATAAAACAATGATTGAACAATAAATGCGGTAATAAGGGTAACATGGTACACATTCGACACTTTTTATCTGGCTCTATAAAGCAGTGTTGGTAACTCGAACATTTTCTATAACTTTATTCATTTTGTTACAGAAGTACAAAATCGTTACAGTTTCGGGTACGCGTGTATAACAAAATATTTTTTTCTTCTTTACGAATGTTCATCAATACATTAATTGACAATAATAATTAATATCAGATATCACATATCAGATAAAAACAATCAATTTTAACAGAAAAGTAACATTTCGACAGTGGAAAATTTTGGTAGAAATTAACAGAATATCCTGTAAACTGTAACCGAAAATATTAAAAGGGATATTGTTATAAAAAACGTTATTGAAAGATTTGAAATAACATGATGGGTACGAGTATCGTTACGATAAATTATCGTTATAATTTGGTGATTTCG
This sequence comes from Rhamphomyia laevipes, assembly GCA_963920725.1. Lineage (NCBI taxonomy): Eukaryota > Metazoa > Arthropoda > Insecta > Diptera > Empididae > Rhamphomyia > Rhamphomyia laevipes. The sequence continues at coordinate 42,038,951 of OY987256.1, forward strand.
TTACGTTAGTAATGTTTCCAAAAACTGCTAAATACTGGCAATAAATTGGCATCACACTCGTTTTTTTAAGTTTACTATATAATATATATATATATTTTAATTATTTCGGAAAGTTCATAATATTTTGGATTTGCACTGGAATGGGGAACACTTACCATACTAAATTATGTCAATGTATAAATTGTTTAAAAGAGATAAAAGCAAGTTTAATTATAAAATAACAAAAAAATCACAATTTTATTTCAGCTATAGTGAAAAAATATAAAGTAATTAAAATTTTTTTTTGTAAATTTTTAATACAAAATCACCGTAAATTCTAAGATGATAAATTAATATTAAATTCATATCTGGTTGCTCAATGTAAAGTCTTGTTACTAAAGAGATGTCTTCGTTGGGATACAAAAAGCAGGTGCAGCTTTGGTCCAAATTTAGTCACAGACGAAACTGTCCCATATATGTATATACAAGGCGAATGTTCCCAAAAGAGTTTTGGAAGAAAATCTGCTTATTTTCACTCACTTCACTTAAGTGATAATACTGTACTGTATTATCACTTAAGTTAGAAAATAATTTCAACCAGAAAACTTTTAATCACTGAGAAACAATTTAACCAAATTTCTTACGTTGGTTCCATGAACTGGTTAAAGAATTAGTGTGAAAAAACTAAAAATCAGTGTAGCTCGGTTGTTTATCCGCTAATAACTGCTAATCTACATTGGAAAATTATAAAGAATAAATGAAATCACAATGTTTTGTGATTTCATTTTTGAAAATAGTTAAACGATTTTTAATAACTTTTGGTGAATGTGCCTCATGTTACCCTAACAACTTTTTAATTAATTAAAATGAAAAATTAGCAAATCATTAAATTAATAATAATTTAAAATTTGTAATAATAAATATAATATTTAAAGATGTTATTGTCCATTATCAATTATTGATAACAAATTTAGATATAATTTTTATTCCATATTTATTTACCGAATTTGTTTTTCTTGTAATTAAATCACAATCAATTAATAATTTTTGTTATCTAGAAATTTCTAGATTTCTACAAATATTCCAATGATATAAATAGAAATTGTAATCTTATTTTTAGTTTAGGTTATTTCTTGGTACCCTCATAAGTATACCGGTCTATTAATTTTTGTAAATTTCTTATTAACTACAATTAAAAAAATTTCAATAAACATGGAGAAAATAATTTCAATTTTACTTATTTCCATGAGTTTCGGAATTATTGTAAATTGTGGAAAAATACCATCAAATCTACAATCAATTGAAGCTGTTCAAGTTGTTGAAAATATTAATGATTTTTTGTTAAAAAATCCTAATGTCAAATTAACCGTTTTAAACAAGGAAATTCCAAAGAACAGAAATTCTTTAATGGGATTAATGAAAGTTACTAAGGAGCCAATTCGTTATACATTAGGAATTCCAAATCCAAGTATTATATAATTTTAATTTACTATATTCATATTGAATAATATAATATTAATTTAATATTTTTATTCCAATTTAAGCTGATATCCGTCTAGCTGAAGGTCTTAACACTTATTATTATCCAACTTTACAAGATGTACAATTACAATTAAGTTATCCAGAAAATGGTATTGGTGGTATTGTGAGATATGTGGAAATATTAGTTAACCAAGATTCAGATATTGGTAATGCATATGTTGTAGCTGGTGGTATTGGTGAAAAATATATAAGACTTATAGTTGAAGCTAAACTTGTTAGATATTTTTCATATAAAGCTACATTTTATGGATGGTTATAAAATTAAATAATGTTACTTTTAACTAAAATGTATTTTCTTGTTGATTGTAAATAAAATATTTAAATAAAATTGATTATATTTTTATTTAATTAATGAATTTATAATATTTATCATAATTTTTTTATAAGATTAATAAACTAGTGTAACCTGTACAATTATTGACACCCTTAAGAAGTTTTTTTTTATTTCATATTACACTTTATTATGAAATAAAAAACTTCTTAAGGGTGTCATTTAAATATGCGTTGTTATATAATATATACTATTGTATAATCTATTGACGTTATGGTAAATCTATTACTGGGGCTAGAATTATAATTATTAACAGTCATCAATGAACAAGAAAAATTAAAAAAATTCTGATAGATAATGAAATATACGTCAAGAGTCAAGTGTCAATAATGAAAATATACGTCCAACTATTGACACTTATTGATACTAGTAAAATAATTAAATGTATGTTGACAAATCATTAAAAATTTTTTAATTTCTTCTTTGCAATAGTGCTATAGCCCGAATCGACCCTTGGCCTCCCCAAATAGGGTTTGTGACATTTTATTGCAATTTGCAGCTACTTATTTTATATGGATTCCGAACCATAAGTTTCTTTATAGTTTATAGCGATGAAATATTTTTTTCAACAAGCTAATTGATTTTGCTTGTAGTGAGACATCTGTTGTCGTCAGTAACTGTTTTCTACAGTGTTAAGATCACAATTACATATTTAAAGTTTTATTACTAGTACTAATTTAAAGCTGAATCAACATCGATGTCTCGATCTGAAGTTGAGTCCGGGATGAAATGCATCACAGCATAGCACACTACGCCATTACGTTTACCAATTGCTGCTCATTATGATTACCAGTTGTCAAAATAATGTTAAACTGTTTGGAATTGTATAAAAGTAGTTACAATGTAAAGTAAAAAGTTGGTTAACTCAATCATAGTTATTTTCCACAGTTTTCACGAAAAGGGCTCTTCCTAAGTTCTGAAAACAAAGCCGTATTTTCCAGAGAGAGTGATTAATATCCATTAGAACGAAAAACAAAAAACTCAATAATTAAGTTCTGAATAAATTATAAAACTGTAGGTGTCAATAATTGTACAGGTTATGCTATTATTGTTCAAGTTAGCAACTTATCAAGTCATAATTCGTAATCAAATCTCCAGAAAACAAGATAAGTAAAAATAATTGATTCATCAAAATTTAAATAGAACATTGTTTATGTTTATAATTCCTAAATATTTTTTAAGTAACTTATAAAATTTATTAATTTCCTATAATTTTGATTATCTTAATCTAAAAAACAATAAAATTCGTCTCATTAAACAAATTCTCGTGTATGATAAATTTCATAAAACTTTATCAAAATTTAGATTATTAAAATTTATTTCTTATCATATTTATTTTTTCACCTATAAATACAAAACTTTCAATTTATATTTTTCATTAACTTAATAACAATTCTTATTATTTATACAATATTTGAAATATTTAAACTATAAACAAAATAATATGGAAAAAATTACCATTATTTTATTTTGCGCCATTTTCACAGTATTAGCTGGTAAACTTCCGGAAATATCTAAAAGTTCATCAATAAAAGCCGAATTAATTGACGAATTAAATGCAGTTTTACTTAAAAACTCAGAAATTATTGAATTGAATAAAGAATTGATTGTTAGTACAACAGAAAATAATGAATCTCGACAAATAATTCGTTATACATTAGGTGAACCACATCCAGGTAAGAATTTAATTGAAATTAATTGAAATAAATTGGGTAATTTAATTTGAAAAATAATTTCTTTCTTTAGCTGATAAACGTTTAGCTGAAGTTTCTGATGCATATTATTATCAAATACCACAAGATTTTCGATTACAATTAACATATCCAGAAGTTGGAGTTGGTGGTATTGTTAAATATGTTGAAATACTGGTTGATCAAAGTTCTAATATCGGACAATCTTATATTATTGCTGGTGGTCTGGGAGAAAGATTTATTAGAATTTTAGTAGAAGCCAAACAAATTACACATTTTCATTATAGAGCTACATTTTATGGAATTTAAAATAATGTTTTTTTTTTCAATTATTATGTATTTATAGTTTATATTAATGAATAAATTTACAATTTATAGCATAAAATAAATTTACAAAAATGTTACTTAAAATCACAATTTTAATGTTTTCATGATTTAACAAGTGCCCATTATTAGTATTGCTCTCTTGTAACTACTACCTTTTCGAATTAAATGATCTAGCCATATAGTAAATTACTTGGAGTGCTGGGTAATATGTCTCGAATTCGCCACACGAACCAACCAAATTTTGTGTTCTAATGAATTTGTTGTAAAAATCGTTACTTTTAGACACATTCTACGTATATAAAACATTTCAAAAAACATTTTTTCACAACTAAATATACATACAAAATATTCTTAAACTTAAATTTGTAAAAAAAGCATAAAATTATAAGTTTTTAGTTGTTTAATACAAACTAGTGTGAAAAAATTAAATAATATTATCTGACCTGTGAAAAACAGGCAAATAAAATGAATACGAAGCTTGTTTATCGGATATTTTTGGACTTGATATCATAAAAATATTATTCAATTATCAAATTCATTTTTTTTGATATAAATTCATTGATTATTTACAGCATTTAGTAAAATACATGTGTAAATAATAGGGTAATAGGGGTAGCAGATAATTCGTTGTTAGGTTTTACAACCGTGATTTATATCCAATAGTGTAATTATCAGTATGCTTATTACAGTACTATAATGTATTTTATAGAATGTAAAATTATGATAGGAACCCACTGAAATTGCCAACCCTAAATTTTATAAGCACCAACTAGATTATTAAACTAATATTTGTACCAAATTTAATTGAAATCGGCTAATAATTACATGCTATAAAACATAATTGAATATAATTCGGAAACTAAGACTGCCTATCCAAGAACCCCATTAAGGTACAGACTCAAAATTTAAGGAGCACCAAATAAGTGGAGCACCAACTTACTATATGGTGTAGAATATAATAAATATTCTCTAGAAACAAAGCTGCTTATATATTAGTTTCCCATGAATCCATTAAATTAACATTAATCAAGTAACTAATACAATTTGTTTGTGAAATATAATTAACAATTACTGTATGATGAATATAATTGAGGATTTTAAGATGGGCCCACTGAACTACCATAAGATTTTCGATTCCAATTAACATATCCAGAAGTTGGTGGGATTGTTGAAATACTGGTTGATCAAAGTTCAAAATACAGTCACTAAGTACATAATAAAACTATCATGTATGCCAAATTTGATTCAAATCAGATAATAATTACTATATGCTCTAGGTCTAGTCTAGACTATGGAATATTAATCGGAAATATTAGCATGTATCCCCTAAACCTACTGCCCTTTACCTAGGTACGCTTTGTGGACAATCATAATATATTAACCTATGTATCAAATTTTATCCAAATTCTAGTTATAATTTTTTTTTGTAATTTTTTCGTATCGCAATAACACACGGACCCTTTTAATTATTTCATTTTCAGTCTGTGGACCTCGAAAAATCTAGAAAATAAGCCAAATCCATTTTTTTGACTTTCAAGTCCAATGCACTCATAGTAATCTAACTATAATTCGTAATTATATAAAATACAATAAATTTTCATTAAAATATATTGGATTGCATATCTATAGGGGCAAGAATAAAATATTTAATTCTGCTGAATTAAATATTGGATACAATTAAGGCCGATTCATCGTTGCGGCTAGAAAGTGCCGAACTCAAACGCGCGCACACTTTTTATATGAAAATTTGAAATTCTCAATTTTTGAATTTTTTATTTTCGAAAATATTTCTCTCTCTGAAAAAGTTGATTTATATTGAACTTTAGTGCGGCACATTTTTGAAAAAGTCAATCGAGACATCAAAAACACAAAAATGAAATGACAGAAAAATCATTTGAATATATAATTTTTTAATTATAAATAAAATTCATCGTAGTTTGCCAAATAAATAAAACTTTTTTGTCAAATAAATGTCAATCTATTCTATAGTCATAAAATATTTTAGTGTGGCTGATTCCAGCCGCAATGATGAACGTTCTATAATGAAATCAGTTCGACTAAAATCAGTTCGACTGATTTTATCCGCAACGGTGAATCCGCCTTAAGTTAAACCTGATTTCAAATACAAATTAATTAATAATATAATATTTTTTAATATAGAATAAGTGAAATTAGATTAAATTTTAAATTGCGATTGATTCGTTCAAGTTTTCCAGCAAGAAATTTCACAAATTCAAGAACCTTCTTTGTTGGAAGTTGGAACGCGGGACAGTAGATGAACCATTGACTCCTCCTTTAGTTAGTGGTCATTTTTAACCTTGTCGTATGGTTTTTAAAAAATAGTAGACCCTGCATAAAATTTGGTATAATCATTAAAACATTTTTAAAATGTTCGAATGTATTCCATTTCTAAATAATTTATAGATTTGTTTTAAATTTGTTTTTAAGTATGTTAAGAAGAAATTTTTTTTATAAATATTATTAAATAAAAATAGAATTTCATTCAAAATATTACTGAATTATAATTGAGATTGTTTTTTATCGTTTCCAGAACATAATTATTATTATTATTAAATTTCATTAAAACTTGATACTTTTTTTTTTAATTACAAATTTATTAATTTAAACAATTTTAACGATAAAAAATGAAATTGTGGAACATCAGATAATAAATTATATTGATTATTATTATTTAATAATTAATAAATGATTCATTTCTATGGAATTATTAGATTGTATTACAAATATAATTATACATATTAATTTTATTTGTTCTTCTACAGACTTTGGAATTTGCAATAAATATTTCATTTAACCTCATCGCTTGTCCTAAATAAAATATTGAAATAGAATGGTTGAATAAATTTTACTGAATTTATTTTCAATCAATTAGCAGAATGCTAAGTGTAATTAATAGTGCAGACAACTTCGATTTTAACTATAGTAAACTTCAACTTTAAAAGTTCTTAAAAAATTCAGTGAGCTATTTATATATATTTGTTTTAATTTGTATTATTTGTTTTTTAACTTTCTCTATTTATTAATTTTCATTGAATTGATAGGTGACAATATACGAAGCCTAAACGTAGTGATACTGGTTACGACCTGCGAAGCCTGAAGCTACAGAACTGCGAAGCATAAACCTAAATGGTAATCTGTTAATTTTCTTTTTTTTTTTCTTTTTCTTATTTTAAATTTCTAATGATGGAGTAAAGTACGATAGCGTTCTTTTCAGAACTATGAACCCGTATGTTAGCGGTAGCCTCTTAATTTAGGTTTTAATGTTTTGTTTTTCTAAATAATTATATATTTATTTTTATTTTAATGCAACTGATTATATTATGCATTTGAGTCTTAGTACCAACATTTCTTTGTTTTTGGTGATGGAAACATTAGAGCTCAATTCACTGTGGATTGTATATTTTCCTAGGATTTGGAGAAAGTGCAAGAATCCAAGCTTACAGTTTAAAGATATTATCTTCTTTTTATTGTGTTTTTTTATTTTGTTAATGAACCCACTAACAATAGTAGGTTCCAAACAAATAATCGTTGTTCCAAACAAATAATCAGTTTCATTTTGAAGTTTTTAATTTCTTAGCAATAGGAAGGCCGTGCTTGCAATCGCATAGAATGTGTTCCAGCATTTCAGTTTCTCTGGATTGCTGGAGTTTCTGTATTGATCAATTGCGATAAGTCCAAGCGTAAACGCATGCTTACCGAACAAACTAGTGAAACTGCTGACTGCTTAGATGTTTTATACAGAAATGACTCATCGCAGCTGTTTCTAACTATACTAGAGTCTGTTTGTGAATTCAAGAAGCTTTTAAATGATTTCATAGATTACATCGATTTTTAATACGTAACGTAATATTTTATTATATTTTAAACCAAAAATTTAAATTGTATTGCTGTTAATGACCTCATTTAAAACTCTATAAATAAATAATATTATTTTTAGAATAAATACTATAAATAATAATTAACTAATTAAAATAATATAATATTTATTGTTTGTAAAATGATTAGCTAAATATTAAGTTCAATTATTTAATTAATTTATCTACAATATTAAATGGCATCAAGTCGACATATAATTTTATTACAACAATTTAAATTTTAGTTAATCTTTAATTATGGCAATTATTCGAAAATAAAACAATTTAAAGAAATGTAGAAGATAAATATCACCTGAATTAGACTTACTCATCAGATATATTTAAAAAATTACTTTTGAATTTTTGAATGTTTATTGATAGTATGAAAAAATTTCGATTAAGACTCAAGTTATGGAAAAAGCGTCTTTTTCCAATTTATTTGGAAATTTATGTAGGTTTTTGAAAATTTAAATATATTTCTTAATAAATTTCAAATTTATTTTTTACTAGAATTTACTTTTCCTTGGAAACAGTTTTTGTATAAATGCATAATTTTAATTATATAGAATTAATTTTGATTTAAAAATCAAATGCGGTAAAAAAAATTTTTTAATACTATTATAAATGTGGTAATAAATCTTTAAGAGTAAGAAATTTAAAAGTGTGATTAAATAATTAATTGTATTTATTATTTAGGTGACAATTGACGTAAAGAGTGAAATTTAACTAGACTAAGAGCGAGTGCATAAATAAAAATGAAAATTGAAATTAAGAAGTATTTTTTTCCATTACACATCTTGGTAGAATTCTGTTGGCATTTTATACTTTTAGCATCTTCATATATTTTAACGTCTTCGTCTTTAAAGTTAGATTTACTTAGTTCTAAGAATATTGTGATATTCTCCAGATCCATTCTGTCCATTATGATTTATTCATCAGGTTTTACTTTGATATTGTTATGATACCATCGGATACTTTCTAGTTTATATTTCTAAACTTATTTCCAATTTTCTAGAATAGATACACCGATAGACTGATGTAATTTTGAAACTGAAGAATTCTGGTATCTACTGATTAGGATGGTTTATAGTGGCGGCCATAGGGGTACAATTTTTTTTTTAAAGATAACTAACTCTGACTTGCTATTGAGGTGTTTTGTAGTAAGTCGAATGATTTTACAATTGCAGTAAACTTGAGGAGTTTTCTATTACTGCAATTCGAGATATCTTTCAGAGTTAGTTGGGTAGTATGTTTCTCCTAGGATGACAACTCTACGTCTACCGAGTGACGAGTAGTAGGTGTTCCAAGGTTTTAGCTTGCCCCGGATCACTGTAGTTTCATTATTTATCACTTGCAATAAGTGAAACTCTAAACACATGCTTGTCGATTAATGTATGAAAAAAATTAAAGTATTATGTCGTCATGTATTAAATATTTCCCCTAAAAGTATGCAATTCAAGTAATTTTATTAATACCAATAAATATTTTCTTAATCAACATTTTAATACTAAGAATTCTTATAGCTATAGCTCTAATTCTAAATTAAATTATACAATTATATATTTAATTATAATAATCTAAATTAAATCGGTTATTGATAAGATTAAATATTTTTGTTTTTGGAGTGAAATTCAATTATTGAAATCTTGTCTTCAAAATTTTATATATAAAGACTTTGCAATCTAACAATCAGTCATTATTTTCAACATTTAGCAAAGTAAAGAAACGTGCTAGTAAAAAATTATAAATTTGTAAAAAAAATATTAATTATAAAAAGAATATTAACTAATATCAAAAATGATTCTAATTAAATCACAAATTGTATTAATAATATTCAGTTCAATTATAAATCAATTAATTTATAGTCAGCCAATTCAAAATTATCCAATAAATGGTGAAATAGAAATTATCAATAATAATGAAAATTTAAATACCATAAATTCACATATGAATTTGGGAGGAAGATATTTAAAAGGATATAAAATATATAATTTAGGTGCACGAATTACAGGTAAAAATGATTTTATTTAATTGAATATTGTTTATTTATAAATATATACATTTTTCTTGACTCTAAAAGGTGATAAATTAATTGCTGAAAAATCTGATAAACAAAGTTATCCATCAGCACAGGATGTTGGTATAACACTAACATATCCTGACAATAAATCAAAAATATGGAAAATAACATATGTTAATATTGTTGTGGAACAGACATCATCAGTTGGTAATGGTTATGTTGTTGATGGTGGCGTACAAGAAGAATTTATTGCAGTACGTGTTGAAGCAAATAAAACATTACATTTTTCATATTTGGCAACATTTTATGGATATTAATTTATTATTAATTATACAATTTAATTGAAACTGTCTGTGATGTTTTTTTTTTTAAAAAAAATTATATATATAAAATATATAAATTAATTTTAGATTCTTTTTTTATTATTATTAAAAATAAATTATAAAAATGTGAACAACAAAAGTGATTTTTAATCTTTTGGGAAACTCTTTTCGATAATTATTTATATTACAGTGGTGTTCCAATTATAAATGGGGGCCGTTTCAAAAAATATCATAGGGTTTGAGGACAAAAACGTAAAAAATAATTCTTTCCCATCTGCCTCTAAATATTACAAATATATATTGGTATTTTAGAAAAAAGAAAGTTTATTGAATGGTGTTCATTTCTGTTCCGAATATATTTTTTGATAATTTGAAAGTATTTCAGTAGATGCTATTCTCAATAGATTTTGAAAAGTGCTTATGTTTTGTATAAATACCCTAGCCATGATGTAAAAATTTTAATTTTATATACATTTTCTGATATTGGATCTAGTAAATAATATAATTCCATTTGGGACAGATAAAAATGATTGGGGGCCGTATATGGCCCGCGAGATGTACTTTCGAAAACCGCTAATTTATAACATAAAATAAATTGTTATTGTCATATAGTCAACAATAAATAAGAATTAGCACGTAATTTAAAATTTTAATCTAGCTATTAAATTTCTTGATGTGAAAAAAAGACTGGCATTTCAATATCTTGATAATTTAATTACGCATTTGGGATATATAATTATAATGCTTATTGTGGGACAAGAAAAGAATATCAGTTAATCTAATAATATGGATTTATTAAGATAAAATTTGTATTTATTTAACTTTCGGAAAAAAATTCGTTCTGGATGGAGAAATATATTAGTTTATTTATTTACTAAACAAGGTCATTTACAAATTTAAATATAGAAGATTCTAATGATAATTACATAATAAAAATTTTATAATAGCAAATAATATAAAAAAGCTGCAAGACCTTTAGAGTGTTTCATATCTCCCTTGTGATCCACCTACGATAGCTGACATATTTTGGTGTTTTTAAGATATTTTTACGTTTTGAAAGACCCTCAATCTATGACATCTAAATACCAAGCAAGTTATAAAACCCTTTATTATTTTTTTGTATAATAGTATTAGTAGCATTTTTATTTTTTACAATATAAACCACCAGCTCTAAAATAAATCGAGATACTTTATATAAATCGTGATGATTATATTCAATTTATAAATTCGAACTTCACATCTTTGTAAAATAGAAGGGGGCTGAAAATAAGACCCTGATTTTTATAGAAAAGATATAAAAATCATTAGTAAAAAACTTATTTCTTATTTTTGCATTCTAAGGCAGTGCTCTTTTATGTACAAACATTGGGGTATTTTCAGCGCTCCGTCAATGAAATTTGTAAGGGCTTAATTTAAAAGAAAAACCAATATATGGAGAATTTCATTCTTATACTATATACCCCCCCAATTTTCAGCTGGTTGATGGTATTATTCCAGGAACTATATTTTTGATAAAATCTCGAGGAAGTATGGAACAATTTTATCTAACAAAATTTTATTTTAAGTTTAACATTAAATGTACATTAGATGTAGGTTTCCACAAACACTTTTAATATCTTGTTACTGCTACGCAACGGGTTATCTTATTCAAATTTAAAGCAAGAAATTCAGAATTGCACTTCTATAAATGATGTTTTCAATGTGTGGAGGAATTCAATATTCAACAAATGGATTTAGAGGGATTATCCATTGAGAAATTCTGATAGAACTTTTAAATATTAGTTTCCATTAAATTATCCAGCGGAACCTTTAAAACTGTTTGTGGAACCTAAGGCTTTTAGAGACCCTCAAGAGTTCTAGATGAAAGATGAACGTAACTCTTTAAGTAAATTCTCAAAATCTGTGGATTCATATTAGTCAAATAGTGCGAAGAGAAGCAATTACGTTTCAATTCTGTCTATATGGTTCTGGAATTAAGGGCCAACATGGAGCATGAATATTCTAGAATAGGGTGGATTAAGACACAGAATAAGGATTAAGTAATCCATACATTATTATTTTTTTTCGCTCTTGTTTTGATAAAGCCTAGCAGAAATAATTTTTTAGCTTTAGAGATGATTGTGTCATAATGATTTTAAAAGTTTAATTAATCGTCTAAAAAGATTCTTAAATCAGTATTATGGAATATTACCAAAAACAGAGTGGTTAGCATAGTAAATGTATATAAGAAAATAATAATATCATTCAAAAAACTAAAACGATGTTGTTTATTTAAAAATCTTTTATGTAATAAGATATAATAACAGAGATCCTTCTTCTTCTAATACCTTAGGTTAAATTTGCCCAATGAATTTGTTAATCAGAGTGGCGCTATGAGCAGTATTGGAAGCTATACTGGTAACGTATTTTGTCATAGCGTCACTCTCAATGTGCACTTTGATCTGGTGGCTTGAATTCTGCATTATTCAGAATTTGCAACTCCAATTGGTTTGGATGGTTGTACAATCTGTTAAAGTAATTTCTACTTCTTGCTGATATTGTCTGCTTTACAAAAGAAATGTTGAGATCATTTCTTAATAAATCATTTTGCACATACCACTGCTCTTTTGTAATTGAACGTAATACTTTTGACTTCGACCCCTTATTTCTATGTTGGTATTGTTCCTGGTCCAGCATAATTTCGTACCATAGGTCTGTGATAGTTTACAGATTACGGATGTAATAATTTGGTGTTACTTTAGGACAATTTTATTTCTGTTAGTATAAATGTGATGTGCACAGATTTTCCTTCATTAGCCACTCTTCTATTCTTGCCAGGAATTTTTGAAAAACATAATATATTTATCTGCAAATGAAAATTCATTTAAATGAAATATATATACTTTCCTCTACATTGCTCCCTACACCAACAACTATCGACTTACATTTTTAAATGATGTCAAATCAACAACATGCCCTCGAGTGTTTACTATAATACAACACTAATCCATACCCTCATATGCAAAAATTTGTCAATTCAATTAACATTTAATTGAATTTAAAAAAATAAAATTACTAAAATAATTCAATTTCAATTGATAAACCCCTGCAGAGACCATATAAAAATAGATAACTAAATTTTGTTGGTAAATTTACAAATTAATCTCCAGATAAACAAAACTTTTCCTTTATTTTGTTATATTACCTTCACTAATTAAATACTATAAATACTTACGTTAATTTGTAAATGATTTAGTTATAAATTAATTTCCAAAATTGGTTAATATAATTAAAATAAAAAATAAAAAAATGTTCCGTATAATAATTTGCTGTTCATTAATATTAGTTGCATCATTGGCAATTGCTGAAACTGATATTCATGAATTTGAAGATTCTAAAATAAATAGTAAATTTATGATAGTTGATGATATTGCTAAGGCCCATGCTAAATTTCCTGATGCAACATTTTCTCGTATGAATAAAGTTTCTGATAATCAAAAAGGATCTATTGTTTATACGTTAGGACGTCGTGTAAATAGTAATTTTATAAAAAATTAAATAAGTTATCATTTTGAATTTATAATTTTCCACAAAAAAAAAAAAAATAGGTGATAAAATTGTAGCAACTGATAGTGATAGCGGTGAATGGGCTACAGCTAAGGATATTCAATTATTAATACAGTATCCACAATCTGGACGTGGTGCTGTTGTATCATATCTTGTTGTATTAGTTGATCAAAGTTCAAATGTTGGTGATGGTTATGTTGTTTCTGGTGGTATTGGTCAAAGACAAATTGGATTTATCATTGAAGCAAAAACCACAACATTTATGAATTATGATGCATTTATTTACGGTCGACCATAAATTTATTATATTGAGAAAATAATTTAAATTATATATAAAAATGACAATAATAATTTATTTATTCATATATAATTTTGTAATAATATCGTAATATTAATATTAAAATAAAATTTTGCATATATTTAGGCTGCAAATTAAAATAATTAGTACTCTACAATTTTATTGATTAAAAAAAAATTAATTAACTGAGGAAATGGAAATAAAATAATTGATTCTAAAAATAAATTGAGAATTAATATACAGTTCATTCAAATAACTCAGTCCTAGAATGTTGGAATAGAAAATTAACCTTTAATTTTACAAATATTTTAAAAATGAAAACTTTTTTGTTAATATGTTTTAATTATTCTGAATATAATTTTAATTACTTCTAAATATATTCCTAATAAAAATGTACGACCTTATCATTTTTCTCCTCTGACTATTGGTTTTAACACTAAACAGAAACTGTGAAAATTACTGCCAAAAATCGTGCAAATTACTTTATGCAATTTTAAAATATAAAAATTATATCTAAATGGTAATAAGATTAAGTTTTCCCTAGTAACTATTCTTTGGGTACCAGATATAGAGTTCGGACAGTAATTTTTATTTCTAAGTATTCTAATCCAGTGATAAGATACTTAGAAATATAAAGCATTATTTACGAGCCAACATTTCCTCCAATTCTTTGAATATCCGACCGGGAATTTGGCGGGCTTAGCAGTTTATTGAAGTGCTTGTAAAAAGAATATGGTTTAGAAATAATTGTGTATGATAAAAAAACATATTTTTCACTTTATCAACGTATTTTACTTATTCTATTAAAAACACTTTAAAACCAGATATAAACCAAAACTAAAAGCGAACACAGTTTTGAAATAATCATTTTTAAAAATCGCTTTTGAAACAAACTATTAACCAATCCATTTCGAGTTTGCTTTCGGTTCTATAAAATGTAAAAAAAAATCACAAACTGTCAGTTTTTATACAGATTTTGGAAAGCACTTATGTATTTCATTATTTTATTTTGTTATTTACTTATTAATTACAATTTAAATTTGAATAAAAATAAATTAAATATTTTTTCATAATTGATATTAGTATTTTTAAAAAATATCTGGAATCAAATATTTAAGATTTTGTAAACCAAAAACCAAACTAAAAGTTAAACTTGCCAAACCAAGTACTTCCATCTCTGCTTTAAACTTTACTATAAATTCCAGTTAGGAAAAACTGATTCTTTTTTATAAGTTGAACAAAATCAAATTAGTCATTTTTTAATTTTATGCAATTTACTTAGTTATAACAGTTTGTAAGTCAATGATATACTAATGAAATGACCTTACTATTACTATACTAAGAACAAAATAAAAAAAAATCATGGTAAGGGCGAAATGTAAGGGTGAAAAAAAAAATAAAAAAAAAAAATTTGATTTCGGATATTGTAGAAAACTCTCTATAACATTATTTAAATTGGCTAATTTATTCTGAACTACCAATTTTATGCAAATCCGTTTCATGTTAACATTCGTAAAAATTTCATTCACATTTTTGTCAATTTCAACTAGTTTTGGTTAGCTAAAGTGTTTAAATTAAATAATTTGCTTTTAAACTTTTAGATATATGAATGAACAAATAAGTTTTTTTTTGTTTAAAACCTTAAGTAATTTGCTAACATGGATATGGATTACATTGTAATATAATCAGTAATATTTCGTATCGAACTATACTTAATATGATACGATTAAAATAATCTGCAATTTCCGTTCCAAATAATCAAATCGAGATAACAATTTCTTATTTACGTAATTATTTTTAGAAAAACACATTAAAAGTTATTAATTTAAAAACCATAAATATATTTGAATTATACAGAGTGATTTTCTGCAAAATTTACTTTAAGGCAAATATTTTAAAGCAATTCTTAAAATAATTAAATTAATTAATTACATATAATAATATTGTTCAATTAAAATTTAGTAATTTAAATCCTCTTAATCGATATGTCAATTCTTCTTGAAAACTTTCTTATCATAATTGGTTTTTCTTATCAATTAAATTTTATTTCGAGTACTCTTCATTTTCCTATAAATATCTGAAATTTTACTTCAATATTTATCAGTTTTTATCCAGACTTCTTTAAAAAACCAATTTTTTCAATTTAAGTGCTTGTAAAAAGAGATTTCTTTATATTTTCAAAATGTTTCGTATTATGATCTGTTTAATTCTAACTGTTGGTGTATTATCAGCTCCACCAGCTATTGATATGTTAAAAACCGATACGGATTTGAATGGAAATATCGTTATTGTTAAAGATTTAGATGAAGCACGTCTGTTCTATCCAGGTGCTCAATTCGCTCAAATGGAAAGAAATGAAAATACTAAAGGTGTAATTCGGTATACATTAGGAAATCGTCTTAATGGTCAGTTTTACTAAAATTCAGTTATTTAAATATTATTTTTAATAATATATATTTAATTAAATTCTTATAGGTGATCGTCTTGTTGCTCAAGGCAATGATAATAAACAATGGTCTCAACCACAAAACGTTCAAATATTATTACAATATCCAAATTCTGGTACTGGTGCTGTTGTAACATATATTGAAGTAGCTGTTGATCAGAGTTCAAATGTTGGTCAAGGATATATTGTTTCAGGTGGTATTGGACAACGTAAAATTGCTGTAGTAATTGAAGCTAAAAGTACACTTTGGTGTCGTTGGGCAGCTGTTATTTATGGATTATAAATAATTTTCCAAAGATTTCCAAAAAAAAAAAGAATATTAATATAATTTTTTTTTAATAATTTTTGGAAATAAATATAAATGTTAAAAAAGTAAATTCTATTTCAATTGATCAAAATTGTGACTTTTTAATTTTTCATGTATTTCATTTAAAAAGTGAATATTAATTTTATATTTATCAAATTACTTTAGACTTAAGCCTTCCCTAAAATCTTCAAATTAGCACTATCATAACTGGGATCGAGTAGATCCCAATTGTTTTACTCGATCCAAATTGTTTTAAAAATCGTCTGTCTATATTTTAGTTCGCGATTCATCTCTTGAGGGACATTTTGTCATTCTTTTGGTCGATCGGTTATACTCTCTGTGCGGATAATATGACCAGCCAATTGCTATTTTAATGATTTTTTTGATATTACATTTCGGAATTTGGTACTCTGTCTTATACTTTCATTGATCACTCGTTGTCTTTTATAATATAAACATTCAAAAGTAATATTTCCATAGCTTTCTGATTTACTTGTAACTTGTAATACTTTATAGATACTAAAATATTATCATTTAAATTTACAAAAATCTCCAAAATACTCGTAATTATTAGAAATTAATATAAATTTTTGATTTGTTTTTATTCTTTTTCTTTATTTATTTACAATTTGTTATAATGTAATGACGTTCACTTTAATGACATATTATACGTCATTAGAGCATATTTACCTCAAAACTTAAAACCGAAGTTATAATACAACAATTAATAACCGGAGACTTGTTTTTTTCTCTTAGTCATATAGTCCGCAAATTATTATTAAAATATGCATAAATTGTACATACATAAATACATATGAATGTTGAATGACAATGTCAAGGGCAAGTAGCCGATTTGTGTCAGAGAGAAGACAAACCTTGATACTTCACATTTATAGCTTCTAAAAATTAGCGGCTATAAATTAGTAAATAAGAAGATGTTAAATATAAATTAAATACCAAAATAAAAGTTACCAATAGCAAATTATTAAACATTTTGTGGAAATATGAGCTGAATTCATTTTTATTTACATTCTTGAATATATTCATGTGTCAAAATGTCTAATATAGTTTGTTATTAATTGTTAATAATTAGTATCAAGTTTCGAAATAGAAAGGTCGTCAGCGAAGCATTTATAATGACCGGCATTATGTCACAGGTCTGATTCCAGGCATGTAATAATAATTGCACTTTTGTGATTTCAGTAGTAAAAAAACATTAACTGTTGACATATTGCATGTTATGCAAGTTATTAAAAATAGAAAAACTCATGGATTGAAATCCATATAAAACTAGTAGAGGTAAAATTTGAAATTCTGAAATTTTATCTGGACGCTAATCATTATGTTTTTCGGTATAGTTTTTGTAGTGCAGTTTACTATGTAATAGTTCATTAAGTGCTAAGTAATAAGTTACATTAACTTTAGGAACTTGTATATATCAGAGTAGGTTATAAGAAATTAAACACTTAAATAGATATAAAAAGTTATATTACGAATCAAAACTAATCGATTATTTCGACATTATAATTATAATTTTTGATGTATCTGCTTATGACATAATTTAAATACTTCTACATGTAATATTTAATACATGTGTATAAATCAAATTAAAGATGAAGAGAATAACAAATTCTAAATTTATCAAAATATGATACCAAGAATTAGTTGGTAAAAATATTCGATTCTGATCGGTCAAGAAAAATATTATAATTTATATAATTTCGCGTAAAAATAAGATATTAATAAAATACCGATTATGATTAATAAAATTAAAGATATTTAATTTAATATATTTATTAATAAATAATAATTAATTATAATAAAAAGTCAAATTATATAATATAAGTTTAAAATATCAAATTTCATTTAATGTGAATTATTTGATTATAAGTTTAAGTTAGAGAAAGAAAACATTAAAGTAAAATATTTTAAAATTACTTTTTAAAAAAGTTTTTGAATAATTTATAGATTCGTCTAGATATTTATTTTATTAAATAACAATAAAATTTATTAGTAAGAAACTTGATTCTTGAAGTCTCTTTTAAAAAAGTATTAATAATTTTATTTTGAAAATTCTGGTTCATTAAGTTCTGTTCGTATTTTGGCTAATCTAAATTAATTTTTCGTTTTGGCAATAAAAACATTCTATATATACCAGTTTACTATTACTGTTTTAAATAGCTTCTTAAAAACGTTTTAGTCATCATAATGTTGACCTTCGAGAAAATTTTAGTTATAGTGACGGTGATTATTGTTACATTTGCCGGAAATATATTTGCAATTCGTGGTAAGTCATGTAAGTGTTGTTTTTATGGTTATTTTGAGTTTCTTTGAATCATTGGATGATATTGGATATGATCAATGTGGTAACGAAATTCCGATATCTGTAGATAGACTGTATTATGACAATATTTCATTAATTGTATAAAATTTAATTACTAAATTACTTAAATTAGTATAAAAATTTAAATTGTATTTTTAATATCATATTTAATATGTTTTTATAGAAGGAAGTACTTGCAGTTTTCCTGGTGGTAAAATAGGTGTTTGTACAAAATTACCAGAATGTCAATTAATTGATAATGGTTTAAAAGCTAATACAATATCTGCTAAAAATATTGTACACTGTTCATTTATTGGAAATACAATAGTTATATGTTGTCCAGATCGAGTACCAACAAATATAATGAAACCAACAAGAAAATATCCCCATTCACAAGGAGGAATTGTATTTCTGTAAATATTTTCAAATTTATTATTATTTTTGTATATTTATTTCATTACTAACATATTCCGAAAATTTTCATTATTTTATTTACACTAACTAAATTACATCATTCTCAATATATATTTATAATTTACAACTTATTTCTGTTTAACACATCAATACGACCTTCTTCCTCCCTTATTTTTATAGTGGTAATGTGAACCGAAAAGATAGATTAAATTTATCAAATGCTATAACAACAACTCGAAAACCAAAAGTTTTATTTACTGTTGAAAATATCACAATAACTGATGATTTTGAATATATTGATTTAACACAACTATTAAAAAAACGTGATAAAAAATTAGAATCATCATCTATTTCACCATTATCATTACAAAATCATCAAAATCATCCATTATTTATGTCAACTTCATCAATGCCACCAGCGCAATTAATTGGACAATTGGTTTTAGAACAAACATTATCACCAAATACAATAAATTTGAATAAAAATATAGAAAATATTAACCATTTTAATCGTAGACCATCAACTACAAAAACAGCTGATTCATTAGTTAATTGGAATCAAGGAAATAATAATAATAATTTTGAGTCAAATCACAGGAATGAGAAAATTAGAGAACGAGAATCACAATCATACGAACAAAATTTAGATTATCAAAGAAGATATGAAAACACTACAACTCCAAAAAGTATAATTGATGATCCGTGGGCACCATTTGAGTACCGAGATACAACACCAGTTTCATTTCCAACTGCCAACACATTTGGAACACAACAAAATCAACACAATTTTAATCAGCTAAATACTAATCAAGATTTTCATTCAATAAGAACAACAAAAAGATCGAGTAGAGACGAAGCATTATACTTAAATAATAATAATTATCATCTTGATCCTTAGATGAAAGATGCTCTTAACTATGATAGAAATCAAGAACGAACCAATAATTTAAATTCTGATCCAAATCATTGAACATGGCATACAACTACAACAACTTAAAGATCATTTTTTAATTCATGGTCAAATTAAAATTCTGTTCATGGAAATCGTTCACCTTCTTCCACAAATTTAAATAATTTTACTTTTCATCCAAATAATGATTTTGGAACCACTAATCCTTACTATTACTACTACCTCTACAAAGTATTCTCTATTTCCGTGGAATTTAAAGAACACTTCAGCAACTACTCATAATTATTTTCTTGATAATAACAGACCTGTTGGGTGCTAATATTACTAACAGGTGCTAAGATTACTTTTTTATTATTCAATTTTATAATTATTTCTTGTTTATTATATGTTTAATTTTAATTTGTTTTAAAATGTTTGCAATTTAAGTGATTCAGATTATGATGATGATAATTTTAATATACTAGTACGAGGTAGTACGAGAAAAGCTGTAAGAGGTAAATTACAGAATATTTACAGTAGTACAGAGAAATAGGTACTACAATTTTATATTGTTTATTTTTAGAATGTGAAAATTATAAAGCGAATTTAGGACCAAGAATTGACTTTCATATTATTGATGGTGAACCAACAAAGCCTGGTGAATTTCCACATATGGCTGGTTTAGGCTATCGTGAATTTGACACTGATGAATATACATGGGATTGTGGTGGTTCACTAATATCAAATCGATTTATTTTAACAGCAGCGCATTGTGTTGATAATGCAAAACGTCAACCGAAATTAATACGTTTAGGTAAAACAACTGTTCGGAATAATGATGATGGTGCAGAAGCTGTCGATGTACAAATTAAAGTAAAATTGTCATTTTTCA
The DNA here is from genome assembly GCA_963920725.1 of Rhamphomyia laevipes. Classification (NCBI taxonomy): domain Eukaryota; kingdom Metazoa; phylum Arthropoda; class Insecta; order Diptera; family Empididae; genus Rhamphomyia; species Rhamphomyia laevipes. Next base: position 42,060,154 of record OY987256.1, read on the forward strand.
GCAAATAAAAAATATTAATAATCACATTAAATAATTTATAAATTTAGAAAATATCTATTCATCCGGAGTATCGATCATTTGCAAAATATAATGATATCGCATTAATAGAAATGACAAAACCTGTTAAATTCAATAATGAAGTTGGACCAGCATGTTTATATACTAATAAAGATGATTTAAGTGATTCAGAAATATTGGTTGCTATTGGATGGGGTGTTAATGATGTAAACAGTAAGATTTATCAATATTATATTTTTATTCCTGTTAAATTAATTTTTTTTATGGTGTACAGAACGAACTAACTCAAATTTCCTATTAAAAGCAAACTTAACTAGTAATCCATTAAGTAATTGTAATCAATCATATTTTGATTATGGTGCTACAAGACAATTTCCAGCTGGATTGGATTCAGGTCAAATGTGTGCATATGATAAATCATTTAATAAAGATTCATGTCAAGGTGATTCTGGTAGTCCATTACAATTACTTGATGATGCACTACATTTATCAACAATTGTTGGATTAACATCATTTGGTGTTGTTGGCTGTGCATCAGAAATACCATCTGTTTATACAAGAGTTGCATTCTATTTAGATTGGATTGAATCAATTATTTGGCCATAAAATTAAAGAAATGTTTTAATTAATAATATAAAATCGACTGTGAATCATTTATATAATTTTATAATACAACATTTTTTTAGAATTTATTGTTATAATTGAAATTAATGTATTTATTAAAATATTATTTAAGATTTAATAAGCTATACTTAATCCAATACGATTGAAATAATCTGCAATTTCCGTTCAAATGTTAAATCGTAATTATTTAGAAAAGAGCATTAAAAATTAGTCCATAATTTACTTTATTTGTTGGGCAAATATTTTAAGTCATTTCATAAAAAAGTAAAATTAATTAATTATATCTGTAATAAGTTTTAAATCATGTTGGTCAATTAAAATTCAGTATTTTAAATTGTTTTAATCGATATCTTTAACTTAAAATTAGGTAATATAATATAACTATAAATAATATTAAAAAAAAAAAAAAATTCTAGAAATTAAGATTAGATTTTAAGGATACATTATATAATGAAAATGAAAACTTATTAGCTTCACCTAAATAAGGTAAATTTTTGTCAAGAACTAATATTATATAAAATTTATTACAAATGCTATTACACATTCAAAAATTATTGTTTTAATGTTTGTACTATTTACTAATTGAGACAACTAAATGACTTTCAGAACCAACTCGAATCTATCAAAGTAATCTTGATGGTAAGAAGACCAAACTCAGCTTGAATATTGTTAATTTTAACATAACAAGTTAGGTATATATAGATTGAAGGATAATGATACCGAAATTCTTTAGATCTAACTCTTATCGAAACCTAACATTGAAATTGGTTTGCCTGTTATTGCATCAACATGGTGTTTGAATGTTACTTTGGTATCAAAGTGTACATCTAGATCCTTATCCTTACTCAGTAACTCTTTTCCTTACTGTATTACAAAAAGTATAATTGCCAGATCGGTTACCCAGTCAGCTCGATCAAAAGACTGTTTAAACTATGGTTAGTAGAACAAAACACGTTAGAATGGGTTGAGCTGAACAGTTGTTTTCACACAAACCCCAACGCTAAACATTCAAGAAGTATTCTGAATATGAACAAACCCATGCTCAGATTGTACACAGGAACTGTCACGGGGCATTTACTATTACGTAAACATGCCGGGCGACTCAGACTGACAACTGAAACCGCTTGTAGAGGCTGTTTTGAAGATAATGAGACAATTGAGCATCTTTTATGTCATTGTCCTTATCTGTGCAATAAAAGATTAAAATTTTTCGGATCTTATTTTGTAGGAAATTTAACAGAATTAAGCAGTGAAAAACCTAGGAATAAGAAAACATTCCTCTTCATTATATTTACTAAGCTACATCAGGTAAGTTAAAATCACCACAAACTATTATTTCATAAAATAAATTACTTAAGGATGAAATATAGACAGATAGCATATAAATCTATTGTGTGCATTTGGAGGAATATAGCAAAGAAATCATTAAATTTTGAAAGCATTACTTTTGTAACAATAAAGTTAATTTTAATGACGATCATTACACCAGTTCCTGTTGGTATAATCCAGTTAAAATCAGCTATAGTTGAATTGTATTAAAAAAAAAACGAAAATTATAGATCAAATAACTTTAAGCTCTAAGGAAGCTAAGGAATTAATTCCGGGATGTAACTGTAACTAATATATAGTGTCGTTGGGCAGCTCGTATTTATGGATTATAAATAATTGTGTTATGTTTGGAAATAATTGTTTGGAAATAAATATAAAAGTTAAAAGTTAAGTAAATTGTTTTTTAATTTGCTTATAATTAGGATTTTTTTTCGATTTTAAACTTCTCTAGAAACTATAAATTAATTTTTCTTTTTTCTTACCAATTCGGATTAAACTTTTTTTCAGAAAAATATGTACTTTTTTCACCTTTATAATTTGATTGAAAAACTAGTCATGCGGTTAGGAAGTTCTTCCCCGTGTAAAATTGTAAGAATAATTGTCAACAATAATTAATATGATTAATTAATTTATAAAAAAAAAACATATTTTGAGAGTTTTATTTCTAAAAAACAACAACTAAATAACTTAATATCCAGTAAAGTTTAATATGTACTAAAGTTATTAATTATTATTAAAAGCTTGTTTTCCCCATTTCAAAATTAGTTCTAAAATTTAATATTTAATATAATTAATGTATTTTTAATTTTAAAAGTTAATATTGATTTTATATTTAGCAAATTTACCTAATTACCTTGGCCATATACCTTCTTCGAAATAGTCTAACTAATTCTATCGGTTCGCGCTACCATTTGTTTTTAAAAGGTTTTAAATCATCTTGATATCTTTTGGTTTGACGTCCAATATTTCGTAATCCATCCACGAATGTTTTACGAAATTGGTTCTCTGTCTTATTATTTCGTTGATTAATCGTTGTCTTTTAGAAATTTCAGAAGTTAGCTTTCCATAGCTTTCTGATTGACCTGTAATACTTTATAGATACTTAAATATTTTTATTTAAATTTTACAAAAATATCCAGAATACTCGTAATTATTAGAAATTAATATAAATTTTTGATTACTCTTTACTCTTTACTCTTTTTCTTTATTTATTTACAATTTGTTATAATGTAATGACGTCACTCGAATAACATATTGTACGTCATCAGAGCATATTTACCTTAAAACCGAAATAATAATACAACAATTAATAAGCGCAGACTGGTTTTTTTTTCATATTCGTATAGTCCGCAAATTATTATTTAAATATGTATAAATTGTACATATATAAATACATATGACAATGTCAAAGGCAAGTAGCCGATTTTTAACAAAGAGAAGTATAACTTTGTATCACATTTATAGCTTCTAAAAAATAGCTGCTATAAATGTGTAAATAAGAAGATGTTAAATGTAAATCAAATACCAAATAATTAAAAATCGAAATTCCAGTAGCAAATACTATATTCAAGTGTCAAAATGTCTAATATTTTGTTATTAATTGTTAATAATTAGTATTAAGTTTCGAAATAGAACGGTCGTCAGCGAAGTATTTATAATGTACGGCGTTATGTCATAGGTCTGATTCCAGGCATGTAATAATAATTACACATTTGTGATGTTAGGAAGATGAAAAATGTTAATTGTTGACATATCATATGACAAAAACAAATTTCTCAATGTCAGCAAAAAAAAAAATCATTTAGTTTGGCAATTAATAGTTATTTTAAATAAAAAAACTCGTGGATTGGAAATATTAAATCTTGTATTCACTATAGTTACATCTATTAGATGAGTTACATTGATTTGATAACTTGCGCATATTATTTATCTGCCTATGACATAATATAACTACTTATTTATACATACATATTTTTATATATATATATAAAATAGTATGTATATATATATATAATAATTAATACATGTGTATAAATATAATTAAAGATGATACCAAGAAAACAACAAATTCTCAATCTTTAAAATAATTTTGAATCAGTTGGTGAAAATATTCGATTCTGATCGGTCAAACTTTTTAAATACATCAAGAAAAATATTATAATTTAAATAATTTCGCGTAAAAATAAAATATTAATAAAATACCGATTATGATTAATAAAATTAAAGATAGTTAATTTAATATATTTATTAATAAATAATAATTAATTATAATAAAAAGTCAAATTATATAATATAAGTTTAAAATATCAAATTTCATTTAATGTGAATTATTTGATTATAAGTTTAAGTTAGAGAAAGAAAACATTAAAGTAAAATATTTTAAAATTACTTTTTAAAAAAGTTTTTGAATAATTTATAGATTCGTCTAGATATTTATTTTATTAAATAACAATAAAATTTATTAGTAAGAAACTTGATTCTTGAAGTCCCTTTTAAAAAAGTATTAATAATTTTATTTTGAAAATTCTGGTTCATTAAGTTCTGTTTGTATTTTGGCTAATCTAAATTAATTTTTCGTTTTGGCAATAAAAACATTCTATATACCAGTTTACTATTACTGTTTTAAATAGCTTCTTAAAAACGTTTTAGTCATCATAATGTTGACCTTCGAGAAAATTTTAGTTATAGTGACGATGATTATTGTTGCATTTGGCGGAAATATAATTGCCATTGATGGTAAGTCATTTTGGTGTTTTTTTATGCTTTTTTTGTGTTTCTTTAGTCATTGAAGGATATTGGATATGGTCAAGTTTGAAAGTATTAATTATATAAAATGTGGTAACGAAATTCCGATTTCTATACACAAACATAGTATGTATTATGAAATTTTCAATGCCATTGAACTTATAATTTTGGGTTTTTTGGTTAAAAACACTAATTAATATTTTATCATTATTTTGTAATTTTCATATTACTGAATGGTAATTCTTTAAAATGAAAATAAAAAAAATGGGAAATTTTGTTAATATATTTTGCTTTGAAATCATACAGGGAGGAAATCTTATTTTTTTATAGGTCAACAAAAATATTAATTTTAACATTAAATTCATGTCAAGTACAATACATACTAAATTTAATATAAACAAATTATACATATTTACAATACTATTTATATTTAAATTGATAAATTTTGAATAGTTCAAAAGTTTAAAATTGATATAATTTCATATAGTAAATTTATTATTGGTGATTGAATAAAATTTATTCGCAATATAAACAACATTTTCAGTTAATATAATTACATATAGCAAAATTTTTAAACATTTTGTTTTATAACTTTAATTGTGAAAATATTTCATTTTAATATAGCGCCAGTTTTGTATATTTTCATTCGGTGCACTTTACAAACTTTTCAAATATTTTCACCCGGTCCACTTTACTGTACAAAAAAGTTTGATTTACCTTTTCTTAAAGTCTTAATTTAGTTCTATATGAACTCATGTTCATAATACAGAAAAACTTTATGATATTAATGTAATTTAATAATGTTGGCTTCAATCAACTTAAAACTAGAATATTTTAATTTTTTTCAGTAATTTATCTATCTAAAAAAAGTTCACGGGCTTCTAGTAGTTTAATTAATATAAACAGTTTTATAAAACCATCTTTTTTATAAGTATGTATAAAAAAAATCATATTCTTTATAAGTAAATTTCTATTGCTCACTCATTAGTGACTGAAATGTCAAATCCAAATCCAACAAATAAAATTTTTTTAAGAGGCAATCAAAAAATTTCCCTACTTTTAAATCATACAAAATTAATATTTGCGGTTACATTCATAGTCATAAACATATTACAGGGTGGGCCAACAGCTATGTTCTATCATATTTTCTATTACTTTTGGCCCACCCTGTATAAATGATATGATTTCGATAATCGATATGACGACACATGAAAAAGCTTTAATGAGATCTTTTAACAATTTTGATTATGCAATTTAGAAAAATTGAACAAAATTTATGATATTTTTTTTTATTTTGGCGTTCTATCTGCTCCTATGGAAGCAGCAAGCAGAAGCACTGGCCCTAATTATATGTTTTATGATTTTATGAAAATTAATTACTGAATAACAAAAATTATTATAAAAATGTGAATTGTAAATATTGAAATCATATTTAATATGTTTTTACAGAAGGAAGTACTTGCAGTTTTCCAGGTGGTAAATTAGGTGTTTGTACAAAATTACCAGAATGTAAATCAATTGATAATGGTTTAAAAGCTAATACAATATCTGCTAAAAATATTGTACACTGTTCATTTATTGGAAATACAATAGTTATATGTTGTCCAGATCGAGTACCATCAAATATAATGAAGCCAACAAGACAATATCCCCATTCACAAGGAGGAATTGTATTTCTGTAAATATTTTCAAATTTATTATTATTTTTGTATATTTATTTCATTACTAACATATTCAGAAAATTTTCATTATTTTATTTACACTAACTAAATTACATCATTCTCAATATATATTTATAATTTTCAACTTATTTCTGTTTAACACATCAATACGACCTTCTTCCTCCCTTATTTTTATAGTGGTAATGTGAACCGAAAAGATAGATTAAATTTATCAAATGCTATAACAACAACTCGAAAACCAAAAGTTTTATTTACTGTTAAAAATATCACAATAACTGATGATTTTGAATATATTGATTTAACACAACTATTAAAAAAACGTGATAGAAAGTTAGAATCATCATCTATTTCACCATCATCATTACAAAATCATCAAAATCATCCATTATTTATGTCAACTTCATCAATGCCACCAGCGCAATTAATTGGACAATTGGTTTTAGAACAAACATTATCACCAAATACAATAAATTTGAATAAAAATATAGAAAATATTAACCATTTTAATCGTAGACCATCAACTACAACAACAGCTGATTCATTAATTAATTGGAACCAAGGAAATAATAATAATAATTTTGACTCAAATCACAGAAATGAGAAAATTAGAGAACGAGAATCACAATCAAACGAACAAAATTTAGATTATCAAAAAAGATATGAAACCACTACAACTCCAAAAAGTATAATTGATGATCCGTGGGCACCATTTGAGTACCGAGATACAACACCAGTTTCATTTACAACTGCCAACACATTTGGAACACAACAAAATCAACACAATTTTAATCAGCTAAATACTAATCAAGATTTTCATTCAATAAGAACAACAAAAAGATCGAGTAGAGACGAAGCATTAGACTTAAATAATAATAATAATCATCTTGATCCTTGGATGAAAGATGCTCTTAACTCTGATAGTTCAACGACAACCCAGAGATCAAGAGAATTTTTTAGAGAAGAAATTCCATTTCAAGGTAGTGGTAAAAGTTCAGTTTCATTTCCAACTTCCAACACATTTGGCACACCACAAAATCAACATAATTTTAATCAGCTAAATACTAATCAAGATTATCATTCAACAAGAGCAACAACAAGATCGAGTAGACACGAAGAATTAAACTTAAATAATAATAATAATCATCTTGATCCTTGGATGAAAGATGCTCTTAACTCTGATAGTTCAACGACAACTAAAAGATCAAGAGAATCTTTTAGAGAAGGTATTCCATTTCAAGGTAGTGGTAAAAGTTCAGTTTCATTTCCGAATTCCAACACATTTGGAACACATCAAAATCAACATAATCTGAATCAGCTAAATACTAATCAAGATTATCATTCAACAAGTACTACAACAAGTTCGAGTAGACACGAAGAATTAAACTTAAATAATAATAATAATCATCTTGATCCTTGGATGAAAGATGCTCTTAATTCTGACAGTTCAACGACAACTCAAAGACCAAGAGAATTTTCTAGAGAAGGAATTCCATTTCCGGGTAGTGGTAAAAGTTCAGTTTCATTTCCAACTTCCAACACATTTGGCACACCACAAAATCAACATAATCTGAATCAACTGAATAACCAAGATTTTCATTCAACAAGAACAACAAGAAGTTCGAGTAGACACGAAGAATTAAATTTAAATAATAATAATAATCATCTTGATCCTTGGATAAAAGATGCTCTTAACTCTGATAGAAATCAAGAACAAAACAATAATTTAAATTATGATCCAAATCATTGGACATGGCACACAACTACAACAACTGAAAGACCAGTTTTTAATTCATGGTCAAATCAAAATTCTGTTCATGGAAATCGTTCACCTTCTTCCACAAATTTAAATAATTTTACTTTTCATCCAAATAATAATTTTGGAACTTCTAATCCTTCTATTTCTACTACCTCTACAAACTCTTGGAATCTAAAGCAAACTTCTACAACTACTGTTAATCCTTTTCTTGAAAATAACAGACCTGCTTGGGGGTCTAACAGGTGCTAAGATTACTTTTGTATTTTTCAATTTTATAATTATTTCTCTTTTATTAAATTTTTAATTTTAATTTATTTGAAAATATTTGCACTTTTAGTGAATCAGATGATAATTTTAATATACCATCTTCAAGTAGAGGTAGTACGAGAAAAGCTGTAAGAGGTAAATTACAGAATATTTACAGTAGTACAGAGAAATAGGTACTACAATTTTATATTGTTTATTTTTAGAATGTGAAAATTATAAAGCGGATTTAGGACCAAGAATTGACTTTCATATTATTGATGGTGAACCAACAAAGCCTGGTGAATTTCCACATATGGCTGGTTTAGGCTATCGTGAATTTGACACTGATGAATATACATGGGATTGTGGTGGTTCATTAATATCAAATCGATTTATTTTAACAGCAGCACATTGTGTAGATAATCCAAAACGTCAACCGAAATTAATACGCTTAGGTAAAACAACTGTTCGGAATAATGATGATGGTGCAGAAGCTGTTGATGTACAAATTAAAGTAAAATTGTCATTTTTCAGCAAATAAAAAATATTATTAATCACATTAAATAATTTATAACTTCAGAAAATATCTATTCATCCGGAGTATCGATCATTTGCAAAATATAATGATATCGCATTAATAGAAATGACAAAACCTGTTAAATTCAATAATGAAGTTGGACCAGCATGTTTATATACTAATAAAGATGATTTAAATGATTCAGATATATTGGTTGCTACTGGTTGGGGTGTTAATGATGTAGACAGTAAGATTTATCAATATTAATATTTTATTCCTGTTAAATTAATTTTTTTTTTATGGTGTATAGAACGAACTAATTCAAATTTCCTGTTAAAAGTAAATTTAACTAGTAATCCATTAAATAATTGTAATCAATCATATTTTGATTATGGATTTACGCGACAATATGCAGCTGGATTGGTTTCAGGTCAAATGTGTGCATATGATAAAAGATTTGATAAAGATTCATGTCAAGGCGATTCTGGTGGTCCATTACAATTAGTTAATGATTCAATTCATTTATCAACAATAGTTGGATTAACATCATTTGGTATTGGTTGTGCATCAGCAATACCATCTGTTTATACAAGAGTGGCATTCTATTTAGATTGGATTGAATTAATTGTTTGGCCATAAATTATTTTTTTTAATACAACAAAAATCGACTGTGAATCATTTATTATATTATATATTTTTATATTACAAGTTTTTTTAGAATGGATTGTTATAACTGAAATTATTTTTTTAATAAAATATTATATTTAAGATTTTATAAATTGAAAATATTTTGTATTCTTTAAATTTACTCAGGTTTAAGCACATATATTTAGTGAATATAATATTCTATTATGGCATTATGACACTTGCTTTTTTCAAGCTAATCATCCGTCTTTCTATGAACTTAGAAAGAGAGAAAAAAAATCATAGAAAAATTATACTGGAGTTAGTGATGCACTATAGAACTATTTATCAAAACTTTATCGTAAGTAAAAGCTGCAAATTTGTTTCCAACTACGGTTTTATCGTAAATTTAACGCGACAAAAAAGAAAAATAATCCAATATATATTCTTTTTAGCCTGTAGGAAGTTTTTTTTTGAAATTTCAGAAAATAAATACAAAATTTTTGAAGGAATTGAAATAATAATTTAAAATAAAGCATTTTGAAAATAATGCTAATTTTTCATAATATTTTTTAAATAAATATATTTTTTTAATGATTTTATTATCGCAAAAAACTAATTTGAAAAAAAGAAAATGTCATAACAGCATTAGTGACATAATTAAAAATATCTACAACAACAAGATAAAAAATATATTTATATTTTAAAGTAGGATATATTTATCTGAATATGACAATACAAAATGTAACTATATACTTCTATATATAAAATTATGTACATGTGTGTGCTGAGTCTATTCAAATAGGGATCCCATCACTTTATAATAAAAACACCAGCTTCCCAGTTGCTCCATTGCCAAGAAACTAATTATTTGTTTGGATCAGTGAAAACAAGCTAAAATAGATATTGTTAGTATATCTATGTATGAAAGGAAACATATAAAAAAAATCAGTAAATATCTTAATAGCCTAGTTAGTCTCAACGCAAATTGCGCAGTACGATACGTAATGTATGGGAACAGTTGAACTCAACGCGAACATTCACAATGCAACGCAGAAATAGGGTAATTTCAATTTCCAACGCACGTTGTGAACGTTGATAACTAAATTTGGCAGACAAATTTATATATTTCTATGAAAGTAATTACGTCTTCATTTGAAGTAATTGAAATGGTGAAAGAAAACAAAATATTATACGATAAATCGTAAATATTATACGATAATAATATTTCATATAGGTAATATAGGTAATAATATGCAGTTAATTCTGAAATTGATAATATTAAAGATAAACAACAACAATTTGAAAGGAGAGTTATCATACAAGAAAAAGATATGAATATAAAAATACGTAACTTGATTGAAAATGAAAGAAATATGATGAAATTGAAAAACTACAGCTATATTTCTTAAAAAGTTCCAATGAATACACCTGAATATATGCTATTTGTGGAGACTGGACTAGCACCTTGTTTTTATTCAACAACAGTTTTTTTATTTATCTATGTAACTTATTATTTTTTCGTTTTTGAATTTTTAACAGGGAACTACTTAATCTGCTGGCCCTAAATTATATAAGCATAAACTAGATTATAAAACTAATGTTTGTAAAAAAAAATTGAAAAAGATAATAATTTTATTATGAAACTACTGACCTCTACCTAGCTAGGCTGGTACATCATAATGATGAAACCAACAAATGTAGGTACTAAATTTCATCGAAATCTATGATATAAATTATTTATTAATTTTTTATAAAAACAAAAAAAAACATTGCTCTCGATATAAACGAGAAATTCTAAAAGGAACCTACTAAAAGAATCATTATCATTCATCTTGTGCGGACATTAGGATGAAGTTGAAATGAACCTGTGATCCAAATTTTATTAAAATCTGTATTTATAAACTCGCAACCGCAACAACGATACAAAAATTTCTCAATTTTTTTATAGTATTTTTAAACGTTCATTTAAAATTACGAACATGCAACAAAAATATGTTGCAACCTCAACAAAAGGATAATTCCCTATCTATAATATTTATAAATTTGCAACCGCAACAACAAATCAACATTTGTCAATTTTTCTTTTATTATTTTTCCAACGTTCATTTAAAATTATGAACATGCATCAAGAATATATATGGCAATACCAAAAAAAAAATATTCTTATAAAATTAAATTCGCAACAGTAACAACGAACCAACAACAATTTTTCATATAATATTTTTCTAACATTCATTTAAAATTATGAACCAAGCTTTTGTTAGATAATTTCGTATTCGTAGAGAATATTTTTGAAAAATTGAGAGATTTTTATAAGTTCTATTTTCTATCTATACCTATAGCTATACTTATAGTGTTCAGTTTAAAATATGAACCAACGAATAAATTATTTATACACCTTGAACAGTACCGTACTTCGCGCTTCCAAAATAAGAATTTAGTAGAATCTGAAGTGAACAAAAACCAATTTATTGGATTAAGTATGTTGGTAATTTCCGAATGATTTAATGAAAAAAGCCACAACTTAATTTGCTTATGACTGTACTTTCATACATTTTAGATCATCAGCCAACTTTAAACGAGGCGAAATAACAATAATTTTAATAATTGTCGGTACCATTAAGAACCTCCGGGTATATGCACGTAAATTGCAAGTGTCATGTATATTTAAATATTGAATAAATATAATTAAAAATATAAAGCAAAACAACTGAACTTGACAGGTTATTAGGCTTCACAGTTCTGCCAATTTAATGCAAATATTAAATTTAAAAGTTAATTTAACAAGTCATGTCCAGAGCAATTATCAAATAAGATAATAAAAAATAAATAAAATAAAAATAAATAAAATTAAAGATGATACCAAAAAACAAAAATTAATTTCTAATCAGTTGGAAAATATACTCGATTCTGATCGGTCAAACTTTTTTAAAACATTAAGAAAAATATTATAAATTAGATAATTTCGCATAAAAATAAAAAGTGTTTAAAAAACGTCTCTTAAATATAATTAATTAAAAATATAATTAAAAATTATTAATAATTTTAGTTTGAAAATTCTGGTTCATTCAGTTCTGCTCGCGATTTGGTTAATCTAATTCTATTTTTGTTTCTGGTAATAAAGAAATTCTATACCAGTTTACAATTGCTGTTTCAAATAGCTATTAAAACATTTGAGTCATCATAATGTTGAACTTCGAGAAAATTTTAGTTATAGTGTCGGTGATTATTGTTACATTTGGCGGCCATATAATTGCTATTGATGGTAAGTCATGTTGGTGTTTTTTATGGTTATTTGAGGCTTCTTGAATCGTTGAAGGATATTGGATATGGTCAAGTTTTGAAAGTATTAATTATATTAAATGTGGTAACGAAATTGCGATATCTATGTACAGACGTACAATTATGAAATTTTCAATGCCATTAAACTTTTAATTTTGGGGTTTGTTGTTAAAAAACACTAAATAATATTTATTAATTATTTTGGAAATTCTTTAAAATGAAAATAAAAATGGGAAATCTTATTAATATATTTTATTTTTAAATCGTAAATGGAGGAAATCTTTTATATTTTTTTTATAGGTCAACAAAAATGTCAAGTTTTTTATATTCACAATATTTATATTAATTAAATTGATAAATTTTGGATAGTTCAAAAGTTAAAAATTGATATACTTTCATATAAATAGAATAGTAAAATTGTTATGGAGATAGAATAGTAAATTTAATAATATAAACAACATTTTCAATTAATATAATTACATACATATAGTTAATTTCTTAAACATGGCGTTTCCTAAATTTAATTGTCGAAATATTTCATTATATGTTTTATTTATTATAATTACAGCAGTATTAAGATTAACATAAAAATATAAATTGTAATTTTAAAATCATATTAAATATGTTTTTACAGAAGGAAGTACTTGCAGTTTTCCTGATGGTAGATTAGGTGTTTGTACAAAATTATCAGAATGTGAATCAATTGATAATGGTTTACAAGCTAATACAATATCTAATAAAAATATTGTACACTGTTCATTTATTAGAAATACAATAGTTGTATGTTGTCCAGATCGAGTACCAATAAATATAAAACCAACAAGACAATATCACAATTCAGACGGAGGAATTGCATATCTGTAAATACATTCAAATTTATTACTTTTGTATATTTATAATATATTACTAACATTTCCCATAATTTTCATTATTTTAATCAATTACACTAGTTAACAAACATACAATTATTATATATAGTTTACAAATTATTTCTGTTAAATACATTAATACGACTTTCGTACTCGCTTATTTTTATAGTGGTAATGTGAACCGAAGAAATAGATTAAATATACCAAACGCTATAACAAGAAAAGTAGAATCATTACAAAATCGCCCATTATTTATGTCTGCTTCATCATTATCACCAGCACGATTAGTTGGACTATTGGTTTCAGAACCGACATTATCACCAAATACAATTAATTTGAGTGAAAATACAGAAAATATTAACTTTTTGATTCCTAGACCACCAACTAAAACAACAGCTGATTCATTAAATAATTGGAATCAAGGAAATAATTATTTTTATTTGACTAATAATAATTTTGCTTCAAATAATAGAAATGAAAAAATTAGAGAAGGTGAATCGCAATCATCCGAACATAATTTAGACTACCAATCTTTAAACAAAACAACAACAACTACTCAAAAAAGTACCATTGATTATCCGTGGGCACCAGTTCAATACCGAACTACAACACCAGATTCATTTTTAAAATGGTTACAACAGACGTCAACTCAAAGACCAACAAAATATCTTAGTGATACGAGAAGAGCCGTAGAAGGTAAATTACAGAATATTTATTAAATAATTGTGATATGCAAAAATTTGTATATTGTTTATTTTTAGAATGTGAAAATTATAAATCGAATTTAGGACCAAGAATTGACTTTCATATTATTGATGGTGAACCAACAAAGCCTGGTGAATTTCCACATATGGCTGGTTTAGGTTATCGTGAATTTGATGCTGAAGAATATACATGGGATTGTGGTGGTTCATTAATATCAAATCGATTTATTTTAACAGCAGCACATTGTGTGGATAATCCAAAACGTCAACCGAAATTAATACGTTTGGGTAAAACTACTGTTCGGAATAATGATGATGGTGTAGAAGCTGTTGATGTACAAATTAAAGTAAGAAATTTTCAATTTTTTCAGCAAAAAAAAAAAAAAATACAATTAATTAAAATAATAAATAATTTATAAATTTAGAAAATATCTATTCATCCGGAGTATCGATCATTTGCAAAATATAATGATATCGCATTAATAGAAATGACGAAACCTGTTAAATTCAGTAATGAAGTTGGACCAGCATGTTTATATACTAATAAAGATGATTTAAGTGATTCAACAATATTGGTTGCTACTGGTTGGGGTGTTAATGATGTAGACAGTAAGATTTATCAATATTAATATTTAATTCAATATATAATTATTATTTTTATGGTGTATAGAACGAACTAGGTCAAATATCTTGTTAAAAGTAAATTTAACTAGTAATCCATTAAATAATTGTAATCAATCATATTTTGATTATGGATTTACGCGACACTATTCAGCTGGATTAGTTTCAAGTCAAGTGTGTGCATATGATAAATCATTTAATAAAGATGCATGTCAAGGTGATTCTGGTGGTCCATTACAATTAGTTGATTATTCAATACATTTATCAACAATTGTTGGATTAACATCATTTGGTATTGGTTGTGCTTCAGAAATACCATCTGTTTTTTCAAGAGTGGCATTCTATTTAGATTGGATTGAATCAATTGTTTGGCCATAAAAAAATTTTTTTTTTAATAAAATAAAAATCGACTGTGAATCATTTATTAGGCGTTCCGCATAATATCCGAAAAGTTGATACGAAAAAAAATATTTTTTTAATTTTTGAAGAAATTAAAAAAAAAAAAATCAGAATACTTTGATACCAAACAATTAAGAAATTAATTTTTTATGATTTTTAATTCATATGTTTACAGGAATACAGATATTTTATTTAAATAAAAAAGGGATTTTACTTTTTATCAGAAAATGCAATATTTAAATAAAATATCTGTATTCCTGTAAACATATGAATTAAAAATCATAAAAAATTAATTTGTGAATAGTTTGGTATCAAATTATTTTGATTTTTTTTTTTAATTTCTTCAAAAATTGAAAAATTAAGTTTTTTCGTATCAACTTTTCGGATGTAGTATGCAAAATGCCTTATATTATATATTTTTATATATTAAGTTTTTTTTTAAAAAAAATGGGTTCTTATAACTGAAATTTATGTTTTTAATAAAATATTATTTAAGATTTAATAAAAAGACACTTTTTTTATATTAAAATTTACTAGGAAGGATTTTTTACCAAATTAATGGTGGTCCTAGCAGTTTAAGGGAATATTTAGCACATATTTATTGCAAATATAATATGATGAACCCTAACCAGAATTAATTCGCTCACATATAATTTTTTAGTATCAATCGTATTTATAGTTTTATAAAATATGTTTCTTAAATAATTTTGTGTAATTATTCGATTTATTTGCTATAAATTGCGTATATAAGAAAGGATAGGTCTCGGAATGAAACCAATGATTTGTTTGGATCAGTGAAATTAAGCGAAAACAGGTTTTGTCCATATTCGATTTGAGCTCTGATATTTCCTTTCCCGAGAACAGACAAATATTACAAATTTAGCCGCAATTTTATAGTAGTTTTCTCAAAAAGAGCAATTTTCATATATAATATTGTAATTAAATACTTTTAAAAATTAATTTTTTTTTGCACTTAAATTAATAGAAAATAAAATTATTAAAATAAAATTTATAGAATTGGTAAAAATTAGTTTATTAATTTTTTTGATTTGATATTTCAAAACATTTGGATTTAATTTTTTTAGATCATTCGGCAAAAATTTATAGTTATATAACACTGAACATTTTTGACCGGTGGTACTAAACCTAATATTATTACCCATCCTGGGTATAATGATTGTGGATTTGACTATTAAAAGTGATATTAGTATTTGTAATACCTTTATTGTGTACCATTTTTGGAACTTGTGTCACCTGGACATTGTGAATGTGGCCATTAACAGATAGTACTTGATATTTTTTATGCTGAAGATTAGTTGTAAATCTGGCATCCAACCCTAATAAGTTTTTTGGACTGTTTCTAAAGCAACTAAAATGCTTTTAATACAAGCAGTACAATAGAAAACTGGAAGTGAATAAAAACAAAATATTATACAGAAGAAATAACGATAAAATTGAATGAAAATTATGACTTGCATAAGGATTTACAGTTCTGAAACAAACGCTACTACTTCACTGCGCTGTCACTTTCTAATTCGTCATTTGAGATTGTAAGTAAGTAATACAAAATTGGTATAATCTAATTAAAATAAATTAAATTGTCAAGTTAGAATAATTAAATAAAATAAAATAAAAAGAAATTTAATTAAAGATTATACCAAAAAAAATAAAAATTTGCAGTCTAACTAATTTTAAATCAGTTGGAAAATATACTCGCTTCTGATCGGTCCAACTTTTTTAATACATTAAGAAAAATATTATAATTTAAATAAATTCGCTTAAAAATAAAAAGTATTTAAAAAACGTCTCTTAAATATAATTAATTATAAATATAATTAAAGATTATTAATAATTTTAGTTTGAAAATATCTGGTTCATTCAATTCTGCTCGTGATTCGGTTAATCTAATTCTATTTTTGTTTCTGGTAATAAAGAAATTCTATACCAGTTTACAATTGCTGTTTCAAATAGCTATTAAAACATTTGAGTCATCATAATGTCGAACTTCGAGAAAATTTTAGTTATAGTGACGGTGATTATTGTTACATTTGGCGGCAACATAATAGCCATTGATGGTAAGTCATGTTGGTGTTTTTTATGGTTATTTGAGGCTTCTTGAATCGTTGAAGGATATTGGATATGGTCAAGTTTTGAAAGTATTAATTAATGTGGTAACGAAATTTCGATATCTATATACAGACGTACTATTATGAAATTTACAATGCCATTGAACTTTTAATTTTGGGGTGTGTTGTTAAAAAACACTAAATAATATTTAATAATTATTTTGTAATTTTAATATTATTAAATCGAAATTCTTTAAAATGAAAATAAAAATGGGAAATCTTATTAATATATTTTATTTTCAAATCGTAAATGGAGGAAATCTTTGATATTTTTTTATAGGTCAACAAAAATGTCAAGTTTCTTATATTCGCAATATTTATATTAATTAAATTGATAAATTTTGGATAGTTCAAAAGTTTAAAATTGATATACTTTCATATAAATAGAATAGTAAAATTGTTATGGAGATACAATAGTAAATCTAGTAACATAAACAACATTTTCAGTTAATATAATTATAGAAAATTTTTAAACATGGCGTTTCCTAAATTTAATTGTCTAAATATTTCATTATGTTTTATTATTTATGATAATTACAGCAGTACTAATACTAAGATTAGCATAAAAATATTAATTGTTATTTCAAAATCATATTTAATATTTTATTTGTAGAAGGAAGTACTTGCAGTTTTCCTGATGATAGATTAGGTGTTTGTACGAAATTTGAAGAATGTAAATCAATTCATAATGATTTAAAAGCTAGTACATTATCTGGTAAAAATATTGTAATATGTTCACTTATTGGAAACACATTTGTTATATGTTGTCCAGATCAAGTACCAACAACACAAAATCCTTATTCACAAGCTGGAATTGGATCTCAGTAAATATTTTCAAATTTATTATTACTTTTGTATATACATTTTATTACTAACACATATTCTGAATATTTTCATTATTTTAATTACACTACTTAATGTTACATTCATTCTCAATATATATTTATAATTTTCAACTTATTTCTGTTTAACAAAGCCATACGACCTTCTTTCTCCTTTAATTTTATAGTGGTAGGTTAGTATAAGTAATGTGAACCAAAGAGATAGGTTAGATTTACCAAATACTAAATGCTATATATGATTCTTCATTCATTATTTATGTTGTCTTTATTGTTACTATTAATCCAACTATTTAGATATTTTTTATTTTTGTTGTTCTAAACTCTTTATTAAATATGTTTCTTAAATTGTAACAATGTTTATCATTATTATGAAATAATAACTCGTACAAATAATTGGGATACAGTTTGTATTTTAAAACTATTATTAATACATTCGATTTAATTCTTTTACTTACTTTTAGCCATTTCCATTACTCTAATATAAATTTAATTGAATTGTATCTTTTAAGTAGGCTCTAAATTTGTATATCATTTTTTAACATAAATAAATTTGACGAGCATTATTCCAAGGCTGATTTTACATTATAAATTTTCATTGAATTTGAAAATGACAATTTTAACATTAATCTACAATAATGTTTTTTAGAATTTAATTTATTATCAATAATTATACTTTGATACATAATTTTTTAATAATTTCAATTATTTTATTATCAATCATTACATCACGAGTGGTTTTATCATTTGTTTTGTTTTTACTAATACATAATTTTAATTTATCCATATTAAACCAATCATCAAATTTATGTAAATTATCGTTTATTTTTCTACAGCTTTCGCTTTTGCACTGTCTTCTCCATAATATGCAACAATTTAGCTGTTATGGTAGCCCGTTCTATTATTCTTAATATAATATTAAAAATATTATAGATTCTTATGGTACTTCGAAGAAAACAGCAATGGAATCTAACACTATATTATTAACTATAGTTTTTTGTTCTCTATCAAAATTTTGTGAATTATTGCTTCAGTTAAGATTTTATTAATTGGACGGAATTCATCAATTTTCTTCACTTAACTAGTTAATTTTAAAATCACCCATAATTGTGATTCATTTATATAAACCATACGCCAATTTCGGTTCGGTATTGGAGCTTTCTCATTCGTTCTTACTACATATAAGAAATAACATCTCCCAGTATGTGTTGATGTTGAATCAGCTGTTATTAAATTAAAGATTTTTAAATTAATCGAGGCATCATTATTAAAATCAGTAAAATGTCTTGCAGTTAAGCATTATATAGTTAATATTTTTATTTAATAATATTTATATTTATTAATTGATAAACTAAGTACTAGTTATATAAAATATATACAAAAATTTTAATAATAGAAGTTATCTTTAAACAATTTAGTCTGAAAATTAAAAGAATACAAAATTAAATAATTATCGTTATAAATTTTAAACATTCGTGACAAAGAATCATTAAAGGTTGAAAAATACGGACAGTATGTGATGGAATTCTAAATTTAACCTTAGATAGTAAAATACATGAATCTATATCGCCGATTATTAATTTATGCTTAAAACTAAAGGTCAGATAGTCGCTTTTTTTCTCCAATGAAGGCAAATCTATGAGGCGGAATTGTTCAATATAAGGTGGGAGATTAAAATTATCCCTCCAATTTATGTTCCTTAGAGCGAAATGAAGAAATCTTTTTTGTACACCCTGAAGGCGATTTTTATGAATATCATAATAAGGACACCAAACTTGACATACATACTCTAGTATAGAACGGACAAAAGTTATGAAAAGAAGTTTAATAACATAAGAATCATACAATTCACGAGACTGACGTTTAATAAAGCCTAATAAAGAATTAGCTTTTTTCGTTATCATATTAATATGTTCAACAAAAGAAAGTTTTGAATCAAGACAAACCCCAAGATCAATTGAAGAACTTGTTCGTTTAAGATTTGTTAAGTCAAATTTATAATTATAGTTAACATATTTTAATTTCCGCGTAAAAATCATAGCAAAACATTTATCAATATTTAAGAATAAGCGATTATTATAGCACCAGTTATAAAAGTTATCTAAATCGGATTGCAATTCAATAAAGTCAGAAATAGAGTTAAATTCCTTAATTTTTTTTGCATCATCTGCGTAGACTAAAAGTTTAGATTTCTTAATCACATTTGGTAGATCATTTACAAAAAGTATGAACAACAGTGGGCCAAGATAGCTACCTTGGGGAACACCACTGTGTACTTTGAAGCTTTCCGAAATAATGTCATTGAAAATGACTCTATATGATCTATGAGTGAGATATGATACATTGCTTCAAGTTCATTAAAATTGTTAATAACACCCTGTATATTAAGATAAATGTAATTTACTTAATTTAATTCTTTTTAACTGTTACCAAATACAATATTGTTGTCAACTATGTCAATTTTCTTTTTACTAGCTCCATATTTGTTTCCTTATCACCTAATACTTGATTTCATTGATCCTAACAAATAATCGAAGTCAGGTTCATCAATAATATTTACAATCTTTAATCTTAATTTTTTAATTAACAATTTCGTGTTCACTATTTAATTTCTCTTGTTTTTAATTTACTGAATAGATTAGTAAACCATTTTTAATTTTGGTTAGTTCAGTAATATTCAGTACTCTATTTATTAGTTTAATTCTTCTTTATTGCTAACTGCACTTGAACAGTTTGCACTTTTTTTCGCTTACACTATTTAAATAACTTTAACCACGACTTTTACTTTGTTTATATTTACATTTATCTCTTAACAATTACCACATTAACGTAATTGGAATTTAAACATTATCATCATTTTGATTTTGTAAAGTACATCTTTTATGGAATATATGACCACAAAATATTCTGCATACAAAAAATTCTTTATCATACTAATTTTTTTTGGCATATTTCACACTATAGTTTCCAATTTAATAATTATATATCTTTTATTATATTTAATTTTAATTTATTTGTAATTTTTTGAAATTTTAGTGAATCGGCAGATAGTTTTAATATTAAATTATCGAGAAAAGCTGTAAGAGGTAAATTACAGAATATTTACATTGATATACTAAAAATTTTATATTGTTTGTTTCTAGAATGTGAAAGTTATAAATCGGATTTAGGACCAAGAATTGACTGTGATGTTATTGATGGTGCACCAACAAAGCCTGGCGAATTTCCACATATGGCTGGTTTAGGTTACCGTGAATTTGACACTGATGAATATACGTGGGATTGTAGTGGTTCATTAATATCAAATCGTTATATTTTAACAGCAGCACATTGTGTTGCTAATCCAAATTATCAACCGAAATTAATACGTTTAGGTAAAACAAGTGTTCGGAATAATGATGATGGTGCAGAAGCTGTTGATGTACAAATTAAAGTAAGATAATGTCAATTCTTCGGCAAAAATATTAATAATCACATTAAATAATTTATAAATTTAGAAAATATCTATTCATCCGGAGTATCGATCATTTGCAAAATATCATGATATCGCATTAATAGAAATGACGAAACCTGTTAAATTCAGTAATGAAGTTAGACCAGCATGTTTATATACTAATAAAGATGATTTAAGTGATTCAACAATATTGGTTGCTACTGGTTGGGGTGTTAATGATGTAGACAGTAAGATTTATCAATATTAATATTTAATTCAATATATAATTTTTTTTTTTTATGGTGTATAGAACGAACTAATTCAAATTTCCTGTTAAAAGTAAATTTAACTAGTAATCCATTAAATAATTGTAATCAATCATATTTTGATTATGGATTTACGCGACAATATGCAGCTGGATTGGTTTCAGGTCAAATGTGTGCATATGATAAATCATTTAATAAAGATGCATGTGAAGGTGATTCTGGTGGTCCATTACAATTAGTTAATGAATTAATTCATTTATCAACAATTGTTGGATTAAAATCATTTGGTATTGGTTGTGCATCAGGAATACCATCTGTTTTTACAAGAGTGGCATTCTATTTAGATTGGATTGAATCAATTGTTTGGCCATAAAAACTTTTGATGTTCACATCCAATAATCATTTATTATATTATATATTTTTATAATGACATAATTTTTCTTTTATTTAGAATGGATTATTATAAATGAAATTCATTTTTTTATTGAAATATTATTTAAGGTTTAATAAAAAGAAAATAAAAACTTTTTGATATTAAAATTTATTCGGGAGGTTTTTTTACGCAAATAATGTTTGTTAAAGGGGACCCGACTATTTGAATTGAGGAAGTTATTTCTTTTACGAATCGAAAACGATACTTCTTGTTTTCAGGGAAGGCATTAAATAACACTAGCCAACAAATCAACAATATTTAATGTTACCATGAGCATAGATGATGCTGAAAATAGATGTTACTTTGCACATATAAGAAATTAATCAAATCTAAGCTACTAACTTAAGCAATGAAACTTGAAATTTGTGAAACCAAGAAACAGATGGGAAAATAGTGTGAAAACTAAATGTAACAAATTACATATCCGATGCTAGAGATAGAGACAGGGAAAAATGACGGTTTATTCTGAAGAAGGCTAAAGCTCACCCAGGTTTGTAACGCTAGAAAAAGAAGAAGAAGATTAACATTTAGTTAATTTAGCTTTGGTCAATTGTGATTTGGTATTAATATATACATTCAGTAAATTATTTTATATGAATTATGCGGATGCCATATATGATTTATTAAATTAAATATTCAAATTGTACATAAAATTATTTCTTCTAAAGGAAAACATATAATTTCTTATTATTTTATATAAAACACTTTTTTACTATAATTTATAATCCTAATAAAAAAAATTCGTGATTTATTTAATATAGAAATTCTATTATTGTACAAATAAATTTAATTTAAAGTTTTCAATAATAATAATGATATAAATCCCTTATAAAAACAACCCAAAATATAAATAAAAATTATATCGAAATAATTTCATTTTCAATATGTTGATAAATAAAAAAAAGAAATGGAAATTTTTTTTAATAAAAACTTTATCTCTAAAAAGCAAATTTTCCATGAAATGAAAATATTGTTTCTTTAAATTTTATCAACATTTTTTTTGGGTAATAAACTTAATCATTGTTGTAGATATACCGAAATTATTTACAAAGTATAAATTTCACAAAAATAAAATTAATATACTTTTTAAGAATTTATTAAAAACGAAAATAAAACTAATTAATATACAAAAATTTAGTCCCAAAATTGGAATTTTTATTTGTTATTTTTTACCAAAAACAAAAAATTGTAAATAAAATGTTTTCTTCAATTAAATTTTATTTTCATGAACTTTTATTTAAACAAAAATCATATTACCATAAATGCTAATATTTTTTATGAAATTTCATTTGAAATGTATCGGAAAGCCAGCTCCATGGTATTTAGCAGTAAACTACCAGTTAAGAAATACCATCGCTATATTTCGAGTCCTTTTTCCAATTTAAATAAATTTTCAGTTATTAATTATAAATTTTATGTGGGAATTAAAATATGAATTTGATCATTGACATTTGGATAAATCTTGGGTGATTGTGTGGATATATCAAAAACTGTTTAAGCTGATTTTTAAAACGGAATATCGCTGAATATACTATGAAATACTTCTTAAAATAGGATCAAAAATATGATCTGATTTTGTGATTAAATTTCGTTATTAAATAGTGATCGGATTTTGGAGGCATATAATTTTGACATCTATTCACTTTTCGAGCAACAATGCAATATTTTATATCATAATTTCAATCTAAAGTCAATGATAGTTTATAGTCTCAGTTTTACCTACCCGATATGCAGAAATTAGTTTAGTAATCAAATAATTGGAATTATTTTTAACGTTTATAAGTTTTTTATTAAACCTTTTTTTCATATATTTTGTCCTTTTGTATTTCAAACATAAATAACTCACGAATTCACTAATTTTACCTCTATATATATGATATGTTTCTTGGAATTTCATTATTTTTCATTTTTATAGTAGTAACCATTTTGATTGTTACATATTTAATGTAATAAATGATAAAATATACTTGATTTATTTACTATATCATTTAATTTATATAATGAGATCTTGACATATATCCTAAATATTCCATTTATATACCTAATAAATATTTATATTCAATTAAAAAGCCGGTCATTTTACATACTACAATATACAAATGACCATGAATTTTCCTAAAATCATTTCGAATATGATTTTTTTTATAAAAGTAAATTATACATATAAACAATGTCCTTTATATTGTTGTTGTTATACTACAAAAAGGAATTACAAAAAGGATGAAGATATTTCCAAAATACTAGCGCCATGTGTTTTTTGTTACACATATATAAAATAAAAATTATCAAAACAAATGAAATGCGCATGTTTTTATATGAATTTTGAATAATTTCTTTCATTGTAATTACGAATGAGTTTTCGAAACTGTGGAGTCTAACTAGTATTGCCAGATAATATTAAATTCTAGAAAATGTAAAATTTAATGCGTAAAAGTAGCTTTTTAACAAAGAAAGCTTAATTTATCAAAAATTTACTTCTCGGGATTATTTTTCTGTAATGCAATTATTTATACGAGACGGAATCATATCGTATTTTATTACTGAACCGGTAGCTGAAAATATTATTTAGTCAGTTATCGCGAATTGTAGTGATAAGACATAAAATAAATTTCAATTGAATTTATATTCAATTTTTTGTTTTTTAAATATTTTATAAAAATAAATTAGGTTTTTTAATAAATAACGTTTAAATTTTATATAAATATTTAATTCAAATTAAATATGTATTAAATAAAAATAAATAATTATAAAAAATATTGTGAAATTTCTAAGAAAGAGTTCAAAATTTAAACTTAGTGAAAATGAAATTAATTAATTTAATAAAAAAAATATTTTAAAAAATAATATTTCAAAATTAAATTTGTTTGAAATATCAAATTTTTATTTAAATTTATAAATTATTAAAATATAGTACAAAAAAAGAATAATAATAAATAATTTCTTCGATGAAATTAAAATATTCTTTTTGAAATCTTTCAGTTTGGATAAATTTATATAGTTAATTTAATTGTAAGTACAAATTAAAAATAATTTTAAATTTATATGTACAAAAAATACTTTAAAAAAAATCGAAATTTTAAGTAAAATTTTCCAATGCCTAAAGATATGCAAGAAAATAAAATGAAAATTCAAATATAATATTGGAAAACAAAAAAACAAAATTCGATTCATTTTATTTTATACTAAATTTTGAAATAAATATTTTCACAAGATAAATGTTCAATATGTTAATAACTTGGTCAAACTTTTGCGATAATAACTTGGTCAAACTTTAGCCTAAAGTTATGCAAAATATAAATAATGAAGTTTAAGTATAGAAGCTATTTATATTGAGACTTATTTAGAAGTAAAATTTTTGTTAGAATATATTATATAACTTTAAAAAGTTTATTTTTTCACAAAATAAAAATGAAATGAAAAAAATTGTGTAATTAATTAGAATTAAATATTGAATGTTCTTTCAAAATCTTTTTATTGGAAGACATAAGGTCGAATATAAATTATTTAATATTAATAGATCATTTATTAATTTTAATTATTTTTAAGTCTGGAAAGGAAGAGTAATTGCAGATTTCACATTTTGTCTACTTTTTTGTTTTTTAAATTACTTTGATCAATTCTGAGTTAATTACAACAGTTCGAGAAATTAATTTGACATAATCTATTTGGGACAAATTTCTCATAAATTTAAATAGAAAATTAGAATAAATTACAAAATATGACCTTAGACTTGCAGTATGGAATGAATTGGTTGTCTTCCAGTCTTCGTACATTAATAGAAATTGATATCATTAAAGACTTAAAAAAAATCAAATTTATTATTGTATTTTTAAAAGATTTCGTCAAAATTCTATTAAGTTGAAAAATCATAAGTTCAAGAAATTTTTATTTTCTCAATTAATATTATCAATAACATTTCGTATCAATAAATTATTAAAATAAATTTCGATTTAAGATTTTTAATAATTATTTTTTATAAAAATAAATCTGAAAATTTAATACAAAAATGATTAAATTTCAATGGCAATAAATTAAAATCAAAATTAAATTCTAGTATTATTAAATTTTGACCCAAATCACAAAAAAATATTTTTTTTTTTTTCTACCAAGTTATTTATTTTTGCTAATATTAATCTAAAATAATTGGAAATATATTCATTTATTAAAGTAATTTATTAATATTAAAAAGTCGATAATTTATCGTAAAAAGAAATTAAATTAATTTCCAATTGGCTAAAATGTAACTAAGGAAAATTAAAATTGAATTTGGAAAATAAACTATATTTTTACTTGTTTAGAGAATATTGAATTTTATGGAAAATATGGTTTCCAATTATATAAATGTTGAATTTACAGAGCCTCTAGTTTCATAATTGGATACCAAACCACAACTAATTTCATGAATTTTCCGATTCATTAATCATAAAATTAAATTATTCAGTATGAACATAAAGAACATTGGTAGAAATCGCTTGGATATTTTATTATTGACTTTAAAAAATCATTTGAATTATATTTTTTTTAAAGAATTTGAAAATATCTGAAATACAACATATAATTTGTTAATCTTACGTATATTTATGCTAAATATAGTTAAATTATGTTAAATTTTACATAAGTCTTAATGGGAAATTTAAATTATTCAAAATCTCTTCTTTATTAATTTATTAGATTATTAAGCCATAGCTTAATTATTAACATTCAAATTTTGTATTCTAAGTTTATATAATTAGGAGGGAAATTGAAATTTAATATTCCCCTAGTAAAATATATAATACAATTAAATTGACATAATTTTCTGATGCATTTATATAACCACATATATTAATTTATGCCAGGTGGATGTCACTTATTTAATTAATTATAAATTATTAATGTTTAAATAAATAATTGGAAACCATTTGTTTTTATTAATATTAGTGACAGTAGGATTTATTTTACACATAAAGAAAATTTTATTAATATAAAATTTAATTTTCTAAAGTTTTATTGTAAAATTGATATGGAATTTGATATTGGCAAGAATTGAATTATCTCATGTCATAATACAAGCGAGAAATGGAAGATTATTAAGAAAATTTATTAAAATATATAAAAATTATGTTTAATATATACTGAAATAATCAACTAACTGCCGCCCTTAAAGCATAATTCTGATTAAAATTTTCTGATTCCAAATTGATTCCAAATTTATTCCGAAATTTTAATATGAGAACACAATAGTCTGTCAAACTACACGCATATAAAGAAGCATTTTTAATTAATTTTCACATACATATGCAAACATAATATTTTATCATAAAATAGCATAAGTTGCGTGTCTCTCTACAATTATACTAAATAGAATAATTATTGAAATAAATTGAAAGATTGAAAAAAATAGGGGGAAAAACATAAAACCTAGGTCATCCACAAGAATATAATTAACAAAATGCAGCAAAAAAAGTTGTTCTTAATAAAAAACATTAAATTTAAATTTCTAATTATATAAAAAAATCGATTAAGTCAATCATTTATTACAAGTCAATACTTTGTATATTCTAAATTTATTGCGATTATTATCTTTTGTATAAAATTGTAAGGGAATTCGTTTTATTAATCAAAATTCGTCAGGTGAGTGCTATTTTGGCCCATACGCCATTTTCGTTTTTTTTTAGTTAGACGCATATTCTGGGGGTTTGAAATGCATTCTTGCTATCCCTGTACACCGTTTTCCCATACAATCAGCCGTTTTTGAGTTATAGAGTAGCAACCTTGCTCCATATCCACTTTTTTACTACAATGTTAGTGCTAAAGGGAGTCATACGCCTATTTTTGGCGTATGGAGCAAATTAAGTATGAATTTTTGTAGTATCAAATGCTTATTTCTTAAAAGCGCCATATCCATATGCAGCGCACATAAGCTAAATTGGAAATATCTAAAGTTGAGTGCTAGTCTGCTCCATATATATGTGCTGAGTATTATTTTGCATGGATATGCGTCATATGTAAATCGAAAATTTTAAGTGCTTATTCGGTCTATATCCATATGTTGCGAGTGTAATAACTATTTTTTATTACGCAATTGAAAGATGGAAGAGAAAGGACGTGTGGGTATAATGGAATCACCGCCTCAAACTTTGTGGCGAGAACTTTTGGAGTAAGTTTTTTTATTGTATATTTTTGTGTACTAACTATTAATGGTTTTAAAATTTAGTGTAGAATACGATATTCTCCCGAAAACTGAAGAATTATACCAAGAAAATATTTGTAAGTAATTATTTATATTATATCAGATTAATTATATTTAGGGATTGCAAGTTAACTGGATTTTCGATTACTTATAAAAATTCCGGAAAGACTGGGGATTGCAAGCCAGTAAATTGATCAAAAAAGCATTACTAATGTTCACGTAACCTGAATTAATCATTATTCAAGTGAAGAAATTTGTTAGAACTTTGTTTTAGAATACAAAATTATTTGCAAATTTTTATGCACTATTTTTTGATTTTGACGAGATTTTCTTATTCAATTTTACGATAATTCTACTGTATTTTATTTTTATATACAAATTTATTTACTTGAATTACTGATAATGATTAATTCAAATTCCGTGAAAATTAGTAATGCTGGTTTGTATAATTTAATTTACTGGTTTGTGCAATCCCTAAATTAATATTATAAATTCATTCTAGGCAAAATTGACAGTGTACCTACGAACAAATTAAGGGATTCCCGAAAAATAATAAATATTTAGCTACGTCCGGATCTAGCAACAACTTCCAGATACTCGGACACTGATACATCTTCTTCAGATGAGGAGGATTTTTCATATTTGTACTAATTAATTAAGTTTATTTAAACATTTTCTATATTTTTTTATTTTACAGCTGATGACAGCGGCAACGATCCAAACTTTATACCAGAAGAAGTCACATCGCAGAAAGTATCTAAAAAATGTTATATTAAATCGCAGCTTTCATCCTCTTGCAGTTCTAATTTTTGTTTTGTTTTAATATTATTTTTTTTACATATTTTTATGTTAAATCAAGAGATGAAGAGATTCCTAATGTTGTACCAACAGCAGTAACAAATTTGCATCATATAAATGTTTTAAATTTACGAAATCAGCCGTCTGATTATAATTCTTCAGATAACACTTCACCAGGAATTTATGTTTATTTAAATTTAATTTTAAGGTTGAATAAAAATGTTCCTTATTATAATTTAGTTATATAAAATATAGTTTTTCTTTTGTAATAATAAATTTTTTTAAGTTTTTTATTGAAATTCACCTAATTTAGTAATTTTAAAAGTATATGCTACTTTGCTCCATGTGTATATGAAAGAAACAAATTAGTTCAAAAAAGTGGATATGGGGCAAGTTGCATCTGAAATTTTGAAAGGAAATGTTTCATAACTTCCACAAAAATGAAAGGAAGTCCCTAATTTTTCTTAATTGGGATCTAAGATTCATTAGTAATATCTACAAAAAATTTAAAAAAATCCTATCGCACCGATTTTTTTTTATTTACTTTTTAACTTCCATGTCGTTTTTCTCGAAATGTAGTGGATGGCGTATGGGCCAAAATAGCACTCACCCGACGAATTATTAAAATATATTTTAGAAAATATTTTAATGTCTATCATTAGCGCGTGTAATCTACAAAATAATGAAATTTTCAATTAAAATCTGTCAAGAATACTTATTAAAAATCCTGTTCAAACATCCGCTTTGTAAAAGGATCTTCCCAGTAAAAATACAAATTTTAACTTTAAATTCCTTCAAAAATTACTGATAAATTTTCAATATTAAAAAATGATTATTAGAACGAAACATTTCCATTATTTATGATTTTCTATCAATAAAAAAAAAACCTTAAATAAACAATTTTATCATATAAACGCAATCATTTCTGATATGAATTCACTAATTCAAATATAAAGTTTATGGTAAATAAATAATTTATATATAAAACTATTAAGTAATATATGAAATTATTTTTAACATATTATCTAAAATTCAAAGTTTAATAAATTGTAACTTAACGAATTGTAATAACTATATAAAATATTATGTAAATCACCTCAGATCACCAGGAGGAAAAGTTATTAAATATATTTTTATCAGGAATATTATTACAAAAAGGAAAATACTATAAATGGAAATATAATATTATAAATGAAGAATTTTCAATGGAAAATTATATCATTAAAACAAATTTACTATTTGAAAAAAAAAAAAAAAAGATTTTCTCTTCATTTTCATTTTTGAAATAATTTTTTATCAAAATATGTAATGATAACAATTTAAACATAAAATTTTTTATAACATTAAATTTAGTTGCTGGAGTTGTTATGATAAAATGAGATTTATTACCATGACAAGTAAAATATTTTGACAACTTAAATTATATTTTTTTTTTTTGGGGGAAGATTATGTTTAGTAAGTAATTATAATTTTATGTAAGTTATTTAAGTAGGTTAACTTATTAATAACTTTTTGTATATTTAATAAAATTGGACCTTTTATTAAGTAATTTTCCATGTCCCTCGGTGGTCGTAATAATTTAAATTAAACAAAAACAAAATGTTATAGTTTTAATTTTTGTGAATAGAAAACAGACTTTGACTATGGTTGGTTGGTTTGAGTGGACAATAGTTAACGGACACCACGTACAGAGACCATTTGGGGTTTTTGTATCTCTAGTCTACTTACATCTACATCAAATAGATCCATACTACTTCTCTTATGAATGAACTGCCCGGCTTCGCTTTACTAGCCTCCCACAGATTTCCAATAAACAAACTTCTACAACGCACAGACAGATATTAGCACAGAAGATGCTCCAAGGATTCGTCTTCCTCTTCGCAGCCCTTATAGATGGATTTCTATATAAGACATAATCTCGTCGCGATTTTACTAAGTAGAATATGATTAGTAGCAAAACCGGTGTATATATCTCGCTGCGTTGGTTTGTTCATAAGTAGAGTACCCTTTATTTTCTTGCCACTTATAGTTTACCCAAAAAAAATTTGTGTTATAGCACGAATACTACTTTTCACATCCTTAGTAACCGTTTGTCCATTGATAGTGGGTACCTATTTGGTAAGTATCCAGAGTGTTGTTTGTTACCTCGTTTCTTGCTAGATGATCTGTCTTTTCCTTACTGGAGTATTTTTATTTCATTATTAAGAGTTTTTTTGTATATCTTCACTAGTTTAGATTTCGTTAATGATACAAAATAGCCTTTGCAAAAATAATAATCAATATTAATTTTATTTATTGGATATTATTTTCACATTATCAAAATTTCTTTTAAATTTTTAAAATTAAATACACGCCTGTTTATGAAACTATGTTTTTAACAATTGCTTACTTAAATATTTACAAAATTTTAAATATATTTCAAAGTCTATGTACTTACTATACATATATATAATATTAACATTAACATAAAACAAAGTAGAACATAAAAAAATACCATATAATTACACAGTAACAACAGGTGAATCGATATTATGATTAATCAACAACATAAAAAACATTTTGTTGACAACAGGGAATATTTAACTATATCGCATTTATTAATACACCAACTTTTTAAGTGGAATCGATAAAATATAATATTGTAAAAATTGAATAAAGTAATTTTATTTTATTATAATATGGAATAATTTTTTTTTATTAAGGTTCCTGAAACTGAAATATGCTGATTAAAAATAAATTAGTTTGTCGTTTCGTTGTGGTGGCCAGCATACGTAATTTTTTTACGAACATTTGTCAATATTATAAACGTAACAATTAAGTTTGGAATCTTAGTAATTAATTAAAACCATCGGAAACGTAAAAAAAATGCTAGAGGGAGCAGATAACTCATAGTTAGCCTCTAACAGCGTTTTTTATTTAACAGGACCTTTATAACAAACAGTGTTACAGTGAGTTTCGCAGCGAATTCACTGAATACGAAATGGCCAGAAAAAGTTTCAGCCAAATCAATTTTTTTTTACCATGACCATCAATTTGCTAATAAATTTATAGTGCCCAAAATTGTTTGAGCGATATAATTTTTACTGCTTTGTCTATTTTGCTTAAAATGGGTTTGTCTATAGAGCAATTAGTTAGTATTAAAAAATATTTTTGTGAAGAGAAGAAATCATCAATAAATCACCACTTCCAGTCAAATTTCTGAATAAATCATAAGACCAAATTAATTGGATCTGTTTTTCTCATAAATATTGTAGCAAGTAAAATGTTTCTTTCGGTTATGATTTGATTTCACCCATAAATTAGTTAGATCTTCAAATTTATGTAAAGTGTTAAAATTTTCGGCTGATTAATTAACCCGTTTAGACTATAAAGAGACTACAAGTACTCACTGACAAATATACTCCACTTGGATAACGAATTTATATGTTAAAATGTATCTTTATGTAGAATCGATAAATTTCATTTAACTTTATATTCTTCGATTTGAATTTATTATGAAAACTATTATATAAATTATTCAATAAAAATATTCCAATAATTTGTAATAATTCATTAAAGTACACTAAAATTTTCCATAATTATAAATAATTATTATAATTTTTTATTATCAAAGTTAAGAACATAAAAATTTACACATTTCAGATATAAAATATTTTCTCACTGTTTTCAGTTTTTTTTTTAGATAATTTTATATATTATAACCATATAATTATTATTAAATATTGGAATATTTTGTATGGCAAAGTTAATAAAAATAAAAGAATAAAATAAAAGTTGTAAATAATAGAACAAGAAGTAAAATTTTTAAATAAGCTAAAAAAGTATGGCATTTTTGTAAGTGATCATTATAAAATTTGTCACATTACAGATAATAAATTTTTTATGAATAGTATTAAAATGATTTAAATTAGTGTTACAGAAAAGCTAATTGACATTCAGTTCAAAATTGGAATTATATAAAACTAGTAAATTAAGAACAATTTTAACATTTAAATCTTTGTAGTATTTTCAGAATAGTTGATTCTGTAATAGGAGGTTATTTAATGGGCAATCACTTTCTTAAGTTGTGCAATGATTGTATGTGATAGACACAGAAACTGCAATGGGTCAGGGGAAATATAGTAAATAAACTAAAGCTAAAAACATCTGCAGCAACTAAATGATATTGTTCAGGACTTTTTTTCTGGCTTAATATTCCATGGGGGAACATAGGGCCTCAGTACAAACTTTTCATCGTGTTCTGTTTTGTGCCGTAGCTTTTATTTGCGACCATGTGATCTTTTTTATCTTGATTCATCTTGAACCGTTCTTCTTCATGTATTTTCCGGTTGTCCAACGTTTCTTTTTCTTTGAGGATTCCAGTCTAGTGATACTTGTCTAGCAATTGAGCTCGCGGGTCTTCGAAGCGTGTGGCCTATATACCTCCATTTCCGTATTCGTATTTGTTGGAGAATTAGCTCTTGCTCTGTAATGTGCCATAGTTCTTCGTTAGTTATTGTCTGCGGCCAGAAGATCCTACATATTATGCGTAGCGACTTGTTGACGAATACTTGGATTTTTCCTATGTCTTTTTTGTTAACCAATCAGGTTTCGCTACCATATAGAAGCACTGACTTGACACAGGAGTTGAATAGTCATATCTTAATATTTTGTTATTAGATGCAATGTGAAGAAGATCCTTACATTTTTCATGTGTACTAATACTAACATATTTTATAGAAGGCAAGCAACTTCTTAATCTGGCTAATAATATCAAGCAACTGATACCGAAACTGTAGTGCAAGTATAGTAAACAAAGTAAATATAAAGACATAATTCAGTAAATGAAAGATTTCAACACTAGTGGAAGTGGAGGTCTTTAAATCACTGTAACTTCCCTAATTTTGTTACGTGTACTAAGATCTTTTAAAAAAATTAAAATATTAATTTCAAAATGTAACTAATGTAACTCAACATATTCTCAGGAATTCTTAAAATACATTTCATATATTGGATATGGACTCATATAAGTTGGTCAATATTTGGCTTAAAAGTCACTAAAACTTAATCTAATGTTTTGTATTTGTTGTATTCAAAATGGTTACGTCAAAAATTATTGTAGACCATATTTAATAATGAACTTTTGACATAATGTATTCTATATCTTTTAACAATGTCCAATTAAATTTGATTAATGATTAATTGTTAGTTAATATCAAAATATGTATTAAAATATTTCGACATTTTCCTTTTTATATTTCCATAGAATTTTATATCATTACAATTATTTATGTTATAATAATTTTTAATGATAATGTGATTATTATATTTTTATTAAATCCGATGATATATTCACTATTTCGCTTTCAGGGATTACATTAATTACACAGATTACTCGATGTTCACATTATATACAAACCAAAAAATAATACGTAATTAACATCTCATTAATATTTTGTACATAAATGTTTAAATAATAATCAAGAATAAAATTATTATTTAGTTAAGAACAAAGAAAATGATGAAATTAATAAATATTTACTTAATGTTTCATCAATAAGAAATTTGATATTATGGAAATAATTATTACAAGATTAATATCATGGTAGAAAGTAGAAATATATTATTTTTATTATATAGTAAATATTTTAATTATATAACAATTTAATTCTAAAATATTAAAAACAAATTTGAAATTAAATTTGGTATAATAAAATATTATTTATTAAAGTGCGTGTAAAGCATAATTAAATGTCTAATAACGTTCATTATTATTAATTCCGATTATTTAACATTTATATATTATAAATGATTTAAAATAATTAATGCTTTGAAATAGGTACAAAAAACAATGAATTAAACATTTAATAAAATAATTATATTCAAGTTTAAAGTTCCAATATTTGTAGATATACTGATATTCTTTAAAAGTCTTGGGGTGGTAAACATTTTAGATGTTATGCATGACCTAAATTAATTTTTGTATCCTGGTGTTTCATCAGAAATCAATTACATTTAATTGTCTTGGTGAATAAACAGAAACAGGATTACTTTGCAGGTTAATTGGTTGTTCGAATGGCGAGCCCCATTTCGATTGTCCAGGTAGATGAATTATTCAAGTGTAATCCATACAGCTATGAAATGATTGGTTGTATGGGATATTAAACCGTATGGTATGATCGCCGATCGATATATTTGCTACCTATATCTCAACGCGATAATTTTAATAGATTGTATGCTTTGTTGTTCGCGTACAGCGACTACCCTGCATGATAGTTGTCAAATCTTTTGTTATTCCTATCATATAAAATTGACATCTAATATCCGCCATTTTGTTTTTATAATATTTAGATGAATCATTTAATGTTTCTTGCGGTTTAGTAGACGTCCAGTGCAAACCAATTATACCACATTAATACAGAATTCCACATTTTCCTTGAGCAAGTCAGTCACAATTCCATGTCAGCACTGTCATAATACGAAAATATAATTAAATTCTGTTTGAGATATTTTTGTTTTTTCTTTAATTGGTTAACGCTTCAAACAAATATGAAAATCAAGCAATTGAAAATATAAAGACAAATTTGTATAAAATGTTTATAAAAAAAGTTATTTTAACTTATATAAATACATAAAGTAATTAATTAAATGTTATACTTGCTTGACAGTGACATATATAATATGTCTGAAGGAAATTATTAATATTTTTTTCTTCCTTTCTAGAATTTGATTCTGTCAGTGTTTTGTAATTGGGATAGTAGTTATGTTTAATATATACAGTTAAACTAATTAAATTAATTTAATAATGAAATTTATAATAATTATTTTAAAAGGACTGATTAATTGTAACAAATATTATTAAAAAGCTACTTACACACATATATAAATGTTTTTGAAGTTTTTTCCTTTTTTTGATTTCGATATAGTTAACTATAAAAAATTATGAAGGTCATACACCATCTGGTAACATACAATAAAAATATAAAGAAAACATTAAATTTCTTTGTTTTTTCTTTAATCCCTTAATATTTTACGAGGAGTTATGAAATAACTTTGAAATATTGTAATGGATAAGATCATTGGAAAAAATAGAAGTTTAGTTAAATCAGTTTTTCCTTACATTTCTTCAAGGGTGAGAGAAACTATCCACGTCACAGTTGGTTAGCCGATTTTAATGTAATTTAGAATTTAGAACACCAGGTTTATTTCCGGATCTCATTGATTCACGCAAAATTTCAAGGTTCGTACGTTTAATGGGTTGATAAAAAAAAATTCCGAATTCGATTTCTAGATGTGCTGGCTTTCAGATATTCTAAAGAAATGAAATTCGGTATACATTTTTAAAATAATAAACTTCGAGTTTTGAGCTACCCCTAAGTTATCAGACATTTTTTTGATAATCTTTAATAACTTTCATATATAATATAAGAGATATAAATTTTATTCCGTGATATTAATTTTGTATATAATAAAAATATTAAAATTTGTTATTTTCATAAATTTCATAGAAGTGAATATGAAATAAAAATACAATTTTCAGTTAACTTAACAACTATAATAAATAATTTCTACAAAAAAAATGAATAGAAATTTAAATTCGTAACGTATCTTTTTTTACATAAAAAAAAAATAAACTGATATAGTAAAATTTATATATGTTCTTAGCGACATAATTTATTACGATTATAGTCTATTTTTAGCATTTTATTATGTATAGTAATTAGTTCATGTTAGATTAATTAAAAGGGTAAGGTTTTCCGGATTTTATTCGAAGACCGGGAAGCAAGTAATTTAAAATACAATTTGTGATTCATCCATTTTCGCCACACTTTTCTATAGTGAAATACATCCACACGGAATCTGCCATTATGAGTTTTAGTTCCTTAGATTAGATTAGATAGGGTCTTGGTAGGTATAGGTACCATATGTTCCGAATCACTGCGGCCACATATTGTGATAGTTTAGGTTTGGAACGCTCCCCAAGACTAAGTATATAATTCTTTTGAGTGAGTTTGAAGATAGTTCTGTATGTTCCAGAAAGCTGTGTCCAAGGTGATTGAGTCTGGATCGGGTGAGTGCCTCGCATTCGCTCATGATGTGTTCGGTCGACACCGATTGTACACGATTCACACGATTTGTACACGTTATTTGTAGCTAATCCTATAGTGTGTAGATGTTTTTTCAGGTTACAGTGTCCGGTAGTTCCTTATACAAAAGTCAATAGAAACTTAAACTTGCATAGAAATTATAATGAAATTTAATATTGCTTCAATTATACCAGAAACGAGTCGAGAGACGAATAGCTAGGCGAATAGCGAGTCAAATTCAATCATAAGGGGTCATTAATTCAACACAAAAATAAAATTTAAAAAAAGAAAACAAAATTATTTATTCATTAAGTATAAAAATTATGATGAATAAACCTAACACTAACAAAAACTAACGGAATGCATAGGAATGAATATGACATTTAATTACCCAGTAAATATAATATATGAAATTTAAAAGCCACATTCCCAGCATAAATTTAGCCAGCAATATTAAATACATATATTATTTTCCGGGATTTCTTTTTTCCGGGAAAACGGAATCGGATATTCCCATAGTGAACTCTCTATTATTTCTATGTTTCGTAATAATTTTAGTGAAAAATTATTATACTCTTCCCTTAAATATATTTAATTTTTTTTTTTTCAGAATATTATTTGTATACTAATTAAGGATAATTATTATACTTTTGATTTGGGTTAAAAAATTACCCTCTTAATGTTTTGTAAATTGAATAAGTTTTTCAAAGGCCAAAGGCATGACAATATGGGTAAAAAGGTATTATTATTTTCAATTGATAAAATTATCAAAATGATAAATAATAAAAAATAAAATAAAATTAAAATTAAATTTTATCGGTTTCTTTTATGCAATGACATTTATAATTTAATTTCAAGAACGAATGTGAAAGTTTAGCATATATTCGATGGTCTTTTATATTGCTTGAATAGAAACCCTTGTCTAAAACATAAAATTTATATTGAATTGTCCTTAAAATTGGATTTGTTAAAATTAATTAGAAATTTCATTTATAAAACTAATCATTATTTCTTTTATAATTGTTCACATTGTTCATAAAAATGTCAAGTATTTTATCGAAACGATTACAATCTAAATTTTGTAGAAAAGATATTGAATATAGGAAATTTTTATAATGTAATTGACTTGAAAATGATGTTCACACATAAGGTTTGGTTATTATAAACGAAAATTCTACTTTTTTCAAAATAATTCATTAGCATGTTAATATTATACATAGAAATATTGAAATCAGCATGAAAAAATATATGGAAATCTCCAGGTTCCATTTCGTATGAATATGAATTTGCATTTATTTTAATAATTTTGTAATTGAATTTTGAATAATGAAAATAGCATGATTTTATTTCATTTAAGTGTTTCTAAATTAATGTTAACGATATATCAATAAAATATAAGATTTACTGAAATAATTTTTGATAATAATTTTGACGGTTTTTATATTTTTCTGATGTTATTGGAATTTTTGCACCAAAAAATGATACTACAAAGATAATGGCGCAGATCTATTAACATATGTTTTGAATTCACATTGAAATATATAAACGAATTATATATTTCGCAAATTAGCCCATAAATCATTAATGTTAATACTAAAAAAAAACCTTCAGAGTTTTTCCATTCCCAACTTAATTACACAAACTTTTTTAGAATAATTTATGAAAGTTTACAAAATAGTTTTACATATGTTCCAAATGTGACGTTTGCTTTCAAATAAAATTAAGGAATTGCAATAAAAAATGTTTTATAATTTAATGAAACTTAGGACTTTAAAGTTAAATGGTAATTTATTGAATAGTAGAACCTGATACATTTAAATTGATAGCATTATAATGAATAGTTATAAGCAATAATGTTGCATTAGATCCGAATTTAAATTAATTTGTGAAATTATGAATGTAAATTAAGAAGAGTTTTCATTAGTGCAGGAATTAAAAGCTTGTAAATATAAAGCGGTTAATAAATTTAGCGTCTGGCTAAAATTGACGGATCGGAGTTAATAATTTTGGAATTGATTGAAAATTCTTTCGATCACGATAACATACAAAATGATTTAAAATAATACCTGAACTGACACTGGCTGAAACTAATTGATTTTTTTGTTTGTTATTCAAATTATGTTACATTCTTGTTGTCCTTGATGTGTCCTATAGTATAGCTATACCGATCTGAAGTTGTGTACATATCCCTGAAATTGTAATAATATGTTGCCATGAATATAGTATATATCCCAATTTAAGAAAACTCAATAATAAATACCTAAAATTTTCACGATTGAAAATATTTGATTGATTTTAAAAGATGAATACAAGAAAAAAAATTATCAATTTATTTTTATTAAATTTATTATAATAAATTTCGTTCTTTATTTGTACAATATCTTCGAGATATTATAAGTATGACATCCTACGAAAAAGATGTGAACTTTGAATAAATCGTTTTTGATGGATTATTCTTTTTTTATATAAATAAATTTTTTTTATGAATATTATTAATTATATTTATTTTTTAATAAATTTCAAAAAATATTACCTTAATTGATTGATTGATTCGATGAGGGAAAACGATACGGTTAGGCCAAAATTATTCCCATTATACTCCTCAAATCCTCCATTTAGCACATACCATGGCCTGCAACTCTTTTGATTGAACCTTGCAATAAGTTTCCAATCCAGAACAACTGCTACATACAGTTCGTTCGTGTAGAAGGAACCAAATCATCGGCGTCGCACGATCATTAGCTAGAGACAGTGTTACAAAAAGTGTTAAAATATCTCGCGTTCTTCTTCACTTTCTCAACATATGTTTACATCGGATCGTCGTATCTTAAGGGCATGATCTTTTTTACAATTGAGTGTCCGGTTAAAACTCTAGATATACCGAACTTTTGTTACCTTGTAGGGATTTCTGGGTGACTTTTGGTGTTCCCCAATTAACTCTTGGTTATCTTCCCCTTGTTGTAAATAAAAGATTAAAAGATTGTTTGATGAAATCTTAAATATTTTATATAAAAATTTAAAAAAAATTACATTTAATATTTAAATTTTTAATATAAAGAAGTTTCTTTTCACAATTTTAATTTTAAGTAAAATTAGCCTTGATTTGACGTTTGACCTATTCAATTTTATTATTGAATTATATATGGGATGATTTAATTGTCAACCATTATTGTAAGTGAAAATTGCGACATCAATCATGATTTAATTGAATGTGTAGATTAAAGTATTTTCTGATGTTTCCATGTCCAATTAATCTAATCTATTTTCAGAAAGTTTTAAAAGTTCAGTATTGATGAAATTGTCCTCGTACGTAACACACTGAATATTTAAATAATTTCGTTAATTGAATTAATTTTTCATATGATAAAAATCCATTATATATTTTCTCAAGGATCATGACGATTGAACTAAATTATTCACATGAAGTGTGAAATATTTTATTAAGTGTAAAAGTTTGAAAATTCCCAAAACTTTTGTACAAATATTCTTGTTTTTCACTAATTTGTTTAAGAAATATTTACAAAGTTTATACTTACATTCCTGACCAAATTTATTTGTTAATTTATTTTATATTTATTTATTTATGGAAGGATATAAAAAAATATTTTTTGTTTGTTTCATATTTTTATTGTAGACATTTTTATAGTTTCTGCATATTAAGATTTATTATTTATTAATATTCTGATATTGTTTTTCATATTTTTGTATATGGTTTGTATTTTGTCAATTCACCAAAAAAATTTATGGTCAACTATAGAACTATCCAATTGTATTTAAATTAAACTAATATTTGAATTTTATATACATCCTATCGAAGGACATTTTTATTTTCTGAATATTTAGATTAAAACAATTTTAAAACCCAATCAAAATTTACTGAAATATTAATAAAAAAAAAATATTTGTATTTTATATCCTTCCTGTGTCGAAAGGACAATTATTTTGTTATTGTTGTTTAGGTGTTCTTGAAAAATATAAAAAGTGTCCTTCAGGTAACATTAAAAATTACAATATTTTTTTTTTTCGGTGTGTCAAAAATGGATATTTTCTGTTGATATTATATAGAAAAGTGATAAATGATTTTCTTCTATATCGATCGTATTATTATAAGTATAATAAATTTTCCATGTTTATAAAAATTCATTTAATCTTTCGATCAATTTCATCCAGACATAATCAACATAAAAATATTTATGAGCTATTAAAAGTTATATTAAATTTTGTGTTCCAGTTGGTTTTGATTACAGAGATTTATTTATATTTATTAGGCTTATGCTAATGTTACTATTCATTAAGGAATTGCCTATTTCCATATTAATCTATGTAGTTATAAAAAGTTTAGTCTTGTTTTAGTTTTTATCGTGTTGTTAAAAATATGGTTCCATTAAATTCTGTGAAGTTTTTGGGTAGTGAAATAATAAAATGAAATTCATAAAAAATTTCAGAAAAAGAATGAAAATATTATAACAGATGCACCTCAACAAAATAAATTGTGTCCTGTCTGCTGACCATTTTTTTTTTATAAATTTTATAACGCCTAAGGATATGCAAAGAAGTTTCTAA
The DNA here is from genome assembly GCA_963920725.1 of Rhamphomyia laevipes. NCBI lineage: Eukaryota > Metazoa > Arthropoda > Insecta > Diptera > Empididae > Rhamphomyia > Rhamphomyia laevipes. The sequence goes on from OY987256.1 coordinate 42,102,269, forward strand.
GAAATCTTTTATGGGAAATTTTTATTTGAAGAATTATGTTAAAAAATATAATAATATCCAAGTTCAAGTTGTTTACAATTTTAAGTAATGAAGTGTAAGAGGCTGTTTTTATTTGGAACATTTCTAAAAAAAAAAGGGATTTGTAAATAATTAGGATGGTGTAATATCCTTAAGGTTATGAAATATTGTAATGGATATTTTTAATGTAATACATTTTTTACTGAAACTACAAAATTTTTTGGTTAAAAATAAACTTTTATAATTGTTTGTCGACGCAGCGTTAACTAAAGTGTAATTGACTCAAATATAAATTTAAATTTCTAAAATCTTATTTTATTTTTCAAAATTTAATTGAAATTTTTTTTAAAATTTCTTTAAGATTTTCTTGAGTAATTTAAGAAACCATAATTGTCTTTTGTCTTCCAACAATTCATTAGAAATTTTAATGTAAATATGTTTAACATTATTAATGTTGAACAACAAACAAAAAAGAAACTTTCACTAATAAAAAGTCCTTTGAAAGGAATATGTGTTAATATATTATATTATATTAGAATATGTTATAAATGTTATTACAAACATTTCGAAATAATTTAATATTGTGAAAGCAGTCATATATTCTTATTCTTATCTAAGTAACTATACCATACCAAAATTTAATGTTAGGAAATGATTTTTTATATGTTATATTAGACACATGATAATATGGTGTAATCAATTTACGACAATATTGAATTGATATCTAACCAATGAGCTTTGAATTTTACTTTATTACGTTAAGTTGAAATTTATGTAGAATGGTAGAAACGTGTTTGGTTAGACAGGATATAGTATCCTAAAACTATAAATAATTTCCTGCGATAATATAGAAAGTAATAAATCAAATTATACGTGTTGATATTATATAATATCACTTTAATGTGGAAAATGAATTCTTTGATCGAATTTAAAATTTTTTTAAAGTATAGAAATTAAGTAATTATTTGGTAGTTCCATCACGGGTTAACTGAATACGGTTGACGAGATTTTAATTTGGATGAGTCGATATGCTTTAGTAATAATACAGTGTCGAATAGAGAGTACACAAGTTTGCGTGCGAAATTCCCGGTCTAAATCACGAAATTCGCACTCAAAACTTACCAATTTATAAATCATCATCATTTTGTGGAACTACAGCTTGATATAAGCCTTGGCTATTCAATATTTATTTTGTGTTACTGTTCTTCAGTTGAAAATTCGTAGTTTGTGAACATCAATTTTCAACGTTATCCAGCCATCGTGCAAACAACCTCTAGCAAATGGACAACCTCTAGCAAATGTTGCAAACAAGTTTCTTGTATTCTTATTCAACATTTTCGTAATATTTACTTGTATATTCTTAGTTGATTTTCATCACTTAAATACATAACGTGAAGTCTTTCACTGCCTTACATTATAAATTATAACGTTTTGATATCAACTTAGACTGTAAAAGGTTTTTATATATATCCTTACGGTCATGTATTGATATTCTGAATAAATTAAGAAATACTTTTTTTATTTGATCTCTTTGGCATTAATAATTTTGGAAAAAATATTTTATCTAATTTTAATCATTATTTATTTTAACAATTTCCTTTTTCCATAATAAAGACTTTATCTAGCAAACAAAATTGTTTGGATATGCAAAAAAATGTTTCAAAGTTTTATGGTAAATTGCTAAATAAACAAGAAATGATCAAAATAAGATTTTGTTTATTTAACATTTATTTGCATATATTCCATTTAATTTTCAAATTATTTTTATATTTTGAAATATAAATTTGTTATTTATTAGTATTAATTTTAAAAAAAATCCATTTTTTAATATACATTTTTTTTTCTAATTTCAGATTGTGAAATATTGAATCAACAATAAAAAAGATTCAAAATGACAAGTACTTCAGATGAATTTGATAGTTCGTCAGATGAAATTAATCATGAAAGTTATTTATTAGCAATTGTTAGTGCATTTGGTAATATAAATAATACAGAATCATTAAAAAGTTTAGTATTAAATAATAATATTAAATCAATTTATTGGATATTTATAATACAATATGGTTTATTATCATTTTTTGGTATTATATCAAATATAATAATTATCGTTTATGTTGTATATCATAAATTATTTAAAGATATTACACATGCGTTTATTATAAATTTATGTTTATGTCATATCGTTCAATGTTCAATTGTATTACCAATAACATTACTTGTAATGTTAACAGAAAATTGGATTTATGGACAATTTTTATGCTATTTTTTGCCAATGCTACAGGTGAGTTTTGAAATTTTTTGAATATAATTTTTAATTTAATTCCAGTTTTTTCCTTAGCGGATATTTTTAATTGTACTTTTAGAACTTACTTTAATTCTAATAAATTAACTTTTTTCAATATCGAAAGGCTTAAATTACCAGGTGACGAGTTCTTGACGAAGTATTAGAGTTCTTTTCAGAACTGTGAACTCTTATATAAATCGTAACCTGTAAAATCAATTTTTAATTATTTGTTTATATATTTATTTTTTGTTTAACTGTTCGTTTTAAGTAATTAGTGTCTAATCTATTAACATTTTGTTTGTTTTCGGTGATGAAAACCTTATAGCTTAATCCATTGCGGTTAGTACCGTACTTGATTATCAATTAAATTATTCAAATAAATATATAAATTAAAGAATAATATTAAATTTTAGTTTGAAAATACCTCGATAATAATTAGTAATATTATTTTCAAGGATTATTTATTTATAATTATGATCTTAAAGCTACTAAAAATTATTTTACAAAAAAAAATTGTAAAAACATTAAATCTTTAATATCAATTCTGTTGAAATGTTTTAAATAAATTTCACAAGATTTTCTTTGGTAGTAGTTATACTTAGCTTAACTTTTATATCTTTCCTTTAAATTTTGTAATCTTTGTAAAATTAAATTCATTTTTCTGAAGACGTATCATATTTTCATTATATATTTAATATGGTAGAATTACTTTGATCGAGTTTTTTTTTCACTTTAATATTATTTATTTATACAGAAAAAAGTTAACTAATAAGAAAGATAAAACTGAATTCTTAAAAGAATGAATTATATTATTGTAATTAAAGTGAAAGATGGATTTAAAGAAGAAATTATTGTTTTTCATTAATCCAATTATTAATAAGTCAACCTACGAGTATTTTAACCACGTTCAATGTATAAGTCCGAAGTATAACCAAAGTATCGAATTCGTTTTTAGAACATTTGGTGATGCTAAAATAGATCATTTAATTTCTTCTTGATGAAATCAGTAATTTGACATTGGGCAGATATGTTAAATCACGATTCAATTAAATTTTTAAAATAAAATATAAAATAAAGTTCGTAAAGGAACATATTAATTTTGTTGTTACATTCCTATTCATTTCAAAGACCATTTCTTTCTCGTTAGTCCTCGGATGGAAAGCTTCGATCTTCGATTACATCAATTCTAAAAACAGGTTCGAAAATATATAGTTAAGAATTCCTTAGTAGATATAATTTATGAATCGTTAAACAAAATGCCAAATATTTGAACTTTATTTAAAATTATTCCATTACAAACTTCAAATAAACTGTCAGTTAATTATTTAAACACAGCATTTTTTTTTACCTGTTACTACGAAACCTTTTTCTGAAAATGATAATAAAAAAGTCTTTTACTTAAATGTATCCTTGAATAATTTAATGAAGGTCTGGAATTTAAATGATACATAAAAGACCAGAATTTTACCAGATTTAAATTACCGAGATGGAATTTCATAAAATAAAATATGTTGGTTTAAAAAAATATTGTGAACTTTTAAGATGTTAAATTTAACTTTTAATGATAAATTTAATATATAAAATTTTTTTAAACTCCGAACATTTGAAACAAGTACCTAGAAATATGTAATAATTCAAATTCAAATTCTGATTAATATGAATATAATTAATAATTTTATAATGTAATAATTAATTTAATTTCTTTAGATTGTAATTAATATTCACGAGTTTTGAATTTCTTCTTCATACTTTCACACATCTGTTCACTTCAATTCTTAAAACCTGTTCTTGAAATTTCTAAATTTCTTAAATTATTTTGAATATTATCTTGTAGTCTATACGCTATAGCCAAGCAATTATATAATATCAGGCTAATTAAACTAGATTAATATTTAAAACTGATGTATTAATCAACCTTTCAAGTTAAACAAAAAAATTATCTAAATATTTAAATATTTTATCATATATTTTTCTAATAAAGTAAAAAGAACAAATAAATTAATTTAACACTCTGACTGTCATAATTTCAAATTTATTGTTAGATCATGCAATGTCAGTTAAAAATAAAAATGTGTAATAATAATAATAAGAACTTTTATATAATTTTGAGTTGACATAATTCAATTATGAAGTTGTCTTGCACATTATTACCATTTTGTTAATATATTCAAATAAAGTAAATAATTATGCGAATGGAAGGAACTTATTTAGGTTATTACATTACTATACAATATCCCCACTATAAAGCCTATTCATTACTCCACAATAGAACCTTCTGTCTCCTACTTACTATATTCACTTTATAACTTGAATGTATTTCCAAAATTGATGTAACTCGATAACTGCCAGTCTATCATTCTTGTCTGTCATGATAGATGGCAGTTTGAGGGTTAGTGATTTTTATGTAAAATAATGTTTCGTAAAAGGAAAATTATATGTTATATTAAATAAAACAATATAAATAAAATAAGAATCACTTTCAACGAATTTGTAACCGTTTTTATAATATCATATCACATTTCCATAATAGATTTTATTCCTGACTATCACAGAAATTCTATGATTTTTACAAATATGTTAATATTTTCTTATTCTTATTTTTTTGAAGGATATACCATTACATGTAGCAATGATATCACATTTATTGATTGCCTGGGATCGTATGAGATGGTTAGGTGATCCATTAAAAGGACGTTTACCGACATTTGTTTGTTGTTGTGCATCATGGTTAACTGGTATGGTAATAGCCTTACCATATCCAATTTATACAATTTATTTGGATTTAGGGGTAAGAAATTTTACATTTATTTATCATTTTATATATTAATTTATTCAGAGATTTTTAAGTAATAACATAAATATATAAAATTATTAAGTCTTAATATTTAAAATGTTCTATTTATGAAATGAAATATGTTTTATGATGGGTAATTTTACAGGTTCATTCTTTTGGGAATTATATTGTATTAACAAAAAAATAAAAACTTTTTTTATATTTATTTGATTTTATAAAATAAATCCTTTAGAGTTGATTTCATTTTTCTGTTGAATTTTTGTTTTGGGTTATAATAAAAATTGTTGTCTATATATTGTTTTGCAGTTGATAGAATTTTTAAGTTGGGCCTTTGAAATTTGACTCAAATATTATTCAATAAATATTGAAAATTGTCAAGAAAAATCCTTTTAATATAATACGGGATAATATTATTTACATATATATTTTTTTTTGGCTTTTTGGTTTCAAAGGATATTATAAAAGTTAACTTTTAATATGACAAGATGGATTATTATATTATATTTTTGTTGTTACATATATATTTTTTTGTTTGTTAATATATCTAAAAGGTTTATTGATTTGGATTAATATATCCTTGGAGATTAATAGGCTTTCTTAAATACAATATTATCTCAAGAAAGCCTATTAATTTCCATGGAAACCACATTTAATATTATTAATATTTGGCTTATTTAAATTAAAGTTCAATATTCGAATTGAGAAATTTTTGGTTTATTCAAATTTCTGTAGAAATTGAGCCTTTTTTTATTAATTATAATCGAGAAAAATATTTTTAATTAGCGAGTTTTTAAGAATTAGCGAAAGTATACTAGAACAACAACATAAAGAATGTCAGACATTGAATTTTGTATTTATTTTTTATAAATATAAAAATTTAGTCATTAAAAATGATGATAGTAATTCGTAATTCAATTTACCAGAAAATACAAAAATTAATATTACACCAAAAAGTATGCAATATAAAATTAAATAAGTTTGATTGTATTATAAACGATCAATTAATTTACCACACCACAGTTAATATTATTGTAATAATCTATTATCAAAGGCGAATGAAAAAATGATTAAATTATTACCAAATATTTATTAGTAAACGATCTAGTTGCAATAATAAGCTGCAGTATATTCGCTACGGATATCAATGATGATGGTTGTCAATTAATGAATGATTTTTCAAAACAACATCCATTAATTGACAGTTCGTCCTTAGGAATGAATCGAAGAATTTAAGTCGTAACTCACTATAGAAATTGCTACCGCGCTCTTTGGTTGGTTGGTTTTAAAGGAATGGAAATATCGAGACTTCTGCGTACGTAAGCCTAGCAATTATTTTATTTGTAAGTTGTATCATCCATTCGAACGCTTCACCATTATTACGACAAATTCTACTTCTTTCATGAATGAAATCACTTTGTCATTAATGAAATCACTCATTTCTAGAAAGGAGCTACCAAATTTGCTAAATTTTTAATGTTGGACTGAAGGCCAGTGTCAAAATATTTGTTGTATTGCCTACCCGTCCTTTATACACCCACGACAATTTCATGTTTCCTGAATTGCATGTCCTATTTATAATCAGGCCCTTACTTTGTTAATTTTCAAAATTATTTCAGACTTTTTATGGTTAGGAATGCCTCAGCCTCAGAGCGTTTTTGTATAAATTCAACTGTACTACTCATTCCACTTGGCTATCTGAATATTCCTCGTATCATTTACATTTCTTGAGATCATAGATTCTGCCGCAGGTATTAAAGTGGTGCATGAATCTAGTCTTCAAGTTTAATTTAAAATGCTCTTAAGCGCTTTTATTATATAGTATATAATCGTAGCTGCAAATGGCAAACGTTGTTTTCCATGGTTTTATAGATGCACTAAATATGTGTAAATATATGTAAAAAATTATTTACGTGATAAAAATTTTCAATTACTGATTTATTTTTTAAATATTTTTTATAAGATTTCTTTACTTTTTAGATTATGTTTAATTTTATTTCGCCTTGTTTTATGTAAAGATCTGAAAAGTTCATCGTTTTCCTGAAATATTTTTTATGTTCATTTTTATTCTTGACTTATAATTTTGATGAGCTTAATATGGTAATTTGCTGTCAACATGTCAGTTAAAATTGCTTTTTTTATTAATTTTAGAATATTCTTTTTATTTTCTTGATTTTTGATGGAATATTTTGAATGTTATTATTATTAACTGGTAGGTGTTTCTAAAAGATTAATAAAGTTATTTAAAAACTTTTTCCATATTTTATATTAAATGAATTTTATTTACCCTTATAAAAAAATAATATGATTTCTAAATTCACATCATATTTTATGTTCATGTTAATTTCTATTTAATTTTTTGCATAAATAATTTTTCAAACATAAAAAACTTAAATAAATGGTAAAAATTAATTGAACCACTTTAAAATATTTTTACTAAAATTTTAGTAATCTAATTTATTTTCCTACCTGGAAAATTTTCTGTAATAATTCCCAGAAACATTAAATATAAACTTAATTATCCTCTATATATATATTTGCAAAAAGGAAATAGAAAGTTTTTTTTAGTTAAAATTAAGTTAAGCATGAAAATTTAAAAACGAATACGGAAATGAAATACGCAATACAAAATTTGGTTGGTATCTATATAGCAATTCCTTCAAGATTGTAAATTAACTTTTCATTTAAAATGGTTAAATAAATGACAAATATAATTCAAAGCTGACAAAGTTTAAAATTTTATGAGTTTTTTTTAATTATTAAAATCCTTTAAAAGATTTCCTTTTGCTTGGTGTACCTAACTTTAAACACTTTTTAAAATTAATATTAAATAATGATTTCCTGTCTTTGTGAAAAAGTTAATGAAAATTTAATGAACTTAAGTTTTCTCAGGCCATATCATTCCTTTGAGTTTTGTGAACATGAGGACAAACAGCGTAACATATAAAAATGTATAAACAACTTCGACACATTGTAAGATACATTATCGCCCCTCCCGGAACATGGCGGCTGTCACTAAATCTTTTTCAGCAGTACGATATTATAATAAACCAAATAACTGCAGTGCTCAGGGTTGTCTGTGCTCCTCAATTACTCTAAACCTTATTCCTTTTTATACGCTATTATTTCGGATTATACATAATAACCAATTCGACAATGTATCAGATCTGGGTCATTCATTAATAGTTGGTGATCTTAAGATTCGTGGTTGGATTCAGAATTAGGGAACGCTATGAGATGGTAATATTTAGATTAGCATTTACTATTTCCATTTCTATGAAATAAATTATATTATAATAAGTAATGAAAATGAATCTTTTAATTAATCATTTTTTTTACAGGATTACGTTAAACATTTAAAAGGTGTAGGACTTTGTGTAGTTAATTTAATAGATGATATGCACGAGTATATGAGAGGACTTTTTGTTATAATGTAAGTAATGTTTTATAATAAAATTTTTGTGGTAATATTATTAGAATTAATTAAAATAAACACGTTGAAAAATAGTTAATTCTTTGAAAAAATATTTAATTAAAGTATTATTTCTAAATCCTTATTCTTCATTTATTTAGTTTGTTATTAACACAAATATCAAATTTTTGTAGATAAATATTTTAATAATTTCAATTATCCCGAAAGGCATATTTATATTCAGTTCGTAAAAAAAATATGATTTTCTTTTTATATTGTTATAATAAAAGAAAATTCTTTGTAAAATTCTTTTGGAAGCAAAATAAAAATTTAATTTAATTTTCCTTCAATTTACAAAGAGTTATTTACAAATATGTTTATTTAATTATGTGTAAAAATGGAAACAATTAACCATAAAAAATCATTTTTATAGAATTTTTCCCACATAATTACATTAATTTTATTTAAAGATTTTTAGTAAAAGATTTTTTGGTTTTATGTAATTAATCCAACCACAAAAATTCTAATATTAACCATAAAAATATACAAAGATTAAATATCCTTTAAGGGTTTTCAGTTAAGAAAAAAAGGGATATCTGTAAAAAAAATATGTTACTGATAATTATAGGTTTAGTAATTAAATATTTCCTCTACTAAAAGTAATTAAGTAATTTAAGTTTTTTTTTGTTATTAAATATTAAAAATTTAGTGAATTTCTTTCAATTCTAGGTATTGTGGTCCAGTAATTTTACTGGCATATCTTTATATACGTACATCAGCTGAACTTCGACCACCGGATGGACCATTTGCTGTAATGATGTTTGAACATAGAGCTGAGTTAAGAAATCGTCAAAGGTAATAAATTAAAACGATTTGAGATATTTATATTAGGATTCAATTAATTGTAAAAATAATTATCAATATAAATACGAAAATGCTACAATGAATATTTAATTAAAATTAATTTAAATTTATATTTTTCCATTGATTGACTTTACTTGACATATGATATCACTCAAAAATTGAAATATATTTAAAAATTCAATCAATTCAAAATTTAATTTCCATAAAACCCTTTATAAAAATTTTCTTTTTTAATATTCAAAAAAGGTTTTAATTCCTCGCCTCGACCAATTTGCATATCCCTCAAAATTAATTTTAACTATTACGCTTTTTTTTCTTCATATTGATTGACATTATAAAATAAATTTTGATTTATCTCAATATAAAATCCATCGAAAATATAATTTAAATAAATTGAAAATAAAAAACCGCTTTTCTTTTTATAACCCAACCGCGTAATTCGCATATTTTTTTATATATATTTTTTATTCACATTTTTCTTGTCTCCGTCGATAATCTATGTAATAAAAAAAAATGGCATTATTTATAAAAAAGGATATTTGATTGCTACTGTGATTCTTTATAGACCACAGTGTCATTTAATAATAAAAACATTAAGAGAAATTCAAAGAATATAAATTTGAACTAAAACGACGAACCCTCTAAAAATATAGCCTTTTTGTTTTTGTGTTGGTATTTATTATTTAAGGACTATGTAAAATGTTGTTAAGTACAAAAATTTCATTGTCGAAATATTTCCTAATTTAACTTTTATTATTTATTAAAAAAGAAAAAAGAAAACATTAATATAAAAAATGAAAAGTCCTTCGTCTATTATAAAATAAAGAAAACCAATTTGTGGAAATATAAGTGAACCGCAACAGAAAATGATAATCTTTTTTATGGTGGTTTTAAAAATATTTAATTTAGTATAAAATGAATACAGAAATACTTTGAAATAAGGCTACATAACTAACTGAATTAGTAGTGTATTGAAGATATTTTGAGTTTGAGGCAATTATATACCGTACGCTTCTATGCTCTGTATTTTAATTGGATCCAACAGTGATAAACAAATTTTCCCTCCGTATATTGTGGTTTAACAGACCATTTTAAATAGTAAGCTGATGTGGATGTAACAATTTGAACTTTTGAACATTCAAATAGACAGACATAAATAAAAGCATTAATTTATAAAAAAAATCCGTAAAAGATTATAGACTTTTTAATGTTGATTATTTTGATATTTATTGTAGGTTTAAGAAATTCAAGTAATCAGACTCACAATATTGATAATTTTAAAATATTTTCAATCAGAAATAAAAATTTTATAATTATTGAGTTTAAAATTCTTTCATTTAAAGATGATAAATTTATATTTATTTAATTATTGGTTATTGAAAAAATAGAAATTTCACTTATTAATCAAAACTTATTTAAACTTTTTATTTTACAAAATTTGCAAAAAAAAAAAACATTTTTTCAATCAATATTTTTATTAATTTTAATCATAAAAAATATTAAATCTAATTTTTTAAAATAAAATTTATATTAGAGAAGCTTTACTAAAAAATTTTCTTCAATTATGTTTTGAAAATATTTTTATTTACCAATGGAACTTTTTATTTGGGAATCCATAAAAACAACAAATTTGTTCTACTAAATCAAAATCATTAGTACACAATTGTTGAATAATTTAGATAATGCTAAGAAGAATTTTTAAATCTAAAGGGATTTACAAATGAAAAATCACTTAGAAAATTTTGTTGTTATTACAATTTCAGGATTGAAAAAGAATAGAAAATAATTAATTAAACTTACGCTAAAAGTTTAACTCTAGAAGCTAGAAGACAAAATATTTTTAACATATTTCATCATTTAAAGTGTTTAAAATTTGTTATTAGTATATATTCTAGTTTACGGATTACAATATGTAGTCGACATTTAAAAATCTCTTAAGGGGTTCCAAACTACTGTGCTGAAGTTTGGCTACACGGCCTTTCTTATGTTATCAGAAATATTTGTCATTGTAGAAACTAAATTAATGCATTTAGACCTCACAATTAGTTCCTAAAATTTTGTATTTACATTTATATTTTCTGTTTCTGATAATTATTGTTTTCTTTACATTAAGGATTCAAGTTTTCCGTGATATAAAATCAATTTGCAAATTCTTATTTTCCAATAAATTTCATTTTCAATAAAATATAATTACGAAAATATTTAATTTATCATTAATTTATTCCATTTTTCTATATTTATTTTCATTAGACATCCATCAACATCATCAGATCGTCCTGCAACAACAGTACGACAAAATTCAAATCGTTCTTATGATTTGTACAGTGCTGAATTGGATGTAACATTAGAGAAACGTACACAACTAAATTTAGGTTCAATGGCAGCTACTCAAGTGTTATGTGTTTGTCCATTAATGGTATTACGTTTAGCTAAAATGGTTATGATTGAAACATATGAGAATTCAAAACATTTTGATTTTACATATTTAATGTTTGTATGGATTGCATTTTTACCAACTATAATATTTCCTGGAATTTATGCAACACAAATTTTACCAGGGTAAGAATATTATATAAAAAACTAATAATTATTCAATATATTTTAAATTAATTATTTTTGAGTTATTTTTTCTCTATTATATCTAAAGTTTACTATAGAATTGATAATGTTCTTTTTTTGGCACCAGCAACATTAAATGTTCTCGTATGAGTTCGCAGCCAACATTCGCTAGGAACCTTTTTATTTATTATTTATTTTTTTCCTGTTTCTGAAATGTTGAGGCTTTATAACAAACAATTTCAATTTAATTGATTTAATTTTATTCTCCATTTAATTTGTGCCTGTAAAAATTTAAATTTCCATTAAAAGTATTAAAATTTCTATCATAAAAATTTTAATGCTGTTATGTAATTTCTTATGTAACAAATTTTTATCTACATTGTTCAAATATTTCATAAAATGAACAATAATGGTTAGTATTATAATGTACTTGGAAAATCATGATATTCCATTATTTCATACAAATTACATTTTTGGGTTAAGTTCAAAATATCGAATAAATATGTTCGAAAATTTAATGTCTCTGATTTCAAATATGTAAAATTAACGTAATTTAATAAAGTTTCCAATGAAAATAATATTTTTTTGATTATTTAATTGGTTATGTGTCTTAGCATATGCAGCAAACTATTTGAATGAAAATTGAAATTAATAATATTTTGAACATAGTATCAATAAAATTTGATATTTTTCCAATGGTTATTGTTATTTATTTATAATTTTTTATATTTTCCATTTATTATTGAACCCACTTAAAGTTTACAATAAATTTTCCATTTCTATCTTGTAAAAACAAACATTATTTTTCTGAAAAATTCTATTAATTTCAAGCCAGAGGTTACCAGCAAAATGATTATTATATTCTCAAAAAAAAATAATATATTAAAAACAATATCTTATACCATTTTCATATTCAATATTAGGATAAAAACATAATTCTATTTTCATTTTTTTTCTCTACATATAAAAAACAACATTATTATAAACATTTTATCCATAACTTTAAGAAAATATAATTTCCCAATTTTTTTCTTAAACAGTACAGAAAAAGAACGAATTCGTGGTTATTTTCGTATGTCATCAAAAAAATCACATCAAATATCAAATGAAAATTCAATTGAACAAGAAATTACAACAACTACAGAAATCTTAAATATTCCAATACAATCGTTTAACGAAAAAAATGATAATACTATAACTTCTGGTTCAGCTAAACTTACAACTCAATTAAATGAAAATAATATAAAAATTAAAGATAATCCGAAATCACGAAATTATAATCAACAATTACAAAAATTTCCGACATCTGGTAAATCAATAAATACAAAAATGCCAAATTTAAGAAGATCATTTGCTAATTCGGATTCAATAAATAATTCATGTTCGAATATAACATCAAGTACGTATTGTAATAATGGCAGTAGTATTGGTGATATTGGTACCGGTGATATTGTTAGTGGTTTAGTTACAACTGGTCAACGACATGGTAGCATTGACTATGATAATGCATCAATTTTAAGTAATGCAACATCAAAAGATTCGTATTTTGAAAAGAAATGGTTAAATACAACATTAACATCAGCTGCAACAATTGCAGCACAAAATGCTCTCCAGCATAAAGATATAGCATTTTCAGATTGTGGTAGTCGTAATTCATCATTTCCACGTAACGATTCGTCTAGTACATTTGAACGTGATTTAGAAATAATTGATTTATTGGAACGTGAACGTAGCATGGATATACAAGATATGATGCAACGTGAAATTAATGGTGAATTTGTACGAAATTATAGTATGGAACGACGTCGTCTTCCTGATTTAGAGAAAATTTGTAAATCTCCAAAAAGTTTAGATCCATTTAGTGTTGCTGGTGTTGGTGGTAATCGTAGTACTTTAGGTGATAGTAGTACAACACCAATTGATAAAAATTATACATCAGGTGGTGGTTATTTTGTTCAACCACCATCAGTAATACAGCATCAACGATTAAGTCGTCAAAATTCAAATAATTCATCAGCTGGTGGTGGACGAAAATCAAAACGTAACAGTTTAAATACAGAAATAGATAAAACAATTGGTGAAACTACTGCAAATATTGGTAATAGTGAAACACATTTAATTGGTGGTTTTTGTGAAAGTGATGTAGCATGTTTAGGTGGTGCTAATTTAATTATTGGTAATAATAGTATTTGTGATAATGTACCAACAATTGGTAAAATTCCATTACTTGAAAGCCGTATGAAACGTAATCAAAGAAATCAAAGTAGTAATACATCATTTGGTCATCGTAGTTCAGTTAAATCACGAGATAGAGAATATCCTGTTAAACAACCTTCACCACGACCATCTTTAGATTTTCGAGAAAATATTTTAGCACAATTGTAATTTGGGAAATATATAAACATTTTAGCATATATTTATAGGATAGGAGGAAAATTATATTGTTTTTAATTAGTTTAAGAAGTTCATCTATTTTTTTAAAAATATTATTAGAATTTTCAGATTTCAGAATAGAAATGAACGGGGCCAAATTGTTTAAACCGTATAAAGATATATTTTTTAACCTCAACTTTTGTTGAAATGTGTCACTTTATTAATGTGCTGCTCACTGTTCATAATTAATAATTTTAAAAATTTGGAGTGAACTAAATTTTTCTTATAAATTGTAATGGTAAAATTTAATTATTTCATAGTTGGTACGCCATGTTGGTGAATACATAGGCAGACTCAGGGCTGTCCAACCAAGTTTGAGCACCCTGGGCTTATCACAAAATATGTATGTAATAATAGATTATTTGTGTTAAAAGGGTTAATATATAAATAGAGGTAATAATTTAGCGTCTCTCCTATAAAAAATAAATAAAATTCATCATTTTTCTTATTTGCTTTTTTAAACGTTTTTCAAATATTAAATATTTGTCAATAGTATATGTTCTTTAATTTTCATAACAAACGAACTTAAATATATTATTTATCCAGTTTATATTTTAAATCAAATAATTTTAAATTAAATAATTAAATAACCATACAAAAATTCATAATTACATGGTTTTAATGCGCCCACGGATCGATGGCACCCCTGTCTATAGCCTATTTAGTTATTTAGTATCCAGCTAAATGCATTATAACCAATGATAATATGTAGTGGCTTAAAATTTTACATAAAAATCCATATCCTACTATCAAGTTCGAAGTACGTCCTTTTATTACATTTTTCATTCGGTAAGGAAATTATCAATTTTTATAATATTGTCAAAATTGAATTTCATTAACAACAGAATTTCGTATTTCGTTAGCCTAGTTTCAAACTGCCTCAACTCACATTTACCAAATTTTACATGAAAGACGAATTACTTTGCAATATTAAACTTTTGTTGTAAAGTATTGACAACAATATAGCAAAATTGTTGAAAAACTGATTGGGTTGAGGTCATTTTGTATAATAACTTTCAATGGTTGGGTTTAGGTTTAAGACTACTTATATATATATTTTTTTTTCTTAAACATTTTATTTATTGAATCTCTCGTATTAAAAACTAACAACAATTTAACATTTGCATGGAATTAACTACATATTAGTTAAGTATTACAACTCTTAAAACCTAATTCTTACAAGTATCTTCTGCAATGATAGATACTATTTTGATTGCTTATTATGTTTTGTTAGACACAATGAGCAAACATTACTTATATAATTCAAAAACTGTAAAGCCAATATTTTTGTGACATACGCGAAAATAAGTAACTTTTTTTATATTCAATAAAATGTCAAATTCGAAAAATTGAGAGTTGAGGCTTTTTGAAACTAAACTAAGGATTTGTAATATTTCGTATTTAACGTTTAATATTATTTGAACAATTGAACATTTATAAGAAATATTTTAATAAAAATAATTAAATTCATTAAAAAAAAAGAATAAATATTAATAATAAAAAACAAATTTATTTTCATAATAATTGAATTGTATATAATTAATAAATATTTCAATTCGTATAAATTAATGACAAAAATTATTATTAAAACGACTTTTATTCAAAAAATCATAATAAATTGCATAGTTAATTGAAATAAAGATATTATCATTATTTCAATATATTTAATTATTTAAAAAAAATATTTATAATTTTCGTATATTAAATTAAAATTAATGTGCCAATTTTAAAAAAAAAAAACTGAGAGTTTCTTTAGAAATTGTGAATAAATTAATGTGTTTTTTATATAAATATTTGCATAAATAATAAATTAATTAATATAATAATTAATTTAAAAATTAATGAATCTTATTAATAAGCAAGAACACAACAAAAATGTGATTTGTTGTATTATGTTCAATGATAATTTATTAATAATAAATTATGAACAAAAAGAATTAAAAAAAAATCTTTAAATATTATAAATAAAAAATTATAAATATCTAAAGAAAATTTGTATACATAAAAACTAAAAAAAAAGTTCTTATGAGCCCTAAGAATTGAAAAAGAATAATATATAAATAAATATTTATGCTGAATTTAGTCCTGGAGCATAATTCATTTTTTTTTTTTTTTTTTTTATAAAAGATAAGATTCCTTTTCTGAATGGGATTTCATGAAAATTTGAATTTCCAAAGAATGTAACCTAATAAAAAAAAAGCAAAAGAAAATCCTATTGAAAAAAATATTTACGAAAGGTTTTTCTTAGTATTGTTATTATTGTGTCCTTCGAAAAGAATATTAAATACTACCGCAAATTAATAATAACATGTTTTCAATAACATTTTGGGTTGCCTAAGGACCATTACTAATAATTTCATATTATTTATTTGATTTGAGTATATGAAAATCTGCAAAATCATTAAATTTTCATACATAAATGAAAAAATAAATAAAAATATTTTGAAGCTAAAGATGATACCAAATAATCGAATAACTTTTATATAATTTAAGTGAAATATATGAAATTTATCAGTACTTATGGAAATTCTAGAGCAATAACAAAGTATCATATCAAAATTAAAATGTAAAATCATTGCTAAAAAAAATGTGTTTTTTTAGGACACAATTTAATAAAAAATCAGTTCAGCTGGAAAAATAATTGATAAGCTTCAATATGTACAGGGTACGCCATAATTCACCATGGGGTTTAAAATTTGAATAACTTTTCATTTATATATTTTTTTTAAATTTAATTATTAATGTTTATAATTTTAATTATATGTCAATTAAATGACCTTTCAAAACTATCAAAAGTTGGCTAGAAATGAAAATATGGCTAAATCTGGATTATGAGCGATGAAGCTCATTTCCAGTTAAATGACTTTGTTAACAAACAACATTAGAGGTTTTCGGCTACTGAAAATGCGAGAGCAATTCACTAGCAGTAAATGCAACCAGTAAGATATAGGGTCTGATGTGGTATTATATCCGAGATGATTATTGGGCCGTACTTCTTCGAAGAAAGTGCTGTAACAGTAATTATAGAGATTGGTATCGGTTCATGATTAAATAGGCATGGAATATGGTTTCAGCCACAATAGCATCTTTAAAGCAAATTTATGAAGAGCGATTAATTTCGAGATGTTTGGAAATTAATTATAAACCTTGTTCGCGAGATTTAACTGCATCCGACTTTTTTTTTTGGGTTATCTTAAAGCACGCGGTTATATAAGCAAACTCGAGACAATCCCTAAGTTTAAGGTAAACGTTGAAGCAGAAATTCGAGCTCTACAGCCAGAAACTTTGAACAATGTCTTTATCTTAGTTAAACAAATTTTGATTTATTTTGTAACATTTTATTAAACAAAAATATAAAATTAAAATTTTTTTATTAAATTTTTAAACACCATTGTGAGTTATAGCTCACCCTGTATAATATTAATGAGTAATGAAACCTTCGAAAATTAAGAAATATAATTAAATTTTATAGAAAGGTTTTGTAATTTCTCATATAGCTACTGGGATTTTAGAAATTAAAATGATATAACTTTCATTTAATTACGCAAATTAGACAAAATAGTTGTCGATGCTATAGAACTTTGTTATTTTCTACTTTGTGCTGGAAGTAAATTTGACAGAAACATTTGCAGAACTTTTAAAACTTGTTAAAATTATTTTAGTACATTTTTAAATATTATTTAATATTAATAGTAGAGGTAGAACAATATGATAAAAAATACTTTTTTAGTATATTCTTAAATACTTTATCTGGCATTGAAACTGTTTCATGCAGCTACATTTGTAAATATTTCAAGTGGTCGAAGTGCAGCACGAAGCTGAAGTTTTGTGTTGGACATCAATCTTACGGTACGGTCAACCGCTACGGTATATATAACGTGTTCGGTTTTGATGGCTTTAATAGTCTTCTTTCTGGCTTAAGTTCACGAATTCCGTATCCCCATCTTTCGAAACATCACGTAGAATTATAAAATTATAATTAATAGTAATTAAGTGAAACTATTTTGCCATATTAGTACAAATATTTCACTCTAACGTATTCATAACTACGCAGAAACATTATATTGTAAATTCGTCATAAAAACCGTCGTAATTTTATTATTTGTATAAATATTTAAATTAAATGTAAATCAAAGTAACTAAGTTACTGAGAGAGATAATATCAAAAATAAAGAAGGTCAAAAATATTTGATACATTAAATTTAGTTTTTTTTTAGTATCCTTCATCAATTTCTATTTATATAAATTTTTCTTTTTGAAATTAATTTTAGTATCCTTGATAACTTTAGTTTGAAGGATGTGTTATTAAAAATTAGAATTCCTTTATTTGCTGATGCGGATATAATAAATCTATTTAGCATTTTTACAACTTTTAACCTTTTATATAGTAAATTAATAATCAAATTTTTCCTCATATACAAAATTAAAAAACATCTAACGATCTAAAATTTGGATCATTAACTTAATTAATTTTCTTAATAAATTGTTATCGATAAATTTTTACTGAAGAAAAAACAAATGAAAAAAAAAATATTTGTAATTATTCTTAATTTTTTTTTATATAATTCTCTCAAACCTTTAAAAAATTTCTTACAAATTCTTTATTGCTTAACACGTTGAGTTCCAGTCTATAAAAATATCGTGTCAGATTCAATTTCGAAATGTAATAGCAATATGGAAATATAAATTCTCATTGTTCCTATTTTAAATTATTGTAATGAATCTCCCAGAAATCTCAGAAGTAGAGCCTTAAAACTGAATTGAATTCAGAAAGGCGGTGTATTGTCAAATTATTGGAATCAATCAGAATGTAAAATATTTCGTCATTTTTGCGATATATAAAGTTTCTTTTGTATTGAATTGGTACTAAATTAGTACCAATTCAATAACTAAATATAGTTAGTTAGTTGGAAGTGAGGAATCTTCACTGGAGCCGGTTGATTACAAACACTAGATTATAAAATGTAAAAACAAATTAAATTCTCTATCTGGCTCCTACTTAACCCACGTACAATACAATATGACTGATATAACTCTGAATCTTGACATCCACGACATAAGATCCACATGGTAAGACCAAATCTTTTGATCATTTTTCCAAAAAATCAGTGCTCTGTCATAATGCCCAAACAATTGCTGCAAAACGTTCCTGGTTAATGAATTATACTTGTAATTTTACTTGTGTTCTTAAGATTCCTTTCTTCCTAGAAACCTGTGGTCACACCACATGTGTCGATATTCGACCACGCATGTGTCGAGGGAACTCTACGTGTTAAAATTTAATACAATTAATTGAGTATAATAATAAAAGTAAAATATTATAATCATAAAATGTACTTATTTTAATTCTTTTAAATCCTAATTAGATAAATATATCAACCAAAAAATTAATATAATACCAAGTCGCATAAACATTTATACCAAAAAGTCGCAATATTATATCAACATAAAAAACAAAATCTGGTTATGCTACAAGTATGTTTACATGAATATTAATATGTGTTAACCAAAAACATTAAATATGTACAGCAAGGATATCTTTAAATTCCTTTAAGATACATATAGATTAAATTATTAAATGCGGTAAAAACTCAAAAACACACTGTAAAACAACCGAAATTTTGCGTGTGCATGGAAAATTTCCTATTATAAATATTTATATTAACTTTTATGATAATGAATTTTAATTTAAATTTAATGTAAACAGTAATAATAAAACTTTGTTGTTTGTTGAGAATTTTCATTGGAAAATAATTTAAATATTTTTTTTTTATTATTACAAGGATAATAAACAAGGATAATAAATACGTATATAAATAATTTACTTGTTAAATGATATTTGAAATGAATTTGCTAAAAGTATTGTCACACAAATATAAAATTTTAATTCGTTAACTTTACAGAATTGTAAAAAGTATCCTTGGATATATACAGAGTCCTTGGATATATCTTATATCAGATAATTATCTTGGGATTTTTGTTTAAAGTCATTGTAGCTAAGGGAATGTTATGTTTTTAGAAAATTAGCCAGAAAATTGTTAATTATTCTTGGAGGAGTTTATACAAGAAAATTCTTAATAATATTTGTTCAGTTTAATGAAAGTTTCATTTAAAATCGATTAATTAATTTTTAAATGGAATGTGTATAAAATAATTCTTTTAATTTCTTTCATTAAAGGAAAAATTAATAATAGTAGTAACAATCAATTAAATTGTTACAATAACCATTTTTTATTAATAATTATATTTATCCGAAGCATTGTGCCAACTCTGTTTTTTATTATTCAGAACTTTCAGAAAGTTTATGTTAATCAGTATTTTGGGTACAAAAATATTAACTTGTTATCTTACAACTTGTTGAATGTTTGTTGAAAATATTTTGGATATAATAATGTTGTATCAAAAGACAAAAAAAATTTACATACAATTTTTAAATCTCTGTAAATGTTAAAGGACTAAATTTAGCATATTTTAACATTAAATAGAAATTATATAATTGAGAATTTTATATATAATTATGTAAATGTTTAAAATAGTTATAGTAAATATAACTAAAATAATGGTTATTATAACGATAAATATATAAAACTAAAAATACTAATAACATAAAAATTGATTTTAATAGCCCAACAAAATTAAATATAATTCCTTTTAAATATGTAGTTAATCACAATTTTTTTAGATATATTAAAATTTAAATTCCAAAATAGTTGAGGAAATGTTCAAGTAGTTTTCTTAAACAGGTTCTAAATTTGAAGAATTTTCATTTTACTTCGATTACATCGAAAATGTTAATAAATATAAAAATAATTATAAAAAATTTAAAGTAAATATTAAATTAACCAATAAAAAAATGTTGGTATCGCTAAATAAATTGAATTTCGATAAGATGAAATAAAATATTAAAATGATTTTTAGTAAATTTATTATTATGTAAATTTCAAATATTGATATAAATTAAAACAAACTTTATGACTAATTAACATTATATGAATAATTAATAAAAAAAAACTTAATTAAAAAATTCAAGGAAAACGAAATATTTTTTACATTTAAATATGGTTTTTTGTAAATTATGTATAGAATTTAACAAAATGTACCTTTAAAGAGAAAACTTATATTTGTATGTTAAAAATGATGAAGAATTTTTAAAACTTAAGAAATTGAATGTGAAAAATTATATTTTTAGGTAATTAAATTTTATGCTAAGTAAAATATTTAATATTGTTGAAAATTGTGTTTTATTTATATTGAAATTTTGATTTTGGCAAATGATAAATGATTTTATATATGTACTATTTATAGGTTGCACTTCATTAATAATTTTGATATAGTTCAAAGAAATTAACTTCTTGTTAATGGACTTACTAAGAAATATCTATCTTTAAGTATGTTTTTCGGTGATCCAAACAAATAATAAGTTTAATTCTCAAGCCACCATTTTCTTGACAACGGGAAGATTAGTTACGATTAGATACCCGATTACTAACATCAAAATCCATTTAGTTTTAAATTTTTATTCAAAAATATTGAATGTGCAAATTATAGTCTTGTGTTGAACTTATTATTAGTATTTTGAGGAAGAACGCTAGACGCTGTGACTTTTTTTTTTATAAATTATGATTTTCAAAACGTGTATAACCATCAAAATCTGAATTTTATTTTTCTGAACGTTTACAATCTTCTTCATCTTCAGCATTACAGTCCTTACCTTGAGTTCCTCCACTACACGACTTCAACTTTATTTATCTTCTGAAACTTTTATCCATATGTGAATTCCTAATCATCTTCTTCCACATTATTTAGTACTTTTCTTTACTTATAGTTTCGCTTCTAAAAAGTGTTTTTCGCAATCGATTCTCATCTATTCTTTGCAGCGACCTATATTCGTTCAGCTTCAATAAATCGTTCACAATACTTTTCAATATTTATTTTTATATGCGCGGCAAACGCAAAATAGTCGATATTCACTGTAAAATTCCTTTTGATCGAATTGGTCATACCAAAACTTTAATAAAAGTTGGTTGGTTTGAAGTGAGTGAAGTGTAACAAAATCCCTCCACACACCTGAACCACGAATGTCAATTGTACACTTCACATGATTACTTATTCTACCCTAAATAACATCATTGCAGCTTACCTCTTATAATTATGTAAAAGGGTCTCAAACTACCTACATCATCAATGTTGGTCAAAAAATTACGTGTATTCTTTTGTTTGGATTAACCGCTTGCTTTGTTCTCAAGTGCTTTAAGAGTGGCTGGACTTTCTAAACGCAGATTGTGATATCTTTCCCTGTTATGTTTTTGTTTTAATTAATTTTTCTTTACTTTTCTTAATTTTTTTTAAATTTTTATTTTATTCACGACAACACCAAACATTGTTCTTGGTGAAGTAGTTAAAATATATTGAAAAATCTTTTACTTTTCATTCGAAACAAATTATATTGTATTAAGTCGTCATCAATTACAAATTATCTTTATTTGAAAGACAATTTCATGTCGCCACATTACAATTATATATTCCATATCAATCAACCCGAAAGGGTTAAGTAACACTAATATTTTTTTGGTGACACCAATTTAATATCCAATAGCCACTCCACTTGTACTTACATATAAAAATATTATATTGCCCTATTATAACTTCGTCAAACTTAAACACAATTAAATTATATTTACATAAAGTAAAAGTGAAAATATAAATTATTTTCTGTCTAGAGATACACAAGTGGTTGATCAGAGGTGGTTGCAGGGGTAAATTTGGATATTAATATTTCAGACAGAATGTAATTTTCATGACAATAATGAATAAAAATTATAGTTTTTATTATAAAAGTTTATTTAACGCCAAAAATTTAACTAAATAAATTACATTTTGAAAAAAATTCAATATCTTTTTAATGAATCAATTTCATTAAAAATTATATGCAAGTCCACCGCCATTAGAGAATTTCACATGTGAAACTTGTGTAGATGGTGAATAAGCTACACCAAGCAAATTAGCTACCTGTTGTTGTTGTTCTGCGGATATTGGAGCTGGTTGTGATGAAGCTGCTGCTTGTTGTTCTTGACCAGCTGCATAATATTGAGCTTGTTGTTGAATTTGCTGTTGCTGTAGTAATTGTTGTTGCTGTACAAAATTTGAATATTCTTGGGCACTAACATATTGCGGTTGCTGTTGACTACCCTGTGCTATTTGTTGAGGCTGTTGTTGAGCATAATAATTATTTTGTAGTGTCTGTTGTTGTAATTGTTGGGGAGCAGGAGCATACTAAAAATAGAATTTAAAAATAAAATAAAAACAACAATTAGGAAATATAGAAAATTGTGACGTAAATTTATATTATTTATTTTTATTTATTACATAATTTTCGTATTTATTACAAATGTAAATTAATTATGATTAAATATTTACTTTCATTTTTTTATTTTTGTTTATATATATAGAAATGAAAATTGATATTCAACTGGCTGATAGGCTGATTGTCATACTCAGACATAATACTAATTTCCAAAAAGAGCATTTTATATTATGATTAAATTATATATATGAATTGAATTAATAAATAATAATTAAAATTACGTGTAAAATTCATGAATTTAACATATAAATAAATACTTAAAATACTAAATAAATAAGAAATCGTAATCACCACGTGCTTAGAATGTAATTTAAACTTATTTTTTTAATTCAATAATTTCAGTATTTCCTTAGTAATTACGTACTAAGTGACATAGAAATGTTTCATACTATAATTTGATAATCTGTAATCACATCAGTTAAGAGATAATAAATATTTTGGTAAGTTATAAAGTTATTATGAGACTTGCTGATGTTATGGCTGGACTGAAGGTAGAATATTAGTTTTCAAAACTGCTTGAGCGATTAATGAAGAGTAATCTTGACCCCTACTAGATGTAATATTACTAATATGAACTAATATGCTTATAATAATTATATAAATCTTATGTACCTTAAAGACTACAATAAAAATTGGTATTTGTTTAACTTTCTCGAATTATGAACCATGAATTTTTATGATAAACATAAATTTTCAACGAATTCATTGATAAAAAATTGTATGATCATATTAGGCTCCTTTATTTAATATTAAATTATATAATTTCTTTTAGAAAAATAACATATATTTATCTAATAGAATTTACTTTAAAATTATTTTTATATCACGTAATCAATTTAGAGAACATTTTAAAAACCTTTTAACGTTTTTGTTTTGGAAAAGGATAATAAAAGTACGTTTTATGTGATCATATTTAATTTTTTTGAGACAAAATTCTCCACCTGGAATGTAACGAAACCTATATAATTGAGGCCTTATGCTTCTAAATGGAGTGAACAAATATCATACTGTCTTATAAAATCCATTAGTTAGTTGCGATTAAAAGTCTCTTCACTATAAAGTTTCTTCATTATGCTTCAGAATCCTTAAACAATAAATAAATTAGCAATTGAGCATGTCAGGAAACGTTTATTATTGGCAATATGTTTTCCAAGAGCCAACAGAAGCTTCAAAGTATGGATAAACAATTATTGAAGTATAATACTGTGAACTCAATGAACTTTTTATTTTATTCATTTACCCAAAACAAATTGTTCTTCTGATTGATTAAATTAATTTTATCATTTAAATTTGTTATTTGAAAATATAATATAAAAATTTATATTTAAAAATTGCTATTGAATGTTTCTAAGAAATACTCTCTAATTATTAATATTATTGCCAGTTGACAGTTCAATGAAGCACAAATTTTAATAATTCTAAGAAATCATTTTTCACAATTTTATGTTAAGATATCATTTTTTTCTAACATATAATTATCCTGGAAAAAAATTATTGTCCATTAAAATATTATTTATATTTTTAACAAAAATTTTTATTCAGAATTTGTCAGCGTGTTGTAATTCACATTTTCAATTTTAATTCTTCGTAATATCATTGATAAATTATTTAAAAGAAAATTTATTATATACCATTTTCCAATAAAAAGTATTATAAAAATAAAAAGGAGACATCTGCCTAATGTGAAGAATTACACTGAAATAGACGTTAAAGACTAAGACAATCGAACTTCGAAAGGTATTTATTCGTTACAGATCACTGTTGCATGAAAAAAAAACATCTATACACAAATGGAATGCCAACAAATCAGGTGTGCATTGTGCATGTTCTGTCAACAACACGAGAACGAAACGGTGAAAGACATATACTCTATGTGGCTATGAAGCCTGGATGTCTAAACGACTCGAAAGCTATGTTATCAGTTCTTTGAAATGTGGTGGCTATCACTTAAATCAACTGTACTAATTCATCAACAGTATGGGTTTGATTAATGACGAATAATTAGAAGGAATATCACAATAAGCCAAAACTGGCAACAGTGAATAGGACAGTAAACCTAACATAACCAATTATTTGACAAGTTAAAGGTAAAATAGGTTAAATTAGATTAAAGTTTCATTTATTATTAATTAATTTAATATTTCAATGATGTCCTTGAAAATTCATATTATATTTGAAATGTTTAAATATAAATAAATTATATCCTTAATTAGATATGAGTCCTATCAAATTATATTATTAATAAACAACAACAAAAAATAATAGACATTATGTGATGGATGCACGATATTATAATAGTATATCAAACAAAGAATGAAAACGTTAAACATTTAATTATATAATTCCGAAGTGTTGTGATAAGATAAAATGTAAATATATTAAATATATTTATTTGTAATAATTCTGGAGCTGGAATGACACCTAGCCTCGGCTAGTAAACATTTTAATGTGGTAATTTCATTTGAGCTATGTTAAAAATTCCAATTGAGAAAATAGTAAAAAAAAATGTATAGCTTAAATTACAAGGTGACGACGGAAATAAGTAGAATCGTTCTTTTGAGAATTGTGAACCCCTAATAAATAGTAGCCTGTGAATTGTGAAACCCTATTTAAATAGTAGCCAGTTGTGTCTTGAAGTTGATTTCTTGAAGAAAAGTTCAAGAAATCAAGCTTAAGGGTAAAAGATACTTTCTTTCATTATGTTTTCTTTTAAAATCGACATACTAACAATATCTCGGCTTATGCTTCTTTTCGCTGATGTAAACAAAAAATCCACCTCTTTCTCAAGTCCCATTTTTTTGGTTATTGCAGGTATATGGAAGCTTGGTCTGATATTGATGAGGATTAGATACTCTATTATTAATTTAAGAAATATTTTGTTTTGATTAGCACCTAGTTTTGAGCTGCCCTTAAGTTTGTAGCTTTTTAATTGAATATCACAAGTGTACGATATTGATTATTTTCATCAATAAACTATAATAAAATGTCCTTTTTCCTACTATAGAGTAATACTCTATTCCAGAAATAATTAGTCTGAATTAACTAAGAACTTTATTAATAATCCAGAAAATATTTATGAAAATGAGATTCTTTTGGCAAAAAGTTCATTACTGA
The DNA here is from genome assembly GCA_963920725.1 of Rhamphomyia laevipes. NCBI lineage: Eukaryota > Metazoa > Arthropoda > Insecta > Diptera > Empididae > Rhamphomyia > Rhamphomyia laevipes. The sequence continues at coordinate 42,129,108 of OY987256.1, forward strand.
ATATAATTTATAAAAATGTGTTAGCATAAATATTTTATTAACAACAAAATTGTTAACCAACAATATTAAATATGTAATTATAAATATACATAAAAGTCGATTGGTTAATTAGATGACGAATTAAATATTTTATATAATTTACCACATGTCACATAATCGATTAATAATGATGATGACAAATGCCTTTTAAACTTTTGGTAAATGTAAGTCTCCTTAAGAATATTGTAGACATATAGATTATCAATCATTTATTGGATAATTCATTACGACAAACGTTCTGGTGTTTTTTTTATTAATTTAATTGAAAAGTTTTAAAGTAATTGAAATTCATAGTGTCATACCTTAATTGTAACTTTAATAATATTAAATTATCTTTAAGAATTTCTATGCAAATCAACATGGCTACATAATATATAGAAAATTATAATGTAAAGAATGACGACTGATAATTGTATCTAAGGAAAATATTTTACTTTGAACAATTTTCTTGGAATAGTAAATATTTATACAAATTTTATGAAAAGATAAAATTATTACTTTTATAAACTGAATGCGTAAATACTTAAGTTTTTGCTGATGGATTATTTAATGGAAAATTAATTTCAAGAAAATTTCTTTTATATTATACTAAATTAAGCTAAGGTGTAAGTTACATATTAAATTAATTGATTTTTAATGGTTATAATTGTAACTAATTAGTTTTTATTTAAGAAGTTAAATCATTTGATAGAATTAATTATTTAGAATTAAATGAAATAATAGAATTGGAATTTAATATAAAATTTATATTAATAAATAATTTAATAATCGACAAGACCGAACAAATCCAAAATATTTAACTAAATGTGAAATTAGATTGACATGGGTTAATCTGTAATCTGGGCACTGTTTTTGTTTAAATTTGAACATGAAGGGGATCAGATTCTGAGAGTTTTAGTTATCGAATTGCGATATTTTCTAGATTGGACAAAGTGAAATCATAGTACAAAAATTCCCAAAAATAGTTTTAATTATTAAATTCATTTTAAATCTCTTAATATTTAGATTAAAAGCATATTTTTTAACTACGTTATGAAATTATTTTAAAATTAATTAAAATTATCTAACCCGTAGAGAAATGTATAATAAAATTACCTGTAATTGTTGTTGTGATGGCTGTGCCTGTTGTAAATTTAACAAAGATCCTTGTTGTCCACCAAAATAACGAGTAAATGATTGTTGTGAACCTGGTGCTTTAACTGAATATGAATTTGAATTTGCATCAGTATGGAATGCAATTTGTCCAGTACATGATAAAACCATTAATGATATCATAAATAAATTAATAATTTCCATTGATTGACTAAACATTTTTGTTATTATTGGAAATTTTGATATCCTTTGCTCTTGAATTTAAATTAGAATAAAACTAATATGAATAAATTTTAAAATTTTCACTTATTTATTTATATTTTATTAGAGTTAAATTTTATTTGTGACCAAATTTTAAGCAAATGCAGTCAAATTTATACTAAAAAAAAATTATTTTGGATGGTTTGAAAGTAGATTTTTGTTGAGTGGGAATTGATTATAATGAAAATATTTGTGTATTTAGGTATTCAGAAAACATTTTGTTTTCTAAATTTTAAATACGTTTCCGGGGTTAATTATAAAAATTATCATTATGATATAGTGAAATACGTAAATAAAATTAGATTGTCATTGTATGTATTAGCATATAATAAGGTAAAATTGAAATGCCTAAAATGATACTAAAAACCAAGCGGCTTTGGCCAATATCTCAACATACTCAAAATTCGTAAATTTATGTAAAAGTAATTTTTAACCGATTAGCAAACTGCAGCATGTTAAAACTTCACTGGTATGATCGAAACTTTAACAAACTAATTGCAATTTCGAAAACCTTAACAGAATTGGATTGTATTTTTTTAAAGATCGATTATTTGTCAAATTCCCTGATGAATTTCAACTTTTTAATCTTATAAAATGTATTAAATTATTATAAAATATTCTTTATTACAATAATTATTATAAATATCCAAAATAAATGAGTCTAGACAAAATTATTGTTGCATTTTGCAGAAATCTATTTATGTCATAATACAAAAAAATGTCAATAAATTAATGATATTTTTCAATTATTTGGATTACTGTATTGGGTTCAAAGTCTGTTATTATTTTTATAATGATGTTTTGACACAAAACATCATCTAACAAGGGAAGTCAAATAATCGGAGTTGGTTGAAAGAAAGTAATATGTCAAATATCATTTTAATTGGATGCATGATATACTACATAAAATATATTGTTTCTGTTATACTTTAATTTTTATACTGTTCTTACTATTATATTGCAACTTTTTTACTGTAACTGTTATACTGTTATGGTCAATAGTCAATTTCATAGTGAGAGCTTCAGCTTAGCTAAACCTGCAATTTAAACTGAATTGGTTTCGAAATCAAAATTTGCCCTAAGCTTAGTTAAACCATAAATTGTGAATTTTTGGTTATTGTGAATGAAAATGTACCATTAAAATTTTTGAGTTAGGGTCCATGTATATTTTATTTTTTGTGTGCGTTTTATTTATATAAAATATAACTTTATAATATGGAAGAACAGAAACGTAGCATTAATTTTAACTTTTTACTAATAACTTTTAAATTCGTTTGTATTTCTTTTGAATTTAATTTAATGTGTATACACTAATAATAAAGATTATCAAAAGTGAAACTTAACCCTACCCATCAGAAGATTAAGTTAAACTTCAATTAAACTTCACTGAGAAACCAGAAAATAAGTTAAACCTAAGCTTAAGCTCCAACAAAAGCTTAAAATCTCACTGTGATATCGTTCATTACTGTTACTGTACCAGTTCTACTGGAGCTTGTGTCTGAGATTGATGAGGATTAGATACTTGATTATTTCCTTAATGAACTTATTTATACAAGTTTAAGTTTCAAATAATTGGTTATTTACCTAATTATTTACTAGAAATATTGATATTTTTGAATTCGTATCAACTGAAGATGTCAAATGTGGGTAAAGTACGCCTGATAAATTTTATTGTTGTATTCTTTGTTTATCATTTTAAAAATTGGGTTCAGTTTACATCGTTCAGCAATTTAAAACTGAAATTATATGCATATTTGTTATAATTAATTTATTACAAAATATCCATTGTAATTATATTTACTATATTATTTATATAGTGTCAACAGTGTCAAATTATTAAAGATTATCTTTGTTTTACGAATAGTGATTTATTATGATTTAATGCGTTTTAAGGATTTAAATTAGTAAAATTGTTCCATTTTTTTTGTGTTGGATGGATACCAATAACAATAATTATATGTACTGTATATTCCTATTATTTTATATATATAAGACCTTATATACTTCACCTTTTATAGTCTATTATAATCATTTGAATTAAGGACTTGCGGTATTGTATTATAATCATCATACAATAATTATAACAGTATGGTAATAAACATATATAAATATCCTAACAAGTTAACAAGAGAGCAGAAGTATATTTGGTCTTCAGTTAGTTAACATTTAAACTTTGGTTTGTTAGTAATAAATAGTAATTAATAATAATTATCAAAGTTTTTTAATAAAACACTAGAATTTAACACTTTGATTTAGAGAATTAAAAATAAAATCTAAATTTTTCGGAATTCTGTAAATAAATTTATTGAGTTTCAAAATAATTAGTTAAAGAATAAAAACGAACTTAAAAAACTAAAGTATTTTTTTATTAACTAAACTTAGAATTTGAATAGCAAACTTGATTTATTAACAAAATTGTTAATAAGAATAAAAATAAAAAAATTATAATACAATAATCTCACAACTTTTTAAGTTGGAACTTTTTTTTCAAATCATATAGGAGAAAGATTCTTACCATTTTGCCTGCCAAAGGATTCATAACCAAAATTAAATATTTTAAGTTATTCAATGATTTAAATAATATCTTTATTAAATGTAACTAAAATTAGTTTCCATTAAATTTAACTATTTAAGTTTTATCATGGTAATCCAAAGAATTTTCACTTAAATCCAATTTTATTAATTCATCTGATTCTATTATTGCCCAAATAAAGTTTTCTTGCCTTTAATTCATATAATCAGACTTCTAGTATTTAAATGTAAATACCGTATAATATATTTTCTATCGTTTTAAATAAATTTGGTGATATAAATTTTATATTATTATTCTGTAAAAAATTATTTGCTTCAATTACATTGCCTGCTTGTGATGTAGAAATCATGTAGATAACATCACAAAAATATAAAATCGACAAAGTTACTAACAAATTAACTTTCATTAGTACAGTATTAGTTTTTATTTACAATCTGAATAATTAATTAAAAACTTGCTATCGAATTTGCGAAATTAATTTTAATTGACATAAAATTTGAAAAAAAATCAATAATTATCTTTTAAATACAGTGTCAAATGATCAAAGATTATCGTTGTTATTAGTGTTCTTGAAAACGATATTTTATTATAATTTATAATAGTCTCAGAATTTTATTTATACAGGTAAATCTCTGTATTTTAATATGAAATTTAGAATTTCCAAATAATCTGAGAAAAGTCAATTGGTTATTTGATAATTAACTTTTCTGAAAACCATGACGAATTGAGATCTCGTTATTTTAATAGATATTTGATCAATCAAATATTATGAGTTTTTGTAAAAATATTCGGGCCACAGACAGTCCTAATCACTGCAGCTATTTTTGGATTATTGTGATATCACTGCCAATTAATTCACTGATCAAGTCCGTAATGTTGACATCTTCTACTAAACATAGCCTTCGAGTTGTTAAATTTGTCTAGTCTTGACATTAACGCCTCACATACACATAGTATGTGTTCCACCGTTTCGACCTCGAAAATATATAATTCGAAAATTTTAGAGTGTGCCAAATTTAATTGTAATCGGCTAACAATCGGCTAACTTATATATGAAATATTGGTGAACAAAAGTTCGAATTTTTTCAATTCGGTATCTTAGATCAAACTAAAATCTTATTTTTTACTACAGCCAATATGAACTGATGAGGTAATAAATTAATTTCCAATATTTGAAACCATTTATTTAATTAAAATTTTGTGCTGATGTAGAATATTTCTGAGACTATTTTCTACTGGCAGTATTGCTATTATTTATTTGATTTTTGTATAATAGATTACATAATTTTAGGCGAATTGTATATTAAATTAATTTTATAAAATTCGCCAGGTAAAGATTTACAATTTCTCTTAGAGAGTTTATAATTTCTATTAGACTTTACCATCCATTATAATTTGAAACCATTAATTCAATGTCAATATTTATTTAAACTGATGAAAATACATTTTATTTTGATAACTTAAAATCAAATTGAATTTACTCAAAAGGACACAACATAACGTTTTTCATAATATATTTGTAAAAGTGTTTTGACATTTTATATTTTGGTGAAGTGATTTTGAATTTGGCAAGTGAGCAGGTGTTCTTGTACGGAATTAATAAATTAATAAAGAATTTCTTCTATTGAATAATTATTTGTTTTTATAAATAATTTTGTTGAGAATTTTCTTTTTAAAAAATTGAACCTACACAGATTTTAATTATAAAATAAGAACAACATAATTTTATGACCCTCTTTTCTACAGTAACTTTAGAAATTTAATGTCCATAATGAATTTTCTATTAAATTAATCAATATTCTTAATTAAAAAGCAATAAATTTAAAAAAAAAAAAAAAAATTAAGGCCTATAGTAGTAGAGGAGAATTTTTTGATATTGATCCTTATTGAATTGATGAGTAATTTACTTTGATGTACGAATTTTACAATTAAAATTACTCAAAATATATTTTCTTTTTGTTTTGGACTTGAATGAAAAATGTATATTTTAATTATAAATATTAAAATATGTACTACTGTGTCTTAAGGATTTAAGGATGCTTCAATAATTTGTATAGTAAAATTTGAATTGCCATTTAATATTTTAATTAAATTCTTTAAAATAATGAGATAAATGTAAAAGTTTTTTTTTTTTTTGCGATGATAACGAATGTAATTTAAGTATTCCACGTTTTAGAATTTATATAATGAACTGTATCAATATCTGCTATTATAAAAGTCAATTAAGAAATTATATCTCAGTTGCAGAAAACTTCTAGTCTTACACATCGGTTTTTATAACTCCGAATTTATCATACATGAGAATGGTACACGAAAATCAGAAACCTTTGATAGTAATATTTGCATAAAGCCTTAAAAACCATCAAATTCATCCGATACTGCTTAAGAAATCTATACGATTTGTGATCGCACAATATTTCTCAATTTGAAAGTATTTAGCAAAATTTTAATATTTTCGTTCTATAAATACAAAAATCTTAATTCATGTTACTCCTCGTGGAACATAGGGCATCCGTAAACTATTTCTATGTAGTTTTCTTCATTGCTATTTTCTTTGATTTCACTCTACGTCTTGCCTAATTCAGAAAATTTTTTTTTCCAAGATTTTCCACTGATGTCTTTATGATGACCACATTTTCTATTTTGCTGATGGTTCTACTCTAAAGAAGCAAAAGTATGTCTCAATTTTCATGCTTTGATATCGGTTGCAACTGATTTTCGTTGGCGTCTCTTATGCAATTCAATGGTGGGATTCGTATTTGTCAAAGCATTGGATTTCGTTGGTTATAAGTTTTGTATTCGGCCATGTTTGGCAACCGTATAATAAAATGAATTTCACTTTCACGGTGGAGTTGGACAATATGTTTTTGATATTCAAGGATATCAAGGACGAGTACCAAACACTTCTGTAGCTAATCAAAATCTTTATTTATCCTGGATATTATGTCGTCTTTAGCGCCACCGTCTTGTATTATTACGATCGCCTACTTTAAATTTGTTGAAATTGGATGATCTTATCTTCATTGGTTTTGTTTTGTTCGTGTTGATTATAAGGTCGCACTGTTCCGATTCGCTGTATGGAAGACTAATTGTAAAGGACATTAAATCCTTAGAAAAATATAATTTTGAATTCCATTCAATTTTTTTTTATAATTTTATTGCAATTTGTAAAAAAATCAACTTTAAAGAACTACGAAAAAAATTATTTACAATAAATGGAAAAATGTATTTCAACTTTGATTACATAACTTTAGGTGGCAATTTATTTTTATAAACAAATTTTCTGATTGCGAAAAAAATTTAAATTATATTTTATTTTATTATATTTATTTGCAGTCTGTGTACATTTTTTTTACTCTTTAAAAGACATTTTTTAATTATAAATCAACTGAAATTATGAGATAATAATGACATAAAAAAAATTACACTATATTAATATTTCGGTATCAAATTTTACGAGGACATAACACCAACCATGCAATTAAGAGTTAATGAGTTGCTGATGGCAGCATTCAGTAATTAAAAACATCCAGTACGGCGAAATATGTTGTAAAATATAATTGTTATCTGTAAATAAAATTAAAATTATAAATCATTTTTATTCATGAGATATCAATAATAATTATTGTACAATTTTTAATTGTCTCATTATTTTTGGAATATTGCCAAATTTTAAGAATTATTATTACTAATTTTTGCTAAAATTTAATTTGAATTTAATTGCATTTAATTTCAGTTTATTGTGATATCCATTCTAATTATTCGTAACTGATCAAATCAGTACTGTTGATGAAACAGAATAGCCAGCTTTACTAATGGTTGGTTGGTAGGTTTACAAGGGGTGACGGAATCAAAGTCCCTCGCGCACTTGAGCCTATTGGCCCGTTGTACCCCCCGTCGACGGCCGATTAAGATTATATCACGTCGACCCATCCGACAGATCTAACGAATGAGTTAACCGTAACCGGCTTAAAGGTACCGGCTTATATCAAGTCTGTCAAGAAATGATGATCGAGATGTTTTAACCGTTTATTACGTACCTCAGGGCATCGGCATAGGAGGTGCTCTATAGTTTCATCAACCTCACCACACCATCAGCAACAGGATTCTGCTGATAGGCCTAACTGAGAGGTATATTTTCTCAGCAGAATATGTCCTGTTGCAATGCCCGTGAAGAGTCTAATCGATGGTTTGGTCATGGAAAGGATTTTATTCGTTTTCTTAGAATTAAGGGTTCACCAGAATAGTTTGGTGTGTGTACACCCTACCGAGTTTTGCCATCTAAGTAAATGTGTTTCTTGTGCCCAGGTCGCAATTAAATATTTTGCTTTATTAATAGTCGAAACAATTCCGTAGGAGCGACAACAGAGCTTTCGATGTTTCGAAGTCGTCTATATTTCAAAACCTCACAGCCATATATTATGTGTCCCGCCTTTTCATCCTAGTGTTGACAGAACCTACACATCGTTCACGCTGATAGTCTAATAGTTTATAGTCTTAATTGCTTCTGATAAAATATTCTGTAACTAAATTATTTTTTGATATATAATCCTTTTGGAAAATTACCAGCAATTGAAGAGTCGGTACATGACAAATATAGAGGAAGTCAAACCCAAATTTAGTTTGCAATGCTATAAGTAAGAAGAAAGAAAATATTTATTTTAATAATTATTGTAAATTTAGTAAATATCACATCTTTACATTTATCAAATAAATTGTGAGTATTTTTAAGAAAATTTTATATAAGAAATAATTCATAGATAATTTCATGGTTATATGAGACTGGATACCCTAATTATTCAGAAGCTGATTTTCAAATATATTGCATATTAAAATTCTATCAAAAAATATTGATTTTAATTGTATATCAATTTAGTTAATTTTTATTTGAAATTTAATTAGTTTCCACAAAATAAACGAAAATACAAAATAAATCTATAAAATAATAAAATATTAATTATTAAAGATTATATTACCAAAAATTTAGTGTAGTTATTTTTAATCAAAATATTCGCATCATAAAAACATAAAAAAAAAATTAATCAATTTTGTTATTTGCATTTTGGTAAATTTACCAATTAATATTTTTTTTTAAAGATATTATAAAAATTTAATTAAAATATTATTTGTAATGTTTTCATTTTTTGTATAAATAATATTAAAATTATGATACGACGCATTACCACCGATGAAGATTATTAATTTGTAATTTCACTTTCGGCAGACCATATTGATGTGACTCGAAATTATTTAATTATTATTAAAACTTAAGTTTTCTATCACGTAATTTCAATATTTTATTATATTTATTGAACTAAATAATCAATAATATAATTTTTCATATGATTACGTAAAACAAAATCAACTAAATAAATTGCTTCCGTCGTGCATTTAAGTGTTAAAACAATCGTGACATACAGAACAGACGTATACGCACCAGTTCATTCATTTATTTAGACTTATATTATGAGAGTTACCCTAAATACCATTAATTACGTGACATGATCTAGTAATCTTTAATTTAATATAAATATAGAGAGTATTATTATTATACCACAAAATATATATAGGACTGTAGAGTTGGGTTGAATAAATATTTATGCAGGTGAGTCATGATTATTACATTAAAGGGACTATATTTAATTAAATTATGATTTGAGTATCCATACTTTGAGATCCATAATAATATACAATTAACGTTAAAATTGTTAAAATTAGATAGGGCTTTATAATCACCAATTTATAATTTACTGTCTGGAAGCTCTAATAGAAGCTCTAATTAGAAAGAGGGTAGCATCATCCTGGATTCCAGCCCATGCGTTTTCGAAGGTAATGAAAAAGTTACAACCTTATTGAGCCAAAACCATTTTGTGGTGACCCAAGCTGTTATTTCAAAATGCTATTCATTCCTGGACCATCAAAAAACTGAGCAACAAATGAATATGAAGAAAGCCAGAACAACTAAACACCATTGGACTGTTAGCAGACCAAGTGTATAGGTTCTGTACTGCTTCATTAACACTACAAGCTTAATTAAATACTAATTAGAAAGGATATAACAATGAGCGAAATTGCAGCACTGATTAGGATCGTCTTTAGGACATCCTTCTTTTAAACCTAATCTAACTATCGCTATAACCTAACGTATTTATGTATATTAATTAGTTAGAAAATGTATGCCGTATAAACGTTTTTGCAAGGTACATAAATAAATGCATTTTATCTAAAAGATTATAAACTTTTATTTAAAAATCTCTAATGACTAATATTTTTATTAATTTAAACTTTTAAAATAGTTCGTCTAAAGATGTTAATTATTCGTACATAACCTGATTTTTTGTATTTTAATAAATAAAAAATATATTATTTCCCAGTTTGCCACTTGCTATACTTTATAAATTAAACGAACTTTCTGTGGACAGAATTTAACGTAAATGGTAAAAACGTAATGGTCGTAATGGTCAAAAATATTTACAATTACAAATTTAATATAATTTTTTTTCTATTTATTTATTTATCATAAAATTCTAATATATAAAATTCAATTTTAATTAATATAAAATTCCACATAAATTTACGTGAATACATTCGCCATTGGTCCTAAATGATAATATTAATTTCTGTAAATAAATTTTTCTATTTAAGAAACGAATATTTTTTGCATTAAATAGTTACTAAATAAAATTAGCTATAGCCAATTATGTTTACAAAATAAATAACAAAAATAAAATCTAAACATTAAATTAAATTAATTATATACAAATTTTATAGTTATTACAAGATTTATTTTTCATGACACTTTTTGAAATGAATGTCGTCTTATATTGAATATAGTACAAACTATAACATAAAATGAATCCCAAAATTAAAATCGACATAGGAATCTATAAATCCAGATTACGATATACATAAAACACGACACATGTTTTAGATATCAATTAATCTGTGATTAGTTTCGGAATCAATTAAAATGTATTTTACTTCTCTTTTTTATTTCTTTGACAATAATATTTTGGGCTATTCCTAAAAATACAAAAATTTTATATTTATTTTTATTGTGACATTAGTAAAATTTGTTAAATTCCACTAAAAGTTTGTTTAAATAGCTCAATGTGTAATCAGAGTTAATTTAATTTATTAATATTATATACCGTTAAGATCAGTTAATAGAGGCAGTATTCTGTCAAGAATACATTAAAACTCTACTCATGCAAGTCTCAACTTAAATAAGATATTAGATAATTTTGAGAAAAATATACTTTGCCAATAGCATCTCTGAAGAATGCCTAGATTATATTAGGTTATATGTGGCGGCAGAGTCTTACATAAACAAAATTGGGTTCAGATTGGTATCACTTCTATGGATAACAAACTCTGACTAGTCATTGAGGTGCTTTATATAGTAAGTCAAATGAGTTCGTACTGGATCTTCCAAGTATTTTAACCTCTTTTTCTTACGAAGTATTGCAGTTATAGTAGGCGTTCCAACAGGGTTTTAACTTGCTCCGGATCGATACAGTTTCAGTATTGAACATTTGTCAAATATCTATAAGCGCATGCTTGTCGATCACACAGTGACCAGTGAAGATGCCTACTTGCTGTCTGGCACTGCATGACTACAAACTATACTTTTTAATAATGAAGTAAACATAAAATTAATAATGACCGACGAACTTAAGTATTGAGTTTAACTTATTAGGCAAATTATTAAGTAACTCTGGGATATTATTAAAATTGACTTATATAATTTTTTTGTATATTTTGTCACGTTTATATTATTTTTTCCAATTTAATGATTTCGTATAGACTGGCAGCAATTCTCATTACATAACCGAATCACGAAAATTATTATTCTTCTACTGAGGTTATTATTATTTGCTTTACGTTACGTACTAAAATGTATTCCGCCAAAATTTTGAACATAAGAAAAATATGCTTTTGATATTCTGACCAGATACAATTTGCTGGTGTTATAAACTTAATAAAATATTTAGAAAATGCGTAGACATTAATTTCGTTAGCACATAATTTCTTTGATATGATAATAAAAAATTGTTATTTTATATTTGGTGAAAATTATATTAAGGCGGCCATTCAACCGTGAAATGTTTAATTTTAGCAAAATTTATTATAATTTATTACTTAAAAGATTGTTAATCTTTTATTGTAACAGATTGTGAAATATTCCAAATATTGTATTTTACCAGCTGATAGTTTCGTTGGGTATAAGAGTCAAAATAGCGGAAAGGAATCAAAAAGTTAATATTTTATTAAACAATTTGTTAGTAATATATTTAATTTAAATTTTCAAATTCATAGAAGTTTATAAGTCAATTTTAATAAATTTTAATAATATCCCAGAGTTACTTAATAATTTGCCTAATAAGTTAATTCAATAATTAAGTTTGTCGGTTTACTTCATTAAAAAAAGGTTATAGTTTGTAGACATTTAGTCAGCCTCTAGTTAAAATCGTAGGTTTAACTGCCTTTATTATGTTTACATATAAAAATATTTGTAAAATTTTGGTTCAAATATAATTTTTATGTCCATTCAGATAGAAATGATTGAAGAAAAATATTTTATAACAAGTAATTTTATGTTGGTTGGTTGGTTTGTTTTAAAGAAGGAAGAGTTATGAATATGACATACAAATAGGCCACAAATAAATGAGCCCGTTGTACCCTCCTCTCGAACGCTGCATTATTTTTACGGACGAGGGAAAATGACATAACAATTGTTCGATTGTCTTCTCCTGTTCTATACATCCACGTCAAATGGAAGATGGAATAAGTCCTAATCTCGTTGCATGTTTACTGAGAATCTCTAAAGAAACATCAGTAACACCATTTCGTGTTAGTTCATCTGTTTTTTCATTACCTTCAGTCTAACAATGGCCGGGGGATCAGATAAGCTTTATGTTATTATAATTTGCTAATAGGTTAAGATTAATTTTACATATATTTACCAATTTAGAGTATGTTCAGATATTAACCAAGGCCACTTTATCCTAACATATTCTTAACTTCGTATTCGTATCTCTTCAGTTGCTTAATAATTTTACGTTAATTTTAAATTTATTTTTCATATGTTTCCTTCTATTTCTTCCAAGATTGATTCATTTTGGTCTCTTGAAAATCTCCTATACACCGAGCTTGATTTTAATTTACGTCTTGATTTTATTTCTTATTCAAAGACTCAACTATATCAAAATAATTAGAATAAGTATCTTATCCAAAAGTGCAAATATTTGTACATAAGAAATTTCATTAGACAAAAATGCGCTCAAATTCTATGTATAGTTAAAATATTTAATTATTTTTTACCTTTACCTGAATTTACAATACTTTGAAATTTGTATGATGTTTTTTTTAAAAAACTAAATCCTACACAAAAGTTGATAATCCGAAACTTGAAAGAAAACAAACTTTAGGATTTCGGTAGATGAATTAACGAATTCTAAAGAATTTTCCAAATTGTTAACTATTTTTTCTGTTTTTGGTATCACATAAAATAATTTTGTAATAAATAAGAAGAATATTAAATACAGAAATAACAATTTAAAGTCATATTAAATTACAATCAAAGAATTTAAGCAAACTTAAATATTGTTTGTGAATAATTTACAACTAAGGATAATTTATCCTTATTCCTTATCATTATATACAATTTTTTTATGGATTTTTGCACATCATCTTGTGTATAACAATAACAAATGTATCATAAAATGATGTTACATTACAATAATTTTAACTATGGGATCCCAGGAAGAGATGACAAAATGCTAGATAAAAATGTAAATAAATAAATATAAAATTGCATAGTTTTAGGTGATTTTATTTATAAAATTTTAAAAATATTTTGCAATTGCAACACAAAGTAATATTTTTTATATTTCTTGTAAAGTGTTGGTTTTTATATGTAGTTTTCTGAATATTTATTTTCTTGTTAAGTTTCCAATATAATTTCATTTTACTTATCTAAAATTTTATTATCTTTCCAGTCATTGACAGAATATAAAACAAAAATATCATCTTTAGATCCTTGTTAAATACATAATAAAAACATATGAAAAGTGTATTTACTTTACCTCAGACATTATTTTTATCGAATTTTTATACTTTTATGTTATAACATGTCTGAGACAGATCCAAAAATGATGATTTATTTAATGTTTTTTTTTGGTATATTTTACAATTAATTAATTTTTTATTTATATATTTTGTGTATTAATTATATTCGGTCACTAAACTAAGAAGTACCATTACTTGCATGTATACTAGTTCAATACCTAAAAAATTGTAAAAAAATATTTTTATATGGTGTCTTTCTGTAGTATCAGTTATGATACGGTGTCAGTACTTTTTGTTGAGAACATTTCAATGGTTTTATTATATTTCAGTTAGTATGGTTTCAAGTCAAGTACTTTTTATTTATCAATTCATATACAATGTCAACAATGTGACAAAGACAGAGGATATGTTTCAAACCACTGTAACAAATAATTTAACAAATAATATTAAAGTAAAAAATTTACATCTTTTCAATATTTTCTTTTAAATAAATATTAAATATTTGGTGAAAAACGACAATTTTTGTGTAGTTGCTTAACAATGGATACAAGAAAAAAAATATATAAATCCTTAAAATGCCTAAAATGAAAACATAATAAAAGTCTTTGTTAAAATATTTTCACACATTTTCATGAAAATCATTTTCTTTTTTTTTCTGTTCTGAATATTTGTTTTATGAATTTTCCAAGGATGAACATTTCCTCAGAATTTATCAGAATTAATAAAAAAATTCAATGAATTTTGTGCGGTTTTAGTAAATATTTTAAATTCTTGGTTTTTGTATAATTTCATTGCCAATTTAAATTTTTTGTTTTAATATAAATTTATTTTAACTTTGTTACTTGTTTTTGTTTTTTCGAAGAGTTGAATCGGCCATAATAAATTTGAAGATAAATATGACAGATTTCGTTCTTTTGTATAATTGTTATACCATTTTCAGCTCAAGTTAACGATTTTACAATTGTAAAAATTGATTTTACAAATTAACACGATATTATTAATAATAATTAAATATGTAATTTATTAATACACTAAATTAATGAATAATTTATATCAATAAACCAATACAATTAGCATTGATGAAGCAAATTATTGAGAAAACATACGAATATAATGTAGATCTGCACATAATGTTTATCGATTTTAAACAAGCTTTTGATAGCATAACCAGGACAAAAATTCCGAAATCATTTTCAATGCTGAGCGTACCCAAATAAACCGTCAAATCTGGTCATGATGATGACGATGAAACATTCTGCAAGCAAAGTGTTAGTGTAAGCGTAAGGTGTCGTTTTCTTAAATTTAATTCAATGTAATCGATAGTAAAATGGTCATTCAATTTAATTTTAATTGAGTGGAGTACTACGTAACTAGTGATTAAAATTTTAAAATTTAAAAAAATGAATTCATCAAATTCAAATATAGAAAAAGAGTCTCAAAACAGCAGCAGCAATGACATTTCAAATATAAAAATAGTGTATCTTACAAATAAAAAACTATTCATATCTCTTTTTACATTTTTTAGGAAACTACAAACGTATAAGCAAGGCTCAAAAAGGGTTGCTAATAAAAATGTTTGAAGATGGTAAAACAATTGCAGACAATGCTAAAATGAATTATAATACAGCAAGAAGTGTAATAAAATCGTATAAACAAAACAGCTGTGAAATAATAGAAAAACGTTCGGTCATTCTGGTACAAGATTTAACAATTTAACACCTGAAATTTTAAGTAAAATTGAAACTTTTATTAAAAAAAATCCTGGAATTACATTAAAAAATATAAAGATGAAATTAGCTGAAGAAAATTGTAATATATCTATTTCAACCATTCAAAATGGTCTTAGGAAGCTAAAAATAACTCTAAAGATAGAATCTGTTCAATTGTCCAAGAACAATTAATTTAAGGAGAGAATATGCGATATAATTTTTGAAGGTAAAAAATTCTGCTCGACAATTATTAAGTGAGTCTATGGTGGTGACCATAATTTTGTACAAATAATAAGTAGAAGCTTTAATACTTTGACTGAGGAAGACTGCTGAAATTATTTTTTATTTAAATATTTATTTATTTATTTATTGTTTAATAGTTTTATTCAAAAATTATAATTTTATTTCCAACAAATTTTCTTTATTTTTTTATAAAAAATTGATAATCGTTAACTTGAATTGTAAAATCGTTAATTTGACCTGCAAATGCTTTATATTATGAATGAAATCAATAAATAATTTTCTGTGAAATTCTTTTCATTATAATCTGAACCCGAACCGGAGTAATTTTTATAAATAAATCATTATAGTAAGAAATTAAATTCACAAAAAATATTTGTTACAAAGTATACAAATTTTAAGATTTCCCAGAAATAAATAATAATAAAAATATGTAACGATGTATTTCTATTTGTTAGGAAAAATATACTGCCAATTTCTAAAGAAACCATAAATTATTTAACACTTGTAGATATATTTCCAATATATTCAGCTATGTTGGTAAAACTTTTTGTATGAATGGTCAACAAAATCTACTCATCCTTACATAAAACATTTAGAAACATTTAACATAAGAAATATTTAACATTTCATTGAAATCCATTTTCCACAATTATTCAATAACATTTTTGAAAATTCTGTCAAATATCATGTCAAGGATGAAAAACCTTATTTATATTTTCATTCTATTAAAAATATAATATATCAAGAAAAGATCAAAGAAAAAATTCATAATGAAATATAAACAAGATACTTTTTAACCGCATAAAAAATTTGTTTATTTATAAATTCTCTCATTTTTTTCTAATTTTTTTTTTTTTTTTTAAAATATAATACCTTAAAATCTACTTTTTAAATTAGCACAACATAAAATAACACATATGTAAAAAAATAAACATAAATTTCAATTTAAATTTTCTTTCTGATTTTCTGATGAAGGAAAATTGTTATGGTAACTTTATCGTTTTGATAATCAAATACATTTTTTTTTATTTAATATTATTTTTATTTTTTTTAATATGCATAATGATGTCCATGTCCAGCGAATGATGTATGAACTATTGGAGCAGCAACGGCAGCCCTTCAATATTTAAAAAAAAAAAAAATTAAGATTTCATTTTATAATAAATTTGAATAATTTAAAATAAATTATATAATTTTAATTACTTGACTACTGGTGCAGCATATCCATGTCCTAAACCATATCCTCCATGACCATAATAACCTGCTGGACCACCATAATGAGCAGCAGCTACACCAGCATAACCAGCATGTCCTAATCCAGCATAACTAGCATGTCCTAAACCAGCATAACTAGCATGTCCTAATCCGTAACCAGCATGTCCTAATCCGTAACCAGCATGTCCTAATGCATAACCACCATGTCCAACAGCTACACCATGATGTCCTAATCCTAATCCACCATGACCATAATAGGATGGACCACCTGTAGTTTCATAATTATTCAAAATTAATTAAATTTAAATTATTACTTTATTTGACAGTTTGTTAGTGCTAGAGTTTAGTTAAATATACGAAAGATTAAAGGAAATTTTAATTAAAAAGAGCCTTAAGATAATTATAAGTAATTTCATTTTATAGAATAATATGACTTTATTAACGCAATTTATATTAGTTGCGATCCATTTACACGGAATAACTATTCTATATTTTACTCTGTAGACGTAGAGTGTAGACTATAGCTATTTCTGGTGGTGTAATTTGTAAATTGAATGTGAAAGTAGTTACCCAATAATAATGTGGCACGAATATTACCTTATTAACGCAATTTATATCAGTTGCGATACATTTACACCGCGATATTCGTGAGTAAAATGGCGCGACGATTGTTTTAGAAAGAGAGATGAGAACTGTCAAATTTATTTTTTAAAAACTAAAATTGTATTGTAAAGTGGAAGTATTTTTGATTGTTATATTTGAATAAAATTAATTATTTATAATACATATTGTATTTTATTGTGTTAGTGCTATCATTTTTTATAAAAATATTTAATGACAGTTCTCGACGTTGTAATTTCAGCCGCCAGATGATATCTAATTTGCTACAACTCATTAATAACTATGCCAGCGGTGTAATTTGTAAATTGAATACAATTAAATGAAATTTATACAAATAAATATAAATATTTAAATATTTCAAAAAGTCATTTGCTTGACTAGGTGCGGCAGTTAGCACCAGCTATAGTACATATTTATTTGTTGCAAAAGCGCTACTATAACAACTGTCAGACTGGTGCTGAATTCTAATACTTTTCTTAATTAAAAAAAGAAAAGCTTATTACAAGCAATGTAATAAAGCAAGATTGTTTTCTGCAATTTAAATATTTATCATGCAATCAAAGAGTATTTGTAACTAACGAAAGTAACTCGAATGATTTCTTAGTTTTTAGCATTTAATTGAGTCATTCTAGCGTTTTTAAAGCATTTATAGTAAATGGTTTTAAGCAATGTTTATATATTGCATAGTATCAGCTGTAATAGCACTTTATAAGAAAAAATATAAGTTAATTTACCGCGTATAAAAAATAGCGGAATTCTGACATCAGATATGTCATAAAAGTGCTTTTAGGGTTAATCTTAGCATTAAATGCCTGCTTGCAGCAAAATGTTTCTTTGGGTGGCTCATTTCATTATAATCGCGGACAATTATCGATTAAACACTTTTGGTATTCAGAGGTAAGTGTAATTGAGAAGAGTTAAATACTCCAGAATACTCTGGAATTATGTAAATAAATCGCGTCTAATATAGTAATATTATTATATATATTAAAAGGTAAAAAAATATATTAATTTTAACTATATTAATTCGATGTAACGAGTATAATTCCTTTTTAACTTTAGAGGTTATCAAAACTTCTATAGAAAGATTCATTTTGTATATTATATTTAAATATTCGGAGAATTCTTTCTTCAATAAATTATGTATAATATAACATTGTATCTGATAAATTATAAATTTTTAAGATTTTTGTAAAATAATATATAATTTTTGAAGTACTCTAATTAACGATATAATAAATTCTTTAAGTTCATTTTGATAGAGTATGCTCTTGAAAAATTATTATTCTATAAACTATAACTTTCAGAAAATTTTATCTAAATAATCTTTTATGTTTTATAAATGAATTTCATTAGTACATTACATACCATGAGCATAGGCAATTGGTGCAGCAGCAACTTTAATTGCTGGTGCTGCATGTACAATTGCTGGTGCAGCATGTACAATAGCTGGTGCAGCATGTGCATAAGCTGGAGCGGCATAACCATGAGAATATGCTGGACTGGCATGAGCATATGCTGGAGCAGCATAACCATGAGCATAAGCAGGTGCAGCAACAGCATGAGCTTTTTTGAATAAATAATTATTATATTAATAAAAATAGTAATAATAAAATTGTAATTTTTTAAGACTTACCAACAGCATCATTACTAATACTTGATCGTGATACTGATGAATGTGAATGAGCTGTATCAGCTGAACTTGAGTATTCAGAATGTGAATTTTGACCGTAATGACCCTGTAAAAATTTCGTAGTATAGTAAACAGAAATATCTGAAATTATTTTAGTTCAAAGTTTTTGCTTTACTCACTTTTACAGTATGTTCTTGTGAATGTCCAACAGAGTGTCCATCAACACTTGGTGCTGAAATTGAATATGATGCTGGACCGCCAGCATTTGCACATGCTACTAATGCAGCAAATAAAATAATTAACTAAAAAGAAAAAAAAAATATTTAAAAAAATGTTTAAAAGTAAATTAAGAATTTTGAAGCGGAGGAAAAAAGGATTTGCTAAAAGAAAATCCTTTTATGTTTTATAGTTTTTTTAAGTTATTTAAACTTGTACATTTCATAGCCAATATTATACTACTCTCTCTACTAAATACTTGTTCTTAATTAAATTCTTAGAAAATAGTGATTTTAGCAGGTAAATTATTTGAAATTGTTTCTTTAAAAAGTTTTTTAAAATTTATGTAAAACTTAAGATAATATACATAAAAACAAAAAGTTTTTGAAAAATAAATTTCTATTTTATTGAGATTTTATAAACAAGAATTTATGCTAAGGATATAAAATTCAGATCAATTTTTTTTTGTTAAATAATTTTATGTTGAATTACGTTTTGGTTCGTTTAAAAGGTGGTAATGTAATTAGTTTGTTCGTTTAAAATGTGGTAGAACGACAGGTCATTAAGAGATAGGTCACTAAGAGATTTTACCCTACAGCTTAGGTCAGTAAGAGTTTTACTCTCCAGTCAATATCTGAATTTTCCTTACAGACTAATTTAATGATATAATAGAGTTTCATTAGATAAGAGTCAGCTCCTTAAGAAATGATCTTAGTTTACCCAACTTTGCCATCAGATTATTCAGAAAATAGTAATAAAAATAAAATGATTTTGGGATTTTATATTTTGGAACGAAATCGTGTTTGATATGTTACGGTTACGGACAATTCCAAATCTTTCTCAAACCACTTACACCATTAAGGAAACTAAAATTGAATAATGTTTTTATTACAAAATTATTTCAATTTAATTAAAGATTTTTGAAGTTAATTGCAACTTTTTTTTCGACTTTAGTAAACAAAAAAAAAACATTCCAAGAATATTTTAAATTTTATACACTCTACAAAAATGTTTATAGTTTGCAAGGACGATGAAATTATATGGTAAACATTTTTGGCTCGTTAGCCATGGTTGAGATAATTTAGTCAGACATATTTTTTGCCAATCTGGTACAATTTTAATATAATTATTTCTATAAATTGTGAGATTATAGAAATTAAAATCAGCAAAAAAGTTTCAACAAACTTTTAAATTTAGTATTGAAAAAAATCCATTGATTGTCAATTTAAAGTTGAAATAATTGTAAGAAATACTGAAGAAAAAGATATAATAAAAATTTTTAAATTTGTTATAAGTTACAGAAAATCTTTACATTTTTTTAGAAATTTAATAATAAATTCTATATTTTCCATCCTTGAAATTTGCGTTAAATTTACTTTAGAATTTGATAAAATAATGACAACCTGCAGAGCTAATTAATGTATTCATTTATTTTAGTAAATTATAAACGACACTAATTTAACTAAATAAATAATTAATTAAATTCAATTGCAATTCTATCTTTTATCTTTTTCATTCTTGTGACATTAACTATTGATTAAATTTATATTTTCTAAACAATAATTTTTCCATTTATTTATAAACATAAAATTATAATGATTGGAAGGTAAACCAACCACAAGAAAATTTTGATTGACAACAATTTATATACAATAATAGCAAAAAGGTTGCCAAAATTTATAGAATCAGTAAAAAATTTTGGTATCAATCTTGTCTATAGAAATAAAATCGGTAAATGAAAATTATTATAATAAAAATTTAATGGAAAATTTTATAGTCAATCAATAATTTATATTGTTATTTAATTAATTATTTTATAGAGCATTTTGTGGTTATTTAATGATGAAAGATAATAGATTTATGGGTAAGTTTTTTAACCGCATAATTCATATTTTCATTTCAAAAATTCGAATAATTGAATATTTTATTGAAATTAGTTAATTGTTTTCTAAAAATATCAAATACGGTTTTATATAATTATTAAATTATGTGAAATATTCTGTGGAATTTCAAGCTGCTACTTCGATAAGCTGTGTTGACGAGAAAACTTACACCCAATCTCAGAAATTACACTAGAGCAGATGTGAAACCCTAACACACATTCGAAACTATTCAATTGGACTATTAAAAAATGCGAGCAACAGAGCTCATTCAAATGAATAGGAAAAACGTCAGAAAAATGTAAGGATTCCTTATCTTTATAACTTCGAAAAGCACCTACACAAAATCAACACAACGACGATCTGTGAGGCGTTAATGGGTAATCTAAACGACTTTGATACCTTTCACTAAAAACAGTTAATTTGTTTCATCCACATTAGAGACTTCATCAATGACGAATAAAATTACATTAACCTAAAGCTAAAGATATGTAGTACTGCAGTGCTACCTATAATTATTAGTTTATATACTAAAAATATGACGTATTTTGAAAGGCTTTGCGTCCAATTATCTTCTTCAAATATTCGTTCACATGATTATAGATTCTTGTTAGCTATCTACCATTTAACGACTGATTTCATATATATCAACATAAAAAAAAATCACCAAAATTTAGTACCTACTATTAAGCTATTCTATATAAATTAATTCATTCTGTAATTTTGTTTTTGAAAAATCACATTAATCAAGTTGATGTCAATGGACCAAATCCAATATTTTCATTTAATTAACAAAATAGTCCATTATTTTATTGAAATATCTAAAAATTAACAAATTTTAGATACACTTTTATTAAGACGTCTATGCTTAATTTCTGACAAAATGAATTTAATGGTCTATAAATATAATAACCTAAAAATTTATTGAGTTTTTATAATTATATCCTTTGTCTGGTAATTACTTATATAGTTATTTTATCAAAGATATTATTCCCTTCTGTAATTTTGTAATCCATATTATTATAGTATTATGAACCAACACGACACCAATAGAACCGTAAATAAATATAGACAAAAAGGTCAGAATTCTAGAACATATTTAATCCATTGACACTTGTAATTAAGTTTCTGAATCTTTATAATAAAATATTGTTTATTATAATAATCACCTTCCAATTTTCTCTTTCATGAAAATGAAATTACTATAGAAAGTGTCATTTAAGGATATTGTTATCTACACTTAGTTTGATTAGCCAATTCACTGCACATATTTTTACTTATTTTTTATGACAATGGAAAATAAGGATATCCCGGATATTAGATTTTATAAAAATATTTTTATCCTATTTTTTGCTATATCAATATTTTTTCATTGGGATAGAATTTTTGATGTTGTTATGACGGTAGATTCTTGTTAAGATATTATGATTGGATAGCAAAAAAAAAAAAATCAATAATTTATTAATTTTAAATTGTTAAATAAGATATTTTTGATTGCAATTTAATTTAGTAAAACTTAAAATCTTTCATTAGTAATTTATTTATAATTTTAAGGTGTTTTCAAGGATAATTTTTCACTTAAAGCTTCAGATATAATTAATCACTGCACTTTTGAATGTCTGTCTATAGACTACACAATTTACAAAGTAAATTTGTCATATAAGTTGCTAATTGATCAGAGATACTAAAGCGTATCAGTGATTAAATAGAAAAATCATCTTCTAGAACTAGATGACATTACTCTACGTTATGGTCGAAAGTAAATAGAATGTTAATTCTGACTCTCTGAATACAGAGTCCTGTAGGAATTTTGGTAATTGGTATAGAAAAATATAAGTTTTATATTTCTTGTTTTTTCCTTTTACATTGCCTGATTTTTAATATTTAATAAGGATTTGTCCTTGTCTATGCGTAATTGTTTTTACTTGGAATTTGCATAATGAGCCACGTCTTAGCTTTCATATATCCATAGTAGTTGATGAAAACAAAATAGTTTAGTCAATGCAGCTATTCTATTTTAATCCTCTATTTGTGCTAAGAAATTTGTATCTAATATTTATTTGTTATGGTTGTGGAAATATCAGAGGATAATAAGCGCAAGGAGCCAGACTTTTAGATTGAGAAATCACTTCATTGTAATGTATACATTCTAACAATATATCTCTTTATTACTGGTTTCTCTGATCCAAAAAAAATAATGGCTTCCTTTCTCAGACATAACAGAATTAGATACTCTATTATTAAGTATTCGATAAATTCGAGAAATCATATAACTTTGATTAATTACTATGAAATTAATCTAAAGTGTATTATTCAATAAATTGAGTCTTACTCAAGGACTGTATCTATGTATGCTAATTTCTTCTTTATAAATATTGTATCTAGGAATTAGCAAACTTTATATTATATTCTTGTATATCACAGAAAATATTATAATGTAAAACAATTTTTTTTTTGGTTTTGTTACTATCGAAATTTCTTTGTAATTAAAAACTTCTGTAAATCAAAATAATAAAATTGTACAAAAAACGCTTAATTCCGCAGTACGTAAAGTAACAAAATAATTTATTTATTTTGATTTATTTTAATACCGAAAAACGTGTAATATAAACTCATTAAAAAAAAATTCACAAAGGAAGGTAAAATATTATGTATAGATACAATACATATTCGTGAAATAATTCTATTAAAATAAATTGTCATGACATATATTTTACAGGATCTTAATTAGAGTAAAAACAATACAATAAAAAGAAGTGAAAAATAAAATGCTTTTGAAATCTTTTTACAATAAATATCAAAAAAAAAAAGTGATTAATTTGTTAAAAATAAAAAAATTGTATAAAATATCTTAGGGGTTGATATATACATTTACATTCCAAATTACAAAAGATTCAAAATAAATTATGTCTCAACATATATCAAAATAACAAATAAAACCAGGAATTTTTATATATAAAAAAAAGGTTTTTATTATTCTAACATAGAATTATGGAAACAAAGAATTTTTCTCATATAAATTTTCACGAATAAAGATTATAATTATTTAAAATAGAAACTTAAATTTTCATTTATTGCATAGTTTTATTGTAATTTTTTTAACTTTTCTATTAAAACAATTTAATAGTAAAACTTTTTGTATAAACTTAATTTGATGAATTCATTTGATATTAAAACTAAATGGAAAACTTTTCCAAAACTTATTACAGAAAACTTAGTTTTATTAAAGTTAAACTATATAAGATAATACTAAACATAAACTGGACATTATCGAATCTAGAGGCTATAGAAGAACAATCAAAGTGTTACAAAAATGATGAATACGTCAGATATGCACTATACAATTTGACGCAATAAAATTTAACTTTGTTGGCTGACTAAATATTTTGATTCAAAAAAGGACATTCCAACTTAAATGTATAGATTGAAAACAAAATGAAAATATTTTATTATAAATTAAATTTGTGTTGGGAACAACTACAAGGGATACGAATAATTTTCCTTAGGCAATCATGGATAAGCATGTAAATTTTATTGATTTTTAACTGGTATGACATTAAAACTAAACTCACAATTCTAAAATTTATAAAAAATTCGTTTTCAAAATTCTGTTCTAAAATTGGATTTTTAAAGGATACAGAATTTTTTACAATTACACTGAAATTTTTAATGTGAAATTACTTAATGTTTTATTATTTTTATGTAGTAATTTCATTATCATATCACCCTATAGCACATTGACTTGCACAGTATCTTTCAGATCTTATTATCAAAAGAAATTCTACTCCAAATTAGTAAAGATTATATTCAAAAATTAAAAAGTACACAAAAATATTTGATTATTATTAACTTGTTAAAATCTTATTGAAAATTATCTCAAATTTTAAGGACTTAACCTTTATGTGCTTTTCACAGAGTTCACAATCGAATTAATTCTATTTTTGAATACAGGATTCTATGAAAATCGAGTATATATTAAATTTTCATAAGAAATAGTTTTTATAATCTTTTAACTTTTTCATAAAGAATTTGGCGTAAAGTTAATTGCCATTTGTCTGTACTAACAGTAAATTTATTTTTTTATTAATTAGTTTAATTTATTATTACTTTTTAAAATAGTTTTATTTGAAAAAGTTTGAAAAAGAATACTGTAAAATTAGAACTTGAAATTGACTTATGTATTAGGCAAAAAGTTTGATTGTTTGAATTGGAACCAGCTGATTTTAATTACTTTTTTAAACACAAATTTTCTAATAATCTATATAATTTGTTATAATTGTGCCTCTGCCTTTGGACTATTATAGTATAGAGTCGTTAACTGTTCGAATTTCTTTTTCTTTTTAATTATTCTATAAAATGTTCTACTTCAAATTTATTTGAATTAATTTTCAAACACAAAAAAATATTCACCTTTGATTCCATATTTTTATGTTTTTTATTCCCTCTTTATAAATCACCACAACAAATTTATGTTTTAGCACTTAATCACAGTTAAACTTGCACTTTTCAATTAAACCACGATACTAAACAGTTTCAATTTATACATCTGGCTTTTATACACAAAATCTATCTCAATGATATATAAATTTTCATGAAAACAAAACAACTTTTTTTTAAAAAAAAAAAATAATAATAATGTAAAATTGAAAATCTCAACTAAAGAATTAACTTTTGTATCTGTTAGATACAATTTTTATGTTAAAATTTTGATTGTGTTGTTGGTATGGTAAGTAAAAATGAAAAAAAAAATATTTGTACCAAAGTTAAGTTTTTTTAAGGTAAAATATAAGTAAATAAGGTATAACAAGTTTGAGTAATTTTTTTTACTCTTATATTAGGCCTCAAAATTGCAATGTTCAAAAATTATGTTTTTTGCAAGTATAGCGAGGTAAAAATAACTTTTTTTTTTGCCAATAATTTATTATATAATATGGCGTTTTTCCAAATATAATATAAAAATCATTTTTTTTTTTAGTTGATTCACTTATAATCGAGCGGAAATTGTTATCGGATTTTTTATGTTTTTCTTTCTATGGAGTATTTAAACATTAAACGATGAATCATTAATGTTTTTTTCATAAAATATTAATTTTTTTTTGAAAATACAATAAATTTCTAATAAAATTTTTGGTGATTTTAGTTACAACAGTTTCAATTATTTATACATATAACCAAAATATATTCTTAAAAAAAAGGTAAAATTGAAAATTACACAAATTTACTTTAAAACTTTTGCTTTTTTATTTTTAAGGTTACTTTTCAAGGTAGCTTGTAAGATATTTTGCCAGTTAATCTTATAATGTCTTTCAATCCTTTATAGGTCAGAGTAAAAGGTATTTATGAGTATTAAATTAATGTATGCAAATCTGAAGTCTATTTATGTCAATCATAAAAAGGTAGATTTTAATATGGAAAATTATATTTAATAATCAATTTTTAGATTAACTGTAGATTATGTTCAAATGAAGCTCTAAAAAATAAGTCTATAAATTTTAAAATATTCATTTAATATTTGCTATTTAATATTAAAATTGATTTCTGTAAATTTAGTTAATTCTAAGAAATTTAAAAGATTGAAGTTTGTTGTTGAAATTTATTAGTATTTTCTGGATACATTATTATCTCCCATTTTATTATTCTTATTAGTTTTAATTTCTTTTATCGTAAACTACTCAATCCACTAAAAAATATTTAGTAATTTGATAATAACGTCTACGTAGAACGTCTGCGTAAAATAATGATAGTTAACTAAATCTAGTTAACTAATGGCGGCTAGTTAACTAAATCTAGGAACATTACCATCTGTGCATCAGTGAAATTAAACTAAAATTTGCTGACCACGGTTATCTAAGAAAAGATCGCAGCCGATTTTGTCTATGAATTTGTAGAAATCCGAGTCATTAGAAGATCTATATGTACGGTTCTTTACTCACAGCTCCAAAAGGCGATCTATTTCCATGTAGCTACTAGACCAAACAAACTATACTCGAAACTCGAACATATGATAGTTTTGCACGATCAAAATATACATTTTTAGAAAGCAATTGAAGATTTATTGATATTTATTGCAGTACTATCATTATGAAGGTTCAGACTTTTTATAAACGAAACCAGAATTTTAAAAAAAATATTCTTAGGAATCAGGACCCGCAGTATAAAAACTTTCATGTTATGGAGTGTATCCTTTTGCATTGGTCGATTCACTTCAAAAATTTTGGTTTTAATTCGTCAACCAATTCTCCCTCGTCATTTCAAGATGAAAACTACATAAAAAAACAGCGAACAACAGCGAGTAACCGAAAACTCGAGAATTCCTAACACAGTGATTTGAAAATAAAAATCGGGAATCTGTAGTAGATGAAGATCTGGAATATATTTTGTATAATTCGGAGACTAATAAATAACTAGATGTACAAATAGTATAACACTAAATGTGACAGAAATTGTTATATGGTAACTGTTATACTAACTGTTACAGTAACTGTTATACTATTACACGCGATTTGATTTCTTTTTAATTTTCCATCTTCGAAAACGTAAGGAAAATATAATTCAAACAAGCGGATCTTTCAACCGGATCTTTCCATTGCAACATTTCATAATTATGTGAAAACTGTTCGTAAAATTCCACGGAATCTGCAAAAACTGCTTGGTACACATTTTTTATAATTTGCATATGATGCAAATCGAGTAAAATTAATTTCTTATACCCACTGTAGCATAAGAGATTGGGTTGAATAATATAATAATACTTAATACAATTATGGTGTAACAGTAACAATTTGTCAAATTTGCCAGACTTCTACAAATAAAGTTTTTAATTTGTAAAGATTAAAAAATTATTAAATCGTTTATTATATTAATATATTATACTCGCTAATTAGTTAATTATAATTTCATTAATATGAACAACAACATTTTTATCTGTCAAGGGTACCAAAAACAAAAATATAAAATTTATAAAATAAAAACAAAATTGATCTAATTAAAATTTAAGAATATGCAATAATATTGAAGGAAAAAAAACTTGTTTTTTAATTAATGTTTTTAAGATTTCAAATCGATTTTTATTATAAATTATGTATTTAAAATTAATTTGTTTTTAATATAAAATGATTTAATAAATTTGAAACTTTGAAAAGAAATTTCATTAAAAATTCTTCAAAATTCTAATTATAATATAATTAAAGCTTGTTACAAAACGTTTCCAATTAAATCTTAAATCAATTATACAATTTTTTTTTTTAAATAATTATTTATTCATGATTAACAAATTACGACAAATTAATATTTGGCATCAATTAAATGTCGTAAATTTTTATAATATTTATTTTGTTAATTTTCATATTTACACCCACAATAATTAACAAGATTTACTCATAAGCGAGTTGAATTTATGAATTTACACTTAATTAATATAAATCATAAATTATTTAACAAATAACATGCAAATAAGTAAATATAAAAATGAAAAATTACAAAATTATATTTTAATTCTTATAAGAAAATATTCAAATTAAATATTATATAGAAAATAAAAAGCCCAAACCCAAAATTGTTTATAGAAAATGATGAATGCCCGTGTAACCTTTAAGCCTCTGCAAAAATGGTCTTTTACATATATTTTATAAATCCCCATAGCTAACGAATATATGCTAAAACGCCACCAGCGCAAAAAAAAAATCATTTATAGCCCATTTAATTCAAGTGAAATATACAAAGAAATAAAAAAAAAAACCATCTGTGAAATTCTATTATACTAAAAATATTGCCAGAAAATAACAATATTTGTAGTTTTTCTATGCTTTTCTATGCTTTTATATCTGTATATACCTTGAGATATGCACTTTTTTTTTGTAAATATGATATAACCTCAACGAAACTGAGTCTCTTATTATGTAAAAGAATTGCGAAGATATTATTTTAAAGGTGCGGCGCCATCTCTGCTGTGAACTATGTTGGTTTGTCAGAGTTCCAAAGTTTAATTTTTCGATTGAAATCGAAACTGAATAATTGAAGTTTTTAGTTTATTATAGTATTTGGGATATTTAATTTTTGTATTTTCTTAATGCAATGTGGAAAATGTAAAGGCAGCTATGTAAATTCTAGCTATAGTTGAAGATAAGTTAAAATAAGTTTTAATTGTAAAACTTTTTGAATTTTGTGAAATTAAGATAATCTTAATTTAATACATTTTGATATTAAGTTTATTATCATTTTAAATGAATTTTTGAAAATCAATATTTTAGTTTCTATATAAAAGACATATTTCTTGATTGAATAAATAGCACGATAATCTAAACGCTGGTATTGTCCCGATCCTTCATGTTACATTCCAAATAATATGTTGAAGGCTAATAATATTTTTTTTATTAATCCGATGTTTTCTGTTCGCATTTGGTTTTTATATTTTCCCAAACATTTATTGACGAAATTTTCCCGGCATATTGACCGATATATAAGACAAATTTCGATATTTATCATCCACGATTGTTCCATGTTTTGGCTAACCCACAATGACACCGAACACTTAGAATGTTATATATGACAAATCTGTGGGAAGCAGGTAAAGTGAAAACGGCTAGTCTGATCTCATCCATAAGAGAAGTAGGATGGATCGATGTACTGTAGATATAAGTAGCTTTCGACTGAAGGTAGAACTGGTCCAAACAGTTTTGGTACGTAGTGCACTTTAGACACTCCTCACTCAAACCTACCAACTGACCAATATACGTTTGCAAAGAAATAACTTATGAAGAGTTTTTAAAACCACATGTAAATTAAATTTTACCCCTAACGTGTGTAAATTTGATGTTATTTATTAATGAATTTTCACAAAATGTGAATACATTTTGACGCATCCAGAATTATCTGATTTTCACTTAAATTAAATTAAATTTTAAAAGTGCCGAACCAAACATCAGCTGACATGGAGTCCTAATTAGTGCGTTTGCGGCATTTTAAAACCTCCCGTAACAACATGTATTGTTATTAAGTAGCGGTGGGGTAGTTTTATATCCACCTAGTGGCAGTTTCCTTAGGCCACTTCGCGGCAAGATCGTGCAGCTTGTTGAAGAAAAGGCTACCAAGCGAACAGAACCTGCCACTTACAAATGAAGTGTGTGACCGTTTCTTTTCCGCTCGGCGTCTTGCTTGAAGCTACGGCATAGGTGGTTGACGGAATGTATTTTTAGTTAACAAAATAATTTCTGAATCTATTTATGGTACCCACCTAATTTTTATTAAAATTCTCATAAGAAAATTATTATATTTCTATTTGATACTAACACTTAAATTGCATGCAATAACAAAAATTATTAGTTTAATGTTGAGGTTGAATTGATTATGTTGTATTATGTTTTACTAAATATTTATATATTATGTATACATTTTTAGTAAATCGACTACACCCATTTATATTTAGCTTTCAACATGATTTTAAATGCTTGAAATTTAAAGATATTAGTTTTTTTTTAAATCAATTCTTTTTAATTTTTTAAAAGACCTAGATTCTTGTAAGTATGATTAACAATCAAAAATAGTAAAACATGTTTTATAAAATAATTTTTTTTTTAATGTTTTTGCATTTCGGTTTTTTGAATAATTTATGGTGATATGTAATTATTTATTATTATATTTTTTTGATAAATAATAATAATATTAAAAAGGCGGCGGTTTTTTTTTAATAGCCGCAATATAGAAAATTAATTGAAACAAGTAATTTTTTTGTGGGAAAATTTATTTTCGAACAATTTGTTAAATTTATGTAAATTTTCCCATAAATTTTATAATTGTTCTTTGATTAAATTGATCAAGATATTTTTATGATAGATAATTATTATGGTTTGATTATAATTTATTGCAAATTTAAACTACGAATTATAATGTTTATTTAGGTTGTTTTCGATTATAATCAATGTAAAATTAAGTACTAATATATATTTGGTACTACTGACAGGAATTATAGTTAACAGTCATGTAAATTAGAGCAATAACTTAATTTGTATAACTATTGTTTGAACAATTAGAATTATTACAAAAATTATTTAATTTTTGTTAACTAAAGCTGAAATCACAGTGCCCCAGTCACCGTCGATTAGGCAGCTGTGTAAAATATGTTCAGCTTTATACCTGAGCAATTACAATGCTCAACGTTGACGGTGACAATGTAGTAGAAACGCTGTGACACGACCGTGACACAAATACGTAAACGTATATATGCTGCGTTGCCAAAAATATAGTAAAACAAATTTTAAGTTCACAAAAGATTAAGAAAATGGCAACTTTGAACAGTTTCTTCCAACGCATACAATGTAATTTAAAATTTAAGATTACGCTTGTTGACGATGATCGTGAATGGCTACTTTGAACAGTTAGGAAATGGCACTATGATTCCAGTTGTATTTAATATTCCTTCGCAATTTCATTATTTTTTTTTATCTAGCTTTAAATTTTAAAAATTAAATGCTGATAATTTTAATAGCATATAGACATCATTTATGTATATACAAATGATAGCTATGAAAAATTTGATATTACTATTTCCAATTAATTGAAGTAATTATTCATTATGATATTTTCCTATACTATGAGTAAATGATTACATATAAAATATAAAAATAGATGATATAAATTAAAGAAATGAATCTTTCAAAATATATCCATTAAGACGCTGCATGATGCAAAAAGGATCGAATTCACCAATCACTGTCAAAAACTATTATTAATCGTGGTGCGAAAAAATGGGATACTCTCAAAAATTATTTAACAGGTTTATATATAAAAAGAATTAAAGAATTCGTTCAATTCAGTAGAGAGATAGCTATAATAATACAATTCCTTATAGGACACTGCAGGCTTTGTAAATTTGTTCCATAACAAAAAACTAACTAAGTTTTCATTTCGTTCATTTATGAAAATTTCAAATTGTTCAATTCAAGAGAAAATAAGAACATAAATCAATTTTCATTTTGTAAAGAATTTCCATGTTAATTGGTTTAAGGGGATAACTTGTGCAAGACTCAAATTAATTAGAGTGTTTTGATACCACTCACAGTTGTAAGCTGTCGTTGGAAATGAGTTAGTGCGTGGTATTAAGAATAAACTTTCTGGTTACTAGCTACATCGTTTAGTTTGTAGTATCCAAGAGAACTAGCACTTTCATACGAATTTGTGATTGTCCCTCTTTCGCTCATTTTTTTGTAGTTACGGAAAGATTTGTTATACGTAATACCGAAATATGCTGCATGATTTCCACGATCGGCTTTGTCGTTACTCAGGCTATGTTTCTGCGGGATAGCTTAGAAAAGAAAGGTTTATTGCTGTTTCCTTTATATATCTCCATCTTAAAGTGACCAGATATAAGAGGTGGGTATAAATATTTCTTTTCACCATATTAATACCTGAACCTCCACTAGTTACTCGTAAAATTTACAAATAATTTTTATGTAAAGTATTTTTTTTTGTGGAAATAATACATAAAACTTAAATTATATTCCTTTTAGAATCCAAAGAAATTATGGTAGCCGACGAGTTTATCGAAAACGAATTTATCGAAAACAAGTTTACCGAAAGCGAGTTTATCGAAAACGAGTTTATCGAATGATCAATTGATCGAATGACGAGTTTATCGAAAAATATTATTTTTAAGGATTTAAAAACTTTTAAATTTTGTCTTTATATACAGAAACTTCAAATGTGTTTATATAGCATTTGTTGGAAAAAATGCGTGTTAGATAAAAAAAAAGCTGCTAACTAGGGGGGGCAGATATCTCATAGTATGTTGTTTAACAGCGATTTATGTCCAAAAGTTTTTTGTAATTAACATTATCTTTGTAACAAACAGTGGTTTCTTCAAAAATTGCTCATCTTTATTATTTATTGATTTAATTTTATATTTTTATTTGTTTAATAATAAATAATATTATTAAAATAACTACAATAAGTATAAATATGCGTAATCACGAATCCAACCTGTGTACAAAATTTCATTGAAATTGGATAATATTTACCATATGTTCTAGAACATATGAAATATTAATCGGAAATTTTAGCATGGACCCCCTCAGGCTACTAACTTCTCCTTAGTCTACACATGCGTAATCACGAATCCAACCTGTGTACAAAATTTCATTGAAATTGAATAATATTTACCATATGTTCTAGAACATATGAAATATTAATCGGAAATTTTAGCATGGACCCCCTCAGGCTACTAACTTCTACCTTAGTCTACACATGCGTAATCACGAATCCAACCTGTGTACAAAATTTCATTGAAATTGGATAATATTTACCATATGTTCTAGAACATATGAAATATTAATCGGAAATTTTAGCATGGACCCCCTCAGGCTACTAACTTCTACCTTAGTCTACACATGCGTAATCACGAATCCAACCTGTGTACAAAATTTCATTGAAATTGAATAATATTTACCATATGTTCTAGAACATATGAAATATTAATCGGAAATTTTAGCATGGACCCCCTGAAGGTATTAACTTCTATCATGGCCAACACATGCATAATCAGAAGGTCTACCTTTGTACCAAATTTCATTAAAATCAGATAATAATTACATGCTATAAAACACGTAATTATATAAAATTCGGAAACTAAAACTGTTTTCTAGGAACCCCCTGAAGGTCTCCAAATTTCAGGAGAGCCAACTAGATCACAAAATTAGCCTATATATAAAATATCTTTGAAATCGGTTAACAGTTACTATATGCTGTAGAACATATGAAAAAAAAAAATTAAAAATTAAATCGGAAATTTAACATGGACCCCCTAATCCTACTAACCTGTAATTTGGTCAACCTATGCAGAATCATGAACTCAACCTGTGTACCAAATTTCATTGAAATCGGATAATAATTACAAGCTGTAGAGCATAAAGAAAATATTCTTCGGAAACTAAGTTGCTCATATATTAGTTTCCCATGAACGTACTGTACCTACCAACTACAAATTTGTGGAGTATCAAATAGATAACTAAATGAAACTGTGTGTTCAATATCATTGAAATTGGGTGAAAGGTACTGTAGATATAGATAGTTGAACTTATGAAAAGTAATTACGGATTTTTACATGGACCCACTGAAGTATTGACTTCAAATTTTACAGACACCAAGTACATACGGAAACTATCATATGTACCAAAATTTATGATAATTAGATAAAAATTACTATATGCTCTAGAGTATACGAAATTTTAATCGGAAATTTTACCAGGGACCCCCTGAAGTTACAGACCTGTATCTTGGTAGGCTTGTGGACAATCATGATACCAACCTATGTTTTAAATTTCATCCAAATCTGAGACATGAAATTTTTTTTTACATTTTCCCGTAGAACAAAAACACGTAGGTTGCCACATAAATGGGGAAATCTAACATGGTCCCACTGAAAGGATCGATCTCATCTTGTACCGGCACCTGCGCGAGGTATGTTAGAGCCTGTGTTCATTAAAATCGGACAAGCGGTTCTAGGAGATGTTGCTGCGCACATAAAAAGCGTACGCGTACGCGTACGCGTCCCCCGGACACTTTTTTTTTTGCATTTTCGGACTCCCCGACCTCGAAAACGCCTAGAAAAAAATTTTGAGCGAACTTTTTTTTTTGACCATCCAACCCATCACCAGACTTTATAGTATTTCATACTATTCGTAATATTGAAAAAAGGGTTTGGAGACATAAAAACGAGAAGAAACATATGTACGTTTTTTGAAAGCAGTAAAAGAATTAACTGGTCATTGCAATCCTCAAACAATAATGACGGATTTTGAAGTCGCAATGATCAACGCATTTCAACGAGAATTTCCAATATCCAGGCATTCTGGATGTTTTTTTTTCATTTTAATCAATTTATTTGGCGTAAAATACAATTATCTGGATTAAAACAGCAGTATAAAAATGATCCAGATTTCGAATTGAAATTTCGAATGCTTATATAAATAAAATATTTACATATATAAATATTACATATATAAATAAAATATTTAAAATTTCTATATATAAATAAGATATTTAAAAGTTTTTAATTTTTTAAAAAGAGACATGCTTTTATGAGATAAAATCCACAAGTTCCTTAAAAATAATATTTTTCGATAAACTCGTCATTCGATAAACTCGTTTTCGATAAATTCGTTTTCGATAAACTTACCGGGAATCGAAATTATTGTGTAAAAATTATATTTTATAAGAATTCCTTTTTCATTATTCTGATGCAAATGTTCCATAATTTTTTTTTCTGGAATTACTACGAGCTTAACTTGAAAAATAAATAAAAATTATTTTTGGTTTTTACATCCTGTAATGTGTACGTAACTTCCTTTTACATAAACATAATACTTATACTTCTATACATTTCCAAAATTATGTTGAATATGAATAAAATATTTTAATATTGTAGTTTTTAAAATGCTTCTACGAATATTTTAACGAAAGATATGCAAAAATATTTCCAAAAAATATAGATTACAAAGTTAAATTATTACCATTTTATGGACATTTATATGCAAAACTCTTAATGTTTATTTTGCACTTTTAAGCTTATTTATGGATCTATTGCCAAGAATAACAATTCGATTTTCATTGATCATATAAATAAATATGAGATTTATTTTAAATTTATTTTAAATTATATTCAAAACTAGTAAAACTTTTCTGTTTAAATTCTTTTTTAATGTTATTAGTAAATTTTCAAATTCCATTAAATTTAAGTTATTCTTTTGTAATGAAATTTTAATGAACATTAAAACATCGATTGTTTTTACGAGAACTGATATATCTTAATATAAAGTTATCATACTTATGACATTAAGAGTTTCAGTTGTTGGAAGTTATGCTATAGCTAACATTTCATATATAAAGAAAATGGCAGTAAAATAAAAGTTCTTTAAATTTTGTATTTTTTTTTTTCTATTGAAAATTGAAATAAATATTTCCAGTTTTCTCTTTATGGAATTAATGACAAATATAATTTGTATAATAAATATTTAATAAAATTTATTTTTAGTATAATACTTTATTAAATTGAAACCAAATGTTCAATTTCTGGTGTAATTTCATAAAATATTTAATATGATTTTAAAGTAACAAATTTTCTTCATAAAATCATCAAATTCAAGGAAATTCATAAATGAACACAATTTTTATTGAAATAACTTAAATACTTTTTGAATTTACAATTATTAAAATGAATTTTAATTAATTTGTAATCAATTAATTCGTGTGATTATATTATATTTCTTACTTTTTAAAAGCTTACATACTCCATGCAGATTCCTACGGCTTCCACTGTAAGATAATATAACAAACATTTTTAAAACCAATATTTTTATTGATTTATTTCGAACCATAACTTTTGGACCTATAGTGTCTTCAGATCTTCAATCATTATAAATGGTAATGAAATTCTCAGCTCTGGACTGAACAGTTTTTGTAGATTAGTTAAGCGTAAAGAACAGTTGACATTGAAATTTTCATATATACATTCAAATTCAAGGGAATATTATTTTTGGAGTTAGATCCAGCGGTTTTGGCTAGTTTGCTTCTACATGTTCATAATGTGTTTAACAAGCTGTATTACACTTTTGTAAAGGATTATGATTTCAATAAATTTTATAATTGAACTAAAGCAATAACTTAGATAATAATGGATTGAACAATAATCTGATTATTTTGTAAACTTATTTGTTTTCCTTATTTTTATATTATTTTAATTTTATTTACTTACAATCTTATTAAATTCATACAGTTCAGTTAAATGATATTACAATTCCGATAAAAAATTCGGTAAACAGAATTTTTTATGGAATAATAATAATATTATTATTTCAGATTTGAAAATAACAATCAATTGGTAACAGGACGAATTATCACCTACATTACATAGCAAAAACTTTTAATAATTTATACCGAAGGTTTCATTTATTTGATGATGAAATTATAAGGTATAAATAAACTCTCCTAGAATACAACTTTTGATAATATCAAAGAAAAGATTAATAATATTTCAAAAAAATATACTAAAAATAATACTAGGATTTCCGAATTTTAGGAATTCTAATATCAAAATTTGACTCATTTACGAGCTACTATACCAAAAACCTAGTGTTAGTTAATACAATTTGAAGTGTTTATAAAAGAAAATTAGAAAATTCTTTAGTCAGTTTTTGTACGAAAACAAATAACAAAATACTTAACTAAGGATTCATTTTTTTTTATCCAAATTTAATGTTGATTTTAAGGATAATTTTATTTTTGTCAAAACATTTTATTTTTATGATATTAAATGTTATTATTTTCCATTAGTTACACAAATTGATATTTTTAATATTACTTTTTGACAATATGGTAAAAATAAAAAAAGGACAAAAATTGTTTACAAATATGAAATTATAAAAATATTTTTGTGATACTAATATAAATTTTAGTTTTCGAATAACAAATTTTTAAGGATTTGTAAGATTTATAAGATTTATTGTGAAGTACGAATATTCATTTGAATTTTACCGATCCTTATTTCTAATGGTTTTGTAAACATTAAATAAATACTTTACCTAAATTTTTATTAAGATATATTGAGTTCATTGGTCTTGTAATTATATCAAATTAACCATTTACAAACCATAAAAAGATTCTTGTTCTTAAATAAATAAGATCAGATATTTTTATGGTTTAAAAATGTTAATTTTAAGTAGTCGCAAGACCATTGAACTCAATGAAAATTTAAATAAAACTTGTACCGTGAATGTCTTGAAAAATTATAGTAATAAATATGTAATTAACAAAGTCTACCGTAAATTGATATGAGAATAAAAAATTGAAAATAATCGACATGATATACTTCTTTTTCTTCTTCTAGCGTTACAGTACTAGATGAGGTAATGCCTTCTTCACAATAAGCCTCCATTTATCTCCGTCTTTAGAATCTCAAATCTGATATCCATTTTATTACACTTACATTTCTGTCATAATTTTCAACGCTATCTTCCTATTAAATTATAGGTTTGTCCCTCACTCTCATTAGCATAGTGTTTTTTTTTACAAATATTTTATGTTCTGGCCTTCCTTCACTTCA
The DNA here is from genome assembly GCA_963920725.1 of Rhamphomyia laevipes. Classification (NCBI taxonomy): domain Eukaryota; kingdom Metazoa; phylum Arthropoda; class Insecta; order Diptera; family Empididae; genus Rhamphomyia; species Rhamphomyia laevipes. The sequence continues at coordinate 42,167,710 of OY987256.1, forward strand.
GGCCTTCTTTCTATGTGTCTAAGTCTTTGCTATTTGATAAATTTTATTAAATCCTTATTATTTGTTAATTAATATTTAATTCAGCTTTATATCTATTACGATTTTTCCCATAATCCATCTTTACTGCATCATAAATTTTACGAAATATTTTCTTTTCAAATATTCTTAGCATATTTTCTTCAGCATTTGGCTAAAGTCCATACTTCTTCACACCATTTTCACAGATCATAAGCGTATATACAGTCGAGCTCTCAGGATTGTTGGATCTAAGTGCTAGAGCTACGCATATTACTTAAATACGACCAAAGACCATCAGAATAAACTCAGAACTACAAACGTATTTATTAGAAACATTTTTTTCGGTATGGGAGCAGATGTCACCGGCTATGCTTCTACAGATTTTATTAAAAAAAGGTGGTATCGAAATTAATGCAGGTCCAACAAACAAATTAGAATTAATCGAATCTCAGTCCTATGCAATAGCTATAAAAACAGAAGCCACATGAGATGTTCTGGTCTTATAACTCATCAACATGACACAGAACATTCAAATAACCAGGTAATTTAAACACTTTATCAATAATTGAGATTGCTAATTTATAATAAATGACGTATGTAGCGCTGTTACAATAACAACATATATAAAGTCGAAGTTAATATTGTCTACATTAAATTTATTTCTCTACGCGTAGATAAACTCCAATGTAGACAATGTAAGTATTTATACGCGTAGAGGAAGGAATTCGACTAATAAAGATAAAATTGCTTATGTAATTTCTCTATTTTATCATGTGAAATATTTCAATTGAAATTTCATTTTATTTAACCATCAACAATTATTATTATATTAAAATCTATTATATTTATCTATCACGTAGACAAGGACATTCACATTACGGAAACTTATCTATACGTGCTCTGAGTTATATTTTTCAAAAACTTTTAATATTTTCCAAGGAGTCTTTCTTTCAAGATGGATAATCATGTGGGTTTTTTTTCATTTATATTTACACCATATTATTTTTCATTCAAGCATTTCATCAAAACATATAAATGTATATATATGTATACAAAACATAAATATGCTTTTATACATATGAACAAAATTTTCCAGAAATGCTTAATTCAAAAATTGATCATTTTCTTTTATTATTTTCATCAAAAACATAGGAAAAAGGGATTTTTTTTTAGTGTAATAAATGTGCAAGTCTAAATTATATAATCCCTTAAAGAATTTCTCTTAACATACTTCCTCCTTATCTAAAGTGTATGATTTTCCGTCTTTGTGCTAGTATTTCTAAGGATTGATTTTTATGTTGCCAAAAACTAAAAAGTGTTTTGTATAACCGTCGCAATATTTTATGATATCATATTTTTTTTTTTTTTGCTAAAACAAGCTTCAGTTTTTGAACTTTTTAGCGTTTTCTGAATGAAATTTTTATTATATATATATAAATATTACACGTGGATATTCCGTCGTATAACATAAAAAAAGATTTTCATTTAAGCTTTAAGGATTACACTATGAAATTCTTTGAAACAATTTTATCGTTTTAGGTGTTTTAGGGAAATAAAATATAAAAAAAACTGTTTTTACGTGGTTTTATTGATTCTGGAAACATTGTAGAATACGTTTTATTTTTTGTTGTTGTTAACTCATAAATATTGATTAAGTAAATCTCATGATATTTGCAATAAAAGCTGAAATGTGTGTACTACTAAATCAGCATTTTACAAATTATATTTACCATACATAGAGGCCATACATAAAGTTACAACAGATTTGGTGAAGTTCTTACAAAAAAAAAAAATTGATAATTTAACAATTTAATAAAAAAAGTCAATTTAATTTCATAATAAACTCGTTTTGCGGCTATATAATTTTCTAGGAACTGGAATTCTATAATATTAATTCACAGTAAAATAATTCTGAGGCATTGCACGTTCGTCTTAACAATATTCACGAAAAACATTTTGTAGACATTTGTGGATTTGGTAAAAATCAGATATAATCCTCTCCTCAAGGTTTACCAGATTAAATAATAAAATACCACGCGAAACGTAGTCGTAAAATGTTTTTATTAATTGTTTTATTCGGTGAAAAATTATATTTCTGGGAATAAATTGGGTATAATAAATTGATTGAAAATTCATTATTGTCTGGGAAACCAACAAATTGTTTTAACAATCTTAATTCAATTACTTCTGTGAATTAAAATGCTTAAAAATAAGAAATTAAAGTAGATAAATTCAATTCACATTTCTTATGATAAATTTAAAGAATTTGTATTGTATACGAATGTAAATCGATAGAAGTAGCGTACAAATAAAAGGTCCTGTCGCAACTTTTTAAAATAAGTTTTTATCATTGAAGTGTTATGATAATTTCAAATAAATTTACATATTCTGAATTTACAATAACTATAGTTCAAATCGATATAATTCGATGTGGTTTTGAATGATGATTACGATAAAAATATTGTATATATGCTTTTCAGTAAAGTGATACAATGTTAAGTTGAAATAAAATAAAAAGTATGAATAGTAAAAATGATAAAGATTATTCCCATACATTACTTTTTGAAGAATATTTCATTCATATGAACCACAAATACTTACGCCTGAGAAAGTCAATTCGATCAACCCAATTTTCGCATACTTTTTCACATTAAGCTGGACGAATGTTTACTTCGTGTGCATCAACTATTTGTGGTTTATATTCATAAACCAATGACTTAGTATACTCCCACAAAAAATATTCTTAAAGTGTCAAATCGCACGATATTGCTGGCCAATTGATAGATCCCAAACGTGAAATAAACAAATCTTTAAAGTCACTACGCAATAAATCCATTTTTTGAGAAAAAAATCATTCAGAATTGCTCTATATCGAACTCCATTGACAGTAACGTTGTTACCAATATAATTTTTGAAAAAAATATGGTGCGATGACACCACCACCATAAAATGCATACCAAACAGGTATATTTTCTGGATGTAATCGAACTTGTTCAAATGCATTTGGATTATTTTTTATCTCTAATACAGCAAATTTGTTTATTAACTTATCCATTCAACCGATTAAAGGAACCATAAATAATTCACAAAGTTCTCTTTGAGTTTCAACAATTGAAAGTGTGGACATTTCCCGACTCTACTTTAGTTTTAAAAGAGTGGACATTTCGGGTGGACTTATTAGTGGGTTCGTTGTAAAGTATGAAATTACTTTGTTCGACTTCAGTTTAACCTCGCGTGTTCATGGTTTTCTAAAAAGATACTACCAAATTTTCTAAATTTCCATTTAGGAGCTACAAAACTTGAAGAGTTTTTGTTATGTGTGTAATAATCATCATCAACTATAAAAATTTATGTACACAATTAAATTTCTTAAATTTTAAAAGTTCGGCTAGGTATTTACTGCAAAATCAAAAAGTAAAAATAATTTAATTTTTATAAAATGGAGTTAGTAAAGTATGTCAACTTTTGATATTTATCAAAATGTTTGGATTTTTTTTTTTTGCTGGGGATATTATTTATATAACAACCTCAATAATAATAATAAGTAATTTGTGACCATTAATTCTCTTGGTATTTAGTCATACTTATTAAAAACCATATTTATACTAAAAATATAATAAATAATATGATTTATAATTTTTTTTCATATAATGTAGTACTATATGAAAGTAAAATAATTCTATATAATATTTAAGTTAATCCCTACAGAATAAAATTCATGATACAAAACTTCATGACATATTTTTGGTTAGGTTAAACATACAATATTATATTTATATCAAAAATTCTGTTAAATATCATACATATAAATCTTGTATAAAAAATAAGCCTTATAATATTTGCGACGTGATATATCGTACTAATAAACATAAATATAATCATATATATTTACTCTACTCTGTTTTATAGCAATTTTTTTTTTATTTTTTGACTTTTTGACTTTTATCATAATTCCCATAAAGATTAATTATATAAATATTTGGAGACGAACGCGAGACGACTGAACACTTTTTGTGCACTGAATCTTGGACGCAGATGTTTTGGTTCATACTACATGACTAAACTGTATAAAACAACGAACTAATTTTCTGTAGGAAATCAATTTTCAGTCGAAAGAATTGTTGGCCAACCACCGCGACATGTGTAAAATGAAGGATACAAATGCTACAATAGGTTTAATTCTACTTTATATTACATAAAATTATATTTTGCATAAAACAAAAGTTTAGTATAATTTGTACATTAAAAGTAAATAGAAATATCTTCAGTAATGAACACCTTCAAGATGTTTGCATAGCATCTACTGAAATACTTCAATTTTCAAAAAATATATCCGAACAGCCAGTGTCGCATTTCTGTTTTTGGCGCCCCTATGCAATGTATACTGAAGCGCTCTATAATTCTTAAGAAAATTTATGTTTAATCAAGAAATTCAATCAATGATTTGTATTGTTCAACATCAATCAACAAATTTATTTATATCGATTAAAATTTTAAATTAGTTGTATTAAACTGCAACCAATCTAAGTGAATTTCAAAAATTTCATCATTTCAGCGAATTCGAGACGATATCTTTGAATGATAATATTTTAAGGTTGGCTTCTAACTTGAGACTTGAGATGTTACGATATCATATTTTGATAGTTGTTATAATGCTAAACCATTACAGACATCATTACGATATAAGACCGTCCACTATCCTGAAGATTTTTAATGGAGCGTCAACAAACTTTACCTTAAAACACTTTTTTTTTAATCAAAATTTCACAAAAGTGAATTACTTTTTTAATATTTATTTTTGATTACATAATTTAATTACAGATTTGGATTTAAGAGTCCTATTTCAAGCGCCCTATTTTAAATAACGCCCCTAGGTAATTGGCTAAAATGCCTGTTAGTAAATGCGTCCATGCGAACAGCACCATTCACATTAAGATATAATATCCATTTACATTTTTTGAATAAACTTTATTTTTTCTAAAATATCAAATGCCAATTATTTGTAAAATTTCAATGTTAAGTGCCAATCCCACCAAAAACAGAAACAGAAACTTTTTTTTTTTTAATTTTTTAAACTTACGATATTTTCCAATTTTCAGGGGTTTTCAGCTAAAAATATTTGTAAAATAATATAAAATAACAAACAATATTTGTCTAATTTATTTTTATTGCTTGAAATCGCTTTATTTTTATAAAAAACGATTTTATATTTTTTCTGTTCCAGAATTCTAATTTTTCATTTTTCTGTTTTTCAATTTATCGGACAGAAAATGAAACTTTTTTTTTCAAAGTTTCAATTTCTGTTTGCAGAAGTTTGCAGACGCACATTTCTATCAAATTTCGTTTGCAGCCATGACATTATGAAAAAAATTAGCTGTTTTGGTTGTCAAAAAAGATTTTTTTTCTGTTTCTGTTTCTGTTTTTGGTGGGTGTGCAATGTCAAAACTGGAACAGAAAAGTAAAAAAACAAAAAAAAGTTTCTGTTTCTGTTTTTGGTGGGATTGGCACTTTAGGTGGGAAAGAATGATTTTATACTTTTTGACCCGCAGACCCGCTAATATTTTGGAAACAGCTCCTGGTTTGGTTGAAAAAGATTGCTTATCACTGCTTAAATTAACAATAATTTAAATATATAAGAACAGTGATTTATCCTTGGAAATAATATAAATATCGCTCATAAATTTTGACCCGCTTGGTAATATAATACAAAGCATACAAAAGAGTTGACCTAAATTGAATTATACTTTATGTTTATATTATTAATCTCATCGGGACATTATTTTGAAAGATAATCAATTATTTAAGCGTATAAAAAAATTACGTGTTTTATTTCATGTAAATCACAAATTCGAAATTTTATCGCCTTAAGTTTTTTTTAAAAAGTCATGTTATTTAAATGAAGTCATGTCGATTTATTTAATTCATATTATATATCTAGTAGATACGTTGTTCATTGTTGTACATATACATAAATTTACTTTTATGTTATTTCATTGGGGGGAAAAAAAATCTGGTGATATAAATATGCGAAACAATTGATTTTTTTTTTTGTTTTCTTGCCACCATATAAAAATATTTATATCTATACATTTCCAGGAGATTGAATTAAATTGAAATTAAATAAAAAATATATATGTCTTCGAAATATGAATAACGGTTATTTTATGATTCGAAAATTTGCTTCTATTAAAAGTATTTAGTGGATGTATAAAAACTGTGATAGTTTTGTGTTATAGTTCTTATAAAAACTATAAATATGTAACACTTCAAACACATTTCGGTGTTATATTTTACCTGGTGCCGTGAATCAGCATTATAATATGAAACAGACACAGAAATGTTGTTGCGGCTGTTTCCAGGTTGACAGGACAACCGTGCAATATAGTTTATTACGGTTGTTAGTTTGGTTTTAAAGAATAATTGGGAATTACCCACGTTCAGAGACCACATATATATTAGTGAGCACATTGTATCCTCCAGTCCAACAACACTGCATCATTTTTACAGCGTATCATTCTATCCCATTTCTTTAATGAATTAAATCACTTTGTCAAGCTTCAGTTTACTTAGATCTTCTAAGTATTAAAAGGAATTACAAAATTTCCTAAATACTTTATGTTGCATAACACTGCGCATCAGAAAATTCGTATATTTGAAGTAATTCCTTATCAAATTTCATTATAAAATGTGGCCGCCGTGCTTTGTTCATTTTAAAAATTATCTTGGACTTTTTATGCTTTTTATTCCATTAGATTAAGATTACTTTATTATGGTAATATTAGTTGATCTATAACTACACCCACCGCATATTAGGGAATGTCAACCATCATTTGTTGAGAACGATTTTCTTTAATGTAAAATTTAATAAAATATTTAACTTTTGACACTCAGCAAATAATTTATTGATGCCAATTAATTTTCTATACGTGAATCTAACCTTGTGTATAAATGTATCAGTAAAATTAATCGGTAAAGTAAAGTAAGGTTTCAATAAATTTGTCATTTTGTTTAGTCATCCTTTATTTTATAATTATTGGTATTGTGGCTCTAAAATAATTTTATTTTGATATTCAACCAATAAATATAATTATATATTTTAAATAACTTTACTTTAAATATTTATATTTCCACTCCCATTCCACTAAATCGAAAAATGATATATTCTCGCCACCATTTCAATCATTAATCATTAAATTGGACCACCAATTGATATTAATATAACTAATAATATAATTTTATTAGCCAATTTAATTTAAATATTACTTTTTAAGCAATATTTTAAATTTATATCAACTTTACATGAACAAATCAAATTTAAATTGCATTTACAAAAAATAAACTATTTATAAGATTCATAGGCGCTCGAAAAATTTTATCCAGGGGAGGTCGAAATGAATATTTCAAATTGATATGGTTAGCAGAATTCACATTTTTCTAAAAAGTGTTCTTTTGTCAATCACAAATTATTTTGGTAAAATAAATTGCAACCTCATATCTTCTCTAACGTCTTCATTTCGTCTATTAGATGATTTACATTCATAATGCAAATGCGATCCAGACTATTTTCTATCATAGTTGATCGCAACCAGGTTTTAACACTGCGTGGAGTGTATAATTATCAGTGCAAGATTAAGTGCCAAATTTATTATAAAGTGGTTCAATGGTTAAGTTTTATTAAAATTAAATGTTTTCTTATTGTTTTTCTATGGAGTGGAAACTCTATTTTAATTTTTTTTCAATTTACTAATATTTTTTTTATTAAGTCAGGGGAATGAAGTAAACCACTTTGCCCCTACATATGACCAGCTATGTAAATTTATGGAAATTGAAAAAATTCTAAATTACATGAATTGTTCGTAAATATTGATTAATGATTGAATATTTCGTGGAGTTATTTAAGAAAATATATTTTAAAATTTATTAAATTTTAAATAAATTTTCATTAAAAAAATATAGATTAATTAAAATACCATTCAGTTTATTTAGTTATGGTTATAAGATCAATTCACCGAATGGAAAAAAATCATTCTCAGAAAAAAACGAGTTGATTACTTAACTTAGCAGTTGCTGTATTTTGAAAAGGAAGTCGCATTTGAAACTAGGCTAGGACATAAAAAATATTAATAAATTTTGCTCGTAGTGACAAGACAAAATATTTTTCTTATTTAGAAAAAAATTGATTTTCTATGAATAGACTGAAAATCTTATAGTTATACAATCTCGATAACTTTATTAGATAAATATTCAATTCATTTTATTTATTTAATCTGTAATATACGCAATTCAAATGTGTACAATTAAATAAATATGCTACAAGGCAAATTCGTAACATATTTTTACTATTTTAAGATATTAAAGTTGAACTGGTCAAAATTTTACTATTTTAGCTAAGAGATGGAAACATTGTGTAAATTTTCATTATAAAAATTATTATTTTATCTTTTTCCAAATTATATGTAAATCGCAGCGATATTGATAATCAAAAATATCATGTTTTTTTTTTCGAAAATTTTATAAATCCATAATATTTTATTTTGATGCCCTTAAAAAATCTAGTCTTTTTTATAGTAATCTCAGAATAAATTGGGAATTATACATTAACTATATCTAAAATTTCCAATTTATTTATTATATTTTATAAAATGGAAATTTGTTTCTAGTAAAAAATTTATCTCGAAAATATTTTTCCAAAGTTTATATTACAAAATTCACTGCTTTTTTTTTGGTACGAATAAATCTCAAATCAAAATTATAACGATAACAAAATTCAACCGAAAGTAAAATTTGATATTTTTTTATAATAAATCAAAATGTAATAAAATAGTTTTTCATATTTTTCTTATAATATTCTGAATTTATTACATTTTACATTCATTCTTTGACCTGTTGCTTATTTTGATGGTATATAATTTGATAAAAATCGATTTTTCATTCATATTTATTAAAGTTACCATTACGGAGTACACCATAAATTTATCTTTCTGCATTATTAATAGAAATTGTAGAAAAGTTTTCTTTTACACAAATTCTATTAATATACCATAAAAATATTGATTTTGGTATATTTTCATAATTTTTTGTTATCTCATAAATATTAAAATAAATAATATAATATAGTCAAATTCAATTAATAATGATTTTATATCGTACGTCACGCATTTGTTATATTACAAATAATATAATGGCATCCTTAAAATAATTATGTAAAAATAAATTTTGACGTCATAACTAATTTTATATTGATACTTCAAAGAATTTTATGATTAGTTAATTCTGCTGCCAAATTTGACCAGATTTGAACTGAAAATTTTATAGATTTTTTTTTTCAATTTTGTTTCGTAAAAGTAAAATAATGAAAAAGTTAAAAATTCATTACGAATTATTAACCTCAATGGACTCGACAATCTTGAGCTTAGATTTGGACTTATAGCAAACGAAAGTGATCAATGCAGAAACTGGAACACTTTCTATGCCACTGCCTGACACACGCTAGACGTAGAAGTCTCATTCTGAAATTTTGAATTGCAGCACTAGAAAATTTCTCAAGAGTCCTGCAATGGGAAATCCTTCGACTTAATAGAAAGCTGAGTTAGTTATCCATAAAAGTGGTTACAGCTTTGGGCACAGTGTGGGTCTATGCGAGTTTTTCCCGCTACTATGACCTAAACAATTCCAGTGTCTATAAATACAAAAATAAATTAAATGTGTGGCCTTGATTAGGTAATATTTTAATATTCTAAATACAAAATCAGACGTGACCATAAGAAGTGATTTCACTTGGTAACATCGTTGTCTTGCATCTGGAAATTTTATATTTATAGTGATTAGTTATTTTTATCAAATACATTAATTTGTATCGAATTTTACTGGAAAAACGATATTCATTTGCTCGTGATGGTGACAGTCGTTAATGTCACGACAAAAACACGTATTTAAATTCAAAGTTTGGAATGATTTCGTTACTTAATTTAGACATTACATTTTAATTAGAAATTTAGGTGTGGTTCCAAAAAATGGTTGAAAATAACTTACAAATACTCAAAGGGAATTATTGTAAAATAAGAAAATTTGTCTGCAAAATTGTGGGGACAAAATGATGGCATCATGACAATAAGATTTTCGTTATTTATTGTAAACATTTGGATTTGGTTAGTAAGATTTGTCAATTATGATTTTCAGATTTGAAAAAATAATTTATTATCAAATGGAAAATTATTAATTTCATATTAATTTTATTCTGAAGTTTAGTCTCAGCTCAGCGCCGTCAATTCTGTGAACTGTCAACAAAAAAAAGGTAAAAATATATGAAATTATATAGAATCAATTATTCTGTACATTGTAAAAGTTAGATTAATCTCTACATTGACAGCGTCGCTTCGACGTAACGGCCTTTACCCTATTTCTAGTATAGTTTTGTATATATTTAATATTCAGTTTAGCTACCAACTCTAATTTTCTGCATAAGTCACCATTAAACTATTTATCAAAAACCTTCAAAAACTTGTTATTACTGGCATAATAGTGGTTGCAATTTTACATATAGTTACTTTAGTAGTGCATCATATTAGTCCGAAATTTAACAAATATATAATTATACATAAATACAAAGTCTTTGATTAATTTATTCTAAGCTTGTCACTCCCATTCCGGTTTCAATATTTTTATGAACGCGTTTTTATGCGTAGGCAACAACTTTTCGATATTTTTTACTATATTTACAATAAATCAGAAATATATTATGTTTGGATAGATATTTTTTCATTATAAATTTACCAGATATCAAAATTTACCTTTCTCTTTGAAATTGAATTTTTAACTCAATGAATTTGAACAACCCAAAAATAAATGAAAATTGTATCATTTTCCTTAAAAATCTAAATATTTATTGAAAACTGAAAAATTTAATTTCCTCATTTTTATCATTTATTTTTTATGGCTCGTGTGATTTTAATTTAGAAATTTAATATAGATTGTCACGTGTGACATGTTAACTAATATTACAGATTTTATTTTACAAAATTGGTAATAAAATTTTTAATTGTTTTGTATATGGAATTTTGATATAATAAACTAGTTGTTAAATGATTTTCTTGGTAAAATATTATTATATATAGAAATTGTATTTTTTATGTAATTAAAAGTGTAACCATTAAAAATGTTATATTTGTTTTGAAGAAACCAAATTCTCAATAATTATGTCGTACCAAATTTAAAATATGTACAATTTAAATGTGATCAATGTTGGTCAAATAATATACCGTATTTATAAAAATTTAATTATTTACAGATAATATAATTAAATAGAAATCATCACTGGCCAATTCATCATGAATAATTTGCTACGCATTTAAATTACCGCCATTACAAATTGATAGATCATAGCTAAAAACAATTCATTGCTACAATATTTAAAGGTTTGACAAAATTTAAGCAGATTTAATGGAGGTTTACGTTGTTACACATAAAATATTTATAGATTGATTAACAGGGGTTAGGTTAGCTTTGCAAGAGCTACATATTCATTCAAATTATATCGCTATAGATTCTAGAAAGTGGTCGCTAGATATTTAAAAGAAACTTATCTTTAAGTAATAGTGGCGATGACAAATCTTCAATAGAGATTAGAGACAACTCTGTTTTCAGATTTTTTTTTTTAATAATTTTAAGATCTCGTTTCGGTAACTCTTCCAATACTGTAGCAATTAAACTATTTAAATATTTGAAGTAAAATTACGCAGTAAAATATTAAAGATATTCCAAAAAAAATATCTACAATAAAAAAAGGTAGGTGTCTTACTGAATGAATCTATAATTTTAATTTGTTGTTTTTAGACACGCAATATTTTATCTAATTCTACTAGAAAAATACTCGTTTATACTATCTGCCTTGACACTGACAATCGCAATAATCAAGTGCAAAAATATACGCAATTTATGTAAATTTAAATTTAAAAATTATATAATTTTTTTTAAGTTAATTTGTAATTGTCTAATCTTATCAATAACATTAAAATATAATAAAATCTGTGTAATCAAAATCCTGTCAAGGATATCAAAAAGTTATGACGACTTGCCAACCTTCCTACATAATGGCTGACTTGCGATGGTCTTCAATAATTTTTCAATTTTTCAAATATTTAATTTAAATCTAGAAATTATAAATATGTGCATAACTTTTACAAGTCATAAATGTTCCAGCTTGGAATTCTGTCTCATTAATATTGGAATTATTTATTTTATTTATTTGTTTTTATATCATCGTAAAGATTTTAAAATCCATTTTTTCCTGTAGAATGAATATATTCGTGACCTCTATTTTTTTATATTTAAATTCGCAATAGTTAAAAAAGAATAGTATAATAATCAAATTCTCAAAACAAAACCTAAATTATTAAATACTATTGCATATTTAAGTATGCTCTATAAATTCTATAAATATAGCCAATTCGAAATGAAACTATAACTTTAATGTCTTTTTATGTATGAATGAATTCCAGATCATAATCACCACAATATTTTCGTTTATTGCACATTTTATTCATTCCAATTAAATTACTAAAATAATAGAATACTTTTAGGCGCTTTTAAAATCATTTATAACGATTACATTACAGCATACAAATTAAACTGTCAAGAATTTTAACTTGTGTTTCTGAAGTGTATACTATTTCTAAATTAATCGAATTTGGAATTGGTCGAAAGTAAATTGACCGATTGTAATATTGAGATTTGTGGAAGAATTTTTCATATAATAAAGATTACATCTTGGCAGCGTTCATAGATATTTGAGATGGCCTTCAATAACTTGGCTTGAATGCAATTCAACACTCTATCTACAGAATTGATGTTAAACCATTCGTGACGAGGTGGATTGAATAGATGCTTCCGTGGATAGGATAGAACTGTTAATTCAACCTTAGGAAAAGAGAAAATAAAAATAAGTTCTACCAGAGCCACTCCTAAGGGTAGTTTTTTTTTCAACTTCTTTGGCTGCTGCTGGTGGGTGGTTGACGAAATTTTGAGGTGTTGCCGGGATTAGGCATAGCTGCATATGCGGATGGCGTAGCAATTTTTGTTTGTGGCAAAATTTCAAGAAACATTAAATTATATCTTGGAGTCTGGACTAGCTCGGAGAAAATGACCAAAGAAATTAGGATTAAACATTAATCCATGATCAATATATTAAATATATTTTTAAGCATAAACCTGTTAAAATTGCGTATGTCTTCCTTTGTCGGCAGATGCCAAATACCTGGGACTCTTCGTACATCCCACCCAAGCTGTTCTGCAATTACACAGGATAGAGTAAAGGCTTTTAATGCTGATTTTGCATATAAGAAAAAGAAAATTATAGGAATAACCTGGGGGCATAGACTAAAAATTGTCAACTGGATGTGCACGTTCGTAATAAGACCTGTTTTTACCTGCAGTTCGTTGGGAACGTTTTAAAATATTTATTATTTAGTAGATAATAAAAATATAATAATCCCAAAAATCATTAATTTAAATACCCATCAGTGCTACCAACTTTAAATAGAAATATATTCCATAACAAAACCGAACTTTTCTTCATTACTGTACACACAAATTGCATTTCAATAAAAATGAAAGCTTTTAATTTGACAACCACCTCCAAAAGGCGCAATTTGACAGTTTAACAATTGACGTTTATTAAAAAAGTTGCAAAGTGATAAAATATTTGTGCCGTGTCCAAAATTTTGTATTTTTAATAAATTTAGATAAAATAAATTATCTTAAAACTATTGCAATTATTTGTGGATTATAAACATAAAACATTTCTGAAATTTACGTGAAAATATTGTGTATTCAGTAAAGGAAAAAGAAAACAGATTGAATAAAAAAAAATTATAAGATACACCCTCAAAAATTTCAACTTTTCAAGAAATTTTCAATTATAAAAAGGTATTATTTTCAGTATTTTCAATGTGAAGTGTTTTTTTTTTTATTATTTTAACGTGTGTTTAATTACGCTTTTTCCAAATTTTCTTTCAAACTCAAAATAATCTTTTTCTGAAATTTTCTTTTAAAAATACTGACATAAAATTTATTTATAAATGTGTTCGTTTTGATGTTTTTTTTTTGTTTTTTTGTTTTAATATCGTGTTATATTTATTTTTCAAGTATCTTATAAAAATTTTTCACAAAATTTTCCAAAAATTTCTTTCACATTTTATTTATTTGTTAAAGAATGAATATTGATTTTTTCTATATATATTTTTAATTTGTTGTTGAGGGAAATTTTATTTAAATATTTGAATAATGATTTTTATTTATAAAAGTATAGTCAGAAATTGAAGTCTTTATCGATTTTAGGACATCTTGTTATAATTTAGAATTTAGAAGTTAAAACATTTAGGCAAACGCAAAAAGGAATGATTTTTATAAATTGAAAAAGCTCCAGGAAATACTGCAAAAGTGTAGAAAAAAAAACAAAAACAAATGATTTCTTTATTTTGTGTTGATAAAAAGAGCTTTTAACAACAAAAGAAAACAAAAACAATAGTAAACAGCTGTTAATATTGACGTTTTGGAATGATAATTTTTTTTACGGAATATTTATGTAAACGGTACAGGGTGATTTCAGAAAATATGGTTTAAGTTTAATTGATTATAAATCAAAATGTAAAAAAATGAGTTTTCACTAGAGACTTAAGTAGCTAGTAGCGACGCGACTATGTAGTAGAATTGTTGGAGGTTTCATGATTTAATTATATATATTCTGTCGCGGATGTTCTTTGACTGTGTGACTGTAAAGTTAAAGTGACTTTAAAACCAAACGGAGAGACCAGCTTAATAAGTCGAGAGTCTACACTTAACTAATAGCCCAGTTAGTCTCGACGCTAGTTACGCAGACATAAGTCACACAGAAATCAACATTCAACGCACGTCGAGAACGTTGACAGCTTAATTTAAATAAATATTTCTTATATGTTAAACGTTCTATTGAAACTTTGAGACTGCCTACTATGATATTAACTCACATCACATTCAATTGTTGCTTTTGCGTAACTTGCGTTCAGACTCACTGTAATATAAGGCAATATGTTGTTGCTATAAGCGGTAGTATCAACTTATAATTAAATATCAGCCAATTTGACATTTGTTTTATGTACAATAAAAAATGGCAAAGGAAAGGGCAATGCACAAAATATTTTTTTTTATAAAAACAAAAACAGCCCCCATTAATCAGCCGTAACTGATGATCGAATTGGCTATTATAGCTACATAAAAAGCATTACGTAACTAATAAGACTACATAGCGCTCACATTATCTAGCAATTGAATTTAGTTGATTTAGTGCTGATTTACAGAAAGTTATTTTCGTACTATTCTACTTTTATATATTTCAAAATATAAAATATAAAAATTTCTGATTATTAAATTGAAATTGTTAAGTTTGCCTTTGTATGTATTTTTATATTTTTTAAAAAAATTCTGTATAATTGTTTGAATTATATTTCCTGAATTTGTCAACGATAAGATTTAATCTAAATTATAATACTTAATCAATGTCATAATTATATCTCCTTATATTGTCTAATTCAATTCAAAAAATGTTTAAAATACTTGAAAATAATGAAATTTCGGAACTAGAAAGAAATATTCATTCAAGCGCGTTTAACTGAGACTGAGATAGAAAGATAATTTTAAAGATAATAATTTGGTAAAAATATCGTTTATTTAAAATGAAACATTTATTCAAAAGCGTTTATCTGAAATAAAGATATTTAAATCTGAAAATATATAATTAAAAAATATTTTGGCACCTCATTTAAATTTTCAAAACATTAAATTCCCTATTAACTCAATAATAGGTCATTATAAATGACATAAATTAGATTTATGATTTAATTTATAATTTAAATAATACATTTTAAATGCATTTCCTTACTTTTTAAATTATGTACTAATAATTAAAATTACCTTGTATACTATATAATAAATATTCTATCAACAAATAATTAATTTATTTAAATAACACTATTACGTGTTTGTTTCAAAATTTTATTTTACTTAAATAAATTCATTTATATAAATGAGAAAAATTTGTTGAAATATAAATACAAAAAATTTTCAATAAAATTATTTACTTAATAAAATTTCTCCAACACTACTTCATATTCATATCTAATCTAAGATTAATTAACATGATAATTTCAAATATAGAATTTTATTTAGTTGAGAATTTTAATTTTAGAGTTTGAAATAAATTATGCTAAATTAAAATATATATAGAATTAATAATAATAAATTATAATTAGTTGATAAACTTGTCCCCACTAAGTCAGAAATAGAATTATTTATTTTTTTGAAATAAAATTTTCAAAATTAGTTTTGCCAGTGAAATAAAATTACATTGAACAATTTAAGTTTTGCTAAATAAAATTGTGTTATTAACTTTTAATTAGGATCTGTTTTTTTTTTTTTTTTTTGTATATAATTCTATTAAAAATTAAAAATATTTTCCAATTATTTGTTTAAAAATATAAATTGTTGAGATTAATAAAAATTAAAAACGATGTCAAAGTCTAGAGTTCGCTTCTTCAGCGAATGTTATCCCGTAAGTATTTAAAGTATATTTATTGAATATTTAATTTATTTATACAGTTAATAATAAACATAATTTATTTGTATTTTATATCATAAATCGATTTAACCATAAAATATCATAAATTTACTAATTCCTTTCCGCATTTTATCTGTATATAAATTCATTTGTTTTCATTTTTATAATTGATGATAAAATGATACAGGCAATTTTCGGTTGACGAATTATTAACCAAACAAATACCATAATTTAAGATTTACATAAATAAGTAATAAGCTTAAATATATGTTTTCAGGTTTTTATGAATATTACAGGGGTTATTAAAATAAAATAAAGAAAACTGTTAAATTAAATATGTTTAGATATTATAAGAATATACTCACAATCACTACATCCACATTGATTGACTTTGGAGTAACTTTGGAATTAGTATAGTCACCGTCCAAAAATTCATGACGGTGCAATGTTCACCTCACCACCTTTTCTCTAGTCAATTTTATTTTTAAAATACATATATTAAAATATATTTTTTTATACAGTAAATTTTAAATTTTAATTTGTAATTTGAAATTTATTTTATTAAAATTAGTTCATTTTCTATATTTTCGCATAGTAAACATAATAAAAAAGTGTTAAAAAGTGTTACATATTTAATGATACTATGCGCGTATCATTTACATAAATAAATTTCTCGTTAACATTTAAAATTACTGCTCGCATCCACTGTTGCCTAATTTAACTAGGTACTTTATGTCGAGGTGGACCTTTATCTCGAGGCTTCTATAATTTGTTAGAGTTGTGTTAAAGTATATTCTAATTTTTTGGAATTTCTGAATTATCGAATTTCCAATAATTCTTATATCAAATTTTTAATTATTATATAATATGAGTATGTATAAAATTCGAGCAATTTTTAAACTAATTTTCTCCAAAATACTTGCGAGTAATTTGTTCATATAAATGAAACCCAGCTAGCTATTTTGTCTATCGCATCGTTTTATTATAAGTAAACATTGTTTAAACAGTAGTTAAATATTTTGTGTAAACAATATTTGAATTCTTTAAAAACATCTAAACTTTGCGTTGCATATTTGGTGAAATCGTGAAATTAACATAAAATTTCTATAAATATTTTAAAATCTACAACGGAAATTCTTCGTAAACTTTTAGTTGCCTGTATTGTTTTCAATTAATAACATGTCATTAATCATAATAACCTTCTATTTATCATTAAATACTAATTTATACTAAGATTATAAAAATGAATTTGTCTCAATTAGTATTGTATCATATTCTGGTAATTTAAAATTTTGTATAGCAATTTTATATTATCTATAATTTTATTCATGGATTTTTTGATTCAGAAATTCCTTAATTTTTCACGCTTTTCCTTGCACGTTTTTATTTTCGAAATTATAATTACTTTCTTGTCATAAATTGTGTTTTTTTTTAAATTAAAGAAATTCTTAATGAGTTTATAAATTAAATGAATTTTTTGTTAAAAAAAAACACAACATTGTATTTTCATGTTTATAATATAATAATTATTAATCATTTTAATATTAAATTACATTCGTGTGATAATTAATTTTACATGTTATTTAATATTTAATATAACATTTTTTATTATTATTTTATTATTTTAAATTTTGTATATTGGCAATTTATTTGCAAAAAAAGCAGCTTTGAAAAAAATTAGAGCATTAGCTTTTTTTTTTTTAGAGATTATTAAGTCATTAAACTGGAAAATAAATAAAAAATTAAGATTCATTATTTAAGAGAAATTTTTGCTTGTGGTTTTAGGTACGCAATTTTTTAAATAATTAATTTAAAAAGTAATAAAAATTTAATGTTTTTTGTTGTAATAATTAAAATATTTTTTTTGCAGAATAGTTATCCAATGGATAATCAATCGTTTGAATTAAATGATCCATGCTATCCAAATGGTGGAATACCAATTGGTGATGGACCAGTTCAAAAATATTATCGTAAAGCAGAGCATCGGTAAGTTATTTTTAAAGATTTTATTTTAAATTTATTATTAAGCTATTATGACAGTGCGATTGAACCTCTAATATACCCCAACATTTAATTGATCTTCATGATTCTTCAGGTGTTTTGGTTGTCCAGTTGCTAACATGCAAGTCTTTCGTATAAATTTTCATGTTTTATTGTGTATAAATAGAAACTATATTTAGTTTTGGGCAGACATCTTGTTCTGCTTGTTTCAGACTTTCCATATAAAGTTTGGCCTTAGATTATTCTTAAGACACTACAAATTATAATAGTATTCATTTTGATCTGATAATATTAGCTTCGAAATACTTACTTATTGTTGGAAATTAATTCACAGGATTGTATTTTAAAATTAATTTTTCCTAGCCTACTACCTTGTTGTCTATGAATTTGTAGACAGACTAAGTATATATATTTTCATTTTAAAGATTGCTCTTTCATATGGACATTATCTTAATTTTGAACTATTTCCTTCAACACGATTTTACTTATTCTTACTACCATTCCATAGTGAAAGACACGGTTTTATTTTATGATTATCATTTTGAAACTCCTCAAATTTGCTGCAATTACAAAACCTTTCTATTCTCTATAGATAATCCCTAAATACATACTAAGAGTTAGTTATCGATGAAAGTGGAACCCCTATGGACTCAGTATAGTTTATGCGAGGCTTTGCCGTAACTATTTATAACCTAACATAATTTTATGTTTGCTTTATGTATTCAATTTCAAATGATGTCAGGAAAATTTTTATTTAATCATAAGTTTGATTTATTTATTCAACGCATAATTTCTTTATTTTTAAGAAAATTTTTATTTATTTAAATTTAAATCAAATCAAAAGATGATTTTAATAATAAAGTAAAAATTATTTATCAATTTTATTTTATTTATATAATTTATTATAATTAATAAATCTCATTTTTCTTATCAATTCGGGAAATTTTTTTTAAAATTTATTTACTATAAAAATATTTTTTATTTATTTATTTTTAATAAAATCACTGAATTAAGCAATAATATTATTCTCATTTTTGTATTTTTGTTTTCGATTGGAACTTAAATAATTTGATTAAAATGCAAAAATAAAGTTAATTTTATTGATTATTTAAAAAATAAAATTGCAATTATTATATAAAATAAAATTGGGGTCGTAAAGAATGACGACATATTGAAATCTAAAACTTTGTAAATTTCTAATTTCCAAATTAAAAATTTAAATTACAAAATAAAATTTCTTTTGATTATTAATTATAATTGAAAATTATAATTTATATTTAGGGCAGTTTTAGAAATAATAAAAAGACGATTTAATGTTAAACATTTTGTTCAGTCGTTCATTTTTGAATTTGTTATTTAGCAAAATTGTTGACCATCTGTGAACATTTTGAATTCACCTGTGAATGCTTATATGAATTATAATAAAACTATTATAGTTATGGTAATTTTAAAATCATCACCTTTTTGTGGAATACGTTTTGGTATAATACAAAATTATTATTTAACAAAGTATATAACATTCATGATTCTGTCGAAAGGAGGCGCTAATATATTCCACAATTTATCGTTGGCTTAATTCAATTTAATATTTTGTTATCTCGCCCGATAACATCTCTCTTACACGATATAGCGACATCTATACAAAAACACGCAAACTTCATAACACAAAATAAATGAAACATATCAGCCACATTACGCTGGTAGTTTGTCCCAGGGAATCTGCACCACCATATAATCAACCAGCAAATGGTCGATCTCAGTTGAAATGTAGCCAGATGTTGGCGACCCGTGGACTAGCTTGTCCCCCTACAACACTTAAGACCGTTGAATAGTATTGTGGGTGAAGCTTCGGCGGGACAATATAATTTTACCAGCTTAAGTTTTTGATCATTAGTTAGAAAAGATCATTAGTTAAGTATATGTACATACATTTATGTCCAGCAATTTAATCGATAGTATTAGTGAATTTTTGCTGTCTTATGGATGAGCCTAATTTGCTGTCCTTGAAATATACTAACTACTCACTATAATTAACTAAATATTCTATGACTAACCAATATATTAATTTGACCATTAACTGATCTGATCATATCAAAAAATCACTAATCTTGATTACCAGTCAATTAAAAACTACTTGTAATTAAAAACCTTGTAATTAATTTTACATTGAAAATTTAATTTTTATTAGGTGTGATAAATGTAAATTTTACTGATTTTTTATTCAGAATATTTGTCTATACTTTTTAAACAAAATTTTAGTGGACCATCCAGAATACAAAAATTTTATAGCAATTAAAAATTCATAATTAAAAGGGCAGAAAAACTCAATTACAAAACCAAATTAAATTATTTAATCACAAGAAATTTCTCATTTACATATATTAATTATGTTACACTTTTACAGAATAATTTTTTTTTTTTAATTATATTCATGAAAATGTTTTTCACATTTTTAATTGTTTTACAGATTTTATGTAATTAATTACCTTTAACAACAAAAAAATTCATATTTTCATATACCAATTATTATAAAATTGATATTATAACTTTTTAAAAAAAATCCGCAAAAGTTTTAATTGGGTTGTAATATCAATTAGAGCTGTAGGATTAAAATGTGAATTGTACTTAAGGATTTTTCATAGAAGGATATTTAAATTTACATTTTATATAAAACTTTATTTTATATTTTATTTGAATTATTTTATTTTTTTATATATAAATTGTAATTTAATATAAATCTATGGAGTAAATCCTCTATAAGTTTTGGTTTTTTTTATTGAGTGATGCTCACATAAATTTTTAAATGGATTTTTGACATGTTGACATGGAAATGCTTTAAACTTGAAGATTTTTTCTATTAAAATAAGTGTAAAATGGTTGGCTAAAATTGATACTGTAAGGTGATATATTCAATTCGTCATAATTTTTATGTTTTAGTTTAAATGGTATTAAAGTTGTGATAAAATGATAAAAATCATATAGTACTGCGTAATTGTAGGCCACTATTTAAATATAATATTTCAGATATGTAACTGGGTATTCAGTAATGTTTCTTTAGTTTGTAAGAGAATCAGAACGACAAATTCAAATAAGATTGATTAGGTGGTTCGGTTTAATCGATTGTATTATCAATTTTTTCGATTCCTGCCAAATTGTTACTATTAATATTATAATTTTTTTAAAAAAAATCGATACGTTTTAGCATATTAAACTATGTATTCCTTATACAATGACAAAAAAGTATTTATAGCACTTTAGATTATAAAATAAAAAGAAATTCATATTTTCATAGTGAATAGATAATTTTATTACATAAATTTATCGTAAATCAATTATTGTTCCTCGTATACTTTTACTGTCTACAACTACACTTTGGAGTAGAAGTAGACAATCAATTTAGTATAAATAATGTCTGCAAAGTTGACTTTGTTTTTTTTTTTCAAAAATTCAAAGTTGATTGACGTTTAAATGATATATAAATAATGATTAATATTAACTGCTGATTTAAAATTGTACATGATTTAAAACTGATGATTCTCAGTGATTTATACATATATAAATAAAATTCAGGACAATAAATAAAAGTTATGGATTAACTTAAAATTAGCTTCCGTGCTCTCAGAAAACAAAGAAATGTCAATGCGTATTATATTATCGGAAAAATATCAACGCGGAAACAGAGGTGCAGCCTACATTCTTGCATTCCTTCAGAATAAATTATATTTAATAAAATGTTATAATTATATATTTCATTTAATTTTTGCCTGACAAATAATTGAGATTTATTGGTTTGGTGCATATTATTGGTCACAGCTCCTCGTTTGACATAAAAATATATTTTAAAACCATATTCGGAAGTTTAACTAATTCCGATACACATATTTCATTTCCGGGATTGTCGAAATGAAATATTGATCTCTGAAAAAGCACAAGTCCTGGGTAAAGAATTAGAAAGTTAACAAATTTAGATTTTCAAAAATTTGATTGAATTTTAATAAAAATCATCATTAAAAATAAAATTGTTAAATTTTATTTCATTTAAAAATCTTAAATCTTTTTTTATATTTTATCAGAAAATTAAATCTTTTATTATATTTCAAATTTCAATTAAAAGATTAAAATTATTTCAGATATATTCTAAAATTAGCTCGTAATATTTCTAATCACATGCCAACAGGCCAAAAGATTTGATAAGTTCAAATTTATATATTTATAAAATTTTTGATTTGTGATTAAAAAAAATATTAATATTTATAATTAAAATGCATTTATATGAAAATTAATGCAGATTTAATCATTTTAATATATAATAAAATTGTTATTTATTCAAAATATTATGTATATACAGTGATGGTCAGCGGGGAACGGAGACTCATTTTATGTACACAAATAAATAATACATTAACCTATAAAATATAATTTCTTATCATTGAAATATTCAATTTGGTCTATTATAGAAACGTAAACATTCTCGGGCCTGAATGGAAAAAAACATTGACCTGACAATAATATTTTTGCCCGCGTATTTTTTTTTATTGTTTTTATAGCTCAGATTTATCAATAATAATAATAATAATTTTCAGATAATCAACAATTTTAATTTTATATATACTTAATTTTTATTTCTTGTTAAATAAAGAAATTAATCTCGGAAGATTTTGTTAAATAAAAATTTTAGTTTGATTTTAAATTGTGTGGAAGAAACAACTTCTTTGGGCAAACTTTGTAAAAAAAAAATATTGTTTTTGAATTTATAATTATATATATAAAAGTTTTCTTGAAAATTAAAATTTATTATTAACATAAAATTTAAAAGTCAATTTATGAAAAAGTAAATAAACAATTTATAACAAAAAAATTATAATCAATAATTTTTCAAATTGAAAAATTCTATAAAATCGTAATTTTAAATTAATTTGCCAACGGAAAATATGCCAGAAATATCACAGGATGCATTCGAAAGTTTAAATCCATTAAATCCACCGGCTACAGTACAAGAATTACGGGCAAGAGCAAATTCATTAAATCGAAAAATTGTAATAACAGATCCAAATGGTGATGCTCTCACGAATAATGAACGTAGTGACAGTTTTAGTGGTAGTGAAAATATGCCATTAGATTCTAGTAGTTGTAGTAGTAATAATACGTTTAGTTATCGACCACGAGCTTATACATTTGGTGAAACTGAATTGGATATGTCATTTTTACATGGCGATAATGCACCAGGATCTAAACGAGAATCAGATCACAGGTAAGTCATTCTTTTACCATAAAAAGAATTCGATATTCTGAAAATATTTCAATGCAATTGTGACGACAAGGCTATTTAGTTCAATATGTTTTACGAATAATTTGTCTAAAAAAAACCAAAACAAATAAAAATTTGGAAAGTTGCCAACTTTTTCAAAAATTTTATACATCACAGCGCGTCAAAAAAGATATTTGAACTTTTGTGTTTACCTCAGGCCAATTTTAAATATGTGCACTTTTAAACAGTCAAGGTTAAAGAAATTAATTGACATTAAAAATCGTTTTTCGTAAAATTAATCATTTTTTGAGACTAATTTAGAAAAGAATTTTGTAATTAGGGTTGTTTTTTTAAAAGAAATAAAATATACACATAAAAAGTAAAATTCTTTTGAAATATTTCAATTAATTTACGAAAAATTTAAGTATTTCAAGTTAAGTTTATGAAAAATTGCTGCTTTGAGTTGAAAATTTAACGAATAATCTCAAAATCAAAGAATAACTTTTTGCGGTTCTGCTTCCACAGGAGTAAATTATTTTTATTTGAAAATTAATAATAAATAAGAATTGTAGAATCCATAAAATGTAGATCATTTACAAGAGTTACCATCAAAATAAAAAATTTAAATAATTTATCTGATCAGGTTAAGGCTTGAATCTATCACAAGTTTCGGAAAGAAAAATGCTATTTTGAAATTATTGTAATAATTTCACTTCAAATTAATTTAAAATTAACTCTTAATTTATATTAATGAAAATTTTGCGGACGAAATAATTTGTCAGTATTTTCTAAATAAAAAAAATTTATATAGGTTGCCTGAATATGGCATTGAATAATCGGAAAATGATCTTGCAGTTTATTAAATCTGTATAAAGCTTTTAATAACCACATAGCAAGTCAAGTGGACCAAAAAAAATTTCGATATTATTGAGTTTTTCTTTAAATTGTTTTCAATATTATTTGTTAATTGGTTTAAAAGGGAATTATGGGAGTTCCTATAGCTATAGCACAAAGGCCACTTATGAGTGAGCATTATTATTACAGCGAGTCGATCCATTCTATACTTCTTTAATGAATGAAATAATCTTGGCCTTTAACCGCGTCTTTACGGTTTCCTAGAAAATAACTACTTAACATTTTTAAATATTGTTTCATTGTCTCCTCCATAACACCAACTACAATACCCGTAATTATTTGTACTTTTTATAGTTAGGACACAATTATGAAATATTATATGTAGTATTCCTCTGAGAAAAATAGTTAATTTTTTTTTTCTTTTTGGAAATCAATTTTTCAGAAAATTTAACCAATTTATTCAACTGAGTAATCACAATTTTTGAATGAAATCATTAAAAAATTGTCATTTTTTTTTTATAAAAATTGTATTTAATTCAATCAAAATATTATATATGTTTTTATTTTTAATTTTTTATTTTGGATTTCACAAAAGTCTTGTATATTATCAAAATTATTGAGTTTAATTAAAGTTTTTTCATAATCTATTTATGCTTAGAAGAAGTGTTCTAGTTTTAATTAATAATAATACGAGAATATTTAATTTTGCCAAATGTACAATTAGAAAATATAATTTCTCATTAGAAGAAGCAGATAGAAGGTAACAAAATATCAATTAACAAAACAAATTAATTATTGACATGATTGTTAAATATAAAAAATATAATTTTTTTATAAATTTAGATTAACAAATTACTTGCTCAGTTTGTATGCCATACTATGAGCAATCAGCTGGAAATTTTGTTATCTTTTTATTTATTATTAATAATTTTATTTAAAACATATTATTTCTATATTTGTCACTCCTAGGCAAATGAATACAATTCTTAAGAAAATTAATGTTTAATCAACAAATTTAATCAATGATTTTGTATTGCTCAACAACAATCGGCAAATTAATTTCTATTCATTGTAATTTTAAATTAATGGCATTAAATTCAAGCTTCCTATTTCGAATGACGCCCCTAGGGAATTGCCTACTATTAGTAAATAAATACGCATATGAAACTTAACTAGTTTATTAAATACTGGACTGTTAATTGAGATGAACCTAAACATTTTATTAAAAATTCTTATGAAAAAATAGTTTTTATACCTGGAATACCAAGAATTTAGTTAAAAATTTCGTAATAAGTTCATAATTTACATCCAATTCCTTTTTAATTATATACAGTCAGTCTATTAGAACCTTTGGTACGCAAAGTATATTATATAAATAAACAAACCAATTTTTTTTTTATGTATTGAGCTATTCTACAAAATTTTCCAAAAAAAACTGAAATTTGAGGGCATTTATTAAATTAATTCGTAATATTTGAAAAACCATAAATTTCCTGTTTATTACATTAATCCAATGTTGATATAGATATTTTGAAAAACACTAATTTCCTGCTTTATGTATATTCATTCTGTGATTCCCTCTATAAACAAAGATTTGAGATTTTGCTTTGTTTCTGATATTGTTTTGTGATCCAATTTTTGATTGTACTAAATGAAATAATATTAATATTTCATAATTTAATATAATAACAAAGTGGCCGTAGTTTTATTGATGTAATGGCTTCTGAATGGCATGTATTTAAAAATATGAGTATCAACAACATAAATATTCATTGTTTCGGTTGGAAATTAATATACACAATTATAATTAAATCATTATTTCGAAATCATTTCACAATGGAAATTTCATTTGTTTTTTATAATCAATGTTTCCCATAATCTTTGTTTTGATTAATTCCACAGATTAGTAAGAAAATATTCATTTGTCCAGCATTGTGAATATTTTGTTATGTTAGATTTTATATTAAGTCCACGTCTTTGTTTTTGGAAGAATACATTGGACGAAATCCTATTGGTCTTGGAAAATATTTACAATATTTTCGAAGCAGCCAAAAATTTTATAATTTATGTTTACTTTAACTGCCAGCAACTACTAATGTAATAAGAAACATTTTTTGATCTACAATGCTCCAATACAGTGCAATACCTTGAAATTTAAATATTATGCAATAGTTAGTAATTTGTGTGGAATAATTTTGCAAAGATATTTGCATTACGAAACATTTTTTATTATCTTCACTTACTCTGCAATTGTTATACTGTAACTAAAATAATCTGCAATACTAAAAAATATCGATTTTCTGCAATACGATTTAATTTTCAGTCACATAAGTCAAGTCATAATCAATGCGTTTAAGTATGGACTTTCTTTTCGAAAAATCTAAAATCCACTGTATAAAACAGACTATTCATTTTTATCAAAATTGATCAATAAATTTTAGGCAATTTTTGTATAAGTACTTTTGATATAATTATTTTTAACTAACAAAACATGGAATTGAATTAATCATACTATGTATAACCAGGGTTGTTAAATAATGCTAACATATTCTGAAATACTTTCCAAAAACTAATTATATACATACTTACTTACTTAAATTTTTAATTATTCACCATCGTTACTACTGGTAATGGAATACTGCATTACAACAATTACTTTACTGCATTTCAAATACATCATATTTTTAAGGTGAAGTACTTTGAAATAGTTTATTTATTTTGTAATTGAATATATTTATTATATTTATACATTTTTAAAGTACAGGGTTTCTAATACCAATTCGGCGCTTCGATTTTAATAATTGTTACTTAGCATTACATTTTATATACAGAACTTATTTGTTAATTTAATTTTATGTTAATATTTAAATTTTCGCTTTCGACAAAACGATAAGTACATGTTTAACATCAATGATAGCGTTCCAATTAGAGTATAAAGACAGATTTTCTTTCTTGAAAATACAATGGCCCAATCTTAAACCAGTGATGATGACACATTTTGTCCTATCCAGCTATTCATTTAAAATTGGTGTGTTATGTTCAATGTAGTATTAAGAAAGGTTTTAATAAATTTATTTGGCTTGCTTTTCAATTGAAGTACTTGAAATATTTTGAAATACTTTTTACTTCAAAGAATTACTTAGAAATATGTTAAAATTTTTGATACTTCAATGTAGTACTGTGAATTATTTTGAAGTATGTACCATGAATAAAAAACGAATAATGTTATGGTATTTCATTATATTTGGTGTAATGCATTACTTTATTACCAGTATTGTAATGAGTAATTACAAGATTTTAGTAGGGTATTACAAGTAATGCAATAAAGGAATTCAATTGATATTATTTGGTGCTGCGCTAATGCTGTACAAAAATAATGCATTATTTAAAAACGCTGCAACGATACAGGCATTAATTTAAATAAATTAGCATTTCTTTAAAATAATATTGAGATTGAAAATTTTAAATATTGTGCCAAACCAAAATAACAAAATTTACATGAACCCAATAAATATTATTAGCATTTTGTTGTGGAAATTTTAAATGGAAATTTTTAATTCATTACCAAAAATTTTATGTTTTCCTTTATCAACCTTGTAATAATAAATTTTTCATATTATTTGTTGTTAAATTTTGTGTTACATTGTGTTTAAAACATAATTTTTGTTTAAAAATATCAATAAATTTATGCTTGTGGGTTTAACATTGTAATTGTAAATCGTTTATATTTTAGTATTTATAGATTTTATTGAATAATGTGAATTAGCTATAATTTTTATACATACTCAGACTATGCATTTTATTAAATTACAAGGGTCTTTAAACTAGTTTAAGCCCCAAAGTATGTTAAGTTTTTGTTTAATTTAATATAATATTTTCTATTTAGAAGATAAAAGTATAGTTAGCGTGAGAGAGGCATAATTTTAATTCAATACTTTTGGTGCGTTATTCGATATTATCGGTCAAATTTCAATTTTAATTTCTTTTTTTTTATAATTGAATTATTTAGTGATTTGAATTATTTAGTTTTTACATTATATTTACAAATAAAGTTTCATATCGATTAATAAAATTTATACGTACTAAAACATTCTTTATTTTAACATAATTTCCCACAGCTGTTTTCTGACAGTATGAAATTAACTTTGGTTAGTGTTAATACTACTTAAATACACTTTAATCTGTTTTTAACATTTCTGTTTGAACGAAGCATTAATTAGTCTTATGAACTCATATTTATCTGAGACCGTATATTTAGCTGATTTTTTGCAATTCATGAACGCATCTTACATTAATCGTACTGAGACGTAAATAAAGTATACATTTAAATGTTTTTACGACGCAAAGCGCTTCAGCAAAGATTCTAAATTTCCTCTTCCGGGCTAGCCTGGTATGTTGTTCCAATAGATGGATCTAACTATTGCCTTATTTTTTCAGTTAGGTGGCTTTTGGAGATAGAGTCGGTTTGCCGCTGTTCTTGCTACCAAGATTTAATAATCGTTTCGATACTTTTGGTACAGTTACAAGAACTCCAGATAAGGAAGGACATTAAAAATCTTTAAAACTTAATTCAAAACTTAAAAGCATTTACACGACGCCATAAAAAAATAAATTAATAGCAAGTAATAACATAAAATTTTGTAATTACTTTTGTGAAAATTACACCTTAAATATTCTTCGTATATATTTTTGTTTTCGCAGACTTTATGCCAATTACTTCAATCGTCTGTTAGTCGACTTCAAAAAGTCGTGATTTGATAAAGTTAATTATGTATAACAAAACAAGTAAAATTCCTTATATCAAAAATTTCCATTTAAACTGTAAGTTTATACCCAACAAATTCGTAAAATAGTGTTTATTAAGTTCATTAAAGAAGTTGCAAAAGGTGGTCAAATGTATAATACAACGAGTCTATTAATCAGAGCGTTGTGAAAGTAACCGCGATATCTCTTAAAACTAACCAACAATCTATTCAAAAATCTTTAAAAGAAATAATGCGAAATCTTAAAAATACACGTGTCACCTGAAAATCACCTCTAATAATAACATCTAATACACGAGTTATAGAGTCATCACAATAAATTAAATAATTGTATATAAATATAAATAATATTTTTCTAAATTTATATTAGGCAATTTATTTTCTAGTGATCATTCAGCATTAATTTCATAATAAAAACCGACGCTTATCATTACAAAATATAATTTTGTTCAACAATCAAAATTGTCCCCATTCAGTTTTGTGAATGATGAAATTATATAATCAAAAAACAAATTTTAATTTTTAATTTTTGTATAAATTAATTAAAAATAAATTTTAATATTATTTAATCTCTGATTTCACAGTCACACCAATAAAAATTAGGTGACAAATCTATAATTCTTGATGACATTGATGAGATTAAAAAAAAAAAACATGATCATTAAAATACCACCTTTTTCGGTTAACCACTTTTACCTAAAGTGAATATTAAATAAGTTGATTGACTAGTTTCAAGTCTCATGCGTGAATAAATTTAAAATTTAAATTACTACTTACTTTGGCAACACTATTTTTTTTATTATAATTTTATCAAATTATATTTAATTTTATAATACGATTAAAATATTCTCCCAATTTAGTTTAACTAGAAATTATTCTTACATCCCACGTTTCTGGGTTATTGGGTCCAATTGCTTTTATGGTCTGTCAATTTTGAATTAACACGCGAAATATTTAAGAATATGAAGAATAAAATAAGAAAAAAAAAATATAAATATAATAAAATTATAAATATAAAATAAAAATTATCATAATTTTTTTATGATTTGTTAGTGTGTTCAGTTAGTTAGTTTATCATTAATATTTATGGTGTTGTGAATATTCAAATATAACAAACTCTTAAACATTTAAAATTAGTTTCCCTTAAAATTGTTTTAATAAAATTATATAAAAAAAAACTGTTATTTTGAATTTGGTTATTTTGTGTAGCAGCGAGTGGCTAAGGGATACCACTTTCAATGCCGACAGTCGAAGGCTATACTTACTATCAGGTGAAGGCTGTACTTAGTCATACAGCACATCTTGTCCTTATTTATGATTAAATTCTTGTGGCTTGTCCTTTATGAATATATTCATATTGACTGGTTTCACTTTACATGCTTCCCAGAGATTTATCACAAAATAAAATTCCAAGCATTTCAGTCTTGTACAACGCCCAGAGTGATCGTGGCACAGAATATATTCCTCTTCGCAGCACTTACTTTCCGCTCTCCATGGTTACTATCCTTTGGGATATTGATAAGTTAACTTATCCATGGTGTTTTTAGTTACCCCGTTTCTTGCCAGTTCGCCATATTTTTCATTACGTGAAATTAAACTGAGATCGGATGACCAGAAAATGTATATATCGTTATATACACATAATCCATTGAAAAATTCTGTGCAATTCTTCATTAGCTTTGATTTCGTTGAAATTTTTTTTTTAATTAAGATCTCAACTGGTTTTGTTATGGCAGCAAATTTCATCTTGGACAATTGTGGAGTGCACATTAACATTAAAACTATCAGCGAGATTAAGACTTTCTGATAATAATCTGCTCACATTCTTGCTCCATAAAATTAATTAATCAAAATCTTCATAAAGACTTAAAAGTTTAAATTGAATTGAGTAAAGCATTCTTTTGCTGTAATATTGTTAGTAGAGTTTCGAAATTATATTGAACTATTTTTCCATTGAACCAAATTTTTGATATAAATATAACACTGTTCAAAATTTTCACCATTTCATATTGAAATCCTAATTTTCAAAGTCATCAACTAAAATTTCTATTAGTTATATAATTGTAAAATTTATAAATGTTTTGGAATCACGTCATCGGACGACATTACCATAATGAAGACTAATTTTTACTATGTCAAATATTTTGTTTGCCGATAATATGAAAATTTTATTAAGCATGAAGACAATTTTTGTTATTATTGAAATTCATTATCACCATTAAACAATTTTATTAAATGATCATTTACTTTCTGTATTTTATAAAATTGTTTAATATATTTTAATATATTTTTTAGAAAGAGTTTAAGCGAGTAAAAGCCGGCATATTATATATTTTTTAATCTTATTTGAAACTGAAAATGACAATATATTTTCAACTTTTAGTATATAACAAAAATTGCTCAATGAATTCAATGATTATGTTAGTTCATGTACAAATATTTTTATGATTAAATCTCGATATAATCTTGAAAATGATCTAATATTTATTTTCTAATAAATTCTTTCGATTAATATAATTTCAAAATTATATGAAATAATTGGAAAGCTATTTGTAAACATCGAGAATTATTCATAGTTTTTTAATTGATTTATTATTTATTTATATTTTGAATATATCAATTAAATTTTTAATATTTATTTAATTAATTGAGTCATTATATTATTTGATAAAATTTTTGTAGCTTAAAACAACAAAACTTATCTTAAAATAAAAGTAAAATATAAATTTGATAAAGAAAAATCTTTCAGTTTGCTAAAATATCATAGGAAAAAGATTCAATTTAAATAAATATTGACATTTTTTTATTTTTAATCATATTATTTAAATCTGTTGTTTAATTTTTTTTTTAAATATTATGTAAATAAATTCCAACTTGTCTTATTATTATATAAGATTAACCAAATAAAAAAATTCCAAGAAATAAAAATTCACTTGATATTTTTTTTTTGGTAAACTTATTTTTAATAATATGAAAATTAAATTAGCAAAAATTCCAATAAAAGATTTCATATTTTGATATCAAACGTTTCGGTTTTTATTATATGGTAACATTTTTTATATATTTCGAATTCTTCCGTCTTTTATTGATATGCAAATTAAAAATTGATAGAAAAAATATTATTTTTAGAGTTGTGTCCATAGTTTTGTCAATAAATCAAATTATTGAAGCCATCGTAACATAAAGGCTGAATGTTAATGTATTTTTTATACATATTTATACAAATTACAATTAATTTTTAAAAGAAAATGTCATTAATCATAAATAATATCTAGTTATTAACTATTTAAAGTATACATTTCGTCATCTGAGTAGTTAAAGGTGGTTTCGACTAAGTAAAAGTTGTAATCTATGTACATACAGTTCAAATGATAAAACTAACATGTTCGCTTTATATAAATACTATAACTCCATTTACATTTAACATGTATATTATCGGTGAAGATGCGAAATCTCGTAAGTAGCCAAAGCCAAATTGTAGAAGCGACTGAAAAACCTAAATTACTATGTCAAAAATTGTGTTTTTTCGAATATAAAAATAAATAAAACTTTTAAAAAGGCTATAACTTATATTATTTATTGATGACATTGATGACTTTTAGACCAAATAGTACTATATGTAATTTTGGATTGTTACATACGAGGTTTTACCGATAATATGCTATTATTTTGTATCATATAAGCTAATTTTTGAAAGTAAATTAGGAAACTTCAACATATAACCTTATTACATTTATTTTTCCTGTAATTATATTAACTTCTGCGTCGCTGTGATACTCAACAAAATAAGGACATAAGACACTTAAATACTGAAGTATTTCAACTTAAATAAATTTATATTTCTACTTATAAAAAATATTTTTTTAGTACATATAAACTTGAATTTGATGAAAAATTACTGTATTAAGAAATGGAAAAAATTTGAAGTACTCAAGTTCTTATCACTGTAACTGCCACGAAATTTGTATCTTTTTTTCAATAATATCTGACAAGATAATAAAATAAAAGTTGTTTGTCAAATATTACGACCTGACAAAGACCGTTGTATCTCTAAATAAAATATATGTAACTATTTGAAAAGTGTTGTTTGCGCAACGAGCATTACACTAATTTTGAATGTGATCTTTGTTAACTGACATGACAGCTAGAGTGTTAATAGTAGTATTAAAGAACTAAACAAGTTAAATTATTCTTTTTTACATACATATTTGGATAGTTAATTTTTCGCCAAATTTCATCAATAAACTCAATTCTCCAGTATAATTCCAGTATTTCTTCGAGCAAAAGTTTCAACGACGTCATTACAGTCTCAAAACTCTGTAGAGGCCACCAATTCCGATTACCGAAAATAAAAATAAAATATCAACAAAACTAATCATAAAACATAAATTTAAATTATTCATAAAGTTAAAAACATTTCAGTCAATAATTTATTTGTCTATCGTAGACAATTTCTTTGTTATTATTTATATTATGTACGAAAAATATTAAATTTATTATTAATCTTTTTATTAATCCAAAATTGTATAAGAAAATTATGATTGTACTAGTATATGTTAATTATTAGATAGTATTTGTGAGCGTTGACTTAAATTTTTTTTAGCTCTTGAGCTTGGACTTCAAAATAACATTGAAAAAGCTTTTATGTGCAGTTTACATTGAACTTAAGACGTGCGCGGTTCAATTATTATTTTTATGAGCATAGAAAAAAAAACAAGAAACGTAAAATTTAATTACAATTTGTATAGCCAGCTACATACAAACTATAAAAAGAATAAACGGCGGCGTAAACTATTCGTAAAACGCTAATTATTGACATTTAAATAAGTTTTGTGCGCGTGTGAAAATATTCATAATTTTTTGAAAAGAAAGGAAATTTTTTAAAAAAACGTTTGGAAAGTTTTCATTTATGATTCATAATTTAATATTGCGTTTAACATTTTTGTGAAATTCATAATAAATATATTAAATCTGAGGTTATTAATTAATTTGTATAATGTGTAAAAAATGAATGAATGAAAATTTATTGTAGAAAAAGAAAATGTTCATTAATTTTTTGATAAATTTAATTACAAAATTTAAAATTTATTTTTATAATAAATTAATAAACAAATTAGGTATATAAAAAATATTAAATATTGAAATTGTTATAAATAATTATTTTTTCTTTAAATTACATAAATTCTTAATTTACAATTAATGTTAATTAAGAAAAGATTTTCAAAATTTATTGGTTGACAAATGAAAATCTGTCATCTAATAAATTGTTGATTTTTTTATTTATATATAAAATTTAAATAATATAATTTTGTAATTTTATTATTATTAAATTTTGGCAATCAAAATTATTTTTAATGCAATTTAACCAAAAATAGTTTTATGTCATATAGCAAAATTTATTATGTTTCAACAATTTTATTATTAATATATTAATAAATAATATTTTAATTGATTTGAAATAAATATGTTTTAAAGATTTTAAAATTATTCGCGTAGGTTTTTTTTAGAGAAAGTATTTTACACTGTTAAAAAAGTATTTTACACTGTTAAAAAATAATTCATATTTTTATGTTATTCATTCTGAATTATAGTGCTAGTGATAATTTTTAGTTATTTAAATATTTTTATTCATAATTTTCATTTTATTTTGAAATTATTATGAATTTAGACATAATTGGTTCAAATTTCATTGTTCTGTACCAAAGATATTCCTGTGGACTAAAGATAGTTCGTTAGTCTTTATTAGAGTGAGAATTACTACTGTGTCGGAGTTATAATTCCGATGAAAAATTAGAAAATCAATTTAATTTTTTGGCATAATTTACATTATACAACAAATTTTAAAACTCAATTAAAAATAATACTTTTTTAATCTTTTGATGTCAGTTTAATTATAACAAAAACATAAATTATTTTCGAAACCAAAAACTTATATTGTCTGTAAATATTTTTAACAGTGTTTTTCATAATTTCTAATTATTAATTTCCATTTTGTACACAAAATAAAAATGCATTTTTGCCAGACAGAAAAATCAAGAAAAACTAAAAATACCAGTTTTACGATAGACTATTCTAACTTGTATAGGCGTAAACGAGGTTTAATTAATAATATTACAATTTATTAAACTAGTTTATTACACATAATTAACAGGTAAAACAGATTCAAAAAATTTACATATAAATCATATTTGCTGTTATCGGTTTTTTATTAATCTTTTACATTTACTAGAATTTTCTATAGATAATATTTTAAATGGAAAATTACTACTGAAATGCACGACTTTTCTTGAGTTTAGCTATTCTTATCAGGTCTCTGAAAGTTATGTAAAATTGTGACATAATCAATCATAGTTTAAAAATGTCATTGTAAATTGTGATTTTAAATATTAAGCTTTTTAGTCTAAGCTTTTTTTATTATATATTTAGAATTATAACAATTATTAGAAATATAAATCTGATAAAAACTGTCTTCCAGGGCAGAGAGGGGTTAAATATATATATTTCCTCAAGTGATTTTCAAGTAATTAATGACCAAGTGATTGTCGAAGAAGTTAACGTCGGTCAAGTAAATGAATATGAGTGGTTTAATGACCTTATTTTTTATTGTATTTATTTTTTATTTTTTAGTGTAGCGAATAGTACCATTTTTTATAGGAAATAAATTGTGAATTAGCAAAAAAATATTATAGAAACTACTTAAAATGCTTCAGAGTTTGATAATTCTTCTAAAATTAATAGTAACTATAGAAATAATGTTACTGAATTGTTAATTATAATAAATTTATATTTAAATATGACATTTTACTAATTTGGTTAAATTTTTCATAATTTTCCTTATTATATAAATTTTCTTTAGAATTTTAAAAAGTTTTAATTATTTAAAAAGTGCTTTATTTTTATATAAACTAAACTATTAAGAAGTGGTAAAATAATTTATTATTAAAGGAAAATTTTTTAAAATGTTAATTGAATTTGACATCAACAAGAAAAGTCATGACATCAAGAAAAATCAACATGACAGTCAACAAAAGTAAGAGAATATTTTTGTATTAATTTAAATTGATAATTCTTTAATAAATTTATTTATATAAATTTAATTTTGTCAGAGTTTCTGAAGTTGAGAATGATTGCCATACGGCGGTACCTCGAGTTATGCAAATGCAGGCCGATAGTATTTCACATCAGTGAGTTTTATTTAATTTATTTTTTAATAATTTTTAAATAACAAATATGTGTAAGATTTTGCAAATATAAATATAAAAAAAAAAAAATTTTTTTTTTTACTGTATTACTAATTTTACTAATTAATTATAGTCAAAACAATTTAATTAATTTTAATGTATTGTCATATTTACGTTACTTTCCATGCAATTTTATTAAAAAGTATTGATATTGTTTTTCCTTCGAGCAATTTAATTCGTACCTACAATAAAATTGCATGGAACGAACCTACGGGTCTAGCCGATCTGAATCACCAAATACATGGATTCACACCAAAGGGGGACTTACATACCGCTTGCTGTAAAACTACAATATTTTTACCTACCTTCTGAAAGAAATAACATCAATTTAGTGAACTTATTTCCCATTTGAAGTACTAGTTATATTTATTTCACTACCACGTAATAAATTTATCAGCAAAAAGAATTTATAGAAAGAGATCAAAACTTATATAAAATAACCGCATCCATGCTAGCGTTCACGAGAATGTGTGGTATCAAAACGGTTCTAAAGCGCTACTTTGAGTTCTGGATAGTATCTGGGAATTACCACTCGAACCAAAGAACCAAACAACTTGGTGAGAAAATATGTCAATGTCAATGGTAGCCATGGTTAATTGGTTTTATGGTGATACTGCCAAACTTAATCGTTTGTAAATCCAATTATTCTTGAGTGTCGTGCCCGTGATCCGGTGAACCATATAATAACAGAAATTGTTATTTTGTCATTAAATTTTACAGAAATTTAAAAATCTACTTAAATTTAACTTAAAAATCTCTACTTTCACTGAGCCTGAAATTTCTTATTAAAATTAAATAATAATCAGTGAAGGACTAATTTTATTATCTAAAAAGAATCATCATAAATTTCTACTTCCGGTGAAAACTAAAATTGAAAATTAATTTTGTTTTTTTTTTTCTATTAAATAAATATTTTTCTGCAAATCTTCAAAAAAATAATTTTATATTAAATTTATTTTATATACAAATTTGAAAAAAAAATAGGTTTTTCCGAGGGTATTTCCTTATTATCTTGAAAATGTTGGTTATTTTTATTTTTTTTTAAAAAAAAAACATATTTTTTTCTACTAAACTATATTGATGTAAAAAGGATTTTTCAATTTTTTTTATGTATTATCAATTTCGTGATTTTCTATAAATATTTTTTTACATTTTTTTTTTTTTGAATTAGTTTATCAACAAAAAATAAAATATATTAAAATTGAAAAAAAAGATACGTTAGCATAAATAAATAAGTAAATAAATAAATAAAATATATATAAAAAAAGGATGACAATAAAAATGTCGGAAAACGATTTATTAATATAAAAAAAAAATACCAAAATGTCTAAAAAACTTATCAGTCTCTCGGGATATTTACTTTATTGAATTAAGTTTTTAAATTAGTTTTTTGTTTTAGCATTTTTCATTTAATAATTTAAATATTTTTTAATTTGCATAACAATTTTACGAATAACTATGAGTTTTGCATTTGATTTGGCTGAATCTTATTTTCTAGCCTTTTTCGTGCTCAAAGAGTCAGTCCGAAAATGCTATAAATAAAAATTGTACGTTTACTTTTGCTCTATGGAAAAATTTCCAAAAATAAAAACTGGATAAAATTTCGTACATAAGTTGGTATCATGATTTTGCACAAGTGTATCTAGATAAAGGTCAGTAGCTTCAGTGGGTCCATGCTAAAATTTCCGTTTAATATTTCATATATTCTAGATCATATGGTAAACATTAGCTTTGTAATCTAGTTGGTGAAATCACTGTTAAACATAACTACGTTCTATCTCATTAGCAGCTTTTATTGTAGATTAGTTTATTCTTAGCTGGGTGAATTTTTCAATAAATATAAAATTAATATGGAAAATTCTAATTTATAATAGTTTATAATATCCCGAAAAACTTTTTATACATTTCCAAAAATTTTCCTTTTGAATCTGTTTGTGGTGTATATAAAATTAAATTTCTTAAAAGTTTTCCTTATATTTTATTGTTTTGTATACAATTTCTTTGATCTATGAAATTTTCTGAAGGATCGGTGAATTTTGTAGTAAGATTTGTTTTGTGTGTATCAGCATCTGATTAATTTTCTAGAACTCATTTAGCTCGGCATAAAGAACTTGCCTATATGCTTCTGGCAAACTGTTACCTAAATTTTCTAATATTTATGATTTAATTAAAAAAATAAACTTTACAAAAAACTGTTCATAAATCTTTACTATCAAAAACTTTCATAAAAAAAATTTGTTTTCAAAAAAATTAAAATATCCTTGAATCCATCCTTTTTCAAAGGTGTAAAACTTAAAAAAAAGTTTTAAGTTCTTTTCAGCTATTTTTGTTGATTTTACCTTAAAGGTCTATTAAAGCTTAATTGGTTTTTATAAGAATATGATTTAAAGGAAAAGTTTTCTTAGTTGTATAACATAAATAATTCATTCAAGGATAAAGGCATAAAGTTTGTTGGGCCATACTACCTTTTTTCACATAAAAGAAACATTTGCAAACAGTTTTTTCTGTCACAACTTTGGAAACAAATTCCGAGAAACTTTATTTGTTTTGTTTTTTTTTTACATAAAATAAATGGAAAAATGTGGTAAACTATTAATTAAATCATTTTTATGTTAAATTTAGCTATGAAATAATTTGACATACTTATTAACACAAATTTCTGTTTTAATTTATATATAGATCATGTTATCCTTGTTAACCTTTAAATTTAAAGTGTTCGAACAATTAGTTTGGAAGCACTTCAAGTAAGCATGATTTCAACAGTTTTATGAATATCGAATGGTGCCAGAAATTAAAAATTGAAATGATAAAATAAAATAATATAAACGCACACAAATTTAGTATTTTTGATACAATTTAATATAGTTAATAAATTTCTGAAATTAAATGTAATATTATCTATATACAAAAAGTATACAAAGTTGTGTTAGTGGCTGTGGTCTTGGCCAGACAAGGTTCTGCCAACTGTATTATGAAATCACACTTAGTTCGGCTAAATCAGCCATAAATAACTGGCTAATCAAAGATAGATATAGGCTATGACATGCAATCACAAATTGCAGACAAGTCAATAAATTCCTACCCTCTATTTCTAATAAAAGAGCACTTGAGCTACTTAAACTATCAACTAACCAAGTGCGCATAATAACCAATTTTCTCTCGGGACACTGTCGCCTCAACTATCACCTCAACAAAATAGATAGGTCAGAGTCGTCTCGATTCAAATTATATAACGAAGATGAAAAGACTGCTGAAAATATTCTATGTGAATTGTTCGCCATCACTAGAACCCGACTATTCGGTCAATGGCTTCAAGAACCCAAGGATATTGCATCCAGCCCCTAATAAATGTTCTAGGATTTATCAACTTTTGTAAGGGAGCTATAATTCTCTAGGGAACTACAATAGATCTTTTGGCCACAGTGTTTTTCATGGGTATTTTCTTCCCAGCCCTTCAGAAATCTAATCTAATCTAACCTAACGCCTGTGAAGTTGGTATTGTGTATATATCACAATCAGTTCCATACTAGCATACTATACCTATAACATAACTAAGGAACAAAATATTGTCTAAGTTTTTCTATAAATGGTTTCCGCTCAAATCAAGGAATCTTACATTACTTTCCTTCTTAATTCGAAGTTTAATTTGAATTTCTGCTATTTCTGGGATTTTAAATTTACATATAAAATCTCAGTCTACTAAAGCCTATTTTACAATGTAAAATTTATGTAACTAAATTATTGCAATGACAAAAATTAACTTTTAGCAATTTCAATGTCATAAGATATTTCCAGTGTATTTATGATTATGTAAACTAAACCAAACCTTTATTGTTTATTACATATTATTTGTCCTTTATTTAACGTTCTTTTGCTTTGTACTGGAGCTTATAAGTCAGTCGACTGCTGGAAATTCACTTCCTTATATGCATTTCTACAACTTCTGTAAAACATTTAAAATAAAAAATTTCCAAAAATATTAAGTTAAAATTCCAAAATAATATTATTGTTAAAAGCCACAGAGAATATTGTGACATGTAATTATCTTTTCAAGATTCCCTTCGATATTATTATCTAAATGGAATTTTTTTGACAAAATTCGTAAAATACAATAAAAATAAGAAGTTACAAAAAGTGAAATAAAATTTTACTTCCAATGACAATAATTTAATATTTTCCTTTGGGGGATAAATATTGTAAGTTCAATTTCATATTTAAAAAAACGGTTTCAGAAAATTGTAATAAATATTTATAAATACTTGGAAAATTTCACAAATTTCTTTTTATTTAACTAAATGACAAGAAAATTGAACAGCGACAATATCCAAGAAAATAACATTTAAAAAAATAAATATAGTGCATACTTTTAGGTGAACTTTTTTTGTTGCATATTTTTAGGTGAACTTTTGTTATTGCATATTTTTAGGTGAACTTTTCCATATTATTAAATTTCTATAGTTTTTTTTACTGATTAGTCAGCATTATGTTTACATTCATGAATTATTTACATTCAAAATTTAATATATACAATTTCAAATATAATTTGAGGAGGGCGACTAATAGAAATTTATAGAAAATTTTAAAAGAAAATTATTTTAAAGATTGCGATTATAATCAAAACAAAATATACTTAATATTAAAATGTAAATTTTTGAAATTGGATCATAATAAAATTGAAAGCGTAGAGTAACTTATTTTATATATGTAATTTTATATTATAGAGAGTAAAATAAATTCATTCATTGGCGACATACAGATATGATAATATTTGGTCCTTGGGGAATCTTAAATATATTTTCAAATATAGAAAGACAATTTCTTGTTGACTCTTTTTCTTGTTTACTTAAACAGTGTAGCTGTGCAAGGATTTCTTAATGGACAAAGAAATTTAATATCATAATAATGAATAATTTAACATTGTTATCCTTTTAAATATAATTGTGGGGTTGTAAATAAATTTATTTGGTTTGATTTCTATTTGTACAAGGTCTTTTATCATAAAAATATCTTTTAGATAATTTAATACATAATATATTTAAAATATATTATTTATTTTTATAGTTTTTAAAATTATGCATAAATTATTATTCTGTTTGTAGCTAATTTTATTACATAATTCATACATATGATATTTATGAAATTGAGGTTAGAATTTAATTATAAACATGCAGGAAAGCAGTCTCTATCCTTACGGGACACATTGATTCATCGACAAGGACGTCATTAATTTTAAACTCATTCTTAAACAGTATTCCGTGTTAATTGCATCTATCGGTAATATTTGTCAATCGGGTTTCGTTAAAATCTGTACAAGGTATTTTATTATAAACAAAATTAAGATGACAAATCAATACTTTGAAGTCGATTGGTTTATACGGTCGCCGGTGAAGTTGATTGATCTATAATGGTCCCCGGTTTTAACATCTTCTTGTTGGGATATCTAAAGATCAATGTTTATACTAAGACATCAGAAATAATTGAATGTAACTATAACTTAACAAATGCATTTGCGACGAAATTAATGAAATACCGTTTGAAATGTGACGATAAATGTTATAAACAGAGCTCGGATTTGTGAGGCTAATATTTTAGCTGATATTTTCTTCTATACGTAATTACCAATATTCAACAAAACATTTTGTGCTAAACATTTTGTGTTAATTTTTCATAAAGTTATACATAAATAAAGTAAGAAAACTACACCCTGTACAAGTTAGTGCTGAAAACATTAAAGTTTTTAATAATAGATTTTATTAAATACGTCGTCCTTTAAAAACTTTACCAATATCATCATTTAAAATATTTTTTTTTTATACACTTAAAACTATAATAACAGATTTTATATCCCTTTTCAATAAAACAAACTTAATGTATTACTTTAATAAGTAAGAATCAATAGAAATCAACTTATGTATATTCCATTTTTCCTTAACAAATACAGAAAAACGATTTAATTTCATTTCCTTGCTCCATAATAAAAATATATATAGAAAAAAGGACATATTTGTATATAAGTATATAAATATCCTATCTATTGAATATACAAAAAATGAAATGTAATTTGTCTTCTACGAGTTTTATACTTCATTATAATTATCCTTGTATTGTTAAATGTTTTATTTCCTTTGATTTTGCTCCTTTTTTAATATAATTTGTTATTGTTATGTCATTCTTGACTATTATTGCTTGTTCATTATTATTGTATATATATTTTTCGTGTTACAAAATAAATGAATTTCGGTCAAGGTAACAAAAACAGGATTACAAATTCGTCCTTTTATATTTGAAAATTTATTTGTCACAAAATATTTAATCTGAATGTGTGTAAGTAAAGAAATTTAATATAATATGCGTGATAGAATTTAATTTTATATATATAAATATAAAAATCCTTTAGAAATATCCTCTGCATGAGTTAAATCGAGGACAAGTTAGTTTCATCATTTACTGTATGACATATAAGACAAATTCATTTTATTTTGATGCACGTGCTTTGTATATAACAAAGAAAAATCATAATTTGACAAACTGTTTTTCATTATATATAATAAAAAGAAAATAATATAAATTTTTTTATAAATAAATGAAAAATATTGCAAAGAAAATTTGGTATTGCTGATGCTATACAAATAATAATTTCATAAATTTCCAAATAACTTTATTAATTAAATAATAAAATATTTGCAGAATAAAGAACCAGAGAATAAATAAAATAAATAAATTTATAATTTAAAATATTAAAACGAATTATTATTGTTGAAAAATATATTTTATTTTTAGAAATTATCAAAATTTAGCCTATTTGACAAAACCGATGAATCCTTACAAAAGATAAATATAAATTTAGAAGTTTACGTACAAAATTAAAATTTTTGACTTTTACCCTAATGATAAATTATGTAATGAAAAACAAATTGCCGATGTTTACTGGCGGTATGAGTAAAAGCGATTGATTCATCTCCCTTCGCTTTCTATATCCTTAGCTGATGCTAGGTGAAGGGAACTTACTATCACGTGCAGAGTAATTGACTCTATACGCGAAAGATGAAACAAAAAACCGCGTAAAATTATTACGTAGGAACTGATAGCTACAGCTTAATATGCAGAACACGCCACTCTACTAAGGCATCACGTCCACGCAATCGTGTCAAAGATACGTGCAACCAATTTCGTCATCGATTTACTGATTCCAACGAAAATGATACAGTTGAGCACCTAGTCACTAGTATAAG
This sequence comes from Rhamphomyia laevipes, assembly GCA_963920725.1. NCBI lineage: Eukaryota > Metazoa > Arthropoda > Insecta > Diptera > Empididae > Rhamphomyia > Rhamphomyia laevipes. The sequence continues at coordinate 42,211,656 of OY987256.1, forward strand.
CACTAGTCAGTAGCTTATACTCTTTTCATACGAATAAAACGGTTTTGACAGTAAACGGTCTGCGGAAACCGTACATTTCCTTAGCGACACGAGATGGATCTAAAATAACCTTTTCAATAAGGTTCATAAGAATTTATAGTAGCAAAATAATGTTAAAGTGAGGAGTCGTGGGTCTGTCTGGGCCTCGTCACTCTAACTTATTAATTAGTTATGTTATTAAAAGACAGTAAATTCCCATTTATCGAACCCATTGTAATAAAATAATTAAAATATTTTATTGACAGTATAATAAATGAGATCGTTTTATGTTACTGATTAGATTATCAAAATTCATTTACAATCAAATTTACAATATTGATTAAGTTTGCTTTCGTTAGCCTATTACTTCTTTAACCAAAAATATTTTTGTGATAGTATTCAAAATCAGGACTAAAAAGTAGCTTTACTTTATTGAATAAATAGCGTATAGGATACGGGACTAAAGTGCCTGTTATACCTCGTGAATGATTAAAACTCTCGGTATGAAACTTGCACTTTATTCCTTTAGTGTCTAAATTTAATATTACTTTGTAAATTGTAAATATTTGAAAATAATTTCCGAAAAATATTTTTAAAAAAAAATTTATTAACTTTCTTATTTAATAGAAAACAATTCTGAAAATTTAAATTTCAACAATTCATTTAAAATAAAAAAAAAATAGTAAAACTAACTATAAATTTCAAGAGTCATTGCAAAATTTTTTGAATAATTCAAAGTTAAAATTCACATAAATATAAATATAAAAAAAATATATATATAGAAATATTTAAATGAAAAATGACACCAGAAGAAGATAAATTATCATCTAGTTCGGATGATGATAAAAGGTCATTACCTGGAGTTTTCAACGACAACAGTGCAACAAACATTTCAACAAATCGTAGGCATGTTAGTTATGCAGCACCTGATTTAGAAGCAGCTAGTGCAAAAATGGTAGCAAAAATATCATGCTTCAATAATAGTTTATCAGAAATGAGCTTTTATTTAGCAAATCAAGTTCATAGTAATTCTAATCAGTAAGTAATTTAATTTGATTGTAAATGAATTTTGATTTTTTAATTATACCACCAAATATTCAAAATCAAAATTCATTACGTTCGTAATTACACACAAGAAATACTTTGAAAGTTATCCAATTTTGAATAAAATAACTTTAAAATCGGTTTATTTACTGAAAATTGTAAATTTTAAAGGCATGAAGTCCAAAATAAATTTAAGTTAGAACTTATATTAATATTAATATTAATTAATTAGATAAAATTAATTAGACTTATCGTTATGCTGATGACTCTTGAAATTTAATATTAGATTCAATAATATAAATTAGTTAATTAAAAAAAAAACCTGTTAAACATAAAACAAGAAATATAAATTTCAGAAGTAGTAAAATTATGTTGTTATTTTTTGGTATTCATATTGTGAAACTTTCAGAGTGGACTTTGTTATTAAACTTTCTAATTTATTATATTCTTTATTTTGCAATTTGTATTTTGTGTTTCCTGCTTTTAATTATTTGTCTTTGTAGTTTTGTCAGCACTGGGCACTGCTTGATCGGCAAGTATACGCCTAAGCTTAAACTTATCGCCAGTGATCAATGTTGAAACAACCCAGGGCAAACTGAAACTCTGGAACTCATATTGGTCTAATGAACAAATTTTCAAATTGTAGTACTAAAAAACTCTTCGAATTAGCTGCAATTACGAAATAATTTGACTTGCTAGAGAACACCTTAATACATAGTGAAGAGTTAATTATCCATAAAAGTGGTACTACTATAGACTATAGAAGTGGACTACTATAGTGTTGATTATATGAGACTCTGCCGCCACCATAACCTAACCTAACCTAGTTTTATATCGAATGAAAAGAGGGATTCTTTTTTCTTATGAGAAAATGTTTTGGGGAAAATGTTAGAGCTTATTTTAATTTTAAACTGCAAGTACAGCTGCAGAAATTGGCTGCAATAAGTTCGAGAAATATTTTTTTTTTTTAAATCGGGGAGAATATTAATATCAAAATACTGGTAATTTATTTGCAACGACCTATTTTTCTCCACTTAAAAATATATGCTGCTGTTAATATTACAATAGGTTAGGTTTGGTTGATGGGCCAAAGAATAACTCATTGTGATATCACTTATTATTATATACAACTTTGAGTTGTCGAATTAGTCTAGCACTCCAATACTTCACAGCCACATGATAATGTGTCCTGCTCTTTTCGTCAATAGAACCTACATATCTGGACAGTTAACAGTCTATTTGAATGTAGATCATTTTTCCGGTAATTTTAACTTGTACATTTTATTTTAGTAAATATCCTAAAACAAATATAATTTTAAAAAAAATTTCTAAAATGTTGTCTCCGCAAATTTTAAATTATCTATAGATCAATGCCATCAAATTTACATAATATTTTTTTTTGTATATCATCCTCTTAAAAGAATTCACTCTGTAATATCTAAAATAAGAAAATGAATTACTAAAAACAGAATTCTAAATATAAACTACAAGAAACTAAATTAAAATCAATATAAAATTATTTTAAGATTATCAAAAAATTACGTATTGAATGAAAAATTTCATATTTATTTAATGCATAAATTACTGCAATTAAGAATTGGTGTTTTTATGCCAAGAGAACTAATTATAATTTGTGAAAAAAATTTATTTTGGTAGCAAAATAATATAAATTTTAGATTTAGTAAAGTGTTTTGTTAAAAATATAATTAATTTTTCCAACGAAATTATCAATTAGTGTGCCAAACCTCACTTAGAGCTTTAGCACCATTTGGCTACCACTTACGTGACAAACTTAGGGTACTAGGATAATGAGTTTATATAATTAGATTGCTAAGGTTGTTGAGGATACCCGCCACAATTTGTGACCTTTCTGGCTCTTGTCACGGATGAGCAATTTCAGATTATTGTTTCTTTCTTATTCAGATGTCCAGAGCTTCGACAAAATTAATTGAATATAGGATGCCTAGTCTGGCCACGTGTTCGCCAATTGGCCTGTGTCCAGTGAACACATCTGTTGATCTGGATGTGTTCATTCGTGATAGTCTTAGTAGGTTGTCTCCACCTGGCGTTCGCCAAGGATACAAAGAAGAAATATATGTAAATCCCTTTTTACGCTATTTAATGGTGGATTTACCAGCTCTGCCAGTGACATCCATACTTCTAGCTAGTTCATCTGCATGTTACGTTCCAAGTTTGTTCCTATGACTCTGTGGAGCTACAGTAACTTGACTCAGAACACATCGATGCTCTACTGCCGAAAGACCTGTTTTTTATCTATTTTATAACAAACCCCGCACTGTTGACATCGCAGTAATTCTAATTATTTTTAATATTATAAACACAGCCGCGACAGTGTCAGTGGTCAGTGTACCGTGAACACAGCTGTTGATCTGGATAATTTTAGTAATTTGTCGTCACGTAGTACGTAACAGTTTCGGAATGATTTTTTTCTAATGTTCACTTGTTTACTTCACAAGATTTACTTTTCATTATTTTATTATTGCTCTTATAATTTAAATTAAAGATTAGCAAGTTTAAAATTAATCAAAATAAATCATTTTAATTTATGAAATATTGAATTTTCAGAAGTGAACCTTTTCGAGCATCATAATATATCTCCTGTCAGCTTACACGTAAATTCAATAGATAATAAAAAATGATTTTTATTTTATAATAAAAACTCCTACATAAAATTAATTACTTCGAATTTAAAGTATTTTTTTATTTAATTCTATCGTAATTTTATTTAAAATATAATAAATTAGATTTTCTTGTTTATTTTACGAAAAGGTCTAAAATGTTTTCGTTGTACATATATTTCTATAGCTTTGCGTTAAATAAATTAGTTTAACTTCGAGCAATTTAACCAACGGCAAGAAAGACCAAATTAAGAACCATTTTTTTTCTTCTTTATCGTTGTGATCCTCTTAAAAATCTTAATCGTTTTGTCTTCCTTCTTAATTAAAAAACTTGTAATCCTTAGTTATCGAGAAATTTCTTAATAATTTTCGACGGTTTTTTATAATTACATCGTTTCTTTTGCAAATCCTCTTAAATTTTCTCTATAAATATCTAATAAATTTTTATGTAATAATTTTGTTTTAATGAAATATAGAATTTCCCATGAAAACTGCTCAATATTAAGGGAAAACTACCTTTTTTTTTTTGGTTGCATAATGAAAAGAAAACAATCTTTTGGCACGATTTAGAAATTAAAATATAAAATTATTTTCTGTGTACCTGTAAAATTTATATTTTTTTTTAATAAATCATTTATTTACCTAACATTTTCGGCTTTCTATTTATTATATTCAGCTTTTTAAAATTATTCTTCATTTATCCATTAAATTGGAAAATTATCTGCTCCGGTATTCTGGTAGTCGTTGTAAATTTGTCAGGATGTTTTTTTATGTATTAGTAAATTGTTTGTTTAAATATGAATAAAATTTAATACTTTGTAATTTTCTTATCATTTTTCATTAAAAGAGAAAATTGATTTTAATCCGTCTTTAATGTTTTTGTAATGTTGTTTAATGCTACTTGCCTGATGATGATCATAATTTCGTTATAAATTGTTCTTTTATTAAAACCATGTTTTATGAAGTCAATTAATTTTTTGGGTATATAAACATAAATTTTGTTAAAATTTATGAAAAATTTAAATTTATGGAGAATTTAAATTAATGTTTATGTTTTTTTATTTTTTTTGCATACCTTTAGGTGTAAATTAATGTAACAGATTAGATTAAATTTTATTAATATGGGGTTGTTAAGGCAGGAAGAAGTACGAACCTCTGATTCCTTACACTGCGGCCTATAGAGATCTGTTGTCATTTCCTAGATTAGAATAGATTAATAGTGCTGGGAAAAAGTATTCCCTTTTGTAACCTCCGCTGCCATTATTTACCTATTGTGGTAGCCGGTTCATCTATGAACTTTAGTTTTTTTTTTTTTGAAGATATTTTTGAAGGCCTTAGATATAACGTGTCGTGGTTCTAGAGACCACTGGCGAACCTACAAAATCACATAGGATTTCTTCGGCTGTTTCATTTGATTCCCTGCATATTCTGCACAGGGGTGAGATTAATCTGTCTTATTAAGGTGGTAGTTAATTTGACAGTGGCTTTGTTTCGGAAGGCGGATAAGAGTCGCACTTTGTTAACTTTGTAGTTAAATAGTTCGCAAGCTATTTTTCATTCTTTCTGTATACCAGTATTTGGTCAGTTGATAATGCCTTCTGTAGTAGCCCACAAAGTTCTCTTGATGGCCATATTATTTAACTATACAAAAACTACCAAAACTTTAATCAACCAAATTAATTTAGAACAATTTTCATTTTTTCTTTAAAAAATTTAGCATAAATTTGAATATTTTGATATAACTTTTATGTATTAAAATATTTAAAATATTATCTTAAATCTTTTGGGATTTTTGACATTAAATCTTAACTTATGGTTTTTGTTTTGTAAAAAAAAAATTAACCCGAATATATTTTATTAACATATTTTGTTAAACAGATTGTGGTGAAAATAGAATAAGTTTAAACATTTTATTGGCAATATAAATAAATGTCATAGAAAATCGTGAGTCCATAAAAAATATAATATTAAATTCAAATATTTAAATTTAACTTAAAAGGACTTTTTTAAATTAATTTTTTTGTTCTATTACAATCTGTTTGGTTAGTTGTAATAAAATTATATTAAATTATTTAAAAACATAATTTTTCAAATAATGTTTTTTTTCTGTGAAATCATCTATGTACGCATAACTTAATTTACATAATTTATAATGTTAAAATATCCTTTATTTATTAAAATTATTTTATGGCCGTTGTAAAAAAATTTCAATTTATTTTAATAGTCCATTAAAATCGATCCACGTTGAAAGGTAGCTGAAGCAAATGGCGGCATTATTATTTTATATTTCTTCATTTACGAGTAATTGTGGATGGTCTTAATAAATTATTTGAAGTAGAACATAATTTTATTGGCATTTGTATGGAGAAGGGGGTGGTAATATCGTGGTTATTATTTATCGATGCTATTTTATGACTATAAACATATTTCCCTTTTCAGTATTGTCGGTTAATATATTTTTATATATAATCTGAATAATTGAATTGATAACAGGCGATCTTCTTCTTGAGTTTTTCCTTCGTAAATATGTTTCCTACATTTAACACGGTATTCGGGTGATGTTCCGAATTTTGTATGCCAAGACTTTGTAGATCTACCTCATGTTTTGGCAGGTTTTTTCTGTGCACAAAGAAAGATTAACTTTTGCTTTAATGAATCTCAGAAGATTTAATTAATTAATTTGATACCAGAATTGTTTCTTTAACCGTCTATTTGCTACTAGCTATCCATATTTGGAGTCATTTGGGCCCTCCAATGATTAACCTTTCTCCTAACAAGTTTTAGCTAAAATTAACTCTAAAGGATATTAGTATATTTATATTTTTTAGAGGTTTCTCAACAATAAAAGGGTCGTAAATAATTTTTTTTTATGAATAATCGATTAAAATAACTTCATTGTTATTATTTTTTAATGTATATTTTTAGACGTAAAATATTTCAATAACAAACACATTTTGTTATGTTGTTAACTTATGTACAATATTCTCAAGGATATTTTCAATATTACATAAAACACATAAAAAATTCTTATGTTTTTAAAAACGTAATTTTCTTCAGGTATATAAAAGATGATGAATCAGTTTTAAATGGAATAAGAGATGAATTTAATTTGCATTAATATTTGTGGAACGTAACTCAATTATTTCGTTACAATTTAAAACATTATAAAAAAAATTGTTTAAAAATTTCCATAGATCAAAATCGCAATAAAAATAAAAATTGAGTTTAATATTAAAGATTATGTCAGAACAGATCAAGCTTTTCAAATATTTGAATTAAAGGTTGCCACCAGAATATTCAATACTAGGCAACATCATCGAAATTTAAATTTATTTAATATTTCAATTGTTCATTAAATTTTGTTAGTTTAAATTAAATTATTATTAATTAATAACTTATCGTCACTGAAAGTCATGTCTTCATTTTGTACCTAAGAATTTTGAACAAAGACATTTAAATGTTTCGTAATGAATTCCAATTATCATAATTGACAATTTTCAATACATTTTATTTATCCAAAATAAATTTATCTTTTATTCTTCGACTCATTTTTAAGTTTTTTTTTTGGCAAAATTTCATTTTCATTATAAATCGATATTTTTTAATCATCATTACACTCTAAAGAAAGTCTACAGAATAATAAAGTTGAAGTGTTGAATTTTAGTTAATAAATTTTGACCTTTGAAAAATTTAAATTTATCATATTTTCATAATTATTTTAATAGAACAATTTTTGATTTTGCTTGCCAAAAAAGTTATGAGTTTACAAAACATAAATAAATAAAATAGTTTGAGTTACTTTTTATAGAAATTTCGTGCAATAAACTTCTTACCCAGTTAAAAACTTTTAATATGAAGTGAGAATATTTTAGATATGAAAAGTTTTGTTTTATGGTAAACAAAAAAAGTTTATGGTAAAAAGAAAAAAAATCTTTTCAAGACTTGATAAATATAAAGATAAATAATTATTCCAAAACTTATTTGAAATTCAGCTCCAGCGATTAACGTAATACTTTTTTATATGTCAACAGATCCGATAACGTGTTTCTAAACTATTTTATAATACTACGACTCCAAAAAATGATTTATTTAAGTAAGTCTACCAGTTACCGATACCGTTTGAACCTGTTTTACATCAAAATCGAGGCCTAATTACGCAACCCATCCTAATTCTGTTATTCCTGAAATCAAATTGACCAGTTACTTCCCACAGATTTGTCATAAAAAACGTTACACGTTTTTGTGTCTTCTAAAACGGATGCCACTGTCGCACAAAAGATATGCTTCGAGGATTCGTTCTCCTCGTCACAATCCCACTAGATGGAGATCTGTGATAAGCCCTGATACAACCGTGTGTTTTTCAAGTTAAATGTGGCTAATAGCAATACAGCTATACATTCGAACCATTGATTTATTCGTAAGTAGAATATCCTTTGTTTTCCTGGTAAATGGGATGCCTCAAAAAAATTAGTGTAAGTATACATGTTCTTTTTGGTCCACATCATTATGATGCCTATTATTTTGCCCATTAATAGTGGGTAACTTGTTTGTTAAGTATCCAGGTGGTTGTTCATTGCCGTGTTACTTACCAGCCCGTGTGCTATCTAACTGTGACGGGGTGACCAGAGTATATTTTGATTGATTTTATGAGGGGAGCCGCAGGGTTTCATGTACACATTGTATTCCTTGATACCTTCATGTTACACATCGCCTGGTGTTTGGCTGAATCCGCAACTCTTTCGACCGAACCAGAAAATTGGTATCCATCCTAAAACCCCTGTTGGATGCAGTTCGTTCATATAATAGGAACCAAAACACAAAAAAATGAGTATTTTAATATCATTTTATTTAGTAGACAATGCATTAATCAATTCTTTACCCTTTTTCACTAGATTAGATTTCGTTGAATGGTAGCATTATAATAGCTGCTGCTTGACAATCCGAGCATATTATAATTATGTGATCATTCAAGTTTCTTGAAATAAGGAATATTTATTTAATCTTTTTCAACTAAAGTTAAACCTCTTCAGCATTTCGAAAATTACAATAACAAATTATATTTTTAGTCAATAAAAAATCATTCTTAATTGAACAAAATTCCCCTCGGAATTCATAGAAGAAGTCTTTTCACATTTGATTTACCCTTTCTTTAAATTCATTTTATCATTTTTGTAATTGTTTTATTTTTGCTCGAAATGGATAAAAAAAAAATTAACTTATTCTTCTAATAAATTATTAATTTTATATGAATCAATGATTTCTGATTGATGAATTGATACTTTGCTCTTTAAATAATTACTATATATATACTAAAAGTGATACCAAAAAATTTAGAAGACATTTCTCATATTTCCAATAAACATTAAAAATTGACATTTTAATATAAATCTATCATTTAATCATTTCCAGTTCATTAAATTAATGATTTTTGTTGTATATTAAATTTCAGAATTTTTGTAAATCGTTCTTTACATTTGGAAAATATTAAATTCTATGGATTCGATATGGATTATACATTGGCGGGTAAGGATATCATTATTAATTTAATCTTAAATTTTGGTTATATTATATATATATATATTTTTCAGAATATAAATCTCCGCAATACGAACAATTAGGATTCAATGTGGTTAAAGAACGTTTAGTTGTAATGGGCTATCCTGATCAAATATTACAATTTGAATATGATCCATCGTTTCCAGTTCGTGGTTTGTGGTTTGATACACATTATGGTAATCTATTAAAAGTTGACGCTTATGGTAACATATTAGTTTGTGTACATGGATTTGAATTTTTAAAACAGTAAGTTAAAAAAATTGTCAAACTTAAATTTGGAAAATTCAATTATATATAATTCAATTTAGTAATTTACTAATTAAGTATCTAAATCGGAATGGTGTTCCGGTAAGTGAAAATAAGTCAAATTTCGTATAAATAATGCTACAAATAAATGCCAAAAGAACATGAATTATCAAATTACCATTTGCATCGTTGTTCATAGTTCAAAAAATTACGCTACTACTTCCCTACGCTCATTGGTTACATTTAAATACTATAAAATTTTAATGTAAACAATTAGTTTAGATGTAATTATAACAAAATCATCTTGTAAAATTTATTGAATTTTCCATCTCAATTTCTATTAAAAATTTACGTTATTGATTTAAAAAAAAATAAAAAAATTGTTTATATTTTCTTTTTCTTTTTCCAGTTCTCAAGTATACGAACTTTATCCAAATAAATTTTTAAAATTGGATGAAAGTAGAGTTTATGTATTAAATACCCTCTTCAATTTACCTGAAACATATTTGCTAGCATGTTTAGTGGATTTCTTTACCAATAGTCAAGAATATGCATGGTAAGTAAATTGAAAAAAAAAAAAATTATTTGACATATAATACACAATTTAAAGGACCAAAGAAAATTGTTTATCTTTCCAAAACTTTTGTCAACAAAATATTATTTGTATATTTTGAAAACAAGAAAACTTCGTAATAGAAATGATCCTTTTTCTGTGTTAGCATTATTATTTGTGTTTTGACAGAGAGACATTAAAATTACTGATCTATTAATAATGTATAGTACAAACGAAATTGAATGATTTTTTGTTTTTAATTTAGTTGAATTGGTTAGAAGATGGAAAATTATGAAAATGTTACAGAAAAACAAAATCATATTTTACAGTACTCAAGTTCAGACAGACAAAAAAGGACTTTTCATGACCTTTTGTTCTATACAGTGTTTTGGAATTGATGATTAATGGTTTTAATAATTTAAAGTGTTTTAAAATATGAAATTGAACAATTCTTTAATTTTCATTTGACATTTATATGTAAATTTGGATGTATCGAATATTAAACGGACTTTGGAAACTGAAAATTAAACATGAATTGGAAATTCTAACCAAATTTGAATATAATCAAATAACATTTGGATATTATTATTCATCGTATCAAATTCGACTATTTTATATTAATTTTGACACCTCTCCAAGACTCCAATTAGCACTTTAGCACTATTTTGATATCATACTTACACTAGAATAGTCGTTTGTCGCTACAGAGAAGTCACTTGGTGTAAGATCCACGTCGTGGTGTTCAGTAAATGTAACATTTCGCTGGCTAGATCGTTACAATCGTTTAGTTCGTGGTTTCCAAAAGAAAAAAACCCTTTACCTGGCCAGCGCTGGACAGTTGCATGCAAAATTTATGATTGTGTGCTTTTCACTCATTTTTTTACAGCTACGGAAAAACTGGTTGTAATAAATGAGGTATTAGTTTGAATTGAGTAATTGAATTCAATTTAAAACAAACTTTTATAAGAATTTGTTACTAAGTAACTTAATTTACAAAACTTTAATTTAATCTCTTTAATAATTGACCATTTAGTTTCTAAAAAATACAAATTAGACGTTCGATGAACCTAAAAACTATTTTATACTATACCTTAAATAAATATACATAATTAAAATACAGAGGATCAAATTTAAAAGGTTAGTTAAATGTGTGATAATATCCATGCAAAATAAATTGTTAAAGATAAAATTATATTTGAATCGGTAGGTGTTAACAAAGGTCCGTACCGACGGGATTTCATTGATTCACAATATCATCTCAGCATTTCAATAATGTGTTAAATATTTGTTTATATATTTATTGTAACCGAAATAAATAAAAATGTCCGATTTAACAAGAAAATGCGAAATTGAATGTTATGGTTTTGTCTGTCTGTCATTTCGGTTAGGAAATTTTCTAAATTTGCTATGTCCACATAATTTGTAGAGTTCGTGTTTGGAAATCCTTAAGAATATCAAATTAAATCATTAAACAATGTCATATTTTGCTTTTACAGACGATAAATTTTGTTTATTTCCTTGTATAATATTCAAATATTGGTAAATTTTTAAATATTCCATTTTGTAATCTACTGACTTTCGTATTGGAATTAAATTAAATATATAAAAATTTGTGTGGGCTTTTATATATAAAACAATAAAAATCTTTTTTAAATGTCTGGGGAAACTTTAATAAAAAGTTCATTAACATTTTTTTTTTAAAGTATATAACAAAAAGGATATTACTTGAAATTTGTAATCCCTTTAAGTTTAATTGTAGTTTTTGAGATGTAAAATTAATAAATAAACTTTTCAAATAAATGGGTAAAATCAAATCATGAAAATCTTAATATAAAAATTTAGTAAATGTTTTTAAAATGTTTATGATTTTATTAGATTTTACTTTAATATCAATGTCTTTTCAATAACTGAAAAATAATTTTATTTGCTAGTGAAAATTTCCATTAACAAATATTATTATTTCCGCAAAATAATTTTTGTTTATTTGCATATCACAATCTGCAAAATATACTCAAATAATGACATTTATAATTTTGAATATAAATTGCATATAAATTCAGTCTACTAGAAAATAGAAACAATTTAGAAATACGAGTATATAATTAATTTGAATGTGAACATAATAATTTAAAGTTTCATGAATTTTATTAATAATATATAATGATAAATTTTTATATATTTTAACATTTTTTACATATGAACTAATGATATTTTGGGGAAATCAAATAACATATTTCACAGAAAAACGGATAAATAATTTATGTGTATTTCAAGTAGTATACATAGTTATGAAAAGAATATTATTAATTATCAAGAACATTTTGTAGGACTATTTAAACAATAGAATCACAAAACATATTAATTAAAATTTCGAAAAGAAAATAGTTTATAATGTTGTTAAACAAAACAATATAATTAAATTTAAATATGTTTCGGCCACTAGTGCTAAAAACAGTCAAAAACAGAACGTCGTTCTACAAGGTTAAATATTTATAGTTTGTTTAACAATTTATTAGACTACTAGTTTAACATAATTTAGAGATGTCTTCAAATATATTCAAACTTAAAGGAGTGTTTATTGAGTCAAACAAAATGGCGACAAGAACATTTTATTTTTTGATAGCAACTCAGCTCTGCCAGTTAATAACAAAATTGTCCTGAATATTCTATTAATATTAACAACAAAATTTCAATGACTGACTGACAGTTGCGAACTGTACACAGAAACTATTCATATATTTCGGAACATTTTGCCAATCTGAAATTACAAATACAGATTGTTCTATTTAGAATCAAATTTTTCAAATTCAAATGTTTTGAACGTAAATGTAATCTCATTCAATTATTAAAATTGCGTTTCTTCCAACAATTTTCCCGAAAATATTAAAAGCAAAGATAATTTAAAAAAAAATAATAATTGATATAATTATAAGTTTGACATCTACTACAAAAATTGTGGGTTATAGAGTATGTTTTTCGTTAGTTTAACACAATTTTATTTGTTAAAACGTTATGTAATGTAATTTTCGTAAGTTTTCATAAAAATTAATTTCGTTATTTCCTTTTAGCGTTACGCTTTGAATAAGGATTTGCAACTTTGATACGATTATAATTTAGAATATGATTCAATTAAAACTTTTAAATAATGATTTGAAAACTTTTCTGCAATTATTTTTGTACAAAATTTATTTACGTATTTCCATTAATGTATTTATTGCATACTTTTAGGCGCAAATATTTTAAATTATATTGAATAAATCGTAATTCAACAAACTTGAATTTTACTTTTATATTTAAGGTGAAACCTAGACAATTTTAATGTCTAAAAATTGTGGAAAATGATAGGCGGAGATAATAAACGTCATATTTTAGTACACAGCTCCAAATAACGAAACAAGATGATTTTAAATTTATTGCAATCTTATAACTTATTTAAAAAGTAGATAACTAACTGCCCATTGGCACCAATTTGTATGCTTGACTCGTTTAGTTATTCTCTGAGATTATGAGTCAAAATTGAGTTACGAAATATAAGACCAAATAAATACAAGCAAACTAATCAGTAATACATTTTTCCAATACCATGAATTTCGTGGTTCGCAACTAATCAAAATATTTCCGTCTCTTCATGTACATTAAATTTAATTTTCGATAAAATCTAGAAAATTCCATACCAATAAAAATTATTATTTACCCACATAAACAAAAGAAAATAAATAATTCTTAATACTTTTATTTTAATATCATTTGAAATTATTCAGTGCCGAAAAGACAGGTGTAAAATGTGGTGAACTCTTTATGTCGTTCAAATCAATATTTCAAGATGTAAGACGTGCTGTTGATTGGGTTCATATTCAAGGTGATTTAAAATCTAAAACAATTGAGGTAAATATTTAAAAATTACTTTTACATAAATTTCTTTACATATTTATATATATATCTTTTACATTCATTTACATAATTTTATTTTTTTCAATTTCTCAATCAAATAAAAGTATCACGTACAAAATAAAATAAACTTTATTTTACAAAAGGAAAATGTTTTTGTTTTTTATTTTTAGAATATCGATAAATATGTTAAAAAGGATCCAAGACTTCCAATGGTTGTGGCTCGTATTAGAGAATCTGGTTCTAAAGCCTTTATATTAACAAACAGTGATTACAATTATACTGATAAAGTTATGACATATTTATTTGATTTTCCTCATGGCGCTAAACCAGATGAGCCACATAGAAATTGGAAAACATATTTTGATGTTATTGTTTGTGATGCTCGTAAGCCATTATTTTTTGGTGAAGGTACAATATTACGACAAGTAAATACAGAAACTGGAGCATTAAGAATTGGTTCACATGAGGGTCCTTTACAAGCTGGTCAGGTAAAAAAAAAAAAAAAAATTTTTTAATAGATAATATTTTTAAATTGATTTTTTTTTATTAGAAAAAAGATACACACGATAAAAATTTACATAAAATATTAAATAAAATAATATTGACATGACATGGAATTAGGGAATTAGAGTGGTTTATGATAGAATAGATATTGAAATTTTTTTTTGGGGACGACGGGACGAGTGTCGATATAAAAGTATTACGTAGAATTTTCTTAAGAAGATTTTGGAAAATTTATAATATTAAATTACAATTTGGTAGTAGAGTTGGATCATTAAAACAAACAAACAAAAACTCGTAATTTTTAAATATATTCGGAATCGGAATAGTATTCGATTTCGTCCATTAGAGTATGAATTTCACGTTTTTTGTAGTGAAAAACTGTGAAGTGAACTTCACCCAATTTAGTTCATTTTAGTTTTTATTTCATTTTGCTCCCAAAATAAACAAATTTGATCCACGTCCAATAACTGCCTTCCTCTTTAAAGGCCAATTATTCTTAGATATCATTTGATCCAAATTTGAAATCGAAAAGAGCTAATTGCCAGTGTTGTGTGAATTCAGTTTTTGTGAATGCGACTGCTTTTTTAGTGGACAGACTTACAATATTTTTATAAATGATTTTGAAAAATACAACCATTAAAAAGAGTTTTTAAGTGTCACATGTAAAATATCAATAATTCGTCTACACAATCCTTGTATAATCTAAATTTAATCCCATAAGTACAAGTATTAAATGTCCTTTTTCAGTTTATCTCACTTTATATTAACTTGTGATTTCAGTTTTTGACATAAATATTCAATAAAATAATTTTTTTTAAATTATATAATAAAATTTTAATTTATATGTTAATTTTTTTCTTCATTTTAAATATAAATTTTGCTATATTATTAAATTTAAAATGTCTTTTTTTGCTTGAACAGGTTTATTCAGGTGGATCTTGTGATGTTTTTACATCATTAATAAATGCCAAAGGTAAAGATATATTATATTTGGGTGATCATATATTTGGAGATGTCCTAAAAAGTAAAAAAATTCGTGGATGGCGTACATTTTTAATAGTACCAGAATTAGTACAGGAATTACATGTCTGGACTGTTAAATGTAAATTATTTGCTGAATTACAACAATTAGATATTCAATTGGGTGATATGTACAAGTGAGTATGATTACCATCAGTCAATTCTACTCGGTACAATTTTTGTGCTTCTTCAAAGTTTATAATTATACGCGTTATTGAGAATGTATTATTAAATTTTATAAAATTGTGGCTACTACATAATTTAATTGAAATTATCTCCAGTTCAAGTTCAATTATTCCGTCGGGCTTGTGCCCAGTAGAATTATAGCCGGTATATTGTTCTACTCTCTAGCGGAATATAGAATATAGAATCAAGAATATAGCTGCTGCGCAGTTTTCGAAGTTTAATTTAGATTTACAGCAAAAGCAATCTGTCGGATTAAAAATCAGAATACTAACTAATATCTTATTACTAATAATACTAGTCTCTGCAGTTATCACAGTCTGATAAGACAGGCTGCAAAATTTGTATTTCTGATTTGTTTCCATCCAAGATGCTTGAAACGATTGGAGTTTTGCGAATCCAAACTGAAGGAAATGTCAAGAGTAATAAAATTTGACAGTTTCAAAAATAATAATATGTCTACTTAACCAGTCGATTTGCTACTGTATGAATCGAATCGAAACTGAAGTGATCATTACATTGTAGTACTTACTTACCTTAGTAATTAAATTGTTTATAAATTTAAATAATTTAAAATTACTTAATGTCAAATATTGACAGTTTCCTCCCGGTCGTATAAATATGCAGTAGAAATTTAGGCTGCATAAACTGCGCAGCATATGAATTCTTGACCGCACCCTGCTTACAGAGTCAATCTCAATAATAATTATTATTCCATTACAAATTTTGATTACTTAAATCTGATTATAATTTTATTTTATTTTAGAAATTTAGATTCAAGTTGCAATGAAAAACCAGATATATCAAAAATTCGTACCAGTATTCGTGATGTAACACATAAAATGGATTTATCATATGGTTTAATGGGATCATTATTCCGTTCTGGTTCACGTCAGACATTCTTTTCTAGTCAAGTTGTCCGATATGCTGATGTTTATGCTGCATCATTTTTAAATTTAATTTATTATCCATTTTCGTACATGTTCCGAGCACCAGCAATGCTTTTACCACATGAATCAACTGTAGCACATGAACAAAGTTTTAATATGGAAGAACCAAGTATGCAACGTAGCCGACAATCTGCTGCTGAAATTACCAATGATTGTGCATGCGTAGATAAAGATTGTAAAGTAACAAAAAAAGCGGTAAATTCTAATATATTTTCAAAAATTGTAAATTAAATATATTTTTTTATATATTATACATTTAATTATTTATATATATTTAATAGAACAATCAATTACTTGGATCATCATATGTACCACATGCTAGACCAGAAACACCACGATCTGTCACCCATACACATGATGAGGATCATTCAGATGAAGAAAATGATCAAAATAATAAATAAAAAATTTGAATAATTTGTAAATTAATGAATTTTGATGCAGCGAGATAAGACTAAAAGCAGAAAAAAAATAATAATTAATTAACAAATTAGATATTTAAAACTGAAAAATAAATAAAATCAATAAATAAAAAATAATAAAATCTTTTTTTCTTCTTTAGTTTTATGATTTATTCTCGCAAATTTAAAATTTCTGAAGGGATTGCAAAATTATAAAATTTTAATGATTTTTTAAAAATGAATTTATTTTGATGATTGAAATTATTTATTAAGTTTAAAAAGTATAAATAAAATTACTATTTCTTGTGAAAACACAATTTATTAAAAATCCAAATTAAAATCAGAATTTATTAAAATTAATATTGATTAAGAAAAATTAAAATGATAACAAAATTATAAAAGTGTGTCATTAATAAAATAAAATACAAAAATAAAATATTAAATAAGAAAATAAAATTTAAAATAAAAAATGAAAAAAAATTATATTAATATTAAATGAAAAATATATAAAAAAAAATATGTTGTCTAGTATGTAAATTATTATTAGTAATGATTTAAAATTAGATATTATATTTACTTTATATACATAAAAATAATTAGATGTTAAATAAAGTTTTATAATTTTTGTAAAAGTTTAATGCTAAAATTATATTTGTTAAACGCAAGTCCTTTCAAATAATTAAATTTATGGTAAAGACTTCTTTTAAGGAAGTGTTCGTCCGTATTCGTTCATAATTTTGTTTCTAACAAAATAAAGAAACAATAATATTTGAATTTTGTGAACTATTTTATAAATAATAATTGTAAAAATTACAGGACAATTAAATAATAATTTACTTATTATTTTAAAGTATTTTGAATTTCTTTTTTATTAGTAATTATTTATTCAAGTTAATTCTTCCAATAATTTTTATATATTTAAATAAATTAAAAACTTTTTAATTTCTTATACGGATTTTTAAAAATAATTTTTAATTGAGTTTAAAATAGAAAATATCCCAATAATATGAAAAATATAAATTAAAATCGCATTAAAAAGTTATTTTTCAATTAAAAATATTATATAAAATTTCAAAATATTTAAATGAGCAATAAAATTGAATTCAAAATTATATTTAAATAAAGATGAATATTTTAAAGAAATTTGTTATGTTTGTTTGCTTTTAATTAAATATATATATTTTTACAATTTATTTCACTTTGCATGAAGTCGTTATTCGTTGTTAGGCTGGCAGAAAATGTATAACAGTTAAAATGGTAAGGATTTACGATACGATATAAATTAGTAGAATTTCAATTTTAATTTCAGTTTTGTTTTGATGAATTATTTTGCTCAATATTAAGAGTGTTTTTCACCACAGAATGAATGTTGCTATATGGTAAAAGTGATTTGCGGATAATTGCCCAAATAGCAATTTCCCTAAAACCAATTTCCCTAAAACAATTTCCTCAAAAACAATTTCCCTAAAAGCAATTTCCCCAAAATTATTTTCCCTAATGAACAGTTTCCCTAATGAGTAATTTCCCCAAAACTATTTAACAATAATTTAGGGAAGGGCGCGCGCCCTTCCCTAAATTATTGTTAAATAGTTTTGGGGAAATTACCCATTAATCTGTTTTTTTTTTTTTAGTTTTAAATTTTTATTTATTAATTTTATTTTTTTTCTTTACAAAAATTAAAATAATAAGTAGATACAAAAAATATTCAAAATTTTTATTAATTACAAAATTAAAAAATATACATATTCATAATAATTCATAATAAAAAAATAATTCATAATAAAAAAATAATTCATAATTCATAATAAAAAAAGATAACAATAACAATTTTATATTTTTATGTTGCTTGCAACTGCTGTTAGAAAATCTATTGGATCCATTTTGTGGTAATCTTTTAATATAGCTCTTTGTCTTTGCCAGAGGTCAAGATATTTTTTTTGGGAAGTGCCATAATCTGTGTTAGCCAATATTGTGCAATCAAAATCTCATTTTTTCCCTGTTCAATTTTTAATATGTCAATAAATTTCCAGATTACTGGATTATTTTGGCCAATTAATTCCGCAAAGGCGCGGTGCCATCCTTCTACATAATTATTTGTTTTTGGTAACTCAATGTTATCAAAAATATTCCAATATTGAATAGGAAATTTACCCAATTTTTTGACTCCTCGAATATCAGTATATCCAATGAATTGTTTACTGAAATATTCAATCAAAGGCTCTGCAATTTCCGGCATATTTATTGATAAAATAATAAATCGACTTTCCACGTCTTCTTTTTTGCAATAAGCTAAAGCTGCTATCATGCGGATTTTTAGGGAAAATTCAGCATCTAAATCATAATTAGATTTTAATCCAAGATCTTGAATTTTCCTATATAAACACTGTTTAAAGTGAAAATAGCACAGCCGAATATCAATTTCAGGAAAAACAGATTTATATGCATTTATAGCAGCGTATTCTAAATCGATTAAAATGCTGCTTGGATTGAGATTAGGCTGAATTTTTTTTAATTCTTCAAGCATTTTTGTATATGTTGCTTGGCTCTTGTCAAAAAGCAAACCAAAGACAAGTGGAATAGTTTTATTTTTAATAACAACATGAATTGTATAAAATTGTTTAAATATGGACGGGCAAGATTTAAATGTGCCATCTGAGTACCATTCATTATTTGCGGATAAAATATCTAAATTTTTACGCGTACCAAAAAGTATAATTCGGTTTTGAACATTACCCGAATCATAAAGAATGAAATCCTCGTCTCTTGATGTTTTTCGATAAATGTCATATAAAATTAATTCTTCTGCTGAATTAGGGATTTTACTGGGGTATTGGCAGTCTTTTTGACGTACATGTCTAATTGCGCGCTTCATTGAACTGGCTCGAGGAAGCTCAGAAGCAACTGAAATTGGCGCTTCTTTATAAAACGATGCCACCAACACAGAGGGTGCGTCACTAACTTTAGTAGCATGTTCTTTAATATCATTTCTAATATTATCTGCCACTACTTTAGCAGGATTTGCACCGTGATTATGTTTAATATTAGATTTCATTATTACCTCCCCGCATGTGACAATACGACATTTACATTTCAAGCCCCTGTATAAAGAGCATCGCCAATAAATATTGCCTTTATGCTCATAATCTTTATGATATATATATCCATCTAAAAGTAATCTTGGATTTCCTTTTTCACTATTAACGAATTGCAAATTTTGACTCATCTTATAATTTTATACTTGATGTTGATGGCATAAAATCTGAATACAAAATGAGAAGAGATAGAGAACTCTAACCAACTAACTAGAGCTAGACCGAACAAAAAAATGCACAAAATCCCTAACACAATCCAATTCCCAATCCCAATATTTAAATTTTCGGGAAATTACTCATTAGGGAAACTGTTCATTAGGGAAAATAATTTTGGGGAAATTGCTTTTAGGAAAATTGTTATTGAGGAAATTGTTTTAGGGCAATTGCTATTAGGGAAATGCTCCGTTTCCCGGTAAAAGTATTAAAATGGAAAAGGTTTGTGTATTTGCTAAATAATTTGTCTCCTATCTTATTTGATTTGTAAGCTTTGATAAAATATATGAAAAGTTCAAATTGGAAAATATTATAATACTCGTATACCAAAGAATATTTTAACTACAAATTTACAACAAAAATTAATGAGAAATCTATTCTATATACAAAAGGTATAACCGTATAACCAACCAAAAGCGAACTCATGCTAACGTAAATTCAAATTCCGTCAATTTCGTATTTAAAAAAAGCTTGTTTTTTACTCAAAAAATAGGTATGTATCTCTAAAATCAAAACTTATCTATAAAAAGATGGTTCAATCTATCTCGAGAAATATCAAAAATCATACATATAGAATAGATAATTCAATCGCAGCGAATTACGAAACATCTTTCAGAATAATAATAAGAAAATATATTTGAAGATAAAAAAAGGTTTAACTAATGCATAATACTAACGCAGTCTTTACAGTTATCGCAATCGGGGAAAATAAGCTGCTATACTGTCCTGCATATTTCTAGGGTGCAGTCAAGAATTCAGCAGCTGCACAGTTTATGCAGCTGAAAAAATTGAAAAGCAGCCAGTATGCATAAATTTCTACTGCATATTTGTGCGAACGGCTGGAAATTGTCAATATTTGACACTAAAGCTTATATTTTAAATTATTTATAAACAATTAAATTACTTACTCTTCAGAATTATGATCAACCATTTTGAGAATGTATAACAAATCTTAAATAATGACCGACTACCTAGTAACTATATATATGCCAAATATTGATAATGCAGACGGTCGTATAAATATGCAGTCGACATTGAATTACCGCATTAGTTGCGCAGCTGTTGAATTATTTGTCTAAAAAGGATATACAACTTAGAGAATGTAAGAATTTATACAGTAGTTTATCATTTTCTTCAATATAGCTTATTCTCAACTTTCTCGTAGGTTTCGCAATTTGCCATATGTACGATTCAATTACATATCTATAATGTAGATGATTTTTGCTATAATCTGCTTTTCGACATAAATTGTATCGTATAATCAGAGTTTTTTTGTTTTTCCAATAAATATGGATAAATACACGACCAAAATTAATTTAATTATTTCAAATATCTTTCACAAATGCCTGACGCCTGACATAACCAAAATATTAAGTGAAAAAGTGAGTACCCATCCAATATTGCCTGTTAGCAGTGCTAATAATTCCTCTTTAAGGAGTTTAGATTGTAAAATTATAATAATAATGAAAATGCAATTTAAATATTTTTTTTGTAATAATTAATTTGTTTAATTTTCTTGGTTTATTTTATTTATTTATTTATTTTTTTTTGTAAAATTATTTTTATTTTTTCCATTAAAATATTAAATAAAATTTGTTTTATTTTTTAATATTTTTTTTTAATTTTTTGTACAACTATTTATAATATCCTTGAAACAAATAAAAATTTAAATGAAAAAAAAATCTAAATAGTCTAATTAAATTTAAACTATTAGTGAGGAAAATATTATAATTTTTTATTTAGCAGATGAAAAATTAAATTTAAATAAAATTTGTTTTATTTTTTAATATTTTTTTTTAATTTTTTGTACAACTATTTATAATATCCTTGAAACAAATAAAAATTTAAATGAAAAAAAAATCTAAATAGTCTAATTAAATTTAAACTATTAGTGAGGAAAATATTATAATTTTTTATTTAGCAGATGAAAAATTAAATTATTTTTTCTATTTAATTGATTTTTTAATTATAAATATTTAAACAAAAATATTATTACATAATAATATATAAAAAATTAAATAATATTTGTTTAAAGTTTATCTAAAAAAAAAGGATTCTAAAAATAAAAATAATTATATAAAATTTAAAGAGAGTTTAAAGTTTTTAAATCTATGATATTTTAGTATTTTTTTTTTAATTTTTCTTAATTTTTTTTTTTAGAAATTTCTTTACAGGAAGTGATCCTTTTTAGAGGATTTAGGTGGATAGTAAAGAGGACAAATAATTAAATAATAAATTGATCAAGAAATTAATAATTATGTTTTTAATTTTTATATACAAAATTTTAGCTGAAGAATTTCTATTTATATAAAGTTTGTAAATTATTGTATTTTTAAACGACATTTAGATAATATTCAGGACAACATTTAAATATTTTTAATATAGTTTTTTTTTGATAATACATTTTTTGAAAATAAAAAGTAAAAATTAATATTTTTTTTAATTAGTCATTAATGTTTTGTACAGTTTGATTTTTCTCATCTTATTCGATTTTAAAAATCTAATGAAATATGAATTATTACAATGTCATTTTAAAATAGAATTAAATTTGAAATAAAAATTTCCATTATTTAAATTATAATAATCAATATATTTTGATTCGATTCAAACGATAATATCAGTTTTTTTCAGTGTTATTCAGAACATTATTTCACTTTAAAAATAATTACAGAATTTTGCCTGCCATTTGTTGATTAAAAATCTAAATTTTTTCTTTACTTTTTTCGCGAGCTATGGTACTACCTGAGGTTAATTGTAAGCGAAATTTATCATTTCTAATTTCACAATGTTAAATTTAGATTTCATTTCACTTGATCAACATTATAAGCTATTCGAAGCTATAACATTATAATACATTATGTTAAAAATAAACGATAGTTCAATTTGCATCTTCCAAAAATTAGTTTTTGAAAAAGTAATATTGACATAATTATAAATTTGACATTTGAATATTGTCTGAATAAAGTGATAAATTTCTGCTGAATAATTATTAAAAATTGTATAACAAAAATCGAAACAATTTTCCGATGTTATAACACAATTTTATTTATAAAACGTTATGTAATGTCATTTTCATAAATAAAGAATTCGTTTCGTTATTTTCGTTCAACTTTGGTTGAATAACGTTTGCAATTCTGATTATTTTCTTTTTGTTAATTTATGCTGACATAAACTGTTCCACCTTTGAGATAATATAACAATAAAAAATTTAATTTAATGAAAGTTTAGAATATTTTTTTAGGGAACTTGTATTGCCAAGCATAAATTAATAATATAATTGGAAAATAGAAAATTTTTATTATAAATTCGACTATAAAATTAAAATTTAAATTTTCATATTTCAATTTTTTCTTTCAAAACATTCAATCATTAAAAAATTATTTTATTTTTATTTTTAAATATACATTTAATTATTTGAAATATAGTAACAAATTACACATTTACAAATTCAAAATTTCGATTCATTAATTTCAAATAGAGAAAATACTAAATATATAATTCCAAAAAAAACGAAAAACTGGAAATAATTAATTTGAAAATTAAGACTAATTAAAAATGGCACTTAAAATTATTGAAACAAATTCAGAATTAGGCAATCAAAAAATATACAAATTATAAGTTCACATTTTGAATGTTTTAATGGGCGATATTTAAATATTTAATTTGTAAGACTTTTATACTGGAATTTCAAATTTGAAAGACTAAAAGTGACACCAGCGTTACGAGTTAGACAAACTTTATAAGTATATAACGCAGCTTAAACTTAGATCCTGAATATAATTACAGTCAATGAGTCAATCATAATTTTTTATTAGTCCAAAATTTCATGTTCATTTTTGATTCTAATTGAATTTTGATTAATTCACAATTTAAAATTGATTCATTCAATTTGAACTTGAAAAACGTTTTTTTTATACATATGAAAAGTGAAATATTGCAATTGAGTAAAAATAATATAATAATTAAAATTTATTATTTTAAATAAAATAAAAAAAAAAACAGAGAAAAATATTCGAGAATATTACAGATTCTTTTTATAAGTCGTTTTACATAATATAATAATATCTATTACATAATTTTAATTAATATTACATATATTTTTTATTTTTTACAATAATTATTTTAAATATTTTTTTATTTTTATATTTCTTACATATAAATATTTTATAATTTAATTTATTATTTTCTTATAACATTTTTAATATTTTTGTTCTTGGCCATGTTGAGGGGTTTTTTTATTATTTAATTTTCAATTTTTTTAAAATACATTTTTTAATAATAAAAAAAAAAAAAATTGAAAATTACATCTTTAAAAATCACTTTTGCTTTAAATAAATTATTTTTTATTTTTATATAATAATTATAATTTTCGTGATTTTATTTATAAAATATTGAATTATTTTCGATTTTAGAAATTTCTTTTTCTATAAATTAGTCAAAAAAGGTAAAAATAAAAAATTTGCGAATTGTTTTTTAACATTTACTAAAAAATTGTTTTAAAAAATTATGTCATGTTTTTTGGTTATTTAAATCTTAAAAATGTCCGTTTTTTAATTGTCCGTTTAATTTTGTTTTTAGTTGGAATGTTTTTTGTTTTACATTTCAGTTTTTCTAAATTAATTAATTATTTTTAAAACAGAGACGATGAAAGCAATTTAAATATTTAATTTCTATTTATTTATAATTTTTTTGCCAAAACTATTTTTATTTAATGAACAAAAGACTTGTTTTAGTCTTTTTTTCTTGTGCAAGTTTTGGATTTGAGTAGAAAAATGTTTTGTATAAGTTTTTTACATTCCAGATTCTGCGATACCTTCGTCATCTACAATAAGAAAATTATTAAAAAAAATGAACATAAATTTTCACAAAAAATAAATATTAATAAATTATTTTTATAAATCATATTCAACATTTAATTATATGACCAAAGATGTAAATTATATAAAAGATCTTCACAAAAATGAAAAACATATGAACTAGTAAAAGTAATGGGAACTTTAAGGTAAGGCATGTGCGAAAAAAATACGTAATTCTAATTAACCGACTGAATTTAGACATAAATTTAGAATATTTTTGGGTGATAAAATTAACATTTCGTTAGCTGAGTAATACATGGTCATATTGGTTTACAGTAGTTTTGGGTTATGAGCAATTCAAATTTTAGATTGCTTGCTGAAAACTATATTTAGCAGTTTCTTTGCCTAGTTCTTTACAAACACATTCAAAAAATAAAAGTAACCATAAACAAAATCTAAAGTTTTCTATTCAAATAATGAATTATTACAGTTCCTTTATTTCACATACGACTCAGTTACTAAATATTTTCAGAACATCAGAATTACATGGTCGTATTACATACACTTTACATCTTATATAAATCAAAAACTTCTAAGATTTCAATTCTGAC
Source organism: Rhamphomyia laevipes (assembly GCA_963920725.1). Classification (NCBI taxonomy): domain Eukaryota; kingdom Metazoa; phylum Arthropoda; class Insecta; order Diptera; family Empididae; genus Rhamphomyia; species Rhamphomyia laevipes. Next base: position 42,237,370 of record OY987256.1, read on the forward strand.
ATACGACCATGTAAACCTCAAATTCTTGTATGACGATTATATATAGTCGTATGTTAAATATATATAAATGCTAAAAATACGACCTAAGTCCTATAGAATATTGTTTAATCAACGTCTTTAATAAGCTTTTTTACCCATTTCTATTAGTGCTACACTCACTTGGCGAGTAGAATAGGTACATATTGATTGTATTTACAATTTAGCATCATTAATTCCATTTTTGTTTTTTTTTCAGCAAACGAGTATGTAATTCTCAGCTGACGATTTCAAATTTTCTACTTGGCACTGATTAAAGGATGAGATATCAATAAAATATAAAATCTACTACCGACAAAATTGAGGACAGTTTTATAAATATTCGAAATGTGACAAATTTTAGATTTACAATCGAATAAAATTAGAGAATTAAGATAAAAAATGTATTACAATAACAAGTTGGAAAACCTGATGAAGTTTCAATAAGAATGAATTCAAATTTATCGCATCAAAATATATTTATAACAAATATAACAATTGACTGACGTATCCTTTTTTCTGTTGAATTTATGTAATAATAAAATCAGACGTCGTAATAATCGTGCTATGTGGAAATTTTTTGGATTACAAACGACAAGAACTTAAGCGATTCAGTTTCTCTGATGATTTTGTCAATTTTTTAATAAGAAAGTAATGAAAAATCAGATGAACTATCATGAAAAAATGCTACTGATATCTCTTCAGATGTCTACAAGATATGATACCCGCAGGTAAAAAGCTCAATAATACCATATTATTCTCATTCCATTTCTTTGAAACTTCTTTTGGAATATATTAAGTCTGCGGTAATTTTGAAAATGAACAACGCAATATCCATAACTATATTTGGGAATTAACATGAGACATAAAATTAGACTTAGAAAACAATGAAACATTTGTAATGTCATTGCATCTCAAATCCAACATAAAATATATAGGAAATTTGGTTATTTATTTCTAGAAAACTTTGAAGATGCAGATATACAAAATGATTTCTTCATTTAAGAAATGGGATGAGTCAAAATGTTGAGATAATGATGCATCGTTCAGCTAAGTAATTTGTGAATACAGTTAATTAAGCTAACTAATTTGTGCCCTACATCCGTGGGATTCCTTTAAAACGAAATATTAAAATTTGATGAAAACTAATTTAGTCAAAATAAAGGAAAGGAAATTCCAAACTTAAGAGTGTTTGGAGATTATCTGTGAATTTTCTTAATAATATTAGATTAAATCATTAATTATAAAACATATAATTTCATATTTTATTTCTATATTATTAAAATTATATATTATCCAATCCGTTTGATTAGTGCTAATGTTTTCAGTAATGTTTGATGATTTGTGAATTCCTTTATATTACATTACATCTTTGGCATATTAACTTTAATTCCGTGTATCGGTTTCACCTAAATTTAAAATTAATTGATTTAATAAACTAAAATTAATTTAAGCAATAAAAAATATTTAATAAATAGCAAACCCCAATTAAAAAGCATAAAAAAATTAAAAAGCACCCATATAAAAAATATAAACACATAATATTACCAGAAATATCTTGAAATTGTCAATATTTTCAAGCTATTTCAAAACAAATTATAATTATAATAAATTTATATATCATATACAAACCAACAAATGGATTAGTGTAAATAATTCCTTCACCACCATTCTTTTTATTATTACATTTAATTAAATCATCTGTAACAACAATTGTAATACCATCATGATGATCACGATTTATTAATAATTGATCATAACAACTAACATCTGTACTAATAACATCATCATCATCATCATCGTCTTTTTCTAAACTATTGCGATGACTACCCGGATGACTACCAGTTGTACTACCACCTTGCATTGGATTTGAATCTTCATAACTACCACCGCCACTATCATCATTAGCATTATTAGCTTCTAAATTGGAATTTGTTTCAAAATCTTCTTCTTCATCTAATACATCAACATCAATAACATCATCATCATTAATAATATTATTACGATTATCATTATTATTATCAATACTGCCATTACAATAATTATTTGTAATATGATTATTAAAACTATTTGCACGGATAATTTCATGACTAAAACTATGTGGTATATCACAGTTTGAATTTGATGATGTTGTTGTAAATGTAATCATTTGTGATTTTGGTCTTTGTGTACCATCTTGTGGATTTATAAATGTACTATTACCACCACCACTATTATTAATTTTATGTATTGATTCTAAGCCACCGTCACGACTAGATTGACGTTTATTATTTGTTGTATCAACCAGAACAATTACAACACTATTATTGTTATCATTATTCTGGTTGAGTTCATGTCATCTTTCTGATTTCCATTGATTCAATTGTTGTTGTTGTTGTTCTTCGGTATTATCAGTAATCATTTTTTGTGCATTTATAGCCAGTGGGGTTAATGGTGGTGATGGTATATCACCATTTTCTAATTGATGTTCTTGTTGTTCTACATCTTCGTCATCGTTTTCATTTCGTTCGGTTGCTGTTAATAATTCATCATTTTCGGTGACAGTTTGTTGATCTAAACAGATTTGTTTTTGTTTTTTTGAAGTTGTACAAAATGTTTTTTTGAAGGAGAATGGAGTAAAAAAGGAATAGGAAAAGGAATTGATTTGAGGATTAGAGAAAAAAGTGCAAAAAGAATAAATTTTGTGTTAGATTACAAGTGAATTAGGCTAATAACCAAAGGCGATTTAATTTATTTAAAAGAAATTTATAAATATGTATATATAGAAAAATGTTTTTTATTTTTTTGGTGGTTGTTAAGTTTATAGCGGTGTCATTATGTAAGAATAGATATCTAATTTGTTGAGTTGTATTTATATTAAGGTGAATCGATCAGAAATTTGAATTGGCAGTCGAGAGATAAGAACTTGGTATTTAAGTGTTCTCTGCGATAAGTTGTAATTCTGATGGGCGTCCTCATAAGTAGAAGGATAGTGGCTCAGTTTCATTAATTTAATGAAACTGATATTTCCGACATCCATTTGAAATTTATTCATACGATAACATTGTAAACCATTTCATTTATTATTTTCACCACTGTGATTGGAAATTCGAAACCCTTCAAAATATCGGTTTAAAAAAGTATTTACTAATTTACTTCATTAATTCTTTGAAGAAGCAAATCTTTTCTAATTTTTATTTGAGGTTTCCGAACTGCTCCAAATAAATTTCTTCATGTCGATACACCTTAATGATTTTATTTAATTAGTTAGTTATGAAATTTCTACCACCATTAAATTTTTATTTATGAAATAATTTATTTAAATATATATAATTATTGTTATTTACGAAATTAATTATAAAAAATAAATTTTTACTAAATTCTTACACGAAATTACCATAATTTCTTTAATTCTTTAAATATTAAAATATTCTTTTACGTTAGTCACTACTTCTTGCCTCCGCTATAAACAAATTTCATTTCTTTTTTTTGCCATCCACCAAAATTCAGAAAATAAATTGATAAAATTCTTCTTAAATAAATTTCTTTTCAAAAAAATCTTACCCTCGTATCCTTGATTATCATGTATTTCACGTGGTGGACCAACAACATTTTCTTTACCTTCAAGTACAGCTAATAAACATTGATGTATACAAATATATTGTTGTTCAGTTTGGACCATCCAAACACGTTCTATGAAAATATAACAAAAAAACTTTTTTAAAAGAAATCCAATTAAAAAAAAAAGTAATTAACTTTACCTTTTCGCATTGCCCAAACAATACCGAAAATATCAACAAAATCAGATACCTGAATTTGTTGTAAAATTCTATCTAATGTTATAAATGTACCAGAACGTCCAACACCAGCACTACAATGTACAACAATTGGTCTTTGATCTGGTCCAATACGTTCACGGAATGCTCTTACAAATCTGGCTAATGTTTGTGGTGGATTTGGTACACCAAAATCTGGCCATGTTGTAAAATGAAAATGACGAACAATTCGTTGTTCATTACCCTGGAAAAATTAATATTTAAAAAAATTTCTTCATCAATTTTTTTTATTGTCTCATTTTACCCTGCACAACATAAATTCGGTCATTGCCCAATCCGGATAATGACTATCATTAAGTATTTGTACTTTAATATCACCATAAAATACTGGTACAGTATCATGTGGCCAATAATGATCACATTTTTCACGACCCTTCTCAAAACATCGTGTCAACATAACAATTGCCCTACTATTACTCTCCCAACACATACGCCAAAAATCATCTCTAGTTGAATGTAATGGTCCTTGTGTTACAATAAATTCACGTGGCGAATTATGACCTGGTACATAATTAGCATTTATATAATCAGAACCTTCATCATCATCAACTGGTTGTAATTTGAAACGTGAATGATCGTATGGCAGAATATTTGTAAAACGATTTTTTGGTCTATTACATGGTAAATCAGCAAATGTGCATGGTTGATCACGACCAATATGTTTCAGTTCTTCAAATTCTTCACTAAACCGAAAATCTGAATCGGCTGACATCATTCGATAATGTTCAGCAAAATTTTTAACAGCAATTGGTCGATTAGGTTCTATTACACTGTCTGGTAATGACATATTATCATTTGCACGTGATTCTTTTGTTGTTTTACGATTACTGTTTCGACGTTTCCGTAGCACAAAGATTATCATAAAAACAATTAAAATAATACAGAGTGGAACTGTAATGGCAACTATTAATGATGTATTGTCTTGATCTGAATTTGGATATAAAAAGAAATCGATTAGAAAAAATATAGAAAACTCTTTTTTTTTTTATTAAATAAAATTAAGATTTAAATTTGGATTGTGAAAACTTGGCACTTACCATCCGAAATTAAAAGTCCTTAAAAATTTTGTAGAAAAAAAATTGGATAAGACATGAAATTTATGAATATTAATAAACAACTAAATTCTTTAGACAATTTAAATATAAATTCAACCTGTCAACTATAGTGACAAATTTCAGTAAAATAATATAATTATTAAATAATTGAATAATATAGTTAAATTCAAATTTAAATTGGTTACATCAAACAGAATTAATTATACGAAATTCATTTTGCATGTTTAGTATAATTATTGTATTAAAAGCTATAAGTTTCGAGGTCGTATAATTTCATATATTACCAAAGTAATGACGTATAGAAATTATAATTTAACTTAGTATGCTTTGTAATTAAATTATTCGTTTTGTTTGACTTAAATTCTAAAAAAAATTATTAACATACCTGTTTGAATTGCAAAACTATAAGCTGTATCCGTAAATTTATCGGGTGCTGTAAATGCTCTAACTTTAACTTTATAAATTGTACCCGATTTTAATGGTCCATTACAATAGCCTGTCTGACGTGCATCACAATTTTCAACACCAATTGTAAAATCTTCAACAGAACTATTTTTAAATGGATAATATGGTTCAATGGCTTGATATGGTGGCCAAATACTATACGATTGAACATCTCGCCAACTTGGCATTTCTAAACCAGATGCATTTTTCGTATCATCTTCAGCTACAATTACAGTATACATAATAACCTATAAAAATAACAAAATCATTTATAATAATTATTGATTGCATTATTAATTCGTTTTCGTTTGAATACGTACCGCTCCATTTTGATCTGAGAAATAATTCTTCCTAAAACGTATTTGTATATTTTGGCTATTTCGATATACTTCTGTCGGTACAACTTGTGTAGCTGGTTTTGGTGGTGCTAATATTGGCATTTTTTGTTTCCATATTGTTTCTGGTCCATAACCAATAGCTGTTTTAGCTTGTATCCGGAATAGATAAGTTTTACCTGGTAATAAATTCTTTAATGTTCCCCGGGTTTCGCCAGCTTTAAAATCACGTGTTTGTGTATTATGTGAACCATCTAAACCATATGTAATTGAAAATTGTCGTATTACACCGTTTTGTTCACTTGACGGTAATGACCATTCAAAAACAATTTCACTTGGTTGTACATCAATTGGATCAAATCGTTCTAATCGTCCCGGTATTGATTCTTTTGTTGTAAAACTAGCTGAAACTGGTGAACTATTACGTAATATTGATGATTCTGTACCAGATCTGACAACTATTGTAAATGTATAATTACGATGTGGTTTTAAATCGGTAATTGTTATGAAATTATGTATTGTTAAATTTTGTACATAATTTGAATCAGTTATTAAATATTGAACCTCGAAAGCATTATATTCTCCTTTTGGAATATCCCATTTTAATGTAATTTCGGTATCTGTAATTCGTGTTGAATTTATATGTGTTATTGGAACTGGATATAAACGATCTTGTCGTTGAATTGGTAAACTTGCAACACCACCTGATACTGTCCAAAATGTTATATTATATAATCGGCCTGGTATTAAACCAGTAAATGTTAATTTACGATCAGTTTCATTGGCTAGTTTCTCTTTATCTGGAATGTCAGGTTCATTTAATGAAAAACGATAAAAATCAAATTTAGAAATTGATGGTGGTGTCGGTGTATAACGTAATGTAATCGTATCACGTAAATCATTATCCGAATCATTTACAACAAATATTTCTGATTGAATTAATGGCATAATTCTAGTTGAAAGATGTGTAGAATCACTGGACAAATGATGGGAAATTGTATGTATATCAAATTTATATTGGGCACCTGGCATTAATTCACCAATTAAAACACGAACAATTAATTGATCTTCAGCTGAATTTGTCAATGAATCTGGAAAATTGAATAAAGATTTTTTTATTAAATAATTATAATCACAATTTGACAATTTATTTATCGCATTGGTTGATTAACTTACCAACATGTTCTTCAGAAACATTTTTTAAATGTATTTTAGTTGGACTTTCAGTTGGCCACCATTTCAATACATACGTTTCAACACGTCCTTCTGGTCTTGGCCATTCCAATATAATATTTGTTGATATATTTGTAACCAAAACGATAATATTTGATACAGGGTTTGGTCGCACAGTTTGATTTATTTGTAATGGATTTGGACTTTCAACGCCACTACTAACAGCATTTACTTGTATTGTATATTTTTCACCTGGTATCATATCAGTAACATCAGCTTCAGTTGATTTAACTGCTGTCAAACGGAACCATTTATTTTCACTTTCGGTACGATAACGAATTGAATATTCTGAATAATCACTACGTTCAGGTGGTTGCCAACGTACCAAAACTGAATTGCTAGTAACTTTTTCGATTGACATATTACGTGGTGGATTTGGATCTAAAAGAAAAAAATCGAATTCATCAGAATTATATTTAAATATTTCAAATTTTATTAAAAAAATATACTTACAAACTGCTTGAAAATATGGATGTGGATCACTTTGTAATCCATGACTAATAGCAAATACACGAACTTCATAAACAGCACCTGGATATAATTTTGTTATCACTAATCTCGAATCAGTCGTTGAGATTGGTGTAAATTGGCTACTTCCATTACGTGCATATAATACTTCATATTTTTCTTGCCTTGAATTAACATCACTTTTCCAACTAATATTTAAACCTTCTTTAATTGATTTCAAATCTTCAATTATTGGTGATGATGGTCGTGTAACAACATAAATTGTTGTTTCATTTGATTCCATTTTCTTGGATACAGCTTGAACTGTTAATGAATAATTACGTCCCGGTAATAAACTTTCTAAACTGTATTTTGTTCGATCTGTATAAACGGTACTAGCATCACCATTAAATGTTTCAACTTCATGATAACTAATTTTATATTCTTCTTGTGTACTATTTGGATCTGGTTCCCATTGTATATTCATAATATTAGATTTATCATCAAATGAATGTAAATAACGTACTGGTAATGGATTTACTGTAACATCACCAGTTGCTGGCCATGATGTCACTTTACCCGATACTGTTTTCACAATAACATTATATGTTTTACCAGGTTCAAGATTTTCTTTAAATTCTAACCATCCAATTGGATCATTTGTACGTGGTACAGTTTGTTGACGTCTTGATAATGATAATGACACTTGATATTTATCAAATTCACTAACACCTTTTGGTGCTTCCCACATCACTTTAAATGAATTCGATGTAATTGAATCTTTATCGAATGTTACATTTAGCGGACGAAGTGGTACTGTACGATATTGTGCTGTTGTTGGTAATGATATTTCATCTTCAGACATTGTTTGTACAGAAATATTATAGGCACGTCCTGGTATTAGTCCTTTAAATGCTGCTTGTGCTGGACCTGGTGGTTCTCCTTCTTTTTCAACATACAAAACACTTTCAAGAGCATCTGGTGGTTCAATGGAAACTTTGTAATGTGTATAAATACCAGCTGGATATGGTGGCTGCCACAATACTAACAGGGTTGTTTCATTACGGAACCAGACAATGAATTTTCCAGGTGTATTTGGTTCTGTTTTTTTTTGTTGATTGGGTAAAATGAAAATTAAAAATTTTAATTGTAGTATAATTAGGAAAATAATGTTAAAAATATATACAGGAAAATAAATAATGTATAAAAAAAGCATAAAAACAAGCAAAACAATTTTATGTTTTACGAATATTTCTTTATTATTTTTCTGGAGCCATTCTCAGCACATTCTGGGGTAAACAAAATTAAATTATAATATTTATTTTATTTTTAATTTCTATCCATGCATAAGTAAATAAAAAATTAGTTTAAGTAAATAAAAATTAAATTTGTTTTAGCTGTGAAGAACAGATTTCTTAAATATATAAGGGGTTTATCACTATTGCTGCCCATACACTTTCCAAATTTGTAAGTATGTACAACTTTCACCAAAAAGATTGGGTGAATTAACATCACTTCGTAACTGGGTGGCATTAATAGTTGTTTAGTGTGTGGAGTGGTTTGACAATCAGTAGCACTACAAAATTCGATAGTGTATGGGCAGCATAAATGAATTTTTGTTAAATTTAAATAATATTTTAATTTGTTAACATGCACTTATATAAATTTAATTGTATTTTTAAATCTAAGCAAAGTAATTTTACAATTAAAAATCATTTAATTATAAAATTAACGAATTAATGAATTAATGAAGTTGTTATGTATTAATTTCAATCATTTCACTAGTTCGTCGTAAAGCAGTTCATTTATATTTATATGTAGAGTCGTTAAAATTTCGGTAATATGTAATTGGAATGATTAATTGTACGTATTTAGTACTAACTTTACCATTTTCATTATTTTACATAAATGGCTCTTTGAAAATTCAGCAACACTGATTTCAGATATTCAATATAGATTGAACATTTCTCAAAATAAGTGAAAAAAATTTCTGGTGAGATACCCCTTAATAATTAGAGTAATTTTTCTAATTATAATATTTAATTATTTCAAACATTAATTAATTTCTATTACTATAATGTTTCCATTTGAGTTGGAATTGAAATATCGTTGAATGAAATATAATTAGTATTTTAATCGTCATCGTTTTTTTATAGTTTCCATGCTTTGAAACTGAATTAATTTGAATTGACAGTGTTTTTGACACTTCATGTTCAATAAACTTAAAATTATAAAAAAAACCATGCTGCTAAGAAATCAAACACTAAGCAAACCAATCGAAATTTTCTCATAAATTTACCTCTTAAAATTTTTATATCCAATAAATCCTTGTGACGAATCCTCTTCACTATACATTATTTAACACACACACATTTTAACAAAATTTATGTTAATATATTTTGTATAAAAAATATTCGCAATTAATATTCCCACAATAAATTATGTATGTTATTTTTTTTTTTTGTGTGTAAGAGAAAGCAGTTTTTTTTTATGTTTAGAGAGAGAAAGAAATATATTTTATGATTAATAATTAATTAAATTTACCAGTTTACCAAAAGTTAGTAATATATTAAAAAATAATTTTTAATTTCACCAAAAAAATATAAAAAACCAAATTTATTTGCCCAGCATATTTACTTACTTGTTGTAAAATTCCTTGATGTATAAGCCACCGATTCCTTATTATCATAAACTGTATACGCTTGTACTTGATATGTTGCACCCGGTGTTAATTCCCTAATATGATATTGTAGAGCATTATCTTCAATTGTATGAGTTCGATTTGTTTCAAAATTATCTGATAAACCTAATATTCGAATTTTAAATGATGTATAATTTCCTTGAAGTGGTGGTGACCATGTTATTGTTGCTGTTTTACCACTACGTACAACAACGGATAAATTTGATGGTGGATCCGGTGCTAAAAGAAAAAGGAATGTTTTTTTTTGTAATATATAAGAAAAGTTTATTTCTTTTTGAATATAAATACTAATATCAAATAATAATTTTTGCAAAAAAATTAATGGATATTTTGATAATGCAGTAAGTAGGTAATAAAATTCAGATTATCAGTACGATATTTATTATATACATATTATAATAATATTTATGTTGAGGGTGATCTTACTTGGGGATATATATTGAGTAAATTAGATAGGAGTCATTTTTCCGAAAAAAATTTCGTATTTTGAATATGAATTTATAGTTTTTATTTTTTGAATATGAACTAATGATTGATTTATAACTGCTTCTAGTAATCATTTCTAATACATATGTATGCAATATCAGAAGTAGACGTACTTAAACAGTTTTATTCTGCATTGCAAGCAATTGTGGTGAACATTTACTACGTCCCAGTGTAATTATTTGTTAAACACATTTGGAAAAACCAAAACAGAAGAAAAGTACAAGTTAGCTTACAGTATTTCGGAATTTAAATATTTTTAATATTAGATAGACTGAAAAACTTAGCTTTGTCAACATAAAAAATATTGAAGAAATTATCAAAAATGATATAGGCAACCCAAGGAAGCACAGCGGCCATGTGCATTTACAGTCCTTTTTACTCCTACAACAGTAATGACTTAAAGAAGCCTAGGATGTTTGAGGGGACCATTTTGACCAGTTCATTGGTCGGTTGTGAAGAAATGTTGTCCCAGAAGATGTTTTCTTTTCTTTACAGATGTATCCTAATGCCAGTGAATGTGTTCAGTAAATTATTTGTTATTTAGGCGGATATCTGCTTCATGCAGACCCCTTTTATTCATACAACAGGTAGTCTGTTTCAGTAGATCTATATTATAGTTTCGAAAAAACTGTTTCATAATTTTGTAATTTCGATAAAACATGTAATACCATAAACTTCAATAAATATTGTTTTGTGTTTCCTATCCCCAATTATTATAATTTCTTTTGAGTTGTTGAGAAAAATTTTGCCATCTTGCCATATATAAAATCATAGATTGATTTATTAATGGATACTTTATAAGTTTTTTTTTGTTGTTATGAAATGGAAATAAAAACTTATAACGAAAATTTATCAATACATTTTCAATCGTTATAATAAGGGGAGTTAAGTCAAAAGGATTTTTATTATGTATTATTATTATTATGATTTTTTTATTTGTTTTACTCCCCTCTGTCCAACAAATCGATTTTCCTTAGTATTTTCTTTAGTTTCCACAAATGAAGAATTTTTATTTATGATACAGAATTGTTTGAAACAAAGATTAGCTAAAAACCGTTTTTAATTTCAGGTGATTAGGAAATAATTTTTAGGATTCCAAAGCACAAAATGTGATTAAGATTTGAAATCAGATACAAAATCATTAATATATTAACATAAAAAACTTATTTCAGAAATGGTAAATTAGGGGGAAAAGATTTTATTAAGATTTTAGGTTTGATTTTAATCTTGAGTTAATAGTATTAGCTTGGGAAATAGATAAATTGCTTTCAACACCAAAATAAATAAATGGACTTGTATTAAGAAGATTGATGAGCTTTTGTTGGCAGTGTAATTATAATTAATTATCCGTCGGAGAATTTATTTTAGTAACGACACCACAGAAATAGAAACTAAGAAAACAATTTTTTTTTTCAAAATTCATAAATTTATCGTATAATTCTTTTAGTTAAATTGAAATTTTAAGTTTTTGGTTAGATTATTTATATTGTAATTAAATATTTTTCAAGAACTAGTAAAAAAAATAATCTTAAAATTATAAATTATTCATTTATATATCAGAATATAAAATTAAATATATTTTGAACCTAACGTTAATCATTCTATCACTCTCGCAATGTAAAACACAGCACCCGGCATCCTCAGTTGGTCAATCTGAAACCCTGGAACACCTCCTATGTCACTGCCTGGTACTCGCTAGACGAAAAGGTGTCAATTTAGGAGAACCGTACCGAGATCTCAAATTGCAGTACTAGAAAACTCCTAAAGTTAGATTTAAAAACGAAATCATTTGACTTAATATAAAGCACCTCAATACATAGTCAAAGTTTGTTATCTATAAAAGTGGTACCACTAAAGACCCAATGTGGGCTATATGAGAATCTGACGCCACTATAACCTAACCTTCAAACCATATTAGAAAAGAAAGCTAAATGTTGACAAATAATTTCTTGGAATTAATGTTTTTAGCTTTTCTAGAATAATTTACAGAAATTCGCTTACTATAGAGACCATTGACATTTAACGAAAACTTTAGAAAATGCAAATATTCCTTATAATGTCGTCACAGTTCAGTCTTTCAAACACGACGTTTAGATCAAATTTTCCAAAAATTATTTATTTGTAATTTTGCTTTCAATGAAATTGAATTACAAATAAAAAAATTAAGAAATCATCGAATCGGAAAATTATTAATAAAACATTTTTTAACCTTTGAAATAGAAATTTTTAATGTGTATCGAATTTGTTTCTGTTACAATTACACCCAAAAATTATTAAAAGACACTTAAAATAATTTATTAAATTATACTCAAATTAAAATTTATGAAATATTTTTTTTTATTATTATTAAATTCCATCAGAGCTGAACAATAAATTAAATACCGAAAAAAATAATAAATTTGCAAATAAAAAATTTCACAATCACACTTTCTTCAAAATATAATAAAAAACCAAAAGAAAAATTTATAAATAAATTTGAAATGCAAATTGACAAATCGTGACAATTTACCAATTTAAATGGACGATAAAAATTTTTAAAATAAAAGTTTTATTTCAGATTTTGTATATTTAATTAAATTTTGAGATTTGAGTTTTGTTGGAAAAGGGGAAACGGATATTGTACACAGTCTTAGGCTAATGAACTTCCTTTTTTGAAAAAAAATATTGATAAATTAATAAAGAAATTTTCATGATTAAAATTTAATTTTTTTTTGTAAAAATTATTTCAACACATTTTTGAAATATTACTGAAATAATTTCAGTGAATTTAGATTTCCAAAATTATTTATTTAGAAACTGTAGACTTTGAAATTTTTTAAAAATTCTGTCAACTAATTTAAAATTGTTTTACATTTTTTTTTTGACAGATTAAGGACATACTTTTTTTTGAGGTTATCAACGAAAAATATCATAAAAGTGTCAAATTACGAAATGAAGAAATAACATTTTTGAATTATCCTTAAGAGAATTTTTTGTATTATGTTGTTAGGAAAATGTTTTATTAACATTGTTGTATACTTAATTAAATATTATTACAGAAATTCCCTCAAGAATATAAGAAAATCTAAAATTGTCTTCAAATTATAACCTCAAAAAATCTTTTTGTTAAGAAATTTTAAATAAACGAAGTTTCGAAATATTTAAACCATTTTACAATCCAGATTTTAAAAATTTTGTAACCATCATGCCAGAAATTTAAAGTTTGTTTGAAAATACTTTTAACTCTGTCCTTTTCTAAGGAAATATAAAAGTTGTCCTTTGAGAACAAAGAATATTTATATGTATTAATCTGTCAGTCTATTTGTCTAGGTTACATTGGCAACATTCACAAATTTGACCACAAAAAATCGTATAAAAATTATACATTAAAAAGCTTGAAGAATTTTTAATGAAATGTCGCTAATTTAAAATGTGTCTGCTATATCACCTACATCTATAAAATGAAAGAATATAGATCGGAAAGGATATTATATGAAACTCCAACTATTAAAATTTCGAAATAAAATTTTCACTAGATACAAGATATAATTATTTTAGAGTAATTTGTATTCAATTAAATATAAAAAACACATTACATCATAAAAATAATTGTAATATTACTTAAATAATTTATAAGATTAAAATTCCATTATTATCCTTTATCATAAACCATAATATATAATAAAAATGCACAAGGATTTTCATTTATCATGTGGACATAATCTTGAATAAATTGAACATAATCTACTCCTTTGTAGTTTTATAATTTGTACAATTTTTTATCAGCTAACTTTTTCAAAGAGTCCTTACACAATATCTTTTGGTATATACTACTACACAGGATTATTTCATTTATGAGAAAGGACACATTCTTCCATGTACAAATACAAATTTTTTTTTTCATCTTTTTGCTATAATATTTGAATAACAAAACAAAAGGAGACGCGCTAAAATGACATTAAAGATTAAGATAAGACGCGACAATAGACTGTCATTGTTAAAGGACATCATGTTTTCTTTTAAATGCGTTTATTATTCAGTCATTCGGCAATGAAAAATAAAGAAATTCAGAAGATTTGCTTTTTTTTAAAAAAAATTAATAAACTTAATGGTCGTTTTCATTTTTATCATATCCTTAAATGTCATATCATTGTGACAAGGACGACTTCTTGTGTAAAAGAATATAATTTAAAATATTAAAAATAATTAGAAAAATATTGTCGTATGACCGCAAGACTTTAAAAGGATAAACTGAGTAATTTTATAAGTATAAATGAGAATTTTATGTAGCTACGAGGAGTGTCAGATTATAAAGAAAATTATTAATTATGAATTACTTTCATTGGAATAATTTCGTAATAATGATAATTAGCTGAGAATTTTCTATGCCTAAAAAAATGATGAACATTTTGTTTACATAAGTTTTGTAATGATATTTTTTTTTAATGTTTTCGTAATTAATATTATTACACTGTAAAAAATTAATTGTTATATTGTTATACTAAACTTCGTAATAATCTACTCAAGCTATCCCGAAGGAGCATAGCCATAGATCATTATCTATGTAAACGAGATACTTGGACAATTGGTGAATGCGATTCAACCAATCATGCTGCTGTTACGGAGAATAGAATGAAAAAAAAACATAGAACACTTCAGTCCAGGGTCAGTAACGGATACACTCGCCATGTACGAATACAACAACTTTAGCGATCTAGCTATGCGACCTACATATATGATACGATTTCTGAACGACACGAAGTGATTCTAAAGTAAAAATCTTAGCCAAACCACGTAAGTCGTGGAAAAACAGTGCTAAAATGAGCTAATTATAGTTGCCTAGTATTGCATTTAAGTAATAATAGCAAAATTTCTGCTACTGTCAACTTTAATTGGAAGTATGATTTGGATTACAATAATGGAAACAATGTATTTAATATTACACAATAGATTTAGAGTTATCCTAATATGGAAACTTAGTTTATCTATTTTGTTTAACCAACTTTCTTCATAGTTGAAAACATTTTCTTACTTTACTATACAATCGAAAAGGCGGATTCATTTCATTTCATTTATAGATGTAGGCATGTACAGATACCTCGAGCATTCTAATATGCAAGTTTACTGTCCAATTGAACCCCCAAAACTATCAATCTACTTAGTAGCGTACATGTCAACTACGCATGGGAACAATATCATCAGCGCCAACTCGCGATTTTCTGAGAAGAAAACGAAATTTATTATTCTGTCAATGAATTCACATGATTCACATGGATGGCTTATGCCGCTGTGGTGATGAAACTATAGAAGCCACATTTTAAATTTTATGGTTTGTGACTGAAATGCGATGCGATTTACTGCACGGTGATATGGCTCTTTCAACACTAGCTTTGTGGAGAATTGTTCTCTTAAAAATGTTAAGTATAATTATTGTTAATAGGATTTAAACCTTTGAACTTTACATAGACACTACAATGCACAATGGATATCGAGTTCTTTTGTGATATATTTTAGATTTTTTTTTACAGTGTATTATATTGTCCATGAATAACATAAACTTTTATAATTTGTTTTCCTTTAGTTTGTTTGCTGTCTAAGAAATTAGGTAAATTAATTGACAATGATGAACTGCGTATTTAGGTAAAATAAAAAAGTTTTTCCCAAAAGATTTATGAAAATTTACTAAATTAGATTTAGCTTTTACCTAAATCAAAAACTTTTAATTATTTTGAACATTTTTTCTTAGTTTTGAAGTTTTTCTATTACATTTAGGAAATAAATTTATTTTTTATTATTAATTATAAAAAATATTTTTTACTATATAAAAATTAAACAATTTTAAAGTTACCCCATAAGTTAAAAAAGAAATAATTTATTCTTTCAACTGACAAATTATAATTCTTTAAATTTCCGAACGAGTTAACAATTTTCTTTTTAGAATTATTTTCAAAAATATATCAATTTCTAATGGAACTCTTAAATTTTTGGCATCAGAAACCAAGTAAAATTGTTATATTGTTTGGGAAAGTTTTTGTGAAATTGATTTCATTTTTTGCAAATCAAAATCTTTCAAGGAAACTGTTGCTGATGGTTTTAAATTGTCTGGCTATAATGTGTACTTGATATATTCTAGATGGAATTTTAAAATTCAGAATAAACAAAATTTTCAGAATAGAAATCTGATTAAAAAAAACTGAGAAATCTGAAAAAAAAAAATTTCTCTGTGATGGAAACGGATTGATAAATCTTGTATTCAAAATTTGAAATATTTAATATGAAATTTAAATTTTCAATTTTATGTGCACTCAAAATTTATTTTTATGTGTCTGACATCATTCAAATGTTCGTCAAAATTTAAAAAATATTCATTAAAAATTTGTTTTTATTTCGAAATTGCGCATTTATACTTGCTAAAATTAGCAAATCAATTTAGAAAGATTAACAAAAATCTAACATTCATTATTGAATTTGATTTTATGTTGTATTAAAATTTGGTAGTCGATAATTAATTTTGCAAATTAATAGAACGTGTAAAAACAAAATTGTTTTTTTCTTAATTTTATACTTTAAACCTTTGCGACCGTACATTCTCCGTGATTAAAATAGAACTGATGTCCATTCATAATAACCTAAGCTACGAAATCATTATTGGTCTTCATTCACTATCTTATGTATGTAAAATCAATAGAAGTACTTGATTTGTCAGATAGTATGATAGTAAACTCGATTGGGTATAGGTAGATATCGGTGACCCAAATCGCTGCGGTCACTGTGGTGCTATTGTTATATACCCGTAAAGTTTTCCCAAGACCAGTATTTTCAGTGAAGTGTAGTAAGTTTTTAAGTGTTTGGACGACAGTTCTATTGGATCCATAAATCCGTATCTGAGGTAACGAAGTTTGGATCGAGCCAGTGCTTCACATTCGCACAAAAATATGTTCAGCTAATTATTACTGTTCATTTAATCAACAGTAATATTTAATTTTTCTTACTAAATAAAGTTTTCTTACCTGTTGTAACCTGGGATGTCCATGTTAACCAATCATGATGAGTTGCATTTGTATAATATAACCAAAAATTATACGTTGTACCTGGAAGACCATGTGAAAATTGTATTTCATCACCAACATCTCGTGATGGTATTGTAGCATTTGGTTTTGGAAAACCAGCTGGCGGACTATAATCTAATCTATAATATGAATCATCTTGTCCTAAATTACCAGGTATTTCAATTACTAAATCGGCACCATTAATTGTCTGTAATGAAAAAAAAAAAAAAAAAATAATTAAAAAATATAATTCGATAAGAATTCGATTAATTGAAAATATCAATTTATTGGAAATTTATAATTTACTAAAAATGTTAATGTGAAATTATTTAAATATAATTGAAAATTGAATTTATAGTGAAATCGTCATCGTCAGCAAACAAATATTAAGTTTACAAATTTAAAAATTTAACAATTAAAATAAAATTCATGACTTCCGTATCGGAAACTGAAATTAAATTTTCCACTTCGTTTTTTGATATAGTATAATTTTTAATTAAACAAAAATTAAAATGCATAAAATTATATATCATAAAAATCGTAATCATCATAAATTGAATAAATATTTAAATATTTTTAATAAATAAATTAGAATTTTACACAAATTATTTGTGCAATTATAATAAAAAATGGAGACATTAAAATAGAATTTTATTATAATTTATTGCATTTCATTTTTTAAAAACCATAAAATTATAAAAGTTTGATTAATAATTATTTGACGAGCCATGACAAAAACTGTTTGAAAAATGTTAAATTATTTTTAAATATAAAATTTAGAAAAATGAAAATTTTGTTAATGACATGGATTAGTAAAAATATAATAAACTTAAATTCGATAGTAAAAATTACATTTGTCAGTAACGTAAATATTTGTGAGTTTCTCTAGGTTACATTTAATTCATTCTAGTAAAATAAATTTCCACGAATATGTAAGTTATATGCAGATCGTGTCAAAATCTTCGAATTCCGTACAGGTTTAAAATTCGGATATGTACAAAATGCTAACATAAGATAAAAGTTGCAATATGTCAAATTTAAAGTTAAAGAAATTCAAATTCTATTGATATCGGCCTCGTAATGATTCATCATTAAATATTTGTAATAAATAAGCATTGCAAATATGTGATTTTAACCAAACACTTTTACAATTAAACAAAAAAAAATTATTATTTACAATCATCTATGAATTTAAATTGTGTATTTATTTAAAATTGGCATATTTTAACTGCTCCATATTTTTTTATTGGAATTTTAAAAATACATATTAATAAAAAATTTAATTTTTAGTTAATTATAATAATATATTTTTCAGGAAAATATAATGAAGTCTTATTTTGCTGCTTCAAGAAACTACAAAAGGAAAAGAGTGCCCACTCTCAAGAATTACATTGGAAGGACTCTTACCTGTCATACCTCTGTGACATTCGAAGTTATTCATACCTGGGCCATAAAAAAGCAATTATCAGAACTACTTCGAATAAAAATGAAAACAAAAACTAAAATACTGGTAAGCTTCATTACAGGTCACTGCAAGTACCTACACACAAGTTGACTACAAGCGGACCATGTATGAATATTATGTGAACATGGTGACGAAACGGCGGACGTGAGGCTTTGATATCTAAATGGCTTCGATGCCACGAAAGCTACATTATCGTCCGTATCAGCATTACATTATCCCTTTATTAGCAATATGGGTTTAATAAATATATAATTAGAAGACATGTCACAATAAGCCATATTGTTGCAGTGATTGGGGCTTCTGTGGCCCTACCTTACTCTAAACTTAACCTAATTTACTAATAAATTATGTTGTTCAATTGCAATTCAACTGGCAAGATTAATTATGAAACTTTAAATTGTAATTTTTGCTCTTAGAAAAGTTAAATAAAAGAATATTTTTATTTATTTTAAATGATTAAATTCTAAGATAATAAAACATTAAATTTTATTAATTACTATATAAAATTTCATAAAATTATTAAATTAAATTTCATTGTTTTCATAAATTTGAAATTTATGTTTATAATTTAATTAAAAAATAATTTTATGTTGTTTCAACCAAAAATATGGTAAAATAAAGATAAAAATATTAAAATTATGATATTTTCAATGTATAAGGGGGAAGGATTTATTCTCTGCCAACAGTAATCCATAGAAAAAAAAAACGTACCAAAAATTTGAAACAATGAAAAAGGATATAATATTTTCAACAAAATGAAAAAGGATACAATAAATTTTCTTTTATAAACAACACAATTATTTTAATATTAAAATATGCAATTTTCTGTATGAAAAGAGGATTCGTTTTTTGTCTTTCTATATCAAAAATGAATTAATTTTTCTTGAAATAAATAACAAAAATTAACATTAATTTTGGGTAATTTTAAATTATTGACACGTAGACAAAATTGAAGCAATATTTTCATACTTTAAAAATTAAATTCCAGAATATTCTGTAAAGTGTATGACTACTTGGCGAATTCAAACAAAGCCATTCTCATTTGGATGCCAGAAGATTCTTGTATTGAAGGAAATTAGGTTAGTAGCAAGAAGAGTATCAAATATTCACCATATTAATGTCATTTTGCCTCGGCAAAAATATTGGAATTCTGCTTAAAGTAACAGCTTACCAAACAAAACTGGTACTATTCTTTTACGGATGTGCGACTGTAAAGCACTGGATCGTCAAACCCACTAAAAAAACGTACTGTACTTTTTTTTAAGAAATGGTTTTGAGAGTCGGTTCTAAGTTTTAGTGTATATTTTAATAGTTCCACATAGCTTGCATTGATTTGGGACACCGGCACCTAAATAAGCTTAATAAAATAAGTCTAAAGTGTAGGACTAATACCTTTTTGTGATTAACTGAAAATGTAGTTCTGTTTGCACTTTGCAGTCATTCGTATGCATAAAAGAATATTTATTATCCAGAATGTCTTAAACTAACATACTTCAAATTTCAGCTTCTGCATCTATACTAAATGTTCTTTGTCAACCGTTTAAATACAAATTTAAATTATTAAGGATTAATTGTGCAACAACAATCGAACTATAATCATTTATATTTTTATGATTTATAATTTTTCAAATAGAATATTTAATTTTCAAAATATTATCCATAACTTTTACTTCAAGAAGTTTACATTAAATTTTCCCATAATTCATTCTCGAACACAACCATCATGAACCACCACCCAAACCCCCAATTGTCCCATTATAATACATTTTAACTTTCCTTAATAGAAATTTTTCAATTCAAGAAAATTTCTATTTAATAATGTTTATTCAAAGGAAAATTACTCATACCACAAAATTTTTAACATTTTCCTTTTCTGCAACCCTTTTTCATTGTTTACATAAGAAGAAGCATTAAAATTCTATGAAACGTTCAGTGCTTCTTTCCATTTCACCTCACTTTTGTCATCACCCAAAACCAAACATTATATTTTGTAAATATTTTTATTATTGTGGTACGTAACAAGGAACACTAGAGGAACACTAAAAACTGAAAAAAGAAAATGATGGCGCGGTAAAGTTTTTATGTTTATTTTCATAAATATATGTTTTTTATTGTTGAACTGTAATGTCGTGAAACATGAATTGTGGTTTAAGTTTTTTTTGTTTTTTTGACAACCATATTAAATTTACTATTTTTATTTGAAAGGATTGGTAAGAAAAAGAAAATTCCAGTCAATCAGTCCAGGTATATATATAAAATAAAATATTATATAAAAATAACCTCAAAATGTCGGTTAAAAGTTAAATGTAATTTTCATGTTTATCGGTTTTTCTATTTTTTTTTTTAAAAGAAAACTAAGAAAATCATGATTTTTATAAAATAAGGAATTTTTTAAGGAGACATAAGGATAAATATAAATGGAATAGCGTATATTATGTGAAATGAACTTTGAAGTTTGTTGATTGATTGTAAATATACATTAATTTACTGGCGTAGTTTATAGCGCTATATATTTAAAATTATTGATTTTATAAATTATTTAGGTATAATTATCTACACACATTTGAAGTGTAATAAATTGGAGTAAAGGAACACTAAAAGTGAGAAATTAAGAAACACTTCCTTTGACAGTGGTGGACTGAATTTGATAAATATACAGTAATTATAAATATTAATTACATTCGAATAAGTGATTCAGTTGTACAGACATAGATTTTTTAGCCAAGAAGTTAAATTTGAATCGTACAGTCCCTATAATTTGAACACCCCAGTATTTAATTGATATTGATGGCCCAGAAACTGGAAAATTAGTATAAATAAATATAAAACATTTTTTTAAATTAAAATTTATTTCCCTATCTGCCGATTTACTTTATTTAAATCTCAACTAACTAGGATATTAACAGAAAAATTATCCTTATTCTTGGTATTTTGTCAATCTTCTTTCTCTGTGACCTAAATTTTTCTTGGACATTTGTTGAATATTATATACATAAACAGGAAATAGCCTACTATATATGAATCCTGATTATAATCAAACCTTAATAACTTTTAACCATTTACTATAATATTTATTTATATACCACAAATTAAACATTAACAAAAATGTTTTTAGTATAGTAGTACAAAGTTTTGTGTAAATATATACAAATTGTTTACATTATGTCCAAAACATAAAAAACATAAAGTTTTTTTTTTCTTATATTTTCTTTTATCCTCTGGACGTACACAAAAACTAGAACATGACTTCTTATATCAAAAAAGTTGGAGGCAACAAGAGAAAAATTAGGTTATTTATTTAAGAAATGAAAATAAAAACCAACAATTTTTTTCCCTTATATTTTTTATTTATTTACCTCAACATGTGCAGAAGTTTCATCATTTATATTATATATTTTTATCATATTAAATGAAAGCCAAGTAGTATAAGGATAATTTTTCAACATCCTTAAGCATACTGAGAAGAATCATTTTTTTGTACTAGCTGGTTTGGTTTGTTTATCCGGACGGGTCACCAAATAAATTAAATTTTAATCCCATTTTTATGAATTTCAGGATAAATTTTGATGTATATTTTATTTGTATGTAGTGAAACTCTATACGTATAACCAAAATGAATAGGATATTGTTTGCACAGGATAATAAATTTTTTGATCAATGATAGTGTGGTAATAAATGCATAATATTTGTCAGCTCAAAAATCATTTAATATGAAAAAAAAAATAGTCTTATAAAATATCGAAATTTATTAATACTAAAGTGAAATTTAATGTGGAAAAATATATTGGAAAATGTAGGAAGAGAAGAAGTTTATTTTGTGCATCCACACGATTAAATTTTCTATATACAAAAATGGATGAAATTAAATTGGATAATAAATTTATGTAGTTGATTATGATATTTATGATTTATGTATTTATTATAAATATTGTTATTGATAGTCAATTATTTTTTTGTTTTTATATATTTTATTGTTTGGCTGATACTTTTAAAGGTATGGTAAAAAAGGCTGTTTCAACTACAATAAAAAATTGATATTGCATGTTCAGAAAATTAATGTTCATAATATTAAAGAATATATGGAAATATAATTATTAATGTTTAAACATAAAATAAAAATTAAATTTAGAAATATGAAAATCCAATTTGAAATTTACAACAATTATTTTCAATTATGAATTTGGTAATTTTTTTGGCTACATTACAAAGGAAAACTTTATAATTTATAATTTGTTTATATAATATGAAAATATTATATGAAAACTTACGATACGATTTAGTCAAATTATGTAATTTGTAATGAACTAATTTATGTTTGTTCATATGTAAAAGGTTATTATATTTATTGTTAAAGTTATAATTTAGTAATTTGATTAGAAAATTTTATATAGTTCCGATATTTATTCAAGCATAAACTTTAATTTCAGAATATTAATAGGGTAATAATTATATACAAGCCACTATTATTATTTCTAGTAATTAAAATTAACAGATTTAATTATTTCATTGTAGCTTATTTAGAATTTATGTATGGTTATGTCATTCCATCTCTATCTATCAACAGTATTGGGAAGATAAATAGAATTAGCATTAATTATTTGCTGCAAAATATACTTTTATATAAGTCAGTGCTTTTCAAATTTGCTCGGTTTTTGGAATCCATCAAACTGACAATAATATTCGAGAATTTCTATATTTGGGTGGAGATTTACCCAAACTTAAATGAAGTTCATTTAAGTTTAATATATTAAATATACGTAATACGTGCATAGTTTTTGTTATAAATTATATAAAAATTTCCTGTAATTTCCAAATTGCGTGACATTATTCTGCAATTAATCTCAATATTTCCACAAAATTATTTTTATGAAAATCTAGAGATAGAGAACTCTAACACATATAAGTAGTAACAAACGGAATCAGAAATGTCTAATTTCAATATACTTTGTTACTGTTATGCAACCTCGTGTGGTATTAAGTTCAAATTGTAATGCCAAAAATTGAAATTCTTACTCTCAAAAAATCTTGTTTTCAATGTGAAGGCATAATATTCAACAATAATGCAATTTGGAAGATTTATATTTTATAAATATATATTGGTTTTTATAAATTTTCTTCCGAAACCATAACAATTTATAGGTTGACAAACCCTGCCACCGATTTAACAAATTTCTAGAATTCGATTTCGATAATATATTTCTAATGTTTCTGCATAGCAAATTCTTTAAACTGTGAATTGTTTAGTAGTGTAGTGTCTTTTTATCGGTCCGTGATATAAAAAAATGTTGCGAAGCACTTGGAATTTTGTTCAGGTAAATAATAATTGTAAACAAACTAAATAAAATCAATTTTTGCCCTTGTTTGTTTATACAAATAAACAATAAAATTCTTTATAATTTTTCAAAAAATTGCAATAAAATAAATTTGTATTTTTTATTTACATATTTTTCGATAAGTTAAATTTAAAATATTCCTAACATTTTGTGTTTACGTAGTTGCCAAATCTAGTCTAATATTTTTTTTATTTTACATATCAATATTATATATTATTGTGTATATTAGTTTCTAGGGGCTAATTCATATTTATTTTTATTAGGTTACAGAAAACACATTACGACTCTTCGGTGTTAATAACTAGAGGCCTCAATGGTATTAAAAACATAAAGCTGATAATTTTGTAAAATTGAATTTTTATTTTAAATATTTGAATAATAATCAAATATTACGTTTTGATGGGTTATCACTTTTGCGCTCTATTTCCACCAATTTACAGAAAGAAAATGTTTAATTAAAAATTAACAAATTTTATAAAATTTGCTTAAAAAAAATAAACTTTGTTTGAATCCAGGGCCGACTAAAATGTAAAGGCGAGTAAGGCTCGTGTCTGAGGCATCGATGAAACTGAGAATATTATTTTCTATTGCGATTACAGTAGCAACGTGTAAACGGAACTTTAGTAAGCTAAATTTAATAGAAACGTATATCCGTTCTACAATGGCAGAAGATCGCCTGAATGGCCTCCCAATCATTTTTATAATTTCGAAAAGTTTTTTCTGGATTTTTATTTTATAATTAATAATATTTAAAATAAAATATAAAATTTACTAACTAAAAACATATTTTTATTAGGTTTTTTTGGATCACCATTGAAAAATTTCTTTACGGCGCCATATAGTCTTAAACCGGCCCTGTTTGGATCATAATAATTTTGCGTAAGTTATTTATATAAAACTACGTAATAATTGATCAATAAATTGAATACCAAAGTTGATTGAATAAAAAAAGTTTTGATAATTTCCGCATTTAACATAAACCATGTAACAATAGAGAGAAGGTTTTTAATTGAAAAATGTAAATTTTGTACGGGGGATAAAGGTGACGACTAATCAACCGATACAATGTTGTTGCAGAATAGTAAAATGATTTGTATATCAGACCGGTGAGATGATGATCATTGCTCTGCTATGCTAAACATTTACTATGTTGCAACAACATTGTATCAGTTGATTCCAAAGTTAATTGAATACATTCAGAGAATATAATGAAAAATATTATCAATTTACATTTTGCACAAAGGAAAATATTGAAAATGCAGAGAATAGGAAAAATTAGTTTTAATAAATGGATCAGTTATGGTTCGATTATTAATTTCTTTTATTATTTAACAGAGAAATATAGTTAATGATAAATTTTTACAGTGGTTATATGTTGAATTGCTCGATATTATTTAAAACAATTCTTTCGATTATCTTCCTTCTTTCAATTAAAGACTGGCTGTTATATAAGTATTGAAATTACTATTTAATGGCTAACGTAAATATTTATACCATATTTACTTTCGGACGTTGTTAAATTGATAATTATTGTTTAAATATAATTAATTAGGCTAATGAGAATTATATTAAGCTGAGTAAACTTAGAATATTGTAAGGTATTATATCATAAAACGTATTGTTTTAATGAATCTTAAGAATTATCTTTCATTTTAGTTCTCAAATGTGTTAAGGATCACCATTAATGCACTGTTCGGTCGAAATTTCAAAATGGCTACAATAAATATGAGCAACTACAACCTAGAATTTGGTAATTAATTTATTTACAGCAGTTAATTGATTCCTCTGATCAATATTAGATCATTTAATTACAAATTATTAAACCTTAGCATATAAAATTTGTAATATAATTAAAATCTAATATGATTCAAAGAATTGGGAACCTCAAAAAACTTACATTTCAGTATTACGGATAGTTTTTATTTACCATATCTTTCTCTTCATCAACTAGCTAATATTTCTGGTATATATAAAGAATATTGAACTTCATATTTATTACAAAATAAATGAAAATATGCAAAACTTTATTGCTTTCGTATTATATAATTCGTAAATATTTAATTAAATATTTATCTTACGTTATTTAATTCAGAAATTGTAAAAAAAAATTACTATGCATCCTTCCCCTCTCATCAAACCGCAGCAAAACTTGTTAATAAACAAATAAATTCATTGAATTTTTAATGCTGGTATATTCACCACACAAATAATTTTGTCAGAAAAATTTAAAAAAAATGTGTAGGACTTATAAGAGAGGTTCGACTTCCCAAAATATAGGGGAGTAAATAATCACACTATCTATAATATTTTCTAAGCTAAAAGACTGTATTCATCCATAAAATGCTTAAAAGGCGGAAAATTATTCAATTAAAAACACCAAAACTATTAAAATTTTAAGTAAAGAAGAAACAAAACTAAAATCGGCATAATAGAAACGAAGAAATGATTTTGCATTGGAATGACATCACGATAAAGTAAGTTAAAAGAATTGATGATGCTGATGACGATAATGATCAACTCCATAAAAATGATGATGATATCAAAAATTTAAAATTTCAGTATTCATGGTCGTCGTTTTCGGATGATAATGTTTTTATGTTTGTTTTGAAACCAAACAGAAATTTGTTTTTTGGATGTGATGATTTTAATTTAATTTGTACAATTGTGATCGGTAGATTTATAGAAATAATGTTGACACATAGCATTCAGAAATATTATTTTAGCTCCACACAAAAAAGAGAATTTGAAAATATTTATGCGACATTCATAGATGATGACTGACAAATGGGCGATTAATTTAAATGTTTAAATTTCATTTTAAGATTTATTTGTTTTTTGAACTCTTCAAATATAGAATTTATTGAGAAATATATGAAGTTTTAGTTTTTTTTTTTTTGGTTTTTGAATTAAATTGGCCTTTAAATTAGAAAATCTTGTTTTAACTTTGCTGGTAAAAATTGAATTACGTTGAATTTTCAACGTTAGCAAATTCAGAAAGGGATTGTCACCATCTACAATCCAGGTAAATTGAGTTTAAAAGTTGTACAGAATATTTATCTTAAGCAAAAATTTCGAAAAATTACTTTTAAAATACATCCTTAATCACTTGATTAAATAATAACAAATCTTTTACTATTTATTGCCAATCGACACTTTAAAATTTATAATCAATACGTTAAAGATTTTACAATCAATATCATTTTTATAATTTCAACAGTACGTTTCTAAAGACTTTGTCATTAAAGTGCAAAAATGGCAAAATATAATTAGAAGTGTATCTATCAAAAAATAATAAAACTCTTCCTTCAACCATTAAAATAACCTGGAAAGAATAAAATTCTAGCTTAGAACATAAAAATCTATTATTATATTAAATATACCATCATACAAAAAATTTAAATTTTGACCTAGATTAATTCCACAATATTTGAAACATAAAAAAATTTATGTTACGATTTGTTTTTTTGGTCACATATTTTTCTTTTCTAGTGTTATTTTAATTTATACATAAAATGTTTATGTTTTATGTACCAGAAGCAAAACAGAGAGAACATAAAACAATATGATTTTAAATTTCTAGAGAATTCTGTGTTCGCGCAACTATAACGTCCAAAATTTAATATTATATTATATTTCTTTGGATCAGTAATTTGAACAATTTAAATAATCAGCATAAAAAAAAACGAATTAATTTATGCTTTAATAACATACGAAAAAAATAAAAACACTTTCATTGCGTTGCGTTGTTCTACATTACAAAAATCATTGAAGCATTTAGGGCGAATTTTTAATACGCGTGCGGTTTTTGTAATACTTTAGAATATTATTTCTTTTTTACTCGGTAATTGTAATTGTAAGATTCTTTAGTAAAGTTTTGTTACAATTCTTAAATTTACCGAACGAATAATTTAGAAGTAATTTCAAAATTGACCGAAGTATTGAAGATAATTGATTAAAGCCACAATGGAAAGATGAATTATGACAATTGTTTATTTCGTCAATTAGCCGTTCTGATTAATTGAAGTGGCGTATAGCAATAAAAATTTGTTATATCAAGAGAAGATCAATACACATTAGGATTAACTGCATATATATGACTGTACATTCTTATTGACTGTACAGTTTTAACTGGATTGGCTTATCTTATAGCATTTACTAAATGATATGGAACACAAAAAACGTCATACAAACAAATGTAAACGTGTATACTATACGATATATGAAATTAGGTTTGCTGGGCACCATTCATCAGCGAAATATACCTACAAAACGCACACCCAGTTCACCTCAAATCTGCAAACTTAAATTTATTTACAAATTTAGAATAATTAGTTAAAATAAAAAATCAGAAATTCTCCAGAAATAATTACAAAAATCTCGAATTCTCCAAACAGGTCGACATTAAAATTATCGATATACTTATCAAGAGTTGTCACAAATCCTAGGAAATTGCAATAATTTATTTAAGAATATACCAAAAAAATAAGTCAAAATGTAAGAGTATATTTGAAACTGAACGAGTAGTCAATCCGTAAGTAAATTAAGTTAATAATATTAAATTACACAAAGACCTGGGCAACTGTTCTAAGGTCTGCAATAATGATATAATCATCACGTTTAACGATATAACAAAAATTATGCAATCTACAATAATGATTGATGATGGCGGATCTGTAAAATATACGTACAGCCTCAGTATTGTAATTACTATAAAAACCAGTATTAAAATATATTTGAAATTATATAATTTACATAATTAACTCTAATTATTTAATTTTAGAGGATATGATGATTACTTAAACATTTTAACAAATCTTTTTCGCTTTTACATAATTTTTCATTTCCACTTTAATGCTTTGCAGACCTTCCACCAAACAATTTTAATATTTAAAAGTCGATAAGCTTTTTGATAATAATCTCTATTTCAACAGTAACTTAAAACATACAAAATATAATATCGTATTTCAAGCAGAAAAAATACAAAAATTTGAAAAACCTTAAATTAATGGTCTTTAAAATTAAAAAAACAAAATGTTAAACATAAAGAAATAAAAATTTTAAATTTTTTTTTCTATTTACAAATCGATTTGCATAAATTCAACAAGTTTTATAGTAAACTTTTATGCTTTTTATACCCTAAAAATGCAATTAGCCACCACAACACATAACAAACTGATATTACACCACCTCACCAGTGTGAACCACCTCACTATATTTTAAGTTACCACATTTATATTCCGTTGCTAATTGTTTTTATACAGAAATTATGTACAAAAATAACAGAAATAACAAGAAAACTTGTTGATAAAAATGTAAATTAAAAATAAAAAATATATATAATAAAAATTAAATTAAATTTACAAATTTTTTCATTTTCGAAACATCCAGGTAATTTTACGGTAAAATGGTGTTGATTGGTACATTAGCCCAAAAAATTTTTTTTGGAGATTAATAATAAAAATATAATGTAAAAATTGTGTTAATTTTTGAAATTGAACCCACAAATTTTAGTAGAGGTTTAACAAAGAATAATAGATTTTAAAAGTGTAATTTTAATATACAATTTCAAAGAAGCTTAATAATATTGAAGAAGTTGAAGGTTATTATTAATAAAATACATTTGGTTATTAAGGTAATGTTCTGGAATTAAAATTATAAAATCTAGTGACTCATAAACCGGAAACTATATTGATTTAATAGCCAAATGAATCATAAACATTTTCAGTATTATTAGATTAATTTAAATTTTTCTGTAAGTATTTATATAATAATCAAAGTTAAAAGTTTCAGTTTATAATATAGTTTCTATTAATTCATGATAAAATGGTGTCTATCAAAGTTCATCTTTAAAAGTAAGAAACGTCAAGTCAGTAAGTATCGATAAATTGAGACATTATTGTTGCCAGTTTAATATAAAAATGATGTCACAATTTTGTGTCTGTTAAAATATAAATGTTTTAAAGTGAAGTTACTTAAAAATCCCATGAAAATTGAATTATTTTAAACAATTTTGTAAAACCGGCGATGCGGCTATGTACAATGCTGTGCTGTGACACATTACGTTCCAGGTTCAACTACAGACTGATGAATCGTTGAATCATGTTTAAATGAGTACCATTAATAAAATTTGCAATATATATAATCGTGGTTTAAAGACTGGGAAAAATGTTAACGTTTGAGATTGAGACATAAAATGTTTTACTATTAAAAGCCATTACTTTAAAAGTATTTTCACTTCCAATTTGGGTGAACTACGTTTAAAAACTCAATTTACCCAGCATAATAATAACAAAATAAGAAATAAATTCAAGTGACAAATTCATTTTATCAATTACCTTAGTACCAAACAATAAAATTTTCTACATTCTAACAAAAATTAGCTCAGTATTTTTTTTATTTTAAACTTTTCCAATTCAAATTTACAAAATAACTAAAATCATTATTCGTTGCTACATCATTCATCTGTCCATAATAAATTGACCCATTTAATTCTAAAAAAAAAAAACCTTTTGACTATACATGTCAGAATAATAAATACTCAATTCTTGTATAATGCTACCAAAAAACCCTGAAATGTAAAGTGATTATTCATGTCCTTTTTAACAGAATTGAATTGAAAAAAAAAAACTGTTCGTGTTGTTTAAGGAATTGTAATAAATATCATGTAAAATTCGAATTATAGAATAAAATTTTCAATATAAAATGATAAGGTTAAAAATAATTTTGTACGATAACTAAATTTAGCATTACGAAAAGTGACCAATTACGGAATGACAGATATAAATTAAGTAATTATGTTTAAGAAGTGAAAAACCTGAGTAAATAATAAATTATCATAATTTATTAAGAAAAATTTGTTTTTAAACATTTCATTCGGCGAGAGTTGAAAAATAATTTTCTTTTTAAACAATAGATTTTTCATTTACTTTATATATTTTTGGAAAAATCTTTTAATATAATTTCGTATTTAATAATTTACCAAGTGTAATTAATGCTAATATTTAAGATTTGTAATTAAATATTTTCCATACAATTTACATATCTAAAATGTTATAAATAAAATTTTACATTGAAAAAATTTCCCAAAGAATTTTCTTATTATATGCATCCAAAAGATTTTTTTAAATATCAGATTATGTCTATCGTCCTTTTTGTCTTTGGTGTATATAACAAAAAGAAAACTTTAGATATACGAAGGAATTAAGGATGAAAATAGACAGATAAGTAGGAAATTACAGACATTTTCTATATGAATTATTTTTTTATGTTATATATATTTTAATATGTAAATTAAGGACACACTTTGTTCCATTTCAAATTTTAATGAGAATTTTTTTAATAAAGTATACTTTCAGTATATAAAATATTATTATAATATTTTTAATGATTTCGAGGAGCTGAACATAATTCAAAAAATTTGATGAAATTATGAGAAGGAAATTTTGGTTATTAGATACTTGGTTATTTAATTTACTTGGCACCAAACACTAGTGACTAGTGATTTAAGTGTTGTGTAATATTTTGGTTGTAAAAGCAACAGTTTTGGAAAAATATATAAATAAATAAAGTATTGAATATTTATTGTCATTCTGATACCATTTCAATACCAAATAAAAATATGAGATTATGATTTACTTAGTTAGTTAATAGGGGGATTATATACCCAACCCCAACACTAGGTCAATAGTTGGCCCATAAGAATAACAAGAATCTTTTTCCTCTTAAAATTATCTCGCATTGCCGAAACAATGGAGGAAAACTGTGTTTCTTCGATTTTTGGAGATTGGAAAAAACTGGGCTGTGTTTAGATTTACATTTGAATTTACTAGCCCTAAACAGTGCAGCCACACGGTTTATTGTGATTAACCTTTCCTAATTATACAACATTGCCCAGACTTGTACTGTCGATAAAATAGCACAGCTATAATTATGTAACCACCGAGGTGTTGTAGCCGTTTTCTCGCTAACGCCTCGAATTCACATAGTATGTATTCTGTCGTCTCATATTCGCTTTTACAGAATCTGTACACGTGATCTTCCGATGGTCCAATTCAGTGTAGATGTTTTATAAATTTCCAGTGTCCTGTAAGCCCAACATAGTCCTGATTTTCTACCTATTAACCACAAGCAATTTTGTAACTCGTTTCCTAGATGCTCCAGATATGAACATATTCGAATGTCTCATATCTATTCGTCTATTTCAATAAGTTACTTGGTATCGCAGTATTTGGTGCTTTTGAAGCTCCTTAAGATAACAAAACGTGATACAGAACAGCTCTCTGGTCCTGTGAATGTATATTAAAAATTGCGCTTCATAATTTCAATAGTTATGATTATGACCTTATATTTGAAATATTGGCCTAATTTTATTAGAATTATAAAATTTAT
Source organism: Rhamphomyia laevipes (assembly GCA_963920725.1). NCBI lineage: Eukaryota > Metazoa > Arthropoda > Insecta > Diptera > Empididae > Rhamphomyia > Rhamphomyia laevipes. The sequence continues at coordinate 42,270,115 of OY987256.1, forward strand.
GTATATCCTTTTGTCATGAAATTCTAAACATTGAATATAACAATTTATTGGCAAAGATATATATATATAACAAGTAATTCTGAATGATTACTTAACCTGAAAACATCGACTATGTATATATGTAGACTATTTGAACTGGTTAAAGACAATATGTAGCACAAGGATATCAGAATATTATATCACAAGGATATAAAAAACAAGTTAAGAACTTTAATATATTTTCAATATTTGCTTTCACGTGCAATTTAATATAAGAGATAATTTAACTATTGAAATCTTATATCCTTGAATCCTTATTAATGTCATATATTAAATTTTCTGATATAATTCAATATTTTCATACACAATCAATATTTTTATCCTTTAAACTTTAATTAATTAATTTAAAGTTTAAAGGATATTGTTTAGAGAGAGATTTGAATATAGGAAGTTTGATTTTAATTTATCATAATTTTGACTGAATAACTTGGTAAAAGCATTAAGCATGAAATTGTTTCAATGTTGTTATAATGTATAAATAAAGGTCCTTTTTTTAATCAATATTGATATATCATTTATACCGAAGATAGAATCTTAGCTGATGAAGAAAAATTCTTAATATCAAAAACTAATTTTCAAGGAATTTACAAAAAAAAAAAAATCTTTTAAGGATTTTAAATCTGATTTATTACAGCAACTATTATCCTTTATCATTCTTCTTTGTAAATGTCAGATTAAAAATTCGTTTTTTTATATATTTTCTTTTCAAAAAATTATCATTCATTCTTTAAGGATTTAAAAGGAAATTTTCTGTAAATAGGATGAAAATAAAGAAAACTTTCTTAAATAAAATTTGTATATTTAATATCAGTTTTTATTTATACCTTATTTATAGGTACGAAATAAACACATACGTTTTTGATTATGGTAAAATATTTGTTTGTAGATAATAATACGTTGGAAAAAGGATATTTAAAGGATGTTATTTTTTATAGTTTTTCTTTTTATTATGTCAATGTGATAGGAAAATATTTAATATAAATTTTCTTTGCATTAATATAAAATGTTTGTCTGAATTACAGTAGTTTGGATGTCTCTTAGTTTGTGGTATTAAAGGTTGTGTTTTTGAATGATACAAACATGTTTAGATTTAAACACTAGAATTTAAAATATAAATTTGATAAAAATTAGAATGAATTTTTAAGTTTTAATGAAAATTTATTTCTTCTCCTTAGTTCTTGCTACTACTTGAGGATCATAAAGACATCTGTAAAATATTTCCAGCTTAATATATTTTTTGCTATTGACTTGATTTCTCCTCACGTCTTGTCATGATCCTTTTCCATGTTTAAACCAACTGTTTTTTGAACTATACCTAGTTTTCTATTTCCAGTTTCCTTGGAAATTCCATTCAAAAGGTTGTCTACATATTTCATTTGGATGCTGTCTTTCATTGAACCTAATTTGTTGTTGTGAATTTCCCCAGAATTTACAGAATTTGCAATAAACAATGATAATTTAATAATTTACATTTTCAAGATTTTATTGGCTGGTATCCTAAAATTTTCTCCTTTTGTTCCCAAGTCCGTTCAATACGAGTAATGTGCTGTGCAATTACTTAACTTTTTTATATACACTTCCACAAATTCTTAAAATTCTTACTTTACAACTGGAAACAATTATCTAGAGAATTGAATTTAAAAATGAAAATTTGTCTTGACCAAAAATTGCATATTACTTTTATACATTATTTAAAATAGAGTTCATCAAAAATTTGAATTATTTACAAAAGTTTACATCCTCAACCATTCCTCCACCAAAAATAAAGAAAGGAAAAACATCAAAATTTATATATCCCAGACAAATTTCCTTAATATTTCTTTGAATAATTTACTCGAAAAGTTTACCTTTTTTTTTTTGGAAATGAAAATTATATGTTTGTGTAAATTTTGAATTAATGCCAAGTCCATAGTGGTAAAATTTATATCCATTTATGTAATGTAAAATTGAATATTAATGTAGAGTAGAAATTTTATCTGTAGAGTCAGACTGTAAAAAATAAGTTAACTCTGGTGAGTTCATAAATTGAAATTATAGTCTTTATGGTAATTTTTTTAAAAGAATTAATGTTGTGGCAAAATTATGAATGGAAATTTTAGTGTGCCAGGATAGTTTTTTTTCAATCTTTGAATTATATATTGCAATTTACGGAATTTCAAGGAAGTATGAATAACTATAGAAGTTATACTATCAGTTTCGAATTTTGTAATAAATTGATTTATAGAAACTAAGTTTGTGTTTATTAAATAAACTCGCAAATTTTCAAAATAACGCAGTTTTTATTTGAGAACGAAATCATATGATATCTAAAGCTGGAATCACAGTAATCCCAACCTAAGCATTTGCAATGTTGAATTAATTCAAATGACCTTTCACTTCACGTCTGTTTTAGTGTAATTTCTGATATTGGGTAGTTTTATCCTTTTGCAGTATCTTGGAAGTAATAGCTGAAGACACCACAGAATGAAAATTATTTTTACATGCAATAATCAGTATTGCAGAAATCAGTATTTACCACAATAGACGGCCGAGTAATTAACTCAAGTCATTATTGATGATATTAAGTCAATAATATTATAAATCAAATTGATACTATTTTGCCCAAGAGAGAAGATCTAAATAAGATGCAGCAAGTATAATCGCAATTTGAAATCCGGACCACTGATAATTATTCTGTATATATAAAAGGTTGCGAAAATATTAAAGTTGGCGTCATAGTTCCTATGTCACTATCACGGGTTTAAACGACCTTTTAAAAGTTGATGTTTTCTTCTTTTTTTTGTGAACTTGATGCTACTTAATGCTAATGTTCTAATAAATTTTTGCAACGCGAGGTATTTATGTAAAAGTCTTGTTTCAGCGTTGAAAGTAGAAATTGTAACTTTAAAAACCACCTACACACAATCTTAATGTTAGGGGGAACAGGTGTGCAGTTTCTGTTAATAGGACAACAAAACGGGGGAACTGTTTCATCAACAATTGGTAGGGATATCATAATAAGTGAAATGGCCGCATGATTTAGAACTTTCTTAGATCCACCGTTGTTCTAAACCTTGTCTAACTAAGCCATCATTTTCCAATTTAATATTAAATTGTGGTATGTGCTTAAAGTTTAAAATCCTTTAACATTTTGGCTTATAACTTATACAATTGATACAAATTCTATACGTACTCAATTTAATGTTTATTTACATATAAATATAAGTTTTTTAAGTAAATTTCCTGGTTTTAAAGTATTTTGTTTGAACCACAAGAATGTTAACAAAACATATTCTCTATACATCAAAACTTTTCAAACTATCGTCTAGTCTTTTCATCAAGACAATATTTTTGAAATATAATTTTTTTTCTATTTACTTTCTTCTCAGACTTATGCAATAAACTTTCTGTACATGGAGTTTTAGAAAAAGAAAATTCTAACCATTCACGATATAATACTAATAACTCTTCTCAGTAAATTCCATTTTTTTTTTGTTTCTCATCATCTTTAACCACACCACAAACAAAGTTTAAGGATATAAAAAAAAATATAAAAAGAATATTTTTTTTATTTGTTGTCTTTTTTAAGGACTGTTTTTGCTTAGATGTATTTCTGTCATGTTAAATGTCATTTATACTTTCGAAGAATTAAAAGGTTTAGAACGAATCCACATCGGCCGATATTACAAGATTGTTCCCAAGTCGGTTCAATTCGGTCTTTGTTCATCATTATTTCTTAAACTAAGATTTAAAATTTGACATAGTAAATCGCTGATAGATTCCTACATTGATAAAGTATTAAAGCATATAACAATATGGTAGTAACTTTAAATGGAGTTTCTATCAATAGGAACGCTGGAACACTAAAATATGTTTTATAATATACGTCCAATAATATTTATATTTGTTATAGACATAGAGTCTAGAATAATTGATTTACCGTATTTTGTTGGTAAACATTTTCTTTACTTATTGTGGAATTAGTCTCATTATCATCGCCATCAGTTCTATGAACTGTCAAAAATATGAAATTATATGGAATAATTTATACTGTCCGCCGTAAAAGATAGATTCATTCGTCGAATGTGAGAACGGCGCTGAAACTATCTACAGTATTACAGCACTAGCTATTATAATTTTGTTTATCCTTTCTTCCGGTAGATGACGCCAGAAGTAAACTGTACTGAACTTTTAGTCTATTATTAAATATTACAAATATAACATAATAATTTTGGTAGTCAAAAAAGCCTAATAATATAAAACTTATTGGACAAGTAGTTCTGCTACGCTGATAATAATTTACATTATAATAATAAAAAAAATGAAGTTGTTTACCAACTATGTGTATACCAACCACCTTTTATGAATTTCTAGACTCATTCATAAGCTTGTTAAGTTTTAAATCATAAAATTCCATTCAAAAAATTCACATCATCTGCCGCTAGGGTTTCTTTTTTGTTGTATTTTATTGTTTTCTATTATATCATTATATTCAGAACCTTGTCTTCTTTAGTACATTCAATACGGTTTCATACATTCCTTGTTCACTTTTATATAGAGGAAAACATATTTTAATATTAAACGCATTGTAAATATACAAAATATTCAACATTTATATACGAAAGAAAATTCTTTACAAGGTAGACGACAAATCTTTGGTAGAAGAAAAATACAAATTATGATAGGAAATTTGAAAAACATAATACATTGTATATGGAAGCAAGAGCAAAATTGATGATGTAATAAGGTAAAAGGATATTAAAAATTGCCATATTATTGAACTTGTCATCTTGAAAATGTAAATTTTTTTCATCTTCAGGTAACACAACAACGTAACAAACACAAAAGTTTTTAAATTGAATTTTTGCTTGGCAAAACGTGTAATTTAGAAAATACTTGGTACTTTCTCAAGATGTCAATTTACATATAATAATTATTAAGGATTTGTACGACTATATTTTTAGAAGTTATTTAATATTGAAATGAAAATTTATAAATAATTGAAGAAAATTGTTTTGTAGGAATAAATAAATATTACAAATTCTTATAAAAATCATGCATTGATGAGATACATAAAAATATAATTGAAGTGTCTTATAAAATCAGAAATATTTCAAATAGAAATTTAGCTAAATAATTGGAAGCAAGAAAATTGCGATTACCGAGTCATTTATGAAAATACACTCTCAAAATATTACAAAACTAATTATAAAAATATGTTTTAGTTAGTTACGTCCTTTAGTCATAGGCTCTGGCTCTAAGAAAGGTTGATTATTCAATTGTACTGTGGTGACGTTTTTCAGCACCTTATATTTATATTTATGTCAATGACGTAAAAATTTTACATATGGTAATCTTGTAATGCCAATTACAATTATTTTTGTTTATTGCAGTTGGTAACAAAGTGCAATGGACAATGGCAATACCATATTTTTATTATTATTAACTAGTACGTTTAGAGAGAAGGTACAAATTAGTCATTGGATAAAATTAATCATAAAAATTAAATAGTCAGTAAATTAAATTGCTGTTGTAAATAAAATATCCAATTTCTATAAATTTTAAAGTATTTGTGTTTTATTTTAATTACACTTATGTGGACATTTGCTAATATAAAAATTGTTTGCATAGACGAATAGTGGTGTCCATCTTGGAAATAGCAAACTTACATCCAGGCAACTTTCATCACCACAGTACATTATTTTCATTGTTTCGAAATTTTCAAATTAAAAGGTCACAGTTTGATGTCTGGTACTGAAAAAACTGATGAACTGGAAAGAAATGGGGTAATAATAATATCCTGGACACTTACTAAATATAGATTACTTATTATCACGTACTTGCACACAAAATCAAAGCATGTATTGCAGTATTGTTACCGGCCATATTTTACTTAAGAAACTTACGGTGCGATTAGCAAAAAGCAATTCAAAGCGATTAGGGTTTATACATAAAGATCTCGACCAAGACGACGAATCTGTGTCACTGTCCCTCTATGCATTGTAGAAGATTTAAACACGAAATCTTTTTCGGGTGAACCATGTCCCAAAAAACAAAGAGAATTCTACTTACGGTTAAACCAATGGCTCGAATATATAGCGATATACATCAAACTGCTCAGATCTCAAAGTGTATGGGCTGTGATTAGGACGACGATTGTCTCGTCCTAATGTCTCTTTGAGCGTTATATAAGATTTAAACACTTAAAGCAAGTTAAGCGAAGTTTAAGTGAAGGCTTGTCTCATTTAGTAAATAATTGCCTTCGAGTGGGTATTCGATACGTGATGGCCTTTAGGCATTCCCAATACAAATTAAACAAAAAACGCAAGCCTTTCTTACAATATTTAGGCGTCTTTCTACTCGTAACTTAAAATCATTTTAAAGTCAATATTTAATTATCAATATTTGCTCCAAAATCTTATATAATTAATAGTTTTATACGTTTTTAGGAATCCACAAATTAATAAAATTTATTAGCTCTTCGAAATTCTCTTCTAATAATAAATTTAAATATAAACAACAAGTTCCAAACAAATTTAAAAATTATTTTTATGAATGTAAATTATTTTCAATTCAAAAAATCATAATTCAAAGTTTGAAGTGAATCATTTTTAATGATCAAAATTTATTAAATATTTTTTAAAATTAATTTTAATTAGTTTTTAAAATATATAATAATTTTTTTAATTTTTCATTAAATTTAAAGTATCTTTAAAAATTTTAATTATATAAATCTCAGTATTTTGGTACAAGAAAGAAATCTCTGTTCACGCAATAAATTTATTATTGTCAGATTATACCGAAAATAAAACCTTCAATTTCGTTAGGCTATTATTACTGTAAAAGATAAATAACTCAAAAATTTATACAATATTTTAATTAATAAATTATTCAATACAAATTTTACACTGTTTCGTACCACTTCGCACCAAAACATTCATTTTTTTTATATCATTCCACTAATTATCGCTCCATTTGGTACACCCAATGTATATCTATCATTCATGGCCGGCTCTTATACACATAAATTGGTCATTAATGATTTTGTGATTGTAACGATAATGTAACGATTTCATTCCAAGCTTTTTTGGTGAACGTGTTTTTTTTAGGTGAACGAATATGAAAAATAAATATTGCCTATCTCTTAGATACAATGTTAACAGGTATAACTACTTTTATAATTTTTTTTTTTAGTTTAATAAAATCAATCCACTAAAAACGAACTTAATACATAAAAACTTGATGATATCGCGGCCATTCATGCTTGGTTAGTATTTTTTTTTTGTTGTGGTTTGTTTTGAATAACTTTTTAATAATGAAGGTAAAAAAAAATTTAATACTTTTTGTATTAAGTTTTATTCAAGTTTTAGGAGTTTTTTGGCATCACATAAAAGGGGTTTGTTGAGAAAATGCTGAAGAATATTGTTCCAGAAGTTCACCTAAAAAGAATGTATTTCGTAATTACCTCAAAATTACCTCAAAATTATCAATATTCAAAGCAGACAACAATATTAAGAAAGAGACTTCCAATTAAACGATATTAAAGATGACACAGGCTACATCTCCTTATAAAACAGTAAAAACGAATCAATTTTTTGGTGATATATTCAAATTTAAAGAAAATTCCTTAAGTTGGCTATTTAAATTCATCTTTTCTTAGTTGCTTATAAATAATTCTAAAATAATCTACTACGAAATAGTAACAACTCAAGTTTCATCGTTGCCAGCTGGTAAAATAGAACTATTTTCATTAATCGATTAAGACACTATGGCTTAATTGATTACTGGAGAGAGTTCTATACAAATTACGTATTAAGGAATTTTATTTAAATTGGTATATATCACCAGAATATTGATTGGCTTTACATTGTTTTATATTAGACTTATGTAGCTAACGCCATCTTTAAAATTTAGAATACAGTTCTGGTTGTATTTCAATCAAATTACGTAATACTTTAAAGATATAGAATAATAACAGCGACTGGCTTCCACAAAAATATTGAACTATAAGAAATGGAAGCACTGATAAATATAAGATCCATTTTTGTGGGCCGGGTATCATTGAATATACTCGTAGTTACGTAGTAGATTAATTATGAAGAAAAGTACAAAAATGAAAAACTGAAATAGAAAATTAAAATACAACTGCATTAAGTAATGCCGCATTTATTTCTTTCAGCAAATGTTGTAAATTAAAAGTAGTGTAGCAAAATCTTGTAATATCTGGTGACCGTACTCTTAACAGGAGACTCAGTGCTTATAGGGATATAATATCTTTAAGAGACGGCGTTCGTCTACACATCGTTCCGAGTTTATGTCCACATGTTCATATGCAGAACATGTGGAATCAGGAGTTGCCAGTTCGAAACCAATTCACTGTTTTTGATCGAAAGTGTTTTTGTTCCAGCCAACCGCAAATACTTGTGAAAGATAAATGATACACGGTTCACCTCTATTAAATAAATCAAATCAATCAATCAAAGTATAATAGTGTATGTTAAATTTATTTTGAGCGTCCATTAAATACTGAATTTTCCGGTTAAAACCAGAAAAGAAAAATTGTTAAATAAACCCTGTAATTTCAGGATTTGGAAAATATATATTTTTTATATACAATTACGAACTAATTATACATAATTTTTATTAGCATATTTTAGTGACAATTTCAGAATGAAACAATAATTAAGAAAAAAACTTGAAAAAAAAAATTTAGTTCGTAAACATTTTTTTTTTTGTTTGCTGGTTAAATAAAGCTTAAAATTTAATATAAAAAGTGGTGTTTAAATGCGGATATTTTGATAATATTAAATTTAATTAAAAATATTAGATAAGAAAATAATAAATTGAAAAATTGAATTTTTTAATGTATGTAATTACAATTAAAATTTATGTCACAAGAAAAATAAATCATATTTTATGATGACAACATTAATTCCAAAACATAGAAAACTATCTTTAATGGGCATTATCTAATTTTATCTAAGTGTATGAGAAATAATTGATTTTTAATGAAAATTTAATAGATTTGTTTCATGTGTAAAGTTTTATTTATTCTTTTCAAAAATTTTAATTATGAATTTATAGTTTTTCCCTATTTAAATCAATAAAACTTTTTATAAAATTTATAAATTTACGTAATTTGATACTTTTTCTATATTGTCAAATCATGTAACCAATCCATGTAATTATAATCAATGATTTACCAGTTTTTTATTTACAAGATTTTTAAAATATTTTTTTATGTTTTTCCATTATATAAGAATCTATAAAATATAATGAAAGTTATTCATTAAAATCGGGCCTCTAAATTAGCCAATGCGTGGAAAGAGATAGCATAAAAATGGTATTAAGCAAAGAGCAAATTCTTTTTAAATCCATTATTTTTTTTAAAAATAAATTAAATTATATGAATTTACTTTATAATGGAATTAGTTTTTACACATTTAATATCAAATTTGACATAAATATCGGATTTTACCATAAAAAAATGATAGCACCATAAAAAAAATCAATTTTTTTTCGAAATCAAAGATACAGCTAAATCTATTGACATCTTTTCCTCGGAGTCAACGACTTTTTCTAGAAATTAAATGTCAACAGAAAAATCTTTCTAAATTTTCAAAGTCATTCTTTCTTCTCTATCGCACATACGGGTTTTTAGTATCTTGCATTTCGTCTGACGAAGAAAAGTCATTAGAACTTTTAAAAAAGATTAATGGAGAGCTCCATTTAGTCGACAAATTTGATTAAAAAATGGCGATTTAAAATTTTGTAGTCTATTTTTTTTTTATTTTTTATGTAAATTTGATGTAAATTTTATAAATTTTTATGTAAATGTTATAAATTTTTATGTAAATTTTATAAATTTACAATTTAACTTTTCTAATTTATTTTAATTGTATATTTGGATCTACTCTTACTCTAAATTCCATTTCAAATAATTTATCACTAGAAAAAACAAATTTAAAACTGCCCAAAAAAGTTTTGGTGTGGCAATTTGCTCTACAAAAACAGAATAACAAGTTCACAAAAAAAGTGCAAACAAGCGTGTAAATATAACTTTTAAAATCTGAGACAACATGAAAATTAAAATTATTAAAATAAAAAAAAATTAACATTCACTACAACATAAAAATTGTAATTGGTAATTATAATAAAGAAAAAAAGAAAAAAAATTTAACAAATGAAAATGAAAAAAAAATACAATTTTTCAAGTGGACCAAGTTTGAGTTACAGTAAACTCTCGAAAAATTATCATTACATAATTAATTTAAAATTGTTTGGTGTGGTTATCAGTCATGGACTAAGATTATGATTGGAGAAGATGAGACAAACCATTCAATTATTATATTACTTTAATTTTTTTTAAAAGGCTAAGTTTCAGTAGTCCAGACCAAATCAATTATGATGGAACATAGCGAAAAATACAAGTCATATTGATTTTTATATGTAAAATTTATTTTTATATTATTAGCTTCCCCTATGTATAAAATTCATCACCTTGGCTAGGTCCACGGACATTAGTTCGGTAGTGTTCAGAGCGTATGCTCTTTGCGTTTTTGTCCTAGGAGTTTTGCTCTTCCCAGGTCGGGCCTACGAAGAGCAAACCGAATCAGCGATTCAGTAGATCTAAGAAGGCTCAGTGATTCCAGCCACCAGGTACCGAATGAGGAAGCAACTGGGCCACATAAAAGATGACGTCGTCTGGTTGTTGCTTTGGTCTGTCTAAACAAAAAACCACCTGAACCAGACTCATCAGAATGCTACGTTAGGTGGTACAATGAGCCGATACTTAAGCTCCGAAGGAACGCGAAGTTCCCTCCGAATGACGTTTGGATCATAATATTTCTTTCATGAAAGCCACCAGTTTCTACAATTTTTGTTCATCTGTTTCAATTAGATTATAGTCACAAAATAACAGTCCAAAAATGCAGGATATTTCGAAATGATCTAAATATTTACCAAATGTTAACGATGTACAGTACAATTATGTATAAAACTTCACTATCTGCGCTGCCCTAAGCATATAGTAAAGTTTTATACTGAATTGTAGTGTACATTGTAGTGTAAAAATCTTTAAAAAATCCTATAATTAAAACTTTTTATCATAAATTTATGTATTTACATATAATTATTCTCTAAAATTTACTATATAATTACATTAAAGAACGAATGCAGAGCAAAAGTGGTAGTCCAAAAAATTATTTATTCAGAATTTTAAGTACATTTTTTTTGATGATTTTACACAATTTCGTTTGTAACGTGTTTTTAAACTATGTCTCTATATTTTTATGGTACCAACGATAACAATTGGCTTGATAAAATTGGTAATTAAGTTTTAGAAATGGAAAGGTTACGGTCATAGTTAAAATATCTTGCAGTCAGCATAAAAATACATAGATTTATAAAATTCACAACAATTTTTCGAAACAATTATAAATTATGGACGTAAAGTTTTTACGTGTTTTGATTCAATATCGAAAAATTTACATATTTATATAATATTATTTGAAAGTCATCGTTCGGAAGTAAAATAATTTATAAAAAATCACGAATAATAAATTATTTAAATATTTTGTTAATATTCAAAATTTTAAACTTTGTTAATATGAAATTTAAAAATGTTTTTGTTTTAATTAAAATAATCGAAACTATAATACAAAAATACTGATTAGTATCGCGTGTGCTGTTTCTGGATAATTATGTATTTTACTATTTATTCATACTCGTATATATAAATAATTAATATATTATTAAAATTACACCTTGTACGGGAAATTGTTTTAAATATAATTTTCCGAATTATCTTATATTCCGAAAATTTATATTGTTCCCAACGTAATTACGACGAATGAGAATTTGAAACATTTATCGAAAATATCCAAAAAACAATTTTATCGATTGTTGATTGTACCTCTTCTAATTTGGGAAATTTTGTATTTTTTTTAAATGTAATGGGGGCATTTATTCCTTGGTAGGATTCAGGAACCAAAATATTGTAGGAATCTACTAAAGATTTTCTGCTTTAAAACACTTCCAGAAGCGGTTAGTTTCTAATATTTCTAAATTCGCGGAATGTATAATGACAGATTGACGGACAAAGGGACAAAGTGAAAAATTATTCCATTTTGTAAAAAATATACTAAATAAACAAATTTAGGAAACATATAAATTAATTTTGATATTTAAGCGTTGAAAACATGACTGAGCAGAATTAAAAACACGAAATAACTTTGTAAAATATTTTTTTGTGTAGTCAGTCAATTATAGTTTTCAGAAGTACAGAATTAAAGGCTTTAACCACCTGTACATTTTTACTAATTTTTTTCTTTGGGGGGTTTATAAAGGACTTTATTAAGAATAATATTAAAAAGGATATTTTATTGATTTTCAACATATATGTATGTAATTTAGTAATAATGTTATGCTTCTCATACCATTTTGTGTAAGCTTTTAAGTACCCCAAAAAAAGGCAAAAAAAAAAAAAATCTAATTTTTAGGCTGTACGTTGCATGTTCAATTAGGATTGGTCTTTTAGAACCCCTGAGGTTTATAGATATATTAAAATTAGAGAATAGAAACAAATTGCCTTTTTAATCCCATTTTTTTTGGGTATATTTTCATTATAGTTTGTTTTATCATTTTTTCCAGCGGGCAATGTACAAAATAAATCGAATATTATTGTACCGAATCATAAAATACGAATTGATTTTTGAATAAACTACATTTATTTACAGGTTTTATTAATTAACCAAATCCTGCGATGAAATACAGTAACTAAATATCAAAAAATTAAATATTCGACGCTTTGTAAAAATTGAAATTTAACAACCCATAGTAAAAGTATGTGACTGCCTAAATATAAGAAGAAGCAGACTAAGAGGGCTTGGGAATCATAAATTCGATAAATTGGAGGTAATGTCAAAAATTCTGCTTCGATTGATGAGGCTAGAATAAATGAGGTTAACTAAATGGTTAGAATAAAAGAGAGTTTAGTGGTTCTTCATAATGGGTCACTTACATAAATAGGTAATGTGCAATTAGTAGCGGATGACTTCTAACACTAGGCTTTATCCCCTTCTTATGTAACTAACTACTAACTAATAACACAAAAATTTGTTCAGTTTAAATGATCATCGTTAAAATGAAATTCCAAAATTCCAAAAAATTCCTAATATTTTCATTTTTATTAAGACAATTAATTTCAATTATTTAATTTTAAATTATTCCACCTTATTTTGAACTCATTCCATGTGTCAAAAACTGACGATACCGGACATGCCTATACAAAATAAAATTAATTTACTTTCCAATTATATATGACAATAAAAATTATTTTATATTAACAAGACTTTCAATTTAGTCAATTTTCTGTCAACATTTTCCGACATCATACCAATATAAAAAATCCAACTCACCACCCTAAAATTTCGCTCTATTGACTATTAATACGCAAGTATACAAATGAATATTTTGTTGTGTTAAAATGAATAAAAAAATCAATTATACAAATTTTTTTTAACCCTTTTTCATGATTTTCATCATAGCCAGAAGGGTTAACTACTACCATCCCCTACCCCAAAACTTAAATTTGTTATGGTTTATTCTGTGATGTATTAATTCTGGACAAAATGTTTGTTATTTGGATTGTGGTCAGCAAAATTTAGAGATCAAGAATTTCATCCTTTAGAGGATTCATCGTCACTGTTGAAATTTCGATAATAATGCTTTTTAAAGTAATTAAAATTAACCTCATAAAAAGGTCAAATATAATTTCCTAATTTACGTCATTTCACTCTATTTTAATTCTACTTTTGAGAATTGTTCATTAAAATAAAAATATTTATTAAGAACATCTGGTAAAATTAACGTTTTCGATCCTTTCGGACCTTTAATAATTAAATTTTATATTAAAATTTATGATGAAATTATAGTCGGGGAATTTTATAAAGGAGAGTCTTAAATTTAAGTTTTTAGGAAATTTGGTTTTTTAAACAATTATTTCAATAGAAAATTAGTTAAAATTTCAAATTGAATTTACATTCATTTTTAGGAATTTGTGAAAAATATTGAAATTAAATTTACAATTATGATTTTAAGAACAAACTTTAGTAAAAAAGGAAGAAATCATATTCGTCTACTCATAACCAAAGAAATATTAAATATTAAATGAATTTCTGCTAGTGTATCCCAGATGCAAAGAAAATATGTGGACTATATTCTAACTCTTAAACAACTGCCAAACTGTAAACAGCTATTGTCAAAGGAGACATAATTTTTAGGATTGGAATAACCACGGTCAGAAAATACGAAGAATACGAGCAATCCTTAAAGCATTTTTCTATGTCATTGTCCATTTTACTATAACTTAGAAGATTAGATAACTTAGATTGATATTTTCTAAATGACATAATGTTAGAGATAAAGCTATAGACATTATTTGATTATGTTCATTAAGAAAGTGGTATTTTGTAGGTACAACAATTTAGCCATTGATGGAAGAGTACAAGGGATGAGTTTAGTTTGTGAAATTTTCAATAATATTTTTGGTTAATTGTCCATACAGTAAAATAACAAATTATTTATTAAAGTTTTATTCTATTCTTTCGAAGCTATTCAAATTAAATGAAAACTTATTAGAAAGCCTAAATATTCATAAATATTAACATTTTTTGTTAATCTAACCTTTATACCGATAAATTGGTGGTAATGTCACAAGTATTTAATCCCGAAATTATGATAACTTTTAACCATTATCTATCGACATATAATTTTCTTCATTTTCAATAATCTTCTGTCAAGTGCATATGCAGCATTAAGATTAATATTCGGAAACGATTTTGTAAATATAGTCATAAACGTACATACGTAAAGCTATTTGGGATTTCCTGAAGCCATTTTAAACCATTAAAGTACAGGGAAACTAAATAAATTCTAATTATGAAGTTCGGAACGTAATATATTTATTATAAAAAATTTTAAACATTTAATTTTCTTACCTCTAATGTAATTCAAAAATTACTATTCACAAAATTAAATAAAAAAAAAAACGTCTTACCTGAAATGACAGAAAAATGAAAAATAAAATTCATTAATTAAAAACTTTTTAATGAATAAAAATACAGAAAAGTTTTACTATTAAAGTTGAATGAATATTTTAAAATATATTTAAAAAAATTCCGTCATAATTTTTGATTTGTTTCGATTATAAATTTAAATAATTTTTAAATTAATTTTAAATTAGCCCTTCTATAAAGAAATTCCCATCATAATTTCAAAAATTAATAGATTTTCTTCAATGTTAAACATACAAACAAACATAACTTTTCCTCTCACCTACAAAACGTATCTTTTCTACTATACATAAATTTTCACATTTTATAATGAAATTTTTTTTTTGGCAATTTTCCAAAATTTCCATATATAAAATTGTAACGTGAATTTGCAAAAATAGAATCGGGTGGAATAAAAAAATTCTATTTTAAGGAATTTTGCAGAAATGATCAAAAACACGAGACTTTTTCTTATGTTGTTATTGAAAAATCTTTTTAATGTTTCAAAATATTTTAAATTCCAGACATTAAGAATCGTGGTAATAATATGAAATAAAAGAAAGAATTTTTTTTTTCATATCCGCCTCTTAAGATGAACTTTCTTCTTGTGATTTTGATTACAAAATAATATAAATTACATGTGAATGTAAGAATACACGTAATAGGCGGTCTCTATAAGTTTATTGTTTAGGAGGTAGGAAGATCGTAAAAAAAGGAAGTGATGGTCTACTGCTAGTCTACAACTCTAAACTTTATTAAAAGAATTATAAAACATGAAAATGATATGTTCTAATTTTCTTGATATTTAGACAGAAATGGGTTAGAAGAACAGATTTGGTTTGGAGCCAAATTTAGAAAGCCGGAAAGGATTTACAAAAATGTCGATTGCATTTTAAATAACATTTTTGTGGCATAAGTTTTTTAATATTTTTTGTTGAAATTATCAATGAATATTTGTACACTAAATGATAATCTCAAGAAATAGAAGTTCATATAATTTAAGCCAATCTAAATATCAGTGATAGACAATAATTGCTTGTGGGATAATCTGCAAAATTGAAATAAAACGACATCGATACCTACACTACAACTGACCATTAATTTTCCACTAAAAAAGCGTATCACTAAAAAAACATTTCCCAACATTTTTACTCATAGATTTTCCCTTTAATTGAATAAAAACAAATTTGTGATGAAAATGAAATGCCTTCCCTCCGGCAGCATTGTATTTTTTTTATGTTTTTTTATGAATATTGTTGACAAGCAATAAAAAGATTTATTTTCAATTAAGTATTAACATTTTTAAAGTGAAATAATAAATTCAAATTTTCACGCAGAAAATCAAGATTTTTATTTTCTAAATATTTGTGACAAATATTTGTAAAAAAACAAAAAAATTGAGATGGCAACATGTCATTTTTATGTTGTTGGCACGTGCCGAATATTGCTAAAAAATTTGGTATTTAGGGAGAAGGTATTTTTATTTTCCTGACCCGTTTGAAGGATAAAAGTTTTACGTATATTTTTGGGGTTGGGTATGAGAAAAAATGTCATAGTTCCAAAATTAATGGTTTTGTGATATGAAAAGTGATAAAATCATAGAGTTTTTTAGTGAATGTTTGCAAAATTTGTAATAGAAATTATATTAGAGTGACAATTTAATATTTATGTTATTAGAATTTATGAAAAATGACAATAATTGTTGGAATAATGCCTGACCCAGAATGACGCGGCAAAATGTCGCGTCGCTTTTGAAATTTCGAATTTTGAAGCATGTAAAGTCAAAAGCGACGCATCGATTTTTTTTCAAACCACATTGAAAAAATTGTAAACAATTTATTTAATGGAAAAAATTAAATAAATTCTAATATCTATGGATATTGTGTCATTATAAATTAAAATAATTGTAAACAATATTAATTGAAATGATTGAATTTAAAAAAATTTAATAAATAAATTTATTGACACATTCGAAATTAAAATTTATACGCGGCAAGCGGCAAAAGTAGAAAGTAGGTCTACTCAAGCGTCGCGGCAAAATTGCCGCATCAACGCGACGCTACATTGTGGGCAATTTCATATATGCCTATACATTCTACTTTTGAAGCGTTGTTGTCAAACGCGACGCGACAGCTTGCCGCGTCATTCTGGTTCTAACATAATAGTCATTTGGATGAAATGACAATTTTAAAAAGGAAAATCAGAGTTTAATTTGTTAAGGTTGTTATGAAATATCTTCCGGATAAATCTTAGTCTATTTCGTTTTTATTAAATGTTGTGCCTTTTCAAATAGCAAATTTCTGATTAACAGATTACAGTTCACGAACTGTAATAGTAGAAAATTGTACCTGGAACCGTGATAAAATATAAAAAAAAAATGCTTGCGTTCGGGTACAGAACAGATTTATCTAAAAGGATTTAAAGCTTTTCCAATGGATTTACAAACTGAGAGTTGTAAACCATATAGGAATTCAGAACTGGATAAAATCTAGTATGTATTTGTCAAAATTTTAGACCGCTTCATGTTTAAGAGAACCAGCAAGTTGCAAATTTGAATTTTTAAAGTGATATTACATATGCTACACTTTCAGGATTACTGGAAACACATTAAAGTCAAGAACACGTTCAAAATTCCGTATTTTGCTGGCGCTATCAGTCTCTGACCAGTCTTGATTTAAATTTGATATATCGTTTTCAATTAAATTCGCATTACATGTTCCAGTCGGGGTAAAAAAGACTTAAATGTATTTAGCAACATAATTCTAACAATTTTAAGTATCCTTTATTTTTGATAATTTTTTTTAGAAGTTATTAACAAAATGAAACTTCAAACTTTTAATAAATTAACCGAAAAATTTCCAATTATATTGCACAAACAAAATAATCTTTAAGTATATAAGTCCATTTAAGTGTAGCAAAAGCACTTAAAGTGCAATCTAATCGCACACCAAAAAAGGAATTCTATTTATAAGTTACTTAAATAAATAAATAATTATTTATGTATAAGATGATTAAATGTAATTATATTTACATTTACTTTATGTCAATTTTTAAATCAAAAATGTAATCTGAAACTTTTAAACTATGTACAATAACTTTGTGTTTTTCAGTGATGTTAAGCGATATAAACGAAATAATAAAGTTCTTGAAATGAACGATACGAAAAGAACGAAAAAGAAATTGTTCAAAAATATCGTTCTTTTCTAGAACGTTTGAAATTTATGTACAAATTAAATATCGTTCAAATAATTTTGTGTAAGCACTTTACTTAGAGAAAATAGGAATATATATATGAACAGTGAGGATTTGTTGTAAGTACATTTTTTTAGAACTAATTGATTATAATTATCGAGTTAGCTTCTTTACACGCTCTATATATAAGTGTAAATATCCAGCACTTTAGCGGCTTCAAACAATTTTATATTAATAAATAACAACGTTTTTAAATTTTAATTGCAGGAACGCGAATATCCTTAAGTAGCTCGTCTAGAATATTGGACAGTCAACACGGTCAACAGCCTAAAAATGCTTACACGTTCGAGCAACAATCGGGTTACCAATTCGCATATGATTTTGTTTAGCATTTTTAGCGTGTACGCGTTTGTAGTTGAACTTTTTAAGCATCCAACATTGGAAAAGAGTTACTTAAAAATTTCGCGTTCCCGCGATTTAAAATTAAAAAAACATCATCATTATTGTTAAAGCGTTTAAATCTACTAAAGTCCGGCGTTAAAGCAATCAAGAGTTAGCTTCTTTACACGCTATAAAGAAGTATAACGTCTGAAAGTTATATAAAAGGAACGTTTGGAGCAATAAATATCGCTCAAAGAACAAAATAAATATCCTTCAAAGAACGATATTGTTTTAGTAACAATTTTTTGTTCTTTTTCTGAACGATTACGAAACGCTGAAAAAAAGAACAGATCAAAAGAACGTTATTAACATCCCTGGTGTTTATAAATATAATTTCATATTTTCCGACAAAAAAAAAAATCGTTTATGAAAAGGACCGAAAAAAAGAATATTGTAAGAATTGTATAGATTTTTTTTCGTGAAAATGGAAATCAACAGGAAAATACAATTATAAATAAATTTTTATTATTATATAAATATTATGTAAATTTTTTCCCCTTATTCTTTTCATTTTTCATTGTGAAATTATATACGAAAAATCATCAATGAAAAACATCAGACAACATTTAATTTTTCCGGAAAACCGAATATAAGTTAAAAATCATAAATAAAAGAGCCCAGGAGACACAAACACTTCAAAATTATCTAATTTTTTGTTTGTTGTCGTTGTAGTATATATTTTCCCCAATTTAAGCAAATACAATCAAAAACAGAAAAATAAAATAGCATAAAAAAGGAAACAAAATTTTCTGTATCCATTTGTAAAAATTGTGGATAATTTTAATAATAATGGTTTTAAGGATTATATACAACAAACACGGATACCATGGCAACCTATTAAGAAAAGATACATATAATATGTTGAAAATTTGTATTTATGTTGTGTATACATATAAAAGTAAAATAATGTTTTTTTGTTGTTGAAATTTTATAAATATAAACATCAACATAGCAACAAGGATTTGTATATAAATGTGACTGTATGTGATTGATATCTACAATTTATTATTATGAAAAGTATATTTTCTAATACGTGAAACTTTAATTAAATTTAAACTTATATCGCAATTGAAAGTGATTTTAATAAGCTAATAGATTACATGATTTAAAAATGATTGACATAAATAAAATATTAATTTACATCTTTAGAATATAGAATCCTTAATACTGCAAATATAAATAAGATTGAATAATAACAACTGCAGATTTAAAGAGCGGCGCATGGAAATATCGTCCAAAACGAAATCACCCAAAAATGAAAAATGACCAAAATTTTTTCTATTGAAAAAATTCAATAGAAATTTTCGACCCAAAACAAAATCGCCAAATTTTGAGTCGTATTTAATTTTTTTTTGGTAATTTTTCATTTCATTTATTTAGTAATTTTTCATAATAAAAAATGGCAATAATGTTTAAAAATGAAAAATCACGCACAAAATTTGGTGGAACAAGCGCCATACAGCGCCGCGCCGCATTTTGAGTGATTTTTCATTTTTATATTTTAAGCGTTTTTTTTTTCATATGAAATAAGGCCCAAAATTATTTGGGAGATTTCTCATTTCGTTTTGGGCGATATTTCTTTGCGCCCATAGAACTAATAGCGCAATTTGGTCATGTAATAATAAACTGACAATTGAATACGATAATGTACAGCAAGTTATCATTAGTACGAACTATATATTTTAAGTTTTATATTTATAATTTACTATGAATTTGATAGCAACATTAATTAGTATAATTACTGAATATAAATATCGTTTAGATGAGACCAATGGTCAAACCAAGACTGATGCGCATAAAAACTACAAAATTCAGAACTACAAAATAATATAATAATCTTACTTTTCTAAACATTGTTTTAAGAAATGTCATTAAATTTCCGTAATGTCATTTATCAGGTTCAGATCTGTTTAATTTAAGGTTATAATCCAAGAAATATTTCAATTGTATTATAAAATATCGTCTATAGTCAACGAAATGAAAAAAGTCGTCAGATTGCTGTCATAATTTTAATTTGTAATCCTAACTGCAACTAATTTAAACAAAAAAACTGAATTAATTACGACTTTTACCATAAATTTAATTTTCTACCAAGTGTAAATTATTATTTTGTTTACCCTATACACCGAAATATAAATCGAATTAATTTTTCATATCCACTTTTACTCCACAGTAATATCCCGATCCCGATGGCATACGTAAACACAAAAAAAAAATATCCTTTTATATTTGTGTATTTGTTCATTCAAATGGAAAATTTAATAAATACACAAAAACCTTGGAGAACTGAAGTTCTTGTTGGATACCATCATATCACTAACACCACAAGAAATTTATAAAATTCTCTTTATACATTAAAATTTTGAAAGTGTTCAAATCTGTTTCGCTCTTTAAAAGTTTTCAAAATCATTAAATTTATGAAATTTTTATGTGAGTCCTTGTATAAATTTTTTGAATGATATTATATGAAAATAAATTCACAAATTTTTGTTCCACGTTTTGTCTCTCAATTTTTGTATAGCATTTATGTCTAAACAAGGATTCATCACAATCACAGCAATAAGAAAAATGTTTGTACATATTCTATTTCCCACCCACACAATAAATGTTCAAATTTTTGGCAAAAAAAAAATTGTTTACTTATCTAGAAAAAAAGGATCAATTTTAGGTATAAAGTTATGTAAAGATACATAAAAAAATATTTAGGATATTTTTCCTTGATTTGGGTAGGATCTATAAAAACAAAAGTCTGGTAATTTTTGGTTTATATAGTTTCTCATTTCGGTTCTTCGACTGGAAATTTATTTTAAAGCCTTTATGAAATTTAAGGATTGAAGATTAATTTACGATAAAAATTTAAATTTTATTCTTCCTTGTTAACTTTTTGTACTTTTTATAGAGAAACATCATTATTTGTAACATGTCGGACCAGTGTTTGCAGTGGGAATTGAACCCATCACCACTGAGCTACCAGGCCCCCCTTGTTTTTTTTTCTGTAATCAAAAGAAATTTGTTTGCTTCTTATATAGACAACAGAAAACTTTTCCAACAAAAACAGCATAAATCAGAAAATTTCTTGAGATAAATTTTAAGTTTTTTTTTTTAATTTTACAAGGATATCAATTCTGTATCATTTTGGAAACTTTAACAGGTCAATAACCCTCTTTAAATATAGTTACAAATTTTATATTAACTTATTATTTTGTAACAGAAACAAAAAGGATATTTTACGCATTTCACAAAAAGAGAAAATGATACACAGAAAATAATATATAATTGAAAATATAATATCAAATTTTTGGATGAGGTCATATCCTTGAGAAAAAGGTCATGAAATCATGATTATTTTAAAATTTCCTGTTTCATATTTTTTATTTTTATGTTTATTAATGGATCCAGAAAACAAATAACAAAAAAAAAAAAACAGGAAATTTTATAATGGAACAGGAAAATTTATGATCGTTTTAATCCTCATTAAAAATAATAATAAAAAAGTTAAAAGATAAAAGAAACTTTGTAAGAAAAAATTTGAGCAAAGGAGATAAAAAGGTAGAAATGTAAAATAAAAACCGGAAGGATATTAATTTTATAAGTTATAATTTATGGGATTTTTTATAAATTGTTAAAATTGTAGAATTTGTAATTTGTAATCTTAATATAATTTGTAAATATTCGTTACAGAAAATATTAAAATTGGTAGACATTTCAAATTAGTTACTTCAAAAGGAATTAATAATTTAATTTTAAAGTTTTCAATTTTCTGTGCTATCCATTTTTAATTATCCTTTTTAAATGGTTTAAGTTAAATTTACAGTGAAGCGACCATGGACACGGCTTCATTAATTAAATTTCAAAAATTCTGCTTCATTTTCCTTATATCCTTTCAAAATTTACTATATAAATTTTAGTATAACATAATAAAAATGTCAGTAATAAATTTTCTTATTCCGGACAAAATTTAATGTTAAAATTTATTTAACTTTTTTTTTTGTTATGTTCAAATTATGAAATTAATTATTTTAAAGTTGACTAGTAAAACTTTGATCATTAAAATGTGAAATTTTCTACAGAAGCCAATAAAACAAATTAATTTCAAAACTTTTGAAAAACAGATTTTTTTTAATAATATTTTTTATATTTTTTCTATCTATTATTTAAATTTAAAAACGCTATCGCTAAAGATTGAAGAACTTAAAATCAGATTTTAAAAAATTCCAAATTTGCTATTATTTTTCAATTCACCAAAGAAACATTATTGATTAATCCTGAGTTGTTAAGATAATAAAGAGTACAATAAAAAAAGCATAATTTTGTTAGTCACATTCACTGCAACTCACTTTAAAAAATTTCGGTATGGTATGATGATTGCGGGTTGATTTGTTTTAAAGGATAGGGGGATAATCTTCGCCACGTATTCAAGCGTTATTAAAAGGCCAGCTATGCTCTCCAGTCGTTCATATTTTTTCTCGAATCGCGCAATTTCTCTAATGAACTTAATCCGGATTTATCCTGCCTGCTTTTTATAAATTTTCCAGTTGATTCATTAATATATGTCGAAGGAGTATCCTATGATATTCATGATATTAAGGAAAAATCTATGTGCATGAAAACTATTGTACAGTTTCTGAACTGCGCTGATTTATTTTCTACATTTTTATTTTAGGAATAAAGAATTTTCCGCAAAAATGTTAAAAAATTTGAAAACTTTATAAATATTTTTTTTTGTTTTATTAATTTTAAAGATTGCAATAATTTATAATGACAATTTTCTAACCAGTGATGTCACCCTTCGGGTAAAACTATTTTATATACCCAAGCCATCCTTAATTGTCCTAAAACAAGAATTATTATTATTCCCCATTGGTGGATTTTTTTATTTTTTTGCTGTTCATATATTAATTAGGAAAATTTAGGTTGTTATGTGTCCTCATTTTCATGAATTTTTATAATGACAAAATAATTTTTTTTAGCTTTTTATGTTTAGCACAAATTTAAAATATTAAAGTACAATTTGAATATTTCATGTTAATTGAAAATAATATTAGTTGATAGTTAGTTAGCCTTTTCAGGTAAATAAGTAAGCTATTAAAAATCTATTATAATTACGTAGAAGTATAATATTGTTGTCAGTTAAACCGTTTGTCAATTCTAAATAATTAGTACAGAAGAAATGTCTTAGGTTAGGTTAAATTTAGAGTAAAGGTAGCCACAGGCAGTCTTAATCACTGGAGTTATTTAGCGTATTGTGATATACTTTCTAATTATTCGACCAAAACAGTACAGTTGATTCCTCGACAACCGCCACATTAACACCGTGACATTAACACCTTACAGCCAGTATATTCTTAGATGTCTTCTCTTTGACGATTTAGAAAATTTTAATAGCAAAATCTTTGAATCATTTACTTTTTTTCGGTTTATTAAGGTCACAATTGGCAAGATTTAATTCAAATATTTTATAATCGGAAAATACAAAAAATATCTTTTTGTATTTTTTGTCACGAATTCTAATTAGCGAAATGTCGTATTCCATCCAATATTTACACGAATAGATTTTTTGTCAATTATTCGGAATCGACATTAATTCGTAGAAATTATATCGTTTCTTAAGTAACTCTAGTAAAAAAATTAGACATCAAATAGAAGTAAACTTCAACAAAATTATAAAACGTAACGTTCTAACGTTGCATGAACAAACTAAAATTGTTAAAGTAAACGAATCAAAATCTTATTTTACATTCCTGTCAAATTATAAAATATTTAGAATTTACCAGTCAATTTAATATCAAAACTGATTTTCATTTATTTTATTTTTTCATATATCCTTAATATTTAATGTTTATATATACAATTTTTTGTTAATCAACATTTCCTAGTAAATATGTTTGGTAATATGCAGAAAATTATTATCTGTACAACAATTTCCGGAGTTATTATACAAATATAGAAGAGACTCTATAATGTAACGAATCTCCTGTATCCTTTACCGATTTTTTATTACAATATTTATTTTTATATGTGTACAATACAAACATTAAAATTACAGTCTCTACAACAGTACAACAATAAAATGTAATGACAGTAGCGAGTAAAACTTCAGGAAATGGAGCAAAAATATAAAGGACTCCATTATAATATTTTTTTTGTTCATTTCCACCATTTTTATTATATATTTTGTTTTACTTAAATACATGGAACAATAATAAAAAATTTATATTTTCTGGATGGAAAAATTAAAAAAAAAAAAAAACATAGAAAAACCAGGAAAACCTGTTGGCCTAAATACAAAAAAAAAATTCCTTTTACATAGCGTAAAACAAACAAATGAGAAAAAAAATCGTGACAGAGCAAAATGTACCAAAGTTTATGGATTGATGCTGGCTCAGATGACAGGATTAAAATTTATGACCTAAATATCCAGGGCATAAATATACGTAAAATAAGGACGAAAATGAAACTTTTCTTTAAGAAATAATATTTTAATTTAAAGTCCTTTTTTTATTAGTAATATAAAAAAAAAAAAATTAAAATATAAAAATTTCTTTTAAAAGTTTTGAAAATTAAAAAAGTAAAGTTTTAATAAATTTTTTCAAACTTAATTTTATTTAACTTTCGGAATTTTTATTACTTTTATCGATCGGAATTTCGCTTGTTGTTAGAGGAGCAAAAGAATCGTTTATTTTTTAAATCCTTTAATTCGTTAGAAAATAAATTTGCATAATCCACAGATCCTTAAAGAATATACTTAATAAATAAGAAAATCTTCTCAAAAGACATTGGGTAAAAATTAAATTGAAAATTGTGAATTTTTTGTTTAAATAAAAGAATTTTGAATTGTCTTTAGTCTGGCGTTTTGCTATCAAATATTATTAAGTATATTTTTAAAAACGACTAGTATAGAAAATATCTTACCATTTTGGCTAAAAGCATTATGCATTACACGAACTAAATAGTAGTCGTTAGTGGACTTAATCCATCCTCCACTTGTCCTAAGTGTATAGAAAAGGAGGAGGAGGCAATGAAACAATTACTTGGTAGGTTTTTTTCTATAAAACCTTGAAGATGCGAGTAAAATGAAGCCGGCTAAAATGATTTAATTCATTATAGATGATGGACGGAAGGGTGTAACAATTATGTGGCCTAAGTGCATGGGAGTCTCGAGATTAAAATCTACCAACCAATATAATAATAAAATATATTTTATGGTAAACAAATTATTTCCTAGCTCGCTGATACAATAATTTTCAATTTCTCTTAAAACGATTAACGATTACTAATTTTCCATTTTCCATTCTTTGTGTATTTCAACAATACCTACAATTTGCAGAAATACAAGAATTTTTCGTATCATTGGATAAATTTTATACAATCTGCTTTTCGAAGAAAACAATTTAGAAGAAGGATATCAAATCCTTAAAGATAATACTAGTTAATTATTTCTGATCAGGTATAAAATGATTTTATGTTCTTATAAATAAAATCTAATATCAGTGGAATAGGAAATTGATCCTTTAACGTAGTAAATATCCTATTAAAGCATTTTCAAGAAAGAAATAAAGGACAAAAAAATGAAATTTTACTCTCCGTTCTTAAATAAAAAAAGAATACGTAAAATAAGTATTTAAAATATTTACAAAGTTTCTTTTAATAAGTCTACTCTGCAATGCGATCCTGAATCTACTAAATGTGTCCTTTTTAAAAATATCATTTTATTTTTGTTTGTCTTCAATTTTTGTCTTGTTTTAATTGAAGTCAGAACCGGCGTTGTGGTAAATCGGTGAGAAAAAGTCCTTCCATAATTATAACTAAATAATTATTAATATCATAATTTGAGTGGAGACATAATTTTCCTAATTTTTTTATTTCTACCATAAAGTTGGATAAAATATAGAAAACTTTTTACTTGGTAACCTGTTAAAATTCGTCCTTTTTTTTAAAAAAAAAAAATATAATAAAAATTATTTTAACTGATTTTCTTTATTCACATTTTTTTTTTCGTTAACCACAAATCATACCCCCACCGATGCCAGCCTATTCTAGATAAATATAGAGTAATTTTAAAGCTATTAATCATCGGAAAAGGATAAAATTATTTTCTCTTATAAATATTTTCAATATTCTAAATTTTTGTTTGTGGTCTTGACAACATCAAAAAGGACGAAGATTTATTCATGAATTTTTTATGTAAATTTTTTTTTATTCGCATGTGTTTGTGTGTGTGGGAAATTTATGAAATTGACAGAATGACATTAGATATTAATGATAGAGAAATATTACTTGAAATAGGGAAGTGATTTAAATTTAGGTGGTTTTTTTTATCGTGAATGAAAAATTATTTTTTTATAAAAATTAGTCTATTTTACCTACATAAATTTTATTTAAAGTGTCGAAAAAGTAATTATAAATTTTGGGGTAGTAATATATAAATAAATTTTATAATAAATATTTAATGTTATGGATTAGACGGGACATTTATGGTATTAAATTTATGTACCTAATCTTAATTATATACGCAATTGACAGATTTATGTAGAAATTAGAGTATTGTATACAAAATGTAGCAAATTATGAACATTGTAGGTAATAAATTACTACATTATGTCGTAAATTAATTACGGATAGAGAGAGTATAGCAAACAAAGTCATTGAAATTAAAACGGAAACTGTAAAATAAACATAATTAATAGGAAAATGGGGCAATAAATTTTAATTTTTTTATTCTGGCGAAATATATTACAAATCTGTAAATAATTTCCCGAAGTTGTTTCTCCTTAGTTCATGAGGTTAATCAGCTCTGTTCAACAACCCAGTATTAAATACATTTCAGAAGAAAGATTAGTTTAGAAAAAATATAACTTCTTTGTGTGTTAATTTCGTCCTTGAAGTTCGAAATATTAATTTAATAAAACTGGAAGAAATTTTGTAAATTTTTGATCAATTTGATGAATTTGTAAAGTAACGAACAGTTTTAAAATATTTTTTAATTAACATTACGTATCGTATAAGGCGTAAGCGGTACTATGGTCTCAGAAAGAATAAATAGCAAATGAATTGCCTAAATTATACACTAAATTAATTTACAATTAGCATACATAAATACAAACTAATTAATTACAAAATTTTCTAATGGTTCAAGTTAAAAACAAACTACTGGTTCAAATTTATAACTATCGCAACCAAATTAGGCGTCACTCCAACCTGCTTTAACCGACTACTTTATATTATCAACAATATTTTATTATTGGACTTGTTAAATCAAATAATTTATATAATAAATTAATCAATTATAACAATTTGTTCATAAATTTCATGCCCACCAGCTCAATTATTATTACTAATTACGATTAAACTAACTAAAGCTTAACATTATAAATAAATGTTATCAAGTAATTTGATCACAGATTTTAATATACTCGTCAAAACATAATAAGTAAAACAAACTTCAAACAAACCAAAACAAACGTAACATAAAATGTAACCACAATTTTCAATTTCCTTGTTCAAGCGCATAAAAAAAAACATAACAAATTAAAAAATATAAAGAAATTTTCATACTCTACTGCCACTTCTTCATCGTCTTCCACTTAAATAGTTTTGTTACTAATTTTTTTATTATTTCCAAGTAGTTTTCACCATACCAAAATTACGGCCTGTTGATTTTTATGAATACGTAAACTTTAAACTAGCATGTAGTTTTTTTTTTGCTGGGGGGAATGGGGAAATTCTATAGAGACTTTGCCTAGCAATTTAAAAAGGATTAGAATTTTTATTTTAGTCCCTAAAAAGGGATTTCTATACGAGTGTAAAGAGAAATTTTGAAAAAGTTCATGTTTTCTGTTTGTATATTTTTTGAATGATATTATGATGAGTGCTAATAAAAATGGTGTGCTTTTTGAAAAGAAGTCAAAACATAAAAGAGAGCTTATAAATATACTTCAAGGATATACGAGATCCTTAAATATTTTATATAATGGTAAATATAATAAATTTTTGTTTTGTTTTTTTGAATATCTTTTTGTAATGGAATTTTCCTCGAGTTTTCCAACCAACAAAAATAATAATATAAACAAAATGTTTTTTGTTGTTGTTGATTCAACATTGAATATGTACACAGTTTTTTTTATAAAATATAAGATAAAAAGAGGACTTTAAGTATTGCCCATAGGTGATTTACAGCAAATTAAGAAAATATAAAAAAATAATTTATTTTTTATGGGTATTTTATTTAAATGAAACAACAAAAAAGGTGAAATTTTGTGTCATTTAATCTTTTGTTGTGTTTTGTCTGTAGGGAAATTTTTGATGAAATAAATTTGTATAATAGGCAAATATGTAATAACAAAAATTTTATATTCGATTTAAGGATAATTATTATAAGTAATATGAAAAATCAGTCGTTAAAGTGTTCAGAGGACTTTAATGAATAATAAAATTGAAGTATAATATCTTTAATGAGACCCTGATAAAAAGTTTTATTTAATATTAAGTTTTGCAGCAGCCCAAACATAAGCAAGGCCATCCTATCTAATGAATTAAATTTCTCGATATTATATTTCAATTGCAATCCACAACATTCCGAAAATTTCGACTATAGCAATTTCCACGAGAGAAGTTCTTGTCGTTACCTTCCATTTCAATCCCTACTTGGCGGAAACTATATATTTTCTTCACGGACTAAGTAAAAACATTGTACTTCCGAAAAGGTTCTAAGATCAATAAAGGTAAATAGAATCTTGCTATAATAAAAAAAAAAGAAATTCAGTCTAATTTCAGTTGTGCGCATGTACAACTTATTTAAACTCAATTCAAGTAATTGCATAAAGTTCAAAACTATATAAT
This sequence comes from Rhamphomyia laevipes, assembly GCA_963920725.1. Lineage (NCBI taxonomy): Eukaryota > Metazoa > Arthropoda > Insecta > Diptera > Empididae > Rhamphomyia > Rhamphomyia laevipes. Next base: position 42,299,658 of record OY987256.1, read on the forward strand.
TTTGAAAGAAAACACTCTGGTGACTAGAAAACTGCAATTTTTTTTTTTTAACTGCTGTCTGAGGAACATTCTGCGAATCTTCTGGCCATATTATATTTCATATGAAGTATTGTCCCTCAAAACAGACCACGAGAAAATAGATATCTTGATCAGGTGATGGAAATGGATTTGGATTGGTCACACGATCCGTAATTCAATGGAATCTACTTACCCAAAGAGGAAGAAAGCTTGGCTCAGATAAAAGGAAGAAAACGTGACGTATTAATGAATAAGTAAGATACAAAAGGGATTTTCAACAATATTTGATTTCATTTTATATTTCTTCACTGATTTTCCGCAATTTCGACTTCTTTTTTATGACATTATTTTCTTAACAACATAAAATTTAATTAATGTCATTTTAGTCTTAAAAAAAATGTCTAAATATTTGTAAATGCACTCTATTTAAAAAATGTCGTTTTCATCATGAAAGTTCATTGTCGTCACGAACTTGTCATATATCATAAAAAATAATAAAAAAAAAAAATTGTAACAACACAGAAAACAAAACAAAATCTCAAGGTGCGCAAAGTCACTTGAGAATTATGTTGTTGTTGTTGTGTTGTTAATCTCAATTTTTTTTTTCGAACTCTTAAAGTCCTTTTCAAAAAAAACTGTAAGTGCAACAAACATTTTAAAAATGTCAACTTTTGAATAAAGTGTTCTTGTTGGCTATGAACAAATGTAAAAGAAGATTTAATTTCAAAAGCAGTTGTTATATTCAAAAGGACTTTGAATTAGTATATAAGCTCTTAAATCGAAATTTTTCGTCTTGCATCTAAATAAATAATTATTATAATTATTAATTTCCATTACAATTTCGATGAAAATCAAAAATATCCTAATTTTTCAATAAAATTCACAGATTTTAGGATTTTATTTAAGGAAAATTGCATATAAAATTTACATTTTTCACCCTTAAATTCACATTTTTCATTCTTTGTTTTGAAAATATTTCCAAAAAGAATTCAGTGCAAAATATATTTTGCCATACAGACATTTTATAAAAATATCTGTTGTTGTTATTATGGTGCGGTTTTTTTGTTAAGGGTGCAGCAGCCAGCAGAAAACAGAGTAAATTATAAATGCTAAGTGTATTGTGTTTTTTTTTTTTGGAGGGTTGAATATACACGAACGTGACATTCTGTTGAGTGTTCGACATATTTTATATATGGGCATTTCATCAGAAAGAGAAAGAATTGGCGTAAAATAGTGAGGGAGGTGGTAGATAATTTTGTTTACAATGTCTGGCGGATTATAGAGTACGAAATAAAAAAATGTTATAGTTTTTATTTAAATCAAATTAAGGGTGTAGAAATTTATGTATTGTACATGTATGAAAGCATATATTAAAAAAAATGTTTTGTTTATACCAGAAATAATAGGTACACTCATAATAATATTAAATTTTAAGGACGATTTATTAAATAAATCGAATATAATTTATATATAACAATTTTTATATGAATAAGTTATGCACTGAGAAAAAATAAATTTAATATTTATGAAACTGCTTGTAAGGTCATTGTCATTGTAAAATTACCAACGAAATAATGATATTTTAATTATAGCAAATGTAACTTGACAGTCTGCATTTTTCTATTTTCATGTTTCAAATATAGATTGTTTTAACAAAATCAAGCTCAATTAGAATTATTTGAAGGCAAGCATTGTATTGATAGCTTCAAGGACACAATGAATGAAACAAAATTATATGCTAGATAACAACCGAAAGCTCGGAAGAATTTTCGATTAAAAATTTTCGTTTATAACTATATATTCTAACTGGCCGAACGTTGGATCAAATGGACAAATTTCGATACGAGGTTATTTTGCAATTGAAATGCCAACACAGTTGAATATCGAATTACAAAATATTTAAATTATAATCGAACGTAGTAAAATAAATGAAAATAAAGCTGGAAAAGTAATAAGTACAAGAGTACATTCAGGTAATTCACACAAATTATAAAGCGGAGCATAATTTGTAATATGATTTTCGGTCCTCTGAGAAGCCTAAGCGTTAATATGTAAATTAAATTACGCGTAAGGTTCTATCTATATTCAAAATATAAATAAATAAATTATAATTTAAAATTTGGCGTGGTCTGGCCAAATGCCTCTATCGATGAATTTATAGCAAAGAGTAAAAGGAGAAACCCGAAGTTTGTTAATTTCAAGAACAAAATTCCACTGCAGTCACGTTCGGAAATGTACAGCCATCTTAAAAATATGATTTTTTTTATTTTTGTAAATTAATAAAAATTAAAACTGTCTGCAAATATTAACGAATAATAAAAACTAGTCCTAATATAATTTATATATTTATAAAATTTAATCCTAAGAGTAAGTTATTACCTTTCATCTAATTTCGTTGATTTTCGTTAACAATTGTAGACAGTTTCTTACTTTTAGTGATTTACAAAAATAAAAAGACATTTTTAAAACAGCTGCCATTTTGTAACAGCCATTTTCGGACATATCTGCAGTGGATTTTTATTCCTTTAAATTAACTCAAGAATATCTCATATTCCGTTGTCCAGTAGAAACTGAACCACCCTGTAGTATGGAGATTTGCTGAAAACTGCCATGTGTTTCAATGGCTCTTAGTTTTTATTCAACACATTCTATCATAAATAACTTGATTTGTACCAAACATTGTGCGTAAGTTTGAGCTCATTCGGCCCAGTAGTTTCAAAATTTATACATACAACGAACATTAATTTTTATTATAATAAAAAGATTAAATTTCTACTTACAAATTATGAAGAAAACATAATTCAATTCTTACCTGAAAATAAAAATAAAATTATTATTATTATTATTATTATTGTGAATTATATATAAATAATTATACAATTTTCAAATTATATAATGTAAATATAGGAATTACTTAATTTCTTTGAGTGCAAAATTCTTGTTAAATGTTTCAATATTAATTCGAAAGTTAATTAATTACACTCCAGGCGATTTTAATCAATAATCAATGTAACAGCCCATAAGAGATTACAAATACAATACAGAAAAAAACTCCTTTTCCGGAGGGTTTGATTCATTTGAAAGTCACAATATAACCGCATTTTGTGGTTAGTTGGATTTATAATTTAATAATATAATTTGTAAATTCCAAAAAAACCATAAAACCAAAATATTAAATTTCTGACATCATGTACAACTTTAATACGGTACGGAACGCCATCATCAATTTTTTTTTTATTTATATTTTTCATTTTATATTTCAATTTCACAATCCAAAATGAAAAATTTGCTTTGAAATTTTTTATACATTTTTATGAATTTTTATGAGACAAACATTAATCACGATATAAAGAATAATAAATTTTTGAAAACACAAATGATTATTTTTATCACTTAATATCAAAAAAAAAAAAAAAACTGTGACAGACAGACAGACAAATCACAATCATTATTTAAGAAAAAAAATAATATAAAACGGATATAAAATATTTTTATTAATTTCGGTAATATACCACCAAATATTTCCGGTGAATCACAAATTTTATATTGAAATCGGTAGAAAGGAATTCTTTTCATAAAAAAAAAATATTATATTCAATCCGCTGATTTGGGAAGGGTGGGTTCAATTTCAAGGTTCTTCAATTTAATAATTCTACTATAAAAAACCGAAACTACAAAAAATATTAAGTAAATTGTGTCGACAGTTTTTTGGGTGCGTGTTGTAGCGGGAACGTTTTGTTGCCCTTGAACAAATTTTTTTTAAATGTTAGCTTGTTATTGTGTAAATTACAGAGGGATAAAAATTATATGCATTTTTGGTTTTATGCGTATACAAATTCAATTTTTTTGGAATTTGGAATGCATATAATCTGGCTACAAGTTAAATTAGAGTAATAAAGATTTATGGTCAGCAAATGAACTTGTATTTAAACTAATCAAATAATTTTTTTGGAATAAATTTTTATTATTTAATATTTTAATACTCAGCAATAATTAGAAAGCATATAAGCATTTTTAATAAATTTTTGTTATAGGGTGAATTGTAATGTTAAATGTACTAAAAGAAATATTCAATTTGTTAAATAAGATAATGAAAATTATTAATTATAATAAAATGTAAATTTCAATTAAATAAATTTTATGTGTATATGCATAAATTTGAATTAAAATTGTTTATAAACCGATACTGTTGATGCCCTAATTAGTAATGCCAACAAAATATATGACAGAAAGTTAGTAATTACAAAATTTATTAATAAAAAACTTGTTACGATATTTGAATATTTCTGCAGTTCATGACTTTTCTCAGTACATTTTAAAAACTCACTAAGTACTTAACAGAATGAATAATATATTCACAACTGCGTAAAAGTACTCTTTACATTAAAAGATGTTACCGAATAACCGGATTATTTATTGAACACTAATCTGAAGCAACATAAAATTGGACTAGTGCAAAGAAGCATCGGCTGAACACATCTTATGCTAATGCAAAGAATGGCTCGATCCAAACTTGAATAACTTTATGGATTCAGTAGAACTGTCGGTTTACCCAGTCAAAAACCTGTTGCATATCTTTGAAAGTAACCCGTAACCCTCAATTTATGCCTGCAGATTGGTTCCCCAAAAGTACGGTGTAAATTGAAATTGTGGAAATCAGAATAGTGCAATATGAGTCCACATCTAATATTGAATCCACATTCAACTGAAAAATAATGTGACAACATGGAAGTTTTCCTTATTTCTTCATTCGTATTAAACCGAAACCGTACAAATCGAGCAGATATAGATACCGTGTAAATGGATTGTTTGGTATACTGGTCTTGGGAGGAGTTTCTAATTGAATGGTATATCACAATATACCCACATTGGTCGTAGTATGATATAGGCCCACATTGGCCGTAATTTTATCTTTACCGATTTCAAAATTTTGAGTTAACTTTCCTAATTAATGTCTCTGTACCTTTTGGCAAGAGACTTGACAATCTTAATTCCTTAATAAATCCATCCCTATAAACAATGTCCTCAAAAATTCTTAAAATCTTTTTCGAGATGTGTTACTAAATTAATTATATCTACCTAAATAAATTTTATTCGATATGTATAATAAATATCAGTACATTACATAGTGATAGCCAATTCCATTATTTGATTGAATCTCTGGTATCGTGTGTAATTGCTTTTGACTATCATTTTTATTTGCAGAACTTAACTGGAATGTAAATTTCAGTATTTACAAAATATTTTACTAACGGATCGAAAGTGTAACTAATCAACGCAAACAAGTGACAATATTGACAAGATTGATTTTTCAAAGTTGTGTTAAATAGTTAAATAAAGTTACAAATGATTCAAAAATTTGTAATTGCATGTTTCAAAAAATAAAAATACAGATTCTTAAAAGCCCAAATTTTATAATGTAATTTTTTATTTATTTCATTTTTGTTCGGGCTGTTTAACTAAGTTAAATATGTCAATGAACTTATCCACAAAATATTAAAAAAAAAACCTGCTAGTTTTGTATTTTTGGGGAGAAATGTCAATACTTCATCCCCACATTTATTTTATAAATTGAGAATGGCATTAAGTCTGTTAAAATGGATATTAAATAAACATTTTGTCCGATGAAAAACCTGGTGTTTAAATAAGATTTTTGAAGAGGGTTAAAAGAAAATATAAGTTTAAATGAATTTGATGGATTTAAATTATACTTACACAATATAAATGGTAAATTATATAAGGATCAAATAATTGAATAAAAAAGGACATTCTTACTAAATTTATAATTTATTTTCAATCAATTTGGGGATGATATAATTTAATTTTTTTTTATTTCGAAATATACTTTCATCAAAGCTTTAAAAAAAAAATTAAGTATTCGAAATATCAATTCACTTTTTATCATAATTTCAAGAAAAATTATAAAACAAATATTGAAAATTCATACTTAAATGAATTTTAACAGATTACCGTAGATACCCCTTTTAGAAACAAATATGAATTCGCATGAAACGAATCCAAATCGGACCACTTTACACAATAACAAAGACACATCAGTTCGCAACCGTGCCGTTTTTAGTTCGTTTTAAGCAAACTCATTGGCTATGTTTAAGTAAAGTTGTAAAGGAGTTGTAATTAGAAAATTATATTAAATTATTATAATTATATAATTTTGGATATACAAAATAAAATATATAAAAATAAAAATGAAATTTTTTCGTTTCTTTAATTTCTTTGTATAAAATTAATCGCACCAGTTTTTGCGTTACGTTTCTACACCATTTTTTCGTGCTCTCTATGCGTACTACCAACACCAATACATTATACATACAAGTCCCTTCTTTCTAATATTTACGTTTTCTATACCTATGTGTATAGTTCGCTAAAGGTTTAATGAAAAATAAGTTCGCTAAAGGTTTAATGAAAAATTTGAATTAATCTAAATCGAACCGTTTTTCTTAAGGGTAGTACAATTTATATTTTTCCGTCAACTCCATGTTAATTATTGTTGTTATTAAAATAGCGCCATCTACATTACATATGTACTTAAATTTATGAACAATTTTAAGGTGTTAAAATTTTTATTGAAACTCCATAAAAACTTTGTCCAGAAATTTTCACAAAATTTAACTTTCATTCTAGTGAAAAATTATACCAAAATATAATTTGTTCCCTGCGGGTTCGTTACCTTTTCCTTCTAGGCAAACAAAATTAACAAAATTTTCTTGTTTTTTTTTTAAGAACTACCATTTTAATTATTCATAACAACATTTTTTTTTTACCCATCTGGTTTTACCCTTCTTGTTTATCGTATTTTATTGGAGTACCCAAGAGAGACTTAGTAATGGTTTTGTAATAAGAAAATCAACACTTTTACTTCTATATTTTTTTAGTTTATAAAATAATATCCTTAAAGTAATAAATCCTTTTTGGTAAATTTCTGTTGTTATTATTTTTCGTATATACGTTTATGCGTTTGAATCGTCATCATCGTTTTAAAATGTTAAACAAGCTTGTGAACATTTACTGCGGCGTGTTTAAAGAAATTTTAAACGAAATATTATAGTAAGGGTAAAATGTATTTCAATACAATTTACTTTTTAAAGTCCTTATTTCAATATTTTTATTTTTGTACAGGCATTAAGTAACCCTTTAAAGAAAATGTTTACCTCCCCTTTTTTAAAGTAAACTCAGTGCAATAAAATATTTGCCTGAAAGGATAAATTAAAAAAAAAACAGGATTTTCTTTAAAATATCAAAAATATCCTTAGAAAAAAGGGTATAAAAAAATGAAATCCCAATTCACAGGTAATTTTACAATTTCCAAGGACAATTTTTTTTTAAATTTACTAGGAAATATTTCTTTATTCTTTGTTTTTCTGAAATAAATAATTAAAAAACTTTTTTACAGTCTCGTTTTTCTGCTTGATTTAATCTAAATTTTAGGGTTCCACACTTTTAAGCAAGAATTTTTTACTTAGTAAAAAATGCTTTTAATGATTATAAGGAAAATTTTATTGCAGAAGGGTTGAAAAAAAAACTGATAAAATCTAAAAGACAATAAAATATTTCAATAGAAAATAGAAGAATCAAATATTTTTAATATATCGTTAATTAGTATAAATTATTAACAAAAAAAAAGGTTTTTTTTTAGGGTTTGGTATTGAAATATGAGAAAAATAAAAAATATTTAAATTACAGGAAAATTTTATAAACATTAACTGAAAATAAACAAGGTTAAATGATAAAATCTAAAAATACTTAAAAAGGTAATTTAATAAAATTTTCTTTATCCACCTGAGTTCATACTTATACAGTTTTGATAAACAATTTTGTACCAGGTGTCTTAGTTCAAAGTTATTGTAAGTATTCGGCATAAATATAAAAAATTGTGAATTAAGAAAATTGGATATTAATTTCCGGTATTAATTTCATTTCTGTTGACATCTACTATAAACGTTTGACTACGCTAATGGCAGATTTCACAGTGGAAGCTTAAGTCTTTTCCAGAACTTAACTTATTTTATGCTTTGTCAATACGAACTTACAGATAAGCCTTCCTTAAAGTTTAACTTAAGCTGCAGATGGGTAGAGCTTAAGCTTCACTTTTCACATTTTTTTATTATAAGTTTATACACACAAATAATAGAAAATAAATTCATATACATTTAAAAGTGATTAGAAAAAGCTAAAATTAATGCTACGCTCAAAATTGTTCCTCAATATTCTGACAACTAATTCTAAGTGACTATAAACTTTAAATTCATCATTAAAATTTTTAAAATGTGCATAGAAAGGTTTGTGCAGTTATTACTGTACAGTGTTCCAGTTTACATGGCAGTCATTTTAAGAAAATAAATAACAAAAATTAAGGAAATTTAAAAGGTTATGAGTCATAAAAAAAATGAAAATAAAATTTCCAAGTCAATTAAATGTTTAAGAATTTTGAATTTTAATAAAATGTACTTTTCTATGAAATAATGTTTGGCTATTGCAATTTTTGCAGATTACTTTTTAAATGCACCCTTGTTGGTTGGTTTGTTTGAGGAGTGGCGAGAGGCCACTTGATCCTGTTATACTCCCAGTTGAAGGCTACTTATATCACATCAACCCATCCATCTAACTTTATGAACGTAATTCAAATATAACTGGCTCATTTTACCTGCTTCCTACAGATTTGTTATAAAATTTTAAGTGTTTAAGTCTTCTACAACGCACAGAGGGACTGTGGCATAGAAGAAGTTCTAGGGACTCGCCTTACTCTTCGCAACCTGTACAGATTGAGATCTGTGTAAACCTTAATCGTTCTTAGTCTTTCCTAAGTAGAATGTGGCTAGAAGCAATACCGGAATACATTCGTCATTGGTTAAAATCAAATTTTCAAGTATTAATTATTAATTAAAAGAATATAAATTCTATAAATTATCCATTTTCCGAACCATAAATAACTTTTTTATGCTTCTTTAAAATTTTCAAATTTACTACAAAAAAATATTTTCATTAACCGGACGGAAAATATAAATCTCTGTAATTATGTTTACATTATAGTTTTCATAAAACCAAAGAAAAATGCATTCATGCAGTTGCAATTAAAAAAAAATTATTTTGAATATAGTTCTTTAACGCAGGAGGATATTTTCCGTATTTATGTTTCAATTTATTAACAAAACACATAAAACGCACCACAATTTTTAAAGAACAGATGATCATTTTATATATGAATTTCAAACAAACAAAACAAGAAAATGTAAATTTTATTTTTTCACCTTTCTAGCTCCGTCTGTAAAGAATTTCATTTAGAAAACGCACAGAAATGAAAAGCATAAAAGGAAATGTTTTTATTCAAAATTTAATGCGTTTTTGTTTGTAAACATTGCGTAATAATAATGAAAATATAACAACATAGAAAAAATAATTCGTGTTCATTGCTTGGAGGGTTTTAGGTATTATTATTGTGATAATTTATGGTCAGAGTTAGACAAATGTGAACTAATTCGGGCCACATATTTCAAACGTTATTTAGCGAATTTTGAAATACAATTTTACACAAATTTCATTAAATTATGATGTCAATTTTTTCGAGACAACTGAATCATCAAAGTATAATCTGTCTTTAGTTCATATTCTTAGCTAATTTAAGCACGTGTCGTATGACCAGGAAGGCTATCGTACGATATAAGAAAAACTTGTTGAAACTATCCCGTAGAGGCATAGCATATCAATAGTTGTGTCCTGTGTATACGGGATGAGCACAGGGCAATACTGGGAATCCATTTAAATCAAGCATTTCTTAGTTGCGGAGAAAGGTAAATAAATAATCGCAATTCACTTGTAAATGCTCTCCACTGGCCAGAGTCAAAAGGGAAGCCATACATTGGTACGATTTATGTATTCTACGGGATGAATGTAAAATGTTTGTCCAACTAAACTGGTGGAAAACTTGAGTGGTATCAAAACATTGTTAACGCACTAATTAGTTTCATTTTTATGTTGCTCGGGACTCGTCACTTAATAAATTATAGAAATTCTTTCATATTTTATTGGAACAAAACTTATGGGACCCGTAAAATTCAAATTATATGTAGTTCAATTTCTTCAAACTTTTAAGAATTTCGAGCTGCAAACTTCTTGAAGTATTTTGCATTTAAACAGTGTTTTAATTCAAAGTTCTTTCATTTTTTTTATAACAATAAAAAGGGGAATCGACAATAAAAATTGAAGAATATTTTTTTAACAGATTATTTTATATTGCAAACGTTTTGTAGTGGCACTTAAACTTTTTATGAATTTCTGTATTGTTTATTGTCAGCATGTTTTTTATTTTATCTTGGATTTATAATTTTATAAAGTCGTGAATAAATTTATAAATAAATTTATAAAGTACGGACAAGGCTATTTTTTTAGATAGTTTTCCGATTGAAAGTTGTTAGCTTATCACAAAAATTTGAATGATAATAAATTTAAAATTATATAATAAATTATTATTTAAAACTATAATTCAAAATTGTCGATTATAAATATCATCTTTAATGTGACGGTTACAACCAAATTGAGCTTGAGATTGCATTCATAAATGGTTTTTCAAGCTTTCAAGCGTTAAACTGATCATTAATCTCAAAATTCTATTTAATAATTAAACAAAATTATCACTAAATTTTATATTTAGATTCGAAACTTATCCGAAATTATAAAATTTAACTTTTAAAATTAATTACTTTTATAGCTCAATACAAAATATAACCTCAAAATCATTCTCTGTCAATCCTTTATGTCTCTATTATCTAAATTAAATTCTAAATAAATCTATTTTTGGTTTCATAAAAAAAGGGTTTTTTTTATGCTAGGGCACATTAAATTCATTTTGTTGGGAAGCAGGTGTTTTACATTTTTCAAATTTATAGAAAATTTTCAAAATATAATATAAACATTTATTAAAAGAAAATCCCATTTACAATTTTCTTGTCAAAAGAAATGTGACATATAAATTATTGTACAATTTGTCAAAATTGTTTCTTTTAACACCATTAGGAATATAAAGTTTGAAAGGCGCCAGTAACTCATCCCACTACATAAATTTTCAATAAGTTATATACAAAAGTTTCCATAAGTTGGAATTTTTTTGGAATCATTTTTCTTAAGTTTAATAGAAAATTATGAAAATTTTTATGATACAAAGTTGAATATTTAAAAAATTCATTTATGAAGTCATATATTATTATTTAATTACTAGCTATAAATTTATTAAAAATTCAATTTTAACTTTGATGTTATTACAACAAGAAAATAAAAACTTTTAAACTTGACAAATGGTGGTAATAATTCTGTCATTGATTTGTTTTTGAATTAAGATTTTTCTTTATAGGGGAAAAATTATGATAAATCAATTTTTTGTTAATTTTCAGAAATTTATTAAATTTAGAAGCGTTTCTTCTAATTTCGTTTGCCTTAGGTATTATCATCTGGACATGACTAATCACCACGCTGGATATATAAAGACTGGTTGGTTCTGTTCGTAGAGCAAGAGCACAAACCAGATCCTCATACAAACAATGACACAATCAAGATAATATTATATGACATCATCAAACTTTGATGGACACGTAATAGTTTCTTAGAAGTTGAAAAGGAGGGATTAAGAGTTCGTGTTTCAAGGTCAAATATTAAGTGTAATTTTTAGAAGTTTAAATAAAATGCAAGATTTTATCAATAATTTTGAATGTTGAATATATTTTTTTGATGATGTAGCTATGAAATTTTTACATTCGAAGCACATTTAGTTAAACAAAATATTTTCAGTCAAATTTTCATTTCTAATTTTTAATAGATGTTAATATTTTATGTCTTCCAGGATCAATGAGACTATTTTTGGTAGAATGTATGTAGTGTATGTAAATCTACGATACCATTTAAACATTGGAACAACGAAAATCTTGATGCGTTGATTAATTCACATTATAATTATGAAAAAACTGCAATAATACTTAAATTCAGCTTCAAAATTTTAGTTTTCAATCATTCATTTCAATGGCTTTGCAGCCCTAATCAAGTTTTTAATTTCGTGCCATTTAATTACAATTTGAATCAATTTTATATGAATTCCAACCGAACCCAATCATAGGTTTCTTTATATAGTAAAGAAACTATTTTAATTGAAATGAGCTAATAGCTTTTAATGGTCTCAATCGTTAAAGAAATTTCCCAAATCTTTATTAGGTGTACTCATTTAAATCTCTTTATCAACTTAGAGCGACATCGATGCCTCCATCTGGAGTTGAACACGGGACCTAATATATTCAGCATTAGCACTAAGCCACATCCGTGTAGTGGTGGTTCTAATATTTAATCTGTATATAATAATTTCTGCAATTTTTATTTATTAATTCTCCTAATTTATATATTTCACGCTTTGCTCATATTAACATTGCATAAATTTTATGCCGGCGCGCCACTACTTCTAATAGGAAATTTAATTTATATAAAATTAAAACATTTTTTTTCCATTTTAAAATTTATATATAAAAATAACGACATCAATTACAAAATATGTGAACGAACACAAAATAATTAGTGAATTCGGAATTTGAAAAATGTCAACAAAACTCGTCATCAAAATGTGAATTATTTAATTTTATCGAATTTGTACCAGAAAACTGAAAACTGGCATTAGAACAAGGAGAAAAAAAAATTGAAGTAATCATCAGAAATTTAAATTGTCTACAATTTAATTGAGATTAGAAATTGACATATGTTTCTACTCTTTTGTACGATTTGATTTTTTTTTGTTCAGTCTTGAAATTCTTCAAAATGTGATGAATCATTTTTATTTAATTTATATCACCGAGAATTTTTAGTTCAGACTTGACGAGATTTTTTTTTTTTTGTGTTGTTCGTCTTAAAAATGTGTTTTTTAGTGATAAGCAGCGCTCGAAGTGAGGCGGGATGGGGTGGGATGCCATCCCGGGACTTTTAAATAATTGTAAACTCATCCCACCACTTCTTAGTGGGGAAAAATTCATCCCGGAACATATTTTGTTTAAATTTTAAATAATTTCTTTTATGAATATCAAAAATATTTGAATACGAAAAAATTAAAAATAATTTAAAAATATAGTTTTAAATTTAAAACAGTAACATATGAATATAATAAATTTGAAAATTAAATTTCCGTTACTAACTAGGCCATATACTACTTTGTAACAACTTTCACAGCTTTTCGTAAATTTCAAATTTTAGTCGATTTAATTTTGAATAGTATTATCATTCATACTTCCAAGTATTGTTAAATTTTGTTTAAAAAAGATATTTTTTTAAAACAAATGGATAAATTTTTTGATAAAAAAAAGAAAACTATTGTTGAAGAACAACATGTTGATAAAAGGGCGCACGTAGAAGAGCCTTGTAATGTAATGTACCTAGTTTATCAAACTACGACAGAACATTACAAGACCATATCACTTTAAATATCCTAGATTACTGGACGTGGACAGTATTTCATTTATATCCTGTTACATTGTATTTTTTTAACCCATCCCACCACTTTTAACCTGCCACTTCGACCACTGGTGATAAGAGAAATTGTTTTTTTTTTTTTTTTTGCAAAAATTAATATGAATTTTAATCAGAAATTGTAATAAAATATTTGATCTAAAAACTATTAACTTTAATATTTTAGATCAGAGTTTTAGTTATCTTAATAATGTTCTAGTTTTTATGTTAAATTAATATTAATTTTTTGATAATTTTATTTATATAGTGATAATTAACTTTATTTATATATTATTATGTCAACATTAATTTATATTTAACTTCTGTTTAAGATGTAAAATATTGAAAGTTATGATAATTTTCAGTTTTATTAATTTAGAGTTCTTTAATTATTTCTGAGGTCAGCCCATCTTACAATTAATATTTGATGTGTAATTAAGAATTTGGTTATTTTTATCTTAAGGTCGGACACAAAACCTTAAATTCATTTCGAAAAAAAAGAAAGAAAAACCTGCATTTCTACCAAACTTAATGTGACGTAAAAGAAGTGTTCGATTTCCGTGGGCCATTTTATGATTTGTTTTTCGCGTGCAGCGTCCACATTTTCTTCGTTGTTCTGCACGTGGTAAATTCTTTAATACATATATCAAATTGAATTGATACGAACTGTGATGATCTCAGTACGTATAAATTCTTAGTTAATCGATATATACTCAAATTATTCTTCAATTTAAGAAAATATAAACTGAGAGTTGAAGTCATTTGGGAATAGTTAGGAAAAATGTGCTTTACAGTACACATAAAAATAATATAACCTACTCGGGATAATTGGATATCAACAGTATTAACGGAAAGTCCGAACAAGTTGTACGACTAATCGCTAAAGCATCAAATTTGATAAATAATTGTTCTACGGACTTCGGACTCGTAGTACTAAGAGATTTTATTTGACTATTATGAATTGTAATTAACAGCAACTTTACAATAAACATTACTAGCCATATATGAACAAGTTTTGAATGTTCTCCTTAACAGTAAATTTATAGATTTCCTTTAATAATATTATTATTCAAATATATAAACTAATTGAAATTCGTCAGACTCCAAACAACTTGTTTTAAAAAACACTTAAACATTTTTCTTTACTGATTCTTCAAAAAATACAATATTTCCACATGAAAATGTGACAATTTGCCTTGATTTTTGTGAGCATTTACAATTAAATCGCATAAATATTTTTCCAATTTTTAAAAAAGTGTTTTTTTCTTACAATCTTCTCTGTTTTCTTCTTCAATTAATTTAAAAAACATAATTATAAATAGGAAATTATTTATTTCTAAAATATTAAATGTCACTTTTTTATATCCAATTTTGTCTCATAATCAAATGGCAAATATAATAAAATGTTATCCATGAAAATAATTTTAGAAAACAAAACCACTTAACCTTCAATAAATAGCAAAAATTGATAAAAATAGTAAAAGTTTGAAGCGTATATAAATCGAATTTCTAGTTTTTACTGCACGCTATCACAGATCAATTTACTGGTTGTGCCTCTTTGTTAACTTGTATATTATTCGTCTACCATCACAACCGGAAGTTATCCAGATGGCAATACAGAAATTCCATGAGCATGACTCGAAAATAGACTATATATATCTGTGGCCACATGTAATAACCGCTTATGTCGAAAATTCAAAATGTCGAGAAATGAATAAACAATATAAAAAAAATTCTGTGAAAAAAAGTATCAATGCTGAATCAACGAAATTTGGGGTATAGGTAAAGCGAAATATGACTAAAATAATTAAAATATTCACAGCCAGGATAAAAGCTTTTAAGATATCTAAAAAGGACTTTAAAAGACTTAAGCTGATTTACAAAATTAATATTATGTTGTTCACAAAACCTAAGTAACTTAAGCTATTATTGCAAAACACACTTAAAACAAAATAAATATCTAAGTGAACTTAAGCCACTTTTACAAAATAAATGCAATCATAATATAACATATAAGATATTTCAGCATATGTATAATTTTTTTGATATCATTTCTTTTTAAATAAAAAACACATTTTAGAAGTTTGATATTCATATTATTAGTATATAAAATAAGATAATTGAAATGTTAATCCAAAAAAGTAATAGCAAATAAAATACAGGCAAAATATAAAGATTCATTCAAAAATAAAGAAATTCAAATATTAGTACACACAAACTCTGAAATATAGATTTAGTGTTTACAACAAATATTATTTAATTAAGAAATTATTAATATAATAGAAAAAGTTAAAAGAAAAATAATAAAATGTAAGACCAATCAAAATAGTGACATAAATAAATTTTGTTATTAAGCAAACAATGGTACAACAATTACACAAAAATCAAATTATTAATTAAAATATGAAAAAGTAAGTAACTTACAAAAATGTTATAATGTAGCAACGTAACGATTAACTTAATAAAATTGTTAATAAAAATATAGTACATTTAGGCTTCTTCATCAGTATCTTCAGTTAAATCTGGGTGAAAATTGCAATTATCATCAACATTTAAATTTTGGTAAAACGAATGATAATTACTATTAATTAAAGGTAGCATGTCTAAAATATCAGCCTTTTTTTCTTTAGTTATTTTAATAGGATTGTTATAACATTTTGGTAAGTTGTTTATGTTTATTTGATTTACCCCACGTTTTCTTAAAGATAGAATCTTAAAGGGTTCTTCTTCAGTTAATGAATTTTTGTATTTAATTGAGTTAAATAGTTTTTCATACCTTAACCATTTAACATCTTTCCAGATAAATTTGTTGCCATCTTCATCTATTTTGCGCCATGTAAATTTTTCCTTTGAAAAAGCAGCAAAATCAAAAAAAACTTCATTGGACATTTCATGAACCTTGAAAAGTTTATTGACTCCTACGGACCTAACGAACTGGTACCATTCCCGAGGATGATGTATATCAATAGTCGATCTTTTTTTTTTCTTTTCTATTGCAGCATGGTCAACATCACATTCCATATGCGTATGGCCTGGTTCAAGAAACTTGTGGTCTATAACGTTAAGATCTGTTTCAGTTTGCATAAAAGTTTGAAACATTGTAGCCACGTAACAATTTTTATTTTGCCCTGGACAACTATCACTATAAAAGATGGCGTTCTTACAAGTTGCTGATAAAGATTTTAAATGTTGAAACAAACAAGATGCTATTTCGTTACCACCTCGACGACCTTCTGCCTCATGCCACATGTAGCAATATGCCTGCCTATGGGCACAATCATGGACTGTTAAATTGAATGTCCATAGCTGGCGTTTATAAAATGAAACAGATGTTCGCAAAAATGGGGTTGGCAAACATTGCTGCAAATCGAACGTAAAAACATTGATACAATTATCATTTTTGGCTAACTCTTTATCGCGTTTTTTGACAGTGTACGCAAAATCGGCATGTTTATGATGTTCTTCTTGCTGTTGTTTGATAAGAACTTGATCTTGCGGCGTTGCAGCTTTAATTTTAGCATGAAATAAATCACATTTATGACATGTGTCTAACTGGGGTTTCTTAAACTTTAAGTTCATTGTGTAAAAAATTTGTGAATATTTTGTAAAAGATACAGGTTCAACAAATTTTTCACCATAAAGACGATGCATTAAAGATAAATTTAAATCGCTGTGAAGATATTTTTGAGAGGTATGCCGCCTACTATAATGCGACTCATAGGCAGGAAAACTGTTTATATGGTTGTAAACTTCTTGTATCTTTTCCTCGGAAAATTTGTTATGTGATTGATGACGACCTCTATTATCAATTGAAGTGACACTTCCTGGTGACTCCAGTTTTTTTTTAACAACATTTTTTAAGAATTGTTCTGTTTCACCTAATGTATTTCTAAAGCATTTCTGACAAACTGATATTCTATTAGCATTAATTTCTAGAAAGTAGTAGTTAGAAAACATTCTATTTCTGGTACCAGTTCTAATATTTCGTTGGGACTTTTTTTGTTCAACTATAATCAGGCCACATACATATGCAAATCTCAAATTGTAGTCAGAAAGAGCCCAATACTGATTAAATATAACGGATTGTTCATCAAAACTTATTTTGTCTTTACACAATTTTCTACAGGTACCTAGCTTAGTGACTCGTCTTTCGTTTACCAGTTTTCCTTTAATATTAATATAACTTTTACCTGAATTTCTTTTTAATTTTCTAGTTTTCCTCGTTTCTTTAGCCACAATCACATCTCCAGTTACAGTTTTATCAATTAATTCATTTTCCGATTCTGCCAATAAATTTTCATGTTGTATAACATTAGAGTTATCACTACATGAACTATCAACATAACTTATCGGTACATAATCCGGATCCAGGATGTCATCATCATTATCATTTTCATTAAAAAACTTAAATGCATCCTTTATTACATTGAAATCAAAGGAAAAATCATTTACAAATGTTGATGCAGTTTCTAGTGGAACAGGGCTTTCGAAAACACACTCTTCGGGAAAAAATTCATTGTTTGCTAAAGCTGTAAAATTTTTGTAAAAAAACATAGAAAATTTTGACACATATCCGCAGTTTTACCTTGACGGCTAGTACCTGGAAGATTTTTTTTCGATTCTAATATTGGTTTTTTGTTGATCGCCAATGAAAAATCATTCACACATGTTTCTAGTGGAACTGGAACAGGGCTTTCGTAAACACACTCTTCGGAAAAAATTTCATTATTCGCTAAGGCTGTAAAATTTTTGTAAAAAAATATAGAAAATTTTGACACATATCCACAGTTTTACCTTGACGGCTAGTACCTGGAAGATTTTTTTCCGATTCTAATGTTGGTTTTTTGTTGATCGCTAATGCTAACATTTTTTTAGCGCGGTTCATTTTAAATTGTTATTAGATATTATAAATATATAACTTGTTATTAGATTTATAGGTTATTTATTTAGATTTATTTATAAAAATTATGTTTTACAGTTTATATTTTAAAGAATACAAAACACATCAATTATTAAGAAAAAAACACATCAATTTCTACGAAAAAAACACTACAATTCCTAAGAATTTTTTTTTACATCAACAAACACTTATTCTAAACACGTCTAAACAGCTTAAGTTCTCAATTTAAACTGCAGTTGCATTGGATATAATAGCTTATGATGACTTTAAAATAGACTTTTGAATATTTTTAATTTGTTATAATAGCTTAAGTGACTTAAGATGTTGTACAAAAATTTTAATTTAAAAATTTATAAAAAAAATTATTTAGAAAAATAGCTTATGTTGACTTAAGAATTTGAAATTTCAATTTAATAAGGGAAATAATATCTTAAGTTGAGTTAAGCTATTATTGCAAAATAATAATAGTAACTTCCTTTGCACCTAGTATACCATGATTTTTCGACTTAAGATCATTTAACAAAAAATGAATTGGCATCCAAGAAATATAATTAAGCTTATGTAGACATAAGCTATTATTTCAAAAGCATTGTAAATTAAAAATGACTTAAGCTAAAATGCACTTCCTCATATCTTCTGATGTACAACGAATTGGAATGGCGTGAATAGCTCAAAAAATAGATATGAAAGAGAAGAATAATAATTTGGAATAATATCAATTTTCGCTTAAGTCGACTTAAGCGGTTTTTACATGTGGCCACAGATATATAAAGTAACTGTTGTTATTGTAATACTAAAATTACCGATAGTTTTCTAATACAAATTTTGTTGAATGAGTTTCGTAAAATGATATTTAAGATTGGAAATCTGACAAAATCCACACTGTAAACATATGGCAGATTCATATCATAAACAAAAATAAATTTGAAATATCTTCTTATTAAAATTGATTGTTTATGTATTAGTGTATGTGCATTGGTGTATGAGTAATTGAAAATCCATAGAAATCTAAAAGATATGCAAGAAGTAAAGTACACTTGAAAAATATAACATAGAAAAGTGAAACAATTTTCATTAATTTTTGTATTTTTGTTTTTTGTATAGTCAAAAAGAAACTTTATTTATAGAAAGTTTTAATGGCCATCTGTTCAGAGGGGGGCGCACTTTTTTAATTTAAATAATAATAAAAAAAAAACATTTAATTTTTTTTTAATGTTTGTCGTAAAGTTCTTAAAAACAAAAAAAAAAAAAAAAAAAAAATTAATTAGAATTAAGACTATGGCACTTATGGGTTAATTGCTACTGGCATAAAGAGCTATAAAATTATTTTTAGATTTAAAAGATCAAAAACAGACGGCGACTTACAGAAAAAGACTTTCGATAAAAATAATGTAATTTAAAAAATTTAAATGAACTACAAAAATCTGAAGTTATAGTCCAGAATAAGTTAAAAGCAGACTACAACGCATGTAGCGTAGGCAACATATTAGTGAGTCCGTTCTACCTAGTACCCGCTTCTAGTGGTTTAAATTTGAATCTATTGGATTAATAATTAGCACCGAAAAATTCAATCTTTGGAAAGTATTATTAACTCCTGAGTTTTAAAAATTGAATTTTTAATCTAAAAATGAATCTTAATTGTATAATTTCTTGTGTTGGCGCTTATCCAATTTATGACGTCAAGTAAAAATGTAAAAATTTAATGCAATGTCATTTGAAAATAAAGAACTAATAAAATTTTGTTCATGGATTTGTCATGGATTAATCTAAATTTGTCATGGTTTACAGTATTTCATCAGACAATCGTGCAACTTTTAAAAATAAAATTACTAGGCAAATAATGTAAATATTTTCAAAAAAAATCAAAATAAATGTGATAGTTCACAGCTCTCTTTTTGATTATGGTGGTCCAGTACAATTGTGCGGGGACAGCCGGAAAGTCCATAATTTAATTATTTTTATAAACAAAATTTCAATCAATGTTCTTCACAAAATGTTCCATTCTTTTTCAGGTAGTATAATTAAATAAATATGCTTGCTTAGCAATAGAAATTTGCAATTATCTGTCAAAGTCAAAACGAAACAGCATGCCTAAAAAACTTAAGCTTAGTATCGAATTTGCAGTTTATTGAAATTTTCATACACATTTAAGATTTGTGAAATTAGATGTGAAAAATTCGGCTTGTGATTTCACTTTACTGGTATCGAATTCATCGTGAAAAAGTTGTGAAATTCGTAGTTTCTGTCAAAATTAGATATGAAAATTTCACCTCGTAGCTAACTCGATACTAAGTTTATGTTTGCTGGCTGACAAAAAAACTGATTTTATCGCATAAATTTCTTGATTGGAAAGGTCATATAACTTTGTTTTCTAACCAAAAATAAAATTGTATTCGGCCAACTTAACTTTATTAACTTCAAAAAAAAACCTAATCTACCAGTGGCCAGTGACCTAAAATAAGAATAATTACTGCACGTAGTAGAAATTAAATAAATTTCTTCTACTTTTTTGTATTATTTATTATACAATTTTCAATTCAACATTTGAATTTAGCTTGTCTCTAATGTAATTTAATGACAAGATTCTCTATAATTCACTATAGTTCAAGACATTTTACTGACTTTCTGAAGTGACTTCATTTTTTTACATATATATAAAACAACATAACAACAACAAAATATAGGTATATTTTTTATGCTAATTTAAAAAAAAAAAAATATGTACAGAAATTTCAATTATAATTTTCAAAACACAATTTTTTCACATATGTTTTGAAATTCTTATTAAAATCTGTTTTTGTTTTTATATAAAAAATATACAATTTAAAAAAAAAAATATTTTCAAGTTTGCTGTTTAACCACAAAATTCTGATTGTATTTCTCTCTTGTATTTAAATAAACCCAACAAAATAAATCTCTATACAAAGGTAAAGAAATACACAGGTAAAAAAATATAAAATTGTATCTGAAGTCGCGGTTTTTATTTATTAATGGCGCGCAGTATGGTTTTTTTTTTTCATAAAAGGTCAAACCGATTTGTATCTAAAAATTTTATAGAAAATAAAAACCAGTTTTTTACCTTTTAGATTTTTTGAAATTCGCATTTTTATTTAAGATATTTTTGTAATCGAACAAAATATTAAAATATTGATTTACAAAAAAAAATTGTGTCAATTAAGCGAAGGTAAAAATTATTTGAAGAACATTTTTAAATATCAATTTTATTAATTAATCATTGAATTTATTGAATAATTAATTTTGTAATTTGATGTTTTAATGCTTAAACTGGAGTTATATATTTCAGATATTTAGTTCATTTTAATTGTGGTAACTAACATTAATTTAAATAAATCATTTAAATTTAATCAATGTTAATGTGAGCTATATTAAAATGTAAAGAAAGCAATGAAATTTAGCCAACTTTCATAAATTATGAATGGTATACATATAACGATAGACTTAATTTATTTATAGAATTAGAATTTTCAGAGAATATTTTCTGACGAAACGATGTATATTCACTACAAACGAACTTCTTCAAGAATGATTACTCTAATTAACTTAAGCTTAAAAATTTATTGACATTAGTTTACACAATTTACATAATAAAAAAAACTGATAACATAATTTTTAATGTCAGATATAAAATAAAAATTGAATTTGTTTTCGTTTATAAATTAATGATAATTATTTTACTTCTTAAGTTGGGAATTTCCTTAATAACTTCACGCGCTTCTGTTTCTTTCAAAAACTTTCCACCAATTTTTAATTTTCTTAAGTTACTCAACTTAATCTTATCTTTATTTATTTTCATTAAATTAGTTAGAATCAAAGATAAGAATTTAAGTTTTGTCATGTTATGGAAATCATTTTGTATCTTTTGGTAATAAAAAGGATTTTCAGTTAAAATGCAGTTCTTTAAATTCTGATCCGTCAATTTTTATCAAGACGTTTTATGTGTTGACTCTGCAAATCATTTTTTTTTTTCTTTTCATTCACCTAAAAAGACTTCCTTCAAACTATTTCTTCCTAACAACAACAATAGTTGAATTTTGACATAATTAACAGATTTTTTTTAGAAGGGGAACGCGAGAGAGCACTACGACCTTAACGATCTATTGTGCGTTTAAAGCCCCTATTCCACTTACCATTTAATAGATTTAAAGAAACCTAGTATGTTTGAGGGAGCAATATTGCCCAATTCTTCAGAAGTAAGGAAACCTTTGCGCTTTGCCTAAGATATTAGGAAAATGTTGATAATTTACAAAGAGCTGCACTCAATCGTTCAATTTTATTAATATTCAAAACATGAAATTCTGTAATGTCTCAGGCTCAATTAAATTCTTAGTTAAATCTAAATATATTTAAGTTTCTTTAAATTATATAAAATATTTTTGATCTCAATTCCTTAATTGCATTATATTGTAAATTTAAATGTGTCACATTTAACATATTTCTAAAACATTCATCAATTATGTCGATGATTTCACAATTGTATGACGAAATATATTTTAAATTTCCACAAAAATATCCAAAGGAGTTCCTTGTAAAGAAATCGAATGAGACTTAGATAAATTTACACGTTTTCTTATTAATATGAATATTATCTGGGATATTTTTCTGGACAGTAAATTCGTTCATATATATCTGCCTTTGCAAAATTATAGCTTGGTTAAACGGTTGACTTGCAGTATCTTTTTTCAATGATTGATGTTGAAAGTGCAATAATTTGACAAAATTGTAAAACCAACAAAATTATTATTAAATTAAATTTCATTTTAATTTCTACTTAATATTACTTTACGATTGAAATAATTAATCAATTTGCAAATTTTCTTATTGATTTGTACATTATTTTGCTAAGTAATATTTATTTATCAATTGTTAATTATCAAAAGGTTAAAGGTTATCTTTATTATGTTAATATGGTTTGAATTATTTTATTTACTTTAGCTTCAATAAATTACAATTAAATCTCACTATTATATAAATTTGATTTATAAAGTGGGAACTGGGAAAATATTACATTTATTAAAAGTTAATTCCACAATTTATAATCTTGTATATGAATTTTATTTGGGCTAAAAAAATTCTGTAATGTATCAGTTAAGCTACTCTAATATGCTACCAGTTCATATGATAATACGTCCCAATAACTTAATACACTATTGACATGAAAGCAAAATGTTACATTACAATCTAGTCTAACAACCTTAAAATAACAATTTATTCTTATTCCAACATTTCGGTAATTTGCATATTAAATTAAACTATAACTAAAAATTATAAACTTCTTAGAATACGCAGTATTTGAGCTATAAATACTCGAAGTTTTAAAATGTAATCAAGCAGAACACAACAGGCATAACAAATTTTTCATGACATCATTAAAAAATCTGGAAATTGAACACGTTTTTGTATGAAAAACTACACAATTTCAAGTTAACGAAGGCAATAAATTATTGTCAAATATAAATCAAAGGTAAGCCATTAAAAAAAAAAATTTTAAGACAGTTGAATAAATTAACAACAGAATTAAGAATAAATAAATCGCGGAATTTTGTAAATTTACATGTTATAAAGAATGAAATCAATCAAAACTTCAATAATAGACAAAATTTAAAACGCTAAAGCTCAGATTTTGTTAAAACAGCGATTTGTAAAAAAAAAAATCAGTTCTCTAAAAATATTTTTATAAAATTCTGATATGGAACCACTGAAGTTACCGATTCCAACGTAACTACAAATTAACCTGTACGTCAAATTTTATTCAAATCCTATATCAATATAACTAATATAAGCTAATCAGATTCGACCCTAATTGGAATGCTCACCATCGAACACGTACAGGAAAATTGATTTATGCTTTCACCTGATCTTTCCATTACAATATTTCATCGTAATTAGTAATATTTCCATAAATTTGTACAAATTGCATTATTTATAATATTTTTAATAAATTTTGTTATTAAACATTAATTTTTCATTTACTCTCGGCAATTTTCTTATTTAATGCCGGCAATTTACATTTTTTTTTATTATGTTAACATATTTTTCACAATGAATATAAAAAATAAAAAAATAAAAATTTTATTTATATTTAAATATTTGCATGAAAACATATTTTATTTTTCCTCATTTATTGAGTTTTTATAATGACTGAAAATTAGAATTTACACAAATTTAATTAACTAATATTTAACGAATTAATTAAAATTTATCATAAATAAATAGAAAAAAAAAATGTTTTTATTGTATATTTTTAAAAAAATAAAGTAATAAAACTTATAAAATAACGATAATTATAAATAATGCAAGCCACAATTAAATAATAAAATTTATTATAAATAAATATGACGGAAAATATTTTTAATTATGTAAAATTAAATGCACACTCAATTATTGTGTAACGATATATAATTTAGCTCGATTAAGCACCTTCACTTTCTATTCTCAGCTGATGTTAGGTGGAGGGAACTTACCACGTGCAAAACGACAAGAAAAATGTGGCCGATATACTCAAATAACAAAATAGAAAACTTTCTAAAATTAACGAATAGGGACATAGATAGGGTTATAGCTGTGAATACCGGGGCACTGGCCAATCGGTTTAAGCAATCGTGTTGTAGCTGTATGGATCACAAAAAAAGGAACAATTGCGCACTTCATTTGGAAGTGTCTCGCTAACTAGGACCACTAATGGCTCTCTGGGTAATTATCACTTTAATGAGTTAATCGATGTTGCCCGCTAAAGGCCTGCGGAAATCGTACATTTCCTAAGAGATGAACCTAAAATTACCTCAATCATGCTAGGGTTCACGAGAATGTTATGGTAATAGTTCCGATCCTTATAGCACAGAACTTGAACTTCCGGACAGATCTGTATCGGGTTCGCGACTCAAATCAATCAACCTACTAAGGTAGCTCTAAAATGTTTGAAAATTAGCTAGAAAAAGATAATTCTCCTGTGAAGGTGAGTATTTGCGAGATTACTATTAATATATTTAATTCAATTACAATTTGTATTCTAACTACAATTTCCGTCTCAAAATTTGAAATATAAAGTGCCATTTTGATTAATTAAGTAACTGATATAGCGATGCAGATAATTTGAACGGAATTAATGTTTAAATTTTACTATAAAGTATTGATCGTTGGTTTGAGGAGGGCCTCTCTTTCAGAATATGCAGAATACCATATTAATTTCGGAAAATGGCAACACTTTAAAAACCATACAATTGATTTAATGCTGTATAGACAAATTGCTGCAGATGTAAATGTTGTAGATATACGAGGACATTTAATAGACAAACTTAATTGACCATTATTTTCCTGCTCTTGCTGTGTATATACGCAATTTCTAAATTGTGGTCCCTTAAATATATTTTTTATATTTAAGGGACCACAAGTACAAGATTTACGTGAAAGAAGATTAACTGAAGTTGAAGGTTCATTTTTATATATAGGTTTTGTATTTTACTGAGAATATATTAAATATATTTCGCTATAAATTCATATTTATAAAATACTTCAATGCCAGGCAATTTCTGTACTTCTCCAAAATAAAACCTTTATTAAGTAGAAATAATCAAAATAATTTATTATATATAAAAATTATTAATTCAAATAATTTTGTCTTTTGAATATAAAAATTCATCTATGAAATTTCCTAGAAATATTTATTATTAATTTATATAGAAAATTTAATATTTTTCTACAAAAAGAAAACTTCATTAAAATAATAAATTATATGAAAAAAGGAAAAGAAATAAAAATTTCCGCTTCAGGTATAAAGGACATCTGTCAATTTCGCATTTAAAAAAAAAATAAAAATCATTTTTTTTTTTTGGCATTTTCATTTCCTTTATCAAACAAAAACTCCCCCCCTAACAACAACACGAAAAATTTCCAAACCAAATTTAGTCCCCTCAATAATGACGATTTCATTTTCATTTTTCTCTTATACTTATTACTGAAAATAAATTCAGATTTGATAGTATCAATTGCATTAAAATCGTGTCTGTACTGTTTCTTCTTACCAAAAAATCAGCCCTACTACACTTAATTTAACAAATTCTTTTTTTTTCTTTTGGGATACGTATAACATAAATTTTGGGATCATTTAAAGGACTACAACATCAGTTAAAATGAATTCTTATAAATATCATTTCCAACTATGATAATATAACTAACTTCTTTGCCTTGGGGGGCGGAAATAATATAGCTCAAAAGCAATATGTATCAACAGTGCCAGAGTATGAAATTGATCTCAACAAGTTGTGCAAAAAAAAGAAACAAAAAAAATTCACCCTCATATTCTGCTCTGTATCATAGTCAGTCATCCACATCGATAGATAAATTTGGAAATAAATTTGAAAAGAATATTGGTATATAAATGTTAAGTAACCGGTGAGCATCAAACCGAAAAATTTTATTTTTTCCTAAACAATTTTTCTAATAGTTTTAACCTTACAAAAACAAATTCTGACAGATAACTAGACTATAGAAGAAAATCCATGACAAATATGTAGTTTTTATGTAATTTATCATATTACTATATACTTCATTAAATTTTTGTTATATTATCCTAATTATATTTGTTTGTAATTGTCCAAGTCCTTCAAACTTCATGAAAACATCATAGTGAAGAAAAAAACTATTCAACATTAAAATGATGATTATATACGACAAAATAATGTTGAAGGGAAAATGTAAAAATCTAATTATTATATCTAACAAACAAGAAAATTTTATTTTGTGTTCATTAAAATTTACATTTACCCATGTCCTTTAACAATTCACATTCAACCCCTCATCCCAAAAATTTAATCATCTGACACCTTAGGTAAAAGTAATAATCATAATAATATTTTCCTGGGATGATTTTCCTGCACATTATAGTAGTAGATAAAGGAAAAGAGGATGGTATATACAGACGACAAATTTATAGTTATGAACCCAAAAAGAAAAAGTCCATTTTAATATAGTATAAATTTCTATAGAAACTTACATTAAAAATTCATTTTAATGACAGTCTAGTAAGTTTTCCTCTTTTCTGTAATGTACGTAACATTTAGGTATAGTAAATAATTAAATTTTCATCTAATTTAAAATTTACAACTATTTTGCGGAGCTCTCGAAATGTTTGTAATGAT
This sequence comes from Rhamphomyia laevipes, assembly GCA_963920725.1. NCBI lineage: Eukaryota > Metazoa > Arthropoda > Insecta > Diptera > Empididae > Rhamphomyia > Rhamphomyia laevipes. The sequence continues at coordinate 42,327,216 of OY987256.1, forward strand.
ACATTAAATTAATATTTCACGAAATATTCAATTTAACGTAGTACATCCCACAAAATAATCAATATAGTTCAAGTCTACCGTATATCATTTTTCAATAGGGAATTTTCAATCCATATTTTCATTCGAAAAGCGTGTAAACTATTAAATTTTTATGTAGCGTAACGAAAACTTTTTAAATTTTCCTTGTTGAAAGAATGAAAAATTATATAAACTATAACGAAAACAAAAAAATAAACCCAATTGCAATGAGGGTGGGCCATATTAAAAGAGGACGAAATTTTAATTTAAAAATTGCAATAAAAGAAAATTATCTTATTATAAAATACGGGAAAGGAATAAGGAATTTTCAAAGAACTTCATTTTTCCTCTTTTCAGAAAACGACTACAGCAAAAAATTCAATCAGGAAAATATTTTTTTTATCGTTTTTCCTTATCGATTATTAAGCAGAGGCGAGACAAGTTTTTTATGCTTGCTTAAAACTTTCTAATATAATCGAATTTTCCAAATTTTAATATACTTTCTATTGAAAGTTTTTACACCGATATGAAAAAGAAAAAATTGATTTTCTTCTCTGATTTTAATAAAGGAGTTTTTGATTGTAATACTTTTGATACCGAAAATTAAATTAAACCCAGCCACAAAATATCCTTTAACATCATATGTGCGATGTGATAATAAACTCTATTTAAACCTAACCAAAGATTTTCATGATAAGGATATAAAATCTGTTTAAAAACGGTTAATTTCACCCTTTTTACTTTATCAGGTAATGTGACGACTACGACGACGATGTGATTATCCTTTTCGCTGTTTATATTTTGCCTGTGGCATATGATAACATTTTAAGGCAAAAATACAGGATATTAAGAGCTCACACAACACAAAAACATATTATTAAACTTTGAATATTGTAGAAGGTTGTTTCTCATTAGAAAATTTAGTTTACACTGTTTTTTTTTTTTTGGTTTGATAATTTCGGAAAATATATAAAAGTTTTCCTGATGCAAATTTATAAAAGTTATTCTTTTGTACAATTATGAGTAAAGTAAAGTTTTCCAAACTGTAATTTAAAAAATATTCCAATTGAGGAACATAAAAATTTATTTTAAACAGCAAATCATAATTTTAAACAAACTAAAAAATTATATCCTTAAAAGTTTTATTTTTGTTATTTTATTATATGATATTAAAAAGAACCGTGGAAAAACTCAATTTAAAAAAAAAAAGAGTTAATGGTGTTAGATTTAATCACTTTGATAGTTTAGCAAACTTTAAAAGTTAATGTCACTTTTTTAGTTTGTTTGTACAAGGATAAAACTTTCTATAAGCGGATAAATTAACATTATAAAAATTTAAATTTAGAATGATTAAAAATTAAGAGAAAATTACAAAATCGGATAGCAGTAGATAATTTTTTTTCATATAGCCTTTTCCAACTCAAATTAGTGTTTTTTTTTACATTTTTCAAAGACGAACAAAGGTTTTCAAAAAAAGGCAAACTTGACTTGGAAATGCTATAAAATTCTGAAAAGTTCACAATTAATTGGTCAAAAGTTCAATTATAAACTGATTTTTATCCTCAAATAAAAATAAGTTTAAATATCAGTTCTCAAATATAATCTTAGATAAAAGTACCCAGAAACTGGGTTGTATGGTTCTGGGTCGAATAATTAAATTTTGAATTTACCGAAATATGAAAGCTCTTAAAATTGGTCTAAATAAAAACGGCACTAAAATTAAATATTTAAAAATGAAGATAATATTGAAAGAGTTGCTAACTTTTCATATCTCGGTACGCTATTATACAATAACAACAATATTCAAAGTTGCATAAGACAGAGGAAAATGCTGCAAATAGATGCTGCTTTGCGTATAAGAAACTAATGAAGTCTAAGCTACTAATCAGAACCATAAAACTTAAAATTTATGAAACCAATAATACGAACAATAGTGACGAATGGATGTGAAGTATGGACTATGTCGAATACTGAAGAAAATATGGCAAGAATATTTCAAGAAAATACAGGAAACTAAATGTCATAAACTGGACTGGAAATGGTAAAAACAGAGAAAAATGGAGGCTTATTGTGAAGAAGGCTAAAGCTCACCAAGGCCTCTAACGCTAGAAGAAGAAGAAATTATATTATGACAAGTCTAGCATAAAATATGCTGAAATTGTAAATACTTAATACCACCGCCCCTGTGGTTAAAATATATCATGTTCTCGAATTATTAAATTATTAAAAATAATTAAATTTACATGGACATAGAAGTACCTGAGACTCAGCCATGCGATCTATATTTATATAAAATTTACTGAATTTGTACTCTTCAATTTTCTAAAGAAATATCATCGGAAAATTTAATTTTTCCATTAAAATACAACAAAATTTCAAATCATAAAAATTTCAAATTTCTGAAAATTGTTAATATACTAAAAAAGAAATCAATTCCAAACTCCTACACAATCATTCCCTACAAATATGTGACAATCCATAATCCTAAGGATTAAATATAAATCTCGTTTGAACGTAAATATTATTTTACCTTTTATTCTCTCAATAAAATCTTCCTTTTTATGATCATCGGAAAAATATATTACAAAAAAATTGATCCTTTAAAAAAAAAAACGTATTTCTTTGTTCAAAAATTCACGTACGTAACGTATATATAATTTCTTCGTCTCCGTATCGTTATTAAAGAAAAAAGAACGAATAAAAACTTTTGTAGTTAATACTAAAAAAGAAAAAATGTAGAATAGCAGCGCACGTGACGTGTGCATTAAGCATATTTCTTGGTTCTGTAAAAGGACCCTTTTGTAATTTTCGGTATAAATAAACTATATATATAATATAGAAGTAAAAAAATAAAGGATATTTTTTTTACCCTACAATAAATTTCCCTAAAACCCACCAACAAATTAAAAAAGGAAAAAAAAATATTTTTCTTATTATGTATATGAATAAACTCTGTATGTACAACATAAAAAACTCGTATAGCCTGATTTTTTTTTGCATTTGTATGTGTAGTAAGGAGAGAAATGGTCCTTTATTGGAATTATTATATTTGGTAGGGATTTATGTAATTTATATGTAGACAAATAAATTTGTAAATTTAAATAAGCATACTAAAAAATTGAAGGACACTACAATTGATTCCCGATTTGGAAATTAAACAGAAATTAATAACTGATTCATATCAAAATTCTTTATAGCTTTTCAATGTAAATAAATTTGTGGTAAACGTTATAATCAGTTCGTATAACATTCCGTTTTTTTACTACAGGTGTACACTTTTTACCCTAGAGGATGTGCAGACATTTTCTACGTTATTTATATTCCTGGCAGCCGTTCCTGGTCTGGGACCTAATTTTGATACTCGATTACGCTTACAGAGCATACATAAAATTTATAAATGTATATGGTTCGAAGGAAGCATTTGCAAATTATGGACAATTTTTACAATTACAAAGAATATTGCCTTCATTTAGCTTTCCAAAAAATCGGTAACTAAAAATTTATTTTATATGAAAACTACTACAACTCAATTTTATGATAACTTTCATAAATATAACCAAAGAAAGGACATTTTAATGGACACATAAGGTGAATAAATATTTGAAAATTACTAAAATAATTTCATATGTCCTTATCATTTCTATTGTCAGTTTAACAAATTGTGCCAAAAAAAAACTATTTTTATGCCAGACAAAAATTGTTTATTTGTATCCTTTTTTTACAAATTTTTTTTCCATATATCCTTGATTATATTCTTTATATACATAATTTTATTTTATGTTTGTTATTTGTACACCAGATAATAACCAAAACTTTTATTCCTCTTCCTGGTTTATGTTTTTTTTGTAGGTTCGGAGTTCGGATTAATGAGTTCCTTGCACTCCTATTATATATGAAACCATTTATTTTAAAATAATGAAAAAAAGGATATCATTTAATCAGTAGACAGAAAGGATTAACTATAAAAACTATATTATAATTAAACTATATATTTACACAAAGTTTTGAAAATATATCAAATAAAAAATACTGAAGGGTAAAACTAATTGAATTCGATTTATTTGATCCTTTATTAATCCTTAATGTTTTCTACACATTTAAATATAAAAAAAATACTCATTTTTTTGTAGAGGGGATGAGAAAATTTATATTATTTTTGTGTTGTCTACTGTAATTTCCATATAATTCACCCGGGACACATCAATAATAACATAGCAAAAATATATATTTTAAATTAAATTTAGGACATATAAAAAACATGACACTAAAAATGTTATAAAAAAAAAAAATTACTTTTTTTTTCAAGGATCAAGGTCAGAAAATATAAAAACAAAAATATATTTTTTTTTTTTTGTAATTTTTGTAGAAAATTGCAGACGTATGCCATGAATTTAGTATTCATTATAAATTCCCAATTGCAATTATATTACACAAGGATTTATTTCAAAAATTTCATCAACACGGGGTGTGAATGAATGAAAGTGAAATGTAATTTTGAGGGATCAAAAGTGTATAAGTAAAATTTTGCTTCATTTTGTATTACTATAAGAAAATTTGGTTAATTAAGAATGAATGAAGACTATATACTTATATGGCATTGGGTATTACACGTGCTTTGTTAAATCCGACAAAAAAAGGGTTCAATTAAATGGAATATCAAATTTTATACAACATAATGGAAAAATTTAGTTTTTTGATAAGTTAATTTATATTAAGATATTTCAAATATTGATTAAATACAAAATTTGAATTGATTAAAGACAGAATTGAGTTAATTAAGACAAATTAATTGTAATTATAAAGTTTAAGACAAGTAATTATAAAGTTTTAATAGTAGTCAGTTACTATTAATGACCTCGGACAACCAAGGAGTTGTTAAAAAAGGACATTATTAAGCATTTTCATAAAATATACTTAATCACAGAGAATTTAGAATAAAAATTAATTCAAAAATCGTTCATCGTTTCCTGAAGTTAAATAAATTAGAAATTATAGTCTTACACATCGGTTTTACTTAATGTAATGTAAAGCTACGTTTCTTAGGATCATGAGAACCGACTTAACCATTTAAATCTTATGTAATCTTTAAGCTTATGATTATGTCAACTTTAATATAATGTCAAATTTTAATCGTAGAATAAATAGAATATGGACAAGCCACGAATATCCGGGTATAATTTTTCATATCGTTGTATAGCTAGAAATTGCTCCTAAAAGGATAACAAATTTAGATTAAATTCTTAAATATATTCTGAAAGACCTAAATTCTTTATAAATCATGTAATTACCTAATTCAAATCAATCGTAATTCCAACATTTTAAATCTACTATTACAAACAATCAATTAATCAATTTGTGTTTTATATTTAACAAAAAACTGTCACTTATTTCGACCACAACAGAAAGAATATTATAATTAATCCGTAGAGTTTAGCCTAGTTAAATTATGTAGTTTTAAAAATATTCTATGTTAATGCTTTAATCAATGTATACAACATAAAAATTAATGTTAACATGAAAATCTACGCTTTAAAAAAGAATCAAAATAAACAAAAATTTCTGCTTTAAAAGGTTAAAAGTCACACAAAAAGCGAAAAACAAACCAAAAAGAGAATCGATAAATTAATAAATAAAAAAAATCATATTTCAAGACTGAATTCTTTATAGTATTTTGTTTAATATTCGTCATTTAATTACGGCTATCAAAACGTAAAATCTCACATTTTGGTTAATAAAAACACAACATTTAATTAACTTTTTATTACAGTGTTTTTGACTATTAGAGACATCATGGAAGTTTGTAATTTACCCCATTCTGGTTTGTAATTTAACTAAATAATAAAATAGAAAATCTGATGTCGAATTACAATTACAATTGCCTCGACATGAAATAATCATTTAATTATTTAATATTTCAGTAATTCGAAGAAAAATTTAGATTATCTTAAAATGTCATTTATAAGTAAAATAATTTTATTTATTTTATTGCAAAAATTATTAATTTAATCAATTTTAAAATATAATTTAATCAATAAAAAAAACTTGATTGACATTTCACATTCTAATCAAGAATGCAAAATTTATTAAAGAATTTATTATATAACGAAATCTAGAATTAATTTTAATATAAATTCGTAAAAATTATTTAAATGTCAGAAATCATTTTAATTATAATTTTATTTTATATATATTTCAATTTTTGTATTTCCCGGAACTTAAAATAATAATGGTTTTAATATTTCAGTTAAATATAAATTTCAAATTCTGTTAGTTTTTAAGTGATTTTAATGTTAATTATGATTAATGAATTTTTTGAAATTGTAGTAAAGTATAAAATTCCAACTTGAGACGAAATTCTTAATTAAAATTAAAAATATTTTTATTTTTATTTCCTTTTTGTGGTTTATTCACTGTAGACAAAAAATTATTTAGACAAAATTAGACAATTTAAAAGTTTGGATTAACAGTAGAATGTCGAAATATAGAGATATGTTTAATTTATGTTGTTAAAATTTACCTTGGCATAGAACTAGACTGTAACTGACATGAAAGATATTAAGTTCCAGGGACGGCATTTGGTTGTATGCCATTGTATGATATGTAAAATATTTGCAATTGAATAAGAATTTACTAAGAATTGGAGTGTGTGATCGACATTTATTGTAGGTACTACCTAAATTGCAAAGAATGTCTCGAAATTTGTGTCAATAATAGTAACAGTATTGCAATTACAGTATGACAGTAACAGTATAACACTTGCAGTGTAACTGCTCCAATATAAAAATTACAGTACAATACTTAACAGTAATAGTATCACAAGTCAAACCTTGTAAAGTGATATTGTTTTCCTTACACTGTGTTTACATACTGACACTACTACTGTCACTATCTACTTATTGTCCAATTCCAATGTATGCTTCCTATACTGTCTTCGCCGAACATTCCTAAGTCGTTCGCGTTTAAAATCAGCTGCTGTGATAGCGATAGTGCCAGTATGTAAAAACAGTCTTAAATAGCAGCTTTCTAATTTATATAAAGTATGCATGTTAACTAGAGAGCTGTGAAGAGTTTGCATTTAAATGTTTATCAAAAATAATATAAATTAAGGACGAAATTTCATATTAAATTTATTTTCTTAATTGAAAATTTGTCAATAATTTTATATTGAAAATGGCAATTAAAAGGAATAATCAAAATGGATAATAATTGCTGCTTATTAGAATAATTAAGATGGACAACTTTTATCCAAAAAAAGGGACAAAATTAATTTGATATCAAAGAAAAACTTTATTTATACAATAAATATAATAATTTCCAGAATTTCCATGACAATTATTTAAAAATGGCAAACAAGTGAAACAAACCTTTTTTATTTTATAATGGTAAGGAAATTTTATCGAAAAATTAATAAGTAGTTATAATTATAAAAATATTTTATTGATATCAAAGACAGACTAATTCTTCCTTCGCCTAAATTTTTTACTTCCACATCGTCTGATGTCAAAATCCCAGCTGCAATTTGAAGATAAAATTATTCTTATACTTTATTAAAAAATGCGACCAATTGTCAAAAATTCATGAGTAATTCACAAAATTATACGATAACATTTATTTTATCTCAATCCCAAGTATAGAGGCAGGCAATCATAAATTCGCAAAATTTAAATGGATTTTTTTTTTTATATTTCAGACATTTTTAGTGTTAATAATTTTTGTAATCTACAATTTCTTAAATAATTATCTTTTACTTGTAATATAAATTCTATTTAAACTAAATATAAATATTACAATGAAAACTGACTAAGACGGAAACTATGTGAAAGACGGACAGCTTAAGATGGAAACCGACAGATTTTATGTCATATATCGTAGAATATTTATATATATAAACCGGAAAAATAAAACTATTTCCAAATTCTGCGTTATGGCGTTATGACAGTTACTTTTTTTCAGGCTAGTTTTTTACGATAAATCCTAGCCGGGAATAAAAGAGATAGATAGATTTTGCGAGACAGAGATAGTATAATTTTGAATAATAAAATATAGATATAAAAAAAATATATTTTTTTTTTATATATTTGAAAAATATAAATATAAATTTTTGAACGAATTAAAAAAAAAAATAAGAAAAACTTATGTTTAACATTTCAAAAATTATTTATTTTAAATTATATTTTTTGAATTCCTTCAAAAATTTGTAATAATTTTCTGAAATGTCAAAAAAAAAGTTTCTACAGGCTAAAAAGAATATAATTGGATTATTTTTCTTTTTTGTCGCGTTCAATTTACGGTAAATCCATAGTTGGCAACAAATTTGTAGCTTCTATTTACGATAAAGCTTTGATAAAGAGCTCTATAGTGCATCACTCACTCTAGTGTAATTTTTCTATGATTTTTTTTTCTCTCTTTCTAAATTCATAGAAAGTCTGAAAACTAGCTTGAAAAAAAGCAACTGTCATAACGCTATTACCGTTTTCTACTTTACTTTTTTTAATATTTTACATCCGATTTTTAATCATTTTAAAAACGATTTTTTTGCATATCATTTTAATTATAAGAATTTGTATTTGATTAATTTCAACTGTCATGTGTCTCTGGAGATACTTTCGCCGCGACACTGCACAAACAAAAGTTTGAACATAATAGAAATAAAGTCAAAATAAAAATTGTTTATAAAATAATTTCAAAGCGCCCAGAGCGTAAAGGTTCAACTTAAACGAATTTTACACGTAGAACAAAGTGGCATCACCAAGCGGCGTGTTTAACTGTTCTCATATATTTATATAACGACAACGGCGAGAGTATCTACCGAATTATGCATAATCTGTTTTACATTTATAAAACAAAATTTTAGCAATAGTTTTTACAAAATATATTTATCAACACTATTTTTTTCTCAGTCCATTGAGATTCCATCTTAAGCAGGTTTCACTGTATTTTTTAAAAAAAAAACTAATTATTAAAATTTAAAATGTTGCAAATTACATTTTAATATTTTCTAGTATTGTAGTTAAAAAAAAATTCCATTATAGACAAATTACCAGACTGGAATAAAATGAAATGAAAAAAAGGAAAAATTTAATAGTTAAGTAAATAAAAATTGAATTGAAATTCAAGTTCAGATCATTAAATAATACAAAATGTAATCACAGTGAAAGGATAACGCGAATATAAATAAAGTAACTTTTTGAAAAAATAAAAAAACTCTCAAGGATTTGTTTAACTTAAATATTAATGGTGGTTTTTTAATATACAATTCATGATAAAGGTATTAAATTTTTCTATATATTTTTCACTATTTTCCTAATACCGTATACAGTTTTCCTCAGTCTTCTAATAATCCTTTTTGAATAATGTAATACAAAGTTTACTATTAAATGCCAACATTTGCTTAAAACCATAAAAAACAATTATTTTTTTGTGTATGTGTGACAGTCAGTGGCGGATTTAGTAATTGTTGGAGCCCAAAAGTATTTTTTAGTAGAGCCCTCTCAATCTAGGAATGAATTAAGTTAAATTAAATTCAGTGATTTTGCCTCATCATACGCGATCATTAAATTGGTAATTTCACTTTCAATTGAGAAAATTTTAATGAAAAATTAAATTTGAGGCCTGAAGCTTAAGGTTTTTATCTTTATATAGGTAGATACACTGCTGTTGATGATGTTGGTTAATAAAGCTCACAAAAATAACATTTTTTTTTTTTTTTTTTGGTCTGAGTTTGGAAAGATTTTAAATTTTATTGTTTGTATTTTACTACTATAGTACAGAATTCTGTAAATGAAATTTTCTTGTTTATCTTTCTAAAGTTGGATACATATTCATAAAGTTTGGTTCTATACGTATAATCCTTGTTAGTTTGGATTTTTTTTTCCCAGAAGGACGATATAACTATAGGAAATAAATGAAATTTGCCAAAAAATTGTCCAAAAAAAAATGTTCAGTTTTTTTTTTCGTTTTTTTGCTGTCTAGATTTAATAAACAATGAAAAATGTATACATACAAGGACGAAACAAAGTGGAAAGGAATGCATTTTTTTGGTTGTTTGTTTGTTTACATTTTGTCTGAAGGATATAAAATGTTGGAAAATATGTTTTTTTTATTATATTAATTAAAAACTCAGTACCCAACAACAACAACTACAAATTTGTTTAATTTAGTTTCTTTTGATATTATTTTTTAGAGTGTGAAATACGAGAGAACGTGACTTTATAAAATTAATATTATTATTATTATTTTTTTCATTTGATATTTATCTTGGGTAATTTTACACAGGATCAGTCATAAATGGACTTTATGGTACGTGATAATAGTTAATATCATGCAGTTGACAGTTCTCATAATAAGTTGTAATAATTTGCACAAACATATCAGCACGATATTACCAATTTCTGTTCTTTTAAAACTTTCAACTGTCACAAAGCGTTCAGGGATACAAATTTTCGTATTACATTAGAAAAAGGACGAGTTTCAAATAATTGGCCTTGACATATAGCATAAAATGGAAATTATTAAGTGTACCTATAATAACAATAATAAACGTAAGATGGGAAATATAATTTTAAATTACAAAAAGTGAGCTACCGAGTTTGGTATAATTAGCCCCAATCTAGCACCTTATTCCGATTATTTCTCCAGACGAAAACTTACTATAATTACACAACAAAAATGCAGTTCTTATTGTAGATCTGACCATAAATTACAAATAATAAATTTTACTTTGAACATTTCGCATTTTTTTTGTTCCGGAAAATTGAAATTAACAAAAATACACGTAAACCACTTGTAAAATATTATTAGCTTAGCCAGCAAAAATTTATCATCAACCGAGGAAATAAACACAAAAAATAAAAATGGAAAAATAAAAACTTGAAAAAAATGTATTATTTGAAGAAATGAAAAATCAACTATAATTTATTTTTCTTATGAAAAAACGGTGTAGCACGTTTACGCTTCAAAACAACTAAAACATAATATATTTTTTTTATACTTTAGCTTTAGATATACTTATAGATATATTTCACTATCCGGTTAGACATGATAGCAAAGCAAATATGTAAATATAGATATCGACGCGGCAATTTGGCTACCCGTACAAAAGATTCACAGAAAATTTAATTTATTTTTATATTATGGTTTTTCTTTTTTCTATAATAATATAAATACTTGTTCCAATATGATTTTAATTTGTTGATGTCTGGGACGGAAATTTTGGATGTGAGAGAAATGAAAAACATGATTTTTTGTTTGTTGGTGGCTCTACTAAATAATGTTGAACTCGAAAGTTTGTTGTATTGAGGAAATACACAAGAAAAAGTTATGAAAAAGTTTGTTTTATTAGTGTTTCTCTATGAAAATCGGTTTTTTATTAAAATTGAAATTGTATTTTCGGATAAATTTTATGAGATAAAATTTATTTGTTTTTCATGATAAAAATAGTCATTAGAAAAAGGATGAGTTTAATAATAAGGAACTGTATACATAAAATTTAGGATAAGCTTAACAAATTTAATTAAATATACGGAAAAGTGAGTTGCCGGGTTTGGTATAATTAGCACCTGAAAGGCATAATTTTATTTTTTGGGTCAGTTTTATAATTTTAAAACCGCAATTATGCAAAACAGAAATTTTAATTGCATTTGCAAAACGAAAAAATTCTGTAATCAGAAAACTTTGTCGATGACGAATATTATACAAAAAAAATTTAAGAACATTTTCATTGAAATTCAGTTTAAATATTCGTATTGCTTTAGAATCTATTATTTTTCTAATCCATAAAACTAATAATTTTTTTTTGGCTTTGGTACAAAAATTTCTAAAACTCTTTTATTATACAAAAAAAATATTTTATATTTTGGTAAAATTTGAAAACTTTATTAACAAGTATAGAAAATAAGTGTACAATAAAAACTTATTAAAAATATATCCAAATAAAATACGGAAACGATGGGAAAAATAAGGAATTTTCCAATTTAAAATAATAACTTAAGTTTTATGGCATTCATAAAAATTCAGAAATTAATTGTGAACTAGCTGTGGATGATAAAAACCTAATTTTTTTTAAAAAAAATTTATAAAAATTCTAAAAAAATTATAAGAAAGTTTAAAGAAATTTTTGTAGATAATTATATAAAGAAATTTGTATATAATTATTAAAAATTCCTAAATTTCATATAATTTTTATGTGCCTATATTCAAAATATTTCTAAATGCCCTCTAGCAAAACTCAGTACTATTATATTTTTATATAATATTGAAATGAAAACCTCATAAATATAACCTACTGAAAACAACAATATTTTTTTAACCTCAAATTACCAGCTATAAAAATAATTGTATGTATACGAATCAAAAAATGAACAATTAAATTTTAATTTACATTTTAATAATAATAATAAAAAAAAAATCTGTTTAATTTAAATGCCAATAAATATTTATAATTAAGTACAACAAAAAAATCAGTTATTTTACCTGTCTTCCCTCTTCAAATTATCGTACCCCCGCCATTCTGTCATTAAAATATATGCAAATTTAATAATATAAATAGCAAATATGGTAAAATTTATTTTATATATTTATATTTTCTCTGACAGTTTCCATAAAATTTATTCAATACACACAAACACACTAAATATATACAAATATTGAAATGTGTAAATGTATTAGTGTTAAATATTAATTGATAGAAAGAAGACGATCAATGAGAACCGTAGACAAGTCGAAACAGTTCAACATTAACCAAAACAAAAAAAAAATCGACTGGCCTGGATTACCGAACGAACTAACTAAAGTTTTTGTTAATAAAGTTAAAAAACAAATTTTTTATATAACCGAGAAATGAAATTTTATTCCATAATTAAGTCGCTCACAACGTCACAACTACAAAATAATGTGCTAAATGTTATCTGTTTATCACGAGTGCCTCGTGACAAAATCAGAGAAAAAACGTACTTGGTTTGGTTTAGAAACTAGATGAGATGAAATGTGTTAACTCCAGCCCAGTGATAATAGCTTTAAGACTCCCTTGATGGATTTATGACTCATTCCCTTGATGGCTGTATGACTCTTTCGAGTGAGTCTTAAAGCAATTATGGCGTTATGAGATATGGCCTTATGACACGGCACCTATTTGTATACGACTGCTTTACTTTACTATGAATGAAATCACAAAACGTACTCTAACTCTAACATTAAAATTAGATGTTCTTTAATATATAATTTTCAGATAACTAGTCACAATTAGAAATGGGTTGGTTGCACGATGCATACGTTCAACAAAATTAATAAAAACTGAAATTTCTGACGCGTTTCGGCTTTAGCCATACAATATTTAAAACTGAATACATTGGGACTGTACATTTAGAGCATTATTTACGAATTAATATCAAGATATTCGTAGTTCTCAATTATACTTAGAATAGAAGTTACGCTTATACTTAGAATGGAAGTTTCAAATAATTATTCTTCAAACGAAGAAAATGTCAAATTTAGTTATCAACGTTCGTTGGAAATTCAAATTATCGAATTTCTGGGTTGCGTTGTGAATGTTCGCGTTGAGTTTAACTGGTCCCATATATTTGATATTGGTTTCATATTTTATTGACGCAAATTAAACCGTGTTTGCGTTGCAATACGATATTTGTGAATTATTGGACGATTTTGTCGGATTAAAATATTAGATCGTTAACATCAATTCACAATTGAATGTTTTAAATATGTACATAAAATGGAAAACTAAAAAAAAATGGAAATACATAAAACCAACAACACAAACAAAATTTCGCAAAAATTCATCTGTCACTGGGAATAATAAAACGATCACTGATCAGTAAAAATTCATTAACAAAAATTCTAAATTAAACTAATTTAATTAAGTCGAAATTATAAATATAAAAATTATAAATTTTTAATTAATAAAAAAAAACTTGTTGCCTCTTGACTTACCTGTGCACTAAAAATTAATATTCCAAATATATACCACCACATATATAACATTATTGATGTATTAGTAGTAATGTAATTATTGATATTCCATCTTTGTATTTTTATTATTGGTTTATTAGCAATTGAAGATCGATTTTTACTAGTCGACATTTTTATTTCTTGGTTAGATTCGATCTGTTTCTTGATAATCCTAAATTTATTTTTTTACAATTTTAAATAAAAAAAAAGTCCTTTGGTTAAATTTTGGATTTTACAAATCCTTTAGAATATATAACTATATTTTTTTTTCACGGTTTTTTTATTGATATGTTGTTGCTGTATATTTTTTTTTGTTGTGGTTACACGGAAAAAAATTTACAAACGTAAATTTAAAAAAATAAAAAAAATTACAAATTTTCTACACTACATAAGAACAAGATCATTACGAGCGATTAAGTTTAGTAGTATTGGTAAAAATATGTTTTGACTGTGTGTGTATGAGAGAGATTGAAATAAATTCTCAATATTTTCAATACATTTACACACAAATCAAAATAAATTTATATAAATAAATTTTTGTGCATTTAATATAAAAACAACTTGATCCCTTTTTGATAGTATATGTTTTAAAATTTATTTACGCTTGATTGTGTGCGTGTTTTTGTATACAATTATTTTAAAAAAAATTCGAATATAGAAAATGAAATTTTTTTTTGGTTTGTTTTAATTTTAAAAATTTCGAATTTATTTTAATTATTAAAATTTAAATAAAATTATTTATTATTTATTTATATTTTGTTATTGATAATGGTATTAAGATGAATTTTTGTAATGATGCTATTGGTTTTAATTTTATTAATGGTCTTCTCAACATCGTCATCATCACTAACACTTGTTACACTTTTTATTATTAACATTGATTCACTGAACAAAAAAACAACACTAAACTAAAGGTAAAAAAAATAACAACACAAAATTTTCTATATATATAAATTATAATTTCAAATTTATATATATTTTTTTTCAGTGTAGTGGTGTTAAAAAAAATATCTGCAAAAAACTTTTACATATTTTTTTTTTTTTAAATAAAACTTTTTCTTTTTTTTTTTTTTAATTAATTTTATTTCAATTAATATTTTCACTTGTTATGTTTTGTTGGATTGTTAAATCCTTGTTTAAAAGGAGTCCAATATAAATTTTATGATTTTTTTAATCACTTGCACCTTTTTTTGTCTTAACCACGACCCCGACGTTGACCGACAATAAAATTTCACATTTTTTTTTATACCAATAAACAACAGAAAAAGGGAAATTAAACGAACGTGCTTTTAAAAAAAAATAAAGGATTCTCGATTAATAAATTCACTGATTATCAAAAAAAAAAAAAAACGTATTGATGAAAACCTTTAGAGAATGAATATTTATGTACGAAATCACTTGTTTTTAGGTAGGACCGTCTGGAATTTTTATAGTCGAAAAAATCATTTTTATTTTGGTGATATTAAAAGAAGTGTACAAACAAACAAATAAAAAAAAGGAACAATTTAAAAAAAAAAATCAAGACAAATTATAAATTAGTAAAAAAAAAGTAGGTGTTTTTTTTTTGCGGGGGATTTGAAAAATTGTTAACAAGCCGAACGATATAAAGCACCACCTTACGCACGAATTTCACTTACTCGACTGAACTCTCAAATAAAAACTGTGAATGTGAATAAATGAAATTTTTGAATCTGTAAAATCGAGAGAGAATCAAAAATCTCATTAAAATTTGTTTTGATTGTGTTTAGTTAAATTTTTATAGATACTTTTTTAATATGATCAATTTTTATGCTAGCAACAGAGGGGAAATATTTGACATGCGTATAAGCTATAAACGGAAGCGCTCAGAGAATGCAGAATAAAATGAAATGTTAGCGGGCAAATACTTTTATTTTACATTGCAATATAAATTCGAATAATCTAGCAAGTTTTAAATAATAATAGCAAGTAATAAAACCGGTTAATTAAAGTTCTAATTGGTTTCTTTTTGAACTATTTATGTAGACATGTTGATTCTTATTGAATCCATGGAACTGGAATTCAACGATTTGAACCAAAATTTAATTTTAGTGATAGTTTACTAATTAGTCTGATAATAAAAGTGCTCACCGACACGATTGGCTGAGGTTTTCCCAAAATTTGTGTCATTTGTTACTTTACTGACTTTGTTGCTTCTAAGGTAAATTAATTGGAATCACTGTTAGTAAGTACGCCACTGTTATTGAATTTAAGAATTAGGTCCAACGACAGTAAAGCAAACACAAAAGTTTAGTAGAGAAATCTAGAAAATTGAACTTCTTTCTGCAGTTTTGGTTGGAATCGTTGAATTGCATGGAACATAATAAGAATCAAAATATCTACAGAAACATGAATCAGAAACAGTGGTTCATACTGCAACGTTGTTCAAACCGTTTTTTTTTTCAATTAGTATTTAACGATACTTTTTCTAATCATACTATGAAATTATATGAACACACTGCAGAATAACTCAATAATTCATTCAAAAGTTTAGTTAAATAAATAAATAGTAATTCTGTAATAAAAATAATAAATAAAAATTATATTTATAATTTTATTTATTTTGATTTATCAAACAGCCTAAATTTATGCAAATTTTGTTAATACTAAAAAGGTAGAAAATGGTTTGTGTCTTGACTAATTGCATTGTTGTCCTGTTACTATAAATAGGAAAATCAATCAAGTAATAATAATGACATATAGATGGCGGAAAAGATAAAATTTCTAAGATTCATTTCGTGCTGTTTTAGTCGGTTTTAGTAGGTACAGTCAAGACCGAATAAAACAATGACAATTTTAAATTTGAAAAGCATACTTTTCTGGTGAAAATATTATAAAGTTAGTCTTGTAATTCAACTAAATATTAATTTCGAATTGCAATTATTATTAAAATTTGAGAAATATTAGTTGGCAAATTGTGCCACTGTTGCTGGACTGATTATCTGAAACGAAATCTTATTTGTTTTGGGGGAATTGTATACAATCCAAATAGGAATATTAAAACAAAATTAAAAGTATGGGCGAGCCGTTAACTTAGAAAGAACTACGAAGATTAATTCAGTTGGTATTTTTCCAGTAATCAGTAATCATAAACGAAAATGATGAAAAAATTAAATACAAAATTTTCATTAATAAATTTTTCCGCAAAACAGTTTATTTTACGCACATGCACTCTAGGAAATTAAAATTAAAATATAAATTTTCTACTTCACAAAACAATTTTTAAAATGATTCCTTTACTTTTATTATATTTTATGCAATTTTCAAGTTTGTTTTACAAATAATAATAATTATTTTCTGGTAATTTAAAAAATTATGTTCTTTTCCTTATTAAATTTTCAAAAATTATGTAAAAAAAAATTTATAACGGCCAGAATGATTGTATAATAATCGCGTAATAATTGATAAATTGAAAATTTTTGTTCTATAGAGTTAAGATATTTTTAGCACGCATCTAGAACAGGTGAAAATTATTATAAATTTCAATAAATATTTTTTCCGCATTAAAAATTTTCTAAATGTAATTAAAATTTTATGCAAGAAATTTTACATTTAATATTTTTTTTGTATATATGAATTTACTTGGTCGGCTTCAGTTTACTCGCGTCTTCAATAGTTTCAATAGAAAAAAACTAGGTAGGATGTAGTAAGTTCTAATATCATTAAATGGTTTCTTTTCACCCACATAAACTTCTTTAACCCACCGCAGCCACAACAACAAATTAGTTACATTAGTTTTTCACCATAAGTGCTAGAAATCTGAGTTTTTTTTTATTTTAAATTATTGAAGGGTCAAATTGTGGTTGAGGTTGGGTTAAAATATGTTTTTTTTTATACCCTAAAGATAATTTTTTTTTTTTTTTTTTGGTTATGTAATAATTTATTTTGTTTGGGAGCATAAATTAATTTTGTGTTATATTTGAAATGTGAGATTACATGTTCATTACGACAGATTACAATTTATATGAAATATTTTCAAAAAATACTAATTTTTCTGTATGAAATTTGAAATTTATGGTATTAGGTTTGAAAAGTTGTAATTTTAGTTCAATATTTTAAAAATAAACCAACTAATTTCATTGTAGTTTGGAACTTAAAATATTACCCAACCAATGAAATATAACAGTCTACTTAATACCAAACACTATCAAAAATATGCAGCAATATTTTATATCTCGATACAGTACTCTAAACAAAACTGTCCGAAACATATTCTTTTTATTGAGACGAATAGTTGAACTGCGAACAAAATTATGTAATTTGTCATTCAATTATGTAATTTGACATTATGAATTTGCTTTGATTTACAAAAATGAAGATGGATTGAACACATGCTGAGAAGGCCAGATACATATAGAGCTAGGCAGACCTTTGAGTACCCACTAAAAGTAAAGTAGGCAGACCAAAAGAGACTTGGAAGAGCACTGTAATGAAAGATATAGCAAAAATAATAAAGACGTGACATAAATAGATTGCGTTGAAGAAGATTTGTAAATGAGAATAAGGAAATGAACAAAAGGAAAAATAAAATTACTGGAATATTACCGAATCATTGCAAAACTTAAAAAATATTAATCAGGTCAGACATACGATAGCTTGAACAAGATTACTTCAAAGAGAGAAATACAAATTTATATCGATTACTTTGTATCGATTTCAAATTAACAAAATTTCCAAGTTTATTTAAAGATTTTTGAAGATAAATTTACTTTAAAGTTTTGTATGACTTATTAAAATATCTAAGATAATCAAACAAAATTTAAATGAATTACAACATCAAGAAAACTTTCAAATATTATTATTATTCAAACATTTATCTTGAAATTCGTTTTTTTCAAAATTTCTTGTTTCATAGGTCAAAATTATCTATTTACTACAATAAATTATAATTAGCTATCTGGGAAAAATTAATTAATGAAATTATAATTTTCTATATTTTGTTTATTTAATTTATTAATTTATCGATTTGCGTTTCAGTGTCAACCAAATAAATCCAAGAAATAATCTTCAAATAAAAAACAATATCAAAATTTATCTTCATTTACAAAAACCAAAAAAAAAAAAACTGAAATTTATTCAATAAACTTAAAACTTATATACATAAATTCCGTTAAAGGTGAATCGTTTAACCTATGAAACATATATAATAAAATAAATAGTACTGCATTTATGTTAAATCTATATACATACATATATGTACATAATTATATAATCACAATAATAAATTTTTTCAATATAAATTTTGATTCACATTTTTATTATTATTAATTTTATGTATTTTAAATAATAGGAAATGAAATAAAATATTTTGACATTTTTTTTTTTCACATAATAATATGATCTTCTAAATACTGTTATTAATCTACAATTTGAATAAATAACATAAATTCAAAAAAAAAAAACTGACCAACTTGTTGTATTAGATAGAGATAGACCCACCCTGACCTTGCCCCAGATTATTTTATATGAGATTTTATTATTTTTGTATTTATATGCAACAAGATTTTTCAAGGAGAAGTTCAAGTGCAAAGAGTTTTTATTAATTCTCAATAATTTATGTTGAGCTTGTTGATAAATATTTTACATATAAAATTAATATAAACACAACAAAGCAAAATTTTTTATGTTTATATGTTTTTTTTAGATAAATTTTTATTGAATTGGAATTTTTGCATAAGAAAAATTAATAGGAAAAGTCGTCGTTAAACAATTTTTTTTTTTCATTTTTCGTAAAGTATATAATTATAAATTATAATTTTAAATGCAATTTAAATGAATTTTTTCACACAAACTGAAAATTATAGGAAATTATTTTATATTGTCTTTTTGGAATTTGAAATTCTTTTTTTTTTAAAACAAATTTATGTAAATTTGTAAATTTATAGCGCTAGGACTAGAGTGGTCCACAACTGCGGATCACCTGAAAAATAAGATCAACATTTTCAAAATCATTGAAGGTTTCATGGACCGATTGAGTTTTCCTGCTATCGGCTTAGCACAGCCTGTGAACCGTATGCTCACCAATCGATCCTACGTGCAATGGAATTTGGACAAGGAACATACCTCCAGGCTTCGGCAACACCTGGTATAACGGGCCTAGAAGCGGGCCTAGAAGCAAGCATATTCTGTTTCTCGCGAATACTGGACAATGGCACAGAAAATATGCTCAATGGTTTCTATTTGTCCCTGTTTTAACTAATTGTCAATGGTCGAAACCCTTCAAAAATGTGATATATTTTTCTCATAAAGTTTACAGGCTTGTCGAAAACAGCATACCTTTAATGTTTTCTATTGAGTTACGCGAATTTTTACATAGTAAAATTTATTTCAATCAAATTAAGGATTTCTTCTACAGTTTATATTGCAAAATTTATATTTAAATATATCAAAAATTACTGAAAATTTTGTTAAATAATTATGTTAATTACTCTCTATATTTATACTTAAAGCATCAAGTAATTTACACCTTATATAAGTAAAATTGGCCATCATTATAAAATTTATATGGAAAATATAACAACGGTTACCTCAAGGTGAAGTTTACATAGAATAATACGTAATTTCAATCATATTCCATTTACTTTGAGCTTAAGAATAACTTATCAAATACAAATAATAATAATCAAAAGAACATTTATGACTAAACTATTTCCGATAAATCAAAATTTCAATATTTTTTTTGGCAAAATTAATTTAGATTTACTAAAGTAACCATTTCCTTTGAACTTTACGCTGAATCATTTTAAATTAACTAGAATTATCACCTGCCAACTTTAAAACTCTATAGAACTACTTACTATATTATTACATCTATTTAGTCATTTTAATGTTATATGTTGAGCACCTGGTATGGAATGTTTTAATTTCACATCTTTGTGTACCATCACAGAAAACTACTTGACTCAACACCGGAAATTCAACAGCACAAAAAAAAAACACATACAAGAACAAAACTTCATCAATTTCCTATTTTATAATGTTTTTTAAAAAGCTTCCTTTTAATAGCTAGAATAAAAATTTCATCTGCTCTGTTCTTTTTCGTATTATAATCTTTAAAGTGGCTTTAACAAGTTTTTCTGTAACTAAACAGAATTTGTTTTTCTATAATTTTACCCATTTTTTTTTATTTACCTTAGCTTATAATGATATTTTATGCGTATCTCTTTACCCATTAACCAAAAAATCTTCATTACGCTATAGTATAGTAGAAGGAAAAACAAAATAGTAAGTATAATAACTGAAAAACTTCGAGTGCCAATAAAAACATCAGCTAGCTATATAATAGTAAAATAATAAAAAAAAAAAATTTTTGTGCTTGACTTCTTGCCCTAGTGCTCTAGAGTTACACCGAATAAAACTGTGTAGTAGATACTATCTCAAATTGCCGTCGTATAGTCCTTGTCAAAGCTTTATTTTTAAAGTAATATACAAAATGTACAGAAAACCTATAATATTTCTATAAAATTTTATGCTTAGCTGCACTGTATACTTAGGTATTTCTACAATATATAAACATAATTTATGTTGGATAGGAAAATATATCTTTTGCGTGCCCCTATATAAACAAATACAACAACACACCTACAGAAATTGAAAAAAAAAATATGGTTTTACAAAAGTATTTTTAGACACGCTTGTACAAAAATTGCTTTATGATTTCATTTTGTCAGTCTGTCTGGTTAATCTGTTATTGGTTACGCTCAGGTTCTAAAGAAGAGCTAAACATTTTAAGCCAACGGCATTCAAAAATAATGATTCTGTCAGATTTTGTTATTAACAAACCCCCAAAAACATTTTTTTTTATAAACAATTAAAACATTTTGCATTCGATTTTAATGAAATTAAATCTTATGTTCTCTGGATTATACAGAGTTCATGTCGGATATTAATTTTCAGATCTACGGACTACGAGCTTCGACATCATGTAGGTCAAAACATATCGGTTGTTTACCTCGGTTGTATGGTTAATTCAGAAGGCAGTAACAACAGCCTAGAAATCAAGCGTATAGAATTGTGCTTGCCAACCGGTGCTACATATAACATATTATGAGTTAAGCAAGCAACAAAAACACTTAGTAGAAGAACTAAGGTCATACTATACAGAACTCTCATAATGCCAGTACTCGTAGATCATATCGAATTGCGATGAGATGTTGTTGAAGTCTTTCGAAAAGAAAATTCTACGCAGGATTTATGGCCTAATTAACATCAACGGTGCGTGGCGACAACGATATAATCGCCGAACTGTACGAGCTATTCGACGGCGTTGATTTGGTCTAAAAAATAAAACTCCAATGACAGATGGCTAGGTCACGTCGTCCGGATGAACTAGGATGCTCCGACAAAGGCGGTTGAATCGAACCCAGACGGCACACGCAGAAGACGTATACCGTGTCTGAGATGGATGGATAGTGTTCAGTCGGACGTAATAATGCTGAAAATATCTGGAAGTTGGCGACAAACTGCGTTGGACAGAAGTCAATGGAAGATAGCCTTGGACTCGGCTATAAAATAATATTTTGTTATGCGGAGAAAGTAAGTAAGTAAGTACGGACCATTAAGGAAAATCAGGAGTCTTTATTTTTAAATGAATCAAAAAATAGGAAATCACTTTAAAATTTCAGAAGCATTTAATTACAAATACAAAATTGCCAGGATTAGAAATGGAACCGACAATCTAATCTCACATTTTATATTTTAACATTATTACATTTTGTTGTGTGTGACTTTAATGTTTAATGCCAAGTCCAAGTTTAAAACCATAAAAGAAGTAATTTTTTTTCTTCTTATAAATATAAAAACTATTATTACGCGAATATTTACCAATCCATAGCGCGACTGAAGAGTGCATTGACTTGTATAGAGTTGTTTTGTAATATTAGGAAAAATAAAAAATAAAAATATAATTTAATATGGAGGAAGGTAGATGAAAATAATAATAGTATAAAAAGTATACATGAAATAATTATTTTGTTATTGTGGTTTCTAGAGTTAGTTTTATGCGATTTTATGCGCAATTACTTACCACATTTTAAAGATAATCACTTTGACGGCAGCGGTACAGATAAGAGCTCAAAATACAAAATTCAAAATTCTTGTTGATGAAAAATTCAAAAAAAAAATTATAAAATTCTTAAAAACTATAATTTTTCTCTTGGTTATCAATTTATGTTTGTATTTATAGAAAAATGTTTGGGAAATTTGTCTACGAGCGAGCATAAAGAATAAAAAGACAAAAGAATCAAGATTTAATTATTTTGCAGAGGATTTGGTGTGAGAGAGTGAATTTTTTTTATTAGGGGGATATACAGATTTAAACTATGGGAAGTAATCATAAAATTATGTTTTTATTTTGGTTGTTAATAGAATTATATAATTAAGATTTGCATGATCTTTTGCTTAATTAGTTAGTTGAATACTATAATAATATGAATTTAATATATTCATATGAAAATGAAATAATATGCGGAAAATCAATTTCTTCTTATAATGGTTTTTAATTAATTATTGTAATTTAATCCTCATGTCCAGTGACTTCACATACTCAAAAATATGGAAAACTAAATCGAATATTTTGAATAATTAGTGTTTTATAGAAAATTAGAGTTTTTTAGATATTATGATGTAATTTTACTCAACAAAAATGTAATTTTACTTAAAATTGTATTAAAATTACTCTAATCAAATTTTATGATTTGATTAGAGTAATTTTTGATAGTAAACTTTATCTAAAAGTAGACTAACCCACAGCTAACTAATGTGGAATCTCGAATTATACAATTGAGTCATTCCAACTGAATTGATTCTGGAATATTTAATTTTATTAGACTAATTTTCCACCTTTATATTCTATATAATGTTAAATAGGAAAAGCGATAAAAAATATTTTTGAAAAATTTGCTTAAATATTATAAATTGCGCAAGAAAAGAACAGAACTCGAACAAAATAAAGAATATTCTTTTAATTGTATACGGAATTGAAGGAAAATTAGGTCACAAAATTGTTATTTATTAATTAAGATAATAAAATAATTAAAGAAAAAGACATTTAACAGATTATTTTCAATCTCGAAAAGCAATAATCTTAAATTACAATGTAAAACATCGAATAAAAAACATTAAATTGAAAAAATATTGATAAAATTTTAATAGTTTATTGAAAATGGATTTTGTCATTAAATTTAATAATAATTATTATTAATTACTTATTTAATATTTAATTTAATTGGAAAATTTTGAAGATTTTCTTAAACTTTTTAAAAATAAAATAATTCACAAATTTTTATTTTCCTTATCACTAATATCAATAAAAATTCGTAATTTATTATTTTTTCTTTAATTAAAAACTTCATTTAAATAATATCGAATCGAATATTTTCTTCTTTAATTTACAGTTTGTTTTGTATTTAACATAATTAAAGTATTTAATAAAATTTATGTTCCCAAAGGATCTTATCATAAAAAAATATATATATGTTGAAAAAACGAAATCAGTTGATATTTAAAAAACAAAAATTGGTTCAATAATCATTAAATTTGTCAAAAATAATCGAACTATTAACCTAATTTCCCATTATTATCCCAGTTGTTATGGTCAGAACATTTTCAATAGTCGCCACCACAATTAAAACATAATTTCCCCCCAAAACATAAAAAAAATTGGATTTCCTTATGCAAAATCTCTGCTCCAATATTCATAATAATTTGACCAGATATTCCCATCAAAGTAAAACCAATAAAATTCATCTTTTAATGATATTGACAAGAAGGTTTTCAATGTTTAACACCCAGCGACCAAAAGTGTTAATATTTTAATCAGTTTAATTTACAGATTTTATGTTGGGTTTTTTTTTTTTTTAGTTAAATTGGCATATTTTATATAAATATAAATGGATTTTAATGTTGTTTTTAGGCATCTCGGACATTTTTAATAAAATTATAACGTTAATAAATTTAATGATAAATGAAATTAGAGAAGTGAATTTATTTAATCATTTGCAAAGTGGAAAAAAACAACACAAAAGTTTATTTCTTAATCATTTTTTATTTTTTTGTAAATATCTTCGGAACAATTTTTAGTTTTTTAAATAATTTGTTTTTATGATTTGTAAAAAAGAAGAAGAAATTTTCATATAAATTTATTAATGTAATTAAATATTTATCGGGATAATGTTTTGTTGGGTAGTCAACAAAGTTTTTGTTGACACAATTAAATTGTTTGCAAGATAATAAAATTGGATTTGTCAGCTTATTTCATAAATTAAATATAATGGAAATTGTGAATAAATAACTTCAGCAAAATTTGACCAAATGCAATTTTAACGTCTAGAAATCTTAGTTCTTGAACTAGCTAAGATGATAAATTTTACTAATAGCCATGACGATAATTTGGAGAAAGTGTGAGGACAATTTATAAGAACTTCGAGCCCAACTAGAAATGATGTCATTATAGTAGCTTACATAACTAATCTATGTTTAGAGGTACGTAAATCAAGAACTATGAAAACCAATATAATGTTAAGGTTAGCTAGTATTGTATATTTCGGTGTGTGGCTTACAATAAATTGGCAATAAATTTGAAAGTTTCAGAGAAAAATTGTTCAAATTTAAGATAATTTTAGGAAATAATGTTAAATATCTTGAAAAAGCTAAAGAAAATCATAAAAAATATTCTACAATAAAAAAGGTAAAATATTTAATGTAATTTACCTGATAAGACAAAAAACTGATTTAAAATGGCGGAATATATGAAGAAAAAAAAAATTGTAATTAATTTACACTGCCGCACTTAAAAAAAACCAATAGAAATTGTCACTTATTTATTTTTTTTACAATTATGTATCACTATTTTAATATTTAATTGGAAATATAACAACACAATTTTCTTATTTTTTAAATTTTCATTATAAATTAATTACATATTTTTTAGTATACAAAAAAAAACACTCGTAAATTTTCTATTTCAATGTAAAACTATTTTAAATATACGCGAAAAACTCGGAAAATTTACGATTTATCATTTTTAATTGAATATTATTTAAAATCATTTAATTTATAATTTTATTAACATTAAAGATATTTTTTTATAAATTTTATTAATGTTTTTCACCAACCAAATACCGAAACGTCATATCACATTGAAAATTAAAAACTAAATAAGAAAAAGGGCGTGTCTTAATTAAATAGTTACCAAAATTGGCGCGAAAATTGATTTATTTTATTGGCTGAAATTTAAATTTGAAAATTAGATTTAACTGATGAAAAAATTGATATTTAAATTAATAAATTAATTAATATAAATTATACTGGGGCCCGTTTTATAATCCTGTTTATATAAGGATGGAAATTAGTCACCACTTAAATGCCCTGAGTACAATACGAAACGAGTAACAGGAAATAGTTGAATAGTTTATCGATAGTATACCACGCTATTTGTGACAGGATTTGAAAAAAAAAATACATCATTATTGAGTCCATAGCTTCAGAATGGGTCAATGCAGAACTATGATTCATACGTGATTAGATCGGTAATTAAATGCCATTTAAAACTTTTTCAATAACATAAATTTGTACATTGCCTAAAAATTTCAAAAATATTTCATTCAAAGTATAAAAATTTTCAAAGTTATTTTTAAAATGTCATAAATTAATGAATTTATTTTTTTTTAATTTTCAACTAAAGGTTATTCTGAAGCTGAAGGTATATTAACAATCCAAAGATAAAAGTCTAAATAAATTAACTCGAATTAGTTTTATATTTGAAATTTGAATAACTTAATTAATTATTTTATGATTAAAACAATCGACATAAGAAAGAAACCGAAAAATTCAAATTTAGTTGTAACTGGAATTACCCAACTGGAATTACGTGTTGTGGACTAAATCATTTCCTGCGCTTCTACTTTTATGTGTAGACAATTGTCCACTGTCTAGTTAACGCAGAGGCAATGTTTACAATATAAAATAAAATACAAACAAAAATGAAATTGTTTAATAATATCTTAATTTTAATTGTAGCATTATTTCTTTTTATTAAATTATTAATATACAAATTCCGAAGCCAAAGAGAACTTCACGTACTGAATAATCAATAAACTAATAATTTTGCTTTTGACAGATCTCATAAAGTCGACATTGACTACATTTTACACTATAGTCCATATGTGACAACACAGAGCATAGCACACTAGCACTTCATTATTACAAACAAACATTTTATCAGAAATCCGAAGTGAACTATATTTCTGACGCTCCCAAATAATTTAAATGCCAAAAAGAATTTTAAAAACTTAAATTATCAGATATTTTATAACATTACAATTAGTAAAGAAAAAAAAAGAAATGTTTTGTTGATTTATGTAATTTTCATTGTCACAACTAAAAAGGAGACTCAATACAAAAGTGCGACTGGATGCGCTCAAGTATTCATAAAATTCAACAAGTCAGGTAAAAACCAATTTTTGTTTACAAAACAACAAAGTTTTTATTATTACAATTGTTGTGTAAATAAATGAGTAAAATTACAATTTTCAATATTATCACACATTATAAATAGGATAGGTCCTTTAAATTCAGGACAAGGTTAACAAAAGTTTTTGTATAATTTTCATATATTATACAAAAATTTCAATTCAACTTTGTGAATATCTTTTTATTTATATATACACAAATATGAAAATTCTGATTTTCGTGCAATTAAATCCACGGTTGTTAATTTATAAATACAAATAAAATGAAAAAAAAACTTAATGAAATTTTTCAGTTATGCACAAATAAACTTTAAATGCTGATGCATCATAAATCATAATAAAAGGAAGAAGCAGAAAAAAAATGAATTTTTATTCATTAAAATCTGCTTTTATTTTTGTTGTATTTATTTATTTGGTTATGAATTATTAAAAAGTTCTTTCTGATGGTTTTCTTTTAAATTAATTGCATAATTAAAAGAAAAAAAAAGTAAGTTATATAATAAATGAAGTAACAAAATAATAAAAGAAATTAAGGAGTTTGTTGACAGTAGAAATCGGAATAAATTTTATTATTAAATAGAATAATCTATAGGAAAGTGATCGGCCGGCTTTTGTTTACTGTTGAATCGGTAAACCTTAAAATGGCTTTTGTTGCTATGTGGATGAAACTATAGAACTACCAACACTGGAGATATACATCACCAGTCCCAATACTTGCGATCTGACGTACTGCATAATTAATCGACCCTTTCAACACTTATCTATGGCATGACACAAATTTTAAAACATTCTACGACAAGATTTTAAAATGGCATTGCTGTTCTTTGTAATGACGCTACAACCCAAATAGAGCGAGCAGTGGCTTGCTCAAAGGGGTTTCGTGAAATTTTATTGCAATTTGAACCTACTGATTTTTATATAAACTGCAATTAATTTTTATATGGAAATAGCCGGAAACATTAAATTGCTACAAGCTAATGACTTTTTATAGTGAGACATTTGATGTCAAGAAATGGATTTCAACCATTATCATTTTTCCAGTCATAAAATCACAATTACGTACTGGTACGTATTTAAAGCTGAGTCAACTTGGAACAAGAGAAATAGGAAATTAAATTAAGTTGAAATGCATGTTGATTAGAATAGGATTGATATTGAATCTATGAAATTTCAGATCCATAGAAATTTAATAAAATTTGATTAATGGACAAACTGAAATTTAAAAACACAATTTTCATTTTAATAAAAATCTGCTTAAAAATTTTGCAAAAGCAAATTATTTCATTACATAAAATTAATTTAATATAAACTGAAGTTTAATTTTATGTTAGCATATTTCATTAATTAAGAATATTTTTATAACCAGAGATGCGTGAATTTTTATGACTAAAAACCAGAAATTACATAGAAATTGTGTACTAAAATGAATTACAAACTTGGAAATAGAACATAGAACTAAAAAAAAAAGGAAAAACTATTATGCAAAAATTGATAAACATAAAAAATGAAAATAAATTTAATATTTTTAATTGCATTTATTATAATAATTAAAATAATAAAAATATATAACAAAAATTAATTGAATTAAAATAGAAAAGATTTAAATGAATTAGAAATTATAAACTTCTTAACAGTACTTTATATAGCTAAAACGAAGTCTATAAATTTAATTTTATTTATATTTTTAAAACGATAAATAATACTGTACAAGAAGTAAAATAATTTATATCATAAACTTTCATATTTGAAAAGTTTTTATTTAGAAAATAAAATTAAATCAAATTGCAGGTTAAATATTCGGTAACCCACCGAAAAATAAAACCCTACCGATCTACGAAGTAGTAGTTTAATTAGCAGAAAATGAAATTATGGTAATTGGTTTTCTTTTCTACTATTTTATAAATCAATTATACATTTTGGGGTACATTTCCTATGTTAAATTTACATATGTACCTCTATAAGCTGCAGCGGGTAACGAATGCTAATATAGCTCAAAGCACCACCGATCATTCGAGATATTGGACTCTTAGAACAATTAAGGCTGTCACAATGTAACTGGTCGATGAAGATGAAGAGTTAATAAACTTGCCATTACAGGTAATCTTCAAGATTTTAATTGGAATAACAGACTTTGTTAAATGATAATTTGGAAAATTTTAAAACTATGTTTTTAATAAATACTAAGCATTTTCCTCAAAGGATCGTAAAAAATACGAATACAAAATTGGAATTTACATAACAAGAAATATAATCAAAGTTTATATTTAAAAATCCAGAAATAATTCTTGGGAAAATGAGAAAAAGATCAAAAACAGATTTAAATAAATAACTAACATTTTCATTTAATTGATGATTTTAATTTTTTTACCATTAATAAATTGAAAAATCCTATATAAAACCAGCAATCCTCAAAGACTTCTTCTTTTCTGGCGCTACAGCCCAAATCGGGTCTTGGCCTCTCAAATCTTTCTTTTCCAAAATGTTCACGTCCGCATCACGAATGATATTATCATCACATCTTTGCAACTGGTCGTTTACCATCGGAGTTCTCATCTTGGACTTTTTTTAGTAATGCACGATTCATTTTGTCTTCCGACATGACCTGCTTTTTGTAACCTCCTTAACCTTATGAATGTTATGATAATTATATTTTCTTCAAATAGTTCAATGTTGAATTTCTAAATACCATATTTATAGGCCGCATATTCTTCTTCCGAATGTATCCAGCATCTGAATTTCTGAATTTTGGGTCATATTCCACTATTAACTTCAGTAGCACATCACGTTGGACCGCATTATTGCTAGTACTCGTAGAGATAACTATGTTCTGTTCAGTATTCCTATCTTTTTCTTGATTATCCGTCGATATATGACTGGATTCACCAACTACATTGACTAATTATTGTAAGATTCTGGCTTAATCTTCTTCTCTTCCTAGTTTACTTCATAATTTTGGTTTTTAAATCGTTGACTTACAACCATACAATTTTTCTTATTACTATTTTCGTTCACAAAACTAATCATAATCAAAATTTAATATTTTGCAATTTATCCAAATCATATAATAATGTCAATAATATATTAACTAATTTTTTTGTTTTTATAAATTCTGACAAGCAAAATTGTTCTGTAAGAGCTACACCGATTATAGACATCTATGCGTACTAACATTCATTTCTTCAATACAATTACCTAACAAAATTCTCTTGTTCACTGAATAAAACCAGAAACTATATAAGAATTTCCAATTAATATAAGTCTTTTTAAAAGTTTCATTATTCATTCTGAATTATGACAAATTCTACTATATAAACACTAATGATTATAACTAAATTATAATATCCCAATAATAATAATAATAATAATAAATATTTATCTTTACAAAATCTCATCATTCGGCAGAGTCTCATCAGTCATAAAACATTAAATACACGAAACAAACTTTTATGTAAACAACATAATTATAAACACATTATTTCATAGATACATTCATAAAGATTTTCAAGTTTTTATAAACTAATGAGGCATTTATAAAATAAAAAAAAAGGTAAACGAATCCATAAATTTTCTTGTCTAATGACTTTAAAAATAAGTATTTTTTTTTTACATTTGACATAACATTAAAATATCTGAAAGATATCGTTTTGTTCTTTTGTATTTATATATTCGTCACAAGTTTTTTTTTTATTTAAAGTACAAAAGTTTAATTTGTTTTGAATTGTTTTTAACTATAACAAAAGGTCAAAAAGATTTTTATTTATATTTTTTTAAATACCCTCTCAAAATTTAACTGAAATTTTTATTTTGGTGATAGCTAGTTAAAAACCAAAAAAAAAATCATAATTTTTTTTTGGTTTTTATTTTCTGCTACTAGTTTACAAAGTATATATAAAAAAATGTAACGTTAAATTGGTGGATAAAACTTAAAAGTTAATAATCTAATAAATTACTTTTAAAAACTGCATACCAAAAATTGAAGCCAATTGAAGAAAAATAACAACAACTAACAAAACACATTCCAATCTAATCGCTTTTCAATTTTTATTTCTATCTATATCTACTAAATGTTTAAAAAAAAACAAAAGCTTTTAAAACATAAAAAAAATCTTTTAGTTTTTATGTTTCTTGACAATGTTCTAGTTTTGTTTATTTAAAAAAAATAGGTGACAAGTTAATTTCTGGGTGATTCAATTGAATTTGTATAGTAATTGTCGCTTTGAAAACTGATTTTCTTTTTTATGTTTTTGGTTCCTTATTCAGTTTATCTTTTAATGCTGGTGTTGTTGTTGTTGTTGTTGATTTGAAATTGGTATTAGATTTTTTAATCAGATTCATGTGGAGCGCTAAAATCAAACACGTATAACAAAATTGCCTGCTCTTGTTATAAAGTTAACAAGCTTGTGGGCTATTCTAAAAAAAAATTATAAAAAAGTATTTGATATGCAAATTAGTTTGAAATTGTCAGTTTGTTAGTCAGTTATATAATTTTTTTTAATGATATCATCTCTGTAATCTCGTTAGTGTTAATCTTTTTCCCTACCGCAGCCGCTTGTTGTACTTTCTATATAGACTGCATCGAATTAGATATTTGGATACATCGACCTATTGCAACCATTCTATTAATGAACGCTAGCTTGTTAGTCTTTTTTTGTAAAGTTATTTTGAACTTACAGTATACATTCACCTATTCCAACCATTCTTATAATGGACGTTATCTTGTTAACCTTTAATTACATCCATTTCATCTCCTGAATAAACATTTTTATGTTGCCTGACCCCACATCTCATTTTGGTAAAATATATTTCTATAATATGGGAATTTTATTTCTACAAGACCTTAAAACTTATATCGAAAGGGTCATTCATGAGATAGAGCCATGATTGAAAATTTCATTCACAGGATTAATCTCTGTCATTTGTTCGATATTATTTTTCATTCATAAATGGAAAGTATTTACAATAAATTTCAAACAAAATGTGTATTTAATACCGGTACCAATAAGAACCGAATCTTGGTTTGAATTAAATCGGAAATAACCCCAGAAATTATTAAATAAGAATTTTAATAAAATTCTATAACGAAAAATCTCTTGGAATAAATAATTTCTAAGAAACTGAAATTCAACCAACATAAAACCGTACTGTCAACACACCTCCCCATTAGCAATATTCCAAAATTAATGTGTAAAAATCGAATCATTTTATTCGATTGGCGAATATACACAAATTTTCATCAAAGACTTATCGATAATTGGATTTTTGTTTTTGTCCAAGAGATGTTTCGATACTATAATGTACAAAAGAATATAGAATACTCCAATTTGTGTTTACACAGTGAAATTTCCCTGGGGAGTCATAAATTTTCATTGTGGGCTGGAATCGTTCGTTTTTGTCAACAAATTCTTTTAAGTCTTGACAATATTCTACTGAAAAGAATTGATTTTTAGATGATTATTTTTTATATTTTATTAGCAAATTTAAATGCGCGCGCGCATACAATAAACGCATTTAGATAATTTTAAATCTGAATTTTATTTAAAGATTGTTCCTCTTTCTTATACACTTATAAAAATTGTATCTATTGGGAATTGTATCTATACAAAAACAAAAAACAAAATTAAATTCGAATTGGGCGAATAATAAAAACTCATAGTATAGAAATTAACCCGAATATTCTGATTTAAATTGAATTGTACGATTAAATAAAATAAATTGGAATTGTTTATAAGCAATTTTAAAAAACTGTTCATTTTATAAGCATTAAATATTTTAGTTTTTGGGGTCAACGTTTAAAACACAAAGATTCTAAATTGGAGTATACATTAAAATTTTAGAAATTATTATCTTTTTCAGAACTAGAAACTTTTTTAACTAGCTTATCAAAAAATTGAACCATAGTAGAATAATGAGTCAAATAATATAATATCAACAAAATGTCAATATTAGTAGCTTCCTATCAGACTTTGTGAGCTGTTTAAGAATGATTTAGTGTATTTAGATACACTAATTAAAAAGTTGTAGGGCCCATTTTTTGTTTTCTTAAATAGAGAAGGCAAGAGAGTAGTGCGACCTTCTCAAACTACTGTGAGTTTATAGCTTCGCAAGATATTTGAGAGGGCCATATTGGCAAATTGTTCGGTGGCTATGTATCTCTTTCCCATAAGATGTTATCTTCTCCTTGGCAAAGAATGTTTTCTACCGTTTCTTTGTCATATTCAGGCAGAGATGGTACGTGTTTCTGTTTCTGTTAGACTTATTTTATTAAGATGGTAGTTCAAAGTACTGGTGAACTCTCCTAATCTTCTTTTTGCTGAATTTAATTATGTATTCCACATTTTTTAGCTTTCTTAAGATTGAGAGTTCAGATAGTTTGTTCCAGTTGATCTTGAGCTCTTGTTCAATTCACCTCCGAAGTTGTACCAATAAGAGTATGTAATCTACTGTATCCTGTAGCCATGTAAAATAAGGAACTATATACAACGTCAGCAATACTAATTTATGAATATATTCATTTCCTTTTTTTTTGAATCATCCATAAAACTTCCGGCATTTTTTATTTAATATTTATTTTTTCTTTTATCCTTAACCAATAAACCTAAATAAATTCATGACCTTACCTACCTGTGTGTAAATTGATATCATGACCCACCCTAATTTCCGAAATTTTGTATGTATATTTTTCAATGTCAAAAAAATATAAAAAAAATCAGATCAAGTTGCAAAAAAAAAACCATTAAGGTTCAACATAATTTTAAAAGTGAAATTTTGTGAATTTTACTTACATAATTCAATGTGTGTCTTAAATTACACAGCCCAATGAAGACCCTAAAATAATATATTTTACCCTCTGAAATTTGTATGAATTTCATATTTTAACCTTGTTTTTATTTAACAGGTCTACAAATAATTTACATTTGACCATTCATCAAAATACCAGAAAGAAAATTTAAGAGTTTATAAAATTTTTCCACTTGTTAAGTTTTTAGTTTTGTGAAGAAACTAAAAAATATTATAATTAAGGAGATATTATGGTATGAGAATTGTCCTTCGTTTCTTATGATCAAAATGTTAATTTCAAGTTAAGACAGAATTAGTGTAGAAATTGTATGCGTGTTAATTAGCTATTTAAGAATTTTATGTTATGGTTTTGTTGCAGACGTTATGCATCAGATGTGAATTCTTAATTTTACAAAAAAAAAATTATTTCACAAGTTAGTTTTTTTATATAGTATAGTTTAAATCGGTTCTTTAAAAATTGGTTGTCAAGGTCAATTTTTGAAGAATTTATAATATATTAAAATAACCATATGCAAAAACAAAATTGTACAAGGGTGTACAATTAGCTCCGAACTGTTGGAAAAATTAGCGAAAAGAAGAGTTTTTTAAGATAATGATTATTTTAATATTAAAAGTTATTCTGAATTGTTGGCTAATTTTTTAAAAAATCTATTAATTATTCAATTAGGGAGAAAATTTAAAAAATAAAAATATATAATAAAATTCCGGCAAATCGCTTTTAAATGCGACTTTATGGCGGCACTCAACACCGTTAAAGGAAACTTACCAAAAGTGAAATAGACCCTACAACATTCAGTTCCGTAATATCAAAGTAAATTTGTAATATATAAGTTTTCCGAATGGGATTACATGTAATGTGACGACCATGGAATGTGAAATTACATGGTCATATGTTGAAAAAAATGGAAATGGAGTGAATGATGGCAAATGGTAAGTACAATCAATATGCTTATATTCTACCCGCTAAAAGACTACAGCACTAACAGAAATGAGTGAAAAAAATTAATTATTAAAGTCTATATAGTTTTTTCTAATAAAAAATTAAGACTTAGGTCGAATGTTTACCATTTATATGTTTAAAATACGACTATGTAATCCTCATACAAACATTTGAGGTTTACAGGTTCGTATATTAATTCTTACATGCGAATACGACCATGTACAATTCAAATGTTTTATAAAATTTTCACAAGTTTTTGATTTGTATGAGATATAAAGTCGTATGTAATATTTTTGAATACATACTGCCATGTAATCCTAATCTTCAAAATGTTTAGTAACAGAGTTGTATGTGAAATAAATAAACTGTAATAATTCATTATTGGAAATAGAAAACTAAGTTTTTTTTTTGCTTATTTTTATTTTTTTTTGAATGTGCTTGTAAAGAACGAGTTAAAGAATCTGCTAAATATAATTTTCAGTAAGCTAAAATTTGAATTGTTCATAACTCAAAACTACTGTAAACCAACAAACGACCATGTAATTCTCAGTATAAATATAATATACCACGTCAAATTTAACTATTCACTTGTTATTAATTGCATTATCTAATTACAAATTCTACATAGCTTAACTTCAAAAGTTTTTATTGGATTTAAACTTAACTGTATCCTAAAAATCATAATCATTAATAAATTACAATATCTTGAAGCTATTTCATCAAATATAAAAATCCTAATAAAATATTCATCTAATTAAATAAAATTCAATTATTAGAACTGGAAAAACACTTAAATAATAAATATAATTGTTATCAAATTGATGAATTAATAAATTTATTATTTTATTATTTCCATACATTACGAATTTAATTGAATATATTATTAAAAATAATAATAAAATCTTCTTTTTAAATTTAATTTTTGAATATAAAAATAATTATGATATTTTAATTTAATTTTTTTCCAAGACAAATTGTAAATTATTCTTCTATTTAAGCATGGAAGTTAAAATGTTCCATAAATTTAATATATTTAAGAAATAAATTACGCCTTTACAATGGGTCATTTCCTATCTGATCGCCAATTAGTTTAGATTTTATTTAGTTTTTTATTATATGTTGCAAATATTAATAATTTTTTTTTTTTATAATTCTTTTACAAGAAATTCTACCATAAAATATTTTTTTTATAATATAAAAATAGAAAAAATTACCTCTCAAATGCGAACAATGGGGTTTGTACAGAGTATCGAAATGTTAGTTAAATAATTATAAGTATAAAGTATCTAACACTCCTTGAATATTAAATTTACAAAGTACAGAATTCTTAACAGCATTTACTACTCGTAACTAGGTCAAAAACGTTTAAAAGTGTGCATGAAATTGAAGAGTTTCGAGAGATTACTCGAAATTTGCAAATTATTCCGAATTTCGAATTGAAATCCTATCCTAGATATTAGACGAAATAGAGAAAAAAGAAGCTTATTTTCTTATGTTAGGGTTGAGGATAGCCTCTTCGTTGCCGCTGTACCGCTGCATTAGACCTATGTCTAATAATGAAATTTAGATCTATAAAGTTTATGTTTCAGACAGTCTCTCCTTCTGCGCCGTTGCCGTTGACGGTTTGAAATGTCAAACGACATTGGTGCCGCTGCAGACGGCTTTGAGTAGATAAACTGGCCGAAATTTAATGTGACGAATAAAAACAATTGTGCCAAATTTTATTTGACAATTTTGCATGCCGAAACGCAACGGCCTGAAAAATTTAAATATAACGAACTTTGATACGTCTGCTCTCATATATTTCTATACATTTAAAAATTTTCTGACATTCCAAACCTTCAACATTCAACGTCAGATTAGGCTTTAGGTATTTTCAAATTTTACTATGGGCAATTTTGAATAATTTGAATATTCGTGGATTCAAATACAAATTCAAAATCGGAAATAGGTTTCTTCGACAGAAAAACAAACTTCTACAATTTTTTTCAATATCAATGGGTTGGAAATCTTGTGAGCAGAGTAGCTAAACAAGTTAGAAGGAAACTAGCTAGAATATGACAAAAGTTAAGAAATAACCAAAACAGTAATTACACTTTTTAGGAGTGTGGCTTCAAGTTATTGATTTAAGAAACTAGATCCAAAAAGGCAGTATTTAGTTCCAGATATAAATGAAATTTGAATATGGAATTCACGTGCACATGAATATGAGCAAACTTACAAAATTATTATTCATCCAAAATTATTTTCGTAAAAGACTCGACAAAATGAAATTTATTTTCAGTTTTCTATTTAACTTTAATTCTATCTAAATTTAAAAGTAATCCCCAATCTTTAAAGGTAATTTACAAAATAAAAATTATATAAACTATACTTATAAATATTATAAGAATCATTTTTATTTTTTTCTACATTTTTTTTTTTATGCTGACCAAACCAGATTTACAAGAAAAACAAATGTAAATCTTTCAAAAAATTCTCATCTCTAAATAATCTAAAAAAAAAAAAAAAATTTTGCAGTTCTTGGGCTTTTTCTATATAATATTCTAAGAAATTACATTGCTTCGTTGATTTTCTATTATAGCTATAAAAAAACCTACATATAATTTTAATGTACAACTAAGGAAGGAACTGGAAATATATTTTATCCGCTTTTCCCAAGTTAACTGTAAATATAGCTAGTTACATTTTCAACAAAAAAAAAAATAATAATCAGGAAAATAAAAAGAAGAAAATTTCTGTGTAAAAGAAAATTCCATTTACGATTTATAAATTTTTTTTTCATTGATAATATGACGATTGAGGATGCTTACAATTGTCGAGATCGAAAAGAATATTTTGTTGTTTTTAGATTCGATTATGGAAAGGGGAAGGGTTAAGAAAATTTCCTAGTTTGGAAAACCTATGGGAATATTTTGTATTTACAATTTTGTAAAGGAAAGTATTTTTGTTGTTATGATTTTTAATTTATATCATGGATTTTCCAATCATTAATTTTTTCATTGGTGTCGATAAGGTGAATCTTAATACCACCACATAAACCACTCCAAATTATGTACAGATACTAAGAATTATCTAGACAGTTTTTACGCCTTTATCTATTGAGGGAAAAACAATTTTTAATAATATGTTTTTAGGTTTTTTCCTAGCAATATACAAACTTCAATAAAATCATTGTGTCTTCTACAGCCGAGTATGAGTACACGAACAAATGATTTTGTTCAAATGAGTACCTCTTCAGTTCCCTTTCTCGAATAACTATACATTTCCCCCTGGAAACTGGCGTATATCTGGAAAATTATTACACGAATTGAATTTACGAATCCATTGCTGTTTCAAAAGTAATTCGGGATTGAAAATTTCAAAATTGTGGACTTAATTAACAAAATTATCGTCATAAAGATAGTTATGGCCTGTAAAAATTGCAACTGTAAAAACAATAGATTTCACAAAATAATACAAAGCTTTAGTGGCATTTCTAAGTTACTGGAGCCCTTATATATCTTAAACTTAAACAGTCAATAAGATTCGGGTTTCGAGAATTCGCTATAATCACGAACTATATATTAGCTGTATTACGAGGCTGAAAAAGTTGTCGGATCAAAATAGTTCGCTGGATAAATGACGTCGTGCAAATGGAAGATATAGCTCCATACAAAGCTAGCTTTTTACTTTAAACGTGCCTCCACAACATACAGATGGTGTTTAAGCAGATGTTGGAATGCTTAATATATCCTCTGAAATAACTCTCCTTGCTCGGCCCACGCTAACTAATGCTGTAGCACCGAGTAATTAAAATAATGGCCTAGTTTTGATAATATTGTAAAGACTGAAGCGTATGGCAATTTGTTGTTTTTAAATAGGCTTGGCAAACAATAAATTATAGTCAAATTTATCCCTAAGAAATATTAATTATTTTTCCATCGTACTTTATATTTACATGTCGTAAATTTTAAAAATATATTTAAATTAGATCGTCAAAAACTGTATCAAAAATTTTTGTTGTAGTCTTTCAACTATTTCATAACATAAAAACAAATAAAAAATATGTTTTTTATTTTTTAAATTTATACAAATTCCA
Source organism: Rhamphomyia laevipes (assembly GCA_963920725.1). Lineage (NCBI taxonomy): Eukaryota > Metazoa > Arthropoda > Insecta > Diptera > Empididae > Rhamphomyia > Rhamphomyia laevipes. The sequence continues at coordinate 42,366,502 of OY987256.1, forward strand.
TCACATTCACATGTGATCATCGTTAACCAGAAAATATTACGTGTTTGCATTAACAACATTTTTACACCACGCTGCAAAATAATAAAATAATTTCATTTCATAATCATAGAATTTCATAAAACTTTTTCAAAACAAAAAAAATATTTAATTTTCAATTGAAAATTGTAATTTAAATTTTTTTAATAAAATGAAAAAAAAAAAAGTTCAACGACATTTTTTATGTATCGTTGTTCTTTTCATACTTTACGAAAATGATCAGCGGATCTGGGAATGATAATTCGCCAGCATATAAATTGAAATTGAAATGATTTTATAATTTTTTTTTCAAAGTTCAATTACCGAGTACCAAAACACTTTAGCCTGAAAATCTGCAAATGTAAATGAATTACAAATTTTTGGATAAATTATTTACCAGATGAATTTAGATTTATTGAGAATTTGTTATGGTTATACAATAAAAACTAAATAATAATAAAAACAATCTCAAAATGTGAAGATTTATTAGGTGATGTTGTTTTGTATAATTATGGAAATAAGTTTTTTTTAATGGGGAATCAGGTATTTTGTTTTTTATTTTGTATAATGACCATTTTTATGGCGTCATATTTGGAGCGGAAAGTGTACGCATAATTTGAATTAATTTAATTAGTAATTTATTCAAAATATTTTATGTTATGGTTTGTATTAGATCAACATTTTATTATAGTACTTAACAATAGAAACAGCTCGTAATTCAATTTTCTTTCCTATAAGCTATGAATTGATCTATTTAGTTTTGCTATAGTAAAATGTCAGTTAAATTTTCCAATATTTACAGATTTTTCTGGCATTCTCATATTTAGAAACTAGAATAAATAGGAATCGGCAAATTGGAGGCTATCATTTACTTCTCTTGAGGGAATACGGCTTCCATTTGCCATATCCTTCTTATTCTGTCTGCAGCTGGTATTTTTTTAAGCCTTTCCATGTAAGGTTGTGTTTTCCCTTTTCTCGGAGTATTTTACGTATCTAGGTGTTATTTGGTCAACCATAACTTCTTGATTCATTACGATTCCACTCTAGTGATATTCTTGTACTGATACTCACTCAACATTACATTTTTTTTAAATTTACCATCTTTTAATTTAATAAATGTAAAGATTAATTTCAAGTTTTTAACAAAGGCATTCAATCAATTTTGTGACTTGATCAAATTCTGCATTACATATTGTGTACAAGTTTATTCGAATTGTCAAAAATATAATTAATTATTTTATTTTAACATATATTTGTAAAGTTTATCAGGAATAATTTAATGTATTTTTTGGGAATTAGCATTAAATTCTTTAAATTTGTATAAACTTTAATATCAGCCTATTATCCTTTGATATTTCATAATTTTTATATGATTAATTTCGTAACAAATTTATTATTTTAAAATTAAGTTGATTGTCCCTCGGTATACAATTCATTTGACTTACGGATATTATACAATTTATTTGGTGTTTTTTTTCAGTCAGTATTATTCTTTATATAAATATATAATTTATTTTTCGGGCTACTGAACTCTGAAAAAACCTCCTCCCAATCAATATTAATTTTACAATTGACATTATTTTTCTTTCCATCCACTTTACCCACATAATAATTCTATAAATAAAAAAATTGTTCAAAATCTTATAATACCGAAACTCTGACTTAAAGTGTCGCTGCTTTGTACAATTTTATTTCTATGTATTATTTTGCAAATGCCTTCAAATCATTTAGAAATAATGACAATTCATCAAATAACAAAATTTTTTCATCTTATTATATCCAGACAACAAATTACATACCTTATTAAATTGTAAGTATGAACCCCGCTAGTAAACTCCGTCAATTATATCAATCTTAATTCAAATATTAAACCAGAAGTTAATAATTTTCCGGCATTCAGATTTTTTTTTTCGGGGTGGTTCAACAAAATGTTGTTGAACCTAATTTATTATATTTTGTAATATCGTAAATGATTTTTATTACTTTATGGTGTTAGTTAAAGCGTGCCACGCGAAAAATATATAAAACGGAAACCGCTTCAATTCGATTTAAGTTTAGAATCTTATGCAAAAAAAAGAAGGTAAACGTATTTCAATAATATAATGTACACTGTACACACGCAATTCAAATATATATATATATAAATAATGATGCATTCACCTGTTATGGTACACACGTTCATCTAACCGCAACATAAATAAACATGAAAAACAACAACAAAATTTATATTACTTACAACAATGTATCTTTTTTTAAGAATTACTTCAAAATATATGCAAGGTTCATAAAATTACATTTTAGTGTACAGAATGAGAATGATTAGAATATTTGTATGGGTGCTTTAAAAAACGATGTTCAACTTTGTTAGTTCTTATAATGATCCACATTTGCAAAAATTTCAAATTTATCTAAAGGCATATAATTTGAATTTAAGTTGGTTTTTGTTTATCACAAACAATTTATTTTTTATATGTTTGGAATTACTTTAGATATTGACGGATCGTTGATTGCTTATATGAAATTATTGTTCGGTTCGTTGATTTATGATCAGAGATTATGGTTAACAAAAAAATTTTTTAACAAAAAAAAAAAACCAAAATTTTTACGAGGTATGAGTTTATTACTAAGTATTTTTTTACTGACTGATTTTTACATTATGATAAGTTAAAAATTTTGAATAGTTGAGACATTTTAAAAACCCTTTACTAACTCATTTTTATAAATTCCTTTAATTCTAGAAAAAATTGCTTTATGAACTAATTTTCTATTTATCTGTCGCAAGGTAATTTAAAAAAAAAAAATCAAAAAAGTCTATTACAAATTATTCTGTGTCTATATTCTTGTAAACTCCATTTAAATTTTGTTATTCCGAAGTTAACTTTTAAGGTACAAAATATATTTTTCTAACTTGAACGCCAGGAACTTAGAATAATTAGTTTAAATTTCTGTTATTAATATAATTTTGTGGACAAGCTACATTTGAAATTTTATACCTCAATTATTATAATCTAATTTTATATATTAGGGAAACAAGTGCTAAAGAATTATTCGCGCTACTCTACAATATGTTGACTGGACAAGGTACAGTACATACTACAAACTAGTATTATTATAATAGTAGATCTTCTAAAGCAATAAAGCTAGAAATCAAAATTTTATAGGTCATCAGGATAACATATATTTTTGATATTTATATTTTCAACAAATCAAATTATTTTCTACTATTAACATTCTCACTGCCGTATCAGTCAAGTGAACAGAATTGAAAAAAATATGATCTGATCGATCTGTGTTGGATCGTTATTAATTTATTTATAGATAATAATCTAGCATCACTGTATGATGTATAATTATTATGTTGGACAGTGGATCATATAAATAATATTGTGTTTAAGTCCTTTATGTTCCTAACGGGCTAAACTTGATGAAAAAGACTGACTATATAGCATTATAATATTGAAAAAACTCCGGTAATACGAAATACAATTCATATGACGGATATTAAAACTATATTTCTAAAGTTCTTTCTTAAAGTTCATTTTTAAAGACTGTAAAAATATCGCCTTTTTTAAATATATTGAATTATTTTGTCTGCGCAATAGCTGTCAGAGTTAGATTAGCTTTAACAATTTAATTTATGACAATTATGAACCTTCGCCACATCGCTGAGAATATTTCATTTGTATTCCATCAGATCGAAGAATTTTTACTTAATTTTTTTTCCAAACTGCATCCACTGGCAGTCAGTGTGTTAAAAGTGCGTTTCGCATATGAAAAATTTTAAATTTACGTCTTTCATTTATCATTTTATTAGATTACCTTGTAAAATCTAAACATTTTCTTTTACCATTATAAAAATAAAGATTTAATTAACTTAATTAAAGAAATTCTTTTCAAATAATTAATTCTGACTTTTACACATTCAGTTTTACTAAAATATTTTCTGAGTTGCTATCAAAAAAACGCATTATAATCACAGAAAAAAAACGCGGAAATAAATCTGACAATTTAATAAACTTTAATTGATTTCAGAATTTTACATTTTTTTTTATACATATTAAGAAAGTATGAAGAAAATGTAATTAAAAAGATTTTTTTTTTATTTATTTAAGATAGAAAAGAAAAATTCATTTTACTTGAAAATGGAATTATTGAACCAGTACAGAAAAATGTTGGAAATTTAATTTATATAGTTTAGTATAGTAAAATAATAAAAAACTGATTTTATTTATGAATTTCGACATACGTTAAATTTATTAAATTTTTTAGTTACATTTTAATTGGATTATTAAATGAGATGAAATTAAGTAAATTATGTTTATTATTAATAGGGTTGCAATTGTTGCAGTCTTTTTATTCAGGGTTGGATTTGAGTTATACATATACAAATGGTGCTAGGACTTAAGAAGTAATTATAATATTTATCACTGTTAAGTAATAGCTTAGGTTCAAAATTGGATGATTTGTTCCAATGTTTTGCAGTATATTTAATTAAATAATTCAAAGAATTTTATATGGAATCAATGAACTTACCAATTTTACGAACTTAAACAAAATTGTGAATAGAATGGTTTGCCAGCCAAATTACGATTCAAATCGGATAAGAAAATTGCTGCCTATTTTAATTCATTATTTACGTATTTTTACCATAGGAAAAATTTAAAGAAAAATAGATTTGAGCAACACTTCACAGTAATTTCAGAACTCAACATTTAGTAAATGTAAATGTGACAGCTCGGTCCAGGTACAAATACCAGGTTAGCGTAGTACATACTTTGAAAATTTATATTCATTTTTTATACTTTTATTATAGAAGGCTGAATTTACGAAAAAGAATAATTGTCAGGATCCAGGACCCAGATTATAATACTTGACGATGAAATTAAATTGAAATTTCAGGTATTTTTTGATGGCACCATTCGGTTTTCTTTTCACACTATGCTTAACCTAACTTAACCCTCGAAACATGCACAAATTATAAGTACTACTTTAATTCGTTGGTTCGGTTTTAAAGGAGTGTGAATTTTAAGAGTCCCATATACGTATAGGCAATATAATAGTAAGCCAGTTCTATCCTTCAGTCGAACGTTTCAGAATGGCCGTTTTCAATTTACACTCGCGTTTAAAGTTTTCTGTGGAAATAAATACTAAATTTCCTATATCTTTTATGTTGGACTGTGGGGTTGGTTTGGTTATTCCTCCATACACCAACTACAAGTGGTGGATGGAGTAATTCCTAGCTTCTTAAGAATTACATATACCATAATAAATCCCGTATATAAAATATGGCTGTTGGCATTGTTCATTTTAGTTTAATTACTAATCATTAAATTATGCAAAAGTTTTCATTAAAAACTAATAGTTAATTTAAAATTATATTGATGGGGCTATAAATCTTAATATTACATGAAATACCATATTTCATCCCTGAAATGTATTTGATTACCGCAGTTTTTATGATATCGTTTTTTATTATATTTTATCTTTATACTCACGCAATATTCGATTTTTTATCTTATAAATAAATGGACTACAAGATTTATTACTCATAAAAATCAACACTGTTGCAACTAGCTATACAGAAATTCAATTTCAATTCAATTAATTTTATCTATAATAAATATGTAAACATATTTTTATTTTAATTATAATATTTTCTATATATTCCATTTTGCTATATATAAAAACTTACATAATTTATGCGTGTTTATGTATTAATTTATGTTTTCATAATTTACGATAAAAATTAATTGTCACACAAATTGCATGTACATATGTATATACAATTTCTTGTACAGGCCGACATAATATATAAAATAATGTGTTCCTCACGGCCTTGACCGTATGCCCATCATCAATAAAAGCGGCATCCAAAATCCAATCAGAATAATAAAAAAAAGATACTTGTACATATTCAATTTAACATTTTTATGTAAATCTGACAAACATTGCCGTTGTAATTTAGTATCAACTCCGTTCTTCTGTCCATTTATATTTCTACTAAAGCCCACCATTATACAAAACTTAGAAAGAACAAAATATTACTAGAATTTCCAGTTAAACTAGTAGTAAATACATATTCAGATTAAAGATAATTTTTCCAATTTTTGCCCATTGGTTGGACAGAACTGAAGAAAATTGTTAGTCTATCTAACGAATAATTACGACCTTATGAAAAAACAAGGTATATAATTTCAAATCTACTGTCAATCAACATTTTTCATTTAACATTTTGGACATTTAATGTTAAGTTATCAAGTTAAAAGTTAGTATAAAGCATTAGACATTTTGATAATTTTATGTTTAATGATGCTAATAAAATAAGGAAACTATTCAGTAATTTTTTGAATAAGTCTTGTGAACATGTTCGTCGTTTTGAAGGTTTGTTAAAAAAAAAATGTTTTAAATTTACATTTATTTGAATTCTGCACTGCTAATATAGGACAATTTAAAATCTAAATACAGTTTTCATCCTTCTGATATAATTTCTCATGATTTTTCGATTAATATAATAAATTTTTCAGTTTTACAATTTTCAATTCTATTTCATTATTTTCTCGATTAATATAAAAAACAACCGTCCACACGACATAGCTTGTTCTTATTTTGAATTAATTGATAGAGAGATCAATCAGGTAGAAAAATAGATAAGCGATAAGTCTAACCAAATTGATATCATTCATTAAGGAAGAACAGTGGATCGCTACAGGTCAATTTCGGTATTCACAAAGAAACGTATTGTGGTTATCTGAGTCACATCAATACAATTTTCATTCAAGTTAATTCAGAGTTACAGTGTTTCAAATATAATGTATTAATATTAGAAAATTAGACTAATTGATATACGAGTATGTAACTTTATATTTAAGATATTATTGGATCCATAATCTTCTCCTCATTATAGCTATTAAATTAATGAGTAATACATAAAAGGATCTAAGTCTGGCTTGTTACACTAATTATGGGATTCTTCAATAGAAATGTGACTAATCTTCTCCTGCTGATAATTAGTAGCTTACAGATATATTACCTAGAAGTCTAACTTTTTGCGAATTTTCTTTTTACTCCTAAATGGAGAACGTATGAGAACACTGTGACATTATCGATCTATTATGGTTCTATAGCCTCTTTCTCAACCATAATTTAATAAACTTAAAGAAATCAAACATGTTTAATGGCGGGCCATATATTGGTGAGTTCTTCGATGACGAATATTTTGTTGTCTTCTCCTTGAAACTGCCTCGTAGTGGTAGAGAATGTGTGCTGTGCTCACATCCGTGTATCTAAGTTTTAGTATGTCTTCTACTCTACTTGAGATTTGCAAGCGGACCTACCAAGTCCTACAAAAACGTGTTTGAGTAAATGTTATGATATTGTTAAATTCATCTACGTCAGATGAAGATAAAGTGTATTCCTGGTTTGCCGTAGAACAGCTCTAGTCTAATGAGTTTTGTACTTAATTTTCTTAAATTCCTATATATCCTGGTACCCATACATTAAGGTTATTTTGTTCCACTGATCTTGAACCCTGTTAGTGGGTGCCAATTTTACTTAATTGATTTTAGATTGTTTCGCAATACTTTTTCCATATTTTTATATATTTTAAGAATTTCAAGAAAATTTCTACATATTTTTCTATATACGCAATAATTAATTCACAATTATTGATTATTGATTTAATTTTCCATTTCATGAAACGAGTAATTCAACTTATAATTTCTTCTTCATTAGATTTTATTTTTAATTAAATAAATCAACTTGAATAATTATATTTAATAATTATATAAGTATATAATATTAAATTATTTTAAAACATAAAAAATAAACTTTAAACATAAAGAAAATTTAACATAACATTAAAAATATCCATTTTTGGTCAAAAGGAAATAGAAATTATTAACAATTTTTCAATGCAATTTGCAAAGTGAAACATAAAATTACAACATAATTATTATAACTGGAAAATGTTTAATAAAACAAACTTTTGTAAAAACACATAGTTAATTGAAAAAATATTTGATTGCAAAGATTTTGCTTCATTTTTGCTACCGGTACGTGCACTGGTAATCTTTTGACCTTTTACTATCCAGGTAAAATAGAAACAGGTAAAATAAATATTTTTTTTTTTTAGTTTGCTTGTGTTAAACATTAAACTCTAAAATTTAATTGTATTTATTTATTTATTATAATTGTTTATAATGAAAATTGTAGCGCCAGGACAGTAAAATTATATAGTCCCGCTCGTATAAAGTAAGGATTTTATTTAAAATTGTTGTTTTGGCCAATCAAGAAATTACATATTTCTACTATATATATAAACTTGTAAATATAATTATTTTCAACCGTTTTATTTAACAGCAACTGTGGTAATAATAATAGCAATTTATTGAATTTAGTTCAGGGTTAGGTCAAAATTTTCATAATAAATTTTCTAGGAAACATCACAGACAACTAAATAAAAGGCTAAATTAAGATATTATGTTTAGAAAATTTCCGAGTTCAGAAAGTTTAATAGAAACATGAAATAATTATTACTATGATAGGATATTTGCTAATTTAATGGATTGATTTAATAGCTCCTATTAGAATAATATTTAAATCTTGAATATGAACTTTTAGTTTTAGGGAACAGAAAAACTATAAACTCGACCAAGCTAAAATATATCAATATATAAATTCACAATAATTGAAGATACATAGTTTCACATAGACGTAGTTCACAATCAGTAATTGATAGTTCAAATTTGTGTAAATTGTAATTTTCATTACCAATGTCAAATATTCTATAATAAAAATTCTGAAGGAACTTTTAACGATTTCCTGGACTAAATATCTGATAGGAATAAATAATTTGACATATTTAATTTATGAGTTTAATGCTTTCAGTATTATTATTAAATTAAAAGTTCTAATAAAAAATTTGTCATTAAATATTAGGTTCATTTTTCGTAGTAATCACTTCTCTTTTCGAAATTCTTAATTTGATTAAAGATGAATTGATTGATTAGAGATGAATTTTGACTTCACCATTCATTAATTTTTAATTTAAAAGTGTTATAATTGGTAAAATTATTCAGCTATGATTGAAGGATATATATGATCACAAATAACCTGTCATTATTCTTACATATTCCAACAAATTCTTAGAATTTTAATTTCCAAATTAATCAAAGATAATATTTTTTACTTCCTTTCATTGATAATCTCATTAATTTGAGAAATTCTAAAGATTTGTTTACACCTTGTTTTCTTGTTAAAATCGAATTTCTAATTTGGTTCTATCAAGTTTTTATATGGTAAAGTTATTAAGAATTGGTCATTATAATGTTGATCATCATTAAATGTTATTGTCTCATTAATAACCAATATTATTTTTATATATATAATAATTTCCAGTTTTATCTTAATTAAGAAATAATTTCATTTAATTCTCGTCATGTTGTTATAATTAAAAGTATAAAGTTATATCGATTCTTTAGCAATCAGGAAAAAAAAAATCGAATTAAATTCCTAACAGGATCAGATATTTTTTTTATACATTTCTGTATAAACTTTATCAAATTAAAATAAATCCTAATACCTAATAGCTTTTCGGAATTTTCTATTTTCTAATATAGAAACAAGATTATCACACTTCGTTTATATTAAAACTTGTTAGATTTGAAAAAAAGAATATTGTGAAATTCAAAATGTTCTTATAAATTACAGAGTGTTAGAAAATTTAAAGTGTATGAAGAGCGGCCGTATATGTTGTCCAGATATCCAGGCTATGTTGTCCAGATGAATGAGAGCATGATCCATCATTTAATCCATCATATAAATTGGTCTTTGAATCCAACCAGTTAAGAAAAAGAAGGAGAGCTTAACATAAAAGACCCAGCTTAAGATAAGAAAAACAGGGTCATCAGTAACCTCCTAAAACTTTTAACAAACAACTAGAGATTAGAGGCACTCCACCGCAACCGGTATAGATCTTTTTTGAACTTGGGTAGATTCCCAGCACACTGTAAGTCCAGTGAAGAAATTAACTTTGTCATGTTATATGTATCAAAAATGCATTGATTAACATATTGAATATATTGAAGACTTATCTTTAATCAGTAATCAAAATGATAAATTTGTCTAAGTAGCATCCAAAGATTTAGCTAGATAATTCTCATATTTATACAACTCTCTTCAATTCTTTATATTACATCCTAAAGATTCAGCTTTATTAGAATTTTTCGTGATTTATAGTTCATCGGTTTCCGATATTTTCTTGCCTTTTGCTGCAGTTTTTAGCATAACTCCAGAGAGATATAGAGAGTATCGTTAGATCTAAAGCAACTTCTGAAATTTCAACACTGCGTGTATGCTAAACCGAACCTAATTTTGCTATATATTTGACACTTCTTCCAATTGAAATTACATCTTTTTATAATGCAATTTAGGAAACTTTTCTTTCAACAAAGTTTTTTATTTTATTTTCTTAATCTTCGTAATTTTCGTATTTTTTTTATATGTGAGATGCGTTGAACTTATTTAATAAAATTGCATGCAAAGGAAATCTTTTTTTCTTCATACAATTTATATTTTGAATTGAAGATGATTGGAATTTTTGCGAAAAACAAGTGCAATTTTATTATGGATTTGTGCTGTACAGCTGGTTAAAACAGCAAGATTGGCACGCGATCATTTAATTTTTTATTTTGCACATATATATTTATACATATATATATAAATAATAATAGATTATGCAAGCGTTGTTAAGATTTTATGCAAAAACATATGTGGATTTATTTCATGGAAAATAATTATTTAACATATGTTAAAAATTTGTTAGGCATTGCCTATAGAAGTAGAAACTTATACATATAGTCGGAAGTAAAAAATTATTATATAAATTGGTTTTTAAATATAATTAACCGATTATTTTTATATAATTATATAATAAGCATTTTAAAAAAATTATATTTTTTTAACATTACACATTAGTTATACTGAAATTATTTACTTCATTCTTATCGAATCCATCTAATATCTAAAAATTCTAAAAAAAATACTTCCTCGCTATTAGTTACGGTGGTTGAGGAGGTTTAATGCGTTCTATTCTGGTAATATACTTCAATTGAAGATAAGCTGTGCTGTATACAGTTTTTCTTGTTTAATCTCGACAATTATACTTATTACTTATAAAACTTCTACTTGCAACTGAGGACTTTTGTCAGGGACTGACGAGGATTAGATACTAAAGGTTCAGTTCAATCACATATTATTTTTATTTTATTTTTTTAAACTGTCAAATTTCATTTCTCTTCAGATTTCTTTCAGTTTGGATTTGCAAAATTCCAATCGTTCCAAACTATTTCGATTCTATTCGATTCGATTCGTTCCGATTCGACCTATGTATGTGTTCACTCAACCGAATTCCCATACAAAATAAATGAAGACGTCAAATTTGAATTTTACTGAACGAATCGAAACTGAAGCGATCGCAATCACACTTAAATTACAAATTAAAGACAGACTCTTCTGCTCTTTAAAAGCACTACACCACGTTTAGCTGCTATTTAGTACTTTTCTCCATTCTGAATAAATGAATTTCAATTTTATTAAATAGACTTACTAATTTTTAAATTAATAATGCCATGAACTCCTATAGAGCGTAGTTTGTATTACATAGATTACTCTGGTGAGGAACTTGATTATCTTAACTCTCTTCCTCATATACTAAGATTCAGAGTTATATTAGGAACGTTTCAATAGTTCTTTGGCTTACATTAGCTGAAATATATTATCTTCAGTTAAGTTTAAACAAATTTGTTGTGTAATTGTCACAAAAGTGAATTAGCCTAAGTGAATAAAAACTTTGACATTAAATATCCCTTATCTAATTATGCGTCACTGCTCAGAGCCGTACTGTCGATAAAACAGTACAGCTGCTTAAGTGACAGGTACCACTATTCTATGAGGATTCCATTATATAACTAACGAGGTGTCGTAATTGTTTTCTCGCTATCGCCTGGCATTCGCATAGTGTGTGTTCTGTCGTTTCATCTTCGATTTCACACTTGATCTTCCGGATAGTTCAAGTCTATAGATAAAATTGATGCTTTTTTTTCGTCTTCTATTTTGTTCGTGGTAATGATCTTCATTTTCATAAACACTATTACAATTATTTTCATCATTATTCATCATTAAAACCACCACGTAACACAAAATAAAAAAGAATTTTTATTATGAGCTTTCTGTCTTTCATGGTTGATGTATTTTTTTTTTCATTTTTATTTTTTGGAGCCATCACGTCTGAAGACTTTGTAACTGATTATAATTTTTTTTTTTTCAACTTTTTCTGTATATCTTTTGTTGTTGTTGTTATGTTATTATTTTATCTAACCAATTATAATTATCTACTAGAATTAATGATATTTGTATATAAATTAACTATATTTTTACAAGTCAATATCAATAATGATAGTAGAAGCTGTTGTTGTTGAGTGTTTTTTTTTTATATAGTCAGTCAATTTCTGCACTAGTTTTACTTGATTTACTATTCTTTTAAGGTGATGATTTTTCAATTCAATTTTATTCAATCTTTTCATTGAAATTGGTGCTAATATTGTTGTTAGTTTATCAAGTAATAGCTTCTGGTATTGCCGCATTTTATTTAAAAAAAAAAATCTTCTGATACTGAATATTATTTTAGTTGATCGTCGAATGCTTTTTTTTTTCTTCTTTAAGATTCATAATTAATTTCAGAATTGTCTAGCTAAAATAACTGTATTCTACATTGTTATTATTTAGACTGTGATGTGTATGAAATATGCTGCTGACTGTGAATAGGTAGGGATAATGATAGTATAGTTTTAATTGAGGAATTGCACACGGCATACAGTATGTAATTTCTTCAATTAAAATTCATCTTCTTTTTACCTATATGATTCTATAGCAGCAGCAGCTATTCGACTAGTAATAAATGTTTTAAAGAATAAAAATATATTGTTAATTGCTATGCAGTGATTGACGTACGGCGGACGGTACAAATTTAATGCTTTAGGTTTTGATAGAAGTTAATAGTTAAAAAAAAATTATATGAAACTAGGAAGTTGTTTTTGTTTGTGTAGATATATAAATAATAATTTCTAACACTTAAAAAATTTCTATTATTTAGAAGTACATTATATAATTAAAATGAAAATTCAATGATTTTTAGTAGCTGTGTAGAACGGCATTTTAATAATGTATAGATAAAAAATAATAATCTTTGAATTTTACATTTTAATAATACGAAATATTTTAATAGGTCAAAAATATGGGCAAAAAAAAATAAATGTTGACTCTGGAGAGTTGGCTTTGGATATAACAGAGGGTAAATTCCGATTATTAAAAATTAAATAATTTCATTCCCCGTGTGTTTTTGAGCATTTTACATTAACCGATTAAAAAACTTCGATTTACATACTTCCATATAATTTCACCAAGCCATTCAAATTGGTCCTTCCAGACAGGGTCAACTGGGAAGCAGAAAGACCAAAAGAAACTGAACTAGAATGGTATACTGATGGATCCAAGACAATGGAAGAAGTAGGATCCGGAGTTTATGGAAAAAGGCCAAGATATAAAATATCTAAAAACATAGGCACTCTCTCCACTGTCTTCCAAGCAGAAATATATGCTCTGGATTTATGAATTCATGAAAATCTTAAAAGGAAATACATCAACAAATCCATTACAATATATTCCGATAGCCAGGCCGCTCTTCAAAGCCCTGGACTCATATCAAATCAAATCAAAACTTGTATGGGATTGTATTCAGGCCTTAATAGCCTTAGGGAGGGAAAACATGGTAACACTATCCTGGATTCCAGCTCACGTAGGTTTTGAAGGAAATGAAGAAGCGGACCTTTTGGCGAAACAAGGAGCAGGTGAAATATTCACAGGGCCAGAGCCATTCTGTGGAGTATCACGCTGTCACCTCAAGTCGCTCCAAAAGGACCAAATTGAGCGAGACCAACAAACCCACTGGAATGGGCGAGTGGGTATGAGACACTCAAAAATGTTCATACCTGGCCCATCCAAAAAACGAGCAGCAGAAATGCTTGGAATGAATAGGAAGAAAATCAGGACACTGATCCTTACAGGAGACTGGAAAGTGAAAAAACATCTACACAGACTTGGACTATCAGAAGACCAACTGTGCAGATTCTGTGAAAACGAGGAAGAGACGGCAGAACATATATTATGTGAATGCGAGGCGCTAGCGAGAAAACGCATACGTCACCTCGGTAGTTACATAATTACACCCTCTGAATCGTGGTCCATGTCACTCAAGCAGCTGTACCGTTAATAGTACGGGCCTGGGCAGTGACGCATAATTAGAAAAGGGATATCACAATAAGCCTTATGGCTGCAGTGATTAGGGCTAGTATGGGTTCTCCCTTAACATCAAATCTAATCTAATCTAATCTACTTCCATAACTTTAAGTTCAATTTTTTTTTACAAATCTTTCAATTTTCATAATTTTTTGCGATGTGATGGGTGAGAACGGACGGTGCAGGATATTTGTTTATAACAATAGGATTATAACAAATTTACCTTATGTTCAGTTAAAACTTATTAAAAATTATCCCTTCTTTTTGAGTGGAACTCAGCCAGAAAGAAAAATTATTAGTTGACTTGAATTTGGTTTTTTTCCTAAAATGCTTCCAATATAAATCAAAATTTATTAATCTAGCATGTCTACCAAAAGAAAAAAATTGTAACAAAAATTGTTTTAGTGTTCTATAATTCAAAAATTCTCACATTAAATCAATTTCAAATTTTCTAACCATATACATAAAAAAAAATCAATTTAACGCCTCTAATATCCGGAATAAAATGTTTCCAACCCTCATAAATATTTCTGTTTCACATAATTTCAATCAATTATCAACAAAATGATAAATTCTTTTTACCCTTTCATTTTATCCATTACTGATATATTCTCTGATCCTTAATAATTATCAAAATCCGTAATTTTTTTTAAAAACAATCCTTTTTTTCTTCGTTTTCCAGCTTCCCACGTATATGAATCATTGCCGAAGATATAATGTCAAATCATTTTCTATTCCTCTACTTTATCAATTGTTGTTTATATATTTGTATTTGCACTGGTACACAACACGGAAGCCAATTTAACAGGTAGACGAACAATTTGATTAACTAGACCCATCTGCGATCACATAGTGATCCTTTTTTATATATATATATATATTATCATAAAATTGAAAATTTTGATATTTGTGATTATGGATCACATATTTGAATTTCGATTGATCTAAAATTATCGTGTGATCAAATTCATTTCTAATTCTTTCAAGATTTCTATAAATTCAATGATTGTTATTTGTTTTGAAATCGTGGGAATTGAACACAGGTGCTTCCTATAATAATCATAATTTTTATTTTTCGATTTGCAAAGTTGGTTATAATAAATTTTGCCCGAACAGGAATTCAGGACTCTTGAAAGATTTGGGTGCTCATATAAGTATGAATAAAGGAAATCGGTTTTTTTTCTGTATTATTCTTGCACGTTTTTTATGTGTTGTTTTTCTAAAGATATTTAATGAAATTTGATATTTTATTCTGTTAGTTTTTAATGTGTTCTAGATAAATTTTGCTAAAATATTTGCCAAACAATAATAAATTTATACATAATTCTGTGATTGAATTCAAATATTAAGGATACGATTTTATATTAATATGATTTCCTGACCCAATTTTTTTATTCTGTCTATTTAAATCAAAATAGAAAATAACGTGATTTTTCACTGGGATATTAAAATAAATAAAAAATTTATAATATTTTTCAGGTTCATGGGAATTTCTGCTAAAGAACACCTTGTTTTATTTTGGAATAATTAAAATTTCAATATTTGATTTGAAAGAAACATAATTTTCAGGATTTCCCAAACGTGATGAAAAACGGAATATAGCTAAATTGTTTTGGAGCAAACGAAATTTGGAATAATTGAAATGACATTTTTCGTTAAATTTTTGTTTCCAGAGTACAATATTTAAAAATACATTAATTAGATTGTGGGTTTAGTAAGTTTATTTAAAGTATAAGGTATAAATTTAATTACAGACGCGATAGCTTTATCTAATCCTATACGAATACTACTCTTAATTCTAATAACTGAAATTAAAGATATGAGCCTAAGAATCATATTTCTAAATTAACAGATTTCGAGATATAAATATTGTTGTTACAGATTGGTCTAGGTCTAGGAAGATAGCCACCTCCTACATCAATTATTAATAAAGTGTTTAAATTTCTTGGCCATTTGAATAATGCTGTGTCATGTTGACGAATTTTAAGATCTGAACATCTAATATAGCACCAGTTTTTACATTATTCAAATTTGTTTGTTACATATTGAGTAAATCCAATTTGGACCTGGATTTATTTCGATACCATCTATAACTAATAAAATCTGCAGCAGCATAACCGGTGACATCTATGTATGTAATAAATACGTTTGTAGTTCTGAGTTGGTTTTTATGGTCTTTGGTCGTAATATATGTAAGTAATACGAGTAACCCTGACACGTTGATTCAACCTCCTCAGAGCTAGATATAAATATTGTTGCGAAATGATTTTAAAAATAAATTGTTCTTAGATTAGATTTTAATTAGATTATGCAAATTTATAATAGATTCACAATAATTGTGATATTAATTAACAGTCCATTAAAAATATAATCTTATCTAATTGAATTTTACTGAAATTCAGGATCAAAATCTATCAAATTAAGTTGATTATTCTTCAGGTCAATTAAATGTTTTAGTATTTATTAATGCAATCTTCACATTTTAATATGAAATTTAATAAAATTACATTTAAATACAATAAATGGTACCATCATTACCTCAGTCATCATATTAAGGCATTACAGCTTAATATCTGAGCATTGACCTTTACAATTCGACATAATTGTAGTGTAATGTTACAATTCGAGTGTTACTTTTCACCAATTGGGAATACGTAGTTTGTGAACCACATTATCAACATTATCCATCCATCGTAAACTTGGACGACCTCTATCCCTGGTTTCATTTGGTTTAGAGGTTCAGCTTAAATATTTTATTTTGCACACAAATTTCTTACATTCTTGACCAAACTTTTAATCGCTGTGCTTTTGCAAATCTTATTATATTCTCGGTTTGTATGAACTCGCCATCGTTCGTACTCAGTAATGTCATTTTTATGTCATTAATTATTTTAAATTTTTTTGTTACAAAATATTTTCACACTCTTTTCAATTAACAACGTCACCCTTTATTTTTTGAAACTAATTAAAATCACTGATAAAAATGTTGTTTCATAAATAAAACTTTCTTCCAAGTATTACTTGCTAAAAAAATATGTAAGTAATTTAAAAGATTTTTTCGTAATTGATACGATTTTATTATAGAATTAACACAATTTCCAAAAATTAAAACGTGTTTTTAATTCCTTTTTTTTAGTGTTTTTAAAGTTTTGAAAATTTTTAAATATCAAATTATTAATTTTATTTGTATTTATACATAATAAATTTATTAGGCGCTTAATTGACATGGCTTGTAAACACAACAAAAATATTATTCTGATTAAAAATCTTTTTCAATAAATATGAAAATTTTATTTCATATTTAATTAAAATTAATTTTTTTTTTTTAAAATTATGAAGTCAAAACTGAAATCTTCAAAAATATGCAAAAGAAGAATTTGAAATTATATGTAAAGTTATTTGATATTTAATATTTAGAGAGAATAAAAGTTAAAAGTTTTTTGCAATAAAATTTTAAGGTTAATTTCTTTTAGCCAGTGATAACCTAAATTTTTAACAAAAATTGGTAATTTAGGTATTGAATATTGAATATAATTTTCATAAATATTTGATAATAAAATTTTGTGTAGGACGAAAGTTCATTTTTGTAATTATTGTCAAATAAATTTTATTGGGAAATTCAAAATTATATAAAAAAGAAAAATCTGATAATTCTCATCACATTTAAGGTCAAGCTCCATTAGTCTTTTAAAAGTCGTGATGACTTTTTTTCTAGCAAAAATGAAAAGAGATAGCATGTAAAATTATACGGTACAGACAGAGATGAAAATTCCCACTACTGTAATAAATTTCGGAAACATTTTGACATTTTAATTTATTTTTAATTTAATTTTATGTTAAATTTCTTTGACTAGGTCAAAAAAATTTGAGATTTTATGTGTTTGCGACTTTTATCAGTTAATTTATAATTTAATATTCAATACTTTTCTGGACAAACACTAAGTATATTGGTATTGGTAAGTGGAGGGGTAAATCTTGCTAAAAATCGAGATTTTTGAAAAAAAAATTGATTTTTTTGGTCAACAAAATTCAACATTAATTTATTTTCTCAGCATTCAAAAAAATAAAATTTCAAAAAAACATCGTCAACTATGATTTCAAAAAATTTTAATAAAAATTTCAAGTTTTAATAAAAAAAAGTTGTTCACAATCAACTTTTTTTCGGATACAACATCTTTTTTGTTGGATTCAACGACTTTTTTTCGGAGACAGTACATTTTTGTTGGATTCAACGACTTTTTTGTTGGATTCATCGACTTTTTTTCGGAGACAACCATCTTTTTTGTTGGATTTGATGACTTTTTTTCGGAAAAAAGTCGTTGTTCCGTCTCTATCGCACTCATGCTTTTTTGTATCTTGCATAACTTCTTCTTGAAAAAAGTGGCGACGACTTTTAAAAAAGACTAATGGAGCTTGACCTTTAGTATTGAAATCAATTTTATATTATGGTAATTTAATCGAAAATTTAAAAATTGAAATCATAGTTGGTGGTCTGTTTGATTTACTTATTTAAAATGTTTTCTTTAAGGAACCGCTGGGGTTCATGCACAGTTAGGCACATTCTACCCCTCGAAACTTTTATGTTACATATGTCGTAGAGGTTTCCAACCCAAAACCCTTGCTTCATGCAGTTCCTTCATGTAGTAGGGACCAAAACATCTGCGTCGCAACTGCATGAGATATGGACAGTGACACAGAAAGTGTTCAATCGTCGCTCGGGTCACAAGCTTGCCAGCGTTGAAGATAAATACTATCAACACATCATTCTTTACTTCTAATTGAAATAGTTTATTTAAGTTTGAAATATAAAATGTTACTTTCCATGGAATCCAGTCCATCTAGAATAGCATTCGCTTCGTTCAGAATTCATCGGTCGAAAACACAAAACCTTAACTTACTTCTAACCAATTTTGTAACTAAAATTAAAATATCTAGCTTTTAGGGCGCCCTACTTGTGGGGTACTTTCCATTTACAACCTTACTCATAATAATTTATCTTCATCTCCTCTCTGACTGCCTGCACGTCGTTGTTACCAGATACATTAAAACTTTTCAATGTTAAAGTTATTATAAGCTTGAGTTTCCATTTAACTATTCATTGATTCGAATTCGGTACTTACCAACTTTATGACGTATGATTAGAACATTATCTGAGTTAGTCTACTGATGTAAATTTCATATCTGAATCAAAAATATTATTTAGTGTATGTACGTACTTTCAGAAATTAAAATAAAACAAATAAATCTGGAAGGAAAGATTATAACCTGTCTTTTAAAAACACACTAATAATCATTTCTGACATCAAATATTCTTTAAAATACCTCCAGCTTATGTATTAAATTCTTTATTAAAACGTTTTCATATATGCGACAAGCTTGTGCGATAATATCACGTAAAACAAAATTCTAAAACAGGAAGACGTTTATTAAATAGGTAATTATTATATAAACCATTACATTTAATTGCATATTATCCAAACAAATTGTTTTTAAAAGAAATTAATTATAATTATAGATAATTTCGATTACGCCATAGAAGCAGCTACAGCTCTAATCAATAATTTTGAAAATTATTCAAGCAAGTAATATTCATTTTAATTGATGAAGTATATATTAAATGCATTTTAATCATTGAAAATAAATTATAAAAAAATAAAAATTGTTTATACATTATTAAATTTTAGTTAATTTTTATGTTAAAGGTGTGATGAGCACGCGTTTCTAATGTAAACTTTATAAAGATTATAATGCAGAAAAAATATATAATAATTAAGATAATAAATCATAATAATTTATAGTTAAATTTATTAACTGCAGTTTTATTTTTATTGATATTATTAAATTTTGCAGAAGATTATTACCATATCAAATGGTTTAGAGCTGGGGTAACAATTATAATTCTGAAATTTATGAGAATATTGACCTAAACGAAAATTATATGCTTTGGTTTAATAATATTTTTGTGGACAATATTTTCGAAAATTTATATTAAATAAAGTTTATGTTATAGGCAGATAATATTTTCAAGCAATAATATTGTAATAGTAAAAGTTAAAAGTGCACCGCTCAAAACAGGTGGCACTGTAATTCAAATGGTTTCATGATATGTTTAGCAATTTGCAGAAACTTTGAATCTATCATATTCAATTAAAATTAAGAGTTATTATTAAGAAAGCGTCAATTATTTAAAATCTACAACAATTTTATAAAATTTTATAAAAATAAGCTGAATATACTTTAAGTAGAAATTCTAATAATGCTACTCTGGTAAAATTAGGTTTAAATATTATATATGGCTATCATTTTTAATCTGGATATTATCATATTTGATAGTAAATGAACTTAAGTAAATATCTTATGACAATAATACTAAACAAATCAAGCTTAAAAATAGTGAAATGTTTTTAAAGAAACTACAATTTTCTTAACGCTCTCAACACATAAATTTCACAATTTTTTTTTTGTTTATTTTTGGTAATTTTTTCAAAATTTAAATTTAATAAGCGATAAATTTTATGAGGATTTATAGAAGAATAACAAATATGATGTGTTGTGATGGAAATATCTATTGAAATTTTAAATTTATTTTACTTTTTCGGAGAATGGAGATTACAGCTTTTACATATTCGTGTGCGGTGCATAACAATATCTCATAGTAATTAGATATTGTAATGGAATTTGGTAAACAGGATACAGCTAGCTTCTTGATCTAGTATTTATAGTTCATTTTAATATCAATATCGCATAGAAATAAAATTTTAGAATGTATAATTAATTTAGGATTTAATTTTAAAAACCTGAACAAAACTTACGGATAATATGTGAAATATGTTGGCCAAGGACATTCACAAACAACGTACTATAGGTGATCACATGGTAAGAAAATATCATACATCACTAAGATAAAAAAAAATATTGAGTTGTACTTAACCTGCTAAATACTCCATAACTTAGAACAGGCTATATTGAAAGAAATCTTTAATGTATCAGAAGTGTTGGCAGTCTTATTAATTTATGTTTCAGTATTTTATAAATATAATAACAAAAACATAGATCTGAAAAAGAGACAAATTAAATAAAAACTAAACAAAGATAATCTTAAGACTTTTGACAAAATGACACTGAATAAAAAGATCATGTAGAGCATAATTAGTGATAATTTTTATTGAAATTGTTAGCTATAAATTATAATTTTGTAGTTATCAGTTTTAATTAATCCATTCAGCTCGTAAAGTAATTTCGATTTCAAGCATACTATTAATACTAATATATTTTATAACCTTTTAACGTTGACAAAAACTCAGTATAGATAATTATAATTGATTTTTTGTAATATTTAATTTTGCAAATAATAATAATACCTATAAAGAAATTTTAAATAGCACAATTAATAAATTTAGTAATAACTTTGTCCGTTTTACATTTTTGTGATGTTTTTAGAAGTTTATGGATAAAGCTAAACTTTTAGTTACCAGAAACCAATAAAAATTGATAGAAGATCAAAAATTGATATATGTATATGGCATACATTATCATTACGTTATAGTGATTAATATACGAGTTTACTAATACGTAGATTTTCCATTCAAATCCGCGTTTCTGTACACTGCTTAAATAGCGCATAATGTATTATAGCGTATTTCAAAAACCACTTGGTGAACACCGAAAAAACTTCAACGATTCGTATAATGTTGGTTGGTTGGTTTAAGTGGCGAGTCCCCAGCAACATATTAGCGCATATGCACCATTTTGCTACCACTCATACTCATGAAATCAGGCTAAGCTACGTGGTGGAAAGAAACAGCTGAGATCCAACTTGTGCTATTCAAGAAGCGTACCATATGTCTCTGGGTTACTTCGTGGGTAGATCGTTGAGTTCGCTAAGGTAAAGACTGCCGAAAAAGTTGTATCTGGCTCTAGCCAGTATAGTTGATCTTTACAGGGCACTTGCAAGGCACATTGCAAATGAAGTGACATAATTTATAATTGTAAAATTTTCCCTGAATAACTTCAGTTTGGGTCTATATTATTAAGACCAACTGATAAATTTCGGAAATTTCTTACAAAATAATATTTTAACCAACTCCAGGCTAACCGTTTAGATTAGTAGCATTTTCAATTTGTTACAAGCTACCGAACTAAATCAAGTTCATCTCTGTTAATTTACTATATATACACAAATTGGTATTATCTTTTCCTTTCTTTTTTTTTTTGTATTATTGATCTGTAAAATTAATGGTTCAATTTAAGATTTATAAATGAAATGTTGGGCGATGCACATTACAAAAAGAAAAAATGTTGAAGAAAAGATTTTCAAAAGAAAATTAAACCTTGGCATAATTTTTAACATACAATTTTGTTATACAAGGTGATTTTTAAATTCACAAAAAAAAAAAAAAAAAAATAACAATTTTTTTTTTGTTGCAAAATTGGATGAAAATATAAATTATGAAGCTATACACGACGAGGCACTTGTTTATTATAAAGAATAAAAAAGGGCTAACATTTGAGACGTGACTCATTTATCTTGTGTACAAAGTATTCATAAAATATATTAGGTAATTTATTTATTTTTAAAGTATACAAATTACTTTAACAAATAGCTTCGGTTTGTTAACAGCATTTTTAATGATGGATGTACATAAACTAATTGAGAAAAAATAAATCACTTGGATCTGGATGAATATTAAATTAAATTTACTTTATATTTTATGGCTTTTAACTGCTTCAAAATACCACACAATTTTGACTACACATAAAGAATATTCATATAGATAAAGTCCGATAGTCAAACCCATTTCATAGTTTGGCTAATGAAGAATAGAATAAATTAGTTCATTGGAATATGATTCCACACTTTTACCTATATGGCAATTTAGATTATAAATCTGGAAAATTACTTTCCACATTTAAAAAGCTCACTTTTTAAAGGTTGCAAGATATACGTGGAATCAGTAAAACTAACACGTGGACTGTATATGTTCTTCCATGCAAGGAAACAGGAAAATTACTTTCTTCACTTCATATTGACACCAAGTTCTCTATGCAATCTAACACAATATCTTCAGCCATTCGAAAGTGGTTTGAAATTTTAAAATAATATTGATTTTGTCAAATTGTAACCTTTCTATCAAAATACTGAGAATATAATTTGGAAAATTGCTTAAATTTTCCTTAGGTGGATCATAAAGGTCATTTGAAGAAATTTAACCAAAATTAGCTGGTTTTTTTATATAGTTAATTAAGTTTTTTCTTTTATAAAGGTCATTTTTATATTGTAATCAGTTCAAAGTTTTAGGTGTGGTGGATTTAATCTAAAAATGAAAATTTATCAAGTCATCTCGATTTCATATATTTTTTAAAATTATAGACAAGATTTTTGTTGGCCTTTAAGGATTGTTAACAAAAAGGGTGTGCATTTTATTTGTAAATTTAGAGTGAGATTTTTATGTCAAGGATAACAATTTCTTCTTAATCAATAAATATAAATTTGATAAAAAAAAAT
The DNA here is from genome assembly GCA_963920725.1 of Rhamphomyia laevipes. Taxonomy (NCBI): domain Eukaryota; kingdom Metazoa; phylum Arthropoda; class Insecta; order Diptera; family Empididae; genus Rhamphomyia; species Rhamphomyia laevipes. The sequence goes on from OY987256.1 coordinate 42,390,374, forward strand.
ATTCATAAAATTTATTTAATTAAATTGAAATATACAAAAACAAAATTACAGTATTCTCATTGATTTAGTTCTTATCGCATGCTAACATTTGTTTACAGACAACCTAAATACAGTTTTTATTGACTAGGTCACGTCGATAGGATAGAAGACTTTGTCTCGCCCAAATTACTGCAGAAAATAAAGACCAAATCTAAAGGTGTGAAAATACGATCCTTTGGTGTAAATTTCTTTACTTCTGTTATCAATTTTCTGATAAATTATGAATATAATTTAAAAGCGTAACAAGATTTGTTGAAAATTTAATTTATGCACTCATAATTTATTCAAATTTTAATTAAAATGAAAATAGTTTTTATACGAGTAGCAATAAAATAACATATTTGTAACCTGTTGCATCGCAAAACTGGAATAAAAATTTTAACGAAACAATGAAGAACACTTTAAATTTTACATAAAACGAATTTAATTTTCATATAGAAAAGTTCCATGAGTTTTCATTAAATTTTAGTTTTTTGTGCTTCTTGGATGCATTATAAAAAAAAACGTTTTATGAAAATAAACTTCACAGAGAATATTTAATTAAGTAATTAAAAATATGTTTTCAAAACAGAAATTAAACAGAAAAAATAATTATTTTGTATAAAATACTGCACTTAAAGAAATTTTGTATATTAAGATAAAAGTTTGCCAGTAAATAATTCATTTATGAAATAATCGCTTTTAGGTTAGTTGGAGGAGTAAAATAACATATGGTAAATTAGAATAGGTATAAGTCGCGAGTAATTTGCCTTTAATTAGGACAAATAAGAATAATTTGCTTAGAACTTGCTCATATTAACCAGAATTTAGTCAAAATCATTTAGAAATCGATGATACATTATTTCATTTGCTAATTAAAGTTTCAAAATTGAAACATACCGAATTCTCGAAAAGATAAACGAAATTTCAGATATTGAATTTTAGAAAAATTCATTACTTTCATATTTTTCTCAGTGTATTTATTTTCCTATCTTAAATTTTACGTATATAAAATCAACAAGAACCGAATGAAATTTCTTCAAATTGAATAATGTTTTGGCGGTTAACTATTATAAGTTCTTAAGAAATGTCAGGTGCTCCTGCTATGATATTTATCTAAGCATTTGAGATAACAAGACACCCACTCGAAATTTTCATTTATTTTCCATAAAAAATCTACTTATATAAATATTATATTTATTTTTCCTATACATAATATTTCTATAAATATTCTGTCCCCCTTTTTGGAGAACAAAAAATATAGTGAAAATGTAAAATTATTCATTAATTACCCACCACAAAATGAATTTAAATGCTTGTTTCTATTCTATGAAAAATATGTAAATTAAATAACCAAAGCCCAAGCAAGAATTGTTCACAATTATAACATAGTAGTTAGAATGTTACAGGTTACAGTAATAATAAAAACCATCTTTGGTTAAATAAGCTCATTCCGCCTTTGGGAGGTGTAATATTAAAGATTGTAATTAACTGTACTAGAAGAGTTAAAACATACAATTTACTAGTTACATTTTAAGCGAATATTCTGGGAGTTTCCTATTTAAATACAAAATTTTGAATTATGATTTATAGATGGAGAGCTGCTAAGTGGTTTTCATTAACTTATAATTTCTAATGTGGAAAAAAAGGTCTAACAACAGCAGGACATTGATTATTAAGAATAGAGGTATATGGTCCCAACCCAAGAAACTAATTATTATTATACAAATTTAAATTTATTATTTTTAATGTAAATTACTTAGTAATTTTAAAAAAATGTTTGTTAGTAATTTATTTAATAAAATTTATGGAAATTATCTTCATTGGGTTAGGGTATAAGTCTCCCATATTGATTCACAAAGATCCCAATACTTTTTCTCAACTTTTGGCAACTTTTCTTGCTGGTTGGTGGGTTTGCAAGGGGTGATGGAGTCAAATTCGTTCTCGCACTTGAGCCTTTTGGCCCATTGTGCTCCCTGTCGACGGCCGATTAAGTTGCCAGCACGTCTACCTATCCGACAGTTCTAACTAATGAGTAAACCTTAGCCGGCATAGACTCACCTGCTTCTATCAAGACCGTCAAAAAATGATGCTCCAGATGTTTAAACCGTTTATTATGTACCGCAGGACATCGGAATATGAGGTGTTCCACGGTGTCATCACCCTCACCACACCCTCTGCACTACGATTCTGTTATCTTGTACAATTGTTTGAAATCCATTTATTAATTGATTCGGTCCACCTTCCATAATATCACAACATGTTTTCTTTATTTCTTTACCACATCTTTGAAATTTGTCTTAATGTTAAATTCTCTGTTTCTTGTTAACTTTTAATAACGATATGTCCAATGGCCTTTAAGTATTTCTTAATTTCATAATTAATATCGATGCCATTCTTCATATTTGTATCTTAGTACAGGTAAACTTACCATATCAAATAGTCGTGTAATGTGTGCTGATAGGAATTAATACGTTTCTGATAATGTCGTAAATGACATCTTTGACAGCTCTTAGTCTACAAGAATTGTTAAAAAAAATATTAGAATACTTAAAAACGAAAAATTTCTAAAAATTACATGATTTTAAATGTTTAAAGATAGGCAAATTAAATATTTTTTTAACTTTATAAAATAATTAAGTAAACCATAATTTTTTTTTTTGCTTATTACATTGGCAGAATACCAATTATTTTTATATAAAATAATAATTTATTTAAATTTCGGTGGAAATTTAACAGAAATTTATTCAGTCAAGAGTTCAAAAGTTCTCACCTGCGACTTAAACCTTTTCAATGTTTAGAGTAGGTTTTGATGGTTAATGGATTATGGGATTTGGCAAACCAAATGAATAATTAAAAGCACTTCAATATTAACAAAGTTATGAAATATTCTACATTTTGTTTTTCGTTTTGGTAGGAAATACACTGAATGAAAACTTTATCAATGGATTCTTGTTCCTAGCCATTTAACAGTTAGAACACAAAAATTAACCAAAAAAAAAACTATAAACAAAACAAAATAAATTTATTTAAATAACAAAAAAAAAATCCAGGTAAAATTTATGAATATAAATAAAAATATGGTAATCCAAAAAAATCAAAAAAAATAACAAAACATTAAATTATGATGGAACCGGAAGATACCCAAAAAGCAAAACACCAAAAACAAAAAAATATTTTTGTTGGATGAATAATTAAACAATAATTATTTTATTATTATTTCATTTATTTATTATAGTTTTGTTCTCCATATTCAATTGGCCTGAAATATTTAACCAATTTTTTTGATTATAATTATGAAGTTTTGCAATTATAATATTAAATTTTGATGTCTTGTGATTATTATTATGTGAACATTAACCCGAAATTTGTTGGTTATTATTATTATTGTATAATGGTGTGAAAAGTTCTGGAAAATGTCATAATTTTTAAAAAAATTAAAATTTAATTTTCAGCTTTTTCTTTTCGGTAATTTATGATAATGAAAATTCATTGTCAAAATATTAAAATTTATTATTAAAAAATAATGTTCACATATAATACATACAAAAGTTATATATGTATATTACAATCTTCAATACTCTTAAGAGGCAAAATTACGGATCTCGACAAATATGCCAACAAAACCCTCGATACTTAAAAAATCCGGCAACATAAATTAAGCTAGGGCTACATAATATCGATATTAGTTCAGTTGAATAAAGTTCAAATTTGACTTCTTCATATATGTAATAAGGAAAATTAATTGAGTGGAAACATAAGTGCTATTGAAATCGAATCGGAACGAATAAAACCGAAAGAGTTTGGAATGATTATACTTTTACGAATACAAACTGAAGAAACTGTCAAGAGAAATTAAATTTGAGAGTTGCATAAACTTTGTGTTTCATTCTAATTAACCAGTCGCTTGGCTACTGTACTATAGGAAACGAATCGAAACTGAATTGATCGATACTATGTATCCCAAGTTTTATCAATAAAATGGCTAAGAGCAATTAGCAAGATGGCGCAAAAAAAAAACTAGGAGCAATTGACAAGAAGGCATAATTATACCGTCATTTTAGTCATTATTAAAAGGGTGATGCAAAATGGAAAAAGATCATCACATCATAATAACATGATTACTATTATACTAAACGATAAGTTTTACGAGTCACGTGAAAAGGTCATGATCGTTGAATTTGCGTAAGAATCGCGTTTACTGCTCTTCGGCATCGGACACTAATTTAATGTAAAAGTCCATTTAAGAGAATAGGTCAGGGCGCATACACATTAAGAATAAAACGGTTATGTAACATAAATAAAGATGCTTTTCATATCTAAAAGATACAAAATATAATAAACAATTATCTCTCAAATAATTATAAAATTTGCAAAAAATTGTCATACTTAACGTTTTCTCTATTGAATATTAATAATTATCCAAAAATATTCTGGGTGGCCTTCAGCCTTCATAATTTAACAATTTGTACAAATATATATTAAATCTTTCATTGGTTAATTCATTTTTATTCTTCATTTAACTGTACACAAGACAAATTTTACAATAATAAAAAAAAAAATTATAAGAAAATTCTATAATCAAAAATAAATTTCTGATAATAAAATTTAATGTTCAAAAAAAAAAAAAACTATTTAGTAAAATAAAATAATAATTAATTGCAAAATTATTATTTATCTATTTATTTTCATTAAAACTTAATAAATTTCAAACAAAAAATGATTGACGTTTTTGCACATGTAATCATAACTTCTTTCTCTAAAGAAAGTTTATTAACCAAAAGTTATAAAATTCCCAGCGTGAATTATTGAAGATTCTCCTCTGAACAGAACAAAAACTTTTTTTTTAGGATAATTTGAATTATGATTTTTAGTGGTCTTTTAATAAAATCTATACAATCAAATCAAATAAAATTCCTAATGTTTTGTTAGCCTGAAAGGCGCAGTTGGCGTCATATTCTACCGGTTTTTACGAAGAGTTATGATATAAATATGAAATGTTGTTATGGAATGATCAGTTAAATAATTAAATATTTCTTAAATTTTTATGCTGCCCATACATTATACAACCTGATTGTCAACCGGGTTGTAAAAATTCATTAGACAAAAATTTGAATTTCAAAAATTACAACCGTCAAACGTCATTTACCTTAGCCTTAGTACAACTTCCTCATAAAACTTACAACCATCAAACGGGGCGATGTTTGATGATTGTAAGTGATATGGGGAAGTTGTAAACTGCCTCACAAACGAGTGAAACGTCAACAGTCAAAATGGTTGCAAACTGGCCCACAAACAATACAACTTGATCAACTTGTCAAACGTTGATAAACATGTTTTATAATGTATGGGCTGCTTTAAACATTTTCGAGTGGAGTAAAATTTCATAAAGTTTGTCTTAATTTGTGTCTGAGTTTTGTGATTAATATTAATTGTTTTCCGATTAGAATGAAATTCGATAGTTTTCTTTATTTTTCGCTCATACTTATATCTGTTTGACATACGCCCTGGCATAGAGGCGTAGTGCAGTGCCTCTAAATTTTGATTTTGGTGTAATTAAATATCCGATTTATTTCAAATACACTGAGACGATATCCATTAAATGTGAAATTTTGGAAATATTTTTATTTTTTTAAACCCATCGCTATATTAACAAACTTTAAGTTTTGAACTACCCCTAGTTAGAAGCTTTTTTTGTTTTGCAAAACACAATTTAAAAATGGCTGTAGAATTTTAGTTGTTGTTGATCTTTGGACGATTTATTTCTTCAACAAAATGATTTTAATCGCAATATAAATAAATTAGTATTGTTGGAAAAAGATTATTACTATTTTTGCTGGTGAACGAACAAACCAAAGATAGATAAAATGACGACATTTAATTTTATATATTTAAATTTATCGATTAATTTTATCTTGTTATTTAGGTGGAGTCAGTGGGACATTATTAAATTATTTATAATAATTAATTTAAAGTAGTTAATATTATAATATATTTATAGTGTTTTTTTTTCTTATATTAACCACGTGTTCTTTAATTATGTAATTAAATAAATATTTGTATTAATATTAAAAATATTAATATTAATTTACTTGCTGTTCCAATGATTATCACTCATTAATTTGTAATTTATATCTATATTAAAATATGACATACAACATCAGTGTACATAGTTTTACATTACGTTAGTTTTATTCCAGAGAACTATGTAAAAATTTCAAGTCCCTGCAACACTATTAGAAGGTATACTAATCAAAAGTTAGCCAACAGAGATCAGCACTGGAGACCGAGGAGGACAACAGATGGTCCTGATCACTGAGTTATAAAGTGCGCGTTATTATTATAAGCTTAACGACTTCTTACATAAGTCATTGTAAATCCATTCGTTAAATTTTGCTAGATTATATTTTTAATTTTTAATTTTATTTTCTATCAAATATTTGTAATTTATTTTTACAGTGTTTTTTGTCTCCCAACTCTTCTTAATCTATGAAACGGGTGCCATTCTCTGACCATTTTAGTCCATCTATTACCTCATAGCCTTATTACGTGACCCAGTCCAATTCTGTTTCAGCGTTCTTGCTTTTATCATGATGTTTGTTAATTTTGTTATATTCCGTATTTCATGATTTATATAATTCTGGATTTTCTCGCCATTGATCTTTGGCATATTCTAGAGTTGCACCATATTTGGGCCCCATACATAAGTTTTGGAGGAAATGCAGCATCCATTAAATATTTGTTTGTTTCTTGTGAAATATTAGCATCCAAGTTAAGTCAAATTTCGTTTCAAGATAAAGAAAGAAAAAAGCAATTTACATTAATATATTAATTTCTATATACAAAAATATCGTATTCTACTTACTTTAATCTTTAGTGTCACCGATGCTCCACGATATTTGCTTTAAATCTCAATTAATTGTATGACTATATATTGAATAGATAAAGAGTGCTTCGCTCAATATCTGATGCATGGCCATGAAAAATATTTGGTAATTTTTAATTTTGTTGATGAGGATTGAAGCATTCTTTAATTTCTTTATGTAATTCCACAAAAAATCTGAAAGTTATATCCATTCCGTCAATGCAGATCTAAAAATTGAAAGAATTTAGAATTAATGTAATTATACATATAGTAATTATAAAGTAATTAAAATAAATTTCAGTCCAACACTATAAATAACTATCAAAATTAATGAATACAGAAGATAATGGAAAGAAAGGATTACTTATGTCTTTTGGTATTCGTTGCTGTATAATTATATTGCTACGGCTACGGTAACCTCAATACTTTGTAGTAGTCGCCATTAATTACTTATTCATTGATTAACATTAAATTAGAATTTGTGACTAATTTGAATGTGACAAATTGAATAGAAATAAATGACTTAATGTTATTAGGCATCTGCAAAGAGTTAGGCTATATTTAAAAATTATTATTTCATAGTTAAGGAAGAAAAATAGTCGATATTTTCTTTATTATTATATTAACATATAATGACAACCATTGATGTTATTTCAAAATCACATACCATATAGTCAAGTCGAAACTACGTCAAGTGTAAATCACAATCAAAAAGATTCTATGAATTGCTTTACTAAAATATTTAACTGGACAGTAAGAGGTAATTTTTTAACATCTTTTATATGGTAAAATAATTAATTTACAATCGATCATTAATATATCTTTTAACTCTTGTTCTGTCACATATCCCAAAACTTTTGTGTATAAATATTTAATTATATTATGGAATTTATTCTATAACCTTTAAAAAAAAAATGTACATTTAATTATTGTTATCCAGGAAATAGCAATTTATTTACTTTGTATAATTTAATGCTAACAAAATTATATCCAATAAAAGAACACCTGTTTTCAGATAATTTTTCAAAAAAAAAAAAAAAAAAAAAAAACGACATTTCGCAGTTTTATTTGTAACTTGCTTGTTTACCTTTTCAAATTCATAAAATGATCTTTTATGTTCACGTAAAACTTTTATAGATAAAAGATTTATTTATCTAATTTTCTTTTTATGAAATAAATTTACTAAATTCTTTCATTTCGTATAGCTAAAGATTGCGAGCGATTGAAAAATTCTTTTAATTTGATTGAAATTCATTTTGTCGATGAAAGCATCAAAAGAGAAATGCTTTTATCTATTATCAAGTTGAAATTTTAGAGATAGAAAGGAATTTCTTTTTTAATAAAAAAATAATGCTTGACGGATTTGACTACATTTTAAATGCGCTTCTGGTGTTGTAAAATTTTCAAAAGCACGCTTTCTTTGATACCTGCTTCCAGCGTCTTTAAGTAAAGCATTAGATAACAAAAAAAAATCATTTATTTTTCATTAATCTTGTTGGATAAAGAATTTAAAAGAGTTTTAATGTTCGACAAGCGAAGACATGACAATTTTAATACATAGTACAAGTTAATTGCATTTGCCTGAAAGATTTTTCTTAGCTAAATAAGAGTGACAGCTAAAATATTTTGGTTTAGTTTCATATTTATGGGCTTTTTATACAATGGTCTTTAAATACTTTTGACTTGAGGTAGTATCTATATTAGTAGTGTACACAAACTTTTCATTTTCCGGAGTTCATCCCAGTTTTCAAGTAAAAAACCAACCATAGGATGAAACTATGCGAAATAACTAACATTGGATTTTTATATTACTCTCCGCCATTTTGTTCTACCCTTTACTACCTTTAAAACACGCAATGTAATGTAAATATTATTGTAACATATTTGCTAAGATTTGATTTTACGATACAGTGCCATCTAGTGGCAGAAACTCTACTCTGGTTATGACATCCAATGTAGAATTTGTTACTTTCAATAACGCGTTTAAGACATATTAAAAATTTAACCGCCTAGCGGCCATTTTTATATTTCTGTCAACAGAGAGCAACAGAGTATGTTTTAAAACATTCGAGGTTTACAGTAATGAAAGTACAAAAATTTTGGAAGCTTAATGTAAAAATTTAAAAAATATCAAATTCATGACAGACTTCAATCTTCAAAGCGTATTTTTCAAAAATGCTTTACATTAATATTAATATCAAAAAGTAAAAAAAAATCATAATTTATAATTTTCAATGTCAAAGAAAAAGATTATTTAATCGTACTTTAGATATATTTATTATCAATGGAATGAATGATCATAATTGACGCATAAATAAATGTTAATTATGTTGATGAAAATAAAAATGGCATTTTATTTATTACGCCAATAATGAAAATTTATTGATTAATGATACCAGAAGAGTTTTTTTATAAAATATTGACTGAATATATGTAGAAATTTTGAACTACTGCAGCTGGTAAAGCAGGATTTTTAGAACAAGTTTATAGATTTATGTTTTTTTTTTTTAAGTACTGAGTAAAATTTTCTTTTTACAGAAGCAAGTTCTGTGTACTCTTATGCAAGTATTAAACTTAAATTTAAATTATGTCATTAAATAAGGCAACGATGAAAAATGTATAATATTTATAATTTGAAATTCTAAAAATTTAATCAATTAGAAATATCAAACTACCAACAAAATTAAGGGTCATATCCAATGTAATTAAAAACATTTTTATGTATTTTGGATACTTTAAAACAAATTATTTTAATTAGTAATATGAAACTTGGAAAATTATTACTGTGAACATAAATAAAATATATACGTCCATTAAATATACGATTTTACCGCATAAATTATTTTTACTAAACATATAATTACTCGGACTCTATTACTACTAATTAAGGAACTCATTGATTAAATATGGAATTCATATTTGATTAGTATAAATTAAGTGCGTTTTTTTGTAATTATGTAATGAAATTGTGTATTTGTACAAGAGTTTCCTTAATAATTATTAAAAAATAGAATTTATTTCGATTTAAATCATTTACGTTTTAATAGTATGACCAGAGAAAAATGAATCTATAACATATAAAGGCTTCAAGATAATTTAAAGCTTCCAATTTTGAATCTAAGACAATAAATTTCCGAAAGATCTGAAGTTACAATACTCTCATATGAAATTTGAAGCTCTTGGATAAACATTCTGAATCATTAAGTCTGTATAGAGCAAAAAAACTTTAAATTTTGAGTAATTTTCTTCTAGAAGTCTCAAATTAGTAATAGCTGGTGAATCACTTTCTGCTAGTATAATGAAGCCAGTCAAGTTCAGGGAAATTAAGCAAATTACACCAGAAATAACGAGAGTACAATAGATTCTGAACAAATTAATGCAATCCTCCTTTTTCAAATCAATAAAATACTATTTCAACAAAAACCTACGGAAAACTATTATAGTAATTGCTCAGGTTAATTTGCTTAGTTTAATTATATAATAAATTAATTAGTTTTCAACAGTCGTGAATATCATGAATTAAGTATTATTTATTTTCTTGGAAAGTGTAGGAAGGAAAATTCAATCATTTAATTGCTTTCTGTAAATTGATTTATAAATATATGGACATGACTTATATCATTTTATATATAATTCAAAAGTTTCTTTATATAAAGACAAAATTCGTGTTTGACTGACTTAGAAGAAAAAATAATTTGAAATTTTCAAGTTCAAATACAAATAAATAATGAAATATAAACAAATTATTTGAGATAAAGGTGGATAATGAGCTATAATTTGAGTTATTTAAGATTGTTATTTTTTATTTTATAGCTCCAGGGCAAGAGATAGACATTGTTGTGACTAATTTTACACAGAAGTTGCAAAGTTTTTGAATAATTTTTATTTAATAAAAATATTTTTCCATTGAGAAAATTTATATATTCATTCAATACTTTTGTATATATTACTGAATGTTTGACGACTTTTGAACGTGATCGTTTTGTATTTGGATATTTGTTAAATTAAATTAATGTGAGGATTAGATTTTTACATATAGATGGACCACAACAGTCCAAATCTCATAAACCAATGTGAGTCCGAATGCTACACTATGACTTTCAATTTGAATGTGTATAGAAGTGGTTTAAACATTAACATGCTATTAGATTCTGTGTGGTTGTTTTCTAAGTTTATGTCACTTTGCTGTCAGAAAGCCTTACAGAACTGTGGTTTTCAGTTTAACGAAATATATTTAATATATGGTTAATATGTACAAAATAGACTTTACCCATTTCAATATATATCAGTGTTTGTCATCAGTGTTACACAGTTGGTATCAGTATATGGCGAAGTATGTCATCAGTGTTAGTACTTACTCAATCAAATCAAACAATGACAGTCATAATTAATAATTTTCACAGAATTTTAAGGACTAAATATTTCTACATTTTCAACTTATTGTTTAACATTTGTTATATGTATATCATCAGCGAAGATGTGAAACCTCGTAAGTAGCAAAACCGAAAATTTACAAGAGTAAGAAAAAACAAAATTGCGATGATATGTCCCAAATCAAGAAAAATGCCAAAAACATATAATAATAATATCCTGGGATCTGGGATGAAATATGTAAAATATTCAAAGAAAACCTTGAAACTGTTACAAACATAATTTGTCCAACAAAATTATCCGGTGTTCCTAATCCAAGAAACTAAATATAAATTAACATTATATTTAGATGGAATTTTCCTCACTTTACTTTACGTACAATATAAAATAAAAATTAAATTCTCATGCGGCATTTTAATTATATTATAATTTATTTAAAACACCGGAACGATTAAATGATTCATTTCAAATAATTTTTATACATTAATACTATAGTTAATTACTAAAAAACACAAACTGAGAATTGTTTTATTCACATGTCAAAACGCAAAAAAATCAAGGGTTGGGTTCGCTACTACTTAACACTGCTTATTATTACTCTAACACTGTTTCAAAATAAATAGTATATGGTCACGAATCTTTTATAAAATCTTTAATTTCCATTAGTTTCAATTGAAAATTAAGACATAAGTTTTCTGGTGTTCATTGTTTAATTATAGAGCGCAATAAGATTTTAAAAAAAAATGTTCACTTAAAATACTGAACTGATGATATGACTATTCCGCTAATTAAATCGCGATATACAAACAAATTGAGACAAGTGATTTTTGTCGATTAAAATTCATTTTGTTTTTATTTTATTGTAATAATTATTTTTTTACTTATGTGTTTATGGAATTTGATGTATTTATTATAATTTAGATCGGAATTAAATTAATTAATATAAACAAATGAATAATTGTCACTCCCAAGCACGTTTCAATTCCTGAGAAAATTTATTAAAAGTGATAAAATATAATAGAACATCAAAATTAATAGTTTATCATGATTAATTTATCGTGACAATATTTTTATATTAAGCTTGAATGACTGATTAATAATCTTATTATTGGTAATGATTTTGATATCATGATATCTATAATTTCACACATGTGGAATTAGTTGATCAATCTGTTCTCTTCTCATACCTTTAGGGATATTATTGAAGAATGAGTTTGACAGAATAACGGCGCAGAAGTTAAAGAAAATATGGGTCACAATTGACACATGACCAAAATGTTTGCATCCTAAGAATAAGGATACTCTTATCATTAAACATGAGCTATTATGGTGGATATCTAGAAGAAACATTATCGTTTGGGGAAAGAAACTTAGCTTACACGATGGATCTATAGATATCAATCATATGCTCTATCCGGGGTTAAGTAGCAATAGTTATAAAACTGATAGAATTGAAAAATTAGGTAGGGGTTTGAATCTTACATTTGATAAACTTTGTAATGAACGCAGGGTGGTTGGAGTATTGTTGCGTATATAAAGGAATACTTATGAACCAAAAAAAAATAACTAACTAACATTCACGACTACACTTAGACTTAATTGAACAACTATTAATTTATTAGCCTGAAAAAATTGGTGAAGAACCTAATTATTGAGATCGAATAGAATTAATTAGGGAATTAAGTTATTCTTGTCTTAGTTAAAACAAAATTTGTGTTTTTTTCTTAAAAAAAGTTTGACTTGCTTAACTGCAACTATTTTATATTCTTTTTTATAACTAGTTCACTATAAACTAGTTCATTATAATTAAAAAGCAATTATTGGTACATCATTGTGTTATTACTTCAGTGAAGTACAGAGTAATGTAAAAAATACTTCCAATTAATTACAGAATTTAAATAATTACTGGAATGCAGTAAAGTAATGCATTGCTATTAATATAGTTGAAATAATGCATTACTGCAGCATAAGATTGTATTTTTGTACTTAAATTTTTTCAGTATTACAATACCGGACTGCATTAAAGTAATTCAAATGAAGTAACTAGTACTGGAGTAATGATGTCGATACATTACCAAAATAATGCATTATTTAACAACTCTGGTAATTAGCATTATAAAATCAAGTATTTAATATTTAAATCGAGAATGTTTTTATCATATTTTATTTATAATTATTCACATAAAAAAAAATCTATCTATTTATTTATATATGAATTTTACGATCTCTTTTATTAACTGTTTTTCTTGTGATGTAATCAAATGTAAATAAAATTCATTACTTCAAAACTATTTGGTTTTTTTTTTCAATACACTGACTATTTTATAATGATAAGCTTTTTTTTAGCTGGTAATACTCGACTTGTTAATGGATCATTATAATATTTTGAAGTATAAAACGCGCGCAACTTAAATTTATAGCCAAGAGAGGTGCGATAGTGATAAAAAATGTCATGGTCGCTATCGTTGTTGTGTTGTATGTTTTGTTAACTATGACCAAACAATTTGTTTTGGTTATGCTAGTTAATTGTAGATGATAGATGAATTTGGGTTCATTGTAAGTAAAAGTAAATTTTGGATAACTGCCAAGATTTAATTTCAGACAATTTGTAGATTTACCAATGTTTAAAAATGTTGTCTAAAAAATAAATTCCGACGATACAGAAAGTCGCCGTGATACAAACAGTTAAGAAAATATATCGAAATTAAAAATTTATTTGTACTCTTCTGGTTTTTTGGTTTTTGCACTTTTAAATTATTCAGTATTTTAAATATTTCAACATTTTCGTGGTCTGTATTACAAAAATATATAAAATTGAAACAGAATCAAACAGCAAAACATCAGGAACATTACTTTTAATGTAACATGAATGCAATTTTTGTAAGGGAACAAAAATCTTACCAGAAGAACGTAAAGACAATCTATACTTTAGAACTATACTAAATGCTCTAAAAAATAGAATATCACTTTACAAAATATACCATACTATACCATATTAGAAAAACATTTTTGAACCTTTTTCAAAGAATTACCCACCAGAACGAGCTAATCGCCTAAAGTAAAATAAAATTCCAATTTTATTCAATTGAAAAAAAAAAGATATATACTTAAAGAAGGCAAAAATTACAAAAATTTTAAAAAGAAATCAATTTTATGTACAAATTTGTTCGCGCTCGCGATTGAAATTAATTAACACCTAAGTTACGAAAATCACAGGTACACATGAAACAGTTTTGTGCAAATAAATAGAATTACACTTTGTACAGTATTTTTTTTTGTATATTAACCTTATTGGCTCGTGTATGTACATTTAAAACATAAATATATAAATAAAATTTTAAACTAAATAATTTTTAAACCACCAAATGGCCAAGCGTTCTTTAAGTAATATACTTAGCCCAGAAATCTTTGTAATCAAGGAAAAGATTTACAATATTCTGAAGGCGGTTTTGTTAAAAATAAAATAAAATACAAAATCATTGGGAGGGAATAAAGTAATGTTCAATTCAATTTTGTGGTCCAATAGATGGGAAGGTTGTTTTTGTGGTTTTTCATCCAATGATACCAATCAAAATTTATTACAATCGGACTAAAAACCACATTAAATAATATCGACCACTAGATTAAAGCCACAATTTAAATTAACTCTAATTGGTTTTGTATTTTTTTTTAGAGAGCTTGTTAAGACTTTGGTAATTTCAAATTGATTTTGTTATTTATTATTGATTACAAAAAAAATAACAATCTTAACTAAAATCTATGATTACTATTAGAAATTAAATTTATTTTCTATATTTGGTTTTTAGACTCTGTTGTTAAAGCAATTAAATCAGACAATTTAAAATATAAATCGATTTTAATTTTAAAATTCTATATGTGTTTTTACATTAAATAGCGTACTTTTTCAAATTTAAAGATTTAAACAATTTTTATTTATGATGTGATATTTTATACGTACTTGTTTTGAATGTGAAATTAATGATTTTAGTTGCTGAATTTTATTGTTGTTTATAATTAGAACTATATTCTGAATTTAGAAATTAGTTAGAATTATAAAAATCACAAAGTTCTTTACAAACGTTGTTCACGTGTAAGAACTAATGAGAATGATAAATAAAATGCCAAGCAGCAGCGACTATCAAATTAGAACACACATAATTCATATTGCCGACGGTGACATTATCTGTGACATCGATTTAGTTAGAACCTATTCAAAATTGGTTATTAAAAAAAATGGTCGTACAGGAGAACTACTATACACCGTACATCAATCTGACTGATTGATTGATTATATATAGTGCGGAACCGGTAGTTTACGTATGGTGCACTGTATATAGTTCGTTCGTGTAGTAAGATATAAAGAATATGCGTGGAATATGCATGAGGAAGGGACAGTGATAAGAAAAGTGTTAAATATCGACTCTCGTTCGACTCCGTATCGTTAAATATCATCTATTGTTACCTCAGATCGCCGTATCTTAAAGTTATGATGATCCTGGTAAGAATAGATATACTGAGCTTTAAGTAAATTACCATATTGGTTTTTTAAGAGTAATAAGTGATGGTTTTATATATCACCATACCATTTTCGAATAATTATTGAATTTTTCAGGTACTTGTAAAAATTCTAATTCATGGTATACCGGGAAATTTAATTGCGATATTTACTGTGTTAAAGACTAAATGGAATACCAATGAGTTCACTGTGTAGCGTATAAATAGGTAATGTCAAAATTGTAATGTAAATATCGAGTATGAATTTGTCTGTCAATTTTTATGTTTACAGACAATCCATTCCATGACTGTGTATATGCTTACTTGTTATTTTATGGCTGATTTAGGAAAAGAAGTTTTTGAGAGCACTAGAACCCAAAGCACTAGAATCCGACTATTCAGACAATGTTTTCTAAGAACCAAGGATATTGAACGTTCTAGGCTTCATCAATAAACTAGTGTTTTCCAGGGAGCTATAATTCTTAAGAGCACTACAATAGGTCTTTTCTCTTTTGGCAGCGGTGGTTTTGTGGGTATTTTCCGTCAAGCCCTTTACTAAATCCAAAATCTAAACAATCTTACTATCTATGGTTGAAGGGAAAAAGTTTATCCAGTAAACAAAGTAAAATGAAAGTAAATTAGAAAAACCGAACCATTAAACAGAGGAAAATAGAAAACAACATTGTGAAGAAGGCTAAAGTTCGCCCCTTACTAGGATTTGAACATTAAATTTTAATCTATCATGTCAACGATTTCAAGTAATAGTGTAGTATGAACGACGATATATTAATATAAAAATAAAATATTTTAAAGATGAATTTTTCCATAATTCAATAAATAGACAAATTGATATATAATACAAATCAATCCTACCCAAATCCATTAAATGCGTTTCTGATTCAATTACGTGAATGTCTGAGCAAATTTTTTAACAATAATAAAATTTTATTTCATATTTTTCATTTTCTGTTGACCCATTTTTCCTTTCAAACAGAAAAATCAAAATTTCAGTAGCGATAAATAAATATTTAATTATCACCAATTTTGGTATAAATTGTTATAGTATTCCCATTTATAATAAAATAAATTAGCAAAATATATTAATAAAAAATATTTATTTATTTTCATTTCGAAAATAAAAATATTAACACAAAAATTTATGCATATAAAAAGAATTTCCTGGAAGTGAAAAAAAAAATTAAAGAAATTTTATTTTCATACACTTTGCCAATTTCTTTAAGAATTTCGAAATTATATTAAACAGAATATATTATTAGAAAAATTATAGTGTATATTTATTGTTCAATTTTATGTTGTTATATACACATTATCAAAATAAGTGTTAAAGAAGGTGCGGTGTGGCATCATCAACATAGAATTTCCAACAAAACAAATTTAAATAGCAAAACATTTAAAATTTATATAATATTATGGGCGAGACTTAATTAGTATGCAATTGTAATAGTTAAAATGGGCATTAAATGACCTACTTTTATTAATTATTAAAAATCCCTACCCTGTCTCAGTTTTTTTGTTTGTTTTTGTTTTCGCAACAAACCAATAACTTTGTCTACTGCCCTGCTCTAAAACCAAAAATTCAGTTAGCACCACATAATGAAAATTAAAAGAATTTTCATTTCTTTAAAAGTTCTTTCTTTTTTCATTATTTTGTTTTGCCACTGGGTACTAATGCTACCCATACACTATCCAATTTGATTGTACAACTTATGTTTCAAATATGACAGGCTGTATCTTCTGTGTGGTTGCTGCATGGTTGACAATCGGTTGGAAAAATATGAAAAAAAATTGAATTTGTTGCTTGATAGTTGTAAGTCGTATAATGAATGGGAAAGTTGTACAAACCAAAATGTGATTTCTTGACGTTTTATATATTACAATCAAAACTAATTTAAATTATATTAACTGAACTTATAAAGGAAGAATTTTATTTTTAATATATCATATTAAAATTATTTACACATCAAAATTTTCTTCAAACATTTTTTGACAAGTTGACCTAAAAAATGACAATTAATGCTGTAAAAAACTGTATAACGTGTGCCGTGGTTTGTTAACCAGTAGTATAACCAGTCGTCCAACAAAATTGAATAGTGTATGGGCAACATAATACCATGATTAGAATTTGAAAAGTTCAAATATATTTGTCAAACATTTTGAAAGAATTTTATGCAAAGCACGTTCCTTAGATAACCAAAATTTACTTTGAGGTATATTTAAATTTTTTATATTGCATTATGCAGAAGGAAAAGAAAAATTGTGTAATATAAAAATAAATAATTAGAGTTAATTAGGTTTTGAAAATAAATTGTCAGAATTTCATATTACCTAGTCGTATATTAATTTTTGTGATGTTTAATAAAGATTATTTGTAAATATAGAAAAGTAGTACTTAAATTTTACTAATGCCAATTTCAAGAAAATTTTATAGACTTAACGGAAATTTTTCACATTAATAATATAGTTTTTCTTAATCAGAGATAAAATTTAATGCATTTATTATAAATGAATGAAATTTATAGGAGATCCAGTGAATAGTTGACTAGTTAGAATAGAACTAAATTTTGTGATTATTTAAATTATTGGCCTAAATCACCAGATTTAGGAATAGGAGGATAGCGCCATATCAAGTTTGATATTTGTGTATTTAACATTAAAATGCGGTATTTTCTAACTTTTCTTACCAAAAAGATAAATTGTTCAACTTATACGATTGAGCACGAATTCTTCAAATTCGAACAAATTTAGCAATTTCTAGCATCAGAGATCAGAGTAGCAGAATTTCTCTTATTTATTAACTCTATCGAAATGAACTGTAAATCCCATAATTGAGTTATCGCTTTCCTGAATCATTATGTCATGAATACAATCCCCTTCCGTGATCTTATTCTTACGTTCTTTATATCTGCTTTGGAACAATTCTTCATTTGAAATGTATTTTGATACCTTAGCTTCTATAGATATATTTCCAATTTTCTGATAATAAAAGTTTTCACATTTTACGTACGTACCAGTTATGAACTCAACAGTTTTATTGAACAATCTTAGAATGGTGTTTAAAATAACGACAATAATTTCTACGCTAAATGATGGCTTTTTGGCTCCGAAACAATATATTTCTACTATATAATATTAGGCAAGCTTCATATCACAGTCTGCCAATATAATAAGTCTTAAACAATTTAATTGAGTTAAGCAGTGTAAGGTAACTAAATTCAATGGTAAATAAAAAAATATGTTGCAATATCAAAATGTAGCAAAATTTGTTATTAATCCAAATTTATGACGGTTAAAAAATTTCTATTTAGCAATTCAATTAGATGGAAACTAAAATATTTTATATTTTTCCATAAATCTCGTATATATTATTTTATTTATACTATTAAATTATGCTCAATAGTAGCTGTCATTATACAGATTTATAAAATCAAAAATGGATATAATATTCCATTTCTGCATTTATATCTCATTCATTACTGACTTATCATCCATCAAATATCATTTTTCAAATATCTTTGATTGATTCCGACCATAAGAATTTGTAAGATATACAGTGAGCTCTGAGCCTTGTTCAAAATATATATGGACATTACTAAATATACCAGCCGCCCTTTAATCCATATTTATGGTTATTGTAAATAATCTTAAAGCACTTCTTATATAGCTTTCAACTTTAAAAAATCTTCTGATGATATAAGAAATTTTCATTTCTTTATTTGATTGCGTTTTTTTTCTATTTTTCATTTATGGATGTGTCGTAGGAAACAAGTTATTCGCTACAATTAACCATTAATGGAAATTATCTAATGTCGTTGTCCGAGGAAAAAAAAAAGTAACAGTAAGAACAACCTACCTGCAAGTAAAAACAAAATTGTCAAGGTAAGAAAAGTGATTCTTCTGTACGATGATGCAAGAGCTCAAAAGTTGTTCGATAAAAAATTATGTCCATGTTTTTATTACAATGTTGCAATGTTGGTTTTGTTGTGAGAAGCCACAAGCATTTCCATAAAGAAACCAGAAATATTTATAGAAATGTAAAAAAAAGAAAATTATATGATGAGAATTGAAGATGTATTGATAAAATATAAGAAAAATGTTAATAGATAAATCTATGCTAGTTTGACATATTATAAATAAAGTTAATTGTCACAAAATATATTATATTAAATATTAAAATGTAAATAGAAATATTTCATTTTGTGTTGAATTATATTAATATCAATGTAAATGAAAATTAATTACAAGATTATTTGTCAATTAAAATTAGATTTGATGACATAATAATTGGCTATACAAGAGTCATTGCTTACAAGTGTCAGATTAAATGATATAATTATTTTATGAATCCGCAAGTGATAATATTAAATTTTAAATAATAATTGTTCGGTCTCTGTCAGATGTTTGGTATTGATAGAGCTTATCGATGATTAATTGCTAATTTTTGCAATAGATCGGAAAGATGACAAATGTAAATTAGCACCTATTGAGAAGATAAATTTAATTTTTGCTTACATTCTTATTGGTTCATTTAGTTAATCAGAATGGATAGGAAAAATTTTCGCGTAACTATTCATAAGTTAGAGTTAAGATTCCGAAGCAAAATTGTAGAATAGTTTATTTGGATAAATAGATCATAGATCATGCTTATAATTAATGCTTAGCAGAGATTTACAGATTAATTTATTGCAAACTTATTTTGTAAGATATAATCCTTATCGTGAATTTACAAAGTGGGATCTAAATCCAGTTCAAACATGGTAGAGATATATCTGATTTAAAGTGGAGTTAATTAACATTAACCACGAGAATAACTACTTCGGTAGTAATAAGCTATTTATTTTATATACAATTTAAAATAAAATAAATGAAATGAAATCCAGAAATTTGAAACTAACTATTTGAAAGGAATCAATGTTAAAATTAATATTTAAAATATTTGATGAAACTTTAATAGTTGATTTAACAATTTCTCGAAATAGAAATACTTGAAAAACACTTATTTATTTAGGCCCAACAATATTTGTTAATATTATTAAGATATTTCAAAAATTTCATTTTTATTTGCCAAAAACATTATACTTTATTTAGCTACAAAACTTTGCTATGTCTACAATTTGCTTTAAAACGACCATTTATATTTAGGCTAATTAAATTTATTGCTGTTTGAAAATTCAATTTGGTTTATCAAAGTAAAGATTTTTTTTTTCAAAATATGATATTCAAAAAATTTGAATGTTTGTGTACGATGAAATCGAGTTATAGGAAAAATTTGTGTGGACTTATTTTCAACCTTGTTATTAAAAGGGTTAATTTGTGATGTTTACAATTAAAATTAGGTAAGTAGGTTTTCTTGGAATAGAAAATATGATTTGTTTTTGCAAATAATAAAAAATTCTTCCAAGATTTCACACTTTCGACTTCCGCAGTATATAAATCAGATATGATTTCACAAAAACTCGACATACTTTCAAGGTATCTTAATTGTTATAGTCGTAAAAGTTCTAACAATATTTTCAATTTTTTTTTTTAATGTATCCTTTAAAACTTATTTTCATAATTTGTATTCTGAGCATAACTTTCACATCAGCTTTCGGCTTTGCACTCAGCACAAATTCTGATTCCAACTTAAGCAGTGATGATCCCAGTCCAAAAAGTTCTTTAGCTACTTTAAATACTTTGGGTCTGACACCTACAAATGCAGCATTAAATGCTAATTTAGGTCTAGCTTGGAATCCAACACTTACAAATTTAAGTAAGTATTTCAAATTACAAATTATTACTTAAAACAAAAAGGATTTTGAAACTATTTTATATTTTTCAGCAAATAAAAAGAATGGAGTTGTCGGAGGAAATAATAATGTTAATATGTTGTGTAAGTTTAATGTTAATTTATTTCATATTATGAATTGTTTAGAATCATTATTACGCTTATTACAGTGTGTAGAAGCCAATCAATTCCACCAACTAGTTGGACAATTCAGCAACACAGACAATGCGCTCTAGCTTGTATCAATTCACCAACACCAAGTATCGGTGGACAGTGTACTGCTGATGGTGTTTGTACTTGTACAGCACTCGACAGATAATAATAATAAATTTAAATGAAGAAAATGAAAAATAAAAATAAATTTATTTAAATATTTATTAAAAATATATTTTTAAAAATAAAGAAATTTAATGAATCCATTTTTATTTGACATGAGTATTCAACTAAATACAACCGCGGTAATAAATCTTTCAATGAGAGTTCAGTTTGAATTAAGACATAATATCAGATTGAGTTGGACTTTATAACTGACAGATATTTTAATTTTAAGATTCTAATTATTAGGAAATACGTGGTACGACATTACAGCTAGGATATTGTTAGTTAGCATTCTGAAGTAGGAACTATTCGATCAAATATATCAAAGTAGTTGTTATCCAATTTCAATTAAATTTGACACACAAGTTATTTATGTGACCTAATTTGTGTTTGTGCTCGTAAAATTTTCGGTTGTAAACTTTAGTGGAACCCTTACAAAATAACCGTCTTAAGAGATTTGAAACCTTACAAATAATTTTTCGTACCTTAGAAGTAATTTTCCAAATATATATTTAAATAAACCTAAAAATTAGATTTAACAATTTCTCAAAAAACTTTCAATTTAGAGAGATAGTACAAGAAGATGAAAAAAACAATATTTGCTAATATTGTTTGAGCTTATAAACTAAAAAACGTTACCTAAAAAACTTGGTTTTTATTTATATTATCAATTTAATATTTGCCAAAAATATTATACTGTAATGATGGCTACAATTTTTGCAAATTTTCTAATATAATTTATATTCATTTAATTGGCAAATAAATTAACCCTTTGTCTTACAAGTTGCTTTAAATCTATCTTTAGTATTTAGATTTAGACTATTTAACTATAAATTGGATTATGAAAAAGTATGTAAAATGTTTCTTATGATATTCAAAAATAAATACGATAAAATCCGGTTTGATGAAGCATAATTATATGAACTCATTTACAAACTTTTGATTAAAAGGGTTAATTTGTGATGTTTACAATTAAAATTAGGTCAGTAGATCTTTTAGGAATAGAAATTACCACTGGTTTTTGAAAGTACTAAACAAATCTTCCAAGATTTCACACTTTCCACTTCTGCAGTATATAAATCAGATATGATTTCCAAAAAACTCTACATACTTCCAAAGTCTCTTAATTGTTATAGTCGCAAAAGTTAACAAAAAATTAAATTCTTTTTTTTTCTAAAATGAATCCTTTAAAAATGATTTTGATAATTTGTTTTCTGAGCATAACTTTTATATCAGCTTTCGGCTTACCTCTGAGTACGACTTCTGATACCACAGTAAGCAGTGATATTCCTAGTGCAAAAAGTTCTTTAGCTTCTTTGGGTCTGACATCTACTAATTCAGGACTTAATTCTAATAATAATTTAGGTTTAGGCACGAATCCAACATTTGCAGATTTATGTAAGTAATTCGATTACAATTAATTAAAAAAAAAATTAAAAACTTTTTCATTTTCAGTTAATAATAAAAAGAATGGACATAATGGAGGAAATGATGGCACTGGGACTGGCGGAATCTTCACGCGTAAGTTAAATTTGATTTAAATAATATTAATATATGTAATTATTTAGTATTTTTATGATATTTATTATGTTTTTAGTGTGTAGAAGCTTATCAATTCCACCAACTAGTTGGACAATTCTACAACATAGACAATGCTCTATTGCTTGTATAAACGCACCGACACCAAATATTGGTGGACAGTGTACTGCTGATGGTGTTTGTACTTGTACAGTACTCGCCGGGTAATAGCACATTTAACGTGGTTAATATGATTAAGAAAACAAATCTATTTAAATATTTATTAAAAATATATTTTTAAAACAGAAAATATTGAATTTTTTATTCATTTGCCAGAATATTTGATAGTTATTGAGAGTTCATTGTATTTTTGTCGTTATTTAAATTAAAGAGTTATTGACTTTGTGTTTGATGTACATATATATCACTTCGATTACAAAAATTTTATAAAAGAATTTGTGCAGATCATTTGCCGTACTGCAACTTTTCCATACCCTACAAATTTATTTATAGGATGCTTAAAACTATGCTGGAGCCTTGATTCATTCCTGCTATATATATAAATACAATATTTTCCCTGTTATATGAAAAATTTTCTATTGGCGACCTCTTTAGAATAATGCCATATCGTTTTCCATAATTGATAAGCTCTTAAATTTTGTTATCCGGCAAAATTTCAGAATATTGTGTTAGTTCAATGTTGAAAATGTTTAAGTACTTACGAAAATATCATTGATTTTGTTCATTAATTGATTCGGCATTACTTTCTCATTGGCATAGCCTATTTTAGGTCTTTCAGTCAATATGTTCTTTTTATATTCATAATATTTCTTTCATTAACAAAATTCCTTTTGGCGACAATTTTAAACAGAATTATTATCGGCAACTTAAATTAATTTAATTAAAATATTCTACTGTTAACTAACAAAAAAAAATTCTTCTTGAATTGTTAATTTTGATTAAATATATTTCCAAAAATAAAAAATAAATAAAAAACGAAGACCATAAATTACAAAATTATGCTAACAAGTAGTCTTAAAAAGCAACAACTTTATTTAAAATTTGTAAATAAATTTGTATTTAATTTTGTATATTTGGTGAAATACTTAAATAAAATTGAAATTAAATTCCAAATCACATAATATAATCTCGCAGACTTCTTAATATTATATTAGTTTTTATTTATATGTTTTTGTAATTTATTCAGAAATTGTTCCAATTCTAGAATATAAAAATATAACTTCTTATTACCTGGTATTTCACTTCTACCCCTTTAAATCACCTTTCCCAAAAATTCTCCATGATACCAAAATAAAATTCTTCTAACATAAATTTCGTTTTTTTTATTTTTTTTTTTTTTTTTTATTTGCGTTTATTATTGTCAATTTTTGTCATAACTTTAATATTACAAATCGCCGTAAACGATACGACGATCATATTATGATGAGTAAACAGCTAAGCGATAATAGTCAAAGCCAAAAAATTCTACTCTACAATTGCCAACGAAAAGTATAATAAATTAAAATTCAAAGTCGCGATCGCGATTAACAAACTTTAGATAGAAATGACACATACAGAAAGGGACACAGGTGGAAATGCCAGGTATAATAAAAATATCTCGGAATTAATAAATTTTGTGGTGGAGAGGTTGGAGCGGTGATTAGAGGGCGTAAAAAAAATTTAAATAAATTTTGAAGAATTTTTTTAATGTTAAATTTTTGCGTCGCAAAATTATTCTGTTTGTATGTATGGATATGTAAATAAATAAAAAATATTTTAACACATATACTTATAAATATATTTAATATATGTATATTTATTTACAGTTATCTTGTTGACAAAAACTTTTTTATTCCATAGAAATATGTAAATTGAAATATTTTTTTTTTATAAAATTTGATTAAATTTTAGTTTGACTTGATGACAAGTTGCTATATTTGAAAATTTGTCATAGTTTATATTTCATAAATAAAATGTATTAGCGGTAAGTTAAAATTAGTCAACCCTCTAGTTATTCATGTATAGGTTAGGTCATAGTATAGTTAGGCCACCGACAGTCCTAATCACTGCACCAATTTGCTTATTGGTTTGGTATATCCCTTCCAATTATTTGTCATCTACTAAGTCCGTACTATTGATAAAGCAGTACAGCCGCTATGTTTCAAAAGGCGCGATAATGTAGCTCTCCATGTATCCAAGCCGTTTAGACATCAATGCCTCAAATATAATATATCATATTCAAATAAACTATATACTTGGTACGCTGATAGGTACTTTTTAATATTGTAGTGACAATAAAGCCTACCATTATTCCTGCTTTCTTCCTGTACATTTGCTCCCTGTTGCTCCCTGTTTTGATGGTCCAGGTATGAATAGATTCGAATAACTCCTTCACCCATATTCTTGTGATATTCCCTAGGGTGGGCAGACTTTTCCTGAAGTACCAGCATGTGACACCACAAAATGGTTCTGACTAATTAATATTGCTGTTATCTCCTTCTTTTGCCAAAAGGTCAGCTTCTTGTTATAGGAATATTTAATTTAGTGAGCAAATTATATCGAAATTCCAGTCAAAAAAGGAATTATATTCATTAATGTTACATGCTGTGAGTGGCACTGACTGTTACAAAGTAAGTTCAACACTTTACTAGTCCATATGTGTATCGTAATTATTTTGAAATTTATGCCCCTATTAATAATCCGAGAGTTAATGTTAACATATTTATTTACTCAAACAGATCAATATTCAAATACCCGTGGAGAGTAATCAAGTTCTAGGCCAGTACCAGTAACAAATCTAAACTATTTAATATTATAAGGATTTCTCTAATTATCCACTTGATATTAATATTGAGGAAACTTTTTGTAACAAGTAAACAATCGCCAGAAAACTCTTCTAAATATGCTTCTAATAAGAGTTAAATAATCAGTAATTATTAAATTGTACAAATTTTTTTTGGTAACATCAACCAAGATATTTTCAAAAGTCTTGTTGGCCATTTGACCTAAAACTGATGTGTTCTATGATAATTTTTCATTCTCATACTATTGTACGGTCCTTAATAATATAATAAAAATAATAAAATAAATGTGATTTGTGTAATTTGCTATTCTTCCTCCCATTTACATTTTATATTTCAATTTTAGCAAATGTTTAAAACATTTTATTAGGCTAGTGGGTAGTATAAATAATGATTTTTATTTATATATTATAATATTTAATTGATTTTTCAAGTCTACACCTAAAGAGAATTTTAAAAATGAAAGAAATTTTTATAAATTTTTTTTATTCCCCTTTCCCTTTTTCGTATGAAATTCAATTTTGATTCATAAATTTATGATATTTGGAACAAAAATTTTGTATAATTTTAAATATAAATAAATTCTGTCTGATACAAAATATTTGATTTTTTTTTTTGTTGACCATAAAATGTAAAAATATTTTATTTTTTTTTAAATTGGTAAATTGTAATTTAGGTATAAATGATTTTAGAAATATTTGCGTATTGTGGTAACAAACTGATCATATTGTGAAATATCATGAAATTGTTGGAAAACTGAATTTAGATTTATAATTCTATAATTAAACTATATTTATAATAATTATGATTACTATTTACATATATTAATTGTTAATTCGGAAGCATGCAGAACAGCATTCCGTAATATAACGACAAACTAAAGAGGATAACCTAATTTAAAAAATCAGGCAAATATTCGAGTTTCCATTTTGGATACCAATACAATCTTTTATACATTTTGTTTGATAACTCTTACAGAAGTTCTTCTCAGTTCCCTTAATCGTATTTCTACTTTTTCTGTACCAGATCTGAGTATTTTTCGGTAATAAGCTGTAAAATGTTAAAGGAAGTCTTATTTGCTTTGTTGGTAGTAACTAGAAGTAATTTCATGAATGAATTGCACGAATAGAAATTCAGAAATAAGAACCGATTATGATGGGGCAAAGTAGGATAAAACGGACGATGTTAAGGGATTGAGTGGGAAAATGGGTCTAAATTGTAAATTAAAGATGTCAAGGTGTGAATCATCTCTTAATTACTCTCTATACCTATCTAATAAGTTAGAATAAATACCATTTACTTATGTAAAGTCATCCAAGGGTTTTGGTGAGCTAAATCCCAACAAATACATGATTCAGCTAAGTAAAGCTGATGATACAGCTGATGATAGATTTAATCCTAAAATATTCAACAATATAGTGACAAAATATATAAATAAATTTAAATTATTTAAATATAAATTCAAATATTTTGTAAAATACAAATTGAAAATGTACAAAAAAAATTGCATAATATTATAGAAAAATACATAAAAAAAACATAAAATTCTTTTTTATGAAATAAAACTCTCCATTAAATTTGCTAGCAAAAATATATTTTAATTTTTTTTCTTTTAAAAAGAAAGGTATCCAATTTTTTTTATTCTTTTTGTACATCGCATTTGGCATAACAAAAAACTTGCAGCTACTTTTCTGTTGCCTGGAGATAAAATTGTCTATGCTTCGTAGTCTTAGTTAAAAAAAAACTTAGCTAAGATCAAAGAAGCTGTGAAAATAAAAAAAACATAATATAATAGAAAAAAGACGAAAAACACGACAAAGTCAAAACCGCGACGGAGGTCATTGCCACTGACTATAAAAAAAAATATATATAAGATAAAAAAAATATTATTCAATACCACAAAAAAAAAATATTAGCAATAAAATTTCCGAAGCGAAAAAATAGTTTACACAGATACAAGATACAAAGTCTATTAAACATAATTTTACCATTTTATGCTCTCTTCTTTCTATGCAGACATTTCTCTGGTGATGTTGATCATATTAAAAGCATATTTTGTTAAGCGAATTTCCAATAATAGTTAAAAGCTTTAAAAGAAACTTTAAAATAGTTACCGAAGCTGTTTTCATTCTCTTTAAGAATTTAAGAGATCAGAATTAAAAAAACATGAATTGGTAAAAAAATCTCTTCTAATATGATCAAATTTCCACTCCACAAAACATGATTTCTCATCCTCCACAGCAGCTTAGAATTTTGTTTCTGTATAATGGTAAAAAATGCTGGTGATTAGCGTTTCGGAAAGAAAATGATATAGGCGAAAAGGAAAGGAATATAATAAAATTTAGCCGTGCATGACGTCGTTTTTTTTATGTTAGATTTTTTTTATTTAATGTTGATTTTTATTCTTATATATTTTCTTATATTTTTATAAGTACCAATCAGGTTATCTCACGAAATCATGACTTTAAAAAAAAATCTTAAAGACTCTTTACACTATGTTTATTAAATAATATAATTTAAGTCTGATGTCATCCGGAGTATATTATGCAGCAACTAAACAAGCTAATTATTTATATTTTATGTAAGAAACTCCGAAATTTAGTTAAATTCCTTGACGAGAATTCAAGTAATGAAGCTGTAATTGGAAAAATCTAACTTATGGTTATCTGAATGATGAAACATTCAATATGTAATCATAAATAACAGCATACGAGCATTGCCATAGTTGTAGTACTGTTGAATTTAATTATGATTAAATGTGTCTGGTGAAAAAAATAACAAAAATATGCGCTGTTGTGAAACTTCTCAAGATTTTTCCATCTTGTAGTCCATTCGAATGTATAGATATAAAAATTGTGTGTATATGTTATTAACTCTTGAGGTGTAAATCACGGAACCTTTAAGATGCTATTTCATTCAATATTTATTGCCTGACAAAACAATAAATATTGAAAGAAATAAAAAAAAAAACATTAATTCTAAATTCCAAGTCAATTTTTTTATCAGGATGCCAATATTATCATGATATTGTTCGTGTGTTTTAAGAGTTCTGGTTCCTGAGGGAGTTATGCGATGTATGGGTTAAGGATATCTTAGTCAAGTAATACGGAATTACTGTACGCTTGATTTTTCTTCAACTTCAGCTACTTTAAAGTAATTATAATAATGTACATTTGGCTGTAATTAAATGCCTGAATTCTTGTATTTTACGTGAATTCCTCTCGATGCATTTTATCTATCTAACTTTGACTTAACTCTGTTTGTTTTATCATAAAATCCAATAATTAATTACAGTGTAATTTATAATTATTTGTCTCATTTTAACATATTCAATTTTACACTGTTAAAAATTTTCGTTAAAATATTCTAAACACTTTTCCCTCATTATTATTTGCTTTGATGATTCTTTAATGTATTTTGCGTTCTTTGCGTTGTCTATAAATTATTGTACATTGTTTGTAGAGTTACTTGTATATTTATTTATCCGTATACTTCTAACTATCAGTTAAAGAGCGAAAAGAATATTAAAATATATTTTCTTATATATATGTATATATATAATCAAAATAAACCGTTAGAATGTAATGCATCAAGTACTTTTTTTTTACCATTTCAAAAACAACATAAATATCTTCAAGATACACAAAATAAAAAATTCTATGAAACGCGAGTGAAATTATTTATGAAGACTTTGGCTTTTTATTTTATCTGTTTTTCATTTTTTTTTTTTTTTGTATATTTATATTTAATTTCACTGTAAAACAGTTTTTTGTTTTGTTTTAATTTATTTTTTCATTTTTTGTATAATGATTTACAAAAAAACAAAAATCTTTTATAGAATTTTTTTATCTGATCAAAAAAAACAAATTCAATCAACAGAAAATATTGTTAATTGTATAATTCGTTCCGGACGGATATCGGAAATGAATCAGAATTTAAATTTTATGGAGTATAATTTATGTAATTACGTAGATTTAAGAAGGAATTATTATTAATTTAATATTAAATTGTGTTTTTTAAATACAGTCCAAAGATGTTTTAAAGAGAAAGAAGCTAGAATTTTATGCTACAGATACCACTGGGAATTATTGAATTTTTCTGAGATATCAGAAATTCTATAGATGAATTAATGCTTGTTCTCAAAAGAAAATGCCATGGTCAAAGAATCGATATTTATAGAGGATGTATCAAGTTTGTTGAGGATTATGAAATTGACTTGTTTGTTAAGCTAGTACAAGTGTTTCAGATTTTAATTTGTACGATACGTGGAATACCCTT
Organism: Rhamphomyia laevipes; assembly: GCA_963920725.1. Classification (NCBI taxonomy): domain Eukaryota; kingdom Metazoa; phylum Arthropoda; class Insecta; order Diptera; family Empididae; genus Rhamphomyia; species Rhamphomyia laevipes. The sequence continues at coordinate 42,420,822 of OY987256.1, forward strand.
AATAGCCTAGGAACTTTTTAAAATATTCCTTGGATTTTGATTAATAAAATTATTGGAAAGTGATAATTTCTTAATGGGAAAAAGAATATTGGAATAATGAAACTCGATAAATGAAATTCGGTAGCTTCTTATTATATAAGCCTAAAGTGAGTTAAACGTACTGATTACAACAAAAAGTTGTAATTGAACAAAATTGGAAATATTTATATCTAAGTGACCGTTCAGAGTGACGCTATGAGCATTGCTGAAGCTGTGGTATGGTAGAAGCTGTGTTTTTTTCGCGCTATGAGAAAAGCAAAAAGTTTCCATAGTAGAACTTTTAACTACTCAAAGAGTTTTGTTCTGTTTTGTACTTTTTATCAATTATCAGACGATTGTAGTCCCACAAATGAAAACTAGAAAGAAAATCAGCTTTAGCTCAGGAAACAGCTTTGTTTCGCACAGTCATTTAAATATATGTGAGCCGATTGCTAGCATATGAAAAGATTCCAGCATATTATACGACTTATAGCTTTACTCTGATAAGGGCACGTTATCCGGATAATAACATCATAATCGCAAAGAATGTGTTCCACAGTTCACTATTTTTGGCTAAGTCCAAGTACCACTTTAGTTAATTTTATCATTAAATCTATTCAATTTAAACTTCTTAGACATAAATAAATAAGTTCCATAAATATTAGATTCCAATTCCATTCTGAGATGTTATAAGAAATAAGGAAGAATATATTTTTTTAGTTTATTATAATAATAAACTAATTGTTATTCACTTAATTAATAGATACAAAACCATTTTAAATGGTTTAATAAATTACTAATTTATACAAAAAATATTTACCACCAAAAACTAACAAATTCAAATTTATTAAATAATTTTACCTTCTATTTCAAAGACAAGACAACAAAAAACAAAAATATTTAAAATTATTCGAATTTTGTTTCTTGTATAAATATCAGTAAAACGACGACCTTCAATATATTACCGCTATCTTTGCCTAGTACCTTACTGATCTATACACTATTTAGCTCTACAATATATAACGCCGCCGACGCTGCCATTTAAAAAAAAATATATTTATTTCTCTTTCAATTTCTGCATTTTATTTTCCGTGTATTTATTTGAAATCTAGGCAAAACAAATTAAATTTATTCCACACTATAAACATAAAGATTGGCTAAACTAAAAGTAATCGTTAATTTGATTTTATATTTATTAGATATTTACTATGATCATCGTCATATAGTCATCATTATCATTAATATTGTAGGCCTTAAAAACAAAATAAAAAAATTTAAATAAAAATCTTTGTGTATATAAAATGCAAATATTGACCATCATCATCATCATCACTGGTACCATAATATTTAACGATGTGGTATATTTAACTAATGGCATCATAATTTCTTGAATTATTTTTTCAAGAAATTGTTTAATTTTATATCTTGTGACTGGAACTGGCACAGTTTAATTTGAATGAATAACTAATGTGATATAGTAATTACAAAAACCTGACATGTTCAATAGCTTTCAATCCTACATCCCTACACATTATTAGTGTTATGCTGGACTGTGAAGATAAGTGGAACATGGTAGCAGTTTTCATAGAAATAGTGCTTCGTAAGAAAAAGAGTTTAAAATACTTGGAAGAACCAGAAGATCCAGAACATCTGTAAAAAAAAATCTGCAGGCAACGTAAAACGAAAGAACAGCACGATGCACGATCTAACTCGAAGTAATGCGAAAGCGGTCCCGAACTGGATTTCATCGTTGGAAAGGGCGGTGAAATTTCAGTTGGTAACTAAACAATATCATGGACTCCAACACACTGTGGAAGTGTGGACCCTTCTTCAGCGTCTTTAAAAGATTTCCACACCTTCCCTACGGAAAAAACACCTACATATTACAAACGTTAAATTTTGGGATTTCTAAGCTCCATAAACGTTTTCAAACTGCTTCAGAATACGTTCATGTATACTTAATATCAACTACTCCTATGCTATATGCATGGTAAAAGTAGAGAAAACGAGCCGCGAGGTATATGGGCTCGATATTGTTTGTTATATAATATTTTTTTTTCAAATTAATGATTATTTTATGAAAAGAGAGTTTATGATTATTTTGGCGGTAATTTTACTTTATGTTACGATACAAAACGAAAAATATGATTCATAAAACGTAAAATTTTATAGGTTATATTTAGATCATAATATTATTGGCTGTACCATTAACAAACTACTCCGAATAAAATTGTTAACGTAAATGGAATGCAACTTTTACCTTAAATTATTTCTTGCAACATTTTGGTATCAATTTTAGTTAAAGTCGACAACAAAATTCCGATAATTAAAAACTACAAATATTGATAAAAAAAAAATGAAATTTTAAGCAATTCGAAGTTTAATGTCACTTAAGTTATCTTTCAACATTTGTGAAGAAAATATTATACAATTTTATATCAGAAACATAAATAAGTTTAAGGGATCCTAATACAGAAATTTTACATATTTTTGACAGTTCAAGTAATTTCTATTCATCTTGAGGCTATAATTGATTCTAACTATAGGAATCATTATTAGTAAATAAAATTTAATCGATAAGAATTTATTCTGGCAACAGTTCGGCAACATGAGTACAGGGTTTGCACTCCAAATCCACCCTTTTGCAAATCAAATTCATCCTTTTACAAATCAAATTCAACTTTTTGTAAATCAAATTAAACCTTTCAAAATGTCATTCGAAATTTAATTCTTTTCGACCTTTTGAATTCGACTAATTTTGAAACGAAATCCGAATAACTTGGGAGGGCCAAATTTAAAAACTTTCTTATACATACAATTAAATTTTCCTCTGTCTTAGACGATGACGTTCATTTGAACAAAAATAATAAATTCATTTTGCATGCATGACATTCAATGTCGTGCTATTACATCGGGACTACCAAAAAAATATTATATTTTATATAAACTTCTGTATAATTCGTTTCGTGTAGGGATCTTTAAATACTTAATATACAATTTGATATCAACGAAATATATTCTATCGCGTCTCTCCAGGGTGTAATATTTCAGCTTTTTTTTGCAAAGGATAGTTTTGTGAAAACCAATTATACATGAACGTACAATTTAATTTATCTGCGCATAGTAAATTTATTAATATTTTGTCTATATAGTAATAAAATATATAATAATTTTTAACTTTGATCTTTACCAAAATGAAAGAATCGATATATAATAGCGGGATAGAATCGTGAATTTGTCCCGCGATTCTTCTTCATTTTAAAAGACATAATTTCAAAAAATAACAAATAACAAAAATAACAAACGTTTTTAACTAATATTTTATTTGTTAGATTCTTTATTATGAAATACCAAAATATAAAAAATAAAAAATGAATTTAAAATTTTAATATTTTGAACACATTTGTACTAATCATATTCAGTTTGTCTGTCTGATTCGTCTGTTAACGCTAATATTCTCCGGAATAAAAAGGCAAATACTTGAAACCAAATTCCATTCGAAAGCTAAAAGTTGATAGTTTATTCACCAAAGATTAGTCCCTGAATCCTTCTTGTTACTTTATAAGCTTTTCATTTTTCGATAAAAATCCTGAAACCACAAATAGTACAAGACAAAAGTGCCCGGATTAAAGATTGATCCATCAATATCTCGAATTTCACAATTTTCTTAAAATGTATATTTTATTTAATCTTTTGACATTTGGACACTAAATAAATTTATTCATATCCCCATCTAGAATCGTTTTTAAATAATTTTCAATAATATGAAATGCCATAAAAAAAGTATAATAATTTAGCATGAAAATTGATTATTTATGTTCCGTGACACTAAGAACATAACTTTTTTGAATGTTTGCGGCAAAAATTGCGACTAATAGGAAAATAAAATATACTTTACAAGACAAACTAAAAGAAATAAATTTTTATACAAATTTTATTATTACGTTATTTCTCTTCTGAAATTAAATAATGGTCAATTATTTTATGAATTGTTCAAAAAAGGTTAAACTATTGTCAAAAAGTCATAACGTAATTGGCTGTAGGTGGTTTTTATTAGAAATAAATAATAAAAGAAATTTATGAAAATTGAATTTTTGTATTAAAGAAAGTGTTTAAATTAAAGAGAACAAATTAGACATTTTTTATGAAGTAGGAATAAAGTTAGGCGCCATTTAGGAATATTTTTTAGACGAAATCAAAAATATCAATTCAATTTAAATGTCCATACAAAAAATTTTTAAAAGAAGTACATAAGTGACCGCGGAATAAATATCGTATTCAGGAATAATAGACCAAAGCCAATGCAATTTACCAAGGCTTATTAAGTTATCTATATAGATCCATGCTTAGTATAATCTAACGATACATTCAGTCGGAATTTTTATATATAGTTTTCATTGTTGCTTCGAACTTTTTAAAGGTTTCATATTACTATGCTAAAGTCTTCTGTTCGGGTGGTTGGTTCTAATGCCGAGCTCCAGATAAACTATCCATGACTCCAAGTAACGCTTTAGCACCGTTTTGTTACGAACCATTTTCATGAACCCTAGCATGGATTAGTTTACTTTTAAAGTAAAAGCGTTAAGGTACAGTACATTTACTGACTACATTAGAGCGTTAATTCGATAAGGTTAGAACAACACCGAAGCATTTGCAAATAAAGTAGTCAATTCTTTTTGTTTCCAATAGTATATAATTAGTTTTTCTAAGTCATTTCATACACGTAATTAGTTTCCCAGTGATAAATTATTTATCAATTGTACCTTGAAGCGTACTCACTAAATTGTCAATGCCTATTAAGCTAACTATAGACCCAAGATTATTGTAATTTAACGATACCGAGGATTAATTTATAAAATTCAACCAAAAACTAATTGATAAGTTAGTGGGCTGGTGTTAATTAAGTAAATTTTTTAGACCGATTTGTTCATTGGATTTAATTCTAATTTCAAAATGGTCTATAGAATAACAATCAAAAAAACTTATTGTATATCCTTTTTTGGTTACTTGCCAAGCAAAAAAAAAAGATATGTAAATTCAATTATTCAAATCTTTTACGAAACAAACAAGCCAAAGAAAAAATAAATCTCCCACCTTTAAAACTGTCTTCCATAATAATGAAGAATTAAAAAAAAAAATCTCATACAAATTTTCCCAAATGAAAAAAAAAATATAATCTTTTAGAATCATGTCATTAATTTAATTATAATTATCTGTTTGTCTCGAATGAACCATTCTTCATTATTATAAATAATTTTTTTCTTAGGTTCATAATCGACATTCATAATTTTGTGTTCTTAATACATTTTTTTTAATAAGTAAAAACCACGCAATTTTTTTTTCTTACCTAACAATATTCTTAGATAAAAGTGAACACTAGAACTTTTCGTATTATAATATTTAATACTTAATACATTTCAGCATTAATTGCTCCATAAATTCAAGAATAATTTCGAAGTTTAAAATACCGAACTAAAATTTAAACCATCAGTTTCACATTTTCTCTAGAGAAGTTAAAGTATATTTGCAGAATTATACAAGCAGATCAGAGGGTAGAGAACATAGAATGGTTCATGCTTCTTTAAGTGGAAGTGTATTAATATTTAATTAATTCTTATTACTTCTTATGTTCGCTGTATTCATTTCTTCACGATACCTAAAACTTCGGAAGTTGAAAGTATCCTTTCACATTTAGCTTTGGCAGAAATAGAACCGAAGTCGAACAATTCAATTAGTCCTGAAAGTGCTTAAATCGAATTAACAATCTCTACTGATTATAATCTGCATTGGATTTCATGTAATTGTCGATACTATAGCTCATCGGTTCTTTGGACTTCCCTCATTCTTAATTCCGTTGAATCCAATTCGAATTTAATTTTCTTATAGATATTTTTGTCAAAACATTAAATACTTTTCGACTAAATAACTTATAATCTCGGCTGTTAATTATGCAATTCGATATTTCCAAAAAAAAAACAGCCTATTTTCCTTTTTGGTCCGCTCCAATTTATTGTACCTCCATAAATTTTCAAACATTTTTAATTTAACTTTGTTGCGAATGAACAATTCGTGATCGTGAAATTCTTAACGCAGCCATCAACCACATTTTTACAGCAATGACAGGTCATTGAAATCTTCAAAAAATATATGAGTATTTTTGATACAAATAACCTTGAAACTGCGAAATACTAAAAATCAAAAAAATGTTTTTTTTTTCTGTAAGAAAATACAAAAAAAAAAAACTGACTAATAAAATCACTTTTTATGTTCTGGTAAGAAGTTAAGTAACTAAACGCGTTTGAATTTTATATTTTTTGCTAGTCATTTGAGTGTTTGAACGGAAAAACGTTTAAACACAACAAAAAAAGAACTGCTTAAAAACCACTTCTTCCCGGGCTTTACAATATAAATATTTTTTGTAGATAATGAGTTTTTTCTGAGTTTCTGTGTACAAACAAAACGAATTATTTGATATATTTTTTTCTGATCGTTTTTGTTCTATTGCTAAAAAAATACTGAAAAAGAATTAAAGTCAAAAGTTTTTTTTTATCTTTTGTAAATTACTAGAATAGAACAATATTTGTCTTAGAGTTAAGCTGGATCTACATGATTGCGAGAAAAGTAATACATTCTAGCTTTGTAAGATTATAAAACGAAATAAATTTTCTAATTTTGTTGAATTTAAATTTATGTTATCACTTCTTCTGTTCCATCGCTGGATAAAATGAAGTTCTGAAGAAAGAATCTAAAACATAAATTAGAACTTCACATAAATATAAGAAAAACGAAGATAATGGAAATAAATACAAAATCTTAGAGACAGATAATAATCAATGGTACGCCAATAAAAGTAGTAGCGAAATGCAACAGCTTGGAGTTGTGTCCGCAAGGAAGTAGGAAAAAGGACACTTAAAGGAGAACTGTGACGAAAGAAATAGCAAACATAAGAAAAACGTGAGGAAATATAAAGAGAATGGGCAAAGAATACAGTGCAGTGGAATGTGGAAGCCACATGTTCCACTAAGGGAATGAACAAAAGAAAAGAAAGAAAATTTGTGTATGAATTGAATCATCATTTTTGAGTACAATAAATTATCAGCGTTTGTTTTTAGGGTAATATTGATGTACTTGTAAAATCTCACTTGAACCACCCTCATAACAAGATAATCAACGTCATATGTAGTAAACTGATATTTTATTGACCTATCGAAAATATTGCTTCTTGATACTAGTTTGCTATTCATATGGTTTTTTTTCCCTAATCTAATGATTCATAATAGTAAGCTTCCTTACAGGGCACTGGAAAGTCAAAAAACAACTACTACTAGACTTGGACTATCAGAAGCCCAACTGTGCAGATTTTGCGAAGACGAGGAAAAGACAGCAGAACATATATTGTGAGAATGCGAGGCGCTAGCGAGAAAATGCTTATATGACACCTTGCTAATTACATAATTACAGCCTCGGAATCGTGGTCCATGTTACTCAAGCAGCTGTGTTGTTTTATCAATAGTACGGGTCTGGGCAGTGACGCATAATTAGAAAAAGGAAATCACAATTAGCCGTATGGCTGCAGTGATTGGGGCTAGTAGCGGTCCTCCCTGTAAAATCGAATTTAATCTAATCTAATGTTTAAATAAATGCTTGTTATCTTTACATACCTATAATTATATGTTTATTTTATACTTGCTAAATATTTATTCTATCTCTGTGCGAAGAACTATTATAATATTAAAATAATTTTTATATGGCTTGGACAAAATTGCAGAGTTAGTATACAAGTACCACAATAACCTAAAATTTGCCATTTCAAATTGATAGACAGTGATATTCAAATATACTCATTATTATACAACACTGAATAAATTGTATTTTAATTACATTCTAACAAAAAAATATTGAAAATTAATAATAAACTAATTACATCTATAAACTAATTTGAAACCAAAACCAAAATCAAGTTAAATAAGTCCAAAGATATTTAGTGGTTAATCAAACAAAATTAATAATAGGGTTTTTCTACCTGAATAAATACTTTAATTTATTATAACATAATTCTTACTTTTTGCTTGTCCCCATTTAGAATTTAAATTAAAAATTAAATTTATAATAAATTATTAAACAAATCACAATATTTAAATTGAATTATAACGTATACAAAATATTTATGATACGGATTTACTTAAACTTAATATTAAGAGCACTTTATTTATGGGGAACATCAAAATTCTTACATTTTTGGAAATTTAAACAAAGTTTTGTTTTGGTTTTTTTTTATATTTTGGTGATTTAATAATCGAAATAAATTTAAATATAAATTATTATAATTGATAATGGAATTTATTTTACAAAAAAAATAAAATGTGGGAGAATTTAAAATATTAAAAAAAACTGGCATTAAAATGAAACAAAACATGAAATTACGTGGGCAATATTACAATTATTTAACAAATCATCAAACTTTATTTAAATGATTTCTTATTGATTTTATTACGAATATAATTGAATTTATTTAATAAATCATTGATTTTTTTAATTCAATTTTGAATTTTGAAATGGTTGGTTGGTTGGTTTACAAGGGGTGACGGAATCAAAGTCCCTCGCGCACTTGAGCCGATTGGCCCGTTGTACCCCCCCCCCGTCGACGGCCGATTAAGTTTCCAGCGCGTCGACCCATCCGACAGCTCTAACGAATGAGTTAATCGAAGCCGGCTTAAAGGTACCTGCTTCCATCAAGTCTGTTAAGAAATGATGATCTAGATGTTTTAATCGTTTATTATGTACCGCAGGGCATCGGCATAGGAGGTGCTCTACAGTTTCATCAACCTCACCACACCCTCTGCAGCAGGATTCTGCTGATAGACCTAACCGAGAGGCATGTTTTCTCAACAGAATATGTCCCGTTGCAATGCGCGTGAATAGTCTAATCGATGGTTTGGTCATTTTGAAATAATGGCAATCCATTTTACATAGCAATTGACACTAACGAGGGTAGAAGAACAAATACAAATAATCATGTTGATTAGGAGACCATTACAAAAAGAACCTCCAGTTATTACAGAAAAAACAACGATATTTACTATAGAACTAGATAGTACGAAAAATATCAGTTTCAAAATCTGTAGTCAGATTTATGATAACATTCGTTATGATTATGAGTAGCAAGTAAACATAAGTTTTGATATCATAAATCGTATGGGAATTTTGCAGGAGTTTTTAATATCATTGTTGTCTTTATGTTATTATATATATACAGTAAATTTTCGATTTAAGCTACTTCGATAATAGCGACTTTTGGTAAACTTTTTTAATTCATTTTTCCATTATAAATCACCCTTAATTTAATAATTATTAGCGATGAAACGAACAAGAAAAATAATTTCGGTAAAAGAAAAAGTAATGTCGTCTATATGGAACAAAAAAGGAATTTGGCTACAGGGTATTTCGTTTATAGCGACAATTTTCATTGAGGGCTACTTTTATAAAATAATTCATTCAGCTACGGTCGCTTATATCGAAAATTCACTGTAATATTTACCGGGAAGTTAAATGTCATATTCATATTTCCATATATTCCATTTCATTGCTGATTTAATACTGTTTTGGTTAGAAATTAAAGTAAAACAATTTTGATTTGATTATTGCTTCTTTGCCGAGTACTGCAATATTTATTTTTGTTCTTAATTCTATATACAAGTTTGTGTGGATTTTGGTAACTGGAACTTAGAAGTCATCATGACAGATTCCATGTGGAAATATTTCACTATCCAAAAATTCGACGAAAAAGCAAAATGTTCAAAATTTGTTTTGGTTTATATCTGAAGTATTTTTCTTTGCCAATTAAATTTCAGTAATTCAACTATGTATGTATATCCAATATTTTTTTGTTAAATCACGATCAATATTGAATATATATCTAATAGGTAATTGCATTACAATTGACCAGTTTATGGTGGTATAGTTTGGGCAATTTCCCTGCTGATATTGATACATTTTTACCCAGTTCAATATTATTGTTATTAATTTTCTAATCTAATCATTTAAATCTTCTTATTTCTATATACTATCTTTGACAACTAATGACATATATATTTATTTATTACCTAATATTTTCTGCTCTATTAATTCTTTTTTAGATCAAAAATTTCTTCATCATTGAAATGGTGATGAATGGTCAACAATTTCTCAAATCATTAAAATATTATTTGATACTTTAAAAGAAAAACCTTCTTACAACATAAATATTCAATATAACCGTTAAATTAAGGCCACAATTTATTATATTACATATTTATATGTATATCTCTAAAATCTAAAATCATATGGGCTTATAGAACAAAATCATTAATTTACCGCCCATCAGTTTATAAGATTTTATTTTCATTCTAATATAATTTTCAATTTAGATCTTGTTTATTAAAGATTTTCTTTATTTTTTTTTTTGCCATTGCCACCACAATGAACTAAATTAACAAATTGCAAATAGTTTTGTTTTATATATAGAATTAATTAAATTTTCTATTAAGGTGAAAAATTTATAATAAATTGTAATTTGAGATGCTCACAATAACCGCCGCTAAAATAAAACATAAAAAAATTTGCAAGATACTTTATGTTGTGTATATACAAGAAAAACAGTTTCAAAAATTGATTTTTTTCATTTGATTTGCAATTACAATTGCAGTACCGATTATTGGATATTTCAAGGACAAATGTCCAATGACCTTGACCTCATTAAAATTGAATAATAATTATTTATAAAAACAAGAATCTTTTTTTCAAAAAATAAAAAAAAAAACTGAAGATTGTTAAAATAACAGAATATTTATTATGTGAAATTCACCAACGCGCAGTTATTTTAATTGGTGATGACGAGATATTTTATTGGATTTTATTTTGTAAATTTGTAATTTAACTAACGAAAAAGAAATGTAGACAACAAATTAATAAAAATTTCTTAATTTGGTATTTATTACCAAAAATTTTTATAATGTTTCTTAAACGTTGATGATTTGGCTCTAAAATTCCTGATTGAGTTAAATAGGATTTGCAGTAAAACTTTACTTCAGAAATTAGTCATAATTTATTTATTTCATATAAATGTCATCGGTGGTGAAGATGATTTGTTATTTTATAATTAGATCGTTCGAAATTGAAGAAATTTAATTTGATTTTGCCAGATGACTAACAGCAAGCTATAAATTTGGTATCACTATTTAATAATATCAATACAAATTTTACCTATACTTTATAATTCATCCTAATTAAACAGATTGTCATTATTAGGATTAATGTCATCTCCCTCAAAGTATCGAAGATAGTGTTCTTCCTATGAGTTCTTAGTCACAGAGCATAAATTAGTAATGAGTATTCATATGACATTCAAGGTTTTCTAACTCTTTTAGACTATAGAGATATTTGGCTATTGATAAGTGTATTAACAGCTTTAATTATTTAATCTTGCATTCGATCTTATAGATGTACTAATCTCGGATTGTATATTAAATAGAATAATAATTTTTTATTTGTATTTGTTTCTTTCTATTGTCAGCTATCACAAGGCATTCAACCAACTTACTATCATTTTAAATAATTACCCTGGAAATACCCTCACTGCACCTTTATGTGCAGCGAAATCATTTTGAATAGTTCGAACATATAGAAATATATTTGAGTAGTTAAAACGATGCCGCTTTTTTCTGCAGATAAGTTCGTTTGATTTCAACTTTTCGGTGCGGCGAAAGAATCTCCCATGGTTATATTATAATTACTGTCGAACTGTCGTAGCGAAAGTATCTCCAGAGTTAGAATCAAATGATGAATAAACCAGTAACTGAATTCGTCCCAGATTGCATTACAGTATAATAATAATACTAGATTGTTCCATTTGGTTTTTACTGAATGATTATACAACTGTCGAAAGGAACCAGGTAAAGCGGCGTACGGTTTACTTACAAGATATATTGTATTACAGTTGACTGTTCTTACTATGGTCTTTGAAATAAACCAGAACAATTTGCATTCGTCGTGTACATGCAATTGATACAGTACTACTACTAAAATTGAGTAATTTTACATTTTTCAATTTTCCGAAACTGATTTTATTAAACCAAATTGATTATAAATAAAATTAATTTTATAATTTTACATATTTGAAAAAGCTTTTCATCAAATTCACTTTGTTTTTTTCCAATAAATAATTTCAATGTCATAAATTTTAACTTTTAAATTGATCCACTTGAATGATCCTTAAACTTTCCTTAATAGTTTCAATATATACAAAGTTAAATAATTTATGTTATGTTGTGTTTGTTTTGAATTTTGTCACTTGACCAAGAAGTTTTACTTTATTGATTTAGCTTTTTTTTTACATTAAGTTTTTGTTTCTCAGAAATATTTATAAAAAATCAATATTATATTTAAGACGCAAATGGCCTCACAACAAAGCAGAATACAAAAAAAAACAAAATTAAAAGTCAAATAAAAGCTTTCGATTGTGGGTTTTTGTTTTGTTCCCCTGGGACCCCCGGGATATATGCTTTTAATTTATTTGATGGATCAATTTTTTTTTATACAGTGAAATAATTGTTGAAATGTATTTGTAATAAATCGCAATAAATAAAATGTTCTTGACTCACAAGTCAAATAGCACAAAAAATACAAACTTTTTCTGAATGTGGATTTCTTGTGATCTATTCAACACCACAAAAAAAATATTAACAATACCAAAAAAAAAAAAAGACTCAATTCAGAATTTTTCGACTTTTGTGGTGTGGGAGTCGAAGTTGATTTTTTAATGGGTTCGGAGGATTTAAAAGAACATACAAAAATGAAAAAATGAAAAAAAAAAATGTTTTATTTTGGTATTGTTATTTAAACAACATTTAAGAATAATAATTTCATAAATAAATAAAAGAAAATTCAAAATTCAAAAAAATATCTTTTAAAATAATATATTTTGATTTCATTGTACACAGTACAATCAAGTGTACAGTACAATCTCGAGAAAAAGCATATGAAATTTAAAACTTTTGGGATTTTAGTAACATTTCTCTGAAAATTTAATTATATCTATCAAAATTTAAAAATTGGTTTAAGTAGATTAGTTTTGGAATAAGTTCATACCTACTATGACCTTCCCTACTTAATTATCGATATAAAGCCGGCAAGTAAAAACCCATTTCTAACACTTATGTTTCCATATAAGCGTAGTACGGAATCAAGCGGGCAAACTTAAAAGCAGTTCCTATCATTAAAAAAAATGCCCGTATCTTCATTATTCTTAATTATTCTAATCGCCATTACATAAATGCTTTCTTAGATTAAAGTAGATTATATGGTTTAATTTAAAATTTAAATGATTACGAACATAATCTCCTCTACTTAATTACCAATATAAAATGGTCGAGTTAAAATCGTTTTCTCAAACTTATGGTTCGAAAGACGCATAGTAGAATGGATTAAAAGGGAATTAAGCGGTGTTTAAAGTTCCTACCAATAACATAAAATGGCACATCTCTTCTTTTACATATAAATTGGTGCTACCTTACCAATTAGATAGATACTGCCGTAGATTACATATCCCTTTCTCGCTGTTCATTTCTTACAACTCACGCATTATTTTGGTTGAATGATTATATTGATTGCAGTTTACCCTTACAATTTCTGTGATTTCCATGGGAATGATACAGAGATATTCCACAGTATGATTTGGTCATTACATTGTTAAGTAAATACCTACATCAGTTGACACATACCATAAACCTTATGCCATTTTTTATTTGTTTTACTCTAATTAATTTCGTAATTAAAACATTACAATTCAATAATGATCTCTAATCCGACATAAATGATTTAGATGATTTTAAATTCTGTTACAAAAAATAGTTCGTAAATTTGACGTTTCACTGTATAGTTTTGTTCTAAGCATATAGTTAAAAAATATATTTTACAATATTGAAAGTTACTGTTAGAAGTGATAGTAAATTTTGTTGAAATAAATTTTACTTTCGATATTTAATTTTTCTTTAATATTCCTTTTTTTTTTTTTGAAAAATTGAAAGTTCTAAAAATATAATTCTATAAATTCCAAATTAAAATTATTTGGGAAAATAATTTTATATTTTTAAAATTATTTAATAAATTATGAAAATTGCGAATTTACTATACTAGCTCGGAAGACCAAAAATTTAACTTTTAATTTTTCTTATTTTTTACTCCATCACCAACAAAAAAACAACTTTTCTTTTAACCCAATTTAAAATATCACCTGAAAATCAAATTCGAAATAATTCCAAGAAAAACAAAAATCTTTAACAAAAAATTCTTTAACTTGACCAATAAAATGTTTAAGTCTCATTACCTCCATCCATATACATATACCAACAAAATATCAACCGGTTTTCCCTTTTCAAATACAGTTCATTTCTAAGAATTTAACTAACAACATAAATAAAATAAAAACCATTATAAAATTCTTTTTCACCTCCTTCACCTACCAAACCCAACCATGGTATAGGAAACTTCTTACAAATAAATATTATCCTCTTTATCCCGCTTTAACAGTCCAACCTACTCGCGATGTTATTCCTCTTCATTAATGTACGCGCCCTTTCATTTTGATTTTTGTTTGTTGTTATTGTTTTTCTTTTGACATGACGATGCAGTCCAAAGATGAATTGATTAAAAATAAATCTTTCTTATCTTTTTTTACTTTTTTTTTGGCTATTATGAAATATATTCATTGATCTTGTATTGGCCTCGTGCAGAAGGAAATTTGAAAGCCCACCAAATTACAAAAAAAAAAAAAATGTACTCTAGACATCTTGACCTTCTTCTGTTTGCTTTAATTTTACCCAAATGCATTACGCCTTATTTACCTGTTGAAATTTTTTGATGCAATCATCTTTTTTATTGCCCTGATGTACACAGACCTTATTCTTATATCTTCCTCTTCTTCGTGGCCAAGCATTCATCCTATTATATTTAATTATTTTACAAATATATTCAGTCAATATATTTTATCCTCAAGCACGAAATCAAGAAACATTAACAAAGATGCATTGTGTAATAATAACCAAAAGATTGGTTTACAATAATGCAGACTTTTTTGACGTTTGTTAGTCACTTTTTTTTTTCTTTCCATTTCATTTCAGATTTGTTTTTTTCTTTGGATTCCTTTGCGAATTTTTTTGTTGATTATATATAAATTTTTTAGTAACAGAACCGCAGGCTGATTTAAAATGAAATTTATTATATTTTTGGACTGATGTTGTCATATTTTTTTTAAAAAAAAAAATTGTTTTTTTGATAAGAACTTTTTACAGCAAGGATGAGAATGGAACTCGAATGTTTACAAAAGTCTAACATTGAATTCGTAATGTAGCGCACGAAAAGCGCCAACACTAAATTTCCAAATTTTATATTTTTATTGGCAAGTGCTTATTAGCTTTAGAAAAATTAAATATTCAATTCACTACACAATTGATCAACACCGGGTAAAGCAACATTTATAGTTCAACCTCTTGGTTTTCAATGTTAAATGACATTTGAAACTGTGTAGTTGTAATTATTACTATATAGAATTATAAATTTTTTGAATAGTTATTTGACATTTATTAACGTATAGTTGTTATTTTGTTACTACAGATTGTCAAAAGACCAGGTCTACTTTTAATTCATTTGCGTTGACTCAGAAAAATTGTAATTTTTCAACTTTTGTGCGTTCTTTTCATTTGCGTTGGCGTTGCATTGCATATTTATGATTTCAAGAATCAAGTTTTTTTCAAAAAGAAATTGGCGTTTCGAAAGAAAATCTCAATGTTTGTAAAGGGTTGTTTTTTAGTGCTTTTATACCGACATCATAATTTTGATAAAAAGTATGATTTTTTTCAGAATTGTTTTTAAAACTGGCAATTATTTTCATTTTGTGGTTATTTTGTGTACACAAAAATATGATTATTTTCGGGAAAAGAAATTCTTGTTGGAATTCTTTATTGAATTATTGTTATTAAAAAGTAAAAAAACCAAAAAAAAAAAAAAACCTTAAGATAATTTGTACTCTGTGCCGTCCATAATTGTTGCAGAGAGAATGTACATAATTCTAAGGCTGATGGCTATTTGGGTAGTTATCTTGATGGAAAGTAAATGAATGTAATGAAATATGATTTTGTTTTACATTATTTTAATTCATTGATTGTTCATTTAATATAATTTTGTGGTGGAATCCTGGAGGTTAAAAATATGATGAAGGATATTTTTTTATTATTTTGGAGTTTTATTTTTGGGTGGGCTAAAATTTATTTTTCACATCGATTTAATAAGAATTTAATGAAACGATATTTTTATAAGGAATTGTGCCAACCGATAAAGAATCGATTTAATTGATGATAATGTTAAAAGTTGAAAAATTCACATTTCAAATAATTAAAATTGATAAAAATAAAGTAAATTTTCTTAGTTTTTAGAATTTTGGTTTGTTAACGTTTTCGAGTTGAGTTGGAATAATAATTGTCCTGATGAATTTTTAATATTAAATAGTTTGTACTCAATTATTTTGTTATTACATTTTCATTATCTTCTAATAAAGTAATTACTTTCTTTAACACTAAATTGGAAACAACATTTTTCATGATTTTATTTGTAAATGCTTTTAAAAAATATAAAATTTAACTGTTCAAAAATGACTCAAAAAATAAAATCGTACTTAAAAATCAATTTATTAAATTACAATTTCATTAAGAATTTTATAAAATTATTTACAAGTAATAAATATATTTTTAAAAGAACAACGTAACCAATTTTTGTATACTAGTTTCATACGAATGGGCTTTTTGTTTACTGAGTTTAGTTTTATACCATTGTCTCTAACCACTTTAAAGTTTTGATGAATTTTATAAATTGACATGAAATTACGAAAAAACAAACAGTGTTGCCATTTTTCTAGCTACAAATATTATATTTGATCCATTTTATTATATTTTCAACAATAAACTACATTAAGGCCACAACTGACCAAAAAAACTCTGTCAAGTGGAAGTTTTATTAATTTCTTCTCATCAGCGAATGATATAATATCCTTGAATCGTACCAACGACAGCGATTCACTAATAATTTTGAATTATACTTTTACAATTTCTTTAAATATTATCATTTTATAAAGTTATAAACAGACGATCAGACGAATAAATAGAACAGGGATTACTATTAATTAATTAATCAACATGACCCCAAGAATACTTCTAAGAATGTTTTTTAAGAAATATTGTAATTAAAAAAAAAACTAAAATCAATTTAGTTGGAAACCTTTTGGTAAACTCTTCACATTACATAAGATCTTACGAAAATATAATAGAAAATTATCACTGATTAACTGGCGCAATCCATAAAAACCACTTAACAAAAAAGTATTACTAAAAAGAGCAAATAATAAAAAAAAACTTAAATTGCTGGTACAATTTTCTGATGGGAATTTTAAACATAAAACAAAATTGAAAATGATTTTTTTTAATAAGAAATAATAACAAAAATTTTCGTTTTTTTTCTGTTTCAACCTAAATTTTGCAACCAGACAAAATCGAAAAATACCGAAATGAAAATCACATAAAAAATAAATAAAATTAAATAATAAATTTATTTATTTTTAAATGTCAATTTAAAAAGTAAATATAAATAAAAAAAAAAATTTTATTTGTTTGGAAAATATGGAGAAATTACTTCACGCAATATTTAAATAACAAAAAAAAAATATTATCTTTATTTTGTCATTGAGTAAAACCAATAAATTCTGAGTCAGATTTTTCGGAAGTTTTCAGCAAAACTTTATTTATTTAATTACAAAATTTACTGAAATTAAAAATATTTAGTTTCATTTTTCAACACAGTTTCTTCACAGTCTCAACAAATTCATATTTCTGTAATATCGAAAGAATTATCATATAAAAACTATTGATATTCAACGCTCAGCAAGATTCAAAGATGTGACAATTGTTATATACTTGGGTGACTTTAACGCAAAAATAAAAATTAATCAACAAGACCATCTTCCCGCATAAAATAAAGAAATTCATTAAATACACATGGACATCTCCAAGTGGTAATAGAAGTAATCATACCAATTTCACATGTTTGGGTATAATATGGAGAAACTTATTATAGTATGTTAGGAATAGAAGAGATACTGACATCTCTTCTATAAAAGAGATACTGATAGTCAAGCTAATCACATGTAAATCACAGTCGAAACCAAGATAAAATTAAAATGTGAAAAAATGAGCAAGATCAGAAGACGAAAACAAATAAATATGCAACAACTCAACCAAAGATTCATTGGCATTATCATATTCGCTTACAATTACCACCAAATAATCAACACTCCATGGAAATAAAATTTTACATTAATTTCATATCAATTTTATATTGTTGAATAGTGTTTTCTAACAGCATGAAAAGGGACATCTATTTCTACTTTCAGTCCACAGAAGGTGGAAATACATAATCACATGTGCCCGACAGAAAGTTAATAGCCAGATCAATAACAGTGCAGGGACAGTGGGTAATCGCCTATTGAGGCATCCCATTCAACCAATCATGCAACAGTTGCCGAAAATTGAATGAGAAAGAAATCATAACACACTTCACCTGAAAAGGTCAGAAAGGATACTCTTGTTATGTAATGTAGGAAGTCAACAATCTTAACGTTATAGCGCCTAAGCGACCTACATACATGTTAATGTTACTGAATGCCACTAGCTGGATGTAGATCAATGGAACCAAAACGATGAATAACTTTTTCTGATAATTGTGTTTTCTCTACGTACCTCATAACGAACACCTTACCTTTAACTACTTTACATATATATATGACTCTGTACATATTACTCTCTGTCTTTAGACAGGAAAGACAACTTTGAATAGTTTAAATTGTCTAGTTGTCTAGTAGATTAATGCTATCGCATTTATTATTTATAAAGAATAATTAATAATTATCCAAATTCTATTAAGTTTTTAGACTTGCAATGAATCACTAGAACAACGACAAACATCATTAATTTATTAGTCTTTAATACTTTTTTAGAATTTATATTCTTACTAAGATAATTTGTCTGTCATTTCCATAAAAACTATAAATAATTATGTAAAAGATATTTATTTCAAATCTAAAATTATCATTAAAATATATTGAAAAACATTTGTCATTTCAAAATCTTTACATTTAAAAAGCTTTTACGAATCATTTTTCTTAAAAAAGTCATCAACAAAATTGTTTTTTTTTTTTTTTTATTATTTGGGAAAAATCAATAAATTTATAAATTTTATCTTAAAATTCGATAAATTTGAAATATTTTTTGTTGTTGTTAAAATTGACCAAAAATTTTTTTCATAATAACAAAATCAAAAAATTTATCCACTTTCTTATTAAATACGCCATTACAGCATTAACTCTTCACTTCCCTACAAACAATATCGCGCCCACAAAAACTTTGTTTTTCAATTCTGATGATCCAAAATTTCTGTATAAAAATTGAATTTTTCATTTTGTTTTCATTTGAGTACAGTTATCTCAATATTTTTTGTTGTTTGTTGGTTCAGTTTGTTATTTTTCTGTAATACATTCAACATTCACGCAAAATAAAATTCTATATTTGTGTGAAGAAAAATCTTACATTAAAAAAAACTATAAACCACCGGTTAATCGAAGCGAACTTGATGGTAAGAGGTCAGGAGTGACCAAAAACCTCTCATTTAAGTTTACTGACTTAAAGAATATTCCTACAACAACAACGACACATTTTTTCCCTAAAAAGCACATAAAAAAATAGAAAGAAGAAACAAGAAAAGACAACAACAAAAAAAAATCTACATGAAATGATGACCGATCAAATCAGGTATTTCAGGTATTACAAATACACTACAACAGATTATAAAACAAATAAGGGAATTAAAAAGAACAAAAAAAATGTTTGATGGGAAATATAAAAATTCTTATTGAAAATTGTCTTTTCTTAGTGGAATTTTCTTAGATCTTTTTCTTTGTTTTTGATGGAAGCTGAGACTTTTTGTGTGTGGCTGAGGGTAATTATTAGAAAATGTTTTAAAAAAAAAGTTAGTTTCAGTAACGAAATATCAATTTTAAAATAATGATTATATTTAAACGTTTAGCATATATAATATTCGTAACGTTATATTTTTATAATGTTATAAGAAAGAAAATAAAAACGTTATAGATTTTGTTTTGTAAGCTCTGCAAAGTTTTACTTATGTTACGCAATATTATTAAATTGTTTCTAAACTAATCTTTAAACTTGCAAATAAATTATGCCATCAGCTGATGATATTGATGGTACTTTAATGACAGATGACAGTCATTTTGTAAAATTACTTTTAGTTATTGAATTTTTCAAACAAATAAATCACAAATTCGTTTATTTTATTTCCTAAAGATTTTCTTCTATACGAATAAAAACATAGTTTATGTGATGGACTAAATTATGTTATGGTTGGTTCGTTAATTTATTTATTTTATTTATTTATTTATTTATTTATTTAGTCTACCAATTTTTAATTTCACAGACTTTAGTATTAATATATATAATTTGAATCGTATTAAATTTAAATTACAGTAAAACTTAACTATTTAATTACAGAAGAAATTTAATACAAAACAAAAAACTTTATAATGCTAAAAGCTTTTCCATAATTTCAGACTCCTAATAAATTCGTCTCTGGAACTTATATCATCAATAATATCATAGAATAAATTAAATAATCTAATAGAATTTGTAATACTACCATGAAGTCCGTAGTTTGTACTACGAGTTTCCAAAGTTTCAAAACCAATTTAACTAATTTAAGAACTTCTCAAAAGTTATCGCAAAAATATAACTTATAACCAAATGGAAATCAATGTAAAAATATTAATAAATACTCTCGATTACATTCTGCAACTATTGCATAAAGACCTTACAATAAATTTTAGTTGATGGCAAGTTATTTTATTAAATTAATTTTTTAATGAAATTTAAATTACTAAAATTACTAATACCTATATGTATATAATTTTTTTCGTATTTAATTAAAAAATTGACCGGAAATTGCATTTTCATATTATTTTTCTTTTTGTCCAACAGTAAGGGAAAATCTGGAAAACACTAAGCCAACAAAAGCCATTCTCTCAGTAGTGTAGAATTTGTATTATTTCTGCGTTGCATTTTTGTGTAGCCCCTATAGGTTTAATTACTTATTTACGTGTAGGTTTAATCACTTATTCAAATAGCTGAAGCTGATCATATGCTGTTGGGTGCTCTGTAATGTTTACCAAGTTCTTTTCTTCTTTTTGTTGACGTCTGCGTTCCAGTGATGTTTTGAACCAATATATACCAAGACACTGGATTCACATATGGTATAACCTGATTATTTATATAAAGAGTGTTTTGCCAGATTTTTTTATTCCTGAAATCTACATGTACTGATTTCGATTCATTCAACTTAATCCTCTATTTTCTAATACAGCTATGGATCATATTATGAAATTATTCCTATGGATTATATTATTAAATTAATTGAAAATTCCTTTATTTTAAAATAACATTACCATTCTTCCAAGCTGTAAAATAAAGAAAAAAATATTAATACTAATAAAAAAACAAAAGTATTAAGCGAGGAACCTGATTTTTATACTGTATATTTTATAAGGAAATTTTTATTATTGTTACAAAATAAAATTTGGTAATAAATTTAATTAAAAAATTTAAATATAATATAAACTTACTTAGCCATTTCCTGATATAAACTAAATCTAGGTAATTAACCTACAATGAATTAATAAAATTATAAAATATTCCTTTTTTTAATTATATTCTTCATCTAACTTTTAATGGATTGGTCTTGTTTTATATCATTTTCCCTCGACCCGACAAGTAAAAATATATTTTTTTCTATATTATTCTTTCCTTTTGGTACATTAACTTACAATTTAAGTAGACAACATGAAAGTGGAATACATTTTACCTCCCAAAAATTTTAAATTATTACAAATGTTAAAACTTTAATCCATCTATAATGACTGTAATCAATAATAAAATTGTAATTCATAATTAAGTTATTAATAAATAATTATTTAACAATTTTTTTAATAATTAATTGAAACTTAAGACAATAATTTAAAACTATATTTTTTCAAAAAAAAAGGCCAAATATTCTTTCTTAATTCAAATAGTTATATGATTAGATTCAGAACCAAAACTACAAATATATAAACTTATATAAATATAGAAAACCTATACAAAAATATACAAAATACAAATAATAATAAAAAAACCTTTTTGAAAATTAAGAGTGTAATATAAGAAAATCCTTCGTATTTATTAGAATATTACCGATATTTTTACACAGAAACCTGGAGACACGCATCCAGCCGCAACAGTTTTTTATTACAAAATATTTTATATTCATTTTTTTTATTTCTACTTCTTATGTTTATTCAAAAGAATCAAATACAAAATAAAAATCACAACACGCGAAAAAACCATGATACAAAAAAAAGAATATTTTATTTTTATTTTTCCTTCCAACAAGAACCTGAATTTAAACGAACCTATAACTTTAGACTCTTTGCAGAAGAAATGTACAAACAAACACACAAATGAACCAAGAGAGAAGAACCCTAGTATAAAATAACATTATCGAAGAAATATCGAAAGAACAACAGAACCTTTGGTACCATGAAGAGTTATATCAAAAAAAAGAGAAATAAGAAATTAAAAGAAATATTCACAGAAATTTTACTAAGTCACTGGGCAAAAGTGCTAAGTTAAAAATAAAACACAGTTTCGGCGGCACTAGAGGGTAATAAAAATGTATAGTCCATATACAGGGTGAATCTGCAATACCTGAGCAATAGCTATACTACGGTATTTTTTGATTCATTCTGATAAAAAAATTGTATTGGAAGTTTTTTTTGAAAGCTGGGCTTCTGGGGTGGTACACTAGTTTTTATGATTCGATGTTAAAAAAATGAAAACATAGTTTTACATAGGATAAATCGAGAAGTATGATTCATATGTCATTAGGTCGTTAATTAATTACATGCCCTTTCAAACAAACTATATAAAAGATTTCCGATTTCCACGTTGTTTGGAAACTATAAGCTACCTAATTTAAAATTTAATTGTTTTTTCTTTGCAAATTTTGGCAAATGTTACTCCAAGTGAAATAATTATTTTACATAAGATGTTGAGCGATTTTATTATGTGTCAAGTAAAAAAATCCCATCCAACCAACCTGACCCAACCAACCTAATTTGGTGGCTTATAGTTTCCAAACAACTTAGAAAACAGAAATCTTTTATAGCACGTTTTAATGGGTATGCAATTAAGAATCTAATGACATATGAGTCATACTTGTCAATTGATCCATTCAGAAGCTATGAACCAAAATATGGTTCTACTTTTTATTGACATAAAATCATTAAAACTAACTAACGCCTCAGAGGCCCAGCTTTCATAAAACTTACAATACAATTTTTTGGTCAGAATGAATCAAACAAAAATTAGTATAGCTATGCTCATGTATTTCAGGTACATCCTGTATATATACAAAAGTTTATAAAATCTCTGAGATAATATTTTTATTAATTTGGAAAATAGAATATTCAATTTTATACTTTCAATGTTTTCTTTAAAAATTAATCAAAGCAACAAAAAATTACAAATGGTTTTCAATTACCACATTAATATTTAAGAGTGTTAAAAACTGTATCATGATATTTAATTTAAATAAAACTTATCAACTAATTAATTTAATTATTATGTTTAATATTCTAAAATCTAAAATTCAAAAAAATTAAATTCCACACAAAATATTTCAATATTTTTATATTTTCATATATTGAAAATCAAAAGTATTAAGCGAGTAACCTGATAAATTATTTTAAAGTACATATACAATATTTTTTTCAATTTTATTATTCTATAGGGTTTTCTAACCATAGCTCAATGATATAAAAAAAAATGAAGAAGAAAAGTTCAATGATTAATATTTTTATTTAATTTATTAATGAATCACAAGAAAAATATACCGTTTTATTTCTCAAGGTGAACCAACAAAGTTGATTACAAACTCATAAAAAAAAACTATGTATTCGTAGTAAATTCATTAAAAATACATAAAAAATTTAATAAAATATTTAAATAATTTACATAATTTCATAGATATGAAAATGTTTAATTTGATAATTAAAAATCTTAATGATAATTATAGAAGCATAAAATTTTTTTTGCAATGTTTTTTTTAGTTTTTTTTAATTATATTAAAATTAAATCAACCAAAACCAAAATTAAAATACCAAAAAAAAAAATTAAATTGTTTTTAATTAATAAAATTTCAGAATTTTTTTTTTTTTCATATTCAATCGCTACCACCACTCGCTTTGGTAATATATAAAAGAACTCTAAAAAGAATCATGATCCAAAACGATGGTGATTAAATTATATATATTTTTTGGGGAGGTCAAAGAACTTAATACAACCAAAAAAAAAATTATTTTATTTGGCAACCATCACGAGAATTTCAAGTTGTTTTTTCTGTTTGGGGCCACTTTCTGGTCAAGATTTAAATTCTGTAGGAAAGCAATTTTTATTTTTATGTTATTTTTTTGAAAAAATTACTTGTTTTTAAAAAAACAGATTTAAAAAATAAATAAAATTTCTACTTATCGTCGTTTGGGTAGTTTTTGCAACAAAAAAAAATATTTTCGATTTTTAGTCAAAAAAACTTTTTAAAAAAATGGTAAAAATTCAAGTTTTTATTTGATTTACAGACTTTTTTCGAACTTATGCGTTTTAGCTTTTTTTTTTACTAGTTTCTGGAAATTATTTGTTAAAATTTGATGGTAAGAAGAGTTTGAAATTATTTTTTTTTTGTAGTTACTTTAGTTCTGACAGGTATTCGTAAGTTTTTTTTTTGCACGAAATCAAAATAAACAAAGTTATTTTTAGGATTTTCTACAGAAATATAAATAAAAAGCTGAACTTGCTTGACAAGGTAAGAGTTTATTATTTTGTTTTATTTGGTTTGTACGTTAAATGTAAAATCTTCTCTAGGAAAAATTTTTATTATGAAATTAATTCTGTGGGAATTAAAAGTATTTTTACTTGTAAAACTAGATTTTTTTTTGTAATTTGCTGTTTGGTTTTAGTTAATGAGAATTTTTTTCTTTAAATTAAGTTGATTATATTTTGTGGTGGCTAAAAGTTGAAAAAAAAAAAACATGAATTATAGAACTTTGGCTTTTAAATGATTTATGTATGAGTATTTATTATGTGGTTAAAGATTACAAAATTTTGATAGAACAAAGAAATTAGTTTTAATGAATTAATTATGAAAAAATAAAATAATTTTTAATATAAAATTTATAGAAATTTAATTTGCAAAAATTGTACGGGCAAAATTATTTTAGAATCTATAATTAATTAGTACAAAAAATAGTAAATTTGTTACAAATTTTGTCAAGCGTTTTGTGAAAGAGCCAGTTCGGCTAGACCGTGAAGAGTTGATATCATGTTTTAGCAAAAAAAATAAGATTATCAAAATATAAGAGAACGAATACCATTTAGTAATTATAAATAATAGGAAAATATTTAACCTTGCATATCTAAAACAATATTTACGATCAATGGTTGGTCAAATAAACTTTTCTTAACGATAGTGGAGATTCCAAAAATGCATACAAAGATTATAGACTCAATTCCTGTGACCAGCAAATCACATATAGTAATTATTATTTGTTTTAAAAAGTCTAGCCGATCTTCAAAAAAGTTTTTATTTATGTGTTTTTATTTATGTGTCCTATAAAAATACAAATCTTTGGATGTTCCAGAAATCTGAAATTTCTTTAACTTTGAATATCAGTCAATAAACATGGCATGGATACTTCAAGCAGAGATATTTATGGCATATGTCATAATTTACTTCTATTCTATTTTTCATTTAGATTTTTTTACAAGGACTTATTTATGGAAATTTACAATTCATTTCGACACGGTTAAATACCGAATAAATGATCAATGTTGACCGATCCTAAATAGAAGAACTTATTTTAGGATGAAATCATTTAGATTACGAAAATAAAATTGAAACTGTTTTAAATTATTTAAACTTTTCCAATCAATTTGCAAGTTTACTTAACTAAAATGCTATAACATTTTACATGGACATTTTTACGTGATTTTTATGAGATTTAAGCTTCAATTCAAAAAAATTCAAGTCCTAAATTTTATATTATCAACATTTTTTGTTATAACAGAATATAATTCTGGAGCTATTTAATTTTTTTTATAATAAACAAGCTATAGTTTTATATTTAATTGATAATGTATCATTAATACTGGAACGAATTGTATGGATCGGGTGTTCACGATTACCAAGCTGATCCTCAAATTTAATTGAAAAAACGCCACGACATATAAAACATGATGGATTATGAGTAATATAAAGAGCCTTATTCACAGCTGAGTGCACATTTCGTACTCACAAATAAAAAAAATTACATTTTTTAAAAGTTACACAAAAATTCAAATTTAATGATTAGATTTTTTTTTAATTAGACAGCTTTTTAACAATCTGTTGAAAATAACAAAACAAAAACAAAAATATTCTTATTTATTCTCAGTATTTCGATATTATTCATAAACCTATAAAATATTTCATAATTTTTAAAAACATATAAATATTTATGAAAAATAAAACTATATTTTATAAATTGCGCACTTCATACTTAAAACCTCCAAAAATTAGAACATAAAATTTCTAGTCATTAAAATATAATAAAATATATTATAATAAAATTATTCAAAGAATTTTGTAATAAGAATCGTCGAAATAAAATTATTATATTAAATATTACAACAACAAAAAATGTAAAATAAAACGTAATTATTACAAAAATTTAACTGGTGAGAAGAAATCTTTAATCTTTGACTAATACACAATTCTCTAAATACCAAAACTGACAAAATTTTTTTGTTTGTTTCTTAATTCGACAGATTACACCAGAGATTAGCTAACAATTTACAATTTTTAATCCTCCCACTTCAAACCCATAAAAATTGTTAACAACAAAAATAACTTAAAAAATTAACTTAAGTTTCACACTATCAAAAAAACTTCCAGTCCAAAGAACTTTTTTTTAAAAAAAAAATTGGTTTTTCTAGATTTTTTTCTAGGCATTATAAAAAGATACAAGTCCAAAATGAACAAAACACCAACAAGAATAATAAAAAGAAAATAAAAATAAAAAAGACGTCGTAGTTTTATGTACGTCAAATTTTAAAGTTTATACCATGTCGTCCCGTCTCCCGTCCATCCCGTCTATTAAAAAAACCGATAAAACAAAAAAAAAACTGTTTCATGCGTACAATTTTTGAAACTGTGATATTATTTCATATCGAAATAACATTGAACGTCCTCCAACAATGTGGATTTGTATGTAATCTTCATTTTCGCTTTTTTATTTTATATTTAGTTTACCAGTCCATCACGACATAACACAAATACTATTACAAATGCAAATTAACACAATAATAAATAATGTAAAAACTATTCAGTATTCAGTAGGTTGAAATTTTAGAGAGACATTAAATGAAATTAACATAAATTATATTGAAATAATATTGGAACATTTTTTGGCGACCCAAAATGATAACTGTTTTTGATGGAAATTTTTGTATTGATTTTTGATGACGCATTTTTGCTTTCAATATCAAGAACTTTTATGTTAAAAGAATGTCGAATCTAGTATTAAATCCCGGCACAGGCAGTAGCGTAACTAGATAATAGATTGTCTGGATCTGGTCTTTTAACAAGATTCTAACTAAACTCTAATCAGAATCGTGATTGATTGACTATATATAGGAAAACCGGTAGGGGTTCATACAACTTGGGACAGAATTAGTCATATTTTGTCCCCCTTTTACACTCCATGTAGATAATTGGTTGGTTTCCAACACAGAAATAGAAAATTGGTTGGTTTCCAACACAGAACTTCTGCTTCGTAACCAAATTCTTAGCAAACTTATTATCTGTGATGACTATAGTGATGACTGTACCTGTTATCAACTCCAGATTATCAACTACAAGATATGCAATTTAAATTATTTCCTCCCAGTGCACAAAACCCGTAGTCATGCCACTGATCTTTCTGACATTTCTTGTCATATCTCCATATATTTAAATACTTTTTTTTACAATATTGATGAATTGCTTGCTGGTTATATGTTAATTTATTGATTTAACTTATATATTAAAAAAGGGCACGGTAGAGCCCAGAAAATGCTTATTTATCTTAAATAAAAAATTTCATAGACAGACAGTATTGAAATTGGAACAAAAACAACATAAAAAAAATTTGGACAAACATTATTCAATTTTATCATTCATCTTCCAAATCACGTAATCCAAATCTATTTCAGTAATTTTTTTTCCAATATCGTCTTTGAGATTTTTGTGAAAACTTTATGTTTTAGAATGAAATGACAACATTTTAATTTATGTCCAAAGATTATGTGATCTTCAAAAACAAAATAATTTACGTACGTAAATATACGAAATTATTACAAAATTTTTAGCAATAAAATATAATTTTATTTTTTAATGTAAATTTCTAGTTTGTTTTTTTTTTTTTTCAAAAATTCATCAGTTAAGCAAAACGATAAGAACACAATTTTATATATTAAAAAATGATTTTTTTTTTAGAAAACTTGATTATTTTTTATATACAAAATTGTAGAAGTTTCATTGAACTTTGGCGCGCAAATTGAAATTATATTGAATTATAATGAAGAAAAATTTTTAGTGAAGACAAATTTTTGAAATTTAATTTTGTAATTGAACAAGTTTTTGAAACGGATTTTAAGAGATTTATGATGTCATGTATTGGATGAAGATTTATTTGTTAGAATAAAGTATAGTGGTAGGATAAAGTAAGGGTTGTTAACATTATAGCAAAAGTTCATGGCCAGAATTCAATATTTATATATCGGATTACTGAAAATTATGTAATATAGAAATTGATTTTGAAATATTGTAGAGAAGTAGCATAAAAATATGGTTCTAAAGAACGATATTAGTTATGTGCTTAATCACAATTTGATCCAGGATTAAAAATCTTCTTCTAATCCTGAAGCTCATGTGTACCATAATTTTAAATCTTAAGATTTCTATTAATTAATTTAATCGTGATCTTCTTTAGATTATGGACGGATTGCGGTTATCTACAATTATAAACCTGTAATTCATATCTGATAGGTTAAGTGACTACTATTGATATATCCGATAAAAACTAAATGGAATCATCATTTCTTATTACCAGATAGTAGCATCAGTGATTTGGTAATCCAGTAATATTTTTATATAAAAAATCTAATGATACGGTATCAAGAAATAAATAAAATTTTGAATTGGTAACTTAATTTAAATACACTTTTTTTCTTTACTTCATCTGTAAAGATGACATTTTAAATAACGTGAACTCTTGATATTTCGTATATCAACATTTTTCTAACTACTGTTTACCGCAACTTTGTTCTTTAATCTATAAAACTAATAATTATTTAAGTAACTATAAATATTGAAAAATATTAAATAAATTTCATTTTTAATTAAAATTTTGTATATAAAAAAGATAAATTTAAACAAAAATTACAAAATTTTCTAGTTTCTTAAATTTACAATTTCAATATTTTAATAAATTTTCAAATTCTTTCAAGGAATATAAGAAAATTCAATTATTCCGTTTATTTTATTATATAAGATTTTCTTGTTTTTCATAAAAAAATATTTTTATTTTTTTTTAAATATACACGAAATTTAATAATTTACATTTAAAAAAGATAAAAAATTTAACATTTTATAAATCTAATTTTATGCCTTTTACATTATAATGGCAATTAGATTTACTTGTTTGTCTGGTATCAAAAATATTCTTAAATAAAAATCATTTTAATGTACAATTTTGTTAGCTGAATATAATTATATTTCAATAATAATAGTCATAAAAAACTCTACAGAAAAATTATAACGACAGAAAAAGAAATTAAATAAATATATTCATAATTTAGAAGAAGTTTTCTATAAATAAAACTTAACTTTCTAGTTATAAAATATTACATCATATCATGATGATTATCAGTATTTTGTACACCATTAAGATTTCTGGATGATCAACAAAACATTAAATATAAAATTTTTACACAGCAATTCTGGTAACATAAATTTTTCTAGGCTTCTGGTGGGTATAATTACTTCCTGATGGTTAAAGAAAAAAAATTGTCAGCTCACTATTTGCTTATCATAAATAATCATAGAAATTAGAGACATTATAAATAAAATATTACTTGAGTTTGAAAGAAACATTAAAAATATGTTGGACAGATTTACTTAGTTTTTCTAGTTATATTGATCACAGCGGGGATCCCTTTTTTCATTATATAAATCCGAATATAATTTTATTTATTTTTTGTATATTTACATATTTATTAAATACATATATAAATTTAATATTAAGAACACAGAAAATGAATTAAATAAATTATTTTTATTTTGATTTATGATTACAAAAGTCAAATACATTTTAAAATATGATTTCCAAAAAAAAAGAATTTCACGCAATTTTTTACATGTTACTATGGTAAAATAGTTGACAGCTTAAAATTAATATAAAACTTATTGCATTTTCTGATAATAATGTGTTACTATGGCACTAGGTCAATTTAAAGAAATCAAGAAAATCAAAATTTTGCGGAAATTTTAAAGATAGGGAAGATCTCTTTTAAGCGAATATTGGCAGTAGTTTCATATCAATGGAGTTTTTCTGAACTCGCTTTGTGAATATTTGGAGAAAATGACCAGCAGTGACAACTGGTACACGAAATTTAAACTAAAAAGCTACTGTCAATTTATTCTACACTTCATTTTCTTTACCATCACAGTGATTAATATTATTTTTAGTGAACATTAAATATTAAATTGTAATTTTTCATCGTTTTCTTTTCATTTGACAGCAGAAAATCCTTTTCCGTCAACTTTTACTTAAAATAACTGTTGTTTTTTGTAAATATGATTTCAAAGAAAAAAATTTTAAATTTAAAAATTACAAACTACAAAAAAAAAACCTTAAAACTAAAGTAAAACTTTTCATATTCCCCGTAAAAGAAATACATCAGCAAAACCTTAAAAGGATCATTCATTTCCTTCCCTTTGGCCCACATTCTAAAAAACCTGAAAACTTCTTAAAGGTTTTCTGCCAATATAACTTGCGTGTTTCTTTGCAATTCTGTTGCACACTGCTCTTAATTTTTGTTAGGTGTCAGTGTTTTTCACAAAAGAAATATATAATAATAAAAAAAAACGTCTCATTTTTCGATTCAAGATCAAGGCTCCCATTATCCCAAATTTTTAAAACCTGCACCGAGGAGATAATCATGACGGAATATATTTGTATTATATTATTTTTTTGTGGTGGTGTCTGGATGCATGAAATTTTTTGTTTTTCATTTGGTGAAGTATAAATAATCAGCAAAGGAATTATATGGGTTGAAAAAAAAAAACTCATTCATTATAATTCTGTCTGGAAATAAGATTGACGAGTTAGTTCATTAAAAAAATATATAAAATTTTTTGAAAAATTAAGATTGATTTTAGGATTGAATTTAAAAGATTTAATTTTTTTAAGAATAATTTAAATAAAATTTCATATTAAAATCCTTATAGAATTAAACTAAAAGCGGTTTTATAAGATGGAAAAACTTAAAATGTTCTTTTGTAATCAATTAAACAAAGTATGTGATTTGTAGTAGTTTCTTAAAATGAATATGAAATATTAAATTAATTGATTAAAAGCATAAATGATTATAAAGAATCTTTGTTAGTTATTGAACAAAAGTATTAAGCGACAAACCTGATTTTTTACATATAAAATTAAGTGTTTTTATTAGAGGATTTATAATTTTGTAAAATTTTAGTCCAGTATTGTCAATTTATATCAATATTATTTAGATATTAGTCAATATGGAAATTGTTTTACTTATTCGTAATTAAAATTAATTTAAACGTTTATTGCTCAGAATTTAGTCGTATTTTTCTTATAAAATAATAACTTAATTATATGGTATTCAAGTTAAACTCGCCCGTGATTTAAATTTCCAAATTAAATTTAATTTTGTCTTTTTACTATTAAAATCTATAAACAAATTTATTCGTCAATGAAAATCTTTACATTCAATAGACAATTTCTATATTTGTAACTTAAATTTCCATATTTAAAAGTTAAATTTACATTATTGATACAAAATTCCAAAGGCAGCAATAAAATTTTACAGAAATATTCCGATTATTTTATATATAGATAAAATATATTAATAAAAAATACCGAAATTTAAGTATTCAAAAACTTTTTTATCAAACTGCAAATAAATTTTATTATATAATAATCGAAATAATATTCGATTAATCAAAAACTATAATATAATTCCTGTAAAATTTGTATAATATTATCTAATAAATTATACAATTTTTATACAAAAATATAATAATAAAAATAATTAAGAAATCAATTCAATTTTGTAATTTACTAATATAGTACTAATCATAAATAAAACTGAACTTTAACAAAAATCTTTTGATTTTGCAGTTTTTCTTCTTAATAAAATTTCTTTAGTTTTTTTTTATGGTGTTAAAACTATAATCAAACTTTAGGAAAACTAATTTTCAATTAAATTTATTTATTCAGGAAGAATAAAAAAAAAACTAGAACGGTACCAGAAAGCATGAAATAATCAATCAGAATTCAATCATAATTTTTTGAATTAGTTAAAAAAAAACTACTATCTTCTTTATTGCATTTAGCTTATTTTGCTAAATAAAAGCATTTTTTTTATTATATAAAAAAACGTTTTCAAATCAGAAATTCTCAAAAGAATAAACTCACACTTTTGACTATTATAAAAGTTTTGAAATATAAAAGCAGATTTTAAACTGTGATTTTCTTTCATCGACTTTTATTTCCCTTTTGAATTAAAAAAAAACAAACAAACAGGAAATAAATAAAGAAAAACGTTTTTGATTTTCATTCTTTTAAACAAAAGTATTAAGCGAGTAACTTGATTATATACACAAAACTCAGCCAGACAGATTCAATAAATTCTAGATCAAAAATTAGAATTTTTTATATTATATTAACAATATAAACTATAATAAATTATATTCACACATTAAGATAAAAAAAAAGGGTTCACACGGAACTAAGCAAGTAATTTGAACATGTAAAACTATATAAATATTTTCCATCTATAATTTATAAGAAAAAAATCCCATAACATATGCCACTGATTATCGGCATATCTTCCCATATAAAGTCAACAAACAAAAGTATTAAGCGAGTAACTTGATTTTACAATTATGAATCATT
Source organism: Rhamphomyia laevipes (assembly GCA_963920725.1). NCBI lineage: Eukaryota > Metazoa > Arthropoda > Insecta > Diptera > Empididae > Rhamphomyia > Rhamphomyia laevipes. The sequence goes on from OY987256.1 coordinate 42,454,300, forward strand.
TGTAGCGTGATTATTACAATATATATTTCAGAATTTTTAATCAAATTTTTAAATCTATTAAATTTCTTAAATAATAAATATTAAATAATACTAAAATAAATTAAATATTTCCTGTAAAAAATATTATTCTTTTATAAATCAATATTTTTTATAATTTAACATGTAATTAAATTTTTATGGTATTTATTATTATTAATAGTTAATATAATCCATAAAATTCACACCATTCATTAAATAATCAATAGAAATCAATTTTATTTAATTATTTAATAAATTTGAGCAGATTTGCAAAGCTTTACTATTTTAATTTAGATCAATTTTTGTTCAATAAATTTTTTGAAACTATTTTATTATTACAACATTTATAATTATTAAGCTATAAGTTGTTAAATTAATAATAATTTTATTAGAAAATATATAAAACTATGTTTTCTAACTGGTTCTACATTGGAAATTTATTATTTGAGGACCGTTTTTTAAAAAGTTCTGGGGTAAAATTATTGGGAGTAATAAACGTTATTTGATTATAATTTTTAATATGCAATTTAATATTTCATTTTCTTGAGCGTTTCTAAATAAATTAAATCGATAAAACTATTTTTTATTGATAATAAAACCATATGGAACCTTACATGCTGAGGCATCTTATAGAAAATAAATCGGGTACTATTGAATACTTATATTATATATCAATTAATATTGAACATTAATACACCTTTAAATAAGACCCAGTCTTTCCCATATGAATTGTTTACTCCGCTGTGGGAATTTAACTGTGGAACCCACACTCGAGCATCTCCTGTGTGACTGCGTTAGATAGTCTTGCGCGCGTTATATACTAATACTTAAAACATAACGTACTGTAGATTTAGTTAAACCCTTTCAATACTACCTTTATGCAGAATAGAATTATTTCTTTGTTTTCGAAACCTGATTGATATATCATATATGGACCTTAATAGCGGATCCACCGAAATCACTTGTTATGTCTGATAATCACGGATTTTCATTCACCATTCATAAACTAAACTAAACAAACCTAACACATATTAAAAAAAGACCCAACCATTTTATAGATTGTTATAAATACGATTACTTAAATTTGCAATTACATTCACATGGGTTGGTAATAACGCAAAGCACGTCTCAATATTGTAATCATTACAAATTTTTGTTGCTAGGCTATCATATCAGAAGTTTTATAAATAAGAGATTGTTAAAATCGTAAAGGATTGGTTTGTGATAACATTATAATAAACAAAAAAAAACAGCTGTAAGAGCTCCCTTACCATTACAACTTATAAAAATTTGTAATTCCTTTAAAACTTCAAAATAAGAACAACAATTTTGTTTACGAATTGTTATATGTATATTCCACCTACATTTTATCGATGGCGATAATTCATTCAATTTTTAAGTCGATATTTTAAATATAATATCAATAAATAAAAGTATTAAGCGAGTAACTTGATTTTACAATGAAGATTATTTTCTCAAGGCTTTCATTTTAACAATATTAATTACAGCTAATTAAATTTTGAATCCTCTCATAAAACTAACTTTATCTTTCTTCGCCGCGTGGTGGATGTTTTCCTATTTCATCGTCAATTCCTTTTTTAGTGGTTTCCTTAAAATTAATTCAATAGAAATTCATACAATTGCGTTTTATTACGGTTCAAATTTAACATACCCGCACTGAGAGTCTACCCTTTTATGGAACCCTTTTTTATTGCCTAATACAATTTCTTTTTTTTTATTACTTTTTCCGGCATATTTTCTTTGATGTCAAAATATTTTGTTATTTTACATTTTTTTTTAGATAATTTTTTACTCGTCATCATTAATTAAAATCTAAAAAAATTGTTATTACCTGAATTGGTGGTATAACTCGCAATTCAGGTATGTAAAAAATGTGGGGTAGTTAACCGGTTTAGTTTGCAAATATTTAAAATTTAAGATTTAATAATTGCAGATTTATAAAATTTTATTATTTTTTAGGTAATAAAATACCGTTTTTTTTTTTTAAAAAAAAAGTAACAAAATTCGTAAAAAAAAATATAGTTTTAACACGCGTTAAATAGAATTTTTTACTGGTAAGATTTTTCTTACGATTCGTTGGAAATAATTAAAAAAAAATATATTTTTTAATAGTTTTGTTTATTTTTTTTCTAATGAAATAATTAAAATTTATAAAAAAAGGTTAAAGGATTGAAAAAATATAAAGAGAAATATAATTTTGCTAGTTGACACTCTACTCTCTATTGTATCACTTACTCTGGGCCTAGTATAAATACTAATGCGTGCTTAGTGGGTAGAAAAATAACCATTCAACATTTGAACAAACTATAGTGGTGATAACAAACCGTTGAGAGCGTTAACGATTTAGGAGGATATAAACGTCCAAAAGTCTAGAAATATGATTCTGATAAATAATCCAAAGGCGCGATTATATACGGATATTCCGGATATTGCCACTAGTCATATTCTATTGAGGAAGCATCCAATAAAAATAAGTTTATAGCAAACCTCAAAATGCTGTAAATATTGGTAAGAGTATGAAATACAAGATCATTTTATATTTTTCTGTCCTGGGGTAAAATAAAAGTTTTAAATACTTGGACCGATGGTAAGATTAAAACCATCTAGTCTAGATAAACTGCGTTTATATAAAATAGGTAAATTGAAATTATGTGCTGCAGCGTAGAATAAGTCATGATGAGGAGAGTATCCGTAGGTACAGCACATGAAAAGTTCTATTAACCCTACCTTCTTTTAAACCCAACTAACCAATATATAATCTAAAACCTTAAAACTGAGTCGGCGCAATGATTTTGGATTAAGCTTAACATTATTATAGCTACAGCAGATTTCTTTGGGCTATCGATGAAATTACTTTTTATTTCAGATGCAATTATATTGATAATATATCGGGAACGTTGTATTAGGCTCTAACTAACCAAATTTGAAATGATGAAAGATATGATCAAGATAAAAATTCTATTAAATCAATTTTGATACGCAGTTTTAATTTAGTATCTATGTATACATAGAGCACAGACTTTCCACTTTGTCTTAAAAGGAAGGATTACGGAAATTCCCAGCTACTTAATAACAGTAATTAATAACATTTCAAAGAAATATTTTGGTGTAAAGAAATATTTTGGTATTTTTAAATCTTTTTTTACTGTATTTGATAATTAACGAAAACAACTCGTGACCAAACAATATTTTCAGATTATAACCAAAGCGTCAATTTTACAAACAATGACATTAGAATAAATATACTTAATATTACTGGCAATTAGAAGGACACTGTCTAAAATAGTAGTCTATAAAAAATATTTAAGTATTGGCTATAATAATTTCGAAAGACATAACAACCAAAATGTGTTACAAAAACTAATCATTCACTTTTATCTTTTAAAGCTATAAATTTTAATATTAAACTTCCTTTAATAAAAAATTTCAACCCACAAAATGACATTAAAACTATGAAAGAAAAATCATTAATAAAATAGAAAAACGTAATAGAAAAGATTAATTTTGTCTTAAAAAAAATCAAAAAAAAACATATTTAAAAACCACAAAATTCTATTTAATCGATTTTTAGTATATTTTTAAAAAAAATTGATCTAAATTACTTAGTCTAAATAATTCTATTCTATATAATTTCCAAAATGAATAACCTACAAATGACCAATAAATAATTATTTCTATATTAATCTAACAAAATTCATTATTAAATCTTTATAAAAAATATCAATGAAAATTTAGTTTCTTTCATATTTCATAAATCACAAACTTTTAGATAACTAATACCATAAGAAAATAAAAAGTGCATCTACACGTAAACACTATAAATAATCGCAATTTTATGAAAACAATAACAAAAAAAACTCTTAATTTTGGAGTTCTTGTTCTCACGATCATTCCAAAAGATTTTGATTTAAATAAAAATAAAATCCAATCAAATCAATAGAAAGAAACAAAACAAAAATTTAAATAAAAACATAATAATTTGAACATAATAATCAACATTAATTGGAACAATTGCGCATAAACATAAAACATATAATAAAAAATCTATCTTAAAAAAAAATAGAATAGAAATTTATTTAAGAAATTTATTTGAAAAACTGTATCAAAAGTCTTAATTAGGATCTATAAGATTTTAGTTTTGTATAGAATATACTAAAGAATATTAAACTGGAGAAGGTAAAATCTTAAAAGAATTATTTAAATGTCGGTCATGTGTCTGAGTAGACTTAATTTTATGATTTGATTGTGACGAAAAATTTAATTTTGTAGTCAGATACAAAGTTAGAATATAAATTAAACTTTTCTAAATAAATAAAATTTGAAAAAATTTATAAAAGAATTTAGTATTTTTAGAAAATTTGATATTGTTAAAAAAAAATGATTGGTAAAACTAGCTATAAAAGATTTGTCATTAAGCCAAGAAGGAAACGTGAAAAAAAATGTTGCAGTACATTTTGATCTCTATGTCATATTCTAGTAAATTCAGAAACTAAGGACTTATCCTATCAAAAATAGGATTACCCTAATCAAGAGAACAATTGTCCAGCAAAGTAGTGTTAAATCGCCGACCGACCGTGCAGTATGTCACATCACAAGTATTTGTACCTGACGGGTCCAAGTATATCGCTATAACAATCATACAAAACTAGATGTTCCAGTGTGGATTTTATAGATTCATCACCAGAATAAGCCTTCCATATGATCCCAGGTATTCGATATTGAGTACTTTGAAAGCGTATACGAATCTACAGAATTTTCATCACAAATTATGAGTTGATTATCTGAATTCATCTAATGAGACTGGGCAAAAACAGAATAAATATTTTCAATCTTTTTTTATTCCGTAATACGGTATGTATTATGAAAGCTTCGTTAGAGATGTACTGCAGTGAATTATATTCCGTTGATAATTTTTCAACAAAGGACATGTCAAAAAATTAACCATAAGCAGTCAATTTTTTCTGTTTAGTTCTATAGTCATAACTCGCCACCGTTTAGCGTTTTCTTACGATGTGCTTCTATTCCCCCTAGCTTGTCTACTGTTCCTCTAGGACTACTTTTCCTCGAGTTTCCTTAGGATGCCACATTATTCTTCCTCTTATTGGTAAATGAGTTTCATTGTTCTATAGTCATAACCTCGTATATTTAATATCTTAATCCTTAATTTAATCACATCAACATTCTGATTTTCATAGAGTGACCGGCGAATCTATATGCAAAACGGGAACCGATTGTTAACTAAATCCATATAAATGTCTTGAAATTAATTATTAACTTGTTCAGTAACCGCTAAAAATGATTATGTACCTTCCAAGTGAGCATATAGACATCATTTAAAGGGACACTAAATATACTTAAATTCAAAAAATATAATTTCTTCAAATAATTTGACAAAATTGAATTAATACAAAGTTACTTACCGGAAACAATTGACCGAGAGCCGTATGTCAAGTTAGCAATTTAATCATATTATAAAATAATTCAAAATTTATTATTTCACCCTTTCGATAATTTTATATATAAAAACTTTTTAAATTTTCCATTGTTTTCAAGTCTAAAATTGATTTAAAACTTAGTAGATAATTTTTTAAGAATAATTCTTGTCTATCCTTAAAGTTATTATTAGTCACGGCTAAAATTAGACCACAACAGCAAAAAAAAAAACATATTAAAACACGAAAACAACTAGAACTTTTTACATAATCAATTGCGAATAATTCTAAATTATTTAATGTTAGTGCCAGCCAATTACCATTTTTTTTTATTCTGCATTGAAACCTTTAATGAGTTCATAAAACAATGGAAAAAAACTTAATTTTATATATGATTTAAAAAAATTACTGAGTAATAAAGTTAAGATTATTACAGATATTTTTTGAAAAATTATGGTAGGGAGTAAATATATGAGAAATAAATTGATTCATATAGTTTCCGTGGAAAACTAGGGGTTAAGTTTCACGATCAATTAATCATAGATTTTAATAAAGCGATCACGATATAGAAATTATTATCAAAAATCAATAATTCTATAACACTATAGAGAAAAATGTGTGACTAAAATAAAGTGATTAAATTATCAATCTACAAAATTTAACTGTAAGTACATAAATATTAATTATATTTTTGTAATTATTCACTAAATCTATACCCTGATTACTATCACCATTTAGTTCAGCATTACTGATCTCAAAATTATTTTGTTAATTCCCGGCTTGAGTTCATTGAATTGAGAGCATATTCCCTTGAAAAGTACTAATTTACTGAGCATATAAACCGAACATTCTTATACAAAAAGGTATGTTGATGATTATTACTCTAACAGCAAGATTTTTCCGACTCAAATTTTGTTGGACTATTCAAGCAATTTAGATTAGGTTATAGTTGTAGCAGAGCCTCGCATAGACTACACTGATTTCACAGCGGTACAGTTTTATGGATAATTAACTATTGAATGATTATCAAGCAAGTCGAAGTATTTCGTAATTGCAGCAAACTTGAGGCCATGCCTACGCACATGCTTGCCGATCAAACAGGATCCAGTGAAGATGCCTACTAGTAGCTAGTATTGCGAGCGTGGTAGGATGATTAGTTATTTCGTGTTTTTTTTCTCGTTATATGTACCCCACGTCATTTTAGTTGTTGAGCACGTGGATTACAAATTTCAGCGCATTTTTGATTGCGCTAGTCTTGATTTGCTTTAGTGTTTGCAATGGCCGTAGAACCTATTCAAAGAGTACCTGCTCATACAATTAGTTTATAGTGCTCTGTTAATAGCGACACCACCTTTCCGTAAGCTTTTCTTTTCTGAATCTGAAAGAAATTGTGTTATCATCATGTTTAACCTTGTCACTACGAGTTTTTAGGATATTTTAATACATTAATCTATCATTAAACATTGTATTCCTTTCCCGCAACTGCTCAAATCGGAGTAATTATGAATCCGGTAAAAATAACTTGAAAACAAAACTAATTTACCCAAAAACCACAATTTTTCTTTTCAATAAAAAATTTAAAAAAACTTTTATTTTACGTATCTAAAACAAAACTTAAAAAAATAAAAAATAATGTAAACGTTCGACGAAACACAAGAAAATTAAAACATAATTTCGTCCTCTCTCCACCTTCACCACCGATTCCGCTGTATACCAATCTGGTACTACAAAATGCACCAACAATAATTTTATCAGTGTTTGTAATTTTGCTCACGTAATAGCGTACAAACCAACAAAAAAAAACAACAACAAAGCAACAATTTTTTGTTGAACCTGTAGGCAGTGGGCGGCTATTACATATTGCAACCATGGCAGTGGCGGGTGCTCTTGATGGTAGTTGAAGTTATAAATTTCTTGTGGTTAAAAGCACACACGGCAATGAAAAGTACAAATAAATATTTTTCTTCTTTAGTTAGTTATTTTTATATTTTTGAAGGCCTAGGCCAAGTTTTTATTTTACGTAACAAGCTGGTTGCTTGCTATTATTGCTACCACCACCGTTGATATTTTGTGTGCACCAAAACCAGCAAAACGGTATAAAGTTTTAAAGCTTTTTGCCGGCTGGAATTTGCAATAACAAAACTTTTTGATTGTATGCTTCCGATATTTTTTTTTTGATAATTTGTATATAGTGTTAAGGAGGTTCAACTATCAGTTTCTGCTTTTTTGAGTTACTGAAATGGTTGAATGATTTTATTTTTTTGTTTTGCTGTTGATTATGGTTGCGTTTATGATTCAATTTAATTTATTTAGTTTTTTTGTAATTTTTGTGAATCATGTGCGATATAATTATAAATATAAAGAATTAAATTAATCATTTTTTATGATGGTCTGTCTACTCTGTAGATAAATGTGTTTTTTTTTATTTTATTGTTGGGTGCCAACATGGCAAATTTTTGTTCACCCGCTTTTCATGATGCATGATAATTTTCACACCTGGTTTTAAAGCTCTCTCCTCTTCACCCATTTATATAATTAAGTAATTTAAATATTTTCAGTTTTGTTAAATTTATTTTGAAAAGAAAAAGGTTTTTTTTTTTGTAAATTCCTAATAACATTTTGTTTCTGGCTATTAATGTATGCCAATTTTTGTTTCTCTGTTTCGTTGATTGTTTTGAATAAATGACGTAATTTGTAAATATAATTACGCATTATCACAAAACATAATCGGTAGTGTTTGTTGTGATACATGAACATAGTAAAACCATTAAAAGATTAGCTTAGTTGTTTTTTAATGTATGGTTTTTTATTTTTTGTTATTTGAATTTCGTAGATTTAGAAATTTAGGTTATGTTTTATGTTGTGTAATGTTCGTTTTATTTGAATGAACAACAATTTAGGATATTTTGATTAAATTTAACTTAGAAAACCAAATGAGATTTTAGTTCTTTGTTGGTGGCATATGAGTTGCGTGAGACTTAAGCTCATTCGGCATATATAGTACCTCGCTTATCTTTCACATGGCATGGGTTGAGATAGTTTGTTATTTCGACAGACCAAAGCAACGGCCAAACATCATCTCTTGGTTCACCAGTCGGTAACTGGTTCTTCCTATTGTTTCTAAAATCTTACCGAACCTCTAAAATTTTAGTGAACCACTGTTTCACTTCTCCAAAAATCCGGTCAGTTCTTTTAATAAAGTTTATAACCTTGGCTTGCTCCAGGCCATTAGTTCGGTAGTACTTACAGCGAATGTAAATACTGTTCTTTGAGTGTCGAACTTTTCGACAACCATTTTTTTGTGTTGTCTGCATTGGTCCAAGTTTTGCTAATGTCTTAGATGATATTGGATTAATCACCTATTTAGATCAGTTTTAATACCCGCGTATACGTTATTGTTGTAGGAGCGCTACAAACGTCAATTATTACAATTATTCTTAAACTAGGTCCAGAAAAATAGCCGCTTCTTTTGGCTTTTCCCATAAGTCAATTATTATTAATTTTGCTTGTAGTGCTGAGTTTCTTTTGTGATGGTCTTTGATCGCATTTTGTTGCGAGTAGCTCTGGAAACCTAGATCCAACTATCTTGAGAGCATATGATATCAGCGTATGATATCCTTACACATGGTTCGAGACCATGTGCTGAAACTCTCCCTAGCGAGAGTCAGCTGTCTCATTTCCTGGTATTCCACAATCTCATTTGGTGGCATATAAGTTAAGTATAACGATCAACAGGTAAACAAATAAGATCAGTATATGCTCTCGGAAAATGACACCGTATCAACCGAGGACATTAGTTTCTTTGTATCAGCGGTTCAACATGTTTGTGTAGTAATTCCATTGAAAAATCTGATTCGAGGATATAGTTTTCAATTAAATTATCTCTTTGATTCCGTTCAACTAACTAACTTCTATTCCTAACAAAAACATAGTGTCCGCCAGAAGGAATTCTGTTGATGGGTAGGTAAGCAATTTAAGACATTTTTTCAAAATCCGTATTAGCCAATTAATTAAATTTTTCATTCTCTTTAATCATTATCTGGCTAGATAACTAAAGGTTCATGATTTTATTTGTTCTCGTTTACAGAATAATGCTCAGAAGAATTTCCGGGTCGGTTAATGAAAATAAGCGATAAAATTATTAAAGAACATATTATAAAAATTTTAAAAGTACAGGACTTCCAATCGCCAATTTATAACGGTTCATCAGCGGAAGATCATATTTTATGGAAAATATTCCAGAAGAAATCATAATCATAACAGAAGGAGGAACGAGGAAATTTCTAAAGAAAATGAAAACATTGAAATAAATAAACTGAATTTGAAAGTCATAGGATCAGATGGATGTGAAATGTAAGGAGTTTAAAATGATTAATGATTCATAAATAAATTCCATCTTTTAATGATCAAATAAAACTTTTTTTTAATCATTTCATAATTTTTAATTTATCCTACGCAATTTGAACTTAAAGTGATGAATTAATCATTTAAATTAAATTAAATCTAATAAATATTTATTATAATCTCGAGTTACAATTAGATTTGTCCAAATAAAATTTATAATCATCTTAACATATAAAATCAACATAATAATTTGTATTTAATACCCTAAATTAAAAACCCGCACCTTTCTACGCAAAATTCCATCACGTGCAATTAACAACAACACCAAAAAACCACAACAAAATATTTTTTTTTTCACCCAAAATAAATAAAAAAGGTGCAAAAAAAATCCAAAAATAATTTCGCTGAAAAACTAGACAAATAAAAAAAAATACCAACGAAAAAGTCATAATTAAAATTTATCACATTTTACAAACCGGGGGCGAATCACCTTTTGACCACAATATTTATTTGAATAATAAAACCTATAATAATAATATTTTTTCAATTATTCTGGGTTTGAAATTTTACCTCTCCTACTAAATTCACACCACTACATTAATGAAAAAGAAAAATTATAATCCTGCGGTGATCCCTGACAAAAAAAATTGGTATTGTCGATATACAAAACTAAAAAAATCTTGAAATATTATTATAAAAAAAAAACTCTAAAATTTTAATAGGATTAATTTTTTGTATTTTTCAGTATTATTTTAATACACAGACAGGAAATTTTGTTAATATATCAATTTTAAAGGACGAAAAGAATAAAAAAAACTTAAAATTTTAGATTTATCCGCGAAAATAAAAACAATTTTTTTCAAGATTAAAAAAAAAAAAAAATTATGATATTTATCTTTTATATACTTATACATATTACATAAAATTTAAATCTTTAAGATATTTTTCAAATTCTTCTGATATTTTACTTTTGCATAAGATCACAAATACAACTATACTTTTATGTTTTTGTGTTAGAATCGGCTTACCTTAAATAATGTTAGTAGAGGAAACAATTTTTTATACATTTTAAAAAACATAAAAATTCTGAGCGACCAAAAGAATCTAGAGAAATAAACAACAGATTAGCTAAAACTGAAAAAAAAATCTATACAAATATGTTCACATAATTATGGTAAAAACAGGTAAAACAGGTATACCCGCAAGATATTTTGCTTTTTTGGTAGAATATTATGAAAAAAAAAAAATTTTTTACTCTCAATTTATATTGCCTCTTTTATTTATCACTTAATGTAAATTCTTACTCTCACCAGAGCACGTGTAATTTAGAATTATTCTAAAACTTTTCTTGAGATTATCACAACGAAAAAGCTTTTTTTCAAGTGGTTTAAGTTAAAAGTTAAGAGAACTTTGGTAAAATGGTTAATTTTACCAGCTGTAATTGAACCGTTCTCACTACCACCAATTCTCTCAAAATTAATTAGTCATGAACTAGTCTAGTAAATCTAGTTATAGTAAATCAAAATTTTATTTAAAATTTCAAATACATTAGAATAAAAATCAAAATTTTCTCTCTTTCTCGATATGATCAATAAAAATGTATTTGCTCTCTCTCTTTTTCAGTTCTACTCTCTCAAAAATTACTATATATAAATTTACTGATCAACAAAACTCAGAATTGTATAATTGTGAACCGGCAAAATGATCTTCTAAAAAAACACAATATTCTCATAATTTATACTAATATTAATATAAAACTAGCTGTAAATTAGCACTTTCATATAATTACATACATTTGTTAAAGAAACGTTATACACATACAAATACAATTCATAAAAGATTTATCATACCTGAGTGAACAGGTATTTTTAAAAATCTTTATTAATATTAGTGTATTCTTGATCATAATTTATTTACACACACACTTTGATCAATGATTATCTGTGTTAGTGATTCATACTTTATGCATAAGTATTTTGTATATTAGTATTAGTGTTAAATAAAAAAAAAAAGGTTTTTACCGTAGTAAAAAGAGCAGAAAAAACAGCTTTTACTGAAATAAAAATGTACTGTTTTTGTTGTGTTTTAGTGTTGAGTATATTTGTATATAATATTTTGATTCACTTATTTATTTTTGCTTCACAATTTTTGTGTACATATTCGAACGGTGGTTCAGCTACAGAAACGATTCAACAACAACACCAACAAAAACAAGAAGAAAAATAAATAATATTTTATTTATTTTTTAAAAAAAAGTGCTAAGATATTCTTAGTAAAAAACAACTCTTCAGTACAGTAAGAGACGATCCACCGTTGAGGATACACGCGTTTTTTTTTATTTATTTATTGTAAAATTAATTTTATTTTATTTGAATTTTTTTATTATTATATTTATTTAAAAAATAATACAACAAAAAAAAACGGATCGGTTTATTATTAGCGGTTTTTGAGAACATATGCGATAAAAAAAATAATTTTTAAAATTTTCTTGTAAGAAAATTATTGTTTTTTTGTTTTTATTAGATAAATTATAAAACAATTTTGTGAATCAAAAGTGAAAAACATTTAAATTTTTTAAAAATTAAAAAAAAAAAAAATTAAAATTATTTTTTACAGTGAAGTACAAAATTAAAAAGGAAAAATATCAATAACAAAAATTTAAGTGATTTTTATTTTTCATATGTGAATTTTAAAATAAAAGAAATTATTAAAAAATAATTAATAAAATAAAATTTTTTTAACTTCAGTTTAAATGTTTTAAAATTATAATGTTTTCAACAATTTTACAATATTTTTGTAAATTTAAAAGAAAGGATTAACACAAAAACCGAAAAACGGAAATAAAATAAAATAATTTTGTGAAATATAAAATTAAACATAAAAAATAAAAAAATATATTTTTAAAATTCAAAAAATTGTGAATTAAATTCAAAAATTCAAATAAAATATACAAATACAAATAAGAAAAAAGAAATTGTGAAACAATTATTGTGAAATTTAAGAAAATTAATTTTATTTTTAAAAAAAGGATTAACACAAAAAATATTTCAAAATGCCGAAAATATTTTTAATAAAAAATCGTTTGCATCAGCAACAATTACGTTTATTAGAAGCACAAAATAATTTATTAAATAAAGATTCTGAAACGGATAGATTAGTACCACCATTAAGTCCAACACGTAACAGTAATAATAATGATGGTACATCATCAGGAACAAATGGTTCAAATAATGAACCATTATCATTAATATCACGGAAACGTTTTGATGACCAAGGTGAGTTTGAAAATCATTAAATGCGATCAAAAGCATAACCAAAAAATCACAAAATTTTATTATGTCCTTGCATAACATTTAAAAAAATATTTTTACAATTTTTATTAGGACATCAAAGAATTTTATTTTTTTGCAAAAAAACGTATCCCTTTTTTTATTAAACAATTTCATCGCATAATTTATACCTAAAATTTGCATATAAATTAATCGAACCGAAAGAAACCAGTTTCCTCTTAATAAAATTTTTGGATTGTTCTTGCAAACCAAGAAAAATTTAGCTTAAAGTTGCACACCAAGAAAAATCAGGTTTTTCTTTTAATATCCTTTCTCTGTACTCCTCTATAATGTCCAGTTATAAAGTCCTTTAATTACTTCATTTGATATAAATAGAGAATATTGAAAAAATGGAATTTGTACAACTCAAAACTGGCTATTTTTATGCTTAGAATAATTTTATATTTTTTAATAGTTCTTTGAAATCTTATATATTTTTTTATACATTAAAGACGACAAGAAAAAGAAGTTTTAACAAAAATATAAAAAAAAATCATAAAAAAAATAACTTCAACAGAACAGCGAAAATAATGTAATAGGGAAAAAACGAAAGACTTCAATGCGCGTGACGCCAGAAACTCTTTTTTTTTTCTTATTATTATTTAGTTTTCGTGGTTTACAAAAAAAAATTATAATAATTTTTTTTTATGTTATGCTTTAACTATAATAAAATATAAAAAAAATAAAATTCTCCAATCAGAAAAGTATGAAATTATACAATTTCATTTTTGCTATTTATTATAAAGCGTTGTTGGCTGGTGGCTTTTTATATGGTGGTAGACTTAAGTATAAGGAAAAAAAAGCGTTTTTTTATGTTCTTGTTGTTTGTTAGGATGACTTGGCGATATGCTTGAGTTAGAATTTTTAATAATTTTATTTTTCATGTCTTTTCCATAATATAGAAAAAAAACAGAGAAAAATTGTCTACAGTAAAAAAAAAATATTTGATTTAATAAATAAAAATTATAGAATTTATTAGATTTTTTAACTTGAAGTAAATGTAAAACTAAAAAAAAAAATATTAATATTAATTTTATTTATAAAAACAGAACTAAAAGAAATCCAAGAATAGAAAATTATTTCAGTTCTTACTAATCATTAAAATTAGGGCTGTCAATTGCTGATATAATTTTCGATTTCCGGATTTCATGGGTTATACTTTCAATAAAATACTGAATATCAAAATTTGTTCTTAAATATTTAAATTTAGCTGCAAATCGCTTCTGAATTCTGACATAATGTAAAAATTCCCATTAAAATTAACCTAAAATTTTTAAAAATATAAATTCTTAATAAAACCGAAACTGCGAATGCCCCAATCCAGAAAATTCACTATTGGAAGCCATAACAACTTAAATAAACTAAAATAAAAATAATTGAAAATGTATTTTCATTATTAGTTCATGAAATAATTGAAAAAAATATTGTCTTTTACAATCTTTTTATATAGTCTGTAATTTTCTTCAATGTTAAATTGTCAATTAACATAGAAAAAATAAATTTAAATATTTTTCTTCTTCCTCATGACTTTGATATTAAAATAAACGGTCAAAATTAATTTTATATATATGTATATAGTTTTCAATGATTTTGGAAAAAAAAATATTTAAATATTTTCAATAACAAAAATTTGAATGTCCAAAAAAAACTGTATTTCTTTGCCCATCATCAACTTCTTAAATGACCATCAAAAAATTAACTCTGACAGGTAAATGTTGACCACAACAAAAAAAAAACTGCATATATAATTTATATAAATAAAAACGTTTACCAATTTTTTTTTACATATTTCTTTTCCTACTTTACATAAATTACATAATAAATTACATTGTAATTATTCATAGTGGAATGATAAAAATTATGATCAAATGATGAGTAGTTTTTATATATTTTATGGTTAAAAATGTTAAATATATCGAAACAAAAATTAAGCGACTAATTAGGATTTGTTGTGAGTAAATATTAAAATAAAAAATTTCATATATTTTTGTATATTTACTAATTATTGAAAATATGTAAAATAAATTTTATTTTTTAAAAGAATTTACTGTGCGTATTTCTATTCAATATTTCATAATTTATTTATTTTAACTCGTCTTTATTTATCATTTGACATTGTATATCGACCGACCGACCACTCTGTATTTGGTTAAGCAAAAATTATGTTGAGAATTAATAAATAAAATTTTACGTCATTTCCGTTTTTGGAAAAAAGTGTTATAAAGAAATGACACGACACACCTTTGTGTATAAATATTTAATTATCACAAAATTGTTTCGTTTTTAAAATACCACAAAAATATATTTTAATACGAAAAACTTTTTAGCCTAAATAAAATTACCTAATTGAAAATTCTGTAAGATTCATGATAATATTTAAAATTTACAATTAAAAAACCATAAATTAATCAACATTAATCTAATAAAAATCAAAAACTAATCATAAAAATCATAAATTAGAAATATGCTAATAATAAATTGATGATAATCTCAATAAAAAACTCAAAATTCTTAGTGGAATGGCAAAGATACCAAAAAATCTTCAACACTAAATTGACAATTTGAGATTTTGTTATTTTTTTTATATGAAAAATGAAGTTTATGGGGGCGATAAATTTGTTTGTCATAATATTATATAAGATTTGACAAAAATTTAGAAATTTCTTTAAAAATTGACAATTTTTTTTAAAATTTTAAATACGCAATTTACTAGTCAAAATTATATTGTCACAATTCTTATTAAAATAGATATTTTTTTATGCATTTCAATATTTAAAAAAATAGCATTAATTATATCATAAAAATTCCCACACAAATCTAATTAAAACTAAAATTAATCTTCTAAATAAATGAACTAAAGTACACTAAATTGGATATTACAAGGTGATTTAGATTTCTCAACAATATTCATTTATATAATATAAAAAAAAATGCTACAAAATGACAAAACATAAAAATATCTATAAAGTTTATAAGAATCAATAAAAACAAGTAATAATAATTTTCTGTTAAGTCATTTAACAAAATCACAAGATTAACTTTAAATTTACAAAAAAAAAAAAATTCTAAAAAAAAAAAAGAATTTTTCAAATACGATTTTATAAAACTGAACAAATCAAATCAAGCTATAATAAAACTACTATTTAGATTAATCTAAAAGATAATTATAAACATTTATATAAATTTACAGATTAGGTTAATAATAATTAAATTCTTTTCCATTTTTTTTTTTTGCAATATTAATTTAAAAAATCATTTAATAAAAAAATAATTATGTAAATGTAAATTTAAAGCTGGCTTAGTTATACGTATAAAAAAAAATATTATTAAAATTGAAGACTATTAAAAATAATTAATTTTTTTTAAATTATGCTAACACCTGTTCAGAAGTATCTTTTTTTAATTTTTAAACAGCGATGGAAAAACTGAAAAAATTATTAATCATAACGTTATGGTTTATGATATTTTAAGGTTGTAGCTTTCGTCATATCATCCAGAATAATTTATGTTATTTTATAACAGCTTATATAAACTTTGTAAATCAAGAATTCAACGTTATAAGCACATATCGTTAGGCTCAGGAAGATCGCTGTTTTCTTACGTAAACAGTTTGTTTTTTGACAATTGGAAAGTCAAGCAATAATCTCTTTTTTGTCATTTTTCACAATTTCTTATAAAAAGCACTTAAAAATTTAACATTTTGACCATTATCAAAAACTATTTATAGAAAGAGAACAAAACTCATATAAATATTTTTATTCTGGGATTTAATGTTAAGTTTTCAAGATTAAATCCCACAAACCACAAGCATTTTCAAATACAAACACTTGAATAAAACTAAAAAGTATTTATAAGCTTTATGATTTTATGAAAGTATGTATGCTTGCAAAAAAGCTTTCATATTGCGGGATTTATTCTCCAAATTTATTTCCATACAAAAACTTTTATATACATTTTGATCTCTTTCTATATATGCTTTTTGCCATTATTCATATTAAACATTGCTTTCTTTACAATTATTAACATTTTTTCGTAATTTTGGTAATGCCAGCCATTAAAAGTGTACTATCCCTTTTCACAGCTACACAATTTTTATTAAGAGTACAAACATAAATCCTTTAATATTTAAAAGGACTTCACCGCATCAGGCACTAAAATTTTATACAAAAGTGTTAAAACTGACAGTCATTTGGTTTGACTTTTGCCAATTCACTCCAAGTTGACAATCAGTCACGCTATAAACAATTGAATTTGTCATTATTTTTATAAAAAAAAACTTATTACATCACAAATAACATTTTTCATCACTGCATTTTAATATTTTAAACTAGCGCTTCCTTCCCTTTCCAGAATTCTTCTATCAATTTCATTAAATTAGCAAAGATTTTGATTGAAGAGGCGAACAAGAATTTAAAGTTCTGTCTATAATATTTTTATTTTAAAAATTATTTAGACAAATAAAGTATTCAAAAACAGCTTGGTTTTTTTTAAACCTTTATTATCTTATATAACTTTGACAAATTGATTTGTGATTAATAAAAAAACGTAAGCCCAGGTGTCAAATAAAAAAAAATGAGTTAACAAAAAAAAAAATTGTGTAATTGTACAATTCCAAAGAAATAAAATAAATAAAAATTACATTTTAATTTAGCATTAAATTAGCTAGTTTTTGCTTTTATTTATTTTTATGATCTTGAAAACAAAACCATTTAGAATTTTGAGCAATTTTATTCCATTTTATTAAAACCAAGATTCTAAAAAGTTTTTTTTTTTTTTTTTGCAAATAATTTTAATTTTATGGCCCAGTAAATTTGTCTGTAGAAGAGTTAAAAAAATGTATATAATAAAATTCTAAATTTATGAGTAATTCTTTTAAAAAATACAAATTTACAAATTTTCTGCGTAATTGAATCCTTTTTTCCCCTTTCAACTCCTTCACGCACAATAAAACCTTTTTTGTTATGTAATTTGAACCATAAAAAATAATTTAAAATTTCGTTTTTTATTGTACATATTAGCAAATTATATTATTTTTATACCTGTGCAACGCAAGGACCTTTTATATTTGCACACAAAATACTTTCCTCCTTCATAAAAAATTGAAATTGAAGGTCGCGCGAAAAAACCATAGACACCGAAATAAAAGAATTTTTTTTTTTTATTTTTATATTCTTACAACTCTTTCCGTTTTATTATTTGTATAGATCCTTTTAAAATCCTTTTGAAATATGATAGAAATATATAAAAAAATTATAAACGTTTTTGGTTGTCAGCTAAATTTTTATTGTTCAGATTTTGTCTAGTCTTTAAATAGAATTTTAAATTTAGCTATCCAAGGATCAATAAAAAATAAAACCCTTTTTTAAAACGAACTTTCAGGATTTTTTTTTAGGAAAGTAATAAAAATAAATATTATTTTCACATAATTTTTTATCATGTTAAAAAACCGAAATTAACAAAAAAAAAAAAAACTGAGAATAGAATCGACAACAATAAAAAAAATTCTAAAATTTTCAGGTTCGTCGCTTATAAAATTGAAGTCTTTCGTTTTTTGAGTATTATATACACAAAAAAAAAATACAATTTCGATGACTGATGAGAAGTGATTTAATAAAAAAAAAATTAATATATTTTTCGATTGTTGTTAATTCGATGGGGTTTTAATGGAAGTTTTTTTTTGCTGCTGGTTATTACTTACTGGTTCATTTCATTTATTTTTTGGTTATGGCTGATTTAATAGACATTTTTTTTGTGTGTATGATTTTTATGGATATATATAGTCACGACAACGATAAGTAAAAAAGGAAGAAATTTGATTGATTGTAAATATTAAAGAAAGAACAGGTTTATTACAACAAAAAAATTTAATTCTTATTTTTAAAAAAATCATTATACTTTCGAGAATTTATTCGTCTAAATTTCAGGGTAGATTTTTTTTATAAAAAAATTTTTTGTATAGATAATAATTGAACTCATATAAATAATCTGCAAAAACATATTTTTGATTTCATAATTTTATATTATTGAAAATATTAGTAAATTACGTTAAAATATATTTTCTATTTATCATCATCCACAAATTCAATAACGCGCACTTAAAAAACAAATGAAATCACCTGAAAAGTTTCTATGAATTTTATAAATAATTACAAGGTATATAAATAATTCCATATCAGGTACCTGTTTTCTACAATAAAGGTAAATACTAAATTTTAAGTACCTAAATATACTTTCTAAATTTCATTCAATAATTTATCTGCCAAGAATAATTATCGTTACATTTTCAAAATTTGTGTTTATTCTAGTATAAATAAATAAGAAATTACAAAAATGGAAATAAATAAAATATTCACCCTACTCAATTTTCATCACCGAGATATACAAAGGAATTATATTTTTGAATGTGAATCCTATATTTTTAGATTTGGTTTTGTAATTGTCCTAAGTCCTGCCCAAACAAACAATGAAATTTACAAAAAATAAAAATAAGAAAAAACGATTTCTATTAAAATGAATATAAGTTTTCCCTTTCAATAGAAGTGAAAACATAAATTTTAATGCAAAAAACCTGAACTAATCCAATAATTATAATTTCGATTGCAATTTCCAATATCAGGTGAATAATACGGTTATACAATTTAAGTAAATTTAGGTGTTTGTTAAAAGGACTTTATTAATTTTACAATTACATGTTAATCCATTTCTATTCCTTGAAGTATTAATGCGTTTAAGAGTTTTTTGTGTCACTGATACGGTTTTATTATCAGGCAATTTTAATTCCTTCCGATTTTTCTGGTTTCACTGATGAAATACATCTTATCTTTCCTAAAATTTTCCACATTTTAATGGTCCCAATCATTAGCCATTTTCCCAGTATTAAATTTACAATTACATATTGAAAATTTTATTACTGGTAATCATTTTAAGCTGAGTCATTTTATAGATACATTGATGTCTTGGTCTGGAGTTAAACCCGGGACAAAATGCTTTACAGCATAGCACAAAAGCACTACGCCACCAACTATTTGCCTCGTAGATTTATTTCAACATGTTAATTACTAAACCAATTATTTTACCATTCAATCAGAATCTTCGACAGTAGAAAAAAGACAATTTCCATCTATACTGACCGACTAAAACCAAATTTTTATTTTCATTTTATATTAACAAAAAAATATGCTTAAATAATTAGCTCAAGTTCAGTTGCGTGTATATTCGCATAATAATATTCATTCATCTGTTTAAATAAAAAAAAATTATTTTATGAAAATATACAATTCACTATTTATACAAACTAAAAGTATTTTTTATTACCTGGTTTATTTTAAAAAAAAAACGTTTATTTTAAGATAAACACAAATAATTTATCTGTCAACTTTTTAACGCGATTGCACAGTTAAATATATTTATAAAAATATTTATATATTTTATGTTAGATTTATAACACGCGCTGTGATCTTTTTGCACAGAGCTATTCAAATATTGACCGTGTTTTTTATTTAACTAAATATCCAATTTTTTTTAAATGGCAATATTGTTCATAAAACATAAAACACAAAATTTTTGTTACCATATTTTTGATTTTCATGACAAAAAGTTTTTTTTTTTCGTATGTACTTATATACATAAAATAAGATGTAATTAAGTTAATATGTATTCGTCGGCTGTGAATTTGTTTACCGTAAACGACATTTTTCACTTTTTTGACTTAGGCGGATTTTTTGGGATTTCCGGATCATATTTATAGCTTGCACTCATCGAAACTTAGCTAACTCCTTTCATTGCTGAGATATTCAGCATGCATTTTATCGTAAAAACCATGATTTAAAGTAACTATTTGAATTTATTGGTAATTTATGTTAATTGTTAATTATTTTGAATAGAATTTAATTGTTTTATTCCAAGTAATTAACTTTTTATTTGACTATACGTCAAATAGCATACATACCAATATAAATTTTGTAATGTATTGTTATTTAAGTGTCGTTTACGTCAATTTTATACAATTTTATTAATATTTTCTAAAGTTAATTTGTCCTGTGCAAACTATTTGAAAATTAATTAAAATTAATGCACCAGCTTATAATAAAAAAACAAAAAAAATCCTATTGGTCAAATTAACATTAAAATTCGACTTTCCCAAAATCTTAAAAATGGTGTTTACGGTAAACAAATTTTCAGCCGACGATATGGAAAATACATAAATTTTATATACACAACTGGGAAAATGTATGTTTTTATATTTATTGAAAATACACAAAAAAAAAAAATATTTTATTAAAGTTGTATTTTTTTTTTTTTGTGATACCGAAAAACGTGTGTGAGCCCCAGACAATATCACAAGTCAACCCTGACCTAAAACTGTTAACTAGCAAAGTATTTTAATAAGTATTATTTATTTATTTTAGTATTAAAATGTTAGTATAGATGTTGTGTATATGCTCGTTTATCGACTTTTGATTATGACGATACGAATAAACACTACGACAAAATGTTGACAACAACTATGGTAATTTTTAAACATATATATTTATAGGTTTGTTTTTCAGTTATATATTGTTTTTATACACATCCAAATTTTGTAACTTGATAATAATATAATGAATGAACTGCGAAAATTAATTGAAGTTTAAGTTGAAAGAGAAGTAAAAATAACAGTTGAGATTAAAATAAGTTTTAATCTTGAAAACGGTAATGATAAATAATTATAAGGATAAAAAAAACTTGTAATTTCAATAGGTAAATTATTAAATTTGACGACTTCAGAAAAAAAAACACTAAAAAATGATTAACTCATTAAGAGGTAAAGAGAATCGCATTTGCTGATGACACAACCATTGTTGTAAACAGTTTAGAGTCTCCAGTTGCCAAAATTCTGCTTATCGTTCCAGAGCTTTAAAATTTTAAAGATTCAATTAAATTCCGTGTTCATTTACAAATGATATTATAATGATTCGAGCTATCAAAATTTTTTGTCGCCTCCATTGTGAGTCATGCTCATTTGAATTCGAATTTAACAATTGCACAAATTTATAATTTTCTTTGATTTACTGACAAAATGTATCGTTATTCTTTAATAAATTAGTATATTTTCGGATCTTATTCACTTATTTTGAAGGCTTTCACTTTCTCCGTCTGTCTATTTTTAATTATTCTTCGAAACTTGGATTTTAAACCTTTCCCTAACGTCTCTAGTTTATCTTCCTAGATTTCAAAATCATTTTTAGCATTAAATATGTACATAGTCAAATCGTTTTTTTTTTTTAAACCTATTTTTAACCTTTTAAACTTCTATTTCAAGTAAATCTACTCCAAAACCCAGAAATTTAATTTCCAGTCAGTTTTTCTAAAAAAATATTTAATATATATTTATTTTAATATTAAATATTCGAAAATTTAATAACCGCAAATAAAAATACTATATGAAAATATTATAATAATTAAAATAAAATTAAATTATTTAAAAAAAAAAATTAAATTCTAACTGATTTCACAGGTGTTTCTTGTCTATCAAATTGATTTTTTTTTTCAATATTAAATTCTAACTATACATATGGAATATCAACTTTAGATTATTTATTACTATGTATTTAATTTACCTCGATTAAATTCGAATTCCAGTTTTTTTTCGTTTGAAATAATAAAAAAAAAACGGTGCCAAGACCAAGGTTGATTCTTTACTCCAAAGATATATTTTATACAAGTATAAACACTATCGTAATATATCACTTCGTTTTTTTTATATATGTGGTTATATTTCTCTGTTTTCATATGGACTTTATTAATCGAATTAAAATTAAGATAAATCATAAAATTTCATAGTATAAAATACACGGTAAAAATATTGTTTATATTGTTTGGGAAACTTACGATCAATGGACTCATAATAACAAATACAGAAATTTAATTTTTATTTATATTAATGAACAGATATTAATGAATTAATTAAAACAACTCTTAAATTTTTTTTAAATACAGGAAATTGTAGTAGATTTACTAAGGGAAATTTTCGATTGTAGTAGATTTACTGAGGGATTTTTTCGATTGGAGTAGATTTACTTAGGGATTTTTTTTTTAACAAACTAAAATGTATTTTAACAATGAAAATTATGAATAACCTGTTAATATAATAAATAAATTCAAAATTATAAAAAATATAATGAAAATTATTCTGTTGTATTTAATAATATATGGACAAGTTTTTGTTTTAAACTGTCTTATTGAGATTTTATTTAAAATGGAAATATTATGCAATATAAGTCAACATCCAATAAAACATGCTTTGCAACATTAAAAAAAAAATATATATTTTCAACTTGATTTATTTTATTCCGACAAATACTTTTATTGTTGTGGTGTGTACAGTGGTAAATAAAGGCAGGACGACACATAATAATTTCGTAGATATATTTATATATGAATTATCACAAGAAAACCGGATGAGACTTTAAGTACATTTTAAGTAAAGTTAACAGCAACAACAGCATAAAAAATGGAATTGGTTTTTTTTCTTTTGTTATTTGTGTAAAAATATCCAGGCATCAAAAAAAAATTATTGTGTTGATATCTTTGAATTTGTTCCAGTTTTCTTTTTAAAGTATATATATGCAAGTATGTTTTTGAGGAAGGTTTTTCAAGGGCATCACAACATAATCAGTCGTCATCTTAAAATTTACACAGACTGTATTATTATTTATGTCAGTAATTATGCAAGAGAAATCTATATATATGTAATTGTTATGTATATAGTGTAGGGATATTAACAAAGATTTAAGGAAGGGTTATGACCTTTATGGTTTTTTTTTTTTTTTTTGTGAGTTTCGGTTAAAATTAAAACTGTCTGAGTGGAATTCAAAACAGAAAAAAGA
Organism: Rhamphomyia laevipes; assembly: GCA_963920725.1. Lineage (NCBI taxonomy): Eukaryota > Metazoa > Arthropoda > Insecta > Diptera > Empididae > Rhamphomyia > Rhamphomyia laevipes. The sequence continues at coordinate 42,478,312 of OY987256.1, forward strand.
TTTTTAAAGATGATATTTATATTATTTTATTTCTTCAATTCACAATAGAATTATTTAATCATACAGAATTATGTTGACCTAGTTTTTATAAATTTACCTGGATAAATTTGAACATTAAAATTTTGTATTTTCGTATCTATTTTTGGACAAAGATATAATATAAATGTATATATTAATCTATATACTTTTGATATATTAAATAAAAACCCACGTAATGTCATAACATTTATTACTTCTATTCACGATTTTAAAAAATCTGTAATTGAACGGTGGTATATGATCGGTCTCAAAATTATGTCTCAAAACTGTCTCGAAATGGTAATATATAATTTACGATATTATGTTACGATATAAATATATTTTACAGTTTACGATATAATTGAAATGTGTAATTTACGATATTTTGAATCTGTAATTTAAAATGGTTATCTATAATTTACATTATTACTGAAATATGTAATTTACGATATTTTACCAGTTTACGATATTACATTATTCTACAATTTACGATATTACTGAAACATGTAATCTTCGATATTGCACCAATTGACGATATATTACTTTAGTTTATAATTTACGATATTAAAATAAACTGTACGTAAATTTATATGAAACGAAAATTCAATCGTATAAAAGAAGCATAAGAAGGTAGTCAAAATCAGACAAAATATATCACAAATAATTGCTATAAAATTCAGGACAAAATATGTTTATAGCTACTTGTAATATGACTTCAATGTTCAGTTGTCAATGACAGTTTACAATTGTCTTTAAACATTACTTAGGACTTTGTGTCAGCATAAGAATATTGTTTAAGCAAATATAACTTTATTGCAGTTATTTTTAATTTAAACGCGTCTTTTTTAAAACAAAACTGAACACGAGACCTGCTTAAATGGCAAAAATTAATAAAGCACAAGGTTCCAACTACCAAAAAATATGTGAAAAATTTAAGCAACAACGTATTAGCTACATTTTTTATTATGTTCTTATAATCTTTTCTGCTGGTTTGTTTCGGACGCCAAGTTTTATCTGGCTGTTGGAAACTTGTTAGCCAAATCTCACCAACAAATATAAGTAGTTTAAACCAAATTGATCTGATCATCTGGGAAACCCTAAGAGATAGACTATTATGAATATTGGGAATCGAAATAGTGTAGTCGCTTTCCTATGAATCAATGTATATGTATCGCAAAAAATATTAATTAGAATCGTATAAGTCCTAAGGTCTCGAAACAATAAGTAATTTTTCTGTTGTATATTTAAACTATCTGACAAGTAGTCAAATAAAATCAATATATTTTAATAAGAATATTCTTATATGTAATAAAATTTCTATTTAATATTTACACATTTTTTATTACCCCAACAAGTGGTAATAAAATTTACAATTTTGTTTTTTAATTTCAACATAAATTACTGTACAAATCTATTTAAAATTACTTCTAGTCCATAACTATCTTTGTTTATCATCTAAATATTAAATTATATATATGTTTCTGTAATACCGTAGAATATAAAACAATCATTTTAAAAATCATTATCTATTATTCTAGCACTAAGTGTAATATTCTCACCTGGTGCGTAATCGACAACCGAACATTAATTTTTATATTTTTGCTTACAAAATTATTCTATCTATCTATTACTCATTTTCGCGTATTTCTAATGTTCATGACCATTACAAAATATGAAAAAAAAACATATAAAATTACAAAAATTGTCAGAAGCAATTATACATTGAGTTGTTATAAAAATTACAAATTACAAAACAGAAAATAAATTATTTATGAAAAAAAAAATGTTTATATAAATAATTTAACAATTACTTTTTAATATTCACGTACGCATTTTACAAAACGATCCTTTGAATTGCGTTTTCTGTTGAACATATATAATAGAAAAGCCAAAGATATTTGAGACAGAACGTATACATAATTCAATTTGTACTTTGGCACATAAATTCCATATTTTCAACATGAATTTAATATTATAAAATCAGTGTTTTTTTGCCTATAAATGCAAAATCAATTTTTTTAAGAATATAAATAAGTAGACTTTAAAAAATTAATAAAAAGTTATTGTTAAAAGATAAAATTAAAAAAGATAAATGTTATCCTGTATTCTAGATTATCGTTAGCCTAAAGCAGACGCCATGCTGTATAATTGAAAAAATAAGCAATCTTTAAAATTATATAAAAATATTAAACCTTTGTATTCGCATGACCATTCAAGTGCAAGCCTTCGACACCGAACCTTAACCTTTTTTCTAGTTAAAAAACAACAATGGAAACAAACCAAAATGACCTTTAAAAGTGATGTCAGCAAAATAACCTCATTAAAAGCTGATTGAACTTATCGCAATGTATCGGGAGGCATCGATTCAGGTTTCACCTAAGGCGCTGTATGGCACTTCTGGTTCTCAATTTAACTAATGACATAATGCGTCACAACATAAGACATTGGTCTACACTTATTAATTTAAAAATAATCACATATTATTGAATTGAAGATTGCCAATTATCCACAGCGACTATGAAAGTCTATGCAACAATGTTTAAAAGATTATAATATGAGCAAATGTATTATTAAAATAATTTTTTTTAATTATTAATTATTATTTTATTCCGCATATAAGCATGCAAATTTTATGCTTTACTTTAAATTACTGTTAAACTGTTAAATTATATAAAATTGTTGAGAGTTGAACGATTTTATATACACTGTTAATAATTTTAATATAAAAATAGTGTAAATATAGTAACAAATTATTTGACACGGAAACGGCATTCTAAAATCAGTCAGTAACATCTTTTGTATAAACTAATTTTGAATTAGTTAAAACCATAACTTTGCGATTTTTATGAAATGATTAGGCCGATATTAGGAGAAAACTGTGGAACCCACACTGGAACATCTATAGTTCAATTGGACGTGTTAGGTACCAATTATTGTGCTGTGACTTAACATACGGTTCAACACTACCTTTATAGAGAAAGGCATAAACAGAATTTTTGATATTTCTTACTTTTGAAACCTAAGTTATCTCAATGGATCCATCGTGATGCCACGGAACCTCTTGCACCACTCTTAACCAAAACTTAGCATATAGAGCATTAAAGAATTCATGCGATGAATTTAGTATTAAATATATACAATAAGTTTTATAAATTTTGATCTTTAGTTGTCTTTGCTAGCTAAGGAAAATTCTTAAATTCAAGTTATTTCCATTATTTTGAAAACATCAACTTAATAAAAATAAATTATATTTTTATAAATAATTTATTATATTTATATATATAAAAAAATTAACCTCGCCGTTAAATAAACTTACATTAAAATAAAATAAATTTGCTTCTACATTTTATCATGTGTGCATTAAATAAAGAACATTTTTATATTTATTTCACAATGAATAATATAATTAAAATAATTATAATAAAAATTCACAATTTTCTCTATATTAGTAACAAAGTGACATTTTTATCATGTTTAAGTGAAATAAATAATATTTAATTATATAATATACAAACAAACAAAACAAAAACTATAAAAAGATTGAAAATATTTACAAGATGATTGATAATTTTATAAAAAATTTATGTCAGTCAAAAGATCATAAATTATTCTTGAGATTTTCATATAATTTTAACATAACATTTAAGACAATAATTGATAAATTCCAAACTTCTAAAGATAAAATCTAATTACCAATATCAAATCATGACAGTTTTTATAATTATTTAAAAATGGCAACAATGTAAAATTCTTAAATTGCGCGTGTTCTACACCGCCTCTTCAATTCAAATTCAAATATCTTTCATCATTTCATTATAATAACAATAATTACAATATAAATTAAAAAAATAAAATAAAATAAAATACAATTTAAATATATTAACATAAAAAATGTAATTTATTTGCGGTTAGTTTTCAACAAGAAAAAAGATACCGACAGTCTTAACAGCGCACCGCTACCACCGCCACTGTTTTAATAAACCTCCGCAAAATAAATATAAAAAAATATTGCAAAAAACTTTGAAATACAAAGCTGTGTGTAAAGAGTAGAATCTTTAAATTTTTAGGCTATTTTTGTTTCAAATCATTTCAAAATGGATATTTTTTATGAAATATATTTTACATAATTTAAATAAATAAATGACTTGAAATTTCAAATAAAACTGGAATTGTTTTTTTTTTTTTAGTTTCTGCATTGGTTTTTCTTTTTTGACGCGTGCTTTATCAAACTAAAAATGGTCATAAAATTCAAGTTTTAGATGTTGTTTTTTTTTCATTTACGTATAGCCGAAAATAACGACGATCTACCGCCAAGATACATTTAACGGATTTTTATTTTATGTTCTTTTCTATGTTGGTTTTGATTGTTTTCAACTATTAAATGTCTTTTTAATGATATCAACAAGAATTTTAATTTTTTTTTATAAATATATTTAGCATCATCATCAGATAAAGATTTATTTTTTTTACTATATAATTTTTTATGTTGATTGTTTGTTGTTCATTGTTTAAATAAAAGATTCAATGAGCCAAGAATGGTAACGAATTTAAAAATGTACATAATTTTTATGAACATAACTTGATAAGATTGTAAATAAATTTTATATGTTATAAAAAATTCGAGATTATTTAATTTTAGTTTGTATTTAAGAACATAATTTTTGGGACATTCGGTGTCAATCAGGTTTGACTTTGCAATGGTTTTAATTTAATGAAATGAATTTAACATATTGCATCACATAAAATGAAATTGGTGGGGAAATAAATTTTTAGCTAAAATTTAACTAAATCTCATTTAAATATTTACTTTTTGGCATTACTGTAACATTTTGATATACAATAATTAAACTTTAGTCGAAAATTAATCAAATTGTAAAATATTCTATCTGTAGAATATTCGGCATAAAATGATCTTGCACAAAATATTTCGATAAGAATCGTTAATCAATTTCAATTTATCGTCTAAAAATTTTTCCTTTCCTGTATAAATTCCTGAAATCCTTACAAATTTTAGAATTGCTGTTCAAGTTCAGTACAAGTAATTCAATTCAATTCATTGAGTTCATGATTATATTAAGTATTCTGAAAATTTTTGAAAAATTAAATTAGTATTTTGTTAATTTGTATATAGACAAAAAATTATTTACCACGATTTTGAAATTCTGTAAAGAAAACTTAATTCAAACATTTAAAATCATACACGATTTTAATGAACTTAAGTTATAATTCTTAGCAAATTTAATTTCAAGCGTTTTTCTTCGTTTTCATTGTTTAATAAAAACCATTTAAAATTTATCACAAACTTTTAATCATTAATCGGCCCCGGCACGTAACATTAAAATTAATTTTATTTTAATATTTTTAAATAAAATTTTTTGTTTTGCGAAAATAATTATTATTCAAATTTTGATATCAAAGTTCAGACTTTTTTTTTTTTTTTGTTATAAGTTTGACTTTTGAGCTTCTTTTAGGCTGCATTTGGTAATAATTTTAACATAATTAAGTAATTTCAGCTTTAATAAAACAGTTAAGTTTAACGACTTGATGATGACTAATTATAAAAGAATAATAATATATTTTTTTCTTGACTAATTATATTATATAAACTATTAAATTAATAATTAAAATTCAAATAAAACTAGTTTCTTGATTAGTTAATAGCTTACTAGATGTAAGAGAATAATTAGCCATTTTAATCAGATATAAATGTTGATATTACGGAATGTAATATGGGATACCGGTGAGTTTAGTCCGGTATTAAATACCGGTATGCGAAGATCGGTATTTCGGTATTAAATTAAAATTAAGTGACTCATGAACTCCTTAAATTTACAATAACTTTTGATTATTCGTTTAGATTCAGCATTGAATCTGAAAGACTTTTGCTGCTGCAAGTATAATTATGAAAAAAATTCTATGCAGACTGGATGATAAAACTCATAACGCTCTCTTTTTTAATAGGGCACTTTATAATTAAATATTACAAATAAATTTTCCATAAAACAATAATTTTCTAATTAATTGTGATTTTTATGTTCTTCTATGTTTATTTTATGCTTAATTTGTTTACTATTTTAATGAATTGTGTAATATTTTTTTGTGTTTAATTTGAAATAAATATTAATTGAACAATTTAACACTGAAGTTTAAACACAAATAATTTCTTTGAACCCCGGTTTCAATACCGGGATAACGGTATTGATATTTCCTCCGGTATTGATTTACCTAGTTGCTATACAAGTAATAATAAATTTAACAGAGATGACTTTATAGTTTATAATTTATTCAAGGTTTGTAAACTAAAATTTGTTAAAAACAACCTGAACTCCTTTTAGCTCAAACAGACGAAAAATGAAATTTAACTAATTATCTTGATTTGAGATTAATTCGATGTTCTACAAATCGCAACAACTTTAAATATTCTCAAATTTTTAATTGGCAAGAACTTAGCCTGCTTCTGATTAGACTTGGCAGTCTTATAACATATGACACATTATCTCTACCACCACGACAGAGGTCTACTGTTGTGAGACCAAGTCTCTTGGTTATCTTCCCCTAAAAAGACAGTAAAATATCAGAGTTGTTAAATAAATTCTGTCGTCTCTGATTTTCATAACAAGACACTTTAAAACTTAATTTAAAATTTAAATAAATTTCCATAAATATTTTTTAATTATTATTGATAAAAAATTAATTATACATAATTTTTTATAAAAAAAATATATTCAATAATAATTAGTAACTATTTCATTAATATTCAGTCAATTATATAAAATAATTATAATTTTTGAAATTGTTCTCCAGCATCTTTAACGATAATTTAATGCTAAAAAAAACATTAAATAAATTTATAAATGTCGAATTGAAATCAATAAAGAAAATCGAATTTCAAGCAAATTCGAATATTGTCCGATCAATTATGATTAAGGAATTTGCATTTAGCTCATGTTTCCTTAAATTAGCCAAACATAATTTCGGGGTTGAAATTATATTTGGCCAATTAGAATTAGCTCGGTGGGGTATCTTAAGCCCATATGTCGTAAAGCCATAATGGCTTTATGACCGATTCCAATGAGTTAAAACAATATGCGCCATTTTTTCGAGGATAGCTTTAACACAAATTCAAATGAATAGTTTGACTTGAAATAATTGCGTATCGGGTCCAATATATTTTAAATATTCTTTTCATTTTCATTAAATAATTAAATATTTTCATTCAACAAAAATTAATTATACAAAATTATTATAATTTAAATTACAAAAAAAATTATTTACATTTGTATCCGGTTAAAGTTCATTAGCACTTTTTTCTCAATAATTCTCCGTAATGACAGATAATATTACATGACTTAATTAGAAAGATTTAATTAAAAAATGAAGGTGATTTTTATTGTCTGTAACATGTAGAAAAAAAAAAGTTTTTATAGGTAAAAACAAAAATATTTCACCTATAAAACAGTTATAAAAACCATTTTTATATTTATTAATTAACACTGAGAGAAAATTTGATAGAATAAAATATAAAGTTTTGAGTACATTGAAATTTCAAATATTTAAAAAAAACTTTATTTTATTGTAATAGATAGAGTTAGTTAGCAAGAAGTGGACATTTCCAAAAAATATGCCATTATATGCCCCTAAAACATCCCCTCTTGAATACTGAACAATATTATCATCTTTTACTACAGAATCTTCGGGCTCTTTACCAACCTTAGCAGTAATCCTCGAATTCGCTGTTTCTTAAAGTTCTATACCAGGTGTTACTTAACACTGGACAGTACACATGCACCTCTTGGCATCCCTGACATAGATCAACCGTAAATGAAGCCTTTTGGCCAATTTGGCATTTCATCTCATGATGTTCCCACAATTACCAGAAAACTCACACCTCTTTAATGTTATAATAATAATTGTGGTCTTAAGATTCCGCTCAGGCCCAGAGATATTTTATCATTGGAAACGTTATTCTTCAAAGGGTGAGGACAGATTGATCAGATAATTCATCTTTATCAAAGTTTTTCCATCGTCGGCTAGATTTCTACTTGTCCTACATACCGTTTTTGTCAGTATATTAACATTTTAATTGATTCTACCATTTTCGAACATAAAGAATCATAATTTTTGTTACATTAAGTGACCAAAAATTGTTGACTCTTTTAAGAAATGTCGATTTTTATTGAATATTTATAATTTGTGATTACATAAATTTACCTAAAAGTTAAAAAATCGTTTCCTGCAAAATTTTATTTCAGGTAAATTGGACATTTAAAAATGCAGCTGACAATATTTGTAATTTACATTTTTTTTTTCTCAGTGCATAATTATTATAATTCCTCCACATTTAATAAATAATTGAATAATTTTGCTAAACAAAAATTTAATTCTTATTTACACTTTTATAAATCGCAACTTAAAAAAAAAAAATATACAAATTTATGGTAAATTATGTTTTTATGAGATATTTTCCAGCTATGCTGATGACTTTTTGCTGTGGATAAATATTTAACGGCACAAAAAGTTTTAATCTCAGAAATTATCATCAGGTGCGATAAAAGCTAATTTTATTTATTTATCTAAGCTCTTCATTATTATGTTTTTATTATTTGCATTTACATAACATCAATTATTTTGTGCTGTACTGTTTTTTTTATGAATGTAATGAACATACCAACATAAAGATACATTTTTTTTCATATTACTGTTTTGGTTATGTTTTATATTCCATATTTGCATAGGTTAATGAATTTTTTGGGGGACAAATAAGTATAACGTGATCATGATGATAACAAAATTGACTAGCACTGAATACTAATTTCCCTAGATTAAAAAAAAAACTATAATTTTTATACCTGTTGCCATCAGTTTAAAAAAAATTATTTATATTAAATCATAAAATGAAAAATTAATTTATTTAAACGGGGGTGAGTTTTTGAAGAAAATAAAAAAATTATATGCTTCCCAAAAAAAAAAATTTGAATTCGAATTTAAAGGTCAAATTTAAAATTTATGAATTTATTATAAATCTAAAAAAAAACGGTTATCAAATTTTTTTTTTACTAATAAATTAAAAATTATTATAAATTATTAGTGAATCTGAAATGTAAAGTTACTTACAAAAAAAAACTGCTAGTTTTGAAAAAATCTAAAAATCTTTGTAGGTTTTGAAGTCAATGGCATTTTTTTTTTTTTGTTACTTCTTCCAATATTTTAGTTCAATTTGTTTCCGATTAATCGACAAAATCTTTTTAATATTAATTATTTTTAAAGGAAATATAAAAAAATAATTTAGGTTTTTAAAGAAATTTTTTTATTTATTAATTAATATTTAAATAAAATTCAGTAAAAGAAGTCACTAAATTCTGCGGTATTTTGGCATGGTTTATGATTCCAGTGGCGATTCTTTGATTGTGCTCTAATTTATAGTAAAATTTGTATTAATATTTTTGCGACTTGGTAATTTAGGTAATTTACGTTTCAGTCAAATGTTTTGTTTCTCATTTCTAACTCAGATTCGATGAATAAAGTCTACAAAATTCATTAAATATTATCTAGGTGTTGAACTGAACCATCTGTGATTTCTCGATTGAATCTGAGTAAAAAATTAAGCCTAAAATATCTAAAACGTAAGTCTAATTCTGTTTAGTTATGAATTTTTCGTTGTTAAGCTATTGGCGTTTTCAGTGCCTGAATATCTTATTGATTTCCCCATCTAATTCCCAAAAATAGTGATTTTAACTGCGAAACATGAAACCGACTAAAACTACTTATCAACATAACCATAGGCAAAATATCTGTCTATTAAAGTCATTATTAAACAAGAAACTTATGAAAAAAATCATTTAAATCTAAGGAACTCTAGACTCCTTTAGGTTACATTGTACCAGCCATTAAAGAATAAATTAAGTAATTTAAATAAAAAAATATTTTGACATCATAATTCAAAAAAAAAAAACCATATATAAAATTTCCATCAAATACGTTAGCACCTTTTATTTAAATCCTCAATATTTTTTTTAAATTAAAATGTCCTGTTGCCAAAAGGATTAACTTCAAAACAAGATTATACAATTCAAGAAAAAATAAGGTGCACATTGATGATTAGATCATCCTGTTTTAACCTACAAAAAAAAATACATTTAAATTTGTTAAACATTTTATCCTTTTTTTTACCAGGCAAATTATAATCGCCTTTAGGGGTTCGTAAAAAAATATTCACTTTCAAATTTGTTATTTGAAAATTTTTGTAACCCCCGAAACCAAGTCCACCTGCTATATTTATACTATCCCATTACTTAGTATAGTCAGAGTATATCAATTTAGAAATCTTTTTCGTAATGCACGAAATATTTATTTTTTATAATCCTTTTTCTGTTCTTTGACTTTATACGAAATTTTTTGGCATAGTCGTCCATAAAGAAAAAGGATATACATAAATAAAATTTTTATGCGCATAATTTCTAGGTTTTTAGGCAAAACATGATAACCCAAAATAATAATAATAAAAAAAAAATTGTTTTATTTGACTGGAGGTTAGATTTACAAAAAAATATAATAAAAAAAAAAACAAGAATATTTTTGTTGGTTGTTTCATTGCACCTTTTACTGACGATTATTGTCTTCCTTAAAGGATTCTGTAATCAATTCGTGAGCTAAAAATCTAAATATGAATTGAAAACAATCTATTAAAAAGGGAAGGTGTTCATGACAAAAAAGAAACAGAAGAAAAAAAAAACGATTGTAGTAATTTCAATTATCACTAAAAATCGCAAATAAAAAGAAACGTTTAAATTTTTTAATATCATCAGAAATTATTAATTGAGGGATTTTTTTGTTGTTGTCTGATAATTGATTATACATAAATTTGTTTAAAAAAAAATTATATTCCAATTTTTATTGAGTGGTCGTCGTCGTCGGTCAATTCATAAAAAATTTGAAAATGATAATTGAAGATAATTGATTAAGCATAGGTTGAAAATTTTGTGAGAAATTATTCAATTAGCCTTATTACCTTAGACAGAGACTGTTATGACCGATTCCACAGTGAAAACTTAAGCCTTTGCCAGAATTTAAGATTCGGTTTAACTTATTTTGTGATTTCTCAGTGGAAGCTAAAAGATAAACCTTTCTTAAAGTGAGGTTTAACTTAAACCGCAGATAGGTAAAGATTATGCTTTATTTTTGACATTTTTTATTATTATAACTTGCAAATGTCAATGTTACATTAATTTTTATGGTACATTTTCATTCACAATAACATTATATTTTCAATTATTATTCACAGTAATTCACATTTTTTGGTTTAGCTAATCTTAGTGAAAATTTTTATTAAGAAACCCAGTGAGCTTAAGTTGCAGTCTTAAACCACACAATCGGCTTAGTTAATGTTAATCTTAAGCTGGCACTGTGAAGTCGATCGTAAGAGAATTAAATTGTTTTAGCTAAAACCAGCAAAAATGTTTGCTAAATGAAATTCGATTAAATTGTTTTTAATGTTTTGGCAACTGTTTTTAGGTATTTACAAAATTTTACTTTTCTGCGGTTCTTATAATGTCGATTACACAAACAATGTTCTAATAATTTATTTATTTTGTTATGTTGCGATACATCAAATGATATTAGCCCCCATAACACTAATAAAAAAAATATTTTTTTTTATTTTTCTGTTGATGGTATTTTGCCATGTTCCAGAAATGACCAGCATACCTTGATCACAAAAATTTGCAGGTGTCGAATCTTTTAGCACAACTTGAACATAGTGAAAAAAAAAATGTATATAATTTTATCTGACATTAGAAAATTATATTTAAAATAAGGTTTCGCGTGTCATCCGGTCGATAAAAAAAATTTAAAAAAAATAACATTTTTTGGTAATCAAAATGGGGTTTAATTTTTGTATATTTTTGGATGCTTTCTGAATTGATGATTTAGCAAAAAATACTGAAAATAAATAATTGATTTTTATATTTTAAAAAAATATTATAATTAAATATTATTAGTTTTTTTGAGTGCTAATCAATTTTAAATATCCGTTTATTTTAGAGCAAGGTTAAAATTTGTTTATGTTTATTAGATTGTATAGGTTTTTTTATGTAATAAGGTAAATAAACAACGAACTTGATAAAAAAAACTATACCGAAAATAACTGGAAATTGTATAATTTAATAGCTTAAATATAAAATAGATTTACATTAATTTTGTGTTTTATATATGGAAAATTTGAATTTATTATCTTTGAATATAAATTTTAATATAAAAAAAACTTGTTGGGATTATTTAACAAACTTTAAATCATAATGTTTTCAAAATTTTAGCATATACACATCATGACTCACCTAATCTGGGTATACGTTCAAATATGTACTTAAATTAAATAGTTAAATGATTTTTTAACCTCTTGTACCGCAGATAGATAAAAGATTATACAAATTTTCCAATTATTTTCAAAAATTTTGTACGATACGACTTTTGGACAAGCAAAAAAAAGGCTTTTCCAAAGCAGGTACAGCCACAAAAAAACACCTTTTCACTGCAGCTATTATAAATAATTTTTTATCATAATAGACATCATAAATTGATGTCCTACCTACCTTGATCAGAAATCATAAATTTAGACATCATTCCTAAAATGATTGGCTGGTTGGTTTTAAAGAAGAGAGAATTAGGAGACTTCCACACATATAGGCCACATATAAGTGAGCCCTTTATATTCCCTAGTACTAGTTGAACCTGCTTCATTATGTACATTATGTCGATCTATCCCACTTCTTTAATGAATGAAATCATTTTGACCGGCTGCAGTTTACATCTTCAAAGCTTTCAATACAGAAACTACCAAATTTCCTAAATATTTTATTTTCGACTGAGGAACAATGGACAACAAAAATGATTAAAACTCAAAATAGATCATAAAATCTGTCAAAAAAGTAGAAGATTATTTTTTTCCTAAAAGAATATTCTTGTTATTAAAGTGGTTCGGAATGTAAAAAACAATAATTTCCATTTTATTGAAACATATTTTATTAATATTTAAAATGGAAATATTTTATATATTAATAAATCATCCAATAATAAGGATTGTTATTAATCCTTAAATTAAGTATAAAACTAGCTATAAACATTAAGACATTTTATTGCACATTTAGAAATATAAAAGGGTAACAAAAATAAATGTTGAGATACCTAAAAAGGATGAAGATGAATTGGTTCTGAAACAGGTGCATAATTATTTTTTTTTTTAAATAGAACGTTTCAGGTTAACATTTATCGTGGGAAATATGTTGTTAAATTTAGATATATAGATTCATTATATTGTTGTAAAAAAAAGGATAATAATTTAGGTTATTGGAACAAATTGCTATCGATTTCAGAAAATTGATATCTTAAAAGGATATAGTTTAAGGGCTAAAACTATTTGATAATAATTTAAAGGGTAGTTTAAGAAATAGGTTAATAATAAAAATTGAAATAATAATTTTTTGTCTGTTTTAGTTAATTACGATGAAAGTTTTCATTATTATTAATTTTTTGTAAAATCTAAAATAATAGAAATTTCATATAAAAAAATGATTGAATTCGTGACCAGTGTTTAAAGATTTATTGCTCGACATCTACTGATAATTGGAGTCCCGAAAAACCTGTACAAGACTCCAATTAATGCTTTAGAATCATTTCATAACATTCACACTCCTAAAGGCCTAAAGCGTTGATATAGAAATGAGTTAGTTTGGATTGTTTATTCAGATCGATCTTGTGGCATTTAAGAAGTCAACGTTTGCGTATGGCATTTACTGGTTAGATCATTTATTACTTGGTAGGCTCTGGCCAGAGCTGGGAATTTGTATAGTAGAATTTAACTCTTTCCTAAGCATCGCCACGTAAAATTCAGTCTACAAAAATTGGGTTATACTATTTTTTATTGATAAATGTTTATTTCGGTTAAAAACATATTATTATTTAATCGAAAATTTTCCTGTGTACCAGGATAACTCTTAATCTTCATCTACGATGAATTATATATTTAAACCCGTATTTCTTAGATGCTTATGAATTTCTAGTTTTTCATTAAAAATTCTCATATTTAATTCTACATTTTTTGTTTACAGTCTGTAGAATTTTATTGCACCTGAAATAAATTTATTTTCTTTTTACAAAAAGCCTGTAAAAAAACTTATAATCTCACGGTCAGCATTTTGTTTTACATAATTCACGGTCAGCAGACATTGTACAGCTATTTAAATGCGGGCGAATTTACATCTTAAAACAAAATAAAATCCTAATACGAAAAAAAAATCATCATAATCTTTTAACTCGTTTATTATTGAATGCACCGCACCCTCGATGACCAATTCCCTTCGACTTCTTTTGTCAAAACAAAAATATATAAATAAAAATAAGAAGAACCTAAAGAGAAAACCAACGTTATTCAAATACCAAACATTATAAAATATACTTTTTTGTTGTAGTACCTTTTAACCAAAGACCGAGCAGTTCATCTCCCGTTGATTGTGAATTATTCCCTTTTTATTTTAGTTTGTTCCTCCTTACTTTTAACTCTTCTTCTTTAGGGCTATTAAAATTGCTGGTTTGGATTGAAAAAGAAGAGTTTACATTTTTGTACACATAAATATACTCATAATAATAATACTACTACCACAATCACAGTTACCCTAAAAATATAGATAACAAAAAAAGGTAAATAAAACCTGTGCATATAATAATTATTGTCTATATATATGTAAAAGATAGATTACTATAAAAAAAACTCCTTTCCGTTTCATCGTCTTCACCTCGCGTATAAACCGTAATAATAAATATATAGTCGTGCAGAATTTGTTAATCTTTCTTTCTTTTTTCTTTTTTTGTAAATGGCTTCGCGCCCATAAAATACTTAAAAAAAACATTGACAATATAAAATTTTACCTGTGTATAAAATTTATATAATATTCTCAGATTTTGTAAAAAAAAATGAACTGCGAAGATACCTGAGAAAGTAAAGTGGAAAGGAAGACAACACTAAATAATTCCAATAAGAATGAATTTATTTTAAAAGAATTTTTCATGTTGTTGTTGTTTTTTTCTGTTTCAATGTTAAAAGAAGCAAAAGATAAAAAACAAGAATGTAAAATGTAAAAAAAAAGAAGAAAAAAAAATATTAAAAAATAACATTAATCAGTAAAATGAAATATAAAAAAAAAACTAAATAAACATGGAATGATGAAGCAGAATTGTAAAGAGGGGTCACTACTTGAATAGTGTGAACTATATTCAAATTATCTATTCAAACTGGAAAATCAGTGACTTATTAGTTTTTTCGATGTCGCTAAAACATTCGAAATAATTTGATCTTAATTAAGCTGTGTTCTACACATAAGCACATAGACACAATTAGTCTGTCCATAGAACCGAGTGTAGAGCTTCTGCTAACACGAGGACGAAACAGTGAATCGTTGATGTCTAGACGACTTCGAGAATTTGTGTTGTCGTTCATTTGTAAAAGCGTTGGTTATCAATCTCTTAAAGCAGTTGTAGGAGCTTGATCAGTTACAATACGAGCTTGATCAGTTACGAATAATTAGAAGGTATATCAGTGATTTAGACTGTATGTGGCCCTCCTTTACTGTATAAACCTAATAAACCTAAGTTAAGTTTAATTGCAAACACATATATGACCACATCAACATTACTGAACTGATGAAGGCTATAATGCTAGGGAATTTCAAATAATTAGAGAAAAAATTACAATTTCAGATGTCATTCAGCGTTTAATATCAAAACATATAGGATACTTTGAATTGTATATTCGGTTACTGAGTATTTGACACCTCATTGTTTATATCGAGATATAGGGTAATTTTTTGCAGTACTCTTTCTCTTTGGATTTTACTACAAATATTAATTTACTATATTAATTCCTTAACAATAATTAATAAAACGAATCATTCGTATTTTATATTGTCTGGGAAAAATTATGTATTTACAGACTAATTTTATAATGCTTCGAAGCTGTATATTTATAAACTTAATTTTGTCATTTACATATTTTTAAAGCTACAATTCTTCTTATTATAGTCGCACTCCTCTTTGGCGGTTGGTCATTATAGCCGAGGTTTTTAATCCAGGATTTCTTTCTTTTACCTCTATTTCCTATATTCTTCACCCCTAATGATATGACCTAAGTAACTTAATTTTCTGTTCTTGATTATGTTCATTACATACATTAGCTCTATCTCTTCTTGTTGATTCTATTCACTACATCATTCGTTACTATATCACGCCATGAAATTTTTAACTTACAATTAAAAAAATTAATATACATAATTATTTCCTAATGGTTCTCGGTAATCTAAAAAAAATTATAAATACAACAAAAAAATCAAAACAAAAACCATCACAAAGTTGAGTTCAAGTCCGCGAAGCGCAGAATAAATTCAACAATCTAAAATATTCTAACATAAAATTTAAAACCGGTTTTGCTATAAAAAAAAATGTTAAGTAAAAAAAAAATGTATTTTGTTTTATTTCAAGTTCGCTTTATAAATGCTCGCTTTACAAATTATTACATTTACATCGCCAGCTATGTAATAATATTTTATGAACAAAAACTTTAAACTATATTGAATTTTTGACAAAACAAAATTAGATTTGCTATCTTAAGATTTGAATATTCTATCACCACCGAATATGAAAACTTTAGGAAACTTAAAAAATCTGCATCGTTGGTAGCTGATAAGTCAGGATTTTAAGAAAAATAATTTAGATAGTTTAGCAAGGTTGATAAAACTAAGATATTTAATAAATAAAAGTAATTTTGGAAAAGTTAAATACAATTTAAAATTTAATTAAAATTTTAAATATTTTCTATTCCACTAAGACAAAATTATGATAATAATTCTCAGTATTTTTTAATAAAATACAAAATTTTAATGCCTCTTAGTTTTTATATAACTAACTGCAACAAAACATAAATTTCATATTTTTATTTTATGCAAATTTACAATGTTGTGTGTGGTGTTTTTTTATGTTGTTTTATGTTGTTGATTATATTTTTTATGTAGTTGCCTATTTATATACATACAAAGCTTAAAAAACAACTTTTTTTTTTGTATTTTTATTATTATTAATTTGCTTCAAGGGAGAAATGCAAAGCAGTAAAGTTATTCAAGATCAAGGTTCTCTAACTGACTTTGTGTATACAAATTTTAGGAATTTGCTATATTTGCACAGGTAAAATATTGAAATTAAAATCATTTAGATTTTAGAGCATATTTTCGCGGTAAACTTGAAATTTATTTGAATTTTAATGTTGCTCGGCTCTGTAATTATGAAAACTGTTAAGAAAAATATGTAATTATTTTACAAGGAAATTTTAGGAGTTATGAATATTATAAACATTTTTTATATAAATCTTATCAGTTTAATATTTGCAGTTTTGAAAGCATTTACTATTCTACAAAAATAGAAAAATATTATTGAAATATTAGGTATAAGATGGAGGCAGAAATTAGACCTCCACCATCACAACGTGTTAACAAATTACTTAAATTATTAATTACATAAATATTTATCAATTCAAATTAATAAACTTACCAACAAAATCTTTAACCTTTGTATCTTTTTGTCACAATTTTATATATTTACATAAATCCAGGAAGATAAATTAAGTTCAAGATCAACTAAAAAATAATGTTTATAAAATACCACAAAAAGAAACCTTTTTCAATATTTAATCATCTGCAAAGAAAATACATTTAATTTTTTAATAAAAACACTTATTGAAATTAATTAATTAAAACCGTTTTTCAATATTTTATTACTAAATAAATATATAAAAAAAATACATTTCAAATTTGATTAAACTTAAAAATTATATTAATTAAAAAGTCCGCCAACCAGGTCAGGTCTAGGTCTTATATATGTATATACCGAAATAAATATAAAATTATAATGTGTCCCACAACATAACTAATAAGAATAACTAATTAATTTCCAACTAGAGAATTCGAAAAAAAAAAATAACTAATCAATAATCAATGTTATTAATTTTCAAGGATTTATTTTAAATCTGCATAAATTTACGGTGTTTTATAGGATTTAAAATTTAGTGTCATTTACGAATTTAAATGCAATTTAATTAGTTTTTGACAGTTTCTTTTTTTTGAATAAATAATGGAGCATTAAATAATCTTTAAAAAAATGTGATAAATTTTCATGAGGTCAACAAATTGATAAATTTAATTGTAATCGGAAATAATATAATTAATTAATTAAGAAAATCGTTATTTATTGAAATAATTTATTGATTGAAATATGAATATTTTTATTATAATGTTTCTATAATCAAATCAATTATATGAATAAGTTGATTATTAGTGTTACCGAAGACTATAGATGAGAGTACCGACAGATTATTTAAAATATTAAAATATTATTTCATTTCCATATACGAATGTAAATTGGAAATTTGGAATTAATTATAGCCTAAAAAATCTTAATATCCAAACAAAATCTTTAAGTTTAATTGTCATTTTAAATTTAGAACGTCATTCTAGGTCTAAACATGGAAATTAACCAACTGAGAAGACATAATTTGTTATAAATAGTTTTTCACTGATTTTCCATATAGTAGTTGATCATGGTGGCGGAACATTAAACGAAAATCATTGAAAAACTTACAGCAAATTATAATTTCGGAAAAATTTTTATTGTATATACATAATTTATTTAATACTGTATAGAACCTCTTTAATTAATAATTATTAAAATAACGACTTTTTGTTTTGTACATTTTAGATTATTCAACTTTATAAATGTAAATTAACAAAAATATTTTCAAACAAAACGAATTTGGTTTTTCTAAACACTAACAAAATATTTAAACTCTACAAAAATTGGCCAATTTTTAGTATTAAAATATAAAATTATTTATTTCCTTATAACCATATAATTACATTTTTATTGTTATTACAATTCAATTACATGGATTATTATATTACGTACCTTTTAGTATCCAAACCAACAATAATTTTTTCCCATTACGTGATTATTTTCAACTTATTTATTATAAATTTAAAATTTAAATAAAAATTATTTGTATAATTTTTCCTTCCTTCATTATTTCTAAATTTTTCTGATAGTTTATTATTTTTTTGTTAATTTAAAACACCTAAAAACTTCCCATTAAATTAAAAATATTTATATATGATTTACAACAAAAAAAAATTTAATTTTATATTACATAAATCATAATTTAACTAAATCAACTACAAAAAAAAAAAAAAAAATCATTCACCTTCGCGATCAATTAGCATTATTTGAATTATTATCTTTGTTTTCTTCTTTATTGCGGCTCAAATTTTCCAATTAATTATAATTGGACATTATTAACGATTTTAAAATTAATTGGGAATTTTACAGAATTTTAGCCATTTTTGTAACTAGATGTTGGTATATATGTAAAGCTCGGTTAATGAGGAATTCAATAGAATATGGAAGAATTAAAGTATCAATTCATATCAAATCCGCGCGCGCACATTTGTTACTAGATTTTCCTGTTTTTCCCACCTTTGAGGTCCAATCCAAACCACGTCACAATCACAAATATCAATTTCCACACCACAATTATATATTTTTCACTACTCCACATTGTTGTTCCAGTTCGGATTGTATTCTGATTTAATGTGAAGTGCAAGTGCAATGCGCTATATATCAATTGACAAACAAAAAATTAATGACTGCATCTGCTGCATCATTCGTTCATCTCTCGAATTTTCGTAACTACACTGACTTGACCTTGACTACCCAAATTCAAGTTCAATGCACTTTTCATTACCCCTTTTTTCATTCTCATATTGTTTGTTGTAAATTTTATCAGTTATTCTAATTTCAATAGATGGCGCTGTTTTTAAGGAAACTTTTGAAACCGGGAGCGTTCCGAGTTGCGCAATTTTCGAATTCCAGCAGGTGCGTTGCATTTTGAATTAAAAATTTGGTAATTAGGAAAGGAAAGTGAGCAAAATTTCTATGTATAAATCTACCCTACTTCTTCCAGATGTAATAATAAAAGTTACCAGAAAATTTTAATTTTTAATTTTCGTATTTTATTAAACTTAAAAAGTGATGAACACAATTAAATTTGAAATTGTGCCAAGAAAATATTTTATCAGTTCAAATAACCCAAATTTGCCTAAAGAAATATCCTTGAGTGAGTCATCTATTTACAGAAAATTTTAATAATTGATCAAATAAAAATAAAAAAAAAATCTATTTCTATTCTCATATTTTGAGAATTGCGAAATTTCACACCATTTTTTATTTGTTTAAAAACAAATAAAAAAAAAATCTACGAAAACTTTTGCATCCCTTTTTCACTCATCAATTTTTTTGACATGTGAACAAGACAAAATATGTTTAATTAGATTAGAAACAAAGGAACAAAGTTTCCAGAATTTTTGATTGTTTATTGCAACAAAATAGCAATTTTTTTTTTTTGATACACATGAAAAAAATCTAAATTTTAATTTACTCAGTAGCATAGTGAAATTCTTAGGAGTTGTTAACAATTTAATTTATTGGACTTATCCAAAAAAAAAGCTAAAATTACCGCCATTTTTGATTATTGAAAAATTTGGCGTCGCAACAATAATTTTGATGAAATTTTAAAGGTGATAAAAAATGTTGCATTTTTTTTTTAATTATCAATATCAATAAAAATTTGAGTGTTTTATTAAAATAAATTATATAGTATATATGTATAATAGACAAAAATTATAAATTTCCTTATATATATACTTACAAGGTTTTTTTATTTTTTTTTAATTTATAGTTCGTGATATATTTCAAGTGCAAGATAATAATCGGTTATCACCAACATTATCAACAACATCATCATCAAGATATTCAATTAAAAATCGAGGCAGATCAAAATCACCAATAACAATAGATAATCAACCAACAGATAATAGTAATAATAATAGCATAAAAAATAGTAATAATAAATCACCATCACAACAGCAACCACCATTTCGAAGACGTTTTATTTCATCAATATTTGGTGGTGATATACCATATGATGGCAGTCGAACTGGTCCAATTGTATTGACACAAGCACAACGTAAAGAATATCCGCCACCAAATCCAATAAGTTTATTTAATGGCGAACGTACAACAATAAAAGCACAAACACCACCACCCTTATCACCAACAACAATAAAAAATAAACAGAAAATAGAAAAATTATCGTTGATAATTGATAAAGAGGACAACGATAAAGATAAAATTTCAACAGAATCAACGTCTACAACACGACAATTAATTGTTGAAGATAAACCAATTGTACCACCAGAAAACGAACCATTAAGTTTAATAATAAAAACACAACCACCGCCACCAGATAAAAGACCTAGTCCTCCACCACTACCTGAACCAGCTGTACGTTGTTCGGTAATACAAAGGACACCAAAACCACCAGTAGGAGGTGTACAACAGAAAGTACCTATAGTTAAAAGTAAGTACATAGAATTATCAAAATAAATCTATTATAGGGTTTGCTGCACACCTCAAGTTTTATTTTGACATTGTTAAGTTTATTTTTTACTTTTCCAAAAAAGATTATTAATAATTTGCAACAGCATGATATTCCATTTGCAATTAATTTGACCAATGATAAATTTACCTATTATAGCATTAATCGATAGTAAAGTTTAAAACCAAAACTCATAATTTCCCCACTAAAACCTAGTGCAGAAATGCTCTTTTCTGATAAATTTACCTTCAGTCATTTGAAATTAGTATAATTGATAGTCTTTTAATTGTGATTATTGTGGGTCAATTATACGCAAATTAGTTTTTTAATAATCAAAATAAGCGATGCAAAAATGCAAGTGCAAACCCGATAAAATATTGAAAACAATAACAATAACAATAATTTTTTTTTTTTTTTTTTTTTCATTTCTCCAGGTAAAGAAAACGATATTAAATTACCACTTACATGTTTAGCTAATTTGGGTCCAGAACAAGAACAACCAATTGATTACGCTGTACCAAAACGTAAAACAAGTGAAAACAATAGTTTAGTGGATGATAGCAGCGAAAAATTAGCTGAGAAAGAGAAGCGTATGAGGGAAGCTCGTCGACGTAGTGCAATATTAACAGCGACGCGTTATCAAATGCGTAATCATCATCATAATAGTTCAAATAATAACCGTTTAGGTAAAATACATGGTATTATTATAGCGGCTGCTGGTCATGGCCGTTCATCAAATAATAATAGCCAACAACAAACAGCTGGTAATACACCAGCTGGTCATCAAAATGGTAATGGTAATAGTTGTGGCCAAAGTTTACAATTTAATGGTAGCAGTAGCAGTGGTAGCAATGGTCAATTAAGTGGTAATGGTGCAGCTGGTATTGGTGGAACTGGAGGTGGCGGCGGTAGTGGTGGTCGTGATGGACGTTCAAATTATGGTCCAAATAGTCCACCAACCGGATCATTGCCACCATTTTATGAAAGTCTAAAAAGTGGTAATAATGGTATGAATTTTAATGCAGCAAATAGTAATTTTTTGGCACAACATCACGGTAATTATTTGGGTATTGGTGGGCAATTAGAATGTACAAATGATACAAATCATGAAATTAATGGAAATGGAGGAGTTGGGGGCGGTAGTAATAATTATGGCGGAGGCGGCGGCGTTAGTAATAATAATAATAGTGATCATCATAAACATTTTTCAATGTTAAATAGTTCAGCTTATGGGATTGTACTTAAAGATGAACCAGATTTAGAATATGATAATAATAATAAAATTGATATATCAAATTTAGAACCAAATTTATTACAAAATGGTTGTTATAATGGTTATGATGTAAATGATTCAATGATGGTTGATATTGCATCTGGTGGTGTTGTTGATCCATTACAATTTACAACAACATTAACATTTGCAACACCCGCCGATCATGCATTATTAGATAGTTTTACAGATGCTGTTGATTTAAGTTCATTTTTACAACGTTTACCAAATGATAATAATAATAATACATCAAGTCCTGGACAAGATTTAGATTTAACATCAACACCATCATTAACACCAGATTCTGTATCAATAACAGCAGTTGATGGTGTACAACAACAAAATTGTTTAGATTCATTTTCAGAAAATATTATACAACAAATGCAAAATAATGATCAACGACAACAGCAGCAATGTTATGATCAACGTTATTGTAATATACCACCAATTGTTGGTAGTAATAAAAATTATCATGATACACAACAACAACCACCACCAAGTTATCAACAAACTAGAGAAATGTTACATATGCAACAGCAACAACAACATCATCCATTACATCATAATTCACATAATAATAGTACAAATTCTCACCATAACCTAACAAATCATCATCAAAATAATCATCATCATCAACATCATAATAATAATCATCATCATCATCCTGGACTGAATCATTCGATGATGACTGTACAACAATTTCATAATTCTACAATTATTGGTGGTGGATGTGGTGGCAGTGGCGGTAGTGATAATAGTAATTTATCATTACCATCGCCCGGTGGCAGTAGTAGTAGTGGTTTATTAGGTAGTACAAATTTTGGTGGTTCACAGGGTCAACTAGATATACCACCAGAAGCTAAACCAATTATACAAAGTGTAAGTTGTTATACAACAGCAACAACAATAACTAGTTTACCACCAGATGCAACAATTTTAGCAACTGGTGATAATACTAGTATTCGTAGTTGTAATAGTAGTAATATTGATGGTGGAATTAGTCGTTGTTATAATAATTATGAATTTAATAATGATGATGATAATAATAATAATGTAAAAAAACAAAAAAAACATCAATCACGACGACAACGCCAACCACAACAAAATCGTAAAAATAATTATAATAAAACAAGAACAATTAAATCGCGTTCGTCATCATCTTCATCAATAACCGTTCATGATAATAATAAAATACATATTCTGCAGCAAAGGGTAAGCTTTGAAATGTGTTTGTAATAAGTTGTTTTTTGTCCCATTTTGTTATTCTTAAAAACGATATTATATGTTTCACAGTAATCCTAGGTTTAGACCTTAAATTGTCCAACAAAATAATAAAAAAGTTCAATCACGAAAACATTTTTAGGCTTTTGTTGGTCACTTTTAGGTCTAGCTGCTATACTGAGGGACGGTTTTCAAAATAGAAGGTCTAAAAGGATCTATTCTTCGGAAAGTTTCAGTTTTTTTTTAAATATTTATATATAAAACTGTCAGCTCTTTAATATCAAATTTAAATAAAATCATATATTAGCAATGAATAAAATTTCCATCGATTTATTTGATTAAGTTTATCGGAATTCAGCAATAATTTACCAACTTGATTTTTTCTTCTATGGAAAATTCGATTTATCAAAACAAACACTATCAATAAAATCAGAATTCTTATATGAATTTATAAAAAAAAATTATATGTTTAATATTTATGTTTTCAAAGTTTTTGTTGTCGTGTCATCAAATTGGCTTGTTTTATTGTATATTATGTTTTATGGTTCTCAACAACAACAAAAAAAATCCAAATTAATTTTAATCAATTTTTTTTTTTTTTTTACAGCTGGGACTGCCGGCAGAAGTCCAATTAGAATTTGTGAATGGCGGTCATGGTATAAAAAATCCATTAGCACTTGAAAATCTTCACGGCAATCGGATACGTGATTCAACATCATCAGATGAAAGTAAAAAGAATTTAATAATTGCCGAAGATGATCCAAATAATAAATTTGCTTGTCGTATTTGTTCAAAATCGTTTACACTACAGAGACTGCTGAATCGTCATATGAAATGTCATTCAGATATAAAACGATATTTATGTACGTTTTGTGGTAAAGGCTTTAATGATACATTTGATTTGAAACGTCACACCAGAACACATACTGGTGTCCGTCCCTACAAATGTAATTTATGTGAAAAATCATTTACACAAAGATGTTCCCTTGAATCACATTGTCTCAAAGTACATGGTGTTCAGCATCAATACGCATATAAGGAACGAAGAACTAAGGTTAGTAATTGAATGAACTTTTAAATATTTAAATTTTCTTAAACAACATTTTTTTATTATATTTTTCATTTTTATAGATGTATGTATGCGAAGAATGCGGGCATACAACAAGTGAACCAGAAGTTCATTATTTGCATTTAAAAGAGAATCATCCATATTCACCGGCTTTATTAAAATTTTATGATAAACGTCATTTTAAATTTACAAATTCACAATTTGCTAATAATTTATTAGGTGCAATACCAATGCCGGTACACAATTGAATTGTGTGATTAATAAGAGCGCGCTCAACAAAATTTATAGAAATTTAATATTTTGTTTTTTTGTTATTTTTATTTAAAATTGAAAGTCAGCGAACTAAATTTATATATTTTATTTTTTAATTATTTAATTTTATAATTTTTAAATATATATTTTCTTTTTTTATTTAAAATTTGAATTTTACAAATTAAATATAAACTTAGCAAAAGAAATAAAAAAAAATACAGTGAAGATTAAAAGTACTCAAAAATTGGATTATTTAAGAATAATATGAATTATGATAAAAATTATATTTAAATTTATACATTAAGGATAAATAAGGAATATTAATAAAAAGGTACACTTTATGTGTATCCTTATTAATTATATTTTGGTAATCTTACAAAGAAAGATTACCAATTAAAAATTTTGTAATTTATTTTTTTTTAGATTTAAAAGAATATTGAAAAATTTATTAAAATTATTATTAATAATATAAAATTAATTTTTTTATTTAAATAATATTTCTCTTTATTTATTTAAAAAAAAAAAATGTTTATATAATTATTTTGATAAATTTTTTGTCCTTTAGAAATCACGGAAAGAAATATAAAAAAAAACTTTGTTTTTTATTCACCTGAATTTATGAATTAATTTGTTTTTTGGGTTATTTAAAATTAATTCTGTGATTTCTAAAAAAATATATATATATTGATAAACTAAGAATTTAAAAATTGAATTTTTTATTATTTTTATATAAATTTATATATTTTAAAAAAAAAATTGTTTTATTATGAAAAACTCCTCTGTAAAAAAAATTATGAGTAGAACTAAATAAAGTTTTTACCAGAGAAAAATTTAATTTTGAAAATTAATAACGAAAAAATAAATTTTTTTATTAATAAACTTAAGAAACCAATGAAAATCTAAAAAATATATAAATAATATCGGGTTAATTGTGCAATCTCGGTGATGGAATTTAATTTTAATGGTAAGATTTATAAAAAAGATAAAAAGTAGTTTTAGAATTTTGTAACTTTTTTTTTTTAAAAAAAAACATGAAAATATTTATTTATGTGACTTTAATATCGACTTATTTCATAAATTCTTTTTTTGTAATTCAAATTAACGTATTACCTTGATAAAAAAAGAAATGTCGCCCGAAATTTTCTATGAATTTCTGTCCAAATAATTTTAATAATGAATTTAAATATTAATTTATATTTTTCTTTGTTAATTTTTTATAATTTTTCTTATTTGTGTACCCCCTTGTTTCTTTACTAATTTTAATTTATATATTTACTTATTATAATTTAATACGAATATTTTCTTTCAAAAAATTTAAAAATTAAGGAAAAATCAATACAAATTATGATTATTATTATGAATTATTTAGTTTATATATTTTTATTATGTTATTTAAAATAAAAATTAAATTTAGTTAAAAGAGTTAAATAAAATGAAAAACTGATTATTAGAAAGATATCGTAAAAGAATTAAATTGAAATAATAATCTTTTATGTAATAAACAATAAACAATAAAAAATAAAATAATAATTAAAAAAAAAGTCTAGAATTGTTTTAATATTTGATACAAAAATATGTTTAGCTGAAATTGAAGTAATTGTAGTATCTCCGTTCTAGGTTCTAGTTTGTTAACCAAATAAATTAACTGGTTTAAACAGCATTAACAACAATTCTATTCCAACATTTTACTATTGATATTCGATACTCGATACCGTTGATTTAATTTGCAACAATTTAAACCCAATATTTTCTTGTGTAATTAATGTTTGATCTGCGCTATATAATCAATATTTGATCCACCTCCTAAAAATATGCATGCTTTTATTGTTAATTACAGAAATTTAACATTTTAATAAAATTATTTACAATGTATACAGAATTTTTCATAGAAATCGAAACCACAATTAATTTATTCTTTATATACGTTTTAATACAGTACTGGTTTCTTATAATATTGATTAAATATCCAGTTAATTTACCGAAAACAATTGACAGAATATTAATTTACCAATTGCACAATTTAGCAGAAAACACAATTGACCGCATAAATTAATCGGGGGTAAATAAAAATAAAAATTATTTTACTTAATTAAAATTTTACCAAATATACGAATATATTTATTAAACTTTATTATTAAATCTAGTGGATAATTAACATTCAGTGCCCTACGTGCGACGTGCGAGGGAGTCTCGATCTCGAAGTACCTATTTTAAAACCCAACCATAACCAACCACAATCACATTCAAATCCGAGTATATGTAGTAGTAGATCTATAGATAGGAGCGAGATTACGAATTCCCGAATTTGTGTTACCCTCAAACAAGCTCGACACGATGGACTCAACGGAGACGGATTCAAATGTCGAAAAAATGTTTAAAATATAAGTTATTTCTTTTACGAATCGAAAACGATACTTCTGTTTACAGGGAATGAACCATAAGTTGGCAACATTTTTTGACTGCTGGCTGTGGCTATGCGGGTGTACTATGAAAGTGTAAAGTGAGCATACTTTCACTTTCAGACCAACACGGACCACGGACTGATATTCGATATTAGGAAATGTATCGATATTTCGTATCGATACGTATCGTACGTCTCAGTATCGATACGACAAAATATCGGTATCCAAAGTATCGATACAGCCAATATCGATACGAAATACCTCATAATGATATTTCCTTTGGATTTACATACTGAAAATGTTTGCTAGCAGGCCATCTTTTGACATATCTTAAAGTGTTTACCTTCTGGAGATATTTACTAAAAAATACCGTGAAAATTTGGCAAGCAACAATATATGTCAAGAATCTCCCGTTATTTTATACGTCGCCAACGGATAAAGCAAAAAAAAATTCATCGTATATAAAAAAAACTATTTTGCAATAGTAAAAAATAAATTAATGGATTCTGATTCTATAGATATGAACATTCTACTGCAATGGATTCTGATTCTAGATCTGAACATTCTGCTTCAATGGATTCTGATTCTCGATCTGAACATTCTGCTGCAATGGATCATTGAAGGAAAAGGAAAGGAAGCAAGCAAGACATAAAAACTTTGCGTTCGGAAAGGGCATGTCATAGATGCGTTCGGAAAATTAAATTTCAGTTGCAAATATTAGGGATCGTCCGGATGATTTTGAAAGATCATTCGAAAAGTAGTAAAAATTTCTCCAATATTTTATAACCGATATTGGAAATTTTGTATCCATACAGTGATACGATACAGGGCTCTCGTATCGATGCGGAATATCGATATTCCTAAATATCGATATATATCGAACATCCCTACCACGGACGCAAAACACAAAAGTTTAATTAATTTTAACTTTCGACGAACGACGGACAAATTTGAAAAATAAAGTATGTTCAATAAAAAAGTTTAACTGAAATTGACATAAATATGATTTAAAAAAAAAAAGTTTATGTTTAATGTGATTTAAAAAATAAAACATGTTATTTTAAGTTGTTCACAATTTTTTTTATATAAACTGGCATCGACGGATATTTGTTTTACGTCGACTTTCTCGATCTTGTTTGTTTTGCGGTTCTTGTCTGTCTTGTTGCGTCCACCGCGACCGTCGTGAATCAAACTTGTTTGAACCATTGCTTATGAATGTTGTGTTGTGTTTGGTGAAGTTTTGTTTGAAGTTCAGTCTGTTTGAAGTCTTCTATTCAGTCAAGTCATTCAGTGGTGGTTCATTAAGTCAGTCTCAGTGGGTGAGTCATATATATTATTTATTAAACCAATATATTTTTCGTAAATTTCCCGCGAAATTAATTGTCATTTCTTATTTCATTATTTTCTGATCACAATAAAAATAAAATTTAATTAAAAAAGGAGGGAAAAAATCATAGAATTTTATGTTTCATAAAAAAAATGAACATTTTTAAATTACATTGTCTAAAGAAATAGAAAAATTTAATTAAAAAAAATAAAATTTGAATTTATTTTGTTGTTGACTAGTAGTGTGTGGTTGTGCGTGTGCCGTGTGGCGATAGTGGGTGAGTGTTAATAATGTGAAATGTGCGATAATGATTTTACACAGTTGGAGTTGGCTGCCAGATCATCCATCATCAATTGAAAGTCAAGTAAATATTTATTTCATGAAAAAGATTTATATTTTATATTATATAGAAACTATAATTTCGTTATGAGAATTTAATTAGCCAATAATATCATTTTCAACCGATTTTACAATTCAAGTTAATACAGTAATCATTTAATAAATTATACATATATGTAATTATTATTAATAATTGCGTGCTAATTTGTAAAATCGTTAATTTGAATTGCAAAATCGTTAACTTAAATTGTAAAATCGTTAATTTGAATTGTAAAATCGTTAACTTGAGCTGAAAATGCTATATTTTCCCAATAAAATTAACAGATAAATATATTTTAAATTATTAAGTTTGAAATATTGATTTAACAAAGCTATTAATTTGATTGTTTTATACTGATTTGGTTTTTAGTTAATCAGATAATTGAAAATTCTCAAATAGTATATTAAAGATTTTGTAATTTTACAGAAATGATTGAAAATAAAATATTTGTACATTCAACAAAAACCCAAAACTAAAGTTTTAAGCAACTTTAATTCACCGGCCTTTTTACTTATTACAACACAAAACGTTCCGATAGAAATTTAATAGGTACATCTTATCTTAAATGCGGTAATATGATTTTTAATAATTCAATATTATATCGGATTTATTCCATGATAATGTAGTATTTCGATAGAAAACAGTTAATTATCCAGCAACTGCAGACTACCGGTTTAAAAAGTTACCAAAAAGAACAAAATATTATAGCATATTTAGGACATTATGGATGCATCATGAATGTCGAAGTATTTTTCAGTATATATTCATAATAAAGCTACTTGTGCTTTATAAGATCATCCAACTTAAAAAAATCAGCGCCAAGTTTTAATTCTAGAAAATCCTTAAATTAAATAAGATATTTTAAATCAATAACTACTTACTACTCATACCTGAGCTATAATATCACACAACAAAATGTTTTGTAGATTTAAAATTCTGATATTTTGGTTAATAAATTATCAAATTATCAGGCACTAGTGAAATTTGTGTATTTTTGGACTTGGTAAACTTAAATTTAATAAATTACTTATAAATCAAAATCCAAGTAAAACTAAAACCAATTATAGTATTTATATAAATACGGTATAAAACAAAACTTTAATTATCACAAAAAACTTTGATTTAATTTTTCTCATTTCCTTTCTACTTATATCATATTATATTAGTCCGTAAAAACCATAAAACTTCCCATTACCTTAGTGTTAGTCCTTAAAAACCATGACACTAACTCGCCTTTACATTTAGAATCACCACATATACGATTTTACAATTTGACCGATAAATTTTAATATTCTAATAAAAGGCTAAATATTTTTTTTAATCAACATTTAAAGGATACTAAAATAAACTCATAGAACTTATGACTTGGAAAATTATCCTTTCATCGGTTCTTCTTTATACTGGTATTTTAATGGACAGTGTAAAAAAAAACTATAAACTCTTTACATTTTTTTATTTTATATATTCTGATAATATATTTTATTCGTTAATAAAAATAAGCTTAATTCTAAGAAGTTTACGAACATCAAAAAAAGGATACACAAACTTTCGAGTGTTTCTTTTAAAAGAGTTGTTAAAATGATTATGTTAAAAGGTGATGACTATTTCTTAATACTTCTCAAATTTGATAATTCAAAAGGACATAAAGAGTAGGACACTAAAGAGATTTTTTTGAAACTGTTGTTAAAGAAAACTTTATTTTTATACAGTTCACAGATACAGATTGGTAACTTTTAATTGGAATAAAGTTCACCTACAAATATTATCCGCATAATCGCTCTACCTTATGATCAATATCTTGAAATTTTTGTTCGTATTTTTTTTATGAAATTATGTTCTGTTTAGCGTTTTAATATCTCGTTGATAATAAAATGATTAGATTATTTTTAATCTGAATATGTAAAACCAATTAATTATTTTAAAAGTCACTCAAAACTTAACCGCTTAACATTCTATTTCATTTGAATATTGTTCTAATTTAACAACTAAAAACCACAGTGGATAACATTTTCATATATATTCACAACAATTTTCACAGATTTTTTTTGAAAAATGATTATTATTTAGGCAGAAAATTATTGTTTTTCAAAGGACAATAGAAAATAAAAAATTTAAGTATTTATTTTCCTTACAAAACAGCCTGGAAAAATAAAATATGTGAGGTGGCATAAAGGATAAAGGTAAAGGAACCACTTCCTATACCACAAAGAGAAAAGTTATTAAAATATTTTCCATTTATAGGCTCATGGAAAAAGGAGATAAAAATATTTTTTGTTAAATGAAACATTATCGAAATATTTCTTAATTATTTTTGAAATCCTTAAAATGTATTTAAAATAAAACTCTCTCAGTATCTTTTATATAATTTTAAAATCTAAAAATGGAAAGTTGTAAGTTGTAATAAAATATCTTAAAAAAATCGTCCCAAAGAAGTAATTTTTTTAATCCATGAAGATGAAATATCCAAACGAAAAAGAAACCTTAATTTAAAATTACAAATTACGAAATTTGTAATACCAACTTTAATAGGGCCCAAAGTAAAAATATACTTCATAATTTTTCGGATATACATAAAAATTTTCAACATAATAATGGAGTAAATCCTTTTTTCCTTGCCATCAAAATAACATCTTTTTTCCCTTTACTAAATTAATTTCCGTTCAGCATACAAAAAATTTAAAAAAAAAAAATGCCTAAGGAAAGTTTTTATTGTAAGGAAAAAAATCCAAAGAACTTAAGAACAAAATGTCAGAATAAAAAGGATAAAATCTTAATATATATATACAAATATTTTACATATATATATAAATTCTAAAAGTATTCATTTAACAAATTGTAATTTTCTTGTGCTTTTAGAATTCGTTTAATAAATGTGTACGTTAAGGATTAAATTGTGTTAGATTAAATTAAATTTTGGTTTTTAGTTTTGGTTTCTTATTTTGATACTAAAATATTTACTCTAAAGATGGAGAAAACTTCAAGTTTTCCTAAATTAAAATTAATATTCACAATGAAAACTTTTATCTTATACCTACATATTTTATTTATGATATTCATTGTAACCTCAGATATTTATCAAAACTACTAGTTTTGTGAAAGAAATATTAATTTTTAGAACTATACCCGATTTTTCTAATGAATTTAATCATTTTAGCCGGATTTAGTTAAACTGGAATGTATTCAGGAATATATTTCCCAAATTCATAAACCTTTTCTGTTGGCCCATCTCTCCCTAGTCTGAGCATGTGCATGTGCCAATCTTAACCACATTTTCTGAGAATTGCATGTCGCGTAGCAATTTCAATAAATAAATCTGGATTCATTTTTAAAATATTTCTTGTCCATTATCTTTCCAGTATTCGGTGGCCCCAATAGTTTTGTGGTGCAAATGTTACATCTTTTAGCCCAAATACTTATTGATCCTTTAATTTGTGTTCATGAATATCCTATTTGATGAATTACTAAGGTATTATCCGTAGCTATTTCCTTACCCTTTTCTATTACCTGTGATCGAACTGTAACCTCGTAACTGGAGTAGTTATAGATTGTTATTGTTTACTCGTGCTTTAAGCCTTGCTCTGCATTCCTCTTTACCAGTTTAGAATTAGTAGATTCATTTGCCAGCGCGTTTAGTATCGCTTGACGGTTGATCAGGTTTCTTGAATCTAAAACTTTTCTGCGCTGGCCACTTAAGCCTGGAAAATTGTGGTATATTTATTCTTGATTTGACATATCATTCAAAAATATATCATATATGCATCAATTCGCAAAATAAACTCAAACTATTAGTAAATTCTAGACTTATTTCACAAAAGTTATCCAAATATATTTTAAGTACTCTTGTGTGGATCTCTAAAAATATCCAATTTTGTGTTTAATTGTATAATTTTATACATTATCTTTTTATATAGTTATTTTTATGTTCCTTTCATCCTTAATATTTAGCACATGAAATACCAAATATAAAAAAAACAAGCTCTGCAGATAATACACTCGACAAGAAATTATAAAATTAAGCAGCTTATTTGCAATTTCGGAAGTTATCCTAGAAATAAATATTTACAATCATCAATCATAGTTATCGTTACCACGCGCAGAAAAAGATTTACAACAAAATTAAAAACAAATTTGTATTTTCTGAACAATTGGGACAACATTAAATTTTTTCCCCGACACTAACGACTTGCAATGATACGAAAACAAGGATGTTTTGTTAAATTATGGAAAACAAATAAAAATTCAGTAAACTGTTCATTTTCGTCCATTTAAATTAATAACTTTTTTATATTCAAAAATAAAAGTTTAATATTTATAATGAAGGACATTTTTAAAGGAGCTTATAAAGAAGTTCATTTTTTTTCCAAAAATTATTGGTGTAAATATGGAATTTTTATAAATATAATTTATACTTATGGGTTTTATAATTTATAAATTATAAATGAACTTAAAAAAATCCATGGTTTCGTATTTAAAAGATTTTTTATGAATTTTGAAAATTGACTAATATTATTCAATTTATGTCTGTCTGTCTTTAAGTGTTTAGAAGATATTTTTTATAATGCTACCAACTGCTGTAAAGAAAGTTTGAATAATGAAAGCTGTCAAATAATGAAAGGTATCAAAACAATACAGATTATATATATTTATTTTGCTGTGAAAAAAACAAATAAAAGTAGTTCCAGAACGAATTTGTAAATAACAAATTTGTTTGAACATTATTTGATTCACTTTAGTCACTTTGATATCATCAGTTTAACAAAGTTTATATTAATATGGTCTAAAAATAGAATATTTCTGTGTCGGCCAATTTTTAACAAACCCTCAACAAATTACTCTGAATTTCACATTAAAATAGTTTACTTTTATTTGGTTTGGGCTTGATATATTCATGGAAAACATAAATATGTAATAAATTAAATTTTATTTAAAATATTTTTTCTATATATTCTTAAAGTAACCTCGGGAGACAGAGGCCAGTTTATGGTTCGTGAAAAAATATTTATACTAAGTGAACATGTAATTTTGCATCATTTTCTCTCATTAGCAGCAAGAATATTTTATTTTTACAAAACTTTTTGTTTAATTATCTTTGTTCTGAAAATATTTTCTAAATAAAAAGCAAATTTCTTTAGAATAAAATTTGTAAATTGGAAAGGATGAATTTATGTAATGATATTCGACATAACATTAAAAATGGGTAATAAAATTATGATCTCTGTAATTTATGAAATTTATGTTATGTTTTTATTATGCATATAAAATTTTTCCATATTTTTTTTCTAGGTAAATATTTTGTTTATAATGGCCCTTATGATTGAAGTGGAGTCGCTATTCGCCTCTCGCTTTGGCACTCGACTCGACGGACGAAAAATATCGTATGATTGAAGTCGGTTCGATATTAGGCGTTAAAAATAAAAAATTAAGACCAAATTTTTTATAAAAAAACATCAAATCTCACTTCAAAAATTGTTTTGGCAACTTGAATCATATATAGCAATCATATAGGATATAGCGAGTCCAGTGACTTCAATCATAAGGTTCAATGCTTCATAATATAAATTTATATAAATTTTAAACTCTTTACAAAGTTTATTACATTTATAAATTTAATAAATTGTTTTATATAATTAATTATTGAAAATTTCTTTAGTAGTTTTGACACTGTTACTAAACATATACGGTACTAAAGAAAATTCAGTGAAACAATTCAGTTTTGTTAATGATTTCATTTTAGTTCAGTTTTGTTAATGACTTTAAAAATTAGAAATAATTTGCTATAAATTTTATATCAAAGGAGAAACATAAGTAATAATATTAAAACCAAATTCAAATTATGCATCGTTAACCTTATAAAAAGAATCCTTTTTTACATCTATTATGTTGGTAATGATTATATTTATTGATATGCCATGTAAATTATAAACATATTTATTACATTGCGCTTTTCTGTATACTCTAAATTTTTTATATTCATTGTACTGGAAAGTATATTTTATACCTCCCTACTCCGAATGCTTATTTCCCTGGAAATTTGAACCGATGTATTGAGCCATTACCATCAGAGTATAATATTAAAAAATAAATCTTTTGTATATTCCCATTTTATATATCCACTCTCTGATCATTATCCTTGTTTTTTTTTTGTATTACATACGCTCTGGTTTCGTTGATGAAAATATTTTTTTTAGCTTTGTATAAACACTGAAAGCTAAGTGCGTACACATTTATATCAATATACATAAATATTTATAAATTATATGTACTCATAAAAGGATATCAAATTTGTTATCCTTTTTTTTAAGTAAGAAAGAAATATTTGCTGTATGAATAAAAATATAAAACCACAATTTTTTGTATATATATGTATAAGGATATTTAAATTATTGAGTTAAAAAAGAACGTATGTGTACAAATATTTTTTTCTATAAAGCGGCAATATTTTTCAATTTCGGCTAAAATTTGTAAAAAATGAATTTAAATTTTGCACTACTAAAAGGTGGTGTTTAGTACTTTAATCAGTCAGATCTCATTAGCATACCAACAGAAACGTGTGTAATTCAATCAACTTCAGTAATCGTTATTCATTTACATTATTTCTTTGTTATTTGTTATTTACTGATATTTCCTGTCCGTTGTAAATAGTTAGGTTAAAATGATCTGCGAGGTTCGTATTTTTTAGTATAACTTTTTACTGTCAGCAAGGTAAGTAAATTTATTTTACAAAAAATAAATTAAATATATTGGAATTATTTCACTTTGAATCATCGAAATTCAAAAATTAGATAATACCAAATATATCATCCCCACAAATCCTTTAAATTGTGAAACTTTACAAGGTTTTTAAGGGACGCTCTATATCTATAAGATTATATTAGTTTTTTTTTGCGTATAAAAGAGTTTTCATTTCAATATTTTCAAATATAAATGAAAATTACCATTTCCATATTGAACTGTCGGAAGGAACAAACAAAAATTAAAAAATAAATATGTAATTGCAATTGTTATTTTGTTACATAAACGAGTCATAGTTGAATGAATTTTCCAGGATAATTAGGCATATAGCTAA
This sequence comes from Rhamphomyia laevipes, assembly GCA_963920725.1. NCBI lineage: Eukaryota > Metazoa > Arthropoda > Insecta > Diptera > Empididae > Rhamphomyia > Rhamphomyia laevipes. The sequence goes on from OY987256.1 coordinate 42,514,836, forward strand.
AATCCATCTATATCTCCATTTTCACTATCGTTTCTTGAAATCTTTGTTTAATATTGAAGATGCTGGTCTGGATTCGCTAAAGTTTCAATTTGACTTAATTTGAAGCCTGATGCTTTAATCAGCACAAACTCACAAAATTTCATTTTCACATTGATTTAAATGTCAAAACACCTCCCGGTGTCATTTATATATAGAAGTTGAACCAAATAAAACTAGTATAATATTTATAATAAATTTAATTTAATAAATTGCTATAATAAAATCATATATACTTTAATCACAAAAATGAATTTACTATAATTTTGTATATTCAAAGAAATTGTACTTTTTCGTTTTGGTATTTACAAAATCAATTTTATTAAAATAAAAATTATAAAAAATAAATCTACTCTACTTTACGCTTCACACATTTTGCGTGGAGTAATTATACATAATAGTTTATTCCGGTGTTAACTTGGCAGTTTTTGAAATATATGCTACATCAAAATACGTACCATGTCAACAAGATAATGATGTATAAATTTACTTAAAATCACTAAGTGATGATACATCGTTATGTTTTACAAATGATAAAAACATATTAAATATCAAAGTTATTATATTAACATATAATACTCTATATCTCGGATGTAAATAGTGAAAATTAAAAAATTGTGCTACAGGCCATACACACCAATCAACCTACAAAAAAAAAATCTTATTAAGATTTTTAAAACTTTTCTATATTAATTACACTACTCCTAATACTTACAGAATAAACTAATATAAATTTTTGATATAGTTCTTTATATATTTCTTCTAATGATTTCCGTTCTAAAATACAAGCTGGTATAAAAAATACAATTATACAAAGTGGAGACATTAAAAGCTGTAATTAAAAATATAAAAATAGGCTATTAATTGAATTACAAATTAATTTTACTTGATCTAATAGAATTTTCGTAATAGTACTTTTTAGTGATGGTACATATATTTTTCTATCCATCCATTTATAAAAATGATGATGTATAGGACCTTGGATACATCCAACTGCAAACATTCGTCCTAAAATTTTGAATTATATTTTAATAATATTTCACAATAAATTTGAATATAATATTTTATTATATCTTACCCACTCTCATCCAATCATATCTTTGAGTTATAGTTAATTTACTTCTTTTATACTCAATTTTTTGGGTTACTAAATCACCAACCATCAATAAAATACCAGCTGATATTGTATTTGTTAATAGTAAATATTTACCAAATAATTTTTTCCATATTATTGTAAACCTAGAATTTGATTCACATCTCGAAACGGTTTTCCGAGAATGGAATCTAGTACTGTTTTTTATAATTAATATACTAGATTTACTTAGTATATTTATTCTTGGAATAAAAGCACTTGACATATTTATCTAATCTAATCAAATGTTCATCTAATCTTTATCGGCATATGTAAAACTAAGAATTTGAGTAAAATAAAATGGTACTTGTCTGGTTGTCATTTTGTCAAAACTAAGCATGTGATATTTTATTATGTAAAAATTTGGGTGTCAGCCTACTATTAACTAATAGAAAGTCGACAGCTAATCACACTTTTTCGAAAAGTAAGAAAAGTACATAACAACTAAAGGACCAAATGTAATGTGAGCAGAAAACGATAGCGCTAGCTTTTAAAAATGTGGTCAAAACTATACAGAATTTCTCATACATGATAAAGGTGGATTTACTTATGCGACGATTACTTGCCGCTACAGTCTGAGGCAGATCTTCTGTAATAGTGAAAATATGATTAAATTAATTACAAAAACTAATGTACAGAATTAACAAATTAACAAATAGTTATCAATAAATTTGACGGAAAATATGAAAAACGTTCAGCTCTGTGGCTGTGACGAAAACCTACCGCAACAATTGTTTCTGATTTCGCAACAATCGAAATAAAATACTGCGGCAACGAGTAAACGTCTCATTAGTATGTCCACCTTCTTTATCCTGTATGATAAATTCTGTTTGGTAAAATAAAACATTGGATAAAACATTGAGTTTGATATTGCATTGTCGAGTCAGTCGATGGTTCTTTTTCTTACAGCTCTTTTATTATACCAACTTTTCCATTTTATGAAAAATAAAACAGTTTCAAACTTCAAGACAAACAGACTTTTTTACACCAATCTTCATGAATGGTTTCTATTTTCAATTCATCTATAATTATTTCCTCCAAATTATTTCCTATTAATTACAATTCTTGAATTTCACCAGAATTAACAAATATTGAAAATCTTATTAGGCTTCAATTATAAACCAAAACTTTTCAATTTTTTAAATGTTCAAAACTAATTCACCATTAATTGGATTAAACTCTAAATTTAAATATATTTAATATTGTTTATCATATAAAATGTAATTGACATTATGAATTGCTCATTGCTCTGCAAATATATGTTTTCTAAACGAGTTAATTTCTCGAATATACCAGGTTCGATTAATTCAATTAAATTGTTAGCTAAATTCAAAAATTTAAGTTATGAAAAGTTAAAGTTATGAGATTATAAAAAGTTTTTGATCTTGATTCCTTAATTGCATTAAATTGTAAATCTAAATGTGTCACATTTGGTACACTTCTAAAACATTCAACAATTCTGTTAATAATTTCACAATTGTATCCAAAAATATATTTTAAAATCCATAAAATTATCCACAGAAGTTCCTTGTAAAGAAATCGAAATGAGAATTAAAAAAACGTAAGTTATAGCAAGTTAATATATTTTTCATAATAGGTAAAGTTGCAAGTGAAAGTGCAATAATTTCACAAAATTGTAAAATAGACAAAATTATTATTAAATTAAATTTCATTTAATTTCTACTTAATATTTGAATAATAAATAAACATCAGAATAATTATTAAACAATTAATTAACACTGATTTTATTTGTAAAATTTCTTATTGATTTGTATGTACATTATTTTGCTAATAATTATCATGTCACTGGGTTTTATAGTGTCAAATGGTTAAAGAATATCTTTTGATGTGATTTAATTTAGTTTTCAATAAATTACAATTAAATCTGACTATTATATAAATTTGATTTAAAGCTGGAACTGGGAAAATATTAGATTTATTAAAAGTTAATTCCACAATTTATAATCTTTTATATGAAATTGATCTGGGCTAATTTAGTTAAAAAACCTATTTGTTATCGGTAATTTTACACAAAGTTTATATAATTTTGTTGAACTGTTTTGGTTACAAATTACTTTCCATAATTTTTGTTATTACAAAAAGGACACCCAATATTTTTAATGTTAAATTTGTGATTGTTTTATATACAACTTTTAAATAATCACAAAACCTTCCAACAGATAAAAAAGAATTTCGGGATCGTAACTATTCGAAATAAACAAAAAATGAGTAAAATTATTCATTAATGTTGATTTTTCCTTTAATGTTAATTCTAGGATAAATAAAAAAAGGACAATGTACAGAAATAGAATTTATTTTTAAGGATTTTTCATCTTTGTATCTACTTTTTAAAGCTATTTTACTTAAACTTCAAATGCTTCATCAATTTTTCTTATCACCCAAGAACAGTTCACTAGCTTTGTGTACCTGGGATGAACTTTACATTCTTGAAGGGTATATTATACAGCAAGAAAAATATTTTTTTCCATTAACCTGACAGAAATAATGGTTGTGAGAGGAAAATTGATGAACATAGGAAAAACATGAATAGATATTATTTAAATTTAAGCACATTTGATGGTTAATTTTAACAAAATGGATGAAATATTTAAATGATCTGTCAGACTGTCGTAAAACATTATCGAAGAAATAAAGGAGCAATAATTTTCATATTATAAATATAGATATTTCGCAAACATTAAAAACCATTTAACTGGTAACAGCTACTATACAATTCTTACAAGTCTGTGCAGCTTCTTTCTCAAAACTAGATGAAATAGTTAAATGCATTGTGGATGAAGACACTACTCTAATATGCTGCCAGCTCAGGACAATATAACACACAACTGAATACACTGTTAACTTTATAACAAAATGTTGCACTACAGTCTAACGTTTAACCTTATTCTAAACATGTCGGTAATTTGCAAATGAACTGAAATTAATTCTGCAAGCTCTTTTATTTCAATGTTAGTATTTTAAGAAATGTGTTTTTAAAGCTAGAAAAGTATTTTCTAATATTGTTTTTATACCATCAAATAAATTGTCTGTATTCCATTTTTCATCTTCTTATTATCCTTTTTGTGTTTCAGAAAAAGGTATACAAGAATTTATTTTTTAGCTCTGAATTTCGCTTAAGGTTCAATTTTATTAACCTACCTATAAAAAAAATGTGGAACAAGTGAGAAAAAAAAAAAATATATTAAAAAAAATGAAAACGCAAAAGAAAAGAAAATTAAACTTGTGTTTGAAATTTTCTAGTATGGCAGAGGGAAAAGTGTGGTTTGTTGAAATTATTTAATTTATTTTGATTTGAATTTTCATCAGATAAGGTTAATTAATATTTTATTAAAACAATTTTTTTCGATTTTTTTTTATTTTTTCGCCAGAGTAATTATTAAAGAAAATCAATTAATTTTCATTCTTCGTAGACTTTTTAAAGAGTAGTTAAATATTTTTTCAAATTTAGAATTAGTTATTCTAAACATATTTAGGTGGCATCAGGTTTACGCATTAAGATTACGTGATGAATGAAAATTGATAAATTAATTATCGCATTTTACAGATCTTTTTTTTTGCAGAGTCCAGAGGATTGAAGTTTTAAATTAATAATTTATTTTAATGTATTTTTCTTATTTTCATTTTCTATAAACATTTCTTATAATTTTATTTTTATTATATAAATAGGGGACGGATGACCTTGTAAAAACATTTTTTAGTCACTACATATTATCGAGTAAGGTTGTAAGACAAATACTCCTCATGAATTTCATTTGGCATTCATATGTTGTGCATATATCTACATAATTGGGTAACATAATGCATATTTTCAATACTTGTGTATATAAATACATATTTCTATATATTTTGAAACATATAAACACATATTTACCATGTTTTTCTTATTTTCAAAAACATAAACGAGAATTAAGTCATTTCGATTTTCTTTAAACTGCATGCGTCGGTGCATAGTCGCTATCGCTAATTTCGTTATTTGGTTTTAAACTACATTGGTAAAGATTCACTTAAAAACTGAAGAAGTATTATTTCATGTTAACATTGCTCAATATTTCGATTTTAAAAATATATTTTAACATTTTTTAATACATATTGGACCCTTTTTTCGCACGTATTGATATGCATATTTTAGACATTTTAAATGCATAAAAATCCGGACCCTAATTATAAATAAATTTTATGATTATTTATCTTGCAATTGCAACCTTACTCGATAATATGTTATGTAGTGACTAAAGATTTATCTTATATCCACATTTTGTAACAACGCAGTGTTGTGTTGTCATCTGTCATCAATCTAAAATTGATGTACCGTATATATTTTTTATAAATATGAGATAAGTAATAATAAATTTAAAAGCCATAATGATTTTAATTATAATATCAAATTTTTTCTTTTTTTTTTAGGAATACTCGAAAAAACTACAACTGCAGATTAGATAGTTTTACAGAACCGCGAACTATTCTACATATCCTGCTAATTTAGATTGGTCGAATTCCAACCTAATACAAATATATTTTCCTGACGGCTGTATCAATAACCTACCTAGTAATCAAAAATATTTTTCCGAAGTTTTTCCTGATAATAGTTGCATAGAATATGCTCCGCAGTTTTATGCTCTGACTTTCCAAGTTTATTCAGATGATATCTCAACGGGCAACGTCCTGTGAATAGCCTAGAATATGTAGAATTATACAATCAACCGAGTATAAATCAAATTATCTAAAACCATGTCCTGTTGGTAAAGTAAAATGGCATTTTATAGTTAGTTTTTTTTTTTAAATTATGTAAGCATTATAATTAAGCTATAAAAATAGAAATTAAGAGGAAGTAGTAATTTTTATTTTGGTTATATTTTTAAGAAATTAATTTTGTAATTTAAATTCCGTATCAAATTTTGACAGCAAAGTAAAGTTTTGGTTTCTGAATTTAATTACTTTTTCTGTATATTCCTTCGAGTTATTTACTTTACTAAACAAATTCCATATTTCAAAATCTCAGCATATATTATGGCATAATTAAAAGAATGTATAGTTATATCGAAAAAAGTTTTAAGAGGTAAATTATTATTTGTAATAAATTTAATTACAAAAGTTTCCGAAAAGTAGAAATAAAATGTAAATATATACACAGATAGAAAGAAAATATACAAAAAATATTCCAATTATAATATTCAAATATTGATGTTAAGAGAATTTTATTTTAAATTTTAGTAAAATAGTAAATTTTAAATAAATGGTTCTTTCCCACATTGAAATATCTAAATAAAATATTTACTTTACTCTAAATATTTACTTTACTTCAGCTAGGAATGATTTTCGAGTTCTATTAGTTTCTGTATTAATTATTCAGAAAAACAGCACGTGTTGCATAGAACTGGAAGTTAGAATTTTAAATTTATACTCAAAATTTCAAAATAATTATCACTTTAATTTACACATTATTTTACTATGATGTGTTTTACATAAATGAAAATATATTTACTTGTATATACTCATTAACTATTTAGTATATATAATAAAACAACATTTAAAAATTGGAATATTTCTTGACATTTTGATAAATTATATTTATATTTTTACCATAATTAAGGAAATGACAAAGGAAATATAATAAACTTACTTTGATATCAATAAATAATTTATTTTTTATTTAAAATATATTTAAATATTCACGAATTGTAGAATTAAAAATTATTGTTAATGAATTTAAATTCTTGAATTTTTATATTTTTAATAGTTTTTTTTTATTAAATTAAAACTTACTTGACACGACATTAAAAATTAATCATTAATTTAATTTTCATTATAAAAACTTTAATTGCAAGAATCTTTAAATTAAATATTTGCTTTCCATACTTCATAATTAGCCGATAATTATATTTATCAGACAATATGAACTAATATTGTTTTTTTTACAGATTTCTTTGTGAGGATGTTATAAGATCCAACGATATTTTGTTAAAGTACATTTGTCTGTGGACACGAGAGCATTTTAAAGCAAAAGATGAATCAAGTTTTTTGTCTGAATTCAATCGCTAATGCGAATTTCTTGAAGCATTAGTGACTCTAAAATTGATCTTAAAAATTATCTACATTTTAATGAATAAGGACGCTTGCAAAGTAGTGTCAATTTTATTCGAATGACTAAATTAATTTTTATATATTTCTTATTTTAGGTTGTTATACGTTTGTGAAGTATGAGGGAACATTGTGTACCATATCATTATAATGAAATTATTTAAAATTGTACTATAAATTAAAAAAACACTTGATTCATAACGACATATTGACAAGCTGAATATTTTATATAATGGTAAATAAATTAAAAAATACAAGAAAATACATAAATAAAATTGATTTTGTAGTATCATTGTATAGGAGTTTTTAGTCGAGAACGTTTTAACCGATGCCATGGTATCAGATATGATGAAAAAAAGTAAATAATTATTGAAGAATACGCATAAATGTTTAAAATAAGTTTATCGCTGGACTAGATTTAAATAGTCACAATTAAAATGACAAATTTGTATCCCACCGCCACTAGTATTAATTAGATCCTGCGATTCTGTAAGTTTCTAATAAAAATTGGTCTACTAATGCCCGCTTTTTAATTTCCTGCAATTACAACTCATATTAAAAATTATTTAGAAATAAAATGGAAAAACACAAATTTTCTAATTTTGCTCATTATATATTTCAAATATCAGGATCAACCAATTTTTACAAAATTGTAATTTTATAGTATGTATATATTTTTGTAATTTTCTTATTAGACAAGAAATAATTTTCATTTTTAGCAACAGTATAAAAGTTTATAAAATAATTTAAATATAATTTCAACTTTCCAAAATTATTATTTAGAAAAATGAAATGAAATTCAAATTTAAACTGATAATTTTTACATTTTACTTAACAATTATACTTTAATATAACAATTAATTTTAGAATAACTTTTCCAATGATTAGTTTAGAATATAGATTTGTGGCCGGATTCTAGAAGCGTCGAAATTATGGATTTCAACAGAAGAAAAACATAAAATTTCTTGCACTCTTAAATGGTTCTGACATATTATTTGAAATCCGTAAATTTCGAACTTTTAGAAGAAACCGGCGATTGGTTTTGCTTAATATTTAACTATATATATTTTTTAATTTGATAGTTTAACGATTTTTTACTACTACTTAACTAAATTTGAAAAAAGAAAACTGTATAAATTTTAAATATTTATGTAAAAAATTTTATATTTTAAATTTAAATGTTTTTAAAATTGTTGATTAAAGCTTTTCGATATTATTAGTTTGATTTATTGAAAATGTTTAGCTGTTAACTGAATTTTGATAAACTATTTTAGAGCAAAAACAAATAATATTTTTTGTTATTGGTTAGAGTTAAACGATCAATTAATTAACTCTTTACCTACAGAGGAACTCTTTAAAGTTAGGAACTGAAAATTAAAAAAAAATTATTAATATTAAAACAGAAAATTTATTTATTAAAATTTTGTATTGACATAATCTAAGGCCCATAATTAATTACTGTTGTGCATTTTCTAAATAGATTTTTACTTATTTTTATTTTATCACTAATTTTATTAATCTAATCGTTTATTATGAAAAGTGTGTTTATATAATATTCATTATCTAATTAGAAATATTTGAATGAACACATCAATTAGTTCCAGAATTTTAAAATGTTTTTCATTTAAACTAAATTTTAAATGTGCTACAAAATTTTTGATTAGTATTAATTTTTATAATTTTATGATAAAATCTAATTTTATACCATATTGGATCCTATTATGAATTAATTTTAATTGATTTATTAAAATATTTACTTAAATACTTTTTAGAATTTGATAATTTTTTTTTATTGACTTTTGGAAGTGGTATTGGTTTTTCAAAAAAAAAAAATTCGTCGTGTGCAGATTTAATCATTTAATTAAAATTAGTAATTATTATTTATTTACAAATAAATTTAAACAGGAATTCCAGTTCGATCTTTCATTTTGCCTAAAACATTAACATGTACTTTACTATATCCACCGCCAGTTCCTTTTTTACTTGTTGAACCACCAATACCAACACCACTTGCAACATCTGCTGATGAACATGACAATGGTGATGAATTTTTTGAATGACATTCACCACAATGTGATGAGTGTTGACTTGTACTTGATTCATGAGTTTGTGATGTTGATGGTTGATCAATTGCAGTTGTTGTTGGACGATCAGTATAACCACTTGATGAACGAATTGTACTAAGTTTATCAATCTAAAATGATAGAAAAATGCATGTAAAACAATAAAATTTCTTAAAGTTTACAACAAAACTACCTCATCATCAATTGCTTTAAATTGCCAACTCCAATTTGCTCGATATAAAAATGGTCGATGATCAAATCGATTATCATCTGGACTGTAACCTTCAGCATGAACAGATGGTGTTAATATTGTCATTTTGTGTCTATTAATGGCATAACAACGGAAGAAATGTTTAACTTTATCAGCAACCTAGAAAAAATTGTGTTAACAAAATTATTAAATTAACAATTTTCAATTAACTTGTTTACCTCTTTTGGTGTCAAATCACCTTTCCATGTTGCCACTAATTTACAAAACATACTATAAGGTCCACAATATGCTTGTTTCCGCAATCTACCAAATTCACTTAATTCTGCATATGTCATACCCATATCTTGTTCATCAGTTTGCATTATCTGTCCTTCCAATAATGGTTCTAATTCGGCAGTAGGTGGTGCTTTAATAATTTCCCCCAGTATTTGTAAATTAAACCTTTAAATATAAAAAATTCCATTCAGTGTTTTTTCTACATAATTTATATATTAATTAACAAACTTTTCTTTTGCATATAGTAAGAATTTCCTTAAATCTGTTTTTGAAATCCCACCAATCGGATTAACATCTGCACTGGAACAATCATATTTTGTCATATAACCTCTTAAACTTTCATCAACATTTGCCGAACCCAAAACCAATAATCCACCAGGACGATTTCTCACCCACAACATGAGTTGGGCAAATAAATAAGCCAAAACCATACGAATTCGTGCCTGAATATTTTGTAAAGCTAAATTTTGTCTTGGACAACCACCTTGTGTACGAAATCTTGGTGTAACACCAGTAACTAAATTGAAAATTGCCAATAATGCAGTCACAGCTCCATCAATATTAATTTCAATATGATAACTGCCCAATTGATTAGCTAAAATTGATGCACGATGTTTTGTCTCTTTACTGGAATTAACACTACCCATAAAACATGTAACTAAAAGTCGATTACATAATGCTGCCGGATTATCTGGTGTAAAATCTGGATCACCAAGTATTTTTCGAACATCGTGTAATACTTGTCCGTCACCATTTTGTACAGCACCAACAATTAAACGACACATAGAATGTACAATTGTAGCCGAACTACTTGAATCGACACCTCCACTTAAGGGTAAAAAAAATCCACCTTGACCAGAACGTCGTAAATAGTCCCAAAGCCAACAAGCCGGACCTAAAGCAATTTCTTCTTCGGCAGTGTGATAAATCCATTGTAATGGACTGCTAGACATTTTAAAAATATCATCGTGTGTTGACATTTCAAAATCACAAATAATTCTAGGATAAGTTGGTGCTGAACTACCCGAATGACTACGAGATCGTTGAGCTACACGATATGAACGAATATCTTCTAAATCAATTGTGGCTATTGTAATTTCCTTATTAGAAAATGTATCATAAATTAATATTGTATTTACTAAGACAATTATATTGTTACTTACAACATCCTGTAGAGCAAATTGTTTCCCTCTTGCTATAATTTCACCATTGAGTGCAACAGCTGAACAACCATTAAAATATATTCGTTGACCATCACAACCACGTAAATTACTAAATAAATATGCTCCTCCAGCTTTAAAACTAGCATTACGAATTAAATCGGTAGTGATATATGCTTTTCGTAGTTCCATATAACTTCCAGAGCCATTGACTATTATTTCCACACCAGATAAAGACATGTCAATATGTGTGCTAATAAAAAATGATTTAAAAATTTTGTTGCAGAATACTTGAAAAAATTGTATACTTAAAAAATTGCGATGTGCAAAGTTGTGCGTACACTTAAAATTTTCATTATATTAACATATTTTTTACCTATTAACATTCCACAATTCTTCACAAATTTCATAACCAATACATGTGTCTTTAGTAGCAATAACAGCATCACCAATAGGAACTGTATTTTGACCATTGTGTTCTGATATCATTCGTGGTACAAAGAATTCTTCAGTTTGACGTTTTTTAGTCCATGGTGAAAACCATCTTGTTTCACGATAATTACCATCATCACATAATGCCATTTTAGGACGAATTAATAAAATTTGTTTATTGTAGAAAACTACACGACAATTGTAAGCAACATTACGATGCATAATTGGCATACCAACATCAATTAGCATATTTTGACTAAAAATAATTTTTGTTAATATAGAAAAAAAAGTTTGAATAAAATTGATATAGAACATTTTACCTTACTGGTGATAGTAATAATTCTAAAAGGACCTCCCAACTATGTAAATATGTGTCTGGTTCACGAAAATGATCTTCGCAACTATAACCACTGTAAAAAATGTAAATTATGTGGATAATTATTGTTAAAAAATTAATTTATGCAATTTTATTTCCAATTATATTCAGACTTAAACTATGTTGATAAGGAAATGTGCATTAACAATAAAAAATCACGAAATATTTTCAACAGTGTAGTAACTTGTAATCATCACAATAAATACAAGGAAAAAAAAAAATAATTAATAATTTTTTTTTTAAATTCTTACCAAACTTCAAGTTCTGGTCCAGTACGATAAGTTGCACCCATTTCTTTAGCTTCTATTATAGATTGTGTTATTCTTGCTAAATTTCCTTCAAAATCTAATGCCCATTGATTTAATGTAGTAACTGCTACAGTTATTTTTCGACCCATCTTTGTAATTTTAATTTCAAAATTATTTTCGACTAGTAAATCCAAATAAATCCTTTTTTATGGTCCTTTCACCTTAATTGTACACAAATTATAAATTACGTCCTCTAGAAATTAAGTATTTTTTTTGTAAAAAAGATTAATTAGTAAATAAATCAACGATTAAAAAAAAAATTAGTTTACTTTACAATATATAAACAAAATTTGTGGGGATACTTTCAGATTGAATCCTTATCGATCAATCAAAAGTTACCAAGGATATTAACATCAATTATTGTTATAATGAAAATATAACTGGGCGCCATTAAAACTATAAATATAAAAATATAGGGAAAAGAGAGATTTTAAGGAAACAAAGCGATTTTCAGCACGTTTTTCATATACAAAACTGTATAGGAACATTTAATTTTTAGTCCCGTTTATTTATTTTTATTTCCTTGTTACCAGAAACTTTGGAATTTGTTGTTAAACAGCTGGAATTAATCAATAATATATAAATATAATGAAACTTTATGCTAAATATAAACACATAAAGATATAAATAGCATAAAATCATAAATTTTTTATATTACATAATTTTGTCATCGTTTTATGATCAGCTGAGTTGGTAAATGGAAAAAGGAGTAATAATTATGGTGTAAAAATTTATATTCTTGTCATTTTAAATAATAACTGACACGAAGGACATTAGGAAAAATGACTTGTATAAAGAGTAATGTGCAAAAATATAAAAGGATATAAAAATAATGAATTTTCCTTGATAATGACATCGTTTTTATTGCTGCTTCTTTTATTTATAAATAATATTAGCTAAAAAAAGCTATGTCGACGTAAGCTTATAATTTTTTTTCAAAATGTCCTTAGATTTTGTCAAAGACACACTGAAATAATGGACACGTGTAATGAGTATTATTATCATGAAGATCTTATTCCAATTTTCAATCGGTTTCGTCGCTCAAAGCTTGATTTAACTATAGCATGTATGAATGAATCGCTCTGTACAGTTGAAATTCAGTAACAGACTCAGTGTCAGTAGTGGTGACAATATTTATTGAAAATACCGTATAAGAATTCGTCATAAAATGTAATTGTAATGTTTTATTTCCGTTGCACATTGGATATTAAAAATTGCTCCTTAAATAAACTAGTTTTCAAAAAACATTGCAGTGACTATTCATTCGGATTTGGACTATAATCAAACCAAAAGAAATCCTGTAACCAACTTTTTACAGAAATTTAACAATCTTAATTTTACAAAAATTCAAAATTTAAGGAAACAAATTTACAAAATTATTTTGAATATAAATTCAACTGTAAACATTTTCTAATACACTATAAAAATTATTTAAATCTTCTACATTTATAATTTTTTTTTTAACATTTATCGGCTTCAATGGTTTACTTTCTTATTCCCTACTGGTGTAACATAAATCAAGAATTATACTATACTTTATTTAAACATTTTCCAGCCAGTGAATATAATAAATTCTTTTGCATAGCATATACCCACGTGCCAAATAAATTTCCTTGCAAACCCTACAACATAAAAAATGCTTCTTTCTGATCGTATTTTGATATTGTGTACTAAAAGTCTGGCCCTTTTCAAACATAATTTTAACTTTTTTTAAAAACTTTCCAATATTTTAAAAACAAATTTTGTAAATGTCCTTTTTTTCATAATTTTTACAATAACTAACCTAAAAGGGAAAAGGGAATTTCTCTATAAAATTAAAGTTTGTTTGTCAGTTAAAATGATTTGTACCGGAAATTGTACGTGCTTTGAATTTTATCAACAAAATATTTATATAAATTGTAGAAAACTTACAGAAAATTTTAAATTTTATAATTACAGAAATTTTTGTTTTTGATTACACCACAAAACTGAAAAGATGGGGCTGATGTATTTAGTGTAGGATGAAAAGTATTTAAGTTTAAATGAGAATTTTCTATATCGGTTCCGGACCAAAAATTATTATAAAGGTTCCGTAAAATGATTTTTTTTTTTTTTTCAAAATTAAGAAAACTTTTGTAATACTTTGCTAACTTACAAGTAAAATAAACTTTTCCTTAATATAATATTGAAAATCAGAAAGTTTTGATGAAATCTGAGTGAGCTCATCAACATTACAACCAATGAAAAAGGATGTGTTTAAAAGATGACACAAAATTTGTACTATAGTATAAAAATAATGAAGAAAAACTTTAAAATTATTTTTATATATGTTTTTGGAAAATTTAAATAACGAAAATGTTTGGGAAAATTTTAAATTGCTTTTGCAAATTTATTGAATTGATTTCATGTTTTTACAAAAACAGTTTTCCCATGAAAAAAATATGAAATTTTCCAGAAAAGAAGGACAGAGAATATAATAAAATAAATTCAGCGATAGAGGAGGAACTGAATCTGTAGTTCGGAGAAGCACTGCATTATTATTTCTTGAAAATTAATTTTGAGGGTGTACACAGTAGGTATAATTAAAGGTTAACTAATTATCCAATGAAAATTCTTAGAATAATTTCAAAATGAAAATCTTATAAAATCAAATTAATTTGCGGTATACAAATTTCCCAGAGGAACAATTCATTTTAAATTTAAATACAAATAATAAAAATATTAAGAAATTATATATTTTAACATTATATAAGGAAACGATAAGTGCGACGTTAAAGCATTTGCTGTTGAAGTTTTCAAACATCAAATGATACAAGTAACGCTCGTGCCGGTAACTTTCTAAGCGTCATACATTTATGACAAAGAAAAATCAAATAACATTGAAATTTACATTAAGGTAAGCGGCAAAAAGTTGAATCTTAGCTTGCGTTTTTAACTACTTCCATGTATTTCAATATTATTTAAATATTTTTTTTTGAATTTTCTAAACTTCAATGGCACGAGCGACTCACTAGGACTAGACTATATCCATTATTATAAAAATTACAATTTTTATTTAAATTTCTGGGAAAAAAATCAAAAAGTAAGTTTATTATTTAACATTTAAAAAAATATCTGATTTTTCACCAAGGAATACATAAAAAATTAAAATTAAATACTTTAATATATTATGGGGTCATATATTTAACTGAACTAATTTTACTTCTGTAATGAAAATACTTTTTAAATATAATTTTCCTTAATGGCTTTTTCCCACATTTTCTTGTCTGTAAAAATTTTATATTATATATTATGTTAAAAGATTTAATTTTTTAGGTACCATGCAAGTAAACCTCGAACATATCGTAATAAGTTTTTTTTTTGAAAATATTTAGAAATTTAATTGCGCATAAAGGAGAAATTTTAAAATATTTATCGCTTATACAAATTTTTTATTATCCTTTATCCTTTACTTTTGCTAAATACAATGTTTGTTATATATAATTTAGCATAGTTTTAACAAGGCAGCATAAGTTTTAAAAATGTTAGTCTCATTTACTTTTGTGTTTTATAGAGAATTATAAATGTTTTAAAAGAACCAGTGTGAAATTAGCCTACAATTTATGTAACCATTTTAATATAAAATTATATTTTCTAAATGAACCTCATGTTTAACCAGAAATATTGAAAATTTTATTATGTAGTAGCTAATGATGTGCAAAACCGAGAATTAAGTATATGAATGTTACCAGGTGCAAGAAGCCTCATAAAACAGTGCTGGAAAAAAATGAGGAAGCTATTCTAAAGAATGAAATTAAAAGAATCGTAAATAATTGAACTAAAGAACTTTTGATATTGTAAACTTGTTTGTGACGTATTCTAAATTAGTGTAAAATTATCTGCTAATTACATTGATTTAACTTTTGAATGACAGTTCGAAATTTGCATTGCGTTGAAAGATTGAGGACTGTGGGTTAGATGATATTAATAGTAGATTTGTATAGCTCCTATTCGTATTTGAACTTATCCCAACGAAAAATTCTAAAAATTACTTGAACCTATTCAGACCCTGACTTTTAAACCACTAACCGTAACCACTTGCAATAGAAGTTGTTATAAAATTATAGAAACTACGAGTTTGTATTAAATTCGATATCTGCAAAATATTTTTTTTTTAAATTTCAATTTTATTATCACCAGTTATAGGAGGTTAAGCTGTGTTGGGTTACTGTTCATTGAGAAATATGTGGCAACGAGCAGGCTGAAGATCTAACACGAAAAGCCTACGATATAAATATTAAATTACCTAATCGATCTGTGCTCATCTTTATAGGTATATTGAAGATTGAGATTTACAGAAGAACAGTGAAAAACGTAAAGAAAATATAGGCCAAAGTGAAGAAAATTGCGGCTAATGGTGGACATCCTGAGCAAAATGACCAAGAAACTTGATCTTACCAAGAAGTAGAGGAAGATATCAGTCATAAGTAGAATCATCGATTGAACGAATTGGCAGATTAAATAGGGATCACAATCATTGCTCTTCTAAGATTTGTAAATAACGCGTGGTAGTTGGAGTCCTGGAATAACGTTATAGAGTAATTTTGTTGAGCATATAAGGGCCAGATAATGTAAATTTTCGAATTACAATTCAAGTTTTTTACTTGTTCCTATCTTAGTTTAGTTATCAAATAAATAAAAAAATTCATAAAAAAAAAAAAAAAAAAAATTATCAAATATGCTTTCAAAAAGAAAAATAAATATAAAAATTTATTAATTAATATAAAATTTTTTGAAGTTTCACATTTTCCACAAACATCAAAATCTAAATTTGTGTGAAAATTTACCAAAAAATATTAGTTTATTTATATAATATATTTATAGAAATTAAATGAGTTAAAAAAGTGCCATTTTACATATTTTGACAATTTTTTTTTATAGATTCACATTTAAAAAAAATTAAATTAAATTAAAAACCATTTGTAAAAAAAAGCAAATTGCCGTAAAAATGATTGGTAAGATAATTTTTTTTTTTTGAAAATTTTAATTATAAATTAGATTTTTGTTAATTAATAAAATTATGAATAATTATTGCTACGAAATATGATTATTATTAGACTCTTTTTCTAAAGGATTCAAATTCTTGGAAAGGATTAATTCTGGTGGTGGTAATAAAGAATAATTGCAGTTTGGAATCACAGTTACAGTTTAATCCTGTTTTCGTGTTTCTCCTTAAGTTTCTATTGAAAAAAAAAATTATTGGCTGGTGTTCATCCTTACATAATCGATATTTTCTCATTAACCTCGAGATTAATGGTCTCCCCATAATGTTATTTATTGATTTTCGATCAAAATTTTTATGAATTTTTATGTGTTCTTTATGTGTTATAAAACTATCCTCCAGATTCTTTTAAGTGGAAAGAATAAATTACATAGTTCAAAACCACAAATCCTAAATAAAAAAGAGTTCATTGACGTGAAAATTGTTTCATATATAAAATAATATTTACCGATTTATTAGATTTTCGTAAATCAATTTTATTATTGCTGGTTACATTTTACTTTAATAAAATTATTATTTATTTATTATTTATAAGTTTTTTTACCTCCTGACCTAATAATTTCCATTCAATGCGCCTTTAATATAATTTTTTATCTAATATAAATTTTAGTTTGGGGTGGAATTTTGAAAAGGGATTTCCCTTTTGGATATTTTCCAAAACAAAAAAAAAATTATAAAAGTTATTTTCCATGTAAAAATGATGGCCAATCATTTCGATTTATACCCCCAAAAACAAATCTTAAAGTTATTTAAGGATCCGAAAATATAATTCAATGAAATTTGCATATTTTTTCACACTAAAAATTTAATACATTTCAATAGAATTCCCAAAAATTCGAATAAAAAAAAAATACGAAAAAAGGCATCGTCCTTCAATCCTTTGTATATGATATAAAAGGTGGTAGCATTCCATTCGAACTTTAAAAACGAGTATTCATTCTTTTCCATCAAAAACCATAAAAAATTATCATTTTTTACATGAATAAAATGTAGTGAACCTTTGTCTATTCGTTTTAAATCGCGTGCACAAATGAAATGGAAACTCATTGTATTATGTAAATGAAAGGATTATCTATTTTTTTTTTTTGATTTCGCAAAAATCTCCATTATAAAAAAAAAGAAATGCACGAGGACAAATATAAAAACCTCTGACTACTTCAAACTTATTGTTCAATAAAAAAAATTATAGTCAAAAATAATGTGAATAATAAAATTCGACAAAAATTCTTGTAAAAAGGAAGACAAGAACCAAGTGGAGTGATAAACCCAGTAGGTGCAGAAATATGTAACGATTACTGGCAAGGACACAGACACTGTAAAAAAACACAAGAAATTGACGACAAGACAATATGAAATAATCGTATTAATTAAAAATATTATTAAATGTTGAGTGGCTATTTTGGAAATGATGATCCTTACAAGAGGGCTGATGCTGGCATTTTAGTAGTGTGCTACTGTGATACATTATGTACCGGATTCAACTCCAGATGGAGACATCGAAGTCGCTCTAAATAGACTCAGCTTAAAATGAGTATACCATTAATAAAAATTTGCAATATTTAATTGTATAAAATGTCTCAAAACTTCTTTCTGGAGACAAAAGCTCGCTTTGAGCTGTAGTGCCATTTCAAAGTAATTATTTCTTAGGAATATGGTTTAATTAATGGACTTATAAATAATCATATAAATTTGAGACTTCCGACATGAAATATAACAATTTTTAATAGAATTTGTTATTTGTGGGTAAAAAGAAACAGCAAGAAACCATGGATTTTATAGTAAATTTTGCGTTTTTTCTTAACATTAATTTAGTTATATAAAAATGGGTTCATTTAAATTTTTTTGCATGTGCCTTCATTGTGAAAATAATCTGGGGAGAAAAATTCCTTACAGTGTATTGAATTTGAACGACAAAAATATTCAATTTTTATTATACGACCTCCTTTTGTGCATAAAAAAAACCCATTTTTTTTGTGTAATAGCAAAATTTATATTAAACAAGACAATAATAATATGGAAAATCATGAAAATGGCAAGAAAATTCTATAATTTAATATTTGCATAACAATTTTAATAATAATAAAATATAAATTCTTTTCTATTTTTAGAAGTATTTTACCTTTTTAACTCGACACAAGTCTTTTTTTAACATTCAAAATATATAAATAAAAAAAAAATGTAATCCTTAAAGTGTTTTAAAATATATAGAATTTAAGGAAATTTTTATCCTTTTTTCGTTTTTATTTTTGTCGTGCATATTTAATAATTTCTTTCCAATAATATAAATTGGAATTACCGCAGCAGGTGTCAAGAGTATTCAGATTTAGAAATATTTTATATTTCAACAGAAAAAAGAAGGAAAATTTTAGAAAATTCCAAATTGTGTACTATTAATAGAAAAATTTCCAATTTTATAAAAATAGATTTTCATGCTTTAAACAATTTCATTCAGTGTTTTTCTATATTTATATTAGATAAAGAATTTTAAAATATATAGGACAAAATTAAATAGATTTTCAATTAAATTTATTAAATCCTTAAATTTTGGTTGGTTATTTTTGGTTCAAATTGAAAATTTAAATTAATTATGAAATTCTGTTTATTTTGGTTTTGTTAAATTTTTATGGTAAACACAACGATAATTTTAAATTAAGTATTTTCATACAAGGACGAAATATTTTTTTCTCGTTAAAGTTTAATTTTTTATACAACAACATTGAAAATAATTTTGTCTAATAAAAATCAAGGATTCATTAATTTTACAAAATATGTTGCTCAGTAAACTAAGAGAATTTCATGTAAAAACATATGTTCGAAATTTTTCCTTTTTTAGAATCCATGATGACAACTTTTTTTTTTATGTGTCATGGTAAAATGTTGATAACCATAATCCATAAAATTTTAGTTTATTTTGTGGGTGATTTAGTTTTCTTGGTGTAGTAAAACGAGTACATGAAAAATTTTGTACGAAAACTTTAAAAACTTTAAAATGTTGTAAAATCAAAAATTTAAAAGGAAAAGAAATGTGTGAAATGAAATTTTAAAATTTAAAATTCTTGTATCGAAAATTATGGATGCTACTTTAGATTTGGATGATCTGCACAGTGGTGAGAAAAATATATATTTTTTTAATA
Source organism: Rhamphomyia laevipes (assembly GCA_963920725.1). Taxonomy (NCBI): domain Eukaryota; kingdom Metazoa; phylum Arthropoda; class Insecta; order Diptera; family Empididae; genus Rhamphomyia; species Rhamphomyia laevipes. The sequence continues at coordinate 42,535,083 of OY987256.1, forward strand.
TTAATGAAAATTAATTGTGAATTTTACAAGTTTTCGGATAATATTTATGTACCGGAAAATTTGTTGATTTCCGATATTTTAATTTATGTCATTATTAATAATTCAGATTACATTTCTGATTTCAAAAACATTTTCAATCCTTTACACATTTTCCATACTTTGTTTTCAAAATAATAAAAATAATCATAAAACGTAGCAAGACATTTAAATGCAAATGCAACGATAACGTAAGACTCGATATGAACAGGAACGTTAACGGGTGTAACTTAATGGGCATAAAACAATTACCTACAAAAAAGTTATACAGAATGAAACACATATTATAAGAATGTGAGTGGCTGACTCGTTACTTCAGACATGGCTTTAAATATCCTCTAACTAAAGTAACTGTGGAAGTTGCAATGTTCTTCTTTGAAAGCATTGAAGTTTAAGTGGTTTTTGAAATAAGAATTATTTCACAATGCTCAGTGGGCGTAATGATTAAGAATGTAAGAGACCAACCAATGCGTCTAATTGTAGATATTGGACCATTAGGCTGATTTAAAAATAGTATATTAAAAATAGGTAGCTCACCTACCAACAAACATAAAAATATATAAATAAACCAAAGTAAAATGTAAAGCAAAACAAAAAATTCTTAAAATACAAAGTTTTTAAAAGTCAACAAACATTTTGCAGGTGAATTAATTATATAATCAATATCATTTTCAAAATTAAATTTCCCAAATTTTAGACTGATTGGACGCAATAATGCGGGGGAGCAAATGTTTTTCCCTCCTTATTTCACAAACAAATTATTAAGCCAAATGAATTTATGATCGATCACTTTCTTGTGATGTAATAATTTATCTTGTGGAAAAGAAAAATTAAAGAAAATTTGAAAATAGAAAATGTGACAATAAATTTGTTTGAAAAAAAAAAACACAAACATTTTTTTGGCAAATTCAACGAAATTTAATTTTTTTTTTTTTTTTTTTTGATAAACATAAATTTTCTTAGTTTTCTATGATTTCCATTTAGTATATAAATTAAAATTATTCATTTTTTTATAACCTCATAAAAATTTCTGAAACATCCTTAACCCTTTGAATATAGTGGGCATTTGTATGGTCCCGAGAAAAAAGTTAATTTCGGGCTGCATGTGTTTATAACTGTCGAGAGCATGTGAAATTTTAAATCGTGGAATTAAAAACAGTTGTAAAAAATATCTGGAGAAAGTTCACGCTTATGAAAATAGAGTAATCGTGTATACGTATATAGACTCAATGATATTGTTAAAATATTGAATTAATTGGCATATGAAACTTTTTTCGTTTTAAGAAATGGTGTATTTTTTCTTGAGAGGATACATAAAAAGGGGTGTAGAATTCATCACCGATGGTCCAACATCTTAGTATTAACACCTATAGAGCACCTCATATGACACTGTCCGGCACTCGCTAGACGTAGAGGTTTTATTCCGGGAGTGGCCTACTACCTAACCTGAAAGAGGCCTAGAATTGCAGCACCAGGAAAAACCACAATTTTGCTGCAATTAGGAAATCCTTCGACTTACTAGATAATCTTTCGACACATACACAGAGTTAGTTATCCATAATAGTGGTACCACGTGCCGCTACAGACCCATTGTGCTCTGCTATGCCACCAGTATAACTTAACCTAACCTACATGATTTTCATTCTACTTTTAATATGCAGTCTCTTAAATCTTGCCCAACTATTTTCTACGAATGTGTGCCTATTAATAGTACATGCATCTTATTTTAATTATAGCTTTACCACGACATTTCGTGTTACTAGACTGTTCTATTCAGAACCGAAAATGTTAAAATTCAAAGATCTGTTAAATTTTTAGAAAGAAACTAAAATTAATTTGGTTTTTAAACTCTTCAAAATTTTACTAATCCGGTGATTAAAAATCGTAATACAAAGAACAACAATTCTTAATTTTGAAAAGTGTCAACTATTTCTTTACTTGCCAAACTCATTTCCTTTAAATAATATGTTCCGTCTTCATTTGAAATATTTGTTTTTATTTTATAATCGCAACTAAAATTTTAATTTTCCTATGAAAATTTTTAATATATTACTAATGACCTCTTTCAACGGAATATTTATTTTCCTCTAAAATTTTCATATTTTTCTTATATGCTTGTGTTCAAAAAAAAAATGTAATATTTTTCAGAGGAAAAACTAAAAATAAATTCAAAATTCAAAAAAATTCAAATTCTAAAATTATATTAAAAATATATTTTTTTTTTCAATATCTTTTCCAGTAATTTAAACACGAACTTTTTAATTAAATTATAAACCTGAATATTTTAATATTAAAACAAAATAACCTTTTTTTTATGAAATTCTAACCTTCCCTAATGAATAATTCAAATTTGCATAAAGATATTAAAAAATAAAGTATAAAAATTATCTCATTTTATTAGAAATATGCAAATTTATTCGTAAAACTTTTCTGTGTTTCCGAATTTATACAAAATAACAAAACCAAATATTCACTAATAAAAATATGCTATAAATGTATATTTAAATAACAATTCAGTTACAAAGGATTTCCTGCACTATCGTTACAGTTCTACATTAGTTTTCATGTACAGACTTGGAAAATACAATTTTTCAAATTTATAGAAATAAAATGCAATTTGAATGAAGCAAAAATAAACATTGAAAATATTTTATATACAGATAAAAATCTTACCAAAAACAAAATGAATGCAAATATAAAATATAATCGAGTTTCATAAGTGCACTAAGAGAAGTTGCACTAAATCAAATTTAATAAGTAATTATCGTATATATAATGCAGAAAGTACAAGTTAAAAATGAAACCGGTTGCCACTACCTGGGACTCGTTGGACGAATAACTCACGATTGTTCTATCTCTCATCCTAAAAGAACAGTACTACTAAGATCTGGGAGAGCAGTTCTCGAAATGTTGTATCAGAAAACAATAACATCCTTTGACCTTCGATCAACAGCCATCCTTGAAAGTTGTATTATTTTACACATTCGTAGAAATTAGCTTTTAGCTGATAAATTATTGGTTTTTCATGTATATTTTTCATAATATATTATGCTGGAAATTTATCTTTAAGATTTAGGAATGATTTAAATTTAAACGCTCCATTTATTTAAACATTAGTATAGAATTTGTTATTGAATTTTGTTCCCAATTGGTTGTTTTTCTTTATAGATTCGTCAGAGCATTTTTCGTTGGAAGATATTTACGGATTACATTAATTTGCTGATCCATGTTTCACATCAACATGTTAGTACCGTTCTGATTATGGTTTTGTACCAGCTTTCTTATTAACGTTTCTCGATCTCATTACTACCTTCACTATCGAAAAGTATTCCTTGTTGTTTGTGTTAATTATCCTCTGCTTTTCTATCATTTCGTTATTATTCAATGATAGGTTCAACCCTAAATAGACGAATTTCTTGACCACTTTACCTCCATGTTTGCATCCAATTGTTCTAGTTGTTTAGGTTGATCTTAACTAACCGAGTATTTTCGTTTTGGACTCGTTTATATGTAGACCAACTTCTTTTAAGTATGTTTCCTTTAAATTTGTTACCGAGTATCCCATTACATTTAATATATCTAGATATCCAGCTTAGATTTATAAATGTTAATTGCGTTACGATTTACTGATGTTTTCAGCACAAGATATTCTTAAAGATTTGTTGAATAAAATAGGGATGAGTTACTTCGAATAAATCGAATAATCCTTCCATGATTTTAACTTGGCACTATGTATTTTGCATGGTCAGACCGGTCAAACTAAAATTCGGTTTATAAATTCTAAAGTTTATTTTTCTAGATGCTATCGTACACCTGTCGAAAGTCAACAAAAAGTTGATATATGTCTACATTGAAGTGCCAAGTTATCTCAAAAACTTGCCGTACGTAGAAATTTAATCAGTTGTTTAATAATATTCACCGTTTACTGTTTCACCCACGGGTTCCAGGCGTTTTTTAACAATTAATTGATTTCAGGCAAATTACAAAATATCTAAATAAATGAATGATTTTTGTGAGTGTAAATTTTTGTGTACATGTTAAATTAATGCAATCAGTGAAATTCTACCTAAAATTTCATACATACAAAATTAAAATGTAAACAAAATAATTAAATTTATAATTTATTTTTTATTTTCAAATTCAAATTGCTAAAAACAATTTAATATTAAATTTTTATTATGAATTGAAATTTAATTTTGCGAATTAAAATTAGATTTTTCAAAATTATAAAAGTTTTCATAGAAAACGTCTTTTACAAAATTCTTTAAACGACTATTACTGTAACTTTAGTAGGACATTTACCCCTGTAATTTCAGTCCATCAAACTTTTGAAAATAATGTCATGACCTCAAACTGTACAAATCTCTTTTGTTAGATGAAAATTTGCGTGTGTAATTACAATTTAACAAAATGTATAAAATCTTCTGATCCATTTTAACCCTCTACCTAACCTACCTACCCTTAAAACATATAAAAATCGTTTTATATTTACGAGCTTTTAAACATAGATTACATATTTTTACAAAATACAAAACATTTTACGGTAGGACAATTTAATGAGTCCTTAAAATGTTAAAAGAAACAATTTTTATGCTCGCGTTATGATGACAACGGTTAACGACCTTTCCTTTAAGAACATATAAATGCTTTTTATAAGAGTTCAAAGAAGTCCTTTTTTCCAATCTCTCTGTTGTGTACATTTTAAAGCTAACGAACGTTAATTAATGATACAAGCGACAAGAAGTTTTTTTTTTAAATAATTTAAAGGACATTTATTTATTTTATAATAAAAACTTTACGTAAACAATTTTTTCCGTACTATATTGAGATTTTTCTTTAGAACACCAAAACAAAAAGATAGAAAATATTTTTTATTTTTTATAAAATCCACAAGATCCACTGTAATATTATGTGTTTAGTACCGGTAGTTTGTCCTAAGTAAAAACCCATGACAAGGACGACTTAAGGATATAAGTTTAGATATAACTCTGAAGGATAATAATGATTATAATAATAATATAATAAGTTATGTTCAAGTGAATTTTTACGATTCCAGACTGTAGAACGTAATACAAAAACAAAACAAAAAATGTTTATTAGCTTTCACAAGAATAAAGGTTTTTTTTTTTTTGTATATATGCAAGTGAATTTATGTTACAACATAAATATTGATATTTCAGGTTGAAAAGGTTCAATGAGAGAGGGTGAAATGTTGTTTAGTTTGTGAATAAAAAATATACTGAAAAAAAAATCCAATAAATAAAGAATTTTTTAGTATTTGTCGTTGCTAAGAATAATATGAAAATTGTTATTTATTATTGAATAGATTATAAAAATTTGTAGGCGAATTTGAATTAATTTTTAGTTTCCCAATATATTAGAAATTTCTGGGTATATAAACACCATCAGTCTTACATAAAAAGTGGTATTATTAATCTTGTTGAAACGGAAATTTATATTCCACAGTCAAGGTTAAATTAAGTTAAAAAGGACTGATGTCATCAGTTATAACGAGAGATTTCAATGAATTGATTGTGATCCCTAAGCATTAATTAAAAATTGTGGTTTTATTTATAAAGATAGCAATTCTTACAACCGTTTAGTATGTTGCATCACAAGTATTGGTACTTGACGCGCGCAATTTCATCGCAGTCACATATCAGATGATCGAGTGTGGGTTCTATAGTTTCAACCCCAAATCTGGATAAATGCACTTACAGAATGACGCTATAAGCTGTAAGTAGTTAACTTAATCCTAAGTCACTAAAATTAATATCACCAATTTTTATTTTCATTTGTAAATTATGGCTTTATACGCTACCAATTAAATATTTTTTTTATCATCCTAACAAAATTTCTAAAAACCGTGTATTTTGATTCCTGACATCAGCACCCCCTGAAAGCTAAACATTTCAATACATAACAAATTATAATGCATATCCTTACTGAAATATTTTACTAATGAATTTTTGATTTAGTGATTATTCTTCTTTCTATATATCCTTTACACAGTTCATAAACTCTTGTTATCTTTATTTTTATTTTTTATTTCGATAGAAATGGAATTGAGTGCATTAGTGAAAAGTTCGTGCAGACAAAATACAAATTATATATAGCTTTCCCCATTCCCTCTGTCCCCCCTAATTCCCCACTATAACTTTCTAAATATATAAATTGAATAAAAACAAAATCAAATAGGACGAGAGTTTGTGGTGTTGTTTTTAGAACGAAATTAAATGTTATGATTTTGTTACCAGAACAATAAACGTCAAAAAAGAAAATGATTGGGGGATAGAGAGATAATAACAGCATGTTTTCTTTACGTTAAGAACTTTTAAAAGACGACGACATACATGAATTTCATTTTAGGAACCATAAAAAAAAAAAATATATTGAATTTACAAATTGTCCTAATTCAAGTTAAATATATTTTAGAGAAAATTTATGAATATGAATTTCTACAACATTAATAATTGGAATTGAAATTTTAATTTCCCTGAAAGAATCAGATTCAAATTCGATTCCTTATAAATTCCCAGTAGAAAGAAGTAAGTAGCGTTTTCGATTCGTAGTCGGGTCTAGCTCAAGTTTACTCTGTTCTAAATCCTATTCAAAGTTATTCCAACAAAATGATAAAATTCCAATCAATTTCCCTTATAAATTCCCAGTAGAAAATAGATTATTTCGTTGTTGAGATAAGAGGTAAGTAGCGTTTTCGAATCGTAGTCTGGCCTAGCTCAAGTTTACTGGGTTCTAAATCCTATTCAAAGTTATTCCAACAATATGACAAAAATCCAATGAAGAATGCAATAATCTTAGCGATTACAAGATTACAACTTAAATTACGAAATATTTAAGATTTTACGTTCATTTCGTGCGTTCGACAGAAGATTTAAGTTTACTCTTCTTATAAAATTTGTATACTAGCGAAGAGATTCGCCAAGATTCTATTAAATGGTACACTTAGTTTTAATTTTGGGAAATTCCAAAACTTTGAATGCTTAGTAATGCTATTACCGAAAATATTACCACAAATCCATTTCTCCCTCCAAACTTCTTTTTTTTAATAAAAAAAAAATATATATATTCAATTTACGAGTGTCATAGGGTAAAGCCTAAGTTTATCCAAGCTTTTATTCACTCCCCACAACAACAAACCATCAAAACTATTTTTATATTTCTATTTTTATATAATAATTTCGTTGTTATAATATCGTTATTTTCAAAGTCATGAAGTTGTACAAAAAATTATATTTGTTTTAGTTCAGTAGTCGTTAGAAATTTGCAGTTAAAAAATGGTGAAAATTTTAGCTTAACGTTATTTTTGTTTTCTTCTTAAAATTCATATCTCTATAGATAGCGGGGTTTAAGGGCCCCCGCAGAGACAACACCTTCAAGGAAACCAAAATTATCACCTTAAAAATATTTATTACACTTTTTCTGTTGGTGGTTGTCTCATCCTAGTTTTTTTTTAATAATTTTTTACTAGTTTCCTTTTTTCCGGGTCATGAATATCATTTTTTCCCATCAGTTTGTTTTTTTATGAGTGCAATTGTGTTAAAAAAAAAGAAAAGAAGAAAAATATGAAAAAATTACTCAAAACAAAAAATATTTTCATTTAATGCTATAAATAATTATTAATATTTATTATGATTATTATTAGTGTAAACAACTGGAAAACTTTTTTTGTTTTTCACCACACGCCCGGATAATAATGAAAAATGTTGAAAATTTATGTTTTTTTATGATTTTTCTTTAAAATTTTCATATATAAAATTAAAAATTAAAATGAACTGGACTGGTGCAAGAAATTTAGGTCCAGGGGAAAGAGTTCAATTTTTACAAGCTCAACTCTTTCCAGTTTGTACTTTTACGGCTACTCAAGGTAAAAACTATTTTCTGGAAAATATTTTATTTTACTATATATTTATATTAATTTTTCTAAATAAAAATTAATATTTTATTTTGTTTTGTTGAATCTTATATGAATTTTCTATTTGATTGTTTGTTCAATTTTCTATTTATTTGAGGTTATGTTTGGGAAAAAAAGGGTGAAAAGTTGATATCAATATTTTTATTTTTGAATGTATTTTATATAAATAACCATGCTATTTTCAAATGACATTATATAGCGCAGACGTCAAAATTTATTTTACGATTTATAGTTTAAGACTGAAATTTTGAAGCAAATTAAAAATTTAAAGAAAATTAAATTATAAATTGATAAAATAATTTGTTTAAAAATATATGAGTTATTAATCTAGAGTCCGTTAAATCACTGGACTAAATAGATAGAGTCTTTAAAAATGCAGTCAACAATATAAATTTACGGATAGAATTTTCATGCATTTGAATTACAATTTGCAAATGTTCTGAAGATTCCGAACTCTTTATAATTTCGATAGCAAATATTTTCAACAATTATTATTGAAATTGAAAGTATAAATTCCAGGCCAGTTATAAAATTTTGACTTTTAAAAATTGTTTTTTCTTAAGCTTAAATTAAATCTCATTTAACTCTTAAGATTTAATTGAGAAATCAGAATATAATTTAAAACTTGTAAGTACGGAACAGAAGTTGGAATGCTTTAAACTCATCATTGTATCATTGAGTGAAACTTTGTTATTAAAGTAGGAAACTGATTGGCATCCTAACTGGTCACTGCTAGATCGGTAGTAAACACGGTATCAATCTTGGGATTTCCATGACTGCTGAAGAGATAAAGCTATATAACATACATTGGATCATTCAATGTGTGATTGCATATCACAAGACTAGCATATCAAATCAATACTTTGAATGTACTGTACTGGTATTTGCAACACTAACTTTGTGAAGAATTGTTTACTTTATAAGATGTAAGCACAAATTATTGATAGAATTAGTATTTTTTTAAAATCCATTGAGACTTCACAATTGATGTCTGATTATCAGGGATATTAAAATACTAACAAAACTTATGCAATAAGTTCAGTAGCATCTAGTCTTTCTTATTATTTAACTATTGGAATTAATTAAAATTAATTTGCTACAAAATTTAAATTATAATCTGCTATAAAAATATTATTTCTGCAGTAAAAACAATTAATTTTCCGTGTCAAATAAATTTTTAATTTTGAATGCATAAATTATAAGAAAATTATTTATGAAAAAATATTTTTGCATATTTTTTTTGCATGCAATATTTAAATTTATCAAAAATTTTATTATTAATTGTTGTTGGCATGTATAAATTTCATCCTTGACATTGTTAGACCATGAATATTGTCGCCGCTATTGAAATTTTCGGAAAATTTATTTTAATTTCATTTATATTTTTATTTTATTTATTTTTTACCTTGAATGAAAAATTTAAGTTTTTCTACAAAAACCTGAAAAAAAAAAACAAAATATTGTCTAGAATCAAGAAAATGTTTCATTTGAACGTTTCCACCTGGTAAAAACACTTGATATCAAACCATCAACAATAAAATATGAACTTTTTTTTTTTGGGTGATCATTAATTAGCAAATGTTCAGTTCGTTTCATTGCTGGCTTTTATAAATACGAGCAATAAAGAAAAATATTTCTTGTAATTAAAATTTAATGATAAAAATATAATTAAAAATTATTCCGCCGTTTCGTGAATAAATTATCAGATTTTATAACAAAGTAGTAAAATTAATAAGATTTCGAAAATCTTAGAAAACTCTTTTAAAATAATTAAAAGTTTAAAAATTTTACAATCGAAATTTTACGATATCGTAAATTAGAAATAATCGTATAAATAATTTGTTAAGTTTTACGAGTGATTTTCAAATTAAACAATTCTATTTTTAGCTTCACGCTATACAATGTAATTTTGCTCGTTGTGATGTTCCATACCAAACCCAGACGTTAATAAAATAATATTAAATTAAAATATAATAGTCTTTTTTTACTGAGCAATTAAAATTGATTCCTTTTTTGTAAAAATAATTTAATATCATAAACTACACGTTGTCATGATTGTAAGAAACATAATTTATTTAAATAACAAAATATTGTAAAAAAAGGTCCAGTTCAAATTAAATGCTTTAAATATAAAACTTTTCTCGATTTTCCTTATAAATTTTCAACTTATACTTAAATTTAGGTTAATTTTCTCACTGTATTTATATTTCGTAATTTAAAATACATAAAATAGAAAAGTAGTTAAGTTAAAATTACCTTCCCTGCCCAGTGAATGTCCTGCGACAACCTGGAACATAAATATAAACATTTCTATTCCCTTTCAACAACAAAAAAAAACATTAATTTTCACATGTCCTTGTGTGTGTGTAAAAGTTCAGACAACTTGTTGAGGAAAATTCAAATAAAAACATAAACATACAAAAATATTTATTTACCGATGGTCGCCGAATGGAGTTATAAATACTATTTTGAAGTGTGACTATGGAAGTGTGATTGGGTCAGAGATAGTTATAGATTTAGTTAACCTGGTTGAGGAAAATCGTTATTAAAACAATCGTGGTTTATTCATAACTCCACCAGGGTAGAAATAAATATTAAGTGGAAATCTACTTTATTCAATTACTAAATAAATTATTAAAATCGTGTTGAAATGATTACTGATTACTGACAATTATAATGAATAAATTGGTGGAATTAAATTTAATCATATTTTCAGTATTTACATAAACTTTAATAGGGAATTTTTAGTCTATGAACTAAGCACATTCGGTCGGCCACTTAACAATATTTGGTTTAAAATAAATTTGATTATGATTAGTAAAAAAAATTACAAATGTGTAAACCAATGTCTGAAGGGTGGCAGGGGTGTTAATAACCATAAACGATAATTTCAATTTGTAAATAAAAATATTGTAAATTTATTTCGATATATTTATTTTATTACTGTGGAAAAATGAACAAAAACGAATCAATAAAATCATGAATTTTATTATCTATAATCAAATTAATAAAATTTATTTTTATATTTATTGAAAACTTACAATAACTATCAGAAAAATGTTTTTTCCATAAAAAAAAAGTCTTGTAAAAGCTTTTGGAAAATGAAAATTAGAAAAATGACTACAACTAGTATAACTTTTATGAAAGAAAATTTTCAAGGCACTAAAATAAACCTTGAAAAATATTAAGAGAAAGTTTATTTTGAGCTTTTTCTGTTCTATGATTTTTCAGAATATTAAATATATTAATTTTTCTATAAACATTGATACAATATTTTTCTACATAAAATTTGATTTTCAAATCATAATTTTCACTTTTTATAATGGAGTCTGTCTGATTCATTTTAATATCAACTTTTTATGAAGTTCACAAAGTTCATAAATTGTAATTAACAAATTCAAATTATTGTAGTAGATTTCCAAAAATTTAATTCATAAATTTTAATTTACATAAAACAAAATCTCGTCCGACTTCAAAAATATGTTATTAGTCCCTGATTTACTACAATCACTTCAACCACACTTAATGTTGCTAATCATTCATCCACTATACAATTTTGTTTGTTGCTTGCAACAAAATAAGCTTAACAAGTAAAAGAAAAACAAAATTTGCACACATTCAAAATTAAATTTCCATTCTTTCTATAAATGTGTGGGTTTGCATACCGACGACTAAAAGAAAAAGCTCTTTTGGCTAAAAGCTTTATTATGGCTGCCAAAAATATAGATACAATCAAAATATTATATTGAAAATTCTTTCATATAAAATTTTCCAAGTCACATTCAGTCATCAGTAAATCGAGCTATCGACTACTTCATATCGCACTACTAGCGATTGCTTTTAATTTTGTCGGAATTTAAATTGTTTTTTTTTTTTCTTTTTTTTTCAAGTATCCTTCGTAAAATTCCCGCGAAATTTAATTTTAAAATTATTTAAAATTTTTTGATTTTGGTGTGAATTACGGAAAACAAGTGAAAATAAATTTTAGTTTTTGTTAATTTAATTAAAAGCTTCTTTTCTTGTGAAACAAATTGTTTCACAAATTTCTTGTGAAACAAATTTTTTTTTATGTGTAATTAAATTTTAAAAGCATTTTTAAAATTTCCCCGCACCTGGAAAAATAAAAATTTCCATAAAAAGAAAACGCGGGTAATTTATATCCTTAAAAAAATAAAATATCAAATAAAAGGACAGTCAAAGAAATATCATTAAATTTTATCAAGGATCTCAATAATTTAAAAACTCGTGAATATTTTTATTAGTTAATTTTCAATTTATAAAAAGGGTTAAAATATCCTTTATTTTTGGTTGTGTACTACTTACAAAAACGTACAAAAATAAATAAAAAAAAAATCTTTTATAAAAATTATTTACATTTTTTTGTTAATTAATTTTTTGTGCGGAGTTAAAATACAAAGTGAAAAACTTCTACTTTTAATATAATTTATTTTTCTGCTACAAAATTGCAGGATTTATTGGAAATTTTCTATCAAAAAGTTTGAAAACAAACCAAATCGAAGTGAATACAGATGAGAAAACACTTAGACCAATTGCACGTTTAAAAGAACCAAGAGATTTATTTGCATTGCCTAAAAATGGAGGTGATAATGAATGTCCACAGCAGGCCGCCAGATGGCCAATTGAATGTCAGGTAAATAATTTAATTAAATCAACAAATATAAAATCTATAAATATTTTATAAATATAAAAAAAGTTAAGAATTTTTAATATTATGGTTATTTACCACCCCACTCGGGTTGAGTTTGATGATGATTTTCCAATTTCCTTCTGTATAAATTGAAAATTTTCAATAAAATTTTGAAAACAGATAATTATATTAAGATTGAAATACAATTGATTGTGTCCCATTTGACAAGCTGTTTATTATGTTGATTTATGGGTTTTTGTTTTAGTTAATGAAATTCAAAATGGAAATTTTGGACAAGATACAATTTTGTTCCATTTTCTAAAATTAATTATAGAAGAACTAAAATGGATTTTCCAGGAAATTATAAATGACTTTAATAATTTAAATAATAATTCACTTATAAGAAGTATTTAATTTTAATAGAAAATCAAATTTCTGATTTGGATCAGTGATTCGAATTAACGAAAGTCCTGTTTAAAATAACCAATTCCTAAAAATCAAAAGACCTTATCACAGGATTCACATTATTACAGATTTGTATTCTAAATTATAAGAAAATCTTAAAAATTTCAAACCTCTAGCGAGCTTCCAATAATTTAATAAAAAATCTCATTAAATAATCATCTCGAATACTTAAAATAAAATTAATTCGCTACAATTATCTTATACAAATGATAAAATTCATACAAAGAAATCTTATAATATTCTAAAATCCAATTATAAGTTTAACCAAATTCATTCTATATATTTGAAATTGCTTTAAGGCAATTCTAGATAATCCTTAGATTAAATAAGATATTTTAAATCAATAATTACTCATACTCCACTAAAACAAACACACAATAAAATTCCACCTGAGCTATAATGTCACACAACAAAGTGTTTTTTAGATTTATAATTCTGATATTTTGGTTAATAAATTATCAAATTGTCAGGCACAAGTGGAATTTCTGTAATTTTGGTTTTGGTAAACTTCCAATTTAACAAATTACTTTTACACCCAAATCCAAGTATAACAAAAATCAATTAGTCTTTTAAACATATATGTAAAAAAAAAACATTAATTATGACAAAAACTTTTTAGTCCTTAAAAACCATAAAACTAACTCCCCCTTACATTCACACATCCGATATTTTACAATTTTACCGATAAATTCTAATATCCTTTTAAAAGGCTAATAACTTTTACCCACATTCCAAGGACAATAAAATAAACTTATAGAACTTATGACTTGGAAAATTATCCTTTTTTATTGTCTCTTTTAACTAATATTTTCTGCAAAATATAAAAATCGTTCAACTTTTCACCTTTTTTTTATGTATTCAAATAATAATATTTAATTCTATAAAAAAAATATAGCCTTCACTAAGTTATAAAGTCACAAATTACAAAAAAAAAAGGACAATTCTAGAGTATTTACTTTTCAAAGGTTTACTTTAAATTACTAAGTAGAATTTGGTTTGAAAGATGATGATTATTTCGTAATCCCTACTTAAATTTTGAAATATTTATATGAAAGGCAAGGTCCTTGTAGAAAATATCGAATAACTTTTTTATTAAAGAAATAATTTAGCTTCTAAAACTTTCTATAGATTTGTAACATTTAATTGGATAAAATACAAAGAACTTAAGAACTTTATCAAAAATTGATGCTGGTAAATTTTTGATTCAAATTAGATTTTTTTTTTGTTGGAAAATCTACATTTTCCTAAATTTCACATAGATTTAGATTTAGATTTGGTAAATGGCTGGGAGAAAAACACCAATAAAATAACCGATGCCAAAAAACCTATTGACCTGAAGAATTATAGCTCTCTGGAAAAGCTAGTTTGTTAATAAAGCCTAGATTGTTCGTTAGGGGGGCTGGATACAATATCTTTAGCTTCTAGAAACCATTGACCGAATAGTCGGGTTCTAGTGATGTCAATATATTCACATTTACGTAGAATGTGTTCAGAAATCTCGTCATCCTTATTATTTACATAATCTACAACGAGATGTCTTTGACCTATCTATTTTGTTGAGGCGATACTTCAGACGACAGTGTCCCAATTTAAAGAATATTAGTAGGCGTTCTTTGATAGTTTGAGTAGCTCTAGTGCACTTTTATTACAAATAGAGGGTAGGAATTTCTTAGCTTTTGGTTGCATGCTAGAGTCAATTTATTTCTCTGATTCACCACTTAAATATGGCTCATTTAGCCAAAGGATGGGTTGAAAAAAACAGTTGTCAGAATCCTGTCTAGGCAGGAGATCCGCTGTTCCATTCCCTCAATATTAGTAACCGATAAAATGAAAACTCTTTGGTAGCTCTTGAGATTTTTACGAATGCAGAGCTCAATAGCGAAAACCTCCACTTGGAACACGGACGAGTGCATGTCTAGACTAGACGAAATGTTTATTTTATACTGTACTCAATGAATTCCAGCTCTTATATGGTATCCGTGTACCATATAAGAGAGTTAGGATCGAACATTGGTGGATTGTGTAAATTTCTTTAATTATTCAAATAGAATAAATTAATTTAAACTTTTTTTTAGAAAATTAAATTCAAAATTTATTCTATTTGAAAATTTTTGGAAATTTTTAATTGAATTTTGTAAATGAATATTTGGAAAATTGGTAAAATATTTTCGAAAAATGTTTTATTTATAAAGTTTTTGATGAATAAATTTGAAATTTTCTGTTTTTGAAATTCGAAAAGTTTGTCTGCTAATTTATACTATGTCCTTCTACAGAAATATTTAACATAAATGATAATTAGTATCCTTTTCCAATTATATTTTAAAACAATTTAATTTTCAAAAGTTTAACCACAAACATTTTTTTTTGTCATCTGTAAAACATCTGAAAGAATATTCAATGTTGGAATCATAATTTCAAATGAAATTCGTGTTAGCATAGTCAATTTTTATAATAATTTTTTGCATTTTCTAGTGATGTATTTATTCCATTTGCTATTTTGATATATTTTCGTTAATTATTGAGAGAGTTTCTTTGTACAATTTTACGGAATTATCTTTGGAATGAATTTAAAAGATATTAGCTTTTCCAAATTTTGATAAATATTTTAGTGGTGGTCCGGTCTCCATTAATGTATTACTTAAATTTTAATATTCCTTTTAGTCCTTGAGGCCATAATTAATTATAATATAAAGTAAAAGTAAAGAATTTATGCAATTTTACAATTATCCTATTCCGGTAATCATAAAGGAAATTTAGAAAATTTGATGATTTTCATAACCGCATAAAACTATAAAAATGATTGTGAAATTCTTTAAATTTCAAATACTTTAAACGATTTTTTTTTATTAATCAGGTTTATTCTGTAAAGCCATGATAATTTTAAGCTGTATTTTAACCCCTGAGCAACATTTAATATTATCCTTATTTGACAAAGAAATCAACAATGGAAAAATTATAATTCCAGAAATTCTCCAGGTATTTTTTTTTTTGTAAAATTTTTTATTTTGTTCATGCAGAAAATTACTGTTAAAAAGGACGAAAGAAAGAAAATATTTCATGTATTTTCTTTTATAAAATTCTTTCGTTCTTTAGTAGTCCACCCTCAAAATATATTTCATTTTATATTCAGTTGCTGTAGGCGGGAAATTCAAGCATTCCATGATACATAAAGTATCTGATGTTAACTGATAACATAATTTTTTTTCAACCACAAAAAATAAAGATTATTTTCGTTAGAAGCTGTAAAAGACTGTAAAAGACTTTGAAGATATTCTTCGGTTTGTATAGGCTCTTTGCAAAAAAAATGTGATTTTCTTTCTCTGAAAAATGTGAATAATTTTTGAAATCTTATTTTCGCACGTTAATAAAAAAAAGTGAGCAAGAAAAATGTACAAAAAAAAAAATATAAATATAAATTTATAAGATCACATTTTGATGATTTATGTTTTTTTGAAAAACTGAAATATAAAAACATGCTAAACAAAAACGCACAAACTTTTGAGTTTTTAAGAATATCATTAATGTTAAAAAAAAAAATATATGATTTCGTTTTTCTTCGAAATGATATCATGTCAAATGAAAGGGATAAGAAAATGTTTTTACTGAAAAAAAATTATTTTATTAGACATGTAATCATGAAGATAAATACGTGATTTTTATGCAGATATTTGTAATGGGATTTCTAGATCAATTTCATGTTTCTGAGAATTTTCAGAGTAAAATCTCCAAATAATTTTGTATTTAATTTAGAAAAAAATATTACAAATCCATAAATTCCCAGTTGTCACACAATTTTCTGAAAATTTTAAATTGAAGATTCTTTCACAATTCCGACCTGTCTCGACTGATTTTATTACGTTTTGAAATTTTTATGACAATGTGAGTCCTAATCAATTTTTATAATAAATTTGTTCACCTCTAGTTAGACAGACCCCTAGAGAGAATTGGATTTTCTGTTTTCTAATCAATTTTCTTAATTACTTTTTCTACCCTGCAAATTATGTTAAACTGAAAAATTGAAATTGTAGTTGGTTTCCCTTGATATATGAATCTAAATTGAATTGGTTTGAATTTCACTCTTTTTAAATTTTATATTATTCTCCTTGGGTGGGAACTGGGAATACTTACATTAATTTCTTCACACTGAATTATTTAATCAAAAATATATTTTGGGAAATGTAAAATTCTAACAAAAATTGCTTAATTTTCCAATTGAAATGTAAATTTTCTTTATATACCCTTATCTAAAATAAAAAGCCATTTTCTGACAACATATGTTTTTACATTCATTCGCACCTGAAAACCCAACTCCAATGGGAAATTTAATATTCATTTTTTCACTTCTATCAAAGCAAAAAATATATATAAAAAAAGGACAGTAATTTAGGACAAAAATAACAATCAGCACTCAGCAGATATGATTGTCCGACCAGCATATAAAAAAAATTACATTTTCAAAATTTTCTCTTGTTAAACAAATTCCAACGATAAAAATTTCACATTTAATAAAAAAATAGTCTAGCATAAAAAAAACTACTGTAATTTCTATAGTCTTACATAACATACAAATTCCAGTCATTGTTAATGGCTATTACAAATATAGTCCACATGATAACTAACAGCGAAAAACTTATTTAAAAAGGATATGAAAATATTTACACATATAATAATATAATGAAAAATACGAAATTTTGTTAATAATAATTTTTATGAAGTTAAATAAAAAAAACATCCTGAGGATAAATAAATTTACATTTAATTGGATTTTATATTCATAGAAATGTAGAATAAAAAATTCATTTACGAAACTAAATTAAAAATGTTGTACAATTCAGAAACAACACGATTTATGCAAACTCTGATCCCAATAATTTGAGTTAAAATTTTAGTTTGTTCATTAAAAAATTTTTGTAATTAATTCAGTTTGAAAATGGAAACTTGATGAAAGTTATTTAGTAAATTTTTATATCGTAAATTAGAAATGTAATTATTGATTTAAAGCTAAGTTAATAAAGGTCAATTTTACAACCAATTACATAGTAACTACTTTAAATTAATGATTTTTCCACCTTCAGAATTATAAAATTTAATTTTTTTTAAAGATTCTACTTTAGCTTGTAATTCTTAGAAATTTTTGTAAAATCTTCATGGCTTCGCAACCCTTTATACTTATCAATATGTTGCCTCCATTTAACACGACCTTGAACAGTATCTGGCCAGCCCTGACTTTGTAGATCATACATCAACAGCATCTTTCCATCTGGTTCTCGGTCTTACTTTTTGATTTATTGCTAGTAAAGGATCATTCATTGTCTTTTTCTGCATCCTGCTATCTATCTACGAGCTATATTTTCTTTTACATAAAATTTTACGTTCAAATATAGTTAAATTGTTCATTTCTACAGCTATTCCGCTATATCTTTCACAACTGTACGCGTCAGCATTGATCTAATTACCGATTTATAAATTATATTATATTGAACAAGCGCTTCGATATACTTCGATATTATTATTATCAATTCCATCAGAAAATTAAATTGTAAATATTAACTATGACAATATTAATTATTTATTTATACTCTACTTAACTAACAAACTTTTAAACACTTGATTCAACACTGTACGATTAATCACTTACGAATGAAAATAAAATTAATTTTCGAAATTTCTTGCATATTTAGTTTCATTATTATTTATGATATTTTCAATTTAACTGATTAAATTTCGTTATTTATTTAATGTTGGATTATTATGATTTTAACCATAATAAAGTTAATAAATCCAAAATGTTTTTGGGTAAATTGAGTAATTTATCTTTTTAATATTTGATTAAAATTATTTGTATATATTGGAAAAAATTAAAATCTGATTGCGTTTTATTTTTATGATATCGAATTGTAATTTCCTCTACTGGAAAATATACAAATCATTCGTCCCCCGTTCAATATTATTCAATGCATGAGGTGTTTTTGAGTTTGTAATATTTTTAATGCTATGCAGAAATAAATTTTGTTTTAATATAACAAATATAACTTACAGAAAAACAATTAAGTTGATGATTTTCAGTTAGATTAGCTTGGACCGGTACCATCCACGTTCCACCTTAAACCACAACAATTTTTTCTTTCTGATTCGAATGGAATGTATGTCTTTTAAAATTCATATTTCAACTTTTTAATTTCCTCCAAAACTTTAATATCCTAAATTATATCAACTTTTCAATATTTAAATTAAGATTTATGTTGCTCTGATTTTCTGGTTTCGAAGATTAACAATCATAAATAAATATTACCAAAATTGTGTAAAGAAAGTACAAGGAAATCTATACCAAATTATTGAAATGTCATGCTTTAGAAAACTGATGGTAACATAACTTCCAACAAAGTCAACTATAATTTTCAATCCCATTAAATTTTAATATTTATTATTTCCATTCAATTTAATCATATTTCATTCTGATTAAAGTAATTAAAAAAAAAATTCATTAATTTTAATATATTTTCAGTGACTTTTTATATAATCACCAAAATTAAATCCATAAAATTCAACCCTTTTTTTCAGTATAGTTAAAAATGGAAAATTGTAATACAATAATTTATAAAAATGATCCCATTATTTATATTTAAAGTCATTTTTTTTTTGTTTAATCCTTGAAACATTCCAACAAAAACAGAAAAAAAAAAATTTTTAATTTAATATTCTTATCATGAAATTTTTAATACAAATGTAAATAGGACCAAAGAAGCACCATAAAAAATATTACTTCATAATTTTTCGGATATTATATACATGCATACATAAAAATTTCCAACATAATAATGGAGTAAATCCTTTTTTCCTTGCCATCAAAATAACATCTTTTTTCCCTTTACTAAATTAATTTCCGTTCAGCATACAAAAAATTTAAAAAAAAAAAAAAAAATTATGCTGCCTAAGGAAAGTTTTTATTGTAAGGAAAAAAATCCAAAGAACTTAAGAACAAAATGTCAGAATAAAAAGGATAAAATCTTAATATATATATATACAAATATTTTACATATATATAAATTCTAAAGTATTCATTTAACAAATTGTAATTTTCTTGTGCTTTTAGGATTCGTTTAATAAATGTGTACGTTAAGGATTAAATTGTGTTAGATTAAATTAAATTTTGGTTTTTAGTTTTGGTTTCCTATTTTCATACTTAAATATTTACTATAAAAATGAAAAAATTAAAATTTCAAGTTTGCCTAGATTAAAATTAATATTCACAATGAAAAACTTTTGTCTTAATATTTTATTTATAATCGGATTTTAAGTCTATTTTTTTGTACTGAAAATATACTTTAAAAATGTTTGTTTCTGTAATACAATCGAATACAAAATCAAATTTAGGGCAACGTCAACATATAAACATAAAGATTATAATAAATCTATGATCTTAAATTCTAGTCAGCGACAGCAACGAATTCGATAGTTTCTAAAACTTCTAGTCCTGTGGCAAGCAGATGAGATGTTCGTTAAATTAAATGGATAAATCAAACTGTTTTGAAAAATATATTTATTTAATATCACCTTCAATAGAACTTACAACAAATTTCTAATTTCTGAACTTGTTATATACCCACACAAAATTAAAGTTTTCCAAAGAAACTATTTTTTGTATTCCGCCCCCAGTGGTTCACTTATAATAAAGCGAATATTTTGTGGTTTATTTTGTATTATATATACTTAAACTTTTAAATGTCCTTTCTATCCATAATACTTATAGCAATGATGGTACAGAATAAACTCTTCAAAAAATTACATAATTAAGAAGCTTATTTTAATAGCTTTGCACAGTTTCTGTTTTTAATATTGTATTACGATGGATTTTTCCATTTCATTATTTTTAAAATATAATAAACGAATTAGAAATTCTAGAAAATTAAGGATTAAAATTTGTTTTAATTTAAATTGAGTAAAATTACATACATATAATGTTTTTACTAAGGGGAAAAGATTACGTAACATTTTTGAAATTTACAAAAATAAAATTGTCATTTACAAAAGTAAAAAATTTCCAAATAAAAAAATAAAACTTTTACATTTTCCATATAAAAATAAATAAATCTACAAGTTAAATGAGAAATAAAATTGCAATTTCAACAATTAAATTATACTCTGTACACCAGTCATAGTCGTTTTTTAGCAGGTGCTGAGAAGGATTTACATATTTTTTAAACAAAGTTAAAGTGAATTAAGGACACCAAATTTTTACCCGTTATACTAGCGAGGTGTGCACACAAAATTGAATTACATGAAAACAAGAAAATGTTTCCAATTGAAAAAAACAAATTTCAATAAAATTATTCATTTAACAATTTATAAATTATGTGTCAAAGTTGAATTCAATAAATTATTTATATTCCAAAGATTTCTTGGAGAACTTGTGACTTCGATAGTTTCAGAAAAGTTTTTATTAGTAGACAGTAGCTTTGTCAGTAGAACAAAAACGTATTAATTTTAATTTATGAACTTTAAAAATTTTTGTTAATTACTTTCTATTTCCGGCTCTCATTTTGATTAAGTAAATTGTAATTCTGCGAGGTTAAGAAATCTTAACTGGATTCAAATTTTGTTATAAAACTTAGGTCAACAATGATAATCTTTTGACACTGTTTAAAAATATCATATAAAATAATTAGTGTTAATTTGTAGAGACTAACAATTTAAATTTTTGTAGTTGTCAGTTTTTATCAGTCGTAATTAATAATTATAGTAATGCTAAATAAATGACCATAAATTTGACATTAATTTGATTATAAGCATTTAGTTTTCATAATAAAAAAAATTACGAGGAGTTATTATTATAGACTTTGAAGTGTTTTGATGAAATTCACATTTATTTCAATCTAATTTGAATGAATTTTTGCACATAATTTTCTTTCCCGACTTTTAGCTCAGTAAAATTCAATTGTTCCATATCAAAATAGTCCGATTTGGTTTAACAAACTCCCAAATTTTCGGCTACCATTATATTTTGTTGCTCTTTCTGAACACATTTTCGCAAATCCCCCAATTACTTTTTTTTTATCTCTACAAATATTTTCAACTTATTGTTTTACTGATGGTTTGGTTTCTGGCTGGTATGCGAATATTTATTCAAAAATAAATAATAAATTAAGCTTAAAGTAAACTGGGGACGACAGAATCTTGCCACTAGGCATATAAAAATGTTTCAGAACCAGATTTTTTTTTTTTTTTCCATTACGTTATGAGTTTTCCTGCTTATGACATGTCATTTTTCCTCGGTTAGCAATAACAATTTTGTTTTTTACACAAACATTTTATTTATTTATTATTACCAGCATAAATATTATCAAAATATTTTCAACTAACCAAATTTCTTTGTACATAAAATATCTAAATCGCAACGATAAACATAATAATAATCTTGATATTTTATGGTATTCAAATACATAAATAAATTAATAATGTTTACACTGACAAAATCGCTAATAAAATATAGATCCTGACATTTATGAATCTACTATATTTGCAAAAAGCATAATTTTTTTTAGCTGTCATCGGATTATTTTAATTTTAAAGAAAACTATATATAAATATATAAAGAAAATTTATGGAAAATTTATGTTATTTTCTTTTCTTTATTAAATATAATTTTAAAATGTGACAAATTTCAACAAATTTGTAGAATTCTTTTTAATAAAAATTACAAATTAATGAGTTTTGGAAAAAGTTTATCAAATTTAAGTTTAGAAACCGAACTTTCAGGATATTATTTTTCTAGGATGGATTTTATATTTAGTCAGTTTTCCTTTGATCGGTACATATTTAATACGTTTAACTTGTTTTAATATATAGTCATCGGTAAAAATATAGCCTTTTATAAAGAGAAGATTTATCGGTGCTTTTCCAGAAAATTCAAATAAAATTTGATTGGTTGGTTTTAAAGTAATATGAATTTCGAAGTTATCACGTACCAGTTGTATCCTCCAGTCAAACGCTGTATCGTTATACCACGTCTTTAATGAATGAAATCACTTTGGCCGATTTCAGTTTACCATGTTTCAATTTACCAGAAAAAAACTTCCAAAATTTCTAATTCTTTTATGTTGAAATGAGGGGGTAATAGCAAATGACATAACAAATGTTTCATTGTCTATCCGCCTACACCCTACACCAATTTCTATTGGAGGATATGGAGTAAGTCCTAAATTCCATGTCTAATATTAAAACTTAATTTTAATATTAGAATTCATCTTCCAATGAAATGTGGACCGATTAATTAAAATTGAAGACATGAAATTATTCAATGTTGAAATAAGGACCGATAAACTAAGATCAACTGGATGAATACATAACCAAACTAAATTAATAAATTGATTATATAATTGATATTTTCGAATATTGATGGAATAGTAATTATCATTTTAATACTAAGGACTAAAGATGCGTAAAAACACAGTTTCAGATGTAATTTTTATATTTAATTGATTAATTAAATATAAAAATGAAAACTTATTAATTTTTTGCTCCCAAAAAAAAGAAGAAATATATAAATTAGTAAATTTAAATTATGCATCGTTAACCTTATAAAAAGAATCCTTTTTTTATATCTTTTTATTATATTGGTACTGATTATATTTATTGATATGCCATGTAAATTATAAACATATTTATTACATTGCGCTTTTCTGTATACTCTAAATGTTTATAAATTTTTTATATTCATTGTAATGGAAAGTATATTTTATACCTCCCTACTCCGAATGCTTATTTCCCTGGAAATTTGAACCGATGTATTGAGCCATTACCATCACAGTATAATATTAAAAAAATAAATCTTTTGTATATTCCCATTTTGTATATCCACTCTCTGATCATTATCCTTGGTATTTTCATTATTTTTTTCCAGTTTTTTTTTTTTTTGTATATACACTTTGCCTTTCATTGATGGAAATATAAATTTTTAGCGTTGTACATTATATAAATTTTGAACAGATTGAAGACTCAGTGCGTACACATTTATATCGATACATTATATTTAAAAATTATATGTATACATAATAATAAAAATAATAATAAACAGGAAAAAGGATATCATGGGCTTACTATATACTGAGAATGAAATTTTGATATCCTAAATATATTATATATAAAAGGAAGTTGGTAGTAGAAAGAAATATTTCCTGGAGGGGTTGAAAATAGAAATATAAAACCACAATTTTTTTCTGTTGAAAATTTTTCTGCGATTAAAGTGATTTTATTAAATTGAATTTGTTGTATACTATATTTAATTAATTAACTTTTATTATACCGGATGAATATTAAAGTGTAATGGAAATTTCGTAAGATTAAGTTCGAGCTTCATTTAGATAATATTAAAATTAATTCTATTTTTGAAGCAATAAGAATAAATCTATATATATAGGAAATGTAAGAGTAAAAAAAAAATATAGATTTATTTGTAACCACAAATTTTAGACTCCTCTTGTAATGTGCCTGTCGTGGTATCAATGTTACAATCCAAGTTTAGTTCATAAAGGATGAGAGTTAAGAGTTAATTTTAATGATTGGTTTAATAAGAGCCCAAGAAATTAAATAATTGGTTTAAGAACCCAAGAAATTGAATTTTTTCTTATGTAGATTATTTCCAGAGTAATTTCCAGCAGATTACGCTTTAATCTTAGTTAATTGGATAAAATTATTGGTATAAATTTAAAAATAAACTGAACAAAATTGGAATCTGGTTGAATTTAATCAAATTTGCTCTCTAACTTGAAGATTATTTTACAAATTTTTACGATTTTATATTAACTACAATCCATCTTCAAATACTTTAATTTTAATTCAAAATATTTTGAAATTTAACCTAAATTTTACATTTGTATCCTTATTTTAATATTTTGTGTACCATGGAAATTGCAATTTTTATTTTATATCATAAAAATGAATTGAAACTACAAAATAACAATTGTAAATTTCATATTTATTTATCATTTGTTCATTTTCATTCACTGTCAGTTCTGTAAATTAAAATATATTTAGGATGCACTACGTGGAAAACATTGTTGTACAAAAAAAACAATATTTTTACACTCCAAAAATATAAAATACTAAATAAATATATTCCATGAACGAAAATAATTTAAAATTTAACTGAAAACTAACCCTGAAATATGTCGAAAAGTTACCCATAAAGGAAGACGTAGCATTTGTTATGATCAGGGAGATGATTATAAATAAAAATATTTTTAAAAATGTATTTTTTTTTGTTTCCGAGGATTTAGAGCGAAAAATTTATCGAAATATTAACGTGCTGAATCGGTTCAATGTTTTTAGATTTTTTTAATTGCTAACAAAAATGCTACCATGTCATTAGCACTGGAAAATATTCAGGATATTTGTATTATATTCAGGATATTCATCTTGTTTATGGTTATAAATATTGACAGGATTTTATTGACAGGAAAACTGCCATAAGCTAAATTTTGTATTGAATATATAATTCATTTATTCTAAAATCAATTTGGAATTGGTATTCTGAAAATAACGGTCTACAACACATATATATCCGCCATTTTGAAATAACTGTTTACATTTATCCGCCATTTTAAATTATTAAAATTACTCTTTAAAGTATAAAAAATATCCAAAATAATATTTTTATTCTAACCTATTATTATGATATCAAACAAGTATATATTCCGCCATTTTGAAATATTATCGCCATTTTGAAATGTTTAAAATCATAGCATATCTTATATTTACTCGTACCTTCAATATTTATTCATTAATTTTGCGAAAAGTTACAACTGTGGAAAAAAAAATAATTATAAAAACTGAACAACGAAATACAAAATAAAACTAAAACTTTTAATATTCTACAATCTACATTAACAAAAATTTCAGCCTGTCAGCTTCCTTTCAAGGATATTAGTATTATTATTTTTGCTTTATTACTTCCGTTGCTGCAAGACAACAAAATAAATATATAAATTCATAACCACCCGAGAAAAATAAAGACTAAACATAAAAAAATTAAAGACTACTATGACAATTTAAGGACATTTTTCTATTAAATTTAAGGAGACAATTTTAGATTTTCATATTTTTTTTATCTTTACTTTTTGCTGGTATTTTTTTTATTATTTATTTTTGTTTTTATTTCACCACAAGTGAAAAAAAAAATATATTTTATTTTCTTAATAAATTCCCTTTAATGAGAGTCCTTATTTAGATAGTAGGTCTCTAATGGCATTTAACGTGTCCGTTTTTATGACCAGATGAAAATTCACTTGAAAGAAATATAACAAAATTAAATTTATGGATTTATATATATATATATATATATATATATATATATATATATATATATATTTGGTTTGTTTTGTGCTGTTGCTCATTTAAAAGGACTACAAGGACTTTTATTTTATTTGAAAAAAAAAAAACAGTACAATTTCCCTGCAGTCAGTTAAAAGTTGCTTACGTCCACTAAAAATGAAGAGAGTAATCTCGTAGATAATTTTAAGAACAACATTCACAAATGGAATAAAAAGGAAATTCTGCAAAATATCAGGAAACGGAAAAAGAAGATAAAAATAAACAATGATAAAAAATACTCAAATTAAATTTGTATCACAAAAAAAATATAAATTGAAAGAAAAATTATATTTTTTTTTAAAAAAAAACGACAACTATGAAAAATCTTCTTTTTTTTTGTATCATTTCATTTTCAATTTGAATTGTTTTCCAATATGGAGTTTGCAAAATGGTTTATTTCTGTCACCAATACCAATGATGGTGTGAATGAAAATGTATATTTTTATGGTATAAAAATTTATTTATTCAAAAATTAGAAAATAATTTTCAGATGTTAATTAATTTTTTATTATAATTTTATCTTTCAATTTTCCATTTGGTAATTATTAAATAAAATAAATTATTTTAAATATTCTCTTAAGAGAATTAAAATATTTAGAGTATTAGTATTAGAATTAGGATTGAATTGAAAAGGTCGAAGCTTACCCACGTATTTTTGTATAGCTATAGACACTTTAAATTAATTTGACATTACAGATCAATTTCATTTACGACGAATGCAGACTATTCTGGTTTAGTAAGAACTGTCATCCCTTTCACATATCCGGTTATACTCTACAGAGCAACATCAGTTGATTTAACAGTCTGATATGGATAATCAGCTCCATAATTGGCTGATGTTTCTGATTAGCTCAAGCTCAACCCATTTTCTATGAATTTTCCTCCAAATTGGTTAAATATTTTAAAGTTCGACATCTTTTGGCTTTAGGATTATGTGATTTATTGTAAATTGAAAAGTATTATGTGAATATTTTTCCAGTTTTGGGGGAAATCCATTAAAGACTATTTTTGGATAGAGTCAGTAATATTGATTAGAAAAAACTACTGCAGACACTACTGCCAACGACAAAGAATTTAATAACTTTTAGAGGTATTAATAAAAGTAATCTATCAAAAATAAACTAATTAAATCATGTCACTAAGAGTTGAATATATATTAATAGAGTTATAAAAGCCAATATTCGATTTTTGTATTATAAATCGATAACCAACATATTTATTACATCGTTAATATTAAGGTTATAATAACGATAATTAAACCTTATATTCTCCATTAAAACTTTATGTTCACTAATGAAAAATTCAGTTTTTCTTATGGACAATATAAGCCACAAAAGTAATTATACAAGAAAATTACATAAAGAATATTTTATGATATAAAAAAAACATAATTCTCAATAAATAATCTCCCACATTCATAAAGAAAAATCTTATTAGAATTTTCATGATCCTATTTTTTCAACAAAAAAAAAAATATCCTTCTAATCTCCTTTTTTTGTTATAATGTTTATCTACTTATAAAATATTTTTATTATTTTATATATTTTATCAGATCAATTCACAATACAGCAGCAACCACAATAATCGGTTTAATGGCGCCACATATTTGTAAAATTGCTGGTATTACGTTACAAACAAAAATAAAAAAATATTCACAAACAAACAAACTGAAATTAAAATGACGAACCAAACAAAAAAAAAAAACAATAAAATATTAATTTCGTCCTTTTCATTAAATTTATCTTCATCCACAACCTGATTGACCATTGATATTATATTCAGTTTTATATTCGGTTTATCCTTTCTATTAAAAAAAAAATATTTATTCTCGGACTATGTGTATACAAAATTATCTTGAATCCGTTTTACGTTATTAACGTTGTTCTCGGGGTTGGAAAATTTCAATATACATAAAAAGAAAAACTAATATAAACCAGAAATAGAGAAAAACTTTTGTTGTGTACATTAATTTCGACAGGATTGATTGATGAGGCACCAGATTATTTATAGAAATAAAATATAAACTTGGAAAAATCTTTGTATAAATATATAAACAAAAAAAAAAAAAAAATTACCAGAAAAAGTTTAGTTTTAATGTGAAAGCTTCTGGGGATTTTTGGTTGGTTTTTTGTAGAATGGGATCGGAAGAAAGACGTAAATGAAATTTAATAGTGATAAGATTATCTTAATTTATTTTAGGATTTAATTGTATTTCAAAGATTAAACGAATTCACTAGAAATTAATCTTAATTTTATGTCAATTAAATGTTTTTATATAATAAAATTTTATTAGGACCATCAATTTTATTTAGACCATTTTAATGAAAGTTTACTCTTATCAATCAATAATAAAATATCAATAATAAAATTTTGTAATCATTAAAATTAGTTAATCCGATTAATGGAATTCCAAAAAATTTAAAATTTAAAAGTTAATTCCAAAAAATTTAAATTTTAAAAGTTAATTTAATAAAAACTACATCATAAAAAACTTTAAAGGATTCTAAATAAATAAATATAATTTAGGATTCACTAATCCATTAGAAATAATCAATCTAATTTCGTTTTTTTTTTTAATTTACTAACACTTATAAATCATATATTGATAATTTGATTCAATTTATTCTGAATATTCTGTATAAGCCTTAAGATCAGTTTTTATATCCTTTAACATTATCAATAATCAATCGTAATCGTAAAGGATTAAAATGAAATTATACATTTTTTCTCCATATTACAAATCTCATAATTTTATATATGTAGTTTAATGTAGTTTTAAGGATATCCAATATTATTATCAAATTGTGTGATTTGGTAAAGGTCAAGCTCCATTAGTCTTTTTTAAAAGTCGTCACCACTTTTTTCAAGAAGAAGTTATGCAAGATACAAAAAAGCATAAGTTGTCTCCGAAAAAAAGTCGATGAATCCAACAAAAAAGTCGTTGAATCCAACAAAAATGTACTGTCTCCGAAAAAAAGTCGTTGAATCCAACAAAAAGATGTTGTATCCGAAAAAAAGTTGATTGTGAACAACTTTTTTTTATTAAAACTTGAAATTTTTTATTAAAATTTTCTGAAATCATAGTTGACGATGTTTTTTTGAAATTTTATTTTTTTGAATGCTGAGAAAATAAATTAATGTTGAATTTTGTTGACCAAAAAAATCATTTTTTTTTTTCAAAAATCTCGATTTTTAGCAAGATTTACCCCTCCACTTACCAATACCAATATACTTAGTGTTTGACCAGAAAAGTATTGAATATTAAATTATAAATTAACTGATTAAAGTTATAGAATGTGCCTTTAGTTTAAAAATATTTACTTTGCTTTAACTTAAATTCAACTGTCAAACCACACAAATACAAACACAACACAAAAAAAACCGATCTCGTCGCAAATTTCTTTGAACACATAAAATCTCAAATTTTTTGATCTAGTCAAAGAAATTTAACATAAAATTAAATTAAAAATAAATTAAAATGTCAAAATGTTTCCGAAATTTCTTACAGTAGTGGGAAATTTCATCTCTGTCTGCACTGTATAATTTTACATGCTATCTCTTTTCATTTTTGCTAGAAAAAAAGTCATCACGACTTTTAAAAGACTAATGGAGCTTGACCTTAATTATTTGTACAAAATCTTCCAACAAACATAATTAAATTTTTGGGGTCGTAAACAAAACAATTCGAAATAAACAAAAAAGATATAAAATTATTCCTTAATGTCAAATTACGTATTACATTATACAGAAAGATAATTTATTATTAAGGATTTGATTATCTTTGTTTCTATTTTTTAAATGTTCTTGTTTCATCAATTTTCCTTATCACCCTAGAACAGATGAACTAGGTTTTAGTAACTGTGATGAACTTTACATTCTAGCAGGGTATATTAGACAACAAGAAGAATGAAAACATCAAAATATTATTTCCATTATCCTAACTGACAGCAACAAAAAAAAAGGTTCTTATAGAGAAATTCATGAACAGTTTTTATTTTTTAATATAAGCACATTTTAAAGTTCATTTTAACCAAATAAATATTTAAACAATCTTTCATGTCAGACTGTTATGTTATGAAGTATTATCTTCGAAATTATCTGTTTTAAGCTAGTTCGGGCCAAAGAGTTTCGTATAAAAATGTAGAAATTTCACAATCATTATTAAAATATGTCGGTAATTTTTTTAATGTTGGTATTTTAATAAATGTGTTTTTTTAAAGTCATAAAAGTATTTTCTAATATTGTTTTTTATAGAAACATTAAAAATTGTAGGAGAGGGTAAAGAAGGGTTTGTTTAAAGCCATCATATAATTGGTTGTAATAAATGTAAAATTTTTAAAAGAGTTTCTTCAATATAGAAGAATTAATATTTATTCTTAATGAGAATCGAAACTAAAAGATAAAAATTGTTTTTATATTATTTGAAGGATAATTTATTCAAGAATTAAATTTTTCAGAAATGCTAAATTAATATTTAATTAAAAAAAATTTTTTTTTTTCTTTATTTTTCCCCAGAGTAATTTTATTAAAGAAAATTAAATTTGTTTTAATTCGCCTATTTTGTTGATACTTTTAAAAAATTATAGTTAAATATTTTTTTTTTTAAATTTAGAATTAGATATTCTAAACACATACGATTTTATGGATTACGTGTTAAATGAAAATTGTGAATTTAATTATCGGACTTTACAGAGTTCATTTTACTATTTAGAAACTTTCATTCTCAGTTTTATTTAAAATTACTTTACGATCTGAATGATTAAATTAACTCTAATATTATTTACAAAATTGATAATAATAATTTATGAATATTACACAAAATCTATTTTAATTATCTACTACATTTAAGGTTAAAGATTATCTTAATTATAATTTTAAAATATGTTACATATTTTATTAATCAATGCCATGTTGAATAACGCAGTAATTTTTTTCGTGAAATATATAATTAGTCATTCTAGTTTTTTGGTGTATTCATACCATATCATGTGAATAAAAATAAAATCGTTTAAGCTTCCTGAAAAACACTACGTAACGCAACGCTTCTCATATTTTTTACAGCATATTCAAAATAAATAATATATTCAATATTGATGTGAACATAAACTGAATAATTGAGTGCGGCTTTAATAATGGCGTGTTTCTTTAATTTCTTCAGGTTCGTATCTGAAGAAGGTTTACAGGATGAAAATGTATAAATAAGATTTAGAATTTAATAAGTCGGAATAATTTAGATTAGATTTCGATTCGATTTTAGTAAGTTAGTAAAATATAATAAAAACAAATTGAAAATCGAAAACTTTTTTATTAACTTTAGATTTACAAATTTATTAAGTTTACACAAATTACATAATTTTAAAGTTTATTTAAAAAAAAAGCACAATATAACATATTTTTTATAGAAAGCCTATGTCTATCAATCATAAATTGATGGCCAAATAATCGTACAAAATGTTAAATTGGGAATTTCTTTAATAGCTTCAAGCTCTTTTTCCTTTTCCAATGGATTTTTACGAATATCTAAATATTCTATATTATCCAGCGATTTAAACATATCTTTATTTAATTTACGTAAATTAGTGTTAGCCATAGATAAGGTTACAAGTTTTGTCATGTTCTCAAAATCATTTTGTATGTTATCGTGATCCAAAGGATTTCTATCTAAATTCAACTCCTTTAATTCTGATACATTAATTTTATCAAGACGTGTTATTTTATTATAAGACAAATCAAGTTCTGTTACTTTAATATTCGGTAATACGATTTCCTTCAAATTATTTCTATCTAATGCCAAGGTTGTAATTTTGCCAGAATTAATAGATAATGAAAATTTTGTTAAGCCACAACTATAAGCCGTTAAGCGTTCAATATTATTAAAGTTCAAACGTAATTTACTATTAATTGGATTGTTCTGTATATTTAAATTATTAATGTTTTTTATTTTTTTAAATGTATTTGACGTTATGTATCTTAATTTATTCTGAACCAAATTAATGTTTTCTAAACGAGTCAAATTCTCGAAGGTTTCAGGATCGATTGTTTCAATTGAATTATTAGATAAGTTTATCTGTATCAGTTTATTTATATTAGAAAACGCGTTTGATCTTAATTCCTCAATTACATTTGATTGAAAATCTATTCTCTTTATATGTGGAATATTTCTAAAAGTTTCTTCAATTATATCAGAAATATTACACTTAATTGCCGTTATTTCTTGTAAACTTCCATAAAAATGTCCAAAAAAATTCTTTGTAAAGTAATCGATATGAGAATTACTTAAAAGTAATTGTTTTATACTAACATGAATTCTATTTGGACTAAGTCTCGGAAAAGTAAAATCATTTATATCAGCCATTGTGAAGTTTTCGCAACTTAATACACCTTTATCATAATCGATCAGATTGCAGTATCCAGTTTTAGTCACTGGTGTTGGACATTTAAATCCAATAATTTCACAAAATTGTAAAACCGACAAAATTATTATTAAATTAAATTTCATTATAATTTCTATTTAATATAACTTAACGATCGGAATGATTAATTAAAACTGATATTATTTGCAAAATTTCTTATTGATTTATACATGATTTTGCTGATAATTATCATGTCACTGGGTTTTTTTTATAGTGTCAAAATGGTTATCTTTTGATGTGTTCATATTATTATTATTTTTTGCAGATTTACTTTAGTTTTCAATAAATTACGATTAAATCTTGATTTAAAGTGGGAACTGGGAAAATATTAGATTTATTTTAATTCCACAATTTATAATCTTGTATATGAAATTGATCTGGGGGTAATTTAGTTAAAAAACCTATTTGTTATCGGTAATTTTACACAAAGTTTATATGATTTTGTTGAACTGTTTTGGTTACAAATTACTTTCCATAATTTTTGTTATTACAAAAACAAAAAGGACACCCAATATTTTTAATGTGAAATTCGTGATTGTTTTATATACAACTTTTATATAATCATAAAATCTTCCAACAGTTAAAAAAGAATTTCGGGGTCGTAACAATTCGAAATAAACAAAAAATGTGTAAAATTTATTGAATTCTAGAATAAAAAATGATACTGTCCAGAAATAGAATTATCATCTATTTTTTATTTTTAATGTTGTTGTTTCATCAATTTTTCTTATCACCCAAGAACAGATGAACTAATACAAAAACTTGGAGGATATATTAGAAAACAACAACAATGAAAATATTAAAAATATTATTTACGTTATCCTGACAGCAAAAGAAAAAAAAGGTTCTTAAGAGGGAAATTGATGAATAGAGTAGAAACGTTAAATAGTCATTATATTAATTTAAGCATATTTAAAAAAATGGATGAAATATTTAAAGGATTTGTTATGTCAGACTGTTTTGAAGTATTAACGAAAAAATAACTTGCTTATTAAGACAGTTCATATCAATTTTCGAATCATTAAGGAGACAAATGAATATACCAATCGCTTACTAAAAGAAGATGCATCAGAAAAACTAGGAGATATAGCATAATATAGTATGAAAGCTTCTCTAATTTGTTGCGAAGCTCAGGTTCATTAAAAATGTTAAAGGTATCAGGTTCGTTTATGTTTTCCAGATATGTAGACCCAAATAAAAATATTTTTAATGCTAATGTGAACCAGTTGTAATGTGAATCAATTCTATATATGTATTGGTAATTTGAAAGTGAAATTACGTCATTACAAACTCGTTAATGTTAGCATTTTAATAAACGTGTTTTGAAAGTCCAGAGTAAAAAATTTTCTATTATTTTTCAATATTGTGCAGCAATTTGCCTGTGATACTTTTCATCTTTTTTGTAAAAGGATTTATATTTTTTATCTTTTCATGTCGCTTAAGGGTAAATTTTCTTAAGTTACCTATAATATAAATAAAATGTAGAACAAGTGAAAATCCTTAAGAAAAATAGATATTTCTCTATCAATATTTTATTTTGTGCTTTTGTGTCAGTTTAAAAAAGTTGTATAATGAAAACGCAAAGAAAATTTGTATATATGAAAAGAAACTAAAGAAAAGATTATAAACTTTTTTTTCAATAAGTTTTTGAAATGAATTCATTACGTTGGCGCGCGCTGTAGGGGTGATAAGGAAATTTAAATTTCTTTTTATTATTTTCAATTTTCTGTGAAAATTGTGAAAAATATTTGCATATTTATTTAGCATATGTTTTCTACTACCGGGGGATGGTAAATTTAATATAGTGAATTTGTATAAAGAAAAAAAGTTTTATCAAATATTCAATTTTATTTATTTGGTAAAGGAGAATTTTATTTTTTGTAATTCTATAGTTACCGATGGCAATTTAATCGAGTATCACACGACGGAGACCCTAATTAGCGCGTTGCAGAAACTTTATCGTAGCTTAATTTACATATTTGTCGAAAACCCTGATGCAACTTCTGCGACGATATTTATAAAGCAATTTTTGACCTTTTTTCCATAGTTCGACGTTTTTTTTTTGACCTTTTTTCGACAGTTTGACGTTTTTTCAATCTAAATCTGAAAACCATCGAATATTTTATAAACAAATTTCATATTAGTGTACGTGGCTTTGCGACATAATAAATAAAATTCAACCAACTCTTCAACGTGTAGGTAAAGCATCGCGTCGTAAATTTCTAATCGGTTAGAATCGACCGTCACGAGTTTTCGACGGATATATAAATTAAGATTATAGAACGTTTAGTCACCAGATCACTCAGGTTGTTGAATTTGAATCCGTACCTTCCGAAGGGACATTAAAACTAATTTAATTTTGGTATACTGTCTGCAGATTTTTTTCCGAAATTCTTGTTGCAGATATTTTAAAACACATATTTTAATTATTCCACTGAATCATGAATCCTTTATTACAAATTTCCCTGTAATTCAAAGTACATATATTAAAAAAAATTAGAATCATAATTTTCAAAAATTCAGATAGAAATTTAAATATTGTTGTTTCTTGTGTGACATTAATTTGAATTCTGTTAAAATTACAATATAGAAAATGTTTTTATATTTAATTTTGATTGAAAATATTAAAAATCTATAAAAATTAAAGTAAATTCAATAAATTTTTCATAATTTTCTTTTAAACTCTTTCAATATTTGTTTTCAATTTTTGGAATATACAAAAAAAAATTTAAAATTCTTCACAATTTCCAAATATTTGATTTCAATAAAAGAAACTTTGTTAGTTTAAAAGCAATTTTAATGTTGTGAATAAATCACAATATAAAAAAAAAATAATTAAATTAAATTTCAATTTTCTACAAAAAATAAGAAAAAGAAAATATAAATAAAATAATAAAGTAGAATTTTGTATGCGATAAACTGAAAAAATTCTAACGCATAATTTAAAATACAAAATAATTTTTTATGAAAGTTTTTTTTGTTTATTTTTACTTTTATTTAAAACAAAAAAAAAAAAACTTTACGACCAAAAATGACATAATCTGGCAAAGTTTCAAAATTTTTTAAGAAAAAAATTTAGATTAGAATTTTTCCTTGCAACCAGGTATATAAAAAAAGAAAAACAATTATAAATATAATTTTCTCTTTGGATATTTATTTATTTCATGAAAATTTATCTATATAAATTTTCCTATTGGGAAAAAAAAAACTTCACCTGACATGGATTTTAATGAGATTATAATAACATTTAACATCAAAAATTAACATGAAAATTATATAATTTAAAGAAAATAATATAAAAAAATAGTAAAAAGGCAATTTTTTAAGATGACATAATATACAAGTTGTCCGCTTGCGATCTTTAAAAATTATAAATTATCGTTACGACGTCACCAGAATTAATTAAATTATCTAAATAAATAATAATATTTAGTGTTGTTTAAAAAGAAAAAACGAATTCCGGTCCTACACGTTCGTATAACTGATGACAGTTTCAGGAAATATTATTACAAACACAAGCCATAATTGAAATAAAAACATTAATTTCCCATAAAAAAAAGTGAAATGAACTAAAATTATTGCATAAATTGACTTAGCAGCGTACAAAATAGTTAACTACACTTGGAATCAATATCCTCAGTGCCGTCAAACTAATCTATATTGGCCGCGACTTTCATAGAAGAAAAACGGAAATGATTAGAACAATTAGAGAAGATTAATCCATGAATAGAACAATCTATAGGAAACTGATTGGCCTTCTCAATGGTCACTGTTGGATCGGTAAACCTTTGAATTCCCATGAATAGCTTATGCCACTGTGGGGATGAAACTATTATATAACTGACAATGGAACATCTATTGTATGAATGCGATAATCTTGAGCGCGTCATGCACTAATATTTGGGATATGCACGGTTGGTCAGCCGTCAGCCCTTTCAACACTACTTTTTTTTTTAAAAAAAAGCACTGCAACCTTAA
Source organism: Rhamphomyia laevipes (assembly GCA_963920725.1). Classification (NCBI taxonomy): domain Eukaryota; kingdom Metazoa; phylum Arthropoda; class Insecta; order Diptera; family Empididae; genus Rhamphomyia; species Rhamphomyia laevipes. The sequence goes on from OY987256.1 coordinate 42,571,924, forward strand.
CGATCTATTATGCTTTTACAGCCCCTGCCACTCTTACCATTTAACAGATTTTAAAAAACCTAGTATGTTTGAGGAGGCTATATTGCCCAGTTCTTCGGAGGTAGAGAAACCTTTACCCAAGATGTGTAGTCTACTGTGAGATACTGGCAGAGGATGTGTTCTGTTGTTTCTTTGTCATTTAGGCAGAGACGGCAGATGTCTGTCGCAGCTAGGCCCATCTTGTTGAGGTGATAGTTCTAAGGATTCTGTCCTGTCATGAGGCCTGTTAGAATTCTTATGTCCTAATACTACCTTTGTGGAAAAATTTTCTCTTAAAAAAGGTAATTTCTGATAAGGTTGTACTTATTATGAACCTTACATAGGGAACACAGTGGATCCATCGAGAACACTAGTGTTGCGTGTTGACCACGGATGTTTACGCATTTTTCATAACCTAACCTAACCTACTTCTATCTTAAAATATAGTTGGTAGAACCCAAGAGTATTAATGATAAATATGTTATACTGAAATTCCAATAGTAGTAAGAACAAACATTTCAGTAGTTGTGTCCAGTGAGAGCTATCAAAAAAAACATGAATTTATTATAGAAAATTTATGACTTTTGAAAGATGATATCAAATTTAGAAAACTTATGTCTAACTTGACAACTAATTTTAAATAATGTTCTAATAAAAACAAGCTGACTTTGTTGTAGTTCCACTATACTTCAATAATTTATAAACCTGCATCTGTGAATTGCTTAAAAAATTATATTTAATTTGATTACAAAAAATCAGTTTGAAAAAATATCACAAAATCTAAATTCATTTTCATTTTTTCCGAATATGCTTTTTAAAAAAAATATATTTACAAAACAAAATGTTTAGTTCAAAAAATCTAAAATTTTGATGTAGGTGGTACCGTACAAAATTATATGTGCCAAAAAAATTTATTATACAAAAAGTGTGGGATGTAAACAAAATACTCCACCGATTTCGTTCAGTTTTCCAGAAATTCATTAAATATAAATTTATACTTTGAAAAATAAATATATAATACAGAAATATTTCATAAGATTATTGTACCTATTAAAATAATTACGCAAAAACTGTGACCCTTACTCCCCGGACACAACTGTGACAAGATATATAGACGTGTGCCCGCGCCATAGCCGCACTTTCTTTGTCAGGTTGTTCAACTTTGTGTAATAAAAAATTTTAATATATAATTTTATTTTATTTTTATTATTTATTTAAAATGTGATGGTCTTTATCAAATCACAAAATATGCTAATTCACTTGGGATATTTAAGTACATTTTAAAAATTAATTATTAACATATGTTAAAAGAATATTTAAATTATCCATTTTTAATTAGACCACAGAAAAAAAAAATGTTGACAAATAATTTTAAAATATATTTTAAAAATAAGTTTTTTTTTGTTGCTATATTACAAAATTAACAAAAATTTATTTTAATTTCGGCGTTGATTATAAACTGTTGAAATTAATGTGACAAGTGTAATTTAAATTTTTTTTTGGTAAATTGTTTTTTTTTTTTTGTGAAAAATTAATGGTAGTTAGTGAAAATTTATTAATAAAATTTTAAAATTAATTTAAGAAGATGTTTTAATTTGAATAATGTGACTGACAAATTACAATAAACAAAATAGTTTTATAATTAGCTGGGAAAAACTAGGATGCATGTAATTTTGTTGCGGGATAATGCCTACAAAATTCGGCGCTCTGAAGTGCACGTCTGTAGGGGGTGCGGTGAGGATAGAGAGACCATACTTACTTCCTGTGTCATTGTCCCTGCCTCATGCACCTACGTTATAAATGCTTTGGTGCCTATCTACTGAACGACCCAACGAACTGAGCGAAGCCTGGGTTCATGGATGGCAGCAAATCTGTAAATTCGGTAAAGATAGCGGATGGTTCACAACCGCCACGGCGGGACTGACATGAAGGTTCTTCGCACTGGGGGGTACATTGGGCTTAGTTCTGGCCTGAGTGCTTGAGTCCTTCACGGACTCCCCTCTTTCAATCCATCCATCCATCCCAATTTTGTTTAACAATATTTTTGTACTATTATTTAATAATAAATTTATATAATTTTGTATAAATTTAAAGTTAAATTCAAAAAGTGACTAAGTTCTTTAAACAAACTGTAGTATTGAAATATTTTTAACTATATAATTCATATTATCAAAAGCTTTCAAATAAAAAACGAATACTCACTCCATTTTAAGGCGTTTTTTTTTTAAGGTATATGTTGACGTAAAGGAATTACTTTATAATTTTAAAACTTTATACCGGAATTTTTATTAGATATTTATTATTTCTATACCATTTTAGTTTCAAAATGAGAATAGTAAACTTCAAAATGAAAATAGTAAATTTCAAAGTGGAATAGAAAACTTCAATATTAGAATAGTAAATTTCAATATGAGAATAGTAAATTTTAATATGATAATTGTTAAAATTAAAATGAAAAAAGTAGGTATGTAAATGGTTAGACATGATGAACCCAGCTGTTATGGTAATTGACAATGCACCTTGCCACAGTAAAATCGAAGACGTTTTACAGAAGAAGGAATTTTGTGAAAACATGATACTCAGACTTGGACCCTATATTGCAATGTCTGGTCTGTGACTGCAATGTAAAGAGTTATGTTAAAAGAGAACTCTCAAGAAAGTTGTCAAGTATTCTTAATAACAGAAATTCAGATTTGACTATCAAAGAGCAAAGATTAAGAGCCTTAGAAAGCCTTATGGAAAAAGGACTAAAGACAATTACACCAACAATATGGGCCAATTGCATCGCAAGCATTCAAAGAAAATTCACTGCGGCTCTTAACTTAGAAAATATGCAATATTAATGCATTGAATTTCAAATATTTTGTATCAAAATTAATTGTTTTTAATCAAAATAAAATTTCTCATAATGAAATTTATTATTCTCAAATTGAAATTTACTATTCTTATTTTGAAGTTTACTATTCCACTTTGAAGTTTACTATCTCATTTTGAAACTAAAATGGTATAGAACTCCAAACGCGAATTGTATATCACTAAAGGCCGATTTCATAGTGGAAACTTAAACTTCAGTTTAACTTATTAAACTTATTACAGTGAGGTTTAAGTTAAACCGTAGAATTTTTTATTATATTTGAAATACATAAATAGAAATTAAATTCATATTACATTTAAAAGTTATTAGAAAAATACTAAAATTAATGATACTTTTCTTCTCCTCCATATTATAAATTTATAGATTTACATAAAATATACATACAAGCATACTAACTCAAAAATTCCAATATCAAATTAATTTTGATGGTAACATTTTCATTCACAATAACTTTATTTTCAATTATCATTCAAAATAATTCACATTTTTTGGTTTTAGCTAAGCTTTGGAAAAAATTTTGATTGAGAAACCCAGCGAGCTTAAGTTGAGACTTCAGCTATACAATCGGTACAATTAAGATTAAGCTTCCACTTTGAAATCCCCCATAAAGGATAATCGCTTATAAAATTGAGAAGAAAAAAAACCAACTTTTAAACAAATTTTATTAAAGAAAATTAGGTTAACTCACACCTAAAAAATATGTTCCTTCTATACAACAATTTTGACAACTTCCCCAACTACTCACAAATTCCAAAACATAAATTTTCTTGGTATATTTTTTTAACATAAATTTTCTTATTTATTTATTTCAATCCCCACCCCCACAAATTTATTTGATTATTTATGCAAAAATCATTCAATAATATATAAAAATTTTGCAGACATTTTTTTTCAATTCAATTTACATAATTTCTCATAAAAATATCAGAAAACTAAATTCATACATCAACAAAAAAAACAAAAAATCATAAAAATTCAAGTGTTAAAAGTTCTTTAGGTCATCGATTATACAATTATTTATATATTTCTGATTTTTTATATCAAAATCCAAACCCCCAGAAAACCTGAAATTATATTAACCAAAAAAAAAACCAAAGGGCGTCCCATAATATTTTATATTATCAAATCGATCCAGAGACAACGATACGATTTTTGTGCGTGATTGATTCCCAAGTTTTCCTTATTTTTAAAATAGAAACAGGAAATTGATAAAAAAAAATAAAAAAAATTGATTGATTTTGTTTGGTAATAAAGGATAAAGGATAATAATAAAAAAATATATTTTTTTTTTATCAATTTTAATCTACCGAAATTTTTATTTCGTAGAAAAATAAGTCAGGAAATTGTTATCGAAAAGTAATATTTTATCGAAATACAGGAAAAAGAAAATCCGGGGAAATATTATTTATCTAAATTAGGTTATAATATATTTAAATTAACCATAAAATAGTAAAGGATATATAACAGAAAAATGGTTTAATTATAAAATTTCAGGATATAAATAAAAAAATAGAATATTTATTTTCCACCGCAAAAGAAAATCTTTGTTGAAATAAATAAAAATTTCCGGTGAATGGAAATTTGTTATTTTTTAATTTTTCAATTTAAAAATAATATTTAATTAAATTATATTAAATTATCTATGGTAAATTCAAGTTTATATTTTATTTATTTATTTTATTAATTATCATATTAAAATTAAAAGAGAATTTGTGGAACCAATCAATCGTTAAAAATTTAATTTTCATAATAAAAATTTCATAATAAATTAATATATTTTGTAGGTTTTGAGATCCATTTCATTTAATTGAATTATATATTTATTATTTATGTAAATTAAAAATAGAGCTATAAAAACAATGGAGATCAGTAGTTTATTTCAGTAATTTAAATTATATATTTGATAATTTATTCAATGTTTAAGCAATTGAAATTCCACAAAAATTCATAAAGCTGAAATCATAGTGCAACCGTCATCGTCAACAAGCATTGATATTTAATAGTGATCTTAAATTTTAAATTACATTGTTCGCGTTGAAAGGAACTTTTTAAAGTTGCAATTTCTCTACTTTTTTGTAAGAAATTGATGTCACTTAAAATAAGCGACAAACATTTTCAATAAAAATTTCTTTGAAATTTTCCTATTACACCGTCACCGTTAACGTTTAGCATTGTAATTGCTTAGGTATAAAGTTGTGTATTTTACACAATTGTCAACGCAACGGAAATAGTGACGTTTGCACTGTGATTTCAGCTTTAGAGTAAATTTTTATTGAAAAAATGTATTCAAACTGTTAAAAGAAATATTTTGTATATTCTCAATTTCGGATCATTATTCAATACATCCATAATTCTATCATCATAAATCCATATAAAAATTAAAAGTATGTAGTATTTCAAATATTACAAATTTAATCTGAAAATCGATAATTTTTGTTCAGAAAAGATATTAATATTCCACAAAAAATATTAATAATTAAATTTAATTAATACGATTTTTTTGAGTAATTTTAATTAAAAAGAAGAAAGAAATTCTATTATTATTAATCATTTTTATGTTAAGTAACCAAACCAATTACTTGACAAGAATCTCTAAACTATGACACATAAAACAACATAACGTCACTCATCTTTAAATCAATAATTATTTCGTCCTTTAATCGCCTCTTTATCGAATGAGTATTTTTCGGAAACACAAAATATATATTTTCTTTTTGGAAAAATTGTGGAATAACAATGTTTTTTTTCTGAACAATAAAAATTTATTCTACACATTAAAATATTTCTGACAACAAACTAATCCAATTTTAAAATTTTGATAACGTCGCAATTGTTGTTATTTTTAATCTATGGAATTTTTTTATAAATATCCTTCGTAAATTTAATTTATATAAATTGCATTATAATTTTTTTTTTTTTTTGGGATAATTTAATAAACTTAAAAGCTTTTTTTGTTAGGAAATTTCTCAAGGATTTTTAATATCCTCAATTTGTTATATTTTTAAATTTAAATTAATTTATTTCTATTATTATTTTTTAAAGGTACTGGATGAACGAGTCCATCATATAGAAAATACTCCAACTACACCAGAATCATACAACCAACCGAGTGGTAATGAACTAAAACCACGTCCTGTTGGTGAAGAAAATGGTGTTGTAGTTTACAATTATAATCCAGTTAGTGCTGTCAATTATGTAAGTAAATTTATGTAAAATTTTATGATAATTTTGCTGCGCTATATTAGTTTTAGTTATGAAATTTGCACATAAAGGCACATTAAAATTTTGTAATTAAGTATTATTTTATAAATTTTAATATTAGTTTTAAATAAATAAATGTTGTTTGTAAAAGTTCGGTATATCTAGCGCCGCTCTTTTAACAGGACACTCCATGTGAACGAATCATGCTTTGAATCACAGAATTTATATGTAGAGGAAGCGGAAACAAATTTGAAACTTTTGAGCACTGTGTCACTGTCCCTGTCTCATGCACCTACGATATTTTAACAAACTGCATGAAGCAGGAAGTTTTAGTTTGGAAACAAATGCTCTGTTTCGGTCGAAAGACTTGTTGACTCGACGGGTACAATGGTCCTAATTCTGGTCTAATAGCATGAGCCTCAGCGTTTTCCATCATAGAATTAATCAATCAATCATCAATCAAATTAATTTATTATTTATAAAAACTGATTGAGGAAAATTAATATGAAAGTTTTATGGGTTATTGATTTAACCTCTGAAGTATAGTCCAGTTTTCAGCACATAAAAACCTTGGTATTTTAAACAATTAAACTACTTAAGAAAATTTCTATTGTCGACAGTGAATTGTAAATTTATGCAATCAAAAATTGTGATTGGTTTTGTCACCAATTTTAATATTTAAAATTTAAATTTAAAACTCTTACCAAAAATAAAATAAAAATTATAATTTTCCAGAATCTGAGCTCTGAAAATCATTCTATTTTAAATATGCTGTCTAACAAAAAACTTTACCTTTTAATCGAAAATTTTTCAATTTTCTAATTTTTTTATGTGTATACCGTTTAAAATCTGTATTTGTAAATACATTTAATTAAAAAGTTTTCCAAAAGTTAAATAATATATAAAAGAAAATATATTTTCCAAGTAATACAAATATTGATTTTGGAAAATTTAGTATTTGAAGACTTTTCAAAGTAAATATTTTAGATAAATAAAATAGGTCCTTTCCCCGTATTTAAAAACCCTAAATAAACAATGAATAAAATATTTATTTTACTCTAGCAATGCGTACGAAATTCTGTATTACTTTCTATATTTATTCAGAATATAAACAAATACGTTTTCTGCAAAAAACTGGAAATTCAAAATTTTTATTAAATTTTCCCCAAAAATATAAATTTTCCCTTAAAATTTTGAAAATAATTTTCATTTTAATTTACACGTTATTATGATGAGTATAATACGAAAATTTACAATTATTTATTCCTTGTTATTTGTATATTTACATTATATTTTACTTGTAATAACATTAATAATTTAGTGATGATGATTGTGTGGTAGAAATTTTGTGAAAATTCGGTTGAAATAATTCTTGACATATTGAGAAATTACATTTATGGTTTGACAAATTACACTTTGAAACTTGAAATAATTAAACAATAATGATCCAAATGATAATTTTTTTATAATATGAATTATTTTGCGAGTTGAGTTTGTTATATTTAAAGATTAATTAATAAATGAATAAATTGGGTTTTAAATTTTTGAAGTTTCTTGTCAAGCAAAATGGGTTTTGCTTGCCGCAATGAATAATTTATATGCCAGTGAATGTTACCAACATAATATTTGTCAATCAAAAAATGAGCGATCTCAACAAAATTATTCAAGCCAGAACACGGCTTCCTAGAACCTACAGAACTGTCGTCGAACTCACTCAAAAGCATTATATACTTCTAAACTAGGGGTATTATATCCCGAATAGTGGCCGCAGTAATTCAGGACATATGCTACCTACCTCCTAGACCCCATTTAACTATCTATCTATCTAAGGCGCTAGCGGGAAAATGGCTATGACAATTCGGTAGTTACAGACTGCACTGATTAGAGCTAGTAGTTGTCCTCTGCGTAAAATTAAATCTAAGTTCGTGTTTAAAAGGGCACCAGAAAAATTGTTAAGATAAGATTTTTCAATGCTCTTTAATCCTGTCTTTAAAAGTTCTTACGTTAAAACTTAGATATCAATTATTATCCATGGTATTAAACTACGAATAGCCTCAAATTGTAAAACATTTTACTTTTCAGACAAATATTTTATACTTAATAAACCCTAAAATTGATTTCAAATCATTCTGGGTGTATAATTTATAAAGACAATCAATTTTGTCATTTTGCCAATATTGACAAGAAACTATATAATTTAAAAGCCAAATTTATTGTTCTTTTGGGTGATTATAAAGATAAATTTGTTGATTTTTGGTTCTTTTAAAATGAATAATGATCAATTTTTGCCAAAAACAAAAAGCGCCAATTACAAATTAAAATTATTAATACAAAATTAAATGACAATATAAAATATTTCACTATTATAAAATGAAAATATTGTTTTGTTTTATAAATTATTAAGTAATTTGAAGAATTTAATTTATTAAGAATTTAATTTATTTAATTTAAAAATAGATTAAAAAAAAGACGGAAGCGAAAGCGTGTGCTTCTTTGTCAGGTAAAATAAAGATTTTTTTTTTTGGCAAAAAATACCACAGCATTAAAAATTATTTAGTCTTAGACGAAGTGCAGAAAAATATTTTGAAAATCCATTGAGATTTCTTAAATAATTGGGTCTTTGAAAAAAGTGGTACGAACTAATTTCCCTCTGTCAAATATCCAGTATTTTTAAATTAGAATTTCGTAATTTGTGACTATGTAAAATATTCAATTAAATATTTCTTCACTATGAAGAAAGTTATAATTCGGAATCCATATAAAATTCGAAAGGTCGAAATTGCAATAAAATGTAACGAAACTTTTTTAAGGAGGCAATGGTTTAATTTGCGCTGTAACGTCGTTGTAAAAAAAAGAGTTGACAGAACATGATTCAAAAAAGTGCGATTCAAAGTTAAGACTTCTATAACATAAATTTGAGATTAATTAACTTTTTATAGAGCCTTTAAAAAACCTCTTTTTGTACTGATAATTTTTAAATTTTATACACAATATTTATAATTTATATTAAAATATCTTTTTAATTTTATAATTTTAATTAAATTTTTAATTTTACTTTTTTTTTTATTCAAATCACACAACAATATAATATATTTAAAAATAAAAAAAAAACAAGAATGCCGATTCGGATGGAAGTGATTCAGAGATATCATCTAATGAAAGTCGTTGTTCATCACCAGGTCCTGGTATTGGTCATAATTCAAAATTATTTTCAAAAAAATTTACAAGTAATTCATCAAGTACATCAGATTTTATTGATACAGATGATGATTATGATGATGATAATAATAATATTAAAAGAAAATCAGGTGGTGGTAAACGTATAAAACAACCATCATTACATTTAGATAATGATATATTTGAAACAGCACAAATAAAAAAAATGATTGGAACATATCCAAAAGTACCTGAACCGCATTTAGTAACAATACCACAAATTAAAACAGCACGTTTATTAAATAATTGTAATGATGATTTAATTGATGAAATAAATCAACAAAATTCTAGTAAAAATAATAATAATAATAATAATTCACAATTAAGCACTAATAATCATAATAATAGTAATAATAATATTAATAATACACCAGCAATTTTGACAACTGCACAACCAATACAATTAATTAATAATCGATCAAATAATAATAATATTAATATTAATAATATTAAAGATAATTGTAATAATGATGATACTCTACAGTTTAGTCGTTCAAGTGTTGGTGGTGCTAAATTTTTAACAAATTGTCATCCAGCTGGTAATAGTATTGATAATCCAGATTATGAAGGTTTAGAATTTGAATCAAGATTTGAATCTGGTAATTTAGCAAAGGCTGTGAAAATTACACAAGGATATTATGAATTATATTTAAGACCAGATTTATATACAAATCGTCATAAACAATGGTTTTATTTTCGTGTTAAAAATACAAAGAAGAATGTTTTATATAGGTAAGAAAAATATCAATCCAATCAATTTCATAAAAAAAAAATTTATATAATAAATAATTCAGATAAAAAAATCATTTCCATAAACATTCAAATTACATATTCTAAACTAAATGGTGTGGCTAAGTGTCGGACTCAAATCATTTCCATTAAATTTTTAATTAAAAATATAAAAAAAACCCAGAAAAAAAAGATGAATTATCCGAATTAAGTTCATATGTATCAAGCTGTCCACTTAGGTGGAGTATCAGGAAAAATGTCCTCAATTTAATGTTTTATGTTGATCAAAAAATTAAAAAAAAAAAATATTGACCAATTTTAATCAATTTACATTTTTTTCTATATGAAATTTACACTGTTAACTTTTGTATTTCAGATTTTCTATTGTAAATTTAGTGAAATCAGATAGTTTATATAACGAAGGAATGAAACCACTAATGTATTCAACAGTTAATGCAAAAATTAAAGATGAAGGATGGAGACGATGTGGTGAAAATATTGCATATTATCGTAATGATGAGTAAGTTAAAAGTAAAAACCTCAAAATTTGGCAACATAGCAAAAAAAAAGTATTAAGTTATTAATATACAATTTGCGATATTTAATTTATCTAAGTCGCTCGAATTCAATCTAAAAAAAATAATTATTATTTAACAGAATTTTTCACAAAGCAATGTTGCCAAATGTCATTTAAAGTTTCAAATCAAATTTTTAAAAAGCACGGTTGCGTAATCCGACAAGAAAGATAAATTTCATAATATAGTATTATTATATTACAGGAATTCTACAGAAGAGGATGAGGATAATTCTTCTTATACATTAACATTTCATATAAAATTTCCTCATGATAATGATGTTGTTTATTTTGCTCACAGTTATCCTTATACATATAGTGATTTACAGGTACAAATTAAATACAATTTTCAACATTTCTACAAAATTATGTGATAACAAAATGTGATAATGCAATTTATTTTATAATTTATTTTAAAGGATTATTTAATGGAAATTCAGAGGCATCCAGTTAAATCAAAATATTGTAAATTAAGATTACTTTGTAGATCATTAGCTGGAAATAATGTTTATTATTTAACTGTAACAGCACAATCAGCTGATGAGGATTCAAATAAAGTACGTAAGAAAATGGGTTATGTACGGGTAAGAAAATTCATTTTCCATTATAATTTTTTTTTTTGATATCATTATAGAACAAAATAATTTTTAAATTTTTTTAAAACAAAGAAAAACAAAGTAAAAAGCAGCCGCCATTATATTAAATTCAGGACGCCATCATTTTGTAAAAGTTCAATTAAATGTGAAATTAATTTATTTTATAATCATTTCTAAATAATGTTTGATAATAATAGTGTAATTGGGATCAAATGAAGAGACAATTACAATTTAATTAGATCTCTGAATATACAGTAAAGTTTCGATATAATGATTATTACGTTTCTTTCGAATAAAATTTTGGTAATACGTATTAATGAAAATATCACCTAAATCGTTGTTGCTTACTAAACTGGTTGATTTTAATTGTCTTTATAATTTTACAATCTTCTTTCGTCTTGATTCATTGATTAGTTCGGTCGGACAAACCCCATTCACGATGGCCAATTGTAGACTCGTTATACACTCTCGTTGATGTTTTAATATATGGAATTGTACAATTTATTGATAAGTTCAAGAATTTACTGTTCAATGTTGCTCCGTCACACAATAATTTTCTCCAATTTTCAACTAAAAAAAATATATATATATAAAATAGCGAAAAATTTCCATTTATTTTTCTTAGATTATTATTTCATTTAGATTTTCTTATAATTTATTCACCAAGTTTCCTTTATTTCCATTCTATTTTCTATTCAAAAAAAATACAATAGCAAAGAAATCTTTTTAAGGATTTTTTTTTCTGTATAAAATCATTTTGCAATTGAAATCGTTATCCTTTATAATGGTATTTTCGCCTCAGTACATTTTTTCGTTATTCATTTTATATTATACTTAGTTAGTTTTTTTTTTACAGAAACTTTTCTATTGAAAAAGTGGACTAGTAACCCAGTTGGCTTTGAAAATATGACAAGTCGATGAAAGAATCCTTTTTGTATATACATATATAAAAAAAAATTATTACGTTTCATGGATGGAAAATATTGGATGAATTTTAGTAAAAGAATTTCCAAGTCATTGGAAATGATTTTTTTTTTTAATTTTTTTGATGAAACAGAGCGCGAACAATTTAGCTCATGAAAATATTTTCAATCTCTGGAATGGTATTCATAATGTAATCAAAGTGATATAAATATCGTCGACTTATATTTGACATTGTTTGGTATTGTATGCATATCGGACTGTCTGTCATATATTATGAGTAGCAAGTAATGGATTTTATTTCAAAAAGTTTAAAATTAAAAATTTTACTTAATCGCAGAATTATTTCTGAGTTTCACTTTAATTGAATGCCAACAATAACCATTAACAAATCAGTCAAGATTTCATTACGGTCCCATTTCTAGATGAAAAATTGTTAAATCCTTTTTGTTAGAAATTTATTAAAAATGATTGATTGATTATTTAATTTTTTTTTTTCGAAACAATTTTATTTCATTTTTATCATTCTTATAATTTCATTTTCTTACTAACATGAAAATTTTTTAATAATTTTTTTTTTCAATCATTTTTTACAATAAATATTTAAAAAAAAAATTCTTTTTTATCATCAATTTTCCGCACAAAATATAATAATAATATATAGAGAAAAAAGGCAATTGTCGTCTCAGCACGGGTTCATCCTGGTGAAACACCATCATCATGGATGATGAAAGGTTTTATGGATTTTATAACTGGTGATTCAGTTATTGCTAAACGTCTCCGTCATAAATTTATATTTAAATTAATACCAATGTTAAATCCAGATGGTGTTATTGTTGGTAATACTAGAAGTTCATTAACTGGTAAAGATTTAAATCGACAATATCGTACAGTAATTAGAGAAACATATCCAACAATTTGGTACACAAAAGCAATGATTAAAAGGTTAGATCTATTAAATAGTTACTTAACAAAAAAAATTTCATAAATTTAATTTGAAACAAATTTTGTTTTTATAGACTGATAGATGAATGCGGTGTTGCCATGTACTGCGATATGCATGCACATTCACGCCGACATAATATTTTCATTTATGGTTGTGAAAATAGACGTTGTCCAGAAAGGAAATTATGTGAACAAGTTTTTCCATTAATGGTACATAAAAATTGTGCTGATAAAGTAAGTTCACAATAAAATTTTATTAAATGAATAGTTAACTGTCAAATTGATTTTTCACTATGAAATGTGAAAAATCAGAATTATAGAATAAACTTAATTCACAATTTATCGTTGTTTTGTTAGTTTTCATTTGAAAGCTGTCGTTTCAAAGTTCATCGTAATAAAGAAGGTACTGGACGTATAGTAATTTGGATGTTTGGTGTTATGAATAGTTATACAATTGAAGCATCATTTGGTGGTTCAAGTCTTGGATCACGTAATGGTACACATTTCTCAGCAGCGGTAAAATAAGAAAAAAAAAATACCAGAAATTCAGTAAAATAAAATATATTTAATTTCCTTTTATAGGATTATGAGCATATGGGAAGGACATTTTGTGAAACATTATGGGACTATTATGATGAAAATCCATCAAAAGTAAAAAAACGTGACAGATTATTTAAACGAATTAAAAGAATACGTAAACGTGAACGTCGCGAAAGAAAAGCAATTAAATTGAAAAAATTAGCTGAGGAGGGATGTATACTAAATGATGATAAAAATTTTTTAATTGCTGAAAAAACTGTTTAAAAAACAAAGTTTTATTTTAGTTTAAAGATTTACCTTTAAATTTATTACGCTGCTAATAACTTTTTGAAATTTTTAAATTTAAATGACTGGGGGAAATATAATTGAAAATTATAATGTCATAAAGAAAATTAGTATTCAAAAAAAAAAAAAAAAGAACTATTTCAATGATTAGCAAAATCTCGCTTTTTTATCGTATATAAGATTTCATGCTTAGTTAAATTTTTTCAAAAAGAAAATTGCTTTTCTTATCAAAAAATAAATATTATTTAACTTTTATTGAAAATTAAAAGAATTAATTAAATTAAAGTTAAAAAATATTTATCATCAAATTTATTCAGAGTATTTGATTTTTGAAGGATAACATAAAATACTTAATAATAAAAATAAATCAAATTAAAATATTTTTAATCAAATTTAAAAATTTACTATTTTAAGGGCTGAAAATATTATTAATAATTGTCTCTTTAACACAATTTAAAAGGTGTTAAATTTCAATATAATTTAATTAAAACTGTGTTGTTTTTTATTTATATTTTATATGAAATTTGATTTTAAACCTGGTTTTTATATAAATCCAAATCAAATTTTCTGAATAAATAATAATAATAATTTGTAAAAGTTTGTAATTCAAATTTTAAAAATAAAAATGCTTTGTTAAATAATTTTCTTAATAATTATCGTTCCAACGAAAACACTTTTAAAATGATTTTTCAGTAAAGTTTTATCGTTCTCAACGAATTTCAGTTGAAAACTTATTAGTTTGGTCTGTGTTTAATGTTAGAAATAATACAGTCCAATTAAAATAATATCTCGATTAAAGCAAACTCGACTTTTTTCCATGTTTTAGTCACGACACTGTCTTTGTCTTAGGGTTGATTAAAATAATGTAATAAACACAATCACAATATCGCGCATCTGATAAGATTCTACTGAAAACTCATCTTTAATTTGATATTTTTCGATTGCTTTAAAAACAAAATGTCTATAAAAAATAATTTTATTTTAATTTTAATTATTTGTTGTTAATGTTAATTTAATTTTAAGTTATACTACAAAGAAATACACAAAAACAAGAATTGCTAATTAAAATTTTCTATTTTTATTTTTATAATTTTATTATTTATTTTTTTGTATTTTAAAAATTCACAATTTTTTCATTGCAATTTTATTAGTTGTTATTACTAGTTTCCTTTGCTAAATTCATAACTAACCAAAAAAAAAACAATATCATATTAACTTTTCCCCATCCCATTTTAAACCATTAGGAACAACTAAAATTGAAAATCATTGAAAGACTGATTAGAGAAGGATCAAGTGCTGATGGACCACTTAATATTCCATTAACTGATTATTCAAGGTATATAATAATTATTCTATAATTATATAAATTTTTTAATTTTAAATCGTATTAAAATATTATATCACCGGGAAATTATCCTACAACAATTTTAATTTATTTATTTTTTTGGAAAAATTTGAATATAATTAAAAATTTGGAAAATTGTTATTGATTCTTCAATTATTGTGATGCTATATTAATTGATAACAATAAAATTTTCAGTGATGAAGGTGACAGTAGTTCAAGTAGTTCAGAAAATGAAGGTAAATCTGAAGGACCATGTTGTAAAATAACTGCACCACCATGTTCACCAGAAACAACACCTAATGGTGTGATGAATACTAAAGATGGACGAAAGGTGAATTTAATAAAAATAAATAAAATATTTATTATTTTTACTTTTATTTTGTAATTCTTTTAAATAAGAAAAATCTTGGTTTTTTTTTTTATTTTTTATTTAGATTCTATTGAAAATGTTTGATAAAATAATTAAAAGAAATTTGAAATTAGGTAAAAAAATGAAAAAAACTAATTTTGAAAATTATAAGAATGAAATTGAAGAGAAAACTTATAATGAAATAAAACGATTACATGATTTAGTAATACAATTGAATAAAGGAAAAAAGAAAATATTAAGAAGAAAAATGAGAAATATTACGAAATTGTATTTACTTGTAGGTGAAATTTACTTTAATTATTTTTTTTTTTTTTTTTTTCAAATTATAAAAATTCTATTCGTTTCATTGTTGGCAGACAAATAGTCGTCATTATTTGAAATAATAGAATTAATCATTTTGTTATTTAAAATGAGATAATGAGTAATTATTTCGAAATTTAACAAAAGTAATATAAATGTTATAGCTCAAGAAATAAGGCCACCAAATTAAATTACTGCGACGTACTTTCATACGAATAAACTTTTTATAGAGTAGATAGAAAAATTAAGGTGGAATTTACATATGCGATGTTTTCTCTTTGCGACTACCTGAAGGGTACTTAACTAAGGCAAATATTAATTTTAATAAAATCGCTGTGAACAATGCCTTCAACAAATATGTACTTGCTATTACTCCATTAACAGTGGCGACAGCTTGTATTAACAACTGTCATTTTATGCTATTGTTCATTATTTTTCTAAAGTTTGCTGTACTTGAATTCCCAAGATTTCAAAAAGTACGCAGAGACAGTGTGCTGCTTTCGAGATATATAGTTCTCAACGCGTGATTCTAAATCATTCAAGCTATCCAACGAGTAATTTATTAATAAATCAAATAGAAATTAGAATTGTTAAATAATAATTTAAAAAAATTTACCCTGAACGAACAAAATATTTTTGGTTGATTAGGGAACCGCTGCAGTTCATGCCCTTAGCTCAGAATTAGACATATTGTACCCCTCAAAACCTTATTGTTACACATGCCGTGGTAGGTGGTTGAGTCAACAACTCTTTCGACAGAACTATAGAATTGGTTGCCAACCCCAAACACTCGCGCTTCATGTAGATCGTTCATTTATTAGGAACAAAGACAACTGCGTCGTATAGATGCATGATATAGAGACAGTGACATAGCGTGCGTCTCCGCATCCTATACATATATTAAATTCAGATCGTCGTATCTTAAAGGCAATCCCTTGACATGGAGTGTGCAGTTAAGAGTGCGGTCGCCAGGTATACCGAGCTTTTACTGCTTTGTAGGTATTTCTTGGTGACTACTTCGTTCAGGACTTCTCATAAACTGTTTGCAATCTTCTTCTTAATACAAGCTTGCCAGCATTAAGGTCCGTCTTTAAAAATTAAAATGTGACTCCGAATGTGGTTTCAACCACTTTGAAATGTTTTAAAAATATATTTCAACTTTAAAGGTTAAATATTGAGAAAATTGAAAAGCTTATAATAAAATTTTAAATAGAATTGGAAGAAAATCATGAAATTTTCCAAATATGTATATATTTACGTACATATATATTTAAAACCATTCATTCATTTCATTGACTGAAACGTGTGCCAATATTTGAACATCAAAGGTTGTTGATACAGAATATCTAAAATATTTTAAATATTTGTGGATTTTTTGTTTGTAAAGTAATTTGTTATCGCCCTCTTGTTGTATACCCTGACGGTTTAAAAAAATCTACGTCGCAAATATGTTGTTTTTTTTATTTTATTTTTTTAATATAGACAACTTTAATTTATTAATTAACAACCAATTTTAAATTTCCATTAATTGTAATTTTTGTTGCCTAAAAGAAATAGAATTGAAATAAATACGAAGCCATAATAATTATATTAAAAACGTATAAATGAAGGGATTCAGTATGAGCACTTATTCTATAACCTACCAGTATTATCCCACTTTTATGTATCATTTTGCATTATGACCTAGTTCTAGTTGTAACTGGGTAATGTCAATTATCAAAGTGTTAGATAAAACCTAGTATTAGTTAAAGTAAATATTATATTTGGAATTATATGGTGACATATCCTTAAAAACTAAACTAAACTGTATTCTGATAAATACAAATTTTAAATTGGTTAAATAAAATGTAAATGAAATTTTTTTTTTGTATTCGGAAATTTTGATTTGATTCTATATAAAAATTTCTTCATCAAAAGTATATTTTAATTGCGAAACATTTCAATCGTTTTTAGCATTGGCAGTGATTTTGACATACTTTTTTTTAGCTGTTAGTGCATCATTGATATTGTTAACAAATTGCAATTACAAAAAATAAATAAAAAGCAAAAAGATAAATAAAAAGTTTTATAGTGTACAATCAACTTTTAAGTGTCCTTGTTTGTATCTTGACCAATTATTCGTTTTTTTTTTTTTAAAATTTTATTGTTCTTCTCCCTCTTTAGAATTGGTTCGTTCGGTCTACTAAATAATTTGCCGCAATATAATTTAAATCGATTTTTCGGTTAAAAATAAAAACATTTTCAGTCAGAGATAAAAAAAAAACTATACACAAATTGATGAGAATTTTAGTGTTGTTTCCTCAACTTAATCGGATTTTTAATTGTCATTAATTGGGTTTTTTTACTAAAGGACATTGTAGAAATAATTTCGATAATATAGATTTATTTATCTTAGACCTTTGTATATAGGCTTTAGACTTATTAGTTTCAAGATCAATTTTAATCAGAGGCTAATCGTTAAACAAAAAAATTGCAAACTAGTTACAAAATCATATCTACAATCTCAATATGTTCGGGGTTTTGCTCGAAACAAGCCAAATGTATTATTTAATTTGATTTTAGTCTATTTGCTGACTACAATTTGGAATTTTAACTAAGAAAATTAATCAAATCAAGTTATCAATTATGTATTAAGCTCTATTTCACTTCGAAAATCTTATAGTATCAGCAAGGAATGCAAGGATAATTATGGCATTTAATACAAAAAAATATAATTAGAAATTCAACCTAAAATAAATAATTATAATTGCATACTAACAGGCTGCACTTTTAATTTTCGTTAAATAAATTTGGGAAGGTTCCAAATTCCGATTTTTATCAATTAATAATTTACTACCCAGCAAAAATGATCAGAAAATAGATAAACTTAAGTGAAATAATTATTTTTTTTTAAATATTTTCAACATTTCATTTTTATGGACCGGTGTTTCTTAATTATTGTTGTAAAATATACAAAATTTTTGAAAATTTATATTTTATATGTATTATATATAATCGTTTTATAATTTTTTTAAAAAAATGTATAATTTGAAATTATATATTTATATTTTGTAGAATCGTAAATTAAAAATTAAATCATCAGATCAAATACATAGACGACGTACAAGATCACGTACAGCATTAGAATTACCAACAACAGATCCAGGTTCTGATATACATTTTTCAACTGATGATGAATTATCAATATCTGATGGTTATTGTACAGTACCACGAGCTAGACGTGCTGTAACACAATTTGATATGCGACGTTTAACAAATAATAGTAATAGTAATAATGACCAGCAACAACAACACCAACAGCAGCAACAAACTAATGATATTAATATTAAAATGCCACCAGAATTAATTGTAACAACATCAGCTAATAAAAAAAAATTAAATTTAAATAATTTAACTGAATTTCCACCAATAACATCTAATAAACGTACAAATTCATGGCATAGTTTAAATAAAAAATGTATACCAAAAGTACGAGTACAAAATATTAATAATTTAACTGAATTAAATAATGAATTATCATTAAAAAAAAAAATATGGACTGGTGTATCACCAATTAATAATCGTAATGATAATAGAAATAATCGTCCATTATCATGGGGTATACCACCAATACAAAAGAATAAAGAAACTATTGCTATTAAGGATTATGATCCAGAAGCACTTTTAAAGTAAGTCAAAAAGATTTATTGATTTTTATATAATTAAGTATGTATATTAAAAATAATTAGTAAACTAATATATTTATTTTTATAGTGCTTGTTCACAAAAATTAATAACAATGCAAGGAAGTGATATAGAATATAATGATTCAGAAATTGAATATCATCAACCAAAAAATAAAGTTACAATTAATTTATCATTAGAAATGTCAGATTCAACAACAATAATAACAACTCCAGCTGCTGTATTAAAAAAAAATAAAAATCATAAAACTATATCTAAAATGAAAAAACAATCTGAATCTTCAATAATTGTTGTTGAACCATCAAAACAGAAAAAGAAAAGGTATACCTATATAACAATTTTCGTTATATTTCATATAGAAAGACTGTTTATATATTATATACAAAATATTGATTTTTCCCTCCAAAAAAATATATATACTTATATAAATTATGTTGTTTTTTCAAATATAGAAACAGCACATTAAAATATGAAGAATCATCAACAACAACAACAAAACAACAATTACTTGTTAAATCAAAAGGACGACATTCATTAACACGTAAATTATCAAGTACAACGAGTGCCTTAAGTATATTAGGATCATCAACAACAAATCAAATTTATTTAGCACCAATTAGCAAAGGAAATCAACATAAATTTAAAACATCTGGAATTGTAGCCACTGCCACTATTCAATCAAATAATAATAATTTTAGTAATAATAATAGTAATAAAAAAAATTATAATAAAAATAATATTCCAACATCGAAATTATTACCAACAAATTTACAACAATTACAATTATTAAAAAATAATAATCCTGATTGTTGTTCTTCAACAAATTTAAATAATAATAATGATCAATTTTTAAAGAAAACCAAAAATAAAATTAAAAGAAAAAAATCTAAAATAAATAATTGAAATTTTAAATTTTATAAATCGGTAAAAACGAAATTCATTAGTTTTTTTGTGTTTTTGGATTTTCTAAAACTCTCCTAAAAAGGGAACAAAAAAAAATAATTCTTATTTTTGTTAGAATGTATTAATATAAATTTAATTTTTTTCTAATATATATATATAAATAAATATTAGATTTTGTTTTTTTGATAAAAAAATTGGCGAAATTAGGAATATATAAAAAAAATTTGACCAAAAAAACATGTTATTGAAGTGTTCTTATAAAAATAAAATATAAATAAGATAATAAATTTAGTTTTTTTTCATAATCGTTATATAAAAATTGATAAAGTTCTGCGGTTTTTCTATTAATATATACTTTTTAAGTATAAAATTTATTTAGCTTACCAATTGAAATAATTATTTTGTGGACTTCTAGTTGATTTACTTTGCACTTTTTTTATTTTTTACTTTTTTTTTTGTAAATATTAAAATCTAACCTATGGCAACGGCTGTCAGTGTCAATTTATGAAGTATACCAGATATCAATTAGAAATATAGTCCTATTGATTTGCTTATAGGGACACAATACTAAACTGAACTATACATATCGTTTTTGTAAAAAGTTGTATGGAAATCTCGATATCTAATTTTCCTAATAGAGCGTCAATTTATTTTACGGAGAATAGAACTTCAGTATTCTGATTTTTCAGTTATTTTAATAGTATTTGTTTTATGTTTAGTTGATGAACCAAGCACCAAGATGCCGATTAGGAAGACAATTAACTTTTTGTTTAAAATTGTTTAAAATGATGTCTAAAAATGTATTTATTCTGAGAAGGTTTTCGTGTTTTTACGTTTTAGCGCTAGTGTACCTTTAATTTGGTATCAGTACGTCAATATAAACATAAAGCTAAGTAAAGCATAAGTTCCTCTAATTACTTTGTTCATGTTATTCGTGACATACGGCCAGCAGTGCTTGAAAAAGTGGCCCAAAATTGGACGTTCAGAATACGCTTCGTCAAGAACAGCCGTGTGGAAAATTCCAGATTTATAATTTTCGTAATAGGTTATGTAGTTTAGTTTTATTCTCATTCCTATTCCTATTTTGGTTAGTAGTAATGTACAATTACATGTTACTTTTACGCACCCGTAGAGAAATTTAAATACATAATATGAAAAGAAATACTATTTAGTCGAAACTGAGTTGAAGTTGTATGGATTTGTTCAGAATTCACCCGACGAAATTCTTTGAATATCCGAATTTTTCCGCACAATTTAATTTACATGTGGCCCCATTCCGGTAATTCCCAGGGAATTAGGAATTAGAAATCTCCTCGAAATATTTTTCCTGATTTTTTGTTCCTATTTCCCAAAAGTTCATTCCGACAGGCAAGGAATTAATTCAGAATTGCGTTGGTCAGAATTGCTCAACTCTGGCGGTTTCTTCACATTTATGCTGGTGATACCCATTCCAGTTTTATTCTGAAATTCCTTTAATGCAGTCCAAACCGCCCGTGCATATTTTCTATTAATAAAGATAATTAATACAATTTTTTTTTTTAATATTTTTAAACTTCATGCCTATCTAGGCTTTTCTCCATTTGTCCCCGTCCTTCTTAGCTCCTCCAGAAGCATTTAATAGCTCTGCATATTCGTTCCACTTGGCCTTACAATCATTTTTTCCATTAATACTAATGAAACTGTAAAACCACTTTTAAATTTGTTTTAATAAAATTATATTAATATAATATAACGATCGTTAGCTAATTCAATATTTGCTTCCATTAATTCTATTAGAATCATCTTCTGCTCCTTGCTTACATTTTTACACTAGGGACCACACATTTAAAAAATATTTTTATGTTGAATTCTTTAAAATATTGTTTTTACTTACTCGGGCTACTGCTGGTTGCGACATAATTATAATTTTATACAAATCTATTAACATTATAACATTTTTTAAAAACATTATATTTCGTGAAATATTTTACAATTAATAAAAAAAAAAATTGTAATAATAATATTTAATAATTGTAGAATATTGAAAAAAAATATTTTACGAAATATAATTGTATTGAAATATAGAAAAATCTTTATTCCTTTTAATGCAATTATTTACCTTTTCAAAATAGCTATCGAGTTTTTGAAAGTTAAACTGCGCGAATTGGGAATTAAAGTTTCCCAGGAAACATTTTTTCCCGGTCGCCAGAATACACTTTGGGAAAAATTAATTCCAAACTGCGCGAATATGTCAAAAACTCCCAATTCCTAATTCCCTGGGAATTATCGGAATAGGGCCAATGGCGGCTTATGAGGATACATACACATAGCACATACTAAAGCCTTCCCCAAACCGACGCGAATTTTTCCGCAACCGCGGTGTGAATTTTTCCGCACAATTTAATTACATGGTGGCTTATGAGGATGCACATACTAACGCGAATTCCGCGCGTTTTGTATAGGGGTTTTTTCCGCAACAATTGTCAAAAAAAAAAAACACTGCATGCAGCGTTTTACATGAATTTTCGCAACAACCGTCAAAATAATTATTGAAAATTTGTCAAGTTAGTCATTCATATTGTCGTCGCTGTTGAATTAAGAACTATGTAGTAAAAAATATATTTACATATATTTTTTTTAAAATAGAAAAGTTTATAGAAATAGTTAAAAAATATCACATATTATACGACTTATCGCATAAAGAGTATGAAAATATACGTAAGAAAGATAAAATATGGGATGAAATTGGACATGAAATAAATGAAAATGGTAAGAAAATGTGAAACTTTTTATGTATATAATTGAATTATTTAAAAAATTGTTTATTTAAAATAAAAATAAAAATATGTTGTATATATTTTTTTATTTTAATGACACTTTTTTTGTTTAAGTCCCGTTTTTTTCCGCGTCAGTGTGGCCTATTAGGCGAATTTCGCGCTGATTTTTTCGCTGAAAAAATTCGCGTCGGTTTGGGGAAGCCTTTACTCTCGAGAAACGAATTCACCATTTCATCAGGGGTTACCCCTCAAACAAGCTCGATGGGACTGACACAACGGACGCAACGGAGATGGATTCAAATGTCGAAAAAAGTTGAAATTAATGTATGAAATATATATAAAAGTGAGCAAAGTCACGACGGATGCAACACGCAAAAGTTCAATCGATTTCAACTTTCGACGGACACGGCGGATAGAAAATAGGTACTTTTCAAAATTTTGAATTCAAATAAATTTATTTGACATTTAAAAAAAAATTGAGTAAAATATATGTGTCAAAAATTAATTTAAAATATAAGTACATAGTTTTGTTCACAAAAAAAATATTGTTTTTATAATGTCATTATAGTCCGTCTCAACCGTCGACTTTGCCCCATCGAAAATTCTTATACGTTTCTTGTCCGTCCGTCGTCAGTCGAGCTTGTTTGAACCATAGGTATTTGTTTTCCCATTATGTATTTTAAAAATTTTTTACGAGTGCTATAAAGTAGAGTTATGTTTCTGATTTCCGATTCCGTAATGAAAGAATTGCTAGATATTTGTTGAATACTTTGGTATCACAAAAAAATAGTTTAAAAAAAGATATATACTTTGTGTCAAAATCATACTATAAACTATAATAGGTTTTGAGGGTTACCAGACAACCTTCTACTCTTTAGATCGTCTTCGGATGTCCTTGCGGGTTTTGGACCCATATCCTCGTTTTGAACAGCTTATTTAAAAGTAATTTTATTTTTTATATATGTATTGTACTTGATTTCTTATTATAAAAGAATATGAATTTTTTATGTTCATAATTGTCTTAAGTTAACAATAATGTAATATTGCATGTTTTGTCTTTTTGATAATAAAATCGTATCGTAGGTACCAAATTAAAATATTTTTTATTATACTAATAAAAATGAAATTTAAAAATTTTCCTATAGTTTTGTCCTCTTTTTGAAAATTCAAAATGTCATCGATTTTTTACTTTCCTTTTATTGAATTCACAATTCATGTTTTCCTCACCTGGGCATAGCTCCTAAACGGCTTAACCGATTTAACTCAAATTTGAAACTTAAGCTCGTGTTATTAATCACTCGGTACTTTAATAACTTTTATGGCCCTTCGAGGGGGCGGGGGGTTGGGCCTATTTTCTAAAAAGTCATGTGGGGTATCAAATTAAAGGTCTTGATGAGTACATCTCGTTGGGTAGTGTTTCGGGAAACTAGGACCTAGTGGGGCCCCCCAAAAATGGGGCCCAAAGTGAAAAAAAATCATGAAAGGTATCAAATTAAAAGTCTTGAAGAGTAGATATCTTTGGGGTAAGTAAAGGAAGTGTTTGGGGGCAACGCGGGTCATGTGGGGCCTGAAATTATTATTAATTTTCTTTTATTAAATTTACAATTCATATTTTCCTCACCTGGGCATAGCTCCTAAACGGCTTAACCGATGTAACGCAAATTTGGAACTTAAGCTCCAGCGTTTACCCAGTCGGTGCCACATAATTTTCATGGCCCGGCGAGGGGGCGGGGGGTTGGACCTATTTTCAAAAAAGTCATGTGGGGTATCAAATTAAAGGTCTTGATGAGTACATCTCGATGGGTAATGTTTCGGGTAACTAGGACCATTGGGGTCCCCAAAAAATGGGGCCTATTTTTAAAGAAGTCATGTGGGGTATCAAATTAAAGGTCTTGATGAGTACATCTCGATAGGTAGTGTTTCGAGTCACTAGGACCATGTGTGGTCCCCAAAAATTGGGCCTAAAAATAAAAAAAATCATGTGAGGTATCAAATTAAAGGTCTGGAAGAGTAAATATCTTTGGGACAAGTAATGGTAGTGTTTGGGGCAGTTAGGGTTATGTGGGGTCCTGGAAAATGGGGCTCAAAAAATCATGTGGGGTATGAAATTAAAGGTCTCGATGAGTACATCTCGTTGAGTAATGATTCAGGTAAAGAGCGCCATATGGGGCCAAAAAATAAAAAAATATACGTATGTATATATAAAAATATATATATATATATGAGCCGTTAATTTTGCAAGTGACTTTTCGCGAAACATGAGTTAGAGCTATTTATTATTAACCGCTCAAATATATATTTTTTACTATAATATGTTATATTATAGTAAAAATATATAAGCAATATAAAAATACTACAGTTTTTAGTCGGTCAAATATATTGTGTAAAATTTAAAATATTTGACCGACTAAAAAGTATGAAATAATAAATAAATAAAAAAAACATTTTTTAAAAATACTTTCCTTTATAAATTGTAATATGCGACTAAAAACTAATAAATAATACTAAAATTATATAATCTTTCGTTCTTGTATCTAGAGTTTCAGTAATGGTCAATTGTAGTACGGTTAACTGCAAACGTACTAGATTAGAGATTCAGTAAAGGTAAAGTATAGTAAAAGGGAAGTAGACCCCTTATAAATATCATTCTGATAAATTCTATTAATTCTCATAATTAATTTTGATCAGTTATGCTTCCCTTTATAAGGGGTCTACTTGCCTTTTACTATACTTTACCTTTACTGAATCTCTAATCTAGTACGTTTGCAGTTAACCGTACTACAATTGACCATTACTGAAACTCTATCTAGATACAAGAACGAAAGATTATATAATTTTAGTATTATTTATTAGTTTTTAGTCGCATATTACAATTTATAAAGGAAAGTATTTTTAAAAAATGTTTTTTTTATTTATTTATTATTAAAGATTGTCCCCCGATATTAAAATTTTGGTTGTTTAGTTCTTGTAAGTATAAATAAATAATATTTGGTAGGTGATCTAACTAGATGGTTTTTGTTTGGTTGGATACGAAATGAAGCAAAAATAATTTCGTGTCCAAAATTTGAAATAATGCGAAAATGTTTTTATTAAATGACAAATCCAAAATTTGTTATTTAATAAAACATATCCGACATCTTCATTGACTGCGTTATTATGTTCTTTTATTATTTTGTGTTTACTAGGGCGAAGTGCAATAAAGTCGAACGTAAAAAAGCCGAATTGATTTTTTACCCACCACCCCAATGAGAAATAAAGCCAAATGCCTAAAATTATATAACAATTGAAAATTATTATTAAGAAAAAATTACCCTGGCCATTTCTATTTGTATTTGATAATTTTATTTTTTCGTTTTTGCCGTATTGTGCAAGGTAAAAATTTTTCACCATAGAAAATTTAAAAGCAGAAAATATTATATTTTCCGGGCAGAATTTTTAAGAAACGAACACGAATTTATTTACATTTCAACATTTTTTCGAGAATCGAACGTAAAAAAAAATGACCTGAGCGAAAAATTCAACATTTTTTTAGAAACGAATTCACCATTTCAAAACTTTGTAGTTTTGCGCCCTCTATTGTATATATTTTTATTATGCCACTTTCCAAATTTTAAGTTTTGAGCAAGAATTAAATCTCTTTTGACAGTTTTTTAAAAGGATAGAGTGGCGTCTCTAAAATACAAAAATTTTATTTTTTTCAATAAGGTATGCGAAAAAAGCCGCAATCCGCAATTAATTATAAATTATATTTAATATAAACTTAAAGAGTATTATAAATAAATGTAAATATAAGTAATTTTCAAAAATTTTGAAAACAAAAAAAAAATTTTAGTGTCTTTTTTTTGCTTAAAATTCGATATAAAAAAACGAAACAAGCAGAAGTTTCCACATTATAATAATATATATAATTACATATACGCTTATGTACATATGCATATATTTTGTTTAGTGGAAAAAGGCGCACAACAACATCAATGTGAGTATTTTATTTGTTATTTTATTTTTACATCAATTATAATTTATTTATTCAAAGAAATACTAATAAAAAAACTTTATTATCAATGAATTCAATAATTATGAAAACAAAAAATCCTAACCTTTACAGAATTACAAAATTTTACAATTTTTCACACACAAAATGTCAAAACCTAAAAGCTTAGCTGAATCTTTATTTGAAGATTTAGTAAATGAAGAAAAACCAATTGATCTGAAAGATCATTCAAATGTAACAACACCACAACAAAAATCATTATCTAAAAAAAGTAGTACCAAAAAAAGTTCTGAAATTAATATAAAAAGTTATGTTGTTACAACACCTACACCGGAAACAGTTGCTATAGATCCATTATCTAATTTTGTCCTGCAAAATGATAAATTATTGATTAAACTAAAAAAATGCCGGGTTAGGTTACCAAAAATTGGTCAGAAAAAATTATTACAAATGATTAAAAAGAAAACAATTAAAAAGAAAAATAATAAAAAAAATAAATTAAAATTGGAAAAAAATATTAATTTGAATAAATCAATTAATAATATCAACGATGAAAATAATGAAACTGTGACACCAAAAAAAACTGTTGTTCGATTGTCAAGAGTTGATATTGATAATATAAATGATAAAACAATTAGTCCAACAAGAAAACGTAAAAGCTCTGATTCGCCATTACAAATTAAAAATTCTAAAAAAAAGGATTCACCAACAGCACAATCATCACAACAATCTAAATTATTCTTTAAATTGGACACAACACCAAAACCAAATCGTAGAAAATCAATAGCATCATCATCATCACCAACATTACAACAATTACCATCAAAATCAACAACAAAAGGACAACAGAAAAAATACACTGCTAATGATAAATCATTTACAATACCACATTTACAAGATACATTTGGCCGACAATTTTTTAAATGCCGTGTACGTGTAAATAAAATTCATAGTTTGGATAATTTAAATGTTCAGGATTTCGAAATGGAATTGGAACGAAAAGAGAAGAAAAAAATAAAAAAGAATAAATTAAAAGGTTTAAATAAAAGTGTATCATTTGTTGAAACAGTTGAAGTATTTGGAGAATCAGATAGTGAAGATAATAATACTACAAACCAAGAATTAAATAAAGATATTATTGAATTAGATGCTTTACTGGATGAACCAAAAATTGATGGTATTGCTGGAGGTGATGATGGTGGTAATTTAATAATTGACAATGATACAACAACACTTGCGAAAAAAGAACAACCTTTAATTAATAATGATGAGAATACTATGAATAAAAATGATATTATTGCTGAAAATATATTTACTGTTGGTGATGAATTATTAATTGTAAGTACACCAAAAGATAAATCAACATTAACACCACCTGGTAAAATTGGACGTATACGTAAATCATTTAGTCCATTAAAAAGTGAAGAAAGTCCTAGAAATAAATTATTCAAAAAAGGTGATGAGAAAATTGTTAAAAATTTTGATTTAACGGTGGATGATGATGAAGATAATGACGCTGACGATGATGGTGAAGATAATGACGGTGACGATGATGATGATAAAAATGATGATGAAGAAGTGAAAATTATATCTGGTAAGTTAAAATGGTCAAGTTTATACATATTTTATTTCTAGGGTAAATAGATATAATATAATTATTATTTAAGTGTAAATTAGATTTAATATATAATTTTTACGATTTATATGAGTCTCAATCAATGATATTTCGTTTAGAAATTCCCCCATTTTAGCATACATATTGTAGCTAAATAATGCATCATACTTGACAAAAAAATCCTGACAAAAACCGGATTTATCAGTTTTTTTTTGTTGCAATAAATTTATGTGACTATTAATAACCCGGATTTGCACTTTAATCTAACTGTATATATAAAAAAAATATTTATATTAATCAATCTATTATATTTTTTTACAGAGAAATCTGCAGATACCGTTGAAGAAAATAAAAAGTTAGAAAATGATACTGAAACGGACAACAACGATTCCATAAAATCAACAACTGAAAATGAAAAGAACAATGAAGTAAAAAATATTACAATAACCAGTGATCAATATGAATCATTATCTTCGGATGATTCAAAAGATTTTGCCGAGGCAAAAGATTCTGATGCAGAAGAAATTGCATTTAAAACAAAAACAAATATTGATGAAAATAATGATGAGAAAAACGATGATAACAATTTAAAGGAAATTCAAAATATTTGTAATGATGATGAAGACGATGATTACTATTTACCAAAACCGAAAACAATACAAATAAATGATGAAATAAAAGATAATGAAAAACAACAACATGCATCATCTGATGATGTTGAAGAAGAAACAATTGAGAAAATTATTTCTTCAGTAAATGAAGACACAATATCAAATAATAAAAATCAATTAATTGAAAATGATAATTATTGCAATGGCAGTGATTTAGACGGTAATGAAATTTTACAAAAAGTCGTTGATACATTTGATATGTTAAATAGTAATATAATACCAAGTGATTCACAATTTGGTGAAGAATTAAAACTATCAGAAGACGAAGAAGTTGGTAATGTTATTGAAAATGTGTTACCAACAATAACAACAACTGAAACAATACCGACATTAACAACAACTGAAACAATACCAACATTAACAACAACTGAAACAATACCAACATTAAGAACACCTACAGTATCACCATCACCGTTAACAAAATTTTCATTTAATTCATTTTTAAAATCATCAATACAAACAATAAAAACTAAAATTATGCCAGATTCACCAAAACGAACAACAAGTGCAGATGATATAATTACAACAACAGTTACAACAGCACAGCCACAATCAATAGAATCGATTACAACAACACAGCAACAATCAACAGAATCGACAACAACAAAAACAATTAGATATTTAATACAAAATAGTAATGATGATGATGATGATGATGATAATGGTTTAATACCAACACAAGATATTTTATTAGATGAAATAGATGATGAATCATCAGCACTTTTAGGTGATCCTGTATTAGGTGGACGAGAAATGTCATTTTAATTATATATATACATTAATAAATATATATTTTGTATAAAATACACACATGAATATTATCAAAACGATTTTGTTTGTAAAATCAACACAAATTTAATTAAATCTCTTAATTGGAACATAGTTTTCCTTGTAGTAAATAAAATATAAAACTAAAAATCAAGTATATAAATTATGTTTTTATATAAATTTCTTGTATTTTTTTTTTATTTTCGTTATATTTCAAATTCGATGTTTAAATTATATTTACATGTGAAATTAAATGTAATAAATAAAAATGTATTTTAATAATCTTTAATTATATTCGGTTCATTTTTATATGGTTTATTTTAATTTGGTTTTTACACAATTATTAAAACAAAATTTATAAATAAGTTAAAATTATTTAATTCAAAATTATATATATTTAAAATCGGAAATTTCAAATTGAAATTATTGTCTATTAACATATTGAAGAAAAATTGTCATTTTATTTCTTAGGTTGTATTTTTCAATAAGTGTAATATTGTTTTTTTGTTTTTTTCATAATTATGCATAGAGATTACCATTGTCGACACAATCGCATTGCAGAAAATTAATATTTTATATATATTTAAAAATTTATTTCCTTGCAAATTATAATTTTTAAAATTAGAATAAAAGTATAAAAATTATGATTATTTTATTTCACATTATACATTTAGTTATCGAGTTGAAATTTAAATTTAAACAATTTAAATCATGAAAATTAAAGTAAGATATTTTTAATCAACTTTGACCAAATGGAATTATTATTGAAATAAAAAAAATGCTTTTTTGTTTTGATGATTTGCCCGCCATAATTTCAAGTGACGTTTTAATATTTTGTTATCCAACTGATAAGTTTTTTTTCGTTGAAATAATTTCGATAATGAAGAAACTTGTCTCTTTATAGATTTTTTATATTTTTCTTTCTTTGATTTATTTTCGCAATTTCCAAATTGAAAATTTTTCTTTGATGATTGATTTTTGAAAATATTGAAAAGATTTTTCTTTTTCGGAATCATTACATAATTTTTTGATTTTGATGATGTTGACTCAATTAATTCTAGTTGTATATCTTCAGAATATATCCAAGATGTTGATCCAAGTGAATTAAATTCCGGAATTGTAGACATCTTCATTTTTTATATATTAAAATGGATGGAACTGCTGTTTTTTTTGTGTGAAAAGTTAAAATAATTTATTTTTTTAAGTAACGGTTTCTGTTGTCAGTTAAAACTCCCTTTAAGCAAGTAGAGTAGATTCCAAATTGATGCAATATTAACTCAGCTATATATGGGAGAGTTCAATTCGGAATCAATTTTGATTCGATAAAATTTTGGATTCAAATTGGATTTAATTATGATACATATTTCTGATTCAATTTAGAATCAAAATGAACTAATTCTGAAACAAAAATGAACTAAAATTGAATTACAAATGTACAAAATTTGGTTAAACAATCAAATTAGAATCGTAAATAATGTAAATTTCCAATGTTTTTTTTATCAAAGAAACATTAACAAAAATCTTGGAAGGGGTGGAAAAAACAATTTTTTAAGTTCCGCTATAAAAAATTATTCGTATTTGAAATAATTTACAAATAAATTATTTTGGTCTATTAATATTGGTAGCTAAAAGATCGTACCGAAATTATGAGTAGTGAAGAGCTAGTGCTAGAGCATTACCAATTACCATCTTAAGGGCCTCTCACCATCGCCAATATTGTAGACGATACATTGAGCAATATGTTGCGAATGGATTTGAGAGGTTTATCGTTTTTATCGGGTTTTGTAAAATGAAGTTTGCAATACAGTGGCGGTGAATGGAAACAGTACAGAGGTACCGTGGATATAAAAAAAATTTATAGGGTCACCGCACACACGGTATCGTCCAAATTTTTTTGGAGAACGAATTATTTTAAGAAATTCAGAATTTAATTGACCAGCGCACTTACAACCGCTTTTATCCAAGCGGCAGAGCGGATAAGTTAACAATTTTCATATATTTCTATATGTTTCAATTATCAAGTCGCTTCCGCAGCACGGTAGTTACTCCGACGACGATATTTACTCCATGTTAAGGAATTACACTTTTAATAAGATCATGATAGAGCTACGTGTTTTAATTCTGTTATGATAGTGATGTTAGAAATCATCATCCTCCCTGTTACTATTTTAAGTTTGAATAATTTTCTTAAAGTTTACCCAGTTAACCTTTGCATTTAATAGGGGATGGACTAAAGAAGATACAGATGCAGAAACAAAATATAGGTACAGAATGAATACTCGACATCTACGTAGTGCGATATTTTAATATTTATAATAAATTTATTTTGGTTTCTGGAGTTATTGAATAGAATGAATTCTATAAAATCATTTATTTTATAATGATTTATAAAATCTAGTTAGATAGCGTATGATTTCTCTGAATTGTATATAAAGATTACAAGATTAGATTAAACAATTGCGTTTTATTATTTATTTTTAATTGATTATAGTAATATATTATAAAAACTCAATGTTTTCCATTAAAATTTAGTCTTGAATTTGCTTTCTAAGAATCAATCATTTAAAACTAAGTAAATTGAAATGCGTTTTTCAAGTCTTTTCTTAATTTTTGCTGTAGTTATTGCAGTTGGTTTGGCTTTACCTAATAATTCATTAGTATTGGAAGGTAATTGTTCTAATAAAGTTTGTGGGATGTTACGATAATAAGAAAAGTTATTATTTATTAATTTTTTGAATGTGCTATGTAAAATAATTCTAAATTGATTTAGCTTTAAATGAGTACCAGTAATATTGAAATATATAATTGTTATTTTAAGACCATTGCTGACAACAAATATTTCACTATAAAAAGCCAATTAGTTTGCTGCAATTAAAAATTACATTCAATATAAAGAATACATATAAAATTATATTTAGATATAGGTCCTATCCAAAATTCCCATTATATGTCACGAAACCTTTATGCTGTCAAGTGAAGTGAAAATAAATAATAATTAAATTATATATTAAATATATTTCTTCAATTAACTATGATTATGATTATTATGAACTGTTATCATTTTAAAAAACTTTTAAAAATAATTAAATTAAATTAAAATTTGAATTTTACATCAGATTTAGATGACGAATATGAGGATGATGTTTATAATGACGACGAGGAATTAGAAGGTAATAAAATTATACTCAAAAATTTATGTAATTTAAAAATATTTCAAATTAAAAATGATGAAATTTTAAATAAGAAATTCAAACTTAAAAGATAAGATTATATTTTGGAGTGGTTTTTGTTGGAAATTTTGCGGTGATTTTTTGTTTTCGGAAGATTACAGCACCTACTTAAAAATAATTTACATTCTTGGAAATAAAATATATTAACTTTTTGTTTATCAATCATTGACTTTTGATAAGAAAAAAATATCAGGATATAAATACTCAGT
The DNA here is from genome assembly GCA_963920725.1 of Rhamphomyia laevipes. Taxonomy (NCBI): domain Eukaryota; kingdom Metazoa; phylum Arthropoda; class Insecta; order Diptera; family Empididae; genus Rhamphomyia; species Rhamphomyia laevipes. The sequence continues at coordinate 42,605,666 of OY987256.1, forward strand.
GTTCTTAAATAAAATTTACAGTCACAATTGATAATTTTGCTTTCTTGAAATCACAATACAAAATTTAATCATAAAATTAAATAAAAATGCGTTTTTTATATTTTTTCCTAATTTTTGCTGTTGTTATTGCAGTTAATTTGGCCACACCAATTAATTCTGAAGATGGTGAGTAAAATAAAAAGAAAATCAATTATTTAATATAATTTTAAATTTATCAAATTATTTTTTATACATATAGAATTGCCAATGATACAACCCAGACTTAGATGTGATAATCAACCATTTAATTTCTGTGATAATTTCTGTAAAGGTCTTGGCTTTAGATGCGGTTATTGTACATCAAATAAAGTTTGTGGTTGCTGTGTTGTTTAATTAAAAGTAAATATATTTGAAGAATAAACTTTACTTAATTAAATATTATATTTAAATATAATAATATGTAAAATAAACAAAAATTATGAAGTAAATATAATGTTTTAAACAATTCAAACTTGAAAAAAAATCAAAATATTTTTTACAGGTAAACGTTTTTGACGGATTCTTTTTATTCCTGAAGTCATTTTATTAATTTTTATAAGTTTCTGCAATGGATAACAACATTGTAAATGAATACCATATTGAAGTTTATTATATTATATCCTGTCTATGATCAGATTTTTCGTATTGCATAGCGATACCCATCTTAAATCAATAAATACTTAACTAAATCAAATTGGTTCAGTTTCAATCATTCATATTTTCACTGCCCGTATTCAGGTTGTTCAGAAAAATTATTGAATTAGAATATAATCAATAATGACTTAGAAGTTCTTCTATTTAGACAATTCCAGCTTTAGTTGAATTTAGTTAAATGCTTAAATTTAGTAATTGATTTTATATTATTACAAATTTGTATAACGTAACTCCTAAAGATATGCAATTTATTAGTAATTAAAAATTGAATTGAAATGTTATATTGCTTATTTTAATCACTTTATCAATATTTGCATGTTGAACAAGTAATATATATTTAGTGAACCGTCGTTTATCAAAAATAAAGATAAGATTATTAAATTATTGTCAGTTCCTGTTCATTTTTTAATAATTGGAACATAATTGGATAATTGATAATTGGATTATTATCCAATTTACAAGAAAATATTCTGTAATATAAAAATTAAAGTAAAAAATGGTTTGGTTTCCGGTTTTATGATATTTGCAAATCAATATTTCCATGAAAATATTTAAACAAATTTGAAATTAAATATAATAATTAATTTAAATCAATTATTTGATTAAATTAATTCAATTTTTTTTTCTATTTCTAAAAAAAAGTTAAAGCTGAATTTTTGATTTGGATATGGAAGAGCACCGTGGATTATGGGCATCATCAAAACAAATACCAACTATTAAAAAAGAATTACGTTCATTGGTACCACCTTTAAGTTATATTGATGTACGACGACAACGTTTAGCAATTTATGATGCAATAACACGTGAATTACTGGAAGATGGTTGTACTGAATGTGCTGAACATTTTGAACGTTTATCAAATATGGAAAATTATTTATTTGAAATGCGTATAATTAAAACAAGAATATATGAAACGAAAGGTTTATTAGGTGCAATGATTGATAATGCCCGTATAGCCGAAAGAAATTGTAAGATATTACATAATCATGGTTTATCATTAAGAACATTATTTCAAACTGCAATGCTATTAGATCGACGCGAGGGTAATGAATATAATTGGTTAACAAAAGAGATGTTTTTAATTGTTAATCATTTTATTGATTTATAAATTTATTTTGGTTTCTGGAGTTATTGAATAGAATGAATTCTATAAAATCATTTATTTTATAATGATTTATAAAATCTAGTTAGATAGCGTATGATTTCTCTGAATTGTATATAAAGATTACAAGATTAGATTAAACAATTGCGTTTTATTATTTATTTTTAATTGATTATAGTAATATATTATAAAAACTCAATGTTTTCCATTAAAATTTAGTCTTGAATTTGCTTTCTAAGAATCAATCATTTAAAACTAAGTAAATTGAAATGCGTTTTTCAAGTCTTTTCTTAATTTTTGCTGTAGTTATTGCAGTTGGTTTGGCTTTACCTAATAATTCATTAGTATTGGAAGGTAATTGTTCTAATAAAGTTTGTGGGATGTTACGATAATAAGAAAAGTTATTATTTATTAATTTTTTGAATGTGCTATGTAAAATAATTCTAAATTGATTTAGCTTTAAATGAGTACCAGTAATATTGAAATATATAATTGTTATTTTAAGACCATTGCTGACAACAAATATTTCACTATAAAAAGCCAATTAGTTTGCTGCAATTAAAAATTACATTCAATATAAAGAATATATATAAATTTATATTTAGATATAGGTCCTATCCAAAATTCCCATTATATGTCACGAAACCTTTATGCTGTCAAGTGAAGTGAAAATAAATAATAATTAAATTATATATTAAATATATTTCTTCAATTAACTATGATTATGATTATTATGAACTGTTATCATTTTAAAAAACTTTTAAAAATAATTAAATTAAATTAAAATTTGAATTTTACATCAGATTTAGATGACGAATATGAGGATGATGTTTATAATGACGACGAGGAATTAGAAGGTAATAAAATTATACTCAAAAATTTATGTAATTTAAAAATATTTCAAATTAAAAATGATGAAATTTTAAATAAGAAATTCAAACTTAAAAGATAAGATTATATTTTGGAGTGGTTTTTGTTGGAAATTTTGCGGTGATTTTTTGTTTTCGGAAGATTACAGCACCTACTTAAAAATAATTTACATTCTTGGAAATAAAATATATTAACTTTTTGTTTATCAATCATTGACTTTTGATAAGAAAAAAATATCAGGATATAAATACTCAGTGTTCTTAAATAAAATTTACAGTCACAATTGATAATTTTGCTTTCTTGAAATCACAATACAAAATTTAATCATAAAATTAAATAAAAATGCGTTTTTTATATTTTTTCCTAATTTTTGCTGTTGTTATTGCAGTTAATTTGGCCACACCAATTAATTCTGAAGATGGTGAGTAAAATAAAAAGAAAATCAATTATTTAATATAATTTTAAATTTATCAAATTATTTTTTATACATATAGAATTGCCAATGATACAACCCAGACTTAGATGTGATAATCAACCATTTAATTTCTGTGATAATTTCTGTAAAGGTCTTGGCTTTAGATGCGGTTATTGTACATCAAATAAAGTTTGTGGTTGCTGTGTTGTTTAATTAAAAGTAAATATATTTGAAGAATAAACTTTACTTAATTAAATATTATATTTAAATATAATAATATGTAAAATAAACAAAAATTATGAAGTAAATATAATGTTTTAAACAATTCAAACTTGAAAAAAAATCAAAATATTTTTTACAGGTAAACGTTTTTGACGGATTCTTTTTATTCCTGAAGTCATTTTATTAATTTTTATAAGTTTCTGCAATGGATAACAACATTGTAAATGAATACCATATTGAAGTTTATTATATTATATCCTGTCTATGATCAGATTTTTCGTATTGCATAGCGATACCCATCTTAAATCAATAAATACTTAACTAAATCAAATTGGTTCAGTTTCAATCATTCATATTTTCACTGCCCGTATTCAGGTTGTTCAGAAAAATTATTGAATTAGAATATAATCAATAATGACTTAGAAGTTCTTCTATTTAGACAATTCCAGCTTTAGTTGAATTTAGTTAAATGCTTAAATTTAGTAATTGATTTTATATTATTACAAATTTGTATAACGTAACTCCTAAAGATATGCAATTTATTAGTAATTAAAAATTGAATTGAAATGTTATATTGCTTATTTTAATCACTTTATCAATATTTGCATGTTGAACAAGTAATATATATTTAGTGAACCGTCGTTTATCAAAAATAAAGATAAGATTATTAAATTATTGTCAGTTCCTGTTCATTTTTTAATAATTGGAACATAATTGGATAATTGATAATTGGATTATTATCCAATTTACAAGAAAATATTCTGTAATATAAAAATTAAAGTAAAAAATGGTTTGGTTTCCGGTTTTATGATATTTGCAAATCAATATTTCCATGAAAATATTTAAACAAATTTGAAATTAAATATAATAATTAATTTAAATCAATTATTTGATTAAATTAATTCAATTTTTTTTTTCTATTTCTAAAAAAAAGTTAAAGCTGAATTTTTGATTTGGATATGGAAGAGCACCGTGGATTATGGGCATCATCAAAACAAATACCAACTATTAAAAAAGAATTACGTTCATTGGTACCACCTTTAAGTTATATTGATGTACGACGACAACGTTTAGCAATTTATGATGCAATAACACGTGAATTACTGGAAGATGGTTGTACTGAATGTGCTGAACATTTTGAACGTTTATCAAATATGGAAAATTATTTATTTGAAATGCGTATAATTAAAACAAGAATATATGAAACGAAAGGTTTATTAGGTGCAATGATTGATAATGCCCGTATAGCCGAAAGAAATTGTAAGATATTACATAATCATGGTTTATCATTAAGAACATTATTTCAAACTGCAATGCTATTAGATCGACGCGAGGGTAATGAATATAATTGGTTAACAAAAGAGATGTTTTTAATTGTTAATCATTTTATTGATTTATGGTCAAAACGTTGGAAATTTCCAGAAACTGAATGTAGATCAAGATATTATTTTGGGAAATTTTTATTAATAAAAGGTTAATTTTTATATGAATATAATAGTCGTATTTGTAATTAATTAATTTTATGTATATATAGAACATAATTATGTTGGAGCTATTGAAGAATTAAAAAAAGCTTTAGAATTAGGTAAATGTAAGCATTGGTATACAGCAAAAGAAACATACAATTATTTAAGTATGAAAATAAGAGTTTATTTGTGTAAAGCATATTTATGTGAAGCAGATAGAATTCAAAAAAAGGATAAAGAATTAGCAGAAGAATTAGCAACACATGCTATTATGGCTGTTTGGGAAGGTATAGTTCATAGATTATTCGTTGTTCGGGAATAAAAATAGGATTAGGGTATTACAAAATTTGTTATACTCAAAAATGATTTTTTCAGTAAATTTCATAATTATAAACTTAAAAATCGTTTCGTAATTTTACGAGTTTAGAAATCTTAAATGAATTAACTTTGTTGGATAATAAATATAATATTAAAGGTTTTCTATGGTTTTTCAAGAAAACTTATTAATAATTCATTGTATTTTTTTTGATGCTCATCTAAATTTCTGTTAGAACCGGTGTAATTCTAAAAATATTAACATATCTATTACAGGGTTTGCACTCCAAATTCAACCTTGTGCAATTCAAATTGACCATTTTGCATTTCAAATTGACCAAATGTCAATTCAAATTCACCTTTTTGCAATTCAAATTGAACCTTTTGCAAATCAAATTAACCATTTTGCATTTCAAATTGACCAAATGTCAATTCAAATTCACCTTTTTGTAATTCAAATCCAACCTTTTGTAAATCAAATTCAACCAATAGTAAAAACTGTATCAAAAAGTTAAATTTATTGTTAAAATAATTATAAAATTTTAAACTAACGCGTTAATCATTTACATTTTTTCCGGAAATTTGGTATTTGGTGAATAAGTTGTGGGTGTTTTAGTAGTTTAATTGAACATGTGGAATTAAATATAAGTTCAATTAGGAATGGATTAAAGTGATTAAAAATTACATTGAAATGCGCTATTCTACAAGTTTATCGCCGAAATTCACAAATCGTAATTGAACACCGAAAGATTTATTCAATGCACTTTTCGCGAAATGCTCCGGAAAATAAAGAAAACATAAGTATTTTTAGATGAATCTGGTTTCAATAACCACATTCGGCGAACAAAAGCACGTTCCAAAATTTATACACCGGCTAGTGTAATTTTACCAATTGTAGCTAATATTGAAGAAGCGTGGTTAATTTTGGACAATTTGATTTACAAAAGGTTGGATTTGATTTACAAAAAGGACAATTTGATTTGCAAATGGTTGAATTTGAATTACAAAAAGGTGAATTTGAATTGACATTTGGTCAATTTGAAATGCAAAATGGTTAATTTGAATTGCACAAGGTTGAATTTGGAGTGCAAACCCTGTATTAGTTGATCAGATGGACCCCCTATCGCTATCAGTAATAGGAAAATAGATATTTAAATTAACTTGTTATCTCTGGTCAATTTAAGATGGATAAATATAAATACCTTAAAAATATAGACCTTGTACGGGAAAATAAAAACCAAAACTCTCTTAAACAATGTCGTAGGAACATAGCGATAGTAACGGCATAGTCCGTTCAGGGAACATGCGGCTTGAAAAAGCATTTCGTACAACCATCACACTAACTATCAACATTTCGAATGTGTCCAACGCCGGCCAGAGCCAAGAATTGTTCTCTTGGAAAACACAAACAATCTAGCTAGCAATCGGCGCAAGGAACGTTACATTTCCTGAAGTATACGAGGAGCAACCTTAAATAACTCATATATGGCGACAGTTTACGAGTGTGAGTACTATCAAAATGTTGCTAAAGGTCTAATTGGACATTCTTGGATAGGAAAATCCATCTTAGTTTTTATTTTCAATACATATAAAAGCATTTTATTAAAAAATTCAGCTTTTCAATGATATAATAAAAGATTATTTTTTAAAATGTTAGGTCGACTACCCAAAGATATAAAATTATATTGTGATGCAAGTTTGCGTAAAGGTTTTTATTCAATACGTTTAAAAAATTTTGAAAATACTTTATCGTTATATAAAAAAGTTCAACCATATATTTATTCAATGATGTTACCAGAACTGAAATGTGAAATGTTATTACATCAGGGAATTTGTTACTTAAAGTATAATTTTTTAATATAATATTTAAAAATATATTATAAATTTTGAATTTATTCTTTTAATTTTTTTGTTTTAATAAGTTTGGGTAATGATAATTTAGCATTGAGAAAATTAAAACAATCAATACGTTTAGGTGAAATATACAATTTGAAAACATTTCATGCTCATGCATTAGTACAAATTGGTAAATTATATTCAAATTCTCATAATACATATAATTTATCACACAAATCATTTGAAGACGCTCGTAATCTTTATCTTGAATTAAATGATGATAATAATGTTAAAAAAGTTAATTATTTAGCTGCAAAATTAAAATCACAACAAATTTTACCACAATTAATTAATTTAATATATGATGCTGAAGATAAATTTTGTGATTTATTAACATTACGGGCATGGAAAGATCAATTGGAAATATTTTGGCAGGATGATGTTTATGTTCCAGTTGAAGATGATCCAAATGGTGGTAAAACAGATGATAAAAGTGAACTTGGAAAAGTTATTGAAGATAATCAAAATAAAGTGCAAAAAGAAAATGATAAAGATGGCGCCGAACAAATTGAAGAATATAATGAATTAGAAATTGTAGAAAATGTTTTCGAAGATGAAATTCCAAAAGATGTTGCAGATCAAGATAAACATGACGAAGATAAATTAACAAATCAAAATATTGAAGACAAAGAAATTGATGAAGAAACGGAAGTAGAACCGAAGGAAGATACAAATGTAGATGATAATGATGATAATGATTCAGTTCATTCAAAATCATCTCATAAATGTATTTTTAAAAGAATGCCATAAAAATGGAATTGTTTTTATTTATGTAAAAATGAATTATTATATTTACAAAATATTGTTAATTAAAAAATATAGTTAAAAAAAAATAATCGTGACAGAATTTATTTTACTAATATTCTATGAATTAATTAAATCTTTTAATTCTACTAGCTACTCTTTGCCGTCCACTATTATAATCATTAAGCTATAAAATTAAATAATTACATGAAGCAGGAAAATCATAAAAATTTCACTTTTTAGCTTTTAAATAATAAAAAAAAATTATATATAAAAAACTGTGTACATGCAATTTTCTTGATATCGAATTAATCACGCAATCTTACAAGGAACCTCAAAAAGAAAATTAATCATAAAAATATTATATAAAGGAATTTTTTTTTTTTTTTTTTGTGAAAATTACCAAAAAAATGGAAAACATAAACATGTGTTTATGGTTCAGTGTATCAGAATTTTCAGAAAATTTATTTATTATCTTACCAAGTAAACCAAAATTTGCATTTTATCATGCAAAAAAAATTCACGAAGGCAAATTCATGAAGCAATTTCTTAGTTTACTAGGTAATTTTTAGTTATTGAAAATAACATGAAACGGTCAAAATTTATTTAAATTTTTTTATCAATAATTTACGTAAAATAACTATAATTATTAAAAGAAAATTTATCAACGCCATCCAAATAATTTAATTTGCAATAATACTGCAATCATCTTGACCTAATCTAGTCTTTAATACGTGATTTAACAATATTTTATGGGAACATTTTCAATATTAAATTGCATTTTAAAGTTTAATGTATGATTCAGTGTTACAGGATGCAGTCAAGAATTCGGCCGTTGCGTAGTTTTCGCAGTCAGTCGGTCATTAATTTAGTTTTTCAGTAAAATTCGGAATAGTAACGCAGCCTTGTTAATTCTTTACCGCTCCCCCAAAGCTTTAATTATCACTCTATTTTCTTTCCAAATATCAATCAATTTTCTTTAATATAAATCAATTTTTTTTTAATATAATTTTTAGTGAAAATTTAGGATATAAATTCACCTTGAAGTTTTCATTTAAAAAAACATGTTCAGAGAGGTCGTGAACGTATATCGCCCGGTAGCGTATGATAATTGGCTTTTAAATATGGGGTCTATCAAAGAGTAAAATGTACGGATCTATAATTGTCAGACCAGAAGAAACAAGGTATTTTATTTGTTTCTAAAAAAAACCTAAATCGAATTTAGCGCTTTTACGGTATATAAATGAACTAACACAAATTTAAATATTTTTATTTAAAAATATATTGCAAAATAATTTTTTGTACGAATTTTCTCTCTACACTCTACATAAAAAAAATCATCCGAATACATATAAAATCAACAAAAACACAAATTTTCCTCAAAATATTTTCTTTTTTTACATAATATATACGTTTTTTTTTTATTGCACAGTTTTTCCACAAATTTTCTCAGTCACAGCGTTGACTTTGTTTAGATTGGATGTGTTGTTTTTTTGTTACGGAAAAAATCGTGATTTTCTTCAAAGAATTAATTTATCCGTGTTCGGTGAAATTAAGATTACATTAAATAAAAATATCCTTAAAATTTTCTTTTGAAATTTAACAAGATAAATAAATCGCGCGTTTGAACGGATATAACGCGCTTATGGTTACCTAACCACAGAAAAGGAAAATTCTTATCACGTTTCTAAAAAAAAATATATTTTTCTTTAGATTTTCCAAAAATTTATTAAATTCAAAAAAATTGTTGTTTACGATATGTTTGTGTATAGTTCGAAAAGGATCACAGAAAATTCTTATGTTTAATGTATTTTTGTCGTGTGATCCATTATATAAATTAAAGGATATTTATTTTATTAGTGAATTTAATTTTTTTATTTTTACCTGGTTTATTTAATTATCTCATTTTTGGCCAATATAATCGTAAATATGCTCAGATATTATTTAAATTTATGACGTAAAAGCACGTATAAAATGTGCAATAATAACACAATTTATTTATGAAAAATGATCGAAATGTAAATAAATTATTATATTGTCATCAGTGAAATGATTGATAATGTTTTTTGATATAAATTATAAAAGTCCTTTTTGTGAGGACTTATGAAAATAATAAATATAATAATTAATGAAATTGTGTTTTTTTTTTTTGTTATTGTGTTTAAAAAAGAAAATTTTGGAAAATTATAATAAAATTTAAAGGACTCTCCTCATATTTTCAGAATGGGCGATGAAATTGATGATGTAAATACTGAACTTTTAGAAAAATTAAAAAATATTGATATACGTAGTGATAGTTTTAAAGAGAAAAATCAATGTTGCAGTTGTTTTAAATCATTTCAATGGAAAAAAGCACTCAGTCATATTGGATTGTTAGTATCATTATCAATTTATTGTGGTGTTGCTGGAATTGTAAGTTTGCCATATACTATTTCAAAAGGATATATATCCTTTATATTATAAAAAAAATCAATTTCCAGTATAATAGCATTAGTTATAAAGCATACGGAATGGAGTAAATGCACAATTGAATTAATTTATTTAGCTAAAATAAATTTTAAATTAAGTGATTTCGGTAGCAAAATCATAGCTAGGAGGCAACTCATTCAAAAAATGAACAGGAAATGTTCGAATTATTATACTGTCACATAATACGCGATTACTTCTGTTAGGCTATATAGACATTGACAATTTGATTCAAAATATAATTCATTCAAAAACTTATTTTGGTTCGGGCGTTTTTTATCGTACCAAACCTAATTTTTGGATTGATTGTGTTTTAGATCAAAATATTTGGATCCATTTCTTATTGAATAATTGTTTCCTAAAAAAAACTGTATTGTTACCAAATTGTTGATTGGATGAATTGCTTTTGGAAATATTCGATTGTATCAAAAGTTTTTGGATTAAATTTCTTCAAAGAAAAAGTTTTACAATGATAATTAAATTATATAAAATATCTTATTTATTTCTTATCAAAATGATATGTCCTTGGCCTTGACTGTTGCACAACAATTTCCATATATTTTATATAATTTTGTATACCTAATATTATTTTATCTTTAAAAAAAAATACTCAAACCCTTTTAACATTTAAAGATTTCTTTATGCTGATAACATCACTCAGATAAATTCTCTGATGAATTGATGGAAATTTTAAGTGTTTGAGGACTTGGAAAAATGAATATAAAAATTTCGAAATATTTAAAGAAGAATTTAAAAAAAATTTACATAATATCAGGATCAGCTCTGAATAGAACCATACAAAAAAGTTTAAAAAATAATATATGGTTTAAAGGCATAAACTTTTTAAGTATCAATAATAACTCAGATTTAAAATCTGAAGAATAGTTAAAGTATGGTAAAATTCTTAAAACATTTAAATTTCATTAATACTCAAATTCATTTTCTAATTATAATTTCTCCTAACTCTGAAATTTATATTAAAATATTTTTGATTGACAAATACTAAATTACCTTAATTTATATTTATCTATATAAAAATGTTAACCAATTAATTTTAATTTCAACCGCAAAAATATAATCTTAACGACCATGGAAATGAAATTTAACACCCAATCTGAATGTCCACAATAAAAATTCTTTGTCAGAACATTTCCTCCTTTATTTATATGTAACCACAAAATTTCTGTTTATTTCTTTTTTACCTTTTAATACAAAGTCCATTAAAAATATTGTATAGGCAATTAACACAAAATTTCACAAATTTCCCCTATTTCCAAATTTGACTAAAGAAACTTCCATTTCAAAGTATCAGAAAAGTTTACACATTTATTTAAAAATAATGAATTTTAAGATTTAAAAAAAAAATATCCTTGAACTTTTCTGTTTTCCAGTTTTTTAAATATAATTTGTATATATTATTTTAAATATTTTTTAATATTATATTATTAATTGTAGCATTGATTAAAAATATTTCAGACTGTATCTTTCTATTTTAGTAAATATTGTTTAATTAATTCACACCAGGACTTTTTAACCATATCACCAATTTATGTTCTTAATTTTACTTGAATGGAAAAATTACAATATAAGTTGACACAATACGAATTTTCCAAATTTAGTTTTACAAATTACTAATTTATTTAAATTTTTACATTGCAGGCCATTAGCCTAGAACAGTACCGAGTTAGATATCTATTCACATATTTTATACAATTGCAAATATTACCATGTTAATGAGTGATTTCCTTGTAAGAATTTTACTTTAAAAGTAAAGTTTTTCAAATGACAAAAATACCCTGCGAAATATATGTGTATAAGTGCCTGATGGTCCGCTAATAATAAGTTAACAACCGCTGATTTGATAACAAAATTCTATTATACTAAATGACATTAAAAATTACATTAATTTTATGAATATTAAAATTTTATGTTATTGTTTTTTTTTATGAAAATGGAAAATTAAAATTCATATTTCAACAAAAAATTTAAAGTATATATTCAAAATTCAAACCCACATGGAAAAATTATTATAAATTCATTTGAACTCTATAAGAAAATGATTTTTTTTTAGATAAAGTTTAACATAAAAATATCATCAAAATCATTATTAATATAAGAAAAACTTTTTTAATATAACCGAAAGTGATGAAATCTGATTTTAATTACAATACTTTATTATATTTATGTATTAGTTTTTCAATTTAATAAATTTTCCAAGGTGAAGGTCGATTTATTTATGTATTTTGGGAATTTCTGTCTATCTCCATTTAATTAATTTAGGGGTTCAAGAAATTTTTCTATAAATTTATCATAAATTTTGTTGGTTTGGTTCAAATACGACAATCCAGGTACAAAATTTTTGGTAAAAGAGATGAAAACGATAAAATTGTGGATTGTACCAGCAGTTTAAATATTTTGGTTTACATTTTTATTGATTATTTTCATCAAGAAGGAACTCACAGAGACACTAGGTTAGTTTAGGTTAACTTAGAGTAAGACTGAAAAATGAGAGAATCCTACGATCAAACTATTTTTTTGTTATTGTGATACCCCTTCTAATTATTTGTAACTTATCATGCCAGTACTGTTAATGAATTAGTACATCTGCTTTAGTGACATCCGCCGCGTTTCCAAAGAGCAACAACATTGCCTTCCAAGTGCCAAGACAAAATGTCTCACAACTACATAGTATGTGTTTCGATGTTTCGTCCTTGTGTTGACAGAACCTATACATGATTTGATTATGCAAACAGTTGGTTCCCTAAATTCCTTGCACCAATTAGTAGAACGATATAAGAGTTCTGTGTTGGCCTAAATAAGTGATTTATCGACATTTTAAATCTACTCATTTATCAAAATAATGCCAGCCAATTTATAATTGATTAATTTTTAAGGATACTTAATTAGATTTCCTAAACTTTAAGCTATTAAAACTATAGATTCTTAATTTATCGTAATCTTAATTTGCACTTAATTTTCCAAAAATTAAATTTCCTTTTTTTAACGATACAATGATTAATTTCCTTAACGATTTCCCTTTAACACACACACACACACACAATTACATTTTTGTAATTTGACCACGAAAAATAAAAATTAAATTATTCCTGATGACTTTTCAAAAATAACAAAATAACACAAAAATTTCCTCCTAATTAAATTTATCAATTTTTTACCAACGAAAACTAGTAATTTCTAAAGCAAGATTTTTTTTTTATTTTGCACGCAATTTTTGCTGCCAATCCCAAATACAAAAAAAAAAATAAGTAGATTTTCAGTTTCCTGTTTTTGTACATTTTTATCAAGATTTTACTATTAATTCGAATAACCTGACGAACATCAAATAAAATCCGTAGACATTTTCAAAAGAAATTTAAATTAGTTTTCATTTCATAGCCCCAACCCAAACAAACAAGGAAAAGTCTAAATTATTTGGCCTATAATCATAAAATTAATCGAAAATCTAACCACAAAAATTGCTTAATAAAAACCAATGTTTATTAATACAATTAAAGTTAATTTTTATTTTGTACAATTCTCTAGTATTAATGTTGAACCAGTGATGGATTTGTGCAAAATCATTTAATGAAAACCTTAATATTATACTTCCTAAAGTCAATTAAATACAATTAAGTACAATATTTGAGCCCTTCCATAGGCAATTTGTTTATTAAAATACCACCTGAGTAAATTTTTGGAAAGTACAGAATGTAATGACTTTAGGAATCGCAATTAATATTCAAAGCTGTTGTTCGAAACAGGTTGAGATACTTGGACAAGAGATTTATATAACTCTGTAAGAGGTCAGAGACACAACGGCGTCAAGAAGGTTATAAATTCTACAGTGTGCCTTGAATCATAACAACCTTTATGATTCGAGCATATTGTCCTTCTCAAAGGAGGCTTTAAATGATCTTTTCAATTTGGTTGGAAGTCAATGTATAGCGACATAGATATTTAAGTTTTGAGTAGAAGTCTACAACGTTTACATAATCTAATTTGATCTTCCCTTAAACACATCTCTGGAATTCATTTTCGGAATTCGAAATGTTACAAAGTCATTGTACAAAAAAAAATACATTTCATCAAGTTATAAAATAATATTTTTTCTTTGTAGTTTAGGTTTTTTAATATTCTTTCCTGGGAATCTAAATTGCCTTTTTATAAAAATATAAAAAAGTTCAAAAAGTTACTACTAAATCAAAATGAAAATAAAAAAAAATCGCGGAAATCTTGTCGCCACTCATACCTCATCTGAACTAATGCCGCCGCCGTCGACCATGACACAATTTCATATCTCAAATTCTTGAATGAAAAAATAAAATGTTTTGATTTTTTGTTACTATACTTATACCATGAAAAAATAGGACATTTGATTTAGCATTATACATTTACACATTTTATTTTTGGCTACACTTAATTCCAAACGGAATGAGATAATTTTTTTCTTGTATACATTAAGGATAATGGCTTTATAGTTAGTTGGCTACAAAACAAAAATTCTTTATAGAAATTTTATTTATTTTTGATAATTTTGTTTTTGGAAATAAATGATTGTTTGGAATTTTTGTTGTTGAATATTTCAAGGACATTTGAATTGAACAAGAAAAAATATCACAAATAATAATTTTTTATCGAAGGACTATCAAGAAAAGGATATATTTCAATTGGTCATTTGTAGAGGAAGAAAACATTTAGATAAAATTAATTTCTCTACATTTTTGTTTTCGTTTGAATAAAAAGGATATAATTAAGGACTTTCATGGCTGTTACTAAAAAAATGAAAGGAACAAAAAAAAAATGTATATAATATTTTTATTAAATTGAGATTAAGGTTTTATTTTTGTAGAATATTTTTCTTTAAATTCACTGTC
This sequence comes from Rhamphomyia laevipes, assembly GCA_963920725.1. NCBI lineage: Eukaryota > Metazoa > Arthropoda > Insecta > Diptera > Empididae > Rhamphomyia > Rhamphomyia laevipes. The sequence continues at coordinate 42,620,708 of OY987256.1, forward strand.
CTGTTTAATAAAAATTATTTGAAATATCCTGGTGGTGGTGTCATGAAATATTATACATCTTCGTGACCTATGTGTGAAAATTGATTGGTCCCCTTGGAAATATGCTAATGTACTATTTATGCCTGTGGGTTTTGTGCTTAATTTTTATCTTAACATAATTAACCTGTGAAATTCTTCTTAACCTAAATAATTGAGTTAATTTTGGGGACAGTTTACTTAATATTTATTTTGTCACAGTTCAAAGTTTATTGAATTTAAATTATTTTTCCAAAACTGAGAACTTTAAATTGTAAGTTACGGTCAAAGTTTTTTTTGTTTATCGATTTATTGTAGAACTTTGCTCACTGTATATGACTCATAGTTAGTAAGTTATTTAGAAAGGGGGTGTCTTCTGTCTTATTAATTCATAGGCATCCATTTTTATGACTACATATCAGTAGTTACTAGAGTCTTGTTCCAACAGTCGAGGTAGCTAACGAATAATGTAGAAAACTTATTGATGAGAATAATAATGTTAAAAATTGATTTGATATTAATGGCATTTTGTTAGACTATTTACAAAAGCACTTTTTAAATTTTGTATCAGGAATTTTATTGTTGAACGCAAGGGAAATTAAATTTTGTTTCTATATTAACGTAATTATGTTATCCTATAAATGTAAATTTTAAATAAAAAAAATTGTGTTCAAATTTGTATTGCATAATTCAAGTTTGATCATAAAATAGTTAAGACTCTACTAAAGTAAAATGTAATTTAATTTATATTACGAATTCCTTTGCAGCATATGGCCTTGAATTTACTTTAACAAACTTATAGTATTACTAATCTACTATATTTAAATTAATTAAAGTTTGTAAAATTTTTATAATAAATTAGCTAGACTACAAGAAAATCATAGTAATTTAGTATTTCGTAATAAAAATTAATTACAAGTTTTAAAATTTTATAACGTATGTCCTTAAACTTTCGAATGCAGGACTTTTTAGCATAATTTAAAAATAGAAAGGATAATAATATAAATTTTGTATATTAGTTATTGTTGTAAAAAAATTGTAAACATAAATTAGCGCACCCAAATTTAACTAATAAATTTTACAAAATACAAAAACAAAAAACACTCCTTTTTTAACTATACTGATTTTCTTATCTATGGTTTCTAATAATAATTTTCCGTTCTAATTTTCTTTTCTTTTTTTAGAAACTAGAAGAAAAACAATTTGTCTGTATTTGATTATTTGGCAAATGTATATTTATATTGTCAATTTTATTTTGTTGATCGTTATCCTTTTATAAGGTGAAATATTATAAAATTACGGAAATGATAGCGCAAAGCCTTAAAATGTATATCGATATCTGATTTAATGGTAGCTTATTTTGTATTTCCTGAAGCGATATAGAATAGAATGTTAGAAATTCATGAAAAATATTACGAACTTAGGAGTTTATCAAGACAATTTGGATAAATACTCGTAAGTTTTCCTGGTAAATGGTGTAAAAAAAACTGTGGCAGTGGATAATATCAGAAAGTAATCAAAAATTTAAGATATGTTCCGTACATCTGCATCTGCAACTTCATATATTATAATAAATAGTTTATGTTTATAGCATCGTTTTGCTACCACACATTCTACTGAATCCTAGCATGCATAATGTTATTTGAGATAAACCTTGTGACGTTAAGATATATGTACAGTTTGTACAGCTACAGCTGGATAGTTTATTTCGTTAAGTTGCGGTAGTTTTCGATATAGCAATGTCTAAAACCTGAAAAACGCCGCTGGGCACTAGCAAATAAAATGATAAATTGTCTTTTTTTCATTAGAATACATTCAGTAAAATATAAATGCTAAAGTGTAGTGTAGACTAATCCACATTTTTAACAAAATAAATGTGACGCTTAGCCTTTCCAAAATTTCAAATTTAAATAAATTTATAAATGGATTCGCAATGAAATTATTAGTTTTTTTTATCATAATTCAAATTTAATTGCGAATATATTTCATTTTAATATTTACATTATTTTCATTTAATTTTGATTTATTTAAATTTTTATTTTTATTGAACATTAAAAGTTCTGGCATAAGTCATAAAAAATATAATTTTTCATATTTTTTATTTTCATAAATAAATCATTATTGATGATTGAAAAAATCATATAAACATTAATTTAACAAAATTTAAAAATGGACCAAAATTTAACCGAAATATGTTAAAAATATAAAGTTATAATACACCGGAAATAATTTTTATTTTTACTAAATAGTTAAATATAAAATTAAAGAAATGATAAGAATGATGAGTTGATAAAATTAAAACTTTTTTTTTAGAAATTTTATTGAAAATTTTACAAATTTATTTTTGAAACAAAACTAATATTAAGTTTAGAACTATGCAATGTTTTTTGAATGTAGGTCAAAAGTTTAGTTGTTACCATAGGTAAAATATAAATTTTTGAAAAAGTTCATGGACAGCAAAAATAAAAAAGTATCACAATTTTTATTATTAAAAAATCTGTCGTTAATGTATTAAAAGTACAGGACAACTTATTGTAGGAATACGCACATTACAACCTCGATTTAAACTTAAAAGAGAAATTTTGAAATTTATTTTTAAAATTATTTTTCTTGTACAAAATTTAAATTTAAAATATTTGTCATAAAATAACATTTCAGGTGTTTCAGTCTTTACATCACGGAGAAATATTGTCACAAAATGTAAGGATTGGTTTTCCTCTTCGCAGTCCCCACAGAAGGAGATCTATATAAACCCTAATCCGGTCGCAGGTTTATAAATAAAATGTGACCAATTACCGGTTTACATTACTAGTCATTGTGTTTTTAATAAGTAGATTACTCTTCTGGCAGATGAGTCACTGCAAAGAGATTATTCATAGCACGACCTACTTTCCAACCATTTACGAGTATGTTCTTTTTCTGTCCACATCGTTAGCAACCTTGTTAATATGTAACCCATATGGTAAGTGTTCAAGGTAATTGTTCTTTATAAGGTTAATCAAACAATATATTCCACATTTCTCAAAGTGTTCCTTCATTAATCATTGAAAAATCAGCTTAAGTAAAAATTATATAATATTATCATATTATGTAACAATTTACTTTATAAATCTAATGTCGAAACTTGAAATATTTATCAGTATTAGACAATTAGATTAAATTAAAGTCATAGTTCACATTTCATTCAAAATCTTGAAATGTTAATATAATTTTTCATAGAGACTACACTTTACATTTGTCTCCCATTAACTTTAAATTATATTTATATATCTTGAAATCGATAAAATCATATCGACTCCATTATTATTTCCAGGCTATTCTTCTTTTTTTTGGCGCCTAAAATTTAAATCAGAAAAATCCAATAATTAATTTTTATGTTTATATATTTTTCTGTGTGTGTGGGGATAATTTATATACCAAACTATAGAAAAAGCTATAAACTTTTGTGATGGAATTTATCGTTTAAATTATATTTTATTTTGAATTGTAACTAAAAATTGTGAACTCATAAAATTGTATAGCAAGCCCGTCATTAAATCAGCTGTGTATATTACCAAAATCGAAAATGTATTTACATTAAATTTGTATACTTTATTGTTCTGACGTCACAACAAAATATTTTCCATTTTCAAAAATGTGAATTCCAGTAAAAAAAAAAATTATATATATAAAGAAAATTATTGATTTTTTTTAAAGTGGTTTTTAAGTTTATATGGAATTTTTGAAAAGAATTTAATAGAAATGTTTTATATTTGAATTATTTTGAGAATATATTTTGAAAAATTACAATTTTTTTTAAAAATATATTAAAGAATATATTTTAGTTTGAACTTTTTCCACACTTATTTAGTGGTCATTAAATTTTATATGTCAATAAAATTTGATGGGTATAGTGCATTAAACCAATTAATTATTCACAAACTTACAACTAATTCCCCTCTATATTTCAAAATTTAAACATATCATTGGAAATGCGGAATACATACTTTGTGAATGCATAGGTATCGTGTAGAAATAAGCTGCATGGATTTCAACAAAATAGAAAAAATGGACCACTTCATTTGCAAATGTCCAGCGGTAGCCAAGGCAGACATTTATCTCTTGGAAAGTAATATCTTAATTAACTAAATTACTAAATGATCTAGTCAGTAAATGGTTTACTAAACCGCACATTTCCTTAACTACCCGATATGGATCTAAAATAACCTCATTCATGCTAGGATTTACGAGAATGTGTTGCTACCACACATTCTCGTAAATCCTAGTATTTGGAGTCCTGAACAGTTTGTATTGGGCTAGCCGCTCGCCACTCGCTACTCGAATCAACTAACCATGTGAATGCGAAGCGCTAGTGGAAAAATAGCTACAACACTTCGGTAATTACATAATTGCACCATAAAAATCGGTCACTTAAGCAGCTGTACTGCTAGTAGTAGTTAAGGCTAGTAGTAGTTTTCCCTGAATTGAACTCTAAATTTAAACATATTATTAATTTATGAGAACAGGCGGTTGAATATTCAGACATATGTATGTAAATTAGCATAAAAATAAAATAAAAAAGTCTTAAAAATTAACAATATCTAAAACTTTTTTTAATCTGGTCGCCAATATAACATCGAAAAATAAATAATAAAAACAATTTATGAAAAAAACTAAAATTATATTTTATAGGACTTTTTTTTGGTAATATTCTAATTAAATTAACATCCGCCGTTGAAAATTAAATTGAAATTTCCTTTTTATTTATCGATTTAAAAAAATAAACCTTTTTGATGTGTTTTTATATTATGACGAAAGGGTCTACCGGTTGGAAGTCATGACATACATATCGTTTGAAATTAATTAATTTATTCTATTTCTGATATCTACAAAGATGGGAAAACATATGTGCCGTGCCACGAATCATAAATATTTGGAAAATGTTTGAGATAATTTATGTTTAAAATAAATAATGAGGTCAATCTTTTGGGATAATTTCTTAGTAAATACAATTTATGAAATTTTGTAGATCATTATGACATCACATTAACTTAACAAACAGAGCGTTCTCCTATGCAACTGGTCAGCTGCTGACAAACGACTAACTTCAACCAAAATATATTAACCAAAAAATATTCTTAATACTTTTACACAAGGACGAATTATATTGTACGCCCCTGCTGATTTACAAATAAGTGTAACTACATATGCAATTTAAGTGTAAATTTGTATTTTCCATGTGCAAAGCTAATTTCAAATAAATGATACTACAAACTACAGCAATTATTCTATCTGTATTGTCTGGAGTGTAAAATTATATTTTCTTTTACAATTAATTTTGAAAAATATGTTAAGGGTTAACATTTGTTTTCTATTTTTAATTTTCATTAAGTTAATAAAGATAAAATTTAAGTTGTTTAGCACTACTACTGGCCAATGTGTTCAATTAGATTTTGAATTTCATATAACAAACAGAATAATTATAACAATTTTATGAAGACCAAATGTGCTGTTTGTCACGTCCCTAGTATTGGTTTTTGAGGCATTCATTCACACAGCGGTATAAGCCATGCATAGAAATACTGTATTTACCGAAAGTTGTAATCAAGGATAGAATTAATTCCAATTTCTAGAGAGTCGCGGTCAACAAAGTTTAGTTTGCTGAGACTGAAGATATTGTTCACAGTTTCCGTTGAGCGTTGAGTATTTTATAAGCTTATATGCAAATCGATAGTCTGGAGGGTTCAATTGTGTAGAATTAAATTGCATGTCAGTGAGATGTTTCTGCTCACCCGTATTATCATTTACTCAATGCCCGGTGTCTCGGAACCCATACGATATTATTACTCGGTGCATTTGTGCCAATTGACTGAGTTATCTTTCACACTCTCGCACTAGCCTAGATTTGACTTATATTGATTAAAGTTTATCCGACGACCCGCAACTACGTGACAAACTTTAGATTATTTCAAAAACACTCGGTGTAGAATAAACTTTTTCAAATCCCAAAATTCTAAACTGTTGATATATGCAGTAATACAGTGAAAATATTAAATAAGAAATGTTATCGTTTAAATTTAAATTATATTTGAAAATAAAATGGAATGGTAAAAATGTTTATAATTTACATTTTCTTTTTATAATGTCGCATGGTTCATTAATTTCCATATTGCAATCGTTATCCTTTTCTGAATACATATTTAATTTAAATTTATAATTTTCGTAACGTCAAGTTTAAACAAAATATCACCCAATAAATTAAACTATCAGACAATAATTTTTAATATTTTTTTTTTTTTGATAAAAAAAATATCCTTTTCTATTATTTTGAGTCACGTTTATCAGTAAAATAAATTTTATAGACTTAAAGGATAAGTTGATTTATAACACTATATAATATTGTGTTGTCTGGATGTAGTTGTGTAATTTTTTCGGATACCATTGGCTAGTCAGTGAAGTATTTTTTTTTACAATGTTGAGCAGATGGAGAATTATTTCAGTATGGACAATAAAAATTATTTACATTGGACACTTTTAAATATAAAATGAAATTTTTATGTGAATTTATAAATTTAATTAATTATTTTTATGGATAACAATAAAACGAGTTATCAATTTGCAAAGTTATAGAAATTTATGAATAAAATATCGGGAAACGAACAGGCTCTCGAGTTAGCCCAAACGGGTTCCAGAGTATTGATGTATCACTGGCAGAACATATTGACTTTCTATGAATACTGTGAAAAGATATATTTACATAGACTTCCTATTTATAGCCTATTATTGATGGAACAACAGCCACCAGATAATCATGGCCGTTGTTTGAAACAACAGCCACGATTACTTGTCACTTTATACTTAAGTCTTGGTTATCTAAAATTGTAAATATTTATATAATTTTTAATTGAAATTGCATTTTAATTGTCAATTTTTTTTTTTTTGGAAAATTTATTTTTCTATATCTTATAAATTGTAAATAAATAGTTCAACTGTCCAATAAATGCTTTTTAAATTGTAATAAAGTTTAGATTGTTTATTAAAAATTTTATTAAAAATTATTACGCAAAATATAGAATTTCTTTTTTGGATTCATTCCAAAACTAATAAATAGAAAATTGGCTCCACTTTGTCCTTAAAACATTACTGAAAAATAAACATAACCAATAATAAATGAAATATTTTATTTCCCAAAGAGGACATTATTTTTTAAAGTAGTTTTTGTCAAATTTGTTGTTTCAGTAAAAATTTTAAGAAGGAAATATTTTTATGCTATTTCAAATTTTTAATTTTTAATTTCATAAAAATATTTACAAAGAATAAAAGAAAATTTAAAAAGGAAATTGAAAAGATCCCATGTGTCGGTAGTGGCAAGTAAACTACTTCCGTATAAAAAAATATACACAAAATTTATATAGTAACAAAAATAGGATAAAAAAAGTATATATTATTGTACTACATTATTATATAATTATATATCCTTAAAGTATAATATTCTATAGGATGCATAGCCGATGGATAATTTTATTCCATTAATTTTTGTTGTTTAGTTCGTATCCACCCTTAACGACTATACGGCGTCGTCTGAAATATGAGAATTTTTTTTTCTTCTGGTTTATTGGAAAATCGAAATTAGTACAAATACATAATAGGAAAACACTTTTAAGCTTTTTCATTTCGGAAAATTGTAAATTTCAAGGATGTTTTTTTTTTTTGGGAAATTTAATTTGTATAATGATTAGGGATACTCATCATCAGTTATTAGGAAATAAAGGATGTTTTGAATGAAGTTCAATTTATGGTGGATTATGATTAAGGATATTTAAAATATAATTTGTTAAATAACAAAAATAGAGAATATTTAAACAGAATTTAACTGTAGCTAATATATTTATAAAGATTTAATACTTAATTAAGTGATAACACAAAGCCGTTCTGAAGTAACCCGAACGCTAAACAAACGAGAAGTATTCTAATATGACCAAACCCATGCTCAGACTGTAAACAGAATTGTCACTGAGCCTGAGCATTTACTATTACGTAAATATGCTGTGCGACTAAGAATGACAACTAAAACCGCTTGTAAAGGCTGAGCTGAAGATGACGGGACAATTGAGAATCTTTTATGTCACTGTCCTTCTCTGTATAATAAAATATTAGAAATTTTCGGTTTTTATTTTGCAGAAGGTTTAATAGAAGTAAGCAAGGAAAAACCTGCTAATCTGACAAACTTTATAAAAGAAGTGGGATGGCACGATTCGTGATGCAAAAGGGTAATGTTTCGTAAGGGGATACAACGGGCCGTACGGTCTAGGTACGAAGTTTGGCCGCTTCCATTCCACCCTTGTCAAACCAACCAACTAATCAAGTGATAATTTCGGATAACTTTCTTTAATATTATTATAAAGATATAAATTAGGAATTACAAGATTGGCACCGGTTGATACTAAATCTCTTTGAGGTATGATATTTGCAGCCATGATATTTTTATAACCTTAGTGTAAAGTTAAAGGTCATACAGACTTGGCCAAGTACAATGCTAATTTATGTGTTACATTATTTTCTTCTTAATGCTGAATATTTGTCGCCTAGCCTATTAGGTAGAGCTAGTCAATTAAGCAATTCCTTCAATTAAAAAAGAACGATTTTCTTCCTTTATTACGTACGTTATATATATGTATATGGAATTTGATATTTTTGGTATGAAGATTATTGTAGGTAGTCAATCACACATTTGTTATTAGAGCGTCTTGGTTTTGATAATGTTAATACTGACAGTGCTTTCGTTAAATGATGCCAGAACATGTTCAGAATTTTAATGATATCTTAACTAATCTATGTAAATTTCAGAGTTACTATAGTTTTTATTACCGATTGAAACAGACTTTTCAACACTGAAATATATTTTTATGATATTAAATATAACACAATGAGAAAGACTTTTTGGAAAATCAAATTTAAAGTATTGCCCTGTGTCCAAAGCGCAGTATTTTTGTACAACTAAAATAGAATTATTATCTACAAAATTTATATTTTTCTTAATAAATTTTTTACATTTTTTTTTTATATATAAATGTAAAATAATTTTTAAATTCGTAAATAAATTATTATTATTTTTTTTTTTGACTAGACGACCGAAGAATTGAAATTATTTACATATATCAAAATATTATTTTGGTTTTGTTAAATAAACATAATTAATTCAAATCAAAAATATTTTTATTTAAAAAAATAAAAAAAAAAAACTTTGAATCTTTGTCATTATTTATAGAATGAACGCTTTATTACCGAATGACTTTGTAAAATTTATGAGAAATATTACTATAACGCCCAGTTTTCATATTTTGAAAAAAAAAACATATCAAATTTTCATTTACTTCTAAAAAAACCAAATCTTAGAAATTATTAAAATAAAAAATTAGCTAAACAGGAAATTATTTAAAAGGAAATTACCTGGGGGGTTTTTCTTTTATATACATATTTTTAGAATTTATTTAATTTTTTTTTTATTTTTGGAAAAAAACTTTTGTTATTTTAACTATACATAATTTAAAAATAAAATAAAAATTGAACTAATTTGAAATTCTTAGTCAATAATTACTAAAAATTCTAATTTGTTTTTATTGAAAATCAATTTATTATTTACGAATTATCTTTCTCAGCAACAACAAAAAAAAAATGTTTTTATTTCCTAAATTTTCTTTCTTAAATATCTTTAACATATCAATTTTCTCCGAAAAAATAATTTTATATAATACGAAATTTATTTTCTATGTCAAATTGTTATCTGCAAGTTTTTTTGGTCAATCTTTTAAATTAGATAACAATATAACCAGAAATAGTCACCCAATAAAAACGTAATAAAATTGTAGAAAATGTTATAGTAAAATGATTTTCTTTAATGATGAAATGTAGTAACTTAACATTTTGTCCTATGACACCGTTTTGAAAACTTTATTTAAAATGCAAATAAATAATAGATTTTTATTGTGGAAATATTTCAGAAAAATTAAATGAAAAGTTTTATGACGACCCTCTTAAATAGATAGCAAACAAACAGAAGACAATTTTTGATATTGTGAATATTTCAATTTATTTAATACTAAAGTATTGTAAACATAAAAACGATAATATATTTTTAGAAAATTAGAAAAAGACCTCAACATGATTTGTTATTTATGGGATACATAAGAATTTTTGATATAAAATGAAAGATTTTCATAATAAATTGTATCTATATTTATATCATTTTTCTATTAATATATATAAAAACAAACTTAACAACAATGGAAGGGGATAACATTTCAGATCTGTACTAAAGTGATATTTAGAATATGAGGAAGCTGTTAACTCTCTGTAGATATTATAGTGGAGAACTATTAAGAAAACGATTTAAAGTAAGACAAGAAGTGAGAAACACTGCATGGTTACAGTGAACATTAGATTGAAGTAATAGTATTGAAGTGAAGATTGAAGTAATAGTAAAGAAATAATAAAGCAGAACATTAATGAATAATCGCTTGCGACAAATTGTGTCATTGTTCTATTAGATACATCGCAGAAAAAACTGTTCATCATAATTTACATTACCTATGTCATGTCTCAAATTTAGGATGGACATCCCAATTAGCTTTGTCCCTGGGAATTAGCATGCAGATGAGTTCCAGCTTGAATTAAAGGTGGTAGATAGTCTAATAAATAAAATGAAAAGAAGATATTTATCTCTATTTTTTGTCGTTAGCGAATGTAAGGTGGAAAGGTAATAACGACATGCCGTGCTACTAAGTAAACGTGGCTGTCGCATTACAGAAAGAAAACAGACAATGTAGTAAAGCCATCCAGAAGGGATAGCCAGACCAATAGCTGTGTACACAGGACACTTAGTGAACATGCGGTCACACTACTTATCCCATTCAACTAATCATTCCTTAGTTGCGGATAATACAATAAGAAAGAAAATATAGTAGCTCTGTCCAAGATTACAAGGGATATACTTGTCAGATACGAATTCAATAGCTCTGACTATTCAGATAGTGACGTGGTAGATCTAAAAGCACTGGTGATTACGTAAATGGTTGCAAACGATGCTAATGTGCTATACTTGGAATCACAATTGTGTTGTATGAGACTCACAACTTAATCCAACTAAAATTTCTGAATATAGAGATTAATTCTAAATCTTTTTTTTTTGTAAACCTAAAATTTTTTAATTATTTGATTATATAATTTTTTAATTAATTGAATCAATGATTTTTTAATGAATTTTTAATACAATTTCATTATTTAATTTTAAATTCATAAAATCTGTTACTAATTTTCTTTATTTATGATTACATATACAAAAAAAATCTATTTTCCTCTGACCGCAATGAAATACAAATTCTAAATTTCTTTATTTTCCAATATACTTTCCCAATACTAAATTGTAAATATTTATGCAATCAATTTTTAATATTATTAATATTTTAACATTTTATGAATTGATTAACCTTTGTCTATTATAACCACAAAATGAATAATAAATATTTGTTGGAAATTAGCCCAGAATATTGCCTCAGACATTGACCATTTTTGATTAATGACTTTATTCCAAATAAAAGTTTATCGTTCAAATATTTTGATTGAGATTTTCTTAAAATTATTATAAATTTTTATAGAATAAAATAATAAAAACACGAGATATTTACAAAATATTAGAAGTAATTTAATAAAAATATATTTGAAATATGAAGCCAAATTAAATAATGAACTTTTTAAGGGAAATAAATAATAAAAAAAAAAATTTATGAAAAATATAATTAAAAATTGTGTAAATGATACAGAAAGTTTTCACTGTAAATGTATTTGGTTAATTTAGAAAAAACAAGTAATAAATATAGAAATAATGGAGTTTGTTAAAATCCAATTTAATCGGAACTGTTGCGAGAGATGCTAGGAGAGTATGACATGAACGGTAGCTTATTAATAGTGTCTCTAAATAGCAAATATAATTATAAACTATATTTTTTGTTTAGCTTTAATAGCATTGATCTTTACCCTCGTTGCAGTTTTTGGGTCACCAGTAACGAACCCTAATTACGTAATGTAAATGTTCAACAAAAATGATCGTAATCTTTGTGACGCAAACCTAAAGTCTATTTTGTTGCTATCAAACTTACGTGATTCAAAATTAGCAGCATTAAAACGATGTTATCAGATTAAAATTTGGGATAGTTAGTTGTGTTTGTGTTTTAAGGAGAGGTAGTTAGAAGAGTCCGATTCATGTAAGTCTAATATTAGTGAGTCCTTGTACGTTGCCGTCGAACTCTGTATCATTAGGAAATCGTGTCGATCGATCCCACTTCTTAAATGAATAAAATTAATTTGTTAGGCTTCAAATTATTAACATCTTTAAAGTTTTTTAGAAATAAAGTACCAAATTTCCTAAATCATTTCAGTTTCAAATGTTTCAGTGTCACCTCCATATACCCCCAACAAGTTAAGGATGTAGAAGGTCCTAATGTTGTCGAATAGCCTGTTGCGTGACAGTTCCCGTGTATAATCTGGCCGTTTTTTTGTTCATTTTCAAAATTCATTTTTTATGTTTAAGAATGCCCCAGAACGCTTTTGTATACATACAACTATTCTGACCATTCCATTTAAATGTGCTATATCTATTACTTGTTGATTTTTTTATTTTTACCGGGGGGTAACATATATTGTACACCTATAAAGAAACATATAAAGTTTCACTTATTATATCAGTTTGACAAAACTCTTTAAGATTTTACTATTTCCAACAACTTTTTTCCAACAAATAAAATTAACAAGAAATGAAGATAAATTTAATTTAATTAGCTAATAATTTTATAAATTTTTCAACTTAATTCAATTATAAAGTAAATAAAATTTTTGTTAGTATATTATTTAAAAATGTTTATTTTCATTTAAATTCAATTATATAATTCAAAATAAATATTACCTTAAAAGATTTTTTAATGCTATTAATTTGTATATAGTGAACTTGAAATTAGATGAATCACAGTTCATCGAAAACTTAATAATCTCTAAGTTAATTGAAATTGTTAGACAAGTAGAATTTAAAAATATTACTTATAATTTTAAAGAAATTATTCTATTTTCAAACAAGATAAATTGTATTTGTCAAAAATGGATTATTATTAATTCAACTTCGTCTATTGAAAAATTACGATTCTTAATGAAAATAATACAAATTTCCATAATTTGTAAATGTTAAGTTAAAAAAAATTTCGGAAATTGTGTTTAAATTTAAATTTAGAAATAAAAGTTAATTATCGGAAATCATTTATTTTATAGACAGCTGGCGGCGTCGACGGCAAAATTCATCTTTATTTTCGGGTTAGATTAATATTAATGGCTTTGGGATATTATACATTAATCCAAATGCAAAATTTATTGAAAAAGAGTGGAATTTACTGAACAAACACTAATTTGAGATTTTGTAAAAGTAATGAAAATTTTAATTTTAAGCTAATTTGCTAAATGTATCAGTAATAATGATAATATTTTTATTCTTAAAGATCGTTTTTACCTTTATTAAAAGGAAGGTTATATTTCATATAGCCTTCTGTGATATTTCAATTATCACGACTAGGCCACCAATCAAGAAGTGGTTATCAAAAAAAAAAGTGCGACTCTTATCCGGCTTTCTAAGAAGCCACTGGCCACTTTACTACCACCTTAATAAGTTAGACAGATAAATCCCATCTCACGCCTTTGCATTCTGCAATTCAATGAAACAACCGACCAAACAAATACTATGTAATTGTGAAGGTATATGTTTCTAGAAATATGGGAATTTATGCCTAAGACCTTCAAAAACATTCTTAGATGTCCATGGCTTACCACCAGTTTCATGAGCAATCTAAGCTAATTTATCTCCTTGCATTTTACATTAATTTTGATACTTAGATTTTTTTTTTTCACAGTGTATAAACAATATAAGAAACCATCCCAGACACTATAAAGATAATTTATTAAATATTTAATTTATTTATATTAGAATATATTTCGAAGCCATGGGAAAGTATTTCAAAGAAAGAAGTTAACTCCTATTGGTTTCAAAATAATTTTGTTTATTGGATCTTTCCATCTTCAGATCTACCACCTCTTTCCATTCTGACAGCTTAAACAATTTCCACTTTATTTTGCATGTCGTGCCAGAATTAAGTAAATATTATTTACTTTGAAAAATATTATACATAAATATTTTAAATTTTTCGTTAGAAAAAAAAAACAAAGATGAAAAATAGAAACTGAAATTCAAGACAACCAGAAAAAGATTTGTAACTTTTTAAAATTTAACCATCTCCTTTTTGAAAACTAACCAAACGATATGAAAACAATTCCACAAAATTTATATTTCTTTAAAAACATATCAATTTCATTTGATTATATTCAAAAAAAAAAAAAACAGAAAAGGATAATAATATGTAATTTTGATGGAGTGTAAAATATATTTTATCAAATCTTATTTTATCCTTAACACCACACATTGAAATATTATATTTAGCTGGATGGTTATGGTTACACCAAAAAGGATTGAAAATCTTTTCGATAAATTAATTTCATATAATATGATTTTTTTTTTTTTTTTTGTTATTTTTTGATCGAGGTAAATTTATTCAAATATTTATAATTTATAAAATAGAATCAATAAATTTATTTTGTCACTTATTGACTTTTAACAAAACAGATTAAATAAAAATTTTCAATTATATTTTCAGTATTTTTAGCAATTTCTTAGCATTTAAGAAAGTACATAACAAATATCCTTCTTTGCCCTGATTTTTGGAGTATATATGAATATTACATTTCTTTAGTAGTAATTTAGAACGTAGTGTATAGTGCATCTGCTGTTCTTTTGGTTGGGTTTATAGTAAGGATGTCCACAGACAGTCCCAACCATTACAGCTAGATGATTGATTGTGATGTGTCTTCAATTATATGCCATAAAGTATTACAGCTGCCTTAGTGTAAACCGCTGTAATTACAGAAGTGGTGATAATGTAACTCTCAACTCAAAGTGTGGAATCCGTTTAGACATCAACGCATCATCACAGCCACATAACATATATTCATATATTCCGCGGTTTCGTCCACATGTTCGTAGAACCTATACACACTTGGTCAGCTGAGCTGATAGTCCAATTGTGTGTATGTGCTTGTTAATGTTTCAGTGATCTGTTAAGAAGTCTATCATTTTTCTAGATTTCTTCCTGTTGATTTGAATGATGGTCTGCATTTTGGAATGAATAGCGTCTAATGTTTTGTTCCTTCACGCATGTTTCAGTGTCACTCTTAAGATTTGGCAGTTTTTCCCTTTTGTGGCGGTCTGAAGTAGTTCTTCTAGAGTTATAGAAGTTGGTAGACCTACTGCTGTTGTTTGGTCGACCATTATTTGTTTTTAATCGAAATCATTTATCAAGTTAATAAGGTTCTTTCTTTTATGACTAAGTTGATTTCATTTAAGTCATTTTTCAAATAATTTTTGCTTTTATTTAAATATTATCCAAGTTTTTAAAAATTTCAATAAATCTGACAAAATTTATCATAAATCTTTTCATATGTTAAATTTTTAATATTAAAGTAAAATTCTAAAAAAAATCTGAAAATAAAATGGGTAATTCTGTAATAATGTAGAAAAAACAAAAAATATTAAAAATTAATTTATATTTAAAAAAATGTCCTTAATTCAAAATATCCTGAATAAAATATACGAGGCTTTATCAAAGTTTCAGTTATTTTAGTGGGTTTTTAATGGAAATTTTTGTTTACAATTTCGCGGGCAATAAAATTCTATAAATATAGAGTCACAGAAAATTCCACCGATTAAAATTTTTACGATTAAATTTATAGTGACAAAACAACACTAATTTTTTTTTTTTTTTTTTGAAATATTAATTTGTCAACAATATTTAACAGACTCTGTAATAAAATCATTAAAGTCTAATACGTTTTCAAAATGTAACAAAATGATAATTTAAATAATTTATTTCCCAAATAAATTTCAGTTTTTCTGAAATTTATTCGTAATATTATTCACACAGTCCATCTGAAATATGATTTATTTTTGTTTAAGTAGTTTTTGGCTTCTGTATACTCTATAAAATTTAAGCATACACATAAAAACTTAAGAGATAAAATAACAAAACAAACGAAAAAATAAATACAATATTTTTATTAACCTCGGGTAACATAAAATAAACTTAGAATTTCTGTTTTATTATGTTGAATTTTCATTAAAAATATTATGAAGAAGGTAACTAACCTACAAATTCAAATAGTTTCGTCCTTGTAGTTGGAATTTTTTTTATATTTCTTAAAGCGAACTAAGTAGCTAATCTACAAGATTTAGAGTAAATTGAGAGTTTAATTGGGACCAATTTATCCGAATAAAGATAATAAAAAGTAATTTATCTAGCGAAATATCATTTCCAACCTTTTTCAGTTCCTTCTGTCACAAATGCTTCACACTATGAGACATCACTCTTTTTCCAATCTATCTCATTTTTTTCTATGTTTGTCCTTGTTCTCTTAAGAAGGAATGAAATGTGTATAATGTGAATACATAAACTGTCAGAATCAACTGTTAACCTACCTCTGATCTCTCGTTCCCTGGTTAAAACAAACGCAGGGTCTGACGACCAATTTGGCGATATAATCCATAGAAGGAAATTAACCTAGTGTAAATTGCGGTACTGTTAAATCTAAATTCAATCCATCTTTAATTCATTTAATTCTGAACTTTATATTACTACAGTATATCTCATTGTATGTGAAGCAAATAAGTATGACCTAAGATGAATTTTATGAATATTATTAATATCAAAAGATTTCTTAATTCCAATGTAACTCTACTCATTGTGCAGCATAGACATCCGTAAAATATTTTCATCTACTTCTGTACATTGATATTTTATTGATTTCTACCTACCTACCTACCTAGCTGTTTTTGGGACGAAGTTGTTATCTATTCCCCTGTGAGTTCCACTCTAAAGTTTCTCTACATATTTCGTTATATTAATTCGGCAGATTACACATGCTGAGTCCTATCTAACTCCATTTTTGAATTTTAAAATGTATATTGTTAATTTCTTTTCAAACCTTTTCATTTATACCAATCAGTTTTTTCTCTAAAGGAAATTCTTTCAGAGTTCAAAGGAAATTCTACAGAGAAAAAGTTTATATGAGAAAAATATTTTAAATTTAATTATATTTTCTTATAAATATTTACATTGCCATTGAAATGTTCTAGTTTCAAATGGCACACCTTCAAAAGCATTACAATTTTTACAAAATTTTATGTGAGAACATAAATAAACATTTAAATTATTTTTAAAGTTAAATTTCATTTCCACATATTTTTTTTTTGCTTCTTTTTAATTCAGGATGACAAATTTATACATTTCCCTTTGTAAAAATGAATTAGAAATGAAGAAATTGTAAAATGTTTGAAGAAAATCTATAATAATATCAAGCAACTTGTTGCTTTCTGTATGTCCTTGAATCATTTAGAATTTAGATTATTTATTAAGGGTAAAAATGGTGGAAAAAGAATGTTTTTTTATCTAATTTATTATATTGAAATGGAATTATATGGTAACTTTATGTAAATAGAAAATCATTTTTTATGTAGATTTATCATGTTTTAAAAATACAACAAAAAAAATCCGTAGAAAAAGGATAATAACAATTAGAAAAACATATTTAAAGTGAAATGAATTCAATTAGCATAAATTAGTTGAATTCATTAATTAAGAAATTAATAGTAATTTCCCGTAACCTAAATATTTCAAATTGAAAGGAAAGGAAATAAGAAAATGTTAATTAGTTTTTTTTAAAGAATTGTAATTTGTAAAGATTTTTTTAAGGTTGGAAAACTAAATGAAAATTAAAGGAAATTTTGAAATTTAATATTATATTCTATAGTTAAAATGGTGGTTTGATTGGTGATAAAGAATGGCTACAGGTCAATTTAGATTAGAGATGTATATTTTAAAATGTATTTACTGAACTGACTGGAATCTCACAATATGATCTCGTTAGTAAGGAGACCAAACTCAAGGATGCTAAAATTCCTTAGACCATCTTTTAACGATACCTAAAATTACATATTTTTTTTTTTAAATAGTGTTTAAATGTTGGTTTCATATCAAAGTATACACCTAAATCCTTAAAGTGATTGACTCTATTGATTACTGTATCGTCAAAGTATATGTTGCAAGAATTGGTGTAATACTGCGAATGTAGCTGAATTTTATACCAATATTTAATTGAATCTAGCTCCTCTTGAAGTCTAATTGTATCAATTCTATTGGATATTTTCATAAAGCATAAATTCCCAATTTGCTACTTACATAATTTAATAACAAAAAAAAAATAATAGAAAAGGACGCAGCCACATCATGCCAAAATGGGAATCTGAAATTGTTCATCTAAGTTTAACATTTGCTATTTAACAAATATGTTGCATGTTGCTATACTATTAGATCAGAAAATTATGAAAACCTAATATTTTAAATTTAAAAGAGGAGGTGGAATGTTTTACTTAAGTCTGTATAAAATATATTACATCAGTTTGATACCCTGCTCTCCACATTATTAAAATATAACAAAAAATTAATTAACAATTTTAATATATAAGGATTATGTTCATTTAAAAAACAAATCTATTCTTATTGCTTAATTAAATTAAATCCTTAAAAACAAACAAAATAAAATAATAACTAAATAATTTATTTCAAGGACATTTATATTTCCCATCTGCAATATAATTTTAAAAAAAACACACACATTTTAACGCTATCATAACTCAATTTCTCATATGGCTTTTCTCTATAAATATTTTTTTGTTTTATAAAACAAAAATTATGTATTAGTAGACTAATCCTTTAATAATATCCAGTACATGATTCCAAGTTACTTTAAGGACTTTTTGATATTCCCAAGATGCTTAAAACATATAGCAAACAAAAGTAATAAAAATAAATTTATTATTCTCAAATGTACTTGAAAATTATTAACATTAAAAATGATATATTTTTTTTTGTTGCTCCTTATAAATAAATTATCCTGAAATTTTTTTTCTACTTATAATCTTTCATATACAACAAATCATTTAAAATTGAATTTTTTTTTTTTTTACAATTACATAATACATTTTTTTTTGCGGCCTACATAAAATTTATGTAATATTATTTCAAGCTGAATTTACTTCACCCAGAGCAACCAACCACAAGGAAAAATAAATTTCGCATTCCAAACAAAAACAGAAAAACCAGAATTTTTCGACTATTTTTTTTTGTTTTTTATTTATTTTGTCACCCACCCACAGGCAAGGTAAATTTCCATCCTAAATTATTTATTTTAGTTAAAGAAATTCCCATGAAATTAAAGGATTTATGGACTCCTTAAATATGGTGTGTAATATCGGGTTGTTTAATAAACCGCCCAATCAAACAAATTAGTTACACAAAATTTTATTTTACTCCTTTTTAGTTTTACCGCATAAATTTATGCAGTAAAAAATAAATGTAAATAAAAAAAAAATGTTTTGGAATTTTCATTGGGAAATTACTTTTTATCATGATATATTTTGTTGTATGGTGGAAGAGTTTTCCTTACACCAAATTCCTTTGTGACCTGTGACATGTGACAACCCCCAGTATACATACATCCTTTTTAATGTCAATTAATAACATTTTGTGTCAGGTGAGAAATAGTAGCCAAAAATCGCGAGGTAAAATTAATTTTATTAAAACAATTTTCATAATCGTTATAAAAATTGTTTTATTGGCAAGGATTAAATAAATTTTATTTGGGTATATAAATTAAGTTGTTAATGTTATAGTAGTGATTTTTCAAGGGAAAACAAAAATTAATTTATTTAATTGCGTGAGAATATTTTTTATTAATTGAATAAATGTTTTTGATTAAATATGTGAAATAGCATAAAGAAAATTAGTTAAATTTTGTACGTAATATTGATTTGAAAAATTCATTAGTTTTTTTGACTAGTTAGTTTTTTTGACTAATAATGTTTATGACCACAAAAACTTTTCTTTTTTCAACTACTAAATTGGTTTATTTATAACTGTTCGGTCAAATGTTCAATAAACTCATTCATAAAATAACTCCCTAAAAACCAATTTATTAACATTGTTATTGTTAAAGATTGTATATCTTTTATGTTGTTATTATGTTGTAACAACCAAAACTAATTGTTCAAGATAATCTCAAAATAATCTAATTATATTACTCAAAAAGACACTATATCCTTTTCAACATTCTTTTAAACAACACCAACAGGGACAACAATGTGAAGATTTATGAGCCATTATTCATTCATTCAAAGCAGCAGAAAAACTAAAAAAATAAATAAAAATTTATTACACAAAAATTAGAATATTTATAAAAATTATGAGGACATTCACGCAATACCAGAGATTATAGTAAATATCCTTTTTATGTTGCGTTAAAGTATAAATTTCTTTTGTATAATATTTTTCTTTTAATATGTTGTGTAATTAAGATTACATAAAACTAAGGATTAAATTATCCTTGTTTTACTGGTACTCATATAAATTTTAAGCTTTCGATTTATAAATAAAATTAATTTAAACAAAACATTAATAAATTTATTATACGCTTTAGATTATTTCAAACGTATTGGTATGATAATTATTTTTTTTCAAAAGGAAATTATTGTTATAGCATATTTTGAAATGTTTGTTGTTTAATCTCAACCAAAAAGTTTTAAGAAATATTTCAAGAAAATCGTTTTAATATTATGTACAACCATAGACACAAGTGTCTATGGTACAACTTAGTTATTTATTTCGATGTTATTAATCATATATTTTTGCAGATGAACTGATTAAACTGCCAGTTAAAATTCCAAAGTAGCTGAGTAAATTAAACATTGTAAATTTTAAATATTAAAGTTGAAAGATAAAATTGTCATGTTAAATATTGCTAAGATTAGAAAAATGTTTTAGTATTTTTTTTTTACAATTTTCATTGAGGCAAGAAGTTTTCTTTCTCATTTTATTGCTTTACTTAAAAAAAATATTCTTCCTCATTTTATTGTTTAATTTAATAATACTTTTAACATTTTTCAACACTGACAGTTTTCCAGGTGATTCAATTATATCTGAAACAAGAGTTCACTTTCTCACCAGAACATTTTATGTCCCATCACGTCTCCAAAGTGTTAAAATCGAAAAAAATATATTTATTTGTTAATAAATTCGCACATGTCTAACTTTCGTTCCATCTGGTTATGATGTTTTATCCACCATATTAGGACATGAAGTCAGGTGCTGGATGGGCGTTTGTTTCTTGTGTGGAGGTTTTCATTGCGATGTGGAATGTTAAAGGTTTTACATTTCAGATTAATTTTTTTTATCTAAAAATGAAATAATGATAAAATTTCTCAAATGATTTTTATATTTATATTTTTTTAGCATTGAAATTTGCACAACTTTAATAAATTTGCCAAACTATTTAAGGAAATGGAATAAAAATCTGGTAAATGATGGAAATAATTGAAATGTGGTTAATGTTTACATAATAATTCAATTAAAATTTGTTAAGTGCTCTATCAATATTTCTCTAAAACTAGAACTATCTTAATTAATGCCACTTTATAAATGAAATGTGTTGCACAGATCATTTTACAAACATTGTTTTTTTTTAATTATTATTTGTTGTATTGTTTGTTTAATTTCTGTTAAACCTGACACCAAAATGACTCAGTATTATTTAATATTATTTGTATAAAACATAAATCAATTATACTCAAATAAATGTCCTTTAAAAATATTTTAGTTTTTATGCAATATAATAAAATCTAATACAAATTTCTTATATACACAAGGAGAAACTTCAATCATTGATCAGCATTTTTTGTAATTTAATATGTTTTTTATACGGGCCACATTATGTAGAACACATAAAAATTAGGATATTTGAGTAGAAAATTAAGGTTGTTTTTATGATACTATAATAAAGGACAAAAAACATAACTTAAACTTTATTTTACGCAATGTATTCATTTAAGTTATTATATTTCACCATATCACAGACCCAAACTAATAAGGATTTTTAGGAGTTTGTTTGTAAATAGTTAATTGGAAAATTAAACAACATGACAAAGGAAATTAAATGTTATTAAGTCAATATCGTCGTCTAGGTGACAAAAAATATTTATATTAATTTTCATAATTTATTTTCATTATATTAATATACATAATTTGAACAAGTTCCAACGTAAATCGCGATTATCACAATAATTTAGGTGTGCCAATTTGAAGTTTGGAACTACCAAATTCTGATTATGAATTTAGTGTTCTAGCTAAGTAAATAAAATTTTTAATCCATCTATTAAATAATGGTTAGTTACATTGTTTGTTTTTTAACCTGTTTTCTGCAGAACCCTTGGGTTTCATAAATAGTTTTAGAGGTTTCTGGAAACCAATATTTACAAAATCTTCTTAACATTTACTCAATGTATAAAATATAAATCCTTCAAAAATGCCACATTGATATTGAAATCAAATTTATTTAAAAGTGAGATTTTGAGATTTTGTCTGTAAATTTGTACCCAATAACTCGCGGTTTCAAAGCAGTAAATAAAGATATTGGAATTTGACATCTAATCCGTTTGTTAAAACTTATGGTATAAGACTACTCTACATAATTAATTAGGAAATATATAGAGATATAGAATTATAGAAATATAGAATTTTGTGGAAATATAGAGATTAGATGCATAATTTCAATTTGACAAACGATTGAAAATTACAAAATGTTAACCGGATTTTAATATGATTTTTGTTAGATCTAAAAATTGGTTATATAAAATTATTTGGTATTTCTTGAAGATTTTTGCAAAAATTGATTTTCTCAAATAATACCATCAGCTAGAAGGATTCCAAAGACAGCGAAAAGTAGAATTCCACCGATATATAGAGAACAATTTGTCTTAGTCCCTTGAAAATTATTTTCATAAAATTAATGTAACTTGATAAACGTGATAATAAAAGTGTATCCTTATTATACCAATTAAATGGTCATACTATAGGAGATTATCATAATAGTTTTAATTTTTAATAGTAAAATGTCTGCTAAATAATTTTATCAATGTTTATACAAAATAAAATTATTTTGTTCAGGAAACTAACAATTCTGTCACGACTATGGAAGGAATTACAATATTTTTTTTTATGGAAACTAAAAATACTTTCTTAATAATTTTGTAAGTATATCATAGCGCCCCTGTTGAAGAATTTTTAAAACTCTGCAATTGACATTTGTTTTTATTTTACACATATTAATATATGTTAAAAATAAGTAAAGTAAAGTATAGCATTAAGAGCAGAGTAATTTTTCTGTCTAATTATTATCTGTTAAAAATTGCTACACTATGGTACGAATATGTTCAAGTGGATCGTAATTCAAAACATTATGAGTTGAGTACATAATACTTTATATTGAAGTGTTCATCTTTCAGTTTTTAAAATACGCTACACTACACTACACTATGAACAAGATATAGCTCATAAAATTTATTAAATTTATTTATTTTTAAACATTTGAAACTATCTCATAAAGAAATTTTATATTAACTTGTCTTTCTTAAAATTTATGATCTTATGATTGCAATTTTTGAGGTTGTCGCAAAATTATTCTCAATTTTATTTTTATTATTTTAAATATATTTTAGTTTTTAAGATGTAATTTATATTTTTATCCAAAATAAACAACAATATAACAGGATACATTTTATGCTATATAAATAATGTACATCCTTGAGGGTAGATATCATTATGATTTTTATGTAATATAAAATAAATATAGAATGTCCTTGTTAAATAAATGTTGTAATACGAGAAAAACATTTAAAAAGGAAATAGAAATGAATTTTTACTGATTGTTTAGAGTTCGGAACAAAAAAAAAATACAATCAATTTTTATAGTTTCATTGTAAATATTTTTTTTTGATATCATTATGTAACATAAAATCATTTTGTGCAAATAATATTATTGTAAAATGTTTTTATTACCCAGAATGATAATAAGTATTTCGAAACAAATTTTAATAGATAATTTTTAAAAATACTCAGTTCTGTAAATGTGTAAATATCTGCAAAAAAATATCCAGGACATATGTATAAAATGTAATTAAACTGTATTATGTTTACATTAGTATAAAAGAATCTGTTAACTCGTAATAAAATTTTGTAAAAAAAAAAATCAGGAAGATGTACAAAATATGAAATCAGGAAAAAGTTTGGAATCTTTAATATGGATCCAATAAACTAAATAACCTTAAATTTTACGGGAATTAACTACATACACCTTTTGCAAGTATAATTCAGAAAGCATCAATTTTAATTCAGAAAGTATCAAATGTGATTCAGATAAATCAGTTTCAATTCGGAAACTATAATCTCAACTGCATATAGCGCGCAACACTGTACAGTACAATTACAATTGATACTTTCAGAATTACACTTGGAAAAGGTGTAGATCATAAAATAAATATGTATCCTAAATATAATTAGAATTGGATAACAATAATTGCTATGAGATATTGCTAATCACAGTATTGGAAAAGAGTTATTATCTTCTCTCCAATTTACCTGTCTGATTTTCATATGCAAGCATCTAAAACTAGAATCATGAAATCTTCTTGATTGATTAATAACAATATCTGAATGATGATGTTGGTTGGTTTAAGTAGCAAGTGCCAAACAACACGAAGACGAATTAGCTAATTAGATAGTAACTTTAGATCCACCTCATGGTGTTCAAAATTCTACCATATTTGTAGGTTATTTAGACCTGCTACAGTTTATTTCTCATTCTGTTTTTCGAAACTACGAAATGATTTGTTGAATGGGATTCCTAGTGTTGCCGCATATTTACCAATTAGTAAGTGTTCTATGTATTAATCTGGCTATGTTTTCCTTCGGGATAGCTTTAGTAGATAGTTCTACTAGTTCTTACTATTTTGATTTATTTAATTATATCATACATTTAAATTGCAAAAATCATTTTTCTTTTGTATATATTATTTCAAAATTAAAATTAATTTTTAATAAATTAAATCATAAAATTTAAAAATAAATTTTAGTCTAAAAATTTTCTTTTTAAATATTTTCTTTTAGTTTTTATTAATTTATATAATTCTAAAATCATTCGCTATCATCATCATCATTACATTGGCAACGAAACTAAATTTAATATCAAAAAGCTTTTTATGTAAATGAAAACCACCTGAGGTGACCATGTAGTCATGATAGCATTATAAATGTTTATTGACCTTGACTATCATCATGTCTACAATTCTCCCATATACAAATAAATAAATAAAAACAAACCAAAGAACTAAAGAAAATCTAAAAAAATTATTTGAAGAAAATTGAGTTTTTTTTTTACTATAAAATAAAAATACAACAAAATTGTTTTTTTTTATCTGTAGATTTTCGTAATACATTATAAGCAAAATGAAGAAGAAAATTTGTAAGAATTATTTATGTTTTTAGATTATGTTCTTTCACAAAAAAAAATTCATAAAATCTGAATATAAAAAAAAAATCATAAATTGTGGTGAATAAATTTAAGAATTTTATTAAGCGATGTATAAAAAACCGAAATTCAAATTAACACCTACGTCAATCGCGGAACATAATATTTTGAAATGTTTTATTAGACATAATTTAAGGGGGTGATAATATTAAAATTATCAGAAGAAAATGATAGCATTATAAATGTGGCGGTGGCATTGTGCTAGTGTATGCTGTAATGCATTAGATCTCGTGTTCAACTTGAAACTGGTGTATCAGTATTGCGTATTGCTCTCAGCTTTATTTGTTGACTCAGCTGCAATGAATACCATAATAATAATAATTGATATTTGTATTGTGGTTTTAGGACTGAGAAAAATGCTAATCCGGTTAATATTTCAGACCATTTAATATGAATGCTGAATTTATGGTTCAGAATTCGTATAAACTTAGTATTTTCAAATTGCAATAAGAATATTATGAATCCTCTATAATTGAGGCCCAATTCTCCCAAATGCGGAACAAGGAAATATGATTTTTTTTCTAAATGTGATCGATACAGTACAATAAATCATTCTTATTCCTCAGAATAGTAAATTTTCAAATACATAAATATTTATATATGGAGAAGTCATCGGAGTTTAAATATTTTGATTATGGTAAGCATAATTATAGAAAATCTAATTCTGAATTGTATATTGGTATTACTGAAAGCGAGATGATTGTGTAAAGTTCGTTGATAAATGAATGCAAATCGAGTTAGTTATATAGCGTTTCTAATATATTCTGAATACACTAATACAATTATTAATAACTCCAATTTTAAAAACTATTTATATGTATAGTCAAAAATTACAAATCCGTCTGTTGTATGCAAACCTCGTTAATGTAACTTTATCAACATATGCGACATTCAGAAAATAGCGTTCCAACTTATTTTATCATAAATAACACAACCAATTTTATCCTACTGCGGTAAACATCTAGTATAGGTATAGGGGTACATTTTTAGTGCCATTTCATGACAATTTATTGTTTTATACGGGGCTAGCAATCGTGTCGCATCTAGCCAGGGTCAGACATATTATTCTGTTGGTAACTACAACCTTAATGACCTACGTAAACTATACATTTTCTTGACGTCACGAGATGGATATTAAATAATCTAATCCATGTGTAGTAGCAAAATGGTGGCAAAACGCTATTTGGAATCCTGGATTGTCTGCCTGGGGCCCGGCAATCGAAACAATCAACCAACCAATCATCTTTCTACTGTAACCGCCACAGTTTATAACCCATTAATAGTGCTATTATTTCTCCACTATTGTTTTAATGGATTTACTTGCCAGCATCTTTAAAGGTGCTTGACTATCGGAGTATACACATAATTAATTACGATTGCCTTTCTTATTGCACCTTATTGTGACTTTCATTAAAAGTAATATAAATTACGATTGTACCAAAAAAACTTCATTAAATTCAATTCGTAATGATATACCCCTTAAAAATGTGTGTTATTAATCTTAATTCCAAAATTTTATACTCTTTTTAATATATACTACAATAAAATATATTTACAAAATAATAATCTTAAATATTATTAGATTTTCAGACAATTAGAATTACCAGCTGAACTTCAACGTTTAAATAATTATAAAAATGTTGTTAAAACACATCGACAATCGTTCATTTGGGCAATCCTAAATAACACAGACATGACGAATTTGGATTATTTAGTATCATTTGAATTAGGAAAATATGAAGAGGTAATTTTTATGAAATAAATTTCCAACAAAATAATAAGATATTCTATATATTTCCCAGGCTGTCCAAGAAGCATCACAACATATTTTAATATCAGCTGAAAAAGATTTTCCTCCATTAGTCGAAAAATGGAGTATTATGCAGGCTGTGTTTTTTTCATCCACTGTACTAACAACAATTGGTAATTTTATATTGAAATTTTAATATATTTAAATAATTAAACAATTTTTTTTTGTATTTATTAATCGTTTTAAAGGATATGGTAATATTGTACCAGTAACAACTGGCGGTAGAGTATTTTGTATATTTTTTGCATTAATTGGAATTCCATTTACATTAACTGTAATTGCTGACTGGGGTAGATTATTTGCAACTGCCGTTTCTATTTTAAATCAAAAATTTCCAAGTACGATACTACAAAATATATTTAATTTTTTCTTTACAAATCTGAAAATTTTCCTGGTATATTTATATAGAAAATCCTACCATAACTAAAGTAATAGGAAAAACATGGTTCTATGCTATTGCAGCTGTATGTTTTTTAGGTTTTTATTTAGCAATTGGTGCTGGCTTATTATTATTATGGGAAGATGATTGGACATTTTTTGATGGTTATTATTTTTGTTTTATTACAATGACAACAATTGGTTTTGGTGATTTAGTACCAAGTAAGTTTTTTTTTATTATCGTTTAGAGATTTTCATTGATTTTATATATTTTTTATTCACTTCCTTCAAATTATCCATTATTTTTTGTTTTGATATTGGTCTGCAGAGAAACCCAATTATATGTTATTGTGTACTTTGTATATACTAATTGGTTTGGCACTGACATCAACAATTATTGAATTAGTTAGGCGGCAATATGCTCACAGTTGGCAAAGACTTCAGGTTTGTTAAGGCTAAAGAACAAAAATTGATAACAGAAAAATGAAACTATTTTGTAATTTGTTTTCAGGAGCTTTCAGGTCCAATGGCAGATACATTAAGAAGATTAGGTGAAAGTGCTGGCACTGGATTAGATTATGCAGCATTACAGAAAGTGTTAACAGTGAGTAGTAATCATACATTTATATTAAAATATTTCTTTTATATTTTGTATAGTATTACCTTATGTTAAGTATTGCTGTCGTCTCTTTAATCTTTTGCAATTTCTGCATACATCATTAACATAGTTATATTGTTAAACATTTTTAATTTTTGTTGATGTCTCAATTTTTTTTTCTTAAGGTTTCCAGTATTAAATTAAACTTCTTTTATGTTTATACCATGCTGTATAGTCTTCCAATGTATCCACAGAACA
This sequence comes from Rhamphomyia laevipes, assembly GCA_963920725.1. Classification (NCBI taxonomy): domain Eukaryota; kingdom Metazoa; phylum Arthropoda; class Insecta; order Diptera; family Empididae; genus Rhamphomyia; species Rhamphomyia laevipes. The sequence continues at coordinate 42,649,360 of OY987256.1, forward strand.
CATCTTTTTTTCCTGTCTTCAAATACTTTGCGTCTCGGTGTACTTTACTATTATTAACTCTTTCGAGACGGAATATTATTACATATATGTACACGTGATCAACTGTTTCATATGAATCACTTGAAAAAACTGCGTACCGAACGTGTTAACCCGATTTCCGCCATATTTTACACATCGATATTGTAATTTTCCGCTGTATGGCGTTGACATTTTCACTTTATTTATATTAGAATCATCACTTAATTGTAAATAATTATGTGTCATATTTATTTTTAATTTTAATTTAAATTATTTGTAATTTTGTTCATTACATTTTGTTATTAATGCTATACTAAATTAAATTATTTTATAGTTGTATATTTATTATTATATGGAAAATTAGAACAAGTCCAATCTGCAATCTGCTTGAATAGACGAATTCGACCTTGTCTATATGTAGTCTATCTATATTAATATTTTTTGTGTATTGTAATTGTTAAAAAGATTCAACGAATTGGTATTATTAGGAGATAGCGCAAGTTAATGAAATTTTAGTGGAATTAATTAAACAAATTAAAATATATAATGCTCAAGGCGTTTGCTATTCAATAGCTTATTTGAACCTGATTTATACAATCATACATTTTTACCTACTCTTTGTTTTTACGTGTTGAAAAGGTAATTAAAATTTTGCAGCAATATAATTTTCCCATTCCGTACCCTAACTAAGACTAGTATTCATATTAAAAAATGTTGTTCTGGAATTTGTTATGAAGCTTTGTTATGATTAAAAATGAATCAAAATTATTTTATTTTAATCAGGTTTCAATGCCTCGTTGGAATTACAATAATTCATCGTCTGCCGATAAAAAGGATAAAGATCAAGAAATTGCAGCTTTACAAGCAATTACAAATGCACTATTAAAAGAAGTTAAAGATGCCCAACAGCAAAAACCACGAGTTGTTCAAATTGTTATATACGAATCATCAGTTTAGTTTATAAATAATTATATTTATTTATATTTTAATAAAATCCAGACATATTTTTTAAGAATTAAAATAAATAAATTATTGTATAATTTTTAAATTAATTATTTAAGTTTACGAAATCGACATAATAATTTCGTTGTTTAATTAGGAAAAATTTATAAAAAATAAAATAAAAAAATAAAAGACTTTTTATCAAAAATTTAGTTTTTATATTTATTATAATTGCAACTTTTTAACTTTTTAAAAAATGATTTAATTTTTGTTAAACTTTCGTAACCTTCACAGTAAAATTTTAATGAAATTTATTTGATTTATTGACTTATTAAAGTTTTGTGTAAATAAAAAAAAAAATAAAAAAAAAAATTATAATTTAAATAAACTCATAATCGAATTAAAAGTAAATTAAAATGATTTTGATTATTGTTTTATTAATCAAATATTTACTTAAGTAGATTATTGAAATACATTTATATAAAAAAAATTAAATATTACGAAATAAAATATTAAATCAATTTTTATTTTTGTTCGTTTGTTAATAAAATTATTTAATTTATAATTTTATTAATTAACTAGAATAATTAAGTTCCAGGTATCGAAATTATTTTCACGTATCAGAAATAATTTTATCATCAGCTATAGAAAAAAAAAAACATCTAACAAAAAAAACTTATATTGATTTTGCGCTGCCTAATTTTATATAAAGATTCTAATAAATATGAACCACTAACGATAATTTAACACACCAGATACAGGATGAATCAATTGAATTTTAAACATATACTTCTTCTTATTCTTCTACTTCTAATGTAGCTATAGCTTCATATGACTTTGCCACATATTCCAGCCTACTTTCCATTCTACCCGCATCATACATCTAGCAACCCCGGTAACTGATTCGATCAACGCAACATGCTCTTAGCTTTCCAACTACTGGTTTTCTGCCCTTTGGTTTACTCATAGCGGATTCTGCCCTCTGGTTTACTCATCACTCGAGTATCTGGCATACGCTGACCGTGCCTTACCAAGTGGAGTCTTTTCACCTTAATTAAATCGGTAATCATTAGATCCTGAGGTTTGAAGTTTGATTTATATTGAAATATTATTCTAATTGAATAAACTAAAGTTGCAGAAAAATAGGTCATTCAATAATTAATGTGATAAATTCAATATCAGTGATAATTCAATATTTCAAATTCAATATAATTGGTTACATTAATTTATCTTGAATAACTGATTTTCAATTCTTGAAGGCCCACTGTCCCTTCATCCGTTGTAGAAGAATGAAACACGTCAATTTTTATTTTATGAGAAATCTGTCGGAAGTAGGTAAAATGATGCCGGCCAGTCTGAATTTGTTCAAAACGTAAGTAGGATCGTTCAATTTACTGTAGGCGTGTAAGTAGCTTTCGATTTGTGGTACAACGAGGCCAAGCTGCTTCGATACGTCGTGTCCTGTAGCCACTCCAGTACAAAATAATCTAGATTTATAATCTATTATCACTAAATTATTTTATTATCAATAATGATAATTCAAACTTTAATTATTCTTAAATTTATGGTGTAATTTATACAATGTTTTAATTACATTTTAGTAATTACAATTTCCATAATAAGCAGGACAAAAAATTATAATATTGCAAATGATATTAATTTGAATATTAATGTATTATTGAAATTAATATTTTGAACTAAAAATGAATTAGTTCAATATTTATGACAAACAAATTTATTTTAATAAATTAATTAATTAGATTTATTTAGTACGTAATAAAAATGTTAATGGAAATTTTGAAAAATTTCAAGGTCAAATAAAAGCTTGTGGGTGAACTAATTGTCTATTTGGATTCGTGAGAAGAAGCGGTATGATAGATTTAATTAGTAAGATGATATCCATTACTTTAAGGTCGATTTAAACGCACTTTCTCTACATGCTGAGGAAATTTTTCACTATCTGCAATAAATTAAGATACACATATAGACATACAGATTAATTAATGAATAACAACCATCTGATAAATATTTTTAAATAATATTAGCAGAAAACACTAAATAGATATCCTAGCTAATACAGGTAATACACATTTTCAACTAATTAACAATAATATGTTATAAAAAAAACGTTACTGCTTTCTTCATCCATTATCTCTTGATTAAGTTTAAATGCAATAAAAAGAGTCATGTATCAACAGATTTCCACTTGCTGCCGATTTCTCAGTTCTGAAAAAAAAGCTACTGTTTCCTCCAGTTTCATCTACTGATTTAGCCATCTTAATATAAAGTAAAATTACACATTGCATGGTGCAATTGTCAATTTTAATAAGAGAAACAAATATACAAGCTAAATGTTCTTAAGACTGCAGAAGTTAATTGTCAAAAATAAAAAGTAAAAACAAGAAACAATAAAATTTACGTATAGAAGGTCAAGAATTCAGCCTGAAAATAGAGAAGCAGCCAAAATACTGGTTTCTACTGCATGTTTATACGACCGGGGGAAAATTTTCAATATTTGACCGGAAAAAATATATTTTAATATTTACATTTATAAATAATTTAATAACTTAGTATTCATCATCATTATTACCAGTCACTCTTGAAGGAAATATACTAAGAATTAAAAATTTTACAAGACTATTTTTTCCGACTGCAATAACTCTGCAAAGGCTGCGTTAATATTCTGAATTTTAATCCAACTTATTGCCCTGCTTTTACTGCAAATCTAAATATGATGAACAACCGACTGCGAAAACTGTACAGCAGCTGAATTCTTGGCAATGTATTAAGCCAGAAACTTAATATACTTGTTTTAGCTTAATCTTATTAAAGTTAAAGTTTAATTCACGGAGCATTCTTGTTAAATTTATTATGGTATTATAATAAATCAATCACAAACATTTAAAATTAATTTAATTAAAGTATTGCACAATTAAAGCAGAAAAATAAATTGAAATATTCATTTTTTTTTTAATTAAATTACTTTTAAATATTCAATATATTCCCTGTATTCAAAAACTCAAGTATAATAGAAAATGCCCTCTGTCCTATACAGTAATACGCAAATTATAAAAAATAAAATTAACGTCATTATAAAAAAATCACCTGGTCATTTAAATTAAAATTGATATATACTCCGGTATTTACATATATACAAATAATTCAGGTATATAGATACTACAGAAAAAAAAATAGTATAAAAGTGAACGTTCAACAAATTCCAGTTAATAGTTTGATTCGGTCGTTCATGCTAAGAAGCAAAACGTTACCGAGTAAATTTCTTAAACATTTTCAAAATAAAAAAAGGGAATTCAATTATTTTCTATTTAGGTAAAGTGAAAAAAAAAAATTGTGAAAAAATAATTTCTGTGGAAAAATTAATAAAAATAAAAAATAAAATAATTAATTTAAAAATATTTTTGTGTATTTTGTATTTTCTAGTGAAATATTTGTGATACTTAAAACATAATAAAAAAAATTAAAAAAAATGGGTATTGCTAAGGATATAGCGACTGATCCTTCTATAATATCAGCAACAAGCGTTTTTTATTGGCTTTTATTACCAACAGTTTTATTATGGTTTGCCTATTGGCGTTTATCACGTCGAAATTTATATGAATGTGCTAAAAATATACCAGGACCAGAAGGTTTACCAATTATTGGTAATCTTTTAGATGTATTAGGAACATCAGCAAGTAAATAAATTTAAATAAAGTGAAATTATCATTAAAAAAAAATATTTTATGTTATATTTAATTTTTTTTTCAATAAAATAAAAAAGGCGTCTTTAAAACTGTCAACGATAAAGCTGCTGCATTCAATATAGTTGCTAAAGTATGGATTGGACCTAAATTAATTGTATTTTTATATGATCCAAGAGATGTTGAATTAGTACTTAGTAGTCATGTTATTATTGATAAATCAGCTGAGTATGCATTCTTCAAACCATGGTTAGGAGATGGTCTATTGATTAGTTCTGGTTAGTTTTCATATGATTATTTTATATTAATTATTAATTATATTTTGTTAAAGGTCATAAATGGCGTTCACATAGAAAATTAATTGCACCAACTTTCCATTTAAATGTACTTAAAAGTTTTATTGAATTATTTAATGAAAATTCATTAAATGTTGTTAAAAAATTAAAAGCAGAAGGTAGTAAAACATTTGATTGTCATGATTATATGAGTGAAGCAACTGTAGAAATTTTATTAGGTAAGTAAATATAATTAATTTTATTGATATATGTATTTATTTAACAAAAATTATTAATATAAATCAATATAACAAAAAATAATATTAACTTATTGAGATTTATGGTTAATGATGATAATCTCAACAAATATTAAAATGTTCTAATTAATTTACTTTAAAACTTGACCTTACAAAAGTACATTACAAATATGTTTTAATAAAATATTAATATTTATTAAATTAAATATTAGCAATATAAAATATATTTTTTTTTTAAAGAATTTAATATTCAAATATTAATAGTTCACCACCTAGTAAAAATAATTGTAATTCAAATAGTATTTGAAATACATTTTTTATATTACATTGAAATATTTATATAAAATTGACAACCAAAAAAAATTGTCTTTTAAATTCGAATATAATTTTCTTTTAATAATATTCAATTTAGTTAATATAATTTGAATTAAAATTCATTCTAATCAAAATTTATGCATGAATTTTATTTAATTATTTATTTGTGTTTTGAGAGGTTATTTAGTTTGGGTCAGAACTTATTTAAATTAAGTTCTAAATTTTCAATAAATTAATTTAATATATTCTATTAGAAAATTATAAATTTTAATTTATAACAAAAATTAGTTTGGTTATCATTTTTGCCTTTTGCTATTCAATAATTTCATATATTTTTATATGAAAATATTTCTAATTTTGTTCACGATACTATAAAGCAATTTTTATAATTATCATATCAAAATAATATTGCAATTTTCCAATTAAATTATTTATAAAAATTATATAATTTTCTAAAAAATAAACTAATATTAGTAATAAAACCAAACAACAAGTAACATAACAAAATTGTAAAATAAAAAATAATATAAAATTGAAAATACTTTCACTGGCAAAACATTATATATCTGCAAATTCTGCATTACACATATTCGATAAATGCAATTTTAATACAGCAGCAAACAAAAATTGCATATAAATTGCAATATTATTGATATTATATTATATTGAGAACTGATTGCTGAGTGGAATCGCCAAATGACTTAACTGATGATAATAGAAACAAGTTTAAATTGAATTTGTGCACTCGTAACACAATTTTCTTTAAAGCCAATTTTCATGTTGATTAATCATATTTATATATGAATAATAGTAAATATAGAGGCAATAAGCGGTAATTACTTATAAAAGTAAATTAAAGATTTGAGTATAGGAAATATTTACAAGTGAGGTCATTCACTTGCTATCCAGATTGATATACTTATGTAATTTATCTTGAATTAATTCATATATTTTATATGATATTAAACAGAAAAATTAACCAATTTGAATTTGAATTTAACGAATACATGAAAATTGAATTGACCATAAAGCTTGTTTTACATTTGCGTCATTCTTGTCCCTGACGTATTTGCTATATATACAAAGCCTTGCATTTTTATCTTACTTTGATATATTACAATTAAGTAATCATAAAAGTTAAAATTCGTTTACTCTCTGTTGACAAAAAACCTGATGCAGCTTCAAATTTTCCCTTGATACTAACATAAAATCAAGGTTAAAAATAATATCATTTCATTCTCTTTTAAAATTTTGATAACTTTCAAAACTTTGTACTATCATTTTTTATGTATTTTATTATAGAAACTGCAATGGGTGTCTCAAAAGCAACTCAAGGTCAATCTGGTTATGAATATGCTTCTGCTGTTATGAAAATGTGTGATATTCTTCATTTACGTCATCGTAATTTGTTATTCCGGAATGATTTTATATTTTCGTTAACCAAACATTTCAAGAATCAAGGCAAACTTTTAGATGTTATTCATGGTTTAACAACTAAAGTAATTAAAAATAAAAAAGCTGCTTTTAAACAAGGTACACGGGGTTCATTGGCACAAGTATCACAAAAAGTTGAAGCTTTTGATTTTACATATGAAAGTAAAGTACCACAAACAACAGTTGAAGGTTTATCATTTGGTCAATCTGATGGTTTAAAAGATGATTTAGATGTTGAATTACCAGATAATGATATTGGTGAAAAGAAACGTTTTGCATTTTTGGATTTGTTATTGGAAAGTGCATCGAATGGTGCATTAATATCTGATACTGAAATAAAAGAACAAGTTGATACAATTATGTTTGAAGGTCATGATACTACAGCAGCTGCTAGTAGTTTCTTTTTATCATTGATGGGTATCCATCAAGATATTCAAGAGAAAGTTGTAGCTGAATTGAGAGAAATTTTCGGTGATTCAGATAGGCCAGTAACATTCCAAGATACATTAGAAATGAAATATTTGGAAAGATGTTTAATGGAAGCATTAAGAATGTATCCACCAGTACCAATTATTGCTCGTCAATTGCAAGAAGATTTAAAATTAAAATCTGGACCATATACAGTGCCAAAGGGTGCAACTGTTGTTGTTGCAACATATAAATTACATCGTCATCCTGAAATATATCCAAATCCTGATATTTATAATCCAGATAATTTCTTGCCAGAGAAACAAGCTAATAGACATTATTATGCTTTTGTACCATTCTCAGCTGGACCAAGGAGTTGTGTTGGTAAGATAAATTTTGCTTTTTTTTTCTTGAATATAAAAATTTAATTTTGTTAATTTTAAGGACGTAAATATGCTATGCTAAAACTTAAGATTCTTCTATCAACAATAATGAGAAATTATAGAATCCATTCAGATTTAACTGAAAAAGATTTTAAACTTCAAGCTGATATTATCTTGAAACGTGAAGAAGGCTTCAAAGTACGTTTACAACCAAGACAAATGGTTGCAGCTTAAATTTGTGTAGGATTTTTAAATTATCTTTTATTGTATTTTTAATCACAAAATTCAATTCATCTCAATTATTTTTGTCGTTAAAATGTTAAAGCAAATAATATATGTATAAAGAAAATGTTTATTATGTAAATCAAGCAAAGAACGGATAAAATAAAAATTATCTAATAAAAATAAAAACAATTATACTTTTTATTTGTAAAACAGTCAGCACAGGCTTGAATAGCTCCAATCTAGATTACCAGAATTGAAGATTTTAAATTAATGGAAACATATTTTCATATTGTTTTTAAGGCAAAATTACAAGTATTCGTCAGAGAATTTTGAAATGAATAATTATTTATAATGAAATTGATTCAGTTGGAATTCAAATAGCAGGTATTGAAAAAAAAGGTAAATATTGTCTTATTCAAAATATCAGAATTAACAGAAATATACAGAACAGCAAGAGCAGGAACAACTTCAAAACAAGCTAAAAATTATCTTTTTCAAATATTTTCTTTGTCCATCTCCACTTGATTTCACTTTAACTCGAAAAATATTTGAATTTTCGAACAATTCTTTAAATATATTACAAAATTAAGAAATGGGAATACGTAAAAAGTTGATGCTTATCTTAGAAGTAACCCACTAGATACAGAACAAAGTTGTATAACAAATTTTATTCAATTGGATAACATTTAGAAATATCCACCCTCAGAAAGGTAAAGAAAAATTTATTTGAACAATTTCCATTTTTTCAACCGCTCTTTTTTCCATCATAACTTCATAACACTTCATTATTGTTCGAAATTCAATTTTTTACTATTGAACTTGAACGCAATAATGGAAATTTGGAGTTTTTAGTTATTAGTTAATTTTCGCAATTGTGTCTTGGATAATACCAAGTTAACGCCATCTAGTTATGAAAAGTAGATATACCAATGTTTAATTAATAGAATTAATCTATGGAAACTATTTTGTAAGTCCATGTTCATTCAAAATATCAGAAATGTAAACATAACCTGAAAATTTGTTTATTTACAATTTACTATAATAGAATTTCTACGAATCACTGAATACAACCTACAACCTACTACTTGTTTTACATTAATTTTAATAAATAAAACAATAAAATGTAAGTATCTCCCATCTCCCTTATATACAAATTTTTAATATTAATTAATTTTCAGATAATGATTTATAATAATTATGCTGAACCGGAAAATCTTGGTACATATTCAATTGTTATACAAAATTCAGGATCACCTAATGAACAACAATTCAATCAAAATTTTACAATTAAACATCAAGGTTTTCAACCTAATAGTTATGCACCACAATTGAATTCCGCATTAATCAGTGATTATCAACAAATCTCAATAACACCTTGTATTAAGTCTGGTATTTATAGAAAAGATTCAAATCCTAATCTATTAGTTGCAACACAAAATATTGCCAGTAATGTAATCATCTCGAATGGAGAAAATTATGGAAAAAAATTACAATTAAATAATAATAATGCAGGTGGACAATTGAACAATGATAAAAATCAATTGATTGTAAAAAATTATCCATCCCATGATAAACTTAGTATATTAGCTTATGATGTACTAAAATTGCATGAAAGAAATTTAACATTTGATCGAGATAAAAATCGTATTCTAACGTGTAATCCAATTACTAATCAAAAAATAATTTATAAATTATTTACACCGGAATCTCTTGGATTAATTGAAAATAAACCGACAGTTCCAAAAAAGCCAAACAAACGAAAACTAATGAAAAAGAAAAAGAAAAACATAATTCAAAATAAAGAAATGGAAAAATTAAAAATTATAAAACATTCAAAAACAAGATCTGGTCGAATAATAAAACCACCGAAATATATAAATAATTTACAAAATCTTAATGGGCCAACTGAAATAAATAACACAGAAAATAAATCGAAAAAACTAAAAAAAATAATTAATGATTTAAAAGATCGTGATTATAAATATAATAGTAGTAAACCATTAGAATTGAAATACGAACTGCCAGTTGTAGAAAAGAAAGTGGAAGAATTACCAAAACGTATACGAAAATTATCACCAGATTCACAATGTCCCGTTTGTAATAAAATTTTATTGGGTAAACGTATGAAAAAACATTTTCTACAATATCCAGATCATAATATTAAATCACAACAACAACAAATTAATTTGACTAATAATTCAACTGAAATTTATGATATGAGTTTATTTAAATTTTTGGTGAATAAAGTTAAAATTCAACCAGAATGTGATGATCGTACAGATTTGTTATTAAATGAAATTGGTGATTTAGTTGAACAATTACAATCACGTAGTTCAAAATTAGTGCGTAATACATCCGGAATACATTTTGTTAATTCACGTTCAGCTAAAATATTAGGTATACCAGAAGGACAATATTCATTAGATGTAAATGCTATTGATGCTCAACCAGATCCAATACAATTAGAAGATATACAAACATTAGGACCACCGCCACCACCTCGTTTAGATTATAATTTAAGTATTTCATTAGATGATACAATCACAGCTAAATTAAATTTATCAGATAATATAATACCGTCAGAGGAGAGTTTATTACGAACTGTTGATGATTTAGTTCAAGAGGGTATGAAAAAATTAGGTGGACATAATAACGATGATGATGATGATGATAGTGTACTACATCATAGTAATGTTAATGAACCAATTATACATTATGATCATGTTAATGATAATGCTGTTGAAGCTGTTTCTATGAAAGAAATAAGAACAAAATGTCCTCCTATTTTAGATTTATCATTAGATTTGTTTCAATTTAATAGTAATTAAAAATTTATTTTATTTAAATTAAGTTTATAACTACTGAAATATAAAATAAAATGTAATAAAAGTCAATTTTAATTTTAATTTAATTCGAGTATATTGTAATAATTTTTTTTAAAAAATCTATATTCATTTTACATAATTATTGCTTGTATTATTTATTTGCTACTTTTATTGCTTATAAATACACGTTGTGTAAAAATCGAGTTTATGTTTAATTACAAGTAAATAATTTGTAAATATATTGTCATAAGATTTAATCAAAAATTTACATTGTTTGGGAAACAATATCAGCAGTTGGACATAATTTTGAATCTTTTTCATCCGAAATAAGCTTAGATGATTCAATTAACAATTCATTATATTCACCATTCGTTTGATTATTTTCTGGTCCTTGTAATGCTGATGTTTTTATAAAATCTTCAACAATTTCATTATCGATAACAGAAAATTCTAAACTTTTACTCCATGCAACTAATGCCAATGGTCGTTCTTTTGATAAACGTGTTGATGGTGTTATTATATATCGTAATAAACAATTTTTAACTAATTCCTTTAATTTATCAACTTGTAATTTATTTGCACACGGATGATATAACATAACTATTGCACCATTTTTTAAATTATGCATCCATCTTTGTACAGGTAAATATTTATATTCACCATATTTAGCCCAATGCGGACGATATGAACCAAATGTTGGTATTGTTTCATCATATTCAATTGTTTCATTTATACAAACTTCAGATGATTGATAAAAATGTGGAATATTATTGTGTATCCTTAATGGATTTATATTTATATTTGGTTCATAAAGACTTTTCTTTTCTATACATGAAAATAATTCTTGTATATTTGAATGATCAAAATCAATTGATAAATTATCTTTGGCATTATCACAATCATTATATGAAGTTAACGGATGATCAGACGTTGGCTCATATGGAAACCATTTGCCATTCCATGGTATTTCAGTATCATCTGCTAGGACAAGATTTAATGTTATTATTGAGAAAATTATGAAATTCATAATTTTTTTTTGGTATTTCCAGTATTAAAATATCACAATATAAAAAAATAGCAAACGTTAGCAGAAATTCTGACAGGTTCTTGTTATGATAGAATTATTTTTACACATTATAGTTCATTGTATTATATTATTTATTCTTTATTTACTTTTGTGTGTGTTCGGTGTAGTTATCAAAAACCAAAAAGAAAATCGTTGAACTGAAAAAATTAGGAAATCTGACTACAAAACTAATACCATTGTATATGAATCTCTATAGTAGTGACACGGTAGTTTTACGCTTGCTTAAATAGATGTCGCTAGTTGGAGGATTTTGAAAATTCACATAAATAAAATCCTTCAAAGCGATTAAAATAATTTAAATTTATATGGATTATATAATTATTATAATAAAAAAAAATTTCAAATCATTTTTTGGAGGTTTTATTACTTTTAAATAGATTTTTTAACTTATTTTAATTTTGTATGGGAAATAACAATAGTTGGTGTATTAGCTTAAATATTTTTGTCTTAGCTTAAATATTTTTTTATATACATATTTTCTTGTTCTCTTTCCCAACATATGATTCATATTACTTTATGGTGCGGGGAATATATATTTAGCGGCTTCTTGCGGGGAAATAAATTTACGCGAATAGCAATAAAAAATAAAAATATTATTTTTGAAAAGAATTATAATATTCTTTAGTTAGAAAATAGAAAAAACTCTATAATTTATTTTTTATGCATTTTTGGTCAGGTAAAATTAATATAATTATGTACTGTATTGTTTCTTTTATATAATCCATAAAAATTAAAATGTTAAAAATCAAAGGATTATTTTTACATTACGTTATTCAATATTGGTTTTTTTTTCTAAATTAAATTAAGATAACTGCCTAAAACTCAACGGAAATATAAAATTATGATATTTTCTCATTCTGTTTATTTTCATTGAATTCAGGTAATATATAAATTTGGTTTTTATGGATTTACAAAAGAAATTATATCAATTTTACTGGAGGACAACAATAAAAAAAATCTAATTTATTATAACAATCTTAATTTAGTACTTTTTTTTACAAAGTCATAATAAAAACTATTTCATGACTAAAGAGACATTACTATATTCAATAATTCAATTATATATTTCGTTTTTAAATGTATATACTTTTCATTATTTTTTGCCATTTCAATAATTTTTCTTAATTTTTTATTATTGTGAAAAATTCTAAGAAAGATCTTTTATTATTAAAAAATATTATAAACTCTGACTTGATTAAGTTTGTTGAGCACCTGTTTCTCTCATCACTCCATTTGAAATTCATTACGGAAAATACGCGTTCTGTAAAAGCACTGGGAATACTTAATAAAAACGATATTATATTGAATATTTTTACTATCGTCAAAATATTCAAATATATTTATATACTTTTCGTTAGTGTTTGGCAATTTTTCCATGTTCAAAAGTTTTATTTTTTTTCGATAACACATATACTTCTTGGAATAATTTATTAATATTCAAGTCAGTTAGTCAGTAAGTATATTTTACAAATCTAACGTTTCAAACTAGTTAAGGATATTCTCAAATTTTAAAAAGTTATCTTTTAATGAAATTTTACTCAATTTAAAAATCAAATCTTTTTTCTGCGTAAGGCATTAAACATACTAAATCATTTTTTTATCAGCGTAAAAAAAAATATTTTTGTTTCTTTGTTTTTGAAGCTCACCTCCAATAATTTCTTTTAAGAATGATTACAAAATGTCCGTTAATATACATATAATATATTTTTATTAACAGAAATTAATAAATATTTGGTTTTAAGTAAAAAAATTGCAAAAATAAATTTTCTTGATCAAGAATTTTATTTTTTCATCAAGAAAATATATTTTTACAATTTTATTAATTAAAACCAAATATTTATTAATTTCTGTTAATAAAAATACATTATATGTATATTAACGTTTAACGGACATTTTGTAATCATTCTTAAAAGAAATTATTGGAGGTAAACTTCAAAAACAAAGAAAAAAAAAAAAATTTTACTCTGATAAAAAAAAATGATTTAGTATGTTTAGTGCCTAAGGTTTCATTGTTTTAATGAAATTAATAAAATCGTCTACAATAAATTTTTCCTCATTTTTATTATTTTTTTGGTAAATGTAGGACAATTAAACTACAATGGAGGATAGAGGACAATACATACATCAAAATAGAGGACGTGTGGCAACGCTACCTACAACTCAAAAAAATTAAAAACTTTTGGAACCATATACCCATCAATTCCACGTCGTTGGTTCTGGGTAACGGGGTGTCCATATTTGTGTTGAGAAAAAACAGGACATATTCAAATTATAGGATCCCTACCATAAAAATTTAAAAAAATCGTCGGAAAAAAGCAACTATATGTTTATGGTGACCTAAGATGAAAAATATTTAACATATTTTTAAATTATTATTCTCCAGCGGAATCCACCAGTTGGGAACCATGGCATGATTAATTATTTTTTGTAGAACTGAAAACTAAAATATCTCATGCTAATAAAAATTGACTATTTTAAAACAAAATTATAATATTTATTATCTATAATAATAGAAAAACTTAAATAGTTGTCAGTACAACATTAGAACAAAAACAAAAAATAAATATTGTAATATTGTATATATTTGTTGTCTATCTATTTCATTTGACAATAAATAACAAATTGGAATCTATCCATATAAATATAATTATATTATAGTCAGTTCAATTCTAAATAATATATATATCAGTTCAATTTTCAACCAAATATTAAAATTTTATTCTCTTTTATTATATTTATTTATTATTGAATTATTAATTATATTATTAATTCAATTTTAGTAATATTTGGTTGAACTTTTCACAGCTTTTATTAATTCTTTGTTTGATATAATTATCTTTTGAAATGACATACAGTCTATGCTTAAATTAAATAAACATGAAATAATTGCGTTTATTGTTGTAATTTCTAATCTGTTTCGTTCATCTGTCCATTATGTTTCGATTAAAGAAAAAATTGTTTCACAACCAGCATTATGGATATTTTATTATCAATGGATAATACGAATACTAAAAAAATGATTAAAAACAGGACGTTACGTAAAAAAACAGGACAAACCAGGACTTTTAATAAAACCGGGACGACTGATAAAAAAACAGGACAAATCCGGATTAAACAGGACGTATGGACACCCTAACGCTAAGAATGGGAACATAGTTAATCAATTTTCACATTGCATTTATTAAAATGCATTTTAATAAACAAATCAATATACAATACTAAAAATAACAATTCTTTAATATGCAATTTCTAATAAACAATTGTCAAGATACGAATTTTAGAATTGTAAGAACTCTTCCTTCAAGACCATTATAATATATTTCTTTTATATTTTCATTTTTCTAGAAAAACATTTCCGATTAATTTTTCAAACTATATTATGCTATTATTTTTTTAATTCAAAATTAAATAAAATATCAAATGCGAAAAGAAAATATCAAAAACAAAAAAAATCAAGGTCAAGAAGAAAAAGTATATGCATTTGTACAATATATATAATTTTTTTCTCATATTTTTGCCTTCATATAAATCTCTCCTTTGGAATAAAAGATTTATAGACATTTTTTCTCATCATAAATGAATAATAGACAACAACCAATTCAAATCCAAACCTCATACCCAAACCATTTACAACAGCGCCAGTCCCTAAATTTACGAAAGAAGCGTAAAAGAATTTCAAGATTTTAATTTTCATTTTCGTGTCACTACTATAGAGATTCATATACAATGCTAATACAAAATTATAATTTGTGATTTCTTCAATCGGTCTGCAACACTACAAAGCTACTTTTATGGTAAGATTTTAAAGTTTTACTATAATACCAAAAATAGTTCATGTATGGAGAGGGCGACTTTCGACTTATGATTATGATATGAAACCGAAAATAAAGCTGATGAGGATTTACTATATATAAAAAATTCTTTCAATTGTGTATTGTTAGACAAATAACTAAGAATGTAAGAATAAACAAAATATTTTATTTAGTTTATTCTGAAACCTATAAAAATTTAAAATCAACATAAATAAATCAGATGTTGAAGTTAACATGCTACAGCTAATTAACATTCTGTTTAGCTTAGCAGCTCTATTTTCAAAACAATTTCCAATTGCTAAAAATGAAAATAATCTTTGCGTATAGATGGCGCTGTTAAAATGTATTTTGTAAGACACAAACCACCCTCTCAGCAAAGTGGTTCGTTTTCGAACCGCCGCTGAAGCAATCCCATACGATATGCCAGCGAGCCGTAAACGTAAATATTGGCATAAGAAAATTAGAAAAAAACGTATGTAGTATTATATTACTTCATAATATATATTTTTTTAACTTTTACATTAAATAATTTATATTTTATTAAATATTTTTAAATTGGTACCGTGTCATAAGGCCATATGTCATAACGCCATAATGGCTTTATGACTCACTTGAGTGAGTCTTAAAGCCATATTCGCCATTTTTAGTAATATGGCTATAAGACTCACTCGAAAGAGTCATAAAGCCATCTATGGTATGAGTCTTAAAGCCATATGGCGTTATGACCCATTCGAGTGAGTCAGAAAGCCATATTGGTAAAAAATGCGAAAATGGCTTTAAGACTCACTCAAGTGACACGGCACCTTTAAATTAACTTACCATAAACTAATAAAAAAACATTTTTATTGATAGAGTAGAAAAATGTGCATTTTTATTTTTATTAAAAATGTCATACATAAAAAAAATCAACAAAAAAAAACGTGAACGTGTGATAATGAAAAGGGCGGTTGAGTTTTCGACTCGCCGACAGTTCTCCCCAGGCGGACTACGTTTTAATTTTTCAAGGGCAATACCAAAATTAGTTTTATATTCATTTAATAAAAGGATACATATGTTATCACAAAATGTTAGTTTTCCTGGTTTGGTTAGCAGCATTGTAAATTTATGAATGAAAAGAATTTGTAATTTCTTTAAAATAAATATTTAGAAAGTGTAATTTATTTTAAATACATAATTTCAGTTGGCGCGAAGCTTTCCTATACAATTTTCAATTGCGTCCCATGAAATTTTCAAAACTAGGTACATACTTATTTAAAAATTAAAATTTTCAATCACAAATCTTTCTCAAAATATATTTTTCAAGAGCGTTTCAACTTTATATAGTTATTCCAAAACTTCATCAAACTTTATTTAAAATAAAATGTTCTTACAAGAAAAGTTCATGTTTGTGATGAGCATGAGCATGGTGAAGAGTGAAAGCGGCCAATTGAAAGATAAATTTTGGGAAATATTACAATTCGAAATTATATTTAAAAAAAAAAAATTATAGATATAAATAATAAAGTAATTTCCCCATTAAATTCTATCAAATTCAATTTTCCATAAAATGTCCTTCCATTGTTTTATTACTATTTATTTTAAATAAATGTATACCGGGTGAACCTGTTTTGAAATTTTTTCAAAAGCTGGTCCCCTGTGGAGTTACATCCCTTTTTAATGATTCGATGTTAAAAAAAAAAGTAAAAACATATTTTGGTTCATAATATCAATGGATCAATCGAGAAGTATAATTCAGATGGCATATTAGATTTGTAATTACTTACCATTTAAAACAAGCTACATAGAAAAGATTTCTGATTTTCACGTTGTTTGGGAACTATATGTTACCAACGTATTTTTTATTATGTGCTAAAGAAAAAACCCTATACCAACCTACCTAATATGAATCATACTTCTCGATTGATACATTCTGAAGCTATAATCAAAATATGTTTCTACTTTTTTTAACATCGAATCATAAAAAGGGGTGTATCGTCTCGCACCAGGGGCTCAGCTTTCAAAGAACGTCCAATATAATGTTTTCGTCATAATGAATCAAAGAATACTGTAGCGCATAATTATACTGAGGTATTTCAGGTTCACCTTGTAATATATACAAATTATAAATAAATTTAAAAAATAAAAAAATAAACATTTATATAATTTTTTAATAGGTCATCATATCAATTCCCTTTCTATATAAAACCCAGGGGAGACGTCAGATGGTTTTCGGATTTTATGAACCAAAATTAATTAGTATTTTTCTTTTTTAAATATAATTACGTTCAATAAACGGTGGCTGGGTCCCTGGTTCATAGTATAGTCAATAATATAACTCGTAATTGAATCTAATCGGTTTGTATAAAAAAAATAAAAAATTAAAGTGGTAAATAAAATAAAATAAAGGATTTTTAAAATTAATATTTCAAAATTTTATGATTTTCGAAATTCAGTCTAACTACTAAATTAATATGTTTTATCAAAATAACGAAACAGGAGTTATTATATTTTCGAAAAAAAATCTTGCTAGAAATAGAAATGTACCAGATGTGTTTTCTGGGCTGGGGTATAATTTCTTTCTCTTGCATATATAGAGTTACTTTAAAAACGTAATTCTTCAATAAAAATATTTCTTTATAAATAAAAGTGAACATCATTTCATTACTAATATACTTGTATACATTATATATAAAAAAAAGTTGGTAACCGAAAATCGGAGTTTGTTAAAATAGTGGAATTACAGGAATGAGCAGAAATATCAGAGCTCTCTAATCAAAGTACTCCGAGTATCGGTTGTCATCTTTTTTTATATACGAATCTAGCTAGAAAACAAAATATAATTCGGAAATTTTAACATGAACTCTCCTCACTCGATGTTACCGATTCCAAATCTTAGGTTTTGCCTACTAAACTATCGGCAACGTAATGACTTTTCTTATACATAGAAGAAGCGGTATAAGAAATCGACAAATAAAACAATATAATTGATAGATTTTAGAGACACCATATAGACGTATTAAAAATAGAAATTTTGAATTGAGCTGGTCAGATTAGGGGACAAAATTAACATCCCAAGAGGCAACAGACAAGTAAGCTTACCGCCAAAAAAATTAAGGTATGATATACAGGACTTTGCAAATCAGTGAGAACTTTAAGCAAACGATTATAGATTATAATGCTTGGAATGGGCGACTGGATGAGCGAAAACAGGAACTACCAAACAACTTAAATTTAGAATAAGAATTACATTTTTTATATTATACATTTATATTACTAACTCTTTATAATTGGTTGAAATAGAGCTACGGCACCGTAAATTAAAATTTAATTTAAGCAAATTCTATTTTTTCAACTGATTTTTCCATTGCAACACTTTATAGCTATTCAAAAACTCTTCGTTAATGTTTAACTATATATAAAATAATCGATTTAGCTATAAATTTTGAACAGTTCATTTCCAATATTTGAACGATTATTTTCGTTCTTGGAATTTTTAAAATATATATTAATAAAAAAAAAAAAATCATATCTCGAAATTTACTACCATAGTCGAATTCTATATATAAAATTCACATTTGCATGGAAAGAACTTTAATTTTTTTTTTCGCTAGGTTTTTTTTTTACTATACTATACACAGCATTCGATATTTCTTTTCGCGTAATGTCTTCCAAAGAAAGGACTACGAAGAACAAAATATTAAAATTTCCTTCTTATATTATACTATTAACTGTTCAGAACAAATCCTGCATTCAAAATATATGACCAATTACAATCAAAATCTATTTTTTTTTTGTATAATATATTTTACAATATTTTATTTACATAAAGTATTCATTTACCATTTATGGGTATCCTTAAAGGATATTAAAAATATTTTTTTCTTATTTTGTTGGTCGTTTATTTGTTCATTTTTCTATAAATTTTTTTTCTATGCGCTCCAAATATATAATGATACATAAATTAGTCTGATTTTAAGGATACTTTGTGAAGGCATTTTCTATGTAATATTATTATAACGTCAACCCCTTATTTCAACCCCTAATAATTGTTAATGTTCTTGTATTATTTGTTGTTGTTCTATTTAATTCGCATAAATTTTTATGTATAAGTTTTTTTTTCTAGTGTTTTCTTTTTTATATAAAATTATGTTCAATTTTTGTTGTTGTTTTTAGTCCTTTTGGTACAAGTCGAATTTAAAATATTTGTATAGGCAACAGATGATGAGAATGACTTAAAGAGAATGCCAAAAAAAAATATTGAATTTTTATAGTATAACTTTACAATATTATTTAAGAGTTCAGTTTAAAAAAATTTTAATAGGGAAAATTATCATTTATCAGTCATAAAAAAAAAAACAACACAAAGTTTGATCCTTCAAAAAAGATTTAAAACGTTTAAGGCGATAAGAAAATATTTAAGGGGAGGACCAAAATATATTTAATTTGTTCGTAAAGATTAGTTGTTGCGAGCGTATAGTCAGGTCTCTACCATATAAAGGCAAACTAGGCAGCCATGGTATTCACTTAGGGTATCGAATTATGTACTTGATCATATATTATTTTTAAAAAATTGTACATACATAGAAACATACTAGAAACACATTACCATACAAATTTATTTCATTATTTAATGTAATATTTTTGGTGATATATCACTAACTCTAGCTTAAAAGTCTTAGGTTATTGGAGGAATCCTAATTAAACTTAGAGTTATAATTCTATTATGGTTTATACTCCGAGTGATATCATACACCTAAATAGGATATCCGAGTGATATTATACACCTAAATAGCATAATCGTATAAAGGCATAGCCAATAGGACAAGGGATCAGCAAGGCATGAGCGTACCCTTTAGAGTCTCAACAGCTTTTAAAAATGAGTTGTAAAAAAATAAATCTAAGAAAATTAGAAGAATTTATATTTAAATGGGAATGGGATTTAAAACTAAATAGTTTTAAATTTTAATTTTATTATTTTGTTACTTATAATTTTCTTTAAATATTTATTGCCAGGAGTAAAGCTGTGCCACAAAAAAATTGTGTAGAATAAATTTTGTTTGAGCCACCCCTGCGTATAGTAAGTTAACTATTGATATTTTGGTGGGTGGGATGTAATTTATGTTGAAGTTGATTTCTGAAAAAAAAAGTTAACCAAAAACTTGAACACTGACAGATGTTACCTGAAATATTTTTCTGATAATCAAAAAAGATTCAAAGAAAAGGAACAATTTTCTTTTTATAAGGTTAAATTTTTGGCTTTATTAAAAATGCATTAAGACAGGAGCGATAAAGTTAAGAAGATTTTGTATTATATTTTATTAAATTTAGTTTAATAATTTTTTTTTTTAAATTATTAATTGATTATAAATTTAGGTTTATGATAAGAAAATATCAATTTTGATTGATAATTGTAATTTATTTAACAAAATAATATATTAAACAACATAAGAATCTGAACGTAATTTGTAAGCTTTATGGCTAATTATGGTATAAATTGTACTGTCAAAAACTTTTATTTAGATAACCGGAAAAATTTACGAACTACATGATTTAAAATTTAACTAGGACCCATTTTATTCATCAATTTTAAACCCACATGAGTTCTATCTTTTCAGAAACATGTAAAAATGGCTGGGATGTAAACGTTTTTCATTGAACGTATAGCTGATACAGGATTTTATATATGAATATTTTGATGAGTTGGAGAAATCCACGTCTATTGTTGGTATAACTAATACAAGAAACCTTTCTATGTATAAAAATATTTTGTTTCCATTTTGTCACTTAAAAAAGTTTCACATAAACCTCGTAGTTGGATGTGAATAAGCTTATTTTAACTTGTAAGTCATTGAAAAATCAATAATAATTTACAAAATGTTTTTTATTAATTATAAATAAAAGGATATTTGCATTCATATTAAATTACCGATTAACTATAGCAATAAATTTTGAAAGTAAATCTAAATTAACCGGGAAAATTAAATATAAAATAAACTGATCATTTTTTCAAAATTGTTTTCGTGATTTTAAAAATTCTATACTTATTTTTTTATGATCAAATCCAGAACGTGCTAAAAACAGCTTATCAAATATTTTTTATAATGCTACTTTGTATACCACTTTTTCGAAAAATGATAACATTTTCATTCCATATGTTGTTTTTCAATTTCATGTACAACAACAAAAAAATCTGATGCATTTTAAGGATTTCTTATTGTTAGGTGCATCATTTTATTGACAAAAAGTATTTTGATAAATTCTGGATGGTTTTTTTTGTATCGACAAACACATAAAGATTATATTGTTAAATTTCCAAAAAATATGTATACTTTTTTCAAATTCTTTCGGCAAGGACACCACAATTTTATTTCGGTATACACAATAATATGTGATAAATAAGAAGCTGTTATTGTAAAGCATCTGGTATAACATCCTTTTTTATGTTATTTTTGTTAACTAGACGAAAATCTAAACAAGTTTTTCTTAGATATTATCATTGTCATGAAACTTTGCAATCGGTATTTTTAGAGTGATGAAACTTTACTTAATTAAAAGTCTTAGTTTTGTCATCGTCCTTTGGATTGCTATAGTAACATTTAACATTTATTATAACAACTTATTTGTTACTATATTTCTTTGAGCTAAATTTTTAGAATTTTTAGACTTTTAATCATTATATAAATTCATTTTGGTTATTTATGCAGCAAACAAAAATTTACGAAAATAATAAGACGGATAAAAATAAATTTCATTTTACAAAAAAAAAAAAAAAAAAATCTTTGGAATTTATTCAGCTGACAGTTTTACAAGGACATAGTCATCTGCATTTGATTACTTAATGATATTATATTAAGGCATATAATAAAGGACTAAGGAAATAGTTTTTTTTTTTAAATATTGTCCTGAGTTTTTGGACGGAAGCCAATTATACGATTTAATTTGTAAGAAAATATTTATATATAAATGATTATCATGATGATTAAATTTTACAAAAAAATTGATTTTTTTATATATGAATGAAAAAAAATTCAAAGTTTTAAAATGATATAATTAAAAGGGCAATAACATCAAATGTAAGTTTCATATATAAGTTTTTCATAAAAATTAAACTTAAAAGTATTTTAATAAATTTACAAATTTAAAATTTCGCTACATTTTAAATATATCATTCAGGGATTAGCAAAGTATATTCTATTAAAAATGTGTATATGTAAAAATGGTGGCATTTGTCAGAAATGTCCAGTAAAACCATTTCAAGAATTTATTTTATGGGAACATATTTTTCCTAATCTTTCAAGGACTATCACATCTGAAATATCTAATTATTTTTTGCAATTTACTAAATTATACTAAAATTACAATTTACTTTACTAGTTAATTAATTTACTGAACGTGGTTTTAGTTGAATTTCAATTCCATTTAAAATGAATATATTTCACTATAGTAATTCGTAGTAAATCTTAAGTACAAAAACATTATTGCAGTCACGGCAAAAATGAAATTAAAATAAACATAAGGCAGAAAATTATTATAAGAAAATCTGTAAATTTTTCAAATTAAAATTACCGAGAAAACTATAATCATATCTTTTTAAAGATTAAACAAGAAAGTAGAAACTACCAAATATTTGTACATAAATTTTAAATATTACATTAAAATTAAATTCATTAAAATTACGCTTTAAAATATTCTTATACTTTTAGGTTCTGAAAATTAATTTTAACACGTCTCTGTAAACTATCATTAAATAATGACACCATATTACCTAAAATATCAATATTATTAAATACTTTAAATAAATGTAATACAAATTACAAGTCTTTATCATTTTATCAAAATAATTTCTTAAACTACAATTACATTTATAATCATAAAACTTATGTATCAAATATTTTATAGTTAATGTGTCACATAAATCAATATAAATAATTTATTAATTTTAAAGGATGAACTGGAATAAATAAATAAAAAGATTCCTTTTAAACATCATATATGAACATAATATTTAAGACAATTTTTAAGAGGATTACAAATATTTAAATGACCTTAATGATAAGAGCTGCATAAATTATCAAATATTTATGGACATTGGATATTAATAATTTTTTTATAATAATTGTTAATTTTTATAGAGCACCAACCGGATTTGATTATGGGTCACCTTTTTATTTTTTATATAATGTAATTGTGTCATGTAAAGGTGGTAATCTGTAAATATACCAGTGTTTACTGCGAGAATTGAACCTAAAACCTCATTGTTGGTAGAACAGTACATGTTACACTGAATTACGAAGGTCCACCAAATTTTATTTAATAAATTCAGAAATTTAAATTCAATAATTATTAATTAAATATTAAAATAAATTAAAATTAAATTTTAGAAATATTTGTTAAAAATATCTAATAGCAAAAAGAATGTATAGAAAGAGAACAAAACTCATATAAAAGTTTTTATTGTTGGATTTATTGTTGTAGCATAAAGCTCTTTTAAATAAACAAACTTGAATAACACTAAAAAGTATTATAATTTGTATAAATACAAGTGTGTGTATTTGAAAAAAAGCTTTAATGCTTGTGGGATTTAATCTCCAAATCTTTTATATACGTTTTGATCTTTTACTATTTATATACTTTTTGCTAATAGTAAGTAATTCTTTTACAAGTCTCGAAATTTTTGTACCAATTAATTTAAATTTATTCTTCTATTTTTTTTTCTGTTCTTTAGATCTTATTTCTTTTCAGGGTTGTTTTTTTGGCAGATATAGAAAGTGTTATCATTCTGGCCATTTATATTCATTTTTGACTACCGTCGTCATTTTCCATAAAAAATGAAATAAAAAATATATAGTAGTGTCATTTTCATTGTTACTATATATAATTCTTATATCTTTTAAAGGTTACAAATCTTATTTTCCAACAAAATATCAGCTATTTTAGTAAAAAAAATTTTTTTTTGGTATTTAAATTTGAACCTTTTTTTTAAAAGGATATTGATTTGATTAAGGAAAAAAATATTATTATTATTAAAGAATTGCTGTTTTAAGTAACAAATGGCTGTCAATTTATTTCCAATTTTGATTGATTTTGCTTCATATTTATTATTATATTATGATTATAAAGTATAGTATGAAGTTTTGTGGTGGAGGTGGAATTAATATATTGTATACGTTTTTCTTTCTCGAGATATACGATACGATTCAGATAACAAAACGGGTATTCAGATTGCAAAGTTAATTGTAAAAAATTTCAGAAATGCATTATTTCAGGTAAATCTATCAATCAGACTCACAAATTTAACAAGCTAAAATTTTACTTGCATAGACGAAAGAAACATTGTTTGCCAAATTCCAAATAACCGGAATTACTTTACGATATGAATAATTAATTTACGTTTAGTTTAGATGGAAATCTATTAATGGAAATTAATATTAATTTATGAATATTGCAAAAAATCAATTGTTATTTTCTTAAAATCGCAATTTTAATTATAATTTATTGTGAATTAAAAATTTAAGTTATTAAAATTGTTCTAGTAAATCATATAAATTTTGTTAATACATATCTGCTAAGCTAATCATTCCCATTTTGAGTAACGCAGTGTTTTTGCAGATAATTTAAAATAACAAATCTAAAATTTTAAAGTTTTGTGGAAATTGATGCACAAAATATATTTATGAAATAATGAATATTTTACACAAATTTTTATTTACAATTTAAAAATTTGTGAATCAAATAAAACGTCAATAATATTTAAAAATATGTAAATTAATTCAAGTTAAAATATTGTTTAATAATTATATATATATTATTTATTGATTTTTTTTTTTGCACTAATCAGTTGGTGGCTAATTCATTAACATTTGTGTTTTCGGTAATGGAAACATTCGTTGCGGATAGTAAATTTTTTTTTCTCAGCATGTGAGAAAGTGCAAGAAATCAAGCTTAAGGATAAACTATATTTTCTTTCTTTATATATGTAAATGTTGGAATTAATGTATCAATTAAAAGCTCGACAATTTGTAAACTCTGGATAAGAATTACGAGAAGCCTCAATTGAAAAAGTGTATTCATATTTCAAAATTAAAAATTAGAAAAAATTTAAAATATGGATTTTGGAGAGCAATTTATCAATCCCTAATAATACAATGTAAAAGCATTTTAACTTTTTCGAGTTTTGGAATTGAAACAGAATATTTTCCAGTATCAATTACGAAAATAAATATGTAACAACATAATTATGAGACGAGTATTTTGTTATTCACAGGAAATGATGTAATCAATACTAACGAACCTCTTCACTCAAGACTACGATAAATTTTATTCACACCACCCAGAGTTAATTAGTGAATTGGTCAAATAATAAATACAAATTTAAAAACTAAAACTTAACAAATTTATTTTAAAAAAATATGATAAATAATTTTTAATATCAGATATAAAATAAAACTTAAATTTGTATTATAAATTGTAAAACCAACAAAATTATTACTAAATTAAATTAAATTTTAATTTCTACTTAATATTTCTTTACGATACGATTAATTAACACTTAATTAATTACAAAATTTTTTAATTATCAATCTTATCACTGGGTTTTTCTAGTGTCAAATGGTTAAAGATTATCTTTTGATATGTTAATAGTTCTCTTTAAATCCAGATTTTAATTTAATAATTTATTACGACTTAATGCTACATCTACGATCAAACGCTTTCTTTCTCTCTCTATACGTTCCCAAAGTTGAAATGTATTAAATTGTATGAAATTATTTACAATAAACACAACCCTTACTCATTAATGAAAAATTTGTATAACTTACAACTTTTTCCGCTTACTCAACAAATTCAAATGTCAAATTCGACATCTGAATTAGGAATTAGAATCATTATTCAAATTAAAAAATAAAAAATTATAAAAATGTTTCAGGAAAAAAACATAATATAATATACAAAAAAAATATATATTACAAAATATCTCAATAACTATGTCAAAAAACTGATGTAATTTGACAAAATTACAATTTCATTGTGGATACTGTTTTGTAGACTGCGTATTGAGAGCGAACGAAAGCGTTTTATTGTAGATGCAATATAAATACTTGAATTATTAAATCGTTAGTTTCCTGAAAAATACTACGTTATACGCTCCCTTTTCATAAATACTCGAAATGGAGAATATATTCCATATTGAAGTGAATAACAACTGAATAATTGAGTGTATCCTGAATAATTATTGAGATAGAAATCTATATCGGCGTAAATTGAAAAAGTTAGAATATTTTTTTTTCAAAGCCTTAAAAATTAGAAAAAATTAATTTGTATTTTAGGGAGTACCTAATATAATACAACTAATAAATAAAAAAGGAGTTCGACTTAATCTATTTACTAACTTATTCATTTATATCAAAATTGAATCTTTATAAGGATTGCTTATAATTTAACATTTTATGCTTAGAGTCTACCAAGTTTTGGTTTTAATCTAATTTTACATTTATATTTAGTTTCAGTGAAATATTTTGTACATTTTGTGAGAGTGATTTTAATTTTTATGATTTTTTTCTTAAGATAGTCTAAACTTAAGTCTTAGCCTAAATTTTTTATTGATTTTAATTTTAGTTATGTATTATTTATAAACAGTAATTTATGTTTTATTTTGAAGTTTTTTGCTTTTATGTTCAATGTTATTTTTACTTTGTTTTTATAATTTTTCATTAAAAAGTGATGTTTATTTTTTTTATAAATTCAAATACAAAATTGAATATTAACTTTTCAATGTAAGATTTTTATTGGTGTTCTATAAGGAAGATCTAGTGACTTTCTTAGGGATTTATTCTGTATTCTTTGTAAATTCGTAATGTGTGATTACGCATAATGTCCAAGACATTACTATGCTGGAATTGTGTTGGCCAAGTAATTGTACAATCCATTAAATTGGGAAGATATTCTTTGCTTTTCAAGGGATTTCCACTAATATCTAAATATTTTAAGTTACTCATCGATTTAAACATATCTTCATTTAATTTAAGTAAATTAGTGTCAATCAAACATAACGTTTCAAGTTTTTTCACGTTATGAAAATCATTTTGTATGTTATCGTAATCCAAAGGATTTCCATCTAAATGCAATTCCATTAATTCTGATATGTCAATTTTATCAAGACGTTTTATGTTATTATAAGTCAAAGAAAGTTTTTTTTACTTGTAATTCAGCTAATAAGACTTCCTTCAAATCATTTCTATCTAACGACAATTCTTGAATTTCTCCAGAATTAACAGATAATGAAAATATTGTTAAGCTACAATTATATGCCGATAATGCTTCAATTTTTTTAAAATTCAAAAATAATATACCATAAATTGGATTATTTCTTAAATTTAAATATTTAATATTGTTTATCATTTTAAATGTATTTGAATATATCAATTTTAATTTATTATTGTCCAAATAAATGTTTTCTAAACGCGTTAAATTTTCGAATGTTTCAATTGCGATTGTTTGAATTAGATTGTTAGATAAATTTAAATCTTTAAGTTTCTTTAAATTATAAAACGTTTTTGATCGCAATTTCTTGATTGCATTTGATTGTAAATCTAAATGTGTCATATTTGGCACATTTCTAAAACTTTCATTAGTTATGTTGGTAATTCTACAATCGTTTGCCTTAATAGATTTTAAACTTCCATAAAAATATCCAAAAAAAATCGTTGTAAAGTATTTGAAATGAGAATTAGAAAAAAGTAATTCTTTTATATTAACATGAATTTTATTTCGTCTAATTTTCTGGAAAGTAAATTTATTTATATCTGCCATTCTGAAGTTATAGCAACTTAATATATCTTGGTCGTAATCGGTGAAGTTGCAGTATCCCTTTTCAATGACTGATGTTGAAAGTCCAATAATTGCACAAAATTGTAAAACCGACAAAATTATTACTAAATTAAATTTCATTTTAATTTCTACTTAATATTTCTTTACGATCCGAATGATTAATTAAAACTGATATTATTTGCAAAATTTCTTATTGATTTATACATTATTTTTCTAATTATTATCAATTATTTTTATTACTGGTTTTTTTATAGTGTCAATTGGTTAAACATTATCTTTTGATGCATTAATTAGGTTTTTCTGATTTACTGTATTTGCTTTAGTTTCAATCATTTTCATGTTAAGTTCAATTAAATCTCATAGATTAAATTTAATTTAAAATGGAAAAATATTAGATTTATTAAAAGATAATTCCACAATTATATAATCTTATGTTAGTTAAGTTTGTGTAAATACTTAAGTTTAAAAACATATTTGTAACTTATTTTGGATTGATAGGTTATTGTGTTTTCTTAGTAATGAATGTAGCAACTTCAGTATTTGATTAGAATTATTGTAAATTAAGTAGGTGTTTGCAGCAAATTTTAGTTTCGAATCTAGTAGTAATCCTAGGTATTTTATTTTATTAGTATTACAAGCTGTAAAATTCCGCATGAGAAAGAGACTAAAACGCACTTCAATGCCCTGCGCTGGCCAGAGTCAGGCGCAACTCTTTCGGCAGTCCATTCCTCAACTATCTCAACTACATAGCCACGAAGCAACCCAGATACGCGGTACGCTTTTTGAATAACACGAGGTGGATCTAAACTCTTTCCACCGCGTAACCAAACGGGTTTCATGAGTATCAGTGGTAACAAAACGGTGCGCATATGCAATTTTATAATTGTTGATGAAGTAAACCAAATTGTTGATGAAGTATAATTTGGTTTTTTTCTTTGAATTTTGTTATTCTTGTTAATATAAGTTATTCAAAGATTTTAGAAAGACTGTTCTAACAATGTTATTGGTCTGCAACTTGAAGGTAATGAAGAATCTTTTTCAGTTTTGGTATAGCGATAACTTTACTAATTTTTCACATAGATCGAAAGTAAATATAAAATAATTTTTTTAAGTAATTTTTATTATAACTCTCATCGTTATATTATATATTCCACAAGATTTCATAGATTTAATTGCATTACATATTTCATTATATTATATATCATACAACCCTATAAATGAGAGAGCGTACGTATTACTCTAAATACAAAACGTAAGATAATATGTAATATGAATTCAAATTCAGAATCAAAAATCATAAATTTAAAAAAATAAATATATAAATAAAACTAATTTTTAATTAGTAACTTTAAAAAATTAAAGGAAAGGAGAAGAAAATCGCTAAAAATAGCAAAAACAATTTTTCATCATAGGAAGAAGGATTTATCATTCATTTGTATTTTACCCTTCTATTTTTTGGCACTTATTCTTCTAATAATACTTTCATCTAGCAAGCTAAATCTTGTAAACTAGTAAGGTATTTGGTATTCTATGGATTATTAAAACCTGGTTACGAAGTGTAGCATTTGCAATTATGAATTTGCCGGCTAAAGTCTAATAGACGAAATGCAAGAATAATATTTTATTATATTATTAACGCTCTCAAGCGTTTTGCATTAGAGAAGAGGAGGTTGCAATTTCTTTTGTGGTTGTGAACAGGACATCTTTTGAAGAAATTTATTCTGACAACCATCAATTGAAAATTTTCATTTTGATCTCACTTGGAAAATATCTTACGGGCGCCTTTACTGTTAAAGTATAATTAAATTAACAATTATTTATCAAATATTTTAGTTTTCTGTGAAAAATTTCATATTATGTATAACTATATTATCAAATCCTTTTTACTATATATACTCCGTATATACTTGTAGTTTTCCGGTTTTGTTGTATATAATATAATAAATTTGAAGTTATAAACTTAATATGACAATTTTATAATAATCGTTTTAAAACCACTTTAAAAAGTA
The DNA here is from genome assembly GCA_963920725.1 of Rhamphomyia laevipes. NCBI lineage: Eukaryota > Metazoa > Arthropoda > Insecta > Diptera > Empididae > Rhamphomyia > Rhamphomyia laevipes. Next base: position 42,679,855 of record OY987256.1, read on the forward strand.
ACAACATCACTTTATTAAGACACTGTGAAAATTAACAGATTTTTTTTTTTTTTTAAAAAAAAAGGAAACAGGATTTTCACTGTTCTATAAGAAGACAATCAAATTAAAAGTTATTTACACAATAATAAATGTATCTGTATATATGTTTAAATATGTAAATATGTTAAGATATAGAAACAAAGTTTTAATTTTACCTTTTCTTTACTTTATAAACATAATTATACAATTAAGTTTTCATAATGTAAACGAATTATGATCATGTTAAATGTTATTATGTTATCCTTTTCATTGCAATCTCAATATTATATTTTATATTATGTTAAATGTATGTAATTTCTTGTATTTTATATTATAATATAATCATAATATTTAACAACATATATTATAATATTCTATTAAGAATTTTGTATTTCAGTGAATTTTAAATTTAATGTTCATTGTTTTGTTAACACGTTATATCATTTTCACAAATTGAAAATTTTGTGAATATTATTTGACTTTTTCAGGAGGGAAAATTGTTATTGATAATATTAAGGTATATTTTGAAAGGTTTATTTTAAATCGGTTTAATTATGTTAAATATTATCTAGTTTTTAGGTATTTTTGTATAGGTAAAAATAAAGGAAATTTAAAAATATCGCATTAATTAATGAAAAGGTAAAAATGTTGATTGGTACAAAAAATTATATTCAGTTTTCATTTAAATCTTAATATATTTTTGAAGATATTCAAGTAATAAAAGTATCAAACTGTTAAATTAAATTCTTGAAACATATTTAAATACAATTTATTGAATAATGTAAAAATATAGTTTTTACGTTACAACGATGTAATAAAATAAGTTTATTTGTAACTCTTTTAGTATAAAATATAATTTATATAATATTCGATTAAATCATAATTTTTAATTATTTTTAGCTGGATATTACAAGTAAATACTGTCATGCATAGATAAACAAAATCATTACTTCTTAATGGATGTAGGCCACGCCACTAGAATTTTATAAAAATTTAGTATAGGAGAACATTTTTTGTCATAAATAGTTATATCATTTCTAATCAAAATTTCATGAAATTATACAAAAATTATACAGTAACTTTTAGAAAATTTTAGAAAGGACTAGGTTTGTCAACAATACTACAAATAAATACTACAAATAAATACATATATCCAGAATATATAAGGAATTAAAATTGATTAGGAATTGCAGTAAAAAAACCAACAATAATTAATGAAAAATTAAAAAAAAACAACTCAACTATGGAACTCCTCAAATCAAAAAACCAGTTTTTAAGTAGCACTGGTCACACTAGAATCAAACCAAGTTGGTTTAATTGACCGCTGTGTAGAGTAGTACGATTGCTTACAGTGAGTCGGGGCTGATCGCTGACTACTTTTCTGTATGTTTAGAGTTTAGCTTACATTGGGTAGGGCTTAAGTCTGATTGTACCTGTATAAGCTTAGAAATGAAATATAGTTGGATTCTATTTTTAGAATGAATTTAATTTCGTTAATTACAGGCTACTTATACAATAATTTTTTGGATAATATCGTGAGAATAATTTTTATTCTATTATGTCGCAATAGTCAAAACTGCGATCCTTGTAAATTCATGAAGTATAAATAATTAATATTAATAATAAAATTATTTACCTAAATTCTTAATTCCTCATATATTACAAATATTTTTATTAAGGGTAATTATATAAATATAGGTGGCATTTTATGATTAATTAATAGGTAATTCTACGATAAATGAAAATTAGGTTTAATGTAAAATATAAATCTAAACACACATCTACAAATTTAGCCTATTGTGTAACTTACAATGCTTATCTAACAGTTGAACATCTTCTTATTTATTGTAATAAATATAGTAAACTTCATAGAAAGAATTTAAATATCTAACATCATAAATCTAGAACTAGGTGGCAACTCTATATAATAAAAATCATAAATTCTCAATTCAAACTAATACTACTTAAAGATGTGTATAAATACATACGTAAATCAAAACATATCATAAGGTTGAATAAAATTAGAATTAGTTGTAGCCCACAACTTGTAGGACTCTTTAAACAACATTTAATCATTTAAGGATTTAAGTAAGAAAATACTACTAATATTCATTAAATATATCAACAGAAAGATTTACTAACAAAATTTGATTAAGCGATTAATAAATCGTATCTAAGCTGATACGCCAGGTTTAACTGTTTATAAATTATGCACTTTCCGATAACAAATTTATAAAACTGTTGCTTTTAAAATTCATTTTTGTTATAAGAATTATTGGAAAAATAAATATTTAAATATTTTATTTGGTAATTGAAGAAATCAAATAAAATCCTGTCAAAATATTTAAGTAAAATTATCAACTACTTTATTTTCAATAAGTAACTTTAAATAAAAATTCTCATAATATACTTGTACTTAAACGTATTCAAATCAAATACTTTTCGACTTTTCGTAGAAAGTATTTGACATTTTATGTAAAAAAACACATTTACTTTAATTTTACCCAAATATTTTCATCAAATACTTTTACTCAATGAGTAGTATAGTATTTGTATCTTACCCACCTCTGAATCAAGCTAACCGAATTTACAATTGGCAGCAGTTAAATCATTTAATATAAAATTTACTGAAAACATAAGCACTTTCGCTAATGTCATATATTTCGAAATTCATTTATGTGTGACTTGAGTTTTGAGTAGAATTAGTGTCACAAAAATATGACATATTTAGGATTAGTATCACGTTTACTCGCCAAAAAATAATACTTTTATGAAATGAAATTATGTAAAATAATAATATAAAACATATTTTCTAATATCAGTTTTCTTTATAAAAACTTTCGGGGCTTACCAAAAAATAAAAAAGAAATATTTAAATTACTTTGGCCGATCTTCTACCAGAAACTAACTAAAATGTTTAAGAAAATTACTTACCAGAATAACAATTACTTTAGATAATAACATTTCTGGTAAAATGTGACCAATATGTCTCTTATACCTGTCGGTGGGTCGGTGAGTGGTGAACGTGTTAACAAAATTCATAATTCAATTAATATATGACTCAATTTAACAATAGATCAATTTATATTCGGTAAATTGTGTGTATTCGATTTCTCTGCATTTGCTAAAATTATATTGAGTAAATTCTGTATTCGCTAATGTTTATATTCCGTCAATTTACATTATAGTTCAATATTATTGGATTCAGTCAATTGTGGAAATTTTATTTATTATAAATCTATCATTTATTCATAAAATATTTTTTTTTATATATAAACTATATAGATTTTCTACAAAAGTTAATTGTTTAACAAAGATAATTTCAACTGACAAAAATATGCATTAAATTGAATCGCAACAACACATTTAATGTAATTTACATAAATTTTCTATATACATATATAATTAGAAATAAAAATATTCATGAATTTTAAGTAATATTAATTTTACTGCGTCCGGTCCATGCAGCAGCAACAACAAAAAAAGAACCAAAATTCCCTAACTCTGCAAGTTTCCATTTTGTTTTTAAATAAAAAAAAAAAATGTAGTAAATTTTATTATTAATTATTGTATCAAAAACAGATGTTAACCATATCAAAAATTGCATTATGATGCAAAACGAAATTCTCATAAGAAGAAAATTCTCATAACTTTTACATAGAATTTATGATCTTTTGTTATGTAGCCAAACAATAGAAAATATCTTAGAGTAAAAATATCTTAATGTTCATCGTTTTTATCCTTGAATTTTTTTTTAGCTCTTCTTTTCGTTATTCAAGTTAAAATTCAAAAGCACGAGAAAACATTAATATATGAGCTTTATGGAAAAATATCAGAAATATTCACGAGAATATTTTTTTTTTGTGTTTTATCATTTCACTATTTTTTGTAAAGAATTGCAGTCCAAAAGTTTGTAAGCTCTTGACTAAAAGATAAGTGTATATTCAGTGATTTTTACAACCCCCCTCCCATCATTATACTTTTGTTTATTCCGAATTTCCGATTTACATTTTCCAGCAATATTTTTTTTTTAATAAAAATAAAATTTATTTTATATTTTAGTATAATTCGAAATAAAAACACATCCCATTTAGATTTAACTTTTAAATTTATTTTAAAAAGATATGATTTTATATTAAGGTTAAGAGTAGGACAATAGGTCAAGTCTATGAGGAAGAATTTATGATAATTAAATTTGAAAATGTTGTTTTAGAATACAGTAAAATTAAGACAACTATTAAAGAAGTTAAATTGAAATTGAAATGATACATGCTAATGTCATTATTTTCCTTACATAAACTTGGCTATAATATTTTCGAGGTTGTGTTCCCTTCCGATTAGAATTCGTAATATATTAAAATCAGGACAAAAATATAATTTAACCGCTTTAACCAGGAAATTTGTGGATTGATCGATCATTGTAAGGCAACAAATCAAAGCTGGACAGATATTTTAATACATAAATATCACGTATTTTCGATGTATCTTAATTGCGTAACCGACGAAACAAATTAAGGATATTTTGATGTGTTAATTTGTTAATATGTTGATTGTCAATCAAACAATTATTTAAAGTCGAAACACTTAATAAAAACTTTTGTATATTTTCGTTCAACGTATTTTTTTTTATTTCATATTTTAATTGAATTTAAATCAGGTTACGAATTTTGTAAATTTTGAAGGTTTATCATTAAATCAAAAATATTTTCTTGAAAAACTTTATTAATTGTCATCACGATAAAATCAAATTGAAATACAATTCCAACATAAAATCATGTCAAAAAAAAAATCAATTAAATCTGATCTTTTTTTTATGTACAAACAAAAAAAAACTGAAAATTTTCTGATGTAACGAAATGTTTTTTATTTTCTTAAGTCCTTAACGATTAGCAAATATCAAATATAATATTTCTACTGTAAGGATTGACAGTATTGTGTTTGATAATGTCAAATCTAGAAGATTACCTATAATTGAAAATGTCAAGAAAATTCATAAGAAAAAAAATAATAGAAGAAAGTTTTTTTTTATTGGTTTTATCGTGAAAATTATGATGACCAGTCAACATAAAAATATAAAAAAAAAATTGTTAAAAATATTTATTTATTTTCTATCTAGACGGAAGTTTCCTTTTAAATCTCTAAAATTGACTTTCAGATGGAATAGAAAAATGTTAAGGTTAAGTGTAG